>CM066043.1:171447276-174034776 GCA_033557465.1 Ichthyophis bannanicus
CAAATGTTGTTTCCAAATACTGCATGCTAAACAAAACAAAAAGAGGCAAAAAGGATACATTTTGTGACATGTTTTGGTTCATTTTGAAATGAAATAATCCTGATTTGTTGCATTTTTATTTCATTTAAAAGCAAATGTATATCCTAGTCACAAATTACACTCTCAATAAGTAATGGAATGTCATCAAAATTTTCATTTTGGAAAATGTTAAATTTGATCAAGTCTCAACAAATCAGTACATTTCATTTTCATCAAGTATCACCATATCCCAACTCCAAAGACCTTAAAACTGCATCCAATATCAGGAAAAACAAAATGGAAACATAAAAACATAGAAACATGATGACAGAAAAAGACCACATGGCCCATCCAGTCTGCCCTCCCATATCAACTACTACAACAGTCCCCTTTTTTCCTTTAGAGATCCTCTTTTTTTAATCTTTTATTTATACATTTTAGAAATCCTCTTTGAATTCAGATACTGTTCTCATCTCTACCACCTCCACTGGGAGACTATTCCACGGATCCACCACTCTTTCTGTAAAGAAATATTTCCACATATTACTCCTGAGTCTATCCTCTTTCACCCTCATCTTATGTCCCCTCATTGCAGAGCTTGCTTTCCATCAAAAGAGGCTCTCCTCCTGTGCATTTTTGCCACAGAAGTATTTAAACATTTCAATCACCTCTATACCACCTTTCCTATAAGACATACATATTAAGATCTTTAAGTCTGTCCTCATATGCTATATAATGAAGATCACTAACCATTTTAGTAGCCACCCTCTGCACTGACTCCAACCTCTTTATATCTTTTTGAAGGTGCGGTCCCCAGAATTGCACACAATACTCCAAATGGGGTTGCACCAAAGACTTATACAGAGGCACTAGCACTTCCTTTCTTCTGCTGGCCATTCCTCTCCCTATGCACTCAAGTATCTTTCTAGCTTTCGTCATTGCCTTTTCTACCTGTTTATCTACTTTAAGGTCATCAGACACAATCATGCCTAGGACCCCGCTCTTCTTTTGTGGAAAAAAGCACTTCACCCCCTACACTATACTGCTCCCTTGGATTGCTGCACCTCAAATGCATGACCATGTATTTTTTAACATTAAATCTCAGCTACCAAATTCTAAACCATTCTTCAAGCTTAGCGAGATCCTTCCTCATGTTATGAACACCTTCCTGGGTGTCTACTCTACTGCAGATTTTGGTATCATCCGCAAAGAGGCAAACCTTACCTAACAGCCCTTCCGCAATATCACTAACAAAGATGTTAAAAAGAATCAGGGGAGAAGCTAGCCCAGGACTGCCTGCTAACGTCAGGAGACGCTGAGTGGAAACTGCTGTCAACTGCATACCTGGCTGGAACAGAGCTCCTCTCTCCTGCTGCGATTGAGGATAAGAGCCAACTGGTACCGCGGGACACAGCCGTGGTGCGTGTCTGAAGGGGCGTGGCTTAAGGGGCAGGTTAAGCCCCTTGTGAACCCCTTAGGAGCACCTGGGAGCTTCTGGGAAGTTTCTTTGCTTCCTGTGTCTTGAATGGGTAAGCGAAAAGCTAAGGACAAGGGCCCAGTGGAGGGTCAGGTGGTGAAGGGCCCTATGGATACCCACCTGATTAGTGCTGCTGCTTTACGAATACCAGTCCCTCAGGACCCAGGAGCAAGGTTAGTCCCAGAGGCTTCATTAAGTTCGGGGGATCGTACCCCTCCCCCCCAACCTAACTTTGATGATAAAATGCCCTCTTCCAATGCCTCCTTTGCTGGAGATGGTAGTTTGTTTTCCGTCTCCACCCCTTTTTCCGATGGAGCTTCTTGTAAGCGGACTGATTTGACTGGAGCTGAGCTTGTATTCCCTTCGGGTGTCTCTTTACCATCTTTTGATTCGCTGCCAGTTTTTTCTAGTTCTGCTAATTCTAATATTTCTTTGAAAGATGTTTTTGATGCTATACATCGGGTGGAATGTGTTCTTTTGGGTACTCTCACTCAGCTGTGTAGCTTTTCCCATGACACTGCGAGTGTTCTTCACGGTCATGGTCAGTCTCTCTCAGCTGTTAGTGAGAGGATTCGGAAGCTGGAGGGGTTTGCGGAGAGTGTACAGGTTGCGAGTTCATCTTATATAAAGGAGACTACTGCGCTTCAAAAGAGATTGGAAAGGTTAAAAACCTGTCTAGAGCAAATAATCTTAGAGTTTTAAATTTTCCGATGGTACACCTTCTCTCTCCATTAGAGTTATTTAAAAAATATGTCCATGATACGTTGTTATGTTCAACATTTGATGTGGCTAGTATTACTTCTATTTATTATCTATCCCAGGGGGGTAGTGAGATAGCTAAAGATAGAGAGGCTGATGAGCAGGTGAGCTTGGATCAACTAGACTTAACTCAATTTTTAGAAACCTCTCTAGATAAGGTGACTAAGAGGGCTACCCTATTGGTTACCTTCTCTTCTGAGAGTGAAAAGGTTGCTATTATGAAATTATTTTGCTAAGAAGGATGTTTCCTTTTGTGGGAGTCCTTTGATGATGTTTCCTGATGTTGCCAAGGTTACCCAGCTCAGACGGAAAGCTTTTTTACAGCTAAAATCTAGGGTTCTTGCTTTGGGAGGTCAGTTTTATTTAAAATTTCCTTGTAAATACTTTGTTACTTATTTTGGTAATAGATATGTATTTACTGAAGTGTCACAGTTAGAACAGTTTTTGGTGGGTAAGAGCTCGCAATAAGATTATTATATTGTTTTGTCTTGAGTGGTTTGGTTGGGAAGAAAATTGGGGTCTTGATGTTTGGTATGCTTAGCTAGCTGTTTCTCATTTAATGTGGTTTCTTGAGATTGTTCCTCTGAAAACATTTAAAACTGTAATTTTCTTTAGTGTTTCATGTACAGGAATCTTCTTTTCCAATGTTTACTTTTGTAATCATGGCAAATTCAATAAAAATATAATATTAAAAAAAAAAAAAAAAAAAAGAATCAAACCGAGGACAAATCCTTGGGGCACACCACTGGTAACCTCCTTCTCCTCAGAGTGAGCTCCATTTACCTGTACCCTTTGTCGCCTCCCACTCAACCAATTTCTAACCCAAGCAGTAACTTTAGGGCCCATCCCTAGGGTGCTCAGTTTGTTTATAAGTCGCCTGTGTGGAACGGTGTCAAAGGCTTTACTGAAATGTAAATACACCACATCTAGGGCTCTCCCTCGGTCTACCTCCCTGATCACCCAGTCAAAGAAATCAATCAGATTTGTCTGACAAGACCTGCACCAGGGGAATCCATGCTGCCTCAGATCCAGTAATCCAATGGACTCTAGAAACCTCACTATTTTCTCTTTCAGCAGAGTTTCCAATAATTTACTCACCGCTGAGGTTAAATTAACTGGCCTGTAGTTTTCAAGCTTATCTTGCGTTTTTGTGTAAAGGGACCACATGTGCCTCTCTCCAGTCCTCTGGCACCATTCCTGACTCCAAAAAGGCATTGAAAAGGTCAGTGGAGGTGCTAGAATGTCCCCAAGTTCCCTCAGTATTCTCGGATGTATCCCATCCGGTCCAATCTACTTTTAGTTTAGCTAATTCCTCACAAACACAGTCTTCTGAAAATCGTTCAAGATGCCCCTCGCTTCTGTTCCTGTTTGTGGGTATTTTCTGAGGTCCTGCTCAACTGTGAACAGAACAGAAATATTTGTTAAACAATTCCACTTTATCCTCATCAGCTTCTACATATTTGTCCCCTTCATTCTTGAGTCTGACAATAACACTTTTACCCTTCTTCCTCTCACTAACCCAGGGGCGGCTCAAGGCAATCTGCTGCCTGAGGCGAAGTATAAAAAGGTGCCCCCCCCCCACCTTAGAGGAGGGCGGGGCTTTTTCAGAAATCCAATCAGTGAGTGAACCAAACCAAAAAAGCCGATTAGATTATATGGAGGAAATGCAAGATGTTTGCACACAGGGCCATATCGAGCTGCAATCGCACCCTGCGCGACTTGCAGCTCGGACATACGCCTCCCCCCTCTCCCCATACCTCTGTCCAGCGCTGCCTGCTCTTTCCCTGCTGCTGCCACCCTCTGTTTTTTTCACAGAGGTGCCGGCAGCAGGGAAAGAGCAGGCAGCGCTGGACGGAGGTATGGGGAGGAGGGAGGGGGCATGTGCCCAGTCTGAAAGGCGCCGGCACATTAAGAAGATCTGTCCCTCCCTACTCTGACATGGCATCAGAGAAGGGAGGGACCAGACCTGCTTAAAGTGCTGCAAAAAGGCTTAGGGAGTGCATTTCGTCTGCCTGCTATTGTCTTGCCAGCAGCGGCAGGGCAACAGCAGACAGCCGAAATGCATCCCCCCCCCAAACCTTTCTGCCCTGTGCGGCTGCACCGCTTGCTCAGGGCTAGTTACGGTTCCATTTGCACACCAATGAACTAAAACACAGCAAGAACCAACAGCACAGTTTATAAAACTAAATTATAACTCATTTTTATTTTGTTGTTATAAACTGCATTATGGTTCTTGCTTTTTCTTTTTTAACATATATTCTGCAGCAACAGTAGGGGCAGAGCAGAACCAGGACGTTCACCCACAGAACTCAATATTTTTAAAAAAAATCTGATTCTGATCATCTCACTAACAACAACAACAACAACCACTATTAAGGGTGTTGGGGCCACTTGGCAATAGTGATCATAGCATGATCGCCTTTGATTTAATTAGTGGAGGAGGGATAGTAAGGAAATCCACAGTACTACTTTTTAACTTTCGAAAGGGAGACTATGATAAATGAGGAAAATAGTTAAGAAAAAACTAAAAGGAGCAGTTGCAAAGGTTAAAGACTTACATCAAGCTTGGGTGTTGTTGAAAAATACTATCTTGGAAGCCCAGACCAGCTGTATTCCACGCTTTAAGAAAAGTGGAAGGAAGTCCAAAAAACTGCCAGCATGGTTTAAAGGTGAGGTCAGAGAGGCTGTTGTTGCCAAAAAAGCATCTTTCAGGAAATGGAAAAAAGAGCCAAACGATGAAACCTGGAAACAGCACAAGCACTGGCAGGTCAAATGCAAGGCAATGATAAAGAAGGCAAAGGGAAAATTTGAGAAGAAGCTTGCTGCGGAAGCAAAAATGCGAAATAAAGATTTTTTCAAGTACATTCGTAGCAAAAAACCTGTGAGAGAGTCAGTTGGACCATTAGATGATAGAGGAGTTAAAGGGGCACTAAGAGGCGACAGGGCGATAGCGGAGAGACTGAATGAATTCTTTACTTCGGTCTTTACTGAGGAAGATGTAGGGATGATACCAGGGGCGGCCCAAGGGGGGTGCGGGGCCATGTGCGGAGACTCGGTGCGGGGCCTCATTTGCATAAGGTGCCTCATTTGCATAAATATTTGCATAATGTTACCATACACTAACTTTTAGTAAACATGCCTCTTAATGAGTATATGGATAAAGAAAGACTAAAAGGTTTCTACATTACTATAATCCAGTACCAACCGCCAAGCACATTAGGAACTACTAAAAACACTGCCCATTTAGAACCCATAGCAAACCCGCCGTATCCTAACAGCACTACCAGGACTCACAAAGCACCATACCCTAACTATCAAAAGGCAACACTGCAAATATTAAACCAGTACATTTCAGAGAACAACAATACATGACCTACTGGGGAAAGAACAAGTGGCAATGTCAAATAGGAATTATATAAACAGAATACCTCAGCTCAGTTACACATGCACAACATAGACCATCACACAACAAGGAATCACAATTTAGAAACAGGAAGACAATAATTAAACTGGGAACCCCAAAAGCCAAACTTGGAATATACAACAACACTGTAGAAATAAAACTATAAATTAATTTCCTCTTGTACTAAACAAAGCGCAAAAATTAATGATGCACATTTCCCAGAGCTGACATATTCCAGTTAATAAATTCAAAATAAAGAGATATTTTTCTACCTTTTGTGCATTTTTTTTCAGTTGCAATTGTTCCAGCCACTTTCTTCTGGTTTCTTCGTGTCTTCTGCTAACTCTCCATCTGCTGTCCATTTGTCCTTTCTTCTGTCTTCTTGGGTTTTTTTTCCATTCTCCCTCTACATCTGCTTTAACATACTAATCTTTCTCCTTTTGCTCTTTCCTCATTCCTATTTCATCTACTCAAAATTTACCCCTCCATCCTCAATCCCCACTTACTCTCCCAATACCCGGCCAATTGTAGATTTTTTATCCCTCCCACACAAAATATTTTTCCCCTCTCCATTTTACTCTCCCAGCACCCATCCCATTCTAATCCTCCCCCAACACCAGCTCCCTTCTAGTTCCAGCCTCACCCAGCATCCATTCCCTTCTAGTCCCTGCATCAGCCCATTTCCAGTCCTAGCCCCCCATCAGCCCATTTCCAGTCCTAGCAACCCCCCAACCCAATACCAGTCCTAGCCCCACCCCATCAACCCACTTCCAGTCCTAACCCCCCATCACCCCATTTTCAGTTTAAGCCCCCCCCTATAACCCATTACCAGTCCTAACCCCCCATCAGCCCACTTCCAGTCCTAACCCCATCAACCCATTTCCAGTCAGCCCCCCATAGCCCATTGACAGTCCTTACCCCGCTCTTCAGCCCCCAGTCTTTTACCAGTCCTTACCCCACCAGCCGACCTCTTGTACTAAACCCGACCCAACAGCCCATTTCCTGTCCTAGCCCCCCCCCCATAGTCCATTATCAGTCCTAACCCCCATAGCCCATTACCAGACAGCCCCCATCAGCCAACAGCCCATTCCCACTCTTTACCCCACCATAGCCCATTGCCTGTCCTAACCCCCCCATCAGCCCACAGCCCATTACCAGTCCTAACCCCATCAGCCCACCTCGTCCTAACCCCTCCCCTTCAGCCCATTTCCTGTCCCAGCCCCCCATAGCCCATTATCAGTCCTAACCCCCCCCATAGCCCATTACCAGTCCTAACCCCATCAGACCACCTCCAGTGTTAACCCCCCATCAGCCATTTTCCAGTCCTACCCCCACCCAACAGCCCACCTCAAGTCCTAACCCCTCCCCATCAGCCCATTTCCTGTCCTAGCCCCCCATAGCCCATTACCAGTCCTAACCCCATCAGCCCACCTCCAGTCTTAATCCCCTCAGCCCATTTCCAGTCCTAGCAACCCCCCAACCCATTACCAGTCCTAGCCCCCCATAGCCCACTCCCAGTCCTAATCCCACCAGCCCATTTCCAGTCCTAATCCCCCATCACCCAATTTTTAGTTTAAGCCCCCCCCATAGCCCACTTCCAGTCCTAAGCCCCCATCAACCCACTTCCAGTCCTAATCCCATCAGCCCATATAGACTTAGCTCCCCCATAGCCCCCCATAGCCCATCACCACTCCTAACCCCCCATCAGCCCATTTCCTGTCCTAGCCCCCATAGCCCATTACCAGTCCTAACCCCCCAACAGCCCACAGCCATTACCACTCCTAACCCCCCCGCCCAGCCAATCACCAGTCCTAACCCCTCAACAGCCCACAGCCATTTCCACTCCTAACCCCCCCCAGCCCATCACCAGTCCTAACCCCCCCCAACAGCCCACAGCCATTACCACTCCTAAACCCCCCAGCCCATCACCAGTCCTAACCCCCCAACAGCCCACAGCCATTACCACTCCTAACCCCCCCCCCAGCCCATCACCAGTCCTAACCCCCCCAACAGCCCACAGCCATTACCACTACTAAACCCCCCCAGCCAATCACCAGTCCTAACCCCCCAACAGCCCACAGCCATTACCACTCCTAACCCCCCAGCCCATCACCACTCCTAACCCCCCCCCCCCCCGCAAAATGTTTTTTACAAAAAAAGCTGTCGCTGCCTCTGCCGGGGCCGCCGCGGCAGAATCGAGTGTGCCGCGGCGCCCCCCTTGCCCAGCAGAGCCTGCCCCCCCCCGGTATCACCTCTCTCAGCTGCCTCCAGTCACATGCGCCGGCTTTCAGAGCGCGAGGGAATAGTTTCGCCCTCGCTGCTCTGTTAAGCCCGCGGGGGCTGATGGGAAGTCCCATCAGCCCCCGCGGGCTTAACAGAGCGCGTGGGAGAAACTCCCCTCGCGCTCTGAAAGCCGGCGCGTGTGACTGGAGGCAGCTGAGAGAGGTGATACCGGGGAGGGCAGGCTCTGCTGGGCAGGGGGGGGCCCCGCGGCACACTCGATTCTGCCGCGGCGGCCCCGGCCCCGGCCCCGGCAGTGGCAGCTTTTTATTTTATTTTATTTTTTTTAATTTTAATGTTGGATCAGAATGTTTTTTGCGCGGGGCCCCCTGAAACACGGGGCCCTGTGCAAAAAACATTCTCGCTCAATGGACGGGCCGGCCCTGGATGATACCCATGACTGAAGTGGTATTTAAAGGTGCGGAAGAATTGAAGGAAATATGGAATATCAATAAATCGGGAAGATGTATTACAACTATTAGACAAACTGAAGAGTAGCAAATCACATGAGCCAGATGGTATACATCCAAGGGTGTTGAAAGAACTGAAATATGAGATTGCAGACCTGCTATTAGTAATCTGTGAACTATCATTAAAATCATCTCTAATACCTGAAGACTGGCGGATCGCCAATGTAACACCAATTTTTAGAAAGGGTTCGAGGGGTGATCCGGGAAACTACAGACCGGTGAGCCTCACGTCAGTACCGGGAAAAATGGTAGAAACCATCATAAAGAATACAATTACTCAGCATGTAGATAGTCATGGCCTAATGGGAGACAGCCAACATGGCTTTAGACAAGGAAGATCTTGTCTTACTAATCTGTTGGGGGTGGGACGCTGCTGCACGGGAAGGCTACGCAGTGGCTGGCTGATCTCGCGCTAGTACAGCCGTGGTTCCAAGAAGCAGGAGCTGCGGCTGCTATAGGAAGGAGCGGTGAGTCTGCCGCTGCCGAGAAGCGGACTCGGCAGCGGCAAAAATTTGAGCGTTTGGATTTTTTTTTTTTTAATGTTTGAAGGCAAAGTGAGGCGGCTGGTTTTGGGGGCAAAATACCACCTTTAAAATGTTGCCGCCTGAGGCAGCCGCCTCACTTCGCCTCATGATAGATCCACCCCTGCACTAACCTATCTGAAAAATGTCTTATTCCCCCCTCCCCCAATGACTATGTCCTCCTCTTTTTGAATCTTTGCTTTCTTGACTACTTCTCTAGTTTCTCTAAGTTTTTCCAAATATAGATGCCTGTCTTCCTCTCTCTGTGATCTCTGGTATTTCATAAAGGCCTCCCTCTTTTTCTTCACCTTTTCAGCTACTTCTTTTGAGAACTATAGTGGCCTCCTTTTCCTTTTACCTTTATTTACCATTCTAACGAAAAGGTGATAGCCTTAAGTTTTGCCCACTGTTTTTCTACTTTTGGCAGCTGATCCTGCTAACAACTCCTTAAGATATTGACCCATCTTGGCAAAGTTAGTTTTCCTAAAGTCTAAGACCCTCACTTTTGAATGGATTTTATCAACCCAAGTCCTAATACTGAACCGCACCATCTGGTGATCACTGGATGTAAGATATCTCCCCCTATAACATCAGAAACACTTTCACCATCAAGGCTGGCCCATCCATTGTATGAGAACACTGTTCGCATAGGGCCCCATGCTTCAGGATGCCCCATGCCAACAACATCTCGCATTCAATACCGGCAGGCAGGGTGGCTTTAGAGGAAGCCGAAGAGGCCCCGGCTCACCTCTAACAGCTGCCAAAATGAAGAGCATCTTTTTTCTTCACTTTGGCAGCTGTATTGTAGTTTAGGATGCTGCGGCACTGAGTGCCGGGAAACAGGAAGTCCATTTTAACCTCAATGCGGCAGCATCATAAACTATGCAGATCTGCCGAAGTGAAGAAAAAAGATGCTCTTCACTTCGGCAGCTGTTAAAGGTGAGACGGGGCTTCTCTGGCTCCTTCTAAAGCTTTTTAGACAGCAGCGAGGCTCTTCGGGAGGAGGGGGGCTTGAACTGGAAATGGATTGAGTGGGGGGGCTTTGACTGGAAATTGGTTGAGTGGGGGGGGGGCTTGGACTGGAAATGGGCTGTTGGAGGGGCTAGGATAGGACTGGAAATGGGCTGATGGGGGTCTAGGATAGGAAATTGGCTGTTGGGGGGGCTTGAATTGGAGATGGATTGATGGAGGGGCTAGGAATGGAAATGGACTCAAAGGGGCTTGGATTGGAAATGGGCTGAGCAGGGGGGGAGCTAGGACTGGAAATGGGCTGAGTGGGGGGGCTTGGACTGGAAATTGTTGAGTGGGGGGAGCTAAGACTGGAAATAGCTGATGGGGAGAGGGGGCTAGGATTGTAAATGGGCTGAGTGGGGGGGACTTGGACTGGAAATTGGGGGGGAGCTAAGACTGGTAATGGGCTGAGTGGAAGGGAGCTAAGATTGGAAATGGGCTGATGGGGGGGCTTGGGTTGGAAATCGACTGATGGAGGGGATGGATAAGACTGGAAATGGATGGGGGAGCTAAGACTGGAAATGGATAGGGGAGCTAGAACTGGAAATGGGCTGATGAGGGGCTAGGATTGGAAATGAGCTGGTGGGAGGCTAGGATTGGAAATGGACTGATGAAGGGGTTGGATAGAGCAGCTTTTAAACTAGATAATAGGGGAAAGCCGACAGTCGCCCAAGAGCGCATGGTTTGGAAGAATGTATCCTTGAAGGATACTACTAAAAGCAAAGAGGTTCCAAAAAAAGAGTAAAGTAGCCCAAATGCCCTGAGTATGGAGCAGACAGAGCTTAAAGATTCCAAATTACCCATGCCTACCGATAGCCAGATTAATATGAATAAAATACAGTCTCTAAAATGCTTGTATGCAAATGCTAGAAATCTAAAAAATAAGATGGGAGAGTTAGAGTATATAGCACTAAATGAGAGGTAAGATATGATTGGAATCTCAGAGACATGGTGAAAGGAGGACAACTAGTGGGACACTGTGATACCTGGGTCCAAACTATACCATAATGATAGAACTGATCAAATTGGTGGAGGGGTTGCGCTCTATGTTAGAGAGGGCATTGAGTCAGAAAGGACTAAAGTTTTGCAGGAAACAAAATTTGCTGTAGAATCTCAATGGATTGAAATTCCATGTAAAAAGGTGAAGGCGATGGCAGTGGGGGTGTACTATCGACCGCCTGGCCAGAATGGAAATTGGTTGAGTGGGGGGGACTTGGATGATGAAATGCTCAAAGAAATGGATGATGAAATGCTCAAAGAAATCAAGGAAACTAACAAAAGTTACCGCACAGGGGAGCAGCCAGTGCTTATTCCACGTCTGAGGTGGAATGATCTGGCCTTCTCCCCGGTGCCCCCAGGACATACAGGGCCATGACTAGAATCGGCCCTGTGCATCAAGGTGCCAGTCCCACCCATGCTCCTCCCACTCTCTGCCCCCATGCCACCCCCATCCTCCGAGGCACGCACAGCGGCTGTGTGTGTGCAGGGGGGACGGGAGGTGGAATACAGCGAAGGCGGATAGCAGGGCTGCACGTCCCGGCAGGACATGCAGCCTGACTATCTGCCTTACAGAATCGGTGCCCATGCCAACTACGACTCCACAGTCACAAGTTTTAGACTACTGACAATCCATGTACACAGAATATTTAGCTCATCTGCTAACATTCAGCAACAGAAACCACTCATTCTAACAGCCCCACTACTCCAAACACCTTCTACCTCATCAACACATAACTCTTCTGTTCATACCATCATAATCGATACTTTATATATAAGTTAAGCTAAGTTGTCAAGTCTCCTTAGCCACTTTGTTTCCTGTTCTTTACCTATTGTTTTATATTGTTACCTATTGCATTAATTCTTATTATGTTATGTAATTCACACTTCTTTTTGCTCCTAATGTCATTGATTACACCAAATTCATTGTATACCATTTTGACTGGTAGAAAGATAAAAAACGATGTTAAATAAATCAATCAATTTCCCTTTAGCACAAAATCAGGAAACGTTCTTGCAGGGGACTCTCTGTTACCTACTGGAACTCCATCTACCTCCAAAACTCGCTCTCAGGCATATTTAAGAGATCATCCTCTTGCTTTCCCTCCTGAAGCTCCCTGGTTCTTCCCTCAGCTCCCAACTCTAGGAAGAGGACAATTGTATTTGGGTCATTACTGCTGAGCCCTGAGCTATCCCCAGGGGTTTCTTCCCTAGGTTCTCCCTCCCCCATAGCCACACCAAGATTCTGTTGGTAGCATAACATTTCCCAGCGACACCAACTCTTGGAATTAGCTGGCTTGGGATTCTCAACATATAGATCCGGGTCTTCCAGGGGAAAATCTCTGGGAAATCTTCCTGGTCTGACTTAGTGGAGTGTCAATTAGCCATGCCCATATTGTTCTGAAGCATGGGTAGACTCGGCTGATCACCACTGGATATGGGAGCCAGGACAGCACCACGACCTCGAACATGACTTGCCCTGCTGGAGTCTTAAGTAAAACTTGTGCCGTTGGATACTGCCTCTGTTCTCCATGTATATATGTCAGTGTTACTATTTTTGCATAGTCAATTTGAAATCGGGCTATGGTTTCCCAGCGACTGAGGATGTGCACACTTCCGGAGTCTATCAAGGACTGGAGGTGGCTTCCTCGAGCTCCACTAGAATCACAAAGTTATGTGCTCTGGGCTGTAGTGTCCACAAAAGCACAGGTGTGAGGGGTGGTTAGGTTGACATCCATAGGTTCTTCTGTACCCAGAGGACATTCCCAAGCAAAGTGTCCCCGGGGTGCACACCTAAAACAGGTGAAGGGGTCATGGCTGGGGCTATGCCCTAACCTAGGAAGTGACTTTGGGAGTCGGAACATGGGAGCCAAAATCAGTTCCAGATTCCCCTTCTATCTTCCTTGGCTGATGGGCGACTTCTTCTCCTTCTCACTGTCTGCTTCAGTCACCGGTTGGGCTTCATGATACCCTTCTGCTTCTTCCAGTACACTCTCCAGTGTAAGCTTTGGGTGCTGATGTACCCACTGTTTCATCATGGTGGTCAAGCCCCCCAAAAACTGCTCCAATAGCATAATCTTGGCTATCTCAGGCCCAGTCTTTCCCTTCAGTTGCAGCCACTTCCATGTGAGATCCTTCAACTTATAGAGGAACCTCTGAGGACTCTCTTTTATCTGGAGCCCCCCTTTCTGAATCATTGGTGGTAGGCCTCTGGGATACAGCCAACCTGTTCCAGTATGGCAGCCTTGACAGTTGCATGTGTAGCTCATCCATCTGGGTTGTCGTCCTGGAATGCAACCTGACTGCTGCCATCAGCAGACTCCCCAAATAGGTAGTTTATATCACCTCTGGCCACCCGGCCATGCCAGTTGTTCATTTAAAGTTCACCAAAAAATAGTGCAGTTCATCTTCTGCCATCATTTTAAGAAGCACTTGCGCTGGAGGGTGGAGTTGTGATCTCTGCAGGACCTGAGTCAACTGAGCTAGGGAACTCTTCTGTAGCTCCCCCTGTGCTCAAATAAGATCCTGTATCTGCTGATGCTGTTGTTGCTACACTTCCTGAAGGGAGTGCTGAAACTGCTGCTGACATTGTTGCTGTTGCTGCTGATACTGTTGCCGTTATTGCTGACCTTCTGCCAGAATCTGGAGGAGATACTCCATCCTGGCTTGTCACTGTTCTATGGCAACATCACAACAGCTTCCTTTTCTGCAACTGAGCTAACCCTGCAGAATTTTAGCTCCAAACAACTCTTAGAGTCCTCTAGTGGCCAAAACAAAGCCTGCCTTTCTGGCACTGACTATACCTACTTCAAGCTCCCTAACTAGGGCGAGGCTAACCCTCTTAGCCCATACAAATAAAAAAAATCTTGACCTGCTGTAGAGGCCCAGCACTAAAGGGACGTGGATTTGCCCTCAGTCACGTGCTTAGAGGAAAGTCACAAGCTGCACCCATATATGGTAGTGTGGCATGTGGTGGGAAGGGTTTTTCTTTAAAACAGAGGCCAGACAAGAGTTCAGGGAAAACAAAAACAGTTTTTATTCTGTCCCAGCTTGTTAAACTTCACAAAGCAAAACCCAGAACAGACAGCATTTCAGTGAGAACATTCAGCTTTACTTCTGTCCTAGCTTGTTAAACCTCCACAAGCTAGTTCTCCTGGGCCTTCCTCCAGCCCCAGTTAAAGTTTCTACCTCAGAACTCCTTTGCATGGCTTGCCTTAGAAGGATGTCTGGCTCCACGGGCCTCTCTCCTTCCTGCAACCTGCTGACTTCTTAACCTCTCCCCATGAGTCACACCCTCCCAGCCCTGAACTCTCGGCTGCAGACTCTCTTAAAGGGGATTGTTCATACTCCCTTTGGAGAAGGATGAGTAACATTCTATAGACACCATCACAGTGTCCTTATCAACCATAAGGCTGGAAAAACAACAAAGTTTTAAGAGCCTTCCTAAATGACAAGTAATTACTGGTGCCACATAGTTCAGTTGACAAAGAATTCCACAGAAAAGGTCCTACATAACTAAAGGGCCCTTCTACTAAAGATTAATGCACTTCAATGACGTTAACACGCATTAAGAGTCATTGTGCCCATAGAACTAAAAGGGCTGTGGGCACTTAACATGCATTAACTTTATTAAAACATGTTAAAACCTCTAGCAAAAGGGTCCCTAAATCTCCATTTCTAGTAGTTGTCAATCTAATTTCAGCCAAAGAAGAAAGAGACAACAGTTCCTGTTTTGATGAACGCAATGGACAAATGGCACATAGGGATAAAGTTGTTGGGAAGGGGGGGAGGGATATTCTAAGGCATTTACATGGTTTGTAGACCTGCAAACCACACAAATGATGCTCACCAGGAAACTCAGTGGCACTAACCCAGTTACTGCCATTGAATATCCCTAGTTTGGGCCACTGAAGCATTAGCGTTGGGGCATTCTAGGGATTGAGCAGGACCAGAACCATGGGTTAACTGGGAAGTGGCGATAGTCAGCTGCTGTCCAGTTAACACTAACCAGCTAAGGTTAGGAAAGCTGAATGACTGGTTTTGCAATATAGCCAGCGGCTGAATATCACTGTTGACCATATTGAAAAATCACAATCTGGGCAGCCCAGATATGATCCTAGCATTGAATATCCAACCCAACGTTAAAACGGCAATAACCAGCCACTTTAAATCCCCTGGTAATTCTCCTCAGCTTCCCACCCTCAGTAGAATGGTCAGACCAAGTGCACCATGAGATCTTGGAGCAATTTCTGAGCTACTATATTTCTGACCTTCAGGATAACTGGAAAGAACTAGTGCCTTGAGCAGAGAGTTTGCACATAATAATGCCACCCTCTCTTCCACCAACTCTACCCCTTTCTAGTGAGCATATGGGAGGCATCCTATGGCCTTTCTCCATACGCCTATCCCTACTATGTGCCTGCAAGGGATAAATTCCTCCACCACCTGAGAGAGATTTGACAGTCTGTTCTGCATTCAGCTACACAGAGACAGAAACAACTAGTAGATAAATGCCACCAGGAAAACCCCCGGTACAAGGTAGGGAGCAAGAAATATTCAGCTCAGATTAGCCTCTGCCAAGCATTGGCCCCTATACAGTACAGGAAATACTGGGGACTGTTTTTATATGCCTTAAGTTACTATATTCCGCTCATATTCCTAATATATTTTGCATTTCCCTAGTCAAATCGAGTCATTGGGAAGGGGCCCCATCGCCTGTCCTAGTTATTATGAATGGCAGTCCTGAGAATGAGATTCAGAGTATTGTAGATTTTTGATTCTCGAAGGGCAAACTATAATACTGTATTTAATTCATTGCAAGGGCTATTTATTTGTATTTATTTATTGAAGTCATTTATATTCTATTCTATTCTATTTAACATTTATAAAGCGCTACACCATACGCAGCACTGTACAGACACAAAAAGAGTGGCAGTCCCCTGCTCATCAGAGCTTACAATCTAATCAAGACAACAGACAATACACAGAAAAATAAACAAGTTAGGGGAAAACCAGGGTAAATTACATCACATCAAGGGTATAATACATCACAACAAGAGTAATATTACAGGCAGGCTGGGCATCATGGCGTAGATTACAAACATCAAGGGTTACAAATAGAGAGTGCTTACAAGCTGATGGTTCTTTTGGTCTGTTGC
This sequence comes from Ichthyophis bannanicus, assembly GCA_033557465.1. Lineage (NCBI taxonomy): Eukaryota > Metazoa > Chordata > Amphibia > Gymnophiona > Ichthyophiidae > Ichthyophis > Ichthyophis bannanicus. The sequence goes on from CM066043.1 coordinate 171,463,371, forward strand.
CTCAGATCATGTCTGCTCATCGGTGGAGTTTCTGCAGTGGGGAGGAGGAGGAGAACATGACCATTTCACAGTGCCACGCCTAAGGGCCCTTAGGCGTGAGCGCGATTTGGAGCGGTTAACATTTAAAGTCTGGTGCCGGTGATTCTTCAGCCTGATTGGCCATGCGGTGGGGAGCAGGGAGGAGCGCAGCCGCCTGCTCCCTTCCTCGTCACCAATCGGGCCGGGCAAGAGACTCTCGTGCCGGAGCAGTTAACATTTAAAGTCTGGTGCCGGTGATTCTTCAGCCTGATTGGCCATGTGGTGGGGAGCAGGAAGGAGCACAGCCGCCTGCTCCCTTCCTCGTCGGCGCTGTGCTATACAATGCTCTACGCAGATTGAAATAAACAATCATGAAATCAGATAACAAATACATATAAAATCAAGTTAGAGTAATTAAATTATAACATCAAACAAAGTAAAGCAATGCAGAGTAGCAGAGAATTAGGAAATACATGCAAACACACAGTAACAAATACAATGCACAAATACAGTGGGAAATACATACAGGAACCCTTTGTCGATCACGATCGGATCGTTAAGGAGAGGTGAACTGAAATCAAAAGATGAGAGATTGGTAGTTGCAACAGAGGACAATGGATTACAGACAAGATGATTTACAGCGAGCATTGAAAAAACTGGCAATACAGACATATGTCAATTCTGTAAGAAAGACCTGGAAACAGTAACTCACCTCATAGCTGGCTGTGAAGTTCTGATGGTAGAAAATTTCTATATAGAAAGGCACAACAAAGTAGCACACCTTATCCATTGAAAACTCTAACACTACATCACTGTGCCTGAAAATCACTAGGATCATGATCCTAAGAGAATTACAGAGTCTGAACAGTTTATGATCACCTGGGACATTCGCATTCTGACGGATAAGAAACTGGATGCGAGGAAACCCGACATAGTGGTAAAGGAGAAAAACACCAGAACGGCATTGATACTTTTCGGAGTGGAGGAGTTGCCTAGTGGTTGGGGCAAGGTACTTCAGGCCGGAAGGTCGGGGGTTCAAATCCCACTAGAGGACAGCAACCTTGGGCCGGAAGGACTGGGATTTCTAGTCCCACAGGTGCTCCTTGTGGTCTTGGGCAAGCCACTTAACCCTCCATAGCCCATGTTCCCTGTAAAATAGTTATCTCCAAGTTATAATGCCCTGTTCAATGTAATTTCAGTTTGTTCAATGTAAACCGCACTGATGCAGAATAGCGCGGTATATAAGAGAATGTAAATAAATAAAATAAATAAAATAAATAGAGATATCTGTTCCAAGTGATTATTCTGTGAATCACATGCAAAGGCAGAAGATCCTGAAGTACCAAGAAATGCAGTCAGAGACCAAGAAAATGTGGCAGAAAGATACAGAAATCTTTCCCATTGCACTGGGAGCCACAAGCACATCTTGACAAACTACCCATACATGTTACATCTTACAAACTCCAGAAGGAAGCTCTCTTTGGTATGATGCAAGTACTACGCCGAGCATTAGCAGTAAATTAGAGAAATTGAGACCATACTCCACATACCCTGGGGCTTAGAAGCGAGGTTCATGACTATCATGGTATGTGCAAAGCTAATCTATTTGGAGAAACTGCTAATAACAAATATAGATATTTAGATTTGTCAACCAAATCATAATTATAACACATCTACATAATGCAGTCAACCGACTAAGCACATAAAGATGCATCACTGGCTTAAGAATCACAATTAAGCAGCTGCATAGTTTAATTACCCATTAATTACTCAGAAATGCCTGGAAGAACAAATATGCTCTCAATTTTTTATGAAACATTGCAATCTGAGATATCATCAGAAGTTCAGTTGGTAACGAATTCCAACATTTAGGTGCAGCTATTGAGAACATTCAACCCCTTGACTCGTTAAAGTGGATAAATCAAAAGAACGACCCATCTAAATGTGTAAAGTGGCATTTTAAAAAATGTGTCCAAATGCAATTTGGGACATCCGGTGGATGTCTATGTTTCAGCGTGATTTTAGAAATATAAACACAAGGTTTGCTTAAATAATTAACTTCAGGGAGAATCACTGATCACCAACCCGACACGGCCATGTTTTGCCACCACCTTCATCAGGAGTTTGGCCAATTAAGTCACACTAATTCTGTGTGTGATGCAGAGGATCGATTTTCACTGTATTTTGTAGTAGCAACACGCCAGAGACGTGGAGTCTGATTCCCAGAGGGGCTACGTCTGGGCCGTCCTGATGTCCCCAATGAAGACGGGCCCATTAGGATCCGATTCTGGACCGTGGGAGCTAAACGTTCCCCCGGTACACAGAATTGGGCATATAGACGACCCAGCATGCCCCTGTCCTTCCTGCAGGCACCCCCGACTCCCGCGGCTTAGACCCCCACTTCACTGCCGGGGCCTGGATCAGGAGATGGGACCACCCCCCCCCCCACACACACACACACACACACTCAGCCCGAGACCCTGGGGGGATTCCCAGGCCTGATTGCTAGGTCAGTGCTGCTTATTCCACATTCAGGGTGGACTAAGCAACACGTCTCCACGGACCCCGCAGGATGTACAGGGCTGAAACCTGAATCGGGCCTGTATGTCCTGCCGTGCTGGCCCTCCCCCACTCTGCCCCAACCCTACACCCTCCAGCCCCCGTCGGATCTCCCCGTCCTATTGCTCAGGACGTGCGGGGGGAGCAGGAGTGGGAATAGGGTCTAGACAGCTTGCGGGGCTGTACATCCCACAACCTTGCAACCTGCATCTTGGAATCAGGCCCTTATTCTCTGATGGCATGATGCTACTACAAGATACAGTGAGAATCAATCCTCTGCATTATGCACAGAACCAAATATCATAGCTTAATTGGCCAAACCCCTGACGAAGGCGGTGCCAAAACATGGCCATGTTGGGTTGGCGATCAGTTATTATCCCTGAGGTTAATTAAATAAACCTTGTTTGTTTATACCCTTCACGGCTCGGATACCCTTGCTATAGGGACATCTTCAGAGCCAGTTTCTGGAGTCGCCTCAGTGATTTGAACACTGTGTGCCTGTTTGCAGACACCCAAAGGATGAATAGCTTAAAATATTCCCATGGTGTCCTGACAACACAGAGAATGAGGGGATTAATTTAAGAGATGAAATTCTCAGCAGTTTCTCATAATTCAGTGCCTTGAAGACCAGCACTAATATTTTAAAGATAAATCAACATTTAATAAGCTATGGGCCTGAGGAAAGGTCCTGGGTAGATGTCTCAGATGTTCATAGCAGCCAACTTCTCACCGGTTTCATGGCCTTTACATTCTTCCAAACCCAGTTCAAGGGGTCCTGAGGACTCCCATAAAGGACAGGAAGTAATATCACACACTCACCTCCCAGAAGGTAATATCATATAGGAAATGAGTTGTGACCTCTTCCTGTCTTTTATGCTGCTACTAGTCTCAGCTTGATCATGTCGCTTGCCCCACTTGACCTTCTCAGGAAGTCTTGCGGTCTGTTTCTATGCGTCTTAAGTTATCACACTATTGCATATATCGGAGGCATCCTGCTTTAGCTGGTCTTCAATAAATGCATCTCCTCTGACTTCATGCGCCTATTTAAATCCAGGAACTCCCATTACACCTTACTTTCTGATAAGGCTCATATGTGAGTTCCTAGCTGCCTTACTTCATCTGCTGATCATTTTGAAATGAAAGTAACAACAGTGCACTCTATTGCATGATAGGTTGCTCTGTTGTGCAATAGCACTTACTGTAATAAAGATGAAAAAAAACCCTAACGAAATAAAAAATTGTTTGCCCTGATCTTTGGCTTCTGACTTCTGCTAACGAACCTTTCTGCCTGCCCCGACCATCTCCTATTTTTGTTTTACTTCTCTTCTGCCTGCTGCTCTGTTGGGTCTGTCTACATTGTTCTGTGCTCTGATTCTTCTCTTGCCTCCTTCTCCTACTTTCTGGCAACCAGTTTCTACTCTGCTTCTGCAGGTAATATCTCAGGCTTCTGCTTCAAGTCCTAGCAATCTCTGAGCAGCAGAAGGCTCAACCCAAAAGGGAAGGGGACTGTTATAGCTGAACATGCATGACCTAGGCCCAGGGTCTCTGGTGTTTCCCCAAGGAGCTTGACCCGGCCAAAAGAAGATGGTGCGTGCATTTATTCTTAGAGCATGCAAACATATGAAACCTGGATATCCAGGTTCAATACACCTTTATTGCATCTCTTACTGGGTGACCTTGAACAAGTCACTTCACCTTCCAGTTCTTAAATGTAAGCCCTGTGGGAAAGGGAGAGGAGAAATGAAAACCACGTGCTTTATCTTTCATAGATTGATAGCGCTATAATTAAATGTTATTATCCATAATAAAGACATCACTTACTGTAGTTCTAAAATCAATACCTACTACGTAGAGTATATTTTTCCCTCTAACTCTTGATAAAGTTAGCTTAAACTAGATTAGTAAACCATATTGTTATAAATTAAACCTTTTTCTTAAATATAAACTAATACAATAGTACCTACAATTTTCTTCAGGCTGCTACGGTGGACATCGTTTACAAATGTTTGGGGGTTGCCAAGATTGTAGCAATGTACTTTATTAGGAAAGAATAAAGCATGTCAGTGGAAATAAGGCCTATCACGTTATATGGCAGCCCATTCCCAAGACAAGCACTTGTGTCTGTACCGATAGTGGTGTTGCAATATGTTTTCCAATTACCTCTTAAATGAACTCAAATAGAGCACAAGGCCTGATAGGAGGAATCCACTAGCACCGCAATTACCAGTGGATGAATATTCTCAGTACCCAGTCATCTATACATTGATTTGAGGGGGTTTGTTTGATGGAGAAAGTGGTTTTAGGACATCCCACTCAGTTAAAAGCAGTTTCTATTGGGCTACAGTGCCAGTTATTTAATTATGGGCCCTTTCAGTAAAGCGTGTTATGCAGTTAATGATTACATTTGGAGCCTGCGTCAGAAGCCTTATGAGGAGAGACTTGAAGACCTAAATATGTACACTTTGGAGGAGAGGAGGGATAGGGGAGATATGATTCAGACCTTTAAATACTTAAAGAGAAATAATGAACAAACAAACCTCTTCCAGAGACGGGGAAGCTGTAAAACTAGAGGGCATGACATGAAGCTGCAAGGTGGTAAATTGAAAGGCAATGTCAGGAAATACTTTTTCACTGAAAGGGTGGTGGATGCTTGGAATGCCCTCCCGATGGAGGTGGTGGGGACAAACACAGTGACGAAATTCAAAGTGGCCTGGGACAGACACTGTAGATCACTTTACAGCAACAAGATTAAATCAAAATAAACTGAACCATCTAATTTCTCAACAAATAGGGGTGTCCTACATGGAGCGATGGGGGAAGGAGCGGTGTGTTCACCCCTAAACAAGCAAAGATATGGAGAGGGGTGAAGACATGGGGAGGGGTGCACCTGCTCCTGGTGGGTGCACCACTAAGCAAAGACATGGGTAGGGGTGCACCTACTCCCTAAAGACATGGGAAGGGGTGCACCTACTCCCTAAAGACATGGGTAGGGGTGCACCTACTCCCTAAAGACATGGGTAGGGGTGCACCTACTCCCTAAAGACATGGGAAGGGGTGCACCTACTCCTGTCATATTGCTGGGAAGACTAGATGGACCATACTGGTCTTTATCTGCCATCATTTACTATGTTACTATGTTAATACATATTTCAGCATGTGTTGACCATCTTCTGTGGACCTGTGGTACTTGTTACTGCGCAAGTGGAACAATTACCACATGCTGAAATGTGCATTAATTGCACATGACCTGACGGGGCAGGATCTGGCTGTGGTTGGGAGACAAGTGGGCATTGATAGTAGTGCGTGCAATTCTATTATTGCAGTTAGGGTGGGTGCACGTACTGCCATCTCAATAGGTGGGGTTAGGTGCACCCACAGTAATTTGCAAGGGCCGGAACATGCTGTAAGGGGCTTGACTGCACAGTAATGGTGCACTTGCACCGACTGCGCATTGGTTTTGACTCAAAATGCACCTTAGAGGCAAAAGAAATACCACACATTAGTAAAAGGTCTCTTGTTTTTTTATTTCCAATATCTGATTATTCTCTTACCCTAAAAAAAAATATCAAGGCAAAGTATAATTGGTTCATGAGCCTTCATTTAAAACTATTAAAGGTTTTCCACTCCCCCTCAGAATTTAGTAACAGCCCTTGGACAGGTAACAAAAACTGTGGCTACTTAGCATTGATTCTATGTCTGGCCACTAGGTGTCACTATTAAGCAAAGACAGACTCCATCCCCCACAGAAGCCAGTTAGCTGGGTTTTTAGGTTTTCCATGATGAATATTTGTGAGAGAGATTTACTTACAAATTCATTATGGAGATCCTGAAAACCCAACTGGCTGGGGGATCCCCAGGACAAGTTTAAGAACCATTGTGCAGAGCATCTCTAGCTCCATCTAAGCCAGGGAGCCCAAGCCCAGTAATGCACTGTATTTGGCACTGAGCTACCATACTGTATATATACTTTTGAACATGGCTTTTTTTTTTTTTTTTAAGGTGAAGCAACCAGCAATCTGTCCTAGTACAAAGAAGGTCACTTGTTTCATATGGCATAAGAGAAATGTATCACCATTCATGCATAAGATATGCAAATTAAATTCTGGATGCTAAATTCTTTATTGCAAACCCAGCATCTGGGTGCATTAATCATCTTAGCTTACTAACAATATAACTGTAAACTATGTTCATTTTATCTTCACAATTAAGGTTGAGAACAGATGGTAAATTCAGATTTTTAGGTAATAAGGTCATATATGTAACCAATACTGGGACGAATGATAATTCTTCATAATTAGAAGGGTTTAATTGCAAGATGCTTGCATCCCTGGAATGCACTGAAAGGGAAATGGGATTCAGGAGCAGCTGCTGAGAAATTCACCCCATCAAACAGTTTTTCCAGGCGATTTAATTAATGTCACCCAGTGAAGGAGTTAAACAAATACAGAAAACAGACCTATATAATGGAACAGAAAAGAAAGACTATGGACCGCATAAAACCCACTGAGCCCAATGTTCAGCAGCATCAACTGGCCTGTGCTGTGGAATATCTTGGTTCAATCCAGACAGTGCTGGGGCAGTCCCAGTACCTATCCAGTCAGTGGCAATTTCCAGCCCACTAACTGGATAGGTAACTGCATAAAGTTAGGACAGGTCAATGTTTATCCTAACTTTCTGCGGTTTTGCTATCTGGTTAGCAGCTGAATACTGCCGCTAATAGCAATGGCGGTCTGTGGCAAAACTGGATATTCTACACCGGTTTATATCGGGTGACCGACACGGAGTATCTAGCTTCATTTGTGCCCATGGCGGCCAGGTGCTTTCCAAGCACTGACTGCCAAGGGCTGACTATTAGGAATTACACATCCCAACATTTCCCATTCTTTCTGACCTTATTAGCACAATTTTCTAGCATACAAAGCAGAGTTTAATTTCTGGGAAAATGGCCCAAACGCACTTCTTTTCGGACTGCAGAACAGCAGGGGTGTTCTACTCCTGCTTCTCTCTTCCAGGAAGCTTGAAGGGAGGGGATTAGCCAGACAGTTCTCTACTCTGCTCCATTCTACTTCCCAATCCATCTCCTTTTCTCCTATTGTCCCTGCCCTGGCTCCGCAGTTCCACTTCCATTTTTATGATAGAAAGTATTGTTTCCTATACAAGTTGGTGAGTCTTTCATTCTTAGGCCTATACATTTTAGATTTTCGAACACAACTATTTTGGCATTATCCTAAAGAGAATTTGGTTGTCCTTTTTTTTTTTTTTTTTTATTTATTTTTTTAAATTCTGCACAGACACTCGGCTGCCATTTCTATCACTCTAACTTCCCGAAGGCATTTTGCAAGTTCTTTGTTTTCATCCATTATCCTCAGTGTGACACCAGAAATGACATCACGCTAATGGCACACACGGCCTGTGATCCATAGTCTCACTGCTGCTAGATAACAATATGATATAATGTTATTTGCACACTAGTAAACTACTTTGGAGGAGAATTACATTGCCAGTGCTTCTTTTATGTATTTATTGGGGTGGGGGGGGGCCTAAATGGAACAATTAGATTTGCCAGTTTGGGATGTTCAAGTCAATAAAGCCTTATTTTCCCTAAAGATAAACCCAAGTTGGGGAACTGGCATCAATTTTGTCTGTGCTGCTTTCAAATTAAGCACGGAGAAAATTTGGATTTGGAAATTCGTTTTGAATCACAGGTAGATTTGTACAGGTTTCCTCACGCATGCTTTTGGGTGGCCTAATCAGATAGATTATTTCCAATGATACCTTTTTATTGAAGCAACATAAGAATTATTATCCATGGAGGTTGTATATGAGCTTTTGAGACCACAGAAAACTAAAACCCATTGTGGTTTTGAAAGGTCATATAGAATGTCATCTTTCAATACTTGTTATAGAGGAGTCTAGGAAACACACACTCACATATATACGCTAGTAATAATGATATTGTGTGCAGCATTCTTTGATAACGGCTGATAAATGGAAATACAACCTTTCCCTTGTATAAATAACATGCTGTACCATGTCTATGGAGCAGTTTGATTAAATTACAATTCTGCTTGTTCCGGCACCACTGCAATCAGTTAATGGCTTGTATTCTGCTCTCTGCTGCCACATCTACAGTAGATTACACTCCAGCAGTCTCAAAAAGCTGAGTCCGTTCTGTGCCCGTCCCTCCCCAGAAATCGTTAAAAGAAATCCAAACAGACCCTTATGCAAAATATCTTACAACCTAATATACCATCGTCAGAGGCAACAAAAACTATAATCAGTTTTCCTATTAGACAATGGATAAAAAAGCCTATGGAGATAAAGCAGAATCTCTACGGCTTGAATTCTTTCCTCATATTTCAGCCTTCCTTGACTGGATATCATCAGATATTCAGGTTTTCCCAGATAGCGACTGTCATAAGATGGTCTATTCAGGAGATATTTACTGCTAACCAAAAGATATTTACCATGGCTTGAATAAAATATTGGGGAGAGTAGGAGAGAGTCACTACTGGCACTCCATGACATCCTCCATTTTGCCCGACTGCCCAGTTTGCTATTTATCTCACACATCTATGTATTTTTTGTTTGACCCCTGAAGCCTCCCATCTTCAATATATTTATTTCTATTATGTTGTGTGCTCAAATTATTTTCCTTTCCTCCCAAGGAGAAAACGCTGTCTTTTCACTGTTCTATATTGCATTCACATAGAATGTGAACGTGCTACTAGGGCAGAGATCTCAACAGATATTATTTTGGTTGCTTTTATTCACAGAGTTTAAAGAAAGAGTTTGCTTTCTCAGCTGGAAATAGTTGAGCTCTTCTCTTTTAAGATTGCTCTAGAGGATCTTATCTACTACACAATCATCATTCATACTTATCTTACCCTTTCACTCATGTCTCCTCCATGCATTCTCTCTTAACATATATATTCTACCTGTATCCACAATGCATACATGTAACTATAAATCATGTTCACACACTACTATTTCATTTATTTATTTGTTACAAAAACTTGATATACTGCTTCACATATTATATATATCAAAGTGGTTTATAGTAAAACGTGTCACAATAAAATACAACCATCAGCCCTCACCCTCATCACATATTTTTTTTCCATCCTCTCTTCAGGTTACTTCTCCCTTCCTTCCAGCTCCTACTCCATTCAAATGAGGGAAACTTTGCTTAAAACAGTACCTTAACTACTTCCCTAAATCACAGATAACATATTCCTGCACCTGTTGAGGGAGAGTATTCCATAAATGAGGTCCTGCATAACTAAATGCAGGATATCAGATCATCTCTAATCTTGGAGGACTTTACTTGGAATATAGTGTACCAATTAAGATGCTAAATAAAAAAAGATAGCTTGTTGTTAAGTGCCATCAAGTCATGGCGACCTTCTGGATAGTTGTATTAAACTGTGTTCGGTCTTCAGTCAGGCAGCTCATTGTTGATAAAGTGGCATCCATGGCTGCTGTTATTGTATCAATCCATCCATTGCTGGCCTTCCTCTTTTATGTTGATATTCAACCTTGCCAAGCATGATGGCCTTCTCTAATGATCTCTCTCTTTGCATGATGTGTCCAAAGTATGAAAGTCAAAGTCTTGTTATTTGAGCTTCTAAAGAAAGATAAGGGATGATCTCCTCTAGTACTGACTGGTTTGTTCTTTGGGCAGTCCATGATATACGCAGTATTCTTCACCAACACCATAATTCAAAGGCATCAATTTTCTTCCTGTCTATCTTCTTCACTGTCCAACTTTCGCATCCATATGGCATTATGGAAAATATCATGGCTTGAACAAGTTGAATCTTTGTATGGAGAGAGACATCTCTGCTCTTGAGAATCTTGTCTAGGTACTTCATAGCCATTCTGTCAAGAGCAATGTGTCATCAGATTTCTTGACTGCTTGTCATTTCTTTATTGATTACACAGGTACACTAAAAAAAATTTTTTTAAACTGCCTCTAATGTTTCGATTGATTTTTACGTTTTTTGGTGCGCTGAATCCAAATCTGGTAACCAATTTGCTCCATCACGTACAGATTTTTTGCTACATTGGGTTAGCAGTTTGAGGTGAACGTTTCAGATTGAATGCGATCGAGATAAAAGTTTCTTGGATGAATTCTTTATACTAATTGTTTAGTAGTTATTCAAAGAAAATTGTAACAAGGCAGCACATAAGAATAGAGTAATGTCAACAAAACACACTGTGATGGTAGCAAAATTGTCTGCACTTAAAACAGCCACATACATGTGCACAAACATTGAGCATATAAGAGCGAGGTTAGACACAAAGCAAAGCAAAGAAATGTGCAAAAATGCTGTACAGGTATGTATGTAAGAATAGAAAACACAAACCGCACCATTGCAATACATGAAGACAAACACCCGATGGTGTGAAAATAAAATTCTAATAAATGAGATCCGACACTGTGGTAATAACTAGCAAATTTTTATTTCAAAGTTTAGTAAAAACACGATATTTGTCAACACAGTTTAGATTTTAAAGTCATTCTTGGGTCAATCAATCTCCTGGTGGGCCCATTTCTTCTTCCCCCGAATGCTTCTCTTGGTGCGCTGCTTGGCGTATTTTTCATCTGGGGTTTCCCGCAGCAGCAACCAGCAGAAATCAGCCATCATAGTGGTGTTCCATCTTCCTTAGTACCTTCTCTCTGCGTCCTTTATGTCCTGGTGAAACCTTTCACCTTGTTCTTCACTGTACGCCCCCAAGTTTTCGGGAAAGTAGTTCACATGGGAGTGCAAGAAATGGACTTTCAGGCTCATGTTACAGCCTTGTTCTTTGAAGGCATTGAGCATCCTGGCAACAATATCCTTATAGTTCTCATCCCGCCTGTTCCCCAAGAATTTGAGAACAACATCCTTGAAGGAATCCCAGGCTTCTTTTTCCTTCTCAGACATCGTTTCAGCGAATGCTCCATCTGAAATGAGTTTCCTTATATCAGGGCCAACAAACACTCCTTCCTTTAGCTTTGCTTCAGAAAGTCGGGGGAACTTTGAGCAAAGGTACCGAAAGCACTCACCATCTTTTGGAAGGGACTTGATGAATTGCTTAATGAGACCCAAGTTAATGTGGAGAGGTGGTAATAGAATTTTATCACGAGGTACCAAGCTCTCATGAAGAACATTTTTCTCACCGGGTCTCAAATACTCCCGAATTGGCCAGTCTTTTTTCCCCCAGTGTAGGTCGCGGGCCCGGCTATCCCACAAGCAAAGGAAGCAGGGATATTTGGTGAAACCGGATTGCTGCCCTAATAGCATGGATAGAATTTTAAAGTCTCCACAAATCATCCATTTATGCTCATCATAACGAATCTTCTGAAGAATCAGGGCCAAATTCTCGTATTTTTCTTGGAGAATAACAGAGTGAGCAATAGGAACTGAAGCGAATGTGTTGCCATTATGAAGAACACCTTTTATGCTGTCTTTTGACGAATCAATGAACAGCCGCCATTCAGCAGGATCATACTTGAGTTTAAACTTTTCCATCACTCCGTATATATCGTTGCAAAATACCAAATCTTCCTCTTTGCTGAAATACTTCAAAAATTGTGTCTCGCGGTTGCGGTACCAATAAAAAGTTGTTCCTGGTGACAATAGATTTTTCTGTTTAAGCCGAGAACCTAGCAGTTGGGCAGCATCTTTTGGGAGTCCTAAATCCCGGACTAAATCATTCAATTCAGCTTGAGAGAAAAGTTCAGGTTTCGGATCTGGTTCAGTTTCAAACTCGGAAGTACTGGACTCATCGGGAAAAGCCATCTGATGAGTCTCATCATGATCAGAACCATCCACACAAATATGATCCAAAGATTTTGGTGGTTCAGGCACAGGTACTTCGTTGCTATGAGGCATAGGCCTAATTGCTGAGGGAAGGTTGGGGTAACTTATTACGTTCTTATTTTTTAAGTTGTATCCCTTCACAATGCAAGAGCAAAAATAGCAGTCACTGCTGTGGTCTCTTTGTTCACGCCACATCATAGGTATTCCGAAATGAAATGCTTGTTTTTTACCTTTCATCCATAAGCGTAGATCTTCCTCACATGTCTTGCACACTTTGTGAGGAGCCCACGGTTTGTCTTGATCGCCTAACTTCAAACCGAAATAGGCGAAATATACTTTTTTAATAAATGCAGAAATGTTCCTCTGCCGCTTTTTCACGGTATATTCCCCACAAATAAAACAAAAACTGTCCGGAGAGTTGACGCAACCTCTGGCTCTGTGAGCCATCACAAATACACAGCACTGCAAACTACAACTGTAGTGAACCACTTCGGAATAAAGCTGGATTACGACTGAGCAAACAAAAGGTAATAATGAACTTGCAAGAAACTGAAATTTGACAGGAACGTTCATGTCGCAACCACCGTGTTTGAGCGAGCGAACGAGGCGAGGCGAACAGGAAAGAACATGCGCCAGTGCGAGTACTGGATTTGGCCCCCCGCCTCCCAATTGTCCTGTTAATGTATAAAATGAATACAAAACACTCTAAAATATCATGAGGGAGTGTTTCTAGTTAGTTAACCATTACAACCTCTATTTTGGGCCAAGAAAATAAACTGCAGTCGGCTAAAAAGAAATTATGTGAACATTCCTTATATGGGTAAGAAATCTAATTTTGCAAGAAAAACGTGACGTGATGGAACATTTTGGCTATTTTTCCTGGATTCAGCACCCCAAAATCTATAGGAATCAGTTGCAAAACTGGAGGCAGTTTTTTGGTAGTGTACCAGTGTTATTGATCCAGGCAGGTTAAAGTTGTCCACTGTTTCAATTTCTTCTCCATCGATTGATTTTGCCAATTTTCAGGATCATTGTTAAGTTATAGGCCAATTTCAAGACTGTGTTCCTTGATCTTGAGAAGCAAATGTTTCAGATCATCTTCGCTTTCAGCCAGTATTGTGGAGTCATCAGCACTGCGAAGGTTGTTGATGAGTCTTTGACCAATCTTCACACCTCAGTTGTTTTCATACAATCCTACTTCTCTGATGATTTGTTCAGCATATAAATTAATCAGGTAGGGGGAAAGTATGCAGCCTTGTCTGATTTTAAACCATTCTGTTTCTCCTCGTTCCATCTGAACACTTGCTTTTTGATCAATGTAAAGGTTGTGCAAGAGAACTATGAGGTTTCCTGTATACTCGTGCTTCTTAATTCTTGTATTCTTTTGTCTTTTCAAGGATCCATTTCACATCCGTGATGTTGTCTCTTGTTCCTCTCCCTTTCCTGAGTTCCACTTGAACTTCAGGTAGTTCTTGTTCCAGGTATGGCTGTAGTGTCTGCTGAATGATCTTGAATAGAATCTTGCTGGCATGTGGGATCAGAGCGATTGTGCGATAATTTCCACAGTCAGTTGGATCACCTTTCTTCACTATTGGTATAAACACAGATCTTTTCCAGTCAGTTGGCCATGTTGTCGTCTTCCAGATTTCCTGGCAGAGCTTTGTAAGTATGCTAACAGCCACATCCAATTGCTGTAATACTTCAGAGGGAATGCCATCTATGTTCGGTGCTTTGTTCTTTGATAATGCTTTCAATGTTGCTTTGACTTCTTTCATCACCAGTGGTTCCTGATCATAAGGTACAGATTGAAATGTCTGTTGGTCCACTTGATCTTTATGGTATAAATACACCGTATAGTCTTTCCACCTTTTCTTGATTTTCTCAGCATCATTCAACATGGATCCTTGAGCATCTTGTAGCATTACGGTTTGAGTTGGAATTTTCTCTTTAACTCTTGTATCTTTAGGAAAGCTGATCTTGTTCTTCCTCTTATAGTTTCTGATTCTATTTCCTTGCATGCATCATTGTAGTACTTCTTGTCTCATCTTGCTGCATGTTGGAAATTTCAGTTGAGTTTTGTGATTGGCTCTCTTTCTCCTCTGGCTTTAGCTTGTCTGCAAATCTGGGCAGTTTTCAGAGTTTCTTCGGTCATCCATTTTGGCTGTTTTCACTTGTTTATCTTTTGTAGAGACTTCTCACTTTCTTTCAGCACAGCTTTCTTGATGTCATCCCATAACTCCTCTGGTGCTCTGTCATTTGTATCCAAAGCAGCAAATCAATTTTGCAGGCAGTCTTTATATTCTCGTGGTGTATTCTCACAGTCATATTTTGCTACATTCCAGAGTGGCTTGCTCTTTTACAGCTTTAGCTTGAGTTTGCATACTAGTAGGTGATCTGTACCACAGTCAGCTCCAGGTTTTGTCTTTGTTGATGTTATAGAGAGCTTATCAATCGCTGACTTCCACAGATGTAGCCAATTTGATTTTTGTACAATCCATTGGGTGAATTCCATTCCATGTGTATAGTGACCGCTTGTGTTGCTGGAAGAAGTAAAAAATGTTAAATAAATAAATAAATAAATAAGCTATTTGAGATGAATAGATTGTCGGTCTTGCAGAATTCTGACTGCCGTTCTCCAGTTTCATTTCTGTTGCCATCTATATCTTCCAATCACTTTGCCTTCTTCTTTGTTGCTAACATTTGTATTCCAGTCACCCATGACTATCAGGATATGCTGTTTGCATGTTCTGTCAATTTCAGCTTGTACTTGCTCATAGAACTGATCCACTTCTTCCTCTTCTGCAGCTGTTGTTGGGGCATATACTTGAATTATAGTTTGGTTGATGGGCATTCCTCGTAGACGAACAGAAATTAAGCATTCGCTGATTGCATTGTATTTCATTACATTCTTGCAAGTTTCTTCTTAATTATAAATGCAGCACCATTTCTTCTTTGTCTTTTATTTTGCAGCATAGTAGTCCATGTGACCATCAGATGCAAAGTGCCTGATGCCAGTCCATTTCAGTTCACTGACACCCAACAAATCGAGTTGTACACGTTCCATTCCATTCCAGTTTTCCTTGGTTCATGCTTCGTACATTCCATGTCCCAATATGTAGGACTTCATTGCAGCTTCTGACTCTCATTTCATGCACAGCTACATCAGCAGTCAGATGCCGAGAGAGCTTTAGTCCAACCACATCATAAATGCTGGCTTTACTCTGAAAAGTCTTCAGATCCTCCCCAGTAGCCAGTTGAGTGCCTTCCAACCTGTAGTGCAATTTGTTTGGCTGCAACTATCCATTGGGCTTTCATGGCAGAAATAACGCTAGCGTGATCTTCTGCCACCAACACCGTCCCTTTCTGCTGCTGACAGACAGACAGAATCACTGCCATCAATAGAAGTGCTTTTCCAGGTCTGTGCTGGAGCTGCTGGCAGTTGGTAAGTCTGAAGGGATCCTAAGACCCTTGGTACCAGCCCTGTCTGTGCTTTCAGCAAAACGCACAACCTAAATCAACTTGACTGGAAGGGATCCGAAAAGGTTCTCTGTCACTGCTCCCAGTCTGTGCAATCACTTCTGATGAGAAAATTCATTTACAGACTAGGGCTGAACCCACTATTACTATACATCGGTGATGAAAACTCCAAATCCTAATGGCCTGGTATGACTATGATTGGTTATTCATGTTAACCAACTGTATTAGATGCAACTGGAAAGCACCAATGGCTCAACGTAATGGCAGGTGCTACTGTGTTAGTGCAGAGCAACACGCAGTCTGTATCACAGGTCTTGTATGCTAACATACATGTGATCATATCAAGGCAAAAATTAATCAGGGGTCAGATTATGATGTGGCAGCAAAAACTGTTACATCACATTGCATCTGTTATGAATGGTACCAGCTATTTTACACTTCATCCACATCAGTTTGATTTGTGGTGAGCAAAAACTGTTTCGTGATATTGTTGGAACATTAACGACCTCAGAATAAAGCAAGCACTTAGGAAACAGCCATCTATTGTGTAGAAATTCCATTAATTACACTAGCTAAAGCTGCTCTTCACAGTAATTGACACTGTAAATAAGTCCTTTTACAAGAAGTATGTGTTTCTTTACTCTAAGTTCTAATGTCTCTAGTTCCTATGATAGAGCTCAAACATGTCAGTATGTTAGGCAATGAATCACCCTGCACCACTACATATGGAAAAAAAACATGTCAATATTTTTGAAAACTAATGAACATTGCTAGACCTATGAAAATACAATAAAATCTAACAACCTACCATTGTATAAAGGGCCTGGTTTACTAAAACATTTCCCCCATTCTGTATCTATTGAAGAACAGCTCAGCAATTCAGGCCTAAGTGATTGTTCTATTTTCCCCTTTTAACTTCCTCCACATCACTCATAATTTTATAAACCTCTATTATATCCTTTTTTCTTTGTGACTTCTCCAAGCTGAAGAGTCCTTAAATTGTTACGCCTTTCTTTCTAAAAGAAATATCCCTTTTATCAGTTTTATCATCCTTCTCCACATCTTTTCTATTTCTGTTATATCTTCCCCAGGGGTCTGTATTGAGACTAGTACTTTCTAACATATTTATAAATGATCTGGAATTGGGAACAGTGACTGAGGTGATTATATTTACAGATGACACCAAATTATTCAGAGTTCTCACAATCGCATGTGGATGGTGGAAACAGCAGAAGAACCTTGTGAGAACGGGACAGTGGGCATCCAAATGACAGATGACATTTAATGTGGACAAAAGTGATGCATGTTGGGAAGAATAACTCAGCATACTTCAATGGGAATGACATCAATGCCTGGTGCTTTGTTCTTTGATAAGGCTTTCAATGCTGCTTTGACTTCTTCTTTCATCACCAATGGTTCCTGCTCATAAGATATAGGTTCAAACAGTTGTTGGTCTACTTGATTTTTATGGTATAATGACTTTGTATATTCTTTCCACCTTTTCTTGATCTTCTCAGCATCATTCAACATGGATCCTTGAGCATCTTGTAGCATTCCAATTCAAATTTGGGATTTTTTCTTTAACTCTCGTAGCTTTAGGAAAGCTGATCTTCTTCTTCCTCTAACAGTTTATGATTCTATTTCCTTGCATGCATCATTGTAGTAATACTTCTTTTCTTGTCTTGCTGCATGTTGGAAATCTCTGAGGTCTGAGATTGTCTCTTTCTCCCCTGACTTTAGCTTTTCTGCATTTCTGGGCAATTTTCAGTTTCTTCAGTCATCCATTTTGGCCATTTTTGCTTTTTCACCTTTTGTAGAGACTTCCCACTTTCTTCCAACACAACCTTCTTGATGTCATTCCATAACTCTTCTGGAGCTCTGTCATTTGTATCTAAATCTAAAGCAGCAAATAGATTTTGAAGGCAATCATTAAATTCTGGTGGTATATTCTCAAGGTCATATTTTGCTACATTCATGAGTGACTTGCTCTTTTTCAACTTTAGCTTGAGTTTGCATACAAGTAGTTGATGATCTGTACCACAGTCAGCTCCAGGTTTTGTCTTTGTTGATGTTATAGAGCTTTTCCAGCACTGACTTCCACAGATGTAGTCAATTTGATTTTTGTACAATCCATTGGGTGAATTGAATGTGTACAGTCGCCACTTGTGTTACTGGAAGAAGGTGTTTGAGATGAATAGATCATTGGTCTTGCAGAATTCTATCAGTCTTTGTCCAACTTCATTTCTGTTGCCAAGTCTATATTTTCAAACCACTTAGCCTTCTTCTTTGTTGCCAACCTTTGCACTCCAGTCATCCGTGACTATCAGGATATCCTGTTTGCATGATCTGTCTACTTCAGTTTGTACTTCTTCATAGAACTCATCAACTTCATTCTCTTCTGCAGCTGTTGTTGGGGCATATACTTAAATTATAGTTGTGTTGATGGGCATTTCTCATAGACAAATAAAAATGAAACGTTCACTGATTGCATTGTATTTCATCACAGTTCTTGTAAGTTTCTTCTTAATTATAAATGCAACATCATTTCTTCTTTGTCTTTCATTTCCAGCATAGTACATCATGTGATCATCAGATACAAAGTGCCTGATGCCAGTCCATTTCAGTTTGCTGACACCCAACAGATCGCGTTGTACCCGTTCCATTTCATTCTTGACCACCTCCAATTTCCCCTAGTTCATGCTTCATACATTCCATGTCTTAATATGTAAGACATCTTTGCAACTTCTGACTCTCATTTCATGCGCAGCTACATCAGCACTCAGATGTCCCAAGGGCTTTGATCCAACTACATCATAAATGCTGGCTTTAGCCTGAAAAGTCTTCAGCTTCTCCCCAGTAGCCGGTTGAGTGCCTTCCGACCTGGGGGTCTCATCTTCCAGCACTATAGTGCAATTTGTTTTATTGTGACTATCCATTGGGTTTTCGTGGCAAGATACAGAAGTAGATTTCTAGGCCTTTCTTCCACACAGGTAATTCTAGTGTTTTTGTTGTCACAGAAAGGTGTCTCATTCTGCTGCTGCCCAGATGGGTGGTTTGTCTTCGTCTGGCACATCAGCTGAGACCTGTCCATCTTGGGAGACCTGCCAGTAGTTAAGCTACCAATAGCTTAGCCCTCAGCATCACTGATGCACACAAGTCCTCACAGCACGACAAGCTGCAAACCAAGAAAAGGGCTCCCTGATATACGTATAAGTTTTTAAAAAGTGGTGGGTTCAGCCAGCCCTTTACAGGGAGATATGCTCCTTAATCCCCTGTTTGTTTCCCCTCCAAATTGAAAACAAAGATTGAGATCTCTGTATTTGATTAGCAGCATTTATATGTATAGATTTGCAAAATTACCCACATAAACATGTAGGCACTGGCACACGGAAGCTACCGAGTTTCCTCCGTTGAATATTCCCACATGTAGATTTGTAAAATGTCTCTTCCACTTCTACAAGTCGGCAAATGCACACATTCTCCTGCAGGTCGTTACAAAAGGCTCCATGTTTGGCAGAGCCTTGTTTAAAATGCCAGAGGAACTGTGTACATTCCGACCTCGATGTGTCAATTCTGATCTCTGTGTACTAACTACATTGGTCTTCACATGTAATCACTGTTGCACTCATTCTTTCTTGTTTGTTGTAACCAAATAGAGTTTAATTTAACTACTTGGTTTTGCTAAAGACAAGTCACTTGATCAGGTGCAGTTGGTGGTTTTCTGTCTATGGAAACACAAGGAGGAGCAGGCCTCCTGCAGGCAACACCAAAAGACACAAGAGGCAGGAGACGTCGGATGAACTAATGAGTCTTTTATTGGTAAGGACCCCAATAAAAGACTCATTAGTTCATCCGACGTCTCCTGCCTCTTGTGTCTTTTTCTGTCTATGGAGACATAAAATCTAAGTTGTATCTTTGAAACAATAGAAGGTAAAATAATATGTCCAAGGTCACAGGGAGAAATAGAATTTAAATCCAAGTTTCCGTGGCTCCTGTTCTACAGCTTTAACCACTAGGCTTCATTTTTAGTCCCTTTGTTTTATATAATATGTTATATTTAAATACAAGTGCATGAATGGATGTTTCCCTCATAACTTTATAAGAAATTTGTTCATTTTATCATGGAGATTTTTTTACTTTGCACTATTCTCAGCAGTATTTTCATCCATATTAATTATGCATTTGACAATCATACAGTCACTTACACTAATGTTATAAACCAGGGCTGTCCAAGTTCAGTCCTCGAGGGTCATAAACAAATCAGATTTTCAGGCATGAAATATGCCTGAAATAGATTTACATGTATGCGAAATAGATTTACATGTATGGTGCTTACATAATATGCACATTGTCACGCCCCCCATTACCTCCCCGTATAGGCGGTTGCCTGGAAGAGGGGGGACATGACTACTATATTTATAAATCCTTGTAAGTGCTGATGTCTGGGTTCCGTGTAGTTGTGGGCCAAACGAAGACAGCCAAGGTTAAGTGGTAACAATAACTTTATTGTCACACAGGAATTTGTTATCTACCATCCCCTGAACAGAAACAAAATGTGGATACTTTCTAATGCCAAATAAAGTCCAAGATATGACAAAGTCCAACCTGATCCTTCTCAGGGTTGTTAGTTCAAATATATACAGGTTGTCCAAACTTCTCTTCCGTTCCGAACAGCTTTACTTTGCAGCTAATTCAATTGTATAGCATTCACAGTTCACAGCTGCTTAATGAGGTTGAGTTTTACACTCTAGCAGAACGCTGTTTCTCCACGTGTAACAACTCAATGGCATGAAGTAACTTCTCCAGCACTTATCACAAGCATAAAGATATACAGCTTTTAGTCTTGACAACAGTAAGCACACTCTGCCTCCATCTCAAAACAACTGCTATCTGTTATAGCTGATTCAATTTGCATTGGTTCAACTTCAGAGTCAGGTATATTCTGGTTGGTATCAGGGTACTGCAGAGCAACAGGCTTCCACTGTTCTAATTGGTTTCTAAGCTGTTTCCATTTATAACTCTTTCCACTTCGTGGTATCTGAGAGGAACTAGAATTACCAGCTTCCTTTAAAACAGGGTTAAGGTAATCAAACTGGCTCAACTTTCTTCTAGTATGTCTGGCTTTCACAGGTTGGTAAAAAGGCAAGTCTCTGTCTTTGTACTGCTTCACTATCTCCCGTGTAGCAACTGGCTTAGCAGGGTCTGGCTCTAGCCTTTGTCTCCATAGCACATAATCAGCTGTTTGCTTAAGAGCAGCTGGGCTATTCTCAGAGCTTATGCTAGTAACACGCTGCCTGCCCTGGGAACGTTTATGCAGCTTATCAAACAGAACTTTACTTTTGCTCAATCTCCCACCTGTACCCACAGCTTCTAGGGAAGATTCCAGGGAAGAACTTCTGTCTCTTCTGGGTAAGGTTTCTAGCCTCTCCCCATGAGATTTAAAGTAGCTTCTAACCTGCTTCTCCTTGCTGTTTGGCTCGTGGTAATTTCTCTCCCTCAGAGGAAGCTTTCTCAGCTGCTTTTCCAGAGACCTCTCTTTCTCCAAGCAGTCCTGCTGGCAACTTCCCAAGCACCGTGTGCTATCCTGGCAGTGGTTGCTCCTTCCTTTGCCTCCTTCTGAATCCCAGTCAGAGTCACGACCTGACTCTCCAACTGAATCTTGATTACCATCTGGAAGTGAATCACCTTCTCCTTCTCGATCTGACTCTCTATCTGTTCCTTCCTGGTTAAGAGCATGGGGCTGCCCTATCCGGTTTGACTCTGCCCCCTTGCCTCTTACGTCAGCTCCCTGGGTTGTCATGGAGCTGGGGTGTGGCTCTCTCACTGACTTTCTATGCAGAGAGTTTCTCAGGGCTGGTGCTTTAACCCCTTCCCTGCCTGCATTGCTGTGTGCATTTGGGGAAAGAAGTTGTTTTAAACCCCCCTTTTCTGGTGTTTAAGCCCTCGGCATCATCACAACATCTAACTCATACATATGCATTATCGATAGTCTGAGAACTCAACCTGTTCGTGCCCCCTTGAGGACCAAACTTGGACATCCCTGTGCCAAAATCAGAGATGTTACGGAGAGTTTGCCGAGATTCATCAAGCCTACTATTACCCAATGTTGCTCATCCATGTCAGCACAAATGATACTGCCAGGTATCCCTCTGAGCGTATCAATAGTGACTTCATGGCTCTGGGACAGAGAGTGAAGCAGATAGGGGCACAGGGGGTGTTGTCTTCAATCCTCCCTGTTGAGGGTAAAGACTAAGGCAGAGAAGCTCACATCCTGGAGACAAATGCATGGCTGTATGGATGGTGTCATCAAGAGTGTTTTGATTTTCTGGACCATGGGATACTGCTCCAAGGGTCGCAGAGCAGAGATGGCATCCATCTGTTCAAGAAGGGTCGATATGTCTTCAGTAGCAGACTGGCTAATCTACTGAAGAGGGCTTTTGTATTAAAATAGTTTGAAACTATATAATTCTATCTTGATTCTCTGGTTTTCAGCATAACACTGAAAATGACTAATCTAAAAGTTTGGGGTGTTCTTAAATCTGGGCCTTCTCAAATTTATCCAGTTTTTATTTTTCCATTTTTATCTATTTTTTTATATCTATAAGGATAATTCTAAAAGTCATTGCTGCCTGTAACAAAGTGTTTAATATTTGGAAATAGTCATCTGTTAGACTGTGGATACAGTATGCTTTTAAAGACATGCACGTACAGTTTAGACAAGTGTAATTTTACCCAATCTGAATGTAGGTGTTCCCGGGGACATGGTCAAAGAAGGGCATACGACGTACAACCCCGTTATTTGCCTTACAGAACTGGACCCATAGTTACCAACATGTATTAAGGGAATGACATGTGTTTTCTGCTGTTTGACATCTTGTGACAGAACTGAGAAATTATGCTGAGTCAAACAGCAGCACTTTGAATCCAGGTTCAAACAGGGCAGGAGCGAGTTAGATTTACTCCACTCCCCCACTATACAACACAGAGACCCCTAGAGGTGCCAGGGGAAAGGGTTTAATTTGGAGGTGATTGGGGGTAGGAGGGTTCTTGCCTACACCACTGGCCCCTTTAAAAGATAGTAGACCCAACTTTGTGCCCACTATCTTTGCATTGCTGCTACCAGGAATATGTAATGTTCTCAGCTGCAGCAACACAAAAAGATTGTTGTGCAACTCACTAACCTATACGCATGTGAAAAATATTGGGTACCCTAGAAGTCCTGTCAAGGTCTTCTCCTTTTGGGCCCCACTTCATGAGGCAAAGTATAGAAAATATAAGTATGGATATATCCAAGTCCCCGTAGTGCTAAGCCCCCATATATTTTCTCAAGAAATTCTCCTATCCCTACTCAGGCCACCATGATACAAAGTTTAGGCTCCAGAAGCCCCCTCCCATCTTCGGCTCTACCCTCTTTCAATATAGTCTCCTTATCATTCCGCCTGTCACCCCTGAGCCTCCCACCCCAGCTATAGAGCCCCAGAGTTTAGTAGGTGCAGAAATGATTTCCAGTCTTTCCTGTCCTAGCAGTGCCATTGTTGAAAATAGTGCAATCTACCCTTAGAAGAATATCAGACCATTCCACCAGACGTCAGGTGACATAACAAAATGGCACTATCTGATCACTCCTGCCCCCTACCAGACACCAGGGCTGCTCATTATGCCTGAGGGTCGTTGAAGGGGGGGGGGGTTGGAAGTGTGGGATTCAAAGGGAAGGTTATTTTGAAAGGGGATGTAGCCATGAACTGACGGTGGGGCCTCTGGGGCCTTTACCTTCCTTTATATGTGATGGCACATGTAGGGGTGAAGGCCACTGCTAGGAGGTCCTGCAGAGGTAGCAATACAATGGCCACATTTTTCTTGTACTTAAATTTTCTATACTTTTTACTTTTGTCAAGTAATCCCCTTAAAAATCTGGCAGGCTAGGTAGTTGGAATCCACCATACCACTCTGCTACAGTCAGGGAGAAGGGAAGTTCCGGTCGCATTAATATGGGAAAAATTGCTGTTGGATTTCCTAACCTGCGATACTTGGGTTCATATAGCTTAAACTCAATGCAGATATGTTTGCTGAAACATGGTCATATAAGGCTTTAGAACTCTTTTTTTACCTTTTTTTGCTTTATGATGTATAGTTTTCTTATTTGATGTCATTTTACTTTATTATTATAAATTGTTGATACGCTTCCCATCGATATTAATTTTTTATTGGTTCACTTTGGCAACATATCTTCGCCCTGTGGTTGACTTTGCATCTCTCATTTGGGCAGATGGATTTATTTTAAAATAACATTTAAAGAAATGCATAATCTCCCTCTTTTGTTGTATTTTTCTGTGCCATTAGCATGGCAGTTTGCATGTAGCGCCTTCCCCTATGATTCAATCAGTTCATATTGTAATGCTTTGTTGATTATTGATTTTTGGTTAGGGTTGGAGCTCACTACAACTGTATGAGCATTCGCTGGCTTAAATTTGACGTTGTGCCGCTGCTTTCCACTCCATATTGACAGGCATTCTCTTATTTTTAGATTGGTGTCCATTCGCTGATGAACATGCACTGGGGGGTCATGACCTTTTCTCTTATCTGGATAGCTCTTGGTTCATGAATATATTTTGCTGCAGGGTGTTATTAACAGCAGGGCCAGTAGAACAAAGAAAGGAAGTGATGGGAAGCGCATCAATGTATGAAACTTCCTTTATTAGGATCCCCTCGTGGCCAGAGTATTCCCTAATTACCAAGGCGTTACATCCATCCCTGCCATTGCAAACTGTACTTTGGGCACTAATTGGAATATGAATTTGAAACCACTTCTTACTTACCTGCTCAATTCTTTTAAATTCATATTTGCCTTAAAGGCATTTTAATAAAAAAAAGAATGAGGCAAATTTAAATAGCTGAAGACATTCCATTGTAGCATCTAAGTAGCTATTTAATTAAGCAAGATCAGTTTACCAGGTTTTATGGGATGCCTGTCATGTTTCCTACTTTTTTACATCTGTGATTTGCATGGATATACTGTACAAGCATGAAGAGGATTTGATCATGGAGGTCATTTCAGAAGCCTTTACACAAGGAAATAGCAGCATCTGCATGTTCAAGTTGCACACACATGTAAAAAGCAATTTCAGAAAACTGCTAGTTGCAGAAATGTCAAAAAAAGGGGGGCTGGTGGTATGGATGAGCAGACCAAAAAATTAGGTGTAGTCCTCATTTTAGAATGGCAACTACACACGTTTTCTAAAAAAAAAATCAACCCACCACTTTCATGCTAGCTTTTGCACCTCCTTCAAGCAGGACTGGCTCAGGGATCGCGGTACCCTGAGCCAACTTTTGTTTTTGCGCCCCCGCACCCCTTTTCGGTCTGATCTTGCAGTACAAGTTGTGCAAACAGGGGTAAACTTTCAGCCCACTGGCTTGTTAAATACCACCCCCCTCCTCCCCTATTAAACTTAATCTGTGCATTCTGTGTCACTATGGATAGTGTGCTGAATATACAGTGATGGTGTGCTCAATGTATTATCTGTTTAGGCTAGGCTTGATATTCCACAGACCTTAACTAAACATGTAACTTACCTTAAGAGTGGCTGAATGTTGCCACTATCTGGATAATTTTCTGAGCGACCCTTGTTCTTACCCTAACATGCTCCAGAAGTATACAGATATCTGCCCATTCTACTGCTTAAAAGCCTGATACAATCTGTAAATCTTTGGAAAAAAATACATGGTTAGGCTAATTATGCATTTGCCAGCAAATGCCTAATTGCCTTTGAATATCAGTCTGATAGGGCATAATTATTCATTCATATGAACACAATCGAGTCTCACATCAGTGATAACACCACTAACTCCCTCCACAGCTACACACTGTGAGGTCAATTCTATTCTGGCCATCCAGCCCCTGTGTGGCCCTTCAGAATAGGGGCGTACAGCGGTAGCACCTGATTCTGATCCCACGGCGGCTAGACATGCCCGCGGGATCAGAATCAGCTCTACTGGCCTGGATGTGCAGGCCAGACCCCGATTCGGATGAGCTGCACGCCCAGCAGATCTTTATCTGTATTTCAGAATTTGCTATA
This sequence comes from Ichthyophis bannanicus, assembly GCA_033557465.1. Taxonomy (NCBI): domain Eukaryota; kingdom Metazoa; phylum Chordata; class Amphibia; order Gymnophiona; family Ichthyophiidae; genus Ichthyophis; species Ichthyophis bannanicus. Next base: position 171,489,307 of record CM066043.1, read on the forward strand.
CTGTTTACATCAGAAGACAAAAAGCGGTGTAGAATACAAAAAAGACTGTTGAAGAAATAAAGAAAGGAACGCCAATAATTGACAGGACAGAAAGGATGGACAGCAGAGCAAGAGAGAAGAGAAGGAGCAGGGAACGCTAGGGAGGGGGGAGATCACCAGCTAACTCAGCCAGGCCCCTGAATGGAGCCGCAGTGCCATGGCATCCTGTCGCCAAGGCACCACAGCTCCATTCAGGAGCCGCATTCATGGTCCATAAGACCCAATTGACTACAGTCCGGCCCCCAATCCGGCCTCCAATGGCCAGGGTTGGGCTGGGGGGCCCCCTCACCTCGTTACCGCCCCTGATGTCCCCCTATGTCCAGGGAGACTTATTCAACCTCAGAGGTGGAGTAACTCCTCCACCTACATGGCCAACACCGGACGTATAGGGCTGAACTCAGAATCAGCCTGTATGTTTCAGTGTCATGGCCCGCAAATGCCCTCAACATAAGAACATAAGATACGCCATACTGGGTCAGACCAAGGTCCATCAAGCCCAGTATCCTCTTTCCAATAGCGGCCAGTCTAGGTTATACGTACCTAGCAGTTTCCCCAAAAGACATAGGTTCCACAATGCTTGTACTGGGTCAAGCATTGATATCCTGGGTCTCTTCATAATAATGGTTTATGGGCCTTTCCTCCAGGAACTTGTCCAAAACTTTTTTAAACCCAGCTACACTAACAGCCTTTACTACATCCTCCGGTAACAAATTCCAGAGTTTGATTACACATTGAGTGAAAAAATATTTTATTTTATTAGTCTAAAATAGGTTACCCTGTAGCTTCATTGCATGTCCCCTAGTCTTTCTATATATTAATGGCATAAAAAAATCTATCTACGTTTACCCGTTCCACTCCGTTCATTAATTTATAGACTTTTATCATATCTCCCCTCAGCCATCTCTTTTCCAGGTTAAAGAGCCCTAACCTTTTTAGCCTTTCTTCATAGGAGTATCCTTCCATCCCCTTTACCATTTTGGTGGCTCTTCTCTGTACCTTTTTTAATAACGCTATATCCTTTTTAAGATACGGCGACCAGAATTGCAAACAATATTCCAGGTGTGGTTGCACCATGGAATGATAAAGAGGCATTATAATATCCTTTGTTTTATTTTCCATTCCTTTCCTTATGATACCTAGCATTCTGTTTGCTCTCTTGGCTGCCGCTGCACATTGGGCTGAGGGTTTCAACATGTTATCCACAATGACGCCTAAATCTTTTTCCTGAGTGGTGGTTCCTAATATGAAACCTTGCATCGTGTAACCATAGTTTGGGTTGTTCTTCCCTAGGTGCATAACTTTGCACTTGTGCACATTAAATTTCATCTGCCATTTTGATGCTCAGTCTTCCAATTTATCAAGATCCTCTTGCAATTTTCCACAATCCTCTTGGGTTCTAACAACTTTAAATAATTTTGTGTCATCTGCAAATTTGATAACCTCACTCGTTATTCCCTTTTCCAGGTCATTTATGAATATGTCAAAAAGCAGCAGACCCAGCACAGATCCCTGGGGTGCACCACTATTCACCTTTCTCCATTGGGAAAATTGGCCATTTAGACCTACCCACTGCTTTCTATCTTTTAGCCAGTTCCTGAACCACAATAGTACACTGCCTCCTATCCCATGACTCTTTAGTTTTGCCAAAAGTCTCTGATGAGGGACCTTGTCAAAGGCTTTCTGAAAGTCCAGATACACTATACCAACCAACTCACCTTTGCCCACCTGTTTATTCACACCTTCAAAAAAACATAACAGATTAGTAAGACAAGATCTTCCTTGTCTAAAGCCATGTTGGCTGTCTCCCATTAGGTCATGACTATCTACATGCTGAGTAATTTTGTTCTTTATGATGATTTCTACCATTTTTCCTGGTACTGACGTCAGGCTCACCGGTCTGTAGTTTTTCCAGATCACCCCTGGAACCCTTTTTAAAAATTGGTGTTACATTGGCGATACTCCAATCTTCAGGTATTACAGATGATTTTAATGAAAATTCACAGATTACTAATAGCAGGTCTGCAATCTCATATTTCAGTTCTTTCAACACCCTTGGATGTATACCATCCAGCCCAGGTGATTTGCTACTCTTCAGTTTATCTAATAGTTGTAATACATCTTCCCGATGTATTGATATTTCCTTCAATTCTTCCGCACCTTTAAATACAACTTCAGTCATGGGTAACATCCCCACATCTTCCTCAGTAAAGACCAAAGCAAAGAATTAATTCAGTCTCTCCGCTATCGCCTTGTCGCCTCTTAGTGCCCCTTTAACCCCTCTATCATCTAATGGACCAACTATCTCTCTCACAGGTTTTCAAGTACATTCGTAGCAAAAAAAGTCTTTATTTTGCGTTTTTGCTTCCGCAGCAAGCTTCTTCTCAAATTCTCCCTTTGCCTACCTTATCAATGCCTTGCATTTGACTTGCCAGTGCTTGTTCTGTTTCCAGGTTTCGTCGTTTGGCTCTTTTTTCCATTTCCTGAAAAATGCTTTTTTGGCAACAACAGCTTCTTTGACCTCACCTTTAAACCATGCTGGCAGTTCTTTCGACTTCCTGCCCTCACTCTACCTCCATACTGCCCCCTCCTGCCCTCATCAAAGGCTCCCCGTAGAACAGCACTGTTTGTAAGGGGAGCCTTTGCACCGGGAGTGGCAGAGGGATGAATAGTGGGGATGATGTACAGGCAGGACGTATATCCCCGCTATTCATGGCGCAGAATGACCCCCTTGACACTAGCATCAAGAACTCAAATTGCAACAACTCTACCTATGGAAAATCAGCACTGCAAGTATTCTAGAAGACCAATAATCCCTAGCTGGAAAAAAAGAGCAAACTGAATTATTACAGATTCCTAGAGAGAATTCTTTATCTTGGCTGCACTTGGAAAACTCATACTTTTGGCAAAACTAAAAAGTCATGGGATAGGAGGCAGTGTACTATTGTGGATCAGGAACTGGCTAAAAGATAGAAAGCAGGGGGTAGGTCTAAATGGCCAGTTTTCCCAATGGAGAAAGGTGAATAGTGGTGCACCCCAGGGATCTGTGCTGGGTCTGCTGCTTTTTGACATATTCATAAATGACCTGTAACAGGGAATAACGAGTGAGGTTATCAAATTTGCAGATGACACAAAACTATTTAAAGTTGTCAAAACCCAAGAGGATTGTGGAAATTTGCAAGAGGATCTTGATAAATTGGAAGACTGGGCATCCAAATGGCAGATGAAATTTAATGTGGACAAGTGCAAAGTTATGCACCTAGGGAAGAACAACCCAAACTATGGTTACACGATGCAAGGTTCCACATTTGAAGCCACCACCCAGGAAAAAGATTTAGGTGTCATCGTAGATAACATGTTAAAACCCTCGGCCCAGTGTGCAGCGGCAGCCAAGAGAGCAAACAGAATGCTAGGTATCATAAGAAAAGGAATGGAAAATAAAACAAAGGATATTATAGCGCCTCTGTATCATTCCATGGTGCAACCACACCTGGAATATTGTTTGCAATTCTGGTCGCCATATCTTAAAAAGGATATAGCATTATTAGAAAAGGTACAGAGAAGAGCCACCAAAATGGTAAAGGGGATGGAAGGATTCTCCTATGAAGAGAGGCTGGAAAGGTTAGGGCTCTTCAACCTGGAAAAGAGATGGCTGAGGGGAGATATGATAGAGGTCTTTAAATTAATGAATGGCATGGAACGAGTAAACATAGGTCGATTTTTTAGAATGACTAGGGGACATGCAATGAAGCTACAGGGTAACCTATTTAAGACTATTAAGAGAAAATATTTTTTCACTCAGCCTGTAATCAAACTCTGGAATTCGTTACCGGAGGGTGTAGTAAAAGGTGTTAGTGTAGCTGGGTTTAAAAAAGATTTGGACAAGTTCCTGGAGGAAAGGTCCTTAAACCATTATTAACGTGGACCCGGGAAATTCCACTGCTTGCCCCATTACAAGCACTGCGGAACCTGTGTATTTTGGAGAAACTGCTAGGTACTTGTGACCTGGATTGGCCACTTTTGGAAACAGGATACTGGGCTTGATGGACCTTGGTTTGACCCAGTATGGCATATCTTATGTTATGTTATTAACCTTTTCTTTCCTCCTTCTTACACCAGCATGCATTATTATACCCCTCCCTCTCAATCTTCCCTTGGTTGGATTTGTTTCTTCCCCAAACCTCACAATATCCGTTCCCCTCTCCCATCTAACTTCCCCAGCATCTCTCTCTTTTTTTCTACTCTGACTAGCATTTGCTAGCATCTTTCACCTTCCAATCCTAAAAGTCCAGCCCTAAAATCAGTCACCCTTTCAGTCCCAGCCCTTTTCGAGTCCCATTTCCCAGATCCAATATCAGCTCATTTCCAGTGCCAGTCCCCCATTCCTAGTATCAGCCCATTATCAGCCATTTGCCAGTATCAGTCAGCCTCCCAGTTGCTATATCAGCCCATATCCAGTCCCCTCATACCCAATATAAGCCCATTTCCAGTATGAGTTTGGCCATCAGCCCCTTTATCAGTCCATTTCCTGTCCTCCCAGTCCCTGTATCAGCAAATTTCCAGTTCCCCGAGACCCAATATCAGCCCATTTCCAGCCCCACAGCCCAGTTCCAGACCCCCACAGCCCCAGGCTCCGAGTGCTGTTGGGGCTTTGCTTTTGTCCCCTCTGATGCAGACTTCCTCTTTGCATGTGGGTGTGAAGCGCAGTTAACGTGGGGAACTAACACCCATGATAGCCATTCCACTCCAGGAAAGCCACGTCTCACCCAGTCTCTGCCCTGACATGTATTGCCAGGTTAGCATGGGGTTTTTAGAACAGGGGCCCCACGCTACCTTTTATTGTGGTATCAAAATCACATGCTAACCATGCACCCTGGATTGAGGATTGTGTTATTCTTGCCTTTATAAAATAGGCATAAAATAGGTACATTCTTTGAAAATTTACGTCCTGCTTTAAAATTACCATGAACTAGCCTGGAAGAGCAAATAGGCTTCATCTCAAGGGACAATCGGGTTCAACATCTGTATTTGCACCTCTCCCTTTTCTTGCCACCTCCTTTACATGATACAAAAATCATGTCATGTTCCTCCTGTATAGTGCAATTTGAAGAGCTTTGCTCAAGCCTGCCATTTAAAAATTAGGCCGCTATCCTATCAGCATGGTAAGTCTCAGGGTTTTTTTTCTTATGAATTTGGAAGCAGGCAGCTGTAGAGTCGGATTATCGATCTGCTAGCCTTTTCCTCCTGCTGTGTTACGTATCAAAGCCTAGAGGGAGCCATCCACGTGCTCTGGAAACCCTGAGACTATGATTACTCCAAGACAGACAAAGCACAAATAAGAGAGCTGAGATTTCAGACCCTTTCCCTTTGTGTTTTACGAACGTTTCCAGAATAAAAAGCTTGCATAGGCAGTGCTGCTTGTGCAAGCAAAATACAAACACGAGGAGAAGGACTGTGATCAAAGCACTGCTAAGATCTTAAAAACATTTCAAAGGGCCGCTCTATGAAGAGAAGGTAATGTTCCTTCTTTTATGATTGTTTATTCAATTTCATCAACTGTCTTTCAATTAAATACATGACAGTGTAGAGTCTCTCAGCTACACATACTATAATAATTCCTAAGACTTAGAGATGTTTGTGAATACTGGTAGCTCAGTTTGGTGATCATGATTGTTCTCAGAGTTTGATAGTTTGATTACAGATGTTTCATCACCATTCGAGGGGACATCACCAGTGTGGGGTTCCAGGTGGTAATGTGTCTGAATATTGGGGGTGGTGGTGACTCGGCACTTTGGTTCGCAGGGATTCATTGGTTGGTTTCCCTGAGGGTTGCTGGGGTGTGGTTGCTGTTTCTCAGCCTTGTTGGTGATGACTCAGCTCTAGTCCACAGGAATTGATTGGTTAGTTTCCCTGATGGTTGCTGGGGTGTAGTCGCTGTTCCCAGGAATTGGTGGTGGTGCCTCAGCCCTTTGGTCCGCAGGGATTGGTAGATCGGGTCTATGTCGATATGTCTATTTATCAAGTTTGTGATGGAAAACCAGGCTTCCAAAAATTCATTCTCTCTTGTTTGTGCTCGTGCTATGATTTCAGTTGTGCTCCAGTTGACTTTGTGTCCTTCCGCGTCTTCATGGATTGAGACCAGGGAGAGTGGTTCATGTCTTTTGCCAGCTAGTTGGTATTCATGTAGTCTGGTGGATAGTTTTCTTCCTGTTTGGCTCATGCAGTTCATGTCACAGTTGCCACATTTAATTTTGTACACGTTTGTCCTTTGATCTTTCTTTGGCTATCCTTTCGGTTCCCGTGTGCGGCAGAATCGGGCACTTAGATTCGCTGGATGTGCCCCGATTCTGCCGCAGGAGATGTCCAACCACCTGCTCATCCAGCCCCCCTATGCTCCTGCTGGAGCGCCAGTGCCGTGGCGTCCCATCACCATGGCACCGGGACACCCAGCAGGACCACAATTAGACTGACACCGGTCTCGCTCTTCTTTCCCCACTGCCCGGCCCTCAGTGGTGGCAGCCAGGGCCAGGATCGGGCGTCGGTGGGGCCTTACCTTTGGCTGCCCTGGGACTTCTGGGGGTTTGCCTGGAATAAGTCCCATGTCCATCTTGCAAGTGCCGGATGTACAGGGCTGTGACCTGAATAAACCCTGTACTTCCAGTTGTGTGGCCCGCCCCCACTCTGCTCACTCTCTGCCCTGTCGTTGCCACACCCATCTGGAGCTCCCCGCACAAAGGCCCTGTGCGTGTAGGGAGCTATTATGGCAAAATACGCTCACAGCAAATAGCGGGGGATCTATGTCCAAACCAGACATTCATCCCCGCTATTCACTGTTCAGAATGACACCCATAGCATTTAAAATATATTTGTGACTGCAATACAAGATCGTCCTGCTGAATATTCCCACAGACCACACTAAAAACACCCGCTTTATTCTGGGGTGCTCCATGAGTGGGGTGAGGGTGGTCTTGATACTTATCCAGTTAGTGAAAATTTTCAGTTCGCTAACCAGCTTAGTGCCTGCATAAAGTTTGGACAGGTGAATGGCTATCCTAGCTTTATGCGGATTTCCTATCCGGTTAGCGGCTGAATATCACGGCTAACCAGACAACAAATCCAGTCAGCAGCAAAACCTGATAGCGCCACACCCTGAATAAGTTCCAGGATTTAATATCTGGTTATGCTTTCAGCCACATCGTTTGGGCGCTTTAAAACATGCTGACTGCTGCGGTGAATATCAGGCCAATGAAAACCTCAAAGGCTGAGAAGTAAAACCTAATAGAGAAGTCAACTAGATCCATTGCAGCTTCTGTTTGGATCACTATGGAAAGCATCCAAAGATCATATTGAGCCATCCTGACCCAGGAAAAAGATCTGGGTATCATCGTGGATAATACATTGAAACCCACCACCCATGTGTGCAGCAGCAGCCAAGAAAGCAAATAGAAAGCTAGGAATCATAAGGATAGGAATGGAGAATTAAACCAAGGATATTATAATGTGTCTGTATCGTTCCATGCTGCAACCTTGAATATTGTGTGTAATTCTGGTCGCCGTATCTTAAGGCAATTTCTGTCTCTTAAACCTAAGGTTGTGGCCTTGGGTGCCACTTTCTTTTTGCGTTTCCCATGTAAATGTGTGATTGGTTTTGATGGAGCCTCTTATTTTTTTACGGATGTGACTCAGTTGGAGAAATTTGTTAATGGTCACTCTGGTGTGGTAATTGGAATTAAATCTGGTTGATGGAAGGTTCCTCCAATTAGTGTAGGCTTAAAGCCTGGTTTTCTAATGCTCTGTTTCTTATATTCAGTTTTTTGCCTGCATCGCTTGATGTGGACTATATCATTGTATCATGTTTCCTTGTACTTTAGGTATTTTGTTTTGTATCTGATTTACCTTTCTGATTTGGTGTAAATTTCACTAAAAAGCTTAAAAAAAAAAATGGATATAGCAGAATTAGAAAAGGTAGAGAAGAGCCACCAAAATGATAAAGCAGATGGAAGGATACCCCTATGAGGAAAGATTTAAAAGGTAAGGGCTTTTCTTGGAAAAGAGACGGTTGAGGGGGAGATATGATAGAGGTCTATAAATTAATGAATGGAATAGAAGGGGTAAAACGTAAATTGGTTGTTTACGCCTTCAAAAAGTAGAAAGACTAGAGGACATGCAATGAAGCTACAATGTAGCACATTTAAGACTAATCAGAGAAAATATTTTTTCACTTAATTTGTAATCAAACTCTGGAATTCATTACCAGAGGATGTAATAAAAGCTGTTAGTGTAACTTGATTTAAAAGAGGTTTGGAAAAGTTCCTGAGGAAATGTCCATAAGCCATTATTAAAGAGGGCTAAGGAAATCCCCTATTTACCCCAGGGACAAACAGCATGAAATCTGTTTACCTTTTCGGGAACCTGGCAGGTACTTTTGACCTGGATTGACCGCTGTTGGAAACAGAATACTGGACTTGATGGACCTTTGGTCGGACCTAGTTTGGCATATCTTATATTCTTATGTTATGTAGTTTTAAAGAATAACTAGTTCACTCCAATCAGATGGCGAGGATTATATTATAAAATTCACAAATACCATGAGGCTCAATTTGTTTCTCCATGTAGAAGTTTGGAGAATTTCAATAGAGCGACATACAGCAGTAATTTTAAAACCCACTTGTCACATGTAAAGTGTGTCTAACATGCAGAAAATGCTTCGTAGAATTGTGTGGACAAGCAAGCACATTACATATACATGAAGGAGCTAAATTTATAAGGAACTGTGTAAAGTTAGACACTATTTACATGTGTAAATCATGGTATTTTTGTGATCTACGCATCTTAATGACTATTTATGCTTGTACTTAATCCAGTCGCAATTCTATAAGGTATGTCTACTAAAGGGCATTAGCTGCCATCACGGTGTTATGTGGGAAAATCGCTTCATGGTGACATCTAACACAGGCCAAAGGCACCTAGTGCAGGCAATTTTTTGTAATAGCTGCATATGAGTGGGTGAGGTGTGGGCAGAGAGTGGGTATACCTGTACCATGCGGATACCATGGGTATTGACAGCACTTTTGCAGAGATCTGGGTGATGGTAGCTGTATCCGCGATGTTGCCGCACCTCGATCCCTGCATTTTCACCACATTATCTGCTGGGAAAATGCTGGACACCCCCCGACAGATACTATGCAACTAGTGCACTTCCCCTAGTGCTTTCTTCACTAATGCCAAAAGCCTAACGCCCTTTATTAAACATACCCTATAAGTATACGCATAAACCCAGTGCCACCTACAGTGCATTGGCAGAGTTTGGGTAGAACACGGGCAGAGCACACAAGCACTTGTGTAACTTAGAAGATGCCATAGTTTACATACATTCTTTACACTTCTGGGTAAGCCCAAGGGCTGGAATAAGTGACCATGCCCCTCATTAATGTGTGTATGCCCATCAAATCCCATATTTCATACAGTCAGATACATGCATACTTGAATTTATAAAATAGGTATGAAATGTACATTAACTACACAGCACTTTATACAATTACCCTCCATGTTCCATGTGCAAGTGTTCCAGGCCATCATTTGGGAAGCGCAGGGGTGGAGGTGCAATATATACACAGAGGGGGGCCTATTCAGCGGGAGCAACCAGCGCAATTAAAGCAGCTGGCCGATGCCACTTTAAACTCTGTCCAAATATTCAATGCCGGGGCCAGCGACACTGAATATGTGGTGTGCCTAGATAGTGATCTACTGTAGCTATCCAGTCGGTGGGAATATCCAGCTACCGACCGGATACCTAAACCGACTAAGTAAGGGCTGTTTTTTTCAGCCTAACTTTAGTTGGTTTGAGTTAACCAGTTAGCAGCTCAATATCGCTGCTGATCGGCCAAACCTCGGTGCCACTTCTGCTCCACCCCCTGGAACGCCTTAACGCTAAGTGGTTAGCAGCAGGGCATTTAGGTGGGCTAAGAGGGTTTATCCAGTGGCACAAACCGGGTATGTGCCATCGAATAGCACACTCAGTGGGATTAACACAATCGACAGGTCTGCTAACTGCGTTAATCCCCATATTTTATAAAATGCAAGCAGCAGACAGTACAGACGTACATGTGCACCTTCAGAGCAGGTGTAGATTTCGGCGTGAGATATATGTGCCACTGGGGCCAGTTCTAGGCGCCTATTTTCTAAACACACATAGGTGCTCATGTTGCCTTTATAAGCTAGGCACCTCTCCGGACGTTATAAAATGGACCACATCATGCCCTGATGTCAGATTTGCTTCTATAAATACTGCTCGAAAGTATCTGAGAAATAGAAATAGTTACATTGGAATACAGCACCATAAAATTCCAGCTACTAGATAGAGGGGGGCTTGTCTGCAGATAAACACAAGTTGATGGCATTTGTTACATCGTATAGAACTTTTATGCTTTCTTTAGGAAGGTAGAGGTATATTGGAACCTAAAACATTTCTAAGATCGTATTCTCTTTCGAGTTTATACTTTGGAAAATGAACCAGACTATGATTCTGAAGTCAAACGATGTTTTCAGCATTTAATTCTTCTCTACTTTGTTGTGCTGCAGTAGAAAATCTTCAGAAAACACCCAACAATCGAACGCAGGCTGTTTTAAGGAATAGTGGAACTAATCAAATAATATTTTCTTCTTTTTCCTTTCTTTGTTAATCTTTTCCATCCTGTATGTCAGCTCCTTCAAAAGCATTGTGCCTGAACAATTCTATAAACCATTATCTTGCACACACAGTGAATGGTCCTGCCCCCATCTGAAAGCAGCATTTCCCCTGAGATTAGGACAGCAGGAATTGGAGTGGTCAGCAGAGGCAATGAGAACAATAGAGACCAAAATGGACAGTGGCAGCAGGCTACCAAGTTGGGTGGGGTACTTACCAAACGGCCAAATGAAAGTACCTCTCTGTATCACAAGCAAGTGGCAAGAGGCTTTCGAGTTATCAGTTAGTAGCTGCTTGGACAGATACAGAAATGCTATTAATGATTTTAGACATCAGAGCTTGCGTCTAACCATGTGACTGCACCATAGCTATTTTTCAAAGATCTCTTTAATACATGAAGTGGAGGAGAAAATCTTTACTAAATCTGGCCATAATAGGACATTCTGAAGTCATACCAAGTAAATATCCCAAGAGGGCATTTGGGAATGGAGAAGACATTTTCATTTGACATTTCCAGAAATTTCTGATTTTTAGGCTCTAATGAAAAAAATATCAGCGTATTGCATGAAATATCCTACAGGAGCTAAATACAATTGAACAGCTGTAGAACTGTCCTGTCCATCACTAATCCCATAGAATTGCAATACGATTTATAATTCCTTGGGCATATACTGGACCTCTTTTAGTAAAATATAGCTTTTATTTTGCATTTGCTTTAGAGAGATGTGTTAGAATATAAAAATAGAGATGACTATTAAACCCTTTATAGTGCTTCAAATATTGTTAATTTTATATAAACATCTTATTTATTTATGTAGTTCATTTAACAAGTTTTATATACCATTTTCTAGAATCAAAGCAGTTTACAGAGAACAATAACGAACAAACTCAAGTGAGTTTTAGATAGAACTTGGAGGGGGGGGGATCATGTAAACATAAAACCCTTAAGAGCTCTGCATCTCAAAAGCTAATGGCCTTAAAGGAATCATTTAAATAAGCTAAACACCCAAGTGAGTAAATGTGCTTTCAATTTTTAAGCAAAAGAAATAAAATCTGTTATTCCTCTGTCAGTAGCTAGATAACATTCAATAGGTAGGGTTAATCTTTGGTTGCAAAGCTACTTGTTTTTGCAGGAAATAAACACATACCTTATCTATTACAAATTCACCTTTTTCCTTTCATTTTTCCCTTATCTATACATCCTTAGGTCACTGGACATTGTGCTGACTATGGACAAAAACACCCCTTTGATGTAGGGTGCATGGTGAAAGGCAGAATTCTGAATTATGATCTCTAAATTATCCCATGCTCACAGAACAAAGTATTGATTTTAAAAATGACTGAGCTAGACCTTGTGCTGCAACCCCCCCCCCCCCCCCCCCCCCCCCCAATAGCACAGCAAGCAGCAGTCATGTGCTCCGGCTACCAAGAGGCCTCTGTGCTGACATTGTTTCAAACAAACCTGAAAATTGTCAATCAACTACATAAGAATCAGAATAAATATATGATACCTAAATATGTATTTTGTCCAGTTCCATAGTCCAAGTTCAGTTAGTTGTTTGGGCTTCAATCCACCCAAATTTAGCAACGTTTTACAGGCAACATGCATTCAGTAAGTTTGGTGAATATAAACAATTGTATCCTAGGTTTTAACAAAAGATGATGCGTCCTTCAGAAAAAGTAAACAAATGCCTGATATCCAAGATTTTAGACTGGTCTTGGCTTGAAATCATTAATATCGGCTTCATATCACAATATGCAGGAAACACATTACTTTTTGAAAACACGAAGTCATTCTTCTGACATCAGCGTCTGAAAATGGGTGGAAGGTCCATAGCAAGCATGTTCACACTGTGATGCCAGCTCAGAGTAAGCGGAATACACCTACAATATGTGGGCAACACTTCAGTCATCATGTGGATTCATTTCAGTACACTCACAGTCACTCGCCAAGCTGTATTTATTAGAACTGCCATTCCTTGTATTACATTTCCCAGAGTCCTATGTTAGTTGTAATGTATTTGCTCTGAGCAAGACATTGTTGTAATGTATCCATCTCAAACCCTTCTACTCCACTCCATCTTCTGTCCAGACCTGCACTAGTGTTTGCAAGTAATCTATGCTCATTTCATCCGTACTCCTCCTGTACCACACCACCAACTTATTCGGCTCACCTGTTAAGTATAAAAGGGCCATATCTATGTCTAAGTACAGTACTGTAGGCCTTTTTGGGCCTTATCCCTCAGCTCCCCATATTAGTGACGAAATTGAAGATAATTTGGTAAGTGTGAATTTGGTATACCACATTTGTCTTTGACCTGATCAAAGCTTAGAAAGATCCCTTCATTCAAGATCAATAGATGGCCCCAGATCTCTAGAGTCCTTCTCTTGCCATATAAAGAATCATGATTTACTCTGACTCAAGAGAAAGTCTCGGTTCCCCACTAGTTTTATGAAAAGCAAAACCCTGGCACTTCCCCCAAACTTATTTCACCACAATCTCTATGCTTTCATGAAAGGTGGCATCAGTCTGAAGCTACTCTCCTGACTACTCCTTCTATTTCCCCCATTATGCAAGGCGCTCATAAAAGGAGCAGGTGCAGACCAGCTGTTCAAAAGACCCTCTGGCGAGTATTTATATTGCCCCATGCACATCTCATGGAATCCATCTCATAATAGCAGCTCTTTTATATAACCTAAGGGTTGGAAGGCTTACTCCTCCCTGATCCCAATCCAATATTAACCTGGAATAGCCTATCCTAGCATGGTGCAAGGCGGAGATACAGGTTCTCATTATACTCCTATACTGGGCTTCCTCTCTTCATTGTGCTCAGAGGTATTATTTGTAGATATAAAGAAGTTTAGATATTAGCTCCATTTTTACCAGGGCTACCCTCCCAAAAATGATAATGGGAGATCTTTCCAGAGTTGGCTGATCTGCTTAATCTGATCCACCCTATCAATCACTTTCCTCCTGTATATTTCATAATGGGCTTTGCTCGGATAAATCCCCAGATATTTTATGCAGCTCCCAGCTCATCTAAGTGGGAGGTCCTACCACTCCCTTTGATTCAGCTCAATTCCCAGTGGCAAGGCCTCTGACTTAGCAAATTTATTTGTAATCTTGCAAAAATCCTCAAATCAATAATCAACTGCATGGCTAGCCTAGCTCCATCTTAGTCATTTCTGGTAAAAGCAACATGACATCTACAAACAAATTTATGTGATAGATTTCCCTTCTCCACCAAGATCCCCTGCAATCTGGGGACTCTGGAGGGACCTGTCTAGTCCCTCTCTGAAGCATAAATTCTTCAATTCTCTTTCCATTAATAACCTAGGGCTTGTGTACATAATCCATATCCATTCCAAAAATGGTCCTTTGATTTTATATCTTTCCATTCCCCACAGCTGATAGTCCCAAGATGCTTTGCAAATGTCTCTTTTGGCATTGAGGCTAACCAGCACCATTTCTATCGTCTTGCTTCCTACATGTATCGCCATTAAGGCTCATAGTAGGTTAGATGAGGCATAGCAATCTTGCATGAATCCCACTTAGTGGAGGAGGGATGGTAAGGAAATCCACAGTACCACCTTTTAACTTTCAAAAGGGAGACTATGATAAAAAGAGGAAAATAGTTAAGAAAAAAATAAAAGGAGCAGCTGCAAAAGTTAAAGACTTACATCAAGCCTGGGTGTTGTTGAAAAATACTATTGTTGTGGGACGAGCATCTAGCGGGGTCCCAGTCCAGTCCAGATAATACCTGGCAAGGAGAGAACAAAACAAGGAAAGAGAGACAAAATTTCCAGGCAGATACCTTTTTATATACTGCTAGCAGGGCTGGCTCATAGTAAGCTATCAAGGAGTCCAGCACTCACACAGGATACAAGCTGGGTTTTTATATAATCTTAGCATAGCAGTTTGTCACGTGGGTTAGAGCAGAATAGCAATTTGGAAGACTTCTCTGAGCCCCTTGCTTATCTAGGTGGCATATCTGGAATGTACCTAACGGCTAGGATTCCCTGATTGGTCAGTTGAGGGGTGGCTACCTTATCTCTCCCTGCAGTCTAAGGTATTTGTGGCTAACGCCCTGCTCCTTTGTGTGTGTGCCTGAAAAGATAACTCTAGCAAAGGCATCTCTCTACCTCCCCCTACCATTCTTTTGTCAGTTTGGTTGTAAAGGTAGTTTATCTGGTTTTAGCCTGTGGGTGTTCTTGTGCTGCTGCTTCTGTCTTTGTTGCCAGATATTTCAGCCAGCAAGCCATTTTCTTATAGCATGCTATCCCCTTTCCCATCTCACTATCTTGGAAGCCCAGGCCAGTTGCATTCCATGCTTTAAGAAAAGTGGAAGGAAGTCCAAAAAACTGCCAGCATAATTTAAAGGTGAGGTCAGAGAAACTGTTGTTGCCAAAAAAGCATCTTTCAGGAAATGGAAAAAAGAGCCAAATGACGAAAACTGGAAACAACACAAGTACTGGCAAGTTAAATGCAAGGCATTGATAAGGCAGGCAAAGGGAGAATTGGAGAAGAAGCTTGCTGCAGAAGCAAAAACACGTAATAAAGACTTTTTCAAGTACATTCGTAGCAAAAAACCTGTGAGAGAGTCAGTTGGTCCATTAGATGATAGAGGGGTTTAAAGGGTCACTAAGAGTTGACAAGGCGATAGCGGAGAGACTGAATGAATTCTTTGCTTTGGTCTTTACTGAGGAAGATATAGGGATGTTGCCCATGACTGAAGTGGTATATAAAGGTGCGGAAGAATTGAAGGAAATATCGATACATGGGGAAGATGTATTACAACTATTTGATAAACTGAAGAGTAGCAAATCACCTGGATCAAATGATATACATCCAAGGGTGTTGAAAGAACTGAAATATGAGATTGCAGACCTGCTATTAGTAATCTGTTAACTATCATTAAAATCATCTGTAATACCTGAAGATTGGAGGATGGTGAACGTAACGCCAATTTTTAAAAAGGGTTCCAGGGGTGATCCGGGAAACTACAGACCGGTGAGCCTGACGTCAGTACCGGGAAAAATGGTAGAAACCATCATAACGAACAAAATTGCTGAACATGGAGATAGTCAATGTCTTAATGGGAGGCAGCCAACATGGCTTTAGACAAGGAAGATCTTGTCTTACTAATCTGTTATGTTTCTTTGAAGATGTGAATAAACAGGTAGACAAAGGTAAGTCAGTTGATATAGTATATTTGGATTTTCAGAAAGCCTTTGACAAGGTCCCTCAGAGACTTTTGGCAAAACTAAAGAGTCATGGGATAGGAGGCAGTGTACTATTGTGAATCAGCAACTGGTTAAAAGATAGAAAGCAGAGGGCAGGGCTAAATGGCCAATTTTCCCAATGGAGAAAGTGAATAGTGGTGTACCCCAGGGATCTATGCTGGGTCTGCTACTTTTTGACATATTCATAAATGACTTGGATAAAGGAAATAACGAGTGAGGTTATCAAATTTGCAGATGACACAAAACTATTTAAAGTTGTTAAAACCCATGAGGATTGTGTAAAATTGCAAGAGGATCTTGATAAATTGGAAGACTGAGCATCAAAATGGCAGATGAAATTTAATGTGGACAAGTGCAAAGTTATGCACCTAGGCAAGAACAACCCAAACTATGGTTACACGATGCAAGGTTCCACATTAGGAACCACAACCCAAGAAAAAGATTTAGGCGTTATTGTGGATAACATGTTAAAACCCTCCGCCCAGTGAGCAGCGGTGGCCAAGAGAGCAAATAGAATGCTAGGTATCATAAGGAAAGGAATGGAAAATAAAACAAAGGATATTATAATGCCTCTGTATCGTTCCATGGTGCGACCGTACCTTGAATATTGTGTGCAATTCTGGTCGCCGTATCTTTAAAAGGATATAGCGTTATTAGAAAAGGTACAGAGAAGAGCCACCAAAATGGTAAAGGGGATGCAAGGATACCCCTATGAAGACAAGCTAAAAAGGTTAGGGCTCTTTAACCTGGAAAAGAGACAGCTGAGGGGAGATAGAATAGAAGTCTATAAATTAATGAACGGAGTAGAACGGGTAAACATTGATCGATTGTTTACGTTATCAGAATATAGAAAGACTAGGGGACATACAATGAAGCTACAGGGTAAACTATTTAAGACTTATAAGAGAAAATATTTTTTTCACTCAACGTGTAATCAAACTCTGGAATTTGTTACCGGAGGTTATAGTAAAGTCTGTTAGTGTAGCTGGGTTTAAAAAAGGTTTGGACAAGTTTCTGGAGGAAAGGACCATAATCCATTATTAAAAAGGGATCTAGGATATCAATGCTTGACCCAATACAAGCATTGAGAAACCTGTGTCTTTTGGGGAAACTGCTAGGTACGTATGACCTAGATTGGCCACTGTTGGAAACAGGATACTGGGCTTGATTGACCTTGGTCTGACCCAGTATGGCATATCTTATGTTCTTATGTTCCTATGTTCATTTCAGACCAGATTTGTTAGAAGCTAATAGAGATGATTGGTCCAGAAGACTGGTATAATTTTAATATCCAAATTCAGGAGCAAGATGGGTCTATAAGATCCCATCTTGTGGCCTTGGACAAGTCACTTAACCCTCCATTGCCTCAGATACACTTAGATTATGAGCCCTTCAGGGACGAGGGAATAAAAAGTGCCTGTTAGAATATATCTGTAATTTGCTTTGATACACAGAGTAAAGGGCGGTATATCAAATGCCTATAACCATAATCATAACCATTTGCTCCAGATTCCTCCCAGGTTCAGCAAAAAGAACTACAGGGTGGCCCAAAAAAAGTGAGAACATCTCGTAGCATATAAGTTATTTAAAAATTCAAAAAGACAGATGTAGGGGGGATCCAAGATGGCGACAAGCACCGTTTAGGCTCCTGCGTCGTTTTCCCGATGGGACGGAAGAGAAAGGGGAAGCGAGAGGTGCAGCCTCAGGCACTCTCGCGTACCTCGACTCCTGTTGCTGGTCCATTAGATTCCTTCGTTGTGCAGTCCCGGGAGCCCCAGCCTGCTGCGGGGAGTGGTGTTTCGCTTGGAAACTGCTCGGGGCTGGGAAGCTCGGCGTCTCCTGCGAGTTGTGATCTCACACCCCCTGAAGCGCGTCGTGCCCCGAGGCAGCCCTGTCCGATGGCTGCTCAGCAGAGTGTGGAGACGCTGAATGCCCCTGAGGTAGGGGTTTCGGCAGGACCTCTGAGGCCGCTTGCGACCAGCGTGTTGATGGGGGTACTCCCCTTGACCGGGCAGGAAGATGGAAATCTGTACGGGTCGGTGAACCTGGTTGAGGCGTCGGTCGGAGACGCTGCTCTCCCCTCTGGAGCCCCACAGCCTTGCGGTATTTTGACAAGCACTCAACAACAACGAGGGTCGGTTTTCTCTTTTGCCTTGCCACGGCCGGACCATTTCACCCTAGAATCTATTTGGATGGCCATTAACCAACTTGGGGAAGCGTTTGTTTCTCAGGTTAATCATATCCAGGAACAGGTCGTATCTAATTCAACGAATGTCTCAAACTTGGAGCAGGATTTGTCTTTGTTAAAAGTGTCGGTAGAAGAAATCTCTGTTAAGAATACTCAACTGGAGACTTTGTCTGAGTCCTTTGTTAAGGACTCTAATCAGATGAAGATGAAGCTGGAGCAATTTGAGAACTTTTCTAAACTGGCTAATCTTAGATTGATTAATTTTCCTTCTTTGCCAAATATTTCTTCAAAGGAAATGTTTAAATCATATTTAGTTGAATGTTTGGGGGTCCCAGTAGATTCATGTCCTCCTGTAGTTAAAGTTTACTATCTTCCTACAGCCCGTAAGGTCTCGACTTCTTCCAGGGCCGCCGGGCTGGGTGGATTTGATGAATTAAATGTGTCTGAATTGCTTGAGATTTCGGATAATGCGTTAGTAAAACCTGTAACTTGTATTGTTACTTTTGCTTTAGTATCTGATCGTGATTGGTTATTGCGCCTATTCTTTAGAAAAAGGAATGTTTTATTTAAGGGGTGTCTTGTCCGCATATTTCCTGATCTGGCTAGGGAGACCAGACGCCGTAGGAGTGAGTTTCTAATCCTGTGGCCACGGGTTTCCCAGCTAGGAGGGTTTTTCTTCCATAAGTACCCTTGTAAGTGCTTGATAAAACTGCAAGGAAATTCCTATTTTTTTTTGTATCCCTTTCAGTTACTTTCCTTTTTAAATACTCGAGGCTCCTTAGGGGGTGAGTCACAAGGTTCTTGAAGATGTGTGATTTAATTTAGGGCTGTTCGTATGCTTGTTTTTTTTTCTCATTGCATATTGTGTAATTTTCTTTTATTTCCTATTGGATCTCTCCATCTTGTGGGCTGTTAGTGGGGTTTATTTTTTTTCTTTTTATTGCCTTGTGATTTGTTTCTGGATTTGTTTGTATTTACTGTAATTTCCCCCATTTCAAATGCAAGTGTTTTACTTGTAAGGTTGTTGGAAAAACAATAAAAATATAATAAAATAAAAAAGACAGATGTAAACGATTGACAAATTTTTTAAAAAAAGATGGCGACCGGAAATTGTTGAAATAAAGACATTATATATCTAAAAAAGGTAAATAAGTAAACTATTTAAGCTTTTAATTTATGAGATGTTCTCACTTTTTTTTGGGCCACCCTTTATATGTGCATGGTTAAAGTGTCCTCTCATTTTCCCTCTGTGCAGAATATTCTGTTACCTTCTTCAAATGGGCTTGCTACCAGATCCTCTAAAATTTTATAAAACTTTGCAGCAAAACCCATCCAGACCTCGAGGATTTAGTCAGCTTGAGTTTTTTCCCTACTCACATTATTTCTGCCTCCTCTGTAGGTCTATTAAGCAATTCCAGTTGTTCTACTCCCAACTGTAGTATGTTGAAACTCCAGAAATATATCTCCCCTTCCCATCTAACTCGGGTCCAGTTCATAGAGCTGCTTAATTTAGCCCAAGAATTGTACAGTGTCCTCTGTTGACTTATATGCTTGCCCCAGGGTATCCCTAATCATCATTGTAACAGGCCTGCCCCCTTTGTCTTTACAAGTCCAGCCAATATCCTGCCTCTCTTGTTGCTCCATCTATATAGTTACTATAATACTCAAAACCCAAGCTCACACATTCAATATCTATAACCCCAAAACCAAAAAATGTGTGTATGTGTGTATGCAAATTTTTGTCGGAACTATTGCCATGAGGGAACACACCCTCCCGTAGCAATAATGTTCCTTTTTTTCTTTATGTAAAAAGAGGGAGCACGACCCTCACATACACACATACACACATTTTTTGGTTTTGGGGCCATCTATATAGTTGGCAACTATAATCTACTCGAAAGTGGATTAAATTCTGCCTAGCTTCCTCCTTTGTCTACATTATATGCAGTTTCCTAACTTGCTGTACTTCCCCAGAGAGCTTTAGCAGCTCTTTGTCTCTTTGCTTGTTCCACATAGGCTATTATCTTGCCCCTTATTACAGCCTTCATTGCCTCCCAAAGAATTATCTCATCAACTTCTCCTGTATCATTTTCCTGCAAATACTCCTGACATACCTTTCTGAGGAACACCTTGAATAAATATTTTATCACAATCTAGGGCTGGGTGCAAAGTCCAGTGCGTGATCAGAGTCTGTCGGGACTTCTATGTATTCCTCCTGCAGTTTAGCACATAGTCCAATCATGCACCTGAGTAGTGTCTAAAATCTACTTCCCCCAGATGCAATATTCTCCATTGCATCAATTAACTCTAAATCCTTCAGCAGACAGTTGACCCCCCTGGTCCCATGGGCTTTGCCTGATATTTTTGGTGGTTTATAACTTATTTCTGGGTCTTTCTCAAAATTGAAACGTCTACTCACTATCACTAGGTAGTCCCCATATTGTGCAATCTTGCTCACCAACATTGTATAGAATTTATGGTCATAATAATTTTGCCCCGTATAATAACCCCATAGCTACAACATATCTGCTTTCAGAGTCCTGCAAGATCTTATGTATCACAAAAAATATGCTTTTGTGTATCAAGATGGCAACTTCCCTCTGTCTCCTGGAATATGAGGTCTATATCACTTCCCCTACCCAATCTCTTTTTAGTTTATGTTCCAATGGAATTAGATAGGTTCCTTGCACAAATCCTATACCTGTACCTGACTTTCTTAATTGTGTGAGGACTTTAGTTCTTTTCTCAGGTGACCTGATCCCACTCCAAATTCAATATCATACAATGCACTTCAACCATTCGTCCTTCTCTCAGTCTCTACTCTGCAGGATATCGGGCTGCTCCTTAGGGTCTACCAGCTTAACCCTTGTCTTTCACTCTGAACGATAGCTTGTTACGCTAAGCCCTAGCTGACTTTAACTGAAGTTGGCTTGTTATACTAGGCCCTAACTTAATAAAATACAGAATTTTAAAATAGACACAGATTTTATCAGATTAAACATGACGAATACCCTTTTCCCCAAGATTTTGAGAATTTCCCAACAGGTGCTTTCCTTCCCAGTATTCGCATCTCCTTTCTTAGTAGTCCTTCAAGACTGAACATTTCTGCAGTCAGCGTTACCACCAACCCCAGTATCTTCAAGAATCCAGATCCAAGATGATCCCTTTGTTCTTTCTTCCCGTCGTTCGATGTCCAGCTATACTTTCATGATTTATTGGTATTGTGATAAGGAAGCTTATCATAGTTCAGGAGGAAATAATACAAGAGGTGAATTGGCTCTGAATAAGCAACCTGTGCTGGCTGGTAAAAGCACTAAAACAGAGTGTTTACCTAAAAGACTACCAGACCCAGAATGCACTGGTTTACAGAAAGCCTCTAGGAGAGCTGAAGTAGGGAAACATGTGCCTAATCAGAGAAGCGATGATGTAATCCCTAATCACACATCTCCTAGGGCAGGGCTTAATTCAGAACACCTGCAGTGTGCTAGGGTGGAGCAGCCATCTAGGCACTTTAAAGCTAGAAGAAATTCATCATACAGACAGCAAGGAGAGCAAGGACAGCAATGGGAGCTGGAGAAGGAGAGACTGATCGTGAACAGAAGGAAGAACAGCAAGACGTCCAGAAGGTCTAAGAAAGGAGCCCAAGGCAGTACGTATGCTGGGAGAGATTCCTGGGGCAAGCATTCTTCATTGGACTGGAAGAAGCCAGAGGCTTGGAGATATACAGCCAGGAACCCTCGGACAGCACCTGTAAGGGAGACGGCTGCATCAGGAGAAAGAAGGAGCTCTAATACCTATTTAAGGAGGTATGGGAAAAGAGACCTGAAGTCCAGAGATTCTGACTGGAGAGCTGGGCACAGAAGCCTTTCTTTCTACCTACTAGCCAAAATACCCAGAGAGGAAGCCTAATGGCAACGTGATCTCAGGTATGAACTCTGATCTGTTCCCTAGCTTTGCACAAGGAAGACAGCAGGGAAACAGTTTCTATCCTGGTAGAGATCAGTTAGAGAAATCCTCTGAGCCAGTGTATGAAAGTGATCCTATGATATTTCAAGAGCAAGGGGAAATATCAGATGAGGAAGTTGAATGTATGGATTGTTCTCTTTCTAAGCTGCTGTTTTAAAGTAATCCTCAGTTAAGGATCAAACAACAAAAGGAACTGTACTGATTTTTAGCTTCCCAGAAAAGTTTCTTTGAGAGAAAGCTTTGGGGAAAGTTGGAGCCATGTGGAGAGTGGACCAGCAATGATTTGCAGCTGGTTAAGCACCTGTGATTAGAGCAAGGCACAAGTGCACGTGGGACTTTGAGAAAAAGCTTCTTCTCTGTGTGAAAGGAAGAAAGCTGGTTTTTTTTGATAAAGAGAATTTTCATTTTGGGTTTATTTTTCATTCCAGCACCACTAAGAAAGTTTATTAGCAGGGGCTAGAAGAAAGACCTTTTCTGTTCCATCAAGGTCTTTACTAAGTTGTTGCATAACTAATTCAGTTGCCTTATTTGTTTTGTTTTTGGAATAAAACTCCTGGAGAAATTATCCTGTTGATGTTACCGAGCATATCTGTGCGAGAGAATAACACCCCATAAATAAAATCTGTTTTCTGCTTTACACTCGAGCAACTACAATTCTTTATTCTTGTTAAACGGCTAGTTTTTGTGTGAAGGAACTACAAGACCCACAATCCTTTGCAAGTCAAGTAAATTCATGTCCTTGCCAGGATTGTGGAACTTTCACAACAAGCACCCCGATTTACAGTATGCACCGTCTTTTCATCTTTCTGACAGAAGTGCTCTTTTTTCCAGCATCTGCCAAAGGCCTACACAAGACATTTAATTTATTTATAGTATTTAGCTCATGCCTTTATAGGGGGAGATCAAGGTGAGTTACATTCAGGTACAGTATGCATTTCCCTTTCCCCAAAGTGCTCACAATCTAAGTTTGTACCTGAGGCTATGGAGGGTTAAGTGACTTGCCCAAGGCCACAAGGAGTGTCAGCAGTGACATGATATTAAATACAGTCCATGCCCATCCTGTGTACTTTAATCATAACCACGAGAAAATGAGCACCAATACTGCTTGCATTTAATAGTCCAGCAGTGGCCGCTGTCTTTTGAGGGTCTGGGAGGGGGGTGGAATAAATCTTCTCCTTATCTCAGTTGGTCACCCAGGGACCATAATTTGGTCTCCACAGAGTACAAACCACTAATCTGATGTTTGATAATTAAAGTTCACTCTTTTTTTTTTCGAAGGAGAATATGCAGATCTAAGTATAACATATTTACCATTGCTTGCCACACTAAACTTTACAATATCCTCAAAGGGCCTTACAGCTTTTGCTCTGCCCGTGTGATGTCTCTCTTCCTGATTCATGAACTTCCCAGCAGCTTATTTATTAATGATCTCAGCTCAGCTAAATTATCATTAAAAGTTTTTAGTATGATAAATGAGTTGCACCTTAGTTAGGGATTATAGCGTGAAACGGATTCCTTTCTTGTACAATTCAGCACAGCAAGGCACTATTCCTCATCATTGCTCTGAAACCCAAGACGAATAGAATAACAGCGAAAGCTTTTTTCCATCACCTTACTCTTGCATTTATATGGCACCATCAGTCGGGCCTGATCTGCAAATTTTAAAATATGGGCAATAAGCATTCTAGGCCTGTCTGAGCCTTCTCTCCATGCCTCAAGCTTCTGTACCTTTCCACTTTCACCCACCGTCGCCCAGCATACCCAGGGCACCTGGAAGCCAGTTTTCTACCAAATTGACCAAAGCATTGTCAGTCACCGACTCCGAGATGCCAATTGTATGGATATTGTTCCTCTGTCCCCTCTTTTCCTCATCCTACACTCATTCTACTCCTTGCCTCCTCCATCCTATCTTCATGTCATATCCTTTCGACCGCATGTTGAAGTCTCATTGCTTGCCCCTCAAGGCAGTCTTGTATGTCATCCATCAACACTTGCAGTTTCAACAGCTTCTTGTCCTAGCACTGCTATAAGGGGTGGGGGGCTTAGTAATGTCACAAATTGCCTCGTCTTGCAGAGCTATCACTGGTTTCAGTATCTCCACTACCATCTCTTCCTTTGCATTTTTGTTTCTCAGCAGAGTTGGGACTTTGCTGGCCAGATACCTGAATTTGTAAGCTGCAGCAGCTTCCAAGGTTTTCCACGAGACCTATTACCATTCACGAGCCAACTCCAGCAGCTGGTGGGGTCATGGATTTGTTTTAAAAGAGAGATTTTGTTGATTTAAAGAGGGGTTGGGTCAGAGCTACTCCGCAGGGCATACGTTCAGTTTTTCTGCCATCATGTGGCGCACCCTCCCCGGATACTCCACTCTTCACCCCTCCTCCACTGAAAAAATTGCCCACTTAACTCTACTCACAGTTTTATATCTTTTAACTGGTTCCTTATCCACAATAGGACATTTCAAACAATCCCGTAGTTTTTTTAGTTTCCTCAGAAGTCTTTCATGAGGTATTTTTTTCAAAAAAATGGAGCCATCTGGTTAGGCAAGACTTCCCTTGGCATTGTCCAATTAAACCATGTCTATCTATAGGCTTAGTCATTTTGTTGTTTATTATGGTTTCTGCTCTTTTGCCTGTCACTGATGTCAGGCTACTGGCCTGTAGATTCCCAAATGGGCAAGTCACTTCACCCTCCATTGTCTCAGATAAAATCCAAGTTATTAATGTCCCTGTTTAATGCATCTTACCAAGTTTAAATTACAATGTAAACTGCTTTGACTAAATGATAAAGCGGTATTAAATAAAACATGTTTAATTAATCAATTAAGTAATTAAATCATCCCTGGATCCCTTTTTAAAAACTAGTGTTATGTTAGCCATCCTCCAACTTTCAGGTATCCTAGACAATTTCAATGCAAGATTATAAATTATTAATAATATAGTTGCAATTTCATTTTTGAGACCTTTCAGCATTCTGGGGTATATACCATCCAGATCAGGTGATTTGTTGCTCTTTAGTTTATCAATTTGGCCTATTATATCTTCCTACTTCACTGAGATTTGTTTCAGTTTCTCTGAATTACCACCATTAAATACCATTTTTGGCATGGCTAGTTCTCTTACAACTTCCTTAGTAAAGACTGAAGCAAGGAATTCATTTAGCCTCTCCGCTATGGCCTT
Organism: Ichthyophis bannanicus; assembly: GCA_033557465.1. Lineage (NCBI taxonomy): Eukaryota > Metazoa > Chordata > Amphibia > Gymnophiona > Ichthyophiidae > Ichthyophis > Ichthyophis bannanicus. The sequence goes on from CM066043.1 coordinate 171,514,607, forward strand.
GTCCTTCCTGAATGCCCTTTTTATCCCATGATGACCGAACTGATTCCCTCACAGGTTTCTTGCTTCAAATGTACCTGAAACATTTTTTTACGTTTTTGCCTCTGCAAAATTTCTTATCAAATTATCTTTTTGCCTTTCTTATCAATGCTTTGAATCAAACTTGCCAGTGCTTATGCTGTTTCCTCTTCATTCAATTATAATAGCATTTTTCACATCACCTTTTGACCATGCAGGCTGTCATTTGGCCTTCCTTCTACATTTTTGAATACATGAAATACATCTGGTATTGACTTCCAAGATGGACTTTTTCAACAATGCCCATGCCTGATGTAAATTTTTAACCTCTGTAGCTGCCCTTTCTAGGTTGTTGTTTTTTAATATTTCCCTCATTTTATCATTGTCTCCCATTTGAAAGTTAAATGCTAGTGCAGTAGATTTCTTCAGTGTCTTTTCTCCAATTAGTAAGTCAAATTTGATCATGAGATGATTACTATTGCCAAGTGATCTCAGCATCATTATCTCTTGCAAATACTGTGTTCCGCTAAGAACAAAATTTAAAATAGATCCCCTTTTTATTGGTTCTTCAACCAGCTACTCTACTACTAGTACTACTACTGAACATTTGTATAGCGCTGCAAGGCATATGCAGTGCTGCACAGACACATGTAAAAGATGATCCCTGCTCATCGGAGCTTACAATCTAATAGAGACAGACAACACACTAGCTGTAGACTTGGGATATAACTAGGGGGAATGGTAAGGAAACACAAAGAATATCAGGTGAGTTAAGATCCGAAAGCGGCAGGAAAGAGGTGAGTTTTCAGCCTGGATTTGAAAAGTGTCAAAGAAGGCTTCTGACATATAGATTCAGGAAGTTTGTTCCAGGCATAAGGAGCAGCAAGGTGAAAGGAGCAAAGTCTACAGTTAGCAATAGAAGAGAAGGGCACAGAAAGAAACAATTGGCCACAAGAGCGGAGTTTCCAAGGAGGGGTATAGGGAGAGATAAGAGAGGAAAGGTAGTGAAGAGCTGCAGAGTGAATGCACTTATAGCTCAGCATGAGAAGTTTGAACTGGATGTGGAAACAGATAGGAAGCCAATGAAGAGACTTGAAGAAGGGGAGAGGAAGGTTTAGGGGGAAAAATAAGAAGCTCAGTTTTGGCCATGTTCAATTGCAAGCAGGGCCTGGATTACCAGAGAAATTTCAGGTATAGAGAGGTAGATCCAGGAGTCATCAGCATAAAGATGGTACTGAAAGCCATGGGAAGAGATGAGTGCATAGAGAGAGAAAAGGAGTGGACCCAAGACTGATCCTTGGGTTACACCAACTGAGTGCAGGATAGCAGTAGAGGAGGATCCACCAGAACAAACACTGAAAGAGCGATCGGAGAGATAAAAAGAGAACCAGGATAGCACAGAGCCCTTAAACCTAGCAAGGACAAGGTATCAAGGAGAAGGTTGAGGTCAACAGTGTCAAAATCAGCAGAAAGATCAGGAAGGATGAGGATCAAGTAAAGGTCCTTGGATTTTGCCAGGAACTGGAGACTTTGGCAAGAGCTTTTTCGGTAGAATATAAAGGATAAAAGCCAGATTGTAGAGGATCCAGAAGGGACTGAGAGGAGAGAAAGTCAAGGCAACAGCAGTGAACCACACATTTAAGTAGTTTAGAAAATGAAGGGGAGGAAGGAGATGGGTCGATAGTGAGGATAGGTAGGGCCTAGTGAGGGTTTCTTAAGGAGAGGAGTATGCTTGAAGACTGCAGGGAAAATTGCAGTGGAGAGCGACAGATTGAGAATATGAGAGATGGAAGGGACTACAGTGGAGGAGATGTAGCTAAGGAGATGGGTGGGAATAGGATCAGAGAAGCAGGTAGTGAGTTTGTATGAGGAAAGAAGGTGAGTGGTTTCCTTCCCAGAGATCATAGAAAAAGAAGAAAGGGTAGCAGAGGTGGAAGGGGGAGGTTGGAAGTGAAGAGATGGAGTAGGGGGAGTAGCTGGGGAACTGGAGTGTGATCTTGTGGATTTTGTCATGGAAGTACTCAGCCAGGGTTTGGACAGAAAGGGAGAGAGGGGTCAGAGGTGGAGGCACCTTGAGGAGAGAGTTGAGAACTGTAAAGAGACGGCGAGGGTCAGAGGCAAGGGAATTAGTCAAATGGGCATAATAGTCTTGTTTGGCCAGTGCTATGGCAGACTGGAAAGAGACAAGCATGAATTTGAAGTGTAGAAAGTCTGCAAGGGTGTGGAATTTGAGCCAGGCACGCTCAGCTGAGTGGGCACAGGAACGTACGAGAATAAAAGGTCAAGGCAGTGGCCTTATTGGTGAGTGGGGGCAGCAGTCATTTATTTTATCTAGGAACTTTACCTCCCTAGTATGTCCTGACATGATATTTATCCCGTGAATATTAAGGTAATTGAAATAACCCATTACTATTTTGAAAAATATATTAACTTCTCTAATTTCTATTAACATTTCATTATCATTCATTCTGGCCAGACAGTTGGTAGGATACCCCTCCACTATCTTCTTTCCTTTCACACACGGAATTTCTATCTATAAAGATTCCAGGATGCATTCTGTTTCCTGCAGAACTTTCTCTATTTGGCTCAATGCTCTCTTAATATATAGCACCATCTCTCCACCAATTTGATGAATCTTATTTTTGTAATATACTATGTCCCTGGTATCAGTGTCCCCTTGGTTATCTTCATTCCATCAGGTCTCTGAAATGCCAATTATATTGACTTCTACATTCAGTGCTATAAATTCTGACTCTCACAATTTATTTTTAAGACTTCTAGAATTTGTATACAAACATTTCAAAGTGGTTTTTGTTTATACTATATTTGTAGTTTCTTAACAATCTTTCAGCTCTCTCTGCTCTTTAATTAAAGGCTCCTGGGATACCTTTTGTATGTATTGCAACTTCTCTGTTAAGATTGTATCCTTCAAAGAAACATTTACTCCAAACCATGCACTCCTAAGCAACTGCCTGCTTTCCTCCAGGTTCTAGTTTAAAAGCTGCTCTATCTCCTTTTTTTAAACACTAATACTAGCAGCATGGTAAAACCCTGGTTAAGGGGACTGTCTTTTCAGCGGGGCCAGTCCATCCATTGAGCAAGAATGTTGTTTGCACAGGGCCCCGCATTTCAGGGGGCCCTGTGCCAACAAAATCCTGAATTTAACACCGGCAGGCAGGGCGGCATTAGAGGGAGCCAGAGAGGCCCCGGCTCACCTTTAACAGCTGCCGAAGTGAAGCGCATCTTTTTCCTTCAGTTTGGCAGCTGTACTGAAGTTTAGAACACTGCTGTGCTGAGCACCGGGAAACAGGAAGTCCCCTTTGACCTCAGGGCGGCAGCGTTCTAAACTTCAGTACAGCTGCCAAAGTGAAGGAAAAAGACCCACTTCACTTCGGCAGCTGTTAGAGGTAAACCAGGGCCTCTCCAGCTCCCTCTAAAGCATTTAAGATACTCGGGGGGCTTTTCGGGAGGGGCGGGGGGGGGGGTGTTTGGACTGGAAATGGGTTGAGTGGAGGTCGGGGCTTGAACTGGAAATAGCTGATGGGGCGGGGGGCTTGGAATGGAAATGGGCTGTGGGAGGGAGCTAGGACTGGAAATGGGCTGTGGAGGGGGGGCTTGAACTGGAAATAGCTGATGGGGAGGGGGCTTGGAATGGAAATGGGCTGTAGGGGAGGAACTAGGACTGGAAATGGGCTGTGGAGGGGGGTTTGAACTGGAAATGGGCTGAGTGAAGGGGCTTGGACTGTAAATTGTGGGGGGAGGAGCTAGGTCTGGAAATGGGCTGAGTGGAGGGGGGCTTGGACTGGAAATAGCTGATGGGGAGGGGGGCTTGGACTGGAAATGGGCTGAGTGGGGGGAGCTAGGACTGGATATGGGTTGATGGAGGGACTAGGATAGGACTAGAAATGGGCTGATGGGAGGCTAGGATTGGAAATGGGCTGTTTGGGGGGGAACTAGGACTGGAAATAGCTGATGGGGAGGGGGTGTGGACTGGAAATGGCTGAGTGTGGGGGGGGGGCCTGGACTGGAAATTTGGGGGGGGGGAGCTAGGACTGGAAATGGTCTGAGTGGGGGGAGCTAGGACTGGAAATGGTCTGATGATGGGGCTAGGAAAGGACTAGAAATGGGCTGATGGGGGTTAGGATTGGAAATGAGCTGATGGAGGGGTTAGTATAGGATGGGAAATGGATGGGGGAGCTAGTACTGGAAATGGGCTGATGGAGGGGCTAGGATAGGACTGATGGGGGCTAGGATTGGAAATGGGTTGATGGAGGGGCTAGGATAGGAATGGAAATGGATGGGGGAGCTAGGACTGGAAATGGGCTCATGGGGGAGCTTGGATTGGAAATGGGCTGATGGGGGGCTAGGATTGGAAATGGACTGATGGGAGGCTAGTATTGGAAATGGGCTGATGGGGGTCTTGTATTGGAAATGCACTGATGGAGGGGCTAGTATAGGACTGGAAATGGGCTGATGAGGGAACTAGGACTGGAAATGAGCTGATGGGGCTAGGACTGGAAATGGGCTGATGCGGGAACTAGAAAGGAGCGGATGCTGGATGGGGATGGAACTAGAAGGGAGCTGATGTTGGGGGAGGACTAGAATGGGATGGGGCTGGAAGAGTGAAATGGAGAGGGGAAAAATATTTTGTGTGGGAGAGAAGAAAAATCTATGATTGGCCGGGTATTGGGAGAGTAAGTGGGGATTGAGGATGGAGGGGTAAAATTTGAGTGAATGGAAAAGGAATAAAGAAAGAGATGGAGGAAAGAGCAAAAGGGGAAAGATCAGTATGTTAACACAGATGTAGAGAGAGAATGGAAAAAAACTAAAAGAAGGGACAAAAGGACAGCAGACAATGGAGAGTTAGCAGAAGACAAGAAGAAACCAGAAGAAAGTGACTGGAGCAATTGCAACTGAAAAATAAAATGCACAAACAACAAAAGGTAGAAAAATACTTTTTTATTTTGAATTTATTAACTGGAATATGTCAGCTCTGGGAAATGTGCGTCTTTAATGTCTACATTTGGTTTACTACAAGAGGAAATTCATTTATAGTTTTATTTCTGCAGTGTTGTCGTACATTCCAAGTTTGGCTTTTGGGGTTCCCAGTTTAATTATTGTCTTCCTATTTCTAAATTGTGATCCCTTGTTCTTTGTCTGGTGATGGTCTATGTTCTGCATGTGTAACCGAGCTGAGGTATTCTGTTTATGTAATTTCTATTTGACAGTGCCACTTGTTATTTTTCCCCAGTAGATGATGTATTGGTATTTTCTGAGATGTATTGGTTTAGTATTTGCAGTGTTGCCTTTTGATAGGTAGGGTTTGGTGCTTTTTGAGTACTGGTAGTACTGTTGTGATATGGTGGGTTTCCTATGGGTTCTAAATGAGCAGGGTTTGAAGTGCTGTACTTCCTAATGTGCCTGGTGGTTGGCACTGGAATATACTAATATAGAAATCTGGTAGTCTTTCTTTATCCAGACACTCATTAAGAGGCATGTTTACTAAAAGTTAGTGGATGTTAACATTATACAAATATTTATGCAAATGAGGCCCACACCGAATCTCCGCACCTGGCCTCGTGCCCCCTTGGGCCACCCTGGCTTTTCAAAATAAGCTCTCCCTTCCCCAAAATGTTACCCATTTGCTAACAAATCTAAATACCTCTTCCCTGCACCACTATTTCATCCATGCATTGAGACTCCATAGCTCCGCCTGCCTCTTGGGCGATGTGCATGGAATGCTACCCTAGAGTTTCTGGATTTCGGCTTTCTATCTAAAAGCCTAATTTTGGCCTCCAAAACCTTCCTCCCACACTTTCCTATGTCATTGGTACCAACATGTATCAAGATAGTTTACTTTTCCTAAGAATTAGGAAAAGTCAACATTAGGTGCTACATGAGGTCCACCACCTTTGCACCAGCCAGGCAAGTTACCAAGTGATCCTCATGTCCACTAGCCACCCAGCTGCCCCCATTATCACTATAATAAAAATCAACACACAAAGTAAGGATCAAAAGAAAAAGGCTTTACCAATTTAAAGATTTTTTAAAAATAGGCTAAGGCCCAAAACGCTAAAACAACAATACCTCAAAGCCACAATTCATCACTTCACTCCACCTTCCCCCCAACACTACATATAATTTGTGCAATTATTTTTATTCTTAACTTTTATTAGTATATCCAATTAGTTTTAATTAATTAAAAAATATATCTCATCAAAACAATTCATAATTATGAAAAGGAAAGAGGGGTCCACTTCAAAACATTCAAAATGCCAAAAAATGCACCCTTGAAAACAAGAAGTAGAGCAATGAAAAGAGTTTCAAAGGGACAATACTAAGTATCGCACCCCAAGAGCCTGAATGCAGCATGCAAAACAAAGTATTATAACTGCTATACAAACAAAATATGTAGCTGTGTTCAGTGGAGTCACAACCTTGCAAATTCCAAAACAAAACACTACAAAGCAAAAATATTATAACGCAGCAAAGACAAGTATTTATCTGCTTGGCATCACTGGTTTGAAAAGATCATTAGAGAAGCCAGCAAAAGTAGGTAATTCAATGCTAGCACTTCACGCAGGCTCACACCAGATGATGCAATGCTGCAAACAAGCTCAAAATCACTTTAATGATGCTCTAAACTCCAAACTCTTTCAAAAGTACTCAAGCTCGACATCGATGTTTCAGCCAGTGATACTAGCTTGCTTCAGGAGCAGATGAGCAAAACTTCCCGTCATAAAGCAGCTGAAAGCACGATTGAACAAAATTCCAAATTTAAAAGGACAGACACGCCTCCAGGATGGCCAACACACATGTGCTCAAAAAAGAAAATCCCATTTAAAAGGACAAGTACTAACAAAAATAAACCAATGCAAAGCCACAAAGAAACTCAAAAGAAGTCCATAAAAAGGAGGGTCTTAACTCTGAGTAGGTAAAAATTGCATTAACTGCATAAAAAGGCATAACAGTGAAAATATAACAGCACATCCACAGATCAATAAAATGCAGTCCACTCCAATTTCAAGTTAAGTCCAGACAGAGACATGGACCCTGATCCTCTATGGGGCATGTCCAGGCTGTCTGGATGGCCCTGACTTAGACGGGGCTGTCAGCACCCGATTCTGCACCATGGGAGCAAGATGCTCCCGTGGGTGCAGGATTGGGTGCAGGGAGCTGGCCCGGCTGCCCCAACATTGCCACGGGGATGTCCTCCCCATGGTACCACGTGTCCACCAGCCCCTGATTCCCTGTTGCCCGAGCCCGATGGGGGCAATCAGTGACCCAATTGGGTGGCAGAGACCCACCTGCCACCTCAGAGCACCCATGGAGGGCCTGGCCATCAAATCTGGGGAGGGGGGGTGGGGCAGCCAGCATTTATTCCACCTCCAAGGTGGAATAATCTGTCTGTCCCCCACCCCCCTGTGCTGCCCTCATCCCTGCAGCATGCACAGGGGTTCTGTGCATGCAGGGAGGATGGGAAGCAGCATACAGCAAAGGCAGATAGTGGGGCTGTACTTCCTGGCATCCCCCCCTAGAGAAGAACATGGTCCAAATCCTCTCCCCGAGTTGAAGGTGGTATCCATTCCAGCACAGCAAAATGAAAATGAGTGAACAGGTGGTGAGCCTGATGACAATGGTCAATAAGAGGAGTCTCATCAGTACCTCTAAGGATCCAGATCTTATGCTCAGTCAATTGGACCTTTAAAGATCACATAGTCTTGCCCACATAAAACATATTACAAACACAAAACAAGACATACACCATGGAAAATAGGTGGCATTCACCTGAAAATTTCAAATGAACCTTCCAAGGACCAGGTAAAATTAAGGAGTTGCCACAGGAAATTTAGTCACAAATCTGACATCGCTGGCATGGTGACAGTCCCAAAAAGGCAGTTGGAGATGGCCGTGGTCCCAAGGGATATGAAGGTACTAACAAATCACGCAAATTACACCTCCGCTTGTAGGAAAACAGGGAGTGATCCTGAAACACTGGGTGATCTTGCAAGAGGTACCAGTATCACTGAATTATTCAACATACCTGGAATAGCTGTCTTGAATAGGGCAAGGCACACATAGCCCCAGACACGGGTTAACATCAAGATCTTCGAGGCTCTGATCAAAACAGAAGACCCTATCTGTGTAAGGTGCTCTTAACATAGTGGTGCAAAACACACTAAGGAAGGTATCCTGGATGTAGAAAACATTGCACCATAGGCTCTTCTGTATTCGGAACTTAGGAAGGGATGAACACAGTCTTCGAAGGATGTGGTTGAAAACTACAGGCTGGTTAGTTTAACCTTGTGGTGAGTAAATTATTGGAAACGCTGCTGAAAGAGAAAATAGTGATGGATTGCAGAATCCAAGGCAGCATGGATTCACCAGGAGCAGGTCTTATCAGACAAATCTGATTAAGTTCTTTGACTGGATGACCAGGGAGTTGGACAGAGGGAGAGCCCTTGATTGGTGTAATTAGATTTCAATAAAACATTTGACACTGTTCCGCACAGGCAACTTACAAACAAATTAAGCACTCTAGGGATGGACCCCAAAGTTACTCTTGGGTTAGAAATTGGTTGAGTGGGAGGCAATAAAGGGTACAGGTAAATGGCATTCACTCTGAGGAGGAGGAGGTTACCAGTGGAGTGCCGCAGGGATCTGTCCTTAGTCCGATTCTTTTTAACATCTTTGTTAAGGATATTGTGGAAGGGCTGTCGGGTAAGCTTTGTCTTTTTGCGGATGATCCAAAATCTGCAACAGGGTAGACACCCAGGAAGGTGTAGATAATATGAGGAGGGATTTAGCTGAGCTTGAAGAATGGTCTAGAATTCAGCAGCTGAGATTTAATGCTAAAAAATATAGGGTCATGCATTTGGGCTGCAACAATCCAAGAGAGTGGTACAGTATCTGGGGTGATGTATTTCTGGCCACGAAAGAAGAACAGGACCTAGGTGTGATTGTGTCTGATGATCTCAAAGTAGCTAAACAGGTAGAAAAGGTGACAGCGAAAGCTAGAAAGATGCTTGGGTGCATAGGGAGAGGAATGGCCAGCAGAAGAAAGGAGCTGATAGTGGCTCTGTATGAGTCTTTTGTGTGACCTCATTTGGAGTATTGTGTGCAATTCTGGAGACCACAACTTCAAAAGGATATAAACAGGTTGGAGTCGGTGCAGAGGGTGGCTTCTAAAATGGTTAGCGGTCTTCATTATAAAGCATATAAGGACAGACTTAAGGACCTTAATATGTATACTTTAAAGGAAAGGTGGGATAGAGGTGATATGATTGAGACATTTAAATACCTCCATGGCATAAATGCAGAGGAGAAGAGCCTCTCTTGATTGAAAGCAAGCTCTGCTACAAGGGGACAAAGGATGAGGGTGAAAGGGGATAGACTCAGGAGTAATATGAGGAAATATTTCTTTACAGAAAGAGTGGTAGATGCGTGGAATAGTCTTACAGTAGAGGTGGTAGAGGTGAGGACAGTATCTAAATTCAAAAAAGCATGGGACAAACACAAAGGCTCTAAAGGAAAGAAAGGGACTCTTGTAGTGGTTGATATGGAAGGGCAGACTAGATAGAAACATGACGGCAGAAAAAGACCACATGGCCTATGTTTCTCAAATGAAAAAACTAACTTATGGGCAGGCTCCGCTTAAGATGTTCAAGATGTGCACTAGCAAATTGAAGAAGAGTGTTGTGGTCCATGGGCTAGTTCTAGTTAAATGTTCCTTGTACATAACTAATAATGTATCATGTATATAGTTCATTGTATACTGTTAATTGTACTTGTAACTATTCTCTGTAAACTGCCTTGAGCAGTAGTTGAAAATGTTCTATGTAAACCATCTTGATTACCCAGATAAGGCGGTTTATAAAACAAATAAATAAAAATAAAATGGGCTTATGGTAGACTGAAAATTCAAAATGATCCTCCGTATATGTAATCAAGATTTCCGAAAAGAAAATGGTCCTAGGATTGAACACATAGGAAAACTACAGATTGGCATCAATGGCATTAAGCCATCTGAAAAACCAGCCAGCTTGATGTATCTCCCCGCCAGATAAGTAGGACATCGTCCATATAATGATGCCAAAACAAAATCTGGCTATCAAAAGGTGAATGGCCCATCCAAGATTGCTCAAACACATCAACATATAAATTGGTGATCTCCAGTGGTCATCACATTCACTGCAGCATCTTGGGGGATATTTGTATATACAGCTGAAATATCAACAGTCTCCAAAAGTACACCAGTAGATGAATTAACAAAATATTCAAGTAGTTGAATAACATGAGTTGAGTCCCCCAAGGGGACAAATGGGCATAGAAAATGATCCTCAAAATGGGCTAGAAGTTCCAACAAGGAACCAACTGCATCATCTGGTGTGAGCCTGGGTGAAGTGCTAGCATTGAATTGCCTACTTTTGCTGGCTCCTCTGATGTTCTTTTCAAACCAGTGATGCCAAACAGAAAAATACTTGTCTTTGCTGTGATATAATATTTTTGCCTTGAAGTGTTTTGTTTTGGAATTTGTAATGTTGTGACTACACCGAGCACAGCTAAATATTTTGTTTATATAGTAGATATAGTACTTTGTATTGTTTTGAATTGCATACTGCATTCAGACTCTTTGGGATGTGATATTTTGTATCATCCCTTTGCAAATCTTTTCATTCCTCTACCCCTTGTTGTTTTGAATGGTGTATTTTTTGTTGTTTTGAATATTTTACATAAGAACATAAGAAATGCCATATTGGGTCAGACCAAGGTCCATCAAGCCCAGTATCCTGTTTCCAACAGTGGCCCATCCAGGTCACAAGTACCTGGCAGGTTCCCAAAGAGGCACACAGGTTCCATAATGCTTGTCCTGGGGTAAGCGGAGGTTTCTCGGGTCCTCTTTAATAATGGTTTATGGATCTTTTCTCCAGGAACTTATCCAAACCTTTTTAAACCCAGCTAAACTAACAACGTTTACTACATCCTCCAGTAACGAATTTCAGAGTTTGATTATACATTGAGTAAAAAAATATTTTCTCTTAGTGTTAAATGGGTTATACTGTAGCTTCATTGCTGTCCCCTAGTTTTTCTACTTTTTGATGGTGTAAACGATTAAGCCTTGTTTACCCATTCCACTCCATTCACTAATTTATAGATCTCTATCATATCTCCACTCAGCCATCTCTTTTTGAAATTGAAGAGCCCTAACCTTTTAAGCCTCTTCTCATCGGGGTATCCTTCTATCGCCTTCACCATTTTTGTTGCTCTTCTTTGTATCTTTTCTAATTCTGCTATATCCTTTTTAAGATATGGCGATCAGAATCGCACACAGTATTCAAGGTGTGGTTGCACCATGGAACAGTATAGAGGTATTATAATATCCTTGGTTTTATTCTCCATTCTTTTCCTTATGATTCCTAGCATTCTATTTGCTTTCTTGGCCGCCGCTGCATACTGGGCGGAGCGTTTCAATGTATTATACACGATGACGCCTAAATCTTTTTTCTGGGTGGTGGTTTCTAAGGTGGTACCTTGCATTGTATAACCAAAGTTTGGGTTGTTCTTTCCCAGATGCATCCACTATTCAAGAGGATGCTGTCACATATTTGACAGCATGTTTAGGGAAGGGAAACTATAGGCTTTTTCAAGTGATGTGCAGAGAGGCATCTTAAGGGACTGTTTTAATAAACTGTCTTTGCCCATAGACACAGAATGGGAAATAGCCTTAGTAAACTGGACGGGGGGGGGGGGGATATTCAGCAGCATTGAAATACTAACCCCAGATATTCAATGCCAGAGCCATATCTGGCCAATGGCATTGAACATCTGAGGTGCCATACAGCGCAGGAGCCAACCAGGCAGCGGCGATTTTGAGCCGCTGCCCAGTTAGCTCCCATGGGTAGATAGGCCAGCTTTTGACATGCCTATGTTTACCCACAGGTTGCTAACTGGGCAGTGGCTCAATATCACCACTGCCTGGTTAGCAATGATGCCTCAATGCCCCTTTGCTAACCGCATAGCATCGGGGCATGTAGCAGCGGCACCTGCAGATATCCAGCAGCATTAACTATGTCAGTGCCACTGAATATCCCGCTAACCGGCATTTATATGGTTTGCAGAAATGCCTTTGAATATTCCCCCCCCCCTCCAATAGTTCCTAAAAGAGCTGCTGCTGAACTTGGAAGGGATTTCCATCCCCCCACTCAAATTTCACTGGGGACAGAGTTGAGAGAGATAGGGGGAAAAGCAGCAAAAGGGGTCTCAGCTGCCGGCTCCTAAGGTTTTGCACTGGCTCCTACATTCATCAGAATTTGTCAAAGACTGTGTTAAGGTATACCATTTTCATTGTGTTGTTAATGTGCGAATGTAAGGTTAGTTGTTGATCAACTGTTATATGCATGTAGCGAACTTCAGATGTGACCTCCAATTCTGCGTCCTTGTCTTTTAGGGGTATGTCTACCAAGCAGGAACAATGGTCAACCCGGGTTATCTGCAACCATGTCCCATGATCTACATAGGACCTAGCTGCAGATAGCCCGGGCCAACCATCAGCCCCACCCAGTAGACATACCCCTCTTTCCTTTTCATAATTATGAATTGTTTTGATGAGATATATTTTTAAATTCATTAAAAATAACTGAATATAAAAATACAAGTTAAGAATAAAAATAATTGCACAAATAGTTTGTAGTAGTGGGGGGGAGGTAGAGTCAAGTGATGAATTGTGGTTTTCAGGTATCGCTGTTTTAGCATTTTTAGCCTTGGCCTGCTGATCAACAAATGAAAGAGAGGAGGGTGCCTTCCGCAGAAAAATGTACAGGGGGAGCAGAGGACAAAGACCTTAGCCTGTTGATGCCTCCACTTAACTTCTGATAATTTTTTAAAATATCTTTAAATTGGTAGTCTTTTTCTTTTGACCCTTACTTTGTGTGTTGATTTTTGTCATTTGGTGAGTCAGCTGCTTTTTTGTTTTTACCACTATAACAGCCATCCTAATCCTTCCTTCCTAATAGCATGCTCTTGGAGACATATCTTCAATGTGAGAGGTTATTACATCCCATGGAGGGCAGGTCCTGGCTACAGGATCGCTTCCTGCCCCACCAAGATGATGATCTCCTTTCTCCTTCATGGCAGCACAGAGGCTGTCAGACTGGAAATGGGATTTCTCTATTATGTCCCTGAAGGTCTCCTTTATATACCTCTCTGGCTGACTTAGCTCTTTGTAGTCTACTACTCTAGCCTCCAGAAATCAGACTTGTTCCCTGGGTGCTAGGAGCTCTTTGCATCAAGTGCACACATACAATCCTTCACCAACAGGAAGATAGTCATGTATATGACACTCAATGCAAAAGACTGAATAGTCCCCATCTCGCTGTTGGAGTGCTGTCTACATCTAATATTGGTGCATTGCTAAGTCTCTTAAGCTTATTAAATATATCCTATTCTACTTATTTAATGTTTGCTCCAAGATAAACTGCAAGAACCTAGAACTAATCTATTACTAATGGCTAATAACTTGCTGAAGAAGATGTCCAATTAAACCTAGTGGTGAAAAAAAGAGAAAAATAATTCCCTTCTATCTTCTTAATTGGCTTAACAGCCTATAAATCAAAGATTGAGCTTAGGGTAGGTGGGAATTAAACTCTAAGCTTTGTTCTACCTTTAATTAAAATCTAACAGAAAGGTTCACAGCTAAGCGATGTTCTAACTTTAATTAAACTCCAACAGAATGGTTTATACTATCTGTGAAGGCACATTTTAGAAAGGCCGTTTAGGTGGAAATGTATGATGTGGATGTGAAAATGTCCAGAAAACTAGATTGATTTTGAAAGACATGATGTGTATGTGCATGGCCAATATTAAATCAGCATATCCCCACTCCTCAAAATGGATGTAATTTTTAAAAACATCCAGCATACAAATTACACTTTCAAGTCAAGCAAAATAGGGCCTATACATGTGTGAGTTGCCACTAACCCATGTGGTGGAAAAATGTTCAGATATCTTCTGAAATCAGCCCACATGTATAATTACATAAGGCAGCAAGCTGCATGTGCAGAACAAGAGGGCACCCATGGCAGATCCGCATATGCAAATGACTGCATTTTGGCTGAAGCATGTGTAAATTAGATGTGGAAATGCCATTTGGTGGCAAAATGCACATACATAGCTGCATGTCACATCTACATGACATATCTTCTCCTATGGAACCATGTAGATGTGTTTCCAGTCTCTCCATCCTGCAGTGGCAATTAGAGGATCCAATATAGGGCAGCACCAACATGGCAGCCAGAAGCGAGTACCGCTTCTTGGATGCAGAGAGGGATGTCCTGCTGCACCTAGTGCTCCAGACAGGCAGTTCCAGCCATAGGGCGGAGACTACCCCATGTTGCAGCACAGAGGACTTGGGAGATGGCCCTTTACACATAAACCTAAACCTTCTCCCAAATATACCCCAACATCACTTAAGCTGCCCGCTAGTTCAGAGATGACACAACTGTAGTGGGCAGTAACACAACCTGCTCCCTGTGGCCTGCTGGATAACATACACACACACACTCCATAAATTGCAAATGGCAGGCAGGGTCCTGCAAATCCTATAGCATATGACACTGCCAACTGCAAGCATATGGCCAGTGAGTAAAGTTGCTGAGAACCTGCTCACATACATATGGTACATGTAGACATCCTCCATGCCCCACAGGCATGTTTGGTCCAACCACTCCAATCCCTCCTAATCCACATGCCACACTCACCAATGTGGCATAGGTCATGCAGGCAGCTGTACTCTGCAAGTAGTTCCATGTCCAGTCCAGGCTTTTACAGGACACAAAGACATGCAGCCAAAACTATGAAGAGAGATGCAGGTCATCTTGTACAGCAGTCATAAGGATATAAGAACTGTCATACTAGATCAGATCAAAGGTCCATCAAGCTTGGTGTCCAAGCCAGGTCACAAGTACCTGACATATCCCAAAAGTGGTTCAGCAGAAGCAGCTAACCATAACTCAATTCTATGAAGTAGACATATTTCTATCTGTACTGGGAGTCATTAACTGCACACATGTGGCTATCAGGACCCCACAAGGGACAGATGCCACCTACTACAACAGGAAGACATTCCACTCACTGAACAAGCAGGTGGTCTGCAATGCACAAGGGAGATAACTGATGCCTTTCTAAGGTTCCCAAGTTCCTGTCACAACTAATACATCCTGACCCACTCTGGCATCTATGAGAAATTTGAGAGCAGAGAAATCACTGAGTAGTTGGCTGCTAGGCAAGCCCTGCACCAGTTTGCTCTGCCACCTAGACATGCTCATGCTAGGAGGATCCCATGATCCATGGCAGCTGCAATAATTTGCAAACAGAGCCCATGGTTGCAGTGCCTACCCAGCACAACAGATACCAAGGTGCTAGATCCTAATATGTGTCTACTCCTCTCCACACCCATCATTGCATTACACCCAGATGCAGAGGAATGGTACAACAGGGTTAACAGACACCAACTCCGTCACTGAGAGGACCCTTTAATCAGGTCAAGAGCTGCTTCGGTTGCCTTGATCGATCTGGGTGTGAACTCTGACACAGCTCTTTCAAGGCCTGCCAGATACTTATTGCTTTCTGCATGCTCCACAATTTGGTAATGATACAGCAGCAACCCCTGCATGAAGAATAGGAAATGGCAGATGCAGACATAGCTGAAGATGCCAAAGGCCCTAGACAGGAGGACACTAGTCATCCACACCAGCTCGACATGACCACAAGAAATGAGGTCATACACAGGCATTTCTTGTGAAGGCAGATTTTTTTTTGCTCAGACTGAAAGTATGATCAACAAAAATCAACAAAAAATCCCCTAACAGAATGGCCAGATATAAACATAAAGAATGAAGATAGTCACCCAAGTTGTCCCTCAGACTTTATAACTTTTTGTTAGACAACACTGGGGGAGTTGAGAAACACAGCTCACCTACACCAGACAGTAATGTCCATTTTAATCAACAAAGGTTCATAAAATATTTCAATGTGTAAAGGTACTTATCTCAGCCAAAGCAGTCTGAATATATGTCAGAAATGCAGCCAAATAATGCACAACGTGCATGTTTCGGGTAAAAATGTCCCTGTTTTAAATGCTATGCTCCTGCCTTTGCAATGCTCCAACAGCCAAAGAACGCAGCCGCATCTCACGCTAGTTCTTCTAAAGGACAGCGGTATGTATGATTGGCTGAATCGTTCAATCACTCAAAACTGAACCACCAATGAAAGAAGGGAAAACCCCATCATTATTGGGGAAACTCTCCAGTCATTGGATAATGTTATAACAGGCTGAGCCAATCGATCCCCTGATTTAAACCATGAGGGTGTACAGTATCCAAATTGTAAATCCATCACTGTTCTAAAAATTGTAAACGGGAGATACGACCGCCCCCCCCCCCTGAGGGTCATATGGGACATGATCAATGACACTCCAACACAAGTCACTGAAGTGATGCTGATGTAAAATGCAGTGATCCACAATGGGTGCCGAAAGAACTTGTAAACGTAATTGAGAAGCATGTTCACCCAGTCTGATTTTAATAGGACGAATCGTCCAGCCCACATACAATAATGCACAAGCACATTGCAAAATATAAACCACAAAAGTATACATGTAAGAAGTGATCCACCGGCATCCAAAAGAATGCCCCGAAACCGGATCGGTCCAAGTAACACCAGAGAGGGCTATGGAACAATATTGGCTAACACCACATGGTGAATGACCTGTAGACTTCAAAGGAAGAGAACTAGGTCTATCAATAGGAGATGCAGATTTAACCAACAGGTCTTTTAAATTGGAACCCCGAGAGAAAGCAATCATCAAGGGTTTTGTAAAACAAGGGTGCAAACTCAGAATCGACCAATGTTTTCTCAACAATCTTGCAATCACAGCAGTATGATGCATATATGGGATAACTCCTACCACAGACCCTCTGAAGTGGTAGACTTAGACAAAAATTAATCTCCAATTAACCACTCCCGATGGATATAGCATGCCCTATGATAAGCCCTGTCTACAATCAGTTTAGGATAACCTTGAATTAATAGCCGAGATTTTAAGTAATTAGCATGTTGTTTGAAGTACACCATGGAAGAGCAGAGAGGTCGTAGTCGCAAAAATTGTCCAAACGGGAGACCCCGACGAAGAGGATCAGCATGAAAACTCAGATAACTCAAAAAACTATTTCTCTAAACAGGTTTCCTAAACAAAGTTGTTCTCAAACCTTCCTCGTCTTTTAATATAGTGATGTCCAAAAAAATCTCCATGTAAAAAGGAGAAGGCGATGGCAGTGAGGGTGTACTATCGACTGCCTGCCCAGAATGAACAAATGGATGATGAAATGCTCAAAGAAATCAGGAAAGGTAACAATATTTAGAGCACAGTAATAATAATGGGTGATTTCAATTACCCAGTATCAACTGGGTCAATGTCACCGCAGAAAATGCTAGGGAGATAAAGCTTCCAGCTGAAATAATATAGAAACATGACGACAGAAAAAGACCACATGGTCCATCTAGTCTGTCCTTCCATATCAACAACTACAACAGTCCCCCTTTTTCCTTTAGAGAGCCTCTGTGTTTATCCCATGCTTTTTTGAATTCAGATACTGTCCTCATCTCTACCACCTCCACTGGGAGACTATTCCACGGATCCACTGCTCTTGAATCTATCCCCTTTCACCCTCATCCCATATCCCCTTGTAGCAGAACTTGCTTTCAGTCAAAAGAGGCTCTCCCCCTGTGCATTTATGCCATGGAGGTATTTAAACCTCTCAATCATATCACCTCTATCCCGCCTTTCCTCTCAGGTGTACATATTAAGATCCTTAAGTCCGTCCTCATATGCTTTATAATGAAGACCACCAACCATTTTAGTAGCCACCTTCTATACTGACTCCATCCTGTTTATATCTTTTTGAAGGTGCGGTCTCCAGAATTGCACACAATACTCCAAATGAGGTCACACCAAAGACTTATACAGAGGCACTATCACCTCCTTTTTTCTGCTAGCCATTCCTCTGCGTATGCACCCAAGCTTCCTTCTAGCTTTTGCTGTCACCTTTTCTACCTGTTTAGCTACTTTAAGATCATCAGATACAACCACGCCTAGGTCCCGCTCTTCTTTAGTAGACAAAAGTACTTCATCCCCTATACTATATTGCTCCCTTGGATTACCGCAACCCAAATGCATGACCATGCATTTTTAACATTAAATCCCAGCTGCCAAATTCTAGACCATTCTTCAAGCTTAGCTAGATCCCTCCTCATGTTATCTACACCTTTCTGGTTGTCTACTCTATTGCAGATTTTGGTATCAACCACAAAGAGGCAAACCTTGCCCGACAGCCCTTCTGCTATATCACTAACAAAGATGTTGAAAAGAATCAGACTGGACAGGAACTGACAAGAGGGGAAGCCATCTTGGACTTAGTCCTTAGTGGCATGCAGGATCTGGTACAAGAGATATGGGTATTGGGGCAACTTAGCAATAGTGATCATAGCATGATCGCTTTGATTTAATAAATGGAAAAAGGATAGCAAGGAAACCCTCAGTACTACCTTTTAACTTTCAAAAGGGAGACTATGATAAAATGAGGAAAACAGATAAGAAAACACTAAAAGAAGCAGCTGCAAAAGATAAAGATTTACATCAAGCATGGGTGTTGTTTAAAAATACTATTTTGAAAGCCCAGATCAGCTGTCTTCCATGCTTTAAGAAAAGTGGAAGGAAGTCCAAAAAACTGCCAGCATGGTTTAAAGGTAAAGTCAGAGAGGCTGTTGTAGCCAAAAAAGCATCTTTCAGGAAATGGAAAAAAGAGCCAAATGACGAAAACTGGAAACAATATAAGCACTGGCAAGTTAGATGCAAGGCATTGATAAGGCAGACAAAGAGAGAATTTGAAAAACAGCTTGCTGTGGAAGCAAAAACATATAATGAAAATTTTTCAAGTACATTCCCAAGCAAAAAACCTATGAGAGAGTCAGTTGGATCATTGGATGATAGAGGGTAAAAGGGGCACTAAGAAGGAACAAGGCCATAGTAGAGAGACTGAATGAATTCTTTGCTTCAGTCTTTACTTAAGAAGATGTAGGGAAGTTACCCTTGACTCAGATGGTATTTAAAACTGATGTAGCAGAAGAATTGAAAGAAACATCGATAATCAAGAAAGATGTATTACAACCATTTGATAAACTGAAGAGTATCAAATCACCTGGACCAGATGGTATACATCCAAGGGCATTGAAAGAACGGAAAGCATAGTGACAGGTAACAGGTGATCTTCGGGAACAGCAGGAATTTAGTCCTCACATATGGGGTATCGTCCGTACCGACGGAGCCTGCACGGGAATACTCCCCAGCGTCCAATTAGAAAGCTTTTGGGAGCATCCCACAGCACCTGCGTGCTGCCTTCCCGCCTTTCCCAACTGCCTCTCTCCAGTTGAGTTTTAAAGCTGAGACAAAGAGAGAGAGAGAGGGAAAGGGAAAGAGATAGAGAGATACAACTCCTAGGGGAAGTGGGTGGGTTGTGAGGACTAACTTCCTGCTGTTCCCGGAGATCACCTGTTACAGGTGAGTAACTATGCTATCTCCAGGAACAAGCAGGAATGTATTCATCACATATGGGGACTCCCTAGCTTTAGATGCCAGGGAGAGACCCCAGAAGTTGTGCATCCCTGAGAAGGGCTCCACTTCCCCCCATGGATCTCTGGCATCCTAGCAGGGATGGTGGGTAGGAGTTGATTAGGTATGGAACAGGTGTTGGAGAACAGCCTGACCAAACAAGGCATCCCGGCGGGAGTCCTTGTCCAAGCAGTAATGGGTTGTGAAGGTATGAACCGAGGCCCAGGTGGCTGCCCGACAGATGTCGTCGATAGACACAGAGTGCAGATGAGCCATTGAAGCTGCCATGGCTCTCACATTGTGAGCTGTGACATGGCCCTCCAGAGGAAGATTCTTACTCTGATAGGCAAAGGATATACACTGAGCAATCCAGTTAGTTAGTGTTCTCTTGGAAACTGGAAGTCCCAAATGAGAAGGATCAAAAGCAACAAAGAGTTGAGAGGACTTTCTACGTTGCTGTGTTCTTTGTAAGTAAAAGGCTAAAGCTCTTTTACAGTCCAAAGTATGAAGGTTCCTTTCTGCATTTGATGCATGAGGCCTTGGAAAGAACACAGGTAGGTAGACCGCTTGGTTTAGATGAAAAGGCGAGACCACCTTTGGCATAAAGTGTGGATGAGTCCTAAGGACTACCTTGTCATGATGGAACCTTGAGATGCAGAGACTGGGAATTGGGATGCCATAACATTCTGTCCTCCTGAGATAGGAACTCTGGAGCATATCCTAACTCTAGGGAGGGAGCTTGAGAGAGATGTTGAAGCAGAGGGTACCACACTTGCCGTAGCCAATGTGGAGCTATGAGAATCATACGACCTCTTTCTCTCTGAAGCTTGAACAGGGTTTTGGGAATTAGGGGAATGGGTGGAAAGGCATACAGGAAGTCTTGACCCCAGTAAAGGAAGAAAGCATCCCTGGCCTGAGACCCCTGAGCCGGGGTTCTGGAACAGAACCGGGGGAGTTTGGCACTCCACGGACTTGCAAAGAGGTCTGTGTCCGGGGTTCCAGAAATTTGAAAAATCTTGGCTACCTGGTCTGCATGTAGAGACCACTCGTGTGGAAGCAGAACTCGACTGAGTCTGTCTGCCCAAGAGTTCTGAATGCCTGGAAGATACACTGCCAGGAGATGAATCTGATGCTCTCTGGTGAGGGCCCATAGTCGCAAAGCTTTGTTGCAAAGCGACAGAGAGCCTGTTCCCCCCTGCTTGTTCACGTAGAACATGGCTACTTGATTGTCCGTATGAATGAGGACTGTCTTGTAGCTGCGTAGGGTGTGGAACACTCGAAGAGCAAGGAAGATTGCTTTGAGTTCCAAGAGATTGATATGTAGATGAGTCTCTTGTGGAGACCAGGTGCCCTGGGTGGAGAGGTCTTGCAGATGAGCTCCCCAACCCATCGGAAAAGCATCTGTTGTGAGAGTTGCTTGGGGTAAGGGTTGTTGAAAAGGGGACCCCAGCAACAGGTTTTGAATGGACTTCCACCACTGGAGGGACAAAATAAGGCGACTTGTATTTGCTATTTTGTCTGACAGGCATCCTGATGCCTGGGTCCATTGAGTGGATAAAGTCCACTGAGCTGCCCTCATATGGAGGCGAGCATAGGGAACCACATGCACAGTAGATGCCATGTGGCCTAGTAGTTGTAGCATTTCTCGGGCAGTGAGATAAGGTTTTAGCACTGCTTGAGAAGCTAACTGCACCATGCGAAGGCAACGGGCCTGGGGGAGATAGGCCCTTGCCTTTATGGAATCCAGCAACACTCCTATGAACTCTAAAGACTGAGTGGGAGTTAGACTGGATTTTGGGATGTTTATTACCAGACCCAAATACTGAAGGATACGCATTGTGCAGGATATAGAAGTCCTTGACTCTGTTGGGGCTCGAATGAGCCAGTCGTCTAAGTAGGGGAAGACGAATATCCCTAGAGTGCAGAGAAATGCTGCTACCACAGCCATGCATTTCGTGAACACCCTTGGTGCTGAGGCCAGGCCAAATGGAAGCACCCTGTATTGGTAGTGCTTTTCTTGAAAAAGGAACCGAAGGAACCTTCTGTGAGTTGGATGGATGAGAACATGGGTGTACGCATCCTTGAGATCTAGAGAACAAAGCCAATCCTGACTCTGAAGGTATGGCAGCAGAGTTCCAAGAGAAATCATCTTGAATTTCTCTTTGACAAGGAATTTGTTCAATTCTCTGAGGTCCAAGATAGGTCTGTATCCCCCTGTTTTCTTTGGTATAAGGAAATAGGGGGAGTAAAACCCTGTACCCTGCTGATGGATGGGTACTTCTTCTATTGCCCCTTGGGCAAGAAGCATAGTGACCTCCCTACCTAACAGGTTGATGAGAGAGGTCGGAGAATTGAACTGCCTTATCATTGTGGGAGGGGGCATGCTCGAAAAATGAAGCTTCTACCCTTCTTTTATGATGGAGAGTGTCCAATGCTCTGCTGTTATCTGCCCCCATCTGAGGGCAAATTGACACAACCTTCCTGGAATGGTGGAAGGCTCTGGTCCAACAAGAGCCAGGAAAGCTAAGTTCTCTAGCTGAAAGTCAAAGGCCTTGTGGAGGCTGAGACTACTGGGACGGCTGAGGCTTAGCAGTCTTTGCTTTTCTTTGTTTGGGTGGTTGCTGACCTTTCCTGACAAGCTGACCTACAGAACATCCCTGCTGAGAATAAACAGGATAATATCTTTTCTTTTTAGAAAAGAATGGTTTCTTGAAAGATTTCTTTCTAGCAGGATCAGCTGTGGACTTGGATAATCTATCCAAGGTGGAGTTGTCAGCATCCAACTCGTTGGCTTTTTCCTGCCAATCTTTACCAAACAGGTTCTCACCAGTACAAGGAATATTTCCCAGTTTGTGTTGTACCCAGAGCTCCAGATCAGATGCCTGGAGCCAAGCAATTCTACGTGCACCTATGGCAATGGCAGAGGTTCTGCTTATGCACTCAAAACAGTCAAAAGCTGCGCGGTTGACAAATTTAGAAACATCTTGGGCATGTTTGACCAATGTGAGAAAATCCTTCCTTCTATGCTCAGGAAGAAGAGGACTCAAAGCCTCTAAATCACCTGTGACTTCCTTTAGGAACATTCCCATGTATAGACTATAGGAACTGATCCTGGCAGAAAGCATGGAAGCTTGGAAGACACGACGTCCAAAAGCATCCAAAGTTCTGCACACTCACGTCCTGGAGGATTAGAGGCATGTCTCTTTGCACTCTTGATCCTACTCATAGCTGATTCCACTACAATAGAGTGGTGACGAAACTGAGTTTTTTGGAAACAAGGACAAGGAGGGACTCGATACAGAGAATCCAGTCTACGAGAATGAGGCGAGGTGGTAAGAGGTGTCTCCCACATTCTTAACATGAGATCATGCAAGATCTCAAGGATGGGCAAGGTAGCTGCCTCCTTAGGAGCTTTGGGATATTGTAAAATTTCCAACTCCTTTGCTCTAGGCTCTGTTTCAGGGGCCACAGTAATGGACAGACCCCGAGCCACCTCCCTGATAAAATCCTGAAAGGAAATATCCTCTGGAGGAGACATCCTGCACTTAGGGGAGGAGGACTCCTCTGGGAGAAGCATTCCTGCATCGATAGAACTATCAGAATTCTCAGATTCTTCTGAGGACTCAAAGTACCACCTGTTCGGATGCTCTTGAAGAGCCCGATACCCGTACCGACCGAAGTTGGTACCGGGAGTAATCGGTACCGGAGTATCGGTACCGGAAGGCATCGGATGACTGGGTGCCGGCAATGCAGACACCGATGTCGATGCTATCGGTACCGGTGCCGGAGTCGGTGCTGATACCAGTTGAAATGTCTGACGCGGTTCCGAGGGCGTCGATGCCGCAAGGAGAGCCACCAGACTGCGCTCAATCGCCAGAACTCTCTGGTCTATCGACGCTGTCAATGCCTGGATGTCGGTACCGGAGAAGATCGCCGGTACCCCCAAGCATGGCACCAGTAGTTCTGCCGAGGTTGAGGCCTCGAGAACATCCTGGAGCCCCGATAATGCTTTGGAATCCGAAGCCTCCCGCAGGGGCAATTTTGCCGGTGCAGAATCCTCAAGGGCAACACCAGAGGCATCTCGATGCTTAGAAGGAGATCTACCCTTTGAGGACCGGCTAGACTTGTGTTTAGTTACCTGAGATCCACGGGAGGAAGACGAAGCCCTGGAAGACGTCGATGCCACCGAAGCTGCATCAGAGGGAAACAGGGTACTGAGCTTGGCAGCTCGGTTCTGTCGACCTCTCTTGGACATCATGGCACAGGCCATACATTCCGAGATGGAATGGTCAGGACCTAAACATTTCAGACACCACTCATGGGTGTCGGTGACAGAGATGGTACCACCACACTTGGTGCACTTTTTAAAACCCAAAGAGGGTTTTTCCATTGTGGAAAAAATCTTGGGCCTAAGACCCAAAATGGTGCATGCACCTGGAAAAAATGGGAAAAAAGTACTAAGAATTTTTTTTTTTTTAAAGAAAAGAAAGAAAGAAAGAAAAACCGGCGTTACTGGTAAAGCGTCGAGGAAGGCAGACGCGACCACAAAAAAGAAGGAAAATTTTCTGTGGTGACAGGAACACGACCTGCTGGCTCCACGGAAAACGAAGAACTGGAGAGAGACAGTTGGGAAAGGCAGGAAGGCAGCATGCAGGCACTGTGGGATGCTCCCAAATGCTTTCTAATTAGATGCTGGGGAGCGTTCCTGCGCAGGCTCCATCAGTACCGACAATACCCCATATGTGATGAATACATTCCTGCTTGTTCCTGGAGATATATGAGACTGCAGACCTACTATTAGTAATCTGTGAACTATCATTAAAATCATCAGTAATACCTGAAGATTGGAGGATGGCCAATGTAATGCCAATTTTTAAAAAGAGTTCAAGGAGTGATCTGGGAAACTACATACCAGTGAGCCTGATATCAGTACTGGGATAAATGGTAGAAACAATTACACAGGTACACTAAAAAAAAAATTTTTTAAACTGCCTCTAATGTTTCGATTGATTTTTACGTTTTTTGGTGCGCTGAATCCAAATCTGGTAACCAATTTGCTCCATCACGTACAGATTTTTTGCTACATTGGTTAGCAGTTTGAGGTGAACGTTTCAGATTGAGTGCGATCGAGATAAAAGTTTCTTGGATGAATTCTTTATACTAATTGTTTAGTAGTTATTCAAATAAAAATAAGAAAATTGTAACAAGGCAGCACATAAGAATAGAGTAATGTCAACAAAACACACTGTGATGGTAGCAAAATTGTCTGCACTTAAAACAGCCACATACATGTGCACAAACATTGAGCATATAAGAGCGAGGTTAGACACAAAGCAAAGCAAAGAAATGTGCAAAAAATGTTGTACAGGTATGTATGTAAGAATAGAAAACGCAAACCGCACCATTGCAATACATGAAGACAAACACCCGATGGTGTGAAAATAAAATTCTAATAAATGAGATTCGACACTGTGGTAATAACTAGCAAATTTTTATTTCAAAGTTTAGTAAAAACACGATATTTGTCAACACAGTTTAGATTTTAAAGTCATTCTTGGGTCAATCAATCTCCTGGTGGGCCCGTTTCTTTCTTCTCCCGAATTCTCTTGGTGCGCTGCTTGGCGTATTTTTCATCTGGGGTTTCCCGCAGCAGCAACCAGCAGAATCAGCCATCATAGTGGTGTTCCATCTTCCTTGGTACCTTCTCTCTGCGTCCTTGATGTCTTGGTGAAACCTTTCACCTTGTTCTTCACTGTACGCCCCCAAGTTTTCGGGAAAGTAGTTCACATGGGAGTGCAAGAAATGGACTTTCAGGCTCATGTTACAGCCTTGTTCTTTGAAGGCATTGAGCATCCTGGCAACAATATCCTTATAGTTCTCATCCCGCCTGTTCCCCAAGAATTTGAGAACAACATCCTTGAAGGAATCCAGGCTTCTTTTTCCTTCTCAGACATCGTTTCAGCGAATGCTCCATCTGAAATGAGTTTCCTTATATCAGGGCCAACAAACACTCCTTCCTTTAGCTTTGCTTCAGAAAGTCGGGGGAACTTTGAGCAAAGGTACCGAAAGCACTCACCATCTTTTGGAAGGGACTTGATGAATTGCTTAATGAGACCCAACTTAATGTGGAGAGGTGGTAATAGAATTTTATCACGAGGTACCAAGCTCTCATGAAGACCATTTTTCTCACCGGGTCTCAAATACTCCCGAATTGGCCAGTCTTTTTTCCCCCAGTGTAGGTCGCGGGACCGGCTATCCCACAAGCAAAGGAAGCAGGGATATTTGGTGAAACCGGATTGCTGCCCTAATAGCATGGATAAAATTTTAAAGTCTCCACAAATCATCCACTTATGCTCATCATAACGAATCTTCTGAAGAATCAGGGCCAAATTCTCACCTTTTTCTTGGAGAATAACAGAGTGAGCAATAGGAACTGAAGCGAATGTGTTGCCATTATGAAGAAGAACACCTTTTATGCTGTCTTTTGACGAATCAATGAACAGCCGCCATTCAGCAGGATCATACTTGAGTTTAAACTTTTCCATCACTTCGTATATATCGTTGCAAAATACCAAATCTTCCTCTTTGCTGAAATACTTCAAAAATTGTGTCTCGCGGTTGCGGTACCAATAAAAAGTTGTTCCTGGTGACAATAGATTTTTCTGTTTAAGCCGAGAACCTAGCAGTTGGGCAGCATCTTTTGGGAGTCCTAAATCCCGGACTAAATCATTCAATTCAGCTTGAGAGAAAAGTTCAGGTTTCGGATCTGGTTCAGTTTCAAACTCGGAAGTACTGGACTCATCGGGAAAAGCCATCTGATGAGTCTCATCATGATCAGAACCGTCCACACAAATATGATCCAAAGATTTTGGTGGTTCAGGCACAGGTACTTCGTTGCTATGAGGCATAGGCCTAATTGCTGAGGGAAGGTTGGGGTAACTTATTACGTTCTTATTTTTTAAGTTGTATCCCTTCACAATGCAAGAGCAAAAATAGCAGTCACTGCTGTGGTCTCTTTGTTCACGCCACATCATAGGTATTCCGAAACGAAATGCTTGTTTTACCTTTCATCCATAAGCGTAGATCTTCCTCACATGTCTTGCACACTTTGTGAGGAGCCCACGGTTTGTCTTGATCGCCTAACTTCAAACCGAAATAGGCGAAATATACTTTTTTAATAAATGCAGAAATGTTCCTCTGCCGCTTTTTCACGGTATATTCCCCACAAATAAAACAAAAACTGTCCGGAGAGTTGACGCAACCTCTGGCTCTGTGAGCCATCACAAATACACAGCACTGCAAACTACAACTGTAGTGAACCACTTCGGAATAAAGCTGGATTACGACTGAGCAAACAAAAGGTAATAATGAACTTGCAAGAAACTGAAATTTGACAGGAACGTTCATGTCGCAACCACCGTGTTTGAGCGAGCGAACAAGGCGAGGCGAACAAGAAAGAACATGCGCCAGCGCGAGTACTGGATTTAGCCCCCCGCCTCCCAATTGTCCTGTTAATGTATAAAATGAATACAATACACTCTAAAATATCATGAGGGAGTGTTTCTAGTTAGTTAACCATTACAACCTCTATTTTGGGCCAAGAAAATAAACTGCAGTCGGCTAAAAAGAAATTATGTGAACATTCCTTATATGGGTAAGAAATCTAATTTTGCAAGAAAACGTGACGTGATGGAACATTTTGGCTATTTTTCCTGGATTCAGCACCCCAAAATCTATAGGAATCAGTTGCAAAACTGGAAGCAGTTTTTTGGTAGTGTACCTGTGTTATTAAGAACAAAATTTCTGAACATGTAGATAGTCATGGTTTAATGGTAGACAGCCAACACGACTTTAGCCAAGGAAGATCTTATCTTAGTAATCTGTTATATTTTTTTAAGGTGTAAATAAACATGTAGACAAAGTGGATCAGTCAATGTAGTATATCTGGATTTTCAGAAAGGCTTTGACAAGGTCCCTCATGAGAGACTTTCAGCAAAATTAAAAAGTCATGGGATAGAAGGTAATGTACTATTGTGGATGAGGAACTGGTTAAAAGATAGAAAGCAGAGAGTAGGGCTAAATGGCCAATTTTCCCAATGGAGAAAAGTGAATAATGGAGTACCCCAGGGATCTGTGCTGGGTCCACTGCTTTTTAACATATTCATAAATGACCTAGAAATGGGAATAACGAGTAAGGTAATCAAATCTGCAGATGACACAAAATTATTCAGAGTTGTTAAGAAAACCAAGAAGATTGTGAAAATTGCAAGAGGACCTTAATAAATTGGAAAATTGGACATTCAAATGGCAGATGTAATTTAATGTGGACAAGTACAAAGTTATGCACCTAGGAAAGAACAACCCAAACCATCGTTACATGATGCAAGGTTGCACATTAGGAACCACCACCTAGGAAAAGGATTTAGGCATCATCATGGATAACACATTGAAACCCTCTACCCAGTGTACAGTGGTGGCCAAGAAAGCAAATAGAATGCTAGGAAGCATAAGGAAAGGAATGGAGAATAAAACAAAGGATATTATAATACCTCTGTATCATTCCATGGTGTGACTGCACCTTGAATATTGTGTGCAATTTTGGTCGCCATTCTCATAGTGGAATTAGAAAAGGTACAGAGAAGAGCAATCAAAATGGTAAAGGGGATGGAAGGATACCCCATGAGGAGAGGCTAAAAAGGTTAGGGCTCTTCAACTTGGAAAGGATTCAGTTGAGGGGAGATATGATAGAGGTCTACACAGCTAAGCTTTTAGCCTTTACTATTGCCTGTTTTTTTTCCTAATATAGATTTAACTGTTGGATATATGTTAATTTTTAGGAATATTCTGACTGCTTACATTCCTTGCATAGCCTTTAAATCAAATATCTGAGTGAGCCCTAAGTTCATGTAAGGCCTACTGGCTAGGGACACTTGTGATATATAGCTACTTGGAATAGAAGTACTTAGATTTGCAGGGACCTCGTCTTTTACCTAAGCCTCCCATTTACCTTTGTAGCAAAGGTATAATTTTAAAGTTACAGAGACCTTTGCACAGTAGGCAGATACATAGAAGTAAAAGTTCAGTTTGAGTATTTCTGTTTCCATTGTTTGAATTGCCTGTTACTAGCCTGCTCACAGGGTGGAACTAATTGAATTACCTTACAGCCAGTCCACAAGTACCTGATCAACTCTAGTCTTCAAAGCTTCAAGAGACTCCACACAGCTAAGCTTTCAGCCTTTACTATTGCCTGTTTTTTTTCCTAATATCCTGTTGGATATACATTCATTTTTAGGAATATTCTGACTGCCTACATTCCTTGCATAGCCTTTAAATCAGATATCTGATTCATGATATTGTGGTAGGCGACGGCCTATGATCCATGCTAATTGAACTAAGCAGACAGGCCTGAGCAGCTTGACCTGTAACTGAAGCCTGTAGTTAGGCCCAGAGGAATGAAAACCCCCCTGAATGACGACACCATAGAATTGAAACTTAACTCAGTTTAACTGAACATAGCTAAGCAGAAACGAAACTTGGAAAATAGAAGAAAAACAAGTTTAATTGGTACTGATAAGGTGTGCTATGCTTCTATGGAATTAACTCTGCAGAGAGCAAGGTCACAGTGCCTCTGCTTCCCATATGTTTTAACAAGCTCAGCGACCTTGGAGGAGAGAAGTAACAAGTTGGAGACACTGACCATTGTAATTGGGACTAGAAGGGGGGCAACCAGGTGCTGGGCCCAGACCAGAGTCCCGATTGGGTAGCCATATCAGTACCGGGACCAATAGATGGGTGAGAGGGGTACTGGGACCAATGAAAAGTTTGCCTATGCTTAGAATGGACAAGAAAGCTATAAAAGTTGTTGTTTTACTAGAAGCCATTGCTCAGCCATTTTGAAATTGCTTATTGCTTGAGCCATGTGCACATTAAACTGGCTTGGATCCTTGAAAAGACTCCTGGATTTATTTATTGCATGCTTATCTGCTGCTACATTCTTGGTGCGTTGGCCGGGAAGTGCGAGTGGTGGATAGTGTTCAAGTGAATAAATCCACGTAATTCGCCTTGAGGTTTGGTCCAGTTGGAACCATGCCAATCCGACGCAGGGGAATCTCCCTGGGCCCACCGATCCTCTTGTATCGGAGGGAGTTCTGCCTGGCCTCGGCAGGCACTGAGTCCAGCTGGCCAACACTTCCGACCCGGGGGAGTCCAGGATCCAACTCAGAAGCTTGGGAACCAGATCTGGTAAGTATAGTTTTGAAAACCTGTCTAGACAGATGAGTTAGAACTGCAGTTTGCAAACTT
This sequence comes from Ichthyophis bannanicus, assembly GCA_033557465.1. Taxonomy (NCBI): domain Eukaryota; kingdom Metazoa; phylum Chordata; class Amphibia; order Gymnophiona; family Ichthyophiidae; genus Ichthyophis; species Ichthyophis bannanicus. Next base: position 171,544,587 of record CM066043.1, read on the forward strand.
TGGTAAGACTTAAGTCTTTGTTTGAAAATCCTTGCATGAGTATTCGCTAGGTACAGTTGTTATAGAGAATCATGATTCAGCCTGGTCAGAGCAGACAGGACTGGGTTTTTGGTATGTCTAGACAGAAATAGAAAGAGCAGTACTGCCAGTGGAACTTGGAATTTGTAATCTCGAGATATTGGGAATTGGTAAGAGAGCTCTCAAGGAAGGGCCGAGTAACCCCGCATGGGAATTCGCCGGGTGAAACCCTCATCCTTTTTGTAATTGGGAAAAAGACTAGTCAGAATAGATAGAAAGGAATGCATTCTAAGATACGTTGCTAGCATGATTGTGTGAATGAAGTGTGAATGAGAGGTCTGGCAGCACGGACCAAGCAGAGTGGACTCTGGACTAGCGCAGTTCCTAGTCGGGTGACTGCGTCTAGGTCGCGAAACGGATGAAGCGTTTGGTGTATTGTCCGTCCTGTGTATTTGATTTTTGCTATCTGTTGAAACTGCGAGTTTCCCTTTTGTTATATATGTGAGATTATTCTGTTGAGTAATTTGTGACAGTTCACTGATTAAGAAATTGTATTAATAGAGCAGAATGAAGACCCAAAACACCTACAGTCATTTTTAGAAATCAAAAAGCTGGTCTGACCCAGTTAGTTTTTCTACTGCAGTGTGAAAAACTGACAGGGGGCGTGTCTGAAGGAAAGAATGTCTAGTGTCGTCTTTCTAATCTTGTGCAGGCTTAAACCTCAATGCTGGTAGTTTGTGCTTATTTCAGGCAAATTGTACCTGTTTTATTTAATATGTTTTTGTTCCTTCTGCTGTGGTTATGTAATATATATCATTTATTTATCATTTAATAAGAATGTTTAGTCAGGATTGTGGGTCCCGATAGTTTTTGGGTTTAGCCTGAAAAGGATTAAGTTTGTATTAATCCCTTATGGGTTGCGGACCAAGTGAGAGGAATTTCTGTCGGCTGTATGTTCAAATTTTCAGTAAGCACTGAAACAGTTTAAATAGGAAATGATAAAGAACTGTTTTTGTTTTTCCTTTGATCTACAAAGTAATTAGATCACGACTTAACATTGATTTAAATTGTTTTTTTCTGGCATCTCTGTCCATGTGAATGAGAAGTCTCTTTTTATGAGCACAGTTCAATTGTTTCCCCGCGAGCAGAGGGGTGTGGCTTCCACATAGCCTGCAGAGAAAAAAAAAAAAAAGGTTCTGGAGAGACAGCTGGAGACTGCAGGAGATTTCTCCTAGGAATGAAAAGGGACTCCCGATTTGAAAAGTCTCTTCATTTAATCGAAGCGTGATGAATTTATAATTAGTTTTTTCTCTGGTTTCACTAGCTCTGTTTAACCAAAAGTTTTAAAAACAAAGTTTATCTTTTTATGAATGAGTATAAGTCATTTGAATGCATGCTTCCCCTCTGTGCTGGTTACTAATGAACAAATCAGTTAGCTACACTGACCTTTACAATATTGGCTTTTAAGATAAATTAATCTGTGTTTCTGTATTTAAAAAAAAAAAGGAAAGGTGTACTGTATTTTATGAAAAATATCCGGAATGTCTTTTAAATATTTGCTTCCTGAACTAAAAAAATAATTTCTTTTGCAGAGACATGCTGACAGATAGCTATAGTTCTCTCTATAAGAAGCATAATGGATGTATGTGCTCAATCTAAGTGTTTCCTGCCTGCCCTATGTTTACAGAAATAATAAGTGTCTTTTCAAGTATGATCAAGAATTTCAGTAAGGGATTTACTGAAGATTATGAAATGTCTCTGTCCCAATCAGGATTTTGCCCCAGAATTTCTAGATATCCTGTCTCGTCTCTCTCTCTCTCTCTGTAAGTAGTTCTGTTCAGAGTGCTTAAGGGGGGGATGGAGCCCAGTCCACCGATGATGTCAACCCCCCCCCCCCCCCCGGTGGGCGTGAACTAATGTGCCCACAGCAGAGAAGTGGATCCTTAAAAAAAAAAAAAAATCAACCTCCTGGATAGAGCATTGCTAGGAGAAACAGAATCCAGGAGAGGGGGGGGGGGGACTACAGATTCCCAAGTAGTTTGCTAGCCACCTCTGCAACAGGGGAATGTCCACCCCCTCCGGACTAGAAGTGAAAGTCAGCTGACCAGACTTGTTTAGAACTGAAAAAAAAAAACTGCATTATACACTGAGAAGTTTTAGGACTTGATTGAACTAATGAACGGAAATTGCAAAGAACTGGATGAATTTGCGGGCATAATGGTTAAATGAAAGTTAATCAGAGGGTGTGTGAATTGTGAAAATAAATGTAACAGAGAAAGTGAATGATATTTTAGTTGAATGATGTGAGGAGGTTATCTTAATTGAAGGAACAGAGGAAGTGAAAAACTGGGTGTGAGTACGCCCATTATAGAAAAAGAAGGACATTAGAGAAGTGAATGCCCGTATCTTGACTCCACCCCAGGAGGGAGTACTTGATTGTAGAATCATAGACAGAATAAAACCAAGCACAGTGTTTCAGCACGAGAGTGGAGCAGCTATAGCGTGAGTGGCAGCCTGAGAGGGCTACAGCATGGATGAAGACTAGGCCAGACCGGACTCTCCAGTTTCCCTGGGTCCCCAGGAGTCAGTCTGAAAAATAGGGGACCAATATATGGACTTTTATGGGGGATACAGGAGCAGAATACTAAAGCCAGTAGCCCCTGTGTTTTTCTCGCAAAGCCTTTTCTGCAGAACCACATGTGTGAACTAGAAAAAAAAAATAATAATAATGTACCAGTTCCTGTATATGCCTGAATGCCCTATTCCATTTTTGGGCCGAGACCTGCTTGCAAAGCTTCAAGCACAGATATCCTTTGTTGAAGGGGAAAAAAATGAAACTCAAAATCTGCTGGCCTGATGGTGTTAACTGTCCCCAAGAAGAAGAATGGCGGTTCTATTCACCTGCATCCAAAGCAACAAGCTGTACACTTACCAACCTCATAGCCCCACCTGGAGGATGGGCAGAAGATAATCTACCTGGCCTAGCGAAGAACATAGCCCCTGCCATTGTCACCCTCAAGCCAGTCAAGAAGCCTGGGACAGGTGATTACCGCCCAGTGCAGGATCTAAGAAAGAATGAATGATGCAGCTGAAACTATACAACCAGTGGTACCAAAATCCTTATATTCTCTTGGAACTGATCTCTGCTGAAGCTATACATTTCATCATTCTGGACTTAAAAAGATGCCTTTTTCTGTATACGCTTAGCCCAAGACCCCACTACAAGGAGGCGGGGCCAACTCATCTGGACAAGATTACCTCAAGAATTCAAGAACTCGCCTCACTCAGCAAAAGATTTGACAAGTTATCCAGAAACTCAAGAAAAAAAAAAAAAAGAAAAAATTCTACTTCAATATGTGGACAACTTGCTCATAACCACCAACTCAGAAAGTGAATGTCCACCAGCCACCAGTGAACTCTTGCACCTTTTTAATGAGGCTGGATACAAAGTCTCAAGAGCCAAAGCATAATTATGTCAAACAAGTTAAATACCTAGGATTCCAGTTGTCCAGCGGAATTCGACGCCTGGAACCCTTACCAGAACGCAAAGCAGCTGTATGCAGTATTCCTACTCCAATCACCAGGAGGCAAGTGAGAGCCTTCTTGGGTGCCACAGAGTATGTTGTATATGGATCCCCAATTTTGCGCTGCTAGAGAAAAAAAACAAAAAAAAAAACCATTGTATCAAGCTATCAAAGGAATGGAAAAGTCTCCAGAGGAATGGGGACTTGAACAGGATGCAGTCTTTTGATCTTTGAAAAAAACACTCTGATGTTGTCACCAATTCTGGGTCTACCAGATGTCCAGAAAACCTTACAGTCTCTATGTTCATGAGTCGCAAGGAAATGTTCTGGGAGTGTTGACTCAATCTCTTGGACCTTATTTGAGAAGCTGTTACAGCTACAGCCTTCCTAGTAAGCAAAAACTAAAAGAAAAATCCCTTCACAAAGGAAATTACTAGCTAACAAATCTATGAATGTTGAAATATTAGAGTATGTTGTGTGAAAACCCCAGATACAACTGAAGGGTCAGTCAAGCTTTCAATCCTGCTATGTTGTTATCAGTTGGTCTTGATCCCCTGATCATGACTGTTTAGAAATTATGGACACTGTATTCTCAAGCCACCTGGATTTGACTGATGTCCCTCTGGAGAACCCTGAACAGACTTTCTTTGTGGCTGAAGGCAGTTTCATCATCAATGGACATTGTTGTGCTAGATATGCAGTGGTGACCCCTGATTTGGTAGTTGAGTCCTCAGCCCTGGCCCCAGAAACTTCACCACAGAAAGCTGAACTGATAGTCCTCACTAGAGCACTAACAATAGGAAAAGAGCCCTGTCTAAATGTGTACCCAGATTTCAAGTATACCCTTACAACCTTGCATGCATATGGGGCCCTGTACAAAGAATGAGGGTGGATAACCTTAGGAAGCAAGTCCATTAAGTATAGCCCCAAGATATTGATATTAATAGATACATACTGCCTATAGATCTCAGAATTTAGGGAAAGTAGAATATATGAATAGAACCCTGAAATCTCAGTTGTCTAAACTTTGCCAAGAGGTTTACCTGAAGTGGCCCCAGGTTCTTCCCATAGCCCTTCTTAGGATATACTTAGCCCCTGCTAAGTCTTTAGGAGTTTCCCTTTTTGAGATTCTGTATGGGCAACCCCTGCCTATTGTATAGGAAATAAAAGGAGATATGAGACAGATAGGATCTGAAATTATTAGACATGAACTATTGGTTTTAAGTTCTGTTTTGCAGAAGTCTTCATACCTGAGTACAAAATCGATTACTCATCAATTTGCCTGCACCCCTGCATCCTTTCAAGCCTGGAGTCTCGGTGTGGATCAAAGAGTGGAGAAAGATACTGTTAGCCCTGCATTGGAGGGGACCCTATGTCGTCATCCTGTCAACAACTCCAACTGCAGTAAAAAGTCGCAGAATTTGAACCTTGGACCCATCATAATCAAGTGAAGCCAGCAGCTGCTCTTGAACCTGATCACTGGACTACTGTACAGCATCCTGAGACTCCATTGCACCTCACCCTACGACAACAACCACGGACCTAAGACTTATTGGTCCCTCAGAAACTGCACTATTTCAAGACTGTTTGTTTATCTGAAGGTAAGCCTCGCATCTGAAAAAAAAAAAACCTGCAATCATCAGAAAGAGACTGTGTTGTGTTAAGAAATTGAATCTTCTAAGAGACTGTGTTTAAATACTCTGAAAAGACTGTTTTGATCTCCTAAAGAGTGAACTGCTCTAAGGAAGCAATAATAGCCTAAGAGACTATGCTATGATATTTTAAGAAATTGAGACATCCCAGAGGACAGTGATACTTTGGAATCTACAGCCCTACTCCTGCCAAAACGCTGGTAGGTCTACGTACGGCAGAAGCTTGAGGATCTACAATCAACCCTACATCTGTTATCTGTTGTGGAAGTCGACAGTTCCACCAATTTTCCAGAGACTATGCCCATTATGAATTATTATTATTGCTTTATTTTGGCAGCAGCCTTGGAGTGCTTTGAAATGACTTTTGCCTTATCTCCCTGGGCAGCCTGTATAAGTACAACATGAACTGGACCGAAGGTCACTCAGACCTTGTTTTATCATTCTTCCTATACTTGCATTGGTATACTCTCCAATCCAAAAGTTGTTCTAGATCTTGACTTTCTACAAGGCTATGCAAGCCACCGTTGCAATTCCTCATACCACCACCAGAACTTGTTTCTTGAACTTACTGGAGCAATAGCATCTAGTCTCCACACTTCTGACTGTTTCTATTGTGGAGGAACTAAGATGGGAGATCAGTGGCCCTGGGAGACGCAAGAACTGAACTATTCTATCCTATACAATCAGACTGATTTACATAATACTACTAGTGAGTGGGTATTGGCCCACCCCATTGTTGACAGTTTGTGTTTTGTTCGGACTGGACCACAATCTACTACGAAGGATGGACAGCTGGTCTGTCTAAATCAGAAGCTTTACGACAGCACAACAAAGATGCAACCGAACCTTCTAATCCTTTAGTTCTTTTTCCCACTCTTGCCAAACTATGGACTTTGACTATCTGCCTGTTGCTCCCTTGTTTCTTGCCATTTTGCTTGCAAATGATAACTTTAGTTATTAATAACACTGTAGAGCGTAAGACAGCTACAAAGATATTAGCTATGTGAACTTACTACCCTATACCACAGAGTGATACCTTTACCTAGTATTATGTGATTTGATTCTCACACCTTATTAACATGCGGGTGAGAATAATCAAAGGGGGGAATGTGGTAGGCGACGGCCTATGATCCATGCTAATTGAACTAAGCAGACAGGCCTGAGCAGCTTGACCTGTAACTGAAGCCTGTAGTTAGGCCCAGAGGAATGAAAACCCCCCTGAATGACGACACCATAGAATTGAAACTTAACTCAGTTTAACTGAACATAGCTAAGCAGAAACGAAACTTGGAAAATAGAAGAAAAACAAGTTTAATTGGTACTGATAAGGTGTGCTATGCTTCTATGGAATTAATTAACTCTGCAGAGAGCAAGGTCACAGTGCCTCTGCTTCCCATATGTTTTAACAAGCTCAGCGACCTTGGAGGAGAGAAGTAACAAGTTGGAGACACTGACCATTGTAATTGGGACTAGAAGGGGGGCAACCAGGTGCTGGGCCCAGACCAGAGTCCCGATTGGGTAGCCATATCAGTACCGGGACCAATAGATGGGTGAGAGGGGTACTGGGACCAATGAAAAGTTTGCCTATGCTTAGAATGGACAAGAAAGCTATAAAAGTTGTTGTTTTACTAGAAGCCATTGCTCAGCCATTTTGAAATTGCTTATTGCTTGAGCCATGTGCACATTAAACTGGCTTGGATCCTTGAAAAGACTCCTGGATTTATTTATTGCATGCTTATCTGCTGCTACAATATCAGTTCATGTAAGGCCTACTGGCCAGGGACACTTAGGTTCCCACCTACCCTATCCCTCACTCCATCCACCCCAGGGCTGCATTGCCTATATAGTCATCATATAAGTTGACATCTGTCCTTTTAATTAAGTGTTACACCCATCTTTTCTCCTTCTCCTAGGACTGTTTAAACAGCATGTCATGTATTCAGTGCAGTAACTGTGGGGCTTACATTCTGAGAAGAATCATTTGGAACCTAAGAACTTGTCCTATATGCCTAAAGTTAGCTACTATGCATAAAGAATTGATTCTATTAAGGGAAGAACTATCTGCAATTAAACGCACCTCTTCTATGGTACAATCGGAACTAAATCCATCACCGCTCCCACAAAGTACCAAACATCCCAGGAAAAATGGATCACAGTGGGCTCTGGAAGGTTGTGACCTGTAATGCAGAGGCCCCTATACATCAAGAGGTATCCCTGCATAATCCTTCTCTGCCTTGGATAATGAGGATGCCCAATCCGTGGAAACTGAAGGGTCCTTAAATGAGAGAGTCAATGCCCAATCAACTGATAATGCACCAAATATGAAGAAAAAAATCACAAAACAGAAAACTACTACTACTTGGAGATTTCATTATCAGAGGCAACAACTTGGGAACAGAGTTCAAAGGAGAGAAGATAGTCAAATGCCCCCCAGGCTCTTCAGCCAGCAGGAATACAAACCAAATTTTTGGTGTAGTTAGTGCAGAAAATGAGCACTCCAAAATTGATGTTGTCATCCACTTGGGTACAAAGACCTGGCTAGAAACAGTGCCTCTGCAGTTCAAAGGGACTTCTGGACTCTGGGAGAGAAACTCAAGCCCATTGTTAACATTGTAGCATTCTCAGAAGTTCAACCTGTTCTTGGTAAGGGGGCAGAAAGGCTGCATTGCATAAACAACTTTAATACATGGCTCCAGACATGGTGCAAACAAGAAGGATTCAGATTTATAGGCAACTGGGGAAAAAGATGGATCAACAAGAGGCTATACTGTGCTGATGGACTACATCTCTCGCCATCACAGGGAAAAGGATCCTGAGTGAAAAATTCAGGCAGTATGTGGACAGGCATTTAAACTAGGGAAAGGGGGTGATGGATGGGGAAGGACAAGTTCAGGACGTCACTTCCGGCAAAAGCAGAATAACATTGGAAACAGCATACTTTTAAACCACACATTAATGGCAAGTGGGAAGAGGTGTGTAGAACAAAATCAATGCAAAATACAGGCAAGCCAGTTAACAAACGCTGGAAAGCAATGAGCACAAATGCTGGAAGCCTAGCCAACAAAGTTCCTGACCTGGAAACCGTAATGGTGGAAATGGACTTGGACATTGTGACCATTACAGAAACATGGGTTAACAAGCATGAATGGGATATAGCCATAGCTGGCTATAATCTATTCAGAAGAGATAGAGAAGGCGGAAAAGGAGGAGGAGTAGCACTATATGTTAAAAGCAATATTAAAGCCACTGAAATGTAGGGGACATGGGGAAAAGAAGCAGCACTATGGATTGTGTTGGAAAGAGGAGATGGCACTGTCATCCATACTGGTGTGGTCTACAGGCCTCCAACTCAAACTGAAGAAATAGATAGTGAATTGATCATAGAAATTGCAAAGATAGCCACAAAGGGGGAAGTGATCATATTGGGTGACTTTAATCTACCTGATGCAGATTTGAGTATTCCTTCTGCAAATCTGGAAAGAAGTAAAAAAATTGTGGATGCCTTCCAAGATGCGTTACTTAAACAAATGGTGATGGAAATGACCAGGGAAAGCTCATTGCTGGATTTAGTGCTCACCAATGGAGATAGCATGTTGAATGTCCTGGTGGATACATCTGTGAGCAGCAGTGATCATCACATGGTGTGGTTTGAGATAAAAGCCAAGGTGCAGTCCAATCATAGCAAGCTCAAAGTACGAGACTTCAAAAACACTGACTTCAGTAAAATGGCCAAGTACCTGAAGAAGGAAATGGAAGGGTGGGAGGGGATAAGGGAAGTGGAATTGCAATGGGCTAAACTAGAGGTGGCAATAAAAGGGGCAACAGATACATATGTAAGGAAAGTAAACAAAAACAAGAGGAAAAGAAAACCTATTTGGTTCTTCAAAGAAGTGGCTGCTGAAATAAAGGCAAAAAACAGATTTCACAAAATTCAGAAGCTCGCAAACAAAGGAACACAAAAAAGAATTCAGGATCAAACTAAAAGAGACAAAAAGAAATAAGGATAGCAAAATGAAAAGGCAGAAGAAAAGATGGCTAAAGATGTATATTCAGGAAAGGAAGAAGATCAGAGGTGGAATTGCAGGACTCAGAAGTGCAAATGACTCGTGGAAATGACATTAAAAAGTGAAAATGCTAAACAAATACTTCTGCTCTGTTTTTACTAAAGAAAATGCTGGAGAAGGACCACCTGTGACTCCAAAATATAAAAATGGGAATGGAGTAGATACCACACCATTCACAGAAGATGATGTGTTAGAACAACTTGCAAAGCTGAAAGTGGACAAGGTCATGGGACTGGATGGGATACATCCCAGGACACTGAAAGAGCTCAGAGAGGTTCTTGCAGGGCCATTAAAGGACGTTTTTACAGATGACAGGAAAAGTTCCTCAGGACTGGAGAAGGGGTGACGTGGTACCTCTTCACAAAAGTGGTAACAGGGAAGAAGTGACAAACTATAGACCAGTAAGCCTTACCTCAGTGGTGAGAAAAGTAATAGAGGAGCTCCTGAAGGAGCAAATAGTAGACTTTATCAAAACCAATAGGTTGAATGATCAGAGGCAACATGGTTTTTACCAAAGGACGATCTTGCCAAACAAATCTGATTGAGTTCTTTGACTGGGTGACCAGAGAACTAGATCAGGGGCATGCAATGGATGTCATCTATCTGGATTTCAGAAAAGCCTTGGATACTGTTCCTCAAAGGAACTTATCAATAAACTCAATAGCTTGGGAATGGGTCCCAAGGTGGTGAACTGGATCAGAAACTGGTTGACTGACAGGCGACAGAAGGTGATGGTAAATGGAACTCACTCGGATGAAAGGAAGGTGATTAGCAGTGTGCCCCAGAGTTCTGTCCTGGGACCAGTACTGTTCAATGTATTTGTGAGTGATATTGCTGAAGGACTGAATGAACAAGTCTGTCTTTTTTCAGATGACACAAAAATTTTCAACAGAGTGGATTCTCCTGAGGAAGTGGCTAACATGAGGAAAGCTCTACAAAACCTGGAAGAATAGTCTAATACTTAGCAGTTAAAATTTAATGTTAAGAAGTGCAGTGTTATGCACTTAGGATGCAGAAATCCAAGGGAAATGTATGCCATAGGGGGCAAGAGATTGGTGTGCACGGACCTTGGAGTGATTATTTCTGAGGATCTCAAGGTGGCGAAACAGTGTGACAAGGCGGTGGCAAAAGCCAGAAGCATGCTGGGTTGCATACAAAGAGGAATTACCAGCAGAAAGGAAGAGGTACTAATGCCACTGTACAAGTTACTGGTGAGGCTTCACTTGGAATTCTGTGTTCAGTTTTGGATACCATATCTCGCAAAGGATATAAAAAGACTGGAAAGGGTTCAGAGGAAAGCGACCAAAATGATTTGGAGCCAGCATCAGGAGACGTATCAGAAGAGACTTGAAGATCTAAATATGTACACTCTGGAGGAGAGGAGGGACAGGGGAGATATGATTCAGACCTTTAAATACTTAAAGAGTATTAATGGACAAACAAATCTCTTCCAAAGACAGGGAAGCTGTAAAACTAGAGGGTATAACATGAAGCTGCAAGGGGTAAACTGAAAGGCAATGTCAGGAAATACTTTTTCACTGAAAGTGTGGTGTATGCTTGGAATGCCTTCCCAATGGAAGTGGTGGGGGCAAATACAGTAACAGAATTCAAAATGGCATGGGACAGACACAGTGGATCCCTTTATAGAAACAGGATCAAATCAAAATAAACTTAACTGTCTCTGATAGCTCAACAAATAGGGGTTCCCTACACGGAGCGATGGGTACACCCCTAACCAAAGGCATTTGGGAGGACTGACCTGCACGGAGTTGCAGGTGCACCTACTCTTGCTGCCTTGCTGGGCAGACTAGATGGACCATACTGGTCTTTATCTGCCATCATATACTATGTTACTATATATATTAATAAATAGAGTGGAACGGGTAAACGTAGATTGATTGTTTATGCCACTAAAATGCAAAAAGACTAGGGAACATGCGATGAAGTTACAGTGTAACCCATATAAGACTAATAAGAGAAAATATTTTTTCACTCAACACGTAATCAAACTCTGGAATTCGTTACCAGAGGATGTAGTAAAAGCTCTTAATTAATTAATTAATTTATTTAACTGTATTTATATCCCGCTTTTCACCGGGTCAAAGCTAGGATTAATGTAGCTAGGATTAAAAAAGGGTTGGACAGAAGGGGGCAGAGCCTGATGCGGAGCAGGTCGGACAGCTAGAGCGGAGCTCCGGAAGGGCTGACATAAATCCTGGAAGGCTGCTGCTTGAATATCGCAATAATGCTGCCTAGGTCACACAGGACAGGAAGAGTGGAATGTCCGGACCTAAACCGACACGTTTAGAATTCGTGGCCATACAGAATAGCAGCGCTAAATGCTCAAAACCGAACCTCTCTCCCCGCAAAAAATGGCAGTTGCGCTGGAACATCCAGAGGCCTTACAGGAAATATTGGCTGAGATAAGAGGGACCAAGGAGATGGTAAGAGGGACCAAGGAGATGGTAAGGGAGGAGATCGGGGTGTTGAGGAGCAGTTTGGAAACGCTCTCCGTGCGACAAGAAAAAACAGAACAAACCATGCTGATGCATGAAGAATGGCTGCAGGAGCTAGATAAACAGGCCAGGCAAATCCATGCACTGCAAAGAGAGATCGAAGATGGCAACAATCGGGCCCACAGGAACAACATCAGAATTGTGGGTGTGCCAGAGGGAGCAGAGGGTAGAGATATGATGTCTAAAATATGAGATTGCAGACCTGCTATTAGTAATCTGTGAACTATCATTAAAATCATCTCTAATACCTGAAGATTGGAGGATCGCCAATGTAACACCAATTTTTAAAAAGGGTTCCAGGGGTGATCCAGGAAACTACAAACCGGTGAGCCTCACGTCAGTACCAGGAAAAATGGTAGAAACCATCATAAAGAATAAAATTACGCAGCATGTAGATAGTCATGGCCTAATGGGAGACAGCCAACATGGCTTTAGACAAGGAAGATCTTGTCTTACTAATCTGTTATGTTTTTTTGAAAATGTGAATAAACAGGTGGACAAAGGTGAGTCGGTTGATATAGTGTATCTGGACTTTCAGAAAGCCTTTGACAAGGTCCCTCATCAGAGACTTTTGGCAAAACTAAAGAGTCATGGGATAGGAGGCAGTGTACTACTGTGGATCAAGAACTGGTTAAAAGATAGAAAGCAGAGGGTTTGGCTAAATGGCCAATTTTCCCAATGGAGAAAGGTGAATAGTGGTGTACCCCAGGGATCTGTGCTGGGTCCGCTGCTTTTTGACATATTCATAAATGACCTGGAAAGTGGAATAACGAGTGAGGTTATCAAATTTGCAGATGACACAAAACTATTTAAAGTTGTTAAAACCCAAGAGGATTGAGGAAAATTTCAAGAGGATCTTGATAAATTAGAAGACTGGGCATCAAAATGGCAGATGAAATTTAATGTGGACAAGTGCAAAGTTATGCACCTAGGGAAGAACAACCCAAACTATGGTTACACAATGCAAGGTTCCACATTAGGAACCACCACCCAGGAAAAAGATTTAGGCGTCATAGTGGATAACATGTTAAAACCCTCGGCCCAGTGTGCAGCGGCAGCCAAGAGAGCAAATAGAATGCTAGGTATCATAAGGAAAGGAATGGAAAATAAAACAAAAGATATTATAATGCCTCTATATCGTTCCATGGTGAGACCTCACCTTGAATATTGTATGCAATTCTGGTCGCAGTATCTTAAAAAGGATATAGAGTTATTAGAAAAGGTTCAGAGAAGAGCCACCAAAATGGTAAAGGGAATGGAAGGATACTCCTATGAAGAAAGGCTAAAAAGGTTAGGGCTCTTTAACCTGGAAAAGAGACGGCTGAGGGAAGATATGATAGAAGTCTATAAATTAATGAATGGAGTGGAACGTGTAAACGTAGATCGATTGTTTACGTTATCAGAATATAGAAAGACTAGGGGACATGCAATGAAGCTACAGGGTAAACTATTTAAGACTAATAAAAGAAAATATTTTTTCACTCAACGTGTAATCAAACTCTGGAATTTGTTGCCGGAGGATGTAGTAAAGGCTGTTAGTGTAGCTGGGTTTAAAAAAGGTTTGGACAAATTCCTGGAGGAAAGGTCCATAAACCATTATTAAGAAGGGACCCAGGATATCAATGCTTGACCCAGTACAAGCATTGCGGAACCTGTGTCTTTTGGGGAAACTGCTAGGTACATATGACCTAGATTGGCCACTGTTGGAAACAGGATTTTTGGCTTGATGGGCCTTGGTCTGACCCAGTATGGCATATCTTATGTTCTTATGTCTTTTTTGCACAAAATGATCCCTATGGTGCTGAAGCTCAACTTTGAAATGCCTTTTGAGATAGATCGGGCGCACAGAGTCCCTTCACAAATGCAGCCCAACAACAAAAGGCCGAGACCGATCATCTTGAGAGTCCTAAGCTAACAACAGATGGCGCAAATCATGGAAGTGGCACGTTCCTGTTCCCCGTTGAAGTTTGAAAGCCATAGGTTGTTTTTCTTTCCTGATTTCGCCAAGAGCACTGTGGACCGACGCAGGAGTTTTCTGGTACTGCCTCCTCGGTTACAACAACTCCAGGCAAGATTTGGGCTTATGTATCCACCGAGAATGCGTGTAACACTCCACAATCAGACAATAACATTTGACGACCCAGATGCCTTACATCTGTATCTGGAGAATAAAGAGTCGTCTCAGATAAGGTGAAGCCTAAAAGGAATGATTGACTTTTACCTTCCTGTCTTGGTTGTGGTTGGAGTGGGTCTTGGTTGCGGAGAGTAACCGGCAAAATCAAGAAGAGTGGACAGTATAAGTAGATGGTATCTTAAAAGTTGAATTAGACACACATATATTTGGTAGAATCACTATACATGGGAAATGGGCAGCAGGGATTATTGGAAAGATACAGCCCCGCCGGGCCGCCCTGCTCACTTTGGGCTCACCAATTAGTTGTTTGGATAAAGATTTCCCTCCGGGGCCCACTGGGGTAATAATAACATATTTCATGAATGATATAGAGCTGTTGGCTGTAAAAGGATGTACAGAAGGATTAAGAGATAACAGATACAGACATGAGTGTGAGGATATGGAACTTCCTATATGGAGGCCTAGGGGCGGGAGTATGAATAAGTCTTTAACAGAGTTGAGAATCAGTCCCCTTTGGCAGTTCCAACAGTTAGATCAGTACAAGATCTTTAGATAGGCAGTATGGCCCCTATTAAAGTCCTTTCATTGAATGTGAAAGGCATCAATAATCCTATAAAAAAGAAAAAAGATAATTATATATGGACGGCAAGAGAAGGCAGACATCTTGTTTCTACAAGAGACCCATCTGAATATGAAGGAATCCCTGAAACTTAATATTAAGCCTTTTATGCTAATAGCGTATTCTGCGGTGAATAAAAAGCATAATACGGTGGCCATTTTAGTCAAGAAGGCCCTTGCTCCAAGCATTTTGCAAACCCGCTCAGATAAAGAAGGAAGGTGGGTAAAAGCGATTCTTAAAATAGGAGTTTTAGATTTGACTCTCATTAATATATATGCCCCTAATGGGGACTGTACAGAGTTCTTTAACTTTCTAGCAAAAGAGGTACTTTTGGCCATGGGGGATCACTTAATCCTAGGGGGAGACTTTAACCTAGTCCGAGATCCTCTTATTGATAGGAGACCACCCAGGACTTCCAGACCCCCTAAGATATACAGATAATACAGATAATACTCTCCTCTATGATCCGAGCGGCGGGTTTGATGGATGTTTGGCAACTGCAACATCCTACAGTGGTGGATTTCACCATCTTCTCACCTCTACACCAATCCCTATCACGTATAGATCTGGTCCTAGTCTCTAAGGCGTTGATGCCAAATATAGTAAAAACAAACATATATGTGGCGCATATTTCAGATCATGCAGCAGTTTCTATTGTATTAGATGACGGGATGATTGCCCCTTTCTCTCCCAGATGGTTTTTTGATAGGTCCTTATTAGAGAATGTAGATTTTCAGCTGAAAATTCAGGCCTCAATTGCGGATTACTTCCAATTCAACTCACCCTTGGACACAGCGGGTTGGGCCTGGTGGGAGGGATTTAAGGCAAACATAAAAGTCATCATCACAAGCTTTGGCATTTCATGGACAAGACAACATCAGGCGCAATTGGGAGCCCTGGAATCGCAGATAAAGATTGGGGAACGTATTTTAACTAACCGATCTGACTCTTGTATCCTGTTGCGCCTGCAGCGACTGCAGTTTAAATACAATGAGTTACTTGTGGATGAAGCAACACAAAATATTAGAGTGCAAAAAGGAGTTTATTATTGGGAAAGCAATAAAGCTGGGCAACTTAGCCAATGCACTGAAAGCTCGCAGGGAAGCTGGCCCTATAGCAGTGATACGAGACCCAAGAGAACAAAAACTCCTAGTCGAAGATGTAGAAATTGCAGAAACGTTTAGATCCTTCTTTGCTTATCTTTATGAGTCAGAAGTAGAATTTAAGCAAGAAGACTTTGATAAACTGGTATCGGAGATACAAAGACCAATTTTAATAAAAGAGGAGGCTGAACTGCTGGACAGCCCAATCTCAGTATTTGAAATTTGTCAGACCATGGATGCATCAGCCACGGGGAAAGCAGCGGGCCCAGATGGGGTGCCTGCGGAATCTTATAAGACATTTTAAAGAACTATCTCCATTTATGCAACATTATTTTCAAATGTTAACGAGCGAGCCTTCTCAACCGGGCGCCTTCGCATCGGCGAACGTGATAGTCCTGGAAAAAGCGGAAAGGACCCCCAACTAGTAGGCAACTACCACCCAATATCCCTACTAAATGCTGATTATAAGATCTATGCAATGGTTTTGTCTCGACATCTATCCAAGGTGATTCCTTGGCTGATTCACCTTGATCAGTGTGGGTTCGTAGAGGGTCGGTCGACAGCTGACAATGCAAGACTTTTTTGTCATATTCTATCAGGTGCGGAAAATATAGAAGGCCCATTGGTAGGACTCTCCTTAGATGCTGAAAAGGCATCTGACCATTTAGAATGGCCTTTTTTATTCTCTGCTCTCAGAGGGTTTGACATTGGAGAGGGGTTTTTGAGACTATTTAAGGTAATGTAGCCCAACCGATAGCTAATATTTGCGTAAACGCTACTCAATCCTGAGATTTACCACTAGGGAGAGGCACCCAGCAAGGTTGCCCTCTCTTCCCGATTCTATTTAACCTGGCTTTGGAGCCTTTGGCTCTTCTCTTATGTCAATGCTCAGAGATTCAGGGAGTTCCAATAGCCAACAGGGAAATGAAACTATCGACATATGCCGACGATCTTCTTTTGTTTACCACTCCGTACTCAGTGACATGTGTATTGGAACAAATAAATATTCACAGCTATCGGGATATAAGATCAACTGGTCAAAATCAGTGGCCTTCCCACTTAATTTACGAATAATCAAAGATATGGCAGGTTTCCCATTTATGTGGGAGCCAAAAATGGTCAAGTACCTAGGGGTGCATTACTGTTATTCACTTGAGGAAACGATTAGGTATAATGGTAATGCCTTATTAACCAAAGTCCGTAACATGACCCACAAATGGTCCCCCCTAGTTTTGTCCTGGTGGGGGTGATTAGAAACAATCAAAATGACTATTGTCCCAAAGATAAACTATATATTGGAAATGCTACCCTGTTATATACCGTCACATATATACCAATAGATAGAGAGGATGCTAACACAATTTCTATGGAATAATAAAACACCCAGAATAGCTCGTCAAAAACTTAAGATACATAAGGAAAAGGGTGGAGTAAAATTCCCAGACTTCCAGCTATACCATAAAGCGTTCCTATTAAAGCAGGAATCTAGCTGGTTTGAGCATCCTTCAGAGCGGAGATCAGTTTGGCTAGAAATAGAAGAGGCATTAATGGCACCTTTCCCAATGAAGTGTCTCCCGGGTATGCTAATCCCGGAAAGTAGGGGATGTCCTCCAATGATAATTGACACACAAAGGGCCTTTGTACATTTACTCATAACCCTGAGAGTAAGGAAGTTTCGGATCTCCTTCCTCTGTGGTATAACCCCCTTTTTAAAATACAACAAAAAAACTTTTGCCTGGAGTCAATGGTACTCCAGAGGAATCTGGTCACTTGGGCAGTTGGTAGAAAATGGTAACTGGAAGAAGTTTACCAGGCGGCAACAAGAATTTGGTCTCCCGGGGACACTTTACTTTCAATGGATGCAGCTTATTCACTGTATCAAAAGATCTGGGATTGATATTAAATCACTGAAGGCTGAGGGTGGGATCTTTGGTATAATTCAGAGAGCCATGAAAGCATCGGGGGGGGGTGGGGGGCTCCTACTACTATAAGTTACTTGGTCAAGTTTCACAATCCCAAGGGTTGGGTGTACAGCAGGTATGGGAACACGATGCGGAGATCTCCCTATCCCCTCAGCAATGGGAAAAATTCTGGACAAAGTAAGTGAGGACATCAAAATCTGCCTCGATCACTCAGACACTATATTTCTTTGCTCATAGAGCTTACTTTACCCCACTCAGGGTTAGCAAGTGGGATAAGTCTATGAACAGTCAATGTTGGTCTTGCCAAAGAGAGAAGGGCACTCTTGCTCATACTGTACTTGAATGTATGTGTTTACAGACCTTTTGGTCCACGATCTGGGAACGGATACAAGCAATTCTGGGGTTTAGGACCACTCTTACCTGGAGGATCGTAAGCCTTTGCTCATTGGCGAAGGTTCCATTGTTGCGTAAGGAATGCTATTTCTTGTTGGATTTTATGCTGGGTATTGCAATAAACCTAATAGTGTCTAACTGGAAACATACTTATGATGTCAACTGGCAAGCATGGTGGAACCAGATATGCTTGTATAGCAAGTATGAGCAAATGCCCAGAAAGGGGATAAATCTGGGGAGTTACAACGCACTCAAATGGAAAGCTATGAAAGACTATGTAGAAGTTATTTATAGCACATAAATGCAAATATGTATCGGTCATGATTGATGCTTCCGATTCTTCCTCATGCCACATAGCGCAATTACAGACATAGGTTGTATCCAGCTCTGGACTTGTTGCTCCCGGTGGGTTTCGGAGGGTGGGGGGGGAAGGGAGGTTTAATACAGTTGTTTGTGCTCTTGTTGCACTATTTTTGTTTATGTCTTGTCATGCTGTGTATGTGATTTTAAAATTAAATAAAGATATTAAAAAAAAAAAAAAGGGTTGGACAATTTCCTGGAGGAAAGGTCCATAAACTATTATTAACGAGGACCCGGGAAATCCACTGCTTGTCCCAATACAAACATTATGGAACCTGTGTCTTTTGGGGAAACAGCTGGGTACTTATGGCCTAGATTGGCCACTGTTGGAAGCAGGATACTGGGCTTGATGGACCTTGGTCTGACCCAGTATGGCATATCTTATGTTCATATGTTATGTTCTTATGTTCTAAGAGGATGGAATCAAAACAACATAAATAACTTCTAAATGGAGGGGGGTAACCTGCCTGGAGCAGCATGTACCTTAATGGGCAGACTAGATAGACCATGTTAGTCTTTATTTGCCATCACTTATTATGTTACCCTATTTGTTGTATTTGTCTATCTTGAATAGATTGTAAGCTCTATTGAGGAGGGGCTGTCTTGTAGTGCTATACAAATGATCAGTAGTAGTAGTGGCACTGGTTAGTAGTAACTCCCATCTAATTCTTAAAAATGCATTCAGATTGGTAGGTTTGGAATTATTTTAAATACATAAACACAAAATATAATAAATTATTATCTTCCTGTCTAAATCCTTATGCATCAGCTATGGTTCTGTCCTCTTTGCTCGCCCCTCTTTTAAGTGGCCCACTTTACCATGACTCTTGAAAGGCAAGTGTTGGCCCAGTGATCTAGAAGCTCTTCTGGAAGCCAGGAAATATAACAATTTAGGATTTCATAAAATTAGAAGAGCTGGTTATTTAGATATGCTTAGCCTAATGATTGTATTGCTATACTATTTGTAGAATGTGTTTAGTGCACTGTGCATGTAGACCTTTATGTTTCTGTTTATTATGCATTGTTTGTGGTGCTTTATTACTTGTCTCTCACCAGGAGCATTTGTAATGATTTAGCAGGTTAAAAGTAAATAAATAGGTAACTAATGCTTCATGTAGTTAGCTCTTGTATTTTTCCCCTAGTGTAAAAAAGTTAATAAACTGGCAAAATTGCTCCCATAGGAATAATGGGGCAGCTACCTTGTTGCCTCCTAAGGCAGGAGTAAATTAGTAGATTTGGATATCAAGGTTGCTGGAAGCTAATAAAATGGTTTAATTAGCTGTAGTAGGGGGGAGGGTGCATTCATTTGGTCTCATTAAATAGAATGTAGCGTTGATTAACACATCTGGGAACAATGAGTTAAGATGATTATTCTGTTGACCAGAAAAAGTAGAGCACGTGTAAAAAAAATGCAGCCTTTAGTAAAATGATCACTAAAATGTGTTGTGACTTAACAGGCGTTTTAACACACAGTAACTGTCAGCGTGGGTCTGCACTAACTGTTACTGCGCTGGCATGACAGTTACCACACGCTAATTTCTGCAGTAACTGCACATCATACGATGGGGCAAGGACTAGGGAGGGTTAGCGGAGGAGAGTGGATTTGGAGAGCGAATGTGTAGAGCATATTATGGTTAGTGTGGGGCAATTGCCAAGCGCTGTCAATGTTGCAATTACTGCGGGTGTTCTTACCATCTTCTCAATGGGGGGCAGTAATTGCACCCACGGTAATTGCACATGGGTCCAATGCATGTTATGGGATACGTCCCTGGGTAACTGCTGGGAATATATTGGCCATGGACAATTTGCACTTACTGTGCATTAATATTTGTGCTACTTGTGCAGTAGGTGCAGAACCTTGCCACTCTTTAGTAAAAGGGCCCCCGTGTGTCTTCTGCCACTTTTAATATGCAGGATTCTGAAAGTGGAATTGGCAGAATAACTGCATTTCCTTCCAAGCCTTCAAGCAAGGAGCTCAGTATTCTTTCAAGGCATTTCTGGTGATTCTGTAAGTTACTAGCAGGATATCCACATTTCCATTCAGTTTGGTAGATTAGATTGATCTAATCTGGAGTTTTAGCAGGAATCATTTTCTTCAGATTAAATCAAGTATTTCCCTCCTACCCATCTCTAATACATACTGATACTGTTCCATTTCATTACCTTCGAAACCAAAATGAACACAGCTCTCCTCTACATCTGATGGAATTTTGCCAAATTCTGGAGTGATTTTTGTTAGTTGGGATTTTGGCAAAAGCAGAGCATTTAACAGGTCTCCCATTGCATCCAGCTAGTTTTATTTATGCAAGCACAATACCAGCCAGACCCTTAACATAGCCCTTTACAAAGGAAACAGAATGACTAATATCTCCTAGAACCTCCAATACGCATGCAGACCAAATAAAAACTAAATGCCTTGTTCTCAGCTTTGCATCTAAAATTCAATTCATGTCTGTCCTCTTTAGTGCAGATTTTTCAGCTGTTTTAATAGTTGAGTAGAAAGGAATGATCTGCACTGCGTGCTTCTTCACCAAGCACCAGGAAGGGTTGGTCAGGGTTATTATGTTGCTGTGATCTTTCACTAGTCAGTGCCTTAGGGGTGGAGATGAATTTTTAAGCTACTGTATGAATTTTTGATAAAATGGATAATTTTTCTGTAAGTCATATGACTTGTGTTGTAATTGACCCTCGAAATATTGATTTCTTCCCTCTGCCTCTAAGCAAAGCAGCATGTTTTCTGCCACGTAATAGCTCTCAGAAAAAAATCATTTTCTTCCATTTATCATCATTCATAAGGTTAAAAAATGAAGAGAAAGAGAGGAGACGTCTTGGTAATGGCATCGTTTTCCAAATGAACTGAAAACTGTCCCTTATCAAAGATGCGTATTAACACCTGTTAAATTGTAAAAGCGTTTGTCTTCCATATTTCACATGCTTTACTAATCAAATGTGTCATGAGTCTTGGGAAAGGAGAGCTATTAGTCATCGTCGTCTTTTTCAATAGAAGGGTATGCTTACTAAAATGAGGCAGTTTACTGCATGTTCAGTCCCAAATCGTAGCACAGGGGCAGCAGCAGATTTGTGCTAATTAATGGGTGTGTGTGCATGGCATGGCCCCAGGAGGTTACCGTGGGTCCAGCATCACCCCTGCACTAAGCTGTTTGCACCGATTACCATGGGTGCTAGTACCACCACCCACTGAGGAGATGATAAGTACACCTATACTAACTGCAACACTGACAGTGAGTGTACACAATCTGCAGTCAGTGACCGTACTCCACCCCTAAGCCCCCTGCCCCCCCCCCCACATCCACTCCAACCCATGCTGAGTGATTGGCGAGGAACGTTTGCCACAGCCACAATATTAGTGTGATGTTGCAGGTAGAGTGGTGGGCTTAGCATTATCTGCGGGGGAAATGATGTGCACGTCCCCAGAACGCCCAGCTTTTGCACAGTGTTCCTTGCAGTTCAGATTATTGTATACTGTATGCCGCCTGGTAGGATTTCTGTCCTTTGCGTCTGTGTGTAATCATTTCCATTCTATGTCGTGGGCATGGTTCAATGCCGCGTGCAAAGGAAAAGAACATGCTAAATGTGTGTACAGTGTCCTTTCTGCTATAGCTTCAGCTTATTCTCTTTTGTCACATTGTCTTTAGTTTGAATTCTGTAGATTTTAACTTTTTGCTGCAATGATAGAATTAAATATTGTCTGACAAGGACCTTCAGCTCCTACATGGGCTCTACAGCCATGCAGGATTCAGGTCAAAAGACAGAATGCTTGGTCATATTTGAGATCTTGGAGGACTTGATCACCACACTAGCATACTAGCTATCTAAATTGAGCTCCCTAAAATGCACTAATTGGTTAGTACAGACAGATTTTAAAAACTTTTATTTAGTCATGGGGCTGATTTCATAAGGGCCACAAAGAAAGTTATGCAGTATTTATGTGCATTAAGTCCCTATTTGAAAGGACGTATGCACAAGAATGGGCACTTGTGTGCATGATGTGGTTAGTCCCATTGTGCATGAGGGCAGAGCTTGGGCGGTGTGCAGGCAGGGCTGCAATGCATGC
This sequence comes from Ichthyophis bannanicus, assembly GCA_033557465.1. Taxonomy (NCBI): domain Eukaryota; kingdom Metazoa; phylum Chordata; class Amphibia; order Gymnophiona; family Ichthyophiidae; genus Ichthyophis; species Ichthyophis bannanicus. Next base: position 171,566,967 of record CM066043.1, read on the forward strand.
ACATAGGTTATAGAACACTAGGGCTTACGTGCGTGTCTGTAGCAACTTAGGCATGGCTAGCTACACCGGCTCCCGGACAGGCTTAACTGCTGCGCTAGGCTGAGGCATGTCCGTACGCCGGTATTTTATAAAGAGAAGCATACACATGCTTCCCTTTATAAAACAGGCCCCAAATACACACACAAAAACGTGCCTAGCTTGTGTGGGTGTTTCTAAAATTACCCCTCATGTCCTTATTTAGCTAGTGAGATCTATGTGAATATCACATTCTGTTTGTTCATTGATCATTTCAAATGCACTGTCTGGATGAGGGTGGATGCCTGTCCCCTGGATCCACTTTCTCTTGTTATTTAAGTCCTTAGGACATTTGGTTGGTCCTTGGTTAACCTGACTAATTAATCTATACTTGAGGTTTGGCAAGGTGCCTGGATCTTTAAGGGAAGCAACTGTTCATCCAGTCTTAAATAAAATAATTAAATTATGCCCTTGGGGACATACTAACACCCAGTATCTTATCTGCTTTTTCTGAGTCTATAATCAACTACTTAGTTTTATAGAAAGTCAACAAATTTTTCATTCATTTCAGCTGCTGGGTCGGCCATGGCACAGAGATCGTTCTAGTGAATGATACGGAAATGCAAATGGAGGCGGAATAGTTTACTAATCTTTCTGGACTAGTTTGCTATGGGTGACATGCTATTTATCTATTTAACAGGTCTTTTAAACTGTTTTATCATTTCAGTCCAAGCGGTTTACATTGTAACTTAAACTTGGTAATATTCATTAAACAGGGACATTGATAACTTGGATTTTTCTGAGGCAATGGAGAGTTAAGTGACTTGCCCAAGGCCACAAGGAGTGCTAGTGGGAATCAAACATGGTCTCTTGGTTCCCAAGCCAGTGCTCTAACCATTACGCTACTATTTTATTTTCCAGATTACAGGCATTAAGAGTAAGAAGTACAGTTTCACCTTGTTGGCATTTTACTCATGGGGACATTGCCAGACAGTATGAGGGTAACTTTATAACCAGACACCTAGTATCAGACACTAAAAATTCACCTATCTTAAACCTGTTTAATAAGAAAAGCAGGCGCCTACGTTTCTTTATAAAATAGGGGTGTAAGTGCCCGAAAATGCATGTTAAATCTCGGCAAGAGTGCGTACACCAGCCATAGGACTGGCACAAATACCCATGCCTAGCTTTCTAACGAACATGTGTAAGTTATAGAACTTTATAACTTACATGTGTAAATTTGCACTCCGATAATCTCCATCCATGTTCAAGCCCGTGCTGAAAGCATGCACCATCGGCCTGATGTTCATACTTGCAAAACAGTGACTGGCTACAGTCCATGCATGAAGACCCACCCTCGGGGACCATATAAGTCAATGAAAATATATGACTTATGCGCACTGATGGCTGGGACTTTATAGGGCTCTTTATAAAATTATCTCCTGTATGGGAGGGTGAATAGGCCACACTAAGCAGCTTTGATTTATTTAACATCTTCATAGTACCAACAAGGAGTGCTTTGGATCCAGCATGGCATGCACACTAAATCAGTTTAGCATATGTTTAGCTATGAATGAACATGCACTAAGTCAATTAACGAACACATTAGGAAATTATTTGAAAATAAATGTTTGAAAATAATCAAAAATGTCCAAAAATCAGGGAAAAAGCCCAAATGAACCAAAGATGAAACAAAGATTTTTGTCCTGTGCACCTCCCTAGAAGCTGCCATTAGAAATACACCTGGATTACAGTTGTGCCAGAAAATTGTTTGTTGGCTGTAAATGTTACTCACCAGTGGCCCACGCTGAAGTAATCCTCCTGATACATCATCAAGAGGCTGAGGTCTGGGCTATGCAGAGACAGGCAAGCCAGAAGTTCATTCAGCAACCGAGAAGCTGACAGGGGAAGCAGCTGGCATATTAAAGCTGATAGGTGGTAGCCTCTGCAATGGAGGGTCAGAAGAGGATTAAGTTACCAGGCATCATGAGATATATTAAGAGGGGGGAGTTGTATATTAGAAACTCTTGAATAAAGAATACATTTACGATCATAAATGAAACGGTGTCCTGATCTATCTATGGAAAAGGAAGGAACTTGCTGAATTCCTGGCCCACGGAGCTGGCCTGTGACTGAAGGGCTGCTTATAACATTGCACCTAGTTGGTTATGTCGAATTCAAACTGTATGTAAGTCACTTTTCTTTTCAAAAAGGAAAACATGTCAGTTTAAATGCAAAAATCCAGCCTCTAGAAATAAGGATTTATAACAGGTGCAAACAAAACTTATACTGTAAAGTGGCTTTTCCCTGAGTAAGAATTACTAAAAAAAGTAATGAATTTAACCATGAATAGGCCATAGAAGTTATTTCAGTTGACTAAGAATAGAAACATGATGGCAGAAAAAGACCACATGGCCTATCTAGTCTGCCCTTCCATATCAACCACTACAACAGTCCCCTTATTTTCCCTTTAGAGATCTTCTGTTAGTCTCATGCTTTCTTGAATTCAGATATGTCCTGGTATCTATTACCTCCACTAGGAGACTATTCCATGCATCTACCACACTTTTCGTAAAGAAATATTTCCACATATTACCCCTGAGTTTATCCTCTTTCACCTTCATCTTATTCCCCTTCATTGCACAGCATTCTTTCAATTGAAAGAGGTTGTCCTCCAGTGCTTTTATGTTATGGCAGTATTTAAACATCTCTATTATATCTCCTATCTCCAACCTTTCCTCCAAAGTATACATATTGAGAACTTTAAGTCTGTCCCCATATGCCTTATGATGAAGCCCACTGACCATTTTGGTAGTCACTCTCTGCACAGACTCCATCCTGTTTATATCCCTTTGAAGATGTGGTCTCCAGAAATGCACACAATACTCCAAATGAGATCTCACCAAAGACTTATACAATGGCACTATCACCTCCTTTCTTCTGCTGGCCATTCCTCTCCCTATGCACACAAGCATCCTTCTGGATTTCGCAGTCACCTTTTCTACCTGTTTAGCTACTTTTAAGATCATCAGACACAATTACGCAAAGATCCCACTCTTCTTTAGTGGCAAAAGTACCTCACCCCCTACACTGTACCGCTCATTTGGACTTTTGCAGCCCAAATGCATTACCCTGCATTTTTTAGCATTTAATTTCAGCATTCATATTCTAGACCATTCTTCAAGTTAAGCAAGATCCCTCCTCATGTTGTTGACTCCTTCCTCTGGGTCTACTCTATTGCAGATTTAGCATAGTTACTCACCTGTAACAATTGATCTCCGGGAACAGCAGGAATGTAGTCTTCACATATGGGTATCGTCGGTACCGACGGAGCCCGTGTGGGAACACTCCCCAGCGTCCAATAGGAACGCTTTTGGGAGCATCCCTCAGCACATGTGCGCTGCCTTCCCGCCTTTCCAACTGTCCCTCTTCAGTTAAGTTTGTAGCTGAGTGAAAGGATAGAGGGAGAGAGGAAAGAGACAAAGAGATAGAGAGACAACTCCAAGGGGAGGTGGGTGGTTTGTGAAGACTAAATTCCTGCTGTTCCCGGAGATAACCTGTTACAGATGAGTAACTACGCTATCTACAGGAACAAGCAGGAATGTAGTCTTCACATATGGGGACTCCCTAGCTGAAGATGCCAGGGAGATAGCCCTAGGAAGGTGTCACCCTAGAAAGGTGGGAATCCTTCCTCCCATGGATTTCTGGCATTCCACCAGGGTTGGTGGGTAGGAGTTAAACTAGGTCTGAAAGAGATTTTGAAGAACAGCTTGGCCAAAGAAGGCATCCCGATGGGAGGCTTTATCCAGGCAGTAGTGGGCTGTGAAGGTGTGTACCGAAGCCCAGGTGGCTGCTCGACAAATGTCATCGTTAAACACAGAGTGGAGATTAGCCATGGAAGTTGCCATGGCTCTCACGTTATGAGCTGTGACATGGTCCTGAATAGGAAGACCCTTACTCTCATAAGTAAAGGATATGCATGGGGCAAATCTATTTAGATAAAGTTCTTTTGGAGACCGGTTGTCAAAAGCTATAAAAAGTTGTGAGGACTTTCTATATTGCTGTATTCTCTGTAGGTAAAAGGCTAAGGCTCTTTTACAATCCAAAGTATGAAAGTTTCTTTCTACATTAGAGGCGTGAGGCCTCGGAAAAAATACAGGAAGATAAATTGATTGATTTAAATGAAAAGGCAAAACCACCTTTGGCATAAAGTGTGGATGAGTTCTAAGAACAACCTTATCATGGTGAAACCTAGTATAAGGAGGATTAGCCACTAAAGCTTGCAGTTCACTAATGCGACGTGCAGAGGTGATTGCAATTAGGAAGATGACCTTCCAGGTCAAAAACGTAAGGGTTGTAGTGGCTAAAGGCTCAAAAGGCGGCTTCATGAGCTGCCCGAGAACTAGATTTAGATCCCATGCCACTGGTGGTGGCTTAATGGGAGGTTTGGTTAATAGAAGACCTCTCATAAATCTGGATATGTGGATGAGAGGAAATTGGTTGTCCATTCAGAGGCTTATAAGAAGCTGCAATTGCACTAAGATGGACTCTTACCGAATTGGTCTTTAGACCAGAATTCAATAAGTGAAGGAGATACTCTAGTGTTGATTCTAAGGGTATGCCAAGGGGGTTTAATCACTTCTTGGAGCACCATATAGTAAAGCGTAGTTACTCACCTATAACAGGTGATCTCCGGGAACAGCAGGAATTTAGTCCTCACATATGGGTATCGTTGGTACCGATGGAGCCTGCGCGGAAATGCTCCCCAGCGTCCAATAGGAACGCTTTTGGGAGCATCCCTCAGCACATGCGTGCTGCCTTCCTGCCTTTCCAACTGTCCCTCTTCAGTTAAGTTTGTAGCTGAGTGAAAGGATAGAGGGAGAGAGGAAAGAGACAAAGAGAGAGAGAGAAAGAGACAACTCCTAGGGGAGGTGGGTGGGTTGTGAGGACTAAATTCCTGCTGTTCCCGGAGATCACCTGTTACAGGCGAGTAACTACGCTATCTCCAGGAACAAGCAGGAATGTAGTCCTCACATATGGGGACTCCCTAGCTGAAGATGCCAGGGAGATAGCCCCAGGAAGGTTCCACCATTCAAGGTGAGAATCCTTCCTCCCATGGATCTCTGGCATCCCACCAGGGTTGGTGGGTAGGAGTTGGTTTAGGTTTGAAAGAGATTTTGAAGAACAGCTTGGCCAAAGAAGGCATCCCGACGGGAGGCGTTATCTAGGCAGTAGTGAGCTGTGAAGGTGTGTACCGAAGCCCAGGTGGCTGCTCGATAAATGTCATCAATAGACACAGATTGGAGATTAGCCATAGAAGCTGCCATGGCTCTCACATTATGAGCTGTGACATGGTCCTGAAGAGGAAGACCCTTATTCTCATAAGTAAAGCATATGCATTGGGCAATCCATTTAGATAAAGTTCTTTTGGAGACTGGAAGTCCCAAATGACTAGGGTCAAAAGCTATAAAAAGTTGTGAGGACTTTCTATGTTGCTGTGTTCTTTGTATGTAAAAGGCGAAGGCCCTTTTACAATCCAAAGTATGAAGGTTTCTTTCTGCATTAGAGGCATGAGGCCTCGGAAAAAATACAGGAAGGTAAATTGATTGATTTAAATGAAAAGGCGAAACCACCTTTGGCATAAAATGTGGGTGAGTTCGAAGAACAACCTTATCATGATGAAACCTACTATAAGGAGGATCAGCCACTAAAGCTTGCAATAATTCACTGATGCGACGGGCAGAGGTGATTGCAATTAGGAAGATGACCTTCCAGGTCAAAAACTTAAGGGCTGCAGTGGCTAAAGGCTCAAAAGGCGGCTTCATGAGCTGCCCGAGAACTAGATTGAGATCCCATGCCACTGGTGGTGGCTTGATGGGAGTTTTAGTTAATAAAAGGCCTCTCATAAATCTTGATAGGAGTGGATGAGAGGAAATTGGTTGTCCATTTAGAGGCTTATAAGAAACTGCAATTGCACTAAGATGGACTCTTACCGAATTGGTCTTTAACCCAGAATTCGATAAGTGAAGGAGATACTCTAGTATCGATTCTAAGGGTATGACCAGGGGGCTTAATCCCCTCTTGGATCACCATATAGTAAAACATTTCCACTTGAAGGCATAAGATCTTCTTGTGGAAAGTTTCCTAGAAGCCTGAAAGATATCTTTTATCTGCTGGGACAGGTTGAAATCCTGGAGGTCTAAGCCTTCAGCAACCAGGTCGTGAGGTGCAGGGACTGGGGATTTGAGTGCCATAGCATCCCGTTCTCCTGGGAAAGGAGATCTGGAGCATGTCCTAACTCCAGAGGTGCCGCTTGAGAGAGATGCAGAAGCATGGAATACTACGTTTGGCGTGGCCATCGTGGTGCTACGAGAATCATGCGACCCCTGTCTCTCTGAAGCTTGAAGAGTGTTTTGGGGATGAGGGGAATGGGTGGGAAGGCATAAAGGAAGTCCTGACCCCAGCGAAGGAGGAAGGCATCCCTTGCCTGACAGCTGTGTGCCGGAATCCTGGAACAGAACCGGAGAGGTTTGGCATTCAGTGGACTTGCAAAGAGGTCTATGTCTGGAATGCCCCAGAGATGAAATATCTTTGCCACCTGGTCTAGGTGGAGTGACCACTCGAGAGGTAGCAGTACTCGACTGAGTTTGTCTGCCCAAAGGTTTTGAATGCCTGGAAGATATACCACTAGAAGGTGAATTTGATGCTCTCTGGCGAGGGCCCATAGTCGTAAAGCTTCGTTGCATAATGACAGGGAGCCCGTTCCGCCCTGCTTGTTCACATAGAACATGGCTACCTGATTGTCCATCTGGACTAGCACTGTCTTGTAGCTGAGCTGGGCGTGGAACACTCAAAGAGCTAAATAAATTGCTCTTAATTCCAGGAGGTTTATGTGTAAACCTACCTCCTGTGGAGTCCAGGTGCCCTGGGTAAAGAGATGATTCAGGTGTGCTCCCCAACCCACCTGTGATGCATCTGTTGTTAGGGTGGCCTGAAAGAGGGGTTGATGGAAAGGAGACCCCACTGTCAGATTTTCTAGTGATTGCCACCATTGGAGGGACAAAATTAGTCGTTGAGAGATTGTTATTTTGTCCGACAAATGACCCGTGGCCTGTGTCCACTGTGTGGAGAGGGTCCACTGAGCTGCTCGCATGTGGAGGCGAGCATATGGGACTACATGAACTGTAGATGCCATGTGTCCCAGTAACTGCAGTAGTTCCCGAGCCGTGAGGGAGGATTGGCCTGCTGCTTGGGAAGCTAGCTGCATAATGCGAAGACACCGGGCTTGTGGAAGGAAAGCCCTTGCCTGTCTGGTATCCAGACAGGCTCCTATGAATTCTAGGCATTGGGAAGGAACTAGTTGAGACTTCGGGAAGTTTATTTCCAATCCCAAGTATTGGAGGATTTGCATTGTACGGGACAGTGCATTGCTGGCCTCTGCAACTGTGGAGGCTCGAATGAGCCAGTCGTCTAAGTAAGGGAAGACAAAAATCCCCAGGGTTCGTAGAAATGCCGCTACTACTGCCATGCATTTCGTGAACACCCTTGGTGCTGAAGCCAGACCAAAAGCGTCCCGTTCTCTTGGGAAAGGAGATCTGGAGCATGCCCTAACTCCAGAGGTGCAGCTTGAGAGAGATGTAGAAGCAGGGGATACCATGCTTGGCGTGGCCATCGTGGCGCTATGAGAATCATGCAACCCCTGTCTCTCTGAAGCTTGAAGAGTGTTTTGGGGATGAGGGGAATGGTTGACAATTGTGAACTGGAATCCTGGAACAGAACCGGGGAAGTTTGGCATTCAGTGGACTTGCAAAGAGGTCTATATCTGGAGTGCCCCAGAGATGAAGTATCTTTGCCACCTGGTCCAGGTGGAGGGACCACTCGTGAGGCAGCAGTACTCGACTGAGTTTGTCTGCCTAAAGGTTTTGAATGCCTGGAAGATATACCACTAGAAGGTGAATTTGATACTCTCTGGCGAGGGCCCACAGTCGTAAAGCTTTGTTGCATAATGACAGAGAGCCTGTCCTGCCTTGCTTGTTCACATAGAACATTGCTACTTTATGGTCCGTCTAGACTAGGATTGTCTTGTAGCTGAGCTGGGCATGGAATACTCGAAGAGCTAAATAGATTACTCTTAATTCCAGGAGGTTTATGTGCAGACCAGCCTCCTGTGGAGTCCAGGTTCCCTGGGTAGAGAGATGATTCAGATGTGCTCCCCAACCCACCTGCGATGCATCTGTTGTTAGGGTGGCCTGAAAAAGGGGTTGATGAAAAGGAGATACCATTGTCAGATTTTCTAGGGATTGCCACCATTGGAGGGACAAAATTAGTCGTTGAGAGTTTATTATTTTGTCTGATAAATGACCTGTAGCCTGTGTCCACTGTGTGGAAAGGGTCCACTGAGCTGCTCGCATGTGGAGGCAAGCATATGGGACTACATGAACCGTGGATGCCATATCTCCCAGCAACTGTAGTAGCTCTCGAGCAGTTAGGGAGGATTTCCCTGGTGCTTGAGAAGCTAGTTGCATTATGCAAAGACACCGGCCCTGTGGAAGGAAAGCCCTTGCCTGTCTGGTATCTAGACAGGCTCCTATGAATTCCAGGCATTGGGAAGGAACAAGTTGGGATTTTGGGAAGTTTATTACCAACCCCAAGTATTGGAGGATTCGCATTGTGTGAGACAGTGCAGTGCTGGCCTCTGCAACTGTAGGGGCTCGAATGAGTCAGTCATCTAAGTAAGGGAAGATGAATATCCCCAGGGTTCGTAGAAATGCAGCTACTACTGCCATGCACTTTGTGAATGCCCTTGGTGCTGAAGCTAGACCCTGTATTGGAAATGTTTCCCCCTGAAAAGGAATCGTAAGAATTTCCTGTGATCTGGATGGATCAGAATGTGAGTGTATGCATCCTTTAAGTCTAGAGAGCAAAGCCAATCCTGGCTTTGAAGGTATGGCAGAAGAGTTCCTAGAGAAATCATTTTGAACTTCTCTCGAAACAGGTATTTGTTCAATTCTCTGAGGTCTAAAATGGGTCTGTGTCCTGTTTTCTTTGGAATAAGAAAATAGGGGCAGTAGAACCCTGCACCCCATTGAAGAATGGGTACCTCCACTATTGCCCCTTGGGCAAGAAGTGTTGAGACCTTGTGATCTAACAGATTGTTTGCGGTGGTTTGAGAATTGAATTGCTTTAGAATTGTAGGAGGGGGCATGCTGTGAAAATGAAGCTTCTACCCTTCTCCTACAATGGACAAAGTCCAATCTTCTGCTGTTATCTGATGCCATCTGTTGGCAAAGTGGCATAACCTGCCTGGGATATTGGGGGGTTGGGGACCCCTCAGAGGCAGGAAGGTTAAGCTCTCTAGGAAGGAGTCAAAGCCCTTGAAGGGGCTGAACCTGCAGAGCTGGTTGGGCTCTGGGGCCTTTTGGCTTCTTTTGCTGTCTAGTTTGTCCCTTTTGGGCAACCTGACCCTGAGATTGACTCTGCTGGGTATAGGAAGGATAAAATTTCCTCTTTTTGCTGAAAGAGGGTTTTTTATAAAACTTCTTTCTGGCTGGAGTGGCTGTAGATTTCGACAATCTATCAAGAGTAGTATTGTCAGCATCTAACTCATTAACCTTTTCCTGCCAGTTCTTGCCAAAGAGATTCTCTCCCGTGCAAGGAATGTTGCCTAACTTGTCCTGTACCCAAGTCTCCAAGTCTGATGCCTGAAGCCAGGCAATCCGTCATGCGCCAATGGCAATAGCAGAGGTTCTGCTGATGCATTCAAAGCAGTCAAAGGCCGCACGATTTACAAACTTGGAGACATCTTGAGCATGCTTAACTAGAGCAAGAAAGTCTTGTCTCTTGTCATCTGTGAGAAATAGGCTCATAAGCTCCAAATCTCCTGTAAGTTCCTTGAGGAACATTCCCATATACAGTATATATGAACTGATCCTAGCTGAAAGCATGGAAGCCTGAAAAATTTGGCGCCCAAAAGCGTCCAGAGTCCTGCATTCACGACCTGGAGGACTGGATGGATGCCTCTTTGCACTTTTCATCCTACTGTCACGCCCTTGCCCCTTACTTCCAGTATGGAGGGGCGTGGTTATCATAGAAAGTTTCACCTTTTAGCCTTTAACTGACTGGTTCCTTTGCCATGCCCTTTGGGAAAGGTAGTTCAGTCACAATCCACTTGGCTTCAGGTAGAAAAAACACTTGTAGTTGGCTCGAATGATAAGGCAATGACAGAATTTATTGACTCAAATGCAAGGTTCACAAATACTACCCTTGGATACTTTTTCCAGGATTCTTCACAATACACATCAGGACATAAATAAACTCAAAGCAGACTTTCAGCTTATAGTGTTCTTCAGCTCAAAGGTAAAGCCTTTTAACAGTCAATGCTACCAGCTTGGCTAGCATTGCTGTTTAAAGCAAACAAAAACAGCATTTCTTAATGCAAGTTTTCTGTTCTCATAGTCCCAAACGCTTCCAGGCTGGTTTGTCTCCTTACAAACAAAGTAAAACTTTTAACAGGACAAAAACGTCTCATAAGCAAATAATGCTCTATTCCATGCTTTAGGAATATTCAAAAACAAAGCCAAAAACTTTACTCCCTTTCACCATTAGCTCAGCTTCTTGCCGGTGCACTGCTCTGGATATCAGGTGTTTATCAAGCACAATCAGAGAGCTTCAGCTTGCTCTTGCTTTCTCAGCAAACATTTCTTCTTTAACATAGGACATGCACAAAACCATCTACAGGCTTTCAAGGTTTCCTGACTGAAGGTTTTCTCTTAAGGGTGGTTTTCTTTCAATCCCTCTGCAGTAAAGGATTGGCACAAGGAGCAATCCATATATGAGTCTTCGTCATTCACAGCTAGGTCTGGTTCACCTAGTTGCATAGGCTCTACCTCTCCTTCCAGTTCACAGGGTTCAGCTGACTGCCTTCCGTTAGAGCTGAGAGTATCCCTTGCAACTCTGCACTTCTCTGTATTAGACAAGCTTTCAAGGCTCATACCTGGGCCTGGGTTTGTAGCAGCTTCTCCTCCCTCATGCTCTGGCCACCATTCTCCTGTGCTTTCTCGTCCAGTCCTCCAGCTTGTGTTTCTGCTTGGGTCTCTCCCTGAGACTCTCTCTGGGACTCTCCTCCTCCTCTTTTCTGCTTCTTTCTCTATCCTAGACTTAAATCCCCAAGGCTCCAGCCCCACCTCTTCTCCTCTCAGGTGACGGAGATCAGCTTGCCTCCTGGCAGCTGGGTAATTAGGGAACTCAGTGACGTAAGGGTCCTTTACCCTGGGTCTGTATTCCCTCTCCTTTTCTCCACTAGGGGAACTCTGAAACCTATCCCATCTGGGAATTTCCTGCTTTCTAGGTGTGATTAGGGTTTTGTTTCTCTGACCTTGCAAAATAGGTCATTTTATAAGGGTGAATTCCTTTCCTTTATCCCTTTCTCCTCTGTCATGATAAGCTTCCTTATCACACTACGCATGGCTGACTCCACCACCATTGAATGGTGTGGCAGCTGAGTCTTTTGAAATCCAGGACATGGCGGAACGCGATACATAGTATCAAGTCTCCTAGAGTGAGGAGATGTAGTCAGAGGTGTCTCCCACATTCTGAGCATCAAGTTATGCAGAATTTCATGGATGGGCAGAGTGGCTGCCTCCTTTGGAGCTTTAGGATACTGGAGAATTTCCAATTCCTTTGCTCTGGGTTCCTCTTCTTGAGCCACTGTGATTGAAAGGCCCTTGGCCATATCACGAATAAAATCCTGAAAAGACATGTCCTATGGATGTGACATTCTGCGTTGGGGAGAAGAGGGATCCTCTGGGAGAAACCCTCTAGTAACAGCAGAATTGTCAGAGTCTTTGGAATCGGAGGATTCGAAGTATTCCTGACCACGATGCTCATGCAAAGCACGGTCCCGGTATCGATCTAAGTTGGTACCAAGTTGATCCGGTACCGATCTGTCGATTCCAGCCAAAGATGGCATGGGAAGAATTCCCACCGGGTCCGGTACTGTCGGTACCGGTATCGTCTGTACCGGTACCGGTGTCTGTACTGGTGTAGGTACCGGCATCGGTGTCGATGTCGGTACCAGTGCCCATTGGACCAATGGTACCACAGCTGAGAGAAGAGCTGCGATGCAGAGTTCGATAGCGAGGAACCTCTGGTCTATCAATGCTGCCGATGCCTGGGTATCGGTACCGGTGAAAACGGCCGGAACCCCTGAGCATGGCACAGGCAGTTCTTGTGAGGTCGGGGCCTCGAACATCCTGGAGCCCCATTGATGCTTTGGAAGCCGAAGCCTCCCGCCAGGGCTGCTTTGCCAGTGTGGTTCCCTCAAGGGCAATGCCAATGGCGTCTTGATGCTTAGCAGGAGAGCTACCCTTTGAGGACCGGCTTTTATGTTTAGTTACCTGAGATCCATGGGAGGAAGAGGAGGCCCTTGATGTCGATGCAATGGATCTGGCATCCGAAGAAAAGAGGGTACCAAGCTTTGCAGCCAAGTTCTGTCTTCCTCTTTTAGTCATCCCCATACAGGAGAGACATTCAGATGGAGAATGTTCAGGCCCTAAACATTTAAGACATCAATCATGGGTGTCAGTGACAGAAATAGTACTGCCACACTTAGTACATTTTTTAAAACCATAAGAACATAAGATATGCCATACTGGGTCAGACCAAGGTCCATCAAGCCCAGTATCCTGTTTCCAACAGTGGCCAATCTAGGTCATACGTACCTAGCAGTTTCCCCAACCACTAGTTGGTTTCTCCATGTTTTAGGAATATGGGGCCTAGTTCCCAAAATGGTGCCTAGCACCAAAAAAGAAAAGTTTCTGAAGAGAAACAGCTTAAAGTATAAATTGGTTTTTTTTTTGGAAAGGAAAAGTAAAGAAAAGAACCGGTGGTACCGGTAAGCGTTGTGCGGCAGGAAAACGCGACCATGTCTTACTACATCAAAGGCTAACACCTTGTAATGAAGACGTGCAGTTTATTTACAAACAAAGCAAGGATACTTATTCAGAAAGGCAAGTAATTCCCTTAGTTACACATGAGTAGTTAGAAAAGATAACTAGAAAGCAATTAGAATAATAACTAAAAGCACTTAATTACAGAAGAATAATACTTCACTGAAAGAGTTATGAGATAGTGAAGCTATTTACAAAGAATACGTCACCAAACTGTATCACAGCAGCCCTTTACACATCAGCTGGGAGTGCTCAGCGAAGGCTTAGAAAAGTCTGGGATTCTTCATGCTGGCCAAGCAGATCTACGCTCTCTCTGTTCAGGATTTTCTCTGTACTTATATAGGTACAAATGTGTTGCAGCTAGCTCTCACACATGAGCTTTTCCCTACAGATATTCTCCACCCCATCCACCTTTGCTTGACCAGTCCCTCTCCAAACTTTGGTTTCCGGGCAGGCTTCTGACAATGCTCACCCCCCTTGGTTTTAGAAGCTCAAACTTCTAACATTATAATTGATGAATTCTTATCCTGTCTACATTGGCTAGGAGAATTGTTTCCAAGGCTAGGTGAATTGTCCTTTTTGTCCTCGTTAATGGGACTCCATTTGTTTGCTAGGAGAAGGACTCCTAGGTGAAGTGTTCTTTTGTCCTCTCTAATGGGTCTCCATTTGTTTGCTAGGAGAAGGACTCCTCCCTGATCTCCCAGTATCTTTCTGTAGTTATGTAAATTATTTCAACAGTTTCAAGCACCCCTATTTCAATGGTTTCTTTTACTCCTTAGTTACTGCTGAGGCATAATCAATAGTGGTATAATCAATAGTCAAAATTCATCTGTACCACATTCGGTCCTTTGACTATTGATTGTGCCTATAAGATACTGGTAACATTGTGGGGACCCCTCCCTGGTCTTTCAGGTATCCCTCAGACTAGATGTGTAAGCAGTTTCTCACCAGACTGCAAATACAGCTTTGGTCTCTGGGCTAGCAAGCCGGCTCAGCATGACTCCTCAGCCGACCTCTCACATGCAGAATGGCTCAAAGAAGAATGGCTCAAGAGTTCAATTTCCCTGCAAAGTTTAATATTCCTTGCTGATCCAAATAAATCTTTAATTAGTAATACAGACCACAAGAAAACAATTTTAAAGATGTAATTTTCTGCAGTGACAGTGTATGGATCCTATTGGCTCCGCGGAAAATGAAGAACTGAAGAGGGACAGTTGGAAAGGCAGGAAGGCAGCGCGCATGTGCTGAGGGATGCTCCCAAAAGCGTTCCTATTGGACGCTGGGGAGTGTTCCCACACGGGCTCCGTCGGTACCGACGATACCCATATGTGAGGACTACATTCCTGCTTGTTCCTGGAGATTAGTATCATCTACAAACAAGCAAACCTTTTACATTCAAATCATAAACAAATCATTTTTCACAGCAGACCTGTGATGTTAGCAATATCTTTCATGATAAAATTGGCAATATTCACAGAGAATAACTGGCTTTAAAGACTGCTGTGAATTTGCATAGCTTTCCCCTTGCTTTGTCTGGGGAAATTGTAGTGAAGGATACAGTTAGCGCCTCGATAAAACTAGGCAGAGTGGTAAGAGGTAACAAGAACTGCTGTCTGTTATAAAATTTCAAAAAGGGCACTCTAAGTTATTTTGTAAGCTCTGAATTTGGTGTGTTTATACCTTTGCTACAATTTCACTTCATACAACAGCTTGATTTTTCATACAGCACAGGGCTTCACTCAAAAGCAGCTACATGGTCTTCAACCATGCAAACTGCATAAAGGTCACTCAGAAGGATATTCAGCTGTACCTACCCAGTTTGTGCTACTGAATATCCCCCACATAGCCCAGTAAAATGTCCTGATGCAAGACTTCGGCCAGGAGGAAAAAGCTGCTGGAGCTGGGGCGAGGCAGCACGGCAAACCACTCAAGAATTTAAGGCAGGGGTGGCCAACTCCAGTCCTGGAGAGCCACAATCCAGCCTGGTTTTCAGGATGTCCCTAATGAATATTCATGAGATGTATTTGCATCCGCTGCCTCCTGTTGTATGCATATATATCTCATGAATATTCATTAGGGACATCCTGAAAGCCAGGCTAGATTGTGGCTCTCCAGGACTGGAGTTGGCCACCCTGAGTTAAGGTATGTTTACACCTTGTGTTCCTGCCATATGGGCCTGGCATTCAGCACCACCCCTCCTGGCCAGCACCTGGGATCAACTGCTCCTACCACTCTGCACCCTTGATACTCCACTGTTTACATCTTCACCCCATCCTCAAAAATCCCACCTCCAACCCATCCATTTTGTGAAATTATCATCCTGTTTCCAGTCTCCTATGGAGTGGAGGAGTAGCCTAGTGGTTAGAGCACTGGCTTGGTAACCAAGCAACCAGGATTCAATTCCCACTAGCACTCCTTGTGGCCTTGGGCAAGTCACTTAACCCTCCATTGCCTTGGAAGAAAGGCCTGGCAATCTACTTCCGGTGACACTGCCAAGAAAACCCAGGAGCTTCTGGGTCGCCAGGAGTCAGGACTGACTCGAAGGCACACGTTGCATTCCAGTCTCCTATACCTCTCAAAGCTGACTGTGGATGTTTACAAACAACTTCTAGATTTTGTCAACAAAGTCAACACACTGCCCCCATGTCAGTAACAATGTTGATAGCTCATTTTAGTGAGCTACATAGTTTTATTGATCAATGTAGAGCAGAACTTGTAATTTCGTTGGATCTCTCCTCCACTTTCGATCTTGTTGACCATGATCTTCTTTTTTAATTTATTTTTTTATTCAATCATCAAAACAGGAAAAAGAAAATCCCTCATATAATAACAGACATCAAAATACTATATAAGATCACCAAATTGGAAACAATATTAGGAAAATTTCACAAAAGAAAATATTCATAGAGTCAAAAGTAGCACAGCCAGCTTATATTGTAGATAATTATCCCACTACAGACCTCTCCCTACCAAGAAACTAAGAAGCTGTTTGGGGTCAAAGAACAGGAATCTCTTGTTATCTAGAAACACAAAACATCGACAGGGAAATTTTAATAGACAAGTAGCTTCCAGGGCGAGAACTCTTGGTTTTAAACTCAAGAATTCTTTTCTCCTAACTTGGGTATCCCTCGAAAAGTCAGGAAGAATTTGGATCCTGGACCCCAAAAACAGATCCTGCATTTGACAAAAATACAATTTCAAAACAGTGGTCCATCTCAACTGCAAAATTAACAAGCAAGGTAGTTCGCTCAGTCACAACTTTCAGGGAACTTTCCAAGAAGCCAGTAAGATCAAGAAAATCATACTGGCTATATGATTGATCCACTCCAGTAACACTAGCTCCAGGCAGGACAGACAGATATTGCGCCCAAGTAATGGGTGACAAATTATCCGATGGAAGCTGTAAAATGTTCCGAAAATATTTAACCATCTACACCGCTGAAACCAGTGGAGGACTTAGGAAAATTAATAAATCTCAGATTATTCTTCTGAGAGGAATTCTCCAGATACTCCATCTTCTGACTTAACACTGAAGAGTCTTTGACCAGCATACACTGAGTCTCCTGTTATTCCCCAAACATTCCTTCCAATACAGCCAACCTAGAGGCCTGCAAAGTCTGCTCCTGAGAGACCCCACCAAGGGAATCCTTTACACAAAAAAGTTCTGAGGAGAAAATACCTACAAGAGCTTGCAGAGAAGAGTTCATCGAGGCCATTGCCTCCCAAATGATATGTATAGTTATAACTGCTGGTTTTTCCACCTCTCCAGGATCCGGAGGAAAGGGAACACCTCCCTCTGCCACGCTCCTCTCCAAGATGCCATCGTTTGTTGGTTCCATTCCCCCAAACATTGGAGAAGACATCGTGGCTGGAGATCCTCCTGGGCTCATATCAGCTCTCACCGGAGCCGGAAACAGCCATACAGGTATGCCAGGAACACTTCCAAGTTGCGGAGGCACAGCTCTCTCGTCAGGGCTGAAAGATGCCCCATTCAAGGCCAACGTGCCATTTTGAACTCCCAGGCTCAACCCACACTCTGTGAATGTTCTCTGTATTCCTGGGATAGAGACTGCCATTTCAGAGGACTGGAGCTTCCGTTTTCTCTTCTTCCCCCCCCCCCCCCGCCCTCCATCATAGTGAGGGAGTCAACCAGGAACTAGACACTACACTAGGAGGCAAAATTGATCTTCTTCTATCTATGCTGGCAGATCTTGGCATTAACAGTAGCCTGGTCTTGACTCTCTTCATTCTTCTGAAATCACACTTTTGATATGGCCCAGAACCTTTCAGGGCTGGTTTCTCATCCTTTACATACTTGCCTCATTACTCATTAACTAGTTCTTGAGTCCCTTAGCTAGATTAGTCAGACCATGGTATAAATGGCTACTACTATGCCTATGATATCCAGTTAGTTATCTGTACTACAATAGCCTCCAACTGGAGGCTCCAAATTCCTGTCCTGATATTGTGGCTCACTGGCTTGCAGATCATTGCTTAAAGCTAAATTCCTCCAAATCCACTGCCATGTGAGTTACAGACAGGACCTTTGTTCCCAATTTTGCCCCTCAGATCTTGGGTTCACCAGTCCTGCTCACTCATTACATTAAGATCTTAGGATTACATTCTGACTAACATTTGTAGATGAGGCCACAAATCTCACCAGTCATAAAATCTTCCTTCTATGCATTCAGGTTTGTCTATTCTATTAAGTCTTTTCTGGATTCCTCTGCCTTATACACTTTAAGTGGCATTTTAGAAGGGACATCTAGGGAGACTCTGGGTCAACCAGAGCAGAACATTCAAAAATCTGGGGGAGTAGCAACAGTGAAGGGAGGCACACTAAAGTGTCATCTGAAATCACTCTGGTCCCACCCAGAAGATGAACGTCCCATCAGCTAGGTCTGGAGGTGGGCCTGTGCAGATAGCAAGGCCTGGTATGTGCATGGCTGTAGGCTGTTTTACAAATGTGGACATCCCCGAACTGGATGGCCACAGAAATGGGTGCTTGGACGTCCCGGCCGGTATATTTCAGAACATTGATATCCACCAGAGAAATGTTAAGGCATAATTCCAGGAAGCATAAGTACTTAAATGTCTATGGATTCACACTGGATTTATTTCCCTTTATCTTATCTCTTGCTATAATTTATTTTATATAATGCATAAGAATGACCATGGTCATTTTTACTTTTAATTTCCTTAATGCACCACCTGTGTCAGATGTTTCTCTTCTGATTTAATGCTACTAACTACTCTTAGGTGTTTTTCATCAGAGCTTTAAGATAAGAACATAAGAAATGCCATACTGGGTCAGACCAAAGGTCCATCAAGCCCAGTATCCTTTTCCAACAGTGGCCAATCCAGCTCACAAATTGTTCTGAGCTGTACATACATTTATGTCATATGATCAGTCCTTGACACTATCGCTCTGTCTCTCTGGTTCACTTTCTTTTTTTATGGGAGAAAAGCATTTTGAAGAGAGAGCTGTTACTATTTGTATTTTACCAGCATCCCTTAGCCAGTGCTTTGCCAAGATTAATTTGGAAAGCCAAAGCTGCACTTGATGCAGTGTATAATGTGAACAAAAGGTACTTTGTCTCACAGTCAGCCTTGGAACATGCTCTGTGGTTTGTTTCAGTATAAGGTTGATTCCTTTTTTAATGCTTGTGCAGTTCCCAATTGGTTTATAGTCCACAATTTTGAAAGTGAGGCATGAGGGCGGTTCAGCTTTATGGCTGTAGAGGGCAATTTCTAGAAATGTGCATGGCCAAAAAAAGTTGGCTTAGTCTTTGAAACAAATCTTTTTTTATTTTTGTGGTGGGTTTTCCACACATTTGTGGTTTTATGCACATTGCATGCAAGCAAGAACTTTTTTGTGTGTGTAAATCAATTGTATATACATTAATTTGTAGGTATATATGCACACAAGCACTTTGCATACACCTTAAACATTTAGGTGCCCATACAAACCAAACGCATGCTCACAATTACACATCCCTAGCAATTTCTCACTAGAAGCCCTAGTACCTCTGGGGATCTGTGCTGGGTCCGCTGCTTTTTAACATATTCATTAATGACCTGGAAATGGGACTAACGAGTGAGGTGATCAAATCTGCAGATCACACAAAACTATTTAAAGTTGTTAAAACCCATGAGGATTGTGGAACATTGCAAGAGGAACTTGATAAATTGGAAGATTGGGCATCCAAACAGCAGATGAAATTTAATGTGGACAAGTGCAAAGTTATGCACCTAGGAAAGAAAAACCCAAACTAAGGTTACAAGGTTCCACATTGGGAACCACCACCCAGGAAAAAGATTTAGGCATCATCGTGGATAACATATTAAAACCCTCCGCCCAGTGTGCAGCGGCAGCCAAGAGAGCAAATAGAATGCTAGGAATCATAAGGAAAGGAATGGAGAATAAAACAAAGGATATTATAATGCCTCTGTATCGTACCATGGTGCGACCGCACCTTGAATATTGTGTGCAATTCTGGTCACCGTATCTTAAAAAGGATATAGTGTTATTAGAAAAGGCACCGAGAAGAGCCACCAAAATGGTAAAGGAGATGGAAGGCTACCCCTAAGAAGAGAGGCTAAAACGTTTAGGGCTCTTCAACCTGGAAAAGAGATGGCTGAGGGGAGATATGATAGAAGTCTATAAATTAATGAATGGAGTGGAACGGGTAAACGCAGATCAATTGTTTATGCCATCAAAATATAGAAAGATTAGGGGACATGCAATAAAGCTACAGGGTAAACTATTTAGGACTAATAAAAGAAAATATTTTTTCATTCAATGTGTAATCAAACTCTAGAATTTGTTACTGGAGGATGTAGTAAAAGCTGTTAGTGTAGATGGGTTTAAAAAAAGGTTTGGACAAGTTCCTGGAGGAAAGGTCCATAAACCATTAAAGGGACCCAGAATATCCACTGCTTAACCCAATACAAGTATTGTGGAACCTGTATCTTTTGGGGAAACTACTGGTTACTTGTGACCTAGATTGGCCACTGTTGGAAACAGGATACTGGGCTTGATGGACTTTGGTCTGACCCAGTATGGCATATTTTTATTTATTTATTTACTTATTTTATTTCATGTCTCTTCTATATCGCGCTTTTAGAATCAGTGTGGTTTACAGTCAACAAAATTTGTACAGTGCTGGCAGAACCTGCACTGTACTTACAATGAACAGGTGTTACAACTTGGGACTAATGAGGGTAACTATGTACAGGCTAAGCAATCGGTCGCAGGTGACAAGATCAGCTGGCATCTATTTACAGGTTGTCTAACTATATACAGATTGATCATCCAAATCGCAGATGTACAGTATTGCTTGGCGACTATGCGCGATATTAGGTGGCTATATACACTTGGCCTCTGTTACACATTGGCATCCATTTGCATTATTAGATAACTATATACACGGTCAACATACTAGGTGTACCGTTGAGCTAAAGGGTGGGGCTGCAACATGTGAGTGTGCTGGGGGCGGTGTCCTGGTGGTTGAGTATGGCTGGTTGTGATATGTCAATTATATGGGAGTAGTGCTGGAGGAAGAGATGGTGCTTCAGTGACTTCCTAAATTGGGTGAGGTCAGTAATGGCCCGGATGGAGGGTGGGAGGGCATTCCAGCATGTGGGTGCATGGAATACAAAGGCTCTGTTTCTTGTTGCTTGTGAGCATTTTGTTATTGCCTTTGGGTGGTGTTAAGGAGACACACGTTGCTATGTTCTTAAGAGTCCCCAATCGGAACCATGAGTCAAGACTCATGGCTCAGCTGTAAGTAAACCTGGAGTCAGAAGCTATGAAAAAAAATGAACCTGCCCTAAAATTAAGATCCGTTTGCTTCTCTAATAATAACGAGTCTGATTTTCAAAAGGACTGACGTTCAACCACCACAGTGGTCGGCCACAGCATTTAAATATCAATGGGAAATTCAGAAGCACTATCCAGATAGGACGTGCCGCTGAATATCTGGGTTGAATGGTGGTATTGGATAAGTTCTAGCACTCATTCAGTCAGTGGCGATTACCCAGATGGGAGCATAGACCTGTTTTTCATGTGGCCTAAATTATCTGGATTAGTACCGGCTAAAAACTGTGCCCCCCAGATAAGTGCGTCACTTATCTGAATAATGGCAGTACCACTAATTGCATAGTGCCAAGGTGGTTTGTAGAGCTACTCAGTGGCACTATCTGGAGATCTTGCCAGCACCCTTCTCATTGAGCGTCTGGATAAGGGTTTCAAAAATTGGCCCAAATAAGTCTCCTCCCATCTCCATATCCCCTCTTTCTCCTCATCTGACAGGGGAAGATATCATTTAGCTCTATGTAATTCTTGCTAAGTAATGACAATTTAAATAATGTAAGCATTTCTGACATCTTTTGATGGGGGCTTTTTTGATCATTAATGGATTAGTTCTATAAAGTATATGCAGCAAATGTGTAAAATGGCATCTGCACGTGTATATAGAGATGGGGTAATATGCACATGCACAGGACGTGCAGCATAGACGTAGACACCAAGCTGGTCATTTTGGAAGCTCTATTTGTGATGGGGGCTTCTGGAAACAAGCATTCAGAGGTTCAAATCGCAAAGACTTCTCTGGAGACATTTTAGAACACTGCGACTGCAGGCACATCAATGTCACAAGGGGGTGCGGTAAAGGCGCAGCCTAGATGGTGTTAAGGAGACGCACGCTGCTATGTGATTTCAGAATGGCCCAAGCACAGCTGGGCCTGACTGTTCATACAAGCATATCTATAAATGTTCCTATCCATATATAAGTTGCACTAAAGTGCTTGTTTCATGGCAACGACACTTGCAAGGGAAAGAGTGAGATGTGCTCTCACTGCCCCAGTAAACTTCACCGCATCAAAAGTCAATTCATTTTACTGCCTCACCACTGTACGTCTGCAGATCTAAAATCTCCAGCAGCGACATGCTTCTATCATAGATGCCCCCATTTTGAAATAACCCCAGAATCAATTGCGGGGACATGCATCTTTCAGGGCAGAAACAGTCTCTCTTCACAGACACCACTCCACCCAGTGTGTAGCGGCGGCCAAGAAAGCAAACAGAATGCTAGGAATCATAAGGAAAGGAATGGAGGATGAAACCAAGGATATTATTATGCCTCTGTATCGTTCCATGCCGCGACCGCACCTTGAAATATTGTGTGCAATTCTGGTTGATATATCTTAAAAAGGATATAGCAGAATTAGAAATGGTACAGAGAAGAGCCACCAAAATGGTAAAGGGGGTGGGAGGATACCCCTATGAAGAGAGGCTTAAAAGGTTAGGGCTCTTCAACTTGAAAATGAGAAAGATGAGGGGGAGATATGAAAGACATCTTTGAATTAATGAATGGAGTGGGACGGGTTAACGCAGATTGGTTGTTTACGCCATCAAAAATTAGAAAGACTAGAGGACACTAAATGAAACTACATTTAAGACTGAGAAAATATTTTTTACTCAATGCGTAATCAAAATCTAGAATTCGTTACCAGAGGATGTAGTTAAAGCTGTTAGTGTAGCTGGGTTTAAAAAAGGTTTGGACAAGTTCCTGGAGGGACAGTCCATAAACCATTATTAAAGAGGACCCAGGATATCACTGCTTACCCCAGTACAAGCATTGTGGAACCTGTATGCCTGTTTGGGAACCTGCCAGGTACTTGTGACCTGAATTGGCCACTGCTGGAAACAGGATACTGGGCTTGTTGGACCTTAGTCTGACCCAGTATGATATTTCTTATGTTCTTAGTTATCACAACGACCACTGGTAACAAAAGACTGAGCACTGAAAAGCAATTTGGGCTTAAAGCTGATGGCAGGGCTGTGCTCAGACCAGACAGTTCATTCTAATTGTAATTTCAAACCTAGGAATTAAGACGCTGTTCAAGGTTTTCATTTATCCAGCGCTATCAACAGACTTACAGTAGCACACCGTACACAAAAACAGACAAGCAGCCCACAAAAAAAAGGTCGCTCTACAGATGCAGCTGACAGAGATGGGTTGGACTCCACCACTGCACTCTTCTTTCAAATACGCTCAATAACTTGACTGTACTGTATTGCTTGCATCCTGAGTTCACCATACCTGTACAGCTTCAAACTAAATGGGACTGTAAATCACAGTGTCCTCGTCGACATTTCTACCGTGACCATCTGATTACAATCAGGCTGCCCGCTATTTGTACAGAGCCGTTTAAAGCTGCCTATAAAGCAACAGCTAATTGCCGATCTGCTTAATTAAAGGGGGCCTTTTGTTGTCACATTTACAAAGATAAACGGAATAATCAGCTTTGGCCTAATGAGAGATAATTAGATCATGCAGTCCGATAAATAAAGACAAAAAATCCCACAGATTGCCAAAGTGCACTGGAAGAAAGGACACGGCTAGGCAACATAATGATGTCCTTTTATTTTAGCTACAGGTGCCTGTCTATAACTTGGAAATTCAATAACTAGATTTTGTTTGGTGGCCTAAGAGCATAAATTCAGGGTGCAAATTGGCTTTTGCAGTCACACAGTATATTACAGGGGTACACTACTGCACTGTTCATTTCTTATGTTTCATTCGGAGGAGGGGCCATGTTATTTGTTTGTTTCATGTTTGGACCCATTTGGTTTTGCTTTGTTTTGCAAATCATGTCTGCTATCTGTGAACAGAGCTGTGATGGGGGAGAGTACTGGGTCGCCTGCCCAGATGTCGGGGGGGGGGGAGGGGGGGCATCAGCCTGCCAGCCTGTGCTCCTCAGGTTGTGCTTCTGCAGTCTGTTTGAATGAGATCCGAGTTGTGACTCAAGGCCAAGCTACTCAAACCTGTAGTTACACTGCTCTACAGAGAGCTGAAGTACAGTGCTACTGGCTACAGCACCCTCGTCAGTCCTTCAATTCCTGGCTCTGTGGCCACGTCATCAGCTTAAGAGCGAGCAAGAGAGAGGTTGCTAGGGGAGCTTCTGCCTTTGCCTGCTTTGCTATGCTCTGCCTGTGCCCCAGCCTACCAGCTGTGGAAGAGCAGACAGCAGGGGAAGGGGAAGTGGAGATTGCCGATTTGTCTGGCCCCTCCATTTCCACCCCCACCCCCTTGTGTTGCGAGTTCTGTCCTCAGCTTTGCCTCTTACCAAGTTTCAGATGTCAGGGGCCAAACATCAGAGGGGGAGAGGGAAATGCTGGACGGAGGGAAAGGGAGGAGAGAGGGAAAGATGCTGGATATAGAAAAGAAATAGAGGAGGGGCTGATAGATACAAAAATGGTGGAGGGGAAAGGTGCTAGATGCAGACAAAGGGGAGAGGACAGAGTGCTGGACACAGGAAAGGGAGTGAGGAGGAAGGGAGGAGATGAGACGCTGAATGCAGGAAAGCGGGAGGGGAGAGAGAGAGGGAGGGTGAGATTCTAGATTCAGGAAAGGAGGAGGAGAGAGAGAGAGAGAGGGTCAGAGGGGAGAGAAAGAGAGAGAGAGAGAGGGGTGTGTGAGAGAGAGAGGGTGAGATTCTAGATTCATGAAAGGAGGAGGAGAGAGAGAGAGAGAGAGGGTCAGAGGGGAGAGAAAGAGAGAGAGAGGGGTGTGTGAGAGAGAGAGGGTGAGATTCTAGATTCATGAAAGGAGGAGGAGAGAGAGAGAGAGAGAGAGAGAGGGTCAGAGGGGAGAGAAAGAGAGAGAGAGGGGTGTGTGAGAGAGAGAGGTGAGATTCTAGATTCAGGAAAGGAGGAGGAGAGAGAGGGTCAGAGGGGAGAGAAAGGGAGGAGAAAGAGAGAGAGGGGTGTGTGAGAGAGAGAGGGTGAGATTCTAGATTCAGGAAAGGAGGAGGAGAGAGAGAGAGAGGGTCAGAGGGGAGAGAAAGGGAGAGAAAGAGAGAGAGAGAGAGGGGTGTGTGAGAGAGAGAGGGTGAGATTCTAGATTCATGAAAGGAGGAAGAGAGAGAGAGAGAGAAAGGAGGAAGAGAGAGAGAGAGAGAGAGGGTCAGAGCGGAGAGAAAGGGAGAGAAAGAGAGAGAGAGGGGTGTGTGAGAGAGAGAGGGTGAGATTCTAGATTCAGGAAAGGAGGAAGAGAGAGAGAAAGGAGGAAGAGAGAGAGAGAGAGAGAGAGAGTGTCAGAGAGTATAGAAAGGGAGAGAAAGAGAGAGAGAGGGGTGTATGAGAGAGAGAGGGTGAGATTCTAGATTCAGGAAAGGAGGAGGAGAGAGAGAGAGAGAGAGAGAGAGGGTCAGAGCGGAGAGAAAGGGAGAAAAAGAGAGAGAGAGGGGTGTGTGAGAGAGAGAGGGTGAGATTCTAGATTCATGAAAGGAGAAGGAGAGAGAGAGAGAGAGAGAGGGTCAGAGCGGAGAGAAAGGGAGAGAAAGAGAGAGAGAGGGGTGTGTGAGAGAGAGAGGGTGAGATTCTAGATTCATGAAAGGAGGAAGAGAGAGATGGGTGAGAGGCTGGATGCAGGAAGGAGGTGGGAAGAAAGAGAGGGAATGAGATGCTGGACACCAGAAAGGGCACAGCAGGGAGAGAACATGAAATGCTGGATGCAGGAAAATTGTGAAGAAGAGGGGAGATGCTGAATAGAGAAAGAGTAGTAAACCAGGGAGAAAGATGCTGAATGGATGAAAGGGGAAGCTGGACAAGGGGAAGGGAAGAGCCAAGAAGAGGGGACTAAGGGGATAGAGCTAAGGGCAGGCAGAGACAGGGGGATAGAAATGCTTTAGCTGGGCTAAGGTGCTTTTACCTATGGGCCAGGCCGTGCATAAAAGGGCATCCAGAAGTAAAAGTGACCTTGAATGAGAACACTGGATTGGACGAGAGGATAAAAAGATCCTGTGCAAAGTCTGTTCCTTCATGCACCTCATGCCCTGCTGCAATGGAGCCAGTCTTGCCATGAACGGTGATATCCATCTCAACGCACCTCCTGCTGCTGGCTGAGGGGTGTAGTCACTGCGGATACCTAGAAGAGAGCCTGAGGTGGGAACCCCAGAAAAGACCAGAAGGGACTAAGGGAGGGAAGAGAGTGAGAATGCAGTTACATTGGACACAGAGCGCGAGAGAGAAGAAAGGTTCAAAAAGGGAGTCGGCAAACAGACAGGGAAGGAGAGAGAAAGGAAGTTATTTATTTATTTACATTCTCTTATATACCGCGCTATTCTGCATCAGTGCGGTTTACATTGAACAAACCGAAATTACATTGAACAGGGCATTATAACTTGGGGATAACTATTTTACAGGGAACATGGGCAATGGAGGGTTAAGTGGCTTGCCCAAGACCACAAGGAGCACCTGTGGGACTAGAAACCCCAGTCCTTCCGGCCCAAGGTTGCTGTCCTCTAGTGGGATTTGAACCCCCAACCTTCTGGCCTGAAGTACCTTGCCCCAACCACTAGGCCACTCCTCCATTCCATAGAAGGATGAAGTTTAAACTGAAAGGGGTCAGTTTTGTGGGAAGGGAGGGATGTTGAGAAGGAGGTCAGCATGGAAGAAAGGACGACAGGCAGAGAAAGGAATTGACTTGTAGGGATGAGGAGAGGGAGGGGTAGAAGGATCTGGAAGGGCTGGAAGAGGATTGAGAGGCAATGCAGAGAGAGAACGAGAGAGAGCAATAGAGGCAGAAACAAATAGAAAGGTCTACGAAGGAGATGAGAGAGCATGAGATTGGCACTGGGGAGGTGAAAGAGGGGGTAACAGAAAGAAAAAAGGATCTAGATGCCAAGTGGATTTGAGTGGCACAAGCAGGGCCAGCACAAGGAGATGAGGCATCCTAGGGGAACCTCATCGCTTGCGTCTCCTCCCCTATGGCACCCATTGCTACTGCTGCTGTCCCTCTAAGGAATTGCCAGTGATTGCAAGAGCCGCAAACAACCCCATGGAGCTTTCCTTCAAGCTTTGGCGCTGCAGGGCTCTTTGCTTTGGCCGCTCTCCAATGCCAACTTCCCATGTAAACAGGAAGTCGGCATCGAGAGTCAGAGAAGGGCAGAAGCAAACAGCCCTGCAGCGCCAAAGCTTGAAGGTAAGCTCCATGGGACTGTTTTCAGCTATTGCCGCAGCTATCGGTCCCAAAGAGGGGCAACAGCGGCAGCAATGAGTACCCCCAGAGGGCCAGCACTCTAGGCAATTGCCCAGTTCACCTAATGGAAACATCGGCCCTGGACACAGGCAACGAGCTGGGGTTGGTAAAGGGACGAGGCAGTTAAGTAGATGAGGGCTGGAGACAGGATGAGCACTGAGGCTGAAGTGGACACTAGGGAGTGGTTGAAAAGACAGGCATGGAAAGAGGAATCTGGAGGTTGAAAAAGAGATAGAGGGGCAATGAGAGGGCTGGAAAGAAGTAAGTCTGAAAGATGGAAAGCTGGTAGGTGAGAGGTGAAAAGAGGGAGACATAACTGGAGGGTTAGAGACAGGGAAAATTAGGAATACAATTCAGCTATAAGTGGAGAATCAGAGAAGTGTCTCAAGAGCTGTAAGTGAAGAAAAAACAGTCTCTCAAGAACTTAGAAAACTGACACAAGAGAAGTGGAAAAGAAACTTGGACATTAAACTACCTAGACAACAAAGGTAGAGAAAAAAAAAGATATATTTTCCATGTTTAGGAATTGGATTATGTCATGTTTGGGAAATGTTTATCTCTACTTCGCAAAAAAGCAAAACAGAAGAGAAGAAATGTATTTCTCTGTCTCTTTTTCCAGTATATCAAGGCTCATAGCCTGACTTCTTTGGGTTTTTAATTCAGTTTTTGTCTGCATATTTGTCTCTAAATTGTAGTCTCTAATTCTGTATTAGGTGAGGGTTTGCCCATGTTCAGCACGCGTGACCAAGATAAAGAATTCTGCTAGTGTATGGGTCTTGTGTAGGGACCCGTAGCAATTTTCCAATAGGAGGGGGTTCATGTTTTAGCACCTCCTGTTGCAATATTATACCCATAAGTTAGATTGTTGCTGTTTGAGTCCTGGTAGTTAGTGCTGTTTTGGTATAGCAGGCTTAGGGGGTCATTTCAAACGACAAATAGTAGGGATGTACATCAGATATGAACATACATCCCCGCTATTCGTCTGGGCCCCTATTCCCTGCCCAAAGCTCCCCGCACATACATAGGAGATGTGCGTAGAGCTCTGGATGGGGGCAAGCAGGGGCAGCGACAGGGAGAAGAGTGAGCTGGCCGGTGGCGAGGTACACAACCCAGACATGAAGCCGCAGTGCCATGGCAACGGGACTCCACAGCGCCATGGCCAGGGTGAGTTAGCCAGGCAGGGCTCTGGACATCCAGACCCTATGCCATGATTCTGCTCCCACGCGGGCGTCCAGTCCCCTTGAGACCAGAATCAGGAGCATCTCCGGGCCATGCGGATTTCTGGACATCCGGTTGGGCTGGAAGTGCACCTACAGAATTGGCCTCTTACTCTGTAAGTTCTAAGTGTCTTTTTGTAGAGTTTTGTATTTCTCCATAATGTGTCTGGTAATAGAGAGAGTTTACTGTTACTAAGGAAGCATCAGAATTCGATTCCTTTTTTTTTTTTTTTTTTTTTTGCATGGTGAGTAGTAAGAGGAAACATATTAATTCTCTTCTGCAGTCACTGTTGGGGGAGTTTTTGTGAAATAGGAGCAAATCAACCAGTGCACTAAAGTGAAGGTTTCTGGTGTGGAATGAGGGAGGCCAACACTTATTTTTGTAATTGCAACACTGAGCCAGTAGATGAATTCTGACATAACAACATAGTAAATGACGGCAAATAAATACCAGTATGGCCCATCTAGTCTGCCCAGCAAGGAATTTTAGCTATATCCTTGTGATACAGGGTTTTTCTTCTATGTCCAAGGTATTTGTTTTCTCTTATATTAGTTTGTGTTCCATTATTATTAACATTTATATTATACGTTCAGTGCATTGTGTGGAATGCATGATAAATCACATTGTCCACAACTAAAGTGCACTCAAATATGATGGGGGAGAGGGGGAATTTGGACTGTCTGCCCCAGCAGAAGCTATTTCTGAAACAAAATAAGCAGAACAAATCTCTGAAGTCTATTTTATAAAGGCTCTCTTTACAAAAAGCTTAGCAAACCTTTAGTTTAGATCTGCCACTAAATCCTTTTACATTTTTATGAAGACCATCGTAAGTGTCGAAAGAAAGCATTTTACACTCTGTTCACTCTCTTAGCTTTCATCATTGGTCCAATATGAATCAACATGTCAACCAAAAGTGCATATGCAATCTCTACATATCTAAGACAGTTTTAATACTGTCATCCGACATAAACTCGCATTTTGAAGCTTGCTCTTCTCGTCAGAGAGCATCATAACATTTGTCCCCATTAGCTGCAGAATACTTCAGATGCATCTGAAAATCAAAAGACATAGCATTGGCTTTTATCCTAAATTTAGTGGTTTTCCCAGCCAATCCCATGCTCATATTGGAGAACACAACTCAACTATGATCAGCCCCCTTGGAGCAACCAAATACAACTTAAAGATCCATGACTGTTCTTTAAATTTAAAGCACAATCATGATTCCTTCCCCGTCCCCCATAAACCCTCTTCATACATATCCAGAATCCATCGTCTCATCTCTTCATTTGTATGATTCATTAACAGCCAATGCTCAACTAACAGGGCCAATATAATTAGAGTTGTATTCTACTATGCAATGCAATGTGTGCCTTCGAGTCAGTCCTGACTCCTGGCGACCCAGAAGCTCCTGGGTTTAGTGTTCATTTAAATCTAAGCGACTCTTTACTACTTACACTCAACGTTCATGAACTGACCAGAGGAGAAGTCATTTTGGACCTAGTCCTTAGTGGAACACAAGATCTGGTGCAAGAGATTAGGGTGTTGGGGCCACTTAGCTATAGTGATCATAGCATGATCGCATTTGATTTAATAAATGGAGGAAGGACGTCAAGGAAATCCACAGTACTACCTTTTAACTTTCAAAAGGGAGACCATGATAAAATGAGGAAAATAGTTAATAAAAAACTAAAAGGAGCAGTTGCAAAAGTTAAAGATTTACATCAAGCATGGGTGTTATTTAAAAATACTATCTTGAAAGTCTAGACCGGCTGTATTCCATGCTTTAAGAAAAGTGGAAGGAAGTCCAAAAAACTGCCAGCATCATTTAAGGGTGAGGTCAGAGAGGCTGTTGCCAAAAAAGCATTTTTCAGGAAATGGAAAAAGGAGCAAAATGACTAAAACTGGAAACACAAGCATTCAAAAGTTAGATGCAAGGCCTTGATAAGCTAGGCAAAGAGAGATTTTGAGAAGAAGCTTGCTGAGGAAGTATAAAAGCATAATAAAGACTTTTTCAAGTATATTCATAGAAAAAAACCTGTGAGAGAGTCAGTTGGACCATTAGATGATAGAGGGGTAAAAGGGGCACTAAAAGGGGACAAGGCCATAACAAAGAGACTGAATGAATTCTTTGCTTCGGTCTTTACTGAGGAAGATGTAGGGATGTTTCCTATTACTGAAATGGTATTTAAAGGTGATGCCGCAGAAGAATTGAAAGAAATATCAATACACGGGGAAGATGTATTACAACTATTTGATAAACTGAAGAGTAGCAAATCACCTGGACCAGATGGGATACATCCAAGGGTACTGAAAGAACTGAAATATGAGATTGCAGACCTAATATTAGTAATCTGTGAACTATTATTAAAATCATCTGTAATACCTGAAGATTGGAGGATGGCCAATGTAATGCCAATTTTTAAAAAGGGTTCCAAGGTGATCCAGAAAACTACAGACTGGTGAGGCAGACGTCAGTACCAGAAAAAATGGCGGAAACCATCATAAAGAACAAAATTACTGAACATGTAGATAGTCATGGCTTAATGGGAGACATCCAGCATGACTTTAGCCAAGGAAAGTCTTGTCTTACTAATCTGTAATGTTTTTTTGAAGGTGTGAATAAACAGGTAGACAAAAGTGTATATGAAGTTTCAGAAAGCCTTTGACAAGGTCCCTCAAGAGAGACTTTTGGCCAAATTAAAAAGTCATGGGATAGGAGGCAGTGTACTGTTGTGGATCAGGAACTGGTTAAAAGATAGAAAGCACAGGGTAGGGCTAAATGGCCAATTTTTTCAATAGAGAAAGATGAATAGTGGAGTACCCCTGGGATCTGTGCTGGGTCAACTGCTTTTTAACATATTCATAAAATTACCTGGAAATGTGAATAATAAGTGAGGTTATCCAATTTTCAGATGAGACAATACTATCCAAAGTTGTTAAAACCCATGAGGATTGTGGAAAACTGCAAGAGGAACTTGATAAATTGGAAGACTGGGCATCCAAATGGCAGATGAAATTTAATGTGGACAAGTGAAAAGTTATGCACTTAGAAAAGAAAAACCCAAACTACATGATCTCAGGTTCTATATTAGGAAATACCACCCAGGAAAAAGATTTAGGCGTCATCGTGGATAACATGTTAAAACCCTCTGCCCAGTGTGCAGTGGCGGCCAAGAGAGCAAATAGAATGCTAGGTATCATAAGGAAAGGAATGGAGAATAAAA
Source organism: Ichthyophis bannanicus (assembly GCA_033557465.1). Taxonomy (NCBI): domain Eukaryota; kingdom Metazoa; phylum Chordata; class Amphibia; order Gymnophiona; family Ichthyophiidae; genus Ichthyophis; species Ichthyophis bannanicus. The sequence continues at coordinate 171,598,419 of CM066043.1, forward strand.
CAAAGGATATTATAATTCCTCTGTATTGTTCCATGGTGTGACCGCACCTTGAATATTGTCTGCAATTTTGGTCACCGTATCTTAAAAAGGATATAGCGTTATTAGAAAAGATACAGAAAAGAGCCACCAAAATGGTAAAGGGGATGGAAAGTTACCCCTATGAAGAGAGGCTAAAAAGGTTAGGGCTCTTCAACTTGGAAAAGAAACAATTGAAAGGATATATGATAGCAGTCTATAAATTAATGAACGGAGTGAAACAGGTAAACATAGATTGATTGTTTACGCCATCAAAATATAGGAAGACTAGGGGCATGCAATGAAGCTACAGGGTAACCTTTTTAAAACTAATAAGAGAAAATATTTTTTCACTCAACGTGTAATCAAACTCTGGAATTTGCTACCGGAGGATGTACTAAAAGCTGTTCGTGTAGCCGGGTTTAAAAAAAGGTTTGGACAAGTTCCTGGAGGAAAGGTAGATAAACCATTATTAAAGTGGACCTGGGATATCCACTGCTTGCCCCAATACAAGCATTGTGGAACCTGTGTCTTTTGGGGATACTGTAGGTACTTGTGACCTATATTGGCCACTGTTGGAAACAGGATACTTGGCTTGATGGACCTTGGTCTGACCCAGTATGGCATAGCTTATGTTGAAGCAGTTAGGTGCACAGGTGGTGTTCTCTTCAATCCTCCCTATTGAGGGTAAAGGCCAAGGCAGAGAGGCTCGCAACCTGGAGATAAATGCATGGTTGCGTGGATGGTGTCATCAAGAGCATTTTGGTTTCCTAGACCATGGGATGCTGTTCCAAGGGTTGCAGAGCAGAGATGGCATCCATCTGTCCAAGAAAGGTCGATGCGTCTTCAGTAGTAGGCTGGATAATCTACTGAAGAGGGCTTTAAACTAAATTTGTTGTGGATGAGTGAAGAAAGCCCCCAGGTAAGTGAAAGTCCCCAGGTAAGTGATACATTAAATACCTTTATGGAAATGGGTAACAGGGGTAACATATGGAAAGCAGTGTGTATAAATGCCCGTAGCATGGGAAATAAGATCACTGATGTTGAAGTTTTGGTGGGAGTGGCCAACTTAGATTTAGTGGCAGTTACAGAAACATGGTTCACAGAAAACCATGACTGGGATGTAACTATACCTTGCTATACTTTATTCAGAAAGGACAGGGTAGGAAGAAGGGGAGGAGGAGTGGCACTATATGTAAAAAATACTATTAAAGCTTTGGAATTACAGAGCTTAAAAGGGAGAGAGGAGGCATTGTGGGTTAAACTAGAAAGAGGGAAAGAGAAATCTATTTGCATTGGCGTGACATACAGACCTCCCTCACAAGAGGAAGAGGTGGACAGAGAGTTAATTGAAGACATACGCAGCATTGCTAGGAAAGGGGAAGTGCTACTGATAGGGGATTTCAATATGCCAGATGTTGATTGGCATATTCCTGCTGCAGTATCATCTAGAAGTAAAGAGATCCTGGATTCTCTACAGGGAGAACTATTCAAGCAATTGGTAACAGACCCCTCACGTGAAGGGGCCATACTGGACTTGGTGCTTACCAATGGTGAAAGTGTTTCTGATGTTGTAGTGGGAGATCATTTTGCATCCAGTGATCACCAGATGGTGTGGTTCAGTATTAGGACTAGGGCTGTTAGAATCCATTCAAAGGTGAGGGTCTTAGACTTTAGGAAGACTAACTTTGCCAGGATGGCCCAATACCTCAGGGAGTCGTTAGTGGTATGGGAACAGATGAGGAATGTAGAAAAACAGTGGGCAAAACTGAAAGGGTATATTTTAAGGGCAACAAACCTTTTTGTTAAATTGGTAAATAAAGGTAAAAGGAAAAGGAGACCGCTATGGCTTTTGAAAGAAGTAGCTGAAAAATTGAAGAAAAAGAGGGAGGCCGTCATGAAATACAAGAGATCACAGAGAGAGGAAGACAGGCATCTATATTTGGAAAAACGTAGAGAAGCTAGCAAAGTAGTCAGGAAAGCAAAGATTCAGAAAGAGGAGGAAATAGCCAATGCAATAAAACGGGGGGATAAGACATTTTTCAGATATGTTAGTGAGAAGAGGAAGGCCAAAGTGGTATTGTCAGACTCAAGGGTGAAGGGGAGGAATATGTAGAAGCCGATGAGGATAAAGCGGAATTGCTTAACAAATATTTCTGTTCTGTGTTCACAGATGAAGAACCAGGAGCAGGACCTCAGAAAACACCCACAAACAGGAACAGAAGCGAGGAACATCTTGAACAATTTTCAGAAGACTTTGTTTGTGAGAAACTAGCTCAACTTAAAGTAGATAAAGCAATGGGACACCCTAGAATACTGAGGGAACTTGGGGACGTTCTAGCAGCTCCACTGACTAACCTATACAATGCCTCATTGGAGTCAGGAGTGGTGCCAAATGACTTGAGAGAGGCTCGTGTGGTGCCTTTACTCAAAATGGGAAGTAAGGCTGTGGTTGAAAACTACAGGCCGGTTAGTTTAACTTTGGTGGTGAGTAAATTATTGGAAACACTTCTGAAAGAGAAAATAGTGAGGTTTCTGGAGTCCAGCGGATTACAGGATCCGAGGCAGCATGGATTCACCAGAGGCAGGTCTTGTCAGACAAATCTGATTGATTTCTTTGACTGGGTGACCAGGGAGTTGGACCGAGGGAGAGCACTAGATGTGGTGTATTTAGATTTCAGTAAAGCCTTTGACACTGTTCCTCACAGGCGACTTATAAACAAACTGAGCACCCTAGGGATGGACCCTAAAGTTACTGATTGGGTTAGAAATTGGTTGGGTGGGAGGCGACAAAGAGTACAAGTAAATGGAGCTCACTCTGAGGAGAAGGATGTTACCAGTGGTGTGCCCCAGGGATCTGTCCTTGGTCCGATTCTTTTTAACATCTTTGTTAGTGATATAGCGGAAGGGCTGTCGTGGAAGGTTTGCCTCTTTGCGGATGATACCAAAATCTGCAATAGAGTAGACAACCAGGAAGGTGTAGATAACATGAGGAGGTATCTAGCTAAGCTTGAAGAATGGTCTAGAATTTGGCAGCTGGGATTTAATGTTAAAAATGCAAGGTCATGCATTTGGACTGCGGCAATCCAAGGGAGCAATATAGTATAGGGGGTGAAGTAGCGGGACCTAGGCGTGGTTGTGTCTGATGATCTTAGAGTAGCTAAACAGGTAGAAAGGTGACGGCAAAAGCTAGAAGGATGCTTGGGTGCATACGGAGAGGAATGGCTAGCAGAAAAAGGAGGTGATAGTGCCTCTGTATAAGTCTTTGGTGCGACCTCTTTTGGGGTATTGTGTGCAATTCTGGAGACGGCACCTTCAAAAGATATAAACAGGATAGAGTCAGTACAGAGAGTGGCTACTAAAATGGTTAGTGGTCTTCATTATAAAGCATATGAGGACAGACTTAAGGATCTTAATATGTACACCTTAGAGGAAAGGCGGGATAGAGGTGATATGATTGAGATGTTTAAATATCTCCGTGGCATAAATGCTCAGGGGGAGAACCTCTTTCAATTGAAAACAAGTTCTGCTATGAGGGGACATGGGATGAGGGTGAAGGGAGATAGATTCAGGAGTCATATGCGGAAATATTTCTTTATGGATAGAGTGGTGGATGCGTGGAATAGTCTCCCAGTGGAGGTGGTAGAGATGAGGACAGTAACTGAATTCAAAAAAGCATGGGACAAACACAGAGGATCTCTAAAGGAAAAAAGGGGACTGTTGTAGTTGTTGATATGGAAGGACAGACTAGATAGGCCATGTGGTCTTTTTCTGTCGTCATATTTCTATGTTTCTATGTTCTTATGGTTTGTTTAGCACAATTGGTCCCCCTAACTCTCTCCTCCCCCTTTTTTACCTACGGTTTTAGGCATATAGAATCCCAATTATTCCTCTTGCTTTGAATCAAGTGGTGAGTAATTCGAGGCCTTTGCCCATTTTTGGAATGGTCTTTTTGTAGCATCATTGCATTATTCTTAAGTCTTGGCTCTGTCGTATTTATAGTCTTATTGCTATTTATTACATTATTAATTTGTATATGTTTTATATACTTTTTGTAGTCATTTCATACTCATATGTACAACCCTCATGTATATGCACTATGAGTATCTATTTGTATGATATGTCTTGTTCTTTATTTAAGGTGCACTTGGTTCCTGTTTTTACCACTTCTTATCTTTTGAGATACATGTGTGGCTACCAATTGTATTTATTTGTTTTTATTATTCTTTCAAGGTCATTTGTCCCCTGAAGAAGGCCATTGGCTGAAACATGTTTCGGGTTGACCTTGCAGTTTCTCAATAAAGTGTCCTCAATTCCACGATGTGTTTTTGTCCTGTTCCTTTTGTGCCTTGTGACGCTGCAGGTGGGGTATGTTCCCTTGTTTCAAACAGGGATACTTCTCCATCAAAAATGTAGCCTTCTTTTTAGCAATCATATTGTGGTTCAAAGCAGGCTGTACAATAGATTCAGTCTGTATTTGAAGATCATATACATATAGGGTCACATTTTAGTACTTTATAATTAAGCCGATGTTCAGCTTCCTCTATATATTGATGTCATTCCAAAATTGTGGCCCTGCCTTTATTAGCCCTCATAATTAAACCCGGTTCTGATGCAATAGATGCAGAGCCCAGATATTATTTGAATATGTTTTATAAAGGTAACAAAGGCACTTATGAGCCTTTATAAAATAGGGACTCAGATTCAGTTCCAATACTGCATAAATGCCAAATGCACCTGCTCTGCGTGCCTGTTTTATAAAATACATAGCTACTCAAAACTCTGCCCACTCTCCAAAGTACACCTCTGAAAACCTATATGTGGCATGTGTATAAGTATGTGCCATCTTCTCAGCACACGCACTTTTACATGCATACCCTTCGGTGGCAATTTTATAAAAGGCCTTTTCTATATGTACAAAAGCCTTTACAAGTGGAAACACTTATAAATTTGCCTTGCATGGGTGTAGTGCTCTGCCCTCTGCTGGCTGAACTTTGCTATAACTCCTTTCCTTATGCAGGTACACAGAATTTACTACAAATATGCACCATGACAGCATATAACAGCAGTCCTTGTGAAATACACACTACATAGATATAAGCTCAATTAGAAAAAAGGTAAAATTTAATATTAATACAACATATGTATGAAGAGAAAGAGTTTCTTGCTTTTCTTTTTTTAAATATGCACATCTTCTAATCTTGAAAACATTTTTTAAAAATGTTTTATATTTCTCTTGACATGCAGATTTTCCCTCAAGTTCCATGCCTTTCAGGCTTAGAGTAATTCATTTATGGTTGCAGTCACTGCAGTTGCAAGCAGCAGGAAGTCTGAACTAGTGATGTAGCGCTCACTTCTTTCTATCTTATTTTCTTTCCTTCTTTCAGTTTATTCTCCACCTTTCCAAGGAATGTCCAAGGCAGATCACAGAACTTACAACATGGAATGCAATATCATAAAACATAAAAATGCAATCTCATGAAGCATAAAAGCAAGGAAAGACATCCTATAAAATACAATATCATAGAACAATTATAAGTATGCGAGAAGTTACATAAAAACACAATGGCAGAAAAATAGCATATGGCCTATCTAGTCTACCCTTCCATATCAATTTCTTCCTTTAGAGACCTTCTGTGTTTGTCCCATGCTTTCTTGAATTCAGATACTGTCCTCATCTCTACTACCTCCACTGGGAAACTATTCCAAGCATCTACCACTCTTTCCATAAAGAAATATTTCCATACTATGCACACATTCATCTCCAGGATGCAAGCTTCTTTGCCTCAGCCTTTACCCTCAACAGGGAGGATTAAAGAGAACACCACCTGCTTCACCCTCTGTCCCAGAGCCATGAAGTCACTCTTGACATGCTCAGAGGGATATCTAGCAGTACCATTTGTACTGACATGGATGAGTAACATCAGATAATAGTCAGTAGGGTTGATAAGTCTCGGCAAACTCTCCATAACATTTCAGATTTTGGCACCTGCCAGACAACAGACCTCCCTGGACATCAAGTCTAGTTGGCAGTTGGATGCCTCAGTACCTCTGAGAAGAGAGTCATCAGCCATCACTACCCTTTGCTTCCTTGTGTTCACTGATTCTGCAACTTTGGGATGCTTGAGCTCTAGTTCTTCCTTTTCCTCCAGTGCTATATACTGCTTCTTCAATTCAAGGAGGAGTTGGATTGTTGATTCTGCTGGCTCTGGTGACTCCTGTCCAACTCTCTTCATTCTATAGCATACTATCTTCATCTCTATCGGAGAGCTTGGATGCTTCAAGTAGCATCTCATAAATGTACTTCTCACAGTCTGGGATGCTTCGCAGCCTCGCCACTTCTTCTCTGAGCTCCTGTACTTGTTTCATGAGGGCTTCAGCTTGCAAGCATCTTACAGATGGAACCGGTCCTTTGTCATCAGGCTGTCGAAAGAAGCAGAAGCTGTAACGGGGCAACAGCTTTAGCATTTTGATTTTTCCCAGCCATCATTCAGTTGGTGAAGCTTTGTTTCCTGTTCAATAAATGAGAGAGACCTACCAATGTCCATAACTTTTCTTCAGCTGTCCTTTAAGAGAAAAAGCAGTTAACCTCTTTTACATGTGTTCTAATAGTGCTGTTCTATGTCCCTGTGTGTAGCCCTGCTTGCTTGCTAAACAGTTATTATTTTACACTAGTAAATTCTGTTCTTATTTATTTATTTAACAGGTTTTTTTATACTGCTTTATCATTTCAATCAAAGTGGTTTACATTGTAACATCAACTTAGTAATGTACATTAAACAGGGACATTGATAACTTGGATTTTTCTGAGGCAATGGAGGGTAAAGTGATTTGCCCAAGGTCACAAGGAGTGCCAGTGGGAACTGAAACCCTTGATCTTCTGGGTACTAGGCAGTTGCTCTAACCACTAGGCTACTCCTCCACTCCATGTGTCTGAGACATATAGATTAATGTGTTTCCTTTGTAAAATTACCTAATCAAAGCTTTTTCAAGAATGTCAAATTGTTTACTTTTAGTAGATATCCAAATGTGGAACTATTTGCCTCCAAGATTTTCCCTATCAACCAATAAAAATATGTTGTCTAAGTCAACAAGCTAATTGGGGAGTTACCCTACAATATATAGCAAGAATTCTCACATAGGGTGGGTTGGAGCTGAGGTGGGAAGGGAGGAATCTAACACCTGAAGAGGTCAGCGACTTTAAAGAGCTTGCCTACCTCTTTGAACTTGTAGACTAGAGGAGAAGACAAAGAACTCTAGCAGCAGAAAAAAAGCTTTGCCCAGGAACACAAAAAAATCCCCTTTTGCAGTACAGCAGAAAAAAAAAAGTTATTTAGTAATTAATTAATATTGTGGTATAATTACTACCTCACCTAGGGGTATGTTTACTAAACAGCGATAACGTCGCAGCGGTGCAGTTAGCGCATGATACGTAATGTTATCGTGCGCTAAAGTAACATTATTGCGCGATAGCGTGAGGTTTCACGCAATAACGTCTCTGGCGGCGTTAAGGCACACAGAGGGTGGAGTAAGGCTCCCCAGAGGGTGGAGAGAAGGGGGTCAATGGGCGGAGAGTGGGTGGGGAGAGGCTCCAGGCACACTAACGCTGTGAAATGAAAGTCTGAAAATTAACGCAAGTGAAAACCCTCACGTTAGAGGCACATTTGCAGGAGAGAGAAACCATTTCAGTCAGCAATAAACCAAGAAAAGTGATAGTAGTGATACATGTGCAGCAACAGCATAGTGCCCAAGTACGAAAGTTCATGCCAGCGCTGTGTTAGAAGCTATAACGATGTAGCCCACTGGTTACTGCAATGACTGCGGAGGTAGAGGTCATGGGTTTGATCCCGCAGTGGTGTTATTTAAGAAGGCTGTCTGAGGCCAAGGCGTCCACTATCGTGCGATACAGATTCCTTGCTACCTTCCCTCCGGAACGCCCACTACCTTATATGGCATTCTTCACATTAACGCTGCAACTAGCGCCGGTAACATTAGGATGGTTTAGTAAACATACCCCCTGAGTGTCTGGATAGGGTGGCAAGAAAAATGCAAATGATTAAATTTAAAAAACAGTATTATTAAGACTTCAAAGACTCCCCAGAGGCTTCCCTCTCCAGTGCAAAAGTGGTTAAGACATCGCATTTGGGTATCATTTCTAAACTCTCCTTCTCTTTTTGTAGTCTTATGTCCTTGGTTGTGAAACTTGAAATTTGATAAGGAAACTCCGCCTTTATAAAGTGATGAGGCAGGTTTGGCACTCAGGATTCACTAGTACCACAATAGGATGATTACATTACGATTGTACCACATTTCTAAGTATATGGAGGGGAATTTTAGAAAGGATGTACAAGTGCAATTTGGGACATCTAAGCAAAAATGTCTGAAAAGAAAAAGCAGGGCACACAAAGGGAGCAGGGGCTCCTGCAGGGGATCAGAGAGTCACAAGGAGCAGGAGACGTCGGATGAACAAATTCTTCTTTATTGTATGAAACCCCAACGCGTTTCGGCAACGCCTTCTTCAGGGGGAAGGGCTACAAATATAATTTAATGTACACAATAAATACAAAAATAAAATATATTAAATATTAAATAAAGGTAAAAAATGTTTAAAATAACAATGTTAAAATGACACACCTGGCATGTTACGTACTAAAAAAGACAAAAATTCCTATAACATAAATAGTGAGCACACCTTAGGACATGTATACTTGATGATGAACATATAGTTAAACACTTATTCAAAATTGATTAAAAATCACATCAAAACAAAAACAAACAAACGCAGGGCTGAGCAGAGAACAGATAAAACCATTGTTAAGAATACCGGATAAACTAGATGGAGAGATAGGGGAGTTAACGTTGCTAATAAAGCAATAAAATGGAGAACTTTAGAGAACATAGAATATAATAAATAATATTCATTAAAATTAACATCAAAATGACATATAAATAAATTATATAAAGGAATATATATAATTACTTAGAAAGATCTTGAAAAGCATAACATCATGCATTGTAGATAATAAGGGGCAATTAATAATGTTAATAATGCTAATACCGATAAAAATGCATAAATAAATAATATTAATATAATAAAACATAAATATGATAAATAACAAATAATATAAAATATCTCATGGTGAATAAATTAGCTGAAACATATTGATGTGTGATATGTTCAAGGTACCTTGAGAACGGCTTCTCCTGAGGTTAAATACCCAAGTACTGCGTGAAAAAATATATACGAAGTTAACTATTAAAAAAGTTGTTACTGGAGACTTCTTTTTAGAAAAAACACACAAGTTATACTTTAAAAGTCCAAATTGAAAGCATATAATGTTTGAGCGGCTCAAAAAGTAAAAAATATCCGTAGGGGAGAGGAATAGTAGAAACGCACTGAAATGTATCTAGGAGAGGAGAAAATTTGGGGGGATGCTTCTATAGCCTGACGGGCATTATACAGTTCTGCCACCAGAACGTGAGATAAATGTTGATATAAAAATGAGAACGAGATGAGGAAATATCATTAGTAAGGCCACGAAATGTTATCAAGGCAAATCAGTATAGAGAAGGAAACAGAAATTTATGAAACGGCATTTAACCGTACCACATGCGGGTGCGGGCCGCATGCATAAATTATAACCATTCAGAAAAAGCCTGTGAGTGGGACCTACAGACGGCTTTCAAATCGTCATAATGTAGCAGTGTACAAAGCAGAATATAAAAATGTTAATAAGGTGGTTTTAAACATGTCATTTGCAGATATGGATTCTAACGGACCATAGCACTAGTCTTAAAACCGATAATATCACCAATCGGGTAATGTGTGTTGTACCCCGTAGGAGGAAGTAAAGCCCCACACTTGAGCTTAGGTGAACTGAACCAGGATTCTGATTAAACCGTGAAATGCACATAAGCATACATTTTAAGAGCATAGCACTTACCCAAAGGATATGTCGATTGTGCATATGTGATGAACAGGTAATTTAAAAACCAGTAAAATTGTCGGCACTGCAACGACAGAGTCAATTGAAAATGATTAAAAAATTCAACACAAGAAACTGCATTCATGGTGTGGGAGAGCCGAAATGAATATATGTATAAATAAATGACAGAAATCTTTTGAAAAGGTTGCATATCCAATAGAGATCAAACCTGTGAAGGGAGTTCCGTTGGTAAGACTAATCCACAGCAGAGATTGCACACAAATGAAAGGAGGGGACAAGTGAAGACAGATTCTCTTAAGAACGCCGATTTTCCCGCCAAAAGGAGAGTAACTCGATACTGTGGGAGGAGCTTCAAGTGAACAAATTGCGACTACTCTAGATGACACTTCTACAAAAAAGTGTGTAAGAACCAACTTACAAACATTGCATATGAGTAATGGTGTGAATATCTCACACTTTGAATTGATGTAGAGGGAGAAAATAAATGGATAAAATAGTTGCATTGAATGTGATGAAGAACCATAATGGATTACTTCTGTATGAGCATAGAATACAGTGTATTGATCAAGTTTACTCCAAAAAAAACCGCGAGATCAACTTCCTGATTTAGTCCATGTGGTTCTAAAGTGTTCAACTCATAAATAAAGCGTTGCTCAAATTTCAACAAAGTTTGATCAATATTCCCCCCTCTCCAATGAGGAATAACTGTTTTAATAAATGCAAAATTTATGTCACTAATGGTATGTTTTTATATTCTAACCAGTGTGAAACTAATGGTTTATCGGCCTGACTCCTCTGTATGTTGCTTCTGTGTTCTATTATACGTGTGCGAATCTGTCTAAGAGTTTTGCCTATATATAATTTATTACATGGGCATCGGATGAGGTAAATGACATTAGGGGTTTTACAATTAGAGTAATTTTGTAAATACAGTTTCCGTCCAGAGGGAGCATGTATAAAAGAATTTTTGACTGTAATAACATGTGCACAGACTGAGCACTTGCCACAGCTATAATGACCCTTGACTATGGGCGACGGTTTGGGAGCTGGAAGCGCAGAGGGGACCAATAGATTAGTTAAATTGGAGGAACGTTTATAAGCAACCATTAGTCGCTTGGTAGCAAAAGAAGGTATAGTGGTAAGGAGGTGCCACTCTTGTTTTAGGATATCCACAATAGCCTTGGACTGTCCTGAAAAAGTTAAAGCACAGACAATTTTATCTGTGTGTGAATGTGTTGTCTTAGTCAAGAGTGTAGACCGATCAGTCATACGTGCTCTCTGGTAGGCCTTCTGTATACAGGATTGAGGATAACCTCGTTGTTGAAACCTGTATTTCATATCACTGGCATGAGTTTCAAAATCCTCATTATTTGTGCATAGACGTTTAATCCTTAAGAATTGGCTAATGGGCAAATTCTTCTTGAGAGATGGATTATGGTGACTATCATACTTGAGTAGTGTATTGCGGTCCGTTGGCTTACGATACCGCAATACACTACTCAAGTATGATAAAATTGTCTGTGCTTTAACTTTTTCAGGACAGTCCAAGGCTATTGTGGATATCCTAAAACAAGAGTGGCACCTCCTTACCACTATACCTTCTTTTGCTACCAAGCGACTAATGGTTGCTTATAAACGTTCCTCCAATTTAACTAATCTATTGGTCCCCTCTGCGCTTCCAGCTCCCAAACCGTCGCCCATAGTCAAGGGTCATTATAGCTGTGGCAAGTGCTCAGTCTGTGCACATGTTATTACAGTCAAAAATTCTTTTATACATGCTCCCTCTGGACGGAAACTGTATTTACAAAATTACTCTAATTGTAAAACCCCTAATGTCATTTACCTCATCCGATGCCCATGTAATAAATTATATATAGGCAAAACTCTTAGACAGATTCGCACACGTATAATAGAACACAGAAGCAACATACAGAGGAGTCAGGCCGATAAACCATTAGTTTCACACTGGTTAGAATATAAACATACCATTAGTGACATAAAGTTTGCAGTTATTAAAACAGTTATTCCTCATTGGAGAGGGGGGAATATTGATCAAACTTTGTTGAAATTTGAGCAACGCTTTATTTATGAGTTGAACACTTTAGAACCACATGGACTAAATCAGGAAGTTGATCTCGCGGTTTTTTTGGAGTAAACTTGATCAATACACTGTATTCTATGCACATACAGAAGTAATCCATTATGGTTCTTCATCACATTCAATGCAACTATTTTATCCATTTATTTTCTCCCTCTACATCAATTCAAAGTGTGAGATATTCACACCATTACTCATATGCAATGTTGTAAGTTGGTTCTTACACACTTTTTGTAGAAGTGTCATCTAGAGTAGTCGCAATTTGTTCACTTGAAGCTCCTCCCACAGTATCGAGTTACTCTCCTTTTGGCGGGAAAATCGGCGTTCTTAAGAGAATCTGTCTTCACTTGTCCCCTCCTTTCATTTGTGTGCAATCTCTGCTGTGGATTAGTCTTACCAACGGAACTCCCTTCACAGGTTTGATCTCTATTGGATATGCAACCTTTTCAAAAGATTTCTGTCATTTATTTATACATATATTCATTTCGGCTCTCCCACACCATGAATGCAGTTTCTTGTGTTGAATTTTTTAATCATTTTCAATTGACTCTGTCGTTGCAGTGCCGACAATTTTACTGGTTTTTAAATTACCTGTTCATCACATATGCACAATCGACATATCCTTTGGGTAAGTGCTATGCTCTTAAAATGTATGCTTATGTGCATTTCACGGTTTAATCAGAATCCTGGTTCAGTTCACCTAAGCTCAAGTGTGGGGCTTTACTTCCTCCTACGGGGTACAACACACATTACCCGATTGGTGATATTATCGGTTTTAAGACTAGTGCTATGGTCCGTTAGAATCCATATCTGCAAATGACATGTTTAAAACCACCTTATTAACATTTTTATATTCTGCTTTGTACACTGCTACATTATGACGATTTGAAAGCCGTCTGTAGGTCCCACTCACAGGCTTTTTCTGAATGGTTATAATTTATGCATGCGGCCCGCACCCGCATGTGGTACGGTTAAATGCCGTTTCATAAATTTCTGTTTCCTTCTCTATACTGATTTGCCTTGATAACATTTCGTGGCCTTACTAATGATATTTCCTCATCTCGTTCTCATTTTTATATCAACATTTATCTCACGTTCTGGTGGCAGAACTGTATAATGCCCGTCAGGCTATAGAAGCATCCCCCCAAATTTTCTCCTCTCCTAGATACATTTCAGTGCGTTTCTACTATTCCTCTCCCCTACGGATATTTTTTAATTTTTGAGCCGCTCAACATTATATGCTTTCAATTGGACTTTTAAAGTATAACTTGTGTGTTTTTTCTAAAAAGAAGTCTCCAGTAACAACTTTTTTAATAGTTAACTTCGTATATATTTTTTCACGCAGTACTTGGGTATTTAACCTCAGGAGAAGCCGTTCTCAAGGTACCTTGAACATATCACACATCAATATGTTTCAGCTAATTTATTCACCATGAGATATTTTATATTATTTGTTATTTATCATATTTATGTTTTATTATATTAATATTATTTATTTATGCATTTTTATCGGTATTAGCATTATTAACATTATTAATTGCCCCTTATTATCTACAATGCATGATGTTATGCTTTTCAAGATCTTTCTAAGTAATTATATATATTCCTTTATATAATTTATTTATATGTCATTTTGATGTTAATTTTAATGAATATTATTTATTATATTCTATGTTCTCTAAAGTTCTCCATTTTATTGCTTTATTAGCAACGTTAACTCCCCTATCTCTCCATCTAGTTTATCCGGTATTCTTAACAATGGTTTTATCTGTTCTCTGCTCAGCCCTGCGTTTGTTTGTTTTTGTTTTGATGTGATTTTTAATCAATTTTGAATAAGTGTTTAACTATATGTTCATCATCAAGTATACATGTCCTAAGGTGTGCTCACTATTTATGTTATAGGAATTTTTGTCTTTTTTAGTACGTAACATGCCAGGTGTGTCATTTTAACATTGTTATTTTAACATTTTTTACCTTTATTTAATATTTAATATATTTTATTTTTGTATTTATTGTGTACATTAAATTATATTTGTAGCCCTTCCCCCTGAAGAAGGCGTTGCCGAAACGCGTTGGGGTTTCATACAATAAAGAAGAATTTGTTCATCCGACGTCTCCTGAAAAGAAAAAGCAGGCATGTCCAAGTGCAGAAGTGATTTCACAAACCTGGACATGCCCGATATGGACGTCTACATAGACATCCCTAGAATAGCATTTCAGAACCTGGATGTCTAGGAATAGCCCAATAGTGAGGGTTGTGGCTAGGAAAAGGGAAGCCAGGGTTCAAATCCCTCTGCTGTTATCACTGAACTTGTGCTGAGTACTATGGGGATGACGGAGGGCTTTCTTCTCTACATCCTCTGCGTGATTTTCAGCCAAAATGAGCACTTTTCAGGTGCCTGGAGTAGGTCTAAACTTAGACTCAACTCTGGACGTTTCTGAGATCAGGTGGGGATGTCCAGGTTCCTAGGAATGCTCCACCATGCCTCAATTCAGACTTGGATGTCCTCATATTGGGGACATCCACAGACCTGACTTCTAAAATGGCCCTGGAGACAGTTCTATATCCATTTTCAGATGTCCAAAGCATGTATAGGTCTTCCAAAATGACCCTCTTAGAATACAATTGTCTGGATATATAGTCACTGCAAAGCTATTAGTAAGAATTAATCTATCCACAAAATGATTTGGAGTGGCCTAGTGGTTAGGACAAGGTACCTCAGGCCAGAGGTCCAGGGATTCAAGTCCCACCTGGGGACAGCAATCTCAGGCCAGAGGGACTAGGGTTTCTAGTCCTATAGGCACTCCTTGTGACCTTGGGCAAGCCACTTAACACTCCATTGCCTCAGGTACACATAGATTGTGAGCCCTTTGGGGACAAGGGAATGTACCAAGTACCTGTTTGTAGTGATTACATAATGTAAACTGCTTTGATTGAAGGATAAGGAGGTATAGAAAACTGGTTAACACTAGAAGCCCCAAAGTGCGTCAATTGACGTAAATGCATCTTCAAAGTTGTATACCAGCACCACTGCTAGAGCCATGTCAGTCATGTTCCATGACTTTGTTAGCAAAGTCAAGATGTTCAAATATGTGCATCAAAAATTAATGACAGATGCACCACCTGGCAGGAAAGCACAGTTACTTACCTGTAACAGGTGATCTCTGGGAACAGCAGGAATAAGTCTTCACATATGGGTACGTCGGTACTGACAGAGTCTGCGCGGGAACGCTCCCCAGCGTCCAATCAAAGAGCTTTTGGAAGCATCCCACCACGCCTGCGTGCTGCCTTCCCGCCTTTCCCAACTGCCTCTCGTGCTAAACGCAGTCGTCGTGATAATGCGTCAATTGACACACTTTGGGGTTTCTAGGTAAAATTCCTTTTGGGGTTTCTAGTGTTAAATAAATAACTAGCTAACACCTATGCAAATTTCATAGAGGCTCAGTACTTCACCTCTGCCCTGTACATTTGCTCCCAGACCCCAGCCTCAACGTGAACTGAGCACTTTCACCCTACTCACCTGAGCCAACCACAGCAAACCTTCCCTTTGGTGAGCATCAGCCCGTCCCCCAATCCAGGCACTCTCTCTGCACCCCACTCCTCAATGTGATCCAGGCATTTTCACTCTCTCCTTATCCTTCCTTTTTCCAATCTGGCGGGGACAAGGGGGATAAGAGTATGCCTGGGTCAGTTTGGGCTAGGTGGAGAAAGAATTACTGGATCATATGGCTTATGCTGAAAAGATCACGGGGTATAATTGCTCCCCCTCCCTGCTCCAGATTTATAAGGCATCACTCCTCCATGGAGGCCTGATGCTTTCAGGATTGCTCCTATGTTTGCCAAGCCCCCCCCCCCCCCCCGAAAGATACAGCATCAGCATGAGTTTTGCTTGTACTCTGGCCCCATTCTGTCTGCTCTATGCAAAGCCACAGCTGACAGCTACACCATGATATGGCATCACAGCCGTCGTCTGTGCTCCCAAAGTCTGTTGCTTCCACTCACCTCTGCAGCTGCAGTCCAGAACACTTCATCCCAGCAAGCTGAGCTATGGCCCAAATCTCCTCTGCTGCTGCTGTACTAGCACAATTGTGTACCCCAGCACTACAAGCACCACCGCCTCAATGAAGCCACACCACAGGATCAAGGGAGCATTCTGGGGGTGGATTGTGCAAGGACCACCGAAAGGATATGTGTTGCCCTGGCGAACCTCAATCCCACCACCCCCCTGCTCCAGCCCTCACTTCGATTGGCATCACTGCTGCCCCTCTCCAAGAAGTGACGCGGTGACAATCCTTTTAAAAGAACATCAAGGTACCGGAGTTACCTTCAGCTTCAGCGCTGTGGTGATATTTGTGTTTCAGCCCCCCTTCGATTCCACTTCCTGTTTGCATGGGCATGGAAGCCACTTCCTCCCTATGCAAACAGGAAGTGGAATTGAAGGGGGATGGAAGCACGATCATCACCACGGCACCGAAGATGAAGATAGCTCCAGCGCGTTGCTGCAGTTTTAAAAGTTTTGCCTCCATTGCATGTCCCGGAGAGGGGTGGCAAAGGCAGGGCCAGTACTAAGGTCTCCGGCACCCCCCTGCAACCTACAGATGGTACTCCTCCTTCCTCATTGCTATTAATGGTAAGCTACACCCCCCTCCCTTTTCCAAAACTCCTTTGTGAACTCTGTTCACAGGATGACAGTACTTCTTTTTCAAATCAAATATTGTAAGAAGAAAATTGCAGTGAAAGAGCAAACGCATGGCTGGACTAAAGATCAGTATGGAGGATTAAATATTTAACACTCTATGAACAAAATTAGACAAGGTGCAGAGAAGAGCCACCAGAATGATAAAGGGGATGGAAGGATAACTCTAAGAGGAAAGGCTTAAAGGTTTAGGGTTCTTAACTTGGAAAAAAGACAGCTGAGGAGAGAGATAATAGAGGTCTGGAGTGGAATGGGTCAACATAGATCGCTTGCTTACACCTTCAAAAAGTAGAAAGATTAAAGGCCATGCAATGAAGAAATTGCCCTAAATCTACCATTCCTTAAGAGCACTAACTTCCAAAACTCACACAACAAGGATCCTGCTTAGAAAACGACAGCACCATAAATACTGGTGGGCGCCCTAGAAAACCAGATTCCTACCTAGAAACGCCATGCTAACAGTACACCTGGTCTCGATCACACACTCAGAACATAGATAGACTCTTAACAAGTATGCAATTTATTTATTTTATTTATTTACATTCTCTTATATACCGCGCTATTCAGCATCAGTGCGGTTTACATTGAACAAACTGAAATTACATTGAACAGGGCATTATAACTTGGAGATAACTATTTTACAGGGAACATGGGCTATGGAGGGTTAAGTGGCTTGCCCAAGACCACAAGGAGCACCTGTGGAACTAGAAACCCCAGTCCTTCCGGCCCAAGGTTGCTGTCCTCTAGTGGGATTTGAACCCCAGACCTTCTGGCCTGAAGTACCTTGCCCCAACCACTAGGCCACTCCTCCACTCCACTCCATGCAATAAGTGACCACAAACTGACAATAGAAATATGTAGACAAAAATGAAACTGAAACCCCAAGAAGTCAGCCTCTGCATGCACTGAAACAACAGATAAACAGAAAGAAGCACATGTTAATTACTAAAACTGAGATATGCTTGCCGCTGCGTTCAGTCAACCTCACGACTTTACTCAAGAAAATCAGGGAAACTAATTAGGATCAGAGATGTAATGGGATCATAAGAAAACACAAAAAAAGTGTTTTGCCATGCTCAAATGATTTAAATATAAATCTGCTTTAAAACACCAGGTGCGCTGAACATGGGGCATACATTATATTCCCAACTATGATATCTGCTAAAGAAAAAAGAGGCACATTCTACCAAGAGGAGCTCACGTAAGATTCCTGATCCCCAATGAATAATCAATTCCTCATCAAAATATTCAGATACAATTCTATTGAGACAAGGTTTATAATTTCAACCCTCCCTTTCAAAACCCCCTTCCACCAATCCTCCACCTGTTGGGGCACTCATCTACTGTGAATAAAATTCAGATGAAATTATGAAACCACTATGCTGCCACGTGTCTTGCATTTTTATAATTGCCAGTGCCTAAAATCTAAGATGGTTTGTATAGAGCCAGAGAGCAAAATAAGTGCCGTGAAATGGCAGGACTCAAGGAAGTCCAAAAATTAAGGTGGCTCTTTAGTGAAAAGAAGATGCCACCATCACACTTTTTAGCGGCCCCCTTCAGGGTCCTTTATTTTAAACAAATTTTTACCTAGAAGAAAATCCTGATTCTACAAAAAAATACTATTCAATTTTTACAGATTTTCACACTAATTTTGTAACACTCAACACAGAAATTTCTATTTGAACATGAAAAATTCATGACTGGCCCAAGTTCACCTCAACTCTTTAGGGGCCTTTTACAAAAGTATGCTAAGCAGTTGGCGTGAGTTGCAGCACATGCTAACCCCATGCTGTAACCAGTGATGGGATTTGACCAGTTCGGCCTGGTTTGCGTGAATCGGTTCCTGCTGCAGCCCGCGTTCGCTGAACCAGGCCGAACACAGCATTGCACATCAGGGGATCACAGCATTGGGAGAAGCCTCCAATGCTATCAGAACATTGTCAGGTGGGGGATTGGGTCACTGGGCTACCAGGGAGTTGCATACCTTCAGCGGAGTGCAGCGGCACAAGCGTATAGCCACTGCAACACCTCCATGTGAGGGGCAATAACTCAGTCGTGACACACATGGGAGAGGCTTGGTCCTAACCTGTTCCATGGCGGTTCAGATCCCACCACTGGCTTTAACCCATGGTAACTGTTAGCACGTACTGATTTCCATGGTAACTGTTTTGTGCACATTGGGATGGTAAGTGGGAAGGGTGAGCACCTTATAGTCAGCATATGGGTGCACTGATATCCTCATAAGTGGAGACAAGTGTGTCTGTGCTAATTTTAAGCCACTTTAAGGCATGATGTACTGCACTAAATGCTGGTATCATGTTTTCCAAGTCCCTGATAGTTAATGCGGTGGCGTTGCACCTGGTTTTGAGTGTTATGGGTATGTTAGGGGCAACACCATAGAACTCTTTAGTAAAAAGGAGCCTTTCAAGTTAGCCAGTTCTCATTTCTCACCCTCCTAGAGATGTGAAGACCCTGAAAAAAATGGGAAAATTTGGGAAAAAATGTTAGAGAACAAGTTTATTTTCTAGAGGTTAAAAGTAGAAAAATGAGAAACTTTGGAAAAACTGAGATAAAAGAAATATGAAATATTTTCTTCTACAATATGTAAAATACTTTTTAAGATATGTTTAGTGCAACCAACTAACAAAGAGTGGAGCCATAAAAATAAATTGTTTTTACCTCGCTGCAGAGTCTGCAAAGGGCCTCCATTGGGGAGGGGGGGTTGCTGGCTGTGGTCCCTAGTGATATTTTTTGGCCCCGGCCCCCGGGGCAAAAAGAAAATACAAGTATGCTGGGCAGAGTCACGATAGTTGGGGTTTCAGAGAGGAGAGGAAAAAGAAAAGAAGCTGTCCTACCATTCAGGTTGAGACCGCGAAGGCTGTGGCCTGCTACAAGCAGCCATGGCAGAGGCAGCGATCAGGCTGCTGCAGAGGCTAGAGCCAAGGGAGTGATGTACTGCTGGCTGCTTCCGCAGCGGCAGAACTGACTACAAAGTCTGTCAGCCATAATGGGAGGCTGCGGTTTGTAGTAAGAGCCTCTATGTCAGCTGGTGGATGAGGCCTGCATCAGGCCAAAACTGAACTGAGAGGGGAGCTATAACAGGTCACCCTTCTCCCAGAGTACCGAGCAGATAAAAACAGCAGCTCGCGGGGCCACGTGTGGGCAACATGTCTAGGGCCAGTCTTGACAGGCACTGTTGCTGGCTGTGATTACATCTTTGGCCCGCGGGAGCAGCCTGGCCTATGGGCACACAAAAGTACTGCTGACTTCGATTGGGCCAAAGAGCAAAAGAAAGCCATGATTGGGGACAGCAGTACTTTTGTGTGCTGACGGACAGGCTGCTCCCATGCCACGGGCACCACTGCTGGCCACGATCACCTTCTTCACCTCTTTGGCCTGCGAGAGCAGCCTATCCCACGGGCCCACAACAAACCTCTGGTCGTGATCCCTTCGGCCCGTGGGACAGGCTGCTCCCACAGGACCACACATGACCGCTGGCTGCGATTGCATTCTTCTTTACCTCTTTGGCCCAAAGGAACAGCCTAGCCTGTGGGCCGAAGAGCAAAAAAAAGCCACAATTGAGGGCTAGTAGTACTTTTGTGTGCCCATGGCGCAGGCACCACTGCTTTTCTCCTTTGGCTGCACTTCGGCGCCCTTTACTATCTACACCCCCTGCTGTGCTGACCCGGCTTACGGGGTAGGGCCGGCCCTGGGCAGCGGTGGCAATGGGTGCCCCTGGAGGGCTGGTGCTCTAGGTGACCACCTAGTTCACCTAATGGAAGCAGCAACCCTGCCTGCCCTAGAGCAACAGACAAACACCAATATTATATATACAGATTACTATCCTCTAGGTACCACAGTAATGGGAATCAAATCCATCCATTTTCTTGATTATATAATAAGTATATGCCGGCATCTTAAACAGCCATACATGCCCAAGAAAACAGGTGATATGAAAGCTAAAACCCTTTCTGAAATCACATAAAATCCTAATAAGGGGCCTTTTCACTAAAGTGCAGTAGAAAGTTGCAGTTACCACATGTTAGTTACAAAAAAGTAAAAGCACTGTAACCACAAAGTCTCTGCAGTAACTGCTCGGGTGTACACAGCATCTTCCCATACATTTAATACAGAGACAAAATATTTCCCATCCATTAACTGCTTGCAAATAACGTGGACACATTTAACACCACCTCTCGAGGCGTTATCTGCTGCAGTAACAGTTCAAGTGCGGTCAGTTACTAGGTGCTAACCATAAGTCACAATCCCCACCTATCCCCTGCCCCACTCCATACTATGCAGTTAACGTGGAAATTAGGATGTGCTAAGTGACAAGCTATAGCATTCATTGTTCGCACCAAAGGCATAGTTACCATTGAGTGAGCTTGGCTTTTTGCCTGGAGATGCCGCCTGGTAGGCGCCACCTACTACCAAACTGAGGCGAAAAAACATTAAAGACATCAGTGTCAAAGCAAGGAGGAGGTGAGCACTTACCTCTAAGCAGTGCTGCTGCATCCCTAATGATCCCAGTCTTCACTGTGCTCCCTCTCCCATAGAGCCAGTAAAGCGCTTAACGGCTCCATGTCCTGCTTTTGCATGGCCAAAGTCTCACAATAAAAGCCATGAGGTCTCATAGCTCATACTGTAAAGTTTTGGCCACATGATAGCCCAGGATGAAGAGGACTTAAGTGCTTTACCTGCTGCTGTGGCTGTATTAGATGGCATCTGAAGACCAGGATTGAGAGTCAGTGAGGCAGCACTGCTAGAGGTAACTGCAGCATGTGTCACATTCAACTCCTTCGAGACTTTAATTATGTTATCTGAGCCCCTGGGAAGGGAGAACAGGTGTGGAGTGCTCCTAAGCCCTCCATTACATTCTCTCACATTCACCTTGTAGATCCACCTTGGGCATCTCCCCTCCCCTGCACCCCATCCTCCACTCCCTGGTGCCACCATCTCCAAAGCCCTTCTCAGCCAAGAAGCCCCTTCCCACATATCCTGGCTGTGCATCCGATACCCCAGTTCTTGATCCCTTACATATACACATCCCCTGATCCTGCCTCATACTCCCCCACTGCCCTAGACACCCTATATTGACACCTCACCTACACACAGTCCCACATATCACACTCCCAATGTGCCTCCCCCTCACTTGGTTTGCAGTTTGTTGTGCTGTGAGGGCTTGTGTGCATCAGTGATGCTGAGAGCTAAGCTATCAGTAGCTTAGCTACTGGAAGGGTCTCCCAAGATAGACAGGTCTCAGCTGTTCATGACTTCTATGAACAAGTACAAGCTGAAATTGACAGAACATGCAAACAGGATCTCCTGATAGACACGGGTGACTGGGGCACAAAAGTTGGGAACAAAGAAGAAGACAAAGTGCTTGGAAAATATGGACTTGGCAACAGAAACGAAGCTGGAGAAAGACTGATAGAATTCTGCAAGACCAATGATCTATTCATCTCAAACACCTTCTTTCAGCAATATAAGTGCTGACTGTACACGTGGACTTCACACAATGGATTGTACAGAAAACAAATTGACTACATCTGCAGAAGACAATGATGGAAAAGTTTGATAACATCAACAAAGACAAAACCTGGAGTTGACTGTGGTACAGATCACCAACTACTAGCATGCAAACTCAAGCTAAAGTTGAAAAAGAGCAAGCCACTCGTGAATGTAAAAAATATGACCTTGAGAATATACTACTTGAACTTAAAGACTGTCTGAAAAATCAATTTGCTGCTTTAGATACAAATGACAGAGTTCCAGAAGAGTTATGGGATGACAAGAAGGTTGTCTTGGAAGAAAGCAATAACTCTCTACATAAGGTGAAAAAGCAAAAACAGCCAAAATGGATGACTGAAGAAACTCTAAAAATTGTCCAGAAACGCAGAGAAGCTAAAGCCAAAGAAAGGCAATCACAGTACTACAATGACAAATGCAAGGAAATAGAATCAGAAGCTATTAGAGGAAGAACAAGATCGGCTTTTCTAAAGTTACAAGAGTTAAAGAAAAAAATTCCAGCCTCGAATTGGAATGCTACAAGATACTCAATCATCCATGTTGAATGATGCTGAGAAGATCAAGAAAAGGTGGAAAGAATATACAAATCAAGTGGACCAACAGCTGTTTCAATCTGTACTTTTTTATCCTGAACCACTGGTAATGAATGAAGAAGTCGAAGCAGCATTGAAAGCCTTTTCAAAGAACAAAGCACCCGGCATTGATGGCATTCCCATTGAAGTATTACAGCAATAGGATGAAGCTGTTACCATACTTACAAGGCTCTGCCAGGAAATTTGGAAGACAACATCATTGCCAACTGACTGAAAAAAATCTATTTATACCAATACTGAAGAAAGGTGACCTGAATGACTGTTGAAATTATCGCACAATCGCTCTGATCCCACATGCCAGCAAGATTCTACTCAAGATCATTCACCAGAGACTATAACTATACCTGGAAGAAGAACTGCCTGAAGTGCAAGCAGGGTTCAGGAAAGGGAGAGGAACCAGAGACCTTATTGCGGATGTGAGATGGATCCTTGATAAGACAAAAGAATACCAAAAGGATATCCATATGTGTTTTATTGACTACAGCAAGGCTTTTGACTGTGTAAACCATGAAAAACTCTGGGCCACATTAAGCAGCATGGGTACATCACAACACCTGATCGTTTTCTTACACAACCTTTACATTGATCAAGAAGAAACAGTTCAAACGGAACTAGGAGAAACAGAATGGTTTAAAATCAGCAAAGGTGTATGATAAGGCTGCATACTTTCCCCCTTCCTCTTTAATTTATATGCAGAACAAATCATCAGAGAAGCAGAACTATATGAAGACAACCAAGGTGTAAAGATTGGTGGAAGACTCATCAACAACCTTCACTATGCTGATGATACCATGTTACTGGCTGAAAGTGAAGACGATTTGAAATATTTGCTTCTAAAGATCAAGGAATATAGTCTTAAAATGGGTCTGTACCTTTTCAATAATGTCATATGGCTATGAAAGCTTGACAGTGAAAAAGATAGACAGGAAGAAAATTGATGCTTTTGAATTATGGTGCTGGCGACGAATACTGTGTAAATCATGGACTGCCCAAAGAACAAACCAGTCAGTGCTAGAGGAGATAAAACCTAAGTTTTCCTTAGAAGCTCAGATGACAAGACTTCGACTTTCATACTTTGAACATAACATAAGAATATAAGATATGCCATACCGGGTCAGACCAAGGTCCATCAAGCCCAGTATCCTGTTTCCAACAGTGGCCAATCTAGGTCATAAGTACCTAGCAGTTCCCCCAAAAGACACAGGTTCCTCAATGCTTGTATTGGGTCAAGCAGTGATATCCCGGGTCCCTTTTAATAATGGTTTATGAACCTTTCCTCCAGGAACTTGTCCAAACCTTTTTTAAACCCAGCTACACTAACAGCTCTTACTACATCCTCCGGTAGCAAATTCCAGAGTTTGATTACACGTTGAGAGAAAAAATATTTTCTCTTATTATTCTTAAATAGGTTACCTTGTAGCTTCATTACATGTCCCCTAGTATTTTTATATTGTGATGATGTAAACAATCAATCTACATTTACCCGTTCCACTCCATTCATTAATTTATAGACTTCTATCATCTCTCCCCTCAGCCGTCTCTTTTCCAGGTTGAAGAGCCCTAACCTTTTTAGCCTCTCTTCATGGGAGTAGGTCTTACATCCCCTTTACCATTTTGATGGCTCTTCTCTGTACCTTTTCTAATAACTCTATATCCTTTTTAAGATACGGCGACCAGAACTGCACACAATATTCAAAGTACGGTCGCAAGATGGAACAATACAGAGGCATTATAATATCCTTTGTTTTATTTTCTATTCCCTTCCTTATGATACCTAGCATTCTTTTTGCTCTCTTGGCCACCGCTGCACACTGTGCAGAGGGTTTTAACATGTAATCCACGATGATGCCTAAATCTTTATTTTATTTGGAAACTTTAATATACCACCCCTCCAAAGATCAGGGGCAGTTTACATAAAACAAAGGAACCATACATTGAACATTTTGAGACATTACAACTATTTACAATAAAACGGCTGAACATAGTAACTGGGTGGTGCTTCCCAATGTGGAACCTTGCATCATGTAACCATAGTTTGGGTTGTTCTTTCCTAGGTGCATAACTTTGCACTTGTCCACATTAAATTTTATCTGCCATTTGGATGCCCAGTCTTCCAATTTATCAAGATCCTCTTGCAATTTTCCACAATCCTCTTGGGTTTTAACAACTTTAAATAGTTTTGTGTCATCTGCAAATTTGATAACCTCACTCGTTATTCCCTTTTCCAGGTCATTTATGAATATGTCAAAAAGCAGCAGACCCTGCACAGATCTCCTGGGTACTCCACTATTCACCTTTTTCCATTGGGAAAATTGGCCATTTAGCCCTACCCTCTGCTTTCTATATTTTAACCAGTTCCTGATCCACACTAGTATATTACCTCCTATCCCATGACTTTTTTGTTTTGCCAAAAGTCTCTGATGATGGACCTTGTCAAAGGCTTTCTGAAAGTCCAGATACCCTATATCAACCGACTCACCTTTGTCTACCTGTTTATTCACACCTTCAAAAAACATAAACAGATTAGTAAGACAAGATCTTCCTTGTCTAAAGCCATGTTGGCTGTCTCCCATTAAGCCATGACTATCTACATGCTGAGTAATTTTGTTCTTTATGATGGTTTCTACCACTTTTCCCGGTACTGACGTCAGGCTCACCGGTCTGTACTTTCCTGGATCACCCCTGGAACCCTTTTTAAAAATTGGCGTTATATTGGCGATCCTCCAATCTTTAGGTATTACAGATGATTTTAATGATAGTTCACAGATTACTAAAAGCAGGTCTGCAATTTCATATTTCAGTTCTTTCAACACCCTTGGATGTATACCATCCAGTACTGGTGATTTGCTACTCTTCAGTTTATCAAATAGTTGTAATACCTCTTCCCGGTGTAGCGATATTTCTTTCAATTCTTCTCTAGTATCACCTTTAAATACTACTTCAGTCATGGGTAACATCCCTACATCTTCCTCAGTAAAGACCAAAGCAAAGAATTTATTCAGTCTCTCCGCTATAGGCTTGCCCCCTCTCACTGCCCCTTTTACCCCTCTATCATCTAATGGTCCAACTGACTCTCTCACAGGTTTTTTGCTATGACACTTCATGTGAAAAGAGAGATCATTGGAGAAAGACATAATGCTTGGCAAGGTAGAAGGTCACTGTAAAAGAGGAAGGCCGGCAATGAGATGGAGCGATACAACAGCAGCAGCTCTATCAACAATGAGCTGCTTGGCTGAAGACTGAACAAAGTTTAGGTCAATTATCCAGAGGGTTGCCAGTAGTTGACACCGACTCGAAGGCACTTAACAACAACGTGCCTCCAAAATACACAAGCTTCTACTCTCACATCTCAGACATCTCATTCAAGCAGATACCCCCACACACATACATACCTCTACTGTGTTTAGTACCCCCTACACACCTCACATGTAACCCCCCTGCTCAACACATCCAACGCATGGATCCGCACAAATGTCTATCCCCAATATGCAACCACACACATGCTCTGTTCCAGATACCCCTCAATTTCCACGCACCTTCTCACCCCTACCCCAGCTACCTTACTGGAGCTATGAAGCAGGACCCCCTGCCCCAGTCCTTACTACCTTGGGAGAGATGAGCCCATCTTAATTTTTCCATCCTGGATCCATTCAGTCTTAACATGCAATTTAGTGCATAATAACTGTTAATGCATGGCTGCACTAACCAGTGGCATAACTAAGTGCTTAATACACATTAGGGCTCATTCTGTTCTGGACGCAGATCCCCTCTGAACATCCGGTCTGATTCTAATCCCATGGGGAACGTCTAGCCCCGCAGGATCGGAATCATAAACAGTCCTGTACATGCAGGCCAGGACTGTAATTCAGTCTGGCCTGCACATACAGGACCTTCCTGGCTAACTCAGTCAAGGCTCTTCAATGGAGCTGCAGCACCATAGAAACATAGAAATATGAAGACAGCAAAAGACCACATGACCTATCTAGTCTGTCCTTCCATAACAACTACAACAGTCCCCTTTTTAACTTTAGAGATCCTCTGTGTTTGTCCCATGCTTTTTTGAATTCAGTTACTGTCCTCATCTCTACCACCTCCACTGGGAGACTATTCCATGGATCCACTACTCTTTCCGTAAAGAAATATTTCCGCATATCACTCCTGAATCTATCTCCCTTCACCCTCATCCCATGTCCCCTCATAGCTCTCTCCCTGAACATTTATGCCACGGAGGTATTTAAACATCTCAATCATATGACCTCTATCCCGCCTTTCCTCTAAGGTGTACATATTAAGATCCTTCAGTCTGTCCTCATATGCTTTATAATGAAGACCACTAATCATTTTAGTAGCCACCCTCTGCACCGACTCCATCCTGTTCACATTCTTTTGAAGGTGTGGTCTCCAGAATTGCACACTATACTCCAAATGAGGTCGCACCAAAGACTTATAAAGAGGCATTATCACCTCCTTTTTTCTGCTAGCCATTCCTCTCCGTATGCACCCAAGCATCCTTCTAGCTTTTGCCATCACCTTTTCTACCTGTTTAGCTACTTTAAGATCATCAGACACAACCACGCCTAGGTCCCGCTCTTCTTTAGTGGACAAAACTACTTCACCCCCTATATTATATTGCTCCCTTGGATTGCTGCAGCCCAAATGCATGACTTTACATTTTTTAACATTAAATCCCAGCTGCCAAATTCTAGACCATTCTTCAAGCTTAGCTAGATCCCTCCTCATGTTATCTACCCCTTCCTGGGTGTCTACTCTATTGCAGATTTTGGTATCATCCGCAAAGAGGCAAACCTTACCTGAAAGCCCTTCCGCTATATCACTAACAAAGATGTTAAAAAGAATCGTACCAAGGACAGATCCCTGTGGGCACACCACTGATAACATCCTTCTCCTCAGAGTGAGCTCCATTTACCTGTACTCTTTGTCGCCTCCCACCCAACCAATTTCTACCCCAAGCAGTAACTTTAGGGTCCATCCTTAGGATGCTCAGTTTGTTTATAAGTCGCCTGTGAGGAACAGTGTCAAAGGCTTTACTGAAATCTAAATACACCACATCTAGGGCTCTCCCCTCGGTCCAACTCCCTGGTCACCCAGTCAAAGAAATCAATCAGATTTGTCTGACAAGACCTGCCTCTGGTGAATCCATGCTGCCTTGGATCCTGTAATCTGCTGGACTCCAGAAACCTCACTATTTTCTCTTTCAGCAGCGTTTCCAATAATTTACTCACCACTGAAGTTAAACTAACCGGCCTGTAGTTTTCAACCACATCCTTACTTCCGCTTTTGTTGCCATGGCACTGCGGTTCCATTAAAGAGCCGCGATGTCAGCTGCTGGAAATAAAAAGCTTATTCCCCACAGCCCAACCCCCGATCTGGCCTCCTAAGGCCAGGGTCGGGCTGCGGGGAATGTCCCCTGCCCACCCACCCCACCCCCCGTCCCATCCGTGCCCTGGCATTGAAAATATAACACATCCAGGGAAATTATTCCACCTTGAATAACTTCTCTGCACATGTCGCCGGCCCTTCACGTACAGGGCTGACATTAGAATCAGCCCTGTACATCCAGGCCCGGCGACCATGCACCACCTGCCCAGACTCCGCCCCCGAGCCATTCCTTCCCCACCTCCATCTAACTTTCTCGCACAACTGGCAGGGCAAGGCATGAACAACAGGGATGGACGTCCATCCCCACTATTCCTGTCACAGAATCGAGCCCTTTAGGAAGGGCCCCTGAGTGTCTATAATGGGTACCTTTCAAATTAAATGCATTCTTAATTATCAGTGAATTTCTGCATGTGTCTTTTTAATTTGAGTAGCTTTTTCCATGATCATGGAGAAATAGGACTACTTATCTGTAATCAGCCCTTCCAAAAAGTGGATGAATTCTGATCAGAAGAAAGATCCATTTGTGTTAACACAGTTGTCTCAAGGGAATGACAAAAATCATTCTTGAATAATTTTTCAATCTAATTGCATTTGTACTTCTAACTGCTGTGAGGCCTGTTCAAAATTCATTGGCAAACAAGAAAAATCAGGCAAGACTGAATGGCTTTCCTCTGGAAAATTTCAGCAAAATTGTAAGCATGGAGGGTGGAAAATATCTTTCAGAATCAGTTTGTGTTCAAATGTATTGCAGCTAGATAGCTTGCAAACTACATAATTTTTTCTGTTCTCTTCTACAGTATGTATTACATTTCAATAATCTTTCACATTATTATAAATGCATCCACAATCAAATTAATAGAAAAATAATCACTCACATTAATGATAATATGCACAATCAAGAATCCAAGATGCCCCAGGAAAATAACAAGAATGTTTTCATGAAAGCAGTAGAAATGCCAACAGTTAAATAACATTAAATTATACAAGAACTCTAGAATCACAATTTTTCCAAATCACTGCTGAACTCAGGTCTTTGTGATCTAGAAAAGACTTCAGTTGATCAGGTTTAAAGAAAAAACATATGAATTTGAACCATATGTAATACCCAATGCCAATACCAGAGATCTGATGGCCAGAAAACTATGCCTAGGTCTCATAAGAAACAGCTGGAAAGGTTTGTACAGTACAACCCAAAAACATTTAAGCACGTAAAGGAAAATACAACCTAAAAAGCCAATCCCAATCTGACTCTAAGACCATAGTCACCAACAACGAGGCCTTCCCAACCATTTCAAGAAGTAAATCCCCAGAGAGCTTTGCAGATATATCAATTTCAGGCGTTGAAGGTCCAGATTTCCTCTGCGTTTGCACTTCCAAATTACCTTTGGATGGCACATAATATGCCAAAAGTATTGGACAAAAACAGAATTTTGTGTCCTGCAGCGCCTCACATATATAACTCTTAACGTTCAATCAAGGCACATTATGAAGCAAAGGGAAACTCAAAATCCTAACATTATGACATCAAAGCATATTTTCCATATTTTCAATTTTTTCAAGTCATAATAAAAATGGTTTTAACTTGTTTAATTAATTTCTCCCTCTACAACAAAAACATTCTAAACAAAACTTTTCAACATTTTTATTCACATAATTGCATCCTGTTTTCAAATTTCACCACATCATGCTATAACCTTAACTTAGTAATAACCAGTTTTTCAAGCAATAGCTTTCAAAATTAGTCTGACTGAGCCCTCAGCCACGTCCTCTTCCTCCTGAAGCTGGGACACTTCTAAAAGCACAGTTGTAGTTCAGCATTGATAAAGATACTTCCCATATGTGCCGCAAAAGCAATCTCGCCTCCTGG
This sequence comes from Ichthyophis bannanicus, assembly GCA_033557465.1. Taxonomy (NCBI): domain Eukaryota; kingdom Metazoa; phylum Chordata; class Amphibia; order Gymnophiona; family Ichthyophiidae; genus Ichthyophis; species Ichthyophis bannanicus. The sequence goes on from CM066043.1 coordinate 171,628,565, forward strand.
GAAATACTCAGAAAACAATGTCATAGAAACGGCCAACAAATGGCAAACTGTGGCTTCCAGAAAAAGAAACCTCAACTGCTACTGACACAGCATTCACTTTCATCGCAGGCTTACCAAGTTACTGCACAGAAGTCTGCACTCATAAAATCTCTTGGCAGTGTCTCACTGCCTGAGGACTCAGCTCAGAGCATGACTCAGTCAATGGGTCCATTGTCCCAGAAACACCATCCACAGCCTAAAGCAAATCTAGCATCTCCTCAGAGTCATGAGATGTGTCCTGTTTCCAAAATGTTCCACAGGTAGTTAAACCGCGTCAGCATCCAAGAAAAAGACCCAGTCTCTTTCCAGCTCTTTATTACAATTAATACAGTTAAAGCACTTACAGTACTGCAATAGTTGCAATGAAGGGGCAGCACTGTTCTGGTTAAAAATGTAGTAGACTGAGTGACTGAAATAACTAGAAACATGACCTATCTAGTCTTCCCTTCCATACCAACTACTATAGTCCTTTTTGTTCCCTTTAGAAATCTTCTGTATTGGTCCCATGCTTTCTTGAATTCAGCTACTGTCCTATTCTCTACTACCTCCACAGGAAGACTATTCTATGCATCTACCATTCTTTCCGTAAAGAAACATTTCCGCATATTACTCCTGAGTCTATCCTCTTTTACCCTCATCTTATGTACCCTCGTTGAAGAGCTTGCTTTCAATCAAAAGAGGCTTTCCTTTTGTGCATTTATGCCATGGAGTTATTTAAATGTCTCTATCATATATCTCCTCTATCCCACCTTTCCTCTAACGTATACATATTAAGATCTTTAAGACTGTCCCCATATGGTTTATAATGGATACCACTAACCATTTTAGTGACCATCCTCTGCACCGACTCCATCCTGTTTATATCCTTTTGAAGGTGCGGTCTCCAGAATTGCAACAATACTCCAAATGAGGTTGCACCAGAAACTTATAAAGAGGTACTATCACCTCCTTTTTTCTGCTGGCCATTCCTCTCCCTATGCACCCAAGCATCCTTCTGGCTTTTACTGTAGCCTTTTCTACCTGTTTAGCCACTTTAAGATAATCAGAAACAATCATGCTCAGCTCCTGCTCTTCCTTCATAGACAGAGAAGTACCTCACCCCCTACACTTATACCACTCTCTTGGATTTTTGAAGCCCAAATGCATGACTCTGCATTTTTTTAGCACTAAATCTCAGCTACCAAATTCTCAACCATTTTTCAAGCTTAGCGAAATCCCTCCTCATCAGGGCCGGCCCATCCATTGAGCGAGAATGTTTTTTGCACAGGGCCCCGCGTTTCAGGGGGCCCCGCACAAAGAACATTCTGCATAGGTAAATAAAAAAAAAAAAAGCTGGCTGCTGCTGCTGCCGCCGTGGCAGCAGCAGGATCGAGTATCCGCGGGGCCCCCCCTGCCCAGAAGAGCCTCCCTGCATCACCTCCCTCTCGTGCTGGCTTTCAGAGCCGCGAAGGGAGAGTTTTCCTTTTGTGGCTCTTTTAGGCCTGCTGGGGCCCAGGGCTGATAGGAAACAGGAAATGCCTGTTTCCCATCAGCCCCAGCGGGCTTAACAGAGCCATGAGGGAGAAACTCTCCCTTCGCGGCTCTGAAAGCCAGCGTGAGAGGGAACGGATGCAGGGAGGGAGGACTCTGCCAGGCAGGGGGGCCCCGCGGACACTCGATCCTGCCGCTGCCACGGCGGCAGCGGCAGAAACCAGCTTTTTTTTTTGTTTAATTTTGCTGATGAGTGGAGGGGGGTTAGGACTGGCTATGGGATGATGGGGGGTTAGGACTGGTAATGAGCTATGGGGGCTAAAACTAAAAATGGGGTGATGGGGGGTTAGGACTGGAAATGGGCTGATGCGGGGTTAGGATTGGCAATGGGCTATGGGGGAGCTAGGACTGGAAATGGGCTGATGGGGGGGTTAGAACTTGAGGTGGGCTGATAGGGTTAGGACTGGTAATGAGCTGTGGGCTGATGGGGGGTTAGGACTGGTAATGGGCTATGGGGATCTAAGACTGGAAATGGGCTGATGGGGTTAGGACTGGAAATGGGCTGATGGGGGATTAGGACTGGTAATGGGCTATGGGGGGGCTAAGACTGAAAATTGGGCTGATGGGGGCTTAGGACTGGTAATGGGTTGGGGGAGGTTGCTAGGACTGGAAAAGGGCTGAGTGGAAGGGGAGGCTTGAACTGCAAATAGCTGATGGGGACGGGGGCTTGGAATGGAAATGGGCTGAGTGGAGGGGAGCTAGGATTTGACATGGGCTGATGGTGGGGCTAGTAAAGGACTAGAAATGGGCTGATGGGGGACTGGGATTGGAAATGAGCTGATGGAGGGACTCAGATAGGACTGGAAATGGATGGGGGAGCTAGGACTGGAAATGGGCTGATAGGGGGGGGGCTAGGACTGGAAATGGGCTGATGCGGGGCCTAGAAGGGAGCGGATGCTGGGTGGGGCTGGAACTAGAAGGGAGCTGATGTTGGGGGAGGATTAGAATGGGATGGTGCTGGGAGAGTGAAATGGAGAGGGGAAAAATATTTTGTGTGGGAGGGAAGAAAAATCTACAATTGGCCGGGTATTGGGAGAGTAAGTGGGGATTAAGGATGGAGGGGTAAAATTTGAGTGGATGAAATAGGAATGAGGAAAGAGCAAAAGGAGAAAGATTAGCATGCTAAAGCAGATGTAGAGAGAGAATGGAAAAAAACTAGAAGAGAGAAGAAAGGACAAATGGACAGCAGGCGATGGAGAGTTAGCAGATGACATGAAGAAACCAGAAGAAAGTGGCTGGAGCAATTGCAACTGAAAAAAAATGCACAAAAGGTAGAAAAATCTCTATTTTGAATTTATTAACTGGAATATGTCAGCTCTGGGAAATGTGCACATTAACTTCTGCACTTTGTTTAGTACAAGAGGAAATTAATTTATAGTTTTATTTCTACAGTGTTGTTGTATATTCCAAGTTTGGCTTTTGGGGTTCCCACTTTAATTATAAAATTAAATTCTTTTTCGAGAGCAGTTTTGTTTATTCCATGTAATCTTTATGTTTTTTGGAGCGCTGAATCAAAAAATGACCTCCATTTTGTCATAGGACATCACTTTTCCTGACAATTTAGGTAACTATGTTCAATAAGGCAGTACCTCTAAATAAATGGAAATAGACTTATAAAATTAAAGTTTTATTACAATATTTTCATGAAAATCCTTTTTTGAACTGAAATGAGCTCACCTACACACACTAAACTCGATTCTTCTTCCTTGTGAGGCTCCTCTTGGTGCATTTATGCTTGTGAGTAGCATCTGGAATGTCTCTCTCAAGCATCCAACAGTGTCTGCCATCATTGTAATGCTCCATTTTCCCTGGTATCTCCTTTCCATCTCTTTAATGTCTTGATGGAATCGTTCACCTTGTTCCTCACTCACAGCTCCCAAATTTTCAGGAAAGTAGTCAAGGTGGGACTGGAGGAAATGCACTTTCAAACTCATCAGGCAACCTAAAGCTTGAAATGCTTTCAGCATTCGTCCAACGATCTTTTTGTAGTGAGGATCTTTGTTATTGCCTAAAAATTTCTGTATGACTTCTTTAAATGCAATCCACCCTTCTTTTTGAGGATCCGTCATGGTATTGACAAACTGTTGATCAACTATAAGCCTTCTAATGTCTGGTCCGACGAACACACCTTCCTTCAATTTTGCCTCCGACAGGCCTGGAAACTTGGTGACCAAGTATTTGAAGCATTCTCCATCTCTTGGAAGTGATTTTACGAATTGCTTTATCAATCCCAATTTTATGTGGAGAGGTGGTAGAAGAACTTTATGGGAAGGTACCAAAGTTTCTCGGAGGACATTTTTTTCACCGACTGTTAGCACCCTCATCTGCAAACTCTTCTTGGTCCAGTGATTTTGTCGGTCTCGACTGTCCCATAGACACAGAAAACAAGGATATTTGGTATACCCAGCTTGCTGCCCGAGCAGCATGCACAAGACCTTCAAGTCCCCACACACTTGCCAACCATGGTCTTCATATTTAAGTTTACGAAGAACCAATTCCAAGTTCTCGTAGGTTTCCTTCAAGTGTACGGAATGACCTACAGGTATGGAAGCGTAAAAAACGTTGTGGAGTAAACCTGCTTTGAGACTTCTTTTTGAAGAATCTATAAAAAGACGCCATTGCTCTGAATCATATTGGATTTTAAATTGACCCATCAGACCTTCGACATCGATGCAATAAACCAACTTGTCTTCCTGGGCGAAGTAAGGAACGAACTCCTTTTCACGATGTCTGAACCATGAAGATGACACTCCTGGCAACAATAAATTCCTGCTTTTCAGCCTTGATCCGAGTAACTCAGCGGCATCTTTGGGAAGATTCAAGTCTCTTACCAAATCATTCATCTCCTCCTGAGAAAACAATTTTGGTCTTGTATCATCTTCAAAGTCAGAACTTGATTCGTCATCTGGTTCAGGTATGACTTCATCTTCATTGGAGCTAGGTATCTCTTCCAAGGTAGCAGGGTGCTTGGGTACTGGTATATCTGTGCCATGGGGGATGGGACGAATTGCTGAGTGAAGATTGGGGTATGAAATGGAATGCTTCCATTTGGAATTAAACCCTTTCACATCGCATGAACAAAAGTAACAGTCGTCACTATGGTTCTTTTGCTCTCGCCATACCATAGGAATCCCATAACGGAAAGATTTTTTCTTACCCTTGAACCAGTTTCGGAGGTCCTCAACACACCGTTTGTACACTTTATGATGCGCCCAGACTTTATCTTGATCTCCAATTTTTAGTCCAAAGTATGCAAAGTATACTTTTTTCACAAAGTCTGTTATATTCTGCTGTTGCTTCAACACTGTATATTCACCACAGATGAAACAGAAACTGTCTGGCAAATTAATACACTTTCGCGGAGCCATAACATAACGGTTGAAGAATGATGAGCTAACACGAATTGCGATGAAAAAGTGTTAACAGCCTAGAACCAAGAATCTGATGATGATTCGTGCACAAGTGTGGCATGCAGGAGAGAGCAGCTCTGTGTCTGTACACAAGATGTCACAGTGCTGGCCACGCCCCCGTGCACTGACCGGAGCTGCTGCTATCTGCCCTGTGTCTCCCTCCCACTGGATTCTTCAGGAAAGATTAACCCCTTCTACCATTAGAAGCACGAACTTAAAACTTGCTTATCTTATGTATATATTGCTGACCATCAGATTTACAGTGCTATATTTTTTTTTACATAACTCAGACAACCCCTTTAAGTTTTTTTTTGGCATTTTATATCTTAAATGCACTTATGTGAATTAATTAATAGTAATTTGAAAAAAATTTGATAAATTTGAAGACAATTTTGCATGTTGTGGCAAATCATGACGTCTTGGAGTTTTTTCAATATTTTATTTGTTTTCAGCACACCAAAATACATGGAAATTAGATGAAAATAATCAAACAGCTTTTTAGTCGCAGACCTGTGTTATTGTCTTCCTGTTTCTAAATTGTGATTCCTTGTTTGGTGATGGTCTATGTTCTGCATGTGTAACTGAGCTGAGTTATTCTGTTTATGTAATTCCTATTTGACATTGCCACTTGTTCTCTTTCCCCAGTAGGTCATGTATTGTTATTCTCTGAAATGTATTGTTTTAATATTTGCAGTGTTGCCTTTTGATAGGTAGGGGTATGGTGCTTTGTGAGTCCTGGTAGTGCTGTTACGACATGGCGGGTTTGCTATGGGTTCTAAATGGGCAGTGTTTGTAGTAGTTCCTAATGTGCCTGGCAGTTTGCACTGGATTATAGCAATGTAGAAATCTTTTAGTCTTTCTTTATCCAGACACTCATTAAGAGGCATGTTTACTAAAAGTTAGTGTATGGTAACATTATGCAAATATTTATGCAAATGAGGCTCCTTATGCAAATGAGGCCCCGCACCGAGTCTCCGCACCCCCCTTGGGCAGCCCCTGCTCCTCATGTTATCTACTACTTCCTGGGTATCTACTCTATTGCAGATTTTGGTATCATCAGCAAAGAGGCAAACCTTACCTGACAGCCCTTCTGCAATATCACTAATAAAAATGTTAAGAAGGATCAGAACAAGGACAGATCCCTGCGGCACATCACTGGTAACATCCTTCTCCTCAGAGTGAGCTCTGTTTACCTGTACCCTTTGTCACCTTCCACTCAACCAATGTCCAACCTAGTCAGTCACTTTAGGGTCCATTCCTAGGGTGCTCAATTTATTTATAATTCAGCTGTGCAGAGCGATGTCAAAAGCTTTACTGAAATCTAAGTACATCACATCTCGCAAAGAAATCAATCCGATTTGTCTGACAAGACCTGCTCTAGTAAACCCATGCTGCCTCGGATCCTGCAATCCATTGGACTCCAGAAACGTCACTATCCTCTGTTTTATCAGCATTTCCATTAATTTACTCACCACAGCGCTCAGACTAACCAGTCTGTAGTTCTCAACCTCATCCTTATTTCTGCTTTTGTTTAAAGGGACCACATGTGCCTTTCTCCAGTCCTCCGGGACCACTCCCAACTCTAAAGAAGCATTGAAAAGATCAGACAATGAAGCCGCTAGAACGTCACCAAGTTCCTTCAATACTCTCAGATGTATCCCATCCAGCACATTGCTTTGTCTATTTTTAGTTTAGCAAGTTCCTCATGAATGCAGTCTTCAAAAACTTGTTCAAGATTCCCATCACTTCTGTTCCTGTTTGTGTGTGTTTTCTGAGGTCCTGCTCCTGCCCTTCATCTGTGAACACAGAACAGAAATATTTGTTAAGCAATTCTGCTTTATCCTTATCAGCTTCTACTTATTCCTCCCCTTCACCCTTGAGTCTGACAATACCACTTTTGCCCTTCCTCTTCTCACTAACATATCTGAAAAATGTTTTGTTCCCCCCCCCCCTTTTTTACTTCATTTGCTATTTTTCCTTCTATTGGTATCTTTGCTTTTCTGACTTCCCTATTGTCACAACCGTGGCAGAACCCTCTTATAAAAGGCCCCTATAAGACTGAAGGACCACGACATTGCTGACAGCGGTTGATGCCTTGCATAGGCCATACTGAGAAACGTCTTTGCACTTCAAATAAGAAAGTGAAAATAACCCTGGGAAGCTCACAGCTGAGTGCTAACATGCATTTTCATGAGTTACTTGTTAGCTGTTACTTCTCTGTCTTACTATTCTGCTTTTATTATCAGACAAGGCAGTGAATTTCATGGCCTTAAGGGAATTAAATGGATGCCATTAAATCTGTGAGTCAGCAGCAGCCAATAGCAACACTGACAGCTTTGCTGTCACTCCCTGCTGCAGAAGTAAGGAGCAAATGTCATCCCGGAGTAGTGCAACTGGCCAGTAGACAGAACCAGGAAGTCCATTTCCTCAAACATTTGCTTTTCATTATGGGCTGATCATGGTTCATGTAAGTAATTTCTCTTTGCCATGCTCAAGAGTTTCTCACATGTTAAGGGGTGTAGAAGTAGTAAGCAAAATGGGAAGAAGCCTTTTAGCACTTCAGACGTTTGGGGATCGTTATTGAAAGGGTTGGTCTGGTGAACCTTTCAGGTTAGCTAGACAAATTCTGAGGTTTGAATTGCAGTGAATACATTTTATGCACATAAGTTCTTAATGCTCAAAAAACTGAGCCGCCTAAAAAGAGATAGAGATGGGGCATTCATGGGTAGGTCTCTAACTTTTTGCGTTCAGCACTGATAAGCCACAGTCTTAACTGTGATGGCCAGTACACGCATGACTTTAACACAAGATATTCAGCGGCGGATTCATACACATAAATCCAGCTGAATATCCAAGAAACATTGTGCATATAATTTAGTCCAGTTAGCATATTTTCTTAGCACTTTTTAATTATTGGCCCCTTTGTGTTTATGAGGTGCCCTCAATATGTCCTCTACTGGAAACAAGAGTTCTTGCAGACTGTGGAAGCAATGTAATAAGATCTGGGGAGCTTAGCACGTTTCTATTGGCAGGTTCTGGGCACATTTTTCTGCACCGAGATGGCCGCCCTATGCACAGAAGAGTTCAAGAAAACTCCACTCAGACAAATGCATAGACTGCACATTGTGGTGATGGAGGTATTAGCTATTAAACACACAAGACCCAAAGGCTTAATGCACGGCTTTCTAACACGGGGACTTCAGCTTAAGATCTGAGGAGGGGTACTACGTTAACTCATTTTCCTGCAGCTAATGTTACTAAAGTTGCTCAGTTTCAAGAGGAGGCCTTTTGGCCATTCCTGGTTTTGAACATAGACCCCAAGCAGTGTGACATTTTTAGTCCCTGATGCTAATAATACATTGAAATCAGTGCTGCAGGTCCCATAACGCATCATAATGGAATTGTCAGAAAACCAGTACTGGCCTAAAATCTTCCTGGCAACTCTGAACGAGCTTGCATGTGTCAGAAGAGCGAAAGTGTGTGTGTCTGTGTGTCAGAGAGTGAATGAGTGGATGTGTACTTGTGTCTTTGCTAGGGGCAGTGTTGTCTAAATAGAATTTCCTTTGAGAAACTGGGCTGGTGTAGAGAAGTCTACTGGAACATATGCACCCTAAGTAGAGGGACGTTTGTCTGTGGAATGTTCCCAGCTATGCAGTCAGCTGGACAAATTCCTTTGAAAAATGTCCTAATACTGCCTCCACTCAATCTGTATCTTTCAGAGGCACCAAAGAAAGCAAAATATTGTTTTCTTTTCTTTTGCGAAGCCTTTTTGACACTTGAAACTTAAAATTTAGACCTAGACTTTTCTCTCGTGTTCAAAAGCGGCCTTCACGTAACTTATCTAATCTTATCCATATCCCTCTCCTCTCCCCTTCTCATGTGCCTTGTGGAACGCACACTTTGACTCTAACAAACTTGCTTTTACTCATGACCTTTTTATCTCTAATGCCCTACACCTCCTTGCTCTGAGATCTGGCTTCTCCCTGACGACACCGCATCTACTGCCGCTCTCTGTCTCGGGGGCTAACAATTCTCCCACACTCCTCGTCCCACTGGCCGTGGAGGTGGTGATGGGCTTCTACTTTCTCCCTCTTGTCAATTCCAACCCCTCATCCTACCTCAGTCTCACTCCTCTCTCTCCTTTGAAGTCCATTCCATCCGCCATTTCACTCCACTCCCCCTCCGAGTAGCTGTTATCTATCGGCCTCCCGATAAGCCTGTTTCTACCTTTCTTACTGACTTTGACTCTTGGCTATCCATCTTTTTTGACCCCTCCTCCCCCACTCTTATTCACGGAGATTTTAACATTCATGTCGATAATCCCTCTGATCCCCATGCTTTAAAGCTCCTCTCCCTTACCTCCTCGCTCGACCTTCAACTCTGTTCCTCTGCCCCCACTCACCAGCTTGGCCACTGCCTTGACCTGATATTCTTCTTTAACTGCTTACCCTCCAACTTCTGTAACTCAGTCTTTCCCTTATCCGACCACCACCTCTTAAGTCTTAATATTCATCATCCCTTGCTTCAGCCTTGTCCTGTCTCCACCAACCTATTTAGAAACCTTCTTGCCATTGATCCCTTAGCTCTCTCTTCCACCATTTCTTAACCCCTTTTTGCCACTCTGCCATCCAAATCTGTTGATGAGGCAGTGACCTCTTATAATGCTGCACTCTCCTCGGCCCTGGATGCTCTTGTCCCGCCCACCCCACGTCCTGTAAAGCGTTCTACACCCCAACCCTGGCTCACACCCACTGCCCGCTATCTACGCTCCTGTGCCCGCTCTGCCGAGCGTGTTTGACTCAAATCCTGTTCCCGTGCTGACCTTCTTCACTTCAAATTCATGCTTATCTCCTTCCAATCAGCCATTGCACTTGCCAAGCAAGACTACTACATCCATCTGACTAACTCTCTTGCCTTCCATCTCTCATATCCTGAACCTATCGCTCTCCACCGCAACCTTCCCTGCTGACTTCAAGCATGCTGTGGTCACACCCCTCCTCAAGAAACCCTCACTTGATCTCACCTGTCCTTCTAATTATCAACCCATCTCTCTCCTTCCCTTCATCTCTAAACTACTTGAGCGTGTGGTCTACCACCGCTGTCTCGATTTTCTCTCCTCTCACACCCTCCTTGATCCTTTACAGTCCCGGTTTCCATCCCCTTCATTCCACTGAAACAGCTCTTAACAGTCTCTAATGACTTGTTCCTGGCAAAATCCAATGGCCTTTTTTCTGTCCTCATCCTTCTTGATCTCTCTGCTGCTTTCGACACTGTTGACCATAACCTTCTCCTCGTCAACTTGTCCTCACTTGGTTTTAAGGGCTCTGTACTATTCTGGTTCTCCTCCCACCTCTCCCATTGCTCTTTCAGTGTGTGTTCTGGTGGCTCCTCCTCCTCTGCCACCCCGCTCCCAGTTGGTGTACCCCAGGGTTTCGTCCTGGGACCACTCCTTTTCTCTCTCTATACCCAATCCCTTGGTGCCCTTATCTCTTCCCATGGCTTTCATTACCATCTCTATGCTGACAACTCTCAAATCTACCTCTCTATGCCTGAAATCTCTCAGAGACTTTTGGCAAAACTAAAGAGTCATGGGATAGGAGGCAGTGTACTATTGTGGATCAGGAATTGGTTAAAAGATAGAAAGCAGAGGGTAGGGCTAAATGGCCAATTTTCCCAATGGAGAAAGGTGAATAGTGGTGTACCCCAGGGATCTGTGCTGGGTCCGCTGCTTTTTGACATATTCATAAATGACCTGGAAAGTGGAATAACGAGTGAGGTTATCAAATTTGCAGATGACACAAAACTATTTAAAGTTGTTAAAACCCAAGAGGATTGTGGAAAATTGCAAGAGGATCTTGATACATTGGAAGACTGGGCATCAAAATGGCAGATGAAATTTAATGTGGACAAGTGCAAGGTTATGCACCTAGGGAAAAACAACTCAAAACTATAGTTACACGATGCAAGGTTCCACATTAGGAACCACCACCCAGGAAAAAGATTTAGGCGTCATTGTGGATACCATGTTAAAACCCTCGGCCCAGTGTGCAGCAGCGGCCAAGAGAGCAAATAGAATGCTAGGTATGATAAGGAAAGGAATGGAAAATAAAACAAAAGATATTATAATGCCTCTATATCGTTCCATGATGAGACCGCACCTTGAATATTGTGTGCAATTCTGGTCGCCGTATCTTAAAAAGGATATAGCGATTTTAGAAAAGGTTCAGAGAAGAGCCACCAAAATGGTAAAGGGGATGGAAGGATACTCCTATGAAGAAAGGCTAAAAAGGTTGGGGCTCTTTAACCTGGAAAAGAGACGGCTGAGGGGAGATATGATAGAAGTCTATAAATTAATGAACGGAGTGGAACAGGTAAATGTAGATCGATTGTTTACCTTATCAGAATATAGAAAGACTAGGGGACATGCAATGAAGCTACAGGGTAAACTATTTAAGACTAATAAAAGAAAATATTTTTTCACTCAACGTGTAATCAAACTCTGGAATTTGTTACCAGAGGATGTAGTAAAGGCTGTTAATGTAGCTGGGTTTAAAAAAGGTTTGGACAAGTTCCTGGAGGAAAGGTCCATAAACCATTATTAAGAAGGGACCCAGGATATCAATGCTTGAACCAATACAAGCATTGTGGAACCTGTGTCCCTTGGGGAAACTGCTAGGTACATATGACCTAGATTGGCCACTGTTGGAAACAGAATACTGGGCTTGATGGACCTTGGTCTGACCCAGTATGGCATATCTTATGTTCTTATGTTCTCTCCAGCTATCCAGACCAAGATCACTGCTTGCCTTTCTGACATTGCTACCTGGATGTCTCACTGCCGCTTGAAACTGAACATGGCCAAGGCTGAACTCCTTATCTTTCCCCCCAATGCCTCCCCTCCTCTTCCCCCTTTCTCAGTCTCTGTGGATAACTCTGTAATCCTTCCTGCCTCCTCGGCCCGTAACTTGGGGGTTATCTTTGACTCTTCTCTCTTTTTCTCCACACATATCCAGCTCGTAGCTAAGACATGCCGTTTCTTTCTCTACAACATCAGCAAAATTCGCCCCTTCCTTTCTTTTTTTTTTTTTTAATTCTTTATTTTCGTTTTGCAACAACAAAGGAAAGGAAGACATACAACTAAGAGACAAATACATACATGTAATGTGATACATACACCAAAGCAAACCCCCACCCCCCCCCTCCCCCCTGCTTTCTTCTCTAGAAACAAAAACATTTCGAAGCGGGCGTGTACTGACATTATTGTGTTACAAAACCTTACAGCGATCTGAAACATTATTATGTTACAAAACCTTACAGCGATCTGAAACATGATGATGTACATTAAACAGACATGTCGAAGCAATGAGCAGATGGTACATGATCATTGAGCATCTGCCATTTAGACAAGCAAGAATGAAATTGGGTATGGAAAATAGCTCTCCGAGATATCTGCTCATATTTACTATATAAGCAGACAAGGTTCCACTATTCATTGACAGCAAGTCGAGAGCTATCCCTCCAAGTCCCCGTAATCAAACATATGGCTATACCCAGCATGAAATCAGGAGAAAGCGACCCTTCTTAGGAAGAGAGGGGACCCCCGCCACTGAGCGGAGTCCCACAGTCGTCCAAGAAAGAGGCTCGTGTGAAGGTGCAAGATAAAGGAAATACGACCCCAGACCCGCCCCCAGTTAAACCTGTAGTTAAGGACATTTACAAGAACATGAACGAGGGTTCCCACATCAGTATGGCAAGACCTACACAGGCCCCTGGCAGTTGTGTTCCATTTGACTATTTTCCTGGAATATAAGAACATCTATGTGCAAAAAGACGAGAGTTGAGTTTTGGATTAGCTAAAGCAGATCGGGAAACCCGCATTGTGTTGCTCCAGAAAACGCTTCCAATGCACAGGGGTTAAAGTGGTTTGCGGTTAGCAAGCCCAGGCTTGTTGGATTCTACAAGTGGCAGTATCTGTACCCTGACATAATAGTTTATAAAAGTTAGAGGCTACTCCATGTGTACTACTAATAGAGTGAATTAGTTCTAATAGCCCATCCTTAGTAGGGACAGAGGGCGGCATGATTGGAGCACTTTTGAGGCAGCATGTAAGCTGCATCAATTGAAAATAATGTTTCGCTAGTAACGCAAATCCCTGTATAGATCAGAAAAGGTTTTCCAACGAGCTGCAGAAAGAGCGTTGGGGTGTCCTGATTTCCCCTGGAGTACCATGGTCTGGAAGTAATCATACATGGCTGCTCGAATTTCAAACCGAAACTCTGGCTGAGTTAATAGGGCTCTATCAAAGAACCAGGCCCCCCGGATTCCCTTGAAGTGCAGTAGTATGGTAGTGAAAAGAAATAGCAGCATGATCTGAAATATACTGGGAGTGAATCTTTGCAGCGTCCACCTGGGGAACTAACAGTGTTGATATTAGAAAGAATCTATGCGAAACTGGGATTTGTGAGGGGAAGAGAAGAAGGTAAAGTCTAGCTCATTGGGGTGTAGTAGCCTCCGTAGATCGACTAGAACAATATCTTTGATCATAGAGGTAAGCGCGATATGACTCTTGGGGGGACCACTTATCCTGGCGACTATTTGTCAATCAGAGGATCAAGAACTGAATTGAAATCCCCCCCACTATCAATGAAGAAGATTAGCAGGCCTGCGCAGCCTGAGCAGTAATAGCATCAGGGCAGGGTCATCCAGATTAGGAGCATGAAGGCATATACATGTAATTTTAAAGTTACCCATCTTGAGGTGAACTCTGGGCCATCTACCCGCTGTGTCTAAGCAAGTCGCAGTAATAGTAGCATGCAGAGATTTCCTATCCAATATAGCAACCCCACACTTTCCTAGAAACAGCTGGGGAGTAGGCGGCCACCATGTAAGGTTTAATATGAGGTGGAAAGTTTCCTTCGAATTGAATGTGTGTTTCTTGGAGAAAATCAGGTCCGCAGCCTCTGACTTAGATAGCTTAAGAGTTTTCCTCCGTTTTATCGGATTATTGATTCCTTGTACGTTCAATGAAAAATCTTACATGGTGCCATCAGTCGATACTAGACATTTTAGGTAAGAGCGCTTGAAAACTTACAACATAATCAGAAATCTGTACAATAATGACATAAGCACCAAGTATGCTGGCCAATACACCATATTGAAAAGTATGTACCAAAGTAACTTAGAGAAGAAGCAAACCCCCAATGAATATGGCGACCAGATGTCTGCGGGAGGAGGCCCTAGAGAGGAAGATAAAGACATAATAAAAGAAAAGAAACACCAGAGTCCATAAGAAACACTGTCTCTGATACTCGTCGAGGCTACTATGGGTAGATGGAGTCGGGTCCCAGATATCTTCAAAATAAGGCGACAGACCTCCCTCGACAGACTCTTCGCTGAGCCGCGGTAAATCCAATATGGCAGGCACAGCGGATATGAGAGTACTGGCAGGAATATTCTGGAAATCAGCGCATCAAGTCGGCTTCTTTAGAGTCCAAAAACTCCGCTAGTAGATCAGGGTCCTCAAATGTTCTTGTCTGATTGGTGAAGCGTGACTCGGAGCTTGGCCGGGTACATCAGGCCATAGCGTGCTTGTAGTTGTTGAAGCCTTGGCCGAAATTCCAGAAAGGCGCTTTCGGCGGTCGACCGTGGGTTTAGCCAAGTCAGGATAGAAGGAGACCTTGTGGCTCTCAAACTCCATATGGCCCTTTGCCCGGGAGGCACTGAGAATTTGTTCCACATGTTGATATCTCAAAAGTCGAAAGATGATAGGCCGCGGGTCTTCCTGTTGAGCGTTATGTTTGTGGGTACACGATGAGCGCGATCGATCTCCAATTCTTTGGTAAAGGTGATTTGGAGCAGGGAAGGGAGGATTTTACTTAAAAACTCCTTCATGTCTCCCAATTCCGCTCCCTCCGGTATGCCCACGAGTCGTAGGTTGTTGCGGCGCGCTCTATTGTTGCCGTCTTCCACTTCTCTGCAAGGCCCGCACCTGACGTTCAACTTTGTCAAGTTTGGACAGCCGGACCGCATGGGAGTCTAATATACTCTCCATTTTGTCCTGACGCGAAGAGAGCCCCTCTAGCCTGCCTTGCAGTACACCAAGATCTTCCTCAGCGCTCGAAGTGCTTCACGTTTGACTGCACGAGGTCCTTAACCCTCTAATTTCTGCGAGGATTTCCTGCTGCATTTCGGGGCCCTCGCGCAAAGCCAGCCCTTCTGCGGGGACGGGGTTCAGTTTGGAGCGTTTACGTGAGAAGCCGCTGGAGAGCCAAATTCCAGGCGCGTGGGTTTGGTCCCCGCCATCTCACCAATGTGCCCCGGCAAGATCAGAGCAGAAATTCAAGTTGGTCCGGTGTTAATTCAGGATTCTGAGTAGGCCTCTCGGGAGCCTCAGCGTTATGCGACCATCCCGCTGGACATCGGGCTCCGCCCCCCCCGCCCCTTCCTTTCTGAAGTCACTACTAAAACGATTATCCACTCCTTGATCACCTCCCGCCTTGATTACTGCAACCTTTTCCTTGCTGGTCTTCCAACAAACCACCTCTTTCCCCTTCGTTCTATTCAACATTCTGCTGCTTGACTAATTTTCCGTCAGCCTCACCATACCTACATTACTCCTCTTCTCAAGTCACTTCACTGGCTTCCCATCCGTTTCCGTATCCAGTTCAAACTTCTCCTCCTGACCTATAAATGCATTCACTCTTCAGCCCCCCAGTACCTGTCATCACTTGTCTCTCCCTACATCCCCTCTCAGGAACTTCGTTCTTCTATCAGTCTACATCTATCTATGCCCTTCACTCATACTGCTAATTCCAGACTTCGCTCCTGCCACCTAGCTGCACCCTTCGCCTGGAACAATCTACCTGTGTCAGTGCGCCGGGCGCCCTCCCTGCCCCTCTTCAAGTCCAGGTTGAAATCTCACCTCTTCACTCTTGCTTTCAGATCCTGACTCCGGTTTTGTGACTTGACTAGATTATAAATGCCGTGTTTTTGTTTGTGCTTTTTGCCCTGTCTAGATTTCTCCCTGAATATTTGGTACTTTGTCTTACTAGATTGTTAGGCCTAATTTGTAATTTGTACTTTGCCTTAACTAGATTGTAAGCTCTGATGAGCAGGGACTGTCTTTTCTACTTGTCTGTGCAGCGCTATATAAATGCTCAATAGATAGATAGATATGTTGCCCTTAAATCTCACTTTTTGAGCAGTCCTCTCTTGGCATCTGTGGTTGGTTTCTCTTTCTTTTTGTCATACGTTGAGCAAAGTGGTTCTTGGCATTGTGAATGCCAGTTGCTGTCATTTGCTATAACCCTTTTGTGGGTTACACCAAGTGCTGCCATCTGTGGTTCGTCTCAAAGCAATGAAAAGGTAAAATGATTTACTCTGCTTCCCGGATTCTCAGCACACTCCTCTAGGCCGTGCCACTCAAAGCATTAGCTTGCACATCCCTCGTGCTCATTCCAAATCTGCTACTGCTGCAACAGCCAGAACCTAGGCCTGAAACTTTCTCCACACTACCTCTGGAAGGGTGAAGCATGTCAGTCTAGGAAGAAAGCCATGAAAAAAGATCCCAGATGGGAGGACAGAGAAAGAGTGAATGTGACTGGGGGGAGGGTTGATAAAGAAGTACATGGTAGGGGCCCACAAATGTACATTTACCTAAAGTGCAATATGGTGTTAATCCAGCCCTGTACGCACATAAAGGGTAATATCATAACAGGTCACCTAGTAGGCCCCTATTTTCAGCTTATTTTATAAAGATGCACAGGAGCCCTTTTACTAAAGCGTGCTATGCAGGTAGCATGGGTTAAGGGCATGCTGAGGCCCATGCTACCAATTAGTACAGGGCCAACACTGTGCGGGCCAACTTCCAAGCTACCTGTGAATGGCACATTGGGATGGTAAGGAGGCAAGTTAGGAATGGAGAGTGGGTGTGGCGAACACTGCATAGGTAGCGTGGGAGTAAACGCCACATACTAACTGCAACCCTTACAATTAGTGAGGGTTCCTCTAATGCCACCTAAGTAGCATTCAAAAACTTCAAAAAACACTCAATAGAAACAGAAATAGGTAATATTCCATAATATTTTAATTCACAAAATGCACTTCTTTATATAATAATAGGGAAAGGTCTCAGTATTCAGCGGGCAAGTGCATATCATGACAAAAAGCCACAAGCACTGAAACATCTGAAGCCCAATTCACATCAATGACCTTACCCAATAAAACAAATAAAGGTAAAACCGCTCAGAAAAAACATACTCAACTTAAAAAACAGCCAAGTAATTCTGGCGGTTACACCACGTATCTATAGCGATGTCTCCAAGCCTCAAGGTAAGGTCGTTGATGTTCATTACAAAACCCCAGCGCACCTCAGTAATAGAGTCCCATAGGCACCTTTCTGTCTTTATATAATACAAGGGGCATAGTAACAGGAATCATGCCTAGATGGAAGCAGCAGACATTATACGTCTGCTCGGGAGGAGTCACAAAATGTTAGCAAGTAAAGTAATGCACATACATGTATATTTTCTAAACTAACAATATGCATAAACAGCGACTCTGCCCATGTTACCACTACTACTATAGAGCATTTGTATAGCACTACAAGACATACGCAGTGCTGCACAGACATGTAAAAGACAGTCCCTGCTCATCAGAGCTTACAATCTAGTCAAGACAGCCAACACAGTAGGTGTAGACAGAGATACATCTAGGGGGAATGGTAAGTAAACATAAAGGAGATCGGGTGAGTCAAGATCTGAAAGCAGCAGCAAAGAGGTGAGTTTTCAGCCTGGATTTGAAAAGGGCCAGAGAAGGTGCCTGACGTACAGACTCAGGTACTTTGTTCCAGGCATAAGGAGCAGCAAGGTGAAAGGATCGAAGTCTGCTCAGACTTCATGAGAGCTGTGTAAAAGTCTGTTTTCTTGGCAACATACAGATTTCTATGTGCGTAATGCCTGGGGTCATTTTATGAGTCCTTTTATGTGCTTAAAAAGAACTGAAAGTGTGAAAATCCTTTATAGAACTACCCCATCCTTCAGAACAAGTAGAAATTTGGGCATGAGAACTACTAGGGATAGGCACGTATGTTGCCTTTATAAAATGGGATAAAACAGGTGATTCTTGGACTTTCTATAGAAGTGTTCTGTTATCTAAGTATCTCGATTGTAACAGTTTAGTAGTTTTCTACCCATCTATTCTCTTAGTTAGCCATGCTGCTTAGAAACAAATAGGGAAAACAGCATTTTCTAAGGCCAGTACCAAGTTATCATCAGTCTTGCCTCTTTTTAAACAGTGGATGGATTGTGCTACAGCTTATCCAGTTTTGCACCCCAGCAAAGGGCAGCATGAACCGCTAGGTGAATAAGTGGATTTTCAGCTGACTTATGTGGTTAAACTGAACTACTGATTATGGGGTCTCAAAGTTAACTAAGTTCTCTGATTAGCTTTAGGGCAGTTATTTAAGCGCATAAAGTTAACTGGATAGCACGGAATATTGGTGTTCTGAGGTTATCTCTGTGGCATGTTAGCTGGAGTGTGTCTGATACCTTCTCCATATTCATTTATTTATTAAAACCAATCCAATGGGCCATTTCAAAAGAGCTCTAGGTAATGTCCAAATTAGAGCAATGATCGTTATTTAAAAAAAAACACTAAAAAAAAACAATAGCAAGGCATTAAAGAAAAAATGTCTTATCAAAAGCTTTTGCCCCCACCCTCTGGGTTAGGAGGGGTGGAAAAAGAGATAGTTCTTTAGCTGAAATGAACAGGACGTGAACATTTCTGCAATATAATGCGAGTCATCACTGCTGGCGATAAATGAGCCCTAGGAAGTTCCAGACAAAAGGATCTGAATGGCTGTCTGATACCATATAAAAATGCATGGGAGATTATTTTCTTCTTTTGAACAACTATGCTTCAGGGGTGTAATACCCCAGTTGTTTAAATACACTGCTGGTACTTTCTAAGAACAGAGTTGTATAGTTTAATACCTTTTGTAAATACTGCTAGCCAGCCCTATTCACAGTCACACTTGGTTTTTTTTGTTTTCCTTGAGGGAGGGGAAAGGGAGAAGGGAGGGTAATCTCACCCCCTAATAGCCTTCCCCGGGTGACAAATATTTGGTGACAAACTCTGCCTGTCCAAGGTTCAAGGATGCCACAGCAAGGTGATAGGGCGTGGGGTCATTACACCTTCAATCGAGATGTTTGCCCAAAATTCATGTAGTCAGCACCTCCAAATTTATAAGAATACCAAATAGCCATGTAAATTGTTTTGAATATCAACCTGCATATTTCTGAGGCTGCCCAGGAGTGCTTCAGCTCAGGTTTGTAAATGAGCCCCATAGGGGCTGATTTACTCAGGCTTTTTTCCCATTCTGTGTCCATGGGAAAAGGGCTTAGGAAACCAGGACCTAAAATATCGATTTCCTCTCAGCGTATTTACTGTCATCATTTGGGCACTTTATCCAGCATCCTGGATACTACGAGCCATTCTTCTTTACCATGTTTGTATAGATACCACTAAATTTGAGACAGTGCATCTACCCAAATTATTGTCTCCATGGTGACCCCAGTCTCCCGTTATATATGGGTACTGTAAGACGGAATGCCTCTTCCTTTTTCCTTCTTTCCTTCTAAAGAGAGAGAGAGAGAGAAGAAGGGGAGGATTAAAAGGAAGAGAGAACCAGAGAAGATATCAAATGAATTGAAATAACAGATGTATTTGTATTCCTTGGAAACCCTATTTGTCTTTCATAGAAATGCTAAACCAAGGAATAGCTAAGGGGACATGATTATCAGGTATCTGATTCTGTGGTATCTGCACAAACATGAATGGTAAATCATGTTCGGATTCTGCACGGTGTTGTTGTCAGGCACAAGGGAACCTAGAAGTCTGCTCCTCCAATCTATTATGTCTGGAGATCAGAAGAGACACAGACTCATTCGTGGTCAGAAAGCTCCTGGCTCCAAACTCATTAGGACAGACAGAGCGGCTTATCCTGATTACGGGAAATGATTATTAACTTGGTGAATAAATAACACATCTGCAGTTAGGGATTAATAGTGAGATTTGGAAATAGAACATGCTTTGGAAAGCTGCTGAGTGTGGTTTGTTTAGTCACAGTTCATATTCAAGCTAGGATGTTTTCAATATTGTGGATGCTGCCAGCAGGTAATTTTATAACAGGGTGCCCAGGCTGCGAAGACAGATGGGGATAGTTTTAGAAACATATTTTTCACGTGTGTAACATGTTTTACATGCAGCTAATGGATCCTATAAAAGTGTTCATGTGCATATGCAAGGACCAGTACTCATGCGTGCTTTTATGCGATCTGCGGGTAGATAGTCTTGGGGGAATAGTTTAGCTGGAGCAAAGGAGGTATTGCAATGGACACATACTTAAGATAAGTTCATACATGCATAGAGTGCACACACTCACACACCTGCCTTGGTGCATAAAGTGATCTAATTTAATTTAATCGTGAAATAGTGAATGAGTGCAGATATGGACACTCATTCAAGTGTTCTCCCATATTTCCTAAGAAGAACCTACCATATCATTCAGCAGTCCCAGAATATTTATCAAAGTGTTATAGGGTCCACATTGACTTTTCACATCAAAATAAATCAGCATTTAAGCTATGGCTTTTGATGCCAAAATTAATCAATATAAAGTTTAAGCAGCACACTGCCATAACCGTCTTAAAATCCTTCAGGCCGATGCAGAAAGCCGGCACTAGACCTGTGCTGGATCGATTGTTTAACGTTCCTGACAACGCACACATTTTAACATGGGATGCAGGAAGGCTAGGGTATGCAAATGCCAATCGTGGTAACCCTGTATGCAAATGAGTCACCGCAGCGTTAAACTAGGAGAGCAAGCCAAACACATGCGCACAAGAAGTCTGCGCTAGTTTGGCTTGTTCTCCAAGCACCGGTGGCTAATTTGCAATTTTTCCTTCGGTCATCCCTCTGCTTCCTGGCTATTTAGATAGAATATGAAAACAGTAGCATTATCCGCACACAGCAACGTCTTATCTAACTGGATGACAGGCTAATGAACGGCATAGTACTAGAACACCAGAAAATCGGTTTCACTTTGCCTTTATCTTTTTTTTTGTCGGCACAGCCCGACAGTGTTTTCATGACATTCCTATTTGCATACTATTATCAATGTGAGCAACCCACCATTTACCACTCAAACATTCAAGATCAAACACCCCACTGAACACTATCTCAAGATCTAACTCTGTCATTTTCTACTCTATGATGTATATAGTTCTAGATAACATTTTCTTATACATAGTTAAAATGTTTCCTGTACTTAGTTCCAACAACCTTGTTACCTGTTACTTGTAAACTGTTCACTGTAAACTGCTCTGAGCAGTACTTGAAACCGTTCTATGTAAACCGCTCTGATTACTTGAAATAGCAGACTATAAAATAAATAAATTGGGGGTTTTTCCCGATGCCTGATCATTTGGGGAGAAGATGATCTAGGCATCGGGGAAAGCACCCAGTGCCATCAAAATACTGTCAGGGTCAGCGTTAGAGGTTTACTTCTACTCAGACCCTGCAGTTAAAATTTTGGCGCTATGGCTGATTGCAAAATCATCTACACCTGTGTCTGCATCAGGCGTAGCCATAATTTGCATACCAGCCCAGCAGATTAAAATATACTTAAATAATAATTTACATATATGTGGTGTTTACTGGGTGCTAGTTTTTCCATCGGCGTTTAGGTCTATTTCCTGCATGGGGAGGATCGTGAAAATGTGCTTAAACGTGGCGTTATGGGCTCATAAAGCCCGCGCTAGCTTTCTGCAGTGGCCTGCTTGTTACTTATCTGAGAAGGTCCTCTATCCACGCTGTATAAGATACAGCCTTTCAGTGTTTTTAGAGGTTTTTATATTCTCTCAGATAAGTAACAAGGGTTGTTTACTGAACTGCGCTAATGGTTATTGTAGGGTTTATTGCATACTAAGCACACCATGCTGACGGCACAGAGTAGCAAAAATGTAACAAGAACCCTTTAAAAGTGTTAGATTTGTTAAAACCATTGGAAGCAATTATGAAGACAACTAGGTTGTTATATATGAAGGTTGAACTTTACTGATGGACTACTCATAAACAATAAGCTGATGGAGGGTTGAATGGATATGAATAGATAATTACATATGGGCCCGATTCCATCCCCAATGTCGATCTTCTCTGTACATCCAGTCTGAGCCGGACATACAGAGGGGATTGCGATTCTAATCCCACGGGGCACATCTAGCTCCACAGGATCAGAATCGTGATCAGGCATGTACGTGCAGGCTGGGACTGCGATTCAGCCTGGCCTGCACGTACATGCACAGTCCAGCTAACTCAGTCAGGGCTTTTAAATGGAGCTGCGGCGCCATGGCGTACTGTTGCCATGGCACTGTGGCTCCATTTAAATGCCGTGATGCCAGCTGCCTGAAAAAAAGTGTTTATTCCCTGCAGCCTGACCCCTGATCTGGCCTCCTAAGGCCAGGGTCAGGCTGCAGGGAATGTCCCCTGGCCCCCACCCTATCCGCACCCCGGGCAATTAAAATAAAAAACACATCCAGGGAAGTTATTCCATCTGAGAGGTGGAATAACTTCCCTGCACATGTCGCCCACCCTGTACGTCCAGGGCCGGCAACCGCCCACTGCCCACCCAGACTCTGCCCTGGGCCACCCCTTGCCCACTCCCGTCTAACTTCACTGCACAACCGGCGGGGGTTATTCGCGGGCAGGAGAGGGCACGGATAGTGGGGATGGACGTCCATCCCTGCTATTTGTGGCTCAGAATAACCCTGTATGTGTATTGGGTATGTGTCATTTTAATATATTCAAATATTGTCTATTGAAGTATTTTGAAGATTATTAAAAATTAGGGGCATGTTTACTAACAGGCCGGTAAAGTGCGGGTCGCGGTAGAGTGAGTGTGCCGTATAAGGAGTGGGCGTTCCGTCGTGAAGAACAGAAGCTGTGATTGACAGATGCGCTAAGGTGCGCGGCGCCCGTGTGGTTAGTGCCCTGTGACATTACGGAGTTTGATCTGTGCACATGGTTCACACTGCTCACGGTTTTTGGGCTTCCACTATTGTGCTGCACATTGCTGACGGAAACGGTTTCTTTTCCCGGCACAGCACCTCTAACGCGAGTGTTTCACTGGCGTTATATTTCTTTGCAGATTCGGGCACGCTCCTGTGCGGCGAGTCTCTCCCTCCCACATTCCGCCCACTGACCCCGTCTCTCCGCCCCTAGGGGGCCTTCCTCCGCCCTCATTTCGCCTTTGCACGCCTCTTTCGCACATTACCGCCCCGCAAATGTGCGCGTTGTCGGCGCACGCTTGCGGGACCCGTTAATGTGCCGCGCACTCGTACGGGGCGCTTAAGAGCACTTAAATACATCTTTTAGAGCGCTCATGTGCGCCCCGTACAAGTGCGCCGTTTAGTAAACAGACCCCTTAGAGTTAAAAAAATGTTTAAAAAATAAAGGAAATAAGTAATAAATATTGGAATGAAGGTTGTTTGTATTAATTTGTGAATCACTGAATTATCCATTTAGCAGCTGAATATCGCCACTAAATGGATCATTTTTTTATTCCACCCACTCCCACCTCAAAACCAGACCCTTCTTTTATGGATAGCATTGAGCTAGTCACCTAGATGTTTTTACCTGATATTATTCATATAAATTTTGAAAATATATGAATATTAAAGTTATGCATTTATGATCGGTGGTGAACATAAAACTTATTTTGAATATCAGGTGAAAATTATTTTATAATAAAAATATAGGACTCAGTTGGCAGATTTGCACTGTGCAACTAATTGTCAGGCTAATATCCAGATCTATATAAATATGGGAGGTAATAGTCAGCCATGTGCCCCTCCCCCATAAAGATAAGCAGATGACTTTATTTTTATGTGATATTTATTTTATTTTATTTTTTATGCTGTGCTCTTTAGAATCAGTGTGGTTTACATGTATATACTAACAGGTACTTTTTATTCCCTTGTCCCCAAAGGGCTCACAATCTAAGTGTACCTGAGGCAATGGAGGGTTAAGTGGCTTGCCCAAGGTAACAAGGAGTGGCCATGGGACTAGAGACCCCAGTCCCTCTGGCCTGAGGTTGCTTGTCCCCATGTGGGAATTGAACCCCTGGCCTTCTGGCCTGAGGTAACCTGTCCCAATCACTGAGCCACTCCTCCCTCCCTGGTGCTTTGTAGTCCTGAGACCTAAACTTAGAAAGACAACTTTTAAGATTACTATTTAAGTGGCCTACTTAAGAGGTAGGCAACGTATACAAAATTGGGTTCATAAGTATGGAGAGATGTCCAAGTTGGGGCATTGAACCTTTCATACTGTATTTTACAGAATGATTTCTGAACACGGAATCCTTTTCTAAAATTGCACATTAGATAAGCCAGTTAAGGATCCAAGCTCTGAAACTCAACTTTTTGGCATTTTGAGGTGGTTTTCAACATGTGAGATGCAATTTAATTTTATTAATTTAACTGGCATTTACATTTCACTTTCTTTCTATTAGGATTCAAGGCAAATCTGAAACAATATATTAAAAACAAATCAACATTTATACATTCCATTAATACATCAGACAAACAATTTAAATATAAGTATAATACATTGATAATTGTAACCTAAACAGATGACATACAAATCATAGTCCCAATAAAAGATTTTTGGGACTTGACTGAATAGATAATAACTTGTTAAAAATTAATCTGGAAAAACTGACTTTCTTATGGACAGAAAGGGTAAATGATGTAAGCATCATTCCCTCCTCAATTCCCAAACTCAGGCACAAATGAGAAGTTAGCCCACATTTATGCACGACTTGAAGCAGGTGTAAATTCCAACTGGGGAAGAAATACAGAATATACTTGTCCAGAAATACAGAATATACTTGTCCAGAACACGCCACTAAATCTGTGCTTGTTGAGGTCATAAATATATAAGTGCCTATTCCAAAATCCCTAGACATGTGAACTGATCTGCATATGTAAATAGTTTTGTTACACATGTAGATCTAAAATTGCTTCCAAATTTATCCAGATAGTGACCAAATCTCCCCACTATTCACATAACCTTGTCCCAGTCTGTCCTGAAACACCTCTTATCACACGTCTTCCTAAACACATGGAAGCCAATTCCATTTGGGTCATCCAGCACCCTGTGCGGCCGATCAGAATCAGGACACACAGAGGTAGATCCGATTCTGATCCTGCGGGGGCTGGGCGTGCCGGGCCCAGATTCTGATCAGCCTGCATGCCCAGCCACATGCCCGGCTACCTCAGTCAGGCTCTTGAATGGAGCTGCAGTGCCAGGGCATCTCATTGCCATAGCACCATGGCTGTATTCAGGAGCTGCAATCCCCTGCCACAGAAAACAAACCTCTTTCCCACAGTCCAAGCCCCAATCCGGCCTTCCATGGCCAGGGTCGGGCTGTGTGGAACCCATTGCAACCCCCCACCAGCTTCCAGCGGCGTGGCTCAGCGATCCCACAACATCCAGGGAGACTTATTTTGGGGTGGAACAAGTCCCCCGTCTAGATCCAAGGCTCCAGATGTGCAGGGCTGACTTCTGAATCGGCCCTGTACATCAGAGGTCACAGCCCGTCCATGCCAGCCCTCGCTCCGCCTCCAGAATGCCCCCTCCAGCCCCCGCCTAAGCCTCCCCGTACAAACCTGCTGTTCATATGGGGAGGCTTTTGCCGGGGCCAGCAGGAGGGTGAATAGCGGTAATGGATGTCCATCCCTGCTATTCGCGGGACAGAATGACCACCCATAGGGACATATTCAAAGGGATTTACATGGTTTGCAGACATACAAGCCATGTAAATCCTGCTTATTGGGATATTCAATGGCACTAATGTGGTTAGTACCATTGAATATGTTCTTCTAACTCAATTAAGCAACTCTTTGCTAATCAGTTAGTGATGGGGCGTTTTGGGAGTAGAGTTTGGGCGGCACCACGAGCTAGACGGTCAACAGTAATATTGAACTGCTACCTAGCTAGCTAAAATGCCTAAAGCTAGGACAGGTGAAAAGCTGATTATCACAGCTAGCAGGATTGCAAAAGTGCTCTCCGAGCAAACCAGATATTCAGTGCCGATCGCTGGATATGGCCCATCACTGAATATCCAGTATAAATTATCTAGTGTAATTATGCTGGTCCCTCTACCACTGAATATCCTTCCCCCCATAATTTCTGACCAGACATTAGGATGTCCAGCCAAACATTATGCATTGGCCAACACAAAATTTTCAAAACAAAGGACTTATCCTGTAGACATCCATTACAAGCTGAATAAGTTCTTTTGAATCTTGACCCCCATAATTTTTACTACCCAATAAAGCTAGAGTGGTTATTCTGATTAATGAAGAACAGGTGACTCACCCATTTCTTACAATCTGAATTAAGATAGTCAGCCTACTTAAGGGATCACATTGCTCTCATGTATATGATTCTGACTCTTAAAAACATAAGCATCTATACAGCTCCACTCTAACATCAGACCTTTAACTGAAGTAACCAGGGTCATTTTCCTGAGTAAATAAGCTACAAATCCAAGGGGAGACTATATAAAAGTATAGATATAGATACATATATATATATTTATTTCACTGTTGCCAGCATGAGTCAAGTGATTTCAGCAATAGTTTTATGTTTTTTATGCTTGTCTGCTTTTTCTAATTTTTGTAGAAACAGAACTTCAGAAAATATCAATCACAACTCCAGCATAGCTCTTATGAACTGAGTTATCCCACACCTGCTACACACAAACTTTATTTTCGTAAATATTGTGCTGAGAAAAGCTTCTACATTGTCTTGAAAGCAAGCAATGAGATTCAGCATCCCATTCTATGACAATCTGAAAGCACTCTTCAGAGAAAAAGTAATTTAAGGGTTCTGGTACAGTAGGCACTGGAACAAGAGCGTTCACATTGTCCACAATGTAATTTAATGAAAGTGGCATCAAAAACATCTCTACTTGGGCTAGCAATCTTATGAGGAATATGTGTCATATCAACTGCAGAACATTCTTTCATTATAATCAATTCACAACCTTTGAGGCAAAAACAGTAGAAGCACTTTTATTTCTCCCTTGCAGTTATCCCCTCCTTTTTCCTATCTTCAGTCTATCCCTTTCCACTGTTTGTTCCTGCTGCTTTTAAACACGCTATGTTCACAACTCATCCAGAATCCTTCACTGGACTCTACTTGTCCTGCTTACTGTTGCCACATATCCCTCCTTCCTTTCACATTCAAAGTACTTGAAAGTGCCAGTGACCTCCCCTGTATTGGTTTTCTTGCATCTCAAGTCAGTCTCAATCCACTTCAGTCTGGCTTCTGACCTCTATATTCCCAGAGATAGCCCTTACTAAAATCTTTAATGACCTTTTTATGGCCAAAGTCAGGGGCTTTCACTTGAGTCTCCTTCTCCTTGATCTATCTGTTGCTTTTGACACCATTGATCAATATCTACTCCTTAATACTCTGTCCTCACTTGGATTTCAAAACTTGATTTTATCTCTGTTCTCCTTGTATCTCTTCCATCACACTTTTAGTGAATCTCTGGTGAATACCACTCTACTGCTGTCTCAACAGCGTGCCTTAAGACTGTACTCTTCTTGTGTCTTTCTAATGTATTTCCTGGATGCTCTGATCTCCTCCCATGGCTTTCAGTGCCTTCCTTAATGCTAATTACCAAGGTCTGTCTCTCTGAACCAGAAATGTCCCCAAGAATCCAGTACCAAGTCTTAGCCTTCTTGTCCAACATTCCCACCTGAAAATCCCACAATCACCTTAAATTTAGAGTCCTATCATGGGCCAGGTTATCTTTCCTTCCAAGCCCACATCTCTTTTCCCCTTTTCTATATCTGAACAACTCTGTTTTACCTCCAGTCTCCTCAGCCTACAATTGTGGGATCATCTTTGACTCCTCTTTTCTTCTTCATATACACATATAAAACAATGCTAAAACATGTTGAGATCAATATTATTCATCAGCACCAGTAAAGGTAACCACATAAATTATCTACTTAACGTCACCTGGATATTCAGCCCATTTATCTGATCAAGCTGGGCCACTTAATTTAGTCACTCAGAATTATATTGAATAACTTAAAAAAAATAGTGCCTTCAAGTTAAGGCTAGCTCCTGGCAACCCAGCAGCTCCTAGGTTTTATTGGCAGCGTAACCAGAAGTAGATTGCCAGGTTTTTGTTTTGAAGCAATGGAGGGTTAAGTGACTTGTCCAAGGCCACAAGGAGTGCTAATGGAAATCGAACCCTGGTCTGTCTCATGGTTACCAAGCCAGTGCTCTAACCACTAGACTCCTCCACTACCCACTGAATAACTTACTTAGTTAAATTTCACAAGCAAACTTTGATTCAACTCATCTTCATTTGGGTCCATTAAAGCTGATGAAGTAAGTAATTTTGCATCTTAACAGTAATGTTTTCCAACCACTTGCTTAAACTTGCTGGCAGCCATCTGCCAAAGAGGCAACAGAAGTCCAAAACATCAAGAATAGCAGGAGGACATCACAGAGCCAAAACAGGGGGCAAAGGACACTAACAGTGGCATGAAGACTCCAACCCAGTGCAGAAGGGCAAAGCAAATGGAGGAATGGAATAAAGATCAAAGTCACAGGGCAAGGGGAAACACAAACCTCTAACAAATTATAATTTCTTTTCTTCTTTTAATTTGATTGTACATGCTTTGATAAATCCCAAAAGGCCCGAAAGGCAATATATAAAGCAAGCAAATAAGCTAAAAAAAATTAACTAAACTGATAGGAAGGCATCAAAGCATTGGGAGGAGGTAAAATGTTACCAACTTTAGATGGAAGATCCCACAGTACTAGGAGAGTGGCAAAACAGCACCAGCAGGAAGATCTCAGAGCTCAGAGAGAGAAATAAAGTGGCGGCAACGTTGGCTGGAATACCTTAGATCCTCTTTACATATGGCAAAGCAGCATCAAGAAAGTTAAATCAAGGTTGGAGTTTTGTAAAAAAAAAATAAGCCCATTTGAGGTGCATAAACAAGCATCCAGCTGTCTCCATAGGCAGGTTTGCCCAGAATAATTTGATTGCAAAAAGAACCCATCTAACCTACTCAATAAAGAGTCCCTGTGCAGGATTGACATCATCACTTGAAATCGACCCCAATGAATATAAATAGGTCAGTCATAAAAACCTTTTTTGTATATAGGGCCATAAAATCAAACTGTGATTGAATTCAGCAATCTCAGACCACTCACTAGGTCCAAATTACTGAAAAGTAAGGCATAACTACATACTCCATCAATATGTCCATATTCAAGCAAATCCAAATTCAAAAAATGTTAGCTTCAGTACTTCTCTGGTCACTTCCAACTTAGCACTGGGTTTTGAACAGAAACCATCAAAAAGAAATTATGCATCAGGGAATTCATCAACTAGAGATGCCAAATCCAACTCAGTTCAAAACATCCTTGGTATGACTGGCCACATCTAAGATTCTTGTTCTCAGTCATCTGCAAGGGCTGGTCATCCAGGACAATCGATTCTCCAGTGAAGCTATTCACTAGTACTACCTTTGATGCTGCCTGCTACTTGCCATGGGACAATGATACTAAACACCACCCCATCTACATCATAATGGCCTGCTTACATGGGCATCAGAGTGCTTACCTGCCATGTCATTGAGGGGAAAAGCTCAAAGCTCAACTTGGGAAATGGATTTCCTCTTTTCTGTAACTTTCCTGCCACTGCTACTTGCAGTGCAAAATGGATTCCCCAGCCTAGTATCAGTGCCAGAATGCTCCAGTTCACTAGACGGCCCATCAGCTCTCCTCGGACATTATATGCACTTTTCATTATGTGGATTCTCAGGCACCTGAAAATGCCTCCACACCTCTAATGTTTTATAAAACTCTCTGTCCTTCCTTGGGGGCTGCTGGTGCTGTCAAAAGTGGAGCAGAGGGCAAAGCAGAACAGGAAAGGCCAGGGTCAACCTTCACACTGTCCACTACTTCTTGTACTTGTGGGATGCTCATGGCCCTGGCAGTGTCATTTCCTACCTCCTCCTTACTTACCACACTAACAACTAGATTTTCAACACTTCTCAGCAATTCCAGAAATCCCTTATCTGAGGATTCATCAGATTCTGTGCCTGACAACATCTTTTCAGCAGAAAACAGGATTCACCTGCTAGTCTTCTCTGTTGACAATGCATTTTTGCAGGCTTGTTCTGCGAGGGGAGGTGTGGGGTGAGAATGATGGTTAATTATCAAAGCCCTGGGGACAGGGCCGTACCGAGTGAAGATCGCGCCCTGTGCGACTTGCACATCGGGCGCCCCCCCCCCCGCGACGGGAGAGAAGAGGCGTGCCCAATGTACAAGTTGCCGGCATGCTAAGCAAATCTGTCCTTCCCTGCAGGGAGGGAAAGATCTACTTAGCATGCCAGCGAGAAGGCTTAAGGGGTGCATTTTAGCTGTCCTACCATTGCCTGCCGCCGCTGAGAGAAGAAAAAGTGGCGGCGGCAGGCAACAGAAGACAACTAAAATGCACCCCCTTAAGCCTTTGCGCCCTGTGCGGCCGCACCACTCGCACAGGGCTAGATATGGTCCTGCTTGCGGAAGAAGCCTAGGGGCATGAAAGTCAATTGAGCTGCTGGGGAAGAGCGCACAACTGAAGGTTCATCTAGGGCACCTAATACCCTTACCCTGCTCGGAGTGACTATTTTCATGCCAAAAGGTCACCAACATTTCTTTCCCTTAGGAACTGATGTGCACCAATGTCCTAAACACACTACTTATCCCCTCTTTAGTCACCTCGTGTCTAGACTATTGCAATCTCCTCCTTGCTGGTCTCCCTCTGAATCATCTCTTTCCCCTTCAATCTGTTCAAAATTCAGCTGCACAGCTAATCTTCCACCAGTCTGGCTATAGTCACATAACTCCTCTTCTCAAGTCACTTCATTGGCTCCCTATCCATTTCTTTATCCAATTCAAACTTCTCCTACTATAAGTGCACTCATTCTGCTGCTCCTCACTACCTTTCCTCTCTTATCTCTCCCTACATCCTTCCTTGGGAACTCCACTCTTCTAGTGGATTGCTTCTATCTGTGCCCTTCTCTTTCACTGCCAACTCCAGACTTCGATCTTTCCACCACGCTGTTTCTTATGCCTAAAACAAACTTTTTTAACTAGGATGTACAGTTAAAGCAGTGTACATTCAGGTATTGTATATATATTTTTCCCTTGTCCCCAAAGGGCTCACAATCTAAGTTTTTGTACCTGAGGCAACAGAGTCAAGTGACTTACCTATGGGACTAGAAACCCCAGTCCTTTCGGCCCAAGTTTGCTGTCCTCTAGTGCAGGGGTCGGCAATTCCAGCCCTCGTGCACCACAATCCAGCCTGGTTTTCATGATGTCCCTAATGAATATTCATGAGATCTATTTGCATCCACTGCCTTCCATTGTATGAAAATAGGGCCATGAATATTCATTAGGGACATCATGAAAACCAGGCTGGATTGTGGTGCACGAGGGCCGGAATTGCCCACCCCTGCTCTAGTGGGATTTGAACCGCTGGCCCTCCAGCCTGTGATAACTTGCCTCAACCACTAGGCCACTCCTCAATGAGTCAGTATGTCTTGGCTCCATCTCTGGCACTTTTCAACTCCAGGCCAAGAACTCTCCTCATTGAGGCTGCTTTTGGATCCTTATTCTCTTAGTCTCCTGCTCTCCAACAATATATTTCCTTACCATTCCCCTAGCCTAGACATATCCTAGCCCCAGTTGTTGTGTTTGTGTTGACTAGATTGTATGCTCTGATGAGCAGAGATTGTCTCTTACATATCTCTGTGCAGTGCTGTGTACGTCTTGTAATGCTAATGAGGAGGAGTGTATATATATTTATTTATTTAACAGGGTATTTTGTTTGGTTTTGATATTTATACTGCCCTATCATAAGATTCAGAGTGTTTTACATATAACATGAACCAGTAAGAAAAGTTTACATTGAACAAGTGTGTTAAACTTGGATGATTATATGGGGTTACAGATAATTCACATGTATAAGTGTTGTGGGTGACAGATTACAGCAGACAGTTTGTAATGTGAGTATTTATTAGGGAGAGGATTGAAGGGTACTTAATCTTTGGAATAGTAGTAGTAGTACTAGCAGCAATAGTAGTAGTATTAGTCTTAAAGTCTGTTATGGACAAAGTCGGTTGAGGAATGGAGGAGTAGCCTAATGGTTAGAATAGTAGCCTAGAGCCACAGAGACCAGTGTTGCCTTGGGCAAGTTAATTAACCTTCCATTGCTTCCAGTACAAAATTAGATTGTAAGCCCTTCTGGGGACAAGAAAATATCTACTCTACCTCAAAGACACTCACTTTGAACTCCTAATGGAAAAGCATGTGCCAAATACACATAAACATAACTATTTGGGCTGAGAATCCTTTCTTTATCAATGACGGTATTTTATACTTGATTTGGGAGGTCAAATTTGGGAAAGCAATTTTTCTTAAAGCCAAGTGTTCCAATAACCAAAGATCCTCTAGTGGACTGTGGATGACTGACCTTTTGGGGAAGTCCTAGGTCTTCTTCTTACTTCTGTACTTTCTGTACTTTCAATGGCTATCATGCTTTATTATTCTGTAAGATCCTATTACACTGTATATTTAAGCAGCACCACATCTATCTTTGCCTATGCAAAGGCTCCTAGACTGGATCAATGGCACAGCATGTAAAAGATAAAATAATGCCGCAGTTGTGTCTGCATGCTACAGTGCTGACATTTTGCCAAAAGAAAATAAAAACACCTATTACCCTCATTATTAACTGCAAAATTCTACCAATGTCTCATTCCACTAAAAAATTGCAAAATGTAATAAATTTATTAGAAATGTTTTACGTGTTGGGCCCAATTTTGAGATAGGCAGGCTCTGTGAAGTCTGCCTATCTGGGTTCTAGAAGCCTGGAAGTTATTTGAAGGACACACAAAGTTGCAGGTTCACTTAGGCAACTAATACCCCCTTAACCCGAACTTTCACTTCCACGTCAGCAGAAGTGAAAATCAGGGTTAGCCTGGATGCCATGAGTTCACCATTAGTGCCCCCCCCCCTCCACCCCAGAATGCCCCGGCAATTTTCGATGCTACCTGCATAGCCTCTGTGCCTTAAAAATAGGCAAGGTTTTTCCTTGCTTATCTTTAAGGCACAGGGGCTACATGAGTAGCATTAAAAATCGCTGCTATCCATGTAGCCCCTTCCTCTGCCCCGGAACACCCTTAACACGCCCTGATGTTATGTGGATAGCATCTGGGCGCCTTAGGGACTTAGCCGGGATATTCGAAGGGCACTACCTGTGTAGGTGATCTTCGAAACTCCTGGATAAGGCCTTTACATGGATAACTAAGGAAGTTACCCGTGCAAAGGCCTTCGAAAATCAGGCCCGTTGTGACTATTCTGCAAAGGACTCTCACAGCAAGTCTAAATGTGCTGCAGGTTCTAATAATGTAGTGGATTTAAAGCAGCTAAACATATAGAGCAAGTGAGATCATTCCTATAATTTAGTTGATGATATGATGAATCTGATAGTATCTCATTCCTTTGGAACTGAGAATTCAGGCCTTAAGTGGAGATATTCTGTTCAAGGCTTAGCCTAGTTTGCAATGTGTTTATGTATAGCCATATTAATGTTGTCAGTGCTGTCCAATGATCCCTAATGCGTGCAGATTGCTTTATTGTTCGGCACTCAACATTTGGAAGTGAGCAGCTGGAGAACTTCCACTGCCAGCATCCTCTCCTTTCCCTATTACCTTCCCTCTCCGTCATCATTTCTCCTACCACCTTCCTCCATTTGCACCCTGCCTTTCCCTTCCCCCGTACCAGTCCCCTCCCTAGGATTCTCCTTCCTGCTTCATAAGCGATCCCTCATTACTAGCATCATCGCATCTGCTCCTTACCCCCTTTCTGAGTAGCCTCCAACCATCCCCCTCCTTACCCCATAGTATCTCTCTCTTGACATCCCATATTCCTCTTGCCTCACTACCAATGCTGCATCTATGCATTCCCCTGTATTTCCCGGTCTATAGCTTTTCAGCGAGAGCCAGTGCCCCTGCTACAAATGCTCATCTCAGTCTGTGCTGGCTCAAGGTGCTGGCACCTCCTTTATGCTATTATTGTATACCGCAAGATCAGCATGAAGAAGTGCTGCCTCTAAAGGTTAGAATATGCTTTCAGGGTCGGCACAGATAGGGAGGAGCAGTGGTAGTGGCAACACAGGCTCCCTCAACTCCTCCTGCGGTGGAGTTGTATACAGCCAGAGACACAGTCTGCGCAGATGCTTGAGGAATTCCGTGAGGCTGTGCATGGGTGTATGTTACAGGAAACAGGGCTGCTGTCTCAGTATCGGCCAGTGAGTGCGACTCTTGGCTGAAAGCATCCAAACTCAGGAAGATGAGTAACACTCTATGTCTGCTCTCCTTTCTATTTCTACAGGAATGGTTACACCAAAAAATATCTCAGCTTCCCTGCGATAATGCCTCTTTCTTCTCCTTTCAACAAGGAATGCAGTTCCTCTTAAAACAGAATCAAAATAGGAATGAGAAGAGGAGAAATGGCCACTGAGGAGATCTTTGAAGCTGTGAAGTGACATTTTAGAAAAGACATCCAGGTGTAATCTGGGATGTACAGGGTAAAAATGTCCGTTCAAACCCTTCAGACATTTACATTTTGCACCAATTAGGACACATGGACATCCTTACATAGATGGCCACAGAAACATCTTCTTGGACGTCACAGCCAGCATTACCAGAAAGGGGACATCCATGCTCAGTGACATCGCAGACACTCTGAGGTGCAGCGACGGGTTAGTAATCTGTTCAGGATTTGTATTTACATTCAGCTTTCTTTGCCCAGGAAATACGGACAGCGACGATGACAGCACATTGTGCTCTTTCCCCTAGCAGGATTACCGCCATGAAATGAGCACTTTTTTTGCTCCTTATTTGTGATCAGGAGCAGCAGGTATAGGCATGGGCGCCTCAACAACCAGGGTCAGACCTGCTGATGCCATTCTGGAAATGCACCACGGTGTGCATCGTCGTTCCTCCGTCGTTCCTCCTCAATGCCGTTCTTCCCACATGCCCCATTCTACTTGGATGTCCTTATGCTAGGAATGTCCATATGCCTAGTTTCTAAAATGGCTTCAGGGTTGCTCTTGTGAACTGGACGTCTGTGTACCCATTTTCAGACATCCAAAGCACAAATAGGGCTTCTAAAATAAGTGTTATGCATTACAATCCTATAGGGGTGTATTATGACAATTACTAAATTGAACTAATGTGGCACTGAGAGAGGGGGCTATGGAAGAAGGAGTGGGAAGATGAAGAGCTGGAATGCATGAGGAATAAATGGGTTAGTGGCCAGCTGAGACATACTCGTATGAGGGTTAGAAAGAGGGATGATCAAGTTAACAGAAGACTGGCAGTGAGAAGGTAAGACAGAGAGAAAGGTGGAGGTGACGACCCACTCTAGAACAGAGTAAGGAGATTGATAGCTATTGCCCACAATCTATTGATAGATATTGCACACAATTATCGATGCCACTAGTTATAAATCTCTGCTTCTGGTGCTGCTGCTGCAGCCTGTATCACTGCCTGCCCTGCCTGCTCCATGCCCTGCTATCCTCCTGCCTGCTCCATGCCCTGCTATCCTCCTGCCTGCTCCATGCCCTGCTATTGCTCTGCTTGCTATTTTGATTCAGGGGGAAGAGCGCAATGCATTATCATCACTGTCAATATTTCCTAGGCAAAGAAACCGGAATATAAATACAAACCCTAAACAGATTATTAAGCTGCCACGCTAATTGTTGCTGCCCAGTGTTATTAGCTGCCCCATCATACTCTAGTTTCCACTGGAGTAGTTTGTCCCCAAAATGAGAAAAAGCATAAAAAGAAAAATATATTTTCCTCTCCTAGTGTTGGTGTCTCGGGCTGTTCATGCCGCAGTTTGCTGTGCTCTGCCCCACTTTTGGTCCTTCGGCTTGTTCATGCCACTGTAGCTGCAGGGGAGCCCTGCCATGATCAGCTGCCCTGCCACTCTTACTTCTACGGCGATGTTTAGTTCTCTAGAGGAGGAGTGCTATTGGAATGATTATTATCAAGGCTTTGTTCAATATTCAGATTCTGCATTGGGGGTTCTAGAAACCTGGAAGTTATTTGAAGGACACACAAAGTTGCAGGTTCACTTAGGGAACTAATACTTTTGCACCAGTCCTATTTAAATGGCTAATGCAGAGAATTCTGGATGACCATAAATATGAGGTATGTCCATGTAAGTACAACAGATTGGCTTGTGTTAGATAAGTATTGTTGAGATGAGCAGGGGCACACAGTTTTAGAGGACATTTTTCTGATACCCAAGTTATTAAATGTGCTTTTAAATTACATTCCTGTTAATGCTGCAGAAGTAGTTAAAAAGTAGTCTGAAAGGGACAATGGTTGTAGCAATATTTTAACAATAATGGTTGCAGCTATGCTTTGGCTTATACTTAGAGAACACATTTTTTACGCTGCCTTCTGCCGACATTACTGGGGAGATTCCTGGCATAAAGCGTCTGTTGCATCCTTCTCTATTCTATGACATTGCTGCCTCTTGTTCATATTGCTTACATATAACTTAAGTAATCAACAGATTCTGATCTTACCGACTCTGCTATCAGATTGCATTCTCTGTGATCAGTGTCTCTGTATGGAGATACTAGTCTTCTACTTCTGCCTACTGCATACCTTTCTTGGTGCCTTGGGAATTCATTCTACTGTTGCTGGTGTTGTTTTATCTTTCTGAGGTACCTTGGGCTATTCCTCCATTCATAGAGGAAATTATTGCCTTACATCATAGTTCCAATTACCAAGTGCCCTTTAGTGGAAGTGTAGTTGGACAGGAGGAGTAGCCTAATAGTTACAGCAGCAGCCTAAGAAGCAGAGATGCTGGGTTTGAATCCCATTGTTACTCTTTGTGATCTTGGGCAAGTTTCTTAATTCTCCATTGACTCAGGTACAAATGTTCATTGTAAGCCCTCAGTGGACAAGAAAATACCAACTCTACTTTAATGTAACTCACCTTGAACTTTGAGAGAAGACATGAGCTAAATCTAATTCATTTAACTTAACATATTTTGTGCACACAAGTACTCCAGGAGACCTTCAGTATCGATGGCACTTACAATGCTGACCTGACAGTGAATTCCAATGGCCAAATCCTTGGGGATAACTCCCACACACCAAACACTGATTTCCTACTTTTCAGCCTCATTGCCTTAGAGTTCTCCTTTCCATGTTGATGCTGGTAGGTCATTGCTTCCAGTGCTTTTGGATCTTTATGCCACTGTTGGTGCTGCATTAGTCCTCTGCTGGTGTTTGGTTTCCATTGTGATGATGGGACCTCTCTATCCCTCTCCTGGTGCCTTGAGATCCTCTTTCAAATGTTGGTGCTACCTTTATCCTCTCTAGGTACCTTGGAGTCTCCTTGCCAATGATGATGCCACTTTGCTCCTCTTCAGGGCTTTGGCATCTCCATGTGAAGGTTTTTGCTTCTTTATTGCTGTCCCAGTTTCTGGGGATCTTCATGCCACTGATTTCATATGTTACAATCCTAATGCCCTAGAAGCTGTGCTTCAATAACAGCTTCTTTGTGACAGCCTGAGGAATAATACAGACTAACATTTAGGCTGCATTCAAATCTTGCTTTCAAAGAAGGGGCCCTGTGTCCTACCATGTGAACTTTCTGGTAGCATGACAGAAAGTTGTCTCTTGCCATCAGATACTCAGGGGCAAATCCAGGGCCCATTTCTCTAAATGGGTTTGTTTTAGACATACAATACCTATAAAACCCCTAAGTAATCGCCAATAATACACTAAACCTATAAATATCAAACACTAATAAAGTAAAACTCACAATCACTCAGTATAGCACAAAAGGACCTCAGGTTTAGCCTCACCCCTACATATGGCGAATCTCGTCACCATAGGGAAATGGCAGACACTCACATCATGGGTCCAAAGCTTTTAATTTTTCTATGCTTTTATTATTATATTTTTAAATATTCAATTAAACACTATCCAATCCAAAAAGTACCTGAGCTATATAGTCCTAGGACTATTGTGTTTGGCAAACAGTACTCTGGGAAGAAAGTCGTTGCTGTCAGCTGTTTGGATGTGTTGACTTCTGATAACTTACAGATAAGTGCCAGATTGCTTGCATTGAATGTTTTGTAGCTTTGCTTGTTGTGAGAATATAATTCTGCTTTATTGCAGGAGTTTAAAAAATTTGTACTTGGAGTGTAACATCTGCACTCAGAGTGTGGAGTTTACTCCATAGAAGTGGGATTCGGTTGGTGAAAGAGATTACAACTTTTCGTGCATAAAGTGGTGTTGATGCGGTTCAGGCACTGCTGAGGTGTAAAGCAGAGCAGACACTTTCTTTTATATTTGGATATTTATATTGTAATGTGTTATTGTGTTTTGTGTGTGGTATGAATCTCAAAAAGTACTTTTTGGATTGGATAGTGTTTAATTGAATATTTAAAAATATAATAATAAAAGCATAGAAAAATTAAAAGCTTTGGACCCATGAGTGTCTGCCATTTCCCTATGGTGACGAGATTCACCAAATGTAGGGGTGAGGCTAAACCTGAGGTACTTTTGTGCTATACTGAGTGATTGTGAGTTTTACTTTATTAGTGTTTGATGTTTATAGGTGTATTATTGGCGATTACTAAGGGGTTTTATAGGTATTGTTGATTTGAATTTCTCCCTTAGGCGGTTACTTTCTTAAGTTTATTAGTTTTAGACATGCCATGACAGTCATAAACCTCACTTCTAAACTAGGGTATGGGGAGTATGATCTCGGTCTTTCAAATTTATTGCTAATGTTCAGTATAGTACTTGCATCATGCCTAAGAGTTTCCTTCTGGAGTTTGTAAGGTGTACCATATATGGGTAATTTATCATGATGTGCTTGAAGTTCCTCTTAATCAAGTCTGTTGTACCCAACACAATGGGAAACATTCTGGTGCCTTTCTGCCACATTTTCTTGATCTCTGACTGCATTTCTTGGTATTTTAAGATCTTCTCCCTTTCAACATGATTCACAGAATAGACACTTGAAACTGACACCGCTGACAAATCTGCTATGGAGACACTTGGATGCTCTTTCATGTACTCCTCAAATGGGCTCTTTTATTCCCACAATACATCAACCCTGACCTAACCCTCTTGGTGCTTCTTTGCCCCATGTCCTGAGGATTTGGGGTTATGCCAATTTTAGTGCAACTTACCTAAATCCCAGTTTCTTGGGCTTTTCTTGCCTTCATTGGAGCTGCTTTGCCCCTCTTCCCATGCCATGGTGTCTCCATACCACTTAGTGCCCCGCACACCTACTTTTGTATCATGGGTTTCTCATGCTGCTATTGATGTCTTGGAGTATGTTACCTATATGGCAGAGGCCTACAAATTTTCAGCAAGTCTGATTAAATGTCTTTGGAAAACTCCACTGTTTTGTTGGACTTTAATGATTCAAATGATCCAACTAATTTGGATTCTAAAACGTGAACCAAACGAGAACATGAACCAAACAGGTGAATGAACTGAACACAAATAGAATATAATCACGGAGAAAGGAAGGAGAGAGAGAGAGATCAATTTAAATATGTCCAAGTTTATCATTTTCTAATCATATAAATGTATGTCAGTGTGGGTATAAGAATGATTACATTGTTGCTATGAAATAACTGTTTGTTGCTATGTGGCTCAAGGCAAGTTATATATAAAGTAGGCTGTACTTGAATGTAAGATCCTTAAATTTTGCAGTACTTTCAAAATCATCAAATATATCCCAAGTTTATCATTTTCTAATTATATTAATCTCTATCAGTATCAGTATGATAACAATGATTACGCTGTTGCTATGGAATAACTATGTTTGTGCTGTAAAAGGCAGGTACCATAGCTCAGACCATAATGCCACAAGATGCGGCATGAGGAATCCTGGGGCAGATCCCCCATGCACTGGGGGTGGGGCTGGGAGGGGAAGGGGTTTGTCACATGCTTAGACTCAGTCAGGAAGGTAAGCTGGTTGCGACCCCTTTGAGCAGTCTTATGTGTGCCTCCTTAAAGGAAGAGTTCACCGAGTCACTCAGGCATGCCATCTATGTAAGAAGGAGGAATAACTACAAATGTTAATTTGTATAACATCCCAAAAACATCTAAATATGCATGGCAGCTGCTGCGTCCTCATGTTTCTTGGATAGACTACCATCAGTGTCTAATAGATTGTGCTAAACATCTGAGAAGGGGTGGACGAATTAACGAAAGCAGCTGTTGTGGTCAGTGCATTCAATCAATTTGGTAAGGGAATAAAATATGGAGGGGTAATATAGCCACCAGCAATCACTAAATCATATGACTTTTCTTTTTTTTTTGCCAGATCAATGCTTGTTGCCACGCAACTAGCAAAGAATAGACACTTTTATGGTTTTGTAAAGCTCTTATTTTGGAATATTTCATTGTGGGGTTTCATGTAATACTAAAATTATATAGCACACAGCTCCCAAGATCTGAAGTATGCTTTCAGACTGCTGAACACCTGCATTGTAATTATGCAGGGATAAAAGAGTTTTGTTCACACTCAAAGAAACAACATGTAGATGTTTAATTTTTTAAATATGAAAGTAAATCACTGACTGCAACCGATGTTAAAAATCAAATCAGAGGTGACCGCAAAACAAACTTGCTGAAAAATTTGTAGTAGAGTTTGAAATCCACAAGTTAATATTTATAGTAATGGAACTATGGCTATTTGATACCCAGTGTCATTATCAAATATTAATTTCATCAACATTACAATAATAGCATCTATTGACATAATTTCAGCATGCTTTTCAGTAGGTGTCACTATGAATAATGCCACTGGTATATTAAAATCAATAATAAGAATATTAAGAGAGCATTATCAAATGTCAATACAATAAATTCTACTCCTATAAATGCTCGATGCAAAACTATACCAAAGTGAGGGTTTAAAAAATAATAAACTGACTGCATTTATTTTCATTTATCTTTAGCCATCCTTTTCAGGCCACGTAAACTGCTTATAGTGTCTGATGTTGAAATAAGAGTGTTTAATGAAATGAATAATTTTTAATGGCTTTAAAAATGAATTTGCCACCAGTTCATTTTGTATAATAGCATACAGTAGATAGGGGCTCATCTTATAAAAGTATGTTGACATTATCGCAAGTGGTTATTGTACATCAAGAAAACGTCTGGCATGTTGAAGTTAGTTTACACAGAATGGCAGCTATGATAACATACACAAATTGGCACGCAATGGAATTAATATGAACTCTGTATTAATGAAGTAATGAGATGAAAAATTGCACAAAATAGATCATAATTTATTAGAGCAAGCAAAAATTACTCCAGGAAATTGCTTCGCAGACACACCGGGGTCCATTTATAAGCATTTTCCACATGCAAAGCATGTTTTACATGCGGCAAAGGGCTCTTACAAAATTTTGCAGACAAATATGCAAGATGGTGTGCACTTACTGTATACACGTCATACTAGGTTTTCCTGGAGGCATAGTTTGGATGGAACTGAGGTGGAGTTACAATGCACATAATACAGCATATTTCAAACTCGCAACGCTCCGGAGATTAAAACCTCTCAACAGTGAACACTTCCGCACAGTATGCCAGGCCATCGTTACACCTGTACTGGATTACTGTAATATACTATATCAAGGTCTACCCAAACAAACCACCTGTCAACTACAAATAATACAGAACACTGCTGCCCGCATCATTGCTAGCGCATCAAGACAAGACCATATAACTCCAATACTACATGGCCTGCACTGGCTACCAATATCATCACGTGCAAAATATAAATCAGCACTAACCATCTTCAAAATTAAAAACAACATCTCAGCAGAAATACTACATGAACTTATCGGAACCAAAACAAGCAAATGACCAGACAGAAATAGCACCAAAAACAATATACCAACACCCAATCTATTTACAAGAACCAACAAATCCACATCCACGAGAGCCTTCTCACTGGCTGCCCAGCCATCTGGAATGCCCTCCCAGATAAACTAAAATCAACAACAGATTTAAAAGAATTCAGGAAAATACTAAAAACTACCCTATTCATTGAGCAATTCAATGAAGACCACCAATCACCCTAATCACTTCAAGAAGAGCACTATCACGGACCATTCCCGCGCTCAGGAAATCACTCCCTGACAACCTAAGATCAACAAAAGACCTCAAAGACATCTGGAAGATGCCAAAAACTACACTCATCACAAAACACTACAAGGACATCACATGAACTGTTCAAACAAACTCACTCTCTACTGGTAAAAATGTAAATAGCTCATACTGTATATAGCCTACAGCTGTAGATAGCCTGCAGCAAGAAAATAATGTAAAATATATATTGTTCCTGTACAGAGCTCCTACTGTATATAGTACACTACACAATCAACCTCACACCACTCACGCACACATACCTCAATGTATCACTGCATGCCCACACCCACACATCCTGAGACTTGATTTGTTTGCTGTGTAACGACTTGTTTGCTGTGTAATCCACTTTGATTTTAGGATAAAGTGGTATATAAAACTGTTTAAATAAATAAAATAAATAAATGTGTTTTGTAAATAAACACAGGATGCATACACCTTCTGTGAGGAAGTATAAAATTTATATGAGAGCACTTGCACTCTACAAAACGTCATATAACCATAACCATAACCATTCTACAAGTGTATTTTATAAAGATACACAGATGCCTAGGTTGCCTTTATAAAATGCATGTGCCTCATACAAAATCCGGACACTCCACCTCCACCGGAGCTCCTGCCCAATCGGGGCAGTGGGAGCCTAAAACAGCGGCAGCCCCGGCGGCATAAAAGCAGCGTCCCTGCGTTCAGGGAGCCGCTGCCGGACACTCCACCTCCACCGGAGCTCCTGCCCAATCGGGGCAGTGGGAGCCTAAAACAGCGGCAGCCCCGGCGGCATAAAAGCAGCGTCCCTGCGTTCAGGGAGCCGCTGCCGGACACTCCACCTCCACCGGAGCTCCTGCCCAATCGGGGCAGTGGGAGCCTAAAACAGCGGCAGCCTCGGCGGCATAAAAGCAGCGTCCCTGCGTTCAGGGAGCCGCTGCCGGACACTCCACCTCCACCGGAGCTCCTGCCCAATCGGGGCAGTGGGAGCCTAAAACAGCGGCAGCCCCGGCGGCATAAAAGCAGCGTCCCTGCGTTCAGGGAGCCGCTGCCGGACACTCCACCTCCACCGGAGCTCCTGCCCAATTGGGGCAGTGGGAGCCTAAAACAGCGGCAGCCCCGGCGGCATAAAAGCAGCATCCCTGCGTTCAGGGAGCCGCTGCC
Organism: Ichthyophis bannanicus; assembly: GCA_033557465.1. Classification (NCBI taxonomy): domain Eukaryota; kingdom Metazoa; phylum Chordata; class Amphibia; order Gymnophiona; family Ichthyophiidae; genus Ichthyophis; species Ichthyophis bannanicus. The sequence continues at coordinate 171,672,048 of CM066043.1, forward strand.
GGACACTCCACCTCCACCGGAGTTCCTGCCCAATCGGGGCAGTGGGAGCCTAAAACAGCGGCAGCCCCGGCGGCATAAAAGCAGCGTCCCTGCGTTCAGGGAGCCGCTGCCGGACACTCCACCTCCACCGGAGCTCCTGCCCAATTGGGGCAGTGGGAGCCTAAAACAGCGGCAGCCCCGGCGGCATAAAAGCAGCGTCCCTGCGTTCAGGGAGCCGCTGCCGGACACTCCACCTCCACCGGAGTTCCTGCCCAATCGGGGCAGTGGGAGCCTAAAACAGCGGCAGCCCCGGCGGCATAAAAACAGCGTCCCTGCAGGGCGCACCCGCGCCTGAGGGCCTCGCCAGAGGGCCCTTTGGCGTGGCCTTTAGGCGCGGCACGAAGGCGAACAAAGGAATTGCAAAGAGAGAACCACAGTCACCAGCACACCAGAAGAAAATCAACAGAAAGCCAGAAGAAAATCAACAGATCGCCAGAAGAAAATCAACAGCAAAACAGACAAGAAACGAAGACTTAAGATAAGCAGGCATCACCCTAACAGAACATCACAAAAAACCAACATGCACGCAACATACTTCCTCCCACTCTACCTACTCGTCACACAACTCCTCCCACCAACCACACACCTCCATTACCCACAAGCAAACACACCATGGCACCCACCAACTGCATGGCCATATTTAGAACCACAGCACACACATAAAGAGACACACAGAACATCCCAGACAAAACGACCAGCCAGACACAAACCAAACTCCCACACCTGCACAAAGGAAGCACATGTAACAGCAACCTCCTCAACAAAGACAACAACAATTGAGCTCATAAATGCCAGATCCGTCTGCAACAAGATACACACTCTTGTAGACCACATAGAAGACCGACAGCCCGACATAATATGCATCACAGAGACATGGCTCAATCCCACCGACAATGTACTACTCAACCAACTAGTACCGGACAACTACTCAGCATACAACTGCCCACGCACCCGCAAACGTGGAGGAGGAGTCCTGATAATAGCAAAGACAAAACTAAAGTTCAAAGCACAGAACTTCACCGATACACAGCAATGTAACACAATCATAGAAACATAGAAACATGATGACAGAAAAAGACCACAAGGCCCATCTAGTCTGTCCTTCCATAACAACAACTACATAGAAACATAGAAACATGATGACAGAAAAAGACCACAAGGCCAATCAGCATCAAGAACAAACACATTGCAATCTGCCTAACCTACAGAGCACCCAGAGCTCCACCCGACGAACTAGCCTTCACACTAGAAGAAGCCTGTGCTATAACAACAAATAACAAACCAGCGCTACTGATTGGAGACTTCAACCTCAAGTCCACCAATGCCAAAGACGCGGAGGCCTTCCTTCAAGCAATGACCTCACTTCAATTCACACAGATAATCAATGCACCAACGCACAGACATGGATCATCCCCAGACCTCATCTTCGCATCCAATTACCTAACATCAAGAGACCTAATTTCAATGCCCACCATTACCCCAGTGCCATGGTCTGACCATTACATAATCGAGACAAAGCTGCGATTACAAGAGGACCAGACAAACGAAAGAGCAAACATCTCACACACACAAAGACGATTCAAGAATTTCGACAGGGACAAATTCATACAGAACACAATACAACACTTGACCATTACTACAGACGACCTGGAGGAACAAGTTTCCAGCTGGAACAGCATTTTAGCTAACGCCGCCAAACCATCTGGTGGCGGCCCTGAGAAACACCACCACAACAGGAGACAAAACAAACCATGGTACTCAGCAAAAATACGACAGGAAAAGAGGGAACTCAGGAAGATTGAACGGAGATGGAGAAAAAACAAAACAGACAACCAGCATCTTTACCTAACAAGGCAAAAACAATACAATGAACACATCAACCAATCAAAGAGGAAATTCCACACAAACATGATAAATACTTCCATCAACAAACCCAGAGAGCTTTTCGAAATCGTAAAAATCCTCACAAAAGAGCAAACAGAAGGGGAAGTACAAGTAGATCCACAGGAATTCGCCGACCACATCAAAGACAAATTTCACTCCACAGAGCGAACAACACCCAGCGTGACCACCAGGACAGACATACACACCAAAACCTGGGGCACATTCTACTCACCCTCAACAGAGCAGCTATCCCACATCATCTCCACAATCAACACAAGCACTGCTCCTACAGACCCGTGCCCAGTGTCATGGGTCAACGCCACCAAATCAAGCTTCATCCACACCATACACAACATGGTACACAACTCACTCACTCAAGGTCTCATGCCAAAGCAACTAAAGCTCGCCTCAGTAAGACCAATCACAAAGAAAACAACTCTCGACAAAAAAGATCCAGCAGCATACCGACCAATCTCCAGCATACCCTTCCTGGCAAAAGTCATCGAAAAAACGGTTCAACTACAACTACAGGAACACATCGACAAACATGAAACACTTGATGACAACCAACACGGCTTTCGTCCCAACCATGGAGTCGAAACGCTACTAATCTACCTCTTCAACAGCATCCTAAGAATAATTGACAACACCAGGAATGGAATCATAATGATCTTCATCGACATCTCCTCAGCCTTCGACACAGTGGACCACAACACGCTCCTGGAAAGACTAAAGAACACTGGTATACACGGTATCACATTGAAATGGTTCCATTCATACCTAACCGAAAGACAGCTACAGGTCAAGGTGGGACACAACACCTCCCGACCCATAAATGTCCATCAAGGAGTACCTCAAGGATCCGCACTCTCAGCACTCCTATTTAACATCTACATCCAACCAATATGCAAAATCATGAAAGAGAACAACATTCAATACACAATATATGCAGACGACATCATGATATACACCCCGATATCAATCGACAACCCGGACTTCTCTAAGATAACAGACTGCCTTACCCAAATGACAAGTTGGTGTCAAAACAACAACCTCGCAATCAACTATAGCAAGACCGAAGCTTTAATCATCACTCGGAACCAAAGCTTCATTCACCCACCAAATATAAAGATACAAAGCACTACTATACCGATAAGATCAGAAGTGAGATACCTCGGAGTTACTCTGGACAATAAACTCAATCTCAAGCCACACATAGACAAAACAATCCAAAAAGCCTACTACAAGATGCGAATCATCAGGAGACTGAAACCACTCCTCGCCCCTGAACACTTCCGTACCGTCTGTCAAGCACTGATAACCCCACTTCTGGACTTCTGCAATCCGATATACCTTGGACTACCGAAACAAGCCCTCAAGCCACTCCAACTGGCACAAAACACTGCAGCACAAATAATATCCGGAACTGCAAGACAGGAGCACATCACACCTATCTTGAAGGACTTACACTGGCTCCCAATCAATGCACGCATCAGATACAAAACTATCATAAACCTATTTAAGATAAATCAGCACACATCAGCCAACAGCCTGCACACCCTCATACAACCAGACACCAGCACACATCCTAGAAGAAAACAAACACACAACCGAGTCAGCACCCCAAGTGAATACAAACACACACGCAAGGACACAACAGACAGAGCACTCTCCATGGCTGCTCCAACAATATGGAACAAACTACCGGACGATTTAAGGGCAACTACAGACCTCAAAGACTTTAGAAAACAGCTGAAGACCATGCTGTTCATAGAACACTATGGACACATCACATAACCTCAGAGAATATATAACAGCACATGATACCTCCTAACACTGTATGTATAGAAAATGTTTTATAGCCCCACTGTATATAGCTCACATTGTACATAGCTCAAACTAATCTCACACACAATTCAACATACACCCAACTAAGTTTCACCCTCACTGCATGTATAACACACTCACTTTACCCGATTGTTTGCTGATACCACCTTGATTAATAAGATAAGGCGGTTTAGAAATACTGTTAAATAAATAAATAAAATAAAATTGCCAAGAGTATACAAACTCACTTTTCAACCTTAGCAGTATTATATCCCAGCTTATTAAAGAATACATTATTAAAAAAAGATTTTTATGGGCCATCAATAGGTTTCACCAAGAGCTTTATTCAGATTCATGAGTTCATGTAGCTTTCATCATCAGCTCAAAAAAAAATTTTAATTCAAAATTTTGTGCATTTCCATTGTATATCACAAAATGCATATGCAATAACACTTATCTTTGCCCATCTCAGACACAAATCATATTTTGAAGAGAACTCATCTGCATCAGGGAGTTCATATTTTTTATCCCCAGAAAAGATGCAGATTCTGTTTTGGTGCATCTGAACTTAATATCATGGTGATGGTGTTTATTCAGAACTTGTGACCAAGACAGACAATGATACACTTACGTCAGTAACTGCCATTCAACTTCTAAGGTCGACCCTCTTGGAGCCACAGAATCACATTTAAAGATCCCCACATCTTCTTCAGCAAAGACCAAAGCAAAGAATTAATCCAGTCCCTCTGCTATGGCCTTGTCCTCCCTTAGCACCCCTTTTACCCCTCTATCATCCAATGGTTCACTTGACTCTCTCACAGCATTTTTGCTATGAATAAACTTGAAAAAGGTTTTATTATGCATTTTTGCTTCAATGGCAAGCTTCTTCTCAAATTCTCTCTCTGCCTGCCTTATCAATGCTTTGCATCTAACTTTCCAGTGCTTATGCTGTTTCCTGTTTTTATCATTTGGCTCCTTTTTCCATTTCCTGAAAGATGCTACAAGTTTGAAGCCAGCCTATAACCAAATTGGAGGGGAAAATGAATTTTGAATTTTTCAGTGTCCTTTTCAGATTAAAAACGATATTTTATTTATTTATTTATTTTTATTTAGACAGTTTTGTATACCACCTTATCCTTCAAAGTATGAAACGGGATAGGAAATGTGCATCCCTATTGTTTACTCCTTCAAAAAGCACAAAGACTAGGGGACAAAATGATGTTACAAAGTAGTATATTTAAGACTAATCAGAAAAAATATATTTCACTCAATATAGAATTAAGCTCTGGAATCCGTTACCAGAAGATGTAGTAAAAGCTGTTAGTATGGCTGGGTTTAAAGAAGGTTTGGACAAGTCCCTAGAGGAACAGTCCATAAAGTAGTATTAAAGTGGACTGAGGGATATCCACTGCTTATCCTAGGGATAAGCAGCATGGAATCTATGTACAATTTGGGATCCAGCAAGGTACTTGTGACCTGCATTGGTCACTGTTGGAAACAAGATACTGCACTTGATGGGCCTTTGGTCTGTCCGGGTATGGCAAATCTCATATTCTTACTTTGAAATACCAACCAAATGTTCAATATTTTCAAATATCAATCCAGTAGGGCAATTAAAACTGATGGCTGCTCCTTCCTCATTTGAACTTTGGAGACCCCAAGGATAGTGTTAAGGTGTCAGGAGTTGGTGCTCCTTATTGGGAAGCTTGACTCCTAGCACCATTACTGTAAGACTACCACTAAGGGTCAGAACTGTCACTTTGAATCTGGACGGCAACAGGGTAGGAGCAAACAGAGATTTTCCTTCCCTACCATTAAACTACCAGAGAAGCCCCCAGCAAGTGCCCACGGGGAGGGGGTGGGGCGCGGGAACAGAGGGAAGGGTGATGCATTTGCTAATACTGTTAAGAAGGCTTACTTTAAATTGTTAATCCAAATTCTGCAGCCGGGTTAATCTTTGCATATTTCAGGAAAATTGTACCCGTCTTATTCAATATGTTCTAACAGTGATTTTCTTTCTGCTATGGTCATGTATTATATACCATTTGATAGGAATATTTAGTCAGAATTTTGGATCCCGAGAGTTTTGGGACCGGCCTGGATAGGGTTTTAAGATATCTATGTACCAAATGTACATGCATGTAAATTGTGGGGTTCGATAACCAAGCCTATTCGTAATCCCACCTCTCAACACAGCATCTCTGTCCATTGTATAGAAGGGGTAATTTTATAACACAGCACCTAGAAAGATTTCCAAAAACATGCTATAATTTAAGCTTATTTTCTAAAGGTAGAACAGGTGGCTATGTGCTTTCATAAAATAGGCTCCCAGAATTATCTACAGTAGAACACCAATATTCTCATACAAATGTACACTGGCTCTGAGGCAGTTGCAAATATGTGCATACGCTCTATGCATGCAAAGTCATATGTTATAAGCACAACTTCACAACTTCATCCCTGAACCACTCAAGCTACACCGCCCCTCCCCTTCCCTTCGCCCGGAACAGCTACATGTTTCTCCCATAAAAGAAGCTGCTACGATGCTATGCGCCTACCTTTTATGCGCTCATGGTGCCAGGGCCGGCTCACACACTAGACAGGCTAGGCAGCCGCCTAAGGCGGCAGACCTCTGTGGGTGACACAGCACCCACAGCAGGCCATGTATTTCAGCAAACATTTCCTGCCACCCTCCCACGCATCATGCCACCCTCCCCCCTTTGCTGAGCCACGCTGCCGCTGATTCCAGTGGCGGGGTCAGAGGGGGACAGCTAGGCTCAGTGGCAGCAGCCTGCAGCAGGCCATGTGCTTTGGCAAACATGTGTGTGCCAAAGCACATGGCCTGCCGCTGCTACCAAGCCAAGCTGCCCCCCTCCCAACACTGCTGCCAGAATCAGCGGCAGCGCAGGGTGGTGGTGCGACTCAGCAAGGGAAGGGGAGGCGGAGGGTTGCGCGGCCAGGGCTTGTGCCTGGGGTGGCAGATAACCTTGGGCCGGCACTGCATAGCGCTGAACAATTTCATAATAACCATATTTCATGTGTAAAACATGCAGAAAATGTTTCGTAAGACTGCCCCCATAAAGTGTACATACATTCATCTGTAGTTAAGCTGATCGTATATTTGTTTTTTTCTTTCAGAGAATGTAACGTTTTTTGTTCTCGCCTTATACATACGCATCATTTGCCTCACCATACATTGCCTGCAAAATACAATACCTATTTTGGCTATTAAAAGCAATAAATGCAATAAAACACATCTAGAAAAATATACTCGTAATACAAAGGAAAAATACTACCTAATCTTCTGGAACCTGCCATTTTATGGTCCAGCATAGTGAACACTTACTCTGCACTGCCAGTAGCTTTGAGATTGCAGGACAAGGAGATAAAAGTCATATCAGTATTCTCTGCCATGAAAAATGGCTTGTTAAAGATCAGAAAATATTTTCTTGCCCTCCCTCTATCTCTTGCAACTTGAGAGAGGTTAAGACTTATTTGGGTTGCTTCAAAGTCCAAACATAATTTTTGTTTCATAACCTTATAAGAACAACTGGCATCTTGTGGCCTTGGAACTTTGAAGGTATGTCACCGACGAGGAATATTATATGATAAAACATTTGTGCTGTAGTGAGTCAAAATTATACAGCAAATATTACATTAAAGTGATTGATTAAACAGGCTTAGTTTTAACATTTCTGTATCTGGTGTTTTTTCCACCTTTCCTATTTCATGTCCTCATCTTTGCCCTGGCTTTGTTATACCTTTTCTTCTTTTCTTCAGTAAATCATTCCCTCTCCCTCTGTTTTTCTATCCCTCTTTGAAGTCATTTTATAACAGGGCACCTAGGTTAAGTGGGCTGGAAGGCACCTACAGTATTTTGCACCTATTTTATAAAGACAAATAGATGTCTATTTGTCTTTATAAAATACTAGCATAAATCCTGCAGAGATTCCTGCAGAGATCCTGCATTGCAGGTGCGCACATTATGCTTGCTCGAGAGCGGGTATAAATGTCTGCACATAGATTTTGGACATACGTACATAAATTCACATATTTTATGATCTATGGGGCCCTTTTACTAAAGATGTACACTTACCGCATATTAGTCTTGCTGCTAATTGCACGATAAGTGCAACCATTGTGTGTTTCAGGGTCCTGCCCAGCAAGTTCCCGGCAGTTAGCACATGATCATGTACCCAAATGTATGCCCAATTAACACCGATGCACCTAACGATACTCACTTTTGCTATTTGTCACATTACAACTGTGAGCACAGCAAGTACCTTTATGCTAGTGACAATGTGCTCTCCTTAACACTCCTTGACACTGCAGGAGGGGTGTTCTCTGTTCAATGTGCTCTCCTTATCCACACTCTACCCCTAACCCAGTCGCAAGCAGAATACAGTTCAAACTGCTGATGACCACATTTAAATTAATCAACAACATATCCACCTCATTCCTCTACACAGTGATACACCCAGCAAAAGACTCTAATAACAAAAGAGGATGCCATAGGAACACAATCAAAATTCCCTCACCCTACAGAAAAACCAAACAAGCCACGAGCAACAGAGCATTTTCATTTCTTGCCCCTACCATCTGGAATTCCCTCCCTGATACCCTCGGAGCTATTAAGGACTTTCAAACTTTTAGAAAACAGATCAAAACACATCTGTTTATTGAACACTATGGTAATGACACCTTAACTTCCCAAACTTTGCTGAACACCTATACACAACACGCCCACCCCTCAACCAAATGAACAACATATATATGCACTACTATGCAAAACATGCTGCACTGTAAATAGTTAACCTTGCACATAGTTGAAAAATGGACCATCCCAAGTTTGTTACTCCCCATGTTGATTACCCCCCACTTGTTCAATGTATAGAGTTGAGTTCTAGGTAAACCGCCCTTGATCTCTGGAAGGGGCGGTATATAAAAACTTTCAAATAAATAAATATAATTATGTATAATTATGTAGATAGTTATCCCCAGTTTACACCCAGTTTATCCTCCCTGTTATCTGTAAACCTAGATCAGTCATGTATTGACAGGTATGTTGTTATTCAATGTAAACCGCACTGATGATGAATAGTGCGGTATATAAAAAATGTTAAATAAAAAAATAAAATAAAATAAAAATAACCCACCCGAAGCTACTTTGCATGCATTTTAGCAACCAGTATCTGGCATGCACATGAGCTAGCATTCTCAGCTGCATTAACTGGGTAGTAGCCTCTAGAAAAAGGACTCTTATAGTAACATAGTAAAATAGTAAATGACGGCAGATAAAGACCAGTATGGTCCATCTAGTCTGCGTAGGACACCCCTGTTTGTTGAGAATTTAGATAGTTAAGTTTATTTTGATTTTATCCTGTTGCTGCAAAAGGATCCACTGTGTCTGTCCCGGGCCATTTTGAATTCTGTCACTGTATTTGCCCCCACCACTTCCATCGGGAGGGCATTCCAAGCATCCACCACCCTTTCAGTGAAGAAGTATTTCCTGACATTGCCTTTCAATTTACCCCCTTGCAGCTTCATGTTATGCCCTCTAGTTTTATAGCTTCCCCGTCTTTGGAAGATGTTTGTTCATTATTTCTCTTTAAGTATTTAAAGGTCTGAATCATATCTCCCCTATCTCACCTCTCCTCCAGAGTGCACATATTTAGGTCTTCAAGTCTCTTCCATAAGGCTTCTGACGCAGGCTCCAAATCATTTTGGTTGCCTTCCTCTGTCCAGTCTTTTTACATCCTTTGCAAGATATGGTCTCCAAAACTGAATATTGTATTCCAAGTGAGGCCTCACCAGTTAACTTATACAGTGGCATTAGTACCTCTTCCTTTCTGCTGGTAATTCCTCTTTGTATGCAACCCAACATCCTCCTGGCTTTTGCCACTGCCTTGTCGCACTGTTTTTCCACCTTGCGATCCTCAGAAATAATCACACCAAGGTCCTTCTCGTGGTCCTTGCACACCAATCTCTTGCCCCCTATCGTGTATGTTTCCCTTGGATTTCTGCTTCCCAAGTGCATGACACTGCACTTCTTCACATTAAATTTTAACTGCCAAGCATTCGACCATTCTTCCAGCTTTTGTAGATTTTTCCTCATCTTATCCACTCCCTCAGGGGAGTCCACTCTGTTGCAAATTTTTGTGTCATGTGCAAAAAGACAGACTTTTCCATTCAGTCCTTCAGCAATATCACTCACAAATACATTGAACAGTGCCGGACCCAGGACCAAACCCGTACTTTGCAACTCCACCCAGATTGCATCCTGGGCAATACCTACAGTACAAATATACAAGTGCATTGCCATCACATGTACTTTTATGCTTCACGCAATTTTTTAAGAGCCATTTAATGTGCATATATTACCACATACACACAAAAATGATCTTATACAATTATCCCCCTTTGAGAGTAATTGTATAACCAAGTGCCTAATTTAAGGAAGCTAAAACATGCCGACTTTTATAAAGAAAAAATGTGTCTACTTTTTTTTTTTTTAAATAACATACTAGCACAAAGTGACCGAAAATGCATTATAAGTGAAGGCTGGGCATTTTTACAGCCCTAGAATTGGTGTAAATGCCCATGACTAGACTTTTCAAGAATGTACATAAATTACAATATTTTATAATCTGCGCATATAATGTGCTTGGGTATATCGCCAACCCTTTGCCCAAACTCCGACCATTGAATGCCCACAGCGAAAGTACATTGCATGCAAACAAGGCACATATTTTTACTCTAGTTTGTATTTTATAAGAGGTCATTTATGCATGCAAATAGCCACTTACATGTGTAAATGACTAACCTACTGACACGTAGGAGTATACTTCCCCTAAATCTAGGTGTCTCCTTATAAAATTACTCCCTTTATTTCCACACCTCCTTTCTCTTTCCCTTCTCTTCCTAATCTTTTTACCCTCACTCCCCTACCTCACTCCCCTCACTCTTTTTACCCTCACTCCCCTCCCCTACCCTATAATAAAATGCTCAGGCTCTCAAGGCACATATGTGACATCTAATTTATAATGGCACATATATTTTCTATGTGTCTTTATCAAATAACCCCCAGGGAAAGTAGGCATACACATTTAAGTTTGTTTCTGTGCATGGGTTTATGCGCATTCAAGAGATCAGTACTGGGCAAATACACAGTATCTGTTCTTACAATGTGGTTACTACATTCAAATTTCAAGAAACATTACATGACGAGTCTCTCAGTTGCCAACTCCTAAGTGATATAATTAAATAACCGATGTAATAAAGGAATCTATTCTATTTAAAAATCGTATTCTCTCTTTAGAACTTCTCATTGAACCACACTATCTACTCAACCCTTTTTAAAAGCCTTTCTGCCTATTCAAAGAAAATAATCTTTGTAGAGGTCTGTGAAGTTGAGATTAGAAATCTGGGTACTTCAGGAGCATAAAGACATAAGGAGATAATTCTGACAGGCATTTTCATGCGAAAAGCAGTGTCCTATGCACAGACATCGTATGTTACAAAATATATGCAAGAAAAATTTAACACGTTGATGGGATCACTTTAGAAATCTTGCATAGTTTCTGCAAGTACTAATAGAGGCATTTACATGTTTAGCTAGCTTCACATGTAAATGGTGATTTTAGAACGCCACTATTTATACATGCAGAGACTCAGCACAGACAAATTCTAAGGAAGTATGTTGTAGATGTGGTTTGAGCGGGTCAAAAAAAATGAAACAGAAACATGATGGCAGAAAAAGACCACATGGCCTATATAGTCTGCACTTCCGTATCAACTACAATAGTCCCCTTTTTTCCTTTAGAGATCTTCTGTTTGTTCCATGCTTTCTTGAATTCAGATACTATCCTCGTCTCTGCTACCTACACGGGAAGACTATTCCCTGCATCTACTACTCTTTCCATGAAAAAATATTTTTGCATATTACTCCTGAGTCTATTCCCTTTCATTCTCACTGTATGTTCCCTCATAGCAGAGCTTGCTTTCAATCGAAAGAGGCTCTTCTCTTGTGCATTTATACCACAGAAGTATTTAATCATCTCTATCATATTTCCTCTATCCCGCCTTTCCTCTAACATATACATATTAAGATCTTTAAGTCTGTCCCCATATGGTTTATAACAAAGATCACTGACCATTTTTGTAGCCACCCTCTGCACCGACTCCATTCTGTTTGTATCCTTTTGAAGATGTGGTCTCTAGAATTGCACATAATACTCCAAATGAGGTTGCACCAGAGACTTATACAGAGGCACTATCACATCCGTTTTTTCTGCTGGCCATAACTCTCCCTATGCACCCAAGCATCCTTCGGGCATTCACCATTGCCTTTTCTATCTGTTTAGCCACTTTAAGATCATCAGAAACAATCACGCTCAGGTCCCGCTCTTCTTTTGTGGACAGAAGTACTTCGGCCCCTACACTGTTCTGCTCCCTTGGATTTTGCAGCCCAAATGCATGACCCAGCATTTTTTAGCATGAAATCTCAGCTTCCAAATTCTTGACCATTCTTCAAGTTTAGCTAGATCCCTCCTCATGTTACCTACTCCTTTCTGGGTGTCTACTCTATTGCAAATTTTGGTATCATTCAAAAAGAGACAGCCCTTCTGCAATATCACTAATAAAGATGTTAAAAAGAATCAGACCAAACACAGATCCCTGCGGCACACCACTGGTAACATCCTTCTCCTCAGAGTAAGTACTATTTACCTGTTCCCAATGAATTTCCTATTTTACAATGGGAATGTTGTTGTTAAGCACCATCAAGTTGATGTTGACTCATGGTCACCTTATGGATAGTTTTCCTAAGCTGTGTTCAATCACCAATCAGGCAGCTAATTGTTGACAGAGTGGCATCCATAGCTGCTGTTACTGTATTGATCCATCACATTGCCAGTCTTCCTCCAACCTTCGACTTTACCAAGTATGATGTCTTTCTCTAATGGTCTTTCTCTTCTCATGATGTGGCAAAGTATGACAGATGAGATCTTGCTATTTGAGCTTTCCAAGGCAAGCTTAGGTTTGATCTCCTCCGGTACTGATTGATTTGTTCTTCTTTCAGTCCATGATGTGTACAGTATTCTTCACCAGCACCATAATTCTAAAGCATCGATTTTTCTTTCAGCCTTGCTTCTTCACTCTCCAACTTTCGCATCCATATAATGTTATTGAAAGTGCTATGATATGGGCATATCGAATCTTCATACACAGAGGTCCATCATAGCTGTTCTGCCAAGAGCAAAAGGTCATCAGATTTCTTGAGTGCTTGTCAATTTGTTACCGATTATGAATCCAAACAGGCTGAAGTTATCTACTATTTCTATTTCTTCTCTATCAAGAATGAAGTTAATGATTTTTGACAGTTGTCAAGATCTTTGTCTTATTTACACAATGGGAATACATGCATATTTAAAAAAAAAATCCCTGTCAGCTTTTTCACAAACTCTAACACACATATATGTTTCATCAAAGATCTCAATTCGGTCAGGGCTTGAGTGATTGAATGGGGAATTGTGCTTAGCCTTCAAAATGTCAAATATTGCCTTTTGGAGCTTCATTTCTTAATTGGCTCCACTTATACACATAATTGTCTGAAATGAGAGTCTATGGGAGTCATTTTCAAAGTCCTATCCCTACTTTTGATGTCCAAAATTGGGCATAAAGATGTCCAAAGCACGAAGACATCTAAATGGGGGTGTGGTGGAGGCGTGGCTGGGGCATTCCCAGGAACCTGGAAGTCCCCGCCTGATCTTAAAAATATCATGGACGTCCGGCATCATGTCTAAGTTTAGACCTGCTCCAGGCATGATCAGGCATTTGAAAAGTGCTAGTTTTGGCTAGAAAACACTGAGAGGGTATAGAGAAAAAAGCACGTCATCATCCTCAGTACTCATCACAATGTCAACAATAGCAGTAGTGGGAGTGGAAACCTGACTACCCTATTCCTAACACACTACTCTAACCATTAGGTTATCTTAAGTGCCCAGGTTTAATTTTTTTTTTTTTTTTTTTTAGTATTTAGCTCACACTTTTCCAGGGGGAGATCAAAGTGAGTTACATTAGGTACAGTATACATTTCTCTATCCCCAAGAGCTCACAATCTAAGTTTGTACCTGAGGCAATGGAGAATTAAGTGGCTTGCCCAAGGCCACAAGGAGTGCCAGTGGGATTTGAGCCCTGTTTTTTCTGGGTGTAGGCTGCTGCTCTAACCACTAGGCCACACCTCCACTCTGTTTGTACGTATAACTGTATTTATTTAGTTAGTTTAAATGATTAATCAACAAAACAAGAAACTCAAGGTGATTTACAACAGTATAAAAAAATAATAAAATGGCATTAAAAATAGCCAATCCAAACAGCAAACAGCTCCCCAATCCAAACCACTCCACAATCCACCTATCGTCTCCCATAAGCTTGGTTGGCTCCAAAGCCAAGCATAAACCTGTTTCCAGAATCAAATATAATCCAGTTGTAATAGCACAGCAATCGGCAACTGCACAGGTGTCTGGCGAACCCCTACAGCATCAGTCCTCAACTGGTGTTGATTTTCAAGGAGCGTCTAAGCAGGGGTGACCCGGGCCACCTGTACTTGGTACAGCAAGGGAGAAGCAATGGGTTGCAGTGGCAGCAGAGCCTCAGTTGGAAACATTGAGAGGTCTTCTCACCCCTGTTATGCCTTCAGGGTTTGGCCAGGCAGACGAGTCAGTGGTCGGGGTGGTTGGCAGTAATCTTGAGGGCGTGGGGACACCCCGCCGGTTGTGGCAGTGGGGAAGGCTTCTATAAAATGTAAGCAGTCGTGCAGACATTGCAAGGAGAGAGATTCTTCCTTCTCCTCTTCAAGTTCGGACTAGTCTTCCTCCTTATCGTCGGAAGAGCATCAGGTGTGCAGGTCTGTAGTTATGGAGCAGGGAGGGAATGGTGGGAGAGGGACACCGGCACTGGTGGCCTTTTCTGAGCTTTGGGAAGGTGTACTGCACACACTCCGGTGAAAAATTTGGAAGCATAAGTATATAGATATGTTTTGGCTACTTGAAGGTTGAAAGCAGTCAGGTGACAGCAAAAGATGTGCAAAGAAAATGATACAGCCGAGCATCTCAAGGTAATGTTCGAGAATGTGGTCAATTGGATGAGGGCCTTCTTACAACTAGCAAACGTGTGGTGTCACCACATACCAGGGCATTATGTGCTCCTCCTAGCCTATTCAGATTCTATTCTGGAGGCTGTCCAGACTCACAAAGGTTGGGCCTGGCTCAATTATGATGAGAAGTTCTGCAATAAGATGGAAGAGAATAAGCTTATGTCTTGGAGACTCAAGACATAAATCTTTGGTTGACTCAGATGTCCATAAGGGCTGGTAGAGCGGGTGGTGCCATGGAAAAGGGCGTTTGTTGTCTGCTCAGGGTTGGTCCTTTCAGGTGGGGGTGGGGGTCACCAGCAGGCCAATGGTAGGAGAAGCAGGAGTAATGTTTGTTGCTGCTTCAATAAATCCTCCAAATTCTGGTACGCTTGTTTGTTGTGTGGGGGAGGACATTCTGCCACCAAGTGTAGTCATAAGGATTGTAGGGCTGGTGCCTGTTCAGAAACTGAAGCTTCTAGTTCCCTAAACAAATCAAAGGTATAGTTAATAAGGAGCATTATTTTATGCAACCAGTACATCAACTTACCTCTGATTTGTTTAGTGAACTAGATAACAGCATCAGTAACTTGATGCAAGGACAGATTCCTACATACCTGGTACCCGCAGACCTTATTGCTGAAGCCTTTGCTAAGGTAACAAGAACTAGCAATGAGTCACTTCAAATTCAGGTTGCTTTCCACCTGGGAAATGCTATTCCACTATAGAATATGGAAATTGCTTTTCTGTTGAATTTGCCTTTTATTGTGCCTGATAAGGTGTACCGGTTGAAACAAGTAGTTAATGTTAGCACCTGGTCTGAAAATGTTTACCTGCGTGTTGACACTCCCGAGTACTTAGCTTATCACCATGATGAAACACAAGAGTATCCTGTACCTAATTTAGGCATATGCCAGCGCACTGCGGACATTCATTGGTTGTGCCCAGGTAAACCTTTCCTAAAGGACAGTACTGAAGCTCTTTGTGGTTTGACTACTGCAAATGTGAAAGAGAAATGCAAAGTTACTATGACTAAGTACGATGATTTCTCTGAAACAAGGGTTGCGGTTGAAAATAAATTTATGGCTAGTCGGCATCCCTCTGAAGGAGCTTCTGGTTACCAAAAATAAACATGACGTCCTCAATAAAGTTCCTCTACCCTACAGTGTTTGCTTAATCAATGTTCCTAAGCACTCCATTGTTACTGTTGGTGGAGTAGCCCTGTTTTATTTAGATGCAGATGCACTTTCCATCGAGATCCAGGTGCTGGATGTGTTTGGAGGCCATGACATTAACTTCACTGAAGCCTTGAACTACCTGCAGGACTATAAAGACTCTCATACAGTTGGACTGTCCATTGACCAGGAGAGCCTTGATGTCACTAATTACAACTATGATTCACACGATGTGGACATTTTACAGACTGATTTTATGACTCATGTCATTGTACCTGTCTTTGCCCTTCTCTTGGTTTTCTTATATGAGCAAAGACAGATTTGTACCCTGCATTGTCTTGTATGCCATGCTCCTCCTCTACCTACCATGCATCTGCAGGATTTGATAAGAGTGTCACCTCCTTGACTAATGTTGCCATGAACTGCTCAGTTATGCAATACTTTTAACTGAGTTTTTTACTAACACACTTATGCATTTAGGTGTTCAGTTGAAGTTACACTGACACATTATATTGTATAACCCATATTTATTTATTATTTATTTATTTATTTATTACAGGCTCTTATATACCGCTCTATTCAGCATCAGCGCTGTTCACAATATAACAACATACCAGAACAACAAACTGTTTGGTTTTACAGAGAACAAGGTCAGAGAACTTGGATTAAACATGGGACGTCATAACTGTATACCAAGTTATACATTGAGTAGGTTAAGTACACTGTACTACTAAGTTGAAGTTATACTCATTATATCGTTTGAGTTGATTTGATCTTACATTTATCATTTCAGTATTAACTTCTTTTACCGCTTGTGTCTATGCACACTATAATTACTCATGCAGTATTGCTTCCAATGCAACTATTATGCTTAGAGTAACCATTATTAGACTTTAGTAATCATGTCATTTGGTTCTGACCTGCATATAATCATTCTAGTTAGTTAGGTTTTAAGAGGGAATACGCTCCCTTGTAGCTATTTCCATCTGAAAAGAGGGGGAAATGTAGGGTTTTATTTATATTCTCTTATATACCACGCTATTCTGCATCAGTGCGGTTTACATTGAACAAACTGAAATTACATTGAACAGGGCATTATAACTTGGAGATAACTATTTTACAGGGAACATGGGCTATGGAGGGTTAAGTGGCTTGCCCAAGACCACAAGGAGCACCTGTGGGACTAGAAACCCCAGTCCTTCCGGCCCAAGGTTTCTGTCCTCTAGTGGGATTTGAACCCCAGACTTTCCGGCCTGAAGTACCTTGCCCCAACCACTAGGCCACTCCTCCGATTGGTGCTTGAACATAAGAACATAAGAACATAAGATATGCCATACTGGGTCAGACCAAGGTCCATCAAGCCCAGTATTCTGTTTCCAACAGTGGCCAATCTAGGTCATATGTACCTAGCAGTTTCCCCAAGAGACACAAGTTCCACAATGCTTGTACTGGGTCCAGCATTGATATCTTCGGTCACTTCTTAATAATGGTTTATGGACCTTTCCTCCAGGAACTTGTCCAAACCTTTTTTAAACCCAGCTACACTAACAGCCTTTACTACATCCTCCGGTAACAAATTCCAGAGTTTGATTACACGTTGAGTGAAAAAATATTTTCTTTTATTAGTCTTAAATAGTTTACCCTGTAGCTTCATTGCATGTCCCCTAGTCTTTCTATATTCTGATAAGGTAAACAATCGATCTACGTTTACCTGTTCCACTCCATTCATTAATTTATAGACTTCTATCATATCTCCCCTCAGCCGTCTCTTTTCCAGGTTAAAGAGCCCTAACCTTTTTAGCCTTTCTTCATAGGAGTATCCTTCCATCCCCTTTACCATTTTGGTGGCTCTTCTCTGTACCTTTTCTAAAATCGCTATATCCTTTTTAAGATACGGTGACCAGAATTGCACACAATATTCAAGGTGCGGTCTCACCATGGAACGATATAGAGGCATTATAATATCTTTTGTTTTATTTTCCATTCCTTTCCTTATCATACCTAGCATTCTATTTGCTCTCTTGGCCGCCGCTGCACACTGGGCCGAGGGTTTTAACATGGTATCCACAATGACGCCTAAATCTTTTTCCTGGGTGGTGGTTCCTAATGTGGAACCTTGCATCGTGTAACCATAGTTTGGGTTGTTCTTCCCTAGGTGCATAACCTTGCACTTGTCCACATTAAATTTCATCTGCCATTTTGATGCCCAGTCTTCCAATTTATCAAGATCCTCTTGCAATTTTTCACAATCCTCTTGGGTTTTAACAACTTTAAATAGTTTTGTGTCATCTGCAAATTTGATAACCTCACTCGTTATTCCATTTTCCAGGTCATTTATGAATATGTCAAAAAGCAGCGGACCCAGCACAGATCCCTGGTGTTTGTTCAGAAACTGAAGCTTAAGCCATGCAACATGGCTTCCTGTTACAAGATGGAACTCTTTTCTGCTGTGCCAGCATTAAACCCTGCAGATCAAGAAATTCAGCAGAATCATTGTTCATGCCTTCATGTTAGAGAACTCTCTCTCATTCAGAGACCGTGCCACTGGGCCTAGTATTTGCAGCAATGTATGCACCTGCATACCAGCATCTTTCCTGTACCATGGACCTTTGTTCGGAGAAGTATCACCTGACCACTGTTACAGGATTTGCTGAAGATGACATACAGTATCTGAGACCAGCCAATCACTGTGCTGTGTTGAGGGGGTTAGGACAAAGAATTATATGCTGGACTCACAAGGTGACGTATTCTTCTGAGACACATTTCTGGGCACTTCTAGACATGCAGAAAGTTTGATATACTGTTTGGGAACTTTATCTTAGCCTGATTCTGGCAGTTTATTTTATGTAGTCCTTAGCCCTACTGCCTGCCTGCCTCATGGACAAAGGCTAACCTCAAGAAGGAGTGAATCTCTCCCACAGACATGCAGCTTGGTTTTGTCACGTGGCTTGGCTCTTCTGCCTGTAGCCGACATTGGACCTCTGCCATACTTTGGACTTTGTGACATTCCTGAGACGACATATAGGACCCAGCCACAAACATTCTGGCAAGAGCTAAGGTAATGGCCTTAATTCTCAACCACCCCACCCCACCCCCGAGGTTGGGTCTAGCTTAGACAGACAGATAATGTACTGTACGCCCGAGTGCAGAGCGAATCAATGACGTTAGTTGCTAAAACAGTGTTTAATTATCTTGGTAATTGTAATCATAGGGCTTCATAACCCGGTACCTCAGAAAAGTTTTGTTAATTCTGCACTATTTTTCTATCAGCAATAAAGCTAATTTATATACAAACACATTGTTGTTTCTTTTATATCACGTGTTTTATTTGCCTGAAGGACCTATAGAACCTTAGGGAAAAGTGGGAAAAGTAGCAAATGCCCCTAGACATATCAAGTATTTATATATTTATTTGCTACTGAATAACTTCCCCTACAGGGTATCACAAGGGCCTCCTCATCTGAAAAGTAGTGCACCTCTGTACCAGAGGGCTTTCACTCCTGTGCGGGTGAGGCTATGTGCCCTTGATTGGCTCGGTACTGGAGGCACAAAGATGGGAGGGTGTTGGCAAGTGGGTTTGCCTGGGATTTCTTGATTTCATGTCAAAAGGTGGCAGTTAACACCATTGCATGGAATGCACCTTCGGCTCATTGCTTTTCAAATGTGGTTCGGGCAAAGCTCTTGGTGGAACAGGGGTTGGGTCGGATTGTAGTCCCTTTTGGTGACCGTCCATTTATGGTATTTGTGGTTTGTCCTTTGAGGGTTATTCCCAAGAAAGAGCATGGTAAATTTCACAATTTGTCATTCCACCAGGGTAGCACCGTGAATGATCATTTGCCCAAGGAAGGCTGTTCAGTTCACTATGCTTCTTTTGATTATGCGGTTTCTTTGGTCCGTTAGCGCGGGGCAGGTGCCTTGCTGGCAAAAGTGGGCATTGAGTCCACATTTCACTTGCTCCCCGTTCACCCCTCAGCTTTTCATTTGCTTGGTTTCACGCTTGAGGATCTTTTTTTTTTTTTTTTTTATAAGTGCATGCCTATGGGATTGGCCATCTTGGGCGCTTATTTTGAGATGTTTACATTTCTCTAATGGGTTCTATTTCTGCGCTCAGTAATTCCCCATGTGATCCATTACTTGTACAATTTTTTGTTCATCAGGCTGGGTCAGACTGAAATATGTAGCAGTTTCCTAGAATCATTTCTAACTTTCACTCAGGATTTTGACATCCCGTTAGCTTCTGAAAAAACAGAAGGACCTTTGTCAAAGCTTACTTTTTGGGTATAGAGCTTGATACAGTAGCTATGGTGGCGAGGTTGCCTAAAGATAAGGTGAGGAAGCTCCAACCTTGCTAGCCTCGGTTGGATCAGGTCAAGAACCAGGCAGAGGAGGAGAACCATGCCACACCGGGAGAAAACTTAAAAAGCCTTTATTGGGTCCTCAATAAAGGCTTTTTAAGTTTTCTTCCAGTTTAGCCTGGTTCTTCATGTCCGCCTGGTTCTTGGACTGTACCCATCTGCAGAGAATGCACTCTCTTTCTCTCCTCACTTGAATCAGCCAGCAAGGTCACATTGAAAGAGTTGCAGGCTCTGGTGGGCTCGTTGAATTTTGCCTGTTGGGTCATTCCCATGGGCCGGATTTTTCTAGGCAAATCACTGCCGCTATGTCTGGGATAGTGAAGCCTCATTACCACATTAGAATTAGTAGCAGGATGTGAGAGGACCTTTGGGTGTGGGATTCCTTTTTGGCCGATTTTAATGGGACCGCTGTTTTGCAGCTTGATGAGGTTTCCAATGTGGATTTGCAATTGTTTTCTGATGCAGCCGGAGGGCTGGGGTTTGGTGTTTACTTTCAAGGTGCGTGATGTGCTGGGTAGTGGTCTACTGATTGATTTGACTCTGGGTTGACTCATAACATTACATTCCTGGAACTATTCCCTATAGTGGTGGCTCTAGCAGTGTGGCCGGAGAATCTGCATGACCACACAGTCCTGTTTCGGTGTGATAATGCTTCAGTGGTGGAGGTCATTAACTGACATTTTTCACGTTGTTTGCGGGTAGCTGCTCTGATGCATGCATTCGCGTTATCATAAATGTGACTGCCAGGATGCGGCATGTACCAGGTTGTGTTAATCATATTACTGACTTTCTTTCCCACTTTAAGTAGTCCTTGTTTCAGACTTTGGCACTGGGAGCATAACCAGTGGGAGCAGCAGTTATGGATCACCTGTGGCAGCTTGGCAGTCAGGAATGATGGCTCTCCTGTGAAGGTCAGTGTCTCCCGCCATGTGGGTTTCTTACCTGAAGGGTTTCCACAAAGTAGTGGAGTTTCTGGAAGTCAACAGTTGGCGGGGTGGGAAAGTCCCTGAATATCTCTTAGGGGATTATATTTTCTGTGCAAAGGGTTGGAGATTGTCCAAGCAGCTGGTTGGGGAAACCTGTTTGCAGAGTTTTTTGATCCAGAGGCTTCTGTTGGGGTGTGAGTGGTCTTCTCTGACTGAGGAATTCTCGGCAACCAATTTCCCATGACCTGTTACTGAGGTTATACGAAAGTCCCCCAGATGTGGTGGTCTCTGGCTTTGAGGTGGCCTTATTCCAGGCTGTATTTTGCTTGCCATTTTTTGGAGCATTTCTGATCAGTAAGCTGGTGGCTGACCCTGCTTGCGCTCACTCTTGGGCAAGCATGGCTTTGGAGCACGTTAGGGTTGGGGGCTCCTAGTTCTGAATTTTCTTCCCCAGATCAAAGACTGATCAGTTGGGCATGTGTTTGTTTTTTGTTTGTTTTTTTACAGAGAGTTGAGGGTTGAATCACTTGTCCAATTGCGAGGCTTTGCAGCTAGTAATTGGGGGCTTACTGTTTATTCACGCTGATGCCATTGACCCATTATTAATTTACAGCAGTGCTACCCAACGTATTGATGCACCTAGGATAGGAGTAGGGTGAGCAACTGTCCTGAATTTTGCAGGACATTCTGATTTTCATCTCTCATTACAGGTGCCTCAAAGGAACCCTAGGCGTGATGTCATATATTCATTTAAACTTATTTTTATACCGCCTTTCTACCATTCAAAGTGGTTTACATATAACTAAGGAATTGAGCAGTGCACAAAGATGAAAGCTATTGTATAATTTTTTTATTTATTTTATTTACATTCTCTTATATACCGCGCTATTCTGCATCAGTGCGGTTTACATTGAACAAATTGAAATTACATTGAACAGGGCATTATAACTTGGAGATAACTATATTACAGGGAACATGGGCTATGGAGGGTTAAGTGGCTTGCCCAAGACCACAAGGAGCACTTGTGGTCTTGGGCAAGCCACTTAACGAAATGGAACATATTAGTATTAACATATTAACAATACTTGGTCAGAATTACAAAGTCATAGTAACTATATACAAAGGAATGTTCTTACTGAAGTCAGTTAGCTTTACACATTGCAGACACCCTGAGAGTTTGAGTGGGTGTTTGTTCCAGTTCACTGGATGAATTTGTCCCAATTTATCAGTCTGCTGAGGAAGAGAAAATGTAGCTGCAAGCCAACAATGAGAACTGCTATTCCCACTGCATGAGAAGCCCTCCCCATTATACTAAGGGACGTTTGGAAGCTACTTTGAAAAAAAATAAAAGGGGGTCTGTTCTAGTTTCTAAACCTTCCTTAGCATAATGGGGAGTGCTTCTCATGCGGTGGGAATAGCAGTCCTCGTCGTCAGCTCACGGCTACATTTTCTCATCCTCAGCAGGCTGCCTTTCCGAACAGCTCTCACTGCAGAGACACTTTTCGATCATATTCTATATATCACAAGGTATTTTGCAATCTGATGCACCAATGAAAAAAAATCCTGATTTTTTTGGTTGTGTCCCAATTATTTTTTTAAGGATGATATCCCGAAATTGGCCGATCAAGAGTTGGTCACCCTACTGTAGGTGTGAGGCACAGCCATTTGCATCTCATTCCTTCCGTATTACAGTGGCGACTAGTGCGGAAAATGGTGATCAGGAGCCTTCACCGGCTATATAGTCTGTGATTGGGGGGGGTGGGATGAGGGGACATGTTTAACTATGTTCAATTTTGCAAATTCTTGGAGGTGATCCCAGCAGTGGTGGATGGTGGGCTATTCATTCTTTTTCTGGGCTGGATTGCGTGCTGTATCACGGCCGTTCAGTTCTCATTTGAGATTGACCTCATCAGGGGTCTCTGTGAGCTGGCTTGGCAAATGGAGAATGTGTTGGAACCAGCTCATTCCCTTGATAAAGCACTACACCTGATTACGGAGCCGTCCGGATGAGATCATTGTTGACTTAGGGGGCATTGACCTGTTGTCTTGGACATGTAAACAGCTGATCAGGGCAGTGAAAAGAGACCGAGTGTATATTTGCACTGTTACCAGCTGTGGTTTTGTGTTGGTCAGACATCATTCTGAGGCCTTCTTGCATGAAGCAAAAAAGATGGTCCCAGGATTTAATAAAGCTAAACCGTCAGATTGGGCAGTGGGTATGAGAAAATGGGAGTCATCAGATTCGACACTCGTGGGTGGAGGTAGACTACACTCTGGTTTGTATGGGTCAGATGGTGTTCACCTATCTCCAACAGAGCAGGATTTACAACACTTCTTCTTCCTGTTTCCTCGGCCTGCAACCTTGGGGTCATTATTGATTTCTCCCTTTTCTTCTCCAAACATATTTATTTTTTTATCCAGATTTGTATTCCACTTTCTCCTTCAATCAAAGTGGTGGGTTACACGCATTGGGTTTACATTGAATAGGGGTGACACTACGTACATAAAAGGTTGGACAATACATACATAAAATATATAGCTAAATATATAGCTAAAACCTGTCGTTTCTTTCTCTACAGCATTATCAAAATTCATCCCTTCCTCTCTGAACACACTACTAAGGCTCTTGTCCACTCTTTGGTCACCTCCCATCTTGACTATTGCAACCTCCTCCTTGCTGGTCCTCAGTGTTATCTCTCTCCTCTTCAATCTATCCAGAACTCTGCTGCGCGGCTAATCTTCCGCAAGCCCTGAAACACTCATATAACCCCTCTTCTAAAATCACTTCACTGGCTCCCCTTCCGTTTCTGTATTCAATTTAAACTTCTCCTTTAACATATAAATGCATTCATTCTCCCTACACTCCTCCTCGTGAACTCCACTTCTCCTCTGGCTTTCTTCTCTCTATACTCTTTTCTTCTTCTGCAAACTCCAGACTTCGATCTTTTCACTTTCCTGCTCCTTATGCATGGAACAAACTTCCTCTATCTTTACGTCAAGTCTATCTTTATGTCAAGTCTCTTCTCATCCCCTCTTCAAATCCATGCTAAAGGTTTACCTTTTTGAGGCCGCATTTTGATCCTAATCCCTTGTTCTCCTGTGTCTCCTTCCCTATTTGAACCTCACTTCTTTCTCTTGTATTGTTCTATCTATCTGTCTTGATTAGATTGTAAGCCCTACGAGCAGGGACTGTCTTCTTTATGTTTGTACAGTGCTGCATATGCCTTGTAGCACTATATAAATGATTAATAGTAGCAGTAGTTAGTGGTAACATATACACATGCATGCCCTGAAATACCTGTGCTGGAAGTCTATGTCACTGATACCACAAATATCTATATCCCGCACAACCCACGTTTCTGAAATCAGCCAGTTTTATGCATGTGTCTGGCTCTTTATTCTGTATGCCCCCATCCCTC
This sequence comes from Ichthyophis bannanicus, assembly GCA_033557465.1. Classification (NCBI taxonomy): domain Eukaryota; kingdom Metazoa; phylum Chordata; class Amphibia; order Gymnophiona; family Ichthyophiidae; genus Ichthyophis; species Ichthyophis bannanicus. Next base: position 171,696,804 of record CM066043.1, read on the forward strand.
CTTTATTGTGGCAAGCACATTTATCTTTTGGGTCAGAGATAAAGCAAGTTTGTTTATTAACTTAAATTTTTTCCAAATTTTTGTCAGCATACATAATGCGGGTTTGTACTCATCTTCCTCGATATAGCTGCTGCATTCGACTCCGTTAACCATGAGCTACTCCTCTCCCGACTCCAGGAAAAGGGAATCCAGGGCTTGGCCTGGGAATGGTGTAAATCCTATCTAGCTGACCGATGGCAACATGTTCGGATAGGATCCTCTACATCTGAGTCATTCCAGCAACAGCAGGGAGTATCCCAAGGCCGACAGGGAGTACCCTGTCAGCTTTACTCTTCAACATATACATGCAACCTATTTGTGATATCATCCGCTCATTCAATATTTCCAGCCTTATCTACGCAGACGACGTCTTGCTCTTCACCCCCATCCAAATTATTCATCCTGACCTCTCCCCACTAGTAGAGTGCTTCAACGCAATCACTGACTGGCTTCTAACTCAGAATTTATGGATAAATTTTAAGAAAACCGAGGTCTTATTCATCACTAGAAACAAGAGCTTCTCTCCCCCCACTACCTTGAAGGTGCGAGATGCAGAGCTACCATGCAAATCTGTGATACGTTACCTGGGTGTCACACTTGACCATCAACTCAATTTCAAAGAACACATAAAGAACACCACCAAGTCAATCTACAATAAAATCATGACATTAAGGCACCTAAGACCTTTACTAGCCCCAGATGACTTCAGAACTATATTCCAGACGCTTGTAACTCCACATTTTGATTACGCAAACATCATTCTGCATGGTCTCCCCAAGAGTACCCTCAATCCACTGCAAATGGCGATGAATGCAGCAGCTCGCATGCTCTGTGGCATATCCAGAAGAGATCACATCACGCCCATACTCTTGGAACTACATTGGCTACCGTTACACAGCAGACTTATCTACAAGACACTTCTCCTACCCTTTAAAGCAATTAACCGGTTATCCCCCTCATCCCTCACTGCACTCTTCATCTTCACCCCCAACAACAGGCTGAGAAGGTCAGCAGCTGCCAACACGCTAACTATACCACTTGAATCTACAAAATGCACTCAAACAACCAGGAATAGGTCCTTTGCATTTTATGCCCCGAGATGCTGGAATAACCTCCCACCACATATCCGAGCAATCAGAGACCTCTCGCAATTCAGAAAAGCCCTTAAACATCACCTGTTCCTCCTTCACTTCGCCCACCCTAACCTAACACAACCACCCCCCACGCCTCAACTCATTCACCCAAACCCTGTCACTCCCACAACCTGACTTATGATGAAGCACACAACATTTCCGCCCATTGGGTACATTCACAACGCTCATAAACTATTGACTAATGACTAATGCATTCTGAATACCAGCTTGTAAGATATATTGTAAATAGGCCCACAAAAACGACTGTTATTGTCATGTATATAGTTTTACCCTAGTTTTCAGTCCCAAGTTACCTATCCTATTACGATGTAAGCATAAGATCACTTGTTCTGATGCAAAGTTTTTGTTATTTGTAAACCGCACTGATACTGAAAAGCGCAGTATATAAGAGCCTGTAAATAAATAAAATAAATAAAATGCATCGGAATGCAAGGCCACAAAGCATCTACTAATGCCCACAAACAACCCCAATCCAGCCCAACCCTCTCCCCCCCCAACCCTAACAAGCTAAAAAAATCCAAGACTAACAAACCCCAATCATGGTACATGCTTCCAATTGCCCACTTACAGGGCACTTCAAAGTCTTCGGCCAAACAACAGAGTGCCCAGCAATCATCAAACTTCTAAAGTTTAGCTAAACGTACACCAATTTACTCAAAAAAATCAGCTGCAAGGAGCGTCAATACCAACAGGTACTCTTTTAAATTCTTCCACTATTGAAGATGTGTCTTTAAGCTCTGTTGAGCACACACTGCCCTTTCTCCCCCATTGAGAGGGTTTCATCTGATTTAACGGTACCTGTATTGACTTATGCTAATGATCTTGTCTTGTGTGTAGTCTCTTGGGACCATTTAAAACTGGTGCCTCCATCTCATAAGGTTAAATCTCTCTTCAGGCAAGCTATCACAGGGATCGAATCTTCAATTGTTAATAAGAATATAGGAACATAAGATATGCCATACTGGGTCAGACCAAGGTCCATCAAGCCCAGTATCCTGTTTCCAACAGTGGACAATCTAGGTCACAAGAACCTAGCAGTTTCCCGAAAAGACACAGGTTCCACAATGCTTGTACTGGGGTAAGCAAAAGAGACCCCGGGTCCCCTTTAATAATGGTTTTTGGATCTTTCCTCCAGGAACTTGTCCAAACCTTTTTTAAACACGGCTACACTAACGGCTTTTAATACATTCTCCGGTAATGAATTCCAGAGTTTGAAAATATGTTAAGTGAAAAAATATTTTCTCTTAGTCTTAAATAGGTTACCATGTAGCTTCATTGCATGTCCCCTAGTCTTTCTATATTTTGATGGTGTAAAAACAATCAATCTATGTTTACCCATTCCAATCCATTCACTAATTTATAGACCTCTATCATATCTCCCCCTCAGCCGTCTCTTTTCCAGATTGAAAAGCAAAAGCCCTAACCTTTTTAGCCTCTCTTCATAGGGGTATCTTTGCATCCCATTTACCATTTTGGTGGCTCTTCTCTGTACCTTTTCTAATAACACTATATCCTTTTTAAGATATGGCGACCAGAATTGCACACAATATTCAAGGTGCGGTTGCACCATGGAACGATACAGAGGCATTATAATATCCTTTGTTTTATTCTCCATTCCTTTCCTTATGATATCTAGCATTCTATTTGCTCTCTTGGCCGCCGCTGCACACTGGGCGAAGGGTTTCAACATGTTATCCACGATGACGCCTAAATCTTTTTTCCTGGGTGGCAGTTCCTAATGTAGAATCTTACATCATGTAACCGTACTTTGGGTTGTTTTTTTCATAAGAACATAAGATATGCCATACTGGGTCAGACCAAGGTCCATAAAGCCCAGTATCCTGTTTCCAACAGTGGCCAATCTAGGTCATATGTACCTAGCAGTTTCCCCAAAAGACACAGGTTCCACAATGCTTGTACTGGGTCAAGCATTGATATCCTGGGTCCCTTCTTAATAATGGTTTATGGACCTTTCCTCCAGGAACTTGTCCAAACCTTTTTTAAATCCAGCTACACTAACAGCCTTTACTACATCCTCCGGTAACAAATTCCAGAGTTTGATTACACGTTGAGTGAAAAAATATTTTCTTTTATTAGTCTTAAATAGCTTACCCTGTAGCTTTACTGTATGTCCCCTAGTCTTTCTATATTCTGATAATGTAAACAATCAATCTACGTTTACCCGTTCCACTCCATTCATTAATTTATAGACTTCTATCATTTCTCCCCTCAGCCGTCTCTATTCCAGATTAAAGAGCCCTAACCTTTTTAGCCTTTCTTCATAGGAGTATCCTTCCATCCCCTTTACCATTTTGGTGGCTCTTCTCTGAACCTTTTCTAATAACGCTATATCCTTTTTAAGTTACGGCGACCAGAATTGCACACAATATTCAAGGTGCGGTCTCACCATGGAACGATATAGAGGCATTATAACATCTTTTGTTTTATTTTCCATTCCTTTCCTTATCATACCCAGCATTCTATTTGCTCTCTTGGCCGCCGCTGCACACTGAGCTGAGGGTTTTAACATGTTATCCACAATGACGCCTAAATCTTTTCCCTGGGTGGTGGTTCCTAATGTGGAACCTTGCATCGTGTAACCATAGTTTGGGTTGTTCTTCCCTAGGTGCATAACTTTGCACTTGTCCACATTAAATTTCATCTGCCATTTTGATGCCCAGTTTTCCAATTTATCAAGATCCTCTTGCAATTTTCCACAATCCTCTTGGGTTTTAACAACTTTAAATAGTTTTGTGTCATCTGCAAATTTGATAACCTCACTTGTTATTCCACTTTCCAGGTCATTTATGAATATGTCAAAAAGCAGCGGGCCCAGCACAGATCCCTGGGGTACACCACTATTCACCTTTCTCCATTGGGAAAATTGGCCATTTAGCCCTACCCTCTGCTTTCTATCTTTTAACCAGTTCCTGATCCACAGTAGTACACTGCCTCCTATCCCATGACTCTTTAGTTTTGCCAAAGGTCTCTGATGAGGGACCTTGTCAAAGGCTTTCTGAAAGTCCAGATACACTATATCAACTGACTCACCTTTGTCCACCTGTTTATTCACACCTTCAAAAAAACATAACAGATTAGTAAGACAAGATCTTCCTTGTCTAAAGCCATGTTGGCTGTCTCCCATTAGGCCATGACTATCTACATGCTGAGTAATTTTATTCTTTATGATGGTTTCTACCATTTTTCCCAGTACTGATGTCAGGCTCACTGGTCTGTAGTTTCCCAGATCACCCCTGGAACCCTTTTTAAAAATTGGCGTTACATTGCCCATCTTCCAATCTTCAGGTATTACAGATGATTTTAATGATAGTTCTCATATAACTAATAGTAGGTCTGCAGTCTCATATTTCATTTCTTTCAACACCCTTGGATGTGTACCATCTGGTCCAGGTGGATTTGCTATTGTTCAGTTTATCAAATAGTTGTAATACATCTTCCCGATGTATCTATATTTCATTCAATTCTTCTGCAACATCATCCTTAAATACTACTTGAATCATGGGTAATATCCCTAACTCTTCCACATTAAAGGCCAAAGTAAAGAATTTATTCAGTTTCTTCTCTATTGCCTTGTCTCCTCTTAGTGCCCCTTTTACCCCTCTATCAGACTCTCTCACCGTTTTTTTGCTATGAATGTACTTGAAAAAGTCTTTATTATGTGTTTTTGCTTCCACAGCAAGCTTCTTCTCAAATTCTCTCTTTGCCTACCTTATCAATGCCTTGCATTTAACTTGCCAGTCCTTATGTTGTTTCCAGTTTTCATCATTTGGCTCCTTTTTCCATTTCTTGAAAGATGCTTTTTTGACAACAGGAGCCTCTCTGACCTCACCTTTAGAAATGCTGGCAGTTTTTTGGACTTCCTTCCACTTTTCTTAAAGCATGGAATACAGCTGGTCTGGGCGTTCAAGATAGTATTTTTAAACACCTATGCTTGATGTAAATCTTTAACCTTTGCAGCTGCTCCTTTTAGATTTTTCTTAATTATTTTCCTCATTTTATCATAATCTCCCTTTTGAAAGTTAAAAGGTAGTATTGTGGATTTCCTTGCCGTCCTTCCTCCATTTATTAAATCAAACATGATCATGCTATGATCACTATTGCTATGATCCCAACACCCTTATCTCTTGCACCAGATCTTGTGTTCCACTAAGGACTAGGTCCAAAATGGCTTCACCTCTTGTTCGTTCATAAACCAGCTGCTCCAAGAAGCAGTCATTTATTTCATCTAGAAACTTTATCTCCCTAGCATGTCCTGCCGTGACACTGACCCAGTCAATACTTGGATAATTGAAATCACCCATTATTATTATTTTACTGTAACCTTTGTTAGCTTCCCTGATTTCTTTGAGCATTTCATCATCCATTTGTTCACTCTGGCCACGCAGTTGATAGTATACCCCCATTGCCATCGCCTTCCCCTTTTTACATGGAATTTTAATCCATAGAGATTCTACAGTGAATTTTGTTTCCTGAAAAACTTCAATCCTTTGTGACTCAATGCCCTCGCTAACAGAGTGCAACCCCTCCACCAATTTGATCTGCTCTATCATTATGATATAGTTTATAGCCTGGTATCGGTGCCCCACTGGTTGTCCTCCTTCCACCATGCCTCTGAGATACCAATCACATCTAACTTCTCATTTAGTGATATATATTCTAATTCTGATATCTTATTTTTTAGACTTCTAGCATTTGCTTACAAGCATTTTAGAGGCTCTATTTTATTCATATTAATCTGGTTATTGGTAGGCAGGGGTAATTTGGAATCTTTAAGCTCTGTCTGCTCTGCACTTAAGGGCATTTGGGTTACTTTTGTGTTTATTGGAACCTTTCTGTTGATATGCCCTAACTTCAATCTTTTTTTAGTATCCTTCAAAGATACATTGTTCTGAATGATGCACTCTTGGGCGACTGTCAGCTTTCCCCCATTATCTAAGTTTAAAAGCTGCCCTATCTCCTTTTTAAAGGTTAATGTCAGCAGCCTGGTTCCATCCCAGTTAAGGTGAAGCCCATCCCTTCGGAAAAGCCCCTCCTTTCCCCAGAATGTTCCCCAGTTCCTAACAAATCCAAAATCCTCTTCCTTGCACCATCGTCTCATCCACACATTGAGACTCCAGAGCTCTGCCTGCCTTTTGGTTCCTGCATGTGGAACAGGAAGCATTTCAGAGAATGCTATCCTAGAAGTTCTGGATTTCAACTTCCTACCTAAAAGCCTAAATTTAGCCTCCAGAACCTCCCTACCACACTTTCCTATGTCATTGGTATTGACATGTCCCAAGACAGCAAACTCCCCCCAGGCACTATCTAAGACCTTGTCTAGGTGGTGCGTGAGGTCCGCTACCTTTGCAGTACGTCACAGCGGTGCCAATTCTCACAAAAAGTGGTGGAAACGTTTTCTAGTCTGGATGCTTCTCCTGAGAACTTGCAGAAAAAAAAGCTGTGACTATGGGTTCTTTATGATTTTCATCATAAGACTGAAAATTTGGAAAATGTCCTTAGGAATAAGAATTTGAGATTTTTACATCTTCCTATATTGAGTTTATTGCCACCTGATTATTTCCTTAAAAAATATTTTAAAGAGGTTCTTGATTTGCCTAATGCTGACACCATATTGATATCAAGTGTTATTACGTCCATGAGCGGAAACAAGCTTCCGTGGTAACCCCGGTGGCAACTGAGGAACCTGGAATTATTTCCTCTGCATTTAACTTAGCCGCATTTCTTGAGGAGTCCCAGGACAATATTGCCACTAGGGCTGCCTTAATTGTTACTTTTGTCTCCAGTCACAATGAACAGAATATTATGAAAGTTTACCTTAAAAAGAGAGCTTTTCTGTTCTATGATTTGAGAATCATTATTTTTCCTGATGTTGCAAGACCACACATGATAGCAGGAAACCTTTTTTGGCCGTACAAACCAGAGTGTTGGCCCTAGGTGCAACTTTTTTCTTTGATATCCTTGCAAATGTTTGATAACATATCAGAATAAATGGTATATCTTTGTTGATCCCTGTCAGCTGAAACGTTTCCTAATGGATAGGGAATAGGAAGGAGCAGTAGGTATTTGCTGATTTTTGTACTTTTCCCTTTCTACGATATTATTACCTTTGCCCATTGATTGTAAGTAGGGCTTTATTTCATTTTACTGCATTTAGGTGAGTAGTATTACTTTGTGATTTCCTGCAACCCTTTTTTGCCTCTGGACTCTCCCCTTAAAGTAGACTAATGGCTACTTTTTCTTTTGCTTTGTTAAATCTTGTAATTTGATTAGGGTTATTTTGCCTTTTCCTTAACCACTGTTTAATAATGGAAGTATCAATAAACTTAATAAAAAATATACAGTACAGACCAAAATATTTGCATTAGTCTCTGCCAGTCTGGAATTTGTGGTATCCTCCATCATCTGGCCAGTTCACACCTAAAGGTCGTTATCACTGGCAGAGACATCTGTACCCTTTAAGATGCCAATTGGTTTTCAGTATACCTCCCTACACTTCCACCAGAATGTCTGTACTCCGAGACAGCTCCACCAAACACATAAAAAGGAGCCTATTTAACCACAGCTCTGCAACAGTCTTCCAGCACCTGGGGGTAGATTTTATGTAGTCTACTGGGGGTCATATACTAGTGCAAGAGAATTTTACTACTATTTTCTACTAAATTTTCAGAGGTTGATGTACGAAGGACATTTTTATATATCTTTAGCCACTGTTCATCAGTCAGTGGGGCCCCAAACTCAGCCTCCCACTGGGCTCAAAATATGGGCTGAGCAACCCACTCATCTCCCATCAAGCTGAGTTGGCAAACTCCCATCTGGAGAAGACTTTCAAAAGGGGTTAACTCCTGAACCAATAGCTACTTATAAGGAGCACTTTTCAGTATATGCTGTATCTGCAGGCATGCAAAATAATCTTGCCTAGGTATCTCATACTGTCTGCCTGCTGAAGAGAAGAAAAATCTTATCTCCCTCTATCTAAAAAGTGACTCATCCATTCCAAGCCAAGCTTTTCCCACCTTTTGAGAGTTAGTGGGCAAATCTCAGTTGAATACTGATACAAAAATTATAGAGAAGTCACCGGAGACAACCTTCTCACCCAAAAGAAACTTTTGCAACGTTTTCCAAATTTGCAAAAGTAAGTCCCAATGCAGGTGGCCAGCAGCTTGCATCCCGAATCTTAATACTCTTGTGTTCGAAGATGAGCTTCTATGTCCTTTTCTCCCAGTATTGTCTGTTCTATCTGTACCCAATGCTTAGGTACCATGTTATGCCATTCAAATACCACCCTTACTTGTGCCACTGAAACGTCTCTTGGGCATTAACATCATGGATTACCTGGTGGGCCGTCTCAGTGCTGTAATGTCTAGACTGTCGCCATCACTTTCTCCCTCATTCTCTGCATGCCTACGTACCGCGTCTCCCACATGAACCAAAGCTCTCAGTGTCATGTTCATGGACTCACTTTTCTGTGCCAGCTGAATAAGAAAATCGCTTTAAGTCCATCATCTTTTTTCATTGACATCTCCACCTTCATTATACATTCACAGAGTTGATCGCTCAAATTTAATCCATCTGGAGACAGACTAGCAAGATGCACTTGCTTAGGTTAGCTGAGGGGTCTGCGGAGCAAAGGTCTCAAGCAGCCATACTGCCCAGTGATGTCACTTTCTCCAGAGACAGAGTGATTTTAGATAGCCAGTACACGTGTCTATCTTTACTGCTGCCCACTGAATTTTAGACATCTTGACATGGATGACTCTGATTCCAGCTACACAGCTTTTCTGAAATGTGCCTTTACGCCTCTAGAAGTTGCTCCAATAGCACAGACTTTCATTCCACCATTACTCTCCTTGCCACAATCATGTTTGTCAACTTTTCAAGGTTCTTGTGTACCAACATGCAGTGAACATTGCTGTAGTCTGAACATGTGGCAGCAATGTTTTCTTTTGTAAGATATTGGACTTAGGTGGCAATCCCATATACACCCAAATATCTGTTGCTATTCACCAAAGGGAGTCCCATTGCAACAGGGGTGTATCACTTCCAAGATCCTTAGTCTCATCTGGATTTCCTACCTTTTTGCACTAAACTTTGGTGAAATTGGCGAGTACAAAATCAGTACTCATTTTAATTTTATTTCATGGGAATTTATAGCACTTCATTTTTATTTTTTAAAAAAAGAAAGACTGAAGGTAGAAAATTATCATTATAAACTGCATCTTATTTAGAATAATATTATTGGATACAGACCAGTGTAAAATTGATCCGTAGTTTACATAAGAATAGTGGATCATTCTGAAAAAATGTATTCTAATTCCAGCAGGCAGATATAACATTTAGGAGACTATTTTAGAAGCCTTATTCACAAATTCCAAATGGAAAATTCAGCACTTACTGTGGAACTGGCATCCACATGTCAATGGTGATTTTAGAAATGGTTCCGTTTATAGATGGATGTCCTTAATACATAAAAATTTCAAGAGATTGTGCTGGAGCGTGCTTAGGGCAAAGATTTACACATGTATTCCACATTTCACATAGGGAACACATATATGACCAAAGTTGTCTTGTAAGGATTTACCTTGACTTCCTGGCACCATAGAGTTTAAAAAAAAAAAGCACTTGTTTTGGCCAGTCTTTTACAAGGAGGATTAAGGAGGTTATCCTCATCAATTCCTCCTTGTTTAGTTCCCTCTCCAAACTGAAATTAAAGATAGTAGCATCTGTAGTTTATTGGTAGCTTTTGTAAGTATAGTGTTGCAAAATGGTCAACATAGAGGTGTAAGTGTGGCAGGTGCAGGCCTGTGACCCACGGTGTCTGACATGGGCAGGCCAGCATGGCTAGCTTGACCTGTATATGAGGCCTGTGGAGAGGCATATAGGATTGCACATCCCCCAATATGCTGCTATTGTAAGAAAGAACTCAGTAGAAATATTGAATTAGCTTAGATAAGCAGAATTGCAGAATTAAGAAATGGAAAAATACAGAAAAGACATGTTTTAAAGTTACTGATAAGAGAAAGTACATTTGCAGAGAAATATTGAGGAGTGCTGACAGATGAGTTACAGAACCTTGCTCTTCTGCACGCACAAATGGTCCCATAACCTTGAAAGTGTGAAAGTAACAAGTTGATGAACTGACCATTGTAATTGGGACTAGAAGGGGGGCAGGCAGGTGTCATGCCCACAGAAGCCCACAGAAGGAACATAATTGGAGAAACTTATCAGTAACGGGACCAATAGAAGGGCTACGGGAGGTACGGGAGAGTACCGGGACCAATGAAATGTTTTTCTATACCTAGAATGGAACAGAAGTCTATAAAAGTTGTTGTAATGCTTGAAAACTTTGCTCAGCCATTTTGAAATTGCCTTGCTTGAGACTTGTGCACAAATAAATGATTTGGACCTTCTGAACAGACTCCTGGTATCATTGGTTTGTCTGCGCTTTGCTGCTACATATTCCTTGGTGCGTTGGCCGGGAAGTTGTGGAATCAAAGTGTATATAGGGCAATATACCACGACTTTCCGCCTCTATAGGCTTGGTCCTGCCGGGATCGCGCCCTTCCGACGAGGGCCGCTCCCTGGCGCCACCGGTCCCTTGTATCGGAGGGAGCTGGTCGGACCTCGGCGGGTGACGAGCCCGGCTGGAGCCAACGCCTCGAACCCGAGTGAGGGGAGTCCGAGGTCCAACTCATGCGCCTGCTTGGGAAGTTTGAGGACCGGATCCGGTGAGTATAGTTTTGATTTTGGGTCTAGACAGAAATAGAAAGAGCAGTACTGCCATTGGAACTTGGAATTTGGAATTTGTAATCTCGAGATATTGGGAATTGGTAAGAGAGCATGATCAACTCTCAAGGAAGAGCCGAGTAGCCTGGCATGGGAATTCGCTAGGTGAAACCCTCATCCTTTTTGTAATTGGGAAAAAGACTAGTCAGAACAGATAGAAACGAATGCATTCTGGGATACGTTGCTAGCATGATTGTGTGAACGAAGTGTGAATGAGAGGTCTGGCAGCACGGACCAAGTGAAGGCGGACCCCTGATTAGCGCATTTCCTGACAGGGCGACCGCGTTCAGGTCGCGAAAAGGGGGAAGCGATTGTCGTCTTGTCTTGTTATTTGTATTCCCTATACGTTTCCAGGGCCGTGAGGACCCCTTACCCACGGTCCGCCCTCCTTTTCCCTTCTGTCTGTTGTTGCGCGCACACATCGAAATGGGAGGGGCGGAGTCTACTAGAAACACTCCATTAGAATGTATGATCGCACATTTTAAAGAGGGATATTCAGGAGATTATGGTATTAAAATGACAGCAGCCCGTTTGCAGATTTTGTGTACTAGGGAGTGGCCCGATCTAGACCCCATCTGGCCCCGAGAGGGAACGTTCACTGTAGAGATTATCCAGTCAATACACCGTAGAGTGCGGGTAGCGCACCCCGATCAGTACCCCTATATAGATTCCTGGTTAAGTATTTGTGAAGATCCGCCCTCCTGGGCGCAGCGCTGTTATGAGGAACAGTGCAGAATAATGTTAGCTAAAACAGATTCTAGACAGAAAAAGGAACAGCCTAGAATGAAAGAGCAGGATAAGAAAGCCAGAAAGAAGCCCATCCTGGCAGATCCTGATTCCCCAGAAGTAGTCCTCAGGCAGCCCCGAACCCCAGGTCCAGTAAGAATAGCCCGGCGGCGTCCTGCCCCAGAACCCCAGAGACCGCCGGAGCCGAGGCGAGACCCAACCCCTGACCCCCCTCCTCCTGGAGGAGAGAAAGAGAAAGAATTAGCGGGAAGAGAAGAGGAGGATGTAAAAAGTGAGTCAGAAGCGGAGCTAGAAGAAGAAGGAGGGAATTCCCCAGAAGAAGAAGAAGAGGACAGTGTACAAATAATTGAGAAAGCCAGCGTTAGCGCTAGCAAGCCAGTGAAAGAAAAATCCAAAGCAAAACCAGTTGAGAAAAAGAAAGCGACTCCTGCAAAGACAACGACAATAACCCTTAGATCCCAGACCCAAATGACGCCTGGGACAGCCAAACTGTTTCCCTTGAGGCAAGTCCCGGGAGTGCCCGTAAAGAATGATAATGATGAAGTGGTAGCGGGACCCTTAACTTATGTGTATATCCCTTTCTCTACAACTGATTTATTAAATTGGAGGTCGCATTATGCCTCCTATACTAGCAAGCCCCAGGAGCTGACAGAATTAGTAACTAGTATTATGGAAACTCACCAACCCACTTGGCCAGATTGCCGTCAGCTCCTGACCACCCTATTCACTACAGAAGAACGAGCGAGAATTAGAAAAGCAGCTATTGAATGGATGGCAGAAAACCCTGCAGCTCCGGCGCAGGGGCAGAATATAATAGATCGTAGAGAAGCAGCTCAGAGAGAATTCCCGAATGAAGACCCCCAATGGGATCCAAATACAGATGAAGGATCCACAGCCCTAGCCCGCTTCGCCAAGGCTTTTTACAAGGCCTGAAAAGGGGGGGCCAAAAAGCTATGAACCTTTCCAAAGTCGCAGGAGTTATCCAAGGAATAGATGAGAGCCCAGCAGATTATTATGAAAGATTAACTGAAGCATACAGAATGTATACTCCCTATGATCCCGAGGCACCAGGAAGTTTATGCATGGTGAATTCTGCTTTTGTAAACCAGTCTCAACCAGACATTAGACATAAATTACAGAAATTAGAAGGGTTTGCGGGCATGAATGCAACACAGTTATTGGAAGTCGCTCATAAAGTGTATGTGAATCGTGATACTGAAAGACAGAGAGAATGTGATAGAAAGATGAAGAAGAAAGCTGATTTTTTGGCTGCGGCCATAGTTGAAAAGAAAAGGGGAGGTGTCCCTAATCGAAGGAGCAGAGGAAGAGGGCGGGGTCAAGGCGGAGGCCGGACCCAGAGACTAGGCGTGAACCAATGCGCCTATTGCAAAGAGGAAGGACATTGGAGAGATACGTGCCCGCAACTCGAAGACGCCCAGCAAGATGACGACAACGATCATCAGTGGCGAGAAGAAAGACGAGGCCGTCCCCGAGGCCGAGGAGGAGCCAATCGAGAACAATTCCAGAGAGAGAGGGGAGGAGGAGCCATCCAAGCATTGGCCACACAAGCCCATGATGAGGATGACGTGGATTAGGACAGACCGGGCTCCAAGTTTGCTTTAGGTCTCCAGGAGCCTATGGTCGAAATACAAATAGGAGACCAATTTATGAACTTTATGGTTGATACTGGAGCAGAACATTCAGTAATAGACAAAAAGATAGCCCCATTCACCAAGAAAGCAGTCACCATTATAGGAGCAACTGGTGCCAAAGCCACAAAGTCTTTTCTTCAAAACCGAATATGCAGTCTAGGAGGACAGCAAGTAACTCATCAATTCCTTTACATGCCCGAATGTCCAGTACCCCTACTGGGACGAGATATGCTAGCCAAGCTTCAAGCACAAATATCTTTCTCCGAGCAAGGAGAAATGCAAATGACAGTGAATTCTCAACCCAAACCAGCAGGAATAATGCTGCTGACAGTTCCCCGAGAAGAAGAATGGAGATATTACATTGATGATTCGATTCAAGATACCTATTTTGAACAAACTTTAAAGAACATTCATGCACCACTTGAAGTATGGGCAGAAGGCAGTCCCCCAGGCCTAGCCAAGCATATAGCGCCAGTGATTGTAACCCTCAAGCCTAGTGCTACACCAGTGCACGTCAAACAGTACCCTCTCCCAAGAGCCGCAATTGAAGGCATTCATCGCCACCTACAGAGATTGCTCGAGTATGGCCTACTAAAAGTATGTCAATCCCCATGGAACACCCCACTTTTGCCAGTAAAGAAACCTGAGACAGATGATTATCGCCCAGTGCAAGATTTGAGAAGAGTAAATGATGCAGTTGAGACTATACACCCAGTTGTACCCAATCCTTACACTCTACTAGGATTGATACCCGCTGAAGCTACCCATTTCACTGTACTGGATCTAAAGGATGCATTCTTTTGCATAAGATTAGCCCCTGTAAGCCAAATATTGTTTGCATTCGAATGGCAGGACCCCATCTCTGGAAGAGGGGGCCAACTCACCTGGACAAGATTACCCCAAGGATTCAAGAATTCACCTACCATCTTTAGTGCTGCACTCAATCAAGACCTTTCAAGCTATCCAGTAGCCCCGGGGAAGAGAGTACTTCTCCAGTACGTGGATGATCTGTTGATAGCTGCCGTATCAGAAAGAGAATGTATCTTAGCCACCCAAGATCTCTTGCAGTTACTAAATGAAGCTGGATATAAAGTTTCCAGAGCCAAAGCACAACTATGCCAAACAGAAGTGAAATACTTGGGTTTTCGTATTACCCAAGGAAGCAGAAGATTAGGCAGAGAAAGAAAAGAAGCAGTATGCAGAATTCCAACTCCAACAACCAGAAAGCAGGTCAGAGCCTTTCTGGGAGCGGCAGGATATTGCCGAATCTGGATACCCAACTTTGCCCAAATTGCCAAACCACTGTATGAAGCCACAAAAGGAGAAGAAAAGTCACCACTAGAGTGGGGACTTGAGCAGGATACAGCCTTCCAGAAGTTAAAAGAAGAATTGATGTCATCACCAGCACTTGGACTACCAGATGTTCACAAACCCTTCCACTTGTTTGTACATGAAGCACAGGGAAATGCCTTAAGCATGTTGACTCAGAAATTAGGAAATTGGGAACGACCTGTAGCATACCTATCGAAACAATTGGACCCTGTGGCCAAAGGATGGCCACCCTGCTTGAGAGCAGTTGCAGCTACAGCGCTACTAGTGATTGAGGCAGACAAACTCACACTAGGACAGAACATACGAGTCACTGTGCCACATGCAGTCCTTGCCCTCATGGAACAGAAAGCAAATTATTGGCTCACCAATTCCCGAATGTTGAAGTACCAGAGCATGTTATGTGAAAACCCACAGATACAACTTGAAGTGAGCCATGCCCTGAATCCAGCTACCTTGATACCTATCAGTGAAGAACTCCCAGAACATGACTGTATCGAAGTCATGGAAACTGTGTTCTCTAGTCGACCTGACTTAACAGATGTGCCCATAGACAATCCAGACCAGATCTATTATGTTGATGGGAGCAGTCTCATCCTTGACGGACGACGCTGTGCCGGATATGCAGTCGTCACTCAACACGAAGTAGTTGAATCATCAGCTCTAGCCTCAGGCACATCAGCCCAGAAAGCCGAATTGATAGCACTCACCAGAGCTTTGTTGTTAGGAGAAAAACTTGTGCTGAATGTATATACAGATTCCAAATATGCCTTCACTACCTTGCATGCCCATGGAGCTCTCTACAAAGAAAGAGGACTCATCACATCCGGAGGAAAATCAGTCAAGTATGGTCCCGAGATATTGATGTTACTTGATGCAGTCTGGGCCCCAACACGTGTAGCTGTCATGCATTGTAGAGGACATCAAGCAGGAAAAGGAGAAGTTGCTCGAGGAAATAGATTTGCAGATGCCTCAGCACGACAAGCAGCTATGACAGGACAGATTGCCCCACAAGCTATGCCAATGCAAGCAGCATTGTTTCCAGTACCCTTGAATCTATGGACCCCACGATATACCACCAAAGAATTAGATTACTATTGTGACAAAGAAAATGGAGTAGTGAAAGATGGATGGATTGAGCTGCCACCAGAAGAGGGCAGTCAACCTCCAGGAAGAATAGTAATTCCTGAACTGTTAGGACCATCCTTTGTCAAAGCTTTCCACGAAGCTACCCACTATGGGAAGAGTGCTATGGAAAAAGCACTCAGACCACATTTCTACCTCCCTCTGATGACAACCATATCAGCCTCAGTAGCACGACAATGTCAGACCTGTGCCAAGAATAATGCCAAGCAAGGCCTTATTACAGCCCCCCGAGTTCAGTCAAGAGGTGTGACCCCCATGCACAACCTCCAAGTTGATTTCACCGAAATGCCAAAAGCCAATGGATACCATTACCTATTAGTATTAGTTTGTACTTTCTCTGGGTGGGTAGAAGCATTCCCAACCAGAACTGAGAAAGCCCGAGAAGTTACCAAAGCCTTAATGAGAGAGATTGTCCCCAGATTCGGAATTCCAGCAGTAATAGGGTCAGACAATGGACCCTCATTTGTCTCCCAAGTTACTCAGCAGTTAGCAAAAGCTTTGCAGATACAGTGGAAGCTCCACACTGCATACAGACCCCAGAGTTCAGGGAAAGTTGAGCGAATGAATCGTACTTTGAAAGCCCAAATGTCTAAGCTTTGTCAGGAGACACACTTGAAATGGCCCCAAGTGCTCCCCATAGCTTTACTCAGAATACGCTCAGCCCCTGTAAAGTCAACAGGATTTTCCCCTTTTGAAGTTTTGTATGGTAAACCCCCACCAATAGTGCAGGGAGTCAAAGGAAGTTTAGCCCAGATTGGTTCAGAAGTAACCAGGCAAGAACTCCTAGCTCTTAGTTTTGTTCTGCAGACTCTCCATACGTGGATCCAAGACCAGTTGCCTATCAACTTGACGGAACCCTTGCATCCCTACCAGCCTGGAACTTCGGTGTGGATCAAAGATTGGAAGAAGATACCGTTGGAACCCCATTGGAAGGGACCGTACACCGTCATCCTATCTACCCCAACTGCAGTAAAGGTAGCCGAGATCGACGCCTGGATCCACCACAGCAGAGTTAAGCCCGCCGCCGATCCTGAACCAGAGCGGTGGACAGCAGAGCAGCACCCTGATGTACCCTTGCGAGTTACTCTGAGACGGCAACCAGCAGCATAGACACTTCATCACAAGTGCTTTGCAGTAGCCAAGTCTTTCGAAGAGGATTGCTGTTTTCTATGCAACAACAGTTTTGTTTCAACGAACCTGATTTGTGTGTGATTTGACACACTCCTTTGAGACTACATTGACTAAGCCAGACTTCACAAGCCAACTGAATTGCTAAGTTGGTTTAATGTATGCTGGACATCTTGAGGATCTTCAATCAACACTCAGCACCCGTTAAATTGCTTCATTAGCAAACGGGACGAAGAATAATAGACCGTCGTGATCAAGATCAGCAAGCTGAGGATTCAGAAGAACTCCAATCAACATCAACATGTATCTTTGTTTTTGCTTTGCCTTGGTTGCCTTCTTTGGAAGTTTTGAACAGACTTATGCTCTACCTCCATGCACCGCTTGCATTACTTCTACTAGAACTGGACTGAAAGTAACTCAGACTTTGCTTTACCATTCTTACTATACCTGCAAGGGAACAATAACTCGGTGTATCTATAACACCACTGAACTAAATGTTTGCACTCATGGCAAAATCAAAGCATGCTATAATCCGCATCAGAATCCATCTTATTACACGTTGGAAATAAGATGGAAGGATGCAGATGGACCTATATTAGCTGCTACACCACCACTTAAGGACATTACTAAACCTGCTGTTTTGAATTTTGATGCATGTAATGCTATTAATAGAGATAGTCAGTCCACCTGTGGTACATGGGAGAAAGCTTATCGAAATGACCATAAGTATATGTGTCCAGAAGGTGCCACAAATTGGTGGAAGTGTACAGGTAAAACAGGATCAGGGTATAGTACTGCTACAGCGGCAGACTACTATTGCCCGTATTGGGAATGTGTTTTCTATGCTACCTGGAACACTGGTATAACTAATGAGAAAATAGATAAACGGATGGCTACTCTAACCAAGCCAACCACAAATGATAAATGTCAGAAAGATGCTTGTAACCCCTTACATTTGCGTGTACATAACCCCCATGCATGGAAACAAGGATATAAGTTTGGTTTACGAATTGCTGGAGGGGGAACAGATCCAGGGTCCATTGTATATATTAGATTGAATACTCAAGCCCACAAGTCATCTAAATATCATATTCATAATACCTTTTATGAAGCTATGCATGTAAATAAGTTTGAGATCCCTCACCCTTCACAGAATTTGTTTCTAGAATTAGCCGGAGCAGTAGTTTCTAGTCTTAAGATCACAGATTGCTATTTCTGTGGCGGAACCCAAATGGGAGACCAATGGCCCTGGGAAGCCCAAGAATTGAATTATTCCATGATTTACAATCAAACTGAATTACACAAGACTACCAGTGAATGGGTGTTAGCGCACTCAATCGTTGGACGTCTTTGCTTTGCCAGAACTGGACCCCAGTTCACCCAAAAGGTAGGACAGCTGGTCTGTCTTAGCCAGAAATACTATAATGCCACAACTAAAAAGACAGCATGGTGGTCAGGAATCAGACATCCTGAACCTCCTAACCCATTAGCTAGATTTCCTGAACTTGCAGGTCTATGGACTAACCTTGCCAAAGTCCAAGCCTGGCAAGCCCCACCTGGCCTATATTGGATCTGTGGAAACCGAGCATATGCGCAACTCCCGCCACAATGGGGAGGAGCATGTGTCTTAGGAACCATCAGACCTTCTTTCTTCCTGTTAAACACTGAACATGGAGAACAATTAGGATACCCTGTATATACAACCCACAAACACAAAGGAGCACCAAGACAGAAAAGAGAAGCCTTACAGATAGGCAAGTGGGAGAAGTGGCGAGGTGATGATTGGCCACCAGAAAGAATTATTGAGTATTATGGACCTGCCACTTGGAATGATGATGGTATGTATGGTTATCGTACCCCAATCTATATGATCAATCGTATTATTCGCTTACAAGCAGTAGTTGAAATAATAACCAATGAAACTAGTCATGCTCTCACGCTCTTAGCTAGACAAAGTACTCAGATGCGCACTGCCATATACCAGAATCGCTTAGCCCTTGATTATTTGCTAGCAGCTGAAGGAGGAGTATGTGGTAAACTGAATTTAACTAATTGTTGTTTGAAAATAGATGATAAAGGTCAAGTAGTTGAAGAAATTGCTAAAGATATGCAAAGACATGCTTATGTGCCAGTACAGACTTGGCACGCCTTGAAATTTCCTAATTGGTTTGCTAACCTTTTTTCTTGGCTGGGAGGATTTAAGACTTTCGTTATCTTAGTACTATTCCTTGTTGCTATTGTCCTCTGCTTACCATGTTTAATCCCATGTTGTATGCGTTCCATTCATAGTGCTATTGATAATACAGTAGAGCGGAAGACCGCAACTAGAATAATGGCTTTATACAAAGCTAGCCCCAATGGAACTAGTAAGAATCCTTTAATCAGGATGTGAATCTTCTGGAAAGTGATTTAATTCTCACACCTTATTAAGTAATAGGGTGAGATTAATCAAAGGGGGGAATGTGGCAGGTGCAGGCCTGTGACCCACGGTGTCTGACATGGGCAGGCCAGCATGGCTAGCTTGACCTGTATATGAGGCCTGTGGAGAGGCATATAGGATTGCACATCCCCCAATATGCTGCTATTGTAAGAAAGAACTCAGTAGAAATATTGAATTAGCTTAGATAAGCAGAATTGCAGAATTAAGAAATGGAAAAATACAGAAAAGACATGTTTTAAAGTTACTGATAAGAGAAAGTACATTTGCAGAGAAATATTGAGGAGTGCTGACAGATGAGTTACAGAACCTTGCTCTTCTGCACGCACAAATGGTCCCATAACCTTGAAAGTGTGAAAGTAACAAGTTGATGAACTGACCATTGTAATTGGGACTAGAAGGGGGGCAGGCAGGTGTCATGCCCACAGAAGCCCACAGAAGGAACATAATTGGAGAAACTTATCAGTAACGGGACCAATAGAAGGGCTACGGGAGGTACGGGAGAGTACCGGGACCAATGAAATGTTTTTCTATACCTAGAATGGAACAGAAGTCTATAAAAGTTGTTGTAATGCTTGAAAACTTTGCTCAGCCATTTTGAAATTGCCTTGCTTGAGACTTGTGCACAAATAAATGATTTGGACCTTCTGAACAGACTCCTGGTATCATTGGTTTGTCTGCGCTTTGCTGCTACATAAGTATTGAGTTTCCTCAACTGATTTTCCCCATGACTGATCCAACTCCACATATCAGCAAACGCATGTGAGCTCCTGCACTGTTCTAAATTACAACTAGAATTCTGTCAATTGTGACCTCACTGTCTCAATACCAATCTCCACATACTGTCAAAGACGTGCCTTAACTGTCCAACAGATAAGCACAAAATCCAGTCCCGATATAAACATCTAGTCTTCTCCCTGAAGTGCAGGGTCACCTCTTAATTTCTGATCCATGCCTGCCTCTCATAGCATCCTTCCCCAATCTCCAACCCACTCCTACGAACCAATTGCCATTCCCATTCAGCTTTCCCAAATGGTTGGCTCTGGCCAACCCTAGTCAGCTTTACCTTTAGTGTTGAGACAACTGAAGTTTCTTTGTTTATTTTGTTTCAAATCGTTTGATATATACTTCATTACTTTGCAATTTATATTCTCTGTAAGTTGATTTCCTACTGATCTGAACTTTCAACATGAAAATCTGTACAGTGAACTCCCAGTTTATTATATGCCTACTTGAAAAGGGTAATTTAATAAGGCAGCAGTACAAATACTTAATTGTGCAATGGCTATTGACAATGCCTTTAAACACTTGCATATTTGCCAGATTTAGCTAATGGAAGTAGAATTGCCACTTAATGTCTCAGCTTCCACTGGTTGCAAATAAATTGTATTTGACATCCCTTTGGCTTTTAAAGAATATATTTAGCTAATATTTACAGTCAAATTGATCCATTGTTGCATTTACTAGTTCTTGTTTTTAAAAATGCTGATGTGTTTTCATATGAGACATGAACAAAGGAGAGTTCTTTATACAAATTGTATGGATTCTCACATCATTTATTTAACCTGCTATAGTAAAATAAGAGCAAATAGACAAGACACTTTCTTTCCACTATATGCCCTGTTCATCTACAAGACTAGTGGCAATGAAGTGTAATCAATGGGCTGTATAGTCAGAGGGATTTATATGTTCAGCGGCAGCCTTTAAATGCACACATCCACTATTCATGAATAGTATCGCTGAAAATTTCCTCTAACCGCTCCAAGACAGAGCAATGGTGTTTCACCTAGCTACACGGTTAGCGGCAATATTCGGGTACTATGAAGATAATTCTATAACGCGTGTCTAGAGTTCCATAAGAGTGAATATGCATAAATTAGGGTATTTGAGTAATCCACATGCAGAGTGTAGGTGATCACTCTTCTGTTAGTACGCACACCAGGATGATGGTGTATAGTCTTGGAGTAGGTGAGCAAAGGGGCGGAGCTTAAGAGTGCACATTTACATTCATGCGTTATAGAATACTACAACTTTTATATGTTTCTGACAAATCTAGTCATGGGCATTTAAACCAAGCCGAGGTTTATGTAAGTGGTTGTATCCAGATTTGGTAAATGTATCTCACCACTTATGCTCCTATCCTATAAGGTAAAGTACATGTATGCTTCATAGAAACTGTTTCAAGTACACTCATGATAACACACGTTGAACTAAGTGACCCTTATAGAATTACCCTCTATCTGTATAGTTTGGCAGTTTAAGTAAGGATAGAAAAAATGCTGTCCTAATTTAAACATAGGGGCTGATTCCATATAGAGTGCATGGACAGTTACATGCTAGAAATGCATGTATGTCCCTAATGTCAAGGACTTATGCACGTGAATGGGCACTTACCTGCGCACTTTGGGAGGTTGCTATTCTCTAAGTGCATGCTGTGAGACCATGCCGGTCCTAGGCGGTTGCCTAGACCCGGGATAGCCTGGAGTTGTGGTAAATAAAGGACACTATAGTCGTGATCCAAATGAAATTAAAGTTGGGTTTTATTCCCCTTCCCTTGAGGATGTCGTAGAATAAGGGACAACATAAAGAACCAAAAATAATCATGCTTCTTTCCAGCAATAAAGTCCAACACTTTTCAATGTGCAAAATACAGTTTCTTTCTTGCTCTCTCTTTAACAAAGGCTCTCTATATCATCAGTCACGCATGCAACACATTCCAGGGGTTCAAAGATATTTTCTGAGCTATTGCTCTCCCATTGCATAGGGCTAAGACCTGTCCCTGTATAAGGACACGGAGCCCCTATGAAGATGCTCTCTGTGTCTTGCTCTGGGGAAACCTCAGTTGCCACCAGTGGGAGCGGCTTTTGTATGTCCCGGATATCAGGAGCTGTGCTGGGGATTTCTTCCCAAGGCTTGGGCAAATAAGTGTTCCCTTGCTGGTTATAAGCCTGGCTTCTATCCCGGCGACTCCCTTTTCTCCCCTTAGCACAAACAGGGTACTTATCTTTTCTTTTGGAGAAGATGAGCTCAAACCCCTCTGCTTCCAGCCAAGGTTTTCTTTCTGCCCTGTAGCCTGCTCTTCTGTGGGAACCCTGGTTACGATGTCTGGCTGAGGGAAACTCACTTCCTGCTTCCCATGTGCTTCTTTGGTCGTGACCTCTGCCTTCTGTTAACTGGACAGTTTGCCTTGGTGTGAGGACCCCTCTGGCTGGGAAGACCTTGCTGCAGTTTTGCTTATCCCACCTGGGTTGGCCAGCCTGTCTTTCTCCAGCCCTGGTTCTCCTAGGTAACGTGTCTTCCTGCGATTGCTTGGGATTTCTACTCTCACCTTCTCTCCAAGCCTGCCTGAAACAGCAGTCAGAGTTCCCTTGGTCTCTGCCTTCCTCCTGGCATTCAAGCTCCGGCTCCAGCCCTAATCCAGGCTCCAGCTTCCACTGCCAATGCTCATTCTGCTACTTCCAACTCTCTTCCTCCTCCTTGTTCCCTTCCTTGTTCTCCTCGTCCTCCCTGTTCTCCCCTTGTGAGATTTCCCACCTGCTTTTATCTCTCAGCTCCTCTAACATGGAATGTGAGTCTGAGTCCAGGTGAGCCTGATTGGCACTCTCAATTCTTACTGCGTCACTACAACCCTGTGGAAAGTTTGTTTTCCTTTTCTCTGCCTCTCTGCACTGTGAATGCTGCAACTGCCCCTGAGGCTGCAAGGTAAGCTCTTCTTCCTTTTCATTTCTTAATATTTCAGGGTCTGTGTTTTCTAACTCCTGACAGGTAAGCCCTTCCTCCACATTGTCCTTTAATGTTTCAGGCTTAGTGCTGTCTAGCTCCTGACAAGTAAGCTCTTCCTTTGCATTGTTCTTTAATGTTTCAGGCCTAGTGCTGTCTAGCTCCTGACAAGTAAGCTCTTCCTCTGCACTACCCTTTAATATTCCAGGTTTTGTGCTGTCTACCTCATGACAATGCGTAAGTCCCATCACATGTGCACAGGGTCAGCAGCAGTAGGGAGGGCCCCAAGAGGGGGTCAAGTTCTCAGGACACACTTAATCAGTTAAGTTTTCTGGATAACCATAATGAATATGCATAATAGAGATTTGCATACAGTGGAGGCAGTGCATGCAAATTTCTCGTATGCATGATTGGCCAGTGCTCTGATCCAGATCGTTTACCCAGTTAGTGATGATCAACAAGGATCTATATTAGGCATGGTAAACATCTCTGATAGTATACTTAGACATGGCTTCACAAAAAAGAATCTTTGGAGCAAATCTCTACAGCAGGAATCAGTAGCTTCACAGGGCAAAAAATCCAGTTAGCATTTTCCACAGAGCTGCGGTGCAGATCATACAAGTTTTGGGCCAATCAACAGAGAGGAAGATCATCATCAGTGTTAAGTGCAGTCTAGCTAAAGCCATCCCCATGGAGATGTTGGCTCATCTAGCAAGATGCCTGCCTTCCAACCTAAAGGTCACTGGATTGAAGCCTATGAGAAAGAAAGTCAGCAGGGCTTTTTGTTTGCCTGAAACTTCAAATAGTGTTTCACTTATGTTTTTTGTTTAGGCAGCAACCATAGCTACCTTCTTAATTAACAAAATTGCCCTGAAATAAAAATTTATAATAATGAAACAAAACAAAAATGTATTAAAATGAAACAAAAAAAAACTGCAAATGAAACCTAAAAAGAAATTAAACAGATTATTTTTTACCTGCAAACCCCCTACCTGTTATAGTAACATAGTAACAAAGGCACATTCTGATTATGGCTGTCCAGCCCCATGTACGGTGAACCAGAAGTGGGATGCCCAGAGTTAGACCCGATTCTGATCCTGCGGGGGCTAGACGTGCCCACAGGATCCAGAATCAACATCTACAGCATGGACATGCATGCCGGGCCTCGATTCTGGTCAGCCTGCACATCCAGCAGAGCCTCAGCTGCCTCAGTCAGGCTCCTGAATGGAACCGCAGTTCAATGGCATCCCGCCACCGCCAATTTTCTTCTTTCCCTGCAGCCGGGCCTTCGATCCGGCCTCCCGTGGCCAGAGTCCAGCTGTGGGGATCTTCCTGTACCCCTCTACCTGTTTGTCTCCGTCCGGCTGCAGGATCCCCCGACATCCAGGGGGACTTATTCCACCTCTGTGGTGGAATAAGTCCCCTTCTATGTTCACGGCCACGGATGTACAGGGTCGACGTCAGAATCGACCCTGTACATCCAGGGTCATGACCCGCCTATGCCCTGCCCTCGCTCTGCCTCAGAAATGCCTCCTCCTGTCCCCATCTGAGCCTCCCCATACAAATGCGCTGTTCTTACAGGGATGCATTAGCCGGGGCCGGCAGGAGAGCGAATAGCAGGGATGGACGTCCAATCTGGACATCCATCCCCACTACTCGCTGTACTGAATGATCCAAAAGTATATGATGGCAGATAAAGATCAGCATGATCCATCGGGAGGGCATTCCAAGCATCCACCACCCTTTCAGTGAAAAAGTGTTTCTTCACCTTGCCTTTCAGTTTACCCCCTTGCAGCTTCATGTTACGCACTCTAGTTTTATAGCTTCCCCATCTTTGAAAAAGGTTTGTTTGTTCAGTAACACTCTAAGTATTTAAAAGTCTGTATCATATCTCCCTTGTCCCTCTCCTCTCCTCTAGCGTATACATATTTAGGTCTTCAAGCGTCTTCTCATATGTCTTCTGGTGCAGGCTCCAAATTGTTTTGGTCACCTTCCTCTGAACCGTTTCCAATCTTTTTATACCCTCTGTGAGATATGGTCTCCAGAACTGAACATAATATTCCAAGTGAGGCGTCACCAATGACTTGTACAATGGCATTAGTACCTCCTTCTTTCTGCTGGTAATTCATCTCTGTATGCAACCCAGCATCCTTCTGGCTTTGGCCACCACTTTGTAACACTGTTCCACCAGCTTGAGATCCTCAGAAACAATCACTCCAAAGTCCTTCTCCTGGTTCATGCACACCAACCCCTCACCCCTTATCACATACAATTCCCTTGGATTTCTGCACCCCAAGTGCATAACTCTGCACTTCTTCACATTAAAACTTAACTGCCAAGCATTAGACCATTCTTCCAGCTTTTGTAGATCTTTCCTCATTATCCATTCCCTCTAGGGAGTCCACTCTGTTGCAAATTTTCGTGTCATCTGCAAAAAGACAAACTTTTCCATTAAGTCCTTTAGCAATATCACTCACAAATACATTGAACAGTACCAGTCCCAGGCCCGATCCCTGGGGCACTCCACTAATCACCTTCCTTTTATCCGCGTGAGTTCTGTTTACCATCACCTTCTGTCATCTCTCAGTCAACCAATTTCTCATCTAATTCACCACCTTGGGACTCATCCCTAGGCTGTTCAGTTTATTGATAAGCCTCCTGTGCGGAACAGTATAAAAGACTTTGCTGAAATCTAGGTAGATCACATCCATCGCATGCCCCTGATCCAGTTCTCTGGTCACCCATTCAAAGAACTCAGATTTGTTTGGCATGATTGTCCTTCGGTAAAGCCATGTTGCCTCAGATCATGCAACCTGTTCGTTTCGAGAAAGTCCACATTCTCTCTTTCAGGATCACCTCCATTACTTTTCCCACCACCAAGGTAAGGCTTATTGGCCTGTAGTTTGTCACTTCGTCCCTATTGCCATTTTGTTGAAGAGGTACCACATCAGCCCTTCTCCAGTCCTGTCTTTTTCCTGTCTCCAAGGATTTATTAAAAGCATCCTTTAAAGGTCTTGCAAGAACCTCTCAGAACTCTTTCAGTATTCTAGGATGTATCCCATCTGGTCCCATGGTATTGTCCACTTTCAGTTTTGCAAGCTGTTCAACTACATCATCTTCTATGAATGATGCAGTATCTACTCCATTCCCATCTGTATATTTGTCAATCACTGGTGGTCCTTCTCCAGGATTTTCTTTAGCAAAAACAGAAAGTATTTGTTTAGAATTTTCACTTTTTCAATATCACTTTCCACGAATCCGTTCTCAACACTTTTGAGTCTTGCTATTCCACTTCCACCTCATCTTCATCTTCTCCTGAATATTATGCTTTTGATCTTTATCCATCTTTTCTTCTACCTTTGATTTTGCTATCCTTATTTCTCTTTTGTCTCTTTTAGCTTTATCCTGTATTCTTTTCTTTGTTTGCGAACTTCTGAATTTTGTGAAAGCTGTGGGTTTTGCCTTTATTTGTGCAGCCACTTCTTTGGAGAACCATTTAGGTTTCCTTTTCCTCTTGTGTTTATTTACTTCCCCTTTTCCTCTTGTTTTTATTTACTTTCCTTACATATATATCTGTTGCCCCTTTTATTGCCTCCTTTAGTTTAGCCCACTGCAATTCCACTTCCCTTACCTCCTCCCACCCTGCCAATTCCTCCTTCAGGCACTTGATCCTTTTACTGAAGTCAGTGTTTTTCAAGTCTAGGACTTTGAGCTTGCTGTGATTGGACTCTGCCTTGGCTTTTATCTCACACCACACCATGTAATGATCACTGCTGCTCACATGGGCACCCACCTGGACATTTGACATGCTAGCCGAGTACTAAAATCCAGCATCGAACTTTCCCTGGTCGGTTCCATCACCGTTTGTCTAAGCAATGCATTCTGGAAGGCATCCACAAATTTTTTTATTTCTTTCCAGATTTGCAAAAAGAATACTCCAATCCCATCAGGTAGATTAAAGTCACCCAATATGATCACTGCCCCCTTCATAGCTACCTTTGCAGTATCAATCTATTTCTTTGGTTTGAGTTGGAGGTCTGTAAACTTTACCAGTATAGATGATAGTACCATCTCCTCTTTCCAACATAATTCACAGCACTTCTTCTTTCCCCACGTTCCCTGCATTTCAGAAGCTTTGAAATTGCTTTTGACATATAGGACTACTCCTCCTTTTCTGCCTTCTCTATCTAAATAAATTATAAACAGCTATGGCTATATCCCATTCATGTAACTCATTAGACCATGTTTCTATAATAGCCATAATGTCCTCCTATGTGAGGGCATGGCCCCAGCCATGACCCCTTCACCTATTTTAGGTGTGGAGCCCGCAACACTTTGCTCGGGAGTGTCCCCTGGGTACAAAAGAACCCATGGATGACATGACTTTTTAATTTCCTTAACAGCCTCTCATGAGGAACCTAGGCAAAGGCTTTCTGAAAATACAGAAACATTATATCAACAAGCTCATCTTTATCTATCCATTTATTCACACGGTCATGGAAATGTAGTAGATTAGTAAGTCAAGACTTTTCTTGGCTAAATCTATGTTGGCCCATTAAACCATTACAATCTATATGTTGAGTAATTTTGCTCTTTATAATGGTTTCTAAATTTTCTCTCACACTGACGTCAGGCTCACTGGTCTCACCAGGCTCATCAATTTCCCGGATCATTTCTGGGACCCTTTTTAAAAACTGCCATTATGTTAGCCACTATCTAATCTTCAGATACTATAGAAGATGTTAATGACAGATTATAGATTACTAATAATAGATCTGCAATTTCATTTTTTCAGCACCCTTGGATGTATGCCATCTGTCCAGGTGATTTGCTACTCTTGAATTTGTCAAATTGCCCTATTACATCTTCCAGGTTCACTGAGATTCCTATTACATCTTCCAGGTTTACTCCTCCATTTCAACATCTTTAAATATCATCTTCTTCAGTAAAGACTGAAGCAAAGAATTTTAGTTTCTCTGCCATGGCCTCATCCTCCATTAATGCCCCTTTTACCCCTATATCAACGTGTAATCAAACTCTGGAATCTGTTACCGGAGGATGTAGTAAAGGCTGTTAGTGTAGCTGGGTTTAAAAAAGGTTTGGACAAATTCCTGGAGGAAAGGTCCATAAACCATTATTAAGAAGGGACCCAGGATATCAATGCTTGACGCAGTACAAGCATTGCGGAACCTGTGTCTTTTGGGGAAACTGCTAGGTACATATGACCTAGACTGGCCACTGTTGGAAACAGGATACTGGGCTTGATGGACCTTGGACTGGCCCAGTATGGCATATCTTATGTTCTTATGTTCATCTAATGGTCCAATCAGGCCTGGCCCATCCATTAGGTGGGCTAGGTGACAGCCTAGGGTGGCAGACTTCCATGGGTGGCACAGCAAACATGGCCTGCTGCCTCTGGTGCTGAGCTGCACCACACAGCCATCCTCTGCTGCTGTTGGTTTTGGTGGCAAGGTCAGCTAGGCTCGGTGGCAATGGCCTGTGGCAGGCCATATGCTTGACACACATGGCCTGCTGCTTCTGACCCCTGAAGTTGTGTCAGAGGGGTAAGAAGTGGCAGGCTATGTGTGCCGAAGTACATGGACTGCTGCTGCTGCTGAGCAGCCTCCTGACCCCTCCACCAGAATCAGCGGCAGCAAGGAGCATCAGCAGGGCTCAGGACGGGAAAGGGGAAGGGGAAAACGGTGCATCTTGGTGCGTGGGGGGAGTGGCATGGCCAGGGCTTCTGCCTAGGGCAGCAGAAACCCTTGTGCCAGTCCTGGGTCCAATTGACTCCTATGCAGGCTACTTGCTTCAAATGTGCTAGAAAAGGTTTTTATTATGAGTGCTTCTGCTTAGCATACAAGTAGAATAGTCTCCGAGTAAAAAGAAAAATAAACTTGTTTCTAGAGACCTTTACAAAGAGCCCTTCTAATTAGGAGGCAAAAGATCTGTGAAATTGCCTTAAATAGGTGTTAAAGGCAAATGACAGATCATAGGGGCAATTTAAAAGGCCCCTTCTATCAAACCAAGGTGCTATGTGAATCACCCAGGAAGTTGGTAAGACTTTACCTTAGAAGCACAGGACAGGGCATTGTGTAGCAGCCAACTTTTAATGAGTCTTCTTTCACTCCCTCCTCCCCGACTCCCACCCAGGGATAATCGTAGCTTTATAGGTGTTTAAACCTCTTAAAGGGAAGGAGGTACCCATATTCACTCTAAAGTGCAGCTGTTTATCCTCATCAATCATACAATAAGGACCTGAGATTAATTCATCTTGAGGTGCACAAAGTCCATTAAATGTATAAGGTATTGTTTTATTAATATAAGTATCCCCAGAAAACCTAAGTAAGTAAACAACTTAAATACATAAACACAACATTAAAACTAAGATTCAGACAGCAGTCCAGCAGTGAGATGGGGACTTTCCAGCCTTTTGCATTGAATGTCATATGTGTAATTTTCTCCCAGTTGGTGAGGGGGTCTTACGTGTGCACTAGGTACAAGGAACTCTTTGCTTACAGGGAACGAGTCCAATCTCTGGAGGCTAGAGTAGCAGACTTAAAGGACATAAGGAAGACAGTGAGATACATAGACAAGACTTAAAGGGATGTCGCACCGAAGTCCCACCTCCAATCTGGCAGCATCCCTGTTGCCATGGAGGAGAGAGGTCATGTGACAGGAGAGCATCACTCTGGTGTGTCAGGAAGTGATCCTGTAGTTAGGATCTGTCCACCAGGTAATGTAGAACACTCTCACACCGAGGAGGTTTCTCCAGGGCCATGTGCCCACGAGGGAAGGGATAGGACAGCTGTTATAGTTGGTAATTCCATCAATAGGCAGGTAGAAAGCTGTGTGGCTAGTGGGCATGAGGATTGCCTGGTAAAATGCCTACCTGGTGCAAAGGTAGCGGACTTCATGCACCACCTACAAAAGGTCTTAGATAGTGCTGGGGAGGAGTCTGCTGTCTTGGTACATGTTGGTACCAGTGACATATGCAAGTGTGGTAGGAAGGTTCTGGAGGACAAATTTAGGTTTTTAGGTAGGAAGTTGAAATTCAGAACTTCCAGGGTAGCATTCTCCGAAATGCTTCTTGTTCCACACGCAAGACTGAAAAGGCAGTTAGAGCTCTGGAGTCTCAATGTGTGGATAAGATGATGGTCCAAGGAAGAGGATTTTGGATTTGTTAGGAACTGAGCAACATTCTGGGGAATGAAGGGGCTTTTCTGAAGAGATGGGCACCATCTTAACCGGAATGGAACCAGGCTGCTGTCCTTAACCTTTAAAAAGGAGATAGAGCAGCTTTTAAACTAGATAATAGGGGAAAGCCGACAGTCGCCCAAGAGCGTATGGTTCAGAACAATGTGTCCTTGAAGGATACTAACAAAAGATTGAAGTTAGGGCATATCAACAGAAAGGTTCCAGTAAAGACAAAAGTAACCCAAATGCCCTCAAGTACAGAGCTTAGAGATTCCAAATTACCCCTACCTACCAATAACCGGATTAATATGAAAAAAATAGAGCCTCTAAAATGCTTGTAAGCAAATGCTAGAAGTCTAAAAAATAAGATATCAGAATTAGAATATATAGCACTAAATGAGAGGTTAGATATGATTAGTATCTCAGAGACATGGCGGAAGGAGGACAACCAGTGGGACACTGTGATACCTGGGTACAAACTATCTCATAATGATAGAGCAGATCAAATTGGTAGAGGGGTTGCACTCTATGTTACAGAGGGCATTGAGTCACAAAGGATTATAGTTTTGCAGGAAACAAAATACACTGTAGAATCTCTATGGATTGAAATTCCACGTAAAAAGGGGAAGGGAAAGGCGTTGGCAGTGGGGGTGTACTAGCGACCTCGTGGCCAGAATGAACAAATGGATGATGAAATGCTCAAACAAATCAGGGAAGCTAACAAAAGTTACAGCACAGTAATAATAATGGGTGATTTCAATTACCCCAGTATCGAATGGGTCAGAATCACAACAGGACATGCTAGGAAAATAAAGTTTCTAGATGAAATAAATGACTGCTTCTCGGACCAACAAGAGGGAAAGTGATTTTGGACCTAGTCCTTAGTGGAACGATAGATCTGGTGCAAGAGATAAGGGTGTTGGGGCCACTTGGCAATTATGATCATAGCATGATCGTGTTTGATTTAATAAATGGAGGAAGGATGGCAAGGAAATCCACAGTACTACCTTTTAACTTTCAAAAGGGAGACTATGATAAAATGAGGCAAATAATTAAGAAAAAACAAAAAGGAGCAGTTGCAAAGGTTACAGAGTTACATAAAGCATAGATGTTATTTTAAAATGCTGTCTTGGAATCCCAGACTAGCTGTATTCCACAATTTAAGAAAAGTGGATGGAAGTCCAAAAAATTGCTAGCATGGTTTAAAGGTGAGGTCAGAGAGGCTGTTGCCAAAAAAGTATCTTTCAGGAACTGGAAACAACATAAGGACTGGCAAGTTAGATGCAATGCATTGATAAAGCAGGCAAAAAGAGAATTTGAGAAACTTGCTGTGGAAGCAAAAATGCATAAGACTTTTTCAAGTACATTTGTAGCAAAAAAACCTGTGAGAGAGTCAGTTGGACCATTAGATGATAGAGGGGTAAAAGGGGCACTAAGAGGGGACAAGGCCATAGCAGAGAGACTGAAGGAATTTTTTGCTTTGGTCTTTAATGAAGAAGCTGTAGGGATGTAACCCATGACTGAAATGGTATTTAAAGGTGATGCTGCAGAAGAACTGAAAGAAATATCGCTAAACTGGGAAGATGTATTACAGCTATTTGATAAACTGAAGAGTAGCAAATCACCTGGACCAGATGGTATTTATTTATTTTATTTATTTATTTTACATTTCTTATATACCGCCTTTCATGATATCAAGGCGGTTTACATTGAACAAACTGAAATTACATTGAACAGGGCATTATAACTTGGAGATACATCCAAGGGTGTTGAAATATGAGATTGCCGACCTAATCTGTAAAATCATCTGTAACACCTGAAAATGGGAGGATGGCCAATGTAACACCAATTTTTAGAAAGGGTTCCAGGGGTGATCCAGGAAACTACAGACCGGTGAGCCTGACATTAGTATCGGGAAAAATGATAGAAACCATTGAAAAGAACAAAATTACTCAACATGTACAGTAGATAGTCATGGCTTGATGGGAGACAACCAATATGGTTTAGCCAAGAAAGGTTTTGTCTTACTAATGTTTTTTTGAAGGTGTGAATAAACAGGTAAACAAAAGTGAGTCAGTTGATACAGTGTATCTGGATTTTCAGAAAGCCTTTAACAAGGTCCCTCATGAGAGACTCTTGGCAAAATTAAAAGGTCATGGGATAGGAGGCAGTGTACTATTGTAGATCAGGAACTGGTTAAAAGATAGAAAGCAGAAGTAAAGCTAAATGGCCAATTTTCCCAATGGAGAAAGTTGAATAGTAGAGTACCCCAGGGATCTGTTCTTGGTCTGCTGCTTTTTAACATATTCATAAATGACCTGAAAATGGGAATAACGAGTGAGGTAATCAAATTTGTAGATGACACAAAATTATTCAAAGTTGTTAAAACCCAAGAGGATTGTGATAAACTGCAAAAGGACTGTGATAAATTGGAAGACTGGTCGTTCAAATGGCAGATGAAATTTAATGTGGACAAGTGAAAAGTTACGCACCTAGGAAAGAACAACCCAAACTATGGTTACACGATGCAAGGTTTCACATTAGGAACCATCATTCAGGAAAAAGATTTAGGCGTCATCGTGGATAACATGTTGAAACCATCTGCCCAGTGTGCAGTGGTAGACAAGAAAGCAAATAGAATGCTAGGAATCTTAAGGTAAAGAATGGAGAATAAAACAAAGGATATTATAATGCCTCCATATCATTCCATGGTGTGACCGCACCTTGAATATTGTACGCAATTCTGGTCACCGAATCTTAAAAAGGATTTAGCGTTATTAGCTAAGATACAGAGAAGAGCCACCAAAATGGTAAAGGGAATGGAAGGATACCCCTATGAAGAGAGGCTAAACAGGTTAGGGCTCTTCAACCTGGAAAAGAGATGGCTGAGGGGAGATATGATAGAGGTCTATAAATTAATGAATGGAGTGAAATAGGTAAACATAGATCAATTGTTTATGCCATCAAAATATAGAAAGACTAAAGGTACATGCAATGAAGCTACAGTGTAACCTATTTAAGACTAATAAGAGAAAATATTTTTTCACTCAATGTGCAATCAAACTCTGGAATTTGTTAATGGAGGATGTATTTATTTATTTAACTGTTTTTCTATACTGCTTTTGTCTAAAGCAGTTTAAATCGAACAATATAACAATCTTGGTGGAATTGTTTTACAATGAACAGAGAAAAGTAACTTGGAGAACAAAAGGGGTTAACAACAACAAAAATAGAGGGTAGGGGGAATATATTATTGTAGGACAGCAGATTGAGTAGGGGGAGAACATTTTGTATAGGAGGCTAAATGAGGAGGGAGGCTAAGGTTATCTGTTCATGATAGTATGTAGTGGCTATAGTTAGGTATTGTCATCTGGTCCATAGTGTTCCTTGAAGAGGTGTGTTTTCAGTAGTTTTTTTAGATCTTTGGTTGATTGTGCAGTTCTGATTGCTTCAGACGTGGATTTGCAAATTGTGAAGGCATACAAAAGAATGCCCTGTTGCTTGTCTGTTGTGTGGTTTTGATCTTGAGTGGTGGGATGGTCAGGAGATTTTGGCTGGAAGCTCTTCTTGGTCTCGTAGAGGATGCTATTGTGAGCTGATTAGAGAGACAGGGAGCCGAGAGGTTGTGGAGGATTTTGAATGTTGTGGTGATGGTTTTGTGTTTTGCCCTTTGGGAGATTGGAAGCCAGTGTAGACTTTTTAGGATTGGTGTTATAAGTTGTCGGGTAGTAAAAGCTATTAGTGTAGCTGTGTTTAAAAAAAGGTTTGGACAAGTTACTGGAGGAAAGGTCCATAAACCATTATTTAAAAGAGAACCAGGAAATCCACGTGCTTGCCCCAATTCAAGCGTTGTGGAACCTGTGTCTTTTGGGGAAATTGCTAGGTACTTGTGACCTAGATTGGCCACTGTTGGAAACAGGATACTGGACTTGATGGACCTTAGTCTGACCCAGTATGACATATCTTATGTTCTTACATTCTCTCTTTGCCTGCCTTATCAATGCTTTGCATCTAACTTGTCAGTGCTTCTGATGTTTCCTGTTTTCTTTATTTAGATCCTTTTTTCATTTTTTTTAATAAACTTGTTTTTATTAGTTGTGGAAGAAGCATATACAGGCAACTCAACATTTCCATATTGTATACAATAACCATTAATTTATTTATTTATTTATTTATTTATTTAGCTGTATTTATATCCCGCTTTTCACCGGGTCAAAGCGGTCAATTGGGGGATACATTTAACACGAGGGGATATGACACACATACGTTAATACTTACAGGGAACATGGGCAATGGAGGGTTAAGTGGCTTGCCCAAGACCACAAGGAGTGCCTATAGGACTAGTAATCCCAGTCCCTCCGGCCTGAGATTGCTGTCCCCAGGTGGGACTTGAACCCCTGGCCCCCCGGCCCTCCGGCCTGAAGTACCTTGTCCTAACCACTAGACCACTCCTCCTTCCAATGCTTCCCCTTTCGTTTCCACCTCTCCCCTGTCAGCATCCCCACCTTCATTACATCAATGCCTTAACATAACCTGTCTCCCACTTCACCTCCATCTCCTTGATAGTCCATGACTTCCTCTCCCTTCCCTTCTCCCTCTCCTCCCACAAAGGTTGCCTGTCTTAGAACTCTCAACACAGATCTTCCCCCAAGTATACACCACCACCCAAGTTTCAAATTCCAAATTCACAGTTAACACAGTGTCCAAACAGATGCATTCCAAAACCATATCGAACTTCCACAACTCCCATTACTTTATACACATAACTGAAAATTTATAACCAATGCGGCTCTTAACGTGCTCACAGTCACAGCCCTTTTTACTCCCCCTCCGATGCTCCCTTCCCTTTCTCCTGAAGTGTAATCACCTCCAAGCTTTTCCTGTATGCGCTCCAAATTTTCTTGAATTGCCCCTCCCGTCCTTTAAGTTGGTATGATATTTGATCAAATCTCAGGGCCTCCCCCACTTTGCTCCTCCAGTCCTCCATCATAGGGCCAGTGACTGACTTCCACTTCTGTGTGACCACCACTCTGGCTACTAACAGCATCTTTTGCACTAACATGACTCGTTTCGTGCCTCTCCCCGGCCCTGCCAATAACACCTCCACTGGGTCATCAGTCACCGGCCCACCCACTATCCTCCCCGTCTCCCGTCTAACTTGTTCCCAGAGGGCTTTAATCACTGGACACCCCCACCACATGTGAAAAAGTACCTTCTTCCCCACACCCTCGCCAGCAAAGGAGGGTCTCCTCCATTTTGCCTTATACTGACTCATCGGGGTGTTGTAAGTTCCGTGCACTATTTGAAATTGTGTCTGTCTCCACAAGGTGACCCAGGTGTATTTATCTATCCCTCTGTGGATGTTTCTCCATATGTCTTCTCCGAGCTCCTGCCCTATCCACCTCTCCCATCCCTCCTTGTGAGCCCCTCCTTTCCCCTCAGCCTCCTCCCTACGGACTTTATATAATTTTGCTAACAGTCCCTTTACGTTCCCATCTTTATATAATATCCGCTCTAATTGCGTGCTGGTCCTGGTTATGTTTTTCCTAACCTTTGGGAGCAGGACATAGTATCGGAGCTAGAAGTACTGGAAAAATGGTATCCGCCTTCCAATCTGGCCCTCCACCTCCCTCATGCTCATCATTCCTCCTCTCCCTAGCAAATCACAGAAACGAGTTATTCCCGCTACCATCAAATCCTGCTGCAATACACTAAACTCACCAGCCGAGAATGGATGTCTATCCGTTAACATCTTCCATTCGCTGAGCACACTCGGCATCACCCCTCTTTTCTTTTCCCCCTAACCACTATCCTCATTGCCTTTAAAAGTGGTTGTCTTTCCGGAGCCCTCTTTCCTCCTCTCCTCTCCTCCATCCCTCCCCCCCTACCCATTCAAAGATTGACTGTGGAGCCAATATTGCTTTCTCTTTCTCCACCAATGAGGCTCCTTGTCTTTGTTGGGAGTGGTCTCTCAGGGCCTTGAGCACTGCTGCTCTGTAATACCACTTCAAAGAGGGAAAACCAATCCCCTCTTCCTCCTTGGATTTAACCAAAGAGAAATTTTGGGATTATATTCATTTTCAGTGTTGCCACCCTACCCATCCAGCTCAGGTGGAGCTCCCCCCATTTGTCCATCTCCTCCCCAATCTTGTCTATTAGGGATGTATAGTTCAGTATAGTTCAGCCTAAACAGCTCCTTAGGGTCGACCGATATTCTAACCCCCAAGTACTTCAGTTGACCATTTGCCCATTGGAACGGAAAAGCCAATAGCTCCTTGTGCTGCAGACCCCCCAGGGCTAGGGCCTCCGTTTTAGACAGGTTTACTTTAAAACTCGACATTCTCGCAAACATGTCTAACTCATGCAATAGCGCTGGCACCGATTCTTTAGGTTTTGACATAAATACCAAAGTGTCATCTGCATATAGCAAAATCTTATACTCCACCCCTCCCACCTTTATCGGGCATATCTGTTTGTTTTCCCTCACCTTCGCCGACAAAGCCTCTATAACTATTGCAAACAGCATCGGGGACAGCAGGCACCCTTGTCGCGTCCCTCTGTACAGTTGGAACTCCTCTGAGTGCTGCCCATTTACCAGAACCCATGCTTTCGGGGCTATGTAAAGAGCCTGTATCCCCCTCTTGAACCCCTCACCCACATTCAGGTGATCAGCATTGTGAACAAAAAGTCCCACTACACCCTGCCAAATGCCATTTTGGCATCTAGCGCCACACAGAGCGCCTTTTCCTTCCTTTCTCTCACTACATGAAGTTTATTGTTCGGCGTACATTATCAGATATCACCCTTCCTTTGACAAACCCTGACTGGTCTGGGTGTACTAGCTGGATCAGAACCCGCTCCAATCTAAGAGCAAGCACCTTGGTGAATATTTTTGCATCGTAATTTATTAGTGCTATCAAGTCAATAGTTGCCACAGTGCTCCCGGGGTCTTCCCTCCTTCGGAAAGACAATAATATTAGCCTGAGCAAAAGAGTCTGGTAGCTGTTCCCCACAGAGAACCCCTGAAAAGATCCTCACCAGCAGGGGAGCCACCTCCCCTGCTACCGCTTGATAGTATTCCAGAGGGAACCCATCCTCTCCCGCCACCTTCCCCTTTGGAAGAGATTTTATTACCCTTAGTACCTCCTCTGGCTGCACCGCCCTCCCTAATTCTCTTATATATACCGCGCTATTCTGCATCAGTGCGGTTTACATTGAACAAACTGAAATTACATTGAACAGGGCATTATAACTTGGAGATAACTATTTTACAGGGAACGTGGGCTATGGAGGGTTAAGTGGCTTGCCCAAGACCACAAGGAGCACCTGTGGGACTAGAAACCCCAGTCCTTCCAGCCCAAGGTTGCTGTCCTCTAGTGGGATTTGAACCCCCGACCTTCCGGCCTGAAGTACCTTGCCCCAACCACTAGGCCACTCCTCCACTCCGCCTCTTCCTCTACCAGTTTAGGCAAGCTTATCCTCTCCAAATACTGGGCCATTTGGTCTGTGGGACACCCCCCTTCCATGTTGTATAACTGCTCATAGAATCTCCTAAACTTTTCACAGATGTCCACATTCGCGTACACCTGCTTCTCTCCTGATTGGTGTATTTCTGCCACCAACTTATCCTCCCTCCGTTCCTTAAGCTGCCATGCCAGTAATTTCCATGCCTTGTTCCCCCTTTCCATATAGAATCTCTTGGTAGCCCTTAATAGCCTTCAACTCATTAAGCTGAGTCCTTGCATTGCACAGTTGATGATACACCCTTTGTCCTCTCGTCTCACACTGTTTTTAGCCTGAAGATCCTGTATCAGACTTAGCAGTCGGGCTTTGCTCTGCCTCCTTCTCCCTTTTCTTTTTCGCTCCCAGTTGTATTAAGATCCCCCTCATATAAGCTTTCCTGACATCCCAAATGGTGGGATTACCCACATCCCCCATGTCATTATTTGAGAGGTATTCTTTCCATGTGCCCTGGATCTGCTTTTTGAACTCCTCTTTACACAAAAGTTGTGTGTTGGCTCTCCACCCATTGTATCTACCTCCTCCCCCACTTCTTGAAGGGATCCATTGACAGGTCACCCTACCATGATCAGAAATAGTAAGTGGGTGGAACTGACACTTGCTCACTGCTCCCGTCTGATCCCTCTGCCCAAGAATATAGTCTAAACAAGAGTATGCCCCTGTCTTTGATGAAAAACAGGTAAAACCCTGCTGCCCACGATTTTCCGCCCTCCATATATCCAGCAGGTCCCACTCCCTCATACACTATCTGAGTTCCCTCCCTTCTTTTCCATGAGTCTTCATGGAGAAGTTTGATCTATCCTCCTTCCCCAACGTACAATTCATATCTCCCCCTATTATCCAATCCCCCTAGCCACTTTTGTAAACTCCCTTAACATTCGTCTATAAAAGCTGCCTTTTGGCCCATTGGGGGCATATACATTCAAAATTGCTACCTCTGCTTGATCCACTCGCCCCACTATCCACACTCCCCTTCCCTGAGTATTACTCCCCACCTCTCCCAGAATGAATGGGATCCTTTTATGGACCAGGATAGCAACCCCCTGTTTTTTGGAATTATATGCTGAGCAATACATCTGGGTGTACCCCGAACTTTTCAGTTTCTCATGTTCCTCTCTAGTTAAATGTGTCTCCTGTAGGAGGATGAAATCTGCCTTCGCCCGCACCAAGCTTGTCAGTATTCTCTTCCTTTTAATGGGGCTATGTACACCTCTAACATTCCAGGAGGCAATTACGTAACCCTCCATATCAATTGTTTGGATTTTCTAGTTATCCTCATCTCCCTCCGTGCTGCACTGTTAACTCTGAGCCACATTAATACATCAAAACAACTTACAATAAATATTACATATATCATCTCCCTTTCCTGCCTCTCTTCCTCCCCTCTTCCTCTGAAATCCACTTTCCCTCCTTTTTTTTGCTTCCACAGAACTTAATATAGTCTTACCCCCTTCCCACTCCCCTCCTTCCCCCCCTTCCAACCATCCCTCCCCTATTATGCCCAATAATTATACAGTCCTCCGTTTAGCTTCCCTTTGGGAGCCAACTATCTTCTCCTTCATAGTCTTTCCTTTTCTTCGCTTCAGATATGTGTGGCTCCCCAATCAGCCCTCCCCCTGATTGCTCAGTTACTGCATTTCTGAAGCTTGGTCTAATCTCTGTTCCACCATTGGGGCAGTTGACACTTCCCGCTCCAGTAGCTGCTCCCCTTGCTTGGCCATCTCCGCCTGGATCGCGTCGCCTCTTCCATTGTCCGTATCCGCCACATGGCTACTTCCTTGGCACTCTCCTCCAGTCTTAAGATGTTTCTCTATTACATCCACGCTATGAAAAAAATCTTCTCACACCATTCTCCGTCAATACAAGTCTGGCTGGATACCAAATTGCCACCTGTATCCCTTTCTTTGCCAAGTTGTGTTTGAATGTTACCATGTCCCTGCGCCTTCTCATAGTCTCCGCCGCCACATCTGGAAACACCAACACCCTCCATGATCTGAAAGAGACAAATCCCATTCTTCTCATTAGACGAATAATATGTTCCCTGTCCTGGAACCGTAGCAACTTGACGATGAAGGTCCACGGCCTCGCATTGTTCTCCGGGCAGGGGCAAAATTCACAGTGCGCCCTCTCAATCTCATAGGCCTCCACTGAAGGACAGTCCGGGGAACACTGTATCAAAGCTTTAACAAAAGTTATGGGGTCTCTGCCTTCCTCCCCTTCCGGCACTCCTAAGATCTGCACATTTGACCTTCTCTCCCCGTTTTCCATTTCTTCCGTTTTAGCTTGAAGCCAGCCTAGTTGTTGTTAAAGGCATGCAACCTCCCTCCCCACCTTCGCCTGTGTATCCTCCGTGAAGCTAATTCGGGTTGCGGCCTCCTCCAGTCGCACCCCCTACCACTGCGAACTTCTCCTCTATCTTCCCAAGGACCTTATTGACAATTTCTGTTTTTGAGTCCCTGATTTCTTTTAATATTGTAAGGAGATCAGCTTCACTGCTCCCCCCATTGTTGTCTCCAATACTGGCCGTAGAAGACTCAGGGGAAGCCGGGCCTTGCACTACTCCCTCCATGGGTTCCCACAGCTTGCACTTGGCCTCATATAACTCAGCGATAGTCTTAACTGGTTTCAGCCTCACCATCTTCGGCATTTTATCTTCTCTAGAGAGGGTTTGCACCGTTCCTTAAACTTCTTAATTATCTTGGGGGAGAGTTGGGAGACAGAGCTCACTTAAACACATCTGTCCTCTGCTGCGCTTTGTGATACAGTGGCCAGCACAGAACCCATGGATACAGGAGAAAGGGAAGAGCTTACCTTACAGTCACCTGGGCAGAAAGCATATTCAGGTTATAAGGAGCCAGAGAATAGTAGAACAAACTTTCCCTACACTGGGTGTGACGCAGTAGAAAGCCAGAAAGCTAATCACGTCCACCTGGGCAAGGAAGCACGTACAACATGCAGGAGCCAGGAGGATAAAAGTGGCTGGGAAATCCCAGTAGGGGGAGGTGCCGCAGAGGGAGATGCAGCAAAGGGAGGTGCAGCAAAGGGAAGAGCAGCTGACACAGAGAGAGCTGGAAGTGGTCGTGCACAAGTCTCCCAAGCCAGAGGGGGCATCGTCCCGTGGAGAGTGAGTAAGCAGCTGGAGGGCAGAGGTCACAAGCAGGAGAGCTTGCTGGGTCCAGGAAGCAACGGCTGGGGCCGGACAGCAAGTAGCAGTAGAAGGGAAACCTTTCCTGGAAGTAACTACAGCCCAGACCAGATAACTGCTGAGTGGAACTCTCGGGGAAAAGCAGGCTACAGCCCTAATAAAGGAGCCTGGTTTACAGAGGAAGGAGTGGAAGCCAGCCACCCCAGAAGCAGAGCTAAGTACACCAATTTCTCTAGAGGGCAGGAGGTGGGCTCGGCTAGGAAAGTAAAAGTTAATACTTGGGAGGATAATCCTTGGTGGAGAGAAAGGGGAAGCCTCAGAGAAACAGGCTTCAGTACAGGTCTCCAGGACCCTCCTTATGCAGAACAGTTTCCTGCCTTAAGAACTGCTGCCTCTCGAGACAGTTGTGTAAATAATAGCTGTGGTGAATGTTACCCATTTACAGTTTCTGACGGTGAGCAAATGCAATGGGAAAACACTAACCAGGACATTGATTCCAGTGCTATGGATTGCACGCTATGTATCTCGGATGAGATTACTTCTCTTTGTTAATTAAGGAAGCAAGAGCCTTGTTATACCTGTTTGGAAAAAGGTACATTTTATTTTGCTGTGAAGAAACAGTTTTGTTTAAGTTCTTTGTTGCTGTATGAGAAAAACAGAAATCCACAAGGGAAGGGGAATAAAACCTCATCATTATATTTTGCCTTTAACACACGGCTACAGACTATTCTTTATAAAGGCAACCCACACCTCACGCCCCTAGGCAACCGCCTAATAGGGATGGTGGTAGCAGTACCTTGACAGCTTATACCGATAGTCCTTTATTCATTTTTTGAAAGATGTTTTTATTGCCTATAACAGCCTCTCTTACATCACCTTTAAACCATAGTGGCAGTCATCTGGCCTTCCTTCTATGTTTTTTTAAGGCGTGGAATATATATCTGGTCTAGATTTCCAAGATCGTATTTTTCAAACAAAGTCCAGGCCTGTTGTAAATTCTTAACCTTTACAGCTGCTTCTTTTAGTTTCTTCAACCAATTTTCCTCATTTTATCATAGTTTCCCTTTGGAAACTTAAATTCTAGTATAATTAATTACCTTTCTCTCCTCCCTCCATTTATTAAATCAATTTGATCATATTATGACTACTATTGCCAAGTAGCTCCAACACCATCACCTCTTGCACCAGATCCTCATTCTACTAAGAACTAGGTCCAAAATATCTCCTCCTTGTGTCTGTTCCTGAACCAGCTGCTCTATGAAACAGTCATTGATTTCTTCTATAAACTTTATCCCCCTAACATGTCCGACGACATATTGCTCTTGGTAGAATGGCTATGAAGGACCTAGACAAGATCCTCAAGAGCAAAGATGTCTATCTCCATACAAAGATTCGATTTGTCCAGGCCATGGTATTTTCAATAACGTCATATGAATGCGAAAGTTGGACAGTGAAAAAGATAGACAGGAAGAAAATTGATGCCTTTGAATTATGGTGCTGGTGAGGAATACTGTGTATACCGTGGACTGCCCGAAGAACAAACCAGTCAGTACTAGAGGAGATCAAATCTAAGTTTTCATTAGAAACTCAGATGACAAGACTTCAACTTTCATACTTTGGACATATCATAGTCGAACACCCAGCTGCTCACTACCTCCACTCCTGTCCAATCGGGACAGTGGGAGCTGCTCCTGCCCAATCCGGGCAGTGGGAGAGGAGGAACAGAGCCCACAGAGGGCCATAAATTGCGGCGTCCCTACCCCGAGGGAGCCGCATCGCTGCCGAACACCCAGCTGCTCACTACCTCCACTCCTGTCCAATCGGGACAGTGGGAGCTGCTCCTGCCCAATCCGGGCAGTGGGAGAGGAGGAACAGAGCCCACAGAGGGCCATAAATTGCGGCGTCCCTACCCCGAGGGAGCCGCATCGCTGCCGAACACCCAGCTGCTCACTACCTCCACTCCTGTCCAATCGGGACAGTGGGAGCTGCTCCTGCCCAATCCGGGCAGTGGGAGAGGAGGAACAGAGCCCACAGAGGGCCATAAATTGCGGCGTCCCTACCCCGAGGGAGCCGCATCGCTGCCGATCACCCAGCTGCTCACTACCTCCACTCCTGTCCAATCGGGACAGTGGGAGCTGCTCCTGCCCAATCCGGGCAGTGGGAGAGGAGGAACAGAGCCCACAGAGGGCCATAAATTGCGGCGTCCCTACAGGGCGCGCCCGCGCCTGGCGGGCCCGCGCCTGAGGGCCTCGCCAGAGGGCCCTTTGGCGTGGCCCACCCCACGGAAAATCTTTGCAACGGGTGAGGTCCATAGGATAAAGACAACAGGAATGCTGTCACACACGGCTTGAGCCCCCAGAGATGGGTATGAGCTCGCCGACAACACCTAGCTAACATCTCGAGCTACCCCGGACTAGGCGAACTTACAAAACGCAGAACATTAACACCTCCGACATCACACTGCACAGCGCAGCGCACAGTGACCAACGCCATGTAAGTAGATCACAAGGAATAGTACTGCTAATGATACTGTTAAACAGACCCAACTTACACGTGAAACCAGGCTGTATAAACCATGGCAAAACTACACCTACCGATATTAGATTTGTTTACTTATAAATACAAATGTTGCTAATGATGATAATATTGCAACGCTGTTACCAATGCTAATGGTCATACCGGGTAGTTATACTACTACTATTGTGCTGCTATTGTTTTGTTGACACTGCTACTACTGTACAATTTTGTTATGCTGCTGCTTAGTGTTGATACTTAGTACTGCAACATAGTTACCAGTACTAATGTTCATACTGGTTGTTTATACTGCTATTATTGTGTTGCTATTGTTGTTTATACAGATAATATTGTGCAATGTGTTTACACTGCTAAATAGTGCTGCTACATAGAGCTGCTACAGAGTGCTACATAGTGCTATTTGTTTATACCAGGCTACATAG
This sequence comes from Ichthyophis bannanicus, assembly GCA_033557465.1. NCBI lineage: Eukaryota > Metazoa > Chordata > Amphibia > Gymnophiona > Ichthyophiidae > Ichthyophis > Ichthyophis bannanicus. Next base: position 171,740,780 of record CM066043.1, read on the forward strand.
TAATACCAATGTTCATACTGTTACTGATACTGCTACATATCCCTGAAACTTACACCTGCTACTGTTGCTACTGTTGCTACATATCCCTGAAACTTAAACCTGCTACTGTTGACACTTAGCCTTGCTAATCCTAACTGCTGCAACATTTACTTTCGATACCTAAACTTGGTATTGCCGCAAATATAGTTACCAAGGGTACAAATACCTACACTTGGTATTGCCGCAAATATAGTTACCAAGGGTGCAAATATAATTGGCGGACTAAACAACATTGAAAAGTTACATTAACTAGCTATAAAATGAAGACACCAATCCTATACATCGGTATATGCCTGTTCACGCTAATCCATGCCTATACATTCAATCTAAACCTATATCAAACGCACCTATGCACTACACTCTACCTCCTCTACACCATACAAATATCACAACCTCTCCTACTCATACCATACTACCAAAACATAAACACAGTAACACACCCACTCAAACACAGTACCTACACTAACAGTCCTACAAGAAATCGGAGGCACCACAGGCCTAAAGCATCATTGGCCCACGCACACAACCAACCTCTGACACAAACCGCTAACAACCAGGCTAAGCAAGCGCTGCATGAAACATGTAAGATCACCCTCATCAATGCTCGCTCAATCAGGAACAAGACCCACATAATCCACGACATCATCACAGATGAGAAACCGGACATCCTATGTATAACTGAAACATGGGTCACCAACACCGATGCAGCCATATTAAACCAGATCAGCAAACCTGGATACAACCTATACAACTGTCCCCGAGCCCACAAGAAGGGGGGAGGGATCCTCATAATAGCTAAAGACAACCTGCAACTCATAAGTACATATCAGAACTCAAACACAGACATAGACCTACTAAAGGTGGAAAACACTGCAGTATCCATCTGCCTAATATACAGACCCCCCTCGCCACAGCACGAGATTCTTGCCTCAGCATTAGAAAACATATCCTCAACGCAACCAAAAAAATTCCAGATCATACTAGGAGACCTAAACCTAACATCAACGACAGCCACACATGCAAACACTTTCCTGGAGGCTATGACCCAGCTAGGGTACCAACAACTAATAACAGAGCCCACTCATGAAAAGGGTCACACACTGGACATGATTTTCGCACCTGCAGGAAAGCAGGCCAACGTTGAGAAGCCTCTGATAGAGATCATACCATTACCCTGGTCAGACCACCACCAAATCAATATGCAGATAAAGCTTCCTACCTTGTCCAAGGACACAAAGGCAAAAAGACCACCACTCCAACAAAGAAGATTTAACAAGCCAAATATGGAATCTCTCATCAAGACCATCAAATCCCACATAGACCTGGTTAAAACAGACCTCAATGAATTAACAAGTAGCTGGGATACCGGAATTCAGGCCATGGCGATCCCTAAAGAGAACCATTTACCAAATGCATCCAAACTCAAATCAGAACCTTGGTACAACATAACGCTGACCAGAATGAAAAGAGACCTTAGAAAACATGAAAGAAGGTGGAGACATACCAAATCCATCGAGCTCAGATCTGTGTACCTCAACCTCCTATCAAAATACAAGGAAGAAGTAAACACAGCTAAGAGGATACACCATACCAACATTTAATTTAAATCAAATCAGAATATAGTTTTCCTCAGCAGCACAGGACAAGGTACTGTGTAGCAGCCCTTTTTTAATAAGTGTTATATCCCTCCCTCCCTCCCCACACCCACCCTCCCCTGGGAAAATCACAGCTTTATAGGTACTGCACAACTTAAAAGACAGGAGTGCTCTCAGGTGAAGCTCATTAACCCAAATCAGGTCATACACCAAGGACCTGAGATTAATTAAGCTTCAGGGTGAACAAGGTATATTAACTTCTTAGGTACAGTTTTAGTGGTATAACATATCCCATTGCACCCTTGAGTACATATAGAACTTAAAGATCTAAACACAAACTTAAAACTAAGATGCAGACAGCAGTCCAGCAGCGGGATGTGGGGCTTTCCCAGTCTTTTGCAGTGAGTGTCACATGTATGATTTTTCCCTCCCCATCCCAGCCTGGTGAGAGGTCTTAGTGTGCAACTAGGGGGGCAAGGAGGCCTCTCTGCTCTCAGGGAACAAGTCCGTTCTCTAGAGGCTAGAGTAGCAGACTGGAAAACATAAGACAAGACAGAGGTACATAGAGAGAGACCTACAGGGATATAGTCCTGAAGTCCCACCTTCCAGCTTTGGCAGAATCCCTGTGGCCATGGAGGGGAGAGGTCACGTGACAGGAGAGCATCCCCTGGGTGGCGGAACGTGATCCTGTGAACTAGGAACCTGTCCTCCAGGTGATGTAAACCCCTCTCGCACGAGGCGGTTTCTCCAGGGCCAAGTGACCATGCGGGGAAGGGTTAGAGACAGCAGTTATAGTTGGTGATTCGATTCATTAGGCATGTATAGAGCTGGGTGGGGCTGGTGGAACGTGAGGATCGCCTGGTAACATGGCCTGCAGGGTGCGAAGGTAGAGGAACCTGCACGACACCTAGATCAAGGTCTTAGATAGTGCTGGGGAGGAGTCTGCTGTCTTGCGTACTGTTGGTACCAATGACATAGGAAAAGGTGGGTATGGGAGGGGATGTTCTGGAAGCTAAATTTAGGCTTTTAGGTAGGAAGTTTGAAATCCAGAACTTCAGGGTAGCGTTCTCCGAAATGCTCCCGTTCCACGCGCAGGACCCAATAGGCAGGCAGAGACTCGGAGTCTCAATGCGTGGATGGGACAATGGTGCAGAGATGAGGGGTTCGGATTTGTTAGGAACTGGAGAACATAATTCTGGGGAAGGAGGGGCTCTTCCGAAGGGGATGGGCTTCACCTTAACCGGGATGGAACCAGGCTGCTGGCATTAACCTTTAAAAAGGAGATAGAGCATCTTTAAAACTAGATAATAGGGGAAAGCCGGACAGTCGCCAAGAGCGCATGGTTCGGAAGAATGTATTCCTTGAAGGATATACAAAAAGCAGAGAGGTTCCAAAAAAGAGTAAAGTAGCCCAAATGCCCTCGAGTATGGAGCAGGACAGAACTAAAGATACCAACTTACCCAGTCTACCAATAGCCAAATTAATATGAATAAAATACAGTCTCTAAAATGCTTGTATTGCAAATGCTAGAAAGTCTACAAAACAAGATGGGAGAGTTAGAATATATAGCACTAAACGAGAGGTTAGATATGATTGGAATATCAGAGGACATGTGGAAGGAGGACAACCAGTGGGACACGTGAAACCTGGTACAAACTATATCGAAATGATAGAGCTGATCAAATTGGTGGAGGGGTTGCGCTATATGTTAGAGAGGGCATTGAGTTCAGAAAGGATTAAAGTTTTGCAAGAAAACAAAATTTGCTGTTAGAATCTCTCTGGATTGAAATTCCATGTATAAAAAGGGGAAGGCGATGGCAGTGGGGGTGTACTATCGTCCGCCTGGCCAGAATGAACAAATGGATGATGAAATTGCTCAAAGAAATCAAGGAAGCTAGCAAAGGTTACAGTGCAGTAATAATAATGGGTGATTTCAATTACCCCGGCATCGACTGGGGTCCAGTGTCACAACAGGACATGCTAGGGAGATAAAGTTCCTAGATGAAATAAATGACTGCTTCTTGGAGCAGCTGGTTCATGAACCGACAGAGGGGAAGCAATATTAGGACCTAGTCCTTAGTGAACACCAGATGTAGTGCAAGAGATAAGGGTGTTGGGGCACTTGGCAATAGTGTAGCATAGCAGATTCGCCTTTGATGTAATTAGTGGAGGAGGGATAGTACGGAAATCCACAGTACTACCCCTACCTTTCGAAAGGGAGACTATGATAGAATGAGGGAAAAACAGTTAAGAAAAACTAAAAGGAGCCAGTTGCAAAGGTAAAGACGTACATCAAGCTTGGGTGTTGTTGAAAATACTATCTTGGAAGCCCAGACCAGCTGTATTCCACGCTTTAAGAAAAAGTGGAAGGAAGTCCAAAAAAAATTGCCAGCATGGTTTAAAGCTGAGGTCAGAGAGGCTGTTGTTGCCAAAAAAGCATCTTTCAAGAAATGGAAAAAGAGACCAAATGAATGACACCTGGAACAGCACACGCACTGGCAAGTCCAAATGCAAGGCATTGATAAGGCAGGCAAAGAGGAGAATTTGAGAAGAAGCTTGCTGCGGAAGCAAAACGCGAAATAAAGACCTTTTCAAGTTACATTCGTAGCAAAAAACACGTGAGTAGAGTCAGTTGGTCCCCTTTAGATGATAAAGGGGTTAAAGGAGCACGCATAAGAGGCGACAAGGCCGATAGCGGAGAGGACTGAATGAATTCTTTGCTTCGGTCTTTACTGAGGAAGATGTAGGGATGTTACCCACGACTGAAAGTGGTATTTAAGTGTGGAAGAATTGAAGGAAAATTATATGATACATCGGGAAGATGTCCTACAACTATTAGATAAACTGAAGAGTAGCAAATCACATGGGCCGGATGGTATACATCCAAGGGTGTTGAAAGAACTGAAATTTGAGATTGCAGACCTGCTATCAGTAATCTGTGAACTATCATTAAAATCATCTCTAATACCTGAGGATTGGAGGATCGCCAATGTAAACAAACAATTTTTAAAAAAGGGTTCGAGGGGTGATCCGGGAAACTACAGACCGGAGCATGACATCAGTACCGGGAAAAATGGTAGAAAACCATCATAAAGAAGAAAAATTACTCAGCATAAGATAGTCATGACCTAATGGGAGACAGCCAACATTGGCTTTAGACAAGGAAGATTTGTCTTACCTAATCTGTTATGTTTTTTTGAAGGAGTGAATAAACAGGTGGAACAAAGGTGAGTCGGTTGATATTGTGTATCTGGACTTTCAGAAAAGCCTTTTGACAAGGTCCCTCATGATAGACTTTTGGCAAAACTAAAGAGTCATGGGATAGGAGGCAGTGTACTACTGTGGATTCAGGAAACGGTTAAAAGATAGAAAGCAGAGGGTAGGGCTAAATGGCCCAATTTCCAAGGAGAAAGGTGAATAGTGGTGTACCCCAGGGATCTGTGATGGGTCGCTGCTTTTTGACATATTCATTAAATGACATGGAAACGTGGAATAACGAGTGAGGGTTATCAATTTGCTGATGACACAAAAACTATTTTAAAGTTGTTAAAACCCAGGAGGATTGTGGGAAAATGGCAAAGAGGATCTTGATAATTGGAAGACTGGGCATCAAAATGGCATGATGGAAATTTATGTGGAGAAGTGCAAGGTTAATGCACCTAGGGAAAGCACAACCCAAACTATGGTTACACGATGCAAGGTTCACCATTAGGAACCACCACCCAGAAAAAAGATTTAGGCGTCCTTGTGGATACCATGTTAAAACCCTCGGCCCAGGGTGCTAGCGGCGGCCAAGAGAGCAAATAGAATGCTAGTATGATAAGGAAAGGAATGGAAAATAAAAACAAAAGATATTATAATGCCTATATCGTTCCATGGTGAGACCGCACCTTGATATGGGTGTGGGCAATCTGGTCGCCATATCTTAAAAAGGATATAGCATTTTAGAAAAGGTTCAGAGAAGAGCCACCAAAATGGTAAAGGGGATGGAAGGCTACTCCTATGAAGAAAGGCTAAAAAGGTTGGGGCTCTTTAACTGGAAAAAGAGACGGCTGAGGGAGATATGATAGAAGTCTATAAACAACCACCAAAAAAAACAATTAATGAACGGAGTGGAACGGGTAAACGTAGATCGATTGTTTACCTTATCAGAATATAGAAAGGACTAGGGGACATGCAATGAAGCTACAGGGTAAACTATTTATAGACTATAAAAGAAAAAATATTTTTTCACGCAACGTGTAATCAAACTCTGGAATTGTTACCGGAGGATGTAGTAAAGGTGTTAGTGTAGCTGGGTTTTAAAAAAGGTTGGACAGTTCCTGGAGGAAAGGTCCATAAAAACCATTATTAAGAAGGGACCCAGGTATCAATGCTTGAACCCAATACAAGCATGGGGAACCGTGGTCCCTTGGGGAAACTGCTAGGTACGTATGACCTAGATTGGCCACTGTTGGAAACAGAATACTGGGCTTGATGGACCTTGGTCTGACCCAGTATGGCATATCTTATGTTCTTATGTTCTTATATTCTAAGCAAAGCCATCAACAAACCACGTGAACTCTTTGCACTAGTTAATTCATTAACCAAAACAGCCACACCGGAACATCAAGATACCCACATAAATCCACAAACGCTTGCAAATCACTACGCAAGCAAGCTGACTACCGCCAACCCCACTCTCTATATAGACACACAATGTAAAAAGTAAATAAAAGACGTGGAGTATTTTAAAGCAACAAACCAACAAACGATACTAACCTTATAAATAAAACCACACATCCCACTCGACCCCTGGCCCAAAAAAAAAAAAAAAAAAAAAAAAAAAAAAAAAAAAAAAAAAAAAATAAAAAAAAGATTTTAAAAAAAAAAAATAATAAATACAAATAAAAAACAAAAAAAAAAAAACAAACAAAAAAAAAAACAAAAAAAAAAAAAAAAACAAAAAAAAAAAAAATTCCCAAAAACATGTGGATACAGACCAACCCACTCTCTATATAGACACACAATGCCAAGGTACAGGGTGAAGAAATAATAAGGCCGTGGAGTATTTTCCGCAACATTGAAGCAACAAACCATCAACATACGACTCTAAAGATCCACCACTCTCCCCACCGACCCCATGCCCAACAGCGGATTCAAAGCCGCAAAAAAGAGATACAACCAGCAAATATAGCAAAAAAAATCGTCATACCAGTCACTAAATAAAGAGTCATTCATGCCGGACCAAATGAAGCAATCATAATTAAGGCCAATCCTAAAGAACACCTCTCGCAGTAAGTAAGATCGACATCATACCGCCCCATCTTCCAGCATGCATTCATCGAAAAGATCATAGAAAAAGCATTGCGCCAGCTTCAAGAGCATCGTGATAACGGGTGATACCTAGATAAACAGCATATGGTCAGAAGAAAACCAATGGAGGTGAGACGCTTTTGATCGCGCTAAGGAACAACCTCCTCAAAGGCCCAGAAGACAGAAAGAAAATGTGTATACTCATTTTCATTGACAGCTCTGCCGCCTTTGACACAATACACCATGGGATCCTCCGTAACAAACTAGAATCTATAGGAATTGTGGGAACCCCCCTCAAATGGTTCTCCTCATACATAACGAACAGAAGGCCACAAGTACAATTCAATGGTGAGAAAGCTGAACCTTTCTCTCAAACGCAGGGCATACCCCAGGGTTCTGCCCTCTCGGCACTTCTGTTCAACATTTACATGCTACCCCTCTGCGACATCTTCAAAAGGCATAATATTAAATACCACATCTATGCAGAAGATATTATGCTTTATACACAACTAGATACTGCCGACCCTCAATATACACTGCTCAAAAATTGCTTGGACGAGATGTTAGGCTGGCTACAGAAAAACAACATGACAATCAACCATAAGAAAACAGAAGTCATGTACATATCCAGTAAACCAAACTTCAACCCCCCCCCCCCCTACAATCACACTATGCAACAACACGTACAACACGAAAAACGAAATCAAATATCTGGGAGTCACACTCGACTGCAACCTAAAAATGGAGACACACCTACGCAAAACGAATAAAGCCATCTTCCATAAACTGAGAGTGTTACAACCACTAAGGAAAATAATAGAACCCGGTGATTTTCGGTCAGTAGCGCAAGCTCTCATTATACCGCACCTAGACTACTGTAATGCCATCTTACAAGGTCTGCCTAAAAAATCACTAAATATCCTTCAGATGGCCCAAAACGTATCAGCCAGGATCATAATGGGAACAAGCATTGCTGAACACATTACCCCCATTTTAATAGAGCTACACTGGCTTCCAATTGCAGCTAGGATACAATACAAGATATTAGTGACCACCTTCAAACTAATAAACAACGTATCCCCATCATTCCTATCCTCACTTATCAGCATGCAACCTACAAATAGGGACAGAAGAACCATCAACTCGGGAACCCTGCAAGTCCCCACCAACATCAGAACAGTGAAAACTAGTACGAGTCGTAGAGCTTTCTCATTCTCTGCGCCAACTATCTGGAATCAACTCCCGTGTGAGCTGCGCCTAACCAAGGACATCACCAAATTCAGGAAAGAGCTAAAAACTCACCTATTCCGATATCATTACAATCAACTATGACCAGCAACTGCGAGAGAATTTTAAATCTGCTATATGTTTAAATATGTATATATAAATCTAAAAATGTATGATTCATCCCCGAAGATGCTAACCATGTGTGCTGTGACCTCAGATCTATGTATTTACCACCACCCCCCCCCCCAAGTCTTGATTGACAATCCCCCAAAGATGAATCAAACCGCTGCTGATCGCTGGAAGTAGCGGTATATAAATGTGTAGTAAATAAATAAATAAATCATGCAAATAAAGAGATTATTGGAGAAAGACATTATACTTGGCAAGGTAGAAGGTCACCGTAAAAGAGGAAGGCTGGCAATGAGATGGATCGATACAATAAAAGCATCTATGGATACCACTCTATCAACAATGAGCTGCTTGGCTGAAGACCAAACAAAGTTTAGGTCAACTATCCAGAGGGCCGCCAGGAGTCAAAACAGACTCAATGGCACTTAACACCACCACCAACATCTCCTGATGTGACATTGACCTAGTTAATACAGGGATAATTGAAATCACTCATTTTTACTGTGGTGCCAATTTTGTTCGCTTCTTTAATTGCTGTTAGCAGTAATACATCTCCACTGCTATTTCTTTCCCCTTTTCGCTTGGAATTTCTATCCATAAAGATTCAACAATACATTTTGTTTCCTGTAAACTTTGATTCAATAGCCTCTTTAACATATAGCACCCCCACTATCACCACCAATTTGATCTACTCTATCATTGCAATTTAATTTGTACCCTGATATCAGAGTGTCCCATTGGTTATCCTCCTTCTACCAGGTCTCCAAGCTGCCAATTATATTTACCTTTTCATTCAGTGGTATATATTCTAAATCTCCTTTTTTTCAGAATTTTAGCATTTCTATACAGGCACTGATGCACACAAGCCCTCACTTGGTTTGCAGCTTGTCGTGCTGTGAGGGCTTGTGTGCATCAGTGACGCTGAGAGCTAAACTATCGGTAGTTTAACTACTGGCAGGGTCTCCCAAGATGGACAGGTCTCAGCTGAGGTGCCAGACCAAGACAAACCACCCATCTGGGCAGCAGCAGAATGGGATAGTGTTGATGGCGGAGGATCACATTTCTGTGACAACAGCAACAACACCAAACTTAAACTGCGTGGAAGAAAGGTCCAGCAATCTACTTCTGTATCTTGCCATGAAAACCCAATGGATAGTTACAACAAAACAAATTGTGCTATAGTGCTGGAAGATGAGACCCCCAGGTCGGAAGGCACTCAACTAGCTACTGGGGAAGAGCTGAAGACTTCTCAGAGTAAAGCCAGCATTTATGATGTGGTTGGATCAAAGCCCTTGGGATGTCTGACTGCTGATGTAGCTGTGCATGAAATGAGAGTCAGAAGCTATAAAGATGTCTTACACATTGGAACATGGAACGTACGAAGCATGAACCAAGGAAAGTTGGAGGTGGTCAAGAATGAAATGGAACGTGTGCAACTTGATCTGTTGGGTGTCAGCGAACTGAAATGGACTGGCATCGGGCACTTTGCATCAGATGATCACATGGTCTACTATGCTGGAAATGAAAGACAACGAAGAAATGGTGTTGCATTTATAATAAAGAAGAAACTTGCAAGAAATGTAATGAAATACAATGTAGTCAGCGAACACTTAATCTCTATTCGTCTACGAGGAATGCCTATCAACACAACTACAATTCAAGTATATGCCCCAACAACAGCTGCAGAAGAGAATGAAATTGAAGAGTTCTATGAACAAGTACAAGCTGAAATTGACATAACATGCAAACAGGATATCCTGATAGTCATGGGTGACTGGAACGCAAAAGTTGGCAACAAAGAAGAAGGCAAAGTAGTTGGAAAATATGGACTTGGCAACAGAAATGAAGCTGGAGAAAGACTGATAGAATTCTGCAAGAACAACGATCTATTCATCTCAAAACACCTTCTTCCATCAACACAAGCGGCAACTGTACACATGGACTTAACCCAATGAATTGTATAAAAATCAAATTGACTACATCTGTGGAAGTCAATGATAGAAAAGTTCTATAACATCAACAAAGACAAAACCTGGAGCTGACTTGAGCTGATCATCAACTACTAGTATGCAAACTCAAGCTAAAGTTGAAAAAGAGCAAACCACTCATGAATGCAGCAAAATATGACCTTGAGAATATACCACTGGAATTTAAAGACTGCCTGCAAAATCGATTTGCTGCTTTAGATACAAATGACAGAGCTCCATAAGAGTTATGGAATGACATCAAGAAGGTTGTGTTGGAAGAAAGCGAGAAGTCTCTACAAAAGGTGAAAAAGCAAAAACGGCCAAAATAGGTGACGGAAGAAACTCTGAAAATTGCCCAGAAACGCAGAGAAGCTAAAGCCAGAGGAGAAAGAAAGACAATAACAGAACTCAAGAGAGATTTCCAATGTGCAGCAAGACAGGACAAGGAAAAGTACTACAACAACGCATGCAAGGAAATAGAAGCAGAAACTATTAGAGGAAGAACAAGATCGGCTTTCCTAAAGCTATAAGAGTTAAAGAAAAAGTTCCAGCCTCGAATTGGAATGTTACAAGATGCTCAAGGTTCTATGTTGAATGATGCTGAGAAGATCAAGAAAAGGTGGAAGGAATATACAGAGTTTTTATGTGATAAAGATCAAGTGGACCAATAGCCGTTTCAACCTGTACCTTATGATCGGGAACCATTGGTGATGAAAGAAGAAGTTAAAGCAGCATTGAAAGCCTTATCAAAGAACAAAGCACCAGGCATTGATAGCATTCCCATAGATGTATTACAGCAATCTGATGCAGCTGTTACCATACTTACAAGGCTCTGCCAAGAAATATGGAAGACAACAGCATGGCCAACTGACTGGAAAAGATCTGTGTTTATACCAATACTAAAGAAATGTGATCCAACTTGAAAGTAAGCTTGTTTGTACAGGGCGGTGTACACTATCAGACGGTCTGAACCTGAGAAAGAGTTAATTCTGTTCAGAACTTTGCTTAGAAATAAACTTCATATATTTGCTTACTAAGTAGGTGAAGAGGTACATGTCCTGTAAATAAAGAAAAAGGGCAGCTTGTACTCCAGCCTTTTAGTCTCAGGGTTATTAGATATCAAGCAGTCAGCAGTAAACAATTATGTCTTGGAATACATGTATGTCTCCTCATACTGACCTACACTGATCAGAAGTTGACCTATGATGTGATAAATACGTAATACCTGACGTGTAACAATAAAGTGAAATTATGCTGTATCATCCAAAACAGCCTTATAAATAAAGTAAACCATGGCTAACAGAGTAAACAAAGAGAACTTGGTTCTATTTGTTTCTCTCCACAAAGCTTTGGTGTATCTATATAGAAGTGTGTGGTATTTTATTGCTGTCTCTTAGATTACCTTCTCATTGCTTTGAATGTAGTTTTCTGTGACTCCAAGAGCCCTGCAGGTTGCTGGTGAGGGGAGGGCAAAGAAAGCCCACACAACTGACTGTGGAAATTATTGCATAATCACTCTGATCCCACATGCCAGCAAGATTCTACTGAATATTATTCAAAAGAGACTACAACCATACCTGGAACAAGAACTACCTGAAGTGCAAGCAGGGTTCAGGAAAGGGCGAGGAACGAGAGACATCATTGCGGATGTGAGATGAATCCTTGAAAAGACTAAAGAATACCAAAAGGATATCTATTTGTGCTTTATCGACTATAGCAAGGCTTTTCACTGTGTAAACCATGAGAAACTCTGGGCCACATTAAGAAGCATGGGTATACCAGAACACCTGATCTTACTCTTGCACAATCTGTACATTGATCAAGAAGCAGCAGTTCGAACGGAACAAGGAGAAACAGAATGGTTTAAAATAAGCAAAGGTGTAAGACAAGGCTGCATACTTTCCCCCTACCTGTTTAATTTATATGCAGAACAAATCATCAGAGAAGCAGGATTGTATGAAGACAAGAGAGGTGTGAAGATTGGTGGAAGACTCATCAACAACCTTCGCTATGCTGATGATACCACATTGCTGGCTGAAAGTGAAGATGATCTGAAACATTTGCTTCTCACAATCAAAGAACATAGTCTCAAAATGGGTCTGCACCTTAATGTAAAGAAGACAAAGATCATGACAACTGGCATAATCAACAGGTTCATCGTTGAAGGAGAAGAAATTGAAATCATGAACAACTTTAACCTACTTGGATCAACTATCAATAAAGAAGCAACAAGCAGTCAAGAAATCAGACGACGCATTGCTCTTGGCAGAATGGCTATGAAAGACCTAGATAAGATTCTCAAGAGCAGAGATGTCTCTCTCCATACAAAGATTCGACTTGTTCAAGCCATGGTATTTTCAATAACATCTTATGGATGTGAAAGCTGGACAGTGAAAAAGATAGACAGGAAGAAAATTGATGCCTTTGAATTATGATGCTGGCGGCGAATACTGTGTATACTATGGACTGCCCGAAGAACAAACCAGTCGGTACTAGAGGAGATCAAACCTAAGCTTTCTTTAGAAGCTCAGATGACAAGACTTTGACTTTCATACTTTGGACACATCATGCGAAGAGAGAGATCATTAGAGAAATACATCATGCTTGGCAAAATAGAAGGTCAGCGCAAAAGAGGAAGGCCAGCAATGAGATGGATAGATACAATAACAGCAGCTACGGGTACCAGTCTGTCAACAATGAGCCTCCTGACTCAAGAACGAACACTATCCAGAGGGTCGCCATGAGTTGACTCTGACTCGACAGCACTTAACAATAACAACATACAGGCATTTCAAAGCATGTTTTTTGTTCATATTGACAACCTGCTTATCAGTTGACAGGATCAATTTGCCATCTTTCAATTCTGTCTGATTTTTACTTAAAGGCACCTGGACTACTTTTACCTTTATTGCAACCTCTAAATCAGGCTACCCTAACCTTCCTGTTTTGGTAATATCCTTTGAAGATACATTATTCCAAACCATGCGCTCCAAGGTGACTGTCAACTTTCCCCCGATATCTAGTTTAAAAGCTTTTTTCTCTTTTTTAAGGATTGACAACAGCCTGCTTCCACCCTAGTTAAGATGGATCCCTCCTTCTGGAAAAGCTTTCCTCGTCCCCAGAATGTTGCCCAGTTTCTAATAAATCTAAAGTCCTGTTCCTTCCACCATTTTGTCATCTACACATTGAAACTCCAAAGTTCTGCCTGCTATTGAGTCTTGTGCATGGTAGCAGGGAGCGTTTAAGAATACAACCTTAGAGGTTCTGGATTTCAGCTTTCTACCTAGAAGCCTAAACTTGGCTTTCCAAAACCTCCTTCTCACACTGTCTTATGTCAGTGGTGCCCACATGTACCAAGACAGCCAGTTCCATTCCCAGCTCTGTCTAGAACAGTGGTTCTCAACCTTTTTTGTACCGCGACCCCTTTTACCATTGGTCAACTTGTGATGACCCCCAATGATAAAATCAAATGCGTCTCTCTTCCTTTACCATTAACGCATTGTCGCTGTAATCATTAGTTGAATTATTAATATATTATAGGCCTTTGCAATATGTTTTTATTTATAAAATGTACTTATTTAAACCACAATAATTAATCACAACAAGTAACAATATTTGATTTCAAAATTATTATGATTTTGTAGTCAATGGTTTTAGTATGCTTTATTCAAAAAGACTGACAAAGGGCAAAAATGTTAGCATTGTCAAACCTAAAAAGTAGGCCTATGCTATCAGTGCAAAGGTTGTGCTTGCTTCCTTCTTACCAGATGTGAAATTCTTGGCTCAGTCTTTGCAAGAGCACAACAAAGATCATCTTCTGCAGCAAGTCTATTTCGGTATTTACTCTTGATAAGCAACAAGCTTGAGAAGCCGGTTTCACACAGATATGTTGTTGGAAATGGAAGAAGTAGACGCAACACAATCTCAGACAGTCCAGGATACAATTGAAAATACTTGATGCAGACTTTAATTACTGACATTGAAGAAAAATCGTTTTTCGCTGCATCGCTGGTAATGAGTTCAATGAACTCTTCTTGTGCAATCTCAGGAACATCCTCAACTTTAACTGTGAATGGACTTCTAGCAAGTGCAAATGGTGTGCCAGGTAAATTTGGAAAATACGCTGAAATTTCTTCTTCCAGCATTTCTAAGTGGCTGTTTGACAGAAATTATAATTCCATTTCTTGTGTCAAATTCAATCTCGTTTTCTTCAAAGAAAGCGGATAAGTTGAGCAACATGTACGTTCTATTTTCAGCTAACTTTTTCTGCCAAAGCCGAAGTTTCATTTGAAATGCTTGGATCTTTTCGGACAAATCTAGGCATGTTGTATTTGGTCCATGCAGTGATAAATTTAATTTGTTCAATATTGCAAATATGTCAACCAAGTAAGCAATTTTCAGCAGCTGCTTTTTGTCACTGAAAAGTGCTTCAAATTGTGGTTTTGCTTTTTGCTTAAAAAACGTTTTTAGTTCATCGCAAAGATCAAAGACGTGCTTTAAAACCTTTCCTTTTGATAACCATCTCACCTCAGTGTGTAGTAAAAGAACATTATTGGATGCATCCAAATCATTACAAAGTTTCTTAAACAGTCGACTGTTTAAAGCACTCACTTTTACGAAATTAACGGCGCTTACTACATTTATCATAACTTCTTACAGCTCTTGTGGCAGCGTCTTCATTGCTAAAACTTTTCTATGAATCATAAAGTGAGTTCTGATGGCTTTCGGCGACTCATTGAACACCAAACGTTGAAATCCCGACCGACATCCTAGCATAGCTGGAGCTCCATCTGTGCAAACACCACAAACCTTGTTGATGGGGATATCATATTTTTGCAGGAATGAACAAACTATTTCAAACACATGACGAGCAGTTGTCGTTTCAAATGGCTTGCAAAAAAGGAACTCATCTTTAAACTCGCCATCATTAATATATCTCACGTAAACCAGTAACTGAGAATAGTTTGAATCATCTGTGGATTCATCATGCTGGATGCTAAATAGTCCAAGTGGAGCGGATTTCATTTCCTGGATTACTTGGTCAAGGATATCAACAGACATATCTTCTATTCGTCTACCGACGGTGTCGTTAGACAAGGAAATTGGACTCAATTTCGGTACAAATTCATCTCCAAGCATGACTCGAACAATGTTGTTGCTGGTAATAGCAATTCCTCAGCAATGGTGTGAGCTTTCTTGGGTTTGGCGATTGTGAGACACCATATATGAAGCTTCAACAGCGGCTATGTTTTGCTGGTGGAACTTTCCGCCAATATCAAGTCTGCTTTTCTTGATTCCATCAACTTTGTTCTTAAAATACCGAATATCCTTGCCTACAAAGGTGGAATGCTTACTGTCAAAATGCCATTTCAGTTTGTTTGGCTTCATGGATTCCGCTCATAGAACTTCGTTACAAATAACGCATTGTGGTTTCTCAATCCCTGCTGAAAATATGGAGGTGAAACCATACCTTAAAAAGTCATTGCAATATTTTCTTTTCTTGGTATTCTTCTCTCTGTCATTCATTTTCAATGGAGTCGCTGGTGTTATATAATATTACACACAAGGCACAGGCAGATGAGGTCACAGGTGCTAACTTTTCTTTAAGAAAATCCTCTAAGCATTTTGGCTGAAAGCCTTCATGGGGGGGGGGTATGCATCTAAAAATAACAGTACAATCTGTTAACAAAAATTGTATATAGAACAAATAAATACATAAATAGGAGATTATCCATAAAAAATTGATGAAACAATGGTTAAAAACGAAATGTAGTATACAATGATGAACAGATATATTTATATGTTTTTTATACATGTTAAAATATATATATATATAATATGAAATACATAATGTAAGAAACAATCAAATAAATAACTAAAAGTTGGAGCTATCAGATGAATCTCTATTATTCTGAATTACTTCTATTCAAAAAACTGGATTCCTCTTCAAAAGAGGCTCCGCAGGCAGAACAATAAACCCCTACATTAAAGTGCATTAAATCCCAAAGAGAGCAGTGCTGGAGTTAGCTGCAGGTTTAGGGAGCAGATCAGTAACCGATGGTAGGCAAAAAAAAACCTATGAAGACAGCAACCGGAGGCAAGCTAGCAGCTGTAACCACGAGCGGCAAGAAGGGGAAGCGAGAGTGGAGTGCCAGCAGATGACTCTGTGGGCAAGCTCAAAAACAGCAAGGGGACATAAAAGAATGGTTTATCACTTTGCAGCAGAACTTAAAAATGATCAGACTAAGCTGGGGCAGTGCTTGAACGATGACCCCTGCAGACTCACCCTTTTTTCTCTGGCAGCCACGGCTGTGCGAGTGATCTTCAGTTTAAATAAAAGCCAAGCGGGTGAAGAGCCTTCCCGCCTCTGAGGAGCCCAATGCAGATGTGTCCCGCTCCTAAAGGAAGTTAATGCAACTTCCTTTGGGGGCGGGACGCATCTGCACAGGCACCTACACAGAGACAGAAGGCTTGGCTTTTATTTAAACTGAAGATCACTCACAGAGTCGCCGCCGCTGCCAGAGCCAAAGAAAAGAGGGTGAATCTGCCGCTGCTGAGAAGCGGACTCGGCAGCCGAAGCAACGTGCGCTTTAAAAATTTTTTTTTTTAATTTTTGAAGGCAGAGTGAGGCAGTATATCCCGGGATTTGTCAGGCGACCCCTGGTAAATCCTGAGGCGACCCCCGTGGCAGTCGCGACCAAAAGGTTGAGAACCGCTGGTCTAGAATCTTATCTAGGCTACAGGTAGACAAGTGAATAAGCGATCCTCATGCTCACCAGATATCCATCTATCTACTGTCAGCTTACCCTCAGAAATGAGAGTACTTGAGATCTTCCCGTGCTATATATCTTATTCTTCCGCTGACCCCGCATTGTGCATCCCAAGATGCACCACAGGGAGAAGTGGTCACTCTGTCAAGTAAGGAATTTTCTTCCTTATTTCGTAGGCTGGGCCCACCCCCCTTGGATGGTGCATCCCCAGGATGCACTACATGGGGCCAGGCGGTACCATTTTGAAAAATGGTGGCATAGGGTCAGAGTGTGTAGACATCACTCCTACCCCACCCCCTCCATTCTTCTTAAAGGTACTGCACAGAGTGTTTAATGGAGGCCCACAAGCCACCAATGATTTTAGTGAGGTTGGGAGGGGTTTCCTCAGGGCCAATGGGCCACAAATTATTTTTCAAGAAGGGGATGGGAATCGGGATCAGAGGCCATGATTTTTAAGGGCCAGTGATGTAAATTCTGCCCAAGCAGCCCCCGCAATGTGGGGGGACCTGGGCAGAAAGGGGGCCGATACAGCAGCAGAGGTGAACTTACTGTTATCCTCACTGCTGCACTGCTACCACTCTTTGTAAGTTTTCCTCATGTCCAGCAACTGTTCCCTGCCGGACCAAAGTCTTGCAATAATGGCAACACCCTGAGATTTCAGCCCAGGCCACCAATAATTTTTAAGGGGTGGGAGGGGACATCGGGACCCTTTGGGCCACTAAACCTTTTACTTCTGCCAGGCGATCTGTGTTCAGGGACCCAACGTTGTGCTGATGGCATCAGGGGCTTTCTCCAATGCCTGGATCATCTAAGGTGAAGTGTCACCTCTGATGATCTTTTTGCTCCTGGCTGGATCTTTATGCCTACCTAAAGCTGGCATAATGATCCAGCATTAAAAATAATGTAAAAACCTGAGCTAAGTTTCAGCGCAGTTTTTTTACATTGGGCGTAATAAAATATGCATCCCTTTGCAGGTAATTTGCATGCCTGCTATGCTGCAGTTTAATGTGTTAGATTTTCTGGTGTTTTTGCAGTGCTAGCTTGTTTTCTGCATCGGAGAGCAAGTCTAGCATGGGAAACGTGCCAGAAAAATGCCACACTAAGGTTTTTTTGCATCATCTCTACAGGGTCAGCTGCCCAGGACAACCGAATCTCACTGAAGATGCCTGAGGGCCTGTTTACAAAAACAAGAACCAAGGGAGACTCTTCTTTCATGAGGGACAACATTCTAGACATAAGATACATCGAGGTAATTTTGCATCCTGCACTATAATAAAAGGAAGTTCTTTATGTTCTTCATGTTTGTTGGGGTCAGAATAATTTGTACATATATGACCTACACACAGCTCTATATGCAGCACTGCCGAATACAAAGACCGTTGGTTGCACTAAGCAACAGGTAAACCAGCCCTGCCTACCAAACAGAAGTGATACCAGGTAACCTCGGGTGCAGCAAGTTGACAGCCTAAGCAGAGGAGGTCCCAGCAGCCCAAAACACAGCTTGCCAGTGAAAGACAGTGTTGCTGAGGAGCCCACACCCAGGTAATAGAGGACCATCCGCAGAGACAGGTACGATGGAAGTCAGGGGCACACTCCAGCAGCAGTGAAACACAGCCTGTGTAAAACCCAGGACCCACCTGGCCATGAAGTGTTTGAGTTGCCTGGAAATGAAGTGGGAGATGGGGAGCATGGCATGATTAGCAGGGAAAGCAAAGGAGAAAAATGTAGGAGAGGAGAGGGGGCAAGAGTGGGAGGAAAGGGAGGGATAAAGAATAAATGATACTAAGGAGACAGCACGAGGGACTGGGGTGTACAAGGAGAGAGGAGTGGGACCCATCTTATTCAGGCACCTTCTCTGACCTCCTTCCATCAGACACACCCGTTTCAGAAATGCACGGAACACATCCCATCCATTCTTGCCCTCAACTCTCAAACACTGATCCCACTCACACACACAATTCTCACAAACCCCCACTTACTCATATCCTCACACATACTCCATTTATTCAAATACCTACTACTACTACTATTGAGCATTTATAAAGTGCTACAGACGCACGCAGCGCTGAACAGACAAGTAAAAGACAGTCCCTGCTCATTAGAGCTTACAATCTAGTGAAGACAAAAACTTACTCACACACCTCCTGCCATTCACACACACACACACTCACACACCTCATACCCTACCCATACATTTTCCCCACCCCCACTGTATACACACACTCCCCACTCACTACATCTCACACACACACACACACAAACACACATATACCTCACCCACTCATACAACCCTGCCCACAACCAGCACACCTCAGTCCTCCCCACCCATACCCTTACCTTAGACACCATCTGCCAATATGTATTTATTTATTTGTTTAGACAGATTTGTATACCACCTTATCCTACACTCAAAGTGGTCACATCACAATTGGAGGGTTACATTTAACATGAGGGTACTTAACAGCATTTAGACAGCACAATATAGTCCCCAACTAGCAATTAGGTCCCAGAAAGGAAAATATTCGGCATGAAGGATGTTATAGAATGCTTTCAGTGGCGGGATTCCACAAGACGATGGGCCAGTTGCTGCATGTTTATTGCCCCCCATCTATTTTTCCCATCATTTTATGCTGGGCTTTCCCATTTATATTGTAATAAACCCCCACTGCACATGGCATGTAAATTCAGCAGTCTGATTTAGAAAAGATTTAATGCAAACTAGAATTTTCTTCATTTCAAAAATCAAACAAACAACCTAATGTTTAGAATTTATAGTATTTTAATTAGCTGCATTAGCCAAAATGGTGACTACATTCTGGTGTCAGTGACACTCTGGTCTTTCATATTACTGACCCTTAGAAATTTCAAAGTACTTGAGGCTACAGTAACAGCCAGTTCTGCCAATGTAGCATGCAACACTACTTCACAATTCAAGTAGTCAGCTATTGACTTGCGGCAATCTATATCTGCATTAAAATGGTGAGCTTTGGATTAATGTGAAGCTGAAAGCCTTGTTGAGGCTCTTTGCTGCCAGCCTGTCTCTGTAATTGCAGCATAGATTTCACCAACCACAAAGGGCAAAATGAATGTGATCATCCCCTAGCAGTCGATAGCTCATCGATTTTGTTCACTCTATGATACGCACAAGTATTGGAGCATTTTTTTTTTTTTTTACCAAGAGGAATTATTAATCTTCATTTCTCAAAAATAAAGTTCTGTTTAAACAAAGACTCAAATGAAGGTGATATAATGAACAGGGCATAACAGGGAAGCTTGTTTTCTTTCGGCTTAAAAGTTGGGATTCCAGACGGGCTTTGTAACCTCATCCTCACAGTTCTGCGCTGTCATCAGTCTGACGGCTTGCTTAGGAGATGAAAGGAAGAAAATGTTGGAGAGATTTCACCCTGGTCAGTGGTCTGTACTTTCCAAGTTTGGTTTCGTTCTCACTTACCCCTGAGGTTGTAAACAGAATCATGTACAACACCTCCTGTGGTTCCCAGAGACGAAACAATGATCCAAAGTCATTTTGGTCTCTAAGTGGATGCTATTAATCTGTGGTAAAAAGTACAACGGAAAAAAAACAAAACAAAGAAAGCTAAAGGAGTATTTTTTGAGGATGGGGTCAGTTTGTTTTCCCTCATTTCCAGTATATTGTGGCAAGGAGAGAGTAGTGCCACCTAGAAAAGCAGGAAACATTGAAGGTTTTACCTTGGCTGGGGGGATGGGCACATTAGAAAACACTTGTCAGAGAAAACCCAGGGTTAGAAGTTCACAGCAGAAAAACCCCAGGGTTGATAGTCAGTGGGCCAAAACTAGTGTTGAGTCATTCCCCACGTTACACACCAGATAGGAATCAGAGAAGCAGGTACTCGGAGGAGGAGCCTGCAAGGGAGTGCCCTTGCACGTAGCTGCTTGTAAAAAAGGGCAGACAGAAACGGAAGGGGGAGAGAGAGAGAGAGGAGAGCAGGAGGAAGAGAATCACCTGTCTCACCAGCACGAGGATTCTGAACCTGACTGGAACCAGGCTCCCAGGCTCTATGCTGAGAGGAAGGGAAGACCGGAAGCCAGATTTCGCTCCCCAGGAGAAAGGGAAATACTGCTGCTCTCCAGGAAGAAATACTCACAGGCCAGGCAGCTGCTGTTGCGAGGCCCAGAGATACACTGCTAGTGCAGTTAAAACCACAATGCAGGTTTAGTGGGCAAGCTAAACCCTATATTTGAAAGAAGCTTAAAGAAGCCACAAGAAGGCAGAACTTTTACCCAGGCAAAACCCTTGCTGGAACCTAGATGCAGGCATTGCTCTGCTAGGGAAGCTTCCAAAGCAAGAACTTTTTATAGAGCCCGAAGGAGGTCTGACCGGTCCTCTGATTACAGCTCAGAAGAGGATTTTTATTGATAGAAGGCCTGTATGTAACTGTGCAAGTTAAGCATCAAACCAGGAGAAAGCCTAGGCCCAAAACTGAACACAGGGACAGTTCTTCAGATGAGGAGGAGATTACCTGTAGACATTTACATGAAAGGAAAGGAACTTTTTAAACCACGGCTTTTGAAAACCCCATGAGCTTTTACTTAAAGGGGAGAAACCTATTAGGTGGCCAAGACTGAAGAAACTGTTAATGTATGGAACTAATACCATTCCAGTTAAGAGTCCAGAACCACTACCTGAGAGTCCTCCAGAGAGCATGGAAATTGACTCTTTCAAAGGGGGATTCAGATCCTTCAGTCACTGACATGGAATGTGATTGTTGCACTGTATGTGAATAACTGTTAAGAGGGAAAATACCTTTTGTAAGAGCTAATAAGAAAAGCTTGTTTAAAAGACTTTATTTTTGACCTGGCAAAGTTTGCATATATTTTCTTTGGGAGGAGTATCCCTACTTTTGTTTTCCTATGGACATTACCTGTTGTGAGTCTCTGAGAACCCAAATAAAAATCTGTGATCTTTAACCAACGGCTCAACTACAAATTCTTATACAACCTCAAGGTTAAGGTGCAGCGCCTCCTGCTGGTCAAGCTATTTGGCACAGGGGCGGGGCTCACAATATACAGCACTGGATTGTAACAATTGGAAGAGCAGAAGTTGTTAGAACGTTCAGCACGTATGGCCAGTCCTAAGGAGAGATAGCATCCGTGTCACAATTACCTTGACCGTGGTCAGGACTGGTGCAAGGCTTGGAGATGTCCTTGGTGGGCCCCTAAAACTGCTGCCCCCACCCTTCTTTGGGACCTGCAGTGGTGGCAATAGCTCAGAACAGACAGGGCAATGCATACATCAACTTGCTGGCACTGCTCCATGGTTTCTGCCCTCAACTAGCTGTCTCTTCTGCCTCCCTCCATCCACAGACATCCAGTTTTGAAGACTATATCATGGGGGGAGGGGGTAGAATGGACATAGTAGAGGGCAGAAACCACAGATCAGGGCCAGCAAGTTGAGATAAGCATTATTCTGCATTTTCTGACCCATTGAAGCTGCTGCAGGCAGCAGAGAGGGTCAGCAGCAGTGGCAATTGCTGCCCCTCAGAGGGTTGGTGCTCTAGGCAAATGCCTAGTTTGCCTGGTGGTAACACTGGTCCTGACCACGATATCATAGTGTTTTTCAGGTGGTTTGAATCAATCCGAAAATTGTTACTACTAGCCATAGAAGAACAGTAGTAACTCAGAGCCCTTTTGGGACTTCAAGGGTCATGTTTACTAAACCAGGCTAACGGTTGAATAACATGGAACCTAGTTGCAGATAGCCTGAGTTAACCGTTAGCCTGGTGTAGCAAACATGCCCCCATGAGTTCCTTGCAAAGCATTAAAAAAATCCCTGATATTTGTAAACCCTAAAAATAGATACACATTTATTTCTGTCATGTCTCAGATTTCTCCTGTTCTTTTGATTCATGTAAATTCTATTTCACATTTCTGAAGACCTAAAAAATCTGTTACCTAGACCTGCTCCCAAGGACCACTTATGCCAAAGAAGTCTCGAAAAGTGAGGAACAATGAGGCTAAGAGATGTCAGCCTTCCCCTCAGCTAGGAAGAACTAGGAGAGACACAGTAGAGGTTAGTAAGCATGAACTCTGCATGCAATAGATGCTCTTATGGTACACCTTATGACATCACAAAGCTTCCTATAATGGGGAATATGCCTTATTTAGTTATGTATTGATTCATTTATTGATTGATAGATTTCAAAGTATTTATAATACTACTTTTGACTTAAAGTTCAAAGTGAGGAACAACAGCATATATACACACTTACAATACAACCACAGTCACATCATTCAAAATCATATGCTATGGTGCAAGACTTTGGAGGTTATTTTAGAAGAGTTAGGCATCATTTGCGGGCACTTCCAGCACCAGAGCTGATTCAAGGTACTGCCCGCCCTAGGCAAACCTTCAGCCTTATGCTCCTCTCCTCCCACCCCTGAGATTTTGATAATTAAACTCAACAATCTTGATCATCAAAACACCAATTTTTCCACAACAATCCTGTAAAAATGCATAAATGGAGCACTTCTTAATACTACTTTTAAATATTAAAAACTTTGCTTTGTATGTGTGTGCCCACTCTCCCTGTATAGAACAGAAATGTGTTGTTGGATCTCCGAGTTTGGGGAGCTGTCAGAATCTATTGTTGTGCTTTGAATGCTGCTGCCCCCCAGAAGCTGCCTCCCTAGGTGACTGCCTAGTCGTTGAGCCGGCCCTGTTTATATCTGTATAAAGTTGGTTTACACAAATAAATGGCTGGACACATGCAAGTAGCAGTTTTAGAAAAGCTGCTAATTGCTGTTTGTGTAGCTGGGTTTAAAAATGGTTTTGACAAGTTCCTGGAGGAAAGGTCCATAAACCATTATTAAGAAGGGACCCAGGATATCAATGCTTGACCCAATACAAGCATTGTGGAACCTGTGTCTCTTGGGGCTACTGCTAGGTACGTATGACCTAGATTGGCCACTGTTGGAAACAGGATACTGGGCTTGATGGACCTTGGTTTGACCCAGTATGGCATATCTTATGTTCTTATGCAAGTGCATACCAGTGGCACCTATGGTTTTGAAAGGGAGCAAGTTCTGGATATGGTTTGGGCTGGCCTGAAAAGTATACATATATGTTGCATTTTGCAGTAGAAATGCATGCACACCTGAAAAGGTTTCCATGTGGGCATGTACACCTGAGAATAGGTGTAAATAAGTGATAGCTTAAGAAATTGAGAGTGTAATGGTGCTTACCTTCTAGTCCTTAAAATCATCCCCAGAATATTTAAAAAATGGAGTTTTGGAGCTTAGCTTCTTAATGGGCTCTCCTTGGATGTGTTATTTAGTATAATCTGCAATATACCTGAATGATGTATGGCATAGAGGAGTAGCCTAGTGGTTAAAGCAACAGTCTAGTACCCAAGAAATCTGGGTTTGATTCCCACTGGTGCTCCCTGGGACCTTGGGCAAGTCATTTAACCCTCCATTGCCTCAGGTACAAACTTAGATTGTAAGCCCTCTGGTCTATGGAGCAGCAATTTTTATAAATGTTAAGTGACATTACGATTTTGCTGGCTCGACTGTGGTTTCAAGTTGTGTGGTTCAAACCTATGACCCTCCAGTGAAGGATAAATTATGCTTACTATGACATATTGTAGTAATCCCAATATATGTATTTGATTGAACCATTATAGCATATGAACAGGTTAAAGCCCATTTGCTTTAAAAGGTAATTTTATAACAGGACACCTAGATTGATAGGTCAAAAGGGTACCTATTTTCATCTGTGTTTTTATAAAATATCACAAATCCTGCAAAACTCATGCCTGGGTTAAAGCATAGTTGCAAAACCTTTGACCCGCTTCCAATTTTTAATGCTATTCAATCAGTGCTTAAAGCACTATAGCAGTGCTTCAATTTGTCTGTCTGTCTGGG
Organism: Ichthyophis bannanicus; assembly: GCA_033557465.1. Classification (NCBI taxonomy): domain Eukaryota; kingdom Metazoa; phylum Chordata; class Amphibia; order Gymnophiona; family Ichthyophiidae; genus Ichthyophis; species Ichthyophis bannanicus. The sequence continues at coordinate 171,765,704 of CM066043.1, forward strand.
GTCCTTATAACATCCTCATCTGTGGACCACTTAGAGCTAAATTGGAAGGAGAGGAGCAAGATGGTCTTGGCACCTACCCTATTGAAAATTACCTCACTTTGGTACGACGAGTGAAGCTGTTGTCAAGAAAGTCATTTGGAAAGTGCTCCAACTCCATACATATGCATGGTTTGTTTTTCATCTTATCCATCCTCCCTTGCCAATCTATTTATCTAGTCTATTGCAGGGTTTTCTACCATGTGCAAAACAGATACATTTACTCTTTTAATCCTTCTACAACATAAAAGGCATTTCAGAAGAGATGTCTAGGTGCGATCTGGGATGTCCAATGAGTGGCATGGTTAAGGTTGGAGATGATTTCAGAAACATGGATGTCCCTAATATGGACATCCCCACAGTGGTATTCTAGACCAGGGAGATGTCCCACCATACCAGTCTGCAAAAGCAGACGATCAGCAGTGCTACAAGCACACATGTTTCCCCATTTCCAATCACTTCCTTTTTTTAAATTAGGTATTTGTACATCAAATTACATACATAAAGAAAATTCAGAAAAGTCCTACAACACTATGGCATAGGGTTGCCAACTGGCTCCAGATGCGCCCGACAGGTTTGATCCAGTCCTGGGTTTACCTCATTGCATGCAGGGATATGTAGTTCTGATTTCTCCATTGCACTCCATAAGAAAAGGAAAACTACAAGTAACTGCATGCAATGGGGTAAACCCAGGACTGGAGCAAGCCTGTCGGGCGCATCTGGAGCCAGTTGGCAACCCTACTATGGCATCACTAAGAAAATAAAATAAAAATAACCAATTATAGCCCACATCAAAGAGAAACTAGATACCAACATGAGAAAAACAAAAAGAAAAATAATTTGAACTTATTAATAGAGTCGCTGCAACAGTACCATATAGAACCTTGATTACTAGCCAATCTTAAAAAATTAAACAAAGAGAAAAATGTTATCTGCACTAAAGAAAAAAGGTTTCCAGCAGTGTGAATTCTGTAAAGATATAATGAATCCTCCTGATGTGTCATCAAACACTTATAGGAAATTTGAGGAAGAAAGTTGTCCTCAGCACCAAGACCCTAAACTTCAGCACAAGAAATGATTTCCTCCTCAACTGAGTTGATCAAGAAACATCTGAAAAAAAACTTTGATTGGTTGACCACAGAAAGAAATATTTGCCTTCAGAAAATAAAGTCTCAAAATAGTATTCTGCTCCAACTCATATTGAAAAGAAACTAAAAAAATAACCCAAGAAGTGATATCATCCTTAGAGTTCTCCAGGAATGCTGATACATCAAGGCTATCAACAGTGGAAAGTTGATCACTTCCCTCTCTTTCTTTTTCTAGCACCTTTTTACCATTAGGAAGGTAATAAATACTTGAAATTTTTAAGGAATCCACATCAGGGGATAGAAGTTCCTCCTACATATATTTCTGAAATAATATCATAGGGGAAAAATAATTTCTAGCCCTCTTTGCATATTCAATAGCTTCTGTTGGTGTATAACCAAGTTATTTTTTTATCAACAAAGTCTCAGCAATATGAAAATTGTTAATAATGACATCAACCGTATTTAAGCGAGAGTCTATAGTAGATAGCCTAGAATCCCATTCAGTCAATTGTGCCACAGAATCCATTGTAAACTCAGAAAATTGTTTCATTGAGGTCCCAAGGATAAGTTCTAAAGGAGAAACAACTTCCAAATGTCTTTTAAAGTTACACCTTTAACCATAGAAACGTCAAAAGAGGCAACTTGTGGAGATAAAAAACATACCACTTTAGGTATAGTCACAGAAACACTAGCCAAACAGTAATTCATTCCCACCAGTGAAACAACTTCCCACTTAGGGGGAGACAGTGAGGAGGCTGAATTTAAGCCCACCATAACCTAGGACAGGGAATCAATCTTACCAATAGAGGGTGAGGTTATAACACTGAAACTTGTGGGGCAGTGTAAGTACTCAAAAAAATGTCATGGTCTTTACATGACAATCCATAGAACCAATGATGTGAGCTGTTTTTTTGAACCTATGCAGCATTCCTCTTTTTTAACTCTTGACCATACGCCAAAATGGTCAGAGACGCTCCTAATTCTGATGGTGCTCAGAAGGGGCTCCAAAGGGGTGGGACCGGCCCTTTTGGTCTCTCCCATTCGGCAGGCTCCTGTAAGCTCATGCCCATGGCCACATTCCATGGTAGGGCCTGGTCTTAAATGTCCAGCTGACAACAGAGCGGGGTGCCCAGCACAAACACTAGCAGCAAATCCAGCCGATGAAAGGTAACGGATCTCCCAAATCATTTCCCTTTCTGGCTGCAGAGTTTTTTAACATTCATAAATGACCTGAAAATGGGAATAACGAGTGAGGTGATCAAATTTGCAGATGACACAAAATTATTCAAACTTGTTAAAACCCACGAGGATTGTGAAAAATTGCAAGAGGACCTTGATAAATTGGAAGACTGGGCACACAAATGGCAGATGAAATTTAATGTGGACAAGTGCAAAGTTATGCACCTACGAAAGAACAACCCAAACTTTGGTTACATGATGCAAGGTACCACCTTAGAAACTACCACCCAGGAAAAAGATCGAGGCGTCATCGTGGATAATATGTTGAAACCCTCTGCCCAGTGTGCAGCGGTGGCCAAGGAAGCAAATAGAATGCTAGATATCATAAGGAAAGGAATGGAGAATAAAACCAAGAATATTATAATGCCTCTGTATTGTTCCATGGTTGAACTGCACCTTGAATATTGTGTGCAGTTCTGGTCACCATATCTTAAAAAGAATATAGTGGAATTAGAAAAGGTGCAGAGAAGAGCCACCAAAAGGGTAAAGGGTGTGGAAGGATACCTCTATGAGGAAAGGCTTAAAAGGTTAGGGCTCTTCAACTTGAAAAAGAGAAGGCTGAGGGGAGATATGATAGAAGTCTGTAAACTAATGAATGGGGTGGAACAGGTTAACATAGATCGGTTTTTTTACACCATCAAAAAGTAGAAGGACTAGAGGACACACAGTGAAACTACAATGTAACCCATTTAAGACTAATAAGAGAAAATATTTTTTCACTCAACGCATAATCAAACTCTGGAATTCATTACCAGTAAAAGCTGTTAGTGTAGCTGAGTATAAAAAAGTTTTGGACAAGTTCCTGAAGGAAAGGTCGATAAACCATTATTAAAGAGGACCCAGGAAATCCACTGCTTACCCCAGGATGAGCATTGTAGAAGTTCTGGACTTTGGCTACCTGCCAGATACTTGTGACCTGGATTGACCACTGTTGGAAACAAGATACTGGGCTTGATGAACCTTGGTCTGACCCAGTATGGAATGTCTTATGTTCTTATGAGGTGCTCAGCGTGAACACCGACAACAAATCTAGTCGATGAAAGGCATCGGATCTCACTTGTCCCGCAGTAGACATGGTCTTAAGTGTCCCAGTTAGTGTCAGAGTGGGGTGTCCAGTGTGAACACTGACAGCAAATCCAGCCAGTGAAAGGTAACAGACCTCACAAATCACTTCCCTTTCCAATTGCAGATAGTATGGGGGACATTAGGGTACCCTCCAGCAATTTTTCTGGCAAAATGAGCATTTTGCAAATGCCTTTTTGTGACCTTAGTAGGTATAGACTTGGATGCTGGCGGTGACATGCAGGGCACTTCTGAAATTGGTCATGCATGTCTAAGTTTGGAGGACTGCCCCAGACATGCCTCCACCATGCCCCTGTTCCTAAAAAGACATCCTTGTGCTGGAGTCATCCCAAAATCCAGTTTCTAAAATGGCTTCAGAGATGTTTCCATACTTTGGATGTCTGCGTGCCCATTATCAGACATCCAAAGCATAATAGAGCCAGATTGGTTTTCAGGATATCCACAGTGAATATGCATGCGGTAGATTTGCATGCAGTGAAGGCAGTATATGCAAACCTGTTGCATGAATATTCATAGTGGATATCCTGAAGACCGACTGGCTGGGGAGCTCCAAGGACAGGTTTAGGAACTACTGCCCTATATAACTCATCAGATATTTCCTTGGTCCCACATTGCACAAAGTAAAACTAAACTATGACCTCATTTACTGATTGTAGAGCAAAAGCAATCCTAATACAAATTTTAGAAGAAAATTGTAAAAAAATAAAAATAAATGGTTTCATATATTGTGCTTTGGTTTTTAAATATCCATTTTTCTGTGTTTCAAAATGTAGCTTAGTATATCTTCAGCACACACAGCCATAAAGACCTGTAATGGATCATTAAGGTCTATTTCACTGAAAAAGAAATTCTCAGAAGCATCAATTTCAAAATAAACCTAATAGATTTGATTAAAACACCTTTAGTGAGTTATTCAGCCATGTACACAGATTTTGGCGGCTATCCACAAGGTAAGTACTGTACTAACAAATATTTATGGATATTCATACCATGGGATGTAATTCATTCCTTTGCATCTGTAGAATGAAAGACTGAGGGCAGTATCATAATTCTAATGTGTGTGCAGCCTTCACTTTCAATTTGCAAATGTTCACTAATAACCCTAGGCAGCATTACAAATGAGTCAGGTTAGCCTAGAACAAAATGCGTCCAATCATGGATCTACTGTATACAGGATATTACTTTCAAAAACAAAGAAACAAAGCTTTCTTGAACAGGCATTTGATAATCATTCCATCTCGCAGCATGACTATTAATGACACACTTATTTTTATTCACTGTTGGGCAAGAACAAGAAAAATATTTAGACATTTATGGTGGACCACGCAGCCCTAAGAAAGAAGGATGGATGCATAGTCTACAAGGGAAATAGCAGAAGTGGCATAAAAATATTTATCTGTTGCTCACATTTATCAGGGCAATAGTCAAAGGCTTTTATCTGGTTAGCAGCAGCTGTTAAAGCAGGTAAGTGCTGGTGAAAGGGATATTCTGCTATTCAGAAAGCACCACTGAATATTCCCCCTTACTGCCTTGCAACTATCCGGATGGGGGACGGAGCTTGGGCAGTTCTGGTAGTTATCCAAAGTGTGGTGATTTTCAGCGCTACTATACGGATAACAAAGCACAGTTACTTACCTGTAACAGGTGATCTCTGGGAACAGCAGGAATTAGTCCTCACATATGGGTAAGTCGGAACCGACGGAGCCCGCGCGGGAAAGCTCCCCAGCTTTTCAGATGAAAAGCTTTTGGGGCTTCCCACAGCGCATGCGCGCTGCCTTCCTGCCTTCCTTACCAGCTCTCTTCAGTTCGAGTTTATAGCTGAGACAATAGAGAGAGGAAAGGAAGGTAGATAGATAGAAGATACAACTCCTAGGGGAGGTGGGTGGGTTGTGAGGACTAATTCCTGCTGTTCCCAGAGATCACCTGTTACAGGTAAGCAACTGTGCTATCTCCAGGAACAAGCAGGAATAAGTCCTCACATATGGGGACTCCCTAGCTAAGATGCCTGGGAGATCCCCCTCCAAGGGTAAACCATCTTCGTATGGATCTCAGGCATCCATTCAGGGAAGGTGGGCAGGAGTTGCTTAAGTATGGAACAGGTGTTTGAGGACAGCCTGACCAAACAAGGCATCCCGGCGGGAGTCCTTGTCCAAACAGTAATGGGCTGTGAAGGTATGAACCGAGGCCCAAGTGGCTGCTCGACAGATCTGATCTATGGATACAGAGTGAAGATGAGCCATAGAAGTAGCCATGGCTCTCACATTGTGAGCTGTGACATGGCCTTCCAGAGAAATGTTCTTACTCTGGTAAGCAAAAGAAATACACTGAGCAATCCAATTGGAAAGTGTACGTTTGGAGACTGGAAGTCCCAAATGAGAAGGATCAAAAGCCACAAAAAGTTGGGAAGACTTTCGATGTGGCTGAGTCCTGTTGAGGTAAAAGGCGAGAGCTCTTTTACAGTCAAGAGTATGAAGGTTCCTCTCTGCACTGGATGCATGAGGAGCCGGGAAAAAAACAGGTAGATATACCTCTTGATTAAGATGAAAAGGCGAGACCACTTTGGGCATAAAGTGGGGATTCGTCCTAAGGACCACCTTATCATGATGAAATCTGGTATAAGGTGGATTAGCCACCAAAGCCTGCAGTTCACTGATGCGGCGAGCCGAAGTGACTGCAATAAGGAAAAGAACCTTCCAGGAAAGAAATTTCAAGGAGGTAGAGTCCAAAGGCTCAAAAGGTGGTTTCATAAGCTGACCTAGAACTAGGTTCAAATCCCATGCTACCGGCGGAGGTCGGATGGGAGGTTTAGTTAGGGTCAGGCCTCTCATGAACCTTGCAACGAGAGGATGAGAGGAGACAGGTTGTCCATTTATAGGTTTTAAGGATGCTGCAATAGCACTTAAATGGACCCGTACTGAATTCGTCTTGAGGCCTGCATTGGAAAGATGCAGGAGATAGTCTAGTAGAGAATTCAAAGGAAGTGCCAGAGGGTCAAGACCCTGTTGAGCACACCAAATGGAAAAACGTTTCCATTTGAAAGCATAGGAACGCCTGGTAGAGGGTTTCCTAGAGGCATGAAGGATATCTTTCACTGGTTGAGAAAGATTAAACTCATGAAGGCTTAAGCCTTCAGTAACCAAGCTCGGAGATGTAGGGACTTGGGGTTTGGGTGCCACAAAGTCCCTTTCTCCTGAGACAGAAGGTCTGGCGCAGCTCCCAGGTCCAGGGAGGAGCCCTGGGAGAGCTGTAGAAGTAGAGGGAACCACACTTGGCGTGGCCAGCGTGGAGCTATAAGGATCATCAACCCGTGATCCCTCTGAAGTTTGAACAGAGTCTTGGGAATCAAAGGAATGGGTGGAAAAGCATACAGGAATTCCTGACCCCAATGCAGGAGAAAGGCGTCGTTGGCCTGAGCTCCCTGACACGGAGTCCTGGAACAGAACCGGGGAAGTTTGGCATTCCACGGACTTGCAAAGAGGTCTATGTCCGGGGTCCCCCATTCCTGGAAGATTCTGTGTATCTGGTCCATATGCAGGGACCACTCGTGTGGAAGCAGAACTCGACTGAGTCTGTCTGCCCGAGAGTTTTGAACTCCTGGAAGATACACTGCCAGAAGATGAATTTGATGCTCTCTGGCGAAAGCCCATAATCTGAGAGCTTCATTGCAAAGCGACAGAGAGCCCGTCCCTCCTTGCTTGTTGACATAGAACATGGCCACCTGATTGTCTGTCTGAACTAGGACAGTCAGGTTGGCAAGGAGGGTATGGAAGACTGTGAGGGCAAGGAAGATTGCTCGCAGTTCCAGAAGGTTGATATGAAGGGTGGTCTCTTGGGGAGACCAGGTTCCCTGAGTGGAGAGATGTTGAAGATGAGCTCCCCACCTTGTTTGGGAGGCATCTGTTGTGAGGGTTGCTTGGGGCAACGAAGGTTGGAAGGGGGTCCCCAACAACAGATTTTTGGAGGATGTCCACCACTGGAGAGACCAAAACAGACGTTTTGAGGTGAGTACCTGGTCTGACAGCAGTCCCGATGCTTGAGACCACTGGGTGGCCAATGTCCATTGAGCTGCTCTCATATGGAGACGAGCATAGGGCACCACATGAACCGTGGAGGCCATGTGGCCCAGAAGTTGCAGCATTTCTGTGGCTGACAAGTGACTTCTGGACTGAGCCTGGGAGGCCAAGCTTATTAGCCGTTGGCCTCGGACCAGAGGAAGGTAGGCCCTTGCAGTGGTGGAATCCAGATAAGCCCCTATGAATTCCAGGGACTGAGTAGGGATGAGTTGGGACTTGGGAATGTTTACCACAAGTCCCAGATATTGAAGAATACGCCTTGTGCGGTCCAAGGAAATCTGGACTTCTGACTGAGATGGAGCTCGGATGAGCCAGTCGTCCAGATATGGGAACACGAAGATTCCCATGCCTCTTAGAAATGCGGCTACGACTGCCATGCATTTTGTGAATACTCTTGGAGCAGAGGCGAGACCGAAGGGAAGTACTCTGTATTGGAAATGTTTTCCCTGGAACAGAAATCGAAGATATTTTCTGTGGGATGGATGGATGAGTATATGAGTGTACGCATCCTTGAGATCTAGAGAACAAAGCCAATCCTGACTCTGAAGGTATGGAAGGAGAATGCCCAGAGAGAGCATTTTGAATTTCTCCTTGAATAGAAACTTGTTCAATTCTCTCAGATCTAGGATAGGTCTGAAGCCCCCTGTCTTCTTTGTTATGAGAAAATAAGGGGAGTAGAACCCTAACCCCTGTTGAGGAAGAGGAACCTCCTCTATTGCCCCTTGGGCAAGGAGAGAGGAGACTTCCTGACCCAACAGGGTCAGAAGAGATGGGGGAGAACTGAATTGCCTCACCATGGTATGGGGAGGAAGGCTGGAGAAATGAAGTTTGTAGCCCTCTCTGATGATAGAGAGGGTCCATTGCTCTGATGTTATTTGCTCCCATCTGGGAGCAAAGTGAGCTAACCTTCCCGGTATGGTGAGAGGCTCTGGCTGTTCCAGAGCCAGAAATGGTAAGTTCTCTAGGGGCAAGTCAAAACCCCTGAGGGGGTTGAGCCTGCTGGGGTGTAGCAGACACTGCAGACTTTGACTTTACTTGCTTAGATTGCTGACGTTTAGCAGCAAAGCGAGGCTGAGAAGATTGTTGGCCAGTATTTGTGGAAAATCTGGCCTTCTTGTAGTACGGCCTTTTAAAAGGTTTCTTTTTGGCAGGAGTAGAAGTAGACTTAGAAAGTCTATCTAGAGTGGCATTTTCTGCGTCCATTTGAGCAGCTTTAATTTGCCAGTCCTCACCAAATAAGTTCTCTCCTGTACAGGGCAGATTCCTTAAGCCATCCATGACCCAGGGTTCTAGGTCAGAAGCCTGGAGCCAAGCAAGACGTCGGGCTGCAATAGCGATTCCCGAAGCCTTGCCAGCAACCTCAAAGGAATCAAAGGCTGCCCTGTTGGAAAACTTGGAGACCTCTGAAAGTTGTGTCACCAGAGTAGTGAAGTCCTCCTTTTTATCCTCAGGGATAAAGGGGGCTAAATGCCGTACCTTTAGGGCAAGTTCTCTGAGAAACATGCCCATATAAAGGCTGTAAGAATTGATCCTGGCTATAAGCATACTAGCCCGAAAGATCTTTCTACCAAAAGAGTCGAGGGTCTTACATTCTCGCCCTGGAGGGGTAGAGGAATGCCTTTTAGGACTCTTTATCTTCTTCATAGCAGACTTCACCACAATGGAGTGGTGAGGCAGCTGAGTCTTTTGAAACCCAGGAGGAGGAGGGACCCGGTACATGGTGTCCAACCTACGGGAATGAGGAGACAGGGTTAGAGGAGTCTCCCACAAATCCATCAAGTGTTCTTGAAGGATTTCATGGATAGGCAGAGTAACTGCCTCTTTAGGAGGTTTAGAGTATCCTAAAATATCCAATTTTTTTGATCTGGGTTCCTTTTCAGCAGATGTAGCAATAGAAAGTGCTTTAGCTACATCAACAATGAAATCCTGAAAGGATAAATCCTCTGGAGGAGACATCCTCCTCTTTAGAGAAGAGGGCTCCTCAGGAAGATCAAACTCAGCAGAGTCATCAGAGGAATTGAACTCATCAGAAGAATCTGAGTATTCTCTCTGTGCTTGCAATGCACGATACGCGTACCGATCGATATCGACATCGGGCGTATCGGGCATGGGATTGCTATCGGGCAAAAGCCTGAATCCAGCAAGCGGAACCGATCGACGCTTGGAAGTCGATGGTCTCGGTTCCGGTGTGGATACCGGAAGCGGGGTCGGTACCGATGGAATCGCAGCCTTAATGAAAGCCAAAACGGCCTGCTGCATGGTCTGGACAGTATTGCCCATGGACGCCACTGCTGCCTGGATGTCGGTACCGGTATCGACCGGTACCCCAGAGCAGTCTAACAGGTGATCAGTCGAGGCTGTGCCATCGATGTCAACCTGTAACCCCATAGGTGATGCTTTGGAGGCCGGAGCCTCCCGCCGGGGTTTTTTGGTCTGGGCAGAATCCTCGAACTCAAGATTGAGAGCCTCTCGATCTTTTGAAAGAGATTTGCTTTTAGAGGATTTGCCCACAGAAAGTTTGGTTACCTGAGATCCATCCGGAGAGAGGAAGACCTGGATGACTGTGATGCTGGATTATCTGAAGCAAACAGCACATGGAACTTGTTGGCCCGGTTCTGCATACCACGTTTAGACATCTGGGAGCAGAATGGGCAGTCCGGTATGGAGTGGTCAGGTCCTAAACATTTAAGACACCATTCATGGGTGTCTGTGAGAGAAATAACAGCATTGCACTTGGTACACTTTTTAAAACCAGGAGCTGGTTTCTCCATGAGGAGAATTTGTGTAGGCCTGAAGGCCTAACAAAAGTTACCAAGCTGTGCTGAGAAAATAAAAAAAAGATTTTTTTTAATTTTTTTTTTAAAAGAAAGAAAGAGAGACCGGCAGTACCGGTTTTGGTATGGGGAAGGCAGGTACGCGGTCAAAAGAAACAAATTAAAATAACAATTTCTTCAGCGGTGACAGGAACACGACCTGCTGGCTCCGCGGAAAAAGAGAAACTGAAGAGAGCTGGTAAGGAAGGCGGGAAGGCAGCGCGCATGCGCTGTGGGAAGCCCCAAAAGCTTTTCATCTGAAAAGCTGGGGAGCTTTCCCGCGCGGGCTCCGTCGGTTCCGACTTACCCATATGTGAGGACTTATTCCTGCTTGTTCCTGGAGATACCATATAACTTAGGACTGCAAAAATGTTGTCCTAAGTGCTATGCAGTTTGGCTATCCAGATGGCGAGTGAATCAGAGGTTCTCAACCCAGTTCTCAGGATACAACTAGCCAGTCAGGTTTTCAGGATAACCACAGTGCATATGCATTAGAGAGATCTGCATGCACTGCTTCCATTGTATGCAAAAATCTCTCTCTCATGCATATTTATTGTGGTTATTCGGAAAACACGACTGGTTAGGGGTGTCTCAGAGTCTGGGTTGAGAACCTCTGGATTAAAGATTTAGAAACGGCCACTATCCAGATACCGGCACTGACTATCCAGATTTTATTTAACCATGGCAGCTACCCCTAGTGATGGAAGCCCCTTCCAAGGAGAAAGGGCCTGCAAGATTCTGAACTGCTGCTAAGGAGAGCTGGAGCCGATAGCCCCAGAAAAAAGGGATCCAGCAGCTGAGCAATACCCAAACGGATGACCCCAGAGAAAGGGTCTAGTAGCTGAGAGACAAAGGAACAGAGCAATGGGGTCCATCAACATGAGAAACAGTGCAGCGATGGTGGCCCCAGACAGCTCAGGCTGAGCATCTGAGCAGTAACCGCTGCCCCCCTCCTCCCCCAGCAAGACAGTTCAGCCTTAGCCCCAGGAAGAGTGGCGTTAGCCACAATGGCGGAGCTCTGGGAGGAAAGGGTCCAGTAGCTGAGAGGCAGAGTCCAGCAACTGAAAGGCATTGCAGTGAAGGCAGCCCCACACAGCTCAGGCAGAGCATCTGAGCAGTAACTCCCCCCCCCACACACACACACACACCTCCCCCCCCCCAGGCAGTAGGCAGTCCAGTCATAGCCCCAGGAGGAGTGGAGATAGCTATGAAGATGGAGCTCTGGGATGAGACAGCAGAGCAGTAGAGATAGGCCAGGTATGGCACAACGGTCCTCCCAGGACTTGCAGCAGCCATAGATCTAGTTGCATCCCTGCATATGGGTAAAACTTGGGGTAAACATTTACAGCTGATTAGCTTTCCTAAATCACAATTTGTTTCATCTAAGGAAATGTTTAACAATTATTTGGTGGATGTTTTGGGCATTCCACCCGAAACTCACCACCAGTTACCAAAGTTTATTATTTGCCTCAAGGGTAGAAGGCTCCTGTTGGTGGGGAGAAACCCCTCTTACAACAATTTGATGAACTTAGCATCTCCGCTATTTTGGAGAGTTCAGCATCAGATGTTTTTCCAGAAAAAGAATATTAGATTTCAGTGTTTTTTGGTGTGGGGCCTTTCCTGACTTGGCTGGGAGACCCAACATCGTAGGACAGAATTTTTTCTTCTTCGGCTTTGAGTCTCCAGCTAGGCGATATATTTTTCTTAAAATACCCCTGCAAATCTTTAGTAAAGTATTTGTCTAATTCATATGTTTTTCTGTATCCTTCCCAACTGTTTTTGAATGCCCACCCAGTGCCCGGTACCACTTGACAGAGCCTGTGTTGCCATAGTTTTGGATCAAAGCTGTCTGTTTAACTATACTGCTTATTTCCTATACATATCAGCATAATTATTTTTCCCTATTGGTAATCCCCTGATATTGAGGGCTAGAGTAGGGTTGGTTGATTTTGTTTTCCTCTCTTGGATTTGGACCTATTTTCCTTGTATTTTTCACCTGGTAACACTTGTTTTCTTCAAGCTGTAGTTGCACTTGCATTATTGTAAAATGCATAAATAAAAAAAAAAACATGGGGTACAGTGAGAAGAAAAAGGGGGAAGAATGACTGTCGATGGAACTTGGGAAATGAAAAAATGGTTCTCTCTAACTTGTATTACGGTGTGAAGATTAGTACTCCAAACTTATTCAATTGCTTATCTGCAGGGCTGTGTAAGAGATTCTGGCTGTTCTTTGTATGGTTCTGCTTCAGGGGGATTAAATATAACTGAACGCCTCACAGAAATCTCCGGTTGGCTAAGCTCTCAGAATCTCAGCTTAAATTATAGCAAAATGGAAGCACTCACAACAAGAAGCAAGACCTTCAACCATCTCTCCACAATAACTATTAAGAATGGATACATTACTGTAAAAGTGAAGTTAAATACCCAAGGGTCATCTTCGATCAGAACTTAAACTTACAAGCCCATATTAACAGGACAACACAGAGCGCTTACCACAAAAATGAAAATCATTCGGAGACTAAAGCCCCTGCTAAGTTGCAATGATTTCAGAACGGTCCTACAGACCATAATCACCCCAGTATTGGATTTTTGTAACTCAGTTTACCAAGGCCTGCCAGCAACAACAATCCATTCACTACAGATGGTGCAGAACACCACTGCTCGCATTCTAACAGGAACAAATGTGAACACAACACTAATCTTGACACAACTTCATTGGCTCCCACTAAGGAGTCATACAAGATTGAAGGCTATCACTAATATATTCAAAATACTCCAGTGTGGGTCAGCTGAATCACTCCAAGACCTAATAAAAATATACCACGAAAACCGCCCTTCAAGAACAAACAAAAACACTTTAATCATGCCAAAGGAATTCTCCAAAGCTAAGCAATGCACTTAAGATAGAGCCTTTTCACTATATGCATCAAATCTATGGAACTCTCTATCGAACAATATCAGATGTACAAATGACGCTAAAGAATTCCGTAAAATGCTAAAGTCGTTCCTATTCATTAAACATTTCAGCAACATCACACCAGACCTGGACAATGACCACTGAACAATGTCCACAATCACACAACGTGACCGCAAACTGTAAATAGTTTAATGATGTAAATAAGTTATGGAAATACAGTGATAGAATTCAAAAGGGCATGTGACAGACATAGTGGATCCCTTTATAGCAACAAGATAAAATAAAAATAAACATAACTATCTCTTATAGCTCAGCAAATAGAGGTGACCTACATGGAGCGGTGGGTACACCACTAAACTAAGGCATGGGGAGGGGCATTTACTCTTGCCGTCTTGCTAGGCAGACTAGATGGACCATACTGGTCTTTATCTGCCGTCATATACTATGTTACTATGTGCATGTGCAGTGCTGTGGGTGCTGGTGGTGGGAACCACTGGGTGTTGGTAGAGGGAAGCAGAAACCATGGATGAGATGAACACATGATTTGTTCTGGCCATGCTGCATGAGGTCCACAGGAAGCACAGGAAAGCTACCAAGAGGCACCCATATCAGAGGATCTATAGGCCCAGACCCAATTACTCAAACTCATGGGTGAGCAGTGCCTCACCCGGTTCCACTTTGATAAGGCAGCCATCCACCATCTCTGCCAGGCGTTTGAGATACTCCTCCATGCCTATCCATCTCAAGGTCACTAAAGCCCTTGCTTTCCTAGCCACTGGTAGTTTTAGTCTGTGTTGGCTGCCACAGTGGGTCTGAGCCAATCAGCCATATCACAGCTCATCTCTCAGTTCCTGAGGTCCTTCTAACCCACACGGCACAATATACAGACATCCCACAGACCAGGCAGAAAACCATGATCCAATTCCATGAGGGGGCCCAATTTCTATCAGTACTGTGGATCATCGATTGCACACATATGGCCCTCAGACCCCCACAAGGGATGGAGGCCACCTACTGTGACAGGAAGGCATTCCACTCACTCAACATGCAGGTGGTCTGCAATGTACAGGGAGAGATAACTGATGTCTTCCCAAGGTTTCCAGGTTCTTGCCACATAAATCCTCACTCTCTGGAACCTGAAATCTCTAGTGGATGTCTATTATATAAGCCCCGCACCAGCCCATCACCTAGATATGCACAAGCTTTCACCCATCCCCTTGGAGCTTCAGCACTTGGAAAATAGAGCTCAGGGCTGCAGTGCTCACCTAGTAAATGAAATACCCTGGTAAAATACACTAATATGTGTCCACTCTCCCTATATCTACCTGAAGCAGGTTACCCACTGAGGCGGTGCCTACTGACCCCTATCATGATGCAGCACATAGCGGCAGAGGAGTGGTACAACAGGGCCCACAAGTACATTTGCGCCATTATTGAAAGGACATTTGGCAAGCTCAACAACTGCTTCTGTTGCCTTGAGATTGAATTGCTGCACAGCCTTCCCAGGATATGTCAGATATTCATGACCTGCTATATGTACCACAATATGGCATTGAGGCACCAACAATCCCTGCCTGAAGAACAGGATATAGCAGACCCAGACCTTGAAGCAGAGGCAGAAGGGTCGAGGCAGAAGGATACTGCTAATCATACCAACTACTACTACTACTACTGATCATTTGTATAGCACTACAAGTGATATACAGTGCTGTACAGAGACATGTAAGAGATGGTCTCTGCTCATCAGTGCTTATAATCTAGTCAAGGCAGTCAATACAATAGCTAGGGACTAGGATATATCTAAGGCAGTGGTTCTTAACCTTGTTGGAGGTACTGAACCCCACCAGTTTCATATGCACATTCACCGAACCCTTCTTTATTGAAAAATAAAATATGATTTTTTTTCAAATTCAAGACATAGGTATATGTTTTACTGGTTCACAAAATGAATCGTGCATTAACATCACTGTGTTCAAAGAACAAAACCAATACAATGCATGAACTCACAACAAATTACATACATAACTTTTCACAAAGACATGACCTTTTTTAATACTACCACACTGAAATGGTTTTAATTTTTAACCTTATGTATTACAATAATGAACTTATTGTATTTATGCTATTTATTATTTTTAACATTTTAACACACACCCATCACCTAATTTCCATCAGGCTACACCGCTACAATAATAATGAATATTTACTGCAAATCAGTGTGACTTCTGCTGTTGCCTTTGAGAGATCAGTTCAAAAATGCGTGGCTTCACCTTGGCAAGTGCCACTCTCATGTCATTTTCAGAGCAAAGTCTGTTCCTTTTCTTCGTTTATGTCCAGCATCCTCGAAAAGGATTGCTTGCAAAGATATGTTGTAACAAATGGTATAAAAATTTCCAGAGCTTTCCTAGCAATAACAGGATACGTTACCATTTGTCGACACCAAAACGTTGAGAGCGTTGTTGTTCTGAAGAGTTGCTGTTGAACCTGGCTCTGCTGAATTTCAATGATTTCATCGAGGTATTCATCATTGACATCTGCTGTCTCAACACCAAACGTGAACGGCTGTCTCACCCATGCTGGATATGACTCTCTTGTAGGGAAGTATCCATCGAGAGACTTTGCAAGCTCATCTAAGTGCGTGGCAATTGCTTGCTTCAGTTCCGTGGGTACAGAAATGTCTCTGATTCCAGACAAATCTTCGATCTTACTTACACAGTCGTCCAGCAGGGGAAAGTTTGTGAAGTTATCGTTCTCTGTTCGTCGTTTCCATAACAGTAGCTTTTTTTGAAAAGCCTTCAGGTTTTCTTCCGCTTCGATGATGTTGACTCCACCACCCTGCATCTGCTGATTGAGATGATTGAGAGATGCGAATATATCAGCCATGTACGCCAACATGAGAATGAACTTAGAATTTTTGAAGCAATCTGCATGACGATGTTGGTGCTCTTGCAAAAACAGGGCTAATTCCACACGCATGGCAAAAACACGATTCAGCACCTGTCCCCGGGATAACCACCGAACGTTAGAATGGTACAGAAGTACCTCGAATTCAGAGCCCATTTCTTTACACAGCTCACTGAAGATGCGGTGCCTCAGTGCACTATTTCGCACATAGTTCACACATTCCACTACAATTTTTAATACTTCTGTCATTTCTGGAGGCAAGGTATTTATTGCCAACACATGCCTGTGCAGAATACAATACGTAACAATGATGTGTGGTGCATCGGCTTTCACTAGTGCACCAAAACCAGACTTTCTTCCCAACATGACTGGAGCTCCGTCCGTACAAACTGCAGAAACCATATCCCACGAAAGATTGTTGTCTCTGAAGAAGACATCCACAAGTTTCTTCACATCGGATGCCTTAGTTGTTGTTGTAAGAGGCTTACAAAATAAAAAATCTTCCTTTATCATGTCGTCTTTCACATAGCGCACAAATACAGCAAGCTGACTTAGATTAGAAACATCTGTGGTCTCGTCAAGTTGGAGGCTGAATTTTGCCGGGCTTGAAATCAGATCTGCAACTACTTGAGCCAAGATGTCTTTGCTCATGTCCTCTATTCTGTCGCTGATGGTGTCATTTGAAAGAGGAATTTGGGATAATTTAACTTCGGCCACTTTTCCCAGCATCAGATTCGCCATCTTCAACACAGCTGGTTTTATGAGTGTTTCACCAATGGTGTGTGGTTTGCCCTGCTTTGCGATCAGGTAAGCAACTTCATACGATGCTGTGAGGATCGGTTTGTTGATGGGTACAAAGCCGAGAGCAGGCAGAGTAGCCTTTTCATTGAATCTGGCTCTCTTTACCTTGAATTCAGCAAGCGTTGTGTTCTTGTATTCCCCATCTCCATGCAGGTTAAGGAAGTGTTCCTTTAGTTTTGCCAGTACTAGACTAGAATTGCTTAACTTGGCATTGCAAATCATGCAGATAGGACGCTGACTCCCATCACGTTCTGTTATATATGCGAATCCATGTTGTACATGTTCGTCCGACCACTTTCTTTTTTTGCTCGACATAGTTAGTATGGATTAAAATATTAAGAAAGAAATCATACGACATACCATCACAACAGTCACAAGTCGACTACTGAGTGTACCAAATTCCCTGCAGCACAGATTGGCCAAGCAATGTAGCGTGATCACCTGCAGCCAATGATGGCCAAGCGGGGTATGTCATCACAAATCATATGAGTCGGGTGCGTGTCTTGTGTCTTGACCTCCGCCGAACCCCTGAGACTGACTCACCGAACCTCTAGGGTTCGATCGAACCCAGGTTAAGAACCACTGATCTAGGGGAACAGTAAGGAAACACATAGGAGGTGAACAGGAAACTAAGGGGATCAGGAGCCAAAAGCAGTTTCAGAGGTGAGTTTTTAGCCTGGATTTGAACAAGGCCACAGAAGGAGCCTGACATACGAACTCAGGTAGTTTGTTCCAGGCATAAGAAGCAGCTGGACATGGCTACAAGAGAAGAACTCATATTCAAGCACTTAATGTGAAGGTAGGTGATTAGAAACATAGAAACATGATGGAAGAAAAAGATCACATGGCCAATCTAGTCTGCCCTTCCATATCAACCACTACAAGAGTCCCCTTTTTTTTCCTAGAGATCCTCTGTGTTTGTCCCATGCCTTTTTGAATTCACTGCCTTCATCTCTGCCAGCTCCACTGGGAGAATATTCCATGCACCTACCACTCTTTCCGTAAAAAAATATTTCAGCATATTACTCCTGAGTCTATCCCTTTTCACCCTCATCCTATGTCCCCTCGTAGCAGAGCTTGCTTTCAATCAAAAGAGGCTCTCCTGTGAATTTATGCCACAGAGGAATTTAAACATCTCAATCATATCATCTCTATCCTGCCTTTCATCTAAAGTATACATATTAAAATCCTTAAGTCCGTCCTCAAATGCTTTATAATGAAGACCACTAACCATTTCAGTAGCCACCCTCAGTACCGATTCCAACTTGTTTATATCCTTTTGAAGGTGTGGTCTCCAGAATTGCACACAATACTCCAAATAGGGTCGCACCAAAGACTTATACAGAGGCACTATCACCTCCTTTTTTCTGCTGGCCATTCCTCTTCCTATGCATCCAAGCATCCTTCTAGCTTTTGCCGTCACCTTTTCTACTTGTTTAGTGACTTTAAAATCATCAGACACAATCACGCCTAAGTCCCGCTCTTCTTTTGTGGATAGAAGTACTTCGCCCCCTATACTATATCGCTCCCTTGGATTGCTGCAGCCCAAAATGCATGACCCTGCATTTTTTTGTATTAAATCTCAGCTGCCAAATTCTAGACCATTCTTCAAGCTAAGCTAGATCCCTCCTCATGTTATCTACACCTTCCTGGTGTCTACTCTATTGACGATTTTGGTATCATACGCAAAGAGGCAAACCTTACCCGCCAGCCCTTCCACAATATCACTAACAAAGATGTTAAAAAGAATTGGACCAAGGACAGATCCCTGGGGCACACCACTGGTAACCACCTTCTCCTGAGAGTGAACTCCATTTAAATGTATCCTCTGTCGCTTCCCACTCAACCAATTTCTAACCCAAGCAGTAACTTTAGGGTCCAGATTGACACCATTCTGCACAGGCAACTTATAAACAAAGACTTTATTGAAATCTAAATATACCACATCTAGGGCTCTCCCTCAGTCCAACTCCATGGTCACCCAGTCAAAGAAATCAATCAGAATGGTGAATCCATGCTGCCTCAGATCCAGTAATCCGTTGGGCTCCAGAAACGTCACTATTTTCTCTTTCAGCTTACACACAAAATATGTACAGCATAATGATGCACCATCCCCCCACCCACCTCCATGCACATCTCTGCCCACACCATCAACCTTACCCCCCCCAATACCTGCCCTGTGCAACCCCGCACCAGTGGCAGCACCACTAACCCCCTCCCTCCAAGCATCTATCACCCCTACTCGGTACCACGTCGAAGCCCTCTTCCCTGTCCCATCCCCCAACAGCAACAGCACTCTTTTGGGAGGAGGAGAAGAATGGGTAAAAGACAGAAGGGAATGAGAAGCTGGGGAAGGTATGAAATGGAATGGGAGAGCCAGAAAGTGGGTAAGAGTGGGGGAGATTATCTGGGAAGGAGATCAGTGAAGGAGATGGAAAGTTGATAGGCAAGAAGACGACTGAGGTGTGGAAGGTGAGGAGAGTATAATTTGAGTAAGCAGACAGAAAAGAAAGAAATGAAAGAGAAAGATCAATGTTGGGGACAGATGTAAGGGAGAAATGGACATACTGGAAGAGAGAGGAGAAATGTTAAATAGGTTGCACATCCTAAAAAAAAGTTAGGAGGCAATAGGCAGAAGAAAGCAGAAAACAAAGACTGAGACTCACATGCCTGACAAAGTAGATTGTTCAGGCAACAAAGGTAGAAGTATTATTTATTTTGAATTAATTGGAGTATGTCAGCTTTCCCTCACTTGGTTTGTCATGCTATGAGGGCTTGTGTGCATTAATGATGCTGAGGGCTAAGCTATCGGTAGTTTAACTACTGGTAGGGTCTCCCAAGATGGACAGATCTCAGCTGAGGTGCCAAACCAAGACAAACCACCCATCTGGGCAGCAGCAGAATGGGAAAGTTTTGGCAGCGGAGGATCACATTTCTGTAACAACGGCAACAGCACTAAACTTAAACTGCATGGAAGGAAGGCCTGGCAATCTACTTCCGTATCTTGCTATGAAAACCCAATGGATAGTCACAACAAAACATATTGCACTATAATGCTGGAAGATGAGACACCCAAGTCGGAAGGCACTCAACTAGCTACTGGGGAGGAGCTGAAGACTTTTCAGAGTAAAACCAGCATTTATGATGTGGTCGGATCAAAGTCCTCGGGACGTCTGACTACTGATGTAGCTGCGCATGAGAGTCAGAAGCTGTAAAGATGCCTTACATATTGGGACACGGAACGTATGAAGCATGAACCAATGGAAGTCGGAGGTGGTCAAGAATGAAATGAAACGTTTACAACTTGATCCGTTAGGAGTAAGCGAACTGAAATGGACTGGCATCTGTTACTTTGCATTAGATGATCACATGGTATACTACGCTGGAAATGAAAGACAAAGAAGAAATGGTGTTGCATTTATAATTAAGAAGAAACTTGCAAGAACTGTAATGAAATAGAATGCAGTTAAACACTTAATTTCTATTCATCTGCAAGGAATGCCTATCAACACAACTACAGTTTAAATCAAATACATGCCCCAACAGCAGCTGCAGAAGAGGAAGAAATTGATAAGTTCTATCAACAAGTACAAGCTGAAATTGATAGAACATGCAAACAGGACATCCTGATGGTCATGGGTGACTGGAATGCAAAAGTTGGCAAGAAAAAAAGAAAAATTGTTGGAAAATATGGACTTGGCAAAAGAAATGAAGCTGGAGAAAGACTGATAGAATTCTCCAAGACCAATGATCTATTCATCTCAAAATTCTTCCAGCAACCCAAGCGGTGACTGTACATATGGACGTCACACTATGGATTGTACAAAAATCGAATGGACTATATCTGTGAAGTCAACGATGGAAAAGCTCTACAACATGAACAAAGGCAAAACCTGGAGCTGACTATGGTACAGATCACCAACTACTAGTATGCAAACTCAAGCTAAAGTTGAAAAAGAGCAAGCTACTCATGAGTGTAGCAAAATATGACCTTGAGAATATACCACTGGAATTTAAAGACTGCCTGCAAAATTGATTTTCTGCTTTAGATACAAATAACAGAGCTCCCGAAGAGTTATGGAATGACATCAAGAAGACTGTGTTGGAAGAAAGTGAGAAGTCTCTACAAAAGGTGAAAAAGCAAAAACGGCCAAAATGTATGACCGAAAAAACTCTGAAAAGTTGCCCAAAAATGCAGAGAAGCTAAAGCTAGAGGAGAAAGAGTGGCAATCACAGAACTTAACAGAGATTTTCAACGTGCAGCAAGACAAGAGAAGGAGAAGTACTACAATGACGCATGCAAGGAAATAGAAGCAGAAACTATTAGAGGAAGAACAAGATCGGCTTTCCTAAAGTTACGAGAGTTAAAGAAAAAATTCCAGCCTCGAATTGGAATGTTACGAGATGCTCAATGATCTTTGTCAAATGATGCTGAGAAGATCAAGAACTGGTAGAAAGAATTTACAGATTTTTTATATGATAAAGATCAAGTGGACCAACAGCCGTCTCAACCTGTACCTTATGATTCGGAACCACTGGTGATGAAAGAAGAAGTCGAAGCAGCATTGAAAGCCTTATCAAAGAACAAAGCACCAGGCATAGAAGTATTACAGCATTCTGATGCAGCTGTTATCATACTTACAAGGCTCTGCCAGAAAATTTGGAAGACAACACCATGGCCAACAGACTGGAAAAGATCTGTGTTTATACCAATACTGAAGAAAGGTGACCAACCAACTGTGGAAATTATCGCACAATCGCTCTGATCCCACATGCCAGCAAGATTCTACTGAAGATTATTCAACAGAAACTACAACCATACCTGGAACGAGAACTACCTGAAGTGCAAGTAGGGTTCAGGAAAGGACGAGGAATGAGACACATCATTGCGGATGTGAGATGTATCCTTGAAAAGACAAAAGAATACCAAAAGGATATCTATATATGTTTTATTAACTAAAGCAAAGCTTTTGACTGTGTAAACCATGAGAAACTCTTTGCCACATTAAGAAGCATGGGTACATGCTGATCATTTTTTTGCACAACCTTTACATTGATTAAGAAGCAAAGGTTTTGAATAGAACAAGGAGAAACAGAATGGTTTAAAATCAGCAAAAGTCTACGACAAGGCTGCATACCTGTTTATTTTATATGCAGAACAAATCATCAGAGAAGCAGGATTGTATGAAGACAACAGAGGTGTGAAAATTGGTGGAAGACTCAAACAACCTTTGCTATGATGCCACATTACCCTGTAGCTTCACTGCATGTCCTAGTCTTTCTATATTCTGAAAACGTAAACAATCGCTGGTCCCACCAGATTCATGCCCTTCGAGTCACCGCAGTGGATCTTGCTAACAGATGCCAGCCTGTCCGACTGGTGGGCCCACTGCAAGGGGCACTTTGCCAAGGGACTCTGGAGTGCTCACGAAGCCCGCTAGTCGATCAATAGGTTGGAGATGCGACCGAGTGCTGGCTGCAGGGAAATGCTGTCTGGGTATTCTCTGACAATGAGACCACGGTGGCCTACATCAACTGCCAGGGAGGCATGGGCAGCGCCTCCTTGGAGGAGGCAGATTTTGATGGAGTAGGTGGGGGCTCATCTGGTCTTGACGGCGGCGCATGTGGTGGGGTGTGAGAACGTCACGGCAGACTACCTGAGCCGCGTCCAGGTGGATCATGGTGAATGGGAGCTCTGTCTGGAAGTCTTCGAGCAGGTGGTGAGCCATTGGGGCCCTCCAGTCATGGACCTTATGGCAAGATGTGATTCGTCAAAGGCCAGCCAGTTTTACAGCAGAAGAAGAGAGAGGGTGTCGGAAGGCTTGAACTGTCTGGTTCAGAGGTGGCCCACAGAGGGTTTGCTGTATGTTTTCACCGTGGGCTCCTAGGCGGGGTCGTCTAGCGCATAGAGGCTCACCAAGGCTTGGTCATATTGATAGTCCTGGATTGGCCAAGGCGCCAGTGGTATGCCGACTTGGTGCGATTGCTAGCAGATCGGCCTTGGAGGTTCACGGTGCGAGAAGATCTCTTGACCCAAGGTCTGGTCCAGATGCCGCAAGTGGATCGGTTCTCGCTTATGGCATTGCTCTTGGGAAGGCGAGGCTGTTGAAGCGAGGGTACTCAAGGTCAGTTTCAACCTTGCTTAAGGCTCGCAAGAAATCAACCTGCCTCTCCTATATCAGGGTCTGGCGCATCTTTGAGGGGTGGTGCGCAGACTGGGAGAGTCAGCCGACTGCAGCGTCCGTCCTGGAATTCTTGCAGGCAGGCTTCAAGAAGGGCCTGGCCACCAGCTCCTTGAGGGTTCAACTGGCAGCGATCTCCTGTTACAGGGGAAGAGTCCAGGGGAAGCCATTGGAGGAGCACCCTGATGTTGTCAGTTTCCTGATGGTCGGGTGTCTGACCACCCCGGTGAATGGCGGTTTGCCATGGGATCTAAATCTGGTGCTAGAGTCTAGCGGTGGGAGCCCTACGAACCAGTGGGGAGGGCGTCCCTCAAGGCCTTGACTCTCTCAAGACGGTTTTTCTGGTAGCGATTTGTTCGGCGAGGCGCATCTCAGAGTTACAGGCCCTATCTTGTCGACCTCCATTCCTTTCCTTTTTTAAGGAAAGGTGGTCCTCCGGTGCCCCCCTTTTTGCCCAAGGTGGTTTCGGCATTTCATGTTAGTCAGTCTGTCTCCCTTCCGGCCCTGGTGAGCATGGGAAATGAGACCGCGGATGCTTGTCTGTGTCGGTTTTGATGTTCGGAGAATCCTGAAGACATACTTAGAGGACTGAGGCTTTCCGCAGGTCGGAACAACTCTTTGTGGTGGTCATATGGATGTGAAAGTTGGACAGTGAAAAAGATAGACAGGAAGAAAATTGATGCCTTTGAATTATGGTGCTGGTGATGAATACTGTGTATACTATGAACTACCCGAAGAACAAACCAGTCAGTATTAGAGATCAAACCTAAGCTTTCTTTAGAAGTTCAGATGACAAGACTTTGACTTTCATACTTTGGACACATCATGCGAAGAGAGAGATCATTAGAGAAGGACATCACGCTTGGCAAGGTAGAAGGTCAACGCAAAAGAGGAAGGCCAAAAATGAGATGGGTCGATACCATAATAGCAGCTACAGGTGCCAGTCTGTCAACAATGAAGACTGAAGACCAAACACAATTTAGGACAACTATCCAAAGGGTTGCCATGAGTTGACACAGACTTGACTGCACTTGAGTCAGCTTTGGGAAATGTTGTGACCAAACTAAGAGTTAAGGTTAACACTATGAACAGTAAAACCCAGGGGAAAAGGAAAGGGAACCAGACAAGAAGATTAATTTTTCTCTGTGTAACTTAGTGTATAATACCTTCTAGTAAATAACTGACATTACACACACACTCTCTCTCTCTCTCGCATTCTCAGGGATCGGGAAGGGCCTCAGTAAATGGGCAAGGGATTGCACTTGTGGATATATTTTCATGCTGCAAACACCCTTCATGCTTGCCCCTATTCTCATTCATACGCCTTGACCTCGTTTTTTACAATTTCTAAATATATTTAAAATGATTGAAAAAAAACCTTAATTTGTGCTTTAACTCCCAACCCTCAGAACTTATGATGCTGCTCGACCCTGTTGACTTGAGTTTTGCCCATCAAGTTACAGGGCTGCCTCAGGACTGGACCAAGCAGGTAGCTAACACACCTTCAGGAATACCTAAACCCCTCAATAGGGGGGTATTTAAACAGAGATGGCAAACACACTCATCAGACGATCAGTCAATAGATTTAAAGCACTGTTGTCCAATCCAGTGACTTGTTCAATCCTGTGCGCTGGACAGTGTTTAAATAAAAAATCCATTTCTGATCAAGCCTAGTCAAGCGCTGTTCTGCTCAGCCAGCTTAAAGGTCCCTAATCCTAATCAAATGCTGCTTTTACTACCTCTGGACCTTATTTATTTATTATTTATTTATTTACATTCTCTTATATACTGCGCTATTCTGCATCAGTGCGGTTTACATTGAACAAACTGAAATTACATTGAACAGGGCATTATAAACTTGGAGATAACTATTTTACAGGGAACATGGGTTATGGAGGGTTAAGTGTCTTGCCCAAGACCACAAGGAGCACCTGTGGGACTAGAAACCCCAGTCCTTCCGGTCCAAGGTTGCTGTCCTCTAGTGGGATTTGAACCCCCGACCTTCCGGCCTGAAGTACCTTGCCCCAACCACTAGGCCACTCCTCCACTTGACCTTTCATCCCCCTAGTATGCTGCTTTTTGACTAACTAGGTGCCTCCCTGTGCCCGCCCCCTTCCCCCCCAGCCGCAATCTCTACACAGACTGCTCTTAACTCTTGTATTGCTGGTGATCTTTATTCATGTTTTCTGATTGGCAGAAAGATTGCATGGTCTGGAGCTCTATGGAAAACGCTAACTAGATTTTTTGACTTGTGAATCTACTGACTCCTGCTATAGAGGTTTACTCCAAAGATATTTTTTCCATGTTCTTGTGCCAGATATTCTGTGAAACCCATGTTTAAGTATGCTAACAGAGACACTTACCAAGCCTAATGCAGATCTTGGTTGTCCAATTAGCACAGTGATCACCAGCACTACAAGACTCAGTTAAGGGCAAGCTGGCTATAGCTTGTACTCATGGAGATGTGATAGCTCTTCCGCAAGATGCCTGTCTTCTCACCCAAAGGTCACTGACTTGACGTCATCCTCCGACTGTGAGAAATAAAGCCAATTGGGTTTTTTTATTTACCTGAAACCTCTAGTAACTTTTCAGCTACCTCTTTAATTAACAAAATTCCAGAAAATGAACATTTATAAAAACAAAATGAAAATGTATTAAAACAAAACAAAACAAAATGAAACAAACCTTTAAACGACAGAGAAAAACTAAACAAAACAAATTTATTTTGCCTACATGCCCCTATTGCATAGAAAGCCTGGAAACCTCAAGGGATAGATTTTTATTTTATTTATTTATTTATTTATTTATTTTTATACCGCGCTCTTTAGAATCAGTGCGGTTTACATGTATACTAACAGGTACTTTTTATTCCCTTGTCCCCGAGGGCTCACAATCTAAGTGTACCTGAGGCAATGGAGGGCTAAGTGGCTTGCCCAAGGCCACAAGGAGTGGCCATGGGACTAGAGACCCCAGTCCCTCCGGCCTGAGGTTGCTTGTCCCCATGCGGGAATTGAACCCCCGGCCCTCCGGCCTGAGATAACCTGTCCCAACCACTGAGCCACTCCTCCCTCTTATATATAAGATATAATGATGATCCCCATTGGGCAGTTGGACCTTTAGAGTCACTATGTCTGGAAGTTGAAGACAGCTCTTTAGAACATTCTTGAATCGACTGCACAGAGGTCATTGTTTTAATTGCAGAGGAACTCTTCTTTTGGGATTTTTGGAGAAGCAGTTTCTTCTTGGCCTTAAAATGCTCTCAGAAATTATTAAGATGATCCCTTTGTGCTTCAGAAGACATATGAGCACAATGCTTGCAGTCCTTTAGATCATGGTCTGGACCCAGGCAGTGAAGACCCTTAAATGAATATCGCAGTTCTGGATCTTTCTATTGCATTTTCGTCAGTCAGGTCTATAACCTGACTGACAACTTTTTAAAAAATAATAAAGTAGATGTTTCAATGAAAAACAATGTCAAAGAAAACTATTTTAACAACTCTGTAAGATAATAATGTAGGAGAGCTTTGTTTCGTAACAGTTTGGCAGAGTTGCTGAGGAGACCACTGGCACACGGGAAAGACTGTACATGCTCATAACTTCAATGTTCTTTACACTAAAGTTCAGAGCTACAGGAAAGTAGTTCCATTCTGGCACCATCAGATGACGTCACCCCACTTATGCATATGGTTGTGCTTATTGACAGAAAAATAAATCATTCACTAGCAATGAGCACAGGGGAAAAGAGTGTATAAACTTTATTAACATGAAAGGAAAAGTTGCCAAGTAGTAATCTTTTTTTCTGCCTCAGTAATAGGCACTATTGCTACCAGTACCACCATTTAGTGGCATTTGCTGTCTCCCCTGCCACAGAGCCTAACAGATGGTGTGCTTTAGCGGATGGTGGAAACATCCCTGTACTGTTAGTGGTGTACCCTGACAAATAGATTATAACATGCTGCATGATACACCCTGCATGCCTGCTGTTGCACCTGCTATTTTACATATTTATTTATTTATTTAGACAGATTTGTATCCCACCTTATCCTTCAATCAAAGTGGTCACAATACAAATGGAAGGTTACAAATAACATAGGGTAGATAAGACACTAACAAACAAACTAAAAGAATTAATGTAATAAAATGGACCTATTGGTAAAAACTATTGATTATATATCAAATCATAAGTTTCAGCAAATAGCAGGGTCTTCAAGGCTTTACGAAAATCTTTAATATCAGTCATAATTCTAAGGTCCATCGGGAGAGAGTTCCAAAGTTTGGAAGCCAGTAAGGAAGGAGCTCTTTTTGAAGTTGCTTGTTTAGTCCTACAGTATCCAGCAGGGGTACCAATTATGTTGTCATTATTGGCACTACTTCTTCTTGGTCTATTGATAACATCTCTAGTTATAATATTTTGTAATGCATCTGCTGATAGGTGATTGTAAATCCTAAAGATAATTAAAAGTGTCTTGAATTTTGACCCGACACTTACTGGAAGCCAGTGCAATTGTTGTAGGACAGGGGAGATATGATCCGTTTTCGCTGAACTAGTAATAAGTGCAGCAGTATTCTGAACCATCTAGAGAGGGTGTAGAGTTAGCTGATGGAGGCCTTGATAAAACAGATTTCCGTAATCTAGGAGGGGGGTGATGAAAGCCTGACAAATGGAAAAATCATGTAAAATCATGTGAAAGAGCATCCATAATGCCAACAACTGCCACAAGGAGACCAGCAGTTTAGTGCACAATGGGTAGTGCTATCTTGGTGCAGGCAGAAAGACAGATAGACATCATAAATATGCAGCACCATGTGCTGCTACTACTGGTTACTTCTGTTTGTGCCTGCTCTTTCTAACGTGTCCAATTTCCACTGAGGAGGAACAGGAAAAATATGCTTGGGCAGAATGGAGAAGTAGCAGCCAGCGCAGCAAACCCCAAGTCAGGAGGAATACTGATCATGAGTAAGGAGGAGAAGGTCTGGGTAGGCCAGCATGGGTCATGAGTACAGCTAGAATTTGCAGCCAATGAGAAGGAGGAAATGGGTCACATCTTCCCACATGGGAGAGAGAAACCACTGGAAGAGATAAGAATGTGGGGTCCTGGGATTGCAGAAAAAAAACCTCACAAAATCCTACCTACATCCCCCCATCCCCCCACCTTAAAGAGGAACAGAGAGAATGCCTGGAGGCAGGGGTGGCCCAAGGGGGGTGCGGGGCCATGTGCGGAGACTCGGTGCCTCATTTGCATAAGGGGCCTCATTTGCATAATGTTACCATACACTAACTTTTAGTAAACATGCTTCTTCATGAGTGTATGGATAAAGAAAGACTAAAAGATTTCTACATTACTATAATACAGTGCCAACCGCCAGGCACATTAGGAACTACTACAAACACTGCCCATTTAAACCCATAGCAAACCTGCCGTATCCTAACAGCACTACAAGGACTCATAAAACACCATACCATACCTATCAAAAGGCAACACTGCAAATATTAAACCAATACATTTCAGAGAATAACAATACATGACCTACTGGGGAAAGAGAACAAGTGGCAATGTCAAATAGGAATTACATAAACAGAATACCTCAGCTCAGTTACACATGCAGAACATAGACCATCACCAAACAAGGAATCACAATTTAGAAACAGGAAGAAAATAATTAAACTGGGAACCCCAAAAGACAAACTTGGAATGTACAACACTGTAGAAATAAAACTATACATTAATTTCCTCTTGTACTAAACAAAGCACCGATGTTAATGATGCACATTTCCCAGAGCTGACATATTCCAGTTAATAAATTCAAAATAAAGAGATATCTTTGTACCTTTTGTGCATTTTTTTTCAGTTGCAATTGTTCCAGCCACTTTCTTCTGGTTTATTTGTGTTTTCTGCTAACTCTCCATCGTCTGATGTCCATTTGTCCTTTCTTCACTCTTCTAGTTTTTTTCCATTCTACCTCTACATCTGTTTTAACATACTAATCTTTCTCCTTTTGCTCTTTCCTCATTCCTATTTCATCCACTCAAATTTTACCCCTCCATCCTCAATCCCCACTTACTCTCCCAACACCCGGCCAATTGTAGATTTTTCTTCCCTCCCACACAAAATATTTTTCCCCTCTCCATTTCGCTCTCCCAGCCCCATCCCCTTCTAATCTCCCCCAAAATCAGCTCCCTTCTAGTTCCAGCCCTACCCAGTATCCGCTCCCTTCTAGTCCCCCCATCAGCCCATTTCCAGTCCTAGCTCCCCCATCCATTTCCAGTCCTGTACGAGTCCCTTCATCAGCTCATTTCCAATACCAGCCACCCATTAGCCCATTTCTAGTCCTTTCCTAGCCCCACCATCAGCCCATATCAAATCCTAGCTCCCCTCCACTCAGCCCATTTCCAATCCAAGCCCCCCATGAGCACTGTTCCCTCTAAGCTGTGCGCGTGTGCGTGCGCACACACCTCGCCAAGCGAGCGCACATGCTTTACAACAGAGCGCACAAAAATTATGGTTCTGATTCTGATAGAAAACAACACAGATGTCTTAAAATTTAAAAGTTGTGATTGTAATTACTAGAAATTTTCCGCTTCATTTAGTAATCGTCTATTTTCATTTAATTTTATTAAAATCAATTTGGTGTACATACTGTATTCTGACGTGTAGTCAAATTTTAAAGTATATAACTCCGAGTGTCATTATGTGGCGCACAAAAATTTAACCTTCCTTCAAAAGCTGCACAGCTGATATTTTATGCGCACACAGCCTACAGAAAATTAGAGGGAACATTGCCCATGAGCCTACTTCCAGTTCTAGCCCCTCCATGAGTCCATTTCAATCCAAGCCCCCACCACAGCCCATTTCCAATCTTAGCTCCCCCCAACACCCAATTCCCAGTCCTATCCTAGCCCCTCCATCAGCCCATTTCCTGTCCTAGCTCTCTCCCATAAGAGCCCATTCCAAGCCCCCCTTCCTATCGGCTATTTGCAGTTCAAGCCCCCTTCCACTCAGCCCATTTCCATTCCAAGCCCCATCCCCATCAGCTATTTACAGTTCAAGCCCCCTTCCACTCAGCCCATTTCCATTCCAAGCCCCCCTCCCCCAGCTATTTGCAGTTCAAGCCTTCCCTTCCACTCAGCCCATTTCCAGTCCTAACAACCCCCCCAACCCATTACCAGTCCTAGCCCCCCATAGCCTATTACCAGTCCTAAGCCCCCATCAGCCCACTCCCAGTCCTAATCCCACCAGCCCATTTCCAGTCCTAACCCCCATCACCCAATTTTCAGTTTAAGCCCCCCATAGCCCATTACCAGTCCTAACCTCCCCATCAGCCCACTCCCAGTCCTAATCCCATCAGCCCATTTCTAGTCCTAACCCCCATCACCCAATTTTTAGTTTAAGCCCCCCATAGCCCATTACCAGTCCTAATCCCATCAGCCCATATCCAGACTTAGCTCCCCCATAGCCCATCACCACTCTGCAGCAGAATCGAGTGTGCCGTGGGGCCCCCCCTGCCCGGCAGAGCCTGCCCTCCCCTGCATCAGCTCCCTCTTTGCAGCTGCAGTCACACATGCCGGCTTTCAGAGCACGAAGGGAGAGTTTCCCTTTCATGGCTCTGTTAAGCCCGCAGGGGCTGATGGGAACTTCCCATCAGCCCCCGCGGGCTTAACAGAGCCGCGAGGGAGAAACTCTCCCCTCGCGCTCTGAAAGCTGGCGTGTGTGACTGCAGCTGCAAAGAGGGAGCTGATGCAGGGGAGGGCAGGCTCTGATGGGCAGGGGGGGCCCCGCGGCACACTCGATTCTGCCGCAGCGGCCGCGGCCCCGGCCCTGGCCCCGGCAGCAGCAGCAGACAGTTTTTTTTTTTATTTTAAATTTTACTTTTAGATCAGAATGTTTTTTGCCCGGGGCCCCCTGAAACGCAGGGCCCTGTGCAAAAAACATTCTCGCTCAATGGACGGGACGGCCCTGCCTGGAGGGAGGGAAAGAGGAAAAGAAGTCTGGAAGAGGGAAAAGGGTACCCATAGGAAGGAAAGAGGGGAAAATAATAGATAAATGGAGGGAGATCAAATGCCTGGAGAAACAGGAAGATGGGGAAGGAGCTAAGAGTGTCTAGAGGAAGGAAGCAGAAGTAGGGAAAGGGGAGTAAGCGTTTCAAAGGAGGGAGAGAAGGGAAGGAATGGATGAAGTAAGGAAGAATACCAGAAGGGAGGAAGAGGAGAAGGAGAAAATGGCAGGAGGGAAGAGGCGATAATAACTGAAAAGAGAGAGAAAGGACAGAATGCTTAGAGGAAGAAAGAAAGCCTGAAGGGAAGAGGAGATGAGAGTGCCTGGCATACAGGAGGGAAGAAGGAGAGAATCATTGCAGGGTAGGGGAACAGGAATGCCTATAAGAAGGGAAATGAGAATATCTAAAGGGATGCGAGAGTGTCTGGAAGGAGAAAAATAGTAAGTAGAGAGAGAATGAGTAGAAAGAGATGGCACAAGGGGAGACAGAGTGCTTCAAGGAAGGGGGAAAGGAGAAAATGTCAGATTGATGCTATTGACACTCCATGGCACTAATTTGCCCTAGAGCTGGCCTTACAGAGATTTGTTTTAATATGTGTGTTAGCAAATTTTGTGTAACAACTATATAAAAGAGACTTATCAAACACATAAATGCACTGATACTTCCTCTGGAAAGGTGGAAAATTAAATGTAAATAATGATATTTCACAAATGTTTTTACTAGAAAATCATTGCCAGAATCATTTGCACTGCAAATGGCCTGGCACAACATTACAGCTTGTGGTATCAGGCTATTTCTACCACTTTTCCCTGCTTAGTACATCAACCTTAAAGAAGGTATTTTTAAAGGTGACATTTTACTTGCCAGTTAATATCCTTTCCTTGAGTCCTGCTAGACCAATACAGACAAGTGGGTTGTGTTCCCCTACCAGTAGATTGAACATAACATAAGAATATAAGATATGTCATACTGGGTCAGACCAAGGTCCATCAAGCCCAGTATCCTGTTTCCAACAGTGGCCAATCTAGGTCCTACGTACCTAGAGGTATCCCCAAGAGACACAAGTTCCACAATGCTTGTATTGGGTCAAGCATTGATATCCTGGGTCCCTTTTTAATAATGGTTTATGGACTTTTCCTCTAGGAACTTGTCCAAACCTTTTTTAAACCCAGCTACACTAACAGCCTTTACTACATCCTCCAGTAACAAATTCCAGAGTTTGATTACACGTTGAGTGAAAAAATATTTTCTCTTATTTGTCTTAAATAGTTTACCCTGTAGCTTCATTTCTATATTCCGATAGCGTAAACAATTGATCTATGTTTACCTGTTCCACTCCATTCATTATTTTATAGACTTCTATCATATCTCCCCTCAGCTGTCTCTTTTCCAGGTTGAAGAGCCCTAACCTCTGTAGCCTCTCTTCATAGGAGTAGCCTTCCATACCCTTTACCATTTTGTTGGCTCTTCTCTGTACCTTTTCTAATAATGCTATATCCTTTTTAAGATACGGTGACCAGAACTGCACACAATATTCAAGGTGTGGTCGTACCATGGAACGATACAGAGGCATTATAATATCCTTTGTTTTATTTTCCATTCCTTTCCTTATGATACCTAGCATTCTATTTGCTTTCTTGGCCGCCGCTGCACACTGGGTGGAGGGTTTTAACATGTTATCCACGATGACACCTAAATCTTTTTCCTGTTTGGTGGTTCCCAATGTGGATGGAGACAAAGAACCAATGGAAAGCCCAGGTTTCAATGGCTTCACTCTCATCTAATCATTTCAGCCACCAGAGGTCCCTTCAATATTCATCCCAACGCATATGGGAGATACACAGCAAGCCTCACACAACCTTAATTGTGGACAACAATGAGCAATCAACAGTAGAGAACTATATACAGGAAATTATAAACAGAAGGATGTCAGCAGAAGATAAACCTGCAGATCCAAAGTATAAAAATCATAGTGGACCCAAGGGTACCACAGCAGAAGAACAGTACAATATAGTTTCAGGGGCGGGTCCTGGACTGGTCTATCAGGACTCAAGGAAAGGACATTAGCTAGTAAGTAAAATGTCACTTTCCATATCATCCTGCTAGACCAGTCCAGACAAGTGGGATGTACCAAAGCTACACCACCACTTGGTGGGAAGAAGACACAGCTCGCAAAACCCTTGAGCTGAAGGCCATGTCCACCCACACATGGACATCCAAGTGGTAATGCCTGACAAAAGTGATGACCACATTGCTGCCCGACAGTGTCTACAGGTGCAACTGAGCTCCACTTTGCCGATGAGGATTCATGTGCTCAGAATGGGCACAAAAGCCCTCCGGAACCAGCCAGCTCCGCAAAAGATATGCTGAGGCAATGGCCTCCTTAATACAGCACAACAAAGTCAACTTGGCTGCTGCTTCACCCTTGGCATGGGCCAGCAAATAGAAAAAAGATGATCATATGAGGAATTCATAATCTCCAGGTACCAGAAGAGTGCCCTCTAGACATCCACCAGGCAAAGATCCTTATCCTTTCCCTGACACTGGTCCTTCGGGAAGGAGGACCGGCAAACCACCTGGTTCATGTGAAAGGGAGAAAGCACCTTAGACAAGAAAGAAGGCACAGAATGCATGGAAAACAGCCTCTTCCAAAAAGTACAGATAAAGATCTCGGCAAGACAGAGCCTGCAGCTCAGAAATCCAGAATAAATCATGACCAAGAAGACAGTCTTGAGTGTCAAATCCTTTAAGGTAGCATGCTTCAATGGCTCAAAGGGGGGCTGCCATCAGGGCCCAGAGCACCTGACACAGATCCCAGTATGGGATCACAGACCAAAGAGGAAAACACAGATGCCAAAGCCCCTGCAGAAGATGCGAGATGTCCAGGTGCAAGGCGAAAGACATGCCCGCCACCAGACCACAGAGACAGGACATAACTGCCACCTGAACTTTCAGGGAGTGAAGTGAAAAGCCCTTCTCTAGGCCATCCTACAAAAAGGCGAACAGGGAGGACACCTTGGTCACCTCAGGAGCCAACTGTTTTGTGCTGCACCAGTGCTCAAAGAGGCACCATGTCCGTATGTATGCTAGCTTGGTAGATCTCCTCCAGGCACCAAGCAAAGTAGAGATCACTGCTGGAGAGTAGCCCTCATGCGATAGCAGTCTCCTTTCAAGAGCTATGCTGTAAGCGAGAAGGGAACTGGGTCCACCAGGATGGTCAGTCCTTGCCACAATAGCCCCCAAGACAGAGGCCAAAGAGGAAGCACTTGCAGGAGCCACATCGGGTCTCCAAACCACACTCTGCAGCCAATCTTGCGCTACCAGAACAATCTTGTCTGGGTGGCACTCTATATACCAAATCACATGTCCCACCAGGAGCCATGGAAGAAACACATACAGCAGCTGTTGACTTGGCCCAGGCTGGGTCAGGACATTGATGCCCTCAGACCCTATCTCCTTGTGGTAACTGAAGAAATGGCAAACTTTGGCATTGGAGTGGGTCACCATTAGATCCATTTTGGGGCGACCCTAGCTGCGCAGAATCAACTGAAATGCCTCCTGACTCAACTCCCACTCTACAGGATTCAGAAATTACCAGATGAGGATGTCTGCTTCCACACTGTCAATGCTGGCAATGTGCTAGGATGACAAGGCTAGGAGGTTCTTCTCTGCCCAGGCAAACAGGAGATCCATCTCCAGAGCCACCCCAGCACTCCTTCTGCTGCCTTACTGATTGACATAGGCCACCACCATGGCATTGTCTGAAAACACTCCAAACTCAAGGCCCTCAACCAGGAGCCAGAAATGCAGAAGAGCCAACCTGATGGCTCTCACATCAAGCCAGTTGATGGACCACACTGCTTCCCTGCAGTTCCAATGGCCCTGGCCATATGGTCTTGGCAATGGACTCCCCAGTTTGAGAGACTGGCATCCATCGTTAGCAGGATTCAGGGAGAAATTTTCCAGTGGTATGCCCTTCCTCAGATGATAGGGCTGCTGCCACCACCACAGGCTGGCCTTCACTGTCAACGGGAGCAGAAGCATGCGCTGGGACTCCTGAGAACTCGTGGACCATTGAGTCAACAAGGACCATTGGAGCAGTCGCATGTAAGCACACGCCGATGGCACCATCTCTATGATAACCGCCATCAATCCAAGGAGCTGAAAATAATCCCAGACTCTAGGGGACCTGCTGCGCACAGAACAGCACCAGGCAATCCAACAGTCTTCTGACCTTCTCCTCTGGCAGGAAAACTCTGCTCACTCGAGTGTTGAAACATTCTCCCAGAAACTCCAAGGACTGGGAAGACAAACACTGGTTCTTTCCCCGATTGATCACCCAGTCGAGGCTTTCCAAGGAGGACACCACTGGGGAAGCCACCCGAGATGCTTCTGACAGAGAACAGGCTTGGATGAGCCATTTGTCCAGATAGGGATGGATATAGATCCCTCAGCACCACAGCCATCACTAACGTGGACTTTGGAGCACGACCTTGGGGCAGTGGATAGACCAAAAGGGAGGGAAACAAAATGATAGAGCCAAGCATGGCAAAATGCAGATATTACTGTTGATCCTCCCAAATCGGGATATGAAAATACGCCTCGGCCAGATCCAGAGAAGCCAAGAATTTACCTTGGTACACTGCTTGAATCATGATGCTCAAGCTTTCCATCCATAAGCGAAGGACACAAAAGTGCTTGTTGACCCCCTTGAGGTCCAGAATGGGCTGGAAGGAACCGTCCTTCTTTGGCACCGCAAAATAGATGGAGTGCCTGCTCTTGCTCCACTCATCCAACCTTCAGGCATAGCAACTTGTCCCAGGTGTTCCACACAGCAGCACCTTTGATTGCAGACCCACAAGGAGAAATGAAGGCATTGGAGTGGAGGAGTGGCCTAGTGGTTGGGGCAAGGTACTTCAGGCCGGAAGGTCGGGGGTTCAAATCCCACAAGAGGACAGCAACCTTGGGCTGGAAGGACTGGGGTTTCTAGTCCCACAGGTGCTCCTTGTGGTCTTGGGCAAGCCACTTAACCCTCCATAGCCCATGTTCCCTGTAAAATAGTTATCTCCAAGTTATAATGCCCTGTTCAATGTAATTTCAGTTTGTTCAATGTAAACTGCACTGATGCAGAATAGTGCGGTATATAAGAGAATGTAAATAAATAAATAAATTGGGAATCGTTTCTTTGCATTTTACGACATAGCCAAACTGAATGGTGCTTAGCACCCAGTGATCCTTGGCAACCCGGACCCATTTCTGAAAGAAAAGGCAAAGCCTGCTTCGAACCGGAGGAACCAAATTATGGGCCCCAAAACCTTCATTGTGCAGCTTGAGAGGGTCCTCCTCTAAAAGGGACCCTGGGCCCACGCGCTCCACAAAAAGGACTGAAAACGAGCCTGAAGCAGAGGGGAAGAAAGGTTTTTCCAGGTTGGTAATGCCAAAAGTGCTGAGACCCCCAGTAATCCGGCCAGTGTGCCATTGGTGATTGGGTGGAAGCTGATGAAAAAGGGGCACCAGCCCGCTTTACAGGCCCCTTGTATCTGTCTTCTGGGATGCGGTAAGATTTTGTCTTGCCTAGGTCCTTCACCAGCTTCTCCAAATCAGCTCCAAACAAAAGTTTCCCCTTAAAGGCCAGTTGAGCCCACAGAGCTTTAGAGGATGTGTCCGCTGCCTAGTGCTGGAACCTAATCAAACACCATGGCACCATGTCAGGGCACCATCCCTGGCCACTAAATGTACCAGGTCATACATGGCATCAGAAAGAAAGGCCATAGCAGACTCTAAAAGAGAAGTAGTATCATTAGGCGGAAGAGGCTGAATCCACTGAAGCAGGGCTCGAGACGTCAGGCTGGTACATACCACCAGTTGTAGAATAGCCTCCACCATGACAAACTGGCTCCTCAGCAAGGAAGTCACCTTGTGGTCCAGAAAATTCTTTAAGGCTGGATCTGCCTTCCATGGGAATAGTGGTGCGCCTGGTAGCCACCGTGACCTGTGTATCCACCTTGTCAATGTCAAACCACTCAACATGCTCCTCCTCTGGGAGAGTGGAGATCTTCTTATACACCTTTAACCCTTTAAGTAAGGAGTTGGGGGGAGTCCAACTCCAAATGGATCATATCCTTCATCACCTATGGGAACGGGAAGACAGCAGTGGATTACCACACCCCTTGAAGGAGCTAGAGTGCCCTCGGCTCCCGTTGCATGCCGGAAATATCCATCAGGTTCAAGGTGGAGGAGATCCTGGTAATCCTCCTTGCAAAATAGGTGGATCATGCCGGCCTCTGCATAATCTTCTGAAGGTGACAACACTTCCTCATCCACATCAGAGCCAGGTACCGAGCCATATGAATCAGAAGCATAGTGAACATTTTGGATAGCTTCCAGCTATTCCCCATCTCCAGGGAGCACCCCTCGCCAAGGATGCTTAACCAAAGGTAATTGAACAGAGCTTCTACTTTCAGCCTGCCCAGCACAAGATTGCATCCAGGGACACCCAGAGGCTACAGGGTCTGAATTACCATGCCAGAAGGAACAAGCCTGTTGCAAAAAGGAACAGAATTCCAGGGAGGACAATTCAGAGTCTGGAAGCTCTTCTCTCAGATAAGGCTCCCCAACACCAGGGGGCATAGTAACGACAGATCACCTAAAGGATGAAGAGTGGTTTATAGCATGGTCGCCAGAGCCTCCGGCCAGCTGAATATCCTTACCCATAACACCACCCGTCACCTCCTGCCCTGAGGCAGGGAAGGGTGAACTAACTGCATCCCCCGGCTGAGAGGGGAAAAGCAGAAGCTGCCATGCAGGAAAGGCAGAGTCCCAAATTCAAGGATGAGGCTCCCCATTTGGCACAAGTGAAACGTTTTCCTGGAAGAAGACAGAGAGTTAGAGTAAGTATCGCAAGCGTGCGTTAACTGTGCTTTTACGTTACGTGCTTTAAAGGCACTAGGGAAGGAGCATGTGCTGGAGCCACTTGGATGGAACACGTGTTAGGAACACATGATCACCAGGTGCACAATAGACAAAAAACATTACTAACACATGCAGAAAATGGTGAGAACCCCCCCACACAGTGCCAACGGTTGCTAGCAGCCACCCCGAATTGCATCCCTCAGAGACGGAACCAGGAGCCCCCAACAAGGACAATCATGAGGTCAAGCCTTGGTACTCACCACTTGAGAGCCCCAGGCAGAGGATCCATGCTGGGATCAGTTCTACTCTCCTGAAAGCTGTTCCACTGGCTGGCTGGCTGTGCAGCATTGTGTGTGAGGTGTCTGGCAGGCAGATCTCCGAGAGTCTTCTGTAATCTTCA
Organism: Ichthyophis bannanicus; assembly: GCA_033557465.1. Taxonomy (NCBI): domain Eukaryota; kingdom Metazoa; phylum Chordata; class Amphibia; order Gymnophiona; family Ichthyophiidae; genus Ichthyophis; species Ichthyophis bannanicus. The sequence goes on from CM066043.1 coordinate 171,804,147, forward strand.
GGAGAGAGCAGGGGGAACAGAGGAGGAGAGAGCAGGGGGAACAGAGGAGGAGAGAGAGGGTGCTGAGGTTGTGTGAGGCTGTTGCACTCTTCCAGATCCTTCTAAATTCTTCCAATTTTTGGCTGCTCAACAAGCCCTTAGCATGATAAAAGCATGGAGCTGAACCAATTTTCTCTCCTCCTATGGCTACCAAAAAGACCGCAGTCTATGGAGCCTCCCATGTCGCGCTCAAGTGAGAAAGTCACCTTTCTGTACTCAAGACGGTCTTTCACAAGCATTTAATCAATCTATTTTCCTCTCAATCCTCAGATTTTCTACAGACAGGAACAAATCCATCCACCATCTGCTGGAGACAAAGAAATACTGAAGGGACCTCTGGTGGCTGAGGCAAATAGAGATGGGCTTTTCACCGGGTTTTTGTCTTCACCAATCTGCTGGTAAGGAAACACAACCCACTTGTCTGGACTGGTCTAGCAGGACAATATGGAAATGAATATTGCAAATACTATTCAACTTCATTCTGCCTACCCCACCACCATTTCATGCTGCAAACAAATTGTCACCATGAATTCTATAAGAGATCCTCTGAGGGGTAAGGGGAAGGGTTTACATTAATGAAACTATGGAACAGAAACAAAAATTCTGTGCACATCTATCAAAACAGAAAACGCTCAAGACATGCATAATACTAATTACACATGAATGCTTCCTACAAGTGATATTTCTCAGCAAATTCTTCCTCATTTCCTTTCAATCCACATCCGAGATATTGAAAAACCAGAGAGTAAGTATTAAGAAAAAAATGGGTGTTAGGAAATTTTAAGCAGCAAATCAAAACCATGGGTTGGATATTCACAAGACCCTGGTTCCCTCCACCCCACCCCCTATTCAGAAGGCAGGAAACGTCAGCTTCTGTTTGCAGAAAGTCTGCAGTCGCTGGGAGTGATGGCAGCTGACCAGCAAAGGTAAATCAAATCTGCCGCTGATACATTCTTTTGCTGTTCAGATAAAACAGTGGACTAAGCCAGTGAACTTTCACCCTTCACCCACGCTCTCTACGCCAAAGTACAGATTTAAAAAAATCAATAAACCCCAATCGATAGGAAAGTATTTTTAGACTCATGCTGAACGATATGTTTTGACAAGGCCAAAGAGCTATACGGAAGAAGAGGAAAAGATAAAAGAGAGAAAATTAGGATTTTGCTTTATTCACCACGGCGAAATCACAAATCACCTTCGCTGGTGACAATAGCTAGAATTATCCCACTGTAATCTCGTTGCAAAGAAATATAGTGTAAGGCTACCAATTTATAGAATTACATGATTTATAGACCCATCTAATTTTGTTCAGCTCTACTGTAGGTATAATCCTGCAGCAATGCATTTGAATAGAAACAGTTATCTTGGATGTGGGAAATGCAAGGCACAAAGATCACCTTGCATGAAAAGTAATGGAACATTTCCTTTTTAATCTGAAAAGGCAGATTTTTTAAGAACTTTCAAAGCTCAACAAACAAATGCCCAACCTGCAAATAACAGGATAGTTATTACAGAATTTACAAACAAGGTAATTCCTTCATTTAAAAAGATGAGGAACCCCATCCTCACTCGTCAATAGCAGTACAGAGTGGCTGTACTCTGCAGGAAGAAGCAAGCAAAGCTGCGAGAACTCAGCTCTATTGGGTTGTCATTTGCTTTTTCATCAAATACAGATATACAAATGGTGTATTTTGTACCTTTTAATTTTCAAAGATTGCATTTGTAATTTAATACAACTCTATTTCATTGTTATGTTACATAAGGCTAAATAAGAAGTCATATCCTACAATATTTATTATGCTATTTTTATAGGCCGCTTTAAATATTATTGCTTGCCCTGCAGTATTAATTCGTCGTTACTGTATCTAAGAACAAAACTTATAAATACACAGTTAAACATGACCTAAAAGTATAAGTAAAAGTACTTTTTCATGTTTAGTTATATGTATTTATACAATTTCATTGCCTTTTCTTTTAGTCTGTATCTTTTGTTATTCTTTTAGTCTGTATCTTTTGTTATGGTAGTGTCTTGACTTTGTCCATTTTAACACAATTTGCTATTTTTCTCATTACTGACCTATGGGTTGGGGGTTCACTTTTCCTCTCAACAACTGCAAATTTTAGAACAAGAGAGCTGTATTCAATATCTGTGGCTCCAGCCATTAAGCAAAAAATAGAAAACAGAATTTTGCTTAAGTAGGTACCAACTCACTGGATGGCTTCCAAACAGTGGTGGAAGTTCAAATGGAAAACCCCCAAGCAAAATTTGCTGAGGGCCCCTCAGGATGGTGTGTTTTAATTCACTGTGTATTTACTTTTGCTGTCCTTTATGTGTTTTTCAGGCTGCATTATTTGGTTGCTGAGACCTCCTCTGTGTGACTGACTCCGCCCTTTTTCCCCCGCCAAAAGCAAATTCATCAGCATAGCTACTCCTTTAAATATTCCTGCAGCTGCGGCATCTGTGCCGCATGACAAGATCTGCTCTTTGAGGCGACTCTTGGGCCGACACCACTGTTGGTATGGTTCATCAAGGTTTTACTCTACTTCGTATGACTGCCCACCCTTGCAGGGGGTGTTAATTTTTGACTTACTCCATCTTCGGATACTCACCTTTTGACTATGTCTCGGATACCAGTTCGTTATACATGACGTTCCCACAATGCCGACCAATTTCAGCGACAACGGCATGTAGCTAAACGGATTTATTGTCCCATTACTCCTCCTTTGCACTTTTTTCATAGTCATCGTCAATCCACGATGCTTGTTCTGCCCATTTGTATGGCCCTTCTTAACTGCCGTGCCTTAAAATGTAAGGCAGCCTTAATCTCTGATCTGCTATTAACGAATTCTAGGGATCTGTTTTGCCTCACAGAGACATGGTTTCAGGTTGGAGATGAACCTATCTCCATAGGTGCCTCTTGCCAAACTATTCAGCTATCTCCGCATCCCCCCCCCCCCCCAGTCCATGAGGAAGGGCGGTGGAGTAGCTGTGAGCTACAAGTCCTCTTTGCAGCTTACAGAACTCCCTCTTACTCATTGAACTCTTGCTGAGCCCCTGCTGTTTAAGGTGGATGGATCAGCTATTCTCTATCTAATGCTGCTTTACTGTCCCTCCTGCACTTCCCCAATCAGCTTGGGATATGTATTTTAATGAGTGGCATTCATATTCAGCAGCCGATTTTGGATCTTGCGATTAAACACCCCAGACTTTTAGTGCGGAGGGATTTTAAAATCCACTTTGACCATCCAGTCAAGTCTTGCAACAAAGCTTTTTGCACGTTTCTTTCAGACCATGCTTTCATGCAGCATGTTTGTCTCCCAGCGCATTTAGCGGATCATACTTTGGGCCTTATCATCAGTTCGCAGGATGTCAGCATTAGCTCATCCGGTATTCATACCCTTTTCCTTCCATGGACAAATCATTTCCTTTTTGAAGTGTTTATCACAAAACGTCCTTTCTATTCCAATTCTGTACCTTCCACAATGAAATTTCAGCACGTTCATCGATATTTCTCCGCTAATATATTGTCTGCATTTCCATCAGCCGATACCCTTTTCGCCGAACATTTCTTTTCACTCTCAGTTGAAGCCCAGGAAGTCTCATGGGACCTTGTTTTGGGTACAGCATTGGACAGAGTGTCCCACTTAGGATTATTATTTCAAGAAACCCACAGCATTCATATGAATCGTTCCATGCTGGCCTTCGCCTTCACAGGCGTCAGACGAGATCTGCTGAGAGGAGGTGGCGTAAGAGCCATTCTTCAGCCAACCTACTGTATTTTAATGAGTGCCATTCATATTATCATTCTCAGATTATGCAGACAAAAAAGGGCCACTACTTGTCCTTAATAAGTACTTCCTCTATCCCGAGGTGTGCAATTTTCACTGTGGTTAATCAACTCGCACCCTAAAATCAACAGACTCAGGCTCTGCTTGGTCAGGCCTTTCAGAGGAAGACTTGGCCAGGTTTTTCGTTGCAAAGGTTTCTCAACTTTGCATAACTCCCAATTCATTCTTCTTTCTCCCTCCCCGATTCCCCTTCCCCTGAGCATCCACTTCATATATGGTCTCGCTTTACCACTGTTACTTTCTCAGAGTTATCCTATACGATTTTGTCCATCCAAAAGACCACTTGTGCATTGGACCCTATTCCCTCATCCTAGTTACAAGAACCATCCTTGGGATTACTCCCAATCCTTACATCTTGTCAATGGCAGTCTACCATCTGGCATTGTGCCCTTGAACGAAACCTAAACTGAGATCTATTCCTAAGGACCTTCAGGGTGAACCGAGCAGTCCAAAGAACTACTGACCTATATCAAATTTGTTGTTTGTATCCAAAGTGACTGAGCAAATAGTATTTTCGCAATTATCTGATCTTCTTGAGCAATTACACATATTGCACCCTCGACAGGCAGGGTTATGCCCTCAGCATAGCACCAAAATTGTGATAGCTGCAGTATTAAATGTCATCCCTAGGGTCTGGGCCCAAAGCAAAGTAATTCTTGCAATTTCATTAGATCTCTCAGCTGCATTCAACTTGGTCGACCATGATTCCCTACTGACCCGCCTCTATATCATCAGCCTTCATGGAGCTACACTTTCCTGATTCCACTCCTTTCTTCAGAGGTGGTCCTTCCAAGTTCAGGCTCCCAATTCTGTCATCACCGCATGATCTTTTGTGTGGGGAACTTCAGGGGTCTTCTCTTTACCCTCTTGTTTAATAAATTCTTAAGTCCGCTGGCCACTCTCATATAGAGTTGGGGATCACAGCATTTATTTATGCAGATGACATTCTACTGCTGTATTCCACGGAGGTGCTGTCACCAGATTTATTTCCAACTCATGTCTCGCAAGTATTGCCACATGGCTAAGGAATAACTCTCTTATCTTGAATCTGAGTAAATCGGCGGCCAAGTGGTTTACTGATTCTGGGGACAGTCCTAGTCTTATCCTAGTTATAGAAAATAATGCAATTGTCTTGCAGACTACCATGAAATATCTTGGGGTACTCCTAGATCCTCAGCTTACCTTTTCCGCGCAGGTTTCTCATGTTGTCAAATCATCTTTTTGCACCCTTCGTCACTTCCAGGTAGTGCAGCCTTTTCTTGATAAAGCTGCTCAAATAAAAGTAATGCTTCATACTATGACATCATTAATGGACTATTGTAACATTGCCTATCAATTAAAGCACTTGCGGTTTGCACATCGGCTTGCGCAGGCCGTTATGATCACATTTCAACACTGCTTATACAATATCACTGGCTCCCCTTTTTTGCCCAAGTCCAGTTTAATTAAGGCTTTAATTTTTACTTTCAATGCTATCATGACCTAACTCTGGAATATCTTGGAAATTTGGTTACACTGCACGCGCCAGCTAGAGCTTTGTGCTCATTACATCTGGAGGAGTGGAGGAGTGGCCTAGTGGTTGGGGCAAGGTACTTCGGGCCGGAAGGTCGGGGGTTCAAATCCCACTAGAGGACAGCAACCTTGGGCCGGAAGGACTGGGGTTTCTAGTCCCACAGGTGCTCCTTGTGGTCTTGGGCAAGCCACTTAACCCTCCATAGCCCATGTTCCCTGTAAAATAGTTCTCTGTGTGCTGTGCTTTCCTGTCTAATCAATGTGTTTATACCTCAAAAAAAAATTTCCTGTCATGATTTGACAATTTCCAATCTGTAATCAAAAAACCGCTGCTGATCGCTGGAAGTAGCGGTATACAAATGTATACTAAATAAAAAAATTAAAAAATTACATGGGTATCACTTACATGTTCCGTCTCCTTCTGCTGAAACATGAGTCTACCCAAAGATCTGCCTTTTCCGCCGCTGCTCCTACTCTGTGGAACAATTTGCCTGCCTTTCTACGGAATGAACCTAGTTTGAAGAATTTTTTAAAAATCATTGAAGACTTATCGGTTTAACGCCGCTTTTGGGTTGACCTCGGCCCTAATGTGAGGTGGTCTCGGTCTTCAGATGGCAGAGCCCATTCTGCCATCTCAGCTGTTTTTATTTGTCTCTTCTATTGTCTTCTTTCCCGTCATCATTTTTGGCATTCCTTTCTTTATCCGTTATCAAATTTTATTGCAAACTGCATAGGTTGCTGCAGATATGCGGTATACTAAATAAAGACAAACAAACAAACATGATGGTGGCAGTGGCAGCAATCACGAGGGGGGGAGGCTTTCCCTTCCCATCCCACTTCCCTCCCTCCAAAAATGAAAAAAAAAAAAAAAAAAAAAGTGGTAGCCAGCAAATGATATACCTACTTTAAGAGATGTTTGCCACACTGCCTCCCACTGTCTATCTGTAAAACTGTTCCTCAGCAGCCGGATAAGCAGATCCTGCTGCCAGACTGAAGTCTTAGGTATCGCGAGACTTCAGCTCTACAGTGGGAAATGCTTTATGGGTCTCTGGCTGCTGCAGAAATTTTACAGGCAGGGAAGCGGCGTGGTAAACATCATTTAAAGTATAATGTTTGCCGCACTCTGCCATTGCAGCATACCGCTGGGCCGAACGGGCCCTCTTCCAGCCAGGGCCCCGCCATTATAGGGGGGCTGCTTAGGCGGTATGTATGCCACTGCTTTCAAATGTTTTCACCAAAATCTACATACATTTCTTCCACTAGAAACCTACAAAAGAAACATTTAGCCAAAAGGCTGTAGCAGATCTGTTATAACTAGAGCCTTCATTGCTGAAAATATGAACAAGATTGAAAGTAGCTACAAATATAGCCTTAACTCATTGCACTGGGACTCTCTATTATTCTGTTTTAAAGCTCAGGTTTAACTGTGGCTGTGTTCTCTGCATATCATGGAGCTGAATCTCTCACATGATTGTATACAAAATAAGACACAGGGACAGAGAAGACACAGGAGTAGATTCACCGAGTCCTAGATCTGAAAGGTCACTGCTTCAGAAAATTCGTGGAGAGCAGGCCACCCTTAGAAGAGCATATTAGATAAGAGATGCAGAAAGAGTGCATGTCTGATACAGACTACAGGGCTATCGTTGGGGTGGAATTATTTTTTCTTTAGTACCTCATAGCTAAACCACTCAAGTTGGAGGATTAAGGATTGATTTACTATTTTCAATTACTTCATACAGCAGTTTTATTCTGGTGTAACAGCGATGATAAACAGTCACAGGAGGCAGAGTCTATACGAGCATTCGATTCAGATTCTGAAGCTGGGAAAAGTCTTGGATTTGCTTAATTAATGTTTCCGAATTTGTTGCAACCCACATTCGTGAATGACCTCCGTGGCCAAAGAAAACAAAAGGCTGAAAACAAGAGGGAAAAATCCAACTAATTCATAAATGCTTGCTGAGGCCTCTAAAGCAGCTTAATAAATAAAACAAAAATGTAGAGACTAAAGATCTAATTCAATATCCGAGACATCTTTTTTCCAAACAAGATTGTAAAAATACTTTAAGTTGGGCAGGATCTACAAACCTTTCTTTATTTTTGATCTTGGCATGAATAGATTTCTTTTGGGGCTATTTTAGAAGCTTTATTCACAGTTTCCACATGGAAAATCCAGCATTTATGCAAGAAAATGGAATCCATATGTAAATGGTGATTTTAGAAATTGCAAGGGGTAGGGTCAGCTCCAGAATTGGTTCAGCGTGTTGGCACCCAAGGCAAACCTTAAACTACACCCCCCCCCCCCCCCCGGCTCTCAGAATCTATTGTTCATCTTTGAATGCTGTGGTCTTTGCTGCTCCCTAGAAGCTGAAGCCCTAGGCGACTGCCTGGTTTGCCTAGTGGTTGGGCCAACACTGGCAAGAGGATGTCAGGGGCATGGTTAATTTATAAATGTATGGCATGCATACATATGATTAAAATTGAAATAAACATACTTATGTACAGGCGCTGACATGCAGGGACTCTTCTGCCCACCAGCAAAACATAAAAGCACACAACATTTTACATTTTTTATCCCTTTGATTCCTCTTCCCCCTACCCTCGCCTCTACCCCCTTCCATCTACAGTATGTGTAAGAGTTTCATTAATTCGTCTTCATGAACACAAGTAACAGAAACAAAACCAGCCATGAAAGGTCTTAACCATGGCTAGTCATATGCAAGTGAGTAGCTAATACAATCTTAATCTCACAATACCATTTCACCTAATTCCCCCTTCACCTCCCTTACATAACTTCTCCCCAACCCCCCATAAACCCTTCCCCACTTTTTACTCATTCAACTAGAAAGTAACAGCACAAAGAGCTTCTCATATCTACTGTTCAAAAAACAAAACAAAAAATTGTTTTAAAAAAGATAAATCCTCTCTCAGACATCCATCTCAGGGTCTAACACCACTGGTCATACAGGGTCAACAACTCATTGTGAGCCCTGGGAGACAGAGTTTATATATACTGTCCTCAAAGAGCCAGGAAGGACTCCCTGCAAAGGTGCCCACGAGATACCAATCTCTCCATCAACATCAGCTTATGAAAGATGTTTTGACATGCCCGAATGAGGGAGGCTCCCCATCTCCCCAATATTTCAGAATACATAGTTTCCCCAGAAAACACGCTTTCCTCACCAGGACACAAACCATTTGTCCTCAAACTCTCCACCCTTGAATATCCAGGATCACCACTTCAGGGGACAAAACCAATTCCTGTTACTAAGTCCTCTAGGTAGTCCTGAATCCTTTTCCAAAACCCTTGAATGTTCTCAATCCCATTACACAACATATGTCACAAATGGGCCATCCCCTGTGAACACCGCAGGCATGCCCCTGACATTATTTTAGAAAAGCCCCTGCAAAAAAAGTGGATCTGTTTCTAAAAGACGCAGCCACATGCGGTGGGGGGAGGGGGGAGGAGTCATTTTGCAAATTTATTGAAACACAGATACATGATGGCAGAAAAACACCATATGGCCTATCTAGTCTGCCCTTCCATATCAACTACAATTGTCCCCTTTTTACCTTTAGAGATCCTCTGTGTTTCTCCCATGTTTTTTTTAATTCAGATACTGTCCTAGTGTCCACCACCTCCACTGGGAGACTATTCCATACATCTACCACTCTTTCCATAAAGAAATATTTCCGCATATTACTCTGAGTCTATCCCCTTTTACTCTCATCCTAAGAGACCCTCCTGTACATTTATGCCACGGAGGTATTTAAATATCTGTATCATATCATCCCTATCCTGCCTTTCCTCTAAAATATACATATTAAGATCTTTAATATGCTACATAATGAAGACCACTACCCATTTTAATAGCCACCCTCTGCACAGATTCCAACCTACTTATATCCTTTTGAAGGTGCAGTTTCCGGAATTGCACTCAACTCTCCAAATGAGGTTGCACCAGAGACTTATACAGAAGCACTATCACCTCCTTTTTTCTGCTGGCCATTCTTCTACCTTTGCACCCAAGCATCCTTCTGGCTTTCACAATCACCTTTTCCAGCTGTTTAACTGCTTTAAGATCAACAGACACAATTATGCCCAGGGGGTGAGGTACTTTTGTGAACAGAAGTACCTCACCCCCTGCACTGTACCACTCCTTTGGATTTTTGCAGTCCAAATCTATGACCCTGCATTTTTTAGCATTAAATTTCAGCTGCCAAATTCTAGACCATTATTCAAGCTTAGCTAGATCCCTCCTCATGTTATTTAAGCCTTCCTGGGTGTCTACTCTATTGTAGATTTTGGTATCATCCACAAAACAAGCAAACCTTACCTGACAGTCCTTCCGCAATATCACTAACAAAGATGTAGGTAAAGTCAACAGAGAAAACCTAAAAACGTAGACGTGCAAATGCCGGCAATTCACCACCCGTACATGTAAATGTCGGCACTTTCATCTGCATCAGAGCCAATTTTACAAACATAGACATGTAGCTGCTGTTACTTCACACAAAGAAAGATCAGGCAAACAAGGAACTCTTGGAAGGACAACTTTATTGGAGGGGTCAGCCCTACACGTGTTTCAGCCTCTTAGGCATTCATCAGGGGACTGTGACCACAATAGATGAAGTGCAAATGATAGCTCCCTTTTTGGGTGTATTTATTTATTTTATTTATTTATTTATTTATCATTTGTATACCGCTACTTCCAGTGATCAGAAGCGGATAACTTGCACGTCAAACATAACTATGGTTACATCTGTAATGAGTCAAAAATTTACATTTGATTTCCAGGTGAGAATCATTAGAATTATAAGTAATTACAGTGTAGGAGTAACATATGTACAATATAGGAGTAATCATATATACAATATATGAGAATATATATACACGTTTTGCATGAGAAGAGCCTTATGGCTATGCTTGTGGTGGTTCTGTAGACAAGTGATTCATACTAACAATTTAGGAGTGTTTATTTTGGCTCTTAGGTAGAGTTAAGTTGGATCGTATACTTCATTAAAGAGGTGTGTTTTTAACTTTTTTCTAAAGTCTTTCAGGTCGTTAACTGACCTCAGGTCTGTTGGCAGTTGGTTCCATATGGTAGGTGCTGTGTATGTGAAGGCTCGCTTACTCGTGCAGGCTTTGGCTGATCTGATACTGGTTGGTATGCTTAGAGTGTTTGTGTTGCAAATTCTTCTATTTCTGGAAGGGGGGTTGAGTGTTTATGAGGTTGTTGAGGTATGAAGGTGCTATGTTGTGTATGAGTTTGAATGTTGTTACTAGTAGTTTGTATTTTATACGGGCGGTTATGGGCAGCCAGTGTAGTTCAGCTAATATTGGTGTGATGTCAGCGATTTTCTTCTTCATGATTACTCTGGCTGAAACGTTTTGCGCCATTTGAAGGATCTTTAGGGTTTTTTTAGGCAGGCCTTGAAGGATGGAGTTACAGTAATCGAAGTGCGGGATGAGCAGAGTTTATGCTATAGTTCTGAAGTCTGAGTGGTCGAGGATGTTGCGTAGGGGTTGAATAACCTTTATTTTGTGGAAAATTGCTCTGTTGGTTAATCGGAGGTGTTTTTCCATTTTTAAATTTGTGTCAAGGGTTACTCCTAGGTATTTTATCTCTTCCTTTAACGAGTAGGTGTTGTTGTTCATTGTTATTGTTGGGGGTGGTTTGAAGGCTTGATTTCGGGAGATGTACATTACTTCTGTCTTTTTATGGTTTACGGACATATTGTTTTGCAGCAGCCAGGTTTGCATCTCTTTTAGACAGATCTCGAGATGATTGTAGTTTGGGTTTTCTGTGTCCAATTGTGTGTATAGCATTATATCATTGGCATACAAATGGTATTGTATCTTGTGCTTCCGAAATATTGTGCAGACAGGTTTTATGTAGAGGTTGAAGAGTAGAGAAGATAATGCTGATCCTTGCGGAATTCCTTGGGTTTGGGGAAATGTATATCATTTGCACTTCATCTATTGTGGTCATAGTTCCCTGATGAAAGCCAAGAGTCCAAAACACATGTAGGGCTGACCCCTCCAATAAAGCTGTCCTTCCAAGGGTTCCTTGTTTGCCTGCTCTTTCTTTGTGGGTCTTTGGACTGCAGGTGGGGTACCTCCTTGTTTCTTTTTGTCACACGCTGATGTTACTTCACTACAGAGACCGCTAGTTACACATGCATATGGTGGCATATACACATGTAAAATGCAATTAAGGCTTCTAAAATAACTCCCTATAGGTTTGCCAAATACTAACTTACACAAGCAAATTACATGGGTTGATCTATAAAATGACTCCTCCAGCTTTATTGATTAACAAATACATGTGTGCCCTTGAATGTCTTTATGCATATTTTAAAAAAGGCTCCATGTCTGGCAGAACCTTTTCTAACATACCTCCAGAAGTGGGCACATACTAATCTTGACATCTCAATTCCATACTATCTAAAATTTGCTTTTACATGCACAATAAATAGAGTCAGATATTCAAGGGGATTTATGCTCATAGCAGCTTCCACTGAATTTTCAACGGCATTATAAAAGGTGCCACTGAAAAGTAACTCTATTCATTCCAGCAGAATCCGCATGGTGCCAGCGGAGAGTAAGAGAAAGGCGAGGGCCTTACACCCAGCTGTATAGATAACATGGATTTTCAGCCATTATTAGACCATAAAAATTGCTCTCCTAACAAACAGTGGCTGAAAATCGCTGCTATCAGCAGAGTAGTCAGTGCACAGTGCTGCCCCAGTATATTTAGCACCATTGCCTGTCCACGTAGTAGCCCCAAGTATATGTAGATTATTTAAACAGTGCATGGTGCACAAATGTTTATCATGGCATTTAAATATTGGCTTAATTAGAAAATCGACAATGCGATGGATCAATACAACATCAGCTATGGATGCCACTATCAACAATAAGCTGCCTGACTGAAGAACGAAAGCAGCTCAGGACAACCATCGCTATCGACTCAATGGTGTATAACTATAACAACATTTATAAACAGATCCAGTAAAGCTGTCAAATAGAAAAACACAGTTTATAGCCCCGTAAACCATGTAAATGCCCTAAACAGGGATTTTCAAAGGCACTTATCTGGATAGTGCCTTTGAAAATCCCCTCCAAAGTCTGGTTATCCGGTTAGCATCGAGGCGTGTAGGGGGCATTCCGGGGCAGAGGGGGGGTTGAGGCAAGTGCTAACCGGACAGCAGCACTCTGCGCTGAAAAGATAGGCAATGAAAACCTGGACAGCATGGAAAAAAATCGCTGCTGTACGGTGAGACTCAGCGGCGAACTCTGGATATTCACTTCTGTTGCCACGGAAGTGAATATCCGGGGTTAAGGGGGCAGGGCTACGTGGCTAGGGTGCTTAACCCTGTCCAATGCAAAATCAGGCCCAGAAAGCCTAGCACTTTATCACAGTTAGACTCTGCTACTCAATATTGTTTATCTGTAAATACTTCAGTACCAATACCACTGTAGGTCAAGCACTGTAAATTATATACAATCAAAGAATTTATGGCAAGATCAAAAATAAAGGTCTATTCTGTAGGAGACGAGGCAGAAAAGGAAGTTTACAAAGTATTAATGTCCCTGTACAGGTCATTGGTGAGGCCTCACCTGGAATATTATGTTCAGTTCAAGATACTGTACCTTGCAAAGGAAATAAAAAGACTTGAAACAATTCAGACGAAGGCGACCAAAATTACATGGAGCATGAGAAAAGACTTGAAGACCTAAATATATATACCCTAGAGCAGGGGTTCTCAATCCAGTCCTTAGGACACACCTAGCCAGTCAGGTTTTCAGGATAACCACAGTGAATATGCATGAGAGAGATTTGCACTCAGTGGAGGCAGGGCACGCATTATGGTAATCCTGAAAACCTGACTGGTTATGTGCATCCCAGGGACTGGGTTGAGAACCCCTGCCCCAGAGGGGAGGAGGAACAGGGGAATATGATACAGATATTTAAATTCTTAAAGTATATTATTGAACAAACAAACCTTTCTGAAAGACAGGGAAGCTGTAGAACTAGAGGACATGAAATGGAGCTGCAAGGAGGTACACTAAAAAGCAGTCAGGAAATTCTTTTTCACGTATAGGATGGTGGATGCCTGGAATGCCCTCCTGATTGAGGTGGTGGGGGCAACAACAATGGCAGAATTCAAAAAGGCATGGGAAGGACATAGAGCGTAGTTACTCACCTGTAACAGGTGTTCTCCAGGAGCAGCAGGAATCAGTCCTCACTTATGGGTGACGTCGGCGCCGACGGAGCCCTCGCGGAGCAATTTTCCCCAGCTTTCAAAGAAAGCCTTTGGGAATTGCAGCGCGCATGCGCGGTCGTCTTCCCGCCCGAGGGTGCCATCTTAGCCAGTCAGATGACATAGCTAAAAAAGACAGCATAAAAAGTTGCAAAAAAAAGAACATAAGCAGACGATTGCAACTCCAAGGGGAGGAGGGAGGGTAGTGTGGACTGATTCCTGCTGCTCCTGGAGAACACCTGTTACAGGTGAGTAACTACGCTTTCTCCAGGACCAAGCAGGAAGTCAGTCCTCACTTATGGGACTCCCAAGCTCAAGGCTACCGGAGACCCTAAGCACAAAAATGAGCTCCCTCTAGCTCAGCAGCACAGAAGGATAGAATCTTCGCTGAATTATCAACCACCGGTAGCCCACATCCGGGATGGAGGGTAGGAGTTGCTCAGACCTCAAAGAGATTACGGAGGACTGTCCGAAAGCACTGTCCCTACGGGACTCCCTCTCGAGACAGTAATGGACCGCAAAAGTCTGGCTCGAAGACCAAGTAGCGGCCCGGCAGATGTCTGCCAGCGGAACAGAGCGGAGGAAAGCCACTGACGTGGCCTTTGCCGAACGCAATGAGCCGTGACTCGACTTTCTAAGGAGAGTCCGGCTGCCCCATAAGCCAAGAGATACAGTCCGCAACCCAGATGGACAGAGTACGCTTGGAGACCGGGAGCCCAATTTATTGGGGTCAAAGACACAAAAGATGAGCAGCTTTACGGTGCTCCCGCGTACGGTCAAGGTAGAAGTTCAATGCCCTTCTACAGTCCAGGGTATGGAGGACCGTTTCAGCTCGGCTGGAGTGTGGTCTGGGAAAGAAGGTTGGAAGTACCACCTCCTGATTGATGTGAAAAGGGGAGACCCACTTTAGGCAGAAATTTTGGGTGAGTCCGTAGGACTACCCTATTCTTGTAGAACCTAGTGTAAGGGGGATCAGACACGAGGGCCTGCAATTCACTTACGCGCCTAGCGGAAGTGAGGGCTATCAAGAACAGTGTTTTCCAAGACAGAAAACGGAGAGAACAGGTAGCCATAGGTTCAAAAGGCGGACAGGTGATCCGCTGCAAAACCACATTCAGGTCCCAGTCAGGCGCTGGCGGGCGCAGAGGTGGTTTAAGTAGAAGGAGACCTCGGAGAAACCTCGCTACGAGAGGGTCATTGGAGAGAGGTCTGCCGTCCACTGGCACATGATGTGCTGAAAGAGCACTGAGGTGAACTTTGACGGAGTTGGACTTAAGTCCCAGATTAGAGAGGTGCAGCAAGTACTGCAAGATCACCGACACCGGCAGGAGAAGGGATCCTGAGACTGTTGGGTACACCAGACTGCTAAGCGACGCCATTTAAGGGCGTAGCATTTGCGGGTAGAAGGCCGTCGCGAAGCTAAGACGACCTCCTCCACCTCCGCCGGCAGGAGAAGGGAGCAAGGACTACCCTCTCAGCAGCCAGGCCATGAGGTTGAGAGACCTGAGGTTGGGGTGCAGAAGGGACCCTGATCCTGAGTGAGGAGATCCGGTTGTACCCAGAGGGATTGGATCCTCCACCGCCAGTTGCAGCAGGAGCGGAAAACCACGGCTGCCTGGGCCAGCGAGGGGCCACCAGGATCATGAAGGCTTTGTCTCGGAGAACCTTGAAAAGAGTCCGAGAGACCAGCGGGATGGAGAGGGAAAGCGTACAGAAGGCTCCCGACCACGAGATCAGAAAGGCGTCCGCCGCAACCGAAGGGGGTGTGGCTGACGAGAGCAGAAGCGAGGAAGCTGCGGTTGTGAGGACTGGCAAAGAGATCACCGTGGGGAGACCCACTGAGGAAGAGCTTCTGAACTACCAAGGGATCCAGACGCCACTCGTGCGGCTGGAGGACCCTGCTGAGTTTGTCTGCAAGGCAATTTTCTTGGCCCGGGAGATAAACTGCCTTGAGGAGAATGCCGTGACTGACGGCCCAAGAGCAGAGCTTCTGTGCCTCCCGGCAGAGGAGGAAGGAGCCCGTGCCCCCCTGCTTGTTCACGTAGAACATGGCAACTTGATTGTCCGTCTGGACAAGGACGGACTGTTGGGAAGTCAGGTGGGAGAAGGCCTTGAGAGCACTGCGGATCGCCCTGAGCTCCAGGAAGTTGATCTGCTGAGCAGACTCCCACGTGGTCCAGAGGCCCTGAGTACGTGCCTCTTGGCAATGTGCTCCCCAGACCAGGAGGGATGCATCGGTGGTCAGCACCGGGTCGGCTGAGGTGACTGGAAAGGCATTCCGAATATCAGGTTCGGCTGCCGGAGCCACCACACCGGAGAGACGAGAGCAGCGGCTCGGAGACGCGCACTAGGTCTGCCAGGCCGCCTGTGGCTTGTCGCCACTGCTGGCGGAGACACCATTGAGCAGACCGCATGTTCAGGCGGGCATTGGGGTCACATGGACGGTGGAAGCCATATGGGCCGAGCAGTCTCAGGAAGCGCCTGGCGGAGACCAGGGGCTGGCTGCGAAAGCGGTCGCTAGGTCCATGAGCCGTTGAGCCCTGTCGAGCGGTAGGTACGCTCGTGCCCGAGGAGTGTGCAGCCTTGCGCCGATGAACTCGAGATCCTGTGAGGGGAGCAAAGTGGACTTTGCGAAGTTTATGACAAAGCCCAAGTGCTGCAGCAGAGTCACCGTGCGGCGCGTGGCGTTGGCGACCTCCTGAGCGGACGCTGCTCTGATGAGCCAGTCGTCGAGGTACGGAAAGACATAGAGGCCGTGAAGCCGGAGATGGGCCGCCACGACCGCGAGACATTTTGTGAAGACTCGCGGGCGGAGGATAGGCCAAAGGGCAGTACTCTGTACTGGTAATGATTTCCTGCCACCACAAACCTTAGGTATTGGCGGTGGCTTGGGTGGATGAGGATGTGCGTGTAGGCATCCTTTAGATCCAAGGAGCATAGCCAATCTCCCTGCTGGAGGTAGGGCAGAGGATTCCAAGGGTAAAGCATTTTGAACTTATCCCGCACAAGGAACTTGTTTAGGTTGCGCAAGTCCAGGATGGGTCTTAGGCCCCCTGTTCTCTTTGGTATCAGAAAATAACTTTTATAAAAGCCGTTACCTCGCAGGTGGTGGGGCACCGGTTACACCGCCTGTTCCTGCAGAAGACCTGCTAACTCCTGAAGGAACTCCCTGTGCAGAGGGGGGCGCGAAGGTTCTCCCGGAAAATAGGAGGGAGGGACCTGATGGAAGTGGAGAAGGGTAGCCTTCTCGCACGACCTGAAGTACCCAGGCATCTGCGGTGATGCTGGACCACCTGTGGCCGAAGTGAACCAGCCGGCCTCCGGTGCTGGGAGGAACCAGCGGGGGGGGAGAGGCTATGCTGAGCGAGTCAAAAAACCCCCACCCTGCTGAGCAGGGGCTGGTGGTGCAGGCTTGGGGGCTTGCTGCCTACGGGACCCGTTACCCCATCCCTTGGCCTGCTGGCCCTGTTGGGGAGCTGCAGGGGCCTGATAATGGGGGTACTGTTTGTAGGCAGCCGCCTTCCTCGGGTAAAGGACTTTTTCCCGAGCCCTTCTTTTTCTGGGAAGGGGCGGAGGTCTTCCTAGAAAGCCTGGTCCTGGTGAGAGTCTCAGTCTCAATTTGTGCAGCCTTTTCCGCCATGGGCTTGCCAAAGAGGGTTTTCGCCTCGGCAGGGGACATCGACCAACTTGTCCTGTACCCAGGGCTCAAGGTCCGACGACTGAAGCCAAGCCTGTCGGCGGGCACCGATGCCGGCTGCGGCCACTCTAGCCGAGGCCTCAAAGCCATCATAGGCTGCTCGGGACATGAACTTTGAGAGCTTCCCGAATGCCCGTGGACAAGGCTAGGAACCTCCGCAAGGGCTCCTCAGAGAGACCAGCGGAGAATCCGGCTAGCTCTTTAGCCAGATCCCGGAGATACATGCCCATGTAGAGCTGGTAAGTCTGGACACGACATGCGAGCATAGAGCCCTGGAAGCACTTCTTGCCAAGGCCATCCAGGTTACGGGCCTCCCTTCCAGGAGGCACCGAGGAGTGCATCTTCTGGCTCTTAAGACGATGCATGGCCGATTCCACTACCATGGAATGGTGTGGCAGCTGTGCCTTCTGAAAGCTAGGGCTCTGCGGACCCGATAGATAGAATCGACCCGCTTGCTCAGGACCGGCGAGGAGGCCGGACTCACATGCGGAAGAGTAGTCGTTCCAGCATAGGAGGAAACCGGCACAGTAAAGTGCTCCCTCGCGGGAGAGTCATACTGGAGGGCGTCGAGCTCTTCGGCTCGAGGCTCCTCCTCGGGATCCGCAGGGAAGGCCAAAGCCTTGGCCATATCCCTAACGAAGTCCGAGAACCGGCATCCTCCGGGGGGGACTGCTTCCGAGGCTCGGACCCCGGTGAGTCCGATGGGACACACCGAGTCCGGAAAGAATCAGGTGACTCTTCTCCTCAGACTCCCAGACCGACTCCGACGAGGACTCGGTGGGGTCGGCCCGGGCAGGGTGCGGCGCCAGCCGTCCCAACGTCGAGGGAGTCGGCGTCGGCGACCTCGGTCCCGAACGGGAGGCCGAGGGTGACCTCGACGAGGATCGACTCGAGTTCTCATTGACTCGAGGATCGGCTCGGTCTCCGGGGTCGACTTGGACGTCGACGTCCCGGCGGTCGGGGCAGCGGCGCCAGCGAGGCCAGCGAGCAGTGCCCGCTGCTGGTCCATGAAGGCAGACAGTCTGCTCTCCAAGGCCGTCAACTGAGTCCGAGCTCAGGTGACCCAGCAGCCCCCGACTCGGGCCCCGACGGCGTCGGGCCCGACGTCGGCTGTCGCGCGGAGGCGAGTCCAGAAGGACCACAGGACTTACCCGGGCAGGCATCTCCGACTCCAGGCGAGGTCGCTTCGGGATGTGTTCCTTCTCCAAGGACCCGGGGCGGCTGTCGGGGCTATGCGACCTGGCCCTCGCGGAGCCAGGAGCGTCCACCGACGCCGCCCTCGCGGGTTTTTCCTTCCGACGATGGTCCCCGGAGGGAGAACCCGGTCGGAGGAGCTCCGTCGACGGTCCGAGCTGGAGCCTTCGACGCGGAGGCCTCCGACGAGGTCCGGGTACGGCTGGGGTCAGCGAAGATCTCTCACGCTGATGCCGCCGACTCCTCAAACGCCTTTGAGGACAGTTTGCTGCAGGGCCCACAGATCAGTTCCTCATGATCCGGGCCCAGCAGCGGAGGCAAAAGTCGTGTGGTGTCGGTAGGACATATTTCGGTTCACACCGACCACACCGCTTAAACCCACTGGCAGCCATCGGGGGAAAAAAGGGCCCCTGCGAGGTCAAAGGACCGGGCTGCCAGGGAAACCGAAAACGAAAGCTGACTAAGTCAGAAAAACCGAAAAAAAAGTAAGCGGACTCGAGACCGGCGTCGCGAGTCCGGGCGGGAAAGCGATCGGCGTCGAACCGAAAGGAAAAAGAATAAAATAATGAAGAAAATCGACTTTTTCGCGGGGACAAGACGGGGACGTCTGTAGGGCTCCGCGGAAAAAAGAAGACTGGCTAAGATGGCACCCTCGGGCGGGAAGACGACCGCGCATGCGCGCTGCAATTCCCAAAGGCTTTCTTTGAAAGCTGGGGAAAATTGCTCCGCGAGGGCTCCGTCGGCGCCGACGTCACCCATAAGTGAGGACTGACTTCCTGCTTGGTCCTGGAGAAAGGATCTTTATATAGCAAGAGGAAGTTATTTAAAAAAATCTTAAAGAACTCCACAAATAAATGGGGGTAACTAGCATGGAACGGCAGGTACAGCCCTAAAACAAATATATAGAGGGAAGTGACTTGCACAGAGCAGCAGGTACAACTCTAGCCATCTCACTGGACAGACAGATGGAGCTTATTGGTCTTCATCTGCCATCATTTACAATGTAACTATGTAGAATGAGAATTCTGAAGTGCAATGAATACAATAAATAGGAAATAATGTGATTTGCTTTTTTCCACCCTGACATGATTCACCTTTCAGATTATCAACAATATATTTAGTGCTGAGCTTCAGGATACAATTGAAAGTATGCCTTCTGAGCAAGTGGCTGATGAAATTTGTCATACTAATGAGTACTTTTTAGTTTAGAAGTAGCAAGAGACAAAGACGCATTTGCCTCTGTTGGGCTAATGGCATAACATGGATCATGGGTTGGTAGAACTATTGGGAAAGCAGATAGAAAAGATTCCCTTTAAGTGGGGAGAGGATTGAACGAGACATTCAAGTCTAAAAATGATAAAGAGGGTAATTTAGCCCCACTTACCTGGATAACAGTTTTGGGCATGAGCCATGTGATATGCAGGGTAAAAGCGGAAATGGCGTGCGTGAGAATAGATCATCTTTGAAATGCTGGCTGGTGGCTAATGATTGATTCCAATGCCTGTGTAATAAGCCGGGCGTCATTTACCCAATGGGAGAAAAATTCAGCTTATTTTCAGGGACTGCATTTCCTAAGATCAAAGTCACATTATCTTTTTTCAATCAAATTGCAAAATACATGCATTTCCATAAATACGTCCAGTATTGCTATTTCCTATAAACCCCCATTTCTAAGATTAAAGCCCAAATACCAGAATGTTACACTACACAGTAAACTGAAAATGAAATCATATATGTAATTCTTTGAGATAACCTGTGACCCCTTGGGAAAGCGCTACAAAAGCAAAACACTATTTGTGGAAGGTAGTTCCTTTCCTGTTTTCCTCTACATTTCATGCAAATATAGTAAATAATAAATTTGCTCTTTCGCAGGACTTTTTGGTGCTGTAAAGTATGAAGCCGTTTACTCTATGGAGGTAATTTTATAAACCTTTTGCGTGCATATAAGGTCATTTATAAAATTAGCTCAAGCCTATAAGTACACGTAGTACAAGCAGGAGTGTATTTATCAAGTAGGCATGCTTAGAAGAGGAGTCTGGCTGGAGCACGTGTAGAGCTTGAATAACACAAGATTTTCATTAAAAAACGATTGTAGTTTACGTGCTAACATTTACGCCTGTTCTCGAGCTGGCATAAGGGTCCCTGCCTTCAATGTAGGCATGAGTCCTTCAAGGATTTGTGCTAGTATTTCATAAAGACACATAGGTGCATATGTGTCTTTATAGGATAGGTGAAAATAGGAGCCTTCCTGCTCTATTAAAATTCCCTTCCACATATATTTGAACTCTGGTAATCTGTAGGCTATACTAATATCATCAGCTCTTAAGTCCCTGTTATTAATCACACTCTCGAAGAGCAGGGTAATTTCATAGCTCAAACTTGCCAAATTCAGATCTTCTTAAACTTCCATTGGCATAGATGCCTGTGCTTAGGTGTCTCTTCACTGTTTATCATAAATTGTGTTTATTTTATTGAAGCTTGATTAAGTATGGCAGAGTGGACACTAATCACTATGGGCCTGATATTTAGTGCCAGTGGCTAACACTACTAATGTGGCTAGCTGCCGGCACTGAACAGTAAACCCAGATATTCAATGCCGGGGGTAATGCCTGGAAATAAATATCTGGGTTAGCTGCTCTTGCCTATCGGTGACCAGGTAGCGGCCATATTGAGCTGCTGCCCAGTAAGCGACAGGCAGAGAAAGTTAGGTCAGGGTTACCTGAGCCTGGCTTTCCCTGCATAGCGCTAACCGGGCTGTGGCTCAATATCATTGCTGACTGGTTACCCATTGGCTCCACCTCCACTCTGCCCTAGAATGTCCCCAGCACACTCCGCAGCTAAGCAGTTAGCATCGGGACATGTAGCGCTGGAAGCCGCGGATATTCAGTGACAGTAACTGTGTTAGTACCACTGAATATCCCGTTCACCATGATTAACGCAGTTAGAAACTCTGTTAACCACGTTAATCGCTTTGAATACCGGGCCCTAAGTTTCTAGTATTGCCAATTAGCAGTTGGCAAAAAAAATCTGTGATTTTTTAAAAATGTAATTTTTGTAATAACAAATAGGCACAAGAAAAAAACCAAAAAAATACAGGAAAACTATGTCAACCTTTTGCTCAACAGACATTTTTTTAAAATGTTAACGCCGAAAGGAAATTAAATGATATTTAATGATCATAATGACAGACTATGGTAAATATAGATCTGAAACTGCTAGAGAAACTGGATTCTACAGATTAACAATAAACTAAAGGTATTTGAGTTACCATCAATGGAGGTATGCTTATACTCCAAATGAACCAGTTCCAAAACCATACTGCTACCTGTATCTATATATTTTACTGTGTACAGTATATACATAAATCCCTTGCAAATGTTCCTGTTCAAAGACCTTATTTGTATTTCTTTATTGTCAGCAAAGTCATCAGCATTTATCACACAGTGGTAGATGTAAAGTAATTCACACATAGAATTATAGAATACATAATGGAGGTCAGTGCACTACATTTATTCATAGAGAGAGTGGGAGGAAGGAGGGGACAGAGCAATGAGTTAGAGACCTGCAACACCGAAGAAACGACGAGAACCGTCCCAGAGCCAGGTGCAAAAGATAGATCCCGATACGTCAGTTTGCCCTGTGGCAAGACTGTTTCCTAGAAAAAGCATTTTGAATGCATCTCTTCTCAATGAAATCTGAAATGGTTAATGGATTACTTTATTTTATTAATTAATTTATTTAACTTATTTTATATACCACGCTATTACTTATCAGTGCGGTGTACATTGAACAGAACAATATACTGTGCAGACGAGCCGCATAGTGTTTACATTGAACAGGGATTAAAACTTGGATTTAAAAGGGGTAACATTTCTACAGCTTATTTACAATGTTGTCCATGTTTTCAGGCTATATTCTATTCAGAGCTGATCATTTTGGGTTGGTTATTCCTTGTCTTGCTGGGTATGTTGTTGGGAGGATCTGAATGTTTAGTGTGAGTGCTCGTTGGTTGGGTTGTATAGCCAGTTTCAGGGTAGTGTCTTATGAAGAGATGATGTTTTAGAGCCTTCCTGAATTGAGTTAGGCTAGTGATGGCCCGCATATCTGTAGGGAGGGCATTCCAGGCTCTGGGTGCGTATATCATGAAGGCTCTATTGGATGTTGCCTTTGTGCACTTTGTCATTTCTTTCGGGATAGTCAGGGTGTTCACCGTTGAGGATCTTCTGGTTCTGTTTGGATGTATAATGTGGATCATCTCGTTGATGGATGTAGGTGAGTGATTGTTTAGGGCTTTAAAGGTCAGGACTAAGATCTTGTAGAGAAGTCTAGCTTGAATGGGTAGCCAGTGAAGACTCATCAATATTAGTGTGATGTGTTCCGTTCTCGCTGCCCCGATAAGGACTCTTGCTGCTGTGTTCATCGCAAGTTGGAGTGGGTGTAGCGTTGCCTGCGGGAGCCCATATAGTATAACGTTGGCATAATCAAAGTGTGTGAGAACCAGGGCCTGGAAGATTGTTTGGAAATCGCAGGGGTCAAGAAGTGCTCTAGATGCCGAAGTGTCCGTATTTTGTAATATATTGTTTTTACTATGTTTTTATGTGTATTTTCATGTCCAACCTTTGGTCCATCGTAATGCCAAGGTATCAAATTGTGGATTTAGTTGTCAACTCTGCATTCTTCACGTTTAGTGAGGGTGGGGGAGTGAATTCTTGCCTCCTTGTGATGAAGAGTACATCCGTCTTGTTGTGGTTAATCCGAAGGTTTTGCATGTGGAGCCATTCTGCAACTGCATCAAAACATCTTGTTAGCGGAGCAAAGTCTGGCTGGTCAATTACAAACGGCATGTATAAGAGGATATTATCTGTGTATGCTAGACAGTAGACATTGAATGATCGTATCAGACCACAGATGGGTTGCATGTAAATATTAAACATTAATGCCGATAGTGATGATCCTTGTGGCATACCTTGTTTTTGTAGGAACGGTTCAGAGGTTGTGGTGCTGGTCCTCACATGTTACCATCTGTTGGATAGGTAGGATATGCACCAGTTTAGGGCGGTACCTTGTAATCTCTTTTCCTTAAGACGTTCTATGAGTATTGTCGGAGCTCCCCCGTGTGGCCAGGCGGTTGCCTAGTGATACGAGAGGGTTCCGATTGTCCTTTGTATAGATTCAGCCCAAATAGCATGTAGTTGTGTCCTTTAAAGGATTAGAGCCAAGTGCAAAGGTCGCAGGAATATTTCTTTATTTGAGAAATAAGGATTTCCTAACCAAATTAAATTCTTTGGCAAGAATAGTTTGAAGCTTACAAAACAAAGTCAGGATACTTCTCCATATAAACACAAGCCTATTGAACAGTCCTTGGCTTGGTTTAGTTTAAACCTTTGTTCCACATGTAAAAACTCTTTTTACAATAGCAGTCTGCTTTCTGGTCCCCAGGAGGCACTATAAATCTCCACTGTTACTTTCACAGCAAGGTATAGCAATATTCCCTGGTCCACCAAGAGACTTTACAAATGCAGTAGTATTTCTTCCAGTTACAATATGAACTTTTAGCTTCTTCCTGGCTTTTTATCCATGCAGCTTTTATCAGCCAAGCTACCATTAAAAGCCTACTAAAAGTTATGGGCTTTCCCTAAAATATCCTTGTTAAGAACTTCTGGGTTTTCTCCAGCTAAACAAAACCCCATTCAGGTCTTATTCCTTTAGCACAGATAACACATTCAGTAATCAAGAACTCCTGGGTTTTCCTCCAGCTCATTAAAACCCCTATTCAGTTCTTTTACTCTTCCTTGGCACAGACAGCACAGTCTATCTCCATATCTGAAACACTGCTTGCATCCACACTGTCCCCCAGGTCCATCTCTTCCTCGCTAGGCTCCTTCAGATATCTGCTTTCCTTAGTATCCGCCTGAGAAGCTTTTGTAGGTTGTAAAACCTTCAAGACTTGCTTCCAGCCATGCTTTGCAGAACGTGAGCTTGTGGGGGAAGGGCAGG
The DNA here is from genome assembly GCA_033557465.1 of Ichthyophis bannanicus. Classification (NCBI taxonomy): domain Eukaryota; kingdom Metazoa; phylum Chordata; class Amphibia; order Gymnophiona; family Ichthyophiidae; genus Ichthyophis; species Ichthyophis bannanicus. Next base: position 171,828,703 of record CM066043.1, read on the forward strand.
AAAAGGTTTCCCTGTTAAGCAGCTCTTTCAAAGCTTGTAAAGGGCTCACCTTACTAGTAGTGCTTTTCCTTCCTGTAGGCTCCTTGCAGTGAGAAGGGCTAGGCCATGAGTTCCTGGAGAATATCTCCTCTTCTGAGGAATCCTCCCCTGAGCTCTCCACTGGCCTTCTCAGCTCTCTGTTCCTGCTTTCAAACTGCTTCTGTGCAAGCTGCTTCTGTGTCTCCTGTTTCTCTCGTGTCTGTGTCTGTGACTCCATCTCTTTCTCTCTCCTTCCCTCTCCACGTTTCCTTGCCTTTTCCTTTTCCTGATTGTGAGTGCAACTTCCCTGCCTAAATGTTTGGGGCTGTCCTATGGCTCTTGACTCCGCCCCCAAACCACTCCCATCTCCTCCCTCTGTCTCCATGGGAACAGGGCGTGTCCCTAGGTCTGCACTCCTCTGCAGGGAATCTCTGTTTTTAGTTTGGGTGTTAACCCTTCCTGTGCCTGCAGTTTTTTTGGGAAAAGAAAGAAAGAAAAAGCAGCCTTTTTTTTCTCTGCATTCTGAGCCTGCTTCTCCACCACAGTATGTCGTGGCTAACAGAGTCAAAGGCCGCTGCAATGTCCATGAAAATGAGGGCGAAGCCCTGTCGCGCATTATCGATTCCTGAGATTAGAGTGTTGAAGAATGTAGCAAGGAGGGTTTCAACACCGTGTGCTTCCCTGAATCCATGTTGGGATGCGTTGAGTGGTGCTTCATTATCAATGTGTTATTGATGTAGCCTGCCCCCTCGTCACGCGTGCGCGTCCTCCTCGCCCCTGCAGGCGACCTGATACCGCACGCCTTGATGTAGCTTCCTCTCGTGTAGTCAGTGGCCGTCGGGCGTCGGCACCAGACCTGCAAAGCGGGCAAAGGGGGGGGGGGTTGCAGTACACACCGGTACATTCTAAAGGTACCGGGGGAAAAAGGGAGGTTTACAATGGGTAAACTTAGATGTTAAGAATAAAATTTTAAAACTGAAGCTACAGCAAGGTATCTTAATGTTTATTTCTCGCAGGTTCTAACACCTTACTGTACCTTCAGCTGAAATCATCTTCCTATTCAGTCATATGAACATAAGAGAATAACCCTTTCTTGCATTTCAGTATTTATTGTATTAACAGATAGTATTAATTAACATCAACCACAATTCTTTACAACTCTTATAAAGTTTTCTCTAAGTTTTCTAAACAATTGCACAACTATTCTGACTATGCAGCATTCCAAAGTTTATTTCTCTCTCAACCTTCTATAGTTGTCTCCTGAATTCAGAACTTCTTGTAACTTTACTTTCCCTTATAACAACAGCATAGTACAAAACCATCAAACAGGAAGTAGTTCTCTCTTTTCTTACTCTCTTTTTGTCCTTTGTTTATACTACAAAACTGTCCAGAGCTTCACTTAGCTTTTTCCTGACGTTTGTGGACGATGTCTTTCATCTGGATGACTATGAAGGTTGAAGAGTTGGGGCCCAGAATTCGTGCAGGAACACTGCTCCTCAGGAACCTTGGAAATCTGGTGACCTGTCTCCCTATCCTTTTTCTTTCTTGCAGTTCCTTTTCAGTTTCCCTGCCTTCCTTCTTCAGTTTCAAAAACAAAACAGTAAACAAAACAACTTTCTTACTGATGTTGTCAAGGAAACCAAGACTCTGCTGACATCATGCTTCTGTTTCCTTAGATTCTCTAACCAATCAAAAACATGTTTACAAAATATGCAAATGAAGCAATAGAACCTAAACCAAATGCTGTAGGAGAAAATCAGTTTTACTTTTCAGCTGCACATCTCATTAAAAAGAATGGCACAAACTCAACCAGGATGTTTCAGATAATAAAAACCTCTCCAGACAATCCAAAATCCACAACTCTTTAGAACTCAGCTAACTCACACATTCTAATACATCCAAATGTAAATGTGCACACTCCTCGGGCACCGCACAGTCCCAACAAAAACTTACGTTTAACTGTGTTTATTCAAATGTTTTCAATGGTATAACCACACCAAAACAATCCAAAGTGTAAAAGTAAAAAGAGCAGTTACACTGCAAAACAATACAATAGAAATGTACACTACAACCAGAATACAAAAACAAACAAGTAAGGAAGAGCATACAGTGCATCGCATAACCGTTAAGGGCACCGATAGGCAAGAAAGCATCCAACTGGCAGGTACACAGTGCACCAAAATAGTAGAAGAAGAAGAAAGAGAAAAACAAAACAAAACCCCTAACAAAATACAGTGGACAGGGGCAAAGAAAGGAGAAGCAGAATAAACCAAAGCTAAACAGTACAAAGTGGTCCCCCCCCCTGTCCTCCCCCCTGTATTCCCCCCTCCCCCCACCTGGGTCCAGGCTCAGGGTACACTCTTCTCCCGTGCCTAACCCCGTACATTACAAAAGCCTACTAACAACAAGGTGCCCCCCCTTTTCTCCGAAATCACCCCTCCTACAACCCCCCCCCCCCCTAGCCTCCCACCCCCCTCCCACCTGGCTAACAAACTGCATCTCATGTGTCCATGAACAGGCCATAGTGAAAATAAAACTAGAAGCCTCAAATCCCTCCCAAAATCCAGTTACGGGCCCTCCTGGGCAAAGACTGCAAGTGAGGTCCCCAGCTCAGCAGAAAGCGCTGCTGTAGCAGCAGAGCGCAGACAAACCAATGATACCAGGAGTCTGTTCAGAAGGTCCAAATCATTTATTTGTGCACAAGTCTCAAGCAAAGTCAATTTCAAAATGGCTGAGCAAAGTTCTCTGGCAATACAACAACTTTTATAGACTTTAGCTTCATTCTAGGTATAGAAAAACATTTCATTGGTCCCGGTAACCTCCCGTACCTCCGTACCTCTTCTATTGGTCCCGGTACTGATATGATTATCCAATTATATTCTTTCAGTGGGCTTGGCACCTGCTTACCCCCCTTCTAGTCCCAATTACAATGGTCAGTTCACTAACTTGTTACTTTCCTTCTTTCAAGGCTATTGGGCTAGTTGCTACGTGCAGTGAAGCAGGGCTCTAGAACTTTTCTGTCAGCAGTTTTAAACATGAATTTCTGTATTTTTCCATCTGTTCTGCTTGTCTAAGCTAATTCAATATTTTACTGAGTTCTCAATTCTATAGCAGCATATTGGGGGATGTGCAATTCCTATGGGCCTCTTCACAAGCTTCATTTACAGGTCAAGCTAGTTAGGCTTACTTATGTCAGACATTGTGGATCACAGGCCTACACCTGCCACATTCCCCCCTTTGATTAATCTCACCCTAATAGTTAATAAGGTGTGAGAATAAATCACCTTGAAATAGTTATATCATGATTGAAGGATTTCGACTAGGACTAGCTTTATATAGGGCCATTATTTTAGTTGCGGTTTTCCGCTCTACTCTACTATCAATAGCACTGTGAATAGAACGCATACAGCATGGGATTATACATGGCAATAGAAAAATAACAACAACAATCAGTAATACTAGTATTAGAAAAGTCTTTAGTCCTCCTAGCCATGAGAAAAGATTAGCAAACCAGTTAGGTAACCTTAGTGGGTGCCAAGTCTGTACTGGCACATAAGCATGTTTACGCATATCTTCAGCAATTTCTTCAACTACTTGACCTTTGTCATCTATTTTCAGACAGCAATTAGTTAAATTCAGTTTACCACATACTCCTCCTTCAGCTGCTAACAAATAATCAAGTGCTAGACGATTCTGGTATATGGCAGTGCGCATTTGGGTGCTTTGTCTAGCTAGGAGTGTGAGAGCATGACTAGTTTCATTAGTTATTATTTCAACTACAGCTTGTAAGCGAATAATATGATTAATCATATAAATTGGTGTTCGATAACCGTACATACCATCATCATTCCAAGTGGCAGGCCCATAATACTCAATAATTCTTTCTGGTGGCCAATCATCACCCTCCCACTTCTCCCATTTGCCTATCTGAAGAGGTGCTCTCTTTCGTCGCACTGCTCTTTTGTGTCTGTGGGTAGTGTATACTGGGTATCCTAATTGTTCTCCATGTTCCGTGGGTAGGAGAAAGAAAGAAGGTCTGATGGTCCCTAAGACACATGCTCCTCCCCAGTGTGATGGGAGTTGAGCATATGCTCGGTTTCCACAGATCCAATACAGGCCAGGTGGGGCTTGCCAAGCATGTGTTTTGGCAAGGTTAGTCCATAAACTAGCAAGTTCAGGAAATCTGGCTAATGGGTTAGGAGGTTCAGGTTCTTTACTTCCTGACCACCATGATGTCTTCTTGGTAGTGGCATTATAGAACTTCTGGCTAAGACAGACCAGCTGTCCTACCAGTTGGGTGAACTGAGGTCCAGTTCTGGCATAGCAAAGACGTCCAATAATTGAGTGCGCTAACACCCATTCACTAGTAGTCTTATGTAATTTAGTTTGATTGTAAGTCAGAGAGTAATTCAACTCTTGGGCCTCCCATGGCCATTGGTCACCCATTTGGGTTCCGCCACAGAAATAACAGTCTGAAATCTTTAGACTGGACACTACTGCTCCAGCTAATTCTAGAAATAAATTCTGGGATGGATGAGGAATCTCAAACTTATTTACATGCATAGCTTCATAAAAAGTGTTATGGATGTGGTATTTAGATGACTTGTAAGCTTGGGTATTCAATCTTATATACACAATAGTTCCTGGATCTACTGCTCCTCCTGCAATACGTAGACCAAACTTATATCCTTGTTTCCATGCATTAGGATTACGGATCTTTAATTGCAAAGGGTTACAAGCACCTTTCTTACATTTGTCATCTGTTTTTGACTTAGTCAAAGTGGCAACTCGTTTATCTCTCTGTTCATCTGTAATACCAGCATTCCATGTAGCATAAAAAACACATTCCCAGTTTGGGCAATAGTAATCTGCAGCTGGGGCAGTACTATATGACTCTTTCTTACCAGTACACTTTCTCCATCCCGTGGCACCTTCTGGGCACATATATTTATGATCATTATGATAGGCTTTTTCCCAGGTACCACATCTGGAACGACCATCTCTATTTATAACATCACATGCATCAAAATATAAAACAGCAGGTATACTAGCATCTTTAAGTGGTCGCGTAGCATTAATTATAGGTCCATCTGCATCATTCCATCGCATTTCCAATGTATAATATGATGGGTTCTGATGCGGATTATAGCATACTCTGGAGCTACCTTTGATGCAAATATTTAGTTCAGTGGTGTTATAAACACACCGAGTCACTTTACCAGTGCATTTATAGTGAGAATGATAAACCAAAGTCTGAGTTACTTTTAGTCCAGTTCGAGTAGAAGTAACGCAAGCAGTACATGGAGGTAAAGCATAAGTCATTTCTAAACCTCCAAAACAGGCAACCAGGGCTAAGCACAGATAAAGATACATGTTGATTGGAGTTCTTCTGAATCCTCAGCTTGCAAATCTTGACCACGACGATCTTTTCTTCGTCCCGCGTGCTAATTAAGCAATTTCAACGGGTGCTGAGTGTTGATTGAAGATCCTCAAGTTGTCCATTACACAGTAACCAACTTAGCAATTTCAGTTGGCTTTTGAAGTATGGTTGTTAGTCAAAGTGATATCAAAGTAGTGTGCAAAATCACACGCAGATTGGGTTTGTTGAAACAAAACTGTTGCTGTATGGAAAACAGCAATCCTCTTCGAAAGACTTGGCTACTGCAAGGTACTGTGACAAAGTGTCTTATGCTGCTGGTTGCCGTCTCAAAGTGACTCGTAAAGGTGCATCGTGATGCTGTTCTGCTGTCCACTGCTCAGGTTCTGGAGCTGCTGCGGGCTTGACTCTGCTGTGGTGGATCCAGGCGTCAATCTCCGCTACCTTTACTGCAGTTGGGGTAGACAAGATGACGATGTATGGTCTCTTCCAATGGGGTTCCAACGGTGTCTTCTTCCAATCTTTGATCCACACCGAGGTACCAGGCTGGTAGGGATGCAGGGGTTCAGTCAAGTTGATAGGCAACTGATCTTGGATCCACGCATGGAGAGTCTGCAGAACAAAACTAAGAGCTAGGAGTTCTTGCCTGGTTATTTCTGAACCAATTTGGGCTAGACTTCCTTTAATTCCTTGCACTATTGGCGGGGGTTTACCATACAGAACTTCAAAAGGGGAAAAACCTGTTGACTTCACAGGTGCTGAGCGTATTCTGAGTAAAGCTATTGGGAGCACTTGGGGCCATTTCAAGTGGGTCTCCTGGCAAAGCTTAGACATTTGGGCTTTTAAGGTACGATTCATTCGCTCAACTTTCCCTGAACTCTGGGGTCTATATGCAGTGTGGAGTTTCCATTGTATCTGTAGGGCTTTTGCTAACTGTTGGGTAATCTGAGAAACAAATGAGGGTCCATTGTCTGACCCTATTACTGCTGGAATCCCAAATCTAGGGACAATCTCTCTTAATAAAACTTTGGTGACTTCTCTAGCTTTTTCAGTTCTGGTTGGGAAGGCTTCTACCCACCCAGAGAAAGTACAAACTAATACTAATAGGTAGTGGTATCCACTGGCTTTTGGCATTTCAGTGAAATCAATCTGCAGGTGGTGCATGGGGGTTACACCTCCTGACTGAACTCGAGGTGGTGTGATGAGACCTTGCTTGGCATTATTTTTGGCACAAATTTGACACTGGCGTGCTACTGAGGCTGATATGGTTGTCAATAGAGTAATGTAGAAATGTGGTCTGAGTGCTTTTTCCATAGCAGTCTTCCCATAGTGTGTGGCTTCATGGAAAGCTTTGACAAAGGCTGGTCCTAGCAATTCAGGAATTACTATTTGTCCTGGGGGTTGATTGCCCTCTGCTGGTGGCAGTTCAATCCACCCATCTTTCAGTACTCCATCTTCTTTGTTACAGTAGTAGTCTAATTCTTTGATGGTATATCGTGGTGTCCATGAGTTCAAGGGTACTGGAAACAATGCTGCCTGCATCGGTGTGGCTTGTGGCAACACTTGTCCTGTCATAGCTGCTTGTCGTGCTGAGGCATCTGCAAATCTGTTTCCTCGGGCAACTTCTCCTTTTCCTGCTTGATGTCCTCTGCAGTGCATGACAGCTACACGAGTTGGGGCCCATACTGCGTCAAGTAGCATCAGTATCTCAGGGCCATACTTAACTGATTTTCCTCCGGATGTGATGAGTCCTCTTTCTTTGTAGAGAGCTCCATGGGCATGTAAGGTGGTGAAGGCATACTTAGAGTCTGTATATACATTCAACACAAGTTTTTCTCCTAATAGTAGTGCTCGGGTGAGTGCTATCAATTCTGCTTTCTGGGCTGATGTGCCTGAGGCTAAGGCTGATGATTCAACAACTTCATGTTGAGTGACTACTGCATATCCGGCACAGCGTCGTCCATTGATGAGACTACTTCCATCAACATAGTAGATTTGGTCAGGATTGTCTATGGGCACATCTGTCAAATCAGGTCGGCTTGAGAACACAGTGTCCATGACTTCTATACAGTCATGCTCTGGAAGTTCTTCACTGATAGGTATCAATGTGGCTGGATTCAAGGCATGGCTCACTTCCAGTTGTATCTGTGGGTTTTCACATAGCATGCTCTGATATTTCAACATTCGAGAATTGGTGAGCCAATGATTTGCTTTCTGTTCCATAAGGGCAAGGACTGCATGTGGCACAGTGACTCGTATATTCTGTCCTAGTGTGAGTTTGTCTGCTTCACTCACTAACAAAGCTGTAGCTGCAACTGCTCTCAGGCAGGGTGGCCATCCTTTGGCCACAGTGTCCAATTGTTTCGATAGGTATGCTACAGGTCGTTCCCAATTTCCCAATTTCTGAGTCAACATGCCTAAGGCATTTCCTTGTGCTTCATGTACGAACAAGTGGAAAGGTTTGTGAACATCTGGTAGTCCAAGGGCTGGTGATGACATCAATTCTTCCTTTAACGTCTTGAAGGCTGTATCCTGCTCAGGTCCCCACTCCAGTGGCGACTTTTCTTCTCCTTTTGTGGCTTCATACAGTGGCTTAGCAATTTGGGCAAAATTGGGTATCCAGATTCGGCAATATCCTGCTGCTCCCAGAAAGGCTCTGACTTGCTTTCTGGTTGTTGGGGTTGGAATTCTGCATACTGCTTCTTTTCTTTGCCTAATTTTCGACTTCCTTGGGTTATACGAAAGCCCAAGTATTTCACTTCTTTTTGGCGTAGTTGTGCTTTGGCTCTGGAAACGTTGTATCCAGCTTCATCTAGTAACTGCAAGAGGTCTTTGGTAGCTTGTATACATTCACTTTCTGATACAGCAGCTATCAGCAGATCGTCCACGTATTGGAGAAGCACTCTCTTCCCCGGGGCCACTGGATAGCTGGAAAGGTCTTGATTCAGTGCAGCACTAAAGATGGTAGGCGAATTCTTAAATCCTTGGGGTAATCGTGTCCAGGTAAGTTGGCCCCCTCTTCCAGAGATGGGGTCCTGCCATTCAAATGCAAATAATATCTGACTCACAGGGGCTAATCTTATGCAGAAGAATGCATCTTTCAAATCTAGAACAGTAAAGTGGGTGGCTTCAGCAGGAATCAGTCCTAGAAGAGTGTAAGGATTAGGTACAACTGGATATATAGTTTCAACTGCTTCATTCACTCTTCTCAGATCTTGTACTGGGCGGTAGTCATCTGTTCCAGGCTTTTTCACTGGCAGAAGTGGGGTGTTCCATGGAGATTGACATACTTTCAGTAGACCATGCTCCAGTAATCTTTGCAAATGGCGATGAATGCCTTCAATTGCGGCTCTTGGGAGAGGGTACTGTTTGACATGTACTGGTGTAGCACTAGGCTTGAGAATCACAATTACTGGAGCTATATGCTTGGCTAGGCCTGGAGGACTGCCTTCTGCCCATACTCCAGGTGGGGCATCAATACTTTTCAAGGTTTGTTCGAAATAAGTGTCTTGGACAGAATCATCACTGTAGTATCTCCATTCTTCTTCTCGGGGAACTGTGAGCAGCATTATCCCTGCTGGTTTGGCTTGCGAATTTACTGTCATTTGCATTTCTCCTCCCTCGGAGAAGGATATTTGGGCTTGTAGTTTGGCTAACATATCTCGTCCCAGTAGTGGCACTGGACATTCTGGCATGTAAAGGAATTGATGAGTTATTTGCTGTCCTCCTAGACTGCATATGCGATTCTGAAGAAAAGGTTTTGTAGCTTTGGCACCAGTTGCTCCTATAATGGTGACTGCTTTTGTAGAAAATGGGGCTATTTTCTTGTCTACTACTGAATGTTCTGCTCCAGTGTCAACCATAAAGTTCACAACTTGGTCTCCTATTTGTATTCCGACCATAGGCTCCTGGAGACCTAAAGCAAATTCGGAGCCCGGTCTGTCCTAATCCACGTCATCTTCATCATGGGCTGTTGTAGCCAATGCTTGTATGGCTTCTCCTTTTTCTCGCTGGAATTGTTCTCGATTGGCTCCTCCGCGATGTCGGGGACGGCCTCGTCTTTCTTCTCTCCATTGATGATTGCTTTCGTCATCTTCGTGGGCGTCTTCGAGTTGCGGGCAAGCATCTCTCCAATGTCCTTCTTCTCTGCAATAGGCGCATTGGTTCACGCCTAGCTGCTGGGACCGGCTTCCACCTCGGCCCCGCCCCCTTCCTCTGCTCCTTCGATTAGGGACACCTCCCCTTTTCTGTTCAACTATGGCTGCGGCCAAAAAATCAGCTTTCTTTCTCATCTTTCGATCACATTCTTTCTGTCTTTCATTATCACGATTCACATACACTTTATGAGCGACTTCCAATAACTGTGTTGCATTCATGCCCGCAAACCCTTCTAATTTCTGTAATTTGCGTCTAATGTCTGGTTGAGACTGATTTACAAAAGCAGAATTCACCATACATAAACTTCCTGGTGCATCGGGATCATAGGGAGTATACATTCTGTATGCTTCAGTTAATCTTTCATAAAACACTGCTGGACTCTCATCTATGCCTTGGTTAACTTCAGTAACTTTGGAAAGGTTCATGGCTTTCTGGCCCCCCCTTTTCAGGCCTTGTAACAAGCCTTGGCGAAAACGGGCTAGGGCTCTGGATCCTCTTTCAGTATTTGGATCCCAATGGGGGTCTTCATTTGGGAATTGCCTCTGGGCCGCTTCCCGATGATCTATTCTGTCTTCTCCTCGTTCTGGAGCTACAGGGTTATCTGCCAGCCAGTCTATGGCTGCTTTTCTAATTCGTGTCCGCTCCTCCGTAGTAAATAAGGTGGACAGGAGCTGACGGCAATCTGCCCATGTGGGTTGATGGGTTTCCATAATAGTATTCACTAATTCTGTAAGCTCTTGGGGTTTATTAGTATAGGAGGCATAATGCGACTTCCAATTTAACAAATCAGTTGTAGAGAAAGGGACATACACATAGCTTAGGGGTCCCGCTACCACCTCATTATCATCATTTCTTACAGGTATTCCCGGGACTTGCCGTAAAGGCATCATCTTAGCAGTAGAGATCTTTTGGGATCTCAGCGATATTTTCGTACTTCTCCTATCAGGGCTCTTTTTCTTCTTCTCTGCAGGCTTAGTACGAATTACTTTCTTTTCTATATGCTTTGTCTTGGATTTACTTTTTACTGGCAAACTAACACTGACGGTCGCTTCTATACTATCAGTCTCACTCAGGGAATCCTCAATTTCTTCCCTCTCTGTTTCTGAATCTGACTCGCTTTTCTTTGTCTCTGCTTCAGTAAAATCATCTTCAACTAACGGGAGCTCATCTTCCTGCTCTTCAGGAGGTGGCTCAGGGGTTGGGTCCCGCACCCGCTGTCTCCGGGGCAGGACGCCGGGCTACTCTTACTGGGCCTGGGGTTCTAGGCTGTCGGGGAATTACTTCTGGGGAATCAGGATCGACCAGGATGGGCTTTTTCCTGGACTTCTCATCTTTCCCTTTCTTGCTAGGCTGTTTATTTTCTGTTTTCTGACTATGATCTGTTTTCGCTAACATTATCCTGCACTGCTCCTCATAGCAGCGCTGTGCCCAAGGGGGCGGATCTTCACAAATACTTAACCAAGAATCTATATATGGGTACTGATCGGGGTGTGCTATCCGTACTCTACTATGAACTAACTGGATAATTCCTACATTTAAGGTTCCCTCTCGAGGCCAGGTAGGGTCTAGATCGGGCCACTCCCTAGTACACAAAATCTGTAAACGGGCTGCAGTCATTTTAATACCATAATCTCCTGAATATCCCTCTTTAAAATGTGCAATCATACATTCTAATGGAGTGTTCCTAGTAGACCCCGCCCCTCCCATTTCGATGTGTGCGCGCAACAAAAGACAGAAGGGAAAAGGAAGTCGGACCGTGGGTAAGGGGTCCTCACGGTCCTGGAAACATATAAGGGAAACAAATAACAAGACAGGACGACAATCGCTTCCCCCTTTTCGCGACCTGAACGCGGTCGCCCGGTCAGGAAATGCGCTAGTCAGGGGTCCGCCTTCGCTTGGTCTGTGCTGCCAGACCTCTCATACACACTTCATTCACACAATCATGCTAGCAACGTATCCCAGAATGCATTCGTTTCTATCTATTCTGACTAGTCTTGTTCAATTACCAAAATACAAGAAGACGGGAGTTTCGCCCTGCGAATACTCATGCGGGGGTACTCGGTCCGTCTTTGAGAGGTGATCAAGCTCTCTTACCAATTTCCAAGTTCCAAATTCTCGAGATTACAAATGCCAAGTTCCAATGGCAGCGCTGCTCTTTCTATATCTGTCTAGACAACAAATCAAAACTATACTCACCGGATCCGGTCCTCAAACTTCCCAAGCAGGCGCATGAGTTGGACCTCGGACTCCCCTCACTCGGGTTCGAGGCGTTGGCTCCAGCCGGGCCCGGCACCCGCCGAGGTCCGACCAACTTCCTCTGATGCAATGGACCGGCGGCGCCAGGAAGCATCCCCCGTCGGTAGGGCGCGATCCCGGCAGGACCAAGCCTATAGAGGCGGAATGTCGTGGTATATTGCCCTATATACACTCTGATTCCACAACTTCCCGGCCAACGCACCAAGAATATGTAGCAGCAGAGCGCAGACAAACCAATGATACCAGGAGTCTGTTCAGAAGGTCCAAATCATTTATTTGTGCACAAGTCTCAAGCAAAGTCAATTTCAAAATGGCTGAGCAAAGTTCTCTGGCAATACAACAACTTTTATAGACTTTAGCTTCATTCTAGGTATAGAAAAACATTTCATTGGTCCCGGTAACCTCCCGTACCTCCCGTACCTCTTCTATTGGTCCCGGTACTGATATGATTATCCAATTATATTCTTTCAGTGGGCTTGGCACCTGCTTACCCCCCTTCTAGTCCCAATTACAATGGTCAGTTCACTAACTTGTTACTTTCCTTCTTTCAAGGCTATTGGGCTAGTTGCTACGTGCAGTGAAGCAGGGCTCTAGAACTTTTCTGTCAGCAGTTTTAAACATGAATTTCTGTATTTTTCCATCTGTTCTGCTTGTCTAAGCTAATTCAATATTTTACTGAGTTCTCAATTCTATAGCAGCATATTGGGGGATGTGCAATTCCTATGGGCCTCTTCACAAGCTTCATTTACAGGTCAAGCTAGTTAGGCTTACTTATGTCAGACATTGTGGATCACAGGCCTACACCTGCCACACTGCCACCTCCCCGGATGGCCACGAGCTCTCAACCGCTCCCACAGCAATATCGCATGCAAGCGCCCCCTCCACAAACCATACGTGGGGCCCACAGCATCCATCCATCTATGCAAGATAGTCATCCTAGCTGTCACCAACACCAAACGCAACCACTATAGCACCACTGGCCCCACCACTTCTTCCCAAGTCTCCTCCCACACATCCAACACGAAGTTAACTGCTGTAAAAGTTAAGGGCTGCCACACACAGCCCTCCAGATAAGCCACAACCTGACCCCAAAAAACCTGCACCCGCGTACAACCCCAAAACATATGGCCCAACGTGGCCCGCTCACCCCCACAACGAGGGCAACAGTGGGAGCCCCCAATCCCGGCCTTCCATGCCCTAAGTGGGGCATAGTAGAGGCGACGCATCAACCTAAACTGCATGTCCCGGTGAAGCACCGACACGCTAAGCTTCGGAATAGTGGACAAACCCCGTAGCACCTCGTCCCTCGTCACCACCACCCCTAAGTCTGTAGACCAAACAGCTGCAAGCTCATCCAGCGCGAGCGGCGGCACCAGTTCCCATAACATCTTGTGAAGCCAAGCCACACACGTCCCCCGCTCCCCCCCCATCAAGGCCACTTCAACACCAGAGCATACATCCCCACTTAAAGCGCCCAGAGGGATACTACGAACGTAGCTTCGAAGTTGCGCATAAGGGAAGACATCCCAAGCCCCTAGGGGGTATTGTTGACGTAATAAAGCAAAATCCACCATCGTACCATCCAAGGTAACCACCTGCTCCAAATTGACAATGCCCAATTGCGTCCACCGTGCAAAAGAGCTGCCCACAAGGCCAGGCAAAAACTCACCATTACCCCGAAGGGGAAGATAAGGAGAATGAGAACCGGAAAACCGGCAGCTGACACAAAAGTATTGCCATGCCTTCCGGACAGGATCCAACAGAGTAACCCGGAGGTCCCGGCTCAACCCCCGCACCACCCGTGCATGCAGGAGATACCGTAAGTGAAAAGGCGCCACCGCTTCCCGGAACAGCGCCAACGGTGTATAATCCCCGAAGTCCCAAAGCCAATCCCGAACATGCCGTAACAAACACGCTATATTATACTTCCGGATATCTGGAAGACCCATTCCTCCAGAGGACCAGGGCTGCTGTAACACCTCTAACCGCACCCGGGGCCGACGGCCTCGCCAAAGAAGGCGATTAAGTAGTCTATCCAACTGGCAAAGATCAGAGAGCTTAAGCAACAACGGGAGTGTCTGCAATAAGTACAAAATCTGAGGGAACACCGTCATCTTATACAACGCAATACGGCCACCTAAAGGCAACGGTAAGTCCCGCCATTTATCAACCTTGAGCGTAATAGCAGCTAAAAGCTTAGAGACATTCAACTGATAAAGATCCCCGAGGTCGGCCGGCAAGTAAGTCCCCAAATACTTAAAATTCCCCGACGCCCACCGCAACGGGAAATCGCCTTGCCAGCTCCTTTGCGCCCCAGGATCCAGTAACAACGCCTCAGACTTATCCAGATTCAAGCGAAATCCCGAATAAGGCGCAATAAATGTGGCAATCCCCGATGAGGATCCACCAGATGTACAAGCAAATCATCAGCAAAGGCCGCAACGCGGAACTCCGTCCGCCACACAAGGACACCCCTAAATTGAGAATGGGCCCGAATCTGGATTAACAAAGGCTCCAACGTCAAAACGAACAAAAGCGGGGATAAAGGACACCTCTGGCGGGTCCCTTTCTGGATGCAAAACTCCGCAGACATGTTTCCATTGACCATAATAGCCCCTTTCGGGTCTGCATACAGGAGGCGCACCACATACACAAACAAACCCACAAACCCCATGGCCCCCAAAACCTGATACATGAACTCCCAGTTAACCCGATCAAATGCTTTTTCAGCATCAAAATTGATAAGCATTGACCCCAGCTGAGCCCGCCGCCCAGCACAGACAGATAGCAAAAGTCTTTGCAAACTGTAGGACGCATGCCGCCTGTGCACAAAACCCACCTGATCCCCATGAATCAAGGTCGGCAAATAAACCGCCAACCGATCCGCCATAATCTTGGCCAAAATCTTAATATCAACATTGAGCAAAGAAATGGGTCGATAAGAACCCGGGAGGAGTGGGTCCTTCCCCGGCTTCAGCAAGATAGTAACCAAGGCTTTATTAGCCTCATAGGGAAACCCGCCCCTTTGGACAAATTCCGCAAAGTACCCTGCCAAAGGGACCACAAGATCGTCCCGCAGGACCTTATAAAACTCACCCCGATACCCATCCAAACCCAGAGCTCGCCCATTCTTGAGATTCTTAATCCCCTCCTGCACCTACCGCAAGGATATCGGCTGGTTCAAGTCCTGTAACTGGTCCGCACTGAGGTGCGGCAAAGCACACCCTGCCAGGAACTCCTTACCCTCCAACACGCTATCCCCATCCGAAGAGTACAGCTGCCGAAAATATTCGGAAAAAACCCGTTCAATCCCCTCCGCCTCCCTGCAAAGGGTCCCTTCCGGTCGGCGGATCACCCCAATATGTCTCGGCCCCCCCGCCGGCCGCACTAGAGACGACAACAACCGCCCCGCCCGATTCCCATGTTGGTACAACTTGTACCGATAATATAACAGGGACTTCTGCGCCCGTTGATGAAGGAGAGTCTCCAATTCCATCTGAACTTCCTGAAGCCGGCGCTTATTCACTGCTGTCCGATGAGCAGCAACCTGCCGCCGTGCTTTACCCAACTCACGCTCTAAGCGGAGAATGCACTGATTCCTGCGTTTACACATTAAACTATAATAACTAATAATCTCCCCCCGTAGCACCACCTTGCCCGCCTCCCAAAAAAGTACCGAAGAGATCCCAGGCTGATCGTTAAAAGCCAAGTAATCACCCCACTTATCCTTAAGAAAGCGCTCAAACTGGATATCCCCACTAAGCTCCAGCGGATAACGCCAGACCCTACTCCTACCAGGGGTCCGGTTACGTAACACCAAAACGACCATTGCGTGATCCGAGAGGATAGAAGGACCAACCTCCGCAGCCTCCACCAAACTAAACAAGGAGTCCGAAATCAAAAAATAGTCAAGCCGCGACCAGGTCCCATGAGCCCGAGACATATGAGTATACTCATGATCTCCAGGGTGTAGAACTCTCCAAATATCCAACAAGTTATGCCCCTCATTCAGCCCCAGCAAGCGGCGCGCACTCCTCCGATCCCGCCCCTCAGAGGGGCCAGATCTATCTAAACTTTCATCCAAGACTGTATTGAAATCCCCTCCCAAAATTACCCGGTAACCAACAGTAGACGCCAACAGTCTAGTAAGAGCCTGATAGAATTGAGCTTCATAAACATTAGGCGCATACACCGAGCAAAGAGCGACCTTGACACCATCCAACAAACCCCATACCAAAACATAGCGGCCCTCGGAGTCAATTTCCACTTTCTCCTCCACCCAGCCCACATGTTGAGCGATTAAGATGGCCACTCCCCGTTTTTTCCCCAAGGCGGGAGCCCCATAAACTTTGACAATGCGGCCTTTACATAATTTAGCATGCTCAACTGCCGACTGATGCGTCTCCTGCAGCATTATAATCCCAAGCTTCTTACGTTGCAACTGTTGTAAGACTTTATCTCTCTTAATCGGGGAACCCAAGCCACAAACGTTCCAAGAGGCTATCTTAATACCAGTGCCCAATACACCACCCACAAAAAGATCTCCAGGCAAGACCAGCCAATACAACAATGCAGAGAACCCCCCCAGCCTAGGGTTCCCCCCCACGCCAATTTGCCCCAAGACTGCAACACATACAGCCATCCACAGACACCATCACATTCGCACCCCCATCCTAACACAGCCAGAAAGCCAGTCCCCACCCCACCCCCTCCCATATCCCCCAACTGCATACACTGAACAGCCCCCCCAATCCCTACCCTCACCCCGTCCCCTCCCTGCCCCTCCCATCCCCCCAACACCGTCCCAACACCCCCTCTACTTCCCAACCATCGGCCTAGCTCCCCAGGCCCCTCCACCACTTCCGAGTCATGTAGAGCCCCCCCTACCCCCTCCCCACTATCCCACAAAACTACTACAAGCCCCATGATGCAACAGAAAGCCCACCCAACATAATCCCACATAACTCAGCCCAGCTTCCGCCACCCTATAAGAAACAGCAACAAAGTCTTCCCCCCCAACCATAGTCCCGCAAAAAAAAAAAACATGTTCAAAGCTAATCACAGAGGACCAATAAGAGCAAATGCTGAATGAACAAAAGCACACCCCAACAATAATTCCCAAATTAACAAAAGCACTCCCCCACAATAATTCCCACCACCCACCCTCCCCGTACCGCTATCCCCCCTACTGCGCCAGACCACAAGCAGCCGACCTCAATAATAAGCCGCAAGTAGGAGCCTGCCGACAATGAGACAGCAATGCATTAGTAGAAAACAAAAACTATACAATGCAAATACATGCTGAATAGGCGCAGAGGCTAACCAAACAAACCAGATAGGTGGTAATACAAGTGCAGAAATAAGCAGAGAAAGGGGAATAGAAATAAGGGAGAGAGATCAGTCCCCTACACAGAGGGCAATGTCACCTTGTTACACAAAAATTAACCAGGCTGAGGCCCCAATTACCGAGGGCCAGCATCACAGCACCTCTCGTCCCCCCCCCCCCAAGACCCCCACCAAAGGTGACCTTCACAAGGCCCAAATGGAAATAAGAGAGCACATAGTACAAACACCTGAGAAGCTTATACAATTCTAACAGTGTCAAACCCAAAAACAGTGGGCCCCGGCCACCCTAGCAAGCCCAGAGCTGCAACAGTTCACACAGCACAGTCAAAAAATCCAGAGAGGACCCAGAGTCAGAGTGCAGGATATCAAGTGAAACAGGCTTTCCCACCAAATTAAAGCCGTCATCTTCACCCGCACTGGTTGCAGTAGGCCAAAGCGTCCTCCGGTGTGGAAAACACACGACGTCCACCTGCACAATCCACCCGAAGACATGCAGGGTAGGCCAGAGTGAAGCGGATACCCTTTTCTACCATCCGGCCACAGACCTCCTTATAGGCCCGACGACAAAGCGAAACTCCTGCAGAATAATCCTGAAAAATCAATATTGTACCAGTTCCATCTCCAGTGCGCCGCAGTTGCCGCGCCGCCCGCAGAACGCCCTCTTTCTGGGCATCATTGAGAAAACGAGCAATGACCACCCTGGGCCTGTTGTCACCAGCCCTGAACTGGTCCAGCCGGTGCACTCTGTCCAGGACGATCGCACCGAGCCCCTCTGCCAACGGCAAGTTAGCAGGCAGCCACTGCTCGAGGTACCGCCGGAGATCTTTGTCTGGCACCGATTCCGCAATTCCAACAAACCTCAAATTGTTGCGCCGGCTCCGGTTCTCGAGGTCCTCTAGCTTGTCTGCATGCTTTAGCAAGGCCTCCTCCAATTTCTGGATCCGGGTCGCATCCTGCTCCCTCGTGTCTTCCAGGGTACTGATTCTGTTTTCCACCTGCTCCACCCAGCCGTTGAAGTCTGTGACTGCCTGAGCCACTTGACTAATTTGCGTCGCCAGACCTCCAAGCGATCCTCAAGCGCCAGTACCACGGCTTTTGACACCTCCTCAACGAGCGCACAGGAGGTAGTGGAGGTCTGGGCAGGCATGTCGCCGTCCACCATTTTGGTTGTCCCCCCACGGGGCCGCTCCTGCCTGGTAGCTTTCATTGCCATGCGGCGTACACCGAAATTGTAACTGCAAACGACACCCCGCCGAGAAAAGGCTGCCTTCCCCCACTCCGGTAATGCAAAAAATTATCAATTGAGGGGCTAAGTGAAGGTTGGAGGGAGAGTAGGCTCCGGAGCTAAGAAGGATACGTCCCTCCTAGCCCACCATGCCACCGGAAGTCCCAACAAAATCTTAACCTCAGAAGGTACTTAACCCCCTCTCAAACAAACTTAACCCCACAGAGGGGTTACATTGAATTTGACGTTGCACTACCTTTTCGATTATTTTAGCAAGTAGTGGTATACTTGATATCGGTCTGTAGGACTCAACTTTTGATGGGTCCATCTTATTGTTTTTCAATAACGGTCTGATGGATGTGTTTTTTAGTTTTTGTGGAAAGGATCCCGTCGATAGTGATTGGTTCAGGATTTTGCTCATGAAGTGGCTTAGTTCACAACGCATTTCTCTTATCCAGGGTGCAGGACAGGGGTCGTTGGGTGCCGTGGTGGTGTTGATGGCAGCAATGGTATCTTCTATTTCTTTGTTTGAAATAGATTTGAAGTTCTCAAGTGTAGATGGCGGAGGAGGCATGTGCAGGGGGGTGCAATTTATGGGGTTTGCACTCTTGTCAGTTAGGATCATCTTTGATTGTAGGTAGTCAGAGTATGCTTGTGGATGTGGCATGTATGGCTGGTCAGGTGTTGGTTCTTTTGCTAATGACTTTACAATGTTAAACAGGTCATGTGTCTTGTTGATTGAGCGCTTGAGGAGGTCTGTATGGAACTATGTCCTTGTCTCATCTATTTCCTTGCAATGTTTTTTCAAATGTAAGTTATATTCATTATGAGCCACAATGGATCGAGATTGGCACCATCTTCGCTCGAGTTTGCGTAGGTGGAGGATCGATGCTCGGAGCTCCTTGGTGTACCAAGCTGCGTGTTCTCGTTTCCTTGACTTTTTGCATGTAGTTGGGTGGCGAGAGATGGAGTTGAGGCTATTGTCCCAAATATCAATCATTTCGTCCAATTCATGGGCTGAGTTATCGAGTAGTGGAAGGACTTTCTCGAGCATTTTTTCCTTGACAAAGGGTTTGAATCTTCTCGCTGGCCTTTCTAGAGAAGCATTAGCTCTTTTGGTATTCTGGTTGTGCTGTTTGGTAGGTATATGGAATCTGAGCAGGCTGTGATCGGGCCATGGAACTGGGATTATAGATAGTGCGGGGTCGTGTGTTGCATCTGATGCTGTTTGTGGGGTGAATATCAGGTCAAGTTTGTTCCCTTTCATGTGTGTAGGTGCACTAACTACTTGTTTATAACCCAACTCATCAAGTGCATCAAGGAAGGCAGCAGCGTGAGATTTATGCAAGGTAGGTAAATTAAAGTCACCTAGTAGTCAGTTTTGGGTTCGTGGCTTATTTGTGTTGCAGGCTATGTTGATTATTGTTGGGAGGTCATCTGGTGATGATGTTGGAGCTCTATATAATAGGTTGATTGTGCAGTGGTCATTTTCTATGGTGATGGTGTCTAGGTGGGCTGTGCTAGTGGCATTCTTCAGTTGAAATTGTAGATCGGCTTTTGCGAGTATGAGTGCTCCACCCCCTCTCTGGTTGTCTCTGTGGCATGTGTAGAGTGAGAACATGGGAGGTAGCATTTGATTGAGCAGGATGTTGTCGCAGTCAGATAGCCATGTCTCAGTGATCATCAGGATATCCAGGTCGTGGAGGGTTAACATGTCAATGACTACCGGCCATTTTGAGCGAATTGATCTGGCATTGATGAGAGCACACTTCAACGGGTGTTGGTACTGGTGTTTCTCTAGGGATTTCTTGATGTGTTGAAGTGAGATGTGCAATAGGTGGGGGTGAAGCGTGCGATTTGCTTCCGTTGAAGAGTGGTGAGGGTTTTCTGTCCATCTTCTTCCATTGCTCCGGAGTATCGGGATGAAGTTGATGTCTGGGTTAAAGGTGTTTGATCGCTGGGGAGGCCAATAATGATGTAGATACTGGTTAAGATTATAGTTGGGTGCATCTTCTTGGGTGCTCCTGCGTTATTTTGTTGCAGCAAGAATGTTGGTTACTCGTGGGTGAGCTTATGTTCAACAGGGCCTATTGCAGTGGGGCCTGTATCGATAAGTAGCTTAGGTTCTTTAACTTAGGACCGTTTTACTAAATCCTGTTAGCTGGTTCATATGCATTTTAACACGCAGCAACTAGTGTCTCACCATACATTAAGATACACATTAAATTGGTGATCATGGGGAATAGGCAGAGAAAGTGGGCGTGGAGAGCACATCACCGCTAACACCGGGGCAATTGCTATGCACTCAGCAACACGAGTTCACCTAACTGACTCCTCTATGGGAGTCATTAACTGAATCTGCCTTAGAATAATGCACGTTCAAGTGTCCCGTCATATGTTAGCTGCCGGGAACATACCTGTCACACCCCCAACAACTATCTGGGAGGCTTTGCAAGTAACATGCATTAGTTCAGTGCATTAATTGCAAATCCTTTCTGGGCTTTAGTAAAAGGGGCCCTTAATGTGCATTTTGGAATGGGAAGAATCCCATAGCACACAGGTGCCCCCCCCCCTTGCAAGGATTCTTAATCTGAAGGCTAAATAGATGAGTATTTTTAAATTTATTGTTAATTGTATAGAATGGTCTAACCAGGCCTGTGCGATATGAAAATGTTTTAAATAAATATCCATAATAAAACTACAAAACACCACTTGACCAATAAACACCATTATAGCTAGGATAAGCTCTAAAAATTACCATTAATAAGAATCATATACACTCTGAATTACAATAATTCTTACAGCATCCAAAAGCTTCAACAAAGAATGAGCTTTCAGGTTTTTCCCTGGAATGACAAGAATCACATTCTGCCCTCTCATCAGCCAGAAGAGAATTCCAAAGTAGTCAGTGCCGCTTTTGGGGCCTGTTTACTAATGGGCAGTAAAGTTTGGCACTTACTGCACATTACATCCAAAAAGCATATGTGCAGAGACTTTGCATTAACTCTTTGGGGGGGGAGGGGTAGCAGCTGTGCCATCAGAAAAGCATTAAGGGGCCCATGTTTCAAACAATTTTTTGAAACCCCTGGATCTACCAATGCTCTTTACAAAGGTCCTCCACCCATCACACCTTTAAACCTCTGCCCCCCCCCCCCCCCCGTACCCTCTCCAATATCTTTCTAAAAGTTCTCCGACCCAGCTGGATCCCCACATTGACCCTCAACATCCTTTACAAAGGTGCCCCACCCCCACAGACATCTTTCAAAAGATTCCCCAACCCCCATCAGAATCCCATCCCTATGCCAGTATGCCACCACAACTCTTACTTGGGGTCCGCCTATCGGCAATCTCATAGCACTACCACTAGGGTTTAAGTGCTTTGTCTTAACTACAATGTTCAGTCACCCATTACTTGTCCATTTCCCACCCCATAACACAGCAGGCATATTAGAGTATGCTGTCATGCCAACAAAGTAACAATTAACACACTCATGCTAAATTGTGTGCTAACTGTATGCACTTTAGTAAATAGGATCCTGTCATTGTTTGAGATAGATATATAGATCAGCATTTAACTCAAAGTAGTTCAAGGTGATTTACAGTCAGGTACAACCCTGTCTCCAGAGGGTTTACAATCAAAGTTTGTACCTGGGGCAATGGAAGCTTAAGTGACTTTTGCCCAAGGCCACAAGGAGTGTCAGTGGAATCTGAATCTTGGTTCCTTTGATCACCAAGCCACTATGCTAACCACTAGGCTACTCCTCCACTCCTGAGACTATAATGATCGTCTAAATTAAAATCTAGAGATAGCAAACCACATTAAGTTTGAGCCTCATATGAATCAGATGATCAAAGTCAAAGTGAGACAGTCATTTAATCTTATCAGTGCCATTCAGCTTTCTATATTCGGGAGACGTCCTGATGCCGATAGTTGTTGACTCAAATATATTGAAAATAATAAAGGATTGATCGGATTTTTGAATATTTAAAATTTCCTAATATTTGCATAAATCTGAACTACTGATTTAAACAGGGGCGGCTCAAGGCAATCTGCTGCCTGAGGGGAAGGATGAGATGGTGTCCCTCCCCCCTCCCACAGAGCGGGCGGTGCTTTTTCAAAACTCCAATCAGGGACTGAACCAAATCAAAAAGCCAATTAGATTATATGGAGGAAATGCAAGATGTTTGCACACCAAGGAACTAAAAGAGAGCAAGAACCACAGCACAGTTTATAACACTAAATTATAACTCATTCTTATTTTGTTGTTATAAACTGCGTTATGGTTCTTGCTTTTTCTTTTTCAACATATATTTTTCATCCACAGTATCCCCTTCCTCAACAGTGGGTGCAGAGCAGAACCAGGACATTCACCCACAGAACTCAATATCTTAAAAAATAAAAATAAAAATCTGATTCTGATCATCTAACAATAACAACAAACATTCTCCAGTACCAGGCATATGGTGAACTAATACAAAACCCTACAACAAAGTGACTGAGTATCTATAGAGCAAATCTATTATACCAAACCATATCAGCACCAAACTCACATAAGGAACCCACCAAAAACTCACATAAGCAGCCCACCAAAAAAGCGTCACTGTTACTACTACAGTGGGCCCTAGAACAGGCCATACATCTATTTGAAAAGCTGAATATGTCAAATTACTACAGTATAGATCTTTATGTATAAACTCCAACAGAATACCTGGGCTCAGTCACACACTCAGAACACAAACCCTCACCAAATACAGAATAAGTAACCACAATCTAAAGTAAAAATAAAAATATGTAGACAAAATTTAAACTGAAACCCCAGGAAGCCAGACTCCTCAAGTAGTGCAACATCAGATAAATAAGATATGCAGTTCCCCCATACAGTGTAAAATATAAAGATAGCACAAAGTCCAATCACTAAAATGAAATAAAATTATTTTTTCTACCTTTGTTGTCTGACCGTTTTATTCTCTGATCATGCTGGTCTAGGGTTGCCAACCAGCCGGTTTTCAGCCGGCCTGGCCGGTTTTCCTGTGGTCGGGCCGGCTGCCGGCAGAGAACCGAAACCGGCCATTGAAAAGCCGGTTTTTTGCTCTGGCTGCGAGATTGGGAGCGGCCAGAGCAGAAAACCGGCTTTGCGCTTGCGATCGCGATTGCGATCACAGTCCTGGCCCCCCCTTGCAGCCGCTGCTGCTGCTTCTTACAGAGCAGCGGCTGCAATAAAGTTAATTTAAAAGTAAGGAATCCTGTGAGAGGCCTTCCGGCCCTATGAAACTCCTTCTGCAGTGCCCGCCCCTCTGATGTCATTTCCTTTTCAGCCAGGGACCCTGCAGAAGGAGTTTCATAGGAGCTGAGGGTTTCTCACAGGTTTCCTTACTTTTAAATTAACTTTATTGCAGCTGCTGCTCAGTAAGAAGCAGGAGCAGCAGCTGCACGGGAGGGGGGTACTACAAATGGGCTGTGATGGGGGGGGGGACCTGTACTGGAAATGGGTTGTAATAGGAGGGACCTCGACCAGAAAAGGACTATGGGGGGGGGGGGGACATGGACTGGAAATGGGTTGTGATGGGGGGGGAGACCTTGACTGGAAAAGGGCTATGATTATGGGGGCTAGGACTGGAAATGGGCTGTGATTGGGGGGCGGGGGCTAGGACTGGAAATGGCCTGTGATGTGAGGGCTAGCACTGGAAATGGGCTTATGAAGAGCTGGAATAGGACTGGAAATGGGCTGATGTGGCGCATGGGAGAATGGGACTAGAAGGGAGTGGATGCTGGGTGGGTCTAGAACTATAAGGGAACTGATTTTGGGGGAGGACTAGAATGGATGGGGAATGAGAATGGAGAGGGGAAAAATATTTTGTGTGGAAGAAAAGTCTATGATGGGTCGGGTATTGGGAGAGTAAGAGGGGCTTGAGAATGGAAGGGTGAAATTTAAATGGATGATAAAGGATAAGGAAAGAATTGGGGGAAAGAGCAAAAGGGAAACAATCAGTATGTTAAAGCAGATATAGAGAGAGAATGGAAAACATCTAAAAGAGAAGAAAGGACAAATGGATAGCTCACAGAAGACACGAAGAAACCAGAAGAAAGTGACTGGAGCAATTGCAACTGAAAAATGAAATGCCCAAACAGAAGGTAGAAAAATACTTTTTATTTTGAATTTATTAACTGGAATATGTCTGGTCTGGGAAGTGTGTATTGCTAACATCTTTGCGTTTTTGTTTTAGTGCAAGAGGAAATTACTTTATAGTTTTATTTCTCCAGTGTTGTACATTTCATGTTTGGATTTTGGGGTTCCCAGTTTAATTATTATCTGACCAAGGAAGTTAGCCTACATGTATCCTCGGTAATTTTTGTGGGTGGGGCTGGGGGCGGGGCAGGGTTGGGACTAGGGGAGGAGAATGGGTGGAGCATGGCGAGCCAAAGGTGTCGGGTTTTTCTCGGTGAAAAAGTTGGCAACCCTATGCTGGTCCCAATCTGAGGCTTCTGCTTTCCTGTCTTCTCTTAGCTCTCTTTCTGTGGTCTGTAGTCCATCTGCCATTTCTTATCTCTTCTTTTGTTTTCTTCACTTCTTTCCATCAGACTATTTCCAGTCCCAGTAACCCTTCTCAGTATTAGCCCCTTTCCAGTCCTCCCTCCCAGTACCTTTCAATGTCAACTTGCATTCCCATGACTGCCACTGGTGTCCATTCCCTTCCAGTTTACCTCCTTCCTCACTGTCCAGCTCCTTGTAGTCCAAATACTATGGCAGCCCCTCTCAGCATCCACTTCCTTCCAGTCCCATTCTCCCATCCTCTCGCATCAGCCCATTCGTAGCCCTAGCCCCCAGTTTTCTTCCAAGGCCAGCAGCTCTATCCTCCACCCCCCCCATCATCGGCCCATTCCCAGTCAAAGCCCCCCAATCAGCTCACTTCCAGTACCAGTCCCCCCTCAACCCCATTACCAGTTCTAGCCTCCCCTAATCAGCCCATTGCCAATCCTAGCCTCCACTAATCAGCCCATTTCCAGTCCTTGCCTCCCCGAAAAGCTCATTTACAATGCTAGCCCCCCTCAGTCCATTACCAGTCCTACCCCCCCCCCCATTAGCCCATTATCAGCCCTGGCCTCCCCTAATCAGTTCATTTCCAGTGCTAGTCCCCATCAGTCCATAACCAGTGCTAGCCTCCCCTAATCAGCCCATTACTAGTCCTACCCTCCTCTAATCAGCCCATTTCCAGGAGCAGAGCACAAAGGTTCCCAGCCAGCCTGTAGCAAGTAGGGAGAATAGTTCCTGTCTCCATTCCCTCCCTGAGAGTCCTTCAGCCAGGCATAGAAGAGCCCCCCTGAAACCTTAGGACAGGAAGAATCCTGATGTCAGAAGAAGACTCTGTCCCC
The DNA here is from genome assembly GCA_033557465.1 of Ichthyophis bannanicus. Taxonomy (NCBI): domain Eukaryota; kingdom Metazoa; phylum Chordata; class Amphibia; order Gymnophiona; family Ichthyophiidae; genus Ichthyophis; species Ichthyophis bannanicus. The sequence goes on from CM066043.1 coordinate 171,854,455, forward strand.
CCTCCGGCTAGAAGAGGGAATGACATCAATTGCCGAGTATGCTTCTCGGCAGCGCAGACTCACCTTTCCTTTCTATAGCAGCCGCGGTTCCTGCTTCTTGGAACCGCGGCTGAGGTAGCGAGATAAGCTTAAACACAAAGCCATACCAGTGCGAAGCCTTCCCATGCAGCTGTGTCCCGCCCCCAAAGGAAGTTGTATGCAAAGTAAGTTACTTCCTTTGGGGGCAGGATGCATTTTGGGGGAATTTTTTGCCGCCTGAGGCAGCCGCCTCACTTCGCCTCATTATAGAGCCGCCCCTGGATTTAAAGCATAACCAGAGAGGAAAGATTGCAGAGCATGGGCTCATAGAATTCTTTGCAACAATTCTGCATGTGTATGTATATACACACACATACACCCACGTGTACGTGTGTGTGTGGGGGGGGTGGTGAACTACAAGGAACGGTGGGTACAACCCTGAACAGGGGCATGGGGAGAGGTGACCTGCACAGAGCAGCAGGTGCACCTACTCTTGCTGCCTTGCTGGGCAGACTAGATGGACCATGCTGGTCTTTATCTGCTGTCATATACTATGTTACTATATGTGTGTGTATGTGTTATCTGTGTGTCCCTGAGCTGAATTTGAGTTGAGAAAGACTGTTTGTACTGAGCAGCTTCCAAACATTTGGCTATAAAACGTATTTGACCGCCCTTCACACTAAGGCACATCATGGCAGTTTACAATAAAAACACAGAGAAAACACACGGATTAAACATGCTACACTACAAACAAAATACAGAATAAATACAACAGACATTCCTTTAATTTGGAAAGAATAGAATGAGACATAGAGACTTGTTTACAAAGCCAGGTTGCGGATTCCGATCGTTATCGGAGTCGTGGCCCCATTGATTTCATTAGAGGTCACTGTCAATAGATTTCACAGGATGGATCGTATACTTTAACCACAGGTGCCTCTGGCCCACAGCAGCAGGTATTTTACCATGCTTCTTCACCATTTGGAAGCAGTACACATAGCAACTTCTTAGTTTCTCATCATTGTGCATAGCAACCATGATAAAAGCTATACAGTTCAGTCACTAGGTTTCACAGTAGAATTTACAACAAGAAAGTGAAATACACATCTAAAACATTAAGGGCTAGCCCTGCTGGGATAGGGTATGGCAGACATGGAGGGGAGGGTGTGTGTGTGTGGGTGGGTGTTTGACTGGGAAAATAGAGAAGGAACGGATGGTCTAAAAGAAGCAATTCCCTAACTGCTGTCTCAGCGTATCAGTGCTTCTATGATGCAGAAGCTAAACTTGATTCTCCCATAGATATTTCTTTTTAATGTTCTTTTGCCCACAACTAATTTAGACTCATTTTGTTAAATTTTCAGAAAGTTATTTTGCCTGCAAACACACAAATGGATAGATATTCTTAACCATGTCTGTACCGTCTGTATAATTTCTTCCCAACATTCCATTGGGTTAGAAAGAATAAACACAGATTTAGTACAGCTCTGATCTGACTTTGCTTATGCAAGTAAGTTAAAGTCATATGTTCACAGGTTAGCACTCTTCAGCTTGGAGAAAAGATGGACGAGAGGCGATATAATAGGAGAAAACTATCAATAATGAGTGGGCTGGAACAGGCGAAAGGTTGTTTATCCTTTGAAATAGTACTAAGATGGGAGAACACTCTATAAAAGTGATAGAAAGAACAACTGCAAATGCACGATTTATGCATTCTGACCAAATGGAAGCAACAGCAATCTGCAAACTATGGCATGCAAATGATGCTAGCTGCAAATAAGAGAACAGTCAAATAACACCAGCTTTAACATCAGTAAGATAAATTACAACAGTGTAATTAGAGAACAGATCTAATAGTGAAGGTCAGCCTTAATAAGGCAAGACGATTATAATTTATTCAAAAGTTTAGTGGTGTATGAGTTATGTTATACATTTATTCTCCAGCTTGTGATGCCTTCAGAAGAAATATTCATAGTTTGGAAAAGGCTGTCTTTAATTATTTTAAAGTGTTTAAAATACAGGGGATGTCTTAGCCCCGACTCTGTGCAGGTCCAACAATGGGCAATTTTGTTCTAGACTGAACATACAATAAGCCGCCTGACTGAAAACTGAACATAGTTTAGGACCAGTATCCAGAGGGTCACCATGAGTTGGCACAGACTTTATGGCCCGTAACAACAATAATTTTAATTGATTCCAGCTTTCTTCATTCTAAACCCTCTCCCCATGCAAACACGTATGATCTATGTCAGCAGAAAGTAATCAAAACAAGGGGCCCCTAATAGACAAGACTTTCTATGATCACCCATGCAAACAGGCCTCAAGAGAGAAGGGTTGACTATAGTATGGCCAACGGAAGAGTGGATACAAGGGAGGAGAAAATACAATATGGCCATAACATAGAAAGAATGCCCTTTTTTTTAAAGGGTAACAAGTATGAATTCTAAAACAGAGGGTAAAAAGAAGAGAGATGGAATAAGAGTGCTAAAAGAATGAAATAGTGCCGAGGAATCAATACATTGATATTTAGACCATTCTGCTTTAAAGGTTCTTTCTTCAAAAATGGTAATAAGCCTGGGCTCCAAAGGGCTGGAGAAAGTGCAGGTCTCTAACGGAAGGGAAAGCTGCAGCTGTGGAAAAGCCTGAAGCAATTCTTACTTGTCTTTCACGGCAGGAGTTGCCCTATAGAAAAGATCATTAGGTAGAGCGATGATTTGAGGAATTGGATCTGAACAATAGACATAAAATAACATTCAGTGGATTAGTACTGCTGTGGGCATGGGCTGTTTTATATTTTTTTTAAGATTTTTCCTCCTTTTATCATAAATAATGATCTTTGGCACTCTGTTCTATCGCTGCTAAGCCCACCAGTAAAAAGGGTTAAGATAGCATAAACGAGAACTTTGGCTAAATTACTGTATGTTAAATCTTCTATAGAGAGAAAAGTCCTACTGTTGTGCAGAAACTCCCTACCCCTTTCAATCAATTCTTGCTACCACTGGGCATCGAGCAGTTTTTAATTTGGTCTCCTGTAGCCTCTACTTCAATGAAATGGCACAGCAGGCACAGGACAGGCAGCTGCTGCTCAACGCTGGCTGGCAAAGCACCAGTGCAGACAACAGAAGAGGAGAACAGAGCCAGGGGAAGAGCAGGGAGTGGGTCAGGCACAACTATTTTCAGCCTTGCCCTAGCCCTTAATCATAAACTCAAGGTTCAAAGCATTGTTAGGTTGCTGGTCGCTGATCTCATCTCAAGGTGATAGTCACCTCTGGCCTTTCTGCAGACTGCAAACCTACTGTCCATCCATCTTAAAGCAGCTTGACACTGGCTTCTCTACCCATTTTACAGCCAACGAACATTTCCTATTGATTTATTGATTTCTGTCTGCCTGTGGAAGGAGCTCAGAACAGACTCTATGTGCTCTTGCAGCCTCCCGCATAGATTTTTTTCTCCTTTTTATCCCAGCCATGCTAACAGTCTGTGGTGAAGCAGGAATTAGACCATGCGGGAGCCCAATTTGCTAGTGGCAAACGTGCCAGGCTCTAGATAGAAGATCAGCTTCTCTCTTTCTTCCATGCTCTCTTTTCTCTTTCCCACCCCACATCTGCATCCCTGTTTTCCTAACACTTTCTTCTAAATAATCATTGCCTTAATGAATTCTATGGAACACCATGTGGAATGACACAGGATGCTGCTCAAAGGATGTGAACAATCCTCCTTTGCTACTGGAAAATAATCAGACGGTTTGCTCCATGTTCTCTGGCAAGCAATTGCATTTTTTCCTATTTTCCTTTTTCAGAGGTTAGAAAAAAAATTAAAAACAAATATGCATGATTTTAATAGGAATGTGTTAAATGCACAAAACTGTATCTCCAAAACAATTCATCTCTTGCAATTGCATTATTTATAGTCAGAGAAGCAAAATATTTAAAAGATAGGATTTGCTTTCTACCTATTCTGTAGTTTATACAATATGCAGGTTATTTTAGAAACCTTATTTGCTATTTATATGTGTAAATACAATTACTTAATGTACAGGTATAAATCGCACCCGCATGTAAGTAGTCCATAGAGAGGATGCACATATACGATTAAAATGGTCTGCATCCAGATTTACACCATCTCCCCAACAAAAATGGGGGGGGGGGAGTGCTTCTTTTGCCCTTCTCTTTACAGTCTTTTGTCCTTCATCCCCAGTCTTTACTTCCCTCTGTAGTTAACTAGCAACATCTGCCATTTTTCTAATCTAGATGTGTAAAGATACACGTGCAAGTGCCAACATTTACACGTATCAATTGTAAAATGCTGGCAATTAGACATGCAAGTTGCCAGGTTTCTGACATCGAGTTTTCCCTCATGTATCTTTGTAAGATGGCTCCTTACTGCTGCACATGGATACCCATCCCCAAGCGTTCTTCTATGATACAAGATGCACATCGATTTTACATCGGACTTACACGTGCCCACCCTCGGTTCTAAAATTCACAGATTTGCAGATGTTTTCACTTGGATGTCACTGCAACCACATAAACGGCCTTTCTAAAATGTGCCTTTACAGTATATCAACAATTCATATGGAGGCACCTTCCAACCTAGCCGTCCAGTCCCTTGTGTGCCTGACCAAAAGCGGGATGCCCAGAGGTATGCTGATCCTGTGGGGACAAGACGTGCCCGTGGGATCAGAATCAGGTCTATGGCCTGAATGTGCAAGCTGAGCCCTGATTCTGGTTGGCCTGCACACCCAAAAGATCCCCAGCTACCTCGGACAGGCTCCTGAATAGAGCCGCAGTGCCATGGCGTCCCGTCGCCATGGCACCGTAGCTTCATTCAGGAACCATGAATGCCGGCCTCAGCTGAATTTCTTTATTCCCCACGGCTGGACCCTCAATCTGGCCTCCCATGGCCAGGGTCTGGCTGCGGGGATCTTCCTGCACCAGACTACCCATTTATTCCAGTTCGGCTGCAGAATCCCCCGACGTCCAGGGGGACTTGTTCCACCTCTGCAGAGGAATAAGTCCCCAGTCTATGTTCACGGTCCTGAACATACCGGGCAGACTTCAGAATCAGCCTCGTACGTCTGGGGTCATGGTCTGCCCACGCCCCACCCTTTGTCTGACTCAGTGATGCCCCATTCCAACCGCATCTAAGCCTACCCATACAAACGCACTGTTCATACAGGGGGGCATTAGCCGGGGCCAGCAGAGGGGGGCGAATAGTTAGGATAGACGTCCGATCCAGATGTCCATCCCCACTATTCACTGTACTGAATAACCCCCATAGAGAACAGAAATGTGCAACCTGTACTGTCTGAAAATGTGTTGTTAAATAATATCACAGTCTGCATGAACCAATCAGAGCTCATTATTCCATGCTAGACTGCAAGGGAACCGTTTAAAATATAGCTTTAAGACATTGCTTTTGCACTATTTCACGAAAATAGCGAGACTACCCGAGTATGATAATATAAACCACTCCAGAACCCTTGGTAAGGGGTGGTATAGGAAGTCTTTTAATAAACAAACAGATATGCACACAGCATGTCTGCCTAGTTTACATGAAGAGATACACACGATATTGTATCTTTAATGTATACCTACTGTAGTGTATATCTGAGGTCAGTATAAGTTAGGACATATAAAGTTGGGGAAAGGAGGAGCTTTTCCGAAAGGACGGACTGCATCTTAACCGGTATTTAAAAAGGAGATGGGGAAAACTGACTAGGCATGGTTGTGTCTGATGATCTTAAAGTAGCTAAACAGGTAGAAAAGGCGACGGCAAAAGCTAGAAGGATGCTTGGGTGCATACGGAGAGGAATGGCTAGCAGAAAAAAGGAGGTGATAATGCCTCTGTATAAGTCTTTGGTGCAACCTCATTTGGAGTATAGTGTGCAATTCTGGAGACCGCACCTTCAAAAGGATGTGAACAGGATGGAGTTGGTGCAGAGGGTGGCTACTAAAATGATTAGTGGGCTTCATTATAAAGCATATGAGGACAGACTTAAGGATCTTAATATGTACACCTTAGAGGAAAGGCGGGATAGAGGTGATATGATTGAGATGTTTAAATACCTCCGTGGCATAAATGTTCAGGGAGAGAGCCTCTTTCAATTGAAAGCAAGTTCTGCTACGAGGGGACATGGGATGAGGGTGAAAGTAGATAGATTCAGGAGTGATATGCGAAAATATTTCTTTATGGAAAGAATAGTGGATCCATGGAATAGTCTCCCAGTGGAGGTGGTAGAGATGAGGACAGTAACTGAATTCAAAAAAGCATGGGACCAACACAGAGGATCTCTAAAGGTAAAAAGTGGACTGTTGTAGTTGTTGATATGGAAGGACAGACTAGATAGGCCATGTGGTCTTTTTCTGTCATCATGTTTCTATGTTTCTACTATCGACTGCCTGGCCAGAGTGCACAAATGGATGATGAAATGCTCAAAGAAATCAGGGAAGCTAACAAATGTTACAGTACAGTAATAATAATGGGTGATTTCAATTACCCCGGTATCGACTGGGTCAGTATCATGGCAGGACATGCTAAGGAGATAACGTTTCTAGATGAAAAAAATAACTGCTTCTTAGAGCAGCTGCTTCATGAACTGATGATAGGGGAAGCCATTTTGGACCTAGTCCTTAGTGGAACACAAGATCTGGTGCAAGAGATAAGGGTGTTAGGGCCACTTGGCAATAGTGATCAAAAGCATGATTGTGTTTGATTTAATAAATGAAGGAAGGATGGTAAGGAAATATACAGTACTACCTTTTAACTTTCAAAAGGGAAACTATGATAAAATGAGGAAAATAGTTAAGAAAAAACTAAAAGGATCAAGCATGGGTGTTTTTTAAAAAATACTATCTTGGATGCCCAGTCCAGCTGTATTCCACGCTTTAAGAAAAGTGGAAGTCCAAAAAACTGCCAGCATGGTTTAAAGATGAGGTCAGAGAGGCTGTTGTTGCCAAAAAAGGCATCTTTCAGGAAATGGAAAAAAGGAGCCAAATGACGAAAACTGGAAACAACATAAGCACTGGCAAGTTAGATGCAAGGCACTGATAAGGCAGGCAAAGAGATAATTTGAGAAGAATTCTCAAAAGGAAGCAAAAAAGTGTAAAAGACTTTTTCAAGTACATTCGTAGCAAAAAAATCTGTTAGAGAGTCAATTGGACCATTAGATGATAGAGGGGTAAAAGTGGCACTAAGAGGGGACAAGGCCATAGTGGAGAGACTGAATTAATTCTTTGCTTCGGTCTTTACTAAGGAAGATGTAGGGATTTTACCCATGCTTGAAATGGTATTTAAAGGTGATGCCACAAAAGAATTGAAATAAATATCGATACACCGGGAAGATGTATTACAACTATTTCATAAACTGAAGAGTAGCAAATCACCTGGACCGGATGGTATACATCCAAGGGTGTTGAAAGAACTGAAATATGAGACTGTAGACCTATTAAATCTGTGAGCTATCATTAAAATCATCTTTAATACCTGAAGATTGGAGGATGGCCAATGTAACACCAATTTTTAAAAAGGGTTTGAGGGGTGATCCAGGAAACTACAGACCAGTGAGCCTGATGTCAGTACCGGAAAAAATGGTAGTAACTATTATAAAGAACAAAATTACTGAACATGGGAGACAGCAAACATGGCTTTAGCCAAGAAAGATCTTGTTTTACTAATCTATTATGTTTTTATTGAAGGTGTGAATAAACAGGTAGAAAAAGGTGAATCGGTTGATATAGTGTATCTGGATTTTCAGAAAATCTTTGACAAGGTCCCTCATGCGAGACGTTTGGCGAAATTAAAAAGTCATGGGATAGGAGGTAGTGTACTATTGTGGATCAGGAACTAGTTAAAAGAGAAAGCAGAGGGTAGGTGAATAGTGGAGTACCCCAGGGATCTGTGCTGGGTCCAGAGCTTTTTAACATATTCATAAATGACCTGGAAATGGGAATGAGTGAGGTAATCAAATATGCACATAACCCAAAATTATTCAAATTTGTTAAAGCCCATTAGGATTGTGAAAAATTGCAAGAGGACCTTGATAAATTGGAAGACTGGGCATCCAAATGGCAGATGAAATTTAATGTGGATAAGTGGAAAGTTATGTATCTAGGAAAGAACAACGCAAACTATGGTTACATGATGCAAGGTTCCACATTAGGAAACACCACCCAGGAAAAAGATTTAGGCATCATCATGGATAAAATGTTGAAACCTTCTTCCCAGTGTGTAGCGGCGGCCAAGAGAGCAAATAGAATACTAGGTATCATAAGGAAAGGAATGGAGAATAAAACAAAGGATATTATAATGCCTCTGTATCATTCCATGGTGCGACCGCACCTTGAATATTGTGAGCAATTCTGGTCGCCATATCTTAAAAAGGATATAGTGTTATTAGAAAAGGTACAGAGAAGAGCCACCAAAATGGTTAGGGTATGAAGGATACCCCTATGAAGAGAGGCTGACAAGGTTAAGGCTCTTCAACCTGGAAAAAAAACGGCTGAGGGGAGATATGATAGAGGTCTATAAATTAATGATTGGAGTGGAATGGATAAACATAGATCGATTGTTTACGCCATCAAAATATAGAAAGACTAGGGGACATGCAGTGAAGCTACAGGGTAACCTATTTAAGAGAAAATATTTTTTCACTCAACGTTTAATCAAACTCTGGAGTTTGCTACCAGAGGATGTAGTAAAAGCTGTTAGTGTAGCTGGGTTTAAAAAAGGTTTGGACAAGTTCCTGGAGGAAAGTTCCATATACCATTATTAAAGGGGACCTGGGATATCCACTGCTTGCCCCGATACAAGCATTGTTGTACTTGTGTCTTTTAGGGAAACTGCTATGTACTTGTGACCTAGATTGGCCACTGTTGGAAACAGGATACTGGGCTTGATGGACCTTGATCTGATCCAGTATGGCATATCTTATGTTCTTAAGCTATTGCATATAAAGAGAATAGAAAGAGACTTTTTTAAGCAATTTATAGTTTTTAATCATACTGATTGTTATGTTTGATATTGAACTTTCCAATTGTTTCTATGACTTTGGAATGAAATATTGTTATTAAGTACCGTCCTAAACTGTTCGGTCTTCAGTCAGATACATCTCATTGCTGGCCTTCCTCTTTTGCGTTGACCTTCAATCTTGCCAAGCATGATGTTTTTCTCTAATGATGTCTCTCTTCGCATGATGAGTCCTAAGTATGGAAGTCAAAGTCTTGTCTTTCTTAAAAAAGCTTAGGTTTGATCTCCTCTAATACTGATTGGTTTGTTCTTTGGGCAGTCCATGGTATACACAGTATTCTTTGCAAGCACCATAATTCAAGGCATCTTCCTATCCAACCTTTGCATTCATATGACGTTATTGAAAATACCATGGCTTGAACAAGTCAAATCTTTGTGTGGAGAGAGACATCTCTGCTCTTTAGAATCTTGTCTAGGTCCTTCATAGGAATCCTGTCTAGATACCTAATGAAATTTTACACATTTATATTAATACAAAGTAGTATATCAAGAGAAGAATTGGGATTATGGAGCAGGGCTGCACATGGAAAAAATGTTTTGTGCTGTTATGAAAATCCATTTAGAAAGGGGAATTTGGGGAGGGGGGAGGGAGAATAAAGTTTTTTTATCCAAAAATTTGTTCTCTTTGATTTGTACTTCCAGCAAAATTGGAACCCAGGTTGAGATATGATCCCATGAGCTTTCATTTACAACATCCTGAGAACTTTTCCCTTCATTTAATGTCTCCCTACCCCCCCCCCCCCCCATGAACCTAGTCTGGTCATTACAGTGATGGTCCTAGGCTGGGCCTGGGATCCTTTCAGGACCCTGCTATCATGGACCCTCAAATCCAGACCCCCAAATGTCACCCTTAAGCAATGAGCACAACTTGATTCCCCTCAGCACTATTAACATTGCCTTCACAGTAACCCCAGCCCAATCCCCCAGGAAGTGGAAAGCGGACTTGGTGATTAACCATGAGACCTTTGCATGACAATACACAGCCCCATCATTCTGGTTTTCTCATTTGATTCATTTTCCCCCTGAAAACTAGTTGGCTTATTTGTATCTTCTTAGCACATTCGCTATTTTCACAACACATATTTCCTCTGAGGGTCATTATGGAAGCCCTATTTGTGCTTTGGACATCCGAAAATGGGCTTATAGATATCCAAAACACAGAGTCTTCTCCAGAGACATTATAGAAGCCATCTCTGGGGATGTCCCAGCGTGAGGACATCCAAGTCTGAACAGGGGCATGGAGGAGGCACAGCTGGGGCATTCCGAAGATCCTGACTGTCACTCCTGATCTCAGAAACATCATGGAATCCGGCATTGCAGCTAACGTTAGACCTGTGTGAACAAAAGTGCTCGCCTTAACTGAAAAACATCCAGAGGACGTAGAGAAGAAAGCACGCCATCATCCCCAGTAATCAGCACAATCTCAACAACAGCAGCAGTGGGATTTGAACTCTTGATGCCCTATTCTTAACCCCCTACTCTAACCATTAGGCTGTCCTAGACATCCTGGTACTAAACTACGGTTCTGGACATGTCTAGGTAGATCCCCTGCAGACGTCCACATCAGGCACGTCCATGTTTGTGAAATTGTGTCTGCACCTGGACGTGCCTGCTTTTTTTACCCAGACATTCTGGTTTAGACGTCCCGGATTGCATTTGGATGGCTCTTCTAAAATTCCCCTCAATATGAATACTTACACTAAATCAATACTAAAAGCATAGCTTAAAACACTCAAGTGACATAAATAACCTTGATACTAGTCTGTTAAATTTCTGTGTCATTTTGAAAAGGAAACAATGCAACACAACATAACAAAGATCATTGAGGTTTTCTAAGGCTTTGCTCACCTTTCATTTTGTTTTGAAAATAAAAGAAAAAAATGTAACATTTGTTTTGGTTTTCATTTTGCTTTTAAAAGAAAAACACATTTGCAGACACAGACAGCCCCAGAGCCTTCACATCCTGAAAGAAAAGCTTCCCTGACAAAAACAAACATGTTCTCCACTTCACCTCCTACCTCATCCCTTTAAAGCAGGGCTTCTCAGCTCAGTCAGTCATCAGGACACACCTAGCCAGTCAGGTTTTCAGGATAACCACAATGAATATTTATGAGAAAGATTTGCATAAAATGGAGGCACTGCAAGCAGATCTCTCTAGTGCATGTTCATCGTGGTTATCCTGAAAACCTGATTGGCTAGGTATATCCCGATGACTGGGTTGTGAACACCTGCTTTAAAGACAAACACATGGAAGATAACCTACTGATATATAAAAAATTCCTGTTTGAAACACTATTACCCTGCATTAAAGCATTAACTAATATGATTCTGCAGACTAACAAAAAATTCAAAATATAGGGATCAATATTCAGCTCCCTCAAGTCAGTATTTCTTTAAACGCCAGTTGCAGTGGCCAAAAAAAAATCCAGATATTTAGTGCTGGTATCTCATATTGTTCTGAATATCTAGATAGAGTGGTCACTGTCGGCCAAATATAATTAGGGCAGCTTTTTTGCTGTCCTAAATTATCTGGATATGTTTTCCACATAGTGGCAATATTTAGTCTGCTATCAGGGTAATAATTCGCACTGTGCCCTCGCTCTGCTCACAGAATAAGTATATTTAGTCCAAACTTCCATTTCAACAGCAATTTCATTTAATTTCATTTAAAAATAGAGGAAACATTTCAAAACCGTCCATACCTTTAAATAGCTCAGAAAGGGAAAACTTGTGAACTTGAATGGCATTGTCAGCGTCCATTGCTAGTTGAAAACTGCGCATGCGAGACAGTTTAAATGGAGACGACTCTGTCAATCATATGACGTATCCCATTCACCTAAAACAAGCCTCCCATTCTATCCGCATGTTCAAACCCTCTGGGATAATGGTTTGTAATTGATGTATCCAGAGTTGCTCAACGTATAATAATGCTCGTTCCTGTGTTCTTCCCAATTTAGATGTCAACACCTGCTCTATGCAGAAACATTTTAGATCTTTAAAGGTATGGACGGTTTTGAAATGTTTCCTCTATTTTTAAATGAAATTAAATGAAATTGCTGTTGAAATGGAAGTTTGGACTAAATATACTTATTCTGTTTGCAGTGCTTTTGTGAATTTCCCCTGATGAAACCTCCAGGGTGAAAAGCTCTTATATAGCGCGCTCGTTAGCGTCGGGGACTATGAGCTTCAACGGTTGGACTTCCCAAGTTTCTTATGATAGCCGAATGAAAGCTAAGTAATAATAACCAGGTATCCAGACCCCAGAAACCTCCTATTTCTGAGATTACTTTGGAAGCCACAAGTCACTTTTCATCGTTAAGCACTATAGTATTTAAGCTTTTTTCTGGACAAAAATTATTTTAAAAAACAGTGGCTGGAGCAATTTGCTAAGGTCGTTGATGTACATAGGGCAGTATACCATCTGGCGTTTCAAAGAGCCGGTGGGGGCCTGCAATTCTGAGACCTTGCTGCCACTGATTAAGTTCCTTGTTTTTCATTGGGAGGAGTAAGAAAATTGCCTAAGTCAATATACTATTACAGCATACTTTCTTGATTGAATGGGGAGTATTGCACATATTTGACATACTATCGCTCTCACGATAAAAGACCATCATTTGTTTAGATACTCAGTTCAACCAATGTTGTTTCCATATAACATTACAAAAACATCACAGCAAAAGGCTACAAAAATGTCCACCTCTGTGGGAATCAGTCAGCAAAACAAGAGTACATGCCCGTCAGTTCACACAAAGAATCCACTGGTTGCCACATCAAAGTCGCCTGGTTCTTATGGTGTAACTGCTTTGTCACCTGCAGTTCGAACTTCTGTACCATGCAAACCCTATTTCACCAGTACTTAATGACAGAAGAGTTGCATCCTTCCAACTGAAGTGCTAGAAAAGTTATCAAATCGAAAAGTTTACTCTGAATGGGAGTAAAGTCCATCTCAATTATTTGCAATTTCAAAACTACAATGCTTAAGCTAAGTCGCTGTATATAGGACGAAATAGGCCTCCACAAAAGTTGAATTACAAGCAAAACTCATGCGAGATAAATCACCTGGACTACCTTGGCAGTGTCAAACATTTCCGTCCTTAAGGCCCGCTCTCTAGAACCTCAATGGGCCACATTATTCTATGCATAAAAAAGTAAACTGGAGAATACTGCATAAAATAGAGGGACGATTTGTGGTAGGCCATAGCACCACCCAATCCATTATCTCTTCTGAGGCCCTTATATCCTTTTCCCACACTCGTTATAGCCCTACATTGGCAGTGTAAAACTGATCCCTTAGTACCTTAGAAAAAGCTGAGGCTTCATGGCCCTTACTAGAAATTTTAAGGCAAAATCCAATAATGTCCAGTGTCATATCTAGCTCTGGAAGTGATAGTTGACTAGTAGACATGCAATGCCACAATTGGAGTCACTTGAAAATTGAGATAGTGAAAGGCTATACCGAACACTGAGGGCCTCAAAGAACATCAGTCCATCCACATCCAAGATATGCTCTAGGAACCAAATATTCTGCCGCAGCCAGGTCGGCCATGACAGTTTCTTTGTTTCTGTTTTGATCCCAGGATTATACCATAAGGGAAGCTTTCTTGTATTATTCTAAGGACCAGTAAAACATTTATCAGGCACCACCAGAGCCTTCTGTGTACTCTGTACTGGAGGACAGTCCGGCAGGTGAAATGGAGGTGGCCACTAAGGGAATAGGAGAAGCTAGATCTGCCTCCACTTGCATCCAGCTAGGCAAGACCTCCCCTGTTCCAGCTGAAGAAACCAGAACCCCCCAGACCTTAAAATGGAAGCACAATGATAATGATAAAAATCTGAAAATGCTATGCCTCCCACCTAGCCCACCTTTGGAAGCCATAAGTGTCTGTTGTGCAATCCTAGGAGTCTTTCCTCTTCAAAGGAAACTTGTTAGCAGCAGATCAAATTTATAGTACACTTCCCTGGAAAACAGCATCGGTAACAGGCTCAGAAAATAACTGATCTACTTGGAAAGCACCATCTTCACAGCTTCAACCCTGCCTTACCAAGTCAACAGTAAGGGAGACCACCTCTGACTGACTCTGTCAGATATTCAATGGCACTGTCTGGATAGTGTCATTGACTATTACTGGATAGCCCTAGCTAGTGGCACTTATCTGGACAGCAAGTGCTCAGAAGAGCATGTAAAGGTGTGCATGTGTTCAATTTGTGCACATATGTAGCTTTTTAAATGTAAATTCTTAAAATATTAAATAAAGTATATTTAAAGCTAATATACAAATAGAGCGTGAAGTTATACACTCCTTTCTAGGGCTGGTGTTAAAGCCCGTGCCTAGATTTCTAAAAAATGTGCATAAATTATACAAGGCCGGTGCAAGGAAAGGAGGCACACTAGTGGTCTTCCATCCTGCCACCCCCCTGTTGCCACCCTGCTGCCGCTCTCCAAAGTGTGCAGCAGTGTCAATGGCTCCCAAACTGCGACACAGCACTTACAAATACACTCTGTCAAAGGGGGGCAGAAATGGCACATAGTAAGAGAAGGGAACTGCAAAGCAGGGCCAGAGTGTATTGTAAATGCTGCATCATGGTTCAGGAGCCATTGTCACTGCTACAGGCTCTGAAGAGGGGCATCAATGGGCGCCATATCTTAAAAAGGATATAGCAGAATTAGAAAAGCTACAGAGAAGAGTCACTGAAATGGTAAAGGGGATGGAAGGATACCCCTATGAAGAGAGGTTTAAAAGGTTAGGGATCTTCAACCTGGAAAAGAGACGGCTAAGGGGAGATATGAGAGGTCTATAAATTAATGAATGGAGTAGAATGTGTGCAATTCTGGTCGTCGTATCTTATTGTTTATTAATCATTTGATATACCGCTCAGACCAAAAGGCATTAAAGCGGTTTACAATACTATATCATTCGAGGAAATAGGAAAAGAACGCCATTTGTATGATAGGACAGAGTAGAGGAAGAAACAGTCAAACAGATAAGAAGAAGAACAAGAACAGCAAGTTACCACAAATACATCATGATCCAGTCCATGATATTAATGTATACTGCCACGGTCCAACGCCTAAGGGCCCTCTGGCGAGGCCCTCAGGTGCGGGCCCGCAAGGCGCGGGCGCACCCCCTGCAGCGGCGGTTTTACAGCCGTTGTTACTGGCTGATTAAAAAGAATATAGCGTTATTAGAAAAGGTTCAGAGAAGAGCCACCAAAATGGTAAAGGGGATGGAAGGATACCCCTATGAATAAAGGCTAAAAAGGTTAGGGCTCTTTAACCTGGAAAAGAGACGGCTGAGGGGAGATATGATAAAAGTCTATAAATTAGTGAACAGAGTGGAACGGTTAAACGTAGATCGATTGTTTACGTTATCAGAATATAGAAAGACTAGGGGACATGCAATGAAGCTACAGGGTAAACTATTTAAGACTAATAAGAGAAAATATTTTTTCACTCAACGTGTAATCAAACTCTGGAATTTGTTACCGGAGGATGTAGTAAAGGCTGTTAGTGTAGCTGGATTTAAAAAAGGTTTGGACAAGTACCTGGAGGAAAGGTCCATAAACCATTATTAAAAAGGGACCCAGGATATCAGTGTTTGACCCAATACAAGCATTGTGGAACCTGTGTCTTTTGGGGAAACTGTTAGGTACGTATGATCTAGATTGGCCACTGTTGGAAACAGGATACTGGGCTTGATGGATCTTGGTCTGACCCAGTATGGCATATCTTATGTTCTTATGAGCTACTTACTAGGCAATATGAGGAGTGACACAAAACAATGCATGTTCCTTTACCACGTTTCCTTCTTGTAATGCTTGCCTTTAGAACTGGCTCTCCTGGTCTTTACCTGCAGTGAGCCAGTGACACTACCAGAATGCAAAGATCATAAGAAATGCTTTATTGGGTCAGAACAAGGTCTATTAAGCACAGTATTCTGTTTCCAGCTGTCCACAAATACCTGGCAGTTTCCCAAAGAGGCACACAGGTTCCACAGTGCTTGTCCTGGGGCAAGCAGCGGATTTCCCGGGTCCTCTTTAATAATGGTTTATGGGCTTTTCTGCCAGGAACTTATCCAAAACCTTTTTAAACCTAGCTACACTAACAGCTTTTACATCCTCTGGTAACGAATTCTGGAGTTTGATTACACGTTCAGTAAAAATATATTTTCTCTTATTCAGGGGCGGTTCAAGGCAATCTGCTGCCTGAGGTGAGGGATGAGATGGCACCCCCCGAGCCGGGGGGAGGGAAGGCTTTCTCAAAACTGCAGTCAGGGACTGAACCAAATCAAAAAAATAATTAGATAATGTGGAGGAAATAAAAAGGATGTTAGCACACCACGGAACTAAAAGAGAGAGTGAGAACCACTGCACAGTTTAACACACCAAATTAAATAACTCATTTTTATTTTGTTATAAACTGTGTTATGGTTGTTGCTTTTTCTTTTTGAACATATATTTTGCATTCACAGAAACCCCCCCCCCCCCCAACAATGGGTGCAGAGCAGAACTAGGACATCCACCCACAAAACTCAATATCTAATTTAAAAAATATATATATATGATTCTGGTCATCTCACTAACAATCATTCTCCAGTACCAGGCATATTGTGAACTAATACAAAACCCTATAAAGGTTACAGATGATCTACAAGGCCAAATCAACCATATCATGCCAGCATAAACTTCCAAAACTCATACAACAAGGGGCATACCCAGATAAAAGCAGCACTATAAATACTGTAGTGGGCCCTAGAACATCCATACACCGATTGAAAAGCTACTAACAAGTCAAATTACTACAGTACAGATCCCTTCGTACAAACTCCATGTTAACAGAATTCCTGGCCTCAGTCACACACTCAGAACACAGATCCTCGTCAAGTACAGAATAAGTGAGGATAACCTAAAGTGAAAATAAATATATGTAGACAAAAATTAAACTGAAAGCCCAAGAAGACAGACTACATGCAATGCAATACCAGAGAAATAAAAGACTCATTTCCCTGTACTGTGTAAAATTTAAAAATAGTGCAAAGTCCAATCACTCATTTTGAAAATAAAATTATTTTTTCTACCTTTGTTGTCTTACCATTTATACTCTGATCATGCTGGTCCCGATCTTAAGCTTCTGCTTTCTTCTGTCTTCTCTTAGTTCTCTTTCTACGGTCTAGACTCCATCTACCATTTCTGGTCTCTCCTTTTGTTTTCTTCACTTCCTTCCATCTTGGATATTGATTTCTTTCTTTCCACCTTTCTTCTATTTATTTCTCTCTCTCTCTCTGGACACCCAGATTTCACTACTTCTTACTATCCAGGTCTCAGTCTCCCTCTTTTTTACGCCATCTACCTACTGCTTTTCAGCCTTCCCTCCAGTCCCATTCCCCAGCTCTTCTTCCCCTCTGTGTTGTCCAGCATTTGTCCTCCTTCTCCCTACTTCCCCCCATCCAACATTTGTCTCCCTGCTTCCTCCCTCCAGCATGTCTTCCTGTCCCCCCTCCCCTGTTGTCCAGCATTAATCCTCTTGTCTCCCCCTCCCCCTCCCCCCCCCCCGTTGCCCAGCATTTGTCTTCCTGTCCTGCTTTCCTGTTGTCTAGCACTTGTCCTCCTTTGTCCAGCATTTGCCCCCCGTCTCTCCCCTATCTCCCCCTTTGTCCAGCACTTGTCCCCGTCTCCCCCTTCGTCAGGCATTTGTCCCGTGTCTCTCCCCTTTGTTCAGCATGTCCCCCTGTCTCCACCTTTCTCCAGCATTTGCTCCTGTCTCTCCTCTTTGTCTAGCACTTGCTCCTGTCTCTCCCCTTTGTCCAGAGTGTCCTCCTGTCTTCCCCTTTGTCCAGCATTTGCCCCCCTGTCTCTCCCCTTTGTCTCTCCTTATCCTCTTCCTGTCCCCACTCCCTCCACCTGCACTTCTCATCCGGCACAGGATATAGCAGAATTAGAAAGGCTACAGAGAAGAGTCACTGAAATGGTAAAGGGGATGGAAGGATACCCCTATGAAGAGGTTTAAAAGGTTAGGGCTCTTCAACCTGGAAAAGAGACGGCTAAGGGGAATTATGATAGAGGTCTGTAAATTAATGAATGGAGTAGAATGGGTAAATGTAGATTGGCTGTTTATTCCTTCAAAAAGTAGAAAGACAATGTCAGGAAATACTTTTTCACTGAAAGGGTGGTGGATGCTTGGAATGCCCTCCCGCTGGAAGTGGTGGGGGCAAACACGGTGACGGAATTCAAAATGGCATGGGACAGACACAGTGGATCCCTTTACAGCAACAGGATAAAATCAAAATAAACTGAACCATCTAATTTCTCAACAAATAACGGTGTCCTACATGGAGGGGTGGGTTCACCCCTAAACAAAGACATGGGGAGGGGTGGCCTGCACGGAGCGGCAGGTGCACCTACTCTTGCCATCGTACTGGGCAGACCAGATGGACCATACTGGTCTTTATCTGCCATCATTTAATATGTTACTATGTTACTAAGGGGCACGCAATGAAGCTACAATGTAGCACGTTTAAGATTAATCAGAGAAAATATTTTTTCACTCAGTGTGTAATCAAATTGGAGTGGAGTGGAGGAGTGGCCTAGTGGTTGGGGCAAGGTACTTCAGGCCGGAAGGTCGGGGGTTCAAATCCCACTAGAGGACAGCAACCTTGGGCCGGAAGGACTGGGGTTTCTAGTCCCACAGGTGCTCCTTGTGGTCTTGGGCAAGCCACTTAACCCTCCATAGCCCATATTCCCTGTAAAATAGTTATCTCCAAGTTATAATGCCCTGTTCAATGTAATTTCAGTTTGTTCAATGTAAACCGCACTGATGCAGAATAGCACGGTATATAAGAGAATGTAAATAAATAAATTCTTGAATTCGTTACCAGAGGATGTAGAAAAATCTGGATTTAAAAGAGCTTTGGACAAGTTCCTGGAGGAAAAGTCAATAAACCATTATTAAAGAGGACCGAGGAAATCCACTGCTTACCCATTGGACAAGCAGCATGGACTCTGTAAACCTTTTGGGAACCTGACAGGTGCTTATAACCTGGATTGGCCACTGCTGGAAAACAGGATACTGGGCTTCATCTGACCCAGTATGGCATATATCTTATGTTCTTATGATTCTTACTATTCTTACTAGCACTCCTTGTGGCTTTGGGCAAGTCACATAACCCTCCATTACCTCAGAAGAAAGGCCTGGCAATCTACTTCTGGTCACACTGCCAAGAAAACCCAGAAGCTGCTGGGTCGCCAGGAGTCAGCATTGACTTGAAGGCACACAGTGCATTTATTTGGCATTATAAAGAAACACATCAATTATATTCACACAAGGCAAGAGAAAATGCTAGAGCTGTAAAATATAAAACAGTCCCATCAACACACACTTATCTGAAAAAGGAAGTGTTGATATATGTCAGCTTGTAAAGTCAAACTTTATTATGCATTTTAGACAGCAAAAATGAGCTGCATATCTTTCTTCAAGCCAAATGCATTCAGCTCATCCAAATATGTAAAGCCTTGCTTCCAAGGACTAGTATTTCTTAATAACTCAGTATCGTTTATTGTTGCCCTATTTTTATTACTTAATTTGAGTATGTATTGCATGCATGATTATTTGTGCAATAGCAGGCTGTTTGCAGAGAGATTGCAAGATGTGTTTTTAATAAGAAGTTTTGTTGTAGCTTTCCATAGCCCGCACCCATCTCTTTGTACATGTTTAGAAAGAGAACCAGATTTTACACTGGAATCTCATCTAGCTATGTCTTATTAATAAGAGAGTCTTAATATAATGTCTCAACACTGCTAATAATACAACTCAGAAAAATCTATCAGCCTTTCTAAATGGTAGGTATGCCATGTTTGCGGCTATATCCCAGCAAGGTATAGAGTATAATAGAATGTCTGTTTCATTCCGTCTCTCTCCCTCCTCCATTACTGCATCTCTTTCTCTCTCTCTCCCCCTTCCATGCACACTTTTCTATTTCTCTTTTATCCCTTTGCCCCTTCCCCTCCCCCCAACATACTCTCCATTGACTCCATATGCCTGGAAGTGGAGGTGTCTGTAAGCTCTGAAAACTGGATCACAGGGACAGCTTTTTGCTGGCCCTGGTCACGCTGATGGCAAGACTGATCGATCAATACTCTGTGTGACACTTTCAGTATTCATTGGAAGTGATGCCCTTTTCGAATGACACCCACATTTTATCGAGGGCAGCTGGAGTCTAAAAGCACCAAGTGTGTTTTTGCAGATATGTTTTCTTAGTAATAAACTTTATTTTATTTGTGTGGATCTGTGTGTTTGGAATTTCTTTTTCTTCCTTTCTACTGGGGCAGAGATTAAATCTTTAGACAGCTTTACAGTCTGACATTTAGAATCTGAGCCATTGCTAAGCCTGATGCTTAGAGTGACGCACGGCTACCTCATGCAAAACATACGATCCCTTTTCAATTCCGACTTCAAGGACAACTATCTGTGTAATAAAACTGTTCGATAAATGACCAGTACCAAATATGAGACCATTATACACGTTCACAGAAAGAATAAATTTCAATGAGAATATCGCTGCCTTGGTGCTGCCTTAATGTATTGCAACAGTTTTTAGAAATAGCATGCGTGCCATCGTTACACATTTAGGTATGCTGGTCATCTGACAATTGCATTATTAGTGTGAATTAAACAAACAAATCTCTAAAAATGAGGGATTTAGTGTCAGGCGTAAAGGAAACTAAAATCATAGAGATATGTGAAAACATTCACACGAAAAGTGAGCATGGAAAAAAATGTTCCTACAGGTACACGACTAATGCAAAAATCTTGTTTTGGCCTAGTTATCAAGGTAGCCAAATGGCAATATGAACATATATCAGCCAAATCACTGTTAAGAACATAAGATATGCTATACTGGGTCAGAACAAAGGTCCATCAAGCCCATTATTCTGCTTCCAACAGTGGCCAATCTAGGTCACAAGTACCTGTCAGGTTCCCAAAAGGTAGACAGATTCCATGCTGCTAATCCCAAAAGGTAAGCACTGGATTTCCCCGGTCCATTTTAATAATGGTTTATGAGCTTTTCCTTCAGAAATTTGTTAAAACCTCTTTTAAACCCAGCTATACTAATACCTTTTACTACATCCTCTAGCAATGAATTCCAGAGTTCGATAACGTCCACTCCTACCCTCTAGAACTCCCTCCCAGACTCCATCAGATCAACTAAGGACCTACAGACGTTTCAAAAACTCCTAAAAACACTTCTTTTCTCAGAATAATATAACCCTTCAATTCCCCCCACCCCCTCCCCCACCTCACTAAATCAACACATCCCCACCCCAACCCAAAACGATTGCATCTCCATAACCTGTTCTGTTATGATACCATATATATAGTTCAGATGCAACTTCGACGATACTTCTGTATTAGTCCCTAGCTGACCTGCATATAGTTTTATTGTACTATAGTTCAAATGTTCTCCGTTACCAGGTTTCTGAAAATGTGTTCAATGTAAACCGCCCCTGATCGATGGAAGGAGCGGTATATAAGAAATGTTAAATAAATAAATATTCTCCAATTAGACTTAAACATCCCCTAGTCTTTCTATGTTTTGAAGGAGTAAACAATCAATCTATGTATACCCATGCTATTCCACTCATTATTTTATAGGCCTCTGTCATGTCCCACTCAAACATCTCTTTTCCAAACTGAAGAGCCCTAACCATTTAAGCCCCTTCTCTTAGGGGTGTCCATCCATCCCCTTTGTCATTTTGGTCATTCTGTGTACCTTTTCTAATTCCGTTATGTCCTTTTTTAGAGATGGTGACCAGAATTGCACACAATATTCAAGGTGTGGTCACACCAGGGAGCGATACAGAGGCATTATAATATCCTTTGTTTTAGTCTCCATTGCTTTCCTTAGAATTCCTAGCAATCTATTTACTTTCTTGGCTGCTGCTGGACACCGAGCAGAGGGTTTCAGCATATTATTCACAGTGATGCCTAGATCCTTTTCCTGAGTGCCAATTCCTAATAAGGAACCTTGCATCATGTAATTGTAGTCTTGTAGTTCTTCCCAACGTGCATAATCTTGCATGTGTCCACATTAAATTTCGTCTGCCATTCGAATACTCAAATCTCCCAATTTATCAAGGTCCTCTTGCAACTTTTCACAATCCTCTTGTGATTTAACAGTTTTGAATAAATTTTGTGTCATCTGCAAATTTGATTACCAAATTTGAGGGAGGAGTGGCCTAGTGGTTGGGGGCAAGTTACCTCGGGCTGGAAGGCCAGGGGTTCAAATCCCAGTAGAGGACAGCAACCTTGAGCTGGAAGGACTGGGGTTTCTAGTCCCACAGGTGCTCCTTGTGGTCTTGGGCAAGCCACTTAACCCTCCATTGCCCATGTTCCTGTAAAATAGTTGTCTCCAAGTTATAATGCCCTGTTCAATGTAATTTCAGTTTGTACAATGTAAACCACCTTGATATCATGAAAGGCGGTATATAAGAAATGTTAAATAAATAAATAAAAAAGTTACCTCACTTATTGTTCCCATTTTCTGGTCATTTAGGAATATGTTAAAAAGCAGCAGGTCCAGCTCAAATTCCTGGGTTACCCCACTATTCATCTTTCTCCACTGAGAAAATTGTCCATTTAGCCCTACTCTCTACTTCCTATTTTTTAACTAGTTCCCAATCCCCAATAGTACACTGCCTCCTATCCCATGGCTTTTTTAATTTCCCCAAGAGTCTCATGATGGGCCTTATTAAAAGCTTTCTGAAAATCCAGATACACTATATCAACCTGCTCACCTTTACCTGTTTATTCACCCCTTCAAAAAACATAGATAGTCATGGTTTAATGGGACCAACATGCTATGTGTTTGGTAATTTTCTTCCGTATAAGGGTTTCTACCATTTTTCCGCAGTAGCAGTAATAAATAAAGGCAGTCTACCTTGCATCAAAAGCACAACAATGTCAGTGGGCATGGTATGGGCTGCATCAATTCAACGGGCAAGACCGACATACACAAAAACAGCATAGTGTCAGACGGCTGCCTGGGTGAGAATCTTCACAGTCTTGGCAAGTGCATATATCTATATGATTTGCAAGGGATTGTGGGCATAGCAGTTCATTCACACCAGACACAGCTGCTCACAATAATTAGTTGTGCTTTTGGGTAAAGCCAATAAGATATTTATTTATGGGGTTATTTCTCCCAACACAGATATGCTTGGTAGCACATAAATCAGGTTACTTGCTTTCAGTGTTAAACTTGGAAAAACAAAATCAGAAAACAACATTTGAACTTGTCAGGCAATCAAAGCAAAAGAAATAAGACCTGGTTGATAACAAACTGGTCTTTTCTGTAGGCTTTAGCTAATATTCTCTTAGCAATGTATCAAACAACAAACCAAAAGCCACAAAGAAAGAAAAAAACTGTTCTTTTCAGGTAAACTTCTTATATCTTCCCACATAGATTCAGAAGTGATTCTCTCAAAGCTCACAAGCAATTAGGTAAGGCTCAATTGCTAGCAGTTATCCAGCTGAAACCCCTTAGCTGGCTTGCTTTCTACTGTGTGGCTAAAAATCCTACACAGGAGCTTTTCTGAGTAGATTAAAGAACAAGTTTGTATTTCTTTGTGATGGTTGCTGTACTTTATAACAGAAAATCACCAAAGGAGTTTAGACAGAGAGCAGTCCATGTAAACAGATTCTTCATCTGCTATCATTCCCTCTTCTTCAACAAGCATGGGTTCAATATCATGGATTGGCACAGATGAATCTCCATGGAGCACTTTCAGGAGAATACTTGTTTCCCTGCTGTCTTTCAAGGTTATAGCTAGGGCATAGATCAGTGTTCATACCTGAGCTTCCATTGCTGTTAGAGTTCCTCTCTATATAGCCTGGCCAGTATGTAGTCCAGTTCTTATGTCCAGCCTTCCAATCCAGATCCCTGGACACTGGATCTCTCTTCACATACCTTCTGGCACAGGTCTTAGGGTCCCTTCCACGTGCAGCCGTCTCTCTCACAGGTACCGTCTGGAGATTCCTAGCTCTGCAGCACCATTCCTCTGGCTTTCCCCAGTCCAATGGTGTATGCTGGCCCTTGGAATGCCTCCCAGTATACGTACTGCTCTGGACTCTTCTAGACCTCTCAAAGGCTTTTCTCCTCTTTCTTCCAAAGGGTTTCTTTCCCTCTCTGTCCGTCCGGTTTGGCTTCTGCTTCTGATGATCCTTCTGATGATGAAGATGATCAAGCTCAAGTTGATTCTCTGTAGAATAAACTCTACCTTTATTCTGCTTAGATGAGTGCTCCTCCCTAACACAGCGCAGCTGTGCTGAATCAGGCCCTGCCCTTTGAGATGAGTGCTTAGGGATTACCTCATAGCCCTCCTGATTGAACACACGTTTCCCCACTTCAGCTCCTCTAATGGCTGCTGGAAACCTGGTGCATTCTGGGACTGGTAGTCTTTTATGGGAAAATTCTGTTTTCTTATTTCTACCAGAACTGACAGGTTGCTTGTTCAGAGTCACTTCACCTTTTCTATAGCTCCTTCCTGAGCTATGATAAGCTTCCTTATCACAATAGGTAAAAATACAAATAAGAACTAATACAAGCTAATACCACAACAGAGGTCTTGATCACCTACATGCCCATTTCCAGACATTCAAATCATAAATAGAGCTTATAAAATGACCACCATTGTAAAGACAGAAATACAGAGATGTCAGTAGTCAAAATACTTGTACAGTAACAGTCTTCTTCACTGTCCAACTTTCACATCCATATGACATTATTGAAAATACCATGGCTTGGACAAGTCAAATCGTTGTCCAAGTCCTTCATAGCCACTCTGCCAAGAGCACTGCATCGTTGGATTGCTTGTCAGGAATTGATGTTGCCAGTTGTAAGGATCTTTGTCTTCATGTTAAGATGCAGGCCCATTTTAAGGAGATAAGATGTTTTAGATCCTCTTCACTTTCAGCCAGTAGCATGGTATCATCAGTATAGAGGTTTTGATGAATCTTCTACAATTTCTTCTTCTACCTTAGAGATTTTCTATGCTTGTCCCATGATTTCTTGAATTCAGATACAGTCATTGTCTCCGCTACCTTTGCTGGGAGGTCATTCCATGTATCCACCACTCTTTCCAATAAGATAAATTACTCCTGAATGTATCCCCTTACACCTCCATCCAATGCCTCATCATTCCAGAGCTTCTTTTCATTTGAATGGGGCCCATCTCCTGTACATTTATGCTATGGAACTATTTAAATGTATCTATCATATCTCCCTTCTCCTGCTTTTTTTCCAAAGTAAATCTATAGAGATCTTTAAATCTGTCTCCATATGCTTTATTTTTTTTTAACTGACCATTTTAATAATTGCCCTCTGGACTGACTCCATCCTGTTTATAACCTGGACATCCAACGCTACTATTCCTGGACCGGAATGACCCCCTTGATGTTCCATTCCATAACTGCTTTAAACCTCCAATACGTCCAAGCAAGCAAAATCAATCACTTCCTTATTTCCAATCTACACAGGACAAGTGGAGGCCGATTCAGATCCCAGCACATTTGGCTGCTCTGGCTGGCCAAAACCTTGACATGCTGGAGTTGTACCCGATTCTGCTGCCATGGGGCCCGGACGTACCCATGATGGCAGAATCGGGAAATAGATGTTGTGGCAGGCAGCTGATTCTAATGCGGGGAATGTCCCACAGACTGCCCGTCCACAGCACACAGCGTTCTGGCTAGCATGCTAGTGCAATGGCATCCCATTGCCATGCACCGGGATGTCCATCCAGAGGCGCTGAATGCCCGGTCCTTGTGCTGGCACAGCAGAATGCCATCCAACTCGCTGCGGGAGCTCCCATGGCTAGGGTCAAGTGGCATTAGCACACCCATGGCAGCGCGATGAGGATTGGGGGGCTGCAGGGAGTGATAGCCACTCTGCTCGGTACTTATTCCCCCTCTCAGGGAAGAATAAAGTGGGTGTCCATCTCAGTGCCGGGGGACATACAGAGGCCAGACCTGAATGGCCTCTCTATGTCCTGATGCATGGCTCCACCCATGCTCTGCTCCGGCACTTTCCATTCTCTCCCCCATCCAGTGCTCTCCGTACAACGGCTCTGTATGTGCTGGGAGCTCTGGGGTCTGAATAGGGTCCAGGAGCAGATCGTGGGTTGGATGTTCAACTCTGACATCGAACGCTACTATTCCTGGGCCAGAATGACCCCCTTGGAGGTTCCATTCCATAACTGCTTTAACCTCCAATAAGTCCAAGCAGGCAAAATCAATCACCTCCTTATTTCCAATTTCAGATAGCCTAACATTTCTCACTCTCTTTTCCTTAATCTTCCCACTCTCCCTCTACTGTCTCCATTCTTATCTCTTCTTTACCATTCCCCTAAAACCTTATCTGCAACTCTACCCCTGCTTTCTTCTGAGCCCCCGAGAGATTTATAGAGTTATTAAGTTTTGTTTTCAAAAACATTGCAAAATCTGAACAGATAAATAACCCATTCCCTTCTTGCTAAATGCTGAATGGGATATTCCAGATGTGGTGTCATCTAGAAGTAGGGAGATCCTGGGTTCTCTACATGGAGAATTGTTCTGGCAACAGGTAAAGGAACCTACATGGGAGGGAGCAATACTGGACTTGGTATTTGCAAACGGGGAGAGTGTTTCTGATGTTATTGTAGATGAAATCTGGTTACCAGTGATCATCAGATGGTGTGTTTCAGTATTAGGACCCAAGTGGAGATGGTTCATTCGAGGGTCAAGAAACTTTGTCAAGTGATATTGTGGAAGGTTTGTTGGGATAGGTTTGCATCTTTGCAAATGATATCAAAATCTGCAAAAGGGTAGACACCCTGGAAGGTATGGATAACATAAGGAAGGATCTAGCAAAGCTCGAAGAATGGTCAAGAATTTCGCAGCTGAGATTTAATGATAAAAAATGCAAGGTCATGAATTTGGGCTTCAAACACCCAGTACAGTACAGGAAGTGAAGTACTTCAATGAACAAATAAAGAGCAGAACCTGTGGATGATTGTATCAGATTATCTTAAAGTGGCCAAAAACGTAAAAAAGGCGACAGCAAAAGCTAGAAAGATGTTTGGGTGCATAGGGAGAGGCATGGCCAAGCAGGGAAAAGCAGGCAACAGTACCTTTGTATAAGTCTCTGGGCAGACCTCATTTGGAGTAGTGAGACCTTAAAAGGATATAAACAGGATGGAGTCGATCTAGAGGATGGCTATTTAAATAGTCATTGATCTTTGTCAAAAAGCATATGGGATAAACTTGAAGATCTCAGTATGTTTAATTTGGAGGAAAGCTGGGAGAGGAGAGATGATAGAGACATTGAAATATCTCAATGGTATAAATGCATAGGAGGTGGCCCTTTTCCACTCGAAAGAAAGCTCTCCTTAAAGAAATAGTTCCGCAAAATTACCTACTCCTGAATCTATTTTCTTTCACCTTTATCCTATACCTGCTCATTGCAGAGCTTTCTTTCAATTGAAAGAGGCTCTTCTCTTGTGCATTTATGCCATCAAGGCATTTAAATGTCCCTATCATATCTCCCTCTCCTGTCTTTCTTTCAAAGTATACATATTGAGATCTTTGTCTCCATAGGCCTTATGATGAAGCCCTCAGTCTTCTGAAAACAGTTCAGAATTCACCTCTCTACTGTTCCTATTTCTCAGTATTTTCTAAGGTCCTGCTCCTGGCCCTTCACCTGTGGAACAGAACAGAAATATTTGTTAAGCAATTCTGCTTTATCCTCATCAGCTACTAAATATTCCTCCCCTTCACCCTGACAATACCACTGTTGCACTTCCTGCTCTCATTAACATACTGTAAAAATGTTTTGTCCCCCCACACTGTGTTGGCTATTTTTTGTTTTTATTATATCTTTGCTTTCCTGACTTCTTTCCTAGCTTATCTTCACTTTTCTGAATATTGATGCTTGTCTTCTTCTTTCTGTCATCTCTTGTATTTTATGAAGGCCATCCTCTTTCTCCCTCATCTTTTTAGCTACTTCTTTCAAGAACCATAGTGGCCTCCTTTTCCTTTAGTTCTCAAAAGAAAAAGGTTTGCTGGATGGGAACATTTGGAGAAAGTAAAACAACAGTGGGCAAAACTGAAAAGAAATATTTTAAGGGCAAAAAAACTTTTTGTTAGGAAAGTAAATAAAAGAAAGAGGAAAAGGAGGGTGATACAGTATTCAAAATAAGTAGCTGAAATAGTAAGAAAAAAAAAGGATAACTTTCAAAAACTATACGAGATCACAGAAAGAGGAATACAAACAACAATATCTGAAGAAGCTAAAGGGGAGCTGGTAGTCAGAAAAGCAAAGATGAGAAATGGAAAAAATAACCAATATAATAAAATATTGGAACAAGACCTTTTCTTAGGTATGTTGGTGACAGGAGGAAGCAAGACTCAATGATGATCTAGACAAATATAGAGGCTGATGAGGATACATTGGAAGTACTTAACAAATATTTATGTTTTGTGTTCACAAACAAAGGGTGGGAATAAGACCTCAAAAACAAAACACAAATAGAAATTAAAATGAGGCAGACCTCGAACAATCTTCAGAAGATTAGGTTTGTAAGAAGTTGTTGTTGTTGTTGTTTGTTGTTGTTAAGTGCCAGCTAAACTAAAAATAGACAAAGCGTGGGACGGAGCTTGCCATCAATCCAGATGGCCATTTGAGTTTCTTTCTCTAGTGGCCTTTCTGTAGAATCCTTGTCTCTCCAGCCTTCCCACCCATCTAGACGATTCCAACAGAAGTGGAGTCTTTATGCAGCATGTTGGCAATAAAATCGGTGAAGTTAGAATATTCTGTCGCAGCTGCACAGAGCGTAAAATGTACGAAACCAGAGTCCCCTTTCGCAAAGTAAAATGGTGGGGGCCAAGGAATTGGAGGAAGACCTTAAAAAAAATCCAACATATCAGCAAATGGGGAAGCCCTCAGCAATGTGAAGGCTGAGCTGGCCGAAGTTAAAAACCAATTTGCTTCACTCTCCTTGTGTTTGGACTTAGCAGATGCTAATATACAACAATATGAGGAGCCATTCCAGCACACTGGGTGGGATGCTAAGTGAATTGCACAGCTTGAGAGAAGTCTCAAGGACTTAAACAATCGTACACAATGGAGCAACATGCAAATCCTGGGGATACCTGAAGGAGCAGAAGCTCCTAATCCTATCTCTTACCTGGAACAGCTCCTGCCAAAGCTCCTTAATCTAGACTTTCAGTACCCCTTCTAAATCGAATGGGCCCAAAGGGCTCCTTCCTATCAGGCCTCAGGAATGAAGTATCCAGGGCCGATAATTTTGAAACTTTTACAGTATTCACAGGCACTTCAGATTCTACAGGCTGCATGCTAACAAGCGCCAATTCATTTAGAAGGCCAGAGGATATTATTTTTTCCGGATCTCAACAGGACTACCATGGAGCAGAGGAAGCATCTTTTAGCCTTCCACCCACAACTCCAAAAGCTCTATGCCAAGAATAGCCTGTTTTACCCTGCTCGACTCCATAAAACCTTGCACAACAAAACTCGATCTTTCATGGACCCAGCAGCAATGTGGGAGTTCCTTGCTGAGCCAGCAGAGATGGACACCATCTGACTCCCACTGCCTGTAAATGGATCCCCAGAATAGTGTTTTCTACCTTTATTTTCACTTGGAGATTGCCACTGTCAGCAAGTCATGGGCTATGGACTTTTGATTCTGCTTTGTTGGCCTGGTGATTATCCTCGCCCTTATAGTGAGCTATCACCCCTACTCAACCATGGAACATTGTCACTCCTAGTTCCACATATCTGTTGGTCTCTCATATGGATCTATGTGAATGTAGATATATTGATTGTCTCTTTCGGCTACATTAGATGCCCCTCCTTTAATATTGACTTTAAAGGATTGTCCTGTTTGTCCATATCTGGTACCAGATGCGGGCATACCATCCGAAACAGAGTTCATTCATTTTGTGTATGGTAGTGCGAGTATGGCTGTACAAGGGGACTGAGTATGTTGGGACACTGTCAGGGGTTGCATGTGTTGATGTTTTGTAAGTCTGAGAAGGAGGGAAGGGATGAGGGTATGCTCACGACTGTGTGGTGGGTGGGGGGAAGGAGGACAGTTTTTATTTATTTGTTGGGAATCCATCTTGGTTGCCTGCAATGTGCTGACTCCCCCTAGTATGTGGTGGTTGGATATGGTCATTGGGATGTTGTCCATAGCTTCTGTTTTTACCATTTATGTTTCTATTTTGTTGTAGTAGGTGGCTTAACTTTTGTCCTTTAGAGTCATGTTACCACCGCTGATGCCCAGAGAAGGAATGTCTCCAGCATCTTCTGAGACCCAACCTGTTCATGTCAAGAACCTGCTTAAGTATCGTTTCTATGACCACTAAATGGCTAAACCTCTTAAGTTCCTTTCTCTGAATGTCAAAGGGATCAACCATCCTGTGAAATGGAAAAAGATCTTGTTGTACTGACAAAGTATCAGTGGATATAGTTTATTTAAAAGAGACACATTTGCCACCCGCTGAGGAGCTCAAGTTAGGCTCCATCTCTTGTTATTGTTTACCATCTATGTTCCCACTACCGATGATCCCAACTTTTTTCATATCTCTAGAGAGCTTGCAGATGTGGCTCTGACTCCTTTAGTGCTAGGAAATTATTTTAATCTCAACTTAGACTCCATGTTAGATCAGCAGCTGGTTTGCTCACATTGCCCCTGGAAGGCTCATTTGGTTTTGCATTCTCTTCTGTCATCTAGTGGCTTAGTAGATCCATGGCGCCTGCAACACCCTATGGTGAATGACTTCACTTTTTTCTCTTTACCTCATAATTCTCATTCCCAGATTGATTTCTTTTTGTTATTCAAATCACTGTTGCCAGATCTCTTCCGACATACTGGGTATAGCTATTTCCGATCATGCAGCGATGACTTTGTCCTTGCATTTAAGCCCCTCGGCGTCTCCTAGAAAGTTTTGGAGATTGAATAAATCCCTTCTTGGTGATGACTTCTTTGTGGCAGCTATTAAACAAGCTATAAATACCTATTTTGACTGTAACTTTCCCCAAGACACCATAGGATAGGCCTGGTGGGAGGGTTTTAAAGCTTTTATAATGGCTCATAACACAAGTTATGCCATTGTAGTGTCCAAATAACGTAAACAGGAACTCTCAGATTTAGAGGATAAAATCAGAGAAGGGGAACAGATACTTATACAATAGCTAGACCCCTCCATTTTATTGCAGTTACTGCGATTTCAATATCAATATAATCTGCTGAGTGCCGAGGCCCATCAAGTGGCGACTACACAGCAAAATAGATATTTTGTGGAAAACAACTGTGCAGGGCGACTACTAGCCAACTCACTCAAGACGCGTAAAGATATAACCCGTATTGCTCAAATCGTGGGTGATGACTGTACTTTATCAGACTCAGGACACAGATTCTTGAGAGCTTTTGTAAATTTTATATTTCCCTCTACTCTTCAGAGGTTCAAGCTAGCCCGAATGATTTTGACCAATTAGGTCATGGTCTTGAATGATCTGCCCTTACACCGCTTCTAGTACAGGACCTTGATAGACCCATTTCAGAGCAGGACATTTTACAGGCTATAGAACTGATATCGTGGAGTAAAGCCTCAGGCCCTGACTGCTCCCTTTAGAATTTTACTGACTCTAAGAAAGAACTTATTATAGTTTACTTAGTACACAAACGCCTTTTACAGGTAGGTTTACTGATACCACCATAGTGGTTCTTGAAAAGCCGGGTAGAGATTCTCAAAAAGTAGCTAATTTCTTTCCTATCTCTCTGCTCAATGTAGATTACAAGATTTATGCTAAGATTCTTGCCTTTCGACTGAATAAAGTTATTACAAACTTAATACCTCCTGACCAGTGTGGCTTCATTCAGGGCCACGCCACAGCTGATAATAGATGACAGAGTAGGCACCCATTATCATTAGCCCAGGATTCTTCCTCTCCATTGATAGGGCCACTCTAGCATATCGAAGGCCTTTCTGTGTCTAAGGTAAGGTCTATCTGTTCCAGGCTCTCCGCTGGTTTGGGATTGGGGACATGTTTGTTATATATGCACTTCATAGGTCAGATACTGGCCAACTCTACCCTCTCTCTGCTCCTTTCCATTTGTCTTGAGGTACAAGGCAAGGGTGCCCTTTATCTCCCCTCATTTTCAATTTGGCCCTCGTACCTTTAGCGCTTTTCCTTCTCCAGTCTGCAGATATAGTTGATGTCTCCCTAAATGATCTCTCAATCAAGTTATCTGGCTATGTAGATGATCTTTTGCTATTTGTGACACCTTGCATCCTTACCTACAGTGCTTGATACCATTTACCGCTACTCACAGCTCTTTGGGTATAAAATTAATTGGACCAGCATGTCTAAGGAAGTGCTATAAGCCTTTTCGTTTCAATAGGTCGATTCTGCCTTCAAATACCTAGGGGTCCACTACTGCTCCATTTTACAGGCAACAATGGAATCAAATGCAGAGGTCCATATTTCCTTGGTCCAGGCCTGCATTAATCAATGGTCTCCCTTGGTGGGGTTGCTTACAGATTATTAAATGGTCCTGGTCCCCAAAATAAACTATATATTGAGTATGCTGCCACTGGTATTCCCTAACTCCTTTTATAAAAAGTGGAAAAACTGCTTGTGAATTACCTTTGGAAAGGGAAAAACCCATGAACTGCCCTATGGGAGTTAAGCTACCTACAGAGAAAAGTGGGATGCCATTTCCAGATTTTTGGTGGTATCACTACTCATATATACTTCGACAAGGGGTTTTCTGGTGCATGGACTCTACAAGTCTCTGCTCCAGCCTGGGCCCAAGTCGAACAACGGCTTATGCTCCTACACCCTATCATTTGCTTATGGGAATGTCTGTTGGGGGTCTTAAAGGACTATCTCCTGTTATTCCCTCTACACAATAGGCGTTCCAGGCCCTATTCTCGGAATATGCCCATCTGTTTTAATTCTCCTTTTAAAATATACACGCGCCCTATTAATTGGCATGCCTGGCAGACTCATGGCATTTGGACTACTAAGGGCTGACTCGTTTAAGACTTTTTCTGAACTTCAACAGGAGTTCGATCTCCCTCCGCAATGCTTATTCCAATGGTATCAGCTTAGACACTGTCTGGTACATTCTGGCAATAATCTGGTAAACCTTCCAGCTGATGGTGATCTCTGCACTAAAATGTGTAGGCTGAGTGGATCCAGTAAGCTTGTGTCCTTTTTTATACTATTTTTCATGAAGGCTCTGAAAGATCTTTCTTCTACCCATGGACTACCTCTGACTGGGCTGCCAAATAACTGTCCTCGGTTCTTTTTTTTCAATTCTCTAAAGTCAAATGCAAATAAGGAGGACTCAAATAAAACTAAAACACATGGAGCCCGATTCACGTAGGAGCACGTCCGGGCTATCCGGACAGCCCCAGGCAAGACGGGCCCATTTGGACCTAATTCTGCTCCATGGGAACAAAACGTTCCCATGGCAGCCAGAATCGGGCCTGAAGACGGCGTGGCATGCCCCTACCTGTTTGTGGGGACATCTTCCCCGCAGAATCCCTTGGCCACCACAGCTTGGCCTACCCTCTTTCCCTGCTGCTTGACCCATGGCTGGCCAGCCGGGGCCTGGATCTTGCAGTGGGAATCTTCCCGCACTCAGCCCTGGCCGGGATCCCTGGGCCCAATCACCGTATTGGTGCTGCTTATACCACCCTTGAGGTGGTATAAGCAACACGTCTCCATTGGCCCGGCAGCACGCACAGGGCTGTGACCTGAATTGGTACTGTGTATGCTGCCGGGCTGGCTTGCCCGTGCTCCGCCCTGATCCCCCCCCGGCTCTCACCATCCTGATGCATAGGACATATAGGAAGAGTTGGTGGGGGAATCAGGCTCCCACAACCCATGTTTCGGAATGGGGCCCATAGAGGATTATGTTAAAAATAGTACTACTTAAGGCCTTAACGGAGGAGCCCACAGTCCTGCAAACTTGTGCAGTTCCTGTAAAATCCCATCACCTTCGCTAAGCCAGAGCACTTCATTTTATTAGGGAAAAACTGCTACATGGTACAAATTCAGCTCTACATCAAGCTTTGTTTATCTACATGTTAAAGAATGCTTCAGCATTCTAAAACAAAAACATTCTGTCTTGTTCTCACAAACAACGTCAATCCAAAGTACAACCTTGGCTTTTATAACACATCTCTTTCCAGGCTACTAGGCTTCAGACTGTCAGCAACATTCCAAGCCATTCTGCATATTAACCCTTTCAGAGGGCCCTGGTACCCCAGTTCAAGTTACTTTCAACAGGCTCCAGTCGTATATGCCTGGAAACAGAGCATTTGTGGGAGATGGATGCTAGAGCTTTGTTAATGCGTCAGCATTGGAATCGGTTTTGGGGTCATTTGCCTCGTATCTCCTACTCCATTTCTCTCACACAAACACTTTACTTTTTGGCCCATAGAGCATTTATCACTCTGGTGACTCTTACAAAGTGGAATTCCCACACTGGCAATCGATGCTGGTCTTGTGCCACTCATATTGACACCCTTTTACATATGATTTTGGAGTGTCCCAATCTCCTGTGTTTTTGGCACTAAGTTTGGTCACAAATAGTATCTTACATATCAATGAAACACGAACCCTAGATATTGTCATTTATTGCTCAGCGGTAGGTATACTTCTCTGCATAGGAAAGATGTTTATATATTTGATTTAATGATCAGTATTGCCATTAAACTTATTTTCTAACCTATTTCATTGTTGCATTGGTAATATGGACAAATGGAAAACGTTGGATGACTTTATATCCTTTGCTACCTGATCTCATCTACTACTGCTTATGTTCCTTTACTATGAATCTTCTTGTTGTATCAGGAAGCCAGGGGCAAGAGGAGGGATTAATACTATAGTTCAAATTATTGCATTTGTTATAAAATTTAAATAAATGCTTTAAAAAATAGACAAAGCAATGGGGAGAGATGGGATTCATCCAAGGGTATTGAAGGAACTTAGGGAAGTACTGGTGGCTCTGAACTTCTCAATGCTTCTTTTGAGTCAGAAGCGATCCCAGAGGATTAGAGATGGGCACGAATGGTTTCTGTCCAAAAGCGCAGAAGCAAGGAAGAGATTAGGAACTACAGACGTTAATTTGACCTGTGAGGTGAGTAAATTGATGGAAACACTGCTAATGCATAGGATAGTGCAGTTTCTGGAACCCAGGGAATTACAGGATCTGAAACACCATGGCTTTACTAGAGATAAATCTTGTCAGATGAATCCGATTGATTTCTTTGACTGGGTAGAGAATTGGATCAGGAAAGAGCAATAGATGCTGGAAATCTAAATAACTCATACCACAAGACCGTTGACACCCTTTCTCATCAGCAACTTGTAAATAAACTACATGCTCATGGAATGGACCCTAAAGTGACTGATGGGTTAGAGACTGGTTGAATGGGAGGCAACAATGGGTAGTAGTAAATGGAAGTTTTTTATTTTATTGAAACTAACAACAAAATACAAACATCTCAATAGGCACATAGAAAAATACAAAAAAAAACTACACTAAATACAACTTAAAACGTGCTTAAAAATCAGCATAAAAAATAACAAACAAGGTAGTCTTAACTGAATATGCACCTACAACTTAGTCTAGGGGGTCTGTTTACTAAACGGCGCACTTGTACGGGGCGCACATGAGCGCTCTAAAAGATGTATTTAAGTGCTCTTAAGCGCCCCGTACGAGTGCGCGGCACATTAACGGGTCCCGCAAGCGTGCGCCGACAACGCGCACATTTGCGGGGCGGTAATGTGCGAAAGAGGCGTGCCAAGGCGAAATGAGGGCGGAGGAAGGCCCCCTAGGGGCGGAGAGACGGGGTCAGTGGGCGGAATGTGGGAGGGGAGAGACTCGCCGCACAGGAGCGTGCCCGAATCTGCAAAGAAATTTACCGCCAGTGAAACACTCGCGTTAGAGGTGCTGTGCAGGGAAAAGAAACCGTTTCCGTCAGCAATGTGCAGCACAATAGTGGAAGCCCAAAAACCGTGAGCAGTGTGATCTATGTGCACAGATCAAACGCCGTAATGTCACAGGGCACTAACCACACGGGCGCCGCGCACCTTAGCGCATCTGTCAATCACAGCTTCTGTTCTTCACGACGGAACGCCCACTCCTTATACGGCACCCGCTCGGTACCGCGGACCGCACAACACCGGCCTTTAGTAAACAGACCCCTAGGTGTGCCGAAAAAAAGCCATCACATTGTCTCTGGGATAATTTAGTAAGCTTAAAGATGAAAAACTGAAGAAACCTCTGCAGCTGAAAGATAATTACCCTTTATAGAAACCTGGCAGAATGCCATCCAAGTATAATACCATTCAATAACAGTGGTCAAAACCAAACTTTCCAGTATGGTGCTTAACCCATTTACTTTACCTATACACCAAGTCTCTATAACTAAACCAAGAAAAACAAGGCAGGGAAAAATACCTGGAAAGCAATTGACCCACTTGAACCTTGAATGCACAATGCAAAAGAAAATGGTCCATGGTCTCTTGGGTTCCTTGATAGTCTGCCCTGGGAAAGGCCCTGTTATTCTGGTTTCTATATCTTAGATTATCATGGACATATAGTCTACCATGGAAGGACATCCAAGCAATGTCTTGGAATGTCTTAGGAAATCTGATCATGGTTACATCCTGGATCCCTTGTTGGAAGATATCACTTGGACAATCCTTCAATGTCAGACGAGGTTGAAACCTGCCCCCCCCCCCCCTCAAAAAAATATGGGAAGCAAGCTCCAGCTATCCAAATCTTGCAGCAGGCCAGGAAGCAATTTCCACTTCCAGATAAGTCTAGCCAGGCAGACCTCCCCTCGACGTCTCGCAATTGGCACCCTATTGGTCTGGCTCCAGAATCTGCCATACCAGCTGCAAAGACTTACAGCCCACTAAGAGGGAGCTTTCAGTAATGTACTACTCAAGTTGAATTAAAGAAAAAAGCGAGGAAAAGAAAACAATAGGATTGATCATACTTAGTCCCCCTTTGCTAGGCCGAAAGTAAGTTACATTACATTGGATTAAATTCAATCTATTACCCCACACTGTACAAGGCAGCATAAAGAGACTCAGGAAACAGACAACAGTGCCTGATGAGAAGAAAAAGGGGAAGTAATAATCTTTTGATAAGTCAAACCTTTTCTGCCAAAGTAGCCTTTCAGGACTTCCATTGAGGAAGCCTCGTTCTGGCCTTGGTCAACTACTGGGACCAATTCTCCAGGGCAAAGTGCTGGGATCCAAATTGTATCCCTAAAACACTTGCTGAAGAGGTAGGGGCTTGAAAAGCCTCATGTTACACTGGAAAAGCATCAGCAGGGTTAGGTCCTAAATAAAGAGAATGACACTAAGGGGCATGTTTACTAAAGGTTAACGCATGCTCATTGAGAGTTGCAATGGTCCATAAAAATGAATGGGCAGTGGCATCATTTAATGCATGTTAACATTATTTAATGTGCATTAATGTTTAGTAAATATGTCCCTTAGTATTATTAACCAAGCAGGTACACAAGGACTGACGACAGTGTGCATTCAACGTTTTTAGTGTACCATGTGACAGATTTAAGGTGTGCTCTTTTTAAAGACCCCCTGAAGAAGGCTTTTTAGCCGAAACGCGCCGGGGCACAATAAAAAAGATTCTTCACCTATATAACTGTCGTCAGTCCTTGTGTACCTGCTTGGTTAGTTCCTTCCTTAGTATTATTGACAAGTGAATCGGAAACTGTGAAGTAGGCTTCAATAAGGATAACCACAACTGTTGCCTCCTATTTTCCCAAAAGAACCATGGAAACAATCGTCTGCATAGGCCATGATCTTAACTGGCTGAAGCCCAGGCAGTGACATTACCTTAAAGGGATTAGCTATAATGGTATGAAGAAAGGGGTCAATGGCAAAGGTATCTAACAAAGAGCTGAAGGGACAGCCCTTATGGAAAAGTTATCACCCCTCCATTTGCCGACCAGACAATGTCCAGCGCAGTATGCTCTCTGCCAGGTTCCAAAATCAGAGATGTTACGGAGTAAGTATAGGAAATAAAATCCCAGATGTTGAGGCTTTAATGGAAGAGGCTGACTTGGATTTAGTGATAGCTACAGAGACATAGATAACGGACAACCATAAATGGGATGCAATTATACCGGGCTATATTCAGGAAGGGCGAGGTAGGAAGAAGGGGAGACATAGGGGTATGTTTACTAAACCATCCTAATGTTACCGGCGCTATTTGCAGCGATAATGTGAAGAATGCCATATAAAGAGTGGGCGTTCCAGTCCTAAGGAAGCAAGAATATGTATCGCGCAATAGTGGGTGCCATGGCACGTTAACACGCGTTAACCCTAAGTACATGCCAGCACAGTGTTAGAAGCTATAATAATGTGGCCCACTGGTTACTGCAGTGACTGTGGAGGCAGAGATCATGGGTTCAATCCTGCAGTGGTGTAATCTAAAATGGCTGTCTGAGGCATTTTCTTTTAATTTAAATCAGTGCTGCCAGCAGAAACACCCTCAAAGTGCTGTAGCCTAAGGTGCCTCATAGGCACCCTATAAGGCGCCCCATAGGTCACATAAAGTGCCCTGTCTGCCAAGGCACCCTATAATGTGCCCTATAGGGCATTATATAGGGTGCTTTACAGGGCGCCTTATAGGGCGCCTATGAGGCACCTTAGGCTACAGCACTGTGAGGGTGTTTCTGCTGGCAGCACTAATTTAAATTAAAAGAAAATGCCTCAGACAGCCTTTTTAGATTACACCACTGCGGGATCGAACCCATGACCTCTGCCTCCACACTCATTTAAGTAACCAGTAGGCTACATCTCTATAGCTACTACCACACTGCTGGCTGGCTACAGAAAGACTGCAGGTCACCACACAAACTGTCTGCTGTGGTTACCAGGATAGGGTAAACCCACCCGTACCCATGATGCACTGCACATGCAGATCAGCAGTCTACAGCTGATCACAAGATGGGGTATGCACCCCCACAGCACCTCGGCCTGGTAGGGGGAATGACCGTGTGTGTTACTGGCACAGAGTAGCTACAGACCGTGACATTGTGCGGGTCCTGTGTTCACCCCGAGCGTGAGGTGGGGCACCCAGCACCAGGTCCGCAGCACCTGGCTTGGCTGAGATGGGGACCTGCAGCATAGCCTATCAGTGCCAGTGTGTGATAGGTAGTCCTTGCGGACACACCTAGGATACACCTGTGTCCATCTGTATTTCCCAGTCATGTCTAGTCCTTGTGGACTATGATGCACCCAGAATAGTGCATATCCTGTGTGGATTATGTAGCACCACCCAACCCGCCCTCTGTGGCTCAGGGTGGGGGGACAGGATCTCCGACCAACAGATCCACATTGTACATCTCTGCAATGGTGGCAGTAGAGAGGACCATCAACCCCAGTCCTGCTAGGGAACAGGCACCCTACAGGGCAGTCGATGCAGATTTGTACACATCACATAAGGCAATGGCAGACAGGCAGAATGCTGGAGAAGCTCAGCTGCCCCCCACCACTATCTGACATTCACCAGCAGAGGGCACAGTCAGTCTCCACCCGCTGCACCCTGCAAGGTGTTCCAGCCATACACATGCTAACTGCAGACAGTCTGGTAGCTAGTACATAATGCATGTTCCTGGAGGAACTGTGTGCACCCAAAAATGGGATGTGAGCACACACACCAAGCAGGTATGTCAGTGATTGGGCTGCAGAAAAGGGAACCCATAAATATCACTTGAGAGAAATGCTGCATAGCACTATGGGGGAACCTAGCCATGCCGTGGTCACTGCTCAGTAAGGGTGAGAGTGACCTCCCAGCATGACATGCTGTGGCCACCCTGTCCATGCAGGTGATGGTCGGGCACTACAATGTCCCAGCCATTGCCCTATACCCTGTGCAGATGCATCCTGCCCAGGCCACCCTGTCCGGGCCATACCCACAGTACCTTGCTCCTCATTATGCACATTGGCAGGCTAACACTGGAAACAGTGCAAGCAGTGTGGGCTCAGTAAGGTGTAGGCAACCACAACACACTGGATAGACAGACACACACTCCCACACCTATGCCAGCATTGTGCAAATATAGAGGTTTGTGGCAGCCCTGGCCGCCACACCAGTCCTGGACACAGTGCAGGCATTGCTATGGTACACAAAACTGTTGGGGTCACTCCCCGGGGTGGTAAACACTGTCAGAATCAATAACTGAAACACACTCCACAGATATCAGAAAGGTTGCTATGATGAATCTCTTTCAACAAATCGTGTTTAACTTAGGATTTGTTATCTGACATTAATCATAGCAAGCTTTTGATATATGTGAAACGTGTTCCCAAGTTTAGGACGGCATTGCTAAGGAATGCAGGTGCCAGTATTGGGAGATGCTGCTCCGCGCAGGGCCCAACAGCCTGACTCTCCATGAGGCATTGAATAGTGGAGCCTGTGGGTGTGGGTGTTTGTACCCCTGTTGGCCTCTGCTCTAGGGCTGAGTTTCCCAACTCTGGTCCTGGTGGGCCAAACACTGTTCAGGTTTTTATGCTGTCCCTAATGAATATGCATCAGATACATTTGCATACAATGGGGGCGGCGCATACAAATGCAGCACAGGCATATTTATTAGGGACAGCATGAAACCTGAATGGTGTCTGGCCCTCCAGGACTGCAGTTGGGAAACTGCTCTAGGGATTGCACAAGTTTATGGTGTCTGTGCTCTGTAGGGTAAAATATAGGCGTTTCAGGCATGTTTATTTTATCTGCAATAAAGGTTCCGTCTTTATTACCACGATTTAGTACTGGGTAAAATATGGGGACAGGGTTGGCAGAAGCCACAGCTGGGACTTGAACTTGTGACCTTCTGCTCCTGAACACACTGGCTGTGCGTACTGCACCAAACTGTTGCCACAGGGGCAGATCATTCCCTGGGGATACCATGACTGTTCATCAGACAGACCTTGTCTGTTGCAGTGCACGGCACCCACCTAAACGGGGCTTGGCCGTGGTCTGCTGTGGGCAGATGCCATTGCCCCCTCCGCCACCAGCACCCCTCCGCCCCCATGCTGACATGCCCTTATGCTGGTGGTGTGCAGTCCCAGGCCATCTAGTGTGCCGGTAGGCAGCTGCCTATGGTGTGGGTTGTCGGGTAGGGGTGCCTACATGGACATGCGCGCTTCCCCCCGGCACCGCTTGCCAATGTTATGTGCCCTTGGGGGTACCTGCTGGGTAATATCCCCTGTGACACTGTGGGACACACACTTGTGCCCATGTTGGACCCTCGTCAGTTGCTGTCTTGCTGCTTTACAGTTTCGGCATTCCTATGTGCCACCTAGGCATCTGCCTAGTCCGCACTGTGCCCCAGCTGGACCACAGCATAACAAACCTGCCCAATATAAAACAACAAAACCCTGATCACTGCTATTTCACTGTGGGATCATTCACTTTGTAGGAGGACAGAGCATAGCCCCTTCCAAACATGATATCTTCCTTTTTACGCTTTGTCAGAAGTGTTGCTTTATGTTTATCATTAATATCACTATTGGCCAGCTTCTTTATGGGGATTTCAAATGTGGGTCTGGTCATTTAATATGTTTATTTGCCTTTTTGGTTCCTGCATATGTATCACTACTATCACTTTTCTGGGTTTCCCTGGTTTTGCTGTACATTGCTGACTGAAATGGTTTCTCTCTCCTGCAAATGTGCCTCTAGCGCAAGGTTTTCACCGGCGCTAATTTTCA
Source organism: Ichthyophis bannanicus (assembly GCA_033557465.1). NCBI lineage: Eukaryota > Metazoa > Chordata > Amphibia > Gymnophiona > Ichthyophiidae > Ichthyophis > Ichthyophis bannanicus. The sequence continues at coordinate 171,896,313 of CM066043.1, forward strand.
GACCTTCATTTCACGGCATTAGTGTGCATGAGGCCTCTCCCCGCCCACTATCCGCCCATTGACCCCTCATCTCCGCCCCTGGGGAGCCTTAACGCCGCCGCAGACATTATCGCATGATACGTGATGTTATCGCACGGTAAAGCACCATTATCACACGATAACATCACGTATCGTGCGATAACATTGCAGCTGCGACGTTAGCGCTGTTTAGTAAACATACCCCGTAGTGGCACTATATATTAAAAATAATATTAAAACTACAGAATTATAGGCTTATAAGGGAAGAAATAAGCACTGTGGGTTAAACTAGAAAGAGGGAATAGGGAACCCATTTGCATTGGTGTGATAAACAGATCTCCTTCACAGGTAGAAGAAGTCGACAGAGATGTAATTTAAAATATTTGCAATATTACCATTAAAGAAGAATTAGTGTTACTGATAGGTGACTTCAATATGCCAGTTCTTGATTGGCGCACTCCTGCTGCAGGGTCATCTAGATGTAAGGAAATCCTGGATTCTCTACAAGGAGAACTATTCTGGCAACTGGTAATAGAACCCACGCGTTAAGGGATCATACTGGACCTGGTGCTTACCAATGGGGAAGTGTTTCTTAAGTTATAGTGGGAGATCATCTTGCATCCAGTGATCACCAGATGGTGTAATTCAATATTAGGACTAGGGTGGATAAAGTCCATTCTAAAGTGAGGGTCCTAGATTTTAGGAAAACTAACTTTGCCAAGATGGTACAATACCTCAAAGATTTGTTAGCGGGATGGGAACAGCTGGGGGATGTAGAAAAGCAATGGGCAAAATTGAAAGGGGTTATAGGGGTTTTTGTTAGGAGGGTAAATAAATATAAAAGGAAAAGGAGGCCACTATGATTCTCAAAATAAGTAACTGAAAAGGTGAAGAAAAAGAGGATGGCCTTCATAAAATACAAGAGATACTGAACGAGGAAGTCAAGCATCAATATTTGGAAAAACAAAGAGAAACTAAGAAGTTGTGAGGAAAGAAAAGATACAAATAGAAGAAAAAATAGCCAATGTAGTAAAATGAGGGGACAAAACCTTTTTCAGATATGTTAGTGAGAGGAGGACGTGCAAAAGTGGTATTGTCAGACTCGAGGGTGAAGAAAATGAATATGTTCAAGCTGATGAGGATAAAGCAGAATTGCTTAACAGATACTTTTGCTCTGTGTACACACATGAAGGGCCAGGAGCAGGACCTTAAAAAACAACCACAAATAGGTACAGAAGTGAAGAAAATCTTGAATGATTTTCTTAAGAATGTGTTCATGAGGAGCTAGCTAAACTATAAGTAGATAAAGCAATGGGGCCAGATGGGGTACATCTGAGAGTATTGAAGAAACTTGTGGAAGTTCTAACAGCTCCACTTTTTGACCTTTTCAATGCTTCTTTAGAGTCAGGAGTGGTCTCGGAGGACTGGAGAAAGGCACATGTGGTCCCTTTACACAAAAGCAGAAGTAAGGATGAGGTTGAGAACAACAGGCCGGTTAGTCTGACCTCCGTGGTAAGATAATGGAAACGCTGCTGTAACAGAAGATAGTGAGGTTTCTGGAGTCCAATGGATTGCAGGATCCGAGGCAGCATGTTTTACTAGAGGCAATTCTTGTCAGACAAATCTGATTAATTTCTTTGACTGGTACCGAGGGAGAGCCCTAGATGTGGTGTGCTTAGGATTTCAGTAAAGCCTTTGGCACTGTTCCACACAGGCGACTTATAAATAAATTGAGCACCACAGGAATGGACCCAAAAGTGACTGGCTAGGTTATAAATTGGTTGAGTGGGAAGTGACAAAGGGGACAGGTAAATGGAGCTCAACTGAGAAGAAGAATATTAGCAGTGGTGTGCCACAGGGATTTGCCCTTGGTCCGATTCTTTTTAACCTTTTTGTTAGTGATATTGCAGAAGGGCTGTAGGGTAAGGTTTGCCTCTTTGCTGATGATACCAAAATCTGCAATAGAGTAGACACCCAGGAAGGTGTAGATAACATGAGGAAGGATCTAGAAAAGCTTAAAGAATGGTCAAGAATTTGGCAGCTGAGATTTAATACAAAAAAAAAAAAAATGCAGGGTCATGCATTTGGGCTGCAAAAATCCAAGGGAGCGGTATAGGGGGTAAAGTACTTCTGTCCATGAAAGTAGAGAGGGACCTGAGCGCGATTGTTTCTGATCATCTTAAGGTGGCTAAACAGATAGAAAAGTTGAAGGCTGAAGCCAGAAAGATGCTTGGGTGCAAAGGGAGAGGAATGGCCAGCAGGAAGGAGGAGGTGATAGTGCATCCGTTTAAGTCTTTGGCAAGACCTCACTTGGAATATTGTGTGCAGTTCTGGAGACCACACCTTCAAAAGGATATAGGCAGGATGGAGTTGGTGCAGAAGGTGACTTCTAAAATGGTCAGTGGACTTTGTCATAAGGAATATGTTGACAGACTTAAAGATATCAATAGGTATGCTTTGGAGGAAAGGTGGGAGAGAGGAGATATGATAGAAACATTTAAATACTTTTGTGACATAAATTTACAGGAGAACCTCTTTCAATTGAAAGAAAGCTCTGCAACAAGAGGGCATAGGATGAAGGTGAAAGGGGATAGACTCAGGAGTATTATGCAGAAATATTGCTTTACAGAAAGAATGGTAGATGCATGGAAAAGACTCCCAGTGGAGGTAGTAGAGACCAGGATAATATCTGAATACAAGAAAGCATGGGACCAACACAGAAGATCTCTAAAGGAAAAAAGGGACAGATTGGATAGGCCATATGGTCTTTTTCTGCCGTCATATTTCTGTCTCTATGACTTGAATGTCATATGGTGAAAAAAAGAGAACTGCAACATCCCATAAGGTTCATGAGTCAAGGCTAGACAGAGGGCCCCTGAACCCACTCCCTTTCAGCCACATATAAGGATTTCAATGAGGCAATTCTACTTTCCTGTAGAAGACAAACATCAGCATCAAGGCGGGAGAGATAATTAAAAGCTAATAAAAACAGGCCCTGTCTCTAAGAATACTCACCATATTTACAGTGGCAAAGAAAAAGGAAGAAAGCCAAGTCATGGTTAAAGTGAGGTTTGACTCTTCTTCAGACAAAGGTCTTGTTCCCCACCTTCCTGCTTAACCGATACCCCTGCAGAGACCATGACATCTGGACTTACCAATACAATTTCATCTCCTTCTACCTGATCAGCTCAGGACTGTGAAAGCCTCTGTCCAATACCTTCCTCCAAAATACCTTTCAATTGCCCAATTTTCTGGTTAGTACCATCGATGAGGGGAAGATCTGGCAAGGGAGATGCCCGAACAGCCTCCAATGCCAGCATAAGTGTGGAATCAGAGATGGAAGGAAGAGAAGCAGCAGGAATGGAGAGAAAAGGGGTAGGGACAGCAAGGAGGTCAGACAAAGAGGAAGGAGGAAGAGCAGTAGAACCCACCTCATGATCTGATGGACGCTTAGGCAATACAATGGGCTCGCTGCCCAATAAACCCCGGTCAAGTGTAACATCATGCTTAGTTTTACTTGTCTTGGGCGCATCCTCTTGGTCTGTATTTGAATGAAAGGGAAAGCGCCCGTCGCCTTCTTCCCCTAGAACCTGAAACCTATTCTGCACTAAAGGCGCATCCTACATTGAAACTGCGGGAAGATGAGGCTGCTTTTTCTCCTTCTTGGATCATTTTCCCCTTATCACTTCCCACTGGGGAGGGGATGCTGGGCACCCAACCTCTTGATGAACTGAAGGTGTTTCTATGTGCACTACAGTACCTACAATGGGCTCCTCAGTTATCTGCTAAAAATCAGGTTTCTTCCATGACTGAGTGGAAGAGAGGGTGGAATCTGCATGTGGAGCCTTCAAAGAAGAAGGTACTGAAGGGGGACAGCCAAGAAGGACATATTATGGAATGCTGATGGGCATTTATGAAATGTGTGTCCCAGAAGGCCATATAGATTGCATCTGTAAAACCTTTTGTAGGAATTTGGTGTAGGTAACTTTCCTCCTTTACAGCATCTAATATGATTGCCCTCACCAGTATTATGACAAGTTCCCCCACAGCATGTACATTTTGGTACTTGACATACTGAAATATCAGAACGAGCCAGAGCGGTGGCATTGTCTAGGCTAGCCAAAGTAAAAACACTGTATGCGGTCACTACCTATATAAGCAGTGGAAGGAATGTGGCACTCAACATTCCCAGCCTGACATTTGCTTGTCACCCCTTCCCCCTCCCCCCAATCCCCCAACACATACACACTCACACTTAAGGATTCAGAGACTTTTGTTAGAGGAGTGTGAATGTCAACATACAGTAAAAGTCAATATGTGAGATCCATGACAGAGAAAGATTCATTTCTGACTAAAACAGTAACTGGGACCATATCTGACTTGGTAACTGGAATAGCCAAAAAAAATTAGACCACTATCCCTACTCTTTAAAATGCTGTTTTTCTCCCAGAAGATCTCCAAGTCTCTCCTGGTGGGAAAAATCACATCATACTCCACAGAAGCACTGGGGTGTATACAGGCAAACAGATCTTCTGGGAGAGAGCCCAATTGTAGCACTAATTTCAAAGGCGCATTTCTATGAGGAGGAGAGCCCTTCCCCAGCCACCACAATTAGGGATGCCAACTGGCTCCAAATGTGCCCAACAGACTTGATCCAGTCCTGTGTTTACCCCATTGCATGCAGAGACTTGTAATTCTAATTTTTTCCATTGTACTCCATAAGAAAAGGAAAACTACAAGTCCCTGCATGCAATGGGGTAACCCCAGAACTGGATCAAGCCTGTTGGGCACATCTAGAGCCAGCTGGCAACTCTAACTGCCATTGAACTACAATACTCCATTTTAAAAAGCCAGCACACCCGCCCTCCTTCTCCCATTGTCATCCCAAACCTTTATCGACAGCTTTCTCCCTCCCACCCTTACCCAGAGGAGTCCCCAATGTTCCTTCACTGCTGCAGTAAAAGAGCATTGCATCTGTGCTGTATCACTGCTGGAAGACGAGGCACTGCAGCATCTGGAATATCGTGCATGGAAATTTTAGTTCTAGGCAGCGTACCCAACAAAGCAATGTGTTTTTGAAGACTAATGGGAGCAGTGCAGTACCACAGTCAGTCATAGGAAAACCCCTATCAACATCATCAATGAGGGAGCATTCCCCCCCCACCCCCTTTCCATTGACTGGGCAGGCAGATCTTCAGCAGAACAACACTTCTTTTGACTATCATTGCATTTGCACAAGACAAACTGCAGAGCTGCCAAATTCCAGGAGTGAGATTTTAAGCCAGTCCTGGATTTCTGATCATCTCATCCTGATGCATTATGGGACCTGCAGCACTGATTCCAATGGGTACAATCAGGGACTACAAATACCACACTACATTACATTGCAACTCTGGAAACTAATAGCAAAGTCTGGGGTAGCAACAACTGTGTCTGTGCCAGTTCCCTCTCATGTTGGGTCTGAATTCAAAGGTATCACAAGAGGAGGAGTGGGGCTGAAACTCAGCAGCAAATTGTGAATAGGAATCAGTGGAAACATCAGCAGCAGGATCTTTAACAAATGAACAGTACTCACAGTTTCAGAGAATGATATGGATGGTGATTCATTTCTTAATATTTTTACAGCAGAACCAGACTTGGTCTGAGGCCTTGACCTTTGCCATTTGGAGCTTTCAGTCACGACAGTAGAAGTAGTTGATTTCAGACTCTGAGACCAAACTAAGGATAGGAAGCTCAGCAGTCATCTTGGAGCCAGCACCTTGAGCAGAAAACAGATCAGCTTCACCATCCATCCCCATCCTTAAACTAGGTACGTTCAAATGTTCTGATTCTTTCCCAGATTACAAACAAAATGTCAGTTAATAAAGATTCTGTATTTTGCAAAAGAGTAGATGCCAGGACTGAAGAGATCTTGAGATTATCTGTAGAAGTGGTAAGCTCAGTCTCTGATATAAAGCTGAGACTGGGCAGTTCAGTAGCCATCTTGGAGGTAGCACCTTGAGAAGAAAACACTTACTTTGAAGCATCCATATCCATCTTAGAGCTAGGTAAGTGCAATTGTTCAGATATTTTCTCAGGTGGTAAAGGAACATCAGTTAATACAGATTATTTAACTTGCAGAGCAGCAGATGCCAAAGCTGAGGGCTTCTTAGGACAACAGCTCCCAGCAGTCGGAACAAGCCCAGAAGGAGGTAGTAAAGTCTCCCGAAGGGAAGAAAGAGGGTGGTCCAGGTAACTTGTACAAACTGGATAAAGTTGTAGATGATCTCTGTTTTTGAAGGCTAGTCAGTTGGCACTTTTCAGACAACAGAGAGGAGTGAATTGGATCACAGTTCCTGAGAACTCATAGCAGTCTTTTGGGCGGAAGGTAAACTCTCTAAAGTGGTAGCCATTCTGGAAGCTCTCCCAGAGGAAGGAGTGCTCTCCTTCCAACTTTGCTGATGGAAAATTTCGCTAACTGCCCCACAGCTAAGTTCCTTTAGGAAGGGGTTATGATCTAATTTCAAAGCAAGTTGTTTTTTCAGAGAACACAGTTCCTTATTGAATTTTCCTAGTTTTTTGGCTGTAACATCCAAGCTCGGAATGTATGAATCTGTTGCTGAAGTTTTTCAACCTTATTGTCATGTTTCTGCAGACCCCTCAGAGTATCCACTATTTCTTCTAGTGTACCAGCCAAACCTATACTTACACCAGATGGTTCTGAGGTTTCAGCTTCATTAGAGGAACTGGAAAGTGAAGAATCAAGGTTTAACAGGCTAGGGATGGTGGTCAATTTAATGTTCTTTTTCAATCCCAATTCAGGAGAAACCCCCTTCCTACTATACCAGAGGTTCCCAACTCCCGTCCTGGAGGGCCAACCACCATTCAGGTTTTCAGGTTGTCCCTAATGAATATGCATGAGATACATTTGAATACAATGGGGGCAGTACATGCAAATGCATCTCATGCATATTTATTAGGGACCGCCTGACAACCTGAATGGTGTTTGGCCCTCCAGGACTGGAGTTGGGAACCTCTGTACTACACATTCTGGTAGATGAGGTGCTTAGTCCTTAAGACAGAGGTGTCCAAACCTGTCCTGGAGGGCCACAATCCTGCCAGGTTTTGGGATAGCCCTAATGAATATGCATGAGATATATATGCATTAGAGATAGCCTGCCAACCTGATTGGTTTGTGGCCCTCCAGGACTGGATTTGGAGACCCCTGCCTTACACCTCTGTCATTTAAGATTGTGAGTGGGCAAGGTACAGTTGTCCTAGACATCAAAAGGGTAGCTAGAATGTGTCACATTCATCCTCGATTCTCACCACCACCAAAAAGATGTCTAATGGACAATATTTTGGTGGTGGTGAGAAGTGAGGAGGAATGTGACAAATTCTATCTAACCTTTTTGATGTCTTGGACATCTGCACCTTGCCCACTCACAATCTTAAATGACAGAGGTGTAAGGCAGGGGTCTCCAAATCCAGTCCTGGAGGGCCACAAACCAATCAGGTTGGCAGGCTATCTCTAATGCATATATATCTCATGCATATTCATTAGGGCTATCCCAAAACCTGGCAGGATTGTGGCCCTCCAGGACAGGTTTGGACACCTCTGCCTTAAGACTATTCTATAGAGCCCTTCACAGCATACTGATAATCTGTTTCCCCAGAAGGTAGACTAACCTTCAAATGCAGAGGTCTTGTTAAGGACCAAAAATAATTTTCTACTTTCCTGCTCATGACTTTCTGGAGCCCTACTGGTTCTTCAGGTGGAGTGGAAGACTCCTCCCCCACTTGACCAGGCTGAGCCTGGGGTAGAATGATTCCCCCCAAGCCCCAGCATGTTGGCTGGGCCTCTCCCAGCCACTGCAGAAGTAGAGAGCTGAAACTCAGTGCTCAACTAGGCATGTCTGCTCTCCACAGAGTCAGGAACTCACTGTGAAAATAGTGGCAGAATATTGAGGAAGGTCTGCCTGGAAAGGTTTACCTAATTGCAGAAATACCAAAATCTGTAACAGGGTAGAAACCCTAGAAGGTTTGGATAACAACATGAAGAGGGATCTAACGAAACTTGAAGAACATTTAAGAATGTGATAGCTAGCATTTAATGCTAAAAAATGCAAAGTCATGCATTTAGGAAGCAAAAACACAAGGGAGTGTAGTGTACAGTATAGGAGTGAAGTACTTCAATGCATGAAAGAAGAGCAAGACCTGGGGTTGATCATCACAAATGATTTTAAAGTGGTCAAACAAATAGAAAAGGCAATGGCAAAAGCCAGAAGGATGCTTGGGGTGCATAGGGAGAAGAATGACTAACTAGGAGGAAAAATGGTGATAGTGCCTTTGTTTAAATCTCAAATGTGACTTTTTATTTGGAGTACTTTGTACAATTCTGAAGACCGCACCTTCAAAAAAAATATAAACAAGATGGAGTCGGTCCACAGGGTGTCTAATAAAATGGTCATTGGTCTTCATCATAAAGCATGCAGGGATAGACTTAAAGATCTTAAGATGTTTACTTTGGAGGAAAGGGAAGAGGGAAAATATTTCAATGTCTTTATCATATCTCCATGGTATAAATGCACAGGAGGTGGCCTCTTTCGATTGAAAGGAAGCTCAGAAATAAGATGAAGATGAAAAGGGATAAACGTAGGAGTAATCAAAGGAAATATTCCCTTATGAAAAGGGTGGTGGATGCACGGAAGAGCTTGCCTGTGAAGGAAGTGGAGACAAGAATTGTATCTGAATTCAATGAAGCATTGGGATGATGTCCGAGAGAAAGGGGTTGTGGACCTTGATAGTTCTTTCCTTTTTATTTCATGAATTTTCATGAAGCTCGATTAAGACAATTACAGAAATCATAATTATTTAAGGAACAAATACAAAGGAAATTATCACATATATCAAAACCCACATCAAGGGGAGTAGGAAAGCTAGGACTTTAATCTTGAAGCCAATATAAAATCAAAGCAGTACCAACATGTAAATTGCTAGAAATGTAAATAGTTTTCCCCAGTTTACCTCCATGTTAAAACCCTGTTATATGTAAACGAAGATCATATTCAAATGACCAAGTGTTATATTGTTTCAATGTAAACCGCACTGATGACAAAGAGCACGGTATATAAGAAATGTTAAATAAATAAATAAAATAAATAAAGCATCTATACAGAAAGAATCTCCTCTCTATCTAAGAAGAAACCAAAGAAGCACGTTATATAAAAATATTGGACTAAAACATAGGTACCTCTCAATTTCCTTTTCCCTGTAGAAACCTCTCTAAATGTGTAGGATTTTGGGAAACATATTTTACACCCTGCAGGGTTATAAGAAAACTTTGCAAGGGAATCGGAGGAAAGTACACAAGCTCTCAACTGAAGAAAAGATTTCTTGGTCGTGGAGGTGGAGTTCTGTCAATGGGGCTCAAAGATGCCTCAGCTAGAGTAATTGAGGAAAGATCCAAAGAGCTTACTGTAGCTTCTGTTGAAATTAAGGATCCTGTAATCAAATGCTTATCCGTCAGTCCTGATACACTCCCAGGAGTTGATTTTATAGAAGGAACTGCCTTACCTTTGTTCTTCCTTTTAGAGTCTCCTTTCGGCACCTCTCAGACCAGGAGAAGTTAGTCACAGAGGGCCCGATTCCACCTGGACGTAGATCCCCTCTGTACGTCCGGTTTGATTTTGGGATCAGAATCACAAACAGTCCTGCACAAGGCTAACTCAGTCAAGGCTCTTCTATGGAGCTGCCGGAGAAGAAATGCTCATACCCTGCAGCCCGACCCTTGATCTGGCCTCTTAAGGCCAGAGTCGGGCTGTGGAGAATGTCCTCCAGCCCCTGCCCCGCCCCATCCGTGCCCCGGTGTTTAAATAAAATCATGTCCAGGGAAGTTATTCCACTTCAGGGGTGGAATAACTTCCCCGCACATGTCACCGGCCCTGGATGTACAGGGCCGGCGACTGCCCAGACTCCACCCCCGAGCTGCCCCTTCCCTGCCTCTGTCTAACTTCCCTGCACAACCGGTGGGGAAGTTAGTCACGGCCAGATAAAGGCATGAATAACGGCGATGGATGTCCCGTTGGGCTGTCCATCCATGCTATCCATGACACAGAATAACCCCCAGTCTGTATATCAAAATGGCTGTACAGCAGGCAGCGTGGTTTTAAAGAGTCTCTGCAGGCACATGTTGATGACCTCACCAAAGAAGCAGGCCCAACACCTCATGGCGCTTCTACTTCATCCCTTTGCTCACTGGGAAGCCCCTCCAGCCACACATGCCGTCTTGCCCCTGTTCAGCTCCAAGGATCCTTCCTCTCCCAACTCCTTCATAACAGAGTTTAATAGTTCTTATGGATGGGGATAGGCCATATGGGCTTTATCTGCCATGAATTGCTATGCTCTGCCTATTCCTGCATGTTCAATTTTCCATCATCTGAAACAGATGCCTGGGTCCACCCTCCATTTCTTGTACCAATCTATTCTTCTTACTCTCCTTAATCAGGCGATGATACTAATATTTAGCTCTGTGCAGTGTGCCTCATCCATTTAGATCTACTGACTTTCTGCAGAGCTGCTTGCAATATCTAACCTGTCCCTGTAGCACCCTCAGGACCCCATGATACTCCTCTCCTCTCCTCCCCTCCTGCATGCCACCATCATTGGTTTGAACTCCATAATTCTCATTGCATACTACTGTAAGCAGCTCCTTATTTGGCAGCTTTAACCCTAGCTGTAGTACTGCAAGACTTGCTAGGGATCAGAACCACCAGTTTGAACCCAGGACGAACAAGGCAGGAGCGTCCATGGATCGCTCCTGCCTTCCTACTAACCCACTAGGGACACTCCCAGTAAATATTGGGAGGAATCGGGGTGGGGCTGGGAGGTCAGTGCTGATCGGGGGAGAGGGATGATAGATGCGGATCCTGATCGGGGGGGATCCTTTTTTTTTTTTTTTTTCCTTTCCATAGCTGGCTGCAGTATTCACAGTTAGCACATTATCCACGCATGCATTTATCATGCAGTAAGAGTCTGCCTTGTGTGGTAACAGCAGGGCAGTTGCTGGCCACACCCACAGCTGCTACCGCACAGGCTTTGCACTTGTCATGTATTCAATTTTACCCCTAAACCCCAGTAAATGCAAAACATTAACCACACTTGAGCAAACAAGCAGCATATGTATAATTGCAATCTCCATGTGTATTTTATAAAATATATAGTCCACGTATTTACACTAGCCTTGCAGCGGGTATATGTTTGTGTATTTTAATTTGTGTACTATTGGGGCTGGTTCTGGATGTGTATTTCTAAAGGCAAATACTTATGATCCCCTTCAGACAGCATTATTGTGAAACGCAGCTTGTGTTGGGACTTTTCTTTTTCTGACACTTTTTGGTGTGGTTTTATTTGCACATCTCGGCACTATCTGCACCAGCTTCATTAAAGAATTTAGTTAAGTATTTAAACCTTTTCAGAGTTTCTTGGATTTGGGATGGGCTTTGCCTTTATTTGATAATAAGATGCTTATACTATAGATGCTATGAAAGTCACATTGCCAGGGCCGATGCAACCATTAGGCAATTGCCTAGGGTAGAACGTTTTTGTGGGTGGAGGGCAGCAAAGAACAGTAGCTGAAAAAGTAAAACAATAAATCCTGACAGCCACACACACTCAAAGAGCCATCAGCACATACTTTTATTGGCAGGGAGAGCGGCACACACATACATAATGTATATGCAAAGTTACATATTTAAAAGTATGTTGTGGGAAGGGTGGTATTGTGATATCATGGGGGGAGGAAGAGCAGATACCCTCCTACCTGCCTATTCCTTTATAACCTTCCATGGCCCAATTATAGGATCCTACAGTAGTGGCATACCGAGCCTATTAGGCACCCGGAGCAGGCGCCCCAGCAGCCCCACGCACAGTGCCCACGGGCAAACTTACTGACTTTACTTGTTTGTTGTGTGACATGCTGCTGAATCCACTCCAGGCCTGGCCCTGGCGGCTGTGAACTCCTGGGCGAGACTTCAGGAGAAGAAAAAGCACAGGGCATGGAGCACAGGCAGCAGTGCTCTGCACAGCAAACAAGTAAAATAAGTTTGCTGCCGCAGACACAGATGTTATCCCCATGCGTGAGTTTGACTGGGAATTGCACTCATTATTTGCACCAGAGGCATTGGAACTCCATTTTCCATGGGGCAGCCAAGCTCCTCCCCTGGCACAGCCAACTCCATGAAGCTGCAATCGGTGGCCTTCCCCTTCTGTCTGCCCACGGGGATCCGATCTCCCATGGATAGAAAGGAGAGATCTGTGCCACGATAGTGTCCTCTTCTACCCACAGGGGATGGGATCTCTGTGGGCAGCCTGTTGCTTGCCAGGCCGTGATCGCCGGCCTTTTCCTACCTCTGCCTGAGGGAGATCAGATCCCATGGGCCGAAATAGGGAAGGGCCAATCACAGCAATGTTTTGGTGGAGTGAGGGCCCCTGTGGCCCACCCCTTTCCAATGCCTTTTTGCCAGAACCCGGTGCAGAGCGCTCCCACCATCCCACCCTTCATATGCCACCGGGAGCATATATGAACTTTATTTTCATTATTTAAGATTTATGATGTCATTCAAAAAATGATGTAGCAAAAAGAGTTTATTTTGCGCACTACTGGTTTTGTTTTTGGCACTGACTTCTCTTTTGTAAAATAGGCACAGTTGTAACAGTTTTTGGGCACCCTATTCTAAAATTACTCCCAGTATGTAGGTGCAATTCTTTGGAATGAGTAATCGCTTCCAAAACCTGTCCTGGGAACCCCACACCCAGTCGAGATTATATAATATCCACAATGAATATGCATGAGATAAACTAGCAAATTATGGATTTCCAATGGATGCGCTTTTAACTCATTTATCTCATGCATATTCATTGTGGCTGTCCTAGAAACCCATCTAGCTGTGGAGCTTGCTGAAGAGGCATGGGAAGCCCTTCCCTATATCTTCTAAAATAAGAAACTGGAATGGTGTAGCATTCGAAAAAAAAACACTTAAGTGTACTCGTAGAGCACTTTTTGCTATTTAGTGTGCTAGTTTCAAGAAACTCGAAGCCTGAACCAGACAGAACTTTCCTATGGTAGCAACTTGAATTAATATGGAAAAAAGGTCGGTGAAAAGAACCCTGTGTACAGAATGATGAAGTTTTTTCCTATTAACTTCATGCCGTCGAAAATTCTCAGTCTTGCATTTTGTTAAGTTATGAGTTGTGATCCAGAACTGATTCAGCTCTCAAAGACTATGATCATTAGAGCTGTATCATCTGTCACCTTTGGGTGATAATTAGAAAAAGAAAGTCAATAACAATTGTACATAATACTACTTTACCAAGATTTAAATGAGTTGTAATATTGTTGAACATCTGTATTGATGAGTCCAAATGTGCCATTGGCTAATGAGCAGAGTGCTTTGCTTTGATGTGATGCTCTCTCTTATTAATTTGATATACTAGAATACCTAGAAGTGAGAACATTATTTTTCATTATCATGAAGACTGAAGATGAGGCTTTTGAGCCAGGAAGGTTCTATATATGTTCTATATATAGGTTCGGGGCTTGACTTGCTAATCTTTTACCCATAGGGCATCTTTATTAAAGTGTAGCATTTGTCATACATTAATTAGCATGCGGTTAAGTGCAGAGACTGTGCACTAACCGCTGGGAGTGTGCCCGGCATGTCCTCTGCAGGTACTGCACAGAAAAGTTCCTTGCTGCACGGTAACATCATTCGCAATTAACACAGATGCACTTAACAGCACTCATTGAGGTGCCCTTAAATGCACCCCCACTAACTGCAACATTGACCATTAGCACACGATAATCTCCCCCCCCCCCCCCCCCCACTAGCTGCAATGTGCAGATCCACACCCAGTCCCAGTCCCATCATATCATAAGCAGTTAGCGTGGGATTTTTACCATGCTGGCTATTTTTTACCAAAGTCCCACAATAAGCGCTGTAGCACTTTAGTAAATATGCGTCTCAGTGAATCAAGCCCTTAGAATTTCTTTTATGCAATAATTTGTCTGCTATATTTAAAAAGAAAAACAAATACAACAAATCCACGTAGGGTCCGATATTTGAAAGGCAGTTACATGCTTTACAGACCTGTAAACTGTGTAACTGCCGCTGAACGGGATATTCAACAGTAACATGGTTAGGACCGCTGAATATCCCCTCTCTTCTCCCTTACACGCCCCAATGCTAACCGCTTAGCATCGTGGCATGTCGGGGGCGTTCCAGGGAGGAGCGGAGGCGGTGACAGTCCCTAACGGGCAGCAGCGATATTGCATGCTCCTGGTTAGGGACCTGTGGCTAAAAACCCATGCCTCTCTTTAAGCTGCAGGAGCTAACTGAGCAGCATGCAATATCACTACTGCAGCTTCCGGGCATGTGTGGCTAACCCAGATATTCAAAGCCGGGGCCGCATATGACCCAGGCATTAAATCCGTAGCGGCGCATAGCATAGCGGGCCCATAGTTCTGATTCAAGAATTACTAAGCTCACAGAAAATGGGCTCCGTAGCAAATAATGCATGCTGGCATATTCTGTTAGAAAATAGCACCCTAAATAAGGTTTTGCTCCCTGGGTTGAACAGACATCTATAGGTAACAGAGACTCTCTTGCTTCCATAGGCTATTGCCATACTGGCATACCTGGGGGGGGGGGGTATTTTTATTTTCACATAGGTCCGTTCACACAAGCATATTAAGGATTACCCCAAGAGAAAAGTACAAAAAAATACAATTGTCATTTTTCTTTTTTTATTTGGTTTGAATTGTTTATCTTCATACTGACATCCACTACAAGAGTAGGAAATGAGCAAAAAAAAAGAAAAACAGGTTGCAAACTGCTTACTGAAAGAGAACACTGCCTCCCCCCAATCCTTAACATAAGATCGCAAATTGAAAGCCTCCTCAGATGAAACAGAATTAACTTCAGAACGATGCTGCATTTCAAAAGGGGTCCCATCTAAATTCCTATGAAAATTCAAAAGTCGATTTGCTTAAGAAAAAAAAAATTGTTGATCGTTATGAATAATGCAACATGTGAAGACATATTTTAGATAGTACATGGAGATTAGAATTCCGACATCAGTTGGGACATACTTAATTCTGGCGATATTTTAAAAACAGTTCTTCCAAACATGAAGCTGTGTCTAACATACATGGGGACACATGTGCAGGCGCCAGTTTACAAATTTAAACATGTGCATGTGGGGCATTTACAAACTTAGCGGCCCTTTAACTAAGATGTGGTAATGGTAACCATGGGGTTTAGGGCTACCATATGCTAAGAGCAGCCAGCGCAATAAAAATCCCATGTTAACTGCTCTTGGTCCTTCGAGGCAGGATCAGGATGGGATTGGGACAGAGTGGGGGTGCCAGCCGGTATGTGGGATGTTGCCACAAGCTAGCTGTCATAATTGCCGATAGTGCAGCTGCCCTTAACACTAGGGGTCAGGTCCACTATTTTGGGGCAGGAGCAAGGGGGGGATAACTCCTGCCCCATCCACTAGGTACCAGGCCGATGCTGAGGTACATGCCTGGCGGAGTGGGGATTGATTGGGTGGGAGGAGTTTCTGGTGAGCAGCCTATGACCTGTCTGTTGCTTCGGAAGGAGTTCGGGTGGAGGATTGGGGGTAACAGGCACCCATGCTATTTGCCACTGCATATAATGCAGGGCTTGTGCAGTAAGGGTCTCTGCCCAGTGCAGTAAATGCAGGACAGATGCAGCCGTGTCCCTGCACGTACAGCACAGGCTTTGCACTTATGGTAAAACACTAATCGCACTTTAGTGAAAGGACCCTTCTGATTAGCTGCTCTAGTTAACCACACAGGACTCTATCCTCCTTAATCCCCCTAGTTTATTTCCTCATTCAAATTGAAATGATAATCCCCTTAATCTCTCCTGAAAAGAGTTGGCCGAAATGTACACATTTTTTATAAACCCATGAGTGCCGTGATGTAGGTGTAAATCCAGATGTCGAATTTTGAGCTTACATGATTTGGAAATATAGGTCATGTGGTCTTTTTCTGCCATCATTTTCTATGTAGTCTGCCCTTCCATTTCGCCTGCAATAGTCCCCTTTTATCCTTTAGAGATCATCCGTGCTTGTCTTGTGCTTTCTTGAATTCTTTTCTTGAAACGGTGACCACAGATGTAGATTTTTGACCCACCTAGGCCACCCTCGGACCATACCCTGAACACCCCTTCAAAGTTTCCAAATACGAAGAACACCCGCATATAAGCTACCCTTTCAGAAATAGCCACTTGCGCATGAATGTGATTTACACATGTATAGACCTGATCATAAATACGTAAATTGTGAACAGAGCTTCTAAAATAACCTCCTTATCAAGATATTTTAAGAGCTAAATTTGACCCTTACTGTATTATCGAACTGTGCATTGATAAAAAAATTAAAAAATCATTTCCATTTAGACTGTATCATACAGGAATCCAGTGTACTAAGGTTCCAACCCACAGCCCAGGAACCAGAGACCACATTTGTTTGGCAGAAGCCACAAAGGCTTGTCCTGCTAATAAGACCATGAGCAGCAAGAAGAGACTGCCTACCTTACCCCTCCACCCCCCCCCCCCAGAGGAATCCCTTGGACCAGCAAGAGGTGGGTCACCATATATAAGCTATGTAGCCAGACACACCCTTGCTGATTCAACAGTAGTCAGTGGGCCTGACCTGTGCTTACTGTCCCCCAGCTCCTCCTTACTGTTGAGTCTTTTTCTACTTAACTTACTGACTAGTTCTCCTGCCTGATTCCTGGACTGATCCATCCAGCCCTGTGCCTAGCTAACCTCTCCACCCTCACCCTTGCCCAGGGTAGGCCCTAACACTGGGTGCCACAAGAACGTAAGATATGCCATACTGGGTCAGACCAAAGGTCCAGCAAACCC
This sequence comes from Ichthyophis bannanicus, assembly GCA_033557465.1. NCBI lineage: Eukaryota > Metazoa > Chordata > Amphibia > Gymnophiona > Ichthyophiidae > Ichthyophis > Ichthyophis bannanicus. The sequence continues at coordinate 171,913,265 of CM066043.1, forward strand.
AGTATCCTGTTTCCAACAGTGGCCAATCCAGGTCACAAGTACCTGTCGGGTTTCTGAAAAGTAGCCAGACTCCATGCTGCTCATCTCAGGAGTAAGCAGTGGATTTCCCCAGTCCACTTTAATAATAGTTGATAGACCCTTCCTCCAAGAACTTGTCCAAAGCTCTCTTAAAACCCAGTTACACTAATAGCTTTTACTACATCCTCCAGTAAGCAATTCCAGAGTTTGATTATGCATTGAGTAAAAAAATATCTTTTCTAATTAGTTTCAAATATGCTACATTGAAACTTCATTGCATATCCCCTAGTCTTTCTACTTTTCAAAGAAGTAAATCAATCTATGTTTACCTGTTCCACTCCATTCATTATTTTGGAGACCTCCATCACATTTCCCCTTAGCCATCTCTTTTCCAAGTTGAAGAGCCCTAACCTATTAAGACTCTCTTCATAAGGGTACACTTCCATCCCCTTTATCATTTTTGTCGCTCTTCTCTGTACCTTTTCCAATTCTGCTATATCCTTTTTAAAATATGGTGACCAGAACTGCACACAATATTCAAGGTGTGGTCTCCCCATAGAGTGATACAGAGGGCTTATATTAAACTTGGTTTTATTCCCTTTTCCTTTCCTTATGATTCCTAGCATTCTATTTGCATTTTTGGCTGCCACTGCATACTGGAAAGAGAATTTCCACATGTTATCCATGATGAAGCCCAGATCCCTTTCCTGGATGGTGATTCCTATAGTTTGGGTTGTTCTTCCCTAAGGGGTAGATTCTGATTCTTGTTTAGCGGTCTGGACATCTGATACAGACATCTAGACCTGTTAAACACCCAGATAGTGCAGGGAGTTCTGTTCGAGGGTTGGAGGGGGTGGGCTGGGGGAGGAATGAGGGTAGGCAGTGGGCAGCCCCTGACCCCAGACATACAGGGCCAATTCTGAAGTCGGCCCTGTACATCTGGGGTCACCCTGGACATGGATGGACCACTGAACCCAGTGGAGACAAGGAAATGAGGGGTGCAGGGGATTCCCTGTCTGACCCTGGTCATGGAAGGCTGGATCGGGAGTCAGATTGTGGGGAAAGAAGTATGTCATTGGCGGCCTGTGATCGGAGCCGTGGTGGCATGGCAACAGGACACCATGGCAGCGCTGTTCCATTTAGGAGCCTGGCTGGGCTAGCCGGGGTTCTGCTGGGCATCCGGCCTGACAGAATCAGGGCCCAGCCTGCATGTTCAGGCTGGTAGACCCGATTCTGATCCCACGGACATGTCTAGCCACCACAGGATCAGAATCGGGTGCTACCGCTTCACACCCAGATTCTGACAGGCCAAACAGGGGCAGGACGTACAGAATAAAATTGGCCTCTAAGAGCATAACTTTGCACTGGTCCACATTTAAATTTCAACAGCTATATGGATGCCCAGTTTCCCAATTTATTTATTTATTTTATTTTATTTATTTAACAATTATTTCTATACCGCTCTTTCCCAAGTATCAAGTGCGGTTTACAAAGAACAGTATGTAATATGGTATGGGTAATATCATACCAAGTCATTTTACATAGAACAGGTGGAATTAGATACAGGTACAATATAAAGTTTGAACATAATTTATGAAGGTCCTCTTGCAATTTTTCACAATCCTCTTGCATTTTAATAACTTTGAATAATTTTGTGTCACCTCACTTGTTACTCTATTTTCCAGGTCATTAGTGAATATGTTAAATAGCAGTGGGCCCAGTACAGATCCCTGTGGTACTTCACTATTCACCTTTCTCCATTTAGAAAATTGGCCATTTAGGACTACGCTCTGTTTTCTGTCTTTCTAACATGTTCATAATCCACAAGAGTACACTGCTCCTAACCTATGACCTTGTAATTTCCCCAGAAGTCTCTCATGAGGGGCATTGTCAAAGGCTTTCTGAAAGGGTCTGGGCCAACTCCGTCATTTCGGCCCTTCTGCAGCTTTCTGAGGCCATCAATGAACTTCCAGATCACTTGTTTCAGGCCACAGTCCTCCAGCCAAGTTGAGGAAATACCGCAAAGCTGATTAACGTATTTCAAAGATTGTGTCAGATTATGGCACTAGACACCCCATAGAATACTTATGGTTTATGGTTTAGGCATTTGATATACCGCCCTTTACTTACGCATCAGAGCGGTTTACAGGTATATACTAACAGGTACTTTTTTATTCCCTTGTCCCCGAAGGGCTCACAATCTAAGTGTACCTGCGTGACATAGCTCATAATTATCAGATAGGAAAACATCAAAAAAGATTTTGTTATGCTATTACACTTTGGACGTTCCAGTTTCATTTGACAAATCTTGGCCTGCTCTGAGTTGTCTCATTCTGTTCTGAAAATCCAGATACATTATATCAACTGGCTCGCCTCTGTCTACCTGTTTAGTAAAGACTTTCCTTCACTAAATCCATGTTGGCTTTCCCCCAGTAAACCAGTGGAATAGCCTAAGGGCTAGAGCACTGGCATGGGAACCAAGATACTGGGGTTCGATTCCCATTAGCACTCCTTGTGCCCTTGGCAAGTCACTTAATCCTCTATTGCCTCATAAGAATCCAAGTTATCAAGTCCCTGTTTAATGTACATTACCATGTTTAAGTTACAATGCAAACCGCTCTGACTAAAATGATAAAGCAGTATAAAAAAACGTTAAATACATATGTGTTCAGTAATTATGTTCTTTATAATGTTTTCTACCATTTTGCCTGGTACTGACATCAGGCTCACTGGTCTATAGTTTCCCAAATCAACCCTGGAAATTTTTTTAAAAATTTGGCTTACAATGGCCAGTCTCCAATTTTCAGGTAATACAGATGATTTTAATGATGATTCACAGATTACTAATAGTATGTTTGTAATCTCATAATTCAGTTCTTTCAACACCCTGGGAGATATATACCATCCAGACCAGATGATTTGCTACTCTTTAGTCTATCAAATAGCTATATTTCATTTTCCTGGTTTTATCGAGATTTGTTTCAATTTCTCCAATACATCACCTCTTTGACTCAATGCCCTCTTTAACACATCACACAACTCCTCCACCAATTTGATCTATCCTATCATTGCAATATAATACAAACCCGTTCCTCTGCTTTCTACTTCCTGGCTCCAAGTCTCTGGAACTCGCTCCCCCCCTCCCTCCGTGCTGAAGACTCATACCCCTCATTTAAAACCCAGCTCAAAACTCACCTTTTCTGCCTTGCGTTTGATCCTCCTCCCTAGCCTACCCTCCCCCCCTCCTTTCCTCCATGTGTCTCATGAATGTCTGCTCCCCTTTCCCTCTCTTCCTTGATAGTATGCTTGTATGCTCTCTCCTGACTTAAACTACCACTCTGTTCTCAGCTTTTCTTTTCTTTCTCTCCTCACCTTTTTCTCACAATTTATGGCGTTCTTATTCCTTTTCCTTTTCTACAGCCGAGTGCTTGTTTTAATGAACTTGCCTGATTTTATCTATTGTAAACCGCTCAGATGCCTACGGTATTGAGCGGTATAACAAGTTTTAATAAACATAAACATAATATGTACCCAGGTTATCCTCCTCCCACCAGGTTTCTGAGATGCCAATTATATCTAACCTTTCATTCAGTGCTGTATATTCTAGCTCTCCCATCTTATTTTTTTAGACTTTTAGCATTTGCATACAGTCATTTCAAAGTTCATAATTTATTCATATAAACAATGTGGTTATCAGATGAGAGGGGTAATCTAGAATTTTTCAATTCTGTCTACTCTTTACTTAAATGGAACATAAAGGTGCAAGAAGAGTCCTTTTATTTAAAAAAAATAAAAACACCCCAACATGGCCATGTTTCAACACAACTGTCTTCCACAAGGGGACCTCAAAAAAATAGAAAAACATCACAATAAAACAGCAGCAAATAAAAAAAATAAATAAATAAAAGATAAGCGGAAGAAAATCAATAAGAACCAAACAATAAAAATGCTTATTGGACCATATTAAAAACCACATAAAAATGCGCTCTGTTGGCTTTCCCCCATTATCTAGTTAAAAGTTGTTCTAGCTCCTTTTTAAAGGTTAAAGCCAGCAGCCTGGTTACACCCTGGAAACGCTCCACTCCCCCTCCCCCCATCCTAAATGTTGTCCTGTTCCTAACAAATCCAAACCCCTCTTCTTTTTACTATCATCTCATCCACACATTGAGACTCTGGAGCTCTGCATGCCTCTTGGGTCCTGTGTGTGGAACAAGAAACCTGTCTGGGAGCACTACCCTGGAAGTTCTGAATTTCAACTTTCTACCTAAAAGACTGACCATGGAAATTAGAGCAATTGTGAGATAATCTCACATGCCAGCAAGATTCTATTCAAGATCATTCAGCAGAGACTACAACCATACCTGGAACAAGAACTGCCTGAAGTGCAAGTAGGGTTCAGGAAAGGACGAGGAGTGAGAGACATCATCGCGGATGTGAGATGGATCCTTGAAAAGACAAAAGAACACCATAAGGATATCCATATGTGTTTTATTGACTCGGCAAGGCTTTTGACTGTGTAAACCATGAGAAACTATGGGCCACATTAAGAAGCATGGGTATACCAGAACACCTGATAGTTCTCTTACACAACTTTTACATTGATCAAGAAGCAACCGTTTGAACAGAATTAGGAGTAACAGAATGGTTTAAAATCAGTAAAGGTGTACGACAAGGCTAATTCTTTTCCCCCTACCTCTTTAATTTATATGCATAACAAATCATCAGAGAAGCAAGACTTTATGAAGATAACTGAGGTGTGAAGATTGGTGGAAGACTCAACAGCCTTTGCTATGCTGATGATGCCACATTACTGGCTGAAAGTGAAGACAATCTGAAACATTTGCTTCTCAAGATCAAGGAACATAGTCTTAAAATGGGCCTACACCTTAATGTTAAGAAGACAAAGATCCTGAAAACTGGCAAAATCAATATGTTCATAGTTGATGGAGAAGAAATTGAAATAGTTGACAACTTTTAACCTACTTGGATCAACAATCAATAAAGAAAGGACAAGCAGTCAAGAAATCTGACGATGCATTGCTCTTGAAGAATAGCTATGAAGGACCTAGACATATGGATACAAAGGTTGGACAGTGAAAAAGATAGGAAGAAAATTGATGCCTTTGAATTGTGGGGCTGCTGACGAATACTGTGTATATCATGGACTGCCCGAAGAACAAACCAGTCAGTACTAGATGAGATCAAACCTAAGCTTTCCTTAGAAGCTCAGATGATAAGACTTTGACTTTCATACTTTGGACAATCATGCAAACAGAGAAATTGTTAGACATAATGCTTGGCAAGGTAGAAGGTCAATGCAAAAGAGGAAGGCCAGCAATGAGATGGATCGATACAATAACAGCAGCTATGGATGTCACTTTATCAACAAAGAGCCACCGGACTGACGACTGAACACAATTTGGGTCACCATGAGTCAACACCACCCGACAGCACTTAACAACAATAACAGAAACCGAAAAGATTAAATTTGGCTTCCAGAACCTCCTTCCCACACTTTTTTTTGTGTCATTGGTACCAACAAATATCAAGACAGCTGGCTCCTCCCTGGTACTATTTATAACCTTATGCAGGTGGTGCATGAGGTCCACCACCTTCGCACCAGGCAGGCAAGTTACCAGGCAATCCTCACATCCACCAGCCACTCAGCTATCTACATGCCTAATGATTTGAATCACCAACTATAATAACCATCCTATCTTTTCCCTCATGGGTGTATGGCCCTGGAGATGACACCTCAGTGCAAGAAGGTATTACATCACCTGGAGAACAGTTCCTAGCTATAGAATCACTTCCTGCCACATCAAGGTGATGCTCTCCTTTCACGTGACCTCTATCCTCCATGGCAATAGAGAAGTTGCCAGACTGGAGGTAGGACCTCTACTGTGTCCCTGTAGGTCTCATCTATATACTTCTCTGTCTGCCTCAGCTTCTCCAAGTCTGCTATTCTAACCTTCAGAGATCAGAATTGTTCCCTGAGGGTACAGAGCTCTTTGCACATAGCGCACATATAGGACCTCTCACCAAATGGGAGAAAATCATACAGATGACAATGCAAAAGACTGGATAGCCCCCATCTCCCTGCTAGACTGCTGTCTACATCTTAATTTTAAAGATTTGTTTAGCTATTTAAAGTTGCTCAGTTATTTAAAGTTGCTGGGAGAATGGGGATGCTTGAACCAATACCTAATAAGTTTAAAGGACTTTGTTTAATGTTCACCTCAAGATGAACTCAAAGGCCTTAATTAATCTGTTCCTAAGGCCTAATAACTTGCTGATGAAGATAGACAGACAGACAGTTAAATTTGAAAGTGAATAAGATCACTCTTTTCCCCTTAACTGATTTAAGTGCCTATAAAACAAAGATTATGTGTGGGGGTGAGGGTGGAGGGGGGGGGGGTGAATAAACACTAACTGAAATTTGACTTGTTATACTATCTCTAACTGATTTTAAGTTAATTGAAATTTCCCTTATATACCTGTTAAATTATTTCAGTTCATAAAAAAAGATAGGAGCAATCGGCGTACAGGCAGGGGTAAGACTGTTATCATCCCATGTTGCTTTATTCTTGCATCCCAAAGCACTGAGCTGTTTGTCCCCACAACTGTTTCCATATACCAGTGTGAAGCCCCACTGCTAGGAATGCTCGTAGTGGCTTTTGGGTATAACTGATGCTGGTGGGGGAAGGCGTGCCAGCAGGAACTTTGTTGTAAATTGCTCTGATACACCAAAGCATAGGGCACTATAGAAATTATTGTGACCTAGTAAAGGAGATCAACATGTAGGCAGGGGTAAGTCTGTTACTTTCCCCTTCCCTGCTTTATTTTGCATTCCACAGCACTGAACTGCTTGTTCCTGTAACTGTTTCCATATGCCAGTTTGAAGCACTGCTCCTAGAGGAAATCTTAGACGCTCCAGAGTATAAAAAATGCTGCCCAGACAGTGTGCTAGATGATGTAGCGCCAAAGGGGTGTCCCTTTTGTGCATCCCTTTGTATAAGAGTGTGTTTTATTTTGGGCAGGTCATTGCATAGATTACCTCCAAGATCTTTGTATATACCAATAGTTGAATGATTTTTCCTATCTGCATCACTGGTATTTGGCCTATTAAATTTCATCTGCTATTTACACGTCCAGTCCTCCAGTCTTGAAAGGTCCTCCTCATGACGTAGCTACTTATGAATAAATTTGTGTCATCTGCAAATTTTGGTCACTGAACTCACTGCGCCCTTTTCCAGATCATTTATAGGTATGCCAAAAAGCACAGATCACATATGCAAAGGGACTTTATTTACCAGCAGCAGTAGGTAAGATTTCTCTTTTTTATATAGACAGGTAGATATGCATGTATAAACAGCACCTCAGTTTCCTGTGACCAGAATATTATTACTCTACTCTTCATAGAATATGTTTCTTTTGTAGTAAACTGGTCTGGCCAAGAACCAGTTACTTTGCAGTAGATAAGATGTAGGTATAGACAGATTAACTGCTTCATCTGATACAAGCTTCTCTCCTCACTGCTAACATATTAGTGGTTAGAGGAGTGGGCTGCGAGCCAAGGAGGCCCGCATGCAGGTCCTGCTGATGTTCTTTGCGATTTTTGATCCAAGTCACTTAACCCTCCATTGCCTGAGGTACAAATTTAAGATTGTAAGCCCTCTGGGAAAGGGAAACACCTACTGTACCTAGGCATAACTTGCCTTGAACTATTGCTGAAAAGGTATGAGATAAAGGCAAACAAATAATACATAAATAAAAATGTTCTGCTCTCGCCAGCAGCATTTCTTCCCGTCTTCTCGGTCTTACAAAGTTCCTTCCTCTTGCATGATCTCCTAAGGTGGCAATTACACAGCCTCGTTAACTCTTGGGCTTTCTTGACCATTAGCTGAGCTTCCAATGGGCCAGGATAAAAAGTCACGTTCTCTTTTTCTTACTGAACAGGTTTCATATACTTTTCATACAAATAACATTATCCTATTGCATAAACTGGTGGCTAAGTCATCCACACTATGGACGAAGATGAAAATGTCACCTTGGCTAGAGACTTTTGGGTGCTAAGATTATTTGTTTACTAAAGGTTTCAGGCTTTGCAGTACAATTTCACTGGCTAGTTCCATCTCTGCTTTTCTAGTGATGCTTTTAGTTGACTCTCTCCATCCCCTGTCTATCTCTTTTAATTTGCCCTGGACATTGTGTATTCTGGTATCTTAGGATTGTGGGCTGGTCTCTTATTCCCCCTTTTTGCACATAATAGAGCCCTTTTCATTGCATCTGCCAATGGGGAGGCTTTTGTTTATATTTTAAGTAAACGTAAAAATAAATCTCTGAGAGCTTTATAATGTGCTTCTATGGTTTTAAGATTTGCCTGTAATTGAATTATAGGGCTTTCATTCACCATCTGGGACTGGGGTAGCTTTGTCTGTACAACCCAATCTGTTAAACATGAATGGTTCATAAGACATCCTAATTCAATCACGGGGACTTCTAGAAGCCTTATATACACTTACAGTAGAAGATGAGTTGGGGAAAACCATCTCTGCATGTGTCTCCCTGCTCATTTGGAAATTTCAAAGCATGGACAAAAGCACAGCACACATTTGTGTACTGCTTGATGCCCTGTCCTGTATGTATAGAAATGCATAACTGCCAGGTCACAGAACATAAGGATGGAAGATTAACAATGAAAATGTAATTGAATTCTGTTTGAATTCTTCTTCCAGAAACTTGCTTCAACCTAAGAACTATTCAGGTCTTTATTTTCCCCTTGGACCACAGTGCAGACTTAAATTTGCCTGAAAATATTCTGGCCAATATTTAACCATAGCACTCGGGGGGGGGGGGGGGTTCAAACGCTGCCAGCTGCAGTTAACGAGACTCCAGATATTCGGCACTGGTATCTAGATACTGACCAGCACTGAAATCTGGATTCAGCAGTCGGTGCCAGCAGGGCCGGCCCAAGGGTTTTTTCCACCCCAAGCAGAAGCCCCACCATGCTGTCCCCTGCTGAGCCGAGCTGCTACCACCGATTCCGTCTGCGGGGTGAGGTGGGGACGGCTTGATGCGCTACAGCGGCAGTCTGCGGCAGGCCATGTGTTCTGGCACACAAGGCCTGCCTCTTCTGACCCCCTTCGACACAACTTCCTGTCAGAAGGGGGTCAGAGGCAATAGGCCATGTTAGCTGGCAGCGTTTGTCTGGCATGCGCTAAAAGCACACCTTGGACACGTTGCCAGCCAGTGTAGGGCCATGCTGATTCCTGTGCTAACTGTGCATCCCACATTAGAGATGCAGTGGGTAGGTTAGGGGCAAAGTGGGTGTGGTAAGCTCTGCACAGTTAGGACAGGGTACACATCACGCACTAACTGTGTCCCGCAGGATTAGCATGGGTTCATCTAACACCACCTCAATAGGTGGCATGATGTGCACCCCCCCTAATGTGGTGTGTGTTCCTACAAATCACCAGCTTACCTCTGGTCTGAACAAAACACTGTTAGTAACAAGTAACTGAAGCACCTAGATTCAATTCCCAGGTCAGGTCATTTGTTCCGCTGGGAGGGAATAGCCTGTAACTAATGTACATTAACCATAAGTACGGGGTTGCCGCCTGCAATAAAATCCTGTGCTAACTGGGTAGCATGCAATTGAGTGGGGACTAGGTGAATTGGGACAGAATGTGGGCAATGACGGTGCATTGCAGCTAGCATGGGCATGTTAGATGTGTACTAACCATGAATACTGTCATTAGCATGAGTGTGCTTCATGCCACCTCAAGGGGTGGCAGTAAGTGCACCCACATCCTGATTAGCACGGTGCAGCATGTTAACAATGTGATAATGGCATCAGAACAGGTGCACACGCCTCTATGCTAGTTTTGTGCCACGAACATGTGCTACGGTGTGCCTTTTAGGAAACGTCCCCCAGTGATCGGACCTAAGGCTAGGGGTGTGCACAATTCCATTTGTTTTGTTTCATTTATTTAAGGCAAAAAAGTAAAACAAGTGAAATATAAACAAGAAAGGAAAGAAAACAAAATTGTAAAATGAGACCAGCCACCAAGAACACAATCCCTCCAGGGCTCTCTCCCCAAGGCTCTCTCTTCCCCTAACCTCTTACTTCATTTCTTGCTCAATAAAGACCATTGCTGGCACCATTTTGTTACATAACAATTGTCCGCAATGGCACTGGCCCAGATCAGTCATTGCCATTATCTACTACTGCATCAGCAGGGTAGGAGCGATGGAGGATTGTTTCAGCCCTGTCAAGGACCTTAATTGGGCAACAAATGTGATCAGAGGTTGGGGAGTCTGGGGGGGGGGAGGAGTCTGGGTGGGAGGAGTCTGGGAGGGGGAGGGGTCGGGGGAGGAGTCTGGGGGGAGGGCCCTGGGGGACAATTTTTTGTTGTTTTTATGATAGCTCAGGGCTTATTTTTTTCAAATAAAATGAAATAAAAGATGAACAATTTTTTTGTAATCAAAAGGAATCAAAACAATGTAAAAATGTTCTGTCATGTTTTCAATGAAAGCACATCCCTGATGATTGCAGGGTTCTGGAGAAGGCCAGGCACATGGCACCTAACCAGAGACTCACTGCAATGACTGAACTAAAATAAGTTGGGAGGGAATAAAAAATCCATGCCTAATTGCCAATGGAGGCTCATGGCACCAAATTCCAGTCCTGGCTCCAACTGAGCTAGAAGACCAAAGGAGCAGGAAAAATTATGATGAGGGGGAAAAAGGAATGATTAAACCACATCAAAAATCAATTTTGTCTTCACTGTGTTGCTATTTTTAGTGATGATCATTAAAAAAGATCTAAATCCATGAGACAAATGTACGGTTTCATAAGAGCCAGGAGCGCGTTTGCATTAAAACATAACAACTTGTTGTTCTGCTTTGAGGGAGCATTTCTTAGTGCTTTTGGTAGCCCTCCAACACCTACATTCATTATAGAAAATCTAAATATAGTCACTAAAAGGATATGAATCCATTTTCTTTAACCCTGATCTTCAGCATTTTATTAACAGCTTCAAGACTAGGATTATTTTCATCTCTTCAGCCCAAGAAAGCCGGCCTGTGTCTGTAAGTGGGACGATTAATGAAGTCTTTTCTAGAACGTCTGTTTCTATTATTTAGCTCGCTTCTTTCGAATACCATTCAAGGCAAGTTACCATCAGGTGTTGTAGGTATCTCTCTGTCCCCAGAGAGCTTACAATCTAAGCTTGTACCCAAGGGAAATAGAGGACTAAGGGACTTGCCCTAAGGCCACAAGGAGTACCAGTGGTATTCAAAGACTGGTCTTGTTGGTCAGCAGGCTGCTGCTCTAACCATTAGGCCATTAGCTGTCAGACCGACTCTTTAATCCCTGAACACATTCTAAATGAAATCATTGTTTCCCAGAAGATTGTTTATTTTATTAAATTCAACATATTGAAAAGTCTGAAGAGGTAACATACAGCTTTACAGGGTTTAATTTTGTCTCGGCAAAAGAGTATGGTTCAACATTTTCCACTTTAACAATACTATGCAATATAAACCACAACAATAACAAAATCTTTACATGTACTATAGTCTTCATCAATAACTGTTGATTCCATGAATGCCAGGGTTGCAGTATCCAAATGTACTCGCTGATGCTAGTGAGAGTAGGACAAGGAACCAGTAGATCCGAGAGTTGCTCAGTTATGCATCAGTTGCACCTACAGCAAGACATGAACATCTAACGCAGTAAAGTGAAAAGATGTTGCCATGGTGTAACCTTCAGCGCAAGGCAGATGTGATCAAGTTCTGAATGAAAAATCAGGCAATTTTTAAAATCAAAGGTGTTCTAATAACCTTGGGAATCACATGATCATGTCTGAGAGTAAGATACATTTTTCATTGAATTCTACTTACTATGTCTTGACAGATAAGTACAGCCAGGAATTAACAATTAATTTATCTTGCAGCCCTTGATAGAGAAAGTAGAATTTTATTTTCAGGTAATTTTAAAACACCGTTCTTTTATAGTAATTAACCTACCTAAACTAAAATAAATTTTAAAAAGTGACAACATAAAATAGTTTTATATTACTGAGGGATGTTGGAAACCAAAATATGAAAAGCATAATTTAAACACCACAATATTTAATATAATGTTGAAAAATTCCAGCAAAATTTACAAATGCTTCTGTATGAGATATGCAGATGGCAATGGTGCACTAATAATGCTGTCGGAATAAAAAAAGAGACAAATTTCATTTTTGGGGCAAGTCAGCTTGCTTTCGCAATTTTGAATAGCATATCTTTGTTCCAAAGATTTATTTTCCTGCAGCTTTTGGAAGGAAAGAAAACAAATGTTACAATATACTTCTACCTTGGAGTTGGAAATGAGAGGGAGCTTTTGGAAGGACAGGGAGGATCAAAGCACAAAGTTAGGGAAGAGATGGAATCAGACAGTAGACGAAGTATAGAACTCAGAGGGAATATTCATAATGGAAGTGGATTACAGGGGAAAGAAGGAGGGAGGATCCACCCTCACTAAGCGTTCCCTGATGCCAGCAGGAAGAAGGAGGTGATAGTGCCTCTGTAAAAGTCTTTGGTCAGACCTCATTTGGAGTACTGTGTGCAATTCTGGAGGCCAAACCTTGAAAAGGATATAAACGGGATGGATCTGTGTTTGTCCCATGCTTTCTTTTCCATGCATCTAACACTCTTTCTTTAATGAAATATTTCCTCATATTACTCATGACTCTATCCCCTTTCACCTTCATCCTATGCCTTCTCATTGCAGAGCTTTCTTGAAATTAAATTAAGAGGCTCTCCCCCTGTGCATTTATACCACAGAGGTATTTAAATGTCTCTATCATATCTCCTCTAACACATACATATTAAGATCCTTAAGTCTATCTTCATATGCTTTATAACAAAGACCACTAACCATTTTAGTAGCCACCCTCTGCACTAACTCCAATCTGTTTATATTCTTTTGAAGGTGTAGTCTCCAGAATTGCACACACTACTCCAAATGAGGTTGCACCAAAGACTTATACAGAGGTACTATCACCTCCTTTCTTCTGCTGGCCATTCCTCTCCCTATGCACCCAAGCATCCTTCTGGCTTTCACAGTCACCTTTTCTACCTCTTTAGCTACTTTAAGATCATCAAAGACCATCATGCCCAGGTCCCACCCTTCTTTTGAGGACAGAAGTACTTCACCCCTTACACTGTACCGCTCCCTTGTATTATTGCAGCCCAAATGCATGACCCTACATTTTTAGCATTAAATCTCAGCTGCCAAATTATTGACCATTCTTCAAGCTTAGCAAGATCCCTCCTCGTGTTATCTATTCCTTCCTAGGCATCTGCTCTAGTGCAGATTTTGGTATCATCTGCAAATAGGCAAACGTTACCTGACAGCCCTTCTGTAATATCACAAACAAAATATATTAAAAAGAATCGGACCAAGGAGAGATCCCTGCGGCACACCACTGGTAACCTCCTTCTCCTCAGAGTGAGCTCCATTTACCTGTACCCTTTGGGTTAGAAATTGGTTGAGTGGGAAGCGACGATCAATAACTTTAGGGTCCATCCCTAGAGTGCTCACAAATGGATAATCCCTAGGGAATGGTATCCATTTGCATTGATGTGATATACAGATCTCCTTTACAGGCATAAATCTCTGTCCATTTCTTAACTGATGATATTCACAGTATTTCCATGAAAGAAGAAGTGCTACTGATAGTTATGTTTATTGAGCTTGATATACCTCCCTCCACATTTGCAGCAGGGCAGTGTACAATAAAAAGAAATGAAATGCTGGATTCCATATGCTGAATGTTAATTGGCACATCCCTACTGCAGTGTCATCTAGAAGTAAGGAATATTTTAAGGGCAACAAGCATTTTTGTTAGGAAAGTAAATAAATGTAAAAGGAAAAGGAGGCTGCCATGATGCTCAAAAGAAGTAGCTGAAAAGGTGAAGAAAAATAAGGTGGCCCTCATAAAATACAAGAGATCACAGAAAGAGGAAGAGAAGCAACAATATTTTGAAAAGAGAAGCTAGGAAAGTAGCCAGAAAAGCAAAGATACAAATAGAAGAAAAAATAAGCAATGTGGTAAAATGAAGGGACAAGACCTTTTTCAGATATGTTACTGAGAGGAGGACATGCAAAAGTGGTATTCTCAGACTCAAAGGTGAAGGGGAGGAACATGTAGAAGCTAATGAGAATAAACAGAATTGTGTTCAGAGATGAAGGGCCCAGAGCAGGACCTCAGAAAGTATCCACAAATAAGAACAGTAGTGAAGGGGATCTTGAATGATTTTCAGAAGACTGTGTTCGTGAGGAATTGGTTAAAGTAAAAGTGGACAAAGCAATGGGGCCACATGTAATACATCCCAGAGTATTGAAGGAACTTTGGGAAGTTATAGTGGCTCCACTAGAGTCTCACAGCAAACTCTCCATAAACAACTCAGAATTTGGCACTTGGCAAACAGCACATCTCCCTGGACTTCAAGTCTGATCAACAGATGGCTTCCTCAGTACCTCTCAAAGAGAGTCACCAACCACCACTACCCTTCTCTTCCTTGTGGTCACTGATTCTGCAACTTTTTGGGGTGCTTGAGCTCTGGTTCTTCCCATTCTTGGGATCTTTTCACCTCTTCCACTTCCAAGACTGCATACTGGTTCTTCAATTTGAGGTCTGGAGGAGTTGGATTGTCAGTTCTACAGGCTCTGGTAACTCGTGTTCAACTCTCTTCATTCTGTAGCATACCATCTTCACTTGTCAGAGAGCTTGGATGCTTCAAGAATCTCAACTTTTAATATACTTCTAAGAACAAATTTACTTAAGGCAGATACCAACGGCTATCAATACAATAATCATGAAAAGTTATGTGTTTTAATATTTTTATATATTTTTTGAGGGATAATAAACTCAAGGGTATTAATTTCAATGACTCAAGATGATGATCAAAGAAATGGCTCAACCCCTCTCATATTCCCCATGTCTTCTCTGCAGGAAAAAGTATTCCTTGATAATTATCGGTCTTGCTCTTTCGTGGGGATACATGGATTTTTCTTTTCACCATTCACCTTTTACGGTTGGACATTATCTATCTGATTGCTTGGCATCCATGCCACCAGAGGATCTTGTCAGCAGTGGAGTTGTCTCCATAGTTGTCATCAATACTAGCAGCAATGTTCTATGTTTGAATTTCATTACCTAGACTCCTAGGCAGGGCCGGATTTACCTTGAGTGAGGCCCTACGCCAACAAAAATTGTGGGCCCCCAGCAGGGGCGGCCCAAGGGGGGTGCGGACCTCATTTGCATAAGGGGCCTCATTTGCATAAATATTTGCATAATGTTACCATATACTAACTTTTAGTAAACGTGCCTCTTAATGAGTGTATGGATAAAGAAAGACTAAAAGATTTCTACATTACTATAATCCAGTGCCAACTGCCAGACACATTAGGAACTACTACAAACACTGCCCATAGTAAACCCGCCGTATCCTAACAGCACTACCAGGACTCACAAAGCACCATACTCTACCAATCAAAAGGCAACACTGCAAATATTAAACCAATACATTTCAGAGAACAACAATACATGACCTACTGGGGAAAGAGAACAAGTGGCAATGTCAAATAGGAATTATATAAACAGAACACCTCAGCTCAGTTACACATGCAGAACATAGACCATCACCAAACAAGTAATCACAATTTAGAAATAGGAAGACAATAATTAAACTGGGAATCCCAAAAGCCAAACTTGGAATGTACAACACTGTAGAAATAAAACTATACATTAATTTGCTCTTGTACTAAACAAAGCGCAGATGTTAATGATGCACATTTACCAGAGCTGACATATTCCAATTAATAAATTCAAATAGAGATATTTTTCTACCTTTTGTGCATTTTTTTCAGCTGCAATTGCTCCAGCCACTTTCTTCTGGTTTCTTCGTGTCTTCTGCTAACTCTCCATCGTCTGCTGTCCATTTGTCCTTTCTTCTTCTCTCTTCTAGATTTTTTTCCATTCTCTCTCTACATCTGCTTTAACATACTAATCTTTCTCCTTTTGCTCTTTCCTCATTCCTATTTCATCCACTCAAATTTTACCCCTCCATCCTCAATCCCCACTTACTCTCCCAATACCCGGCCAATTGTAGATTTTTTATCCCTCCCACACAAAATATTTTTCCCTTCTCCATTTTACTCTTCCAGCCCCATCCCATTCTAATCCTCCCCCAACATCAGCTCCCTTCTAGTTCCAGCCTCACCCAGCATCCATTCCCTTCTAGTCCCTGCATCAGCCCATTTCCAGTCCTAGCCATCCATCAGCCCATTTCCAGTCCTAGCAACCCCCCAACCCAATACCAGTCCTAGCCCCCCCATCACCCCACTTACAGTCCTTAACCCCCCATCACCCCATTTTCAGTCCTTAACCCCCCATCACCCCATTTTCAGTTTAAGCCCCCCCTATACCCCATTACCAGTCCTAACCCCCCATCAGCCCACTTCCAGTCCTAACCCCATCAACCCATTTCCAGTCAGCCCCCCATAGCCCATTGCCAGTCCTACCCCCCCCCCATCAGCCCACAGCCCATTATCAGTCCTAACCCCATCATCCCACCTCCAGTTTTAACCCCCCAGCCCATTTCCAGTCCTAGCCCCCCATAGCCCATTACCAGACAACCCCCATGAGCCCACAGCCCATTACCAGTCTTAACCCCCCCAAAGCCCATTACCAGTTCTAACCCCCCCCAACAGCCCATTACCAGTCCTAACCCCATCAGCCCACCTCCAGTTTTAACCCCCCAGCCCATTTCCAGTCCTAGCCCCCCCATAGCCCATTACCAGACAGCCCCCATCAGCCCACAGCCCATTACCAGTCTTAACCCCCCCCCCCCAAAGCCCATTGCCAGTTCTAAGCCCCCCCAACAGCCCACAGTCCATTACCAGTCCTAACCCCATCAGCCCACCTCTAGCCTTAACCCCCCCCAGCCCAGCCCAGCCCAGCCCATTTCCAGCCCCACCCCCCCAATAGCCCATTACCAGCCCTACCCCCCCCAGTCCATTTCCAGCCCCATCCCCCCCAATAGCCCATTACCCGTCCTACCCCCCCCCCCCAGAGCCCATGACCAGTCCTACCCCCCCCATCGCCCATTACCAGTCCTACCCCCCCCAGTCCATTTCCAGCCCCAGCCCCCCAATAGCCCATTACCAGTCCTCCCCCCCCCCCCCCATAGCCCATTACCATTCCTACCCCCCCCCCCCCCGGCCTAAAGTAAAATTTAATTTAAAAGAAAACCTGGTGGCTGCCGCCGCGGGGCCCCCTCTGCTGCCGCGGGGGCCCCGTCTACAAGCTGAAGCCGTCGGGTCGGGTCGGGTCTCTCTCCCTCCCTCCCTCGCTGCAGGCTGCGAGAGACGCGAAGGGAGAGCGTCTCCTCGCGTCTGTGTTAAGCCCACAGCGGCTGATGGGAAATCCCTGCGGGCTTAACACAGACGCGAGGAGACGCTCTATCTTCGCGTCTCTCACAGCCTGCAGCGAGGGAGGGAGGAAGAGAGACCCGACCGGACCGGACCCGACCCGACCCGACCCGACCGGACCGGACCCGACCGGACCGCTTCAGCTTGTAGACGGGGCCCCCGCGGCAGCCACCAGGTTTTTTTTTTTAATTGAGTTTAAAAAAAAAAACTGGTTCTTTTTTTGTGGGCCCCTGCCGGCTGTGGGCCCTACGCCATGGCGTACATGGCGTATACGTAAGTCCGGCCCTGCTCCTAGGCATCTACTTCTAACACCTTCTAGGTTGATGTAGTGTGGTGACGAAACTGCTCCAGAGCCCATGGAAATAGAGAAAACACAAACATTTACCTCCAAGCAGAAGGGAAGTACAGGGAGTCATGACTTTAAAACTTCAGCTAAAGAGAAAAAAAACATACCCAAAACTGCTGTCTTCAGGCCACGCCCAAGCTCCATAGCAACTAGGGGAGGTAATGAGAGACAGCTGGGGAGGAGTGGAAAGTTGTAGGGCAGCCCCACTCATTTAAGCCCCAGAGTACAGGAAGTAGGGAGACCAGCAGGGAATCAGAAGCCGAGGAGATCCTGAGAGATACAGAAAGAAAGGATTCTTTCAGAGAGACCGGGAGAGAGAGGTGCTCCAGGGACAGTCTAAGGAAGGATTCTCCTCATAGCCAGCACCACAGTCCTGAACAAAGCCAGTGCTGTAGAGAGACTACAGCTAGCCCTGGAAACAGGAGGTTTTATCCTAAGGAGGCTGCTGCCTATAAGCCAGGTACGGGGACAGTCCAGGAAGAGCCATGTCGAAGAGCTTTATCTCAGGGAAGGCCGGTAAGAAGAACTGTTAATAGAAGGGAGGTGAACCCTTTAGAAGCTTTAAACAATCTGCTGCAAGATAAGAATCTCCAAAGCCCTGCTAACACCCCTGAGTCAAGAGGGAGGTCTCGCTGGGAAAGGGTTTTTAAGTTATTGGAAGAAATCAAGCCCACACTATCCCAAGCTGTTGCCAGTCAGGAGACTGCAGAGCCTGACTCTAAAAGCATGCAAGTAGATAATTATGATACTGAAAATGATTCCATAAAATGTGAAATGGATTGTTCTCTCTCTATGAGGGTAGAATGAAAAGTTATTAGATTTTAAGCTTGAAGAAAACCCAGAAGTTATTATATTTGAATGTCTGCAGTTAAGAATGCTAAGAATGTTTGAAAATGAAGTTGCTGCTGTTTTAAAAGCGCATGGAACATTCAAAGGCTGGATTTATATGTGTCTGGAGCAACTATCTGAAACATATAATAACCGAAGTAAAAAGGAAGCTTTAATGTGCATGTTGTGCAGTTAAAAAGCCGCTGTTTATACCTAAAGTCAGCAAGAGACTGTTAAGTGATATTTTTGGTCTGCTGAAGAAAGAAATTGCATTGCTGAAGGAAGCAAGTGTAACTAGTGACACTGTGAAAGTTTTTGTATAGAAGTTATTTTCTTTTGAGGGGAGAAGTATCCCAGTTTATGCGTTGTGCTGAACTTCTACGGAGGTTCCTTTGAGCAAAGGAAGAAAATAAATTCCTGTGTTGCCTTCAAAAAAACCCTCGGCTCAATCATTCATTTGTTCACAACTACAATTCATTGGTCATCAACTACAACTCCCAGAAGCCCCAGCTCTGGGAACCCATATAAAGGGACATTATAAGGCATACCCCCACCTATAGGCAACCACCTAGGCAGCTGGGAGGTATACCACAGTAGATATCTCCAGATATTTTGTTGCCTACTTTATTCATGAGGGAATCTGATGACAGCAAGATGAGGTCATCCAAGAGGCTATCTAAGTGTTTAGGTCCAATGATGCCTTCGATTTTTTTTTCTCCCTGCGGCCCTTCCACTTTAGAAGTATCTCATGAGGGGGCATTTGGTAGGTACCACTTGGCCTATACATGGCTTTTTTATAATAATAATAATTATTATTTATTCATATTCCATTTATTCCATTCAGGTTTGAGCAGATTACAAAGGTTTTAATTTCCAAGATTTCATACACAGTAATTACAATTTACAATACATCTTGGAACAGTAGCCATGCTAAATTGTTCATTGAGAATTCCCTAGTAACAAAATTCATCACAGTTGATATTTTCTTAATATACCTCTGATTACTTTGTAGAAATTTCCAATGTTATAAAATTCTTCCTGAAAAACTAAAACCACAGCATATTTATTTTATGGTAAGGAGGTCATTCACGAATGCGGGTTGCAGGACGGGCGGCCCTGCAAGCCATCCATGCCCGTTTTCCTCCTCTGGCTCTCCCTGTATGTCCTGTGCATATGTTGCTTTTGGGTAGGAAACAAAGATTTTTTTCTATTTTTCTGTCCTGCAAAAACATAGATGTCTAGGACAATATTTCAATACTAATAACAGTTCAAGAAAGGGTTGACTCCATTCTCCACAATCGAACCCACTAATAAAAGAGAAATAGTCAGTCCAGGTTTATAGATGTAGGACCCAAAACACTGACCAGGACTGGGAAAATCTCAATCACAGTCAAACTAGAGGGACCAATTTACTGAAATTCCAAAGTTATTTTGTATGAAGAAACACACTCAAAAATCTTCTCTATTTGAGAGATGCTATGAGAATTTGGAGAGGTCAGTCATGGAAACAGTCTCTGGTCTAGCAAAATTCCCTGATGCAGAACTTGGTTAAAGGATTACTGTTTGAAACCTTGCACTGAGTAGGGAGCATGTCACTGGAGCAACATTGAAATCATTTTGAAAGCTAAGTGTGACTTTTAGAATAAAGTGTGGATTATACATATTTTTGAGATGATTTTTGTGTGTGTGTGTTTTCATACAAAGTAACCTTGGATCATCAGCATAACGAAGGTTGTTGATGAGTCTTCCACCAATCTTCACACCTCTGTTGTCTTCATACAATACTGCTTCTCTGATGATTTGTTCTGCATATAAATTAAAAAGGTAGGGGGAAAGTATGCAGCCTTGTCTTACACCTTTGCTTATTTTAAACCATTCTGTTTCTCCTTGTTCCATTCAAACTGTTGCTTCTTGATCAATGTACAGATTGTGCAAGAGTACGATCAGGTGTTCTGGTATACCCATGCTTCTTAATGTGGCCCAGAGTTTCTCATGGTTTACACAGTCAAAAGCCTTGCTATAGTTGATAAAGCACAAATAGATATCCTTTTGGTATTCTTTAGTCTTTTCAAGGATCCATCTCACATCCGCAATGATGTCTCTCGTTCCTCGCCCTTTCCTGAACCCTGCTTGCACTTCAGGTAGTTCTTGTTCCAGGTATGGTTGTAGTCTGTTTTGAATAATCTTGTACCACATTACTGGCTGAAAGTGAAGATGATCTGAAACATTTGCTTCTCACAATCAAAGACTCAGTGGTCAAGTTATAGAGTGTAAAAATCAAAAACAAAAAACTCACTCTAATACAACAATAGTTGTTTCGTCATCAAGACAACGTGTAAATCAACACTTCTGTTAGTGCTAATATGGAACAGAGGTGGCACGGTCTCAGCCAATTTGGGCGAATGCACAAGTAATCAAGACCTCAGTCAAGATTTTACTGCCAAACAAAAAGCCCATTCACATCAATGACCTGTTGCCTCCTCCACCATATGCACATTTAAAGACACCACAATGGCAACATTTAGACGTCTAACATGGAGCTCCCATACGTTTCGCAATCAGAATCGCTGCATCAGGGGAATTTTCAAACGGCAACCATACCAGCGCGGCATGCGCGGCGTTTTTTGGCAGCATTGGTGAAGCGCTGGTATGGTTGCCGTTTGAAAATTCCCCTGATGCAGCGATTCTGATTGCGAAACGTATGGGAGCTCCATGTTAGACGTCTAAATGTTGCCATTGTGGTGTCTTTAAATGTGCATATGGTGGAGGAGGCAACAGGTCATTGATGTGAATGGGCTTTTTGTTTGGCAGTAAAATCTTGACTGAGGTCTTGATTACTTGTGCATTCGCCCAAATTGGCTGAGACCGTGCCACCTCTGTTCCATATTAGCACTAACAGAAGTGTTGATTTACACGTTGTCTTGATGACGAAACAACTATTGTTGTATTAGAGTGAGTTTTTTGTTTCTCACAATCAAAGAACATAGTCTCAAAATGGGCCTGCACCTTATTGTAAAGAAGACAAAGATCATAACAACTGGCATAATCAACAGGTTCATCGTTGAAGGAGAAGAAATTGAAATCGTGAACAACTTTAACCTACTTGGATCAACTATCAATAAAGAAGCAACAAGCAGTCAAGAAATCAGACGACGCATTGCTCTTGGCAGAATGGCTATGAAAGAACTAGATAAGATTCTCAAGAGCAGAGATGTCTCTCTCCATACAAAGATTCGACTTGTTCAAGCCATGGTATTTTCAATAACATCATATGGATGTGAAAGCTGGACAGTGAAAAAGATAGACAGGAAGAAAATTGATGCCTTTGAATTATGGTGCTGGCGGTGAATACTGTGTATACCATGGACTGCCCGAAGAACAAACCAGTCGGTACTAGAGGAGATCAAACCTAAGCTTTCTTTAGAAGCTCAGATGACAAGTCTTTGACTTTCATACTTTGGACACATCATGCGAAGAGAGAGATCATTAGAGAAAGACATCATGCTTGGCAAGATAGAAGGTCAACGCAAAAGAGGAAGGGCAGCAATGAGATGGATCGATACAATAACAGCAGCTGTGGGTACCAGTCTGTCAACAATGAGCCGCCTGACTCAAGACCGAACACAATTTAGGATAGCTATCCAGAGGGTCGCCATGAGTCAACTCTGACTTGACGGCACTTAACAACAACAACAACAACAACAACAACCTTGAATTTTCAGTAAATTGGACCAAATGGTTTGAACGTGGTTGAGATTTTCCCCAATCTCGGTCAGTGGTTGGTCCTACATATTGTGGCACCTCACCCTCTCTAGGCGGCTGCCTAGTGGGGGCGGCAGGCCATAATACTCATGTTCATGCTTCAGCCTGATAGCTGAGGCCCTTATTGTATAGTTGTGGGGCAATTAAAGCAGTCCGAGTGGAATAGGCCAACACAGGAAAATTTGTTATAAATTTTATTTTCTTCTAGTCATCAAGTTTACAATTAGACCTTGGTGGAAGGCTCCAAAACATCAACAGAAAAAGAGGATTTTTTCTCCAACAAAAAGCTTTTCCAACATGTACTTCAACAAAGCAGTTTCTTCACTCTTTGCCATTAAACACGTTTCCTTTTCATTCAAACAAAGACAGTTTAATTTCACTGTTTGCACGTAAAGTCCAGCTACCCTTGTTAGCTTCTCCCAGCTGTTCAGGTAAGCCTGAGATTACACTCTGCTTCTCAGCATGGAAACTAAACGGCTGTTTAAAACACTCTCATATCATTAGTAGAATTTGCAGCTTTTAAAAATAAGACTTTCTCTTTACCAGCACTTCTCAATAGCATTTACTTGGCATAAATACTTCTTAGGCTTTCTTCACAGTATTCAATAAATGTTTTCTAAGCACTGCTCATACACAAAGCACATTCCATTGATACTTCTGTGGAATCTGAGTCTCCCTTGTAAAACTCAACCTCCATTTCCTCTTCTGTGCTGCAAGGCTCAGGGACTGGGACACGTTCAGGGATTTCTAGCTTCACCTTCTTTAAAAGCTTGAAAAGCTTCTCCCACTGAACATTCCTTCTTCCCCTTGGAAATATATCAGAACTATCAGACTTCCTTCCCCTTATTGAATCAAATAAAGGTACTGTCTGGTTTACCTTTCTTGTAGAAACCTTTTCTTTTCCAGGCTTTCTAAATGGGTTTGTTTCTTGCTCAGAGTCTGAGCTGCTTGACTCTGAGTTAGAACTGTAGTTCTGGAACTCTCTCAAGCTTCTTCCTGCTCCACTCTGGCCCTGCCACTCGCCTTGGCAGTTCTGTACACTTCTCCTGGATTCCCCAGCTCTTTCAGCTCTGCAGTGCTGTTTCCTCTCGTCCCTCTCTTTTCTTTCCTTCCTGGATTCCTCCTCACTTACTGAGTGACGGAGTTTAAATGTTTGGCAGCGTGCTTCCCTTTCTGGCCCCACCCTCTCTCTCCCTGCAGTTGCCTTGGAGACTGGGTGTGGCTTCAGGCTAGCTCTGCAAGTGTGTGTTTCAGAGTTACTTTCACTTTGGGACCTGTGTTTAGGTGAGCCCATCCTCCTTTTATGAGAAAAACCTTCCTTTTTTCCTCTTTCCCAAGGCTGTGCTGCACCCGCATCACCACAATATATAAACTTGGCCTGACCATTTATATTTTATTAGTGGATTCCATTGTGGAGAGTAGGACAATATTTCAGCAAGGCATACTACAAGCAGTTCAAAAATAAATGCCTACAGTTTTCTGTTTTTGTGGCTTATATGTGGCTCTGTAACCGTTGAAAGTTATTTCCAGAGCTTGACTACATTCCAGTCACTGGGAAGATGGGATTAATATAGTTGCCCTTAAGCAAATCCATCGAAAAGAGTGCATAGCTTGTTATGTGATCTCCTAGATGTTTTCCATATACTTGGATATATAGCTTTATGTGCTTCTGATTTTACATTTTGAAATTAGTAGGGGATGTACCAGGAGACGCAGAACCTTCTGTGCCTAACATGGCCTTCACAAATGTGTACACTGGAAGGAATCTGTCTTGTAGAAGCATAACAAAAAAAATTCTTGATTTACTGAAGTGCACGACTGTATTAGCACACGCTAAAGCCATTATCACATTATTAGTAAACAGATCTCACTGTATACAATGAAAGGTCAGAAGAAAGAATCCTAGACATAACGAGGAGCATGTTAGGCTGTCCAAGTGCAACCTGGGACTTCTAAGCCAGAACGTTGGGGGTGGTGGTGGGGGGGGGGGGGGGAATGTACAGGCACAATTTCACAAACATGGACGTACTCAATATGAATGTCTGTGAGGGCATCTGCATAGACATCCCCAGAATATTATTCCAGAACCTGGCCGTTTAGGAGTAGCTTAATGATTAGAGTGGTGGGCTAGTTTTCAAATCCCACTGCTGACAATGTAATTGTGCAGAGTACTGGGGGTGATGGAGTGCTATCTCTGTGGATAACGTTCTACTACTCCCTATTTCCTCAGCCCACAATCTTGGGGTTGTCTTTGACTCCTCCCTCTTCTTCTCCACACACATCCAACTGATAGCTAAAGCCTGTCGCTTCTTTCTCTATAACATCCAGATAAATTTGCCCCTTCCTCTCTGTACACACTCCTAAGATGCTTATCCACTCTTTAGTCACCTCCCATCTAGACTTTTACAACCTCCTCCTTGCTGGTCTCCCTCTGGATCATTTCTTTCCCTTTTTAATCTGTTTAAAACGCAACTATGCAGAAAATCTTCTGCCAGCCTTGATATGCTCATATAACCCCTTTTCTGAAGTCGCTTCATTGGCTTCCTATCTATTTCTGTATCCAGTTCAAACTTCTCCTACTGACCTATAAGCAGGGCCGGATTTACCTATACGCCAACTACGCCGTAGCATAGGGCCCACAGCTGGCAAGGGCCCACAAAAATATAACAAATTGTTAGCTTTTTTTAAAATTAAATTAAAAAAAAATCGCTGGCTGCCGCCGTGGCAGCATGGACTGTCCCGTGGGGCCCCCCTCTGCTGCAGCGGCAGCATGGACTGTCCCGGGGGGCCCCCTCTGCCCGGCTGAATCCCTCCCTCCGTGCCGGCTTTGAGAGGCGCGAAGGGAGAGTGTCTCCCTCGCGTCTCTGTTAAGCCCGCAGGGGCTGATGGGATTCCCCATCAGCCCCTGCGGGCTTAACAGAGGCGCGAGGGAGATGCTCTCCCTTCGCGCCTCTCAAAGCCGGCACGGAGGGGCTCAGCCGTCGCGGGTTAAGAACCATAGTCCGCTCTCTCAGTTCTGAGAACATTTGTAAGTTTGAGTATATACCAAATTAGTTCACAATACGTTTTCTTTCATGCATTGAAGATTTGTTTGGCATAGGCTTTTACTGACACAAATACACCTTTTGTGCAACCAGTAAGTACTTAGATCGTTGCTTCTTCTTTACTTGGTTATATTTGGCCACCCTTCTCATTATGACCTCATGCATAGGTGCCTTTCATTCTATTTCTGGTCATATTTCACTCACATAAACACACAATGGTTATATCATATTATGGTTCTTGTTTAGCCCGTTGTTATTCAGTATTTCATACATACTGTATATCTAGTGGATCTTTTTTCACTGTACGTTTCATACAACCACATATTGGATATACACTCTCCTTTATGTAGTTTTCCTGGCTACGGTTTGGTTCTTCTACTGCATGGCTACACTTTATTGATAAGAATATATATTTGACGCACAATATTAATGCCTCAGTTATCTCTTTATGTGGCTTATTGCTCTCCTCTTTCCAACACACCGAGTAGATGTCCTCTTCATCCCATTCTGTTTTCTCCTCTTTTCATTTTGGCAAGAGGATCTCTTACTATTTCTCCATGATTTATTAGATTTTTTTGATGTTATTAGACTGAGGGATATGAATAGCTGATCCTTTTTATGTGTACTATTCGCCATATAACTGGCAATATGTACTGTGGTGGGTCAACATCCACCATTTCTTTTTCCTTTCCCTTCGTGTCAGCCCACCTCCAGTCTTAACCCCCCCCCCCCCCCAGCTCATTTCCAGTCCCAGCCCCCCCCCCATCGGCTCAAGTAAACTTTAATAAAAAAAAATAAAACGCTGGCCGCTGCCGCAGCGGCAGCATGGACTGTCCCGGGGGGCCCCCTCTGCCCGGCCAAATCCCTCCCTCCGTGCCGGCTTTGAGAGGCGCGAAGGGAGAGTGTCTCCCTCGCATCTCTGTTAAGCCCACAGGGAATCCCATCAGCCCCTGCGGGCTTAACAGAGACGCGAGGGAGACACTCTTCCTTCGCGCCTCTCAAAGCCGGCACGGAGGGAGGGATTCAGCCAGGCAGAGGGGGCCCCCCGGGACAGTCCATGCTGCCGCGGCAGCAGAGGGGGCCCCGCGGGACAGTCCATGCTGCCACAGCGGCACCGGCCAGCGTTTTATTTTTTTTTATTAAAGTTTACTTGAGCCGATGGGGGGGGGGGGCTGGGACTGGAAATGGGCTGGGGGGGGTTAAGACTGGAGGTGGGCTGACACGAAGAAACCAGAAGAAAGTGGCTGGAGCAATTGCAGCTGAAAAAAAATGCACAAAAGGTAGAAAAATATCTCTTTATTAATTGGAATATGTCAGCTCTGGTAATTGTGCATCATTAACGTCTGGGCTTTGTTTAGTACAAGAGCAAATTAATGTAAATTTTTTTTTTACAGTGTTGTACATTCCAAGTTTGGCTTTTGGGATTCCCAGTTTAATTATGACGTCAGGGCCAACAGTGCGCAGCTGATCCGGCGTGCTTGTTTTTATCTTTTCTGGGGGCCCGCAATTTTTGTTGGCGTAGGGCCTCACTCAAGGTAAATCCGGCCCTGCCTATAAGTGTCTTCACTCAACTGCTCCTCGCTACCTTTCCTCTCTTATCTCACTCTACACCCATCCTTGGGAACTCTGCTCCTCTGGCAGATCTCTTCTACTGCCAACTCCTGACTTCAATCCTTTTGCCTTGCTGCTCCTTATGCCTGGAACAAACTACCTGTGTCTGTCCTATATAGCAGGCTTCAACTCTGGTCCTTTTCAAATCCAGGCTGAAAACTCACCTCTTTGAGGCCACTTTTGGTCCTGATCCGCCTCGTCTCCTATGTATTTCCTTACCATTCCCCAAGATCAGGGGTGGGCAATTCCGGTCCTGGAGGGCCACAGACCAGTCAGGTTTTCATGATGTCCCTAATGAATATTCATGAGATCTATTTGCATCCACTGCCTTCCATTCTATGGAAATAGGTCCATGAATATTCATTAGGGACATTATGAAAACCTGACTGGTCTGCGGCCCTCCAGGACTGGAATTGCCCACCCCTGCCCTAGATGTATCCTTGTCCTCAGCTGTTGTACTATTTGTCTTGACTAGTTAGTAAGCTCCATGAGCAGGAACCATCTCTTAAATGTGTCTGTACAGCACTGTGTGTGCTTTATAGTACTATACGAATGATCAGTGGTAGTAGTAGTACTATCTTTTCTACACCCTCTGGATATTTTTCAGCACATTCTCAATGCTTATTCATGCCTGGAGCAGGTCTAACGTTAGGCGCGACTCCTGACATTCAGGATGCTTAACATAAGAAATGCCTTGCTGGGTTAGACCAAGATCCAGGGCCGGCCCGTCCACTGAGCAAGAACGTTGTTTGCACAGGGCCCCGCGTTTCAGGGGGCCCTGCGCAAACAACATTCTGCATTAAAAGGCCGCCGCCGCCAAGGCAACAGCAGAATCAAGTGTCCCGCAGCCGTGGCCCCCCTGCCTGCCCGGCAGAGCACTCCCTGAATCGGTTCCCTCAGCGCAGGCTTTTCAGAGCCGCGAAGGAAGAGTTTTTCTTCCTCGCGGCTGTTAAGCCTGCCGGCACTGATGGGAAACGGGCAACATGGATTTCTCCAAGGAAAGTCTTGTCTCACTAATCTGTTATATTTTTTGAAGGTGTGAATAAACGCGTAGATAGCAGTGAGCTAGTTGATTATAGCATATCTGGATTTTCAGACAGCCTTTGACACAGTCCCTCATGAGAGACTTCCGGTGAAATTTAAAAGTCATGGGATAGGAGGTAGAATACTATTGTGGATCAGGAACTGGTAGAAAGAAAACAGAGAGTAGAGCTAAATGGCTAATTTTCTCAATGGAGGAAGGTGAATAGTGGAGTACCCCAGGGATCCGTGCTGAGCCTGCTGCTTTTTAACAGCTTCATAAATAACGAGTGAGGTGATCAAATCTGCAGATGGCACAAAATTATTCAAAGTTGGTAAAAGCACAAGAAGATTGTGAAAAACTGCAAGAGGACCTTGATAAATTGGGAGACTGGGCATCCAAATGGAAGATGAAATTTAATGTGGGCAAGTGCAAAGTTATGCAGTTAGGGAAGAACAACCTAAACTATGGTTACATGATGCAAGCTTCCACATTAGGAACCAGCACCCAGGAAAAAGATTTAGGCATCATCGTGCATAGTATGTTGAAATCTTCTGCCCAGTGTGCAGCGACAGCCAGAAAGCAAATAGAATGCTAGCAATCATAAGGAAAGGAATGGAGAATACTACTACTACTATTAATTATTTATACAGCACTGCACAGATACATACAAAAGATGCTACCTGCTCGTCAGAGCTTACAAGCTCATCAAGACAGACAATACAATAGCTGAGAACAAGGGTACAAATAGGAGAAAGGTGAGGAGACACAAATCAGGATCCAAAAGCAGCCACAAAGAAGTGAGCCTTTAGCATAGATTTGGAAAGCGGGAAAGATGAAGCCTGACATGCAGACAAGTAATTTGCTCTAGGCATAAGAAGTAGCAAGGTGAAGGCATCAAAGTCTGGAGTTGGCAGTGAAAGAAAAGGGCATAGAGAGAAGCAAGCCAGTGAAAGAACTGAGTTCACGAGGATGCGTGTAGGGACAGGGATGACTCAAGGCAATCTGCTGCCTAAGGCGAGGGATGAGATGGCGGCTCCCTCCCCCCCCCCCCCAGAGTGGAGGGGGGAGACCTTCTCAAAACTCCAGTCAGGGACTGAACCAAACCAAAAAGCCGATTAGATCATGTGGAGGAAATGCAAGATATTTTCACCAAGGAACTAAAGGAGCGAGAACTACAGCACCGTTTATAACACCAAATTATAACTCATTTTTCTCTGGGAACAAGCAGGAAGTCATTTCTCACATATGAGTGACGTCGACGCCGACAGAGCCCGCATGGAGCAAATCCCCAGCTTTCAAAGAAAACCTTTGGGAAATGCTACCATGCATGCGTGGTCCCCTTCCCGCCCAAGGGCGCCATCCTGCTCAGTCTCCTTTTTTCTGTGGAGCCCATCAGACGTAGTCCGCAGTGTTCCGGGAAAAGTTGATTTTATTTTTTTTCTTTGTGCCTTTTGGCTTCACCGGTCCGACATCGGTACTCTTCCTGCCTCTGGCCTCAGTACCTCGGTATCGGGTCAGTTCCTCTGAGTTTTGTTTCACTTTTTCTTTTTGAGGCATCTTCGCGCCCTTTTTTCCCTCGCTGGCAGCCCGAAGACTCTTCGACCTTGCTGGGGTCCTTTTTCCCCCAATGGCTGCCAGCGGGTTCAAGAAATGCAATTGATGTGGGAAAATAATGTCCCTCACCGATACCCACGACTGTTGCCTCCGGTGCCTCAGCACAGACCACGACCCGACAGTCTATGGTCTGTGTAAGAGGATGTCCTCTAAGGCCTTGAGGAGCCGCCAGCAGAGGCACAACAAGATTTTTCCTGATCTCCCCGGGCCTCCGAGAGCCAGGACCTCATCTGAAGCCTCCATGTCTCAGGAGGAGCACTCCGATTCCGAGCATCGTCGAGTTTCCTCAGAGTGGGGTCTCCCTCGAGGGAACAGAAGAGAAGGAAGAAACCCTCGAAGGCAGCGTCTCTGGACAGTTCTGAGCGACCAGGCTCCTCTCGGGGCCAGTCGTGGAGCCCCAAGCACCTGCCCGGGGCATCGGAGAAGGAGCACTGGGCCAAAGTTCCTCGTAGGGAAACGGATCAGCCTAGGCAAGTACCGACTGTCCTTGTCGAGGACTCCCTCCGGGGGAACTGGCTGCAGGGCCGAGTGGGTCGGCACCCAAGCCGGAGGCTGCGGAGTCTCCCGGACTGGAGTCCAGGATGGCAGCTTTGGCAAGACCGCAGAGCTGGAGACCGAGTTCATGACGAGGACATGGCTCTCTAAGAAGACCTCTGCCCCTTTTCGTAAGAAGGGCTCGGGTAGAAAGCCCTTTTACCTGAGGAAGTCCACTGCTTACTGAAACTACCCCCCTTACCAGGTCTCCCCTGCTCCCCCACAGGGGCAGCAGGCCAAGGGACAGGGGCATGGCCCGCGTAAGCAGAAGGCCCTCAAACCCCAGGCTCCGGCCCCGACCCAGCCTGGTGGGGGGGTTTTGACTCCTGCAGTATGGCTCCTCTTCCAGCCGGAGCTGGGTAGCTCACAGGAGGTCGGCTCGCCTTGTATGCCCACAGGTGGGAAACCATCACCACCAATTCCTGGGCCTTACAAGTGGTCAGGGAGGGATACCTCCTCCATCTAGCCTAAGTGCCTCCGTACTATTTCCCAAGAGAGCCCATCAGGTCTCCCCTTCACCGGGACCTTCTTCTCAAGGAGTTGGCAGGTCTTCTCGAGGATCAGGTGGTGGAACCGGTGCCCCACCACCTCAAGGGCAAGGGATTCTACTCCAGGTACTTCCTCATGCCAAAGAGGACTGGGGGTCTAAGGCCCATCCTCGACCTGCACAACCTCAACAAATTCCTGGTGAGGGAGAAGTTCAAGATGCTCTCCCTTGGAATATTGCTGCCTTACCTCCGCCAGGGAGAATGGCTGTGCTCCTTGGACTTAAAGGATGCTTACACTTGCATCCTAGTCCACCCAAGCCACAGGCAATACCTATGCTTGTGGTAGGGGGCAATCAATACCAATACAGAGTGCTCCCCTTTGGCCTTGCCTCAGCCCCCAGGGTATTCACAAAGTGCCTGGCGGTGGTCGCCGCCTTTCTCAAGCTTCAAGGGATCTTTGTCTTTCCTTATCTCGACGACTGGCTCATCAGGGGCACTTCAGCCCCCGAGGTGCAGCAGGGCACAACTCTCACCACTCGGGTCCTGCAACACTTGGGGTTTGTTATCAACTACCCCAAGTCCAACCTTTTGCCCAGCACAAGAGCTGGAATTCATTGGGGCAAGGATCAACACCCTTCAGTCAAAGGCCTTCCTGCCTGCAGACAAAACAAGCAGACTCATGGCCCTAACTGAGGACATAAAGCGCCATTCCTTAGTGCCAGCAAGGCATCTGTTGTGCCTCCTTGGGCACATGGCCTCCACGGTCCATGTCACTCCAGATGCCCGCCTCCACATGCGAACAGTGCAGTGGTGCCTCAGGAACCAGTAGTCCCAGGCCACGGGATACCTCCAGGACAGGGTCAGAGTGACCGGGTGTCTGGTACAGTCCCTGACCTAGTGGCTCTTGCCCCATCACCTGAAGGTGGGGATGCCCTTCCAGGTCCCTCACCATTCGAGGGTCCTCACCATAGATGCCTCCCTGCTGGACTGGGGAGCCCATTGCCAGGGGTACCGCACACAAGGGGTTTGGTCCCAGGACAAGAGTGCCCAACAGATCAACCTGTTGGAGTTGCATGCAATCCATCTTGCCCTGAAGACTTTCAGGCAGTGCCTGGGCCACAGGTCTGTTCTAGTGCAAACAGACAACAAAGTTGCCATGTTCTATGTGAACAAACAGGGGGGCATGGGGTCCCTTACCCTTTGCCAGGAAGCCCTAGATCTGTGCTCTTACGCAGTTCAGCAGGGGATTCTTCTCAGGGCAGTATACCTGCCGGGCCAGGACAACTGGCTGGCCGACAGGCTCAGCAGGATGTTCCAGCCGCACGAATGGCAGCTGGACAGGGTAGTAGCCTGCAAGCTTTTCCAGACCTAGGGGGAACCAGTGATGGACCTGTTTGCAAGCCCGGCCAATCACCAGTTGCCCCGTTTTCTGCTCAAGGCAGCCACACCCAACCAGGGTGGCAGCCAACGCTTTTCTAATCTCATGGTTGGTGGGTCTTCTGTATGCTTTTCCCCCGATGCCTCTGATCTCCAAGACTCTGTTCAAAATCCTTCAAGGCAGGGCCTCAGTCATCCTAATAGCCCCATGGTGGCCCAGGCAACCATGGTTCCCACTTCTCCTGCAGCTAGCAGTGGAGACCCCCATTCCTTTGGGATCATCTCTGCAGCTCCTTTCCCAGGAGGGGGATTCTCTTCTGCATCCCAACCTCAGCTCCCTTTCGCTGATGGTGTGGCTGCTGAGAGGGTGACTCTTGCCCCGCTCCTCCTTCCAAAGGACATAGAGGAGGTCTTACTGGCTTCACACAAAATGTCTACCAGATGGGCGTATGCCTTTAAGTGG
This sequence comes from Ichthyophis bannanicus, assembly GCA_033557465.1. NCBI lineage: Eukaryota > Metazoa > Chordata > Amphibia > Gymnophiona > Ichthyophiidae > Ichthyophis > Ichthyophis bannanicus. The sequence goes on from CM066043.1 coordinate 171,945,865, forward strand.
CGCAGATTTGCGCTTTGCTGCGCTGGACAAGGGGTAGACCCCTTCTCTTGCCCGGTAGTTGTGGTGTTACAATACCTTCTTCACCTCTCCCAGACGGGGCTCAAATCCAACTCCATCAGAGTGCATCTCCGTGCCCTAGCAGCGAACCACTACCCTGTGGATAGGAAGTCCCTCTCAGTTCACCCAGTGGTGTCCTGGTTTCTAAAGGGCCTACTCCTGTCAAAGCCCCTGGTTCGCCCTCCAGCAACCAAATGGGATCTCAATGTGGTGTTGGGACAGCTCACCCAGTCGCCCTTCAAACCGTTGGCCACGTGCCACCTCCATTATCTCTCCTGGAAGGTGGTTTTCTTGGTTGCGCTCACTTCTGTCTGGAGGGTGAGTGAGCTCCAAGCCCTCGTGGCAGAGAGGCCTTGTACCAGGTTTTACAAGAATAGGGTTGTGCTTCGTACGCACCCCAAGTTTCTTCTGAAAGTGGTCTTCTCATTCCACCTCAACCAGGAGGGTGGTTCTTCCTACCTTCTTTCCCAGACGCATGCCAGTTAGGCAGAGGCAGTCCTCCATACCTTGGACTGTAAGAGGGCTCTGTCCTTCTACATTCAGCGTACTTGGGGTCACCGGAAAGCTTCTCAGTTTTTCATTTCCTTCAACCCCAGTAAGCTGGGGGAGGCGGTGACCAAGTATACACTGTCCACATGGGTGGCGGACTGTATTGCCCAGGCTTATGGGGAAGCAAGGCTTCTGTTGGAGAGCCGTGTTACAGTTCATAGGGTCAGGGCCATGGCGGCATCAGTGGCTCACCTGCGCTCTGTTTCTCTGGCAGACATCTGCTGGGCCACCACCTGGTCTTCGGTTCATACCTGCGCAGTTTATTAATGTCTGGATAGGGAGTCCCGACGGGACAGTGCCTTCGGCCAGACTGTACTCTGTAACCTTTTTGGGGTCTAGGCAACTCCTACCCTCCGACCCTTCTCTGTTCAGGGTACCGGAGTGCTACTTCCCTGGTTAGGGTTTTCATTGTGGCTGCTTGCGGCTCTCGATGAGGGAGCCTTTTTTTGGCTGTAGGTTCAGGGTAGCTTGTAGCTGGGGAGTCCCATATGTGAGGACTCACTTCCTGCTTGTTCCCGGAGAAAGCGTAGTAACAGGTGTTCTCTGGGGACAGCAGGAATCAGTCCTCAAAACCCTCCATCCTCCCCTTGGAGTTGCAGTCCAATTATTTTTCATTTCTTTTGCCATCTTTATAGCTATGTCATTTGACTGAGCAAGATGGCACCATTGGGTGGGATGGGGATCACGCATGCATGGTAGCAGTTCCCAAAAGCTTTCTTTGAAAGCTGGGGATTTGCTCCGCATGGGCTCCGTCGGCGTTGACGTCACCCATATGTGAGGACTGATTCCTGCTGTCCCCGGAGAACACCTGTTACAGGTGAGTAATTACGCTTTATTTGGTCATTATAAACTGCATTATGGTTCTTGCTTTTTCTTTTTGAACATATATTTTGCAGTCACAGAACCCCCAATTTTGCTTTCTCTGTGGCGAGCTATCAAAAAGCCCCAAAAAAACAAAGTAAAATCGCAGGCTCTTGCGACTCCAGCATGTTTCTAAGGCTTGATGGTTCCCGCCCTCTCTGATGATGCTTTTCAGGTCAGAGGGGGATGGAACCAGCAAGTACTTAGAAGCATTGGAGTCTTGAAAACCTCATGTTTTTAAGGGGGGGGGGGGTGGTTCAGTTTATAGTTCACCGCCATTGCCCCAGTTTCCTCTGATCTGGGGCAGTTGCAGGGGGGAAAGGGGGTCAATTATGTCTCTGCCAACCTGGGAGAAGTGGAGATGGCAGCGGCTGGTCCACTAGATTTTTTTTTTTTTAATCTTGAAGGCAGAGTGAGACGACAGCCACTTGGCTGTTTTGGGAGCATTTTTTGCCACCCCCAAAACATTGCTGCCTCACTCTGCCTCGTTTATAGAGCTGCCCCTGTGTAGGGAGAGTGGAAATGTAGTGAGGAGCAGTAGAACAAATGCATTTATAGGTCAGAAGGAGAAGTTTGAACTGGATTTGGAAAGGGAAGTGACTTGAGAAGAGGAGTTATATGAGGATATCCGGGTTGGCGGAAGATTAGCCGCACAGCAGAGTTCTGAATAGATTGAAAGGGAGAGAGATGATTCAGAGAGAGACCAGCAAGGAGTAGATTGCAATAGTCAAGACGGGATAAGTGTTTTAGTAGTGCTTTCAGAAAGGAAGGGGCAAATTTTGTTAATGTCATAAAGAAATGACAGGTTCTGGCAATCAGTTGAATGTGTGTGGAAAAGGAGAGGGGGGACTCAAAGTTGACCCCAAGGTTGCGGGCTGAGGAAACAGGAAGTAAGAGTGTTATCTACAGAGATAGAGAGAGCAGGAAATGGGGAGGAGGGTTTAGGGGGAAAAATAATAAGTACGGTTTTGGCCATGTTCAGTTTCAAACGGTGATGAGACATCCAGGCAGTGATGTCAGATAGGCAGGCAGAGATACGGTCCTGCAGTGACAGAGAGAGATGAAGTGTAGATAGATCTGAGAATCATCAGCATACAAATGATACTGAGGGCAATGGCAGGAGATGAGAGCACCAGGGGACTGGGTGTAGAGAGAGAAAAGGAGAGGGCCTAGAACAAACCTTATAATGCCTTTGTATCATTGCATGGTGTAACCGTACCTTGAATATTGTGTGCAGTTCTGGTGACCACATCTTAAAAAGAATATAGCACAATTAAAAAAAGGAATGGAGAAGAGCCATCAAAATGCTAAGTGGGATGGAAAGATACCCCTGTGAGCAAAGGCTTAAAAGGTTAGGGCTATTCAACTTGGGAAAAAGATGGTTGAGGGGAGATATGATAGAGATCTATAAATTTAATGAATGGAGTGGAATGGGTAAAGGTAGATTGGTTGTTTACTCCTTCAAAAAGTAGAAAGACTAGGGGACTTGCAATGAAACTGCAATGTAGCTCATTTAAGACTAATCAGAGAAAATATTTTTTCACTCGACACATAATCAAAATCTGGAATTCATTACCGGAGGATGTAATAAATGCTGTTATTGTAGCTGGGTATTAAAATGGTTTGAACAAGTTTCTGGAGGAAAAGTCCATAAACTATTATTAAAGAGGACCAGGGAAATCCACTGCTTACCCCGAGATAAGCAACATAGAATCTGTGTACCTTTTTGGGAAGCTGAATTGGTTGCTGTTGGAAATAGGATACTGGGCTTGATAGATCATTGGTCTGACCCAGAATGGCATTTCTTATGTGCCCGCATGCTAACTGCATGTGTTTTACTTTTCCACTTCCACTCTATACCCATACGCTACCATTCCCCACCCCTTTGTGTTATAGAAAATTAATGTGCATTCTAGTGTCTGGTAGCTGTCATGCCCATGCGATAACAGTTACTGGAGGTCTTTACCACCTGCTAAAATGCAGGTTAACCAATTGTCGGAATTTAGTAAAAGGACCTCTGTTTTATATGATGAATCTGAGAGCAAAAGGCAGAACCCGTGCAGTACATCAGAGCAATATACAGATTTTAGTGTGGTACATTTAATGTACAGAGGTTTTGACTTCAGAACCTTTTAATCAAGAAAGCTTTGATCCAGACATGTTTTATAGACATTTATAAATTGACTTTCAGAAATTAACTTAATTCTTTTATTTCTTATTCAGCGATCTTCTTGATTTCATAGGATGATAGATTAATACATTTTCTGCCATTAAAATTAAGTAGTTGTGTGGTAGGCAAAGGCCTATGATCCACGCTGCTTGAACTAAACAGACAGGCCTAAGCAGCTTGACCTGTAAGTAAAGCCTGTGGTTAGGCCCAGAGGAGTGAAAACCCCCCCAATGCTGCTTCCATAGAATCGAAACCTAACTAAGCATAACCAAGCATAGCTAAGCAGAATCGAAACTTACAAAAGATAGAAAAACAAGCTTTAATTGGTACTGATAAGAGTGTGAAAGCTTCTGTGAACTAATTAATTCTGCTGAGAGAAGGGTTACAGTGCCCTGCTTTCCCACATGTTCTAGTTAGCTAAGTGACCTTGGAGGAGAATTGTATCAAGAGTCTAAGAACTGTCCATTGTAATGGGGACTGTAAGGGGGGCAACCAGGTGCTGAGCCCAGACCAAGGACCTCATTGGATGAATACGTAGTGGTACCGGGACCAATAGATGGAGCATGAAGGGTTACCGGGACCAATGAGAAGTTTGCCTATGTACAGAATGGAGAAGAAAGGTATAAAAGTTGTTGTTTTGCTAGAAACCATTGCTCAGCCATTTTGAATGTGATTCTGCTTGAGTCTTGTGCACAATAAATGATTTGGACCTTCTGAACAGACTCCTGGTATTATTGGATTGTTTGCGCTCTGCCGCTACATATTCTTGGTGCATTGGCCGGGAACGTGTGGTGAGTAGAGGGTATACGAGCTGATATACCACGACTTTCCGCCTCTACAGGTTTGGTCCTGCCGGGCTCGTGCCCTTCCGACGTGGGCTCGGCTCCCAGGCGCCACCAGTCCAGTTGCATCAGAGGGAGTTGGGCCAGGCCTCGGCGGGTGCCGGACCCGGACGGAGCCAACACCTCGAACCCGTGAGGGGAGTCCGAGGTCCAACTCATGCGCTTGCTCGGGAACGGGGACCGGATCCGGTGAGTATAGTGTTTGGAATGTCTAGACAGATGAGTCAGAACTGCAGTCTGTAACTTGGAACTAGTAACTGGCCACTTGTAACTTGTAACTTGGAATTTTGGTAAGAGAGCCTGATCCCCTCTCAAGACGGTCCGATTAACCTTGCATAGTGTATTCGTGGGGTGAAACTATCGTCTTCTTGGAACTTGGAAAAAGCCGGCATAACTTGTATAACTTTGGTATAGCCTAGTCAGAATAGACAGGATTGGGCTTGTTTGGGAGTACGTTGCTAGCATGATTGTGTGAATGAAGTGTGGTTGAGAGGTCTGGTGACGCAGAACAAGCGAAGGCGGACTCCTGAGTCACGCAGTTCCTGGCCGGGCGACCGCATCCAGGTCGTAAAAAGGAGGAAGCGACCGTCGTCTTGTCTTGTTATTTGTTTCCCCTAAATGTTTCTAGGACCGTGAGGACCCCTCACCCACGGTCCGCTCTCCTTTTCCCTTCTGTTTGTTGTTGTGCGCACACATCGATATGGGAGGGGCGGGGTCTACTGTGCACACTCCACTAGAATGTATGATTAAGTATTTTAATAAAGGATATTCAGGAGATTATGGGGTGAAAATGACTGCGTCACGATTGCAACTCTTGTGTACTAGGGAGTGGCCCACCTTAGACCCCAAGTGGCCCCGAGATGGAACATTTAACATAGGAATTATTAAGTCAGTTCATCGGAAGGTGCGAGCAGCGCACCCTGACCAGTATCCCTATATAGATTCTTGGTTAAGTATTTGCGAAAGCCCGCCCCCCTGGGCTCAGCGCTGCTATGAAGAACAGTGTAGAATAATGGTAGCGCTGACAGAACAGACACAGAAGACAGGGATAGAAAAGAAGTCTGTTTATGTTGATCCCGAGTCCCCGGAAGTTGTTACTAGACAGCCCCAAGCTCAGCACCCAGTAAAAGTACCACCGCGTCCCGCGGCAGGCCCCCAGGACCGGCGAGTTTCACTCATTGACCCACCAGAAGCTCAGCTAGATGACCCACCCCCTGAAGAGATTGATCAGTTAGAGACTGAGGAGAATTCTGAGTCAGAAGAAGAAGAGGAAGAAGGGACATCTTCCCGGGGCGAGACTGAAAGTGTAAAATCAGCTGTTAGTACCAGTTCATCCGTTGCAAGTAAGAAATCTAAGACAAAGCCTAAATTGAGAAAGAGGGGCCCTATCAAGAAAGTAATGCCACTACGGCAGGTCCCGGGAATGCCCGTAACGAACGAAGAGAACCAGATAGTAGCGGGACCCACCAGTCTAGTTTATGTGCCCTTCTCCACCACGGATTTGTTGAATTGGAAAATGCATTATGCTTCCTATACTGATAAGCCCCAAGAATTAACAGAAGTAATGAATACAATTATGCAAACCCACCAGCCTACTTGGGCAGATTGCCGTCAACTCCTGTCCACTCTATTTACTACTGAGGAGCGGACGAGAATTATGCGAGCAGCTGTCAATTGGTTAGCAGAAAATCCCCTAGTAGCGGGAGGAGAAGGAATAGATAACCGCGAAGCAGCAAAGAAAGAGTTTCCCAATGAAGATCCTCGGTGGGATCCAAACACCGATGACGGATCCAGATCCCTAGCCCGGTTTCGTCAAGGCCTTATGCAAGGCCTGCGAAAGGGGGGTCAGAAAGCCATGAACCTCTCCAAGGTAGCCGAAGTTATCCAGGGCGTAGATGAAAGCCCAGCAGTATTCTATGAGAGATTAGTTGAAGCATATAGAATGTATACTCCCTATGACCCAGCTGCACCCGAAAGCCTATGCATGGTGAACGCCGCTTTTGTCAGCCCAACCAGATATTAGACGCAAATTACAGAAGTTAGAAGGGTTTGCGGGCATGAATACATCACAGCTAATGGAAGTCTCCCAGAAAGTGTTTGTGAACCGTGATAATGAAAGACAGAAAGAAAGTGAGCGTAAAATGAAGAAGAAAGCCGATTTTTTGGCTGCCGCTTTAGTTGAACAGAAACGGGGAGGTTTCCCTAATCAAAGGAGCAGAGGAAGAGGAAGGGGCCGAGGAGATAGCCGGCCCCTGCTAGGCATAAATCAATGCGCTTATTGCAAGGAAGAAGGACACTGGAGGAATGCATGCCCGCAACTCGAAGACGCCTCACACGAAGAAGAAGAAAATGCCCCTTGGAGAGAGAGGGAGAGAGGCCGATCACAGAATCGCAGAGGGACAAATCGAGTACATTTCCAACGGGAAAGAGAGGAGGCCATAGAAGGAGTTGCAACCGCAACGGACTATGATTTAGATGAAACAGATTAGGACAGACCGGGCTCCGAATTCGCTTTAGGTCCCCAGGAGCCTATGGTCTGTTTAAAGATAGGGGACCAATTCATGGACTTTATGGTTGATACTGGAGCAGAACATTCTGTAGTAGATAAGCAAATAGCTCCCTTGTCCACGAGAGCAGTTACTATTATGGGAGCAACTGGCGCCAAAGCCATCAAGTCTTTTTTGAAAGACCGTGTTTGTGAATTAGGAGGACAGCAAATAGCACACCAATTCCTTTATATGCCTGAGTGCCCAGTGCCACTACTGGGACGAGATATGTTAGCCAAACTGCAGGCCCAAATATCCTTTACTGAGAAAGGAGAAATGCAAATGACTGTAAACTCAAAGCCTGCAGGACTAATGGTGCTTACTGTCCCCCGAGAAGAAGAGTGGAGATATTACAGTACTAAACCAGTTCCTGATACCAATTTCAGCATGCCAGCCAACATTATGGCTCCTCCTGGAGTATGGGCAGAAGGTAACCCACCAGGTCTAGCCAAACACATAGCCCCAGTGATTGTGACCCTTAAGCCTGGAGCAGCACCAGTACATGTTAAACAATACCCACTCCCAAGACCAGCCATTGAGGGCATCCATCGTCATTTATTAAGATTACTGGAGTATGGCCTTCTCAGAGTATGTCAATCACCATGGAATACGCCTCTCCTGCCAGTCAAGAAGCCTGGGACAGGTGATTACCGCCCAGTACAAGATTTGAGGAGAGTGAACGAAGCAGTTGAAACCATACATCCAGTTGTGCCAAATCCCTATACACTCTTAGGACTGATACCTGCTGAAGCTACCCACTTTACTGTCCTGGATTTGAAAGATGCCTTTTTCTGCATACGATTAGCCCCGATTAGTCAATTGTTGTTTGCTTTTGAATGGCAGGACCCTGTCTCAGGGAGACGGGGCCAACTCACTTGGACACGATTGCCTCAAGGATTCAAGAACTCACCCACCATTTTCAGTGCAGCATTGAACCAAGACCTTTCAAGTTATCCTGTAACCCCTGGGGAAAGAGTGCTTCTTCAATATGTGGATGACTTGTTGATAGCTACCACCTCAGAGAGTGAATGTGTACAAGCCACAAATGACCTTTTACAACTACTAGATGAAGCTGGATACAAAGTTTCCAGAGCAAAAGCGCAGCTATGCCAAACAGAAGTAAAGTACCTGGGGTTCCGGCTGACCAAAGGAAGCCGGCAATTAGGACCAGAAAGAAAAGAAGCTGTGTGCAGTATCCAAACCCCAACTACCAGGAGACAAGTCAGAGCCTTCCTGGGAGCAGCAGGATACTGCCGAATATGGATACCCAACTTTGCTCAGATTGCTAAACCACTATATGAAGCCACCAAAGGAGAAGAGAAATCACCACTAGAGTGGGGACCCGATCAAGATGAAGCTTTTAAAGCCTTGAAGGAAGCGTTAATGTCATCACCAGCACTTGGACTACCAGATGTCCAGAAGCCTTTTCATTTATTTGTACATGAAATGCAAGGGAACGCTCTGGGAATGTTGACTCAGACATTGTGACATTGGGAGTGGCCCGTACCATACTTATCAAAACAGTTGGACACTGTAGCCAAAGGATGGCCACCATGTTTGAGAGCTGTGGCAGCCACAGCATTGTTAGTGAGTGAAGCAGACAAACTCACCTTAGGACAGAACCTGCGCGTTACAGTACCACACGCTGTGCTTGCCCTTATGGAACAGAAAGGAAATCACTGGTTCACTAATTCTCGAATGCTGAAGTACCAGAGCATGTTATGCGAAAATCCTCGGATACAATTGGAAGTGAGCCATGCCTTAAACCCAGCCACCTTGATACCAATCAGCAAGGACCCACCAGAACATGACTGTATGGAAGTCATGGACACTGTGTTTTCAAGTCGACCTGATCTAACTGATGTACCCATAGAGAACCCTGACCAGACTTATTTCGTGGATGGAAGCAGCCTCATCATCAATGGACGACGCTGTGCCGGGTATGCAGTAGTCACCCGGGAGAAAGTCATTGAATCATCAGCTCTTGCCTCAGGAACATCAGCACAGAAAGCAGAATTGATAGCGCTAACAAGGGCACTAGTACTAGGTGCCAGACTTCAGTTGAACGTATATACAGACTCAAAGTACGCTTTCACAACTTTACATGCTCATGGAGCTCTGTATAAAGAACGAGGACTCATTACCTCTGGAGGCAAATCAATTAAGTATGGCCCAGAAATATTAATGTTACTAGATGCAGTATGGGCCCCGGCACGAGTGGCTGTTATGCACTGCCGAGGACACCAAAAAGGCAAAGGAGAAGTTGCCCAAGGAAACAGATTTGCTGATGTTTCAGCGCGCAAAGCAGCCATGACAGGCCAAATTTCACCACAAGCAACACCAGTACAAGCAGCATTGTTTCCAGTACCCCTCAACTTGTGGACGCCACGATACACCACAAGGGAGTTGGACTATTATTTCACTACAGAAAAGGGGGTACTGAAGGATGGATGGATTGAGCTGCCACCAGCAGAGGGTAGCCAACCTCCAGGGTGAATAGTGATCCCTGAGTCATTGGGACCCGCCTTTGTAAAGACCTTTCATCAAGCCACACATTATGGGAAAAATGCAATGGAAAAAGCACTCAGACCCCATTTTTGCATTTCAGTGTTGGGAGCCTTGTCAGCCTCAGTGGCTCGCCAGTGCGTAACTTGTGCAAAGAACAATGCCAAACAGGGTCCTACACCGCCACCCCGAGCTCAGTCAGGTGGTGTAATCCCTATGCACAACCTACAAATAGACTTTACTAACATGCCAAAAGTCAGTGGATATCGTTACTTGTTAGTTTTAGTTTGCACCTTCTCTGGGTGGGTAGAAGCTTTTCCCACCAGGACTGAAAAGGCCAGAGAGGTCACCAAGGTATTGCTGAGAGAAATTATCCCCCGATATGGAATCCCTGCAGTAATAGGGTCAGACAATGGGCCCTCATTTGTATCTCAGATTACCCAACAGTTAGCAAATGCCCTACAGATACAATGAAAGCTACACACTGCATACAGACCCCAGAGTTCAGGGAAAGTTGAGCGAATGAATCGCACTCTGAAATCTCAGTTGTCTAAGCTATGTCAGGAGACCCACCTGAAGTGGCCCCAAGTTCTCCCAATAGCTTTACTTAGAATACGCTCAGCCCCTGTGAAATCATCAGGATTTTCTCCCTTTGAAGTCATGTATGGTAGGCCCCCACCAATAGTGCAGGGGGTAAAAGGGAGTTTGACACAAATTGGTTCAGAGATAACCAGACAAGAACTCCTAGCTCTTAGTTCTGTTCTGCAGACTCTTCATGCATGGATACAGGACCAGTTACCCATCAACTTGACGGAATCCTTGCATCCCTACAAGCCTGGTACCTCGGTGTGGATCAAAGATTGGAAGAAGACACCGCTGGAACCTCATTGGAAGGGACCATACACCGTTATCCTGTCTACACTAACAGCTGTCAAGGTCACAGAAATCGAATCTTGGATCCATCATAGCAGAGTCAAGCCAGCAGCAGTTCCAGATCAGTGGACAGCAGTGCAGCATCCTGATATTCCTTTGCGACTCACCCTGAGGCGGCAACCAGCAGCCTAGAGTTCCTCTGGGCCGCCCAAGAACTACGGTTTTGCATAACTGACAAGTCTTTCGAAGAGGATTGCTGTTCCCAATACAGCAGAGACATTTGTTTTCTTCATCGAATAACTGTGCCATCACAGACTTTCTTCAGGCCAACTGCGGTTGGTAAGTTGGCATACATCAGAACCTTGAGGATCTTCAATCAACATTGACACCCGTTGAATTGCTTTATTAGCAAACGGGTCAGCATTGTGCCAAAAGGCAGTGAACGTCGAGGTCAAGATTTCCCAACGGAGACTCAGAAGGGCTACAATCAACATGTATCTTTGTTTCTACTTTGTCCTGGTTGCCTGCCTGGGGGGATTTGAACTTGTTCTTGCTTTACCCCCATGCACTGCCTGCATAACTTTCACTCGAACTGGAATGAAAGTAACTCAGACTTTGCTTTATCATTCTTACTATACCTGTACTGGTACAGTGAGCCGGTGTATATACAACACCACTGAACTGAATGTTTGTACTAAGGGAGATACTAAAGCTTGTTTTAACCCACATCAGAACCCATCCTATTATACTCTAGAAATACGATAGGATGATGCAGATGGAGCTTTACTTAATGCCACACCCCCACTCACTGACCCTACAAAGCCTGCTGTTTTGTATTTTGATGCTTGCAATGCTATAAATAGAGATGGTCGGTCTCATTGTGCTAACTGGGAAAAAGCATATTATTATGATCATAAGTATATGTGTCCAGAAGGAACCACCGGGTGGGGGGCATGTACAGGTAAACGAGTTTTAGCAAATGAATATAGCACAGTACCAGTTAAAGACTACTATTGTCCAAAGTGGGAATGTGTGTTCTATGCTACATGGAAAACTGGTATGGTAGAGAATACCAGGGATAATCGAATGGCAGCCCTGTTTAAGCCCCATCTAAAGAATCCAGAAAAATGTAAAAAGGGTGCCTGCATCCCATTAGAGTTACACATAATAAACCCTAGTGCCTGGAAGCAAGGATATAAATTTGGACTATGTATTGCGGGCACCGGATCAGATCCCGGAACCATTGTATATATAAGACTGAATACCCAGGCCCATCGTTCATCACGGTATCATATACATAATACTTTCTATGAAACTATTCATGTAAACAAGTTTGACATTCCCCATCCTTCACAAAATCTGATCTTAGAGTTAGCTGGAGCAGTCGTATCTAGTCTCCATATTTCAGATTGTTACTTCTGCGGAGGAACTAGAATGGGTGATCAGTGGCCCTGGGAGGCCCAAGAATTGAATTACTCAATAGCTTACAATCATACTGAATTGCATAAGACCACCAGTGAATGGGTATTAGCACACCCAATAGTAGGACGTCTGTGTTATGCTCGGACTGGACCCCAGTTCACCTTGAAAGTAGGACAGCTTGTCTGTCTTAGCCAGAGGTTTTATAATGACACCACAAAACAGACGTCTTGGTGGTCAGGAGTTAATGAACCTGAACCTACCAACCCATTAGCGAAATTCCCTGAGCTTGTCGATTTATGGACTAATCTCGCCCAGCCTCATGCCTGGCAAGCCCCACCTGGCTTGTATTGGATCTGTGGAACCCGAGCATACGCTCGACTCCCTATTCGCTGGGAAGGGGCATGTGTCTTAGGAACCATCCGACCTTCTTTCTTTCTGTTACCCACAGAACATGGAGAACAATTAGGTTACCCAGTCTATACAAAGAGACAGAAAAGAGCAGCCTTGAAGATAGGCAAATGGGAGCGATGGAAAGGGGAAGATTGGCCACCTGAGAGAATTATTGCCTATTATGGACCCGCCACTTTGGAGCAAGATGGCACTTGGGGATACCGGACCCCTGTGTATATGATAAACCGTATCATACGCTTACAAGCAGTAGTTGAACTAATTACTAATGAGACTAGCCAAGCACTTACACTTTTAGCTAGACAAAGCACACAAATGCGTACTGCAATATATCAGAATCGCTTGGCACTAGATTACTTATTAGCCGTTGAAGGAGGAGTATGTGGTAAGTTGAATTTAACCAATTGTTGTTTGAAGATAGATGACAAAGGTCAAGTAGTTGAAGAGATTGCTGAAAACATGCGAAAGCAAGCTTATGTGCCAGTACAGACCTGGCATGGTCTTAAGATACCTAACTGGTTCGACTCTATCTTCTCTGGCCTGGGGGGACTTACTACTTTTGCTATGATAATATTAGTATTTGTAGCCTTGTTTCTGTTATTACCCTGTATAATCCCATGCTGTATGCGCTCTATTAACAGTGTTATCGAAAATACCGTAGAACGCAAGACTGCCACTAAGATTTTGGCTTTATGGCACCCTAATCCTAGCATGTATGGTCGTAATCCGACTCCAGTGTAATTGAGTGATTTAACTCTCACACCTTATTGAAAATAGGGTGAGATTAATCAAAGGGGGGAATGTGGTAGGCAAAGGCCTATGATCCACGCTGCTTGAACTAAACAGACAGGCCTAAGCAGCTTGACCTGTAAGTAAAGCCTGTGGTTAGGCCCAGAGGAGTGAACCCCCCCCAATGCTGCTTCCATAGAATCGAAACCTAACTAAGCATAACCAAGCATAGCTAAGCAGAATCGAAACTTACAAAAGATAGAAAAACAAGCTTTAATTGGTACTGATAAGAGTGTGAAAGCTTCTGTGAACTAATTAATTCTGCTGAGAGAAGGGTTACAGTGCCCTGCTTTCCCACATGTTCTAGTTAGCTAAGTGACCTTGGAGGAGAATTGTATCAAGAGTCTAAGAACTGTCCATTGTAATGGGGACTGTAAGGGGGGCAACCAGGTGCTGAGCCCAGACCAAGGTCCTCATTGGATGACTACGTAGTGGTACCGGGACCAATAGATGGAGCATGAAGGGTTACCGGGACCAATGAGAAGTTTGCCTATGTACAGAATGGAGAAGAAAGGTATAAAAGTTGTTGTTTTGCTAGAAACCATTGCTCAGCCATTTTGAATGTGATTCTGCTTGAGTCTTGTGCACAATAAATGATTTGGACCTTCTGAACAGACTCCTGGTATTATTGGATTGTTTGCGCTCTGCCGCTACAGTTGAACTGTTCTAAAAAAACAAATTTTACTTCATTGCTTTAAGCACTTATAGAGATATATTCAAAGCAGTTTAGCTGGTTAGCAGACCTGCTAACCAATTAAACTACACTCAGTGGGATATTCAGTTGTGCTAAAGCGGTTAGTGCAGCCGAATATCCCCTTCTACCTGATTTTTAACACCTGGGGGCAGAGGGGGGCAGCTAACTAGCTAACCCGAACCAGCTAATGTTAAGCAGAATAAAGGCTGTGCCAACTTTAGCTGGTTTAGCTATCTGGTCAGTAGCTGAATATTGCCGCTGACCGGATAGCTTAATCACAATCTGGCAAAACTGGATATTCGATGCCAGTGGCTGCATATGCCCCCGACTTTGAATATCCAGATATAATTTAAAGCGATGACCGCTAGCCGCTTTAACAGCGCTGGCCGCCTCCATTGAATATGCCCCATAGAAAGTAATTTTTTATATAGCTGCCTAGTTTAAGCAGCCAAAACATGCTCATTTTAAGCCTAGTTGATAAAGAAAAGTAGGCCCCTATGTTTCCTTACAAAATCTGCATAAGTGGTAGAGATTATGCCTAAAGGTGAGGATATCTACGCCAGCCCTAGAGGTGGTATCCATGCATATACCTAGATTTGTTCAAGAGCGTGTAAAATTATAATATCTTTTTAAACTGCATGTATTTGTGCACACTACCCCTGTTCTACCCAAACTCTACCTATGCGCGCGCCCACTGTGAATGTATGCACCATGCAAACAAGGCGCATTTGCTAGTTGGTATTCTGGAAGAGGTCATTGATCTGCAGAGTTTGCCACTTAACTTGTGCAAATGACCAAAATACTGACATTTAGGTATGTGTTTGTCACCTAAATTTAGGAAGCTCCCAATAAATTATCCCTATAGACCCATGTATTGCATAAGTATGTGTTAACCAGTGCTAAACTGGATCTTTTAGTTTTCTTATTCACTGAGAACATAATCCGACATAGGGTCTCGGGCATGGGAAAACACATTTATAATCTCAGTTGCACACATGTATATGTAGACACCATTGCCAATCTAGTAAAGCCCAGGCACTGTCTGTTTCTCTCTCTTATATGAAGGAGCTGCATTCGGTGGGGGGAGGGGAGTCTGCATGTGGTTTCTTTTTCCAATAACCCTTACACCGTTCACTCAAATTATTCCTCAAAGATACAATTTAAAATAACTTTTTAAAAGCAAGAAAATTACTTTTCTTACTTGCTGTTTCTTTTTTGCTAAACCTTTCTCCTCCCATATACATTTAATAGGAAAAAAAAGCCTTAGTAAATGAGGTTTTTAGTAGTGCTGTTTGAAAGAGGAACAGCTAGAATCTCTAGGATTCCTGCTAATAGCAGCGATAGAGTCACTATAATGAAAGCTGGGCCTATGATACCTAATTTTCCATTTCATATTTTCAAGGCCTGTGTTGCAGAGGTGCCTAGTTAACCATGTCCTCCGGTCCTGGAGGGAGGGGGTGCAGCTGGACAGAGGCAGCCTGCTGGTTCAGGCTGATTGTATGACCTGTCCAGAAAACACTCATGGGACCAACACTGTTCTGCAAATTAGAGTCGGCCTGGCCTGAAGGTCAACAGCCATCTCCCGGCAGTCACTCTAAATGTCCCAGCCCACTGGCTCTGAGAAATTGGTTCACAGAAATGTTTGCCCCGCTATAATGTTCTTTAACCAACTGCAAAAATATATATGTAGAAAATCCATTCTATATGTTCTTAAAAGCACACCTTCTTTGCAAAAGAAACAGCAAAAGAATGTAGCCTTGGTTAAAGGCCAATATATATTTTGGATGTTTGCTGTATTTTTTTCTTGGGAAGAAGAGTTGGGGAAAAAGTTTACAAAGGAAATTATTTCTACTTTCGTGCAAATTGTGCGCATTTCTGTGCAGCACATTACAATTGCTAGAGTACTGAAATGGAAAATAAACATGGAAATGTTATTTATTTATTATTTTATTTATTTACAGTCTCTTTTATACCGCGCTATTCAGCATCAGTGCGGTTTCCATTTAACAACTTACACATCTCAGAATATGATTTGTGTTGGAGCAATACTCAGCCTGGGTTTTTTCAAACCTCAATCACTGCAAATAGAACATCCGGATGATCAGCACCAGCAGCGCTGAATATCTGGATTTAGTGGTCAGTGGTGGCGCTAGCTGGAGAGCAGCAATATTCAGCCACTCTTCAGAGGGGCAATCTGCAGAGTACTTAGGACAATAAAGAAGCTGTCCTACGTTATGCTCATTGTTATCCAGAGAGTGGGCCTGAAAATCGTCACTATCCGGATAAGCGCCGGCTTCTCACTGGCTCCATCCACAGACTGTCCAGGAAATATTTGCTATAATCGCCAGCCTCTGACCTCCACACCCCATTCAGCACCCAAACAAAAAAGGTTTTTAGCCAATTAAGCCTTGTCCCATCCTTAAACCCTTGCCTCTTTCCAAATAACTTTCTCCCCCCTCCCCCCCCCTGAAGTTCCCACAGCTCCACTCCTCCAGACCCTCTTTCAGTTTATCCCATAAGCCAGAGGAATTTTTCAGTGTTCTCTTTCAAAATGGCACCAGCTGCCCCAAGGCTGTTCCTTACCCTGTATGTGCCTATATAGTTCTCACCTGGCATCTGTTTTATTCAATCATTCAGTTGTTTAAAATGCTTAGATCTTACTTTCCCATTTTCCAAAAATGTCCCAAGCAATTTAGAGTACTATAAAAATATGTAATTGTAACAAGGTAAAATAAAGTCTAAAATAAAGCCCATGTAAACCCAATACACACCCTCTCTTTCACCCACCTCCCTCTATTCACCACAGAGTGGGGAAAAAAAAGCACAACTCAGCAAAAGATAAATTCCCTCTATTCATCCACAACATATTTAAGAAACAGCCAGGCTTTTAGTTTCCACTAGAATAGTCTGTAATCCTGCTCTAACCTTACCAACTCCTGAAGTTTATTCTGTATCTAGATCCATTCCTTTTCACAAATGTTGTAGAAGCATGGTGCTTTTACAATCAGGACATCATCTATCTGATAGCAATTTCTCTTGATGAACAGGGTTCTGCTTTCATCACGTAGTTATGTGATTGATATCCCAGGGTTCTGGGTCAGCCTTAGACCCTGTCTATTTCTTCTGTGTCCTTGATAAGAACCTCATGTAGCTTGGTAGTAGAAGTCCCTGGCATGAGAACAAAGACATACGTTTCTACCAAGGAACAAAAAAATTAATATGCATATTAGAACAGACCTGGTCTGAAGGTCATAAACCGTCTCCAGTAATCATATCAAGTATCTCCGTTCACAGCCTTTGTAAACTGAATAAGAGAACCAATAGTTAATCTTCTATATAGAAAAAAAGGTTTCCTGAATAGCTGCTTATACAAAAAAATACAGAATATCTATTCTGCCTTTTTCTAAAAAAAAAAAAAAAGCTTGCTTTTTTCCTAAAGAGGAGAAAAATGAAAATGACCATATAGAGAGCAGTTTTGAAAATGTCGGTGGTGCCTGCAAGCTAGTTTCCAAAGGGAAGCTCCATGGGGATTTTTCCTTTGAAAATGCAGGACAACAGAGGAATGGGGTTACTTTCATAACTATGTGATTTGCAATTGCTTTGAAGCATGAAGATTTCAGAATGAAATTTCATCTCATACTTTCCCTCACCCAATCTAATCCCACCCACGTTTTGCTATGAGTGAAAGTCTGCACATGTAAAAAAAATGTTTGGAACGTTGCCCCTTTGAGACAAAAAAAATCAGATTTTTGCATATCCCGTCTAAGAAAAAGGAGATCCAACTCAGAATGTTCACGTTTTGAAGCGTCTTTTATAGAAGCTTACTGAACATGGAGCTTTTTGTAAATTGCGTGTGAGGACACGGGAAAAACCTGCATATTTGCTGGCATATACAGTAGAAGCAGTCAGTTTACAAGGAATCTCGTACAAAAAATGAGCAGCATCACTAAGAGCTTTGAAAGAGTAAGTAACGGCTCTTACATATGTAAACAAGGCACCCTGTGAACACAACTAAGCCCAGGCATGGTGATCCCGTCCCTGGCCCTTCCTCTCTCCTCCTTCCCCACCACCTAACTTTGATACTGCAGCCTCTCTTGCTTCAGTCTCTTGCAGCTATTGCTGCACACCTCTGCCTTAATTGATTTAAACATACTGCATCAGCAGCCTATTGTTTGTTTATATCAGCGCCCAGTGGGGGATGCCGATCCCCCAATAGGACGATTTACTCCTGCATGGAGGGTGCTAATTTTGCAACCTACGCGTGTAACTGCCACTGTTTACATGTGCAAGTGCCGGATTTCACAAACAGAATGTCCATGGGGAGCCAATTAAGGAGCCAAATTCCAAAACTCTAATTCTTGGCTTCTTGAGGTGGTTTTAGATCTCAGCCTTGTACTCATAATATCTCCCTCAATCACTTTTTAAAAAGCTGAATCCAAATGAGCAGTTAACCGAAATGTTAACCAAGCATGCATAAGCTGCCATTTCAAAATGGGACATACACATATACGTTTTAGTCCCACCTAAACTACACCCAGTACATGCCCCCTTTAACATTTTAGGTACTACAGATACACAGATGTATCTAGCGGCTTTTCTGAAATCGCTAGTTAGAGCTGTAGAGCTATTTCCACCTTGTCAACCCACTGTTCACATGTGCAAATACAAAATGACATTGAAAATACTGCACTTTACAATGATATATTGTATTACACCCATCATCTGGTATAGTATTTTTCAGGAACTAAATATCCCATAAGAAACTATTTGAGATAATTCTACTTTCTAAGGACACCTATTAGAAGTAAAAAAAAAAAAAAAATGGGGAGGTAATGTGGCTCAGTAGATTGGCAGAAGGTTACAGAAATAAAGGCCAAAAACCAAACATTTCCCAAGATGACCTTTTGCACATCTAAGTCCATGGAGTCAAATCTTCCTCTGTTTAGCAGTGACCAAAGTCCTTGGAATCTGAAAGCCATTTGATGTCTGATGGAGATAAATCCGGTGTAGTTCCCAATGAACAAGTGTCCGCATCAAGAACAAGCACCAGATAACATTCTTCTTGCAGCCTCATCAGAACACGTCACAGACGGCCTGAAAACTCTTCCTACCCCTAGATGTCCGTTCCTGAGAAGGGTTGAAAGGCGCGGACAAGAACATGGGGTCTAGTTACTAAAATGCATAAAAAGTGAATGATTGTGGCTATCGAATGCACTATTCACTAAGAGGGCGATTTTATAAAGATGATGTCTCAAGTACGCACATGCATTTGTAGAGGGTTATGCGCTGCACTCCATTGGCTATAATGCAGAAATACGCGCGCCTGCAAAGGAGCAGCTTTCAGAAGGGAAAAGGATCGGTGGTGTGCTTGCATGCACGACCTGAAATTTAAAATGATGAACGCGGTTAGCAAGTCTACTAACTGTGTTAACTGTGGCGAACGGGATAGTCAGCAGTAGTAACTGTTAGTGCCGCTGAATATCTGTAGGTGCCCCAGTGCTAACCAGCTAGCATCGGGGCATCGCCAGAGACGGAGTGAGGATGGAACCCAGGTATAACTAGCCAGCCGCAATATTCAGTTGCTGCCCCGTTATTCTTCATTGGCAAAGCGAGGTGTCTTAACTTTCACTGCCCAAAATTAACAGGGCAACAGCTGAATATCGCCACTGCCCAGTAAGCTTCAGGCTATCCAGCTGACCTCAATGCTGGTGGCTGGATGTGGCCTCGACATTAAACATCCAGGTCTAGGGTTCAGTGGCGACAGCTAGCCACAGTAATTGCGCTAGCCGCCACCGCTGAATATCGGATTTGTACTACATATTTTAGAATGTCACCATGCACCTATATTATCAGAAATAGGTGTATTTTTTATCTACTATAAATACCGTATAAAAGGTGCTGGAGATTTGTTTGTGAGTTAATGGTCAGTTACTGTTAATCTTCATATTTCTCTGTCCTGTGCTTACTCTATTCTTTTTCACTTTCTCCGTTCCCTTTCTCTTCCCTGTCTCTTTCTGTCTGCTTCATCTTTGCCTCTCTCTCTCTCTCTGTCGCCATCTGCTGTTTGTCTCCCTACCTCCCTTGATTCTTGTGTTCTCTGGCTTGGAGGAACTATGGTTCACCTGTACCATCAGCTACTTCCTGCCTTTTGGAGAGGACATGCCATGCCAATGCACCTCACCTTCTTTGAAAAGGAAGTTTCCAAGAACCTCTGGTGACCATAGGAGGCATAGGCTGGTCTGCCATCTCACTCTGCCTTATTCAGTTTCTGAGTACTTTCTCAGGAGAACAAATCAATGCAGCACATCAAACCATGACAGAATTTTATGAGGTGGCTCACTTTCCATCAGTTTTTTGGCAATTGATTACACACACATTGCCAAAGATATCACAACTAATGTGTGCCTATACTTCCCAGGCTTGTGTCATAATGGCTTACTATTTTGACAGTGGCAAAATCACCAGAGGATAGCTTCTAGGTGAATGGTCACCTCTCTCACACATACACACACTTTCTCTCTCTCTCTCTCTCTCTCTCTCCATCTTAACATGACTCTTTCTCTCCACTGGAGCATCTCTGACCTTTGGCATTACAGCTGAGCAAGCACCAGAGCAGTTTCAACATATGCCTACGAGCCTTATAGACCACCAATGACCTATTCACTTTCTTCCCCTCTTCCTTCGTTCCCAGAGATGATGGGGGTTATCCCCAGAAGACCTGTGTTATGACCCCATGAGAACAGTTGAGGGAAGCAAGTACTGCAGACATGATCTAAGGAGCCAACGCTGATGCATGGCTGGTAAATGCATGCAGATGCAAGGACTGAGGTAACTTGGAGCATGCACAGTACTCCTGGTCCCTGCAGCCCTCCTCCCTCTACTCATGACTTAATGTTTCAAAATGAAAACACGTTTATAAGAGAAGGGGCCACGGGACCAGCAGTAGTGCACATACTCTGAGTTTCTGTGGCTCTTGTTGCTGTGCTTGTCTGTCGAAGAACAGAGGAGGGAAGAGCGGTACAAAAATAGAGGGAGAAAGTTGTACATAGTTTCTATATTGTTATATGTAACTGCTGTCATTGCAGAATTAAATGTTAAAATGTAAATCGCTGCTGATCACTGGAAGGAGCGGTATAAAAATGAATTCAAATAAATAAATAAACATCCAGACAATATACAGAGCAGAGATGATACCAGGCATGGTCAAGTAAAGGGCATTTCAAGATATGGCAACTTCACAGGTGTCCTCATTACATTGTTTGTCGCTTTTACGTGCCTTACTTCTTCTATTAAAAGGCACACGATATAGACAACGGCTTCGAGGCAAGCCATCCTATTGTGCCCCTGGCCTATGCTCCCTACTCCTTAGCTTCACCTATCCAGAGCTGACATACCTGGCGGTAGAACTGGAGCAACCAGTTACAGCAGGGGATTGATATCATTAATGACTAATTGCAAGCATACCCAGCAATGTACCAATTCATGAACTTGTTTGAAGTCACTAGTTATCTGCCCCTGGGAGACATATTCTCAACAGTTATCTTGCATATTGAGGCAGATAAAGGTACAGCAGGTGGCTTGGGTCAGCATGGTAGCATCAGCATCCATTTAAGATGTGCCCAGATTATTGGCAGAGTGTCCAGATTATTGGTGAAGTGGAGTAGTGGCCTAGTGGTTGGGGCAAGGTACTTCAGGCCGGAAGGTCGGGGGTTCAAATCCCACTAGAGGACAACAACCTTGGGCCGGAAGGACTGGGGTTTCTAGTCCCACAGGTGCTCCTTGTGGTCTTGGGCAAGCCACTTAACCCTCCATAGCCCATGTTCCCTGTAAAATAGTTATCTCCAAGTTATAATGCCCTGTTCAATGTAATTTCAGTTTGTTCAATGTAAACCGCACTGATGCAGAATAGCGCGGTATAGAAGAGAATGTAAATAAATCAATCCAGTCAAGGAGAATCAACAGAGAATATCAAGTGGGCACAGTCTGTAAGGCAAGGCTGCAAGGAAGCAGCCAGGATGGCAGGAAGTGGGCCTAAGGTAAAGGTTTGTTCCTTATGACATGTAATCTGGAACTTCCTATTACTGTCCATTTGTGCACATTTTACATGTGAAATTGTTTATTTTAGATCTTCTTGAGACTATGGAGAACAATGCAAGCAGCTGGTGCATGCAAGCAACAAACTCAAAGCAGGACTGGATAACACAGTTCCTTATGACAAGACGTTTAGTGTCAAGCATACAGAGGTATGTTTACTAAATGGCAGTAAGGGAGAAAGTGTGATACATGCCCCCCTTAACGCCACAAAAATATCATGTTTCCAAGCGTAAAAGGCTCCTGCAGTGTAAAGGGAACAGGAGGCGGAGAGTGGACGTTAACAATGTGGGTACCTCTAATATCTGTTGCACAAACACCTCCTAGAGCCTCTTCATGCCTGTAACCTTAGAACAATGTGAAAGTGTCTGATGAGCAGAGAGAGCCTATTTAAATGTCTGCAAGCGGTCCACGTGACGCATGAGCGAGTGAGGACGCACCTCTGCTCGCTCCGGGGCTGCCTCATGAAAAATCCCTGAAAAACTGCCTTATATTCCCCTACAATAAGCTGAAAAAGAGGGGTACGAGGGAGCAACGGCAAGGGTAGCAGTTCTGATTCCTCAGTGCCCCCAAAATGCCTCTGCCGGCTAAGAAGGACCGTGATAAGAGAAACAAGGCCGGAGCCTCAGCCTCGGCGGCATCTCAGCCCGCCTCACCGGGGGCAAAGAGTGCTGATTCTTCGATGGAAGAGGTGGCGAAGGAGGTAGTAAAACTGCTGGAGCCTAAATTTGATCTAATACTGAAAAAGCTTGACGAAATGGGAGAATCGCTAGTAGAGATGAACCGGCAAGTGGAAGAGTTGGAACATCGGGTAGCTGCCCTGGAGGATGAGGAGGGACATCGCTCCAGGGACTCAGAGGCTCAGAAAGTACAACTGGAGGCACTTCTGATGAAAGTCGATGATCTAGAAAATAGATTGAGGAAGAATAACCTGAGGTTAGTGGGAATTCCAGAGTCCACGACATATCGACAGTTGCCTCCCCTGATTGAAAGATGGCTCCCTAAGGAGTTGGGCCTGGAAGCATTGGTGGGCCAGATACAAGTGGAGCGCACGCACCGCTTGGGAATCAGGGTGGAGAACAGACAGAGGCCACGAGTAGTGATTGCGCGGATACTTAACTTCCAACATAAAACACAGTTGCTCCAGGCATACCGGAAAAAGGGTGAGCTGATACTGGAGAACCAAAGACTTTTGTTATTTCAAGACTATTCTGCGGCTGTGGCGGTGAAGAGAAAGGAGTTTGCTCCTAAGAACATAAGATATGCCATACTGGGTCAGACCAAGGTCCATCAAGCCCAGTATCCTGTTTCCAACAGTGGCCAATCTAGGTCATACGTACCTAGCAGTTTCCCCAGAAGACACACAGGTTCCGTAATGCTTGTACTGGGTCAAGTATTGATATCCTGGGTCCCTTCTTAATAATGGTTTATGGACCTTTCCTCCAGGAACTTGTCCAAACCTTTTTTAAACCCAACTACACTAACAGCCTTTACTACATCCTCAGGTAACAAATTCCAGAGTTTGATTACACGTTGAGTGAAAAAATATTTTCTTTTATTAGTCTTAAATAGTTTACCCTGTAGCTTCATTGCATGTCCCCTAGTCTTTCTATATTCTGATAACGTAAACAATCGATCTACGTTTACCCATTCCACTCCGTTCATTAATTTATAGACTTCTATCATATCTCCCCTCAGCCGTCTCTTTTCCAGGTTAAAGAGCCCTCTGTGTGCCAAGCTGTTTCGGAGGAAAATGCGCTTTACGTTGGCCTACCCTGCGGTGTTGAGGCTCGCTAGTCAAGGAAAAAATCATGCCTTTGACACGCTGGCAGCAGCTAAGAAGTTTGTAGCGGACTTGGACAAAGAGAATCCTGGCGAACCAGCAATGTGAGCTACCGGAGCGGCCCTAGGAAGGGGAACCTTGACATTGCAACATATGAAATATATGAAAGCTGTATATTATTAACCAGGATTGAGTATCATGGTGCTACCAAGGATTATTGATTATTGACTGAGAATGCTGATGGTGAGGAGGACAAGGGAGGATCGGAGCAGTGGGGGATCACAGGGAGAATCGCCTTGACTGAGAAAAAGATGGCGAGTTCCAGCATGCACATCTTGAGGCAGCCCTGCAGCGTTGGCTCTTACCAAACCTCAGCAGTGGAAGGCTGAGGAGTGGAAGATGGAACTTTTGTTGGGGAATGTGGGGGAGGGCGGGAAGAAGGGGGGCTAAAATGGGTGGGGGGATGGTAAGGAGGTATGATAAAAGGGGGAATGGAGGGCATGATAGAAGGGGAATGGAGAATGGACGGAGAGGGGGAGGGGGAAGTGGCTAAATCATGGCTTCACTATAGAGGGGTAGGTCTGCATGCGAGATGGGAGAAGATGTGGAATAGAAGAGGCCGGTACACTGAGGGCTCGGGGCCGAGGCTGGGTGGTCCCGGGCAGGTGAAAAAGAAGGGGAAGAATAAACATACAGTGAGTAGGACGAGGAGGGCTAGAAAAAAGTAATGAGGGGGCTAGTGATATCTGTATGATCACGTGGAATGTGAGAGGAGTAAGCACCCCCATTAAGCGCACTAAGATTCTGCAAGCGTTAAAGCGGAAGGGGGCTCAGGTGCTTTTCTTCAAGAAACCCACCTTAGCTTGAACATGCAAAGCTAAAACGTGACTGGGTAGGGCAGGTGTGTGGGGCCTCATCGGGAATGAGGAAAAGGGGGGTAGCAATCCTGGTGCATAAAGGAGTCCCGTTTGAGGTTATCTCGGAGGAAACCGACCCCAAGGGGCACTTTATTTTTATGCATGTGAAGATAAAGTGAGAGGAGTTGGTCCTAGGCAATGTTTATGTGCCGAATTGCTATGATCATCGGTTCTTCCGGGGTATTCTAAGGTAGATACTACAGGCGCCCAAAGTACCCTTGATACTAGCAGGAGATTTCAATTGTCCCCATGACCCAATACTGGATAGGACGGGGGTGTCGGGGAGGGGAGACTGGAACCGTAAGGGTATAAGTTACTTATGTGAATTGGGTGATGTCATGGATGCTTGGAGAGTGCTGCATGGAGAAGAAAAGGACTACACGCACCTGTCTAGAGCGCACCAAACCTGGTCTAGAATAGATTATATTCTAGTCTCAAAAGGCAGCCTTGGTAGAGTTAAGGATATTAGAATCGATCCAATTATAATTTTGGAACACGCAATGGTACGGATGAATTGGAGGGGAAAGGGCCCGTCAGGGCAGAGATGGTCATTCCCGAGACACTTAGGGAAGAACGAGGAGTTTCAGAAATACTTGACACAATGTTGGGATGAGTATGTAAGGTTTAATGAAGCACAGGTCTGCGACTAAAAAGCTGTTTGATTATTTTCATCTAATTTCCATGTATTTTGGTGTGCTGAAAACAAATAAAATATTGAAAAAACTCCTAGACGTCATGATTTGCCACAACATGCAAAATTGTCTTCAAATTTATCAATTTTTTTCAAATTACTATTAATTAATTCAAATTATTATTAATTTATTCACATAAGTGCATTTAAGATATAAAATGCCAAAAAAACCTTAAAGGGGTTGTCCGAGTTATGTAAAAAAAAAAATATAGCACTGTAAATCTGATGGTCAGGAATATATACATAAGCTAAGCAAGTTTTAAATCAGTGCTTCTAATGGTAGAAGGGGTTAATCTTTCCTGAAGAATCCAGTGGGAGGGAGACACAGGGCAGATAGCAGCATCTCCAGTCAGTGCAGGGGGGCGTGGCCAGCACTGTGACATCTCGTGTACAGACACAGAGCTGCTCTCTCCTGCATGCCACACTTGTGCACGAATCATCATCAGGTTCTTGGTTCTAGGCTGTTCACACTTTTTCATCGCAATTCATGTTAGCTCGTCATTCTTCAACCATTATGTTATGGCTCCGCGAAAGTGTTTTAATTCGCCAGACAGTTTCTGTTTCATCTGTGGTGAATATACAGTGTTGAAGCAACAGCAGAATATTACAGACTTTGTGAAAAAAGTATACTTTGCATATTTTGGACTAAAAATTGGAGATCAAGATAAAGTCTGGGCGCCTCATAAAGTGTGCAAACGGTGTGTTGAGGACCTCCAAAACTGGTTCAAGGGTAAGAAAAAATCTTTCCGTTATCCTCCCTAGATTAATTGGGCTGCATCAGTCAGGATTCGCGAAAGGGTGAGACGCCTTTTTGAACATTAGTAAAGTCCTGTTGGGCATGGAAACTTGTCTACTGAAGGACACCCCCTTATTTTTGGTGAGTCTAGACGCCGAAAAGGCATTTGATCGTGTGTCATGGGCATTTGATCGTGTGTCATGTTTTAAGTTTTATGCGCCGTTTTGGATTTGAGGGTCTATTTTTGGACTGGGTGCATGCATTGTATGCAGACCCGTTGGCGCATATCCTGGTTGGGGGACAATGCTCTAACACGTTCTCGTTGAAAAGAGGGACAAGACAGGGTTGCCCGTTGTCCCCCCTCCTATTTGTCCTACAACTAGAACTGTTGCTGAGGATGTTGGTCAGCATGGAGGAAGTTTAAAGGAGTGGGGTGGAGGAACGGAGGTATAAAACTAAGTGCATTTGCGGATGACATGCTTCTGTGTCTCCAGGATCCTGCCCAGTCTTTGGAGGCAGCACTGTGGCAAATTGAAGAGTTTGGTGCGTTCTCTGGGTTGAAAGTTAATAGAGCTAATTCTATTGCATTAGATGTAGGGGGGTGGGTCAGGCCGCGGTGGCAGGGGACTTTTCCATTAGTATGGGCAGAAGAACAAATCCGGTACCTGGGGATCCAGATACCGGGGATGATGGAACAACTTTATAAGGTCAATATTATATCACAGCTGGAGAAGACAATTGCAAGACTGACGCGGTGGCGGGAGCTTCCCATTTCCTTTAAGGGCCAGATAGATCTCTTTAAATTGATGGAGCTTCCGCAATGGGTCTATTTACTAAGACACCTACCACTCTGGATTAAAAGGAAGGATCTGGTAACCTTGCAGAGTCATATTGGCAAATTTCTATGGAGGGGGAGGAGGCCACGTGTAGTGCTCTCTGTGCTGATGGGTTCCAGAGAGTCTGACGGTGCAGGTCTACCCTCGATTCGAGCCTATAATTTGGAAAGCATGGCGAGACCGTTGAGGGACCTATTGATGGGCTCTACGGAGACCCTGCCAGTCGAGCTGGTAGATGATATGTCAGGAGACCTGCATAGGGCCTTTTTACTGCACCAACTGAGTAGTAGGTTGCCAGTGGCTTGGCGGGAATCAAGATATCTTTGTGCCCTGCGCCAGGTGTGGAGGGCTATATGTCAACACAGAGGGTTAAATTGGAGGGGGACGGATTGTCTTCCTTTATCTGGCAATACAGATTTCCCCCCAGGTATGCAGGAGAGTGTATCGAAGCGATGGGCATTGCAGGGGTTGATCTACGTGGGGCACCTGAAAATGAAGAGTGCGGCAGAGTTGGACTCCTTTCAATCGTTGCAGAAGAGATATCAGCTAAGGCCAAAGGAATTTTATCATTATCTGCAGGCAAGACACTATGTAAGAGACTTTCAGAGAGAGTTTCCGAGGCTCCTACAACCAGGAGAAGTGCTGGAACTCTGGGACTCCCTAGAGGGTAAGATCACTAAACCTAAGTTATGGAAGGAGTTTTCCCACACAGTGGATCTGAGAGCTATGGAGAGGTTAGCGCGGCAATGGGAACAGGATGGGATCTTGGGGATCACAGTGGAGACTCTGCAGAATGCATTCCAGGCGGTGACGATGCTGTCGGAATCAGCAAGACTTCAGGAAATACAGTATAAATTCTTGTGGCGGGCCTATGTCCACGATGTGTGGGCCAAGCGAGCAGGTTTGGCTCCGACAGATGCGTGTAGACTTTGTGAGATGAATAAGGGGACACTGGCACATAGATTCTGGAGTTGCCCTCAAGTTCAAACTTTCTGGAGAGGGATTTGTACCAGTTTGAGTGGGTGGATGTTGCAGCAAGTAAAGGGTTCCCTAGAATGGTGTTTGTTTGGCAAGTTGGTGGGGGGGGGGGGGGTGGAATCGTTAACAAGCCCTCAAAGAAAGTTGTGCGAGAAGAGTTTTGTCCTGGCCAAACAATGTATTTTACAGCAGTGGCTATCGGGGAGGACCCCAGAGGTTAGAATTTGGGACCGGGCAATGATAGACCTGAAGCTGATGGAAGGGAAATCTGCGTAGTTACTGGGTGCAAGCAAACTGGCAGTGTTTAAAGCAACCTGGGACCCTGTAAATGAGCAGAAGCTGGAAGGAAGTGAGGAGGAGGCGAGAGGGGATTAGGGGGTCAGGGCCTCAGCAGGTAAGGTAAAGGGTAGAAGTAAAGAAGGAGCGAGGGAGGAGGGTACAGATGTGATAAAGGAGGTACCAGACACACCCTAGGGAAGGGAATAATGGTGCATAGTTTAGTCACTGGAGGGGAGGGGGGGTTGGAGTTGGGAGGGTATGAAGAGGGGGAGGAATAATTGTGTTATGCCCGAATCGTTCCTTTCCCAACATAATGCATGGAGTGACTACCAGATGTAGTAAAGTGGTGAAGGCAGTCTGTGGGAACCTACAGGATAACTGTTGGTGGGTTACAATAACTGTTTTGAGCTGTATAGTATGAGATATAGGGGCACCGTAAAGTATGGTATTGGGTAAAGTATACTAATGGGGAGGGTGCTGTTGGTTTGTATAAAAACCCAAAGTTATAAGAGTTAAAAGTTCGACTGGCCTAGAATGGAGGGAAATGGTGATCTTTGATTGATGGCCATTGTTAGATTACATAAGGGTTTAGCTACAGGTATGAATAGTGATGTAAAAATTATCCTGAGGATATTGGGGATTGTAAAAATACTCAAGGAGTAATTAGTGGGGAGGGGGAGAGAGAGAGACAATGTATACTGATGGATCAATGTTTACTGTATCATTTTTGTGTTTGTGTCAGTGGGGTTTCCATTGTTGTTTGTGCAGATTTAATATTATTAATAATAATAAAAATGATTTTCCATTAAATGTCTGCAATGTGATGCACTAACAAGGGAGCCCCAGACATTGATAGTAGTGCTCCATTAACAGCAACAGCATGGTGCCCACATACGATAGGGCACTATGTTGATGGTGCAAATGGGCCACTGGGAGATTGCACATGGGTCATGCAGTAGGGGTTGCTGGTGCACAGGGCAGACCAGACAGCTGCTTAGGCGGCACATAGGAACAGAAGATCAAAAGATAACCATACTGGGTCAGACCAAGGTCCAACGAGGCCAGTATTCTGTGTACAACAGTGACCAATCTAGGTCACAGGTACCTAGCAGTTTCACCAAAAGATGTACAGATTCCATGATGCCTGTAGTGGGGCATGTAGTGCATTTCCCGGGTCCCCTTGAATAATGGTTTATGGGCCGTTCCTCCTGGAACCTGTACAAACCTTCTTTAAACCCAGCTACACAAACAGTTTTTACTACATCCTCCAGTAATGAATTCCAGAGTTTGGTTAAGCATTGCATGGGAAACTATTTTCTCTTATTACTATTTCTCTTGTAGGGAGGAGTGGCCTAGTGCTGAGGACACGGTACCTCAGGCCAGAGGGCCAGGGTTCAATTCCCACCTAGGGACAGCAATCTCAGGCTGGAGCGACTTGGGTCTCTAGTCCTATAGGCACTCTGTGTGACCTTGGGCAAGCCACTTAACCCTCCATTACCTGAGGTATACATAGATTGTGAGCCCTTTGGGGACAAGGGAATGTATCGAGTACCTGTTTGTACTGATTGTAAACCACTCTGATGCTCTTCAACCTTGGAGGTATATCAAGAAATTGCATAAACATAGTCTTACATGAACTACATTGTTGCCTCATTGCATGTCTCCTAGCTTTTCCACATTTAGATGGCGTATACAATCTATCTACCTTTACCTGTTCCAATCCATTCATTAATTTATACACCACTATCATATCTCCACTCAGCCGTCTCTTCCCCAGGTTGACAGGCCCTAACCTTTTGAGCCTCACCTGATAGAGGTATACTTCCATCCGCAGGTACCATCTGTGATATCTGTCATAATCCCAAAGTGACAGTGGTGGCACACAGACAAGCTGCTGCTGCAGAAAGGTGATGTGCCACATGGGGCAGTCCAGGGGATCTGGCACCCCAGGCAGAGATCCCGGCTGCCCCCTTCCCCCCCCCCCCCCACTGCCACTGAACCCAGCTATGGAAGAGTGGCCGATAGCACCAGCAGCTGTAGACCTCCAAGTGGCTGCAAGATGCAGGTGCCTGGGGAACTACCACACCAGTGGCTGTCATTCCTCCCTACCAGATGTATCGGTGGCAGGTGGTACTGGGGACCTTGCAGAGGCAGATGGTTGGGGGGGCTGCATGGATGTCCATGTTTGCCTCGCTCCCCCATCCATACCTTGTGCCCTAGGCACATACCAGGCCTGCATTTTGGACAGGCTGGGACTACACACCACCACCACTGTCGGCACAGTGTGGGGATGTTGGTGGTGGGGATAGCAGCACCCACTTGCAGCAGACCAGAGCCATGCCCTGGCCCTGGGTGTGACGTGCCCATTGCAACATATGGCAAGGTCTGTCTGATGTGGAACATGTCAGCCCCAGGGACTGTTGTATCCATATGGCAGCAATGTGGCTCAACACACACAGTTGGTGTGTATACGAGTGGAGAATCACAGGTTCAGTTCCCGGCTGTGGATCATGTATTGCAAGTCCCTGTATCTAAACTTTAGCCTATAGTGCAGGTGTAGCCAGCAAAGGTACAAACACCCATCAGCCACACAGACAGGCTCCGCTATCCACAGCTGGATGGAAAGGCAGGCTGATAGCACCTGCACACTGAGCAGGCACTAACAACGGGCGTTAATGTTAAGGCATGCTACTAGCACCTGCACAATGAGCACACATTAACAATGTTTGAGCTGATATGGAGACCAAAGTGGCAGGCAGGAATGTCAACCATCCCAACCTTTGCACAGCACAGCGATGTAAGAGTGTGTGTGTGTGTGTGTGTGTCTGTCTCTCTCTCCATTTTTCTGTGTCTTTCTGCACTTCACTGTGCCTTGCATTGCCTAAGCTGTTCCCAGCATTAGTGTGTAAATGATCATGGCAAGGAGCAGAGGATTATGGGTATGGCCTGACAGAGAGCAGACTGGCCACTGCATGTCATGCCAAGAGGGCACCCTCACTCTGATCGAGCAGTGATCATGGCACTATATAGTGCCTGGCTTCATTGATGTGGGTGCCATCTCTGTCTGGAGATCCCAGTCACTGAGCCAAATGCTAACCCCAAGCCAGGGAGCACATGGTCACTCTGTGCACATGCATTGTGTGCTGACCAGCCACAGTTAGTATGTGCATGGCTGACACAGCCCAGCGGTGGGCAGTAGGTGCAGTCTGACAGTGCTTGCTGTGGTGGATTGTTAGTCCTAAATGATTGGGACAGCAGTTGTTCCCGGCCTAATCACTGCGGTCATGGCAGGAAAGTAGCTGCAATCCCACCCAAGCCTCAAGCCCCCCCCCCCCCACCCTGCATTTGGCATCCATGACAACAGATTTTTAACACTGGGCACTGACATGCACTGTTCTAGGAGGGTCCCTGTCCAACAGGGGCAGAACACAGGGCCCAGCTGTGAGTGGCACCTACAGCATGCTGAAATTGTGCAGGAAACAAGCTGACTAGCATAACACACTGAAGACATTACCTGCCACACACTGGCAGAACAGCCGGCAGAAACCATCTCAGGCAGTGCAAGTTATGGTAACAGGTGCTGGGCACCCATCCTCACCCTCAGGGTGACTGCTATAACCACTCAGTAGCACGGTTTGTAGCTGTTATGTGCATATCGCACACACTGTCAGCGCATCTTACTAAGCGGATGTGATGGATCAGTGCATTCTCTATTTGGTGATTAGCTGCAGACTGCTGTTCCACCTGCAGGCTCTTTGAATCCAGACATTGCTGTGTAGAGAGGTGTGGAGGTGTAGCCTACTGGTTAGTGCAATGTCTTCATATGCAGAGGAAAGGGGTTTAATTCCCACTTGACAAATTTGGGCCTGTGTGCTACTTGGACCATTTCCCTGCCTTTAACTGTCTTGGCTCTACTGTGGCTTGCTAACACTCATCCTTCTACTTTGTTATGCATTCTGGCCACACTTTGAGTCGGCGAACATGTTATTCCCCATCATAGCCTTCTGCAAGCATGGCTTTATTGCTGCTGATACAGCCCATTGCAGGGTGTCTGACATGTTCACCCTGCATATGTCAGGACCCTGCTTGGAGATGTGGCATGATGGTCATGGCAATGGCTTGGGGACTAAGATACAACAGTTTGAGGCCCACTACCACTCCTTATGTGACATTTTGGAATGAGTTACTGTCACATTTTATGTCTGCCACAACCTTCATGGACTGACAACACCTCCTTATGACCTTGCGCAGCTCACTTAACCCACTAATGGCTCAGCTGACTGCAGGTCCGTACTGTCCCTGGTTATCATCAGACATTACAAACTGACAATAAGATGTACCCTGATGTGACTGCACTGCTTCAGTGGTATACTAACAGGCAGTTACATGCATACATCTGTAACCTACTTGGGAAACATGAGTCATGTTTGACATCATGTCTGTTAGTGTACAGCTTTGGCTCACTTCCATTTCTGCAGTACATGCTGACACATCCTACCCCTCAGATAGCCACCTGCAGGTCTCGGATCATCTCCATACGTACCCCATTTGCCCAGTTTGGATGACACCTGTGCAGTTTTTATCAGCACATTTGTCTGAGGTGTTGTATGGTGGCTGTTGGCTAAGATAGGTGTGAGTCCCACATGTCTGGTATCAAGCCTTCCAAGTGGCACTGGCACACATTTTCACACACAGTTAAAATATGTTGGGGATGGCACATCGGTTCTGCCAGCCCACACCACCCACTCCTCCGCTGCCATCTATCCTTCAGCCTATCCATCCATCTCAGTCGACTTGGTGCAGTCATGTCTTTTTGTGTAGGCTGCCACACCATAGCCTACACTGGTACTCTATATTTTTTTTTCACAATTTGGCTCTGCACACACACCTCTCCTGTGTCTGATCTGCATGTTGCCACTCCTACTCTGTCCTCCTGTCGCTACATACATCCTGCCACTTCTGACTCCACTGGGCGACAAGTGTTCCAGATCATATGCCACTCACTGGCATTGCACCATATTACATTGGCACCATATTACATTGGCTGATGTACTGCGCATCAGTACATCAGCCTCCCACATGCTCACCCACTTTACTGGCTGCCACATACGGTGCCCATGAGTCTGGCAGGTCCATCCTCTCCCACTTGTCCTTCCATTCATCACCTTCAGATTGTCTTCCCTTGCTGCTCCTTTATCCAGCATTAGGATTACAGCCATTTTCAGATGCCCGATGTCCTGTTACCGCATGTTAAATAGCCCATAGCGCCCTTAGTGCCTCCTACACACCCAGAGTCTTTTTCACACGGAAAATCCCTTTTTGCTGCCGTTAACGCTCGGTAGCGCATGCTCCCTTAGTAAATATACCCCTTAGATTAGAAAATGACAACAAATAAAGATCATGCAGCCTATCCAGTCTACCTATCCATTCCAACCGATAAGCTCAATAATCTCTTCCTCTCCCTTAGATATCCTCTGTGCTTATCCCGTGCGTTTTTTTTTTAATTTAGATGCCATCCTCATCGCCTCCATCTCTACTTGAAGGTTGTTCTATGCGTCCACCATCCTTTCCCATAAAGAGCTATTTTCATAGATTACTTCTTAGTCTGTCCCCTTTCGATTTCATTCTATGATCCTTTGTTCCAGGGCTTCCTTTCAATAGAAAAAGGCTCTTTTCTTGTGCATTTATGCCTCTGAGGCATTTGCATCTCTATCATACCTCCCCTCTTACCTTTCTTTTAAAATAGACGTAGTAAGGTCTTTGGGCTCGATATTCAGCAGTTAGTGCGATTGCAGCGGCTAGTCTTCAGCGCTGAAGACTTAACCCGGATATTCAATGCTGGGATCCCATCCGGCCCCAGCATTGACTATCTGTGGTTGCCACACAGCCTCCAACACCACAGAAGCCTAACTAGGCAATGGTGATATTGAGCCGCTACCCAGTTAGCTTCCATGGGTAAAGATAGGCCAACTTTTGTTGTGACTTTCCTTATCCACAGGTCGCTAAGCACACAGCAGTGCAATATCGTCACTGCCCGGTTAGCAACTGGCGCTGCCTCTGCTCTGCCCCGCCCCAAGAATATCCCCAACACACCTCAATGCTAAGTGGTTAGCACTGGAGTCTATAGTGGCATTGATTAGGGATATTCAGTGATAGTACCGTTGAATATCATGGTTAAGGGCGTTTATATGGTTTACAGTTCTGTAAACCATGTAAATGCCTTGGAATATCGGGCTCTTTATGTTTTTAACACATGTTTTATGACTAAGACCACTGACTGTTTTAGTAACAACCCTTTACACCAGCTCCACCTTGTTTATATGCTTTTGAAGGTGCAGTCTCCAGGACTGCATACAATACTCCAAATAAGGTCTCACTAGAGACTTACACAGAGGCATTATCACCTCCTTTTTCCTGCTGGCCATTCATCTCCCTAGGCACCCAAGCCATCACCTTTTCTATCTGTCTGGCTACCTTAAAATTATAGATATGATCATCCCCTAGGTCCTGCTCTTCTTTCATGCACAAAAGTACAAAACCCCCTACATTGCACCTTTCCCTTGGGTTCTTGCAGACCAAATGCATGACTCTGCATTTTTCACCATTTAATCTTAGCTGCCAAATTCTTAACTATTCTCCTCAAGCATCTCTACCCTATTGCAGATGTTGGTATCATCCACATAGAGGCACGCCTTGTGTGACAGCTCTTCCACAATGTCACTTTCAACAATGTTAAACAGAACCAATCCAAGGAACAATCCTATACAATTCCTAAAATTGTTTTATATAGTTCACGCATATATAATGGTGAAAAATCTTTGCATTAACATGTATTAAGTGATAATGTAGATGATTAACACAAGCTAATGTTGTTCAGCATATAAGCTCCAGTGTCAGGAAACTCACACTGTCCCTTCTCATGCTATACCTGTTCTCCGGATAAATCCAAGTCTTTGATTCCAGTGCCGTCAATCCAACATTTTTCATGCATGCTAATTTTCATAGGTAGAACACATCCAATTTGCCGAAGATCGGAAAACTGGTATTCATCTCCTGCTCACTGACAAAGGGGTTGTCTTGAATGTCCATTTTCCTATATTCTTTTACGCAGCCCTCATTCAGAGCAAAAGCAGAATATGCTTCATCAGATATATGTCCAGCAATGTCAATTTCAAGGTCTTTTAAAATGACCCAAATGTTTTCATCATGCTATGGAGCAAAATAATGCATTGCTTGATTTGCTATTAAAGGATTGTCACTAGACTGCATACCCTATAGCGTTAAGATATACACCCAACTGCAGCAGACACAGAAGGAGATGGACTGGGGATGGGGTATTTGTATGTAACTATTTCTTCAGATATTCATTTGCTTGTCAATACTGTCTGAGAGGAAAAAAAACGAGGTGCACATGTATCTTAAACTTGATGTCACATGTTTATTTTATTTTAACCTTATCTCTTATATTTCATGTAAAGTGCAATACATATAAAATAGCAAAAGATAAAAATACATAAAAAATAATCATCAACTTAAAGAATGAAGAATACAAATATGAAATTAAATATTATTCTAGCACATGACCAATTGAGAAGGATGTTAATGGGGGACAAGCAAGTAGCCTGAAGTCACCGCATACCCCCTTAATAAAAGTCCTGCACTTAATGAATGTATGAGTATTAATGAGAGTATTGGGAACCCTAGATGAGCTTTCAGCCTTATGCCCCCCGCCACAACATAAACAAGTAACATTCAAATATTATATTAAGCATCAATATAATTAGAAATGCTGCACTGAGATTTATTTTACATGAAGAAAGAATATGAAAACAGCACACACATAGGAGGAGATATTCAAAGTCCAGACTTCTGAAGCATAACATTGTGAAATATTTTTGGTGACCTAAACACCAAATGTAAATATAATTATAAGAAGGCCGCGGGCAGCGTCCCGGCAGACGCCGGTAACCGGCGGTTCCAGCCGGGCGCGGGCCCATCGGTTTCGGGGAGGGAAGCGGAGAGCGGCATCATTTGAAACGATTGGATGCTGGCGTCGCGTGCGGGCCAGCATCCAATCGGAGGACGGGAAGGGCCATGTGCTCCAGCGATGTGGGTGCGCGAGGGGCACATGGTCCGGGAGCTGAGAGCCGGCAGCGGATCCCTACACTGAACTTATATTTTAACAGCCCACCTTAGTCATCCCTCAACAAATACAGCATAAGGAATCACAGCATATACATAGATATATGCATACAAAATCTCTTTTATGGAAATCATCACAGAAAGACATTTCCTCTGGTACTAGGCAAAACAGAAAAATAGAGATATTTACTAAACTAAAAATAAATTGCATTATTTTCTACCTTCTTCTGGATGTTTTATCTTCGGATTGTGTTTGTTCTGATTTCTTTTTTTTTTTATACTCTCTTCTTGTTGGACTTCAAACTCCTTTTCCAGCATCTCCTTTCTGCTTTCTTTTTTCCTAACCTGTCTTTTTTTCCTTCTGTCCCTAGATTTGTCTTTGACATTGATCTCTCTTTCATCTCATTTTTCTCATCACCAATTTACTCCTAGCTAGATTTCATCCATACGAACATAAGATATGCCATACTGGGTCAGACCAAAGTCCATCAAACCCAGTATCCTGTTTCCAACAGCGGCCAATCTAGGCCATAAGTACCTAGCAGTCTCCCCAAAAGACACAATTCCTCAATGCTTGTATCGGGTCAAGCAGTGATGTCCTGGGTCCCTTTTTAATAATAGTTTATGGACCTTTCCTCCAGGAACTTGTCCAAACATTTTTTTAAACCCAGCTACACTAACAGCTTTTACTACATCCTCTGGTAACAAATTCCAGAGTTTGATTACACGTTGAGTGAAAAAATATTTTCTCTTATTAGTCTTAAATAGGTTACCCTGTACCTTCATTGCATGTCCCCTAGTCTTTTTATATTCTGATGACGTAAACAATCGATCTACGTT
The DNA here is from genome assembly GCA_033557465.1 of Ichthyophis bannanicus. NCBI lineage: Eukaryota > Metazoa > Chordata > Amphibia > Gymnophiona > Ichthyophiidae > Ichthyophis > Ichthyophis bannanicus. The sequence goes on from CM066043.1 coordinate 171,982,874, forward strand.
TACCCGTTCCACTCCATTCATTAATTTATAGACCTCAATCATATCTCCCCTCAGCCATCTCTTTTCCATGTTGAAGCACCTTAATCTTTTTAGCCTCTCTTCATAGGCGTATCCTTCCATCCCCTTTACGATTTTGGTGTACCTTTTCTAATAACGCTACATCCTTTTTAAGATATGGCGACCAGAATCGCACACAATATTCAAGGTGCAGTTGCACCATGAAACGATACAGAGGCATTATAATATCCTTTGTTTTAATTCCTTTCCTTATGATACCTAGAATTCTATTTGCTCTCTTTGCCGCCGCTGCATACTGGGCAGAGAGTTTGAACATGTTATCCATAATGACGCCTAAATCTTTTTCCTGGGTAGTGGTTCCCAATGTGTAACTTTGCATCGTGTAACCATAGTTTGGGTTGTTCTTTCCTAGGTGCATAACTTTGCACTTGTCCACATTAAATTTCATCTGCCATTTGGATGCCCAGTCTTCCAATTTATCAAGATACTCTTGCAATTTTCCACAATCCTCTTGGGTTTTAACAACTTTAAATAGTTTTGTGTCATCTGCAAATTTGATAACCTCACTCGTTATTCCCTTTTCTAGGTCATTTATGAATATGTCAAAAAGCAGCGGACCCAGCACAGATCCCTGCGGTACTCCACTATTCACCTTTTTCCAATGGGAAAATTGCCCATTTAGCCCTACCCTCTGCTTTCTATCTTTTAACCAGTTCCTGATCCACAATAGTACACTGCCACCTATCCCATGACTTTTTAGTTTTGCCAAAAGTCTCTGATGAGAGGGACCTTTTCAAAGGCTTTCTGAAAGTCCAGATACACTATATCAACCGACTCACCTTTTGTCCACCTGTTTATTCACACCTTCAAAAAAACATAACAGATTAGTAAGACAAGATCTTCTTTGTCTAAAGCTATGTTGGCTGTCTCCCATTAGGCCATGACTATCTACATGCTGAGTAAATATGTTCTTTATAATGGTTTCTACCATTTTTCCTGGTACTGATGTCAGGCTCACTGGTCTGTAGTTTCCCGGATCACCCCTGGAACCCTTTTTGAAAATTGGTGATCCTCCAATCTTCAGGTATTACAGATGGTTGGAGGAGTGGCCTAGTGGTTGGATGAGTGGAGGAGTGGCCTAGTGGTTGGGGCAAGGTACTTCAGACCGGAAGGTCGGTGGTTCAAATCCCACTAGAGGACAGCAACCTTGGGCCAGAAGGACTGGGGTTTCTAGTCCCACAGGTGCTCCTTGTGGTCTTGGGCAAGCCACTTAACCCGCCATAGCCCATGTTCCCTGTAAAATAGTTATCTCCAAGTTATAATGCCCTGTTCAATGTAATTTCAGTTTGTTCAATGTAAACCGCACTGATGCAGAATAGCGCGGTATATAAGAGAATGTAAATAAATAAATAAATGATTTTAATGATAGTTCACAGATTACTAATAGCAGGTTTGCAATGTCATATTTCAGTTCTTTCAACACCCTTGGATGTATACCATCTGGTCCAGGTGATTTGCTACTCTTCAGTTTATCAAATAGTTGTAATACATTTTCCCGGTGTATCAATTATCTGTTTCAATTCTTCCGCAGTATCACCTTTAAATACCAATTCAGTCATGGGTAACATCCCTACATCTTCTTCAGTAAAGACCGAAGCAAAGAATTCATTCAGTCTCTCCGCTATATTCTTGTCCCCTCTTACTGCCCCTTTTACCCCTCTATCATCTAATGGTTCAACTGACTCTTTCACAGGTGTTTTGCTACGAATGTACTTGAAAAAGTCTTTATTATGCATTTTTTCTACCACAGCAAGTTTCTTCTCAAATTCTCTCTTTGCCTGCCTTATCAATGCCTTGCATTTAACTTGGCAGTGCTTGTGCTGTTTCCAGTTTTCGTCATTTGGCTCTTTTTTTCCATTTCCTGAAAGATGCTTTTTTGGCAGCAACAGTCTCTCTGACCTCACCTTTAAACCATGCTGGCAGTTTTTTGGATTTCCTTCCACTTTTCTTAAAGAGTGGAATATAGCTGGTCTGGGCTTCCAAGATAGTATTTTTAAACACCCAATCTTGATGTAAGTCTTTGACCTTTGCAACTGTTCCTTTTTAGCTTTTTCTTAACTACTTTCCTCATTTTATCATAGTCTCCCTTTTGAAAGTTAAAAGGTAGTACTGTGGATTTCCTTACCATCCCTCCTCCATTAATTAAATCAAATGCGATCATGCTATGGTCACTATTGCCAAGTGGCCCCAACACCCTTATTTCTTGCACCAGATCTGGTGTTCCAGTAAGGACTAAGTCCAAAATGGCTTCCCCTCTGGTTGGTTCATGAACCAGCTGCTCCAAGAAGCAGTCATCCCTTCTCTTCTTCCCTCAACTCCTCCTTAGCCCCTTCTCTCACCCTCCAGTATTCAGTCTCCCTGTTTTACTTCTCACCTATGTATCTACTCTCACCTTTCCATTCCTTCTATTGTCCCTTCTCTTTTAGTCTTTTTCCCAGTCTTTTCTTTCCCTCTTTTACCATTCTCAAGCCTCTCATTTCCAGCCTCCATATTCACTCCTGTTCTTGGGAAGTGGGTAGGGACAGGATTAAAAACTACAAGCAAATTTTTGAATTTTCAAAATTATGCACATATTTTTATTCAAGAAAATGTATCCACACAAGTTATCAGGTGTGAAGGTGTGAGGATACTTTTTCTGGAATAATTTTCAAAGTGAAAATAATGTACATGTTTTCACTTTGAAAATCTTTCAAAGTCCATACAGCCAACACATTTATTTAATGTCTTTCTACATGTCAAGATGGTTTACAAGGAACTCAGCGCATTCAACAAAATTTATATAACGGTGCAAGTTACAATTAACATTTAGGATAAAAAGTAAAGGTAGATGGGTTATAGGATGGATCTACTGACTAGAGCAAGAAATGGATAGATGCAGAGTAACTTAGGGGTATGTTTACTAAACTGGGCTAACGGTTAACCCGGGCTATCTGCAACTAGGTCCCATGTTATTCAATGGGACTTAGTTGCAGATAGCCCGGGTTAACCGTTAGCCCAGTTTAGTAAACATACCCCTTAGTATTACTTATGTACAAAGGATGGAACAGCTAAATTGGTGATTGTCATAGTATATTGTACATAGTAGTGGTCTGCCCAATAGAATTCAAGGAATAACTGGATTTTCAGCTTCTTGTGGAAATCTGCCAAGGACTCAATGCTTCGTAGGTGGTAGGGAGTTCCATGTGTTGGAGACATAGAGGGAGCATGCCCTATTGTTTCCCCTTTGACATCTGGTAGGTTTTTCAGGCAGTATTTCCAGGAGGTTGAGTGTATTAAGTCTCCTTTGTCTATTGTTGGTGAGTTTTCTTAGTAGCGACTGAAGACATACAGTTGAATGGTTGTTTATCACTTTGTAGATGTTCAGTATTACTTTATATTTTATTCTTGATATTATGGGTAGCCAGTGTAGTTGTCCGAGAATTTGGGGTGATGTGGGTCTGATGAGAGATCCCTTGTATAATTCTTGCTGCCCTATTTTGCACTAGTTCAGAGTGTATAGTGTGTGTTGTGGTAGGCCCTGGTCGATTGAGTTACTTTAATCTAGCAGAAGGATAATGATGGCTTGGCAAACTGTGCAAAAATCCATGGGGTTAAGGAAGGAGCTTAGGTTCTTTAGGATTCTGACTTTGTACTATACGGATTTGGCAGTTTGCTTTATATGGGCTTGCAGTTTTAATACCTGACTCCTAAGTATTTAACCTCCATTTTGACTGTGATGTCTTTGCTGTCCATCGTGATGTTGCAGGTGGCTTGAAATTGAGGTCTCTTGTTATATGCAGTATTTCTGTTTTGTTGCAGTTGAAGCTGAGGTTGTGATCATATAGCCGTTGAGTGATTGCCATGAAACATTTTGTTATTATTTGTTTGCGATCTGAGAGGTATGAGTGGAACTATTTAATGGTAGCACCTTGAAGTCTGATATCATTAAGTCTATTAAGTAGGATTTGGTGGGAAATGAAGTCAAATGCAGCTGAAAAATCTAGGCATAGCATTATGATTCCTTGTGATAAGTTTTTTTTCTGTCGGTAATGAGGATATTGAATAAAGAAGTGAGGAGCGTTTCGACGCCATGATGAGGGCAAAAATCATGTTGCTGATAAAAAGGTGTGTGCTTGTCTAAGTGACTTTGTAATTGAGTTTGTGCTGCTTTTTTTTAAATGTTTTGTTATGAAAGAAATGCTTGAGATTGGCTTGTAAGAGGTTGGAGAGCAGAGATCCAGATTAGATTTCTTTAGAACTGGCCTAATTGAGGATTGTTTAAGCTCGGGTGGTAGGAATCCTTGTGTTAGGGAGTCATTGATCATGCTGGCAATGAATGCTATAAAATGGTCTTGTAATCTTAATCCAAGAAACCGGGCATCTATCCATCGGAGAGGTTGCTGTGTTTAAGGGGTATATTATGCTGTCGAGTTGCTCATGACTAATTTTATCGAAGTCTGTCCGATGTGTGGCAGGATTGTTACACTGGTTATGGGATGGGGTCAAGTTCTGATGCGCTAATGTTCACACATTAATTTACCATTAAGTTGCATTATTTGCACTAGGTCCCATTGAACAACATGGGACCAGTGTTAAAATAATGCATGTTAACCGTGAAAGAATTCATGTTGGCATTAGCGAACTTTAGTAACTAGACCCCTATATATATGCTTCTTACCAATGCATAATGTTAGAAACTTGCCCCCATAGTTAGAGATACCAGACGCAATGGAAAGGAAAATCAGGATTGGCTGAATCTTTCCCCCATGATCTGGAGCCATCTGGTAACCTTACCTAGAATGCATTGTATAGTGTTTCAAAATGAATATGTCTATACTGAAGGTAAATTCAAAACCATTTCAGGTGGATTTTGTACTGCCTAATCTGATTTATTCTTTTAGTTTTTTCCAGAAAACAAAGTCTTACTTATGGCTGGGATGGCATATGAAAAATGCTTTAATCAAGACCCATAAGACTATCATGCCATTAGTCTCACTTTTCCACAATTCCTTATGCACTGCATGCTATAAAAATAAGCCACATATAACAAAATAAGAAATTGTCCTAATGTCTGTGGAACATACTAAAATACCTACATCACATGTCAATATCAAAGTTACAGTATAAAATGCAATAATATAGTACTGTCGAGATACCTATTAATGTCATAAAATAAACTAATCCCATAAAATGTATACTGCTAAAATGTATGACTAGTAAATGTACAATAAACTATTATAGTAATATAAAAATTTCCGCTTGATGCACAAAAGAAAATACAACCCCTTAAAAATATGGAAATAGCTGAAAATTAATCACTACCTGTCTCTGAAGTAATTGGAACTTTTCATCTGATAAAGACATAAATCAAAGAAAGAGTAAGTATGATGTTAATAAATCCACTGTCATGGAAATACTAAATCTCAGGTAAGACCAAACATTAATGGTGCCTTTCCATAGATAAAGGTGTAACGAGGAAGTGGAATCTACTAGAACCGAACGTACATAACGTAGTAGCATCCGCTAGGCAGCTCTGATGGCTGAAGTCTTTTATGTGAATGCTACATTGGTAGGTATTTCAACCAACAGTTTTAAAAAAATGCTCTTGACACTCATCTGTGGGGGAAAATATCCAATTAGTCTGGGGAAGTGGTTGGGAGGGGGTTGGGATATAAATGCAGGATGCATCCGCACTTGATTACTCTAATGAAATGTCCATTGATTCCTATAGATTAATGTGAGAAGAATAGCAGCTGCAGAGTGGCTAACGCCTCTGGATAGCGTGTGTGTGTGTGTGTGTGTGTTTGTGTGTGTGTGTTGGGAGGGGCTAGGGGGTGGGGGAGGGGAAGGGAGGGAAATCATCAATGAAGCCCAAGATGGAAGACAAATAGGATTGCTAGAGAAGAGTACTTATGGCAATAAACAATAAGAATGTGCTGTAGGCCCTACAAAGGAAACGCAGCAGTATGCTCGCTTTTAAGTCTCACTCTCTTCCTCCCTCGTTTGGCTTTGCTGTAAAGCAGACAGAGAGCTCACAGATCGTCTGTTTCCTTCAGATTAATTGGATTCGGTATTCAGAAACAGAGGGGGATGGATGCTGAGCACACTAAGGTTCTTTGCAGATGATACTGGCGGGTTGGTTGATCCTATTTTCTCCCCTCCTCCTCATGTTGGTAACACATGTGTTTTGCTAAAGAAGGGGAACTATAGACTTCTCCATTAGATAAATGTCATGTGCTCTAATCAACTGCATCAGATACCCAGGTAGCAAAATGCATTTTCTTCTTGTGAATGAAAGGTTGAAGATGTACACATCAGCCGCCAAATTAAAACAAAATCAAATAATATATAAGAATCTGCCCAATTATTTCAAACCACATTTTTCAAGGTATTTATGATACATGCAGAAAAAAGAAGTTCATAAATATGGCACTGTAATTTGTACTCTCAAAAACATGACTTTGTGATATAGCTTCAGTTAATTAAGAACTGTTAACATAGATTGCACATGTTAGCAGTACTTTTAACACATTAATATTTGTGAAAGCATTTGCACACTTCAGTAAATTGGCTTTAGGGAACTGGTGGGAATAGTAATGTGCCTGAAAATGGCACAGATTAACATGCTTGGTACATAGGCATTAACAAATGCCCATTTGTACACAGGGCACAAAAGAAGCCAGATGAGGTAATTATGTCCAAGGAAAGATTTAAAGAAATACAGTAAATATTTTAAATCTCGCTGAGCAAGTATGATAGCCGGGTTCTGTTACCAGACTGTCTTTAGCCAGATTTTCAGCCCCATCTATCTAGCTAAATTTGGGACTTAAAATTCAGCTAAATTTTTATATAGAAAAAAAATATTTGCCTGGATATATTTATGATAACTATTTGGCAATTGGAGCAGTACAGCTACATATAGGGGCATGCTTACTAAGCTGGGCTAATGATTAGCATGCACTATTTTTAAAGAGTAGGCATGATCATTTGCACCAGCTCGGGGGTTGGCATAAGTCATCATTAATTTAAGGCACGTCCTCTGCCACTTACGCTAGCAATTTATAAAGACAAGTAGATGCTTACTTGTTTTTATAAAATAGACTTCATTTAGGTGCATTAAGAAGTGCTTTGAGTAGGTGCCATGTTATAAAATTACCCTTCACATGCATAGTGAGTGTACTGTCTCTTTTTTTTTTAGCTGTATGGGAAGATGTTGACACATTCCCAACAATTAACATAGAGGTTTTGCAGTTGTCTCACATTAATTTAATGCACAGTAATTGCCAAATTCGTATGCACTTTAATAAGAAGGGCCCTTAGTTGATTAGCACTGAAAAGCCATGCTGACCTAAAAACTTACATTTATGCATCTTGTGATTTAAAATTCACAAATTTAGCAAAGCTAGAAGCCTTTATCCAGTTAGATTTATCTGGCCAACTTCTGAAGTTAGCCAGATAAATATTTTTTAAATTGAACCCAAAGTAATTTTTTATGGTCATAGAACCATCTCTTGTGATTTCAACATATTGAATAGAAAATCAAGGATAGAACTTGCTGGTACAACACCAGCTAACATCAGATTCTAAGGATAAGTAATGCATAGACATAACTGGAATTTGTATGGATTTGATATAAAAATTAATAGGATCTATGTACTAAGCACTTTCCACAGACACAAAACTGGAAAAAAACTCTGTCTGCCCTACTATGTTTGTTATCACACCTCATCATTGCATATAGAATTATGTCCGTGAGTACAGTACTTACCTTTAGTTAAATAAAATCATACAATATTATAGATAGCTATTACATTCATTCATGCAAATTCTAATGTGATTAATCTTCTTTAACATTTGGAGATTCTCTATCATGTTTCACTACACGTGGTACAAAGAAAGCTTGAATGGATTCTACATTACTCAAGCAGTGTAAATGTATTTCTTAATGGTACTCTGGTTGCTGGCAGCCATCAACATTTCTGGCTATATAACGCATTCTTTTGTGATTTTAAGAAACATGAATAGAATGAACCCTTCAGTTTGCTATCTCTGAAAGGCTTTTTCCTTGCGCCAAGTCTCCTTCACCTGCTGGCACCATATACGTCTGGCTTTTAAGTAGTACAGGTCCACAGCTCTTTTTTATTGCGAAGCTGCAGAACTCCAACCAGTGGTTCAATAAATTGTATTACATCCCCTTCGCACTGAATGCCCTACAAGCTTTGGCTTTCCTTGTGTAATTGCAAGCTGTTATTAGCCTTGAGCTGTGTCCGTTACTGTGCCATACTATTGCTGAGCGGTCAATTTCCCCCCCCCCCCCCCTTGCTATTTCCTTTGCTCACACCATGCTGACCACGTTGGCCAGAAGCAGCCCGAGGTTTACGGTGCAGCATTGATTTTTTTCTTCTCTCTCAATACTGACAGAATCATAGATCCAAGGCAAATAAAGAAATGCATTCTGTGGTGATGAAATGTCTCATGTTTTTTGGCTGGATTGAATCTAAACCCCATCACAGCAATGTTACATTTCAGCCTTGCCAGTGCGGTACAAATTGGTTCAGAATGACCATTTCATTTTCTTAGCTGTGATTTAGAATCTAAAATCTTTTATTAAAAAATAACTAGGTAACTCTAAAGCATGCCAGCCTATAGAAAATATGTTCCAAATTAAACTTCGGAATATGAGTGTCAAGAAATGAATCTACCCGAAGATGTTCATAGAAATGACTTTATTATGTGAAGAAGACACAGTTCAAATAGGTAGAGAAGAAAGAGGAATTTAAGAGTATAATGGATCTATAATTGACTGTATATAAATATCCCTTTTTAAATCTACTGTCGATATAGTTTAAAAAGTAGACTATAAGGTGGAGTTCTTGCAACACTAGATTGGTCATTCAGTCTTTATCAGTCATCATATTCTATGTTTCAGCAAATCCTGTACCATCATCTGGCTGCAACCAGATGAATCAGTGCTGAGCTGGAATCACGAACAAAGAACAGTAAGACATCACATTATCTGCAGTGAACAATAAATGCATCTTAATCTGCGACACACAGCAATCATGGCATTCAGAAATGTGTTATACATTGTGTAAACATGTTTGTTTTTCTAAGTATATTAAAAAAAAAAAAGTAATAGTGTTGAAGATGATAGTAATATGTTTCACCCTAGAGAAACAGAGCCAGAGCAAGTGAAAGACAGCTGATTTGCTTAGAGGTTCTTTTGTGGGTAGTAAGTATTAAGGATGAACAAACCTGCTACAGATCAGTTTGGTTTGATTCATTGACTCGGCTCTATGCTTTTTGCATAAAGATCCAGATTCACATCAGGTTCAGATCAGAAGCAAGTCAAATCATACTGTTAATTCGAACAGATCAAAAAAGTTTGGAATAATATAATAAGAGATGCAAAAGAAGAAACATAATAAAATGAAAACAGCAAAGTAAAGGCCATAATTTGGTTCACACTTCTGAGATCAAACATGAGAATGTTTCCCTTGCGTTATGTTGGCCCTCCCCCATACCTCTCCTTTCCCTCTTCCTGACTTCTTTCTTTCAAGCTGGGCAGAGTAACTCAAAGAGGTGAACAAAAGAATAAAAAAAAAGAAGGGAGAATTTGGAGAGGATGGACAGGAGAAACCTATGTAGTCTTTGGAAAATTCTTATATTGGTCAGAGGATATCACAACGTACAAAGACTTCAACTCACTCCAGCAACAACATTGCTTCTAGAAGTCTACATGATGATTCTCCATGAGACAGGGAGGAAGAAGTCACAGTGTCCCTGACAAGCAGACAATGGAAATTGATTTGAATTTCAGCAAAAGGTCTCATAGAGATGGTGATACTAAGTCAATCAGCAGTGAATGACCTAGGGGTAGCCTAAAATGTGGAGGGGTAGCCTAGTGGTTAGAGCAACAGCCTAGCACCCAGGCAATCAGGGTTCAACTCCCACAAGTGCTCCTTGTGACCTTTGGCAAATCATTTTAAGGGAGCGATTATAGTATAAGGGAATGATATAGTATAGGAGGTGAAGTACTTCTGTCCACAAAAGAAGAGCAGGACCTAGGCATGATTGTGTCTGATGATCTTAAAGTAGCTAAACCAGGTAGAAAAGGCAACAGCAAAAGCTAGAAGAATGCTTGGGTGCATAGGGAGAGGAATGGCCAGCAGAAGAAAGGCGGTGATAGTGCCTCTGTATAAGTCTTTGGTGTGACCTCAATTGGAGTACAGTGTGCAATTCTGGAGACCGCACCTTCAAAAGGATATGAACAGGTTGGAGTCAGTACAGAGGGTGGCTACTAAAATGGTTAGTGGTCTTCATTATAAAACATATGAGGACAGACTTAAGGATCTTAATATGTATACTTTAGAGGAAAGGCGGGATTGAGGTGATATGATTGAGATGTTTAAATACCTCCCGTGGTATAAATGCACAGGGGGAGAGCCTCTTTCAATTGAAAGCAAGCTCTGCTACATGGGGACATGGGATGAGGATGAAAGGCAATAGACTCAGGAGTGATATGCGGAAATATTTCTTTATGGAAAGAGTGGTAGATGCAAGGAATAGTCTTCCAATGGAGGTGTTAGAGATGAGGACAATGTCTGAATTCAAAAAGGAATGGGACAAATGCAGAGGATCTCTAAAGGAAAAAACGGGACTGTCGAAGTGGTTGATATGGAAGGGCAGATTAGATAGGCCATGTGGTCTTTTTCTGCCGCCATGTTTCTATGTTTCTACTTTAATCATCTGGAAGGAATGATGTTATTATACACTGGGTTGGTAAGCTGACCTGGAGGTAATTCTAAAAGGCGTGCATAACTTTAACCACATGCGTGCTTCCTTTGATGTCATTTTAGTCAATACATATATATGGCCTCTTCTAAGATACTTTTATTGCATGATGATGCGCACTTTGCCAGTGGGCATGCAGATAGGTGGAGTTTGGACAGAGCACACAAGTACACTTGTATATTATAAAACACTACAATTTATGTACATCCCTTGAAAATATAGGTATGAGCATTTACTGTAAATGTCTGAGCTTTAACTTAAGACACCTTTTCTGCCATTTTATGTTGGTTTTTTATAAAGACATGCAAGTGCCTTTTTTTTTTTTTAAAGTGCCATCAAGTCATTGTTGACTCTTGGCAACCCAGCTACCTCTGGGTTTTCTTGGCAGTGTATCACCAGAAGTAGATTACCAGGGCTTTTCTTCTGAGGTAATGGAGAGTAAAGTGACTTGCCCAAGGTCACAAGGAGTCCCAGTGGGAATCAAATCCTTGAGCTTCTGGGTACTAGGCAATTGCTCTAACCACTAGGCTACTCCTCCACTCTGTGCAAGCGCCTACTTGTTTTTATAAAATATTTTAGCACAGGCCCCTTAAAAGGTGCTTTAAGCTAGGCAACCCCTTGTGAAATTACCATTCATATATATAGTTTACAGTGGCACAGGTACATATAACAGGCGATGCTGGCACACCTGTAGTGAGTTACCGTAAATGTTTCTCCAATATCTTGAAGTAGTACCTGCACACTTCATAGTTGGGCATGTGTTGAGCGGTGACTGCTCTGGCACTATCTGGATAGATTTAGACTTGCTGTTCAGCGCTGCTGCCCACATCTAAGATAAAATGTCCAAATTAGATGTTTCAAGTTCTACCTGCTATTTGTGCAGTTCATGTAGACATGTGGAGGGTAATTCTATAAGTAGTAATATTTTAGAGGTTTATGCACGTAATTGATAACTTAACATGCAGAGTTTATTAAGTCACTATGCTGAAAGTATGTACTGTGGATCAATGGTGCGTACTTTCATTGAGTGGAGAATAGGCAGAGCACAAATTTATGCAAATATCTTATAGAGTATGGCCCAATGTGCATAAGATACACATGGTCATTGACACGTGTTGTAGAGCTTCTGTAAGTGATGGTGGCTTCGTTTACACAGGTTCACAGTCACTTATGCTAGTATTTTCTAAAAACAAATTTGCACATATTATTGAAGGCATGAATAAACATTTGGATAAAAGGGAACTAGTTGACTATCTAGATTTTCAGAAAGCATTTAATAAAGTCTCTCATGAGAGACTACTGAGGAAATTACAAAGCTATGGAATAGGAGACTGTCCTGGTGTGGCCTGGAAATAGTTAAAAGATAAAAAAACAGAGACTAGGGTTAAATGGTCAATTTTCACAATGGAGGAAGATGAATAGTGGTGTACAGTGATCTGTACTGAGATCAGTACTTTTTAACATATTTATAGATTATGATGCCAATTCTGTAAAATGCACGTTTTGTCCATGGGCACATCCAAATCCTAGACAGGGCCAATGTAAACGTGATTCGAATGTAGACGCACATGTTACATTAGAATATGGGCACACATGTCTACTGCGTTGCACACACCAAGCACTGTAGAATACGAGACATGCTTATACACACAGCACATGGTGTTGTACGTCCCCACACTCACCATATTCTGAAAGGTTAGATGTAGATAAAACCGCATGTATGCTCCAGGGACCCACGAACAGCCATGCCCCCATGTTAGACATGCATCTCCTGAGCTTTTTCTGTAATATGTGCAGCTACTAAGCTGCTGCACTCACTGACAGTGGTGTGCTGATGCAAACCACACATGAAAACTAAAGATACAGAGATGGCGATGCAAATGAGACTCTTTATACCTGTCTGTTGCATGCATAGGACACTGCATAAATAGCTCCGTGTACTCTATGATAGGTGAAAAGCGGGAGAAAACGATTGGTTGGAGATGACTGTATTGGTCATCTCTGCAAACAGTCTGTGCAATGCTCAGTATGTGCCACAGGAAATCAGAAGAGGGTCCCTATAGCGAAACATTAGAACATTTCCCTGTCATTGATAAGGGACCCTCAAAAGGGGACTATTCAACAGTGCAAACAGAATGGCCCAAAGCACCACCACTGCTCCCTACCATTGTGCACATGTCTAGAGACCTATAATGGTGCACCTGGGTGTGTCTTAGTGCCGCTTGTTGACTGCTTACATTTTGAAGGGCCCCTATTAGTGAAAGCAATATGTTGTGGCATTTTGCTATAGAGATCCTCTTCTGTTTTATCCTACCCAATCACACTGGCAACTGGTGATGCTGCAGTCATCCCTACGGTACAGGTACCGGTCAGGCATTCATATCCTCCCAGATTAACAATACTCAGACCACACACACACACACACTCTCTCTCTCTCTCTTGCAGTCAGAACACCCATTCTCTGCCAAAACCATGCCTTGCACCCATACACAAATGCTCTGCAGTCATGATGGCATGGCGACACAGCACACCACAGCTGACCTGCTTTTTACAGACAAATGCAGTTCTGCTCCCTAATAACCCACATACCATCCCTACATCTATATTCACATTATTCCAGACTCTGGAAATGTTAGGGGAGCTGGAAACAGCCGCTATGGCACAAATAGCAAATGTCAGCATAGCCAGATTAACATCTATTGCAATGCTTTATATTTCTGTAGGGGCGTTTGTTCTTGTTCTCTGACCATATCGATGTCCCTCACCTATGCATTCCACTCCTTACAACTGCATCCTGTGCACTCCCAGGCAGCAGACACACCCATTCAGTAAAATCGTGACACAGCCATTCATATCCCCACAGCCTTGGGGATATTAGCTGAATATTTCTAAGTCCTGTCCTTATTCCACATTTCAACAGGTATAACTTGGATGTCGGTGGGTAACACCAAAGACGTACATGGTCCTCCTCAGAATACGCTTATATGTCTCTGTGGCTAGCCATGCCCCTGTTCCACCCCTTCCTGCCCATGGTCAGAGATCACCGTACAAGCGCCCTGTAGGTGCAGATATGTGTTGTCTTGAAATACGGTTTTAGACGTACTGGCGGGACACATGTCTAATGCATACGTCTAACTGGCTTATTCGTGGTTCAGAATGACCCCCTATCTGAAAAAAGGAGCAACGAATGAAGTGATCTGATCTGCAGATGATACAAAATTATTCAAAGTTGTTAAACTGCATGCAGATTGTGAAATATTGCAGGAGGACCATATGAGACTGGAAGAGTGAACATCTAAATGGCAAATGAAATATATTGTAGGCAAGTCAAAGTGCTGCGCATAGGGAACAACAACCCAAATTATAGAACATGATGCTAAGTTCCACATTAGAAGGATACCTTTACAAAGTCACGCCTAGTTAACCTGCATTTTCAGGCGCCTATATAATGCCTATTTTATGAAGTCAGGTATGTCACTTTATAACACAGTAGCATATAAGTGGCAGAACTGGTGTAAAGATTGCGCTGGCTTTTTGAAAGTAAATTAAAATAGTTTATAATCCAAAGACGTACTCTCTCTTACACCACCCGCGCTCTGCTCAAACTCGGCCCATGAGCACACCCACAGTAAAAATACTCATATCTTCATGCTAGTAGAAGAGGTCATTTACACACATAATTTGCCACTTGAATGCATATGTGATTAAAATGCAAACACTTGTTTGCATAGTCGCCACCTAAATCTATGTGGCTCCTTATAAAATTACCCTCTGTGAGTCACACCCAGGTGGCATTGTGGCCTTTACATTGAAATCTTCTGCTTGGTGTGCAGTGGGGGCCCAAAAGGCAAATAGAATGTTAAGAATCATTGGGAAAGGAATAGAGAATAAAACAAAGAATATCATAAGGACTCTGTATTGTTCCATGGTGCAACTGCACCTTGAGTATTGCAAGCAATTCTAGTCACCTCAACTCAAAAAAAGACATTAACAGAATTAAAAAACATACAGAGAAGAATGACCAAAATGAAAAGGGGATGGAACGACTCATGGGAGGGAAGTCTCTATAGTTTAGGGCTCTTCAATTTGGAGAAGACTGAGAGGCGATATGATGGTCTATACATCCTTAGTGGAGTGGAACAGGTAAACATGAATCAGTTTTATATTCTTTCAAAAAATATGAAGACTAGGAAACACACAATGAAGTTACAGAGTAGTACATCGAAAGCAAATAGAAGAAAATATTTTTTCATTTATAGTTAGATTCTGGAACTTGTTGCCGGAGGATGTGGTAAAAGCAGTTAACAGATCTGGGTTTAATACCTGGAAGAAAAGGCCATAAATTTGTTATTAAGATAGACCTGGGGAAAGTCACTGCTTATCTCTGGGGGTAAATAGCATGGAATCCTGCTATTTTCTGGGGTACTGCCAGATACTTGTGACCTAGATCAGCCACTGTCTGAAACGGGATATTGGGCTTGATAGATTTTTGGTCTGACTCGGTATGGCAAATCTTATGTTTGATAATTTGAAATCATAAAAAACATTCATATCATCACTGAATGAGAAAAATACAGAAAACATCAACAAATAAAAGTCTACATAATATGAGAGGCAAGATATTAAGCAAAAATAAAGGAAAACTAATATAATATATACGGTGAGAGAACGAACATCACAGCTGGCTAAAAAACAGTACATTCAATTTTTTTTTAAATCGTCCCTAGCTACACGAAAATCAACTAGCTGTTTAGGCTCAAAGAAAAAAAACTTTGCCCTCAAAATAAACAAGCAATTTTAACAAAAAAACTAGCTTCCAAGGCAAGGAACCTTGGGGGTATGTCAACTGAAGGACATTAGCTGCTACCATGAAGCTAATACAGTATTAACACCCTGTGGTAGCAGCTAATCCACGAAAAAAATCAGGTATCCAGTGAGAGGCTAGAGGGCAGCACCTCGAGATGGTCGCCATTCTGTTTTGGCCTCTAGACAGGGCAGGAGCAAATAGAATTGCTCCTACCACCATTCTTCCACTAGACCACCATGGATTGAGAGGTATGTGCCGGAGGGGCTACCGGCCCCCCCCCCCTTTGTCAGCTGGCTAGCCAGGAGGGTGTTTTTTTTTTACCAGGAGATAGGAAGGAGAGGGAGGGGTCTATAGAGCCACCCCACCCTTTCAATTGTGCATCAGGGGATGGAGGGAGGGCGCCTAGCACAATTGAAGCACTGGGAATCGGGAGCTGTCCAAAGAGGGGAGCGGTGCTGAAGGGGGGCACACACTTTTCTTTTTTATATTGTCAGTGCTGTGGATTTCAGCAATGCTGACAGCTTTGTACACCCCATCGCTCCCCAGGGATTTACCACAGGGACCCATGGTATCTGTTTCAGCAAGCACAGGCACTGCAGGATCTTTTCCATGATATCTGCCATGTACAGATTTCTTCAGTAACCCAACATAGAGCGCATTACAATAATCCAATGCTCCCTGCACCAATGCCTAAACCACAAACTATAGCACATTGTCTTCCAAGAAAGAACACAGTTGGCGAACCAGCCATAATTTCACCTGATTAACCTGCTTGTCCCCCACCTCCTCCTGCTCCAAAATAACCCCTAATGATTTCAACTCTTACCTCCAAGGGACAACAAAGCCTGCCACACCAGACAGAGAGTGAAGGTCAGCATGCTCTACTGTCCCAAATTACAGGCAAACCATTTTATCTACATTCAAAACCAACTCACTACTGGCCAATCCTGAATGTACATGCCCCAAACAGCAATCAAGCTGCTCTATCGTTCCCTCCCTATTAGCCTGCAATTGCTCCAATATCTGCAAATCATCATCATAAGCATAAAACACAAAGCCAAAAGATTGCACTAAGGTTCCTAGGAGTTGCAAATAGATATTAAACAACAAAGGGGATAGGGGAATGCCTGCAGCACTCCCCACTCCCAACTATATACTTGAGAGCGACCGTCTATCCCTCGAAAAGAACCTATCCAGTCAAGAACTTTACCTCCTATTCCCAGCCCTCTACAGCGTTCCAGAAGCAAATGTCATTCTGCTAAAGCAAAGCCACTGACAAGTCCAGGGAAAGCAGTAACCAGGAAACCTCCCTATCCACCAATGCCAGAAGCAGGGTATCTACACCGCTTCCAGGACAGAAACCAGCCTGACCCTTATCTAAGGGTGAAAAATCCTCCACATAACTATTCACCTGGGACATCACTTCCTTTTCAACCAATTTAGCCAATAACGGCAAATTTGAAATAAGCCAAAATTATCACAGTCCCTCAGATATCCCCTAATTTTCCTCAGGACTGGGGTTACCACCACCTCCTTCAGATGTGCCAGGACCAAACCTGTGCCAAAGATGCATTAACCAAATCCCGCATCCAATCCAACATAGTTTGGGGCACCACCTTATGGCCCCAGCATTGAACATCTGGGTTCATGGTTCAGTGGCGATGGCTAGCCGCTTTATCAGCACTAGCTGCGGCAGCTGAATACCCCCTCCCCCCCCCCCAATAATTTATATATCTGAGTAGCAATATTCACCTGCTAAATGACTTACACAAATAGCAGGTATAAGTTGAAATGTCTTATTTGGATGCTTCAACTTAGAGAAGATAGGGAGCAGTGCTACCTAAATGGATGACCTTGCGGAATATATGTCTAATTTGAAACTGGGTCAATTGGATGTTTTGAATTATACATTCTCCATGCTGCTGAATATTATCTCAAAGTGCAAGTCAGAAATGAACTGGGAAGCTGATCAAAATGTTTGATTTTCCTTTATATGAAATCTTGTTCTCCTCTCAAAAGAACCGGTCTAGGGTGAAAAAAAGAACTCTGCAGGCAGGAGTAGGTGAAGAAGAAGACGAGGTCAGAGGCATACATGTGGAGGGGCTCATAGATAATCTGAAAGATGAGTAGAGACATTTTTTACTCAATCTAAAATTACCCTTGGTTATAAAGACCTTTTAACCTTTCCCACACTCCTTCAATGTCAAATTTCAATACAATTTCAATTGAACTTTCTTGATATGCTGTGAGCATGTTTGGTCGCTTCAATATCACACTTCACGAATATCGAGCTCTACAAATGTCAAAGGTGTTTCTGAAGCAAGTTCCAAATAGCTACCCATATAAGCAGAGAACACTAGGCAGGCATTGTATACAATGGGATGAACTATCTAAACTGAGACTTTTTAGGTACTAATAATAATTAACTACTTTCTTAGCAACAAAAAAAGTCTTAAATGCCTATTTACTTAATGGTCCCCTAGGGTGTCTTTGTTTTGAATGGACTAAAAAATTCTTAGCTGCAAAATAAGCAGGCAATTCTAATCAATAGAGCCAGAGGACTGTATTGATTACAAGAACTCCATTCTTCAGTCATTAACCCTGTGAATTCTTTGCAGAAGCTTTGTAAGGTTACATTTACCCAACGTACTACAGGAGGGCTGAAACAACGATTTGAATTTCATTTAGTTTCCATAACTGCTACACCCGGGCTATGATTTAACTTGTGGTATTCTTGCCACAGATTAAGAACTAGAAAAAGCACATTATGAAATTCTAAAATAAAAAAGCACTTCATGTCACAACACAGTATTACGTAGAATTAGAAGTGCCTCGTTTGAGATATTTACCTGCTACTTGGTACAGCAAGGTAGGGATTGATAGATTAAGTCAAAATCATTCAAAAAACGACATATTGAAGACAGGGCTGCTTTTATTTATGGGTAAAAGGGACAGCTAAACCATGCCCTGCCTAACAGGGGCCCATTCACCTATAGGTAAAATCAACCCTGAAGTGCAAGCCACCTTAACAGCAGGCAAAGGCAGCAACTGTTCCCACCAATGCGGGTCCAATTTTGTAAAGCTCTTCTGAGGTCACACCACTGCGCATTGATAAACCCCTAGCCCCAACCTGTTTTCAGCTAATGCTGACTGGTTCTTCCTGTGGGTATCTTATTCGGGGCAGGCAAGTGCAGACAGTTGCCAAACTGCTACGAGCTACATAAATATGCATTCAGTGACCACGCAGCTTCCCTTTGAACCACAAGGGCATTCTCTATGTATGGAGCTCTGTGAGGTTCAGTCATCAGTTGCTTGAACCACATGGGGCGCCATACATACTGAATGTGCTGAGGGTTCAAACTATGTACCAAGGTCCTGTTAGCCAAAGAGGGAAGAGGAGCCCAGCCAGAGCAGCAAGGCCGGTGGAGATCTCCACAAGGAGAGAGAATGAGGAATGAGGCAGCAATGATGAAAATAGCTAAATGAGGTAGGTGTAGAGCAGCTGGCCGAGGGAATACTGAAGTTAGGGTGGGGGTGGGAGGTTTGAGTAAGGGAAGGATAATGAGGCCATAAGAGAAGAAGAGGATATGGAGGTCACGGGAGGGGGCGAGGTTGGAGTGAGAGAAAAGTGATATTGAGGGAGGTTGTGGGAAGGGGGAGTGGGGATGGATGTTGAGCCAGAAGGTGGATGTGTAGATGCTTGAGAGAGGTGGAGGATGAAGGGGGTGCTGTGGGATATGATAAGAGGAGAAAGCCAGAATAGGACAGGGGAGAAATGACTGCAGACTGGGTGGCACAAGAGTGGGCATTAAAAACATATGTAGCTGCACGTTAACAGCCAGTTCTCTCTCTGTCTCTCCTCACTCAGACTTCAGTCAGCCCTCCTCTGCTCTCTTCTGCTCTGTCCTCCCCCCCCCCCCCCCCAGCTCTCCATGGTCCATGACATTTTCATATGTGATCAAAGTTACAGTTAAAATTGAAACTAAATAAATATCATTTTGCATTGCTCCTTTGATGTTCAAGCATGAGGGTAGACAACTCTGGTTTTCAATCTACCAGGCATTCGTGATTTCAAGATATCCACAGCCAATATGCATAAACTGCGTTCATAGTATGCAAATGAATCTCATGCCTGCAGCGTTCAGCTTGGAATTTCCCTCACTTGTTCTAGTATGGGTGCCCAGGGAGAGGAATGGTCAGCAGGAAAAAAGGAGGTGATAGTGCCTCTGTATAATTCTCTGGTGTGACTTCATTTGGAGTAGTGCGTGCAATTCTGGAGATTGCACCTTCAAAAGGATATAAGCAGGTTGGAGTCGGTGCAGAGGGTGGCTACTAAAATGGTTAGTGGCTTTGTCATGAAGCATATGAGACAGACTTAAAGATCTTAATATGTATACTTTAGAGGAAAGGCAAGACA
Source organism: Ichthyophis bannanicus (assembly GCA_033557465.1). Taxonomy (NCBI): domain Eukaryota; kingdom Metazoa; phylum Chordata; class Amphibia; order Gymnophiona; family Ichthyophiidae; genus Ichthyophis; species Ichthyophis bannanicus. The sequence continues at coordinate 172,002,949 of CM066043.1, forward strand.
GAGATGTTTAAATACCTCTGTGGCATAAATGCACAGGAGGAGAGTCTCTTCCGATTGAAAACAAGCTCTGCTATAAGGGGACATAGGATGAGGGTGAAAGTAATATGTGGTTTTCCCAAGTCTACCTGGCTAAGAATGGTTTAGGGATCTTTCCTCCAGGCACTTGTCTAAACTCTGAAATAATATATGTATTGAAAAAAAATCTTTGTATGTAATCCTTCAGGCATGTAAGCAGTGATGGTATCCTGCTGGTTCGGCCCAGTTTGCTGTCACAGGCCACATTTGGTGAACTGGGTCAAAAATGACATCCGGATGCCAGCGCTGCAAAGTGGGACTCCCCCCACCTGCCTGTGGTTTGACGGCATCAGGGGACCACAGCATCGTGGGAAGCCCCCAGTGCCATCAAACCACTTGTGGGCGGGGGGATCACCAGGGGTCACCAGGGAGTTGCTGCCCTGCGGTGACCATCAGCAGCCCGAATGTGCAGCGCTGGCAATGCAAATGCGTGCCGTGCTGCTGCCTGTTTGGTCCTGTCAGTGGTGGGATCAATCCAAACCGGTTCCTGTTCGGATCGTATTCCGCCACTGCACATAAGGCATTGCTTTAAAATAAAATTTATAATAGTATACAGTTTCTGTGTTCTTAAACAGTGGCAGGATTAATCTGGGAAAATAAAAAAGGTTTGCCCATAAAGTGGTTAAAGCAGCTCTGATTGGAAATATTATTGTGTCATGTACTCTGCTTATGAAAACTCATTAATTTGTGCTTTTCCTTTTGGTATAGTCTTGCCTAAACTGTGATCAAATGCCAAGTTTCAATAAGCCTGTTGATTCAGCAGCAAATGTGGCACACTGCTGTGCGGAAGGTCGAGCTTCCAGATAGTTATGAAAACCCCTGCACTACTGCCTAATAGAGGCTGATTCTAACTGAACTGGAAGCTCTAAGAACAAGAATAACTACCAGTGATAGCATCCGAGTCTTGTAATAGTCTGCTTAGTAAGTCCAGGATTCTTGCAATTGTCCTGAAAACTTACATGGCTTCACATTTCTTCCACATGGCTCTGCTAACAAGAGTAGGTGTGATTTTTGGTCCGTGGTCAGTCTCCACTCCTAGTTGATGTTGCTGAAGGGAGCAAACAAACTAAACATCTTTATCAAGTTTATTTTATTTATTTATTTTATTTTATATGCCGCTTTATCAATCAATCAAGGTGGTTTACAGTGAACACAACTCGTACTGTGCTTGGCAGTTTACATTGAACAAGAGAATATTAAACAGAAACAATAAACATAATAAATAAACTTCTTACAACACACTCTGGCCTTCAGGGTGATAAAATTAGTGGCCAACTATTACAGTTAGGAATGACTGTAAGTGCCATGTCAAGGTTTTCTTTAATCAAGGTGGTCTTCTAGCATTGGGAAGTGTGCCAGGGTTATCTGAATTTCTGTTTTCATATTTCTTTGAAGCTTGTTTTTCTTTCAAGGATTGGTAGTGTTCATTAAATAGTAATGTTTTGAGCTTTTTTCTGAATATGACTAGGCCTTTTATGTCACGTAGATTACTGGGTAAGGCGTTCCATAGAATAGAAACATAGAAACATGATGACAGAAAAAGACCACATGGCCTATCTAGTCTGTCCTTCCATAACAACAACTACAACAGTCCACTTTTTACCTTTAGAGATCCTCTGTGTTGGTCCCATGCTTTTTTGAATTCAGTTACTGTCCTCATCTCAGAATGGCTGAGAGCAATGAGAAGGCTGTTTGTTGATTGGTTTGCTCTTCTTAAAACTGTCGGAGTAACTAGAAGATTCTTCATATTTTCTCTCCTACCTCTAGTATCATGCTGTATTTGGATTATTGAATTAAGGTAGGTTGGTGCAATATTGCTTATTGTCTTGAATGTATTAAGTAGGGCCTTGAATTTAATTCTTTGTGTTACTGGCAGCCAGTGTAGTTTGTACAGAATTGGTGTAATGTGTTCAGATCTTGATATTTTCATAATAGTGCGGACCACTGTGTTTTGTGCCATTTGTAGAGGTTTCAGGGTTTGCTTTGGTAGACCTTGTAGAATAATGTTACTGAAATCAAAGTGTGAGCATACGAATGCTTGAGCTATAGTGCGGAAGTCTTCTGTAGATAGAAGTGGTCTTATGTTTTGAATCATTCGAGTCTTATTGTAAATTGTTCAAGTTTTCATGTTGATGTGTTTTATCGGGTTGAGGTTTTGGTCTAATAGTATTCCCAGATATTTTATTTCATTTTTAATGTTGAGAGATGCACCATTAACTTGCAGTTGCTGGGGAGGCGAATATGTTTTGTTCCTTGAGATCATAAAGACTTCAGTCTTTTTCAGATTAATTGATAGGTTCACGGAGTTGAGCCATTGTGAAACATCATTGAAGCAGTTGACTATTTTCTCATGGTTTGGGTTTAGTGTATTAAAGGTTGTGAACAGCATATATTTGGTAGACGACATTGTGCTTTTGGATTACGTCACAGATTGGTTGGAGGTATATGTTGAATAGTAAAGGAGATAGAGCAGAGCCATGTGGGATCCCTTGGGTCTGGATGAATGGTTCAGAGTGTATTATTGAATTTGATTTGTAGTATACGGTTAGATAGGTAAGAATTGAACCACTGGATTATGGTGCCTCCTATCCCAAGATATTTCAGACGATTGATCATGATTTATGGAGTCTAAAGCTACTGTTATTTTGAGAAATATGAGTATGTAGGCTTGTTTTGTGTTCCCGATTCCTTGAATGATTTTATCTAACATAGATGTTAGGAGGGTTTCTACTCTATGGTAAGCTCAGAATCCATTTTGGTGGGAATTGAGCGGGTTATTTGTGTCAATGAAGTCCTGTAGTTGTCTCTGTACTGTTTTTTTCTATTACTTTGGATAAAAATGGACGACTTGATATTGGTCTGTACAAGCTGGGGCAGCATTTCTCAAGGGAGTTATTCTTTGAGACTGGATGAATGGTGGCTTCCTTAAGGTCCTTAGGCATTAGACTTTGGGAAAGGGATAGATTTCTGTTAGTGCTAATTTAATCCAGTTTACTGGACAAGGATCAAGGTGTGCTGTTGTTGTGTTAATGGATTTGATATATTGACTATCTGATTGTTGCTAGGTAGTGAGAACAAGTTCCATATAGCGGAGTTGGTTGGTTCATTAAGCGTCATTGTCTGTAGGGCTTTTGTTATGTGTCTGGAGTTTTCCATGTAGTATTTTGCAAATTGTTGGGCATTTATGTCGCTGTGTTGGGTGTCATCTGTGCCTGTTTTTTTTGGTTAGATCGTAGATTATAAGGAAGAGTTCTTTAGGCTGGTTCAGTGAATTCATTAGTATTTTTGAATAGTATTCCTTTTTTTGATCATTGATGCTTTTACGATAATAATCTAATGTCTCCATGTATGTTTTCAAGTCAGAAATGGATTTTGTGATTCTCCATTTCCTTTCAGTCTTTCTCAAGGCTCTTTTTATTGTTCTCAGGGACTGGGAATACCATGGTTGTGAATTTCTGAGTTTCTTGTGAGTATTTTTTTGTGGGTTGGCAGATACTGAATGCAATGTGTTATTCCAGTTTTCTACTAATGATTTGATATTGTCGTCATTATTCAGAGCAGAGATAGATAGCTTCCTTCAGGAAGGTTTCTTTATCAAAATTCTTGAATCGGTGATGACACTGTTCATTGTTGTGAGTTTTGTGTTGGTTGATATTTAGTGCCACATTGAAGTATATCAGGTAGTGGTCTGACCATGGAATTGGTTGAATATTTATTGGGGATATTTGGTTGTTCATTGCCCATTCTTTTGGAGTGAAGATAAGGTCTAAAGTGTTATCCCTTCTGTGCGTGGGGGAATTGATAATCTGCTGAAATCCTAAATCATTCATTGCTTGGAGGAAGGATGTACTTTGTGTGTGATATATTGAGGAGAGATTGAAGTCTCCTAGTATAATGTGGCCTTTACCAATTGGGGCGTCTGAGCATGCGTATGCAAGAATATTGTCTAAAGGGATGGTGTCTGATGATGGAGATCTGTATATTAGGGTGATTGCTAGACTTTTGGCTTCTATCGTTAGCATATCCAGTCTTTCTGTACTTGTAATAGAAGTGTATTGGGCTCCTAGTGTAGTTTTGCAGAGAATAAGCACTCCTAAAGATGTAGCCCACTGGTTACTGCAATGACTGTGGAGGCAGAGGTCATGGATTCGAACCTGCAGTGGTGTTATGCCAAAAAATCATCTTTCAGGAAATGGAAAAAAGAGTCAAACGACGAAACCTGGAAACAGCACAAGCACTGGCAAGTCAAATGCAAGGCATTGATAAGGCAGGCAAAGGGAGAATTTGAGAAGAAGCTTGCTGCGGAAGCAAAAATGCGAAATAAAGACTTTTTCAAGTACATTCGTAGCAAAAAACCCGTGAGAGAGTCAGTTGGTCCATTACATGATAGAGGGGTTAAAGGGGCAGTAAGAGGGGACAAGGCAATAGCGGAGAGACTGAACGAATTCTTTGCTTTGGTCTTTACTGAGGAAGATGTAGGGATGTTACCCATGACTGAAGTGGTATTTAAAGGTGCGGAAGAATTGAAGGAAATATCGATACATCGGGAAGATGTATTACAACTATTAGATAAACTGAAGAGTAGCAAATCACCTGGGCCGGATGGTATACATCCAAGGGTGTTGAAAGAACTGAAATATGAGATTGCAGACCTGCTATTAGTAATCTGTGAATTTTCATTAAAATCATATGTAATACCTGAAGATTGGAGGATCGCCAATGTAACGCCAATTTTTAAAAAGGGTTCCAGGGGTGATCCGGGAAACTACAGACTGGTGAGCCTGACGTCAGTACCAGGAAAAATGGTAGAAACCATCATAAAGAACAAAATTACTCAGCATGTAGAAAATCATGGCCTAATGGGAGACAGCCAACATGGCTTTAGACAAGGAAGATCTTGTCTTACTAATCTGTTATGTTTTTTTGAAGGTGTGAATAAACAGGTGGACAAAGGTGAGTTGGTTGATATAGTATATCTGGACTTTCAGAAAGCCTTTGACAAGGTCCCTCATCAGAGACTTTTGGCAAAACTAAAGAGTCATGGGATAGGAGGCAGTATACTATTGTGGATCAGGAACTGGTTAAAAGATAGAAATCAGAGGGTAGGGCTAAATGGCCAATTTTCCCAATGGAGAAAGGTGAATAGTGGTGCTCCCGAGGGATCTGTGCTGGGTCTGCTGCTTTTTGACATATTCATAAATGACCTGGAAAAGGGAATAACGAGTGAGATTATCAAATTTGCAGATGACACAAAACTATTTAAAGTTGTTAAAACCCAAGAGGATTGTGGAAAATTGCAAGACTGATAAAACAATTTGCATGATAAAACAAATCAATGTATCCTTCCCATAATTTTCTACAGGGACAGCAGAACAGCTTTTTGGTTGTAGGGGCCAAACAAACCAATCTCCAGCCCCGCCTCCAAGCTATCTAGATGCTTATGCTGTGTTAGGCAAAATATTGGTAGTGGTATTTCAAATATTCTTGATAAATACCACCAAAATGAGTAATTTTTGGAGACCAGAAGAAATACACTAAATTTTATTGGTAAGGGAACACAGTTTAATGCACAGCATACATCATGGAGATAATCTTCTAAGGGACTTGAGAATAACATTTCATACATTTAAGTAGGCTCATACAATTGCCCAATGTTTAAAGGACATGTTTACTAAATCTTGCTAAGAATCGGCATCTTAGCGCAGATTTAGTGCCAAAAATTAGAGTGATAGATGTGACCAACCCACAATAACTGTTGGGGGCAAGACCCCATAAAATTAGTGTGATGTGAAGCACCTCACCACACTAAACCTGCAACCGCAATTAACATGGAGGCACTTAAAGCTGGTTTGGCAGTAAGTACACCCATGCTAGATGTAATAATGATGATTAGCGCCTACTAATGACCCCAATGCTAAATGCAATGTGCAGACAATGCCCACTCTCTACCCCTAACTCACACAATGCCTGCCCAATCAAGCACTAAGTGTGGGATTTTTACCATGTTGGCATTTTTAGCATACAGTAACAGTTATCGCAGTCCTATGCTAATTGTTTACCACTCATTAATCATTAACACACCTTAGTAAATATGCCCCATGTACATAAAAACTAGGCACAGATAAGTTATAGCACCTCCTTTTCTATGAAGTATATGTGAAGGCACATTTTCGAAAGGACATATTGGTGTAATCTGGAATGTCTAAGGTAAAATGTCAGAACTTCTAGAAGAGGAGCAGAAGTGAAGGTGGACACATGTAAGTGTTTTCTAAAATCAGCCCATCTTCAGCTCAAAAGATGAACATCTCCATCATATAGAAAGACACAGGGACATGCAGAATTATACCTCAGACACATGCAAGGCGATTTTAGAAACTTGCATGCACTGTTCCCTCTAAGCTGTGCGCATGTGCGCGCGCACACACCTCGCCGAGCGAGCGCACATACTTTATAGCAGAGCGCACAAAAATTGCGGTTCTGATTCTGATAGAAAACACCACAGACATCTTAAAATTTAAAAGTTGTTGTGTATTTACAGTTTTCACAAGTTCTACAATATTATCTAGTGCAATCAATGTGGTGTACATACTGTATTCTGACGTGTAGTCAAATTTTAAGGTATAGAACTCCGAGTGTCGTTATGTGCCGCACAAAAATTTAACCTTCCTTCAAAAGCTGCACAGCTGATATTTTATGCGCGCACACAGCCTACAGAAAATTAGAGAGAACATTGCTTGCATGTGTCTGATGAGAAAGGCTGCAGGCCTGACAACGTATACGTGTCCATGATGGCATTCTGTAATGGGAAAGTATATCTCTTGCCACATACATGGCCTAGCCTGCTATTTTGCAAGTGGAGAAGTACAAAGGCATAGTAGCCAAGAAAAATGTCTATTTACCCATATGTCTAAGAACATAAGATATACCATACTGGGTCAGACCAAAGGTCCATCAAGCCTAGTATCCTGTTTCCAACAGTGGCTAATTCAGGCCACAAGTATCTATCAGATTCTCGAAAGATAGACAGAGTCTATGCTGTTTATCCTGGGAATAAGCAGTGGATTTTCCTGGTCTACTTTAATAATGGTTTATTTAACTTTCCTCCAGGAACTTGTCCAAACCTCTTTTATATAACAACATAAGTTATGCCATATTGGGTCAGACCAAGGCCCATCAAGCTCAGTATCCTATTTCCAACAATGGCCAATCCATATCACAAGTACCTAACAATTTCCCAAAAAGACACTTGGGTTAAACAATGCTTGTATTGGGGCAAGCAGTGGATTTCTCAAGTCCTCTTTAATAATAGAAACATAAAGGCAGGAAAAGACCACATGGCAGATCTAGTCTGCCCTTCCATATCAACTACAATAGTCCTCTTTTTTACTTTTAGAGATCCTCTGTGTTTTGTTCCATGCTTTTTTGAATTCAGATACTGTTCTTGTGTCCACCACCTCAACTAGGAGACTATTCCACGCATCTACCACTCTTTCTGTAAAGAAATATTTCTGCATATTATTGCTGAGTCTATCCCCTTTCACTCTCATCCTGTGTCCTCTCATAGCAGAGCTTGCCTTCAATTGAAAGAGACCCTCCTGTGCATTTATGCCACGGAGATATTTAAATGTCTCTCTCGTAGATATGGAAGGACAGACTAGATAGGCCATGTGGTCTTTTTCTGTCATCATATTTCTATGTTTCTATATCGCCCCTATCCCATATTCATATTAAGATCTTTAAGTCTATACTCATATGTTTTATAATGAAGACCACTAACCGTTTTAGTAGCTATTATCTGTACAGACTCCAATCTACTTATATCCTTTTGAATTGAAGAATTGCACGCAATAATCCAAATGAGGTCGCACCAGAGACCTATGCAGAGGCATTTTCACCTCCTTTTTTCTGTTGCCCATTCCTCTCCCTATACACCCAAGCATCCTTCTGGCTTTCGCAGTCACCTTTTCTACCTGTTTGGCTACTTTAAGATCGTCAGACACAATTACGCCCAATTCCCACTCTTCTTTTGTGGAAAAAAGTACCTCATCCGCTACACTGTACAGCTCCTTTGGATTTTTGCAGCCCAAATGCAAGACCCTGTATTTATTAACATAAAATTTCAGCTGCCAAATTCTAGATCATTCTTCAAGTTTAGCTAGATCCCTCCTCCTGTTTTCGACTCCTTCCTGGGTGTCTACTCTATTGTAGATTTTGGTATCATCCACAAACAAGCAAACCTTACCCTTCCGCAATATCACTAACAAAGATGTTAAACAGAATCGGACCAAGGACAGATCCCTGTGGCACACCACTGGTAACCTCCTTAATAATGGTTTTTGGACCTTTCCTCCAGGAACTTGTCCAAACCTTTTTTAAACCCAGCTACGTTAACAGATTTTACTACATCCTCCGGTAACAAATTCCAAAGTTTGATTACTCATTGAATGAAAAAATATTTTCTCTTCTTAGTATTAAATGGGTTACACTAACTTCATTAATGTCCCCTAGTCTTTCTACTTTTTGGTGAAGTAAACAATTGATCTATGTTTACCCGTTCCACTCCATTTATTAATTTATAGACCTCTATTACATCTTATTTTATTTTTTTATTTATTTATTTTTCTGTACCGCGCTATTTGACATCAGCGCGGTTTACAGGAAACATATTTGTGCAGAGTGGGACTGCAATGCACTTACAATAAAACAGGGTTAACAGGAAAAAGCAACATCATCTCCCCTCAGCCGTCTCATTTCCAGATTGAAGAGTCCTAACCTTTTATGCCTCTCCTCATTGGGGTATCCTTCCATCCTCTTTATCATTTTGGTGGCTCTTCTGTACCTTTTCTAATTCTGCTATATGCTTTTTAAGATACGGTGACCAGAATTGCACACAATATTCAAGATGCAGTCACACTATGGAACGATACAGAGCCATTATAATATCCTTTGTTTTATTTTCCGTTCCTTTCCTTATGATACCTAGCATTCTATTTGCTCTCTTGGCTGCTGCTGCACACTGGGCGGAGGGTTTCAACATGTTTTCCATGATGACGCCTACATCTTTTTTTCCTGGGTGGTGGCTCCTAATGTGGAAGCTTGCATCATGTAACCATGGGTTGTTCTTTCCTAGGTGCATAACTTGGCACTTTCCACATTAAATTTCATCTGCCATTTGAACATCCAATCTTCCAATTTCTCAAGATTCTCTTTCAATTTTTCACAATCATCTTGTGTTTTAACAACTTTGAATAATTTTGTGTCATCTGCAAATTTGATAACCTCACTCATTTATTCCCATTTCCAGGTCCTTTACAAATATGTTAAAAAGCAGCGGACCCAGCACAAATCCCTGGGGTACTCCACTATTTACCTTTCTCCATTGGGAAAATTGGCCATTTAGCCCTACCCTATGCTATCTTTTAACCAGTTCCTGATCCTTAATAGTACACTGCCTCCTATCCCATGCCTTTTTAATTTCACCAAGAGTCTCTCATGAGAAGTAGACAACCAATCTATGCTTACCTGTTGCTCTCCACTCATTATTTTATAGACCTCTGTGAGATCTCCTCTCAGCCATCTCTTTTCCAAGTTGAAGAGCTCTAAGCTTTTAATCATTTCTTCAAAAAGGTATTCTTCCTTTCCCTTTATCTTTTGGTCACTCTTCTCTGACATTTTTCTAATTGTGCTGTACCCTTCTTTAGATATGGTGACCAGAACTGCACACAATATTCAAGGTGTGGTTGCACCATGGAGTGATACAGAGGCATTATAATATCCTTGGTTTTATTTTCCATTTCTTTCCTTATGATTCCTTGCATTTTGTGTCCTTTCTTGACCGCTGCTGCAGATTGAGTAGAGGGTTTCAACATATTGCCCATGATGATTCCTAGATCCTTTTCCTGGGTAGTGATTCTTAATGTTGAACCTTGCATTGTGTAAGTGTAATTTTAGTGGTTGTTCCCTAAAAGGGTCATTTTAAAAGGCTTGGACGTGATTTGGATATCTGAAAATGTGCATGCGGATGTTTAAATCACTGAGACGTCTCCAAATTCATTTTACAAATGGCCTTTTAAGATGTATCGGCTGCAGGAATGCCTAAGTAGACAGGGAGTGTACTGGAGGTGTGGCAGGGGCAAGGCGATAGACCTCTTCAATTTCAGAAACCTTGAGGACGTCTGCAACCTTGTCCAACTTTATACCAGCTCCAGGCAATAATAAGCATCAGGAAAGTGCTTATTTGGGGCCAAAAACATCTAGAGGGTGTACAGAAGATGGCACTCCCCTATCCTCAGTATGCACCGCAATTGCAATTTTATTTTATGTGTAATTGGTACGAGTGTTTTGTGTTTGTACCGCCGCTTATCGTCTCTTAGATGTCCCCCGTCTTGGATACTATGCCGGGGATGCCCATGTAGATGCCCCTGCAGACATCCATGTCAGTCACATCCACATTTGTGAAACCGAGTCTGAACGTGAACATGCCAGGCTTTTTTTTAGATGTACTGGCTTGGATGTCTCAGATTTGGATGCCCTGTTTCCCAATTTATCAAAGTCCAGTTGAAATTTTTCACAATCCTTTTCCAATTTAACAACTTTAAATAATTTTGTGTCATCTGCTAGGGAACTAACACTATTCACCTTTCTCCATTTAGAAAATTGGCCATTTAGCCCTACTTTCTGTTTTCTATGTTTTAACCACTTCCCAGTCCACAATAGTGTATTACCTCCTATCCCATAGCTTTTTAATTTCTTCAAGAACCTCTCATGAGGGACCTTGTCAAAGTCTTTCTGGAAATCCAGATACACTATATCAGTGGTCTCAGGGCTGGCCTAAGGGTTTCTGCCGACCTAGGCAGAAACCCTGGCCTTGCCACCCCCTCTCCCCGCTTATGCTGCCATACTCCACTGACATTGCCCCCCACCGATATTGCTCCCCATCAGCTGCTGCTGCTGCTACCCCACCCAACTGCGGCCTATTTGTTTGTCCATCGCCTTCCTATAGGGGCCCTGAGCACACTACCTTTCCTATAATTCCCTATAAGACTCCTGTAGTGGCACTTCCCCGACACAGTCTCACCCCCTGTGCCTTGCCAGTCTCAAGACAGAACAGACACACCATTAGCAATAATGCTTTTCATTTTATTCCCACATACATCATAATTTCACATACAGCACACTTAATTGCATGCTTATATCTGCAGAGCCCTGCACAGGTAACATAGGAATGAAGCAAGTTAGATGCCAGATAGAGAAAAGAAAAGATAAAGAGGGAGTTGGAGAGACATACAGCTCACCTTCGTGTCGTGTCTCACTGCTCTCCTGCTATGCTTGTCACAGGTACCTCTTTTATAGCCCATTTCTTAGCAGCTTCTCCATGGCGGGTGCTCCCTTATTTGCAGTTGCTCTTCTCTCACTATCCTTGTACTTTGTTCTTTACTCATTTACCAGGCACAGTGTTGGCATCTCACTGTCTGTATTTGCTGATCACATCATCCAGCCTGTTTTGTGGTTTTTTTCTGTTACGTCTAGCCATTGCTAGTTTGTTTCTGAGCACATAGCTACACATAGGCTGCAATTTATTCCATACAGATTCCATCTAGGGAGAGGGCAAAAGCCACCGCTTTTGGAAATACTGCCACTGCCTGCCTCCCCCCCCCCCCCCAAACGGAATCAAAAGCAACTGGGGGGTGGCAGTGGTAACAGCGGCCACCCCTCTGTGCCACCACCGTCCACTCAGGCTGGCCACCCTAGGTGGCCACCTAACTCCACTAGTGGACAGGCCGGCCCTGAGGGGTCTCCATCTCTAGTTCTGGAGGGCACCAAACCAGTCAGATTTTCGGGATATCCCTAATGAACAAGCATGAGATATATTTGCATGTGTTGCCCCCATTGTATTCAAATTTACATCATGCATATTCATTAGGGATATCCCAAAATCTTGACTGGTTTGGTGCCCTTTAGGACCTGAGTTGGAGACCACAGCACTATAGCAACTGTCTCACCCTTATCTACCTGTTTATTCACACCTTCAAAAACATAAAGTGGACTGGTGAGACGAAACTTTCTTTGGCTAAATCCATGTTTGCTTGGTCGCATTAAGCCATAACTATATGTTCAGAAATTGTGTTCTTTATAATGGTTTCTACCATTTTGTCCAGCACTGACATTGGGCTCACTGGTCTCTAGTTCACCAGAGCAACCCTTTTTATAAATTGGTGTTACATTGGCCATTCTCCAATCCTCAGGTACCATAGATGATTTTAATGATAGTTTACAAACTACTAATAGTAGGTTTAGGTGATTTGTTACTCTTTAGTTGATTAAACTACTGTATTACTACTTTCAGGTTTATTAAGATCTGTTTCAATCATCCAGTAGCTTCCCTACATCTCCTTTAGTAAAGACCAAAGCAAAGAGTTAATTCAGTCTGCCCACATTGTCCTTACTTAGTGCCCCCTTTTACCCCTCTATCATCTAATGGTCCAAGTGTGTCTCTCACAGGCTTGTTGCTATGAATGTACTTGAAAAAGATTTTATTCTGAGTTTTTGCTTCCACGGAAAGTTGCTTTCAACTGCTCTCTTTGCCTGCCTTATCAGTACCTTGCTTCTAACTTGCCAGTTCTTATGTTTCCTGTTTTTGTCATTTGGCTCCCTTTTCCATTTTCTGAAAAATGCTTTTTTTTTATTTAGCAATAACAACCTCTCTGACCTCATCTTTAAACCATGCCAGCAGACATTTTGTCTTTCTTCCACCTTTCTTGAAGCATGGAATACATCTGGTCTGGGCTTCCAAGATAGTATTTTTAAACAATGCCCAGGCCTGATATAAACTCTTAACCTTTGCAGTTGCTCCTTTATGATTATTCTAACCATTTTTCTTATTTTATTATAGTCTTAATTTTCAGAATTAAACACTGCTGAAGTAGTGCCCTCCATTCTAGATGTACATGTCAAATTTCTCCATTGTGTGCTGTTTGGTTGCCACTCCCACTGGTTGCTCAATAGTTGAATGGGCCACTCCAAGGCTTACCTTTCCTCTTAACCTGCAGGCATGATATAGAGGACTCCGTGAAACAGCTCAACATAGGTAGAGTCAAGATGTGTTAACTCATATGACTGCACCCACTCCCATCTTAGTCATAAATCATTCATTTTAAACTTAACTATCACCCAGAAAACATAGAGAACCCTTGACCCAGTGAACTCAGGAAGCTCAAACCAATGAAATGATAGGAAGAGCTGCCAGTTAAAACAAGCCTTTACTCTGGACAATTCTGGCCTCATTCCATTGTGCACATCCCGGCCAGTTGTGCGCCCGGTTGGAACCAGACGCACAGAGGTAGATGGGATTCTGATCCCACTGGGCACATCTAGCCACGTGGGATCAGAATCATGTCTAGGCCTATATGTGCAGGCCGAGACCCAATTCTGGTCGGCCTGCACTTACAGGCCTCTGCCCGGCTAACTCGGTCAAGGCTCCTGAATGGAGCCACAGCGCCATGGTGTCTGGTTGCCACGGCGCCACGGCTCCTGAATGGAACCGTGATCCCCAGCCTCTGACCTGTTCTTTCATTCCCCGCAGCCAGTCTGGCCTCCCAAGGCCAGGGTAGGGCTATGGAGAATCCCGAGCAGCCCCTTCTACCTCTTCTGCCACCCGGGCCTGCCGTCTAGGGGAACTTATTGCACCTCAGAGGTGTGGAATAAGTTCCCCATCCAGTCTTCTGGCCCTGGACCTACAGGGCCAACATTAGAATCGGCCCTGTATGTCCAGGGCCATGGACTGCCCCTGCCCACTCTAACTCTGCCTCCGCACTGCCACTTTGCGGCCCCCGTCTAGCCTCCCCGTACAGACATCTTGTTTGTACAAACACCTTGTTCTACCTTGTTAGTTGAGGATGGCAGAGGGGGCTGAATAGCGGAATGGACATCCCAACGGGACGCGGTTCAGAATGCCCCCTTCATGTTTCTTAGTTAGAATACTGAATATAACACTGCATGAAAAGGTAGATAATAGAGACATTAGGTCAAAACAGAATACAAGTTCTGCAAGAAACAAAATGCACATTGGAAAAGAAATTCCATGTGTGAAAAGGAAGAGAATAATAGTAGGGATAATAGTGAGAACAGTACCTAGAACCCTCTGCCTAGCCAGAAAGAACAGGGATGATTAAATGTTAAAGAAATTAAGGAAGCTAACAATTTGCATTTAACTTAAGCCTTTCAGTAGTAGCTCAAGGTGACTTATATTCAGGTACCGTAGGTATTTCCCTATCCCCAGAGGGCTTACAATTGAAGTTTACACCTGAGGCAATAGAAGACGAAATTACTTTGGCAGGCCACAAAGAGCATCAGTGGGGTGTGAACCCTGGTTTACCTCAATCTCAACTCATTTCTCTAACCACTAGGCTATGCCTCCACTCCACATGATACCGTTACTGTGAAATCTATGCTCATGAGGGAATGAGATGAAAAACTGCAAAATAGCTTGTTCCTCTATTATCATAAGGAAACACTATGCACACAAATTGCTTTGTGGAACTATTAATTTAAAAAAAAAACAGCTTAAATATAGCTAAGGGAAATATAGTTTAAAATTCTGCAGTACCATCCAGTATACGTACACATTTTAGTATCTGCAGTAATGTGCATTTTATTTAGCATGTTCCATTAATACTGGAAATAAACTCTACATTTACGTGCATTTTAAGGGCCAGAATTTGGGCATTTTCCCCTTAGTATAGTTTGACTTATGTTCCAGAACAAGGTTATCATATCAGACTGATGTTAAAGAGAACAACTTTGACACCTCATGGGAATATTCCAGCATGACTGAAGGGACCTGAGAGTCTGCTAACTCATTTTCAAAGGGAAATGCTGTAACAGAGTTCCTCTTTGAAAATGCGACCAGCACCCATGATTAATTATTTATTTAAACACCATTTATATAACCCGCTAATCTAAAGCCCTCAGTGGATACAAAATTGCTTGCATATGTTTTACCTGCATGGGAGCATGTACAAAATGCGCATCTGAAAATGAAATCTCTGTGTATATTTTTCATTCCCCCCAACCGAGCTCTGCTGACTTTTGCATGTGGGTAAAAATAAATATGCTGTCGAATAATGCACATACCTTTCCCGTAGACAGAGTGAGGGAGTAGAAGGGGGAAGGTGAGGACAATCAAATTGCATTTCCACCTGGATAAACATGTATTTACCCTCAGAAAAATGTTTGACTACAACCTGAATAAATATGATATTAATACAAAATATCGCTTGCAAGCTTGTTTTCTTCTTTTGCCAGCTTAACAGTGTGTAAATATGAAAGCAAACTGATTTTCACTTAGCTTACGTTCTGGTCCACAGTTTCTTCGTTCATTGAATTTGCTGAAATTTGACTCAGATGCAGCAGAAGTATTTTGCTCTGGTCTTGGGCACAGCAGTTTGCTTTGCATGACCCTTGGTGCTGACTGAACCTCTAAAATACAGAGAACATTAATCAATGCACTGCACCAAATATCCTGGGACCCCATGCTGCCAGGAGTCTATATAGGAGACAGAAAACCTATAGAGAGATTTATCAAAATTCTGCTCTTCTGCAAAAATTTCTCCAGTCTTATCAATGAAAATATCACAGTATTTTCAAATGAAGGGAAGAGAAACACTTTTTGGACGAGAGACAAATTTTGATAAATTACCTTCACAATAGCGTAGATGAATCAAATCAAGCAGCAAGTAGCCTTTATAGGGTTTGTTTTTTAGCAAGTAAAGGTCTGTTACACAAGTGATATATAGGCAGGAAAAGGTTTGAATTGCGATAGGATGGGAACAATAAGGTTTAGATTAACATTTTTAACCCCAGTTAAACTTTTCAATGCCCATCATGGTGATTAAGTCTAATTTTTGGTGTAAGCATATTACTCTGGATTAAAGCCAATTTATTTACTTGTAATCTTGTCTACGTTTTCTAGTCATTCTGGCTGGACTGTCCTGGTTTAACTGCAGATCATGTTGTTCAGTTCAGAGCCTTTAGTTGACAGAGGCCAAATGCTATTGCTTGCCTGATAACCAAGGTGGCCAGCAGCCCTATGCATTCATATCAAAAGGGACAGGCTTAGCTCATTTGCATGCGTTAATATGGTCAATGCAGATCAGGTAGATGCAATAAATCAAGAAGATGTAATAAAGCTAATTGATAAACTAAAGAGCAGCAAATTTAACTGGACTGGATGGCAATACATCCCAGGCACTGTTCCCTCTAAGCTGTGCGCGTGTGCGCGCGCACACACCTCGCCGAGCGAGCACACATACTTTACAACAGAGCGCACAAAAATTATGGCTCTGATTCTGATAGAAAACAACACAGACGTCTTAAAATTTAAAAGTTATGATTGTAATTACTAGAAATTTCCCGCTTCATTTAGTAATCGTCTATTTTCATTTAATTTGATTAAAATCAATGTGGTGTACATACTGTATTCTGACGTGTAGTCAAATTTTAAAGTATATAACTCAGAGTGTCGTTATGTGGTGCACAAAAATTTAACCTTCCTTCAAAAGCTGCACACAGCTGATATTTTATGCGCACACAGCCTACAGAAAATTAGAGGGAACATTGATCCCAGGCTGCTAAAAGAACTGAAATATGAGATTGTAGAACTACTATTAGTAATCTGTGATCTATTATTAAAATCTTCTGTAGTACCAGAAAATTGGAGAGCGGCCAATGTAACCCCAATTTTTAAAACGTGTTCCAGGGGTGATCTCGGAAACTACAGACTAGTAAGCTTGACATCAGTACTGGGCAAAATGGTAAAAACCATTATAAAAAACAAAATTACTGAACATGTAGATAGTCAGGGTTTAATGGCAGGAACGTAAGAACATAAGATATGCCATACTGGGTCAGACCAAGGTCCATCAAGCCCAGTATCATGTTTCCAACAGTGGCCAATCTAGGTCACAAGTACCAAACAGTTTCCCCAAGAGATACGGGTTCCACAGTGCTTGTATTGTGTCAAGCAGTGGATATCCCAGGTCCCCTTTAATAATGCTTTATAGACCTTTTCTCCAGGAACTTGTCCAAACCTTTTTTAAACCCGGCTATACTAACAGTTTTTACTACATTCTCCAGTAATAAATTCCAGAGTTTGATTACACATTGAGTAACAAAAAGATTTTTTCTTATTAGTCTTAAATAGGTTACTCTGTACCTTAATTGCATGTCCCCAAGTCTTTCTATATTTTGATGGCATAAACAATCGATATACATTTACCCACTCCACTCCATTCATTAATTTATAGACCTCTATGATAGCTCCCCTCAGCCCTCTGTTTTCCAGGTTGAAGAGCCCTAATTTTTTTAGCCTCTCCTCATAGAGGTATCCTTCCATCCCCTTTACCATTTTGGTGGCTCTTCTCTGTACCCAGAATTGCCCACAATATTCAAGGTGTGATTGCACCATGGGACGATACAGAGGCATTATAATATTCTTTGTTTTATTCTCCATTCCTTTACTTATGATACCTAGCATTCTATTTTCTCTCTTGGCTGCTGCTGCACACTGGGTGTAGGGTTTCAACATGTTATCCACGATGATGCTCAAATCTTTTTCCTGGGTGCTGGTTCCCAATGTGGAACCTTGCATCGTGTAACCATAGTTTGGGTTGTTCTTTCCTAGGTGCATAACTTTGCACTTGCCAACATTAAATTTCATCTGCCATTTGGATGCCCAGTCTTCCAATTTATCAAGGTCCTCTTGCAATTTTCTAAATCCTCATGGGTTTTAACAACTTTGAATAGTTTTATGTCATCTGCAAATTTGATTATTTCACTCGTTATTCCCATTTCCAGGTCATTTACGTATATGTTAAAAAGCAACGGCCCCAGCACAGATCCCTGGGGGACTCAACTATTCACCTTTCTCCAATGGGAAAATAGGCCATTTAGCCCTACCCTCTGCTTTCTATCTTTTCACCAGTTCCTGATCCACAATAGTACACTGCCTCCTATCCCATGACTTTTTTAATTTCGCCAAAAGTCTCTCATGTGGGACCTTTTCAAAGGCTTTCTGAAAATCCAGATAAACTATCAAACAATTCACATTTGTCTACCTGTTTATTCACACTTTCAAAAAAAAAACATAACAGATTAGTAAGACAAGACCTTCCTTGGCTAAAGCCATGTTGGCTGTCTCCCATTAAGCCATGACTATCTACATGTTCAATAATTTTGTTCTTTGTAATGGTTTCTACCATTTTTCCCAGTACTGACGTCAGCCTCACCGGTCTGTAGTTTCCTGGATCACCCCTGGAACCTTTTTGAAAAATTGGTGTTACATTGGCAATCCTCCAATCTTCAGGTATTACAGATGATTTTAGTGATAGTTCACAGATTACTAATAGCAGGTCTGAAATCTCATATTTCAGTTCTTTCAACACCCTTTGATGTATACCATCCAGTAATCCTTCCTGTTTCCTTTGCACTCAATCTGGGGGTTTTCTTTGACTCTTCTCTCTCTTTCTCTACACATATCCAGCTCGTAGCTAAGACCTGTCATTTCTTTCTCTACAATATCAGCAAAATCTGCCTCTTCCTTTCTGAGCATAGTACTAAAACCCTTATCCACTCCTTAGTCACCTCTCATCTTGACTACTGCAACCTGCTCTTTGCTGGTCTCCCTCTGAGTCATCTCTTTCCCCTTCAATCTATTCAACATTCTGCTGCGCGACTAATCTTCTGCCAGCCTCACTATACCCACATTACTCCTCTTCTCAAGTCACTTCACTGGCTCCCTGTCCGCTTTCGCATCCAGTTCAAACTTCTCCTCCTGACCTTTAAGTGCATTCACTCTGCGGCTCCTCAGTACCTTTCATCTCTTATCTCTCCTTACAACCCCTCTCGGGAACTCCGCTCTTCTAACAAACTACTTCTGTCTGTCTTCTGCCAAACAAATCCGATTGAGTTCTTTGACTGGGTGACCAAGGAACTAGATCAGGGGCATGCGATGGATGTCATCTACCTGGATTTCAGCAAAGCCTTTGATACTGTTCCCCATAGGAGGCTTGTCAATAAACTCAGTAGCTTGGGGATGGGTCTCAAGATGGTAAACTGGATTAGAAATTGGTTGACTGACAGACGGCAGAAGGTGATGGTACATGGAGCTCACTCAGATGAAAGGAAGGTGATTAGCGGGGTGCCCCAGGGTTCGGTCCTGGGCCCAGCACTGTTCAATGTATTTGAGGGGGATATTGCTGAAGGACTGAATGGAAAAGTCTGTCTTTTTGCAGATGACACAAAAATTTGCAACAGAGTGGACTCCCCCGAGGGAGTGGATAACATGAGGAAAGATCTACAAAAGCTGTAAGAATGGTCTAATGCTTGGCAATTACGATTTAATGCAAAAAAGTGCAGTGTCATGCACTTAGGTAGCAGAAATCCAAGGGAAATGTACGTGATAGGGGGCGAGAGGTCGGTGTGCATGGTTCAGGAGAAAGACCTTGGTGTGATTATCTCTGATGATCTCAAGGTGGCAAAACAGTGCGACAAGGCGGTGGCAAAAGCCAGGAGGATGTTGGGCTGCATACAAAGAGGGATTACCAGCAGAAAGGAGGAGGTACTTATGCCACTGTACAGATCGCTGGTGAGGCCTCACTTGGAATACTGTGTTCAGTTTTGGAGACCATATCTTGCAAAAGATGTAAAAAGCCTGGAAACTGTTCAGAGGAAGGCAACCGAAATGATTTGGAGCCTGCATAAGAAACCTTATGAGATGAGACTTGAAAACCTAAATATGTACACTTTGGGATAGGGGAGGTATGATTCAGACCTTTAAATACTTAAAGAGGAACGATGAACAAACAAACCTCTTCAAAAGCCGGGGAAGCTGCAAAACTAGACGGCATAACATGAAGCTAAAAGACTGAGATTCTTTTTTTCCTCTTGAATAGTACTTTTTGCCCAAAGAATCTGATACTTATTGAATATAGTCTATCTTTGGAGTATCCCTTTTTTCTTATCTTTCTTGAAATATTATGGCATCCTGGAGTGATGTATATAGTTATTCTGCTGACCGAACAAAGGAACTTTTAAGCAATCCTTCAATACTGCAATTTGAGGATGGTATGTTGTTGTTGTTGTTAAGTGCCGTCGAGTTGGTGTCGACTCATGGCGACCCTCGATGTTAATTGGACAGAGATTTCTTCTTTAATGAAAAAATATGTATGACTGGAGTTGCCTAGTGCTACATTAGTGGAGTATTATAAGAAGGAGGTGGTGCCCTGTCTATTTACGGATGATGAAGTTTTTTTGAAAAGTAGCAGAGTATCTTGCGCAAACGCGCATTAGATCTCATGCTGCTATTGATAGAAATGACTGAAGAAAAAGCTGGTATACTTAAAAAGGATAGTGCTAGGCCGCAGTGCAGGCTCCTCAGGCGGCCACCCGTAACCGGGTGTCCGGCCCGGTGCGGGGACCCTGCCCTGTGGAGGCTTACCTTGGCGGCGTGGTGGGTGGTGGGGCATCATGGTAGCAGCAGCGGCGGCTTTTAAATTCATTGGCTCCCCACATGTGTTCATGACTGGAGCCAATGGGAGGGTGGGAGCGGCTGCTGAGAGGCATGGGAAGGGCCGAGCAATTTCTCCCTGTCCGTCGCATCAGCCATCTCCATGCCTGTCAGCGTGGTTTGTCCCTGGCTGCGGCTTTTTGTTCAAAAAAAGAAAAAGCTTGCTGCTGCTTTGTCTCTGGCGCCCCGATTTGACATGGTACATAGAGGTGGTATTTTGAGGAGGGGGAGCCTTATGTTCTGGTGAGTTTTTCCTGGGGGGGATCAATCTCTATACCGAAACTGATATTAAAAAAACAAAAAAAAACAAAAGGGGGAATAAATACATCTGCAAGAAATTTACATTTGGGGGCTGGGGGTAGGCAGCTTTGAAGCCAGCTGTCGGGGCCAGTGGGTCATGCCTCATCGCAGAGGCCGTGTGGCCAGGGATGCGGGGTCCAGCCGGGCTTCAGCGACCCCTGACCAGCCATCCACCTCCGCTCCCGCGGGGCGGGGTCTGAGGGTCCCTCTGCAGCAGGGGCTAATGTGGCTGTTACTGCGGCTACTTCAGGCCGGCCTGGTCATGTGCATGGCCCAGTTGGGGTTCATAGGCATGCAAGAGGGAGGGAGGTCAGTATCAAAGCCTCCTCGGGGTAGGGGTAGGGGTAAGTCCAGGGCTCGGGGTGCAAAGCCGCAGGGCCTCTCTTTGGAGGACAGGCTGGGGACTGTGATTGGGGATGTGGTGGTCAATGGTAGCGAGGTGGGACGGAGGGGGGAGACAGTAGAGACGTCTTACCTTATGGGTGATTATCCACCAATGAGCAGCACATCCGGTGCATTTGGGGACCCCAGTCTGGGAGTGGCGGGGCATTGGCCGGTGGATTCACCTCCTACTTCGTTCGTTCGAGGGTATGGTCAGGGTTGGTGGCGGGGTTGCGCCAGCTCGGGGAGCCACCATTTAGAGGAGTTGGGGTGGGGTTGGGCATTTAGCCTCTCCATTTGGCTGGCCGAGGGTTCAGGGCTGTTATCTTCCAGTTGGGGGGCCCACAGCGTGGGAACATTGGTGGGGGGGGCCAGGGTACGTCCAGGGCAGAGTGGCCTGGGGCTTGGCCTTCTCCTTTGCCTCCTGCTGTTCCCCCTCCCCGCTTGTCCTTTTATTCCTCCACAGGTGTCTATGGTTTCACAGCACCACATGGGCCATGAGGGAGGAGGCCAATTAAGGTCGTTGAGCCATGGAGCTGTTGGACAAGCGGGGTGCACCATTTGGAGGTGGAGGGCAGCACGGGAAGTGTTATTAGATCTCAGCAGGAAACGGATGTGCAGGTGCCGGCCGTACTTCCAGCTGTAGCCCCTTCTGCAGCTCCTGTTGCTGTGGGTGAGTTACCAACGGGGTTGGGGGGGATCCACTGTTGAGCATGGGCTTAGTGTAAGGGAGGATCTGGGTCATAAGGCGCCTAAGAAAGGAAAGCGTTTGTGTCGGCATCAACGTGCCTCTGATTCGTCCTCCTTTTCTTCTTCGTACTCATCGTCATCTACCTCTGGGTCAGCTGGGGCAGTGCAGGCGGCTAGTGTCGGTCCAGCTCCTGTGGCCAGGTTGGGGGTCATAGCTCCTACATTAGCAGCATCCTTCAAATTATGGGAGGGAGTTCCTCGTGCTTTGCGCCATAAGATTCCGAAGCAGCGTTATATTGGTATTTTCCGCCTGCTGGAGGGTCGGCGGCGGTTGGGCAAGAGCAGGAAGAAAAGGAAGGAGGGTCAAATCAAAAAGGTGTCACGTAATGTAGTGAATTGGACCAGATCCTTTTTGTGCTTAGCCGCATGCTGGCATATGCGGATTCGATTTTAGAGGCGTCTCAGACTCATGAAAGGTGGGCCTGGCTGAATTATGATGAAAGATTTCGGGACAAGATGGAGGAGAATAAACTCTTGTCATGGGGTACGCAAGACATTAACTTGTGGCTGATGCACAAGTCCATCAGGGCGGGTTCCGCTGGGGTTGGAATGGCAAAAGGGGGGGTGGCACCCACCTCTGGGGTTGGTCGTTCCTTTCGGCTGGGGCGGTCATGCCGCAGCAAAGAACATGGGAGGCGGAGCAAGAGACATTTGTTGGAGATTTAACAAGTCTACCTGCCCCTTTCCCGACTGCAAATTCCATCGCATGTGCTACGTGTGTAGCAGAGGACACTCAGCAGTCAAGTGCCGTAAAAAAGGGGCCCCGCTTGCCCCTTTGACCGTCCCCAAATAATAGGAACTTATTCGGCCTGGCTCCTACTCCAATATGGGTTGAGGCCTTGCGGCCTTGGCTTCGGCATTACCCGAGGCTTGGGGATCACTTGGTTTTATTTATTTATTTATTTGGTTACATTTTTATACCGCTCCTTCCAGAGATCAGAAGCGGTTTACATTATAATATTTAACTTGAACCATGAAGTTACATATAACAGGATTATAACTATGCACATATAACATATAACATATATCAGGTAACAGGATTAGTACTAAGTATGTATCATAACATTAGTGTGTATGTGACAGGATTAGAACTTTTGGAGATGGGTTTTCAGTTTGGTTTTGTGATACTGGTCCAGGGTTGTTTCCACTCCAATGACGCGCAATGCGCATTCGGTGCAGCGCTTCTCAGCAATCGTGCGGGATAAGTTGGCCAGCGAGCTTAAATTGAGCAGAATTGTGGGCCCCTTTACCGAATGGCTTTTCCCGGATTTTGTGGTTTCTCCTCTCAGAGTAATACCCAAAAAAGAACCAGGGAAGTTCCGACTGATTCAGAACTTGCCTTTTCCTCTTTCAGCGTCCGTGAATGATCACATCCCCAAGGAGGTATGTGTGGTTCGCTATGCTTCTTTCAACTCGGCAGTGGCGTTGGTGCAAAAATGTGATACTTGGGGCTCTACTTGCCAAAGTGGATATCGAGTCAGCCTTTCGTTTGCTGCCGGTGTACTCATTGGCTTTTCATTTGCTTGGGTTCTTTTATTTTGACAAGTGCATGCCTATGTGCTGCTTGGTTTCTTGTGCCTATTTTGAGAAGTTTAGCACATTTCTGCACTGAGCAGTGGTTCAACAGGTGGGTTTATCAAATGTGGTGCATTATTTGGATGATTTCTTGTTCGTAGGACTGGCTCAGTCGGAGGTGTGCCATGATTTCCTTTCTGGGTTTCTTAAGTTGTCCCAGGACGTCCCGCTGGCTTCGGAGAAGATGGAAGGCCCAACAACAAAAATCACATTTCTGGGGGTTGAGTTAGATTCTGTAGAGATGGTGGCTCATCTCCCTCCAGAGAAGGTGTCGTGGTCACGGGCGTTGGTTGCAACCGTTTTGGCTTCCCGCAAGATAACTCTGCGGGAGATTCAGTCTTTGGTAGGTTCCTTGAACTTTGCGTGCAGGGTCATTCCAAGGGGCCGTGTGTTTTCGCGGCAGTTGTTGGCTGCTACATCAGGAGTGATAAAACCACACCATCATATCATGGTGTCTAGGAGTATGCATGCAAACCTGGGAGTTTGGGATGCTTTTTTGGCTGACTACAATGAGATGTCGGTTTTGCTAGATGCTGAGGTCTCCAATGTAGACTTGCAGCTATTCATGGATGTGGCAGGCGGTTTGGGTTTTGGCATTTATTTCTGAGGTTCATGGTGTGCTGATCATTGGCCGCAGACTTGGCATGATTTTGGTGTCACCAGCAACATCACGTTTCTAGAGCTTTTTCCCATTGTGGTGGCATTGGAGTTATGGCCAGACAGGCTCCACAACTGCAGAGTAGTGTTCTGGTGTGATAATGCTGTGGTGGTCAGTGTGATTAACCACTATTCACTGCATTGTGCCCAAGTTGCGGCACTAATGAGAGATTTTGTTTTAGCCTGTTTGCGTCTGAACATGTCAGTTAGGGCTCGGCATATTCCAGGATGTATTAACATGATTGCTGACTCTCTTTCCCGTTTCAAGTGGGACCTGTTCTGGACTCTAGCACCCGAAGCGGACGCTGAGGGGTGTGCAGTCCCACAGCACTTGTGGCAAGTTGATCACCGGAGATGCTGAGTTTGCCGCAGAGATCCTTGTCACCAGCGATGTGGGCGGCATATTGTCGGGGTTTTGACAAAGTGCCAGCCATCTTGTTGACACGAGGTTGGCAGTATGACTGGGTACTGGACCTGCTCATCAGACAGTATATAGTGTATGCCAAGACCAGTGGGGTCTCTAGATCAGCCGTGTGAGCTCATTTGGCTGGATTTGCCTTTTTTGTCAGAGCGGCAGGCTGGGGCAGCCCAGCAAGGGAGTTTTTGGTCTGCAGGCTACTCCAGGGTTGGGAGCACTCCATGCCAACCCCTCAGAACTCCAGGCATCCAATTATGCATGACCTGCTCCTCCGACTCTGTGCAGAGTTACCCAGGGTAGCAGAGTCACCTTATGAGGCCGCTCTATTCCAGGCAGTGTTCTGTTTGGCGTTCTTTGGTGCTTTTAGGATCAGCGAGTTAGTGGCCAACTCCACCTGTGCTTTGGGCAACTCGGTTATGTTGTGCCAGCATGTGCTGGCAGAAGGTGGGCAGCTCTGTATCCTACTGGCCAAATCTAAGACAGACTAGTTAGGTAAAGGGCTGTGGGTGGTCCTGAAGGTGATTGATGGCATTCCTACATGTCCGGTGGCCAGCTGGGGATCTTACTTGGCGGGGCGGCCGTAAACCAAGGGATTACTGTTTGTGCATATGGATTCACGTCCTTTGACTCATTTTCAAGTTTCAGCTGTGCTGCAGATGGTGCTGTGGCGCATAGGCAAGGATCCTAGCCTTTTTGCCCCTCATTCCTTCTGCATTGGAGCAGCAACCAGTGCGGCGGCCGCCGGGTTGGCAGATCACGTTATACGATGCATCAGCAGATGGCGTTCCCAGGCTTTTATGGGCTATGTGCACTTATGAGTCTGGTGTGGGGGCGGCTACCTCTGATTGTTCCTAATTGCATTCTCCTTTTGCAGATGGGGAGCAGAGTCACCGGTGCTGTTAGCTGATTGGTCATTCTTTCGTTCACTGGGCTGGCCAGCGAGCAACAATGCAACTGTTGGGGCATAATTTGGGCCTCGATCCAGAGGTGGTGTCCATTCTATGACTGGGCAAGCGTGGCCTGCGTTGGACCCAGCTCCTGCCTTTGCTGCAGAACCATGATCGGGTGCGGAGTCATCCGTCGGCAATACTACTCCATTTGGAGGGCAATGAGGGATTATAAGAGCGGCGAAGAGGGATTTGGCGGAAGTTCTGCAAATGTTCCATGACGTTGTGTTGTTGTGGTCAGACATCATTCTAAGGCCATCATGCAGGGATCAGTGGCGCTGGTCAAGAGGGTTAGCAAAGATCAATCGCCAGATTGGGCGCTGGATTTGTGAGCAAGGCGTTTATCAGATTATGCATTCCTGGGTGGAGATGGACTCTGCAGGCCTGTATCAGCAGGATGGAGTGCATTTATTCCTGGTGGGGCTGGATTTGTTGCTCAATGACTGGTAGGAGGCCTTGGAATGGATGGTTCGACAGAATACTCGCTGGTCGCAGCTTTTGGGGACAGTGCAGGGTCGTTGATGGTCAGCTGCGCCTGTGGCAGGATTCTGGAGGTTTCCAGAGTCCGGAGACTTTGGGCACTACTTTGGGCGAGGGAAGGGTGCCCCCAACCCGGACAATCCCTGGCTGGCCTTTGCTAAATATATGGTGAGGTCGGATGCAGGGGGGTATATAAGCTTGCCGTTGGCCTGTCCACGGCAGAAGTGGAGGTGATTTCACCTTGCTAATAGCATGACTGGTGAGGTATCGGATCCGCTATTTGGTTGTTATGATGATTATTCTTAGATTCTAACTTGGTTGGAGATTTATCATTATTAATAATGCTCCGACCAGTTTATTCCCAATTTGCCTGTCAGGAGTTTTTTGTGACTAAAAAGGGGGGGGGGGTCAATTGATGGGGAGGATAGGATCTGGGGGCACTGCATGGGGTGAAAGGTGAAAGGGAGAGCACTGGGTCCGAGTTGCCTCAGTTAGTGCTAGGCCATGGGGCAGGGTCCCAGGGCATCCGCCTAGTGTGAGGACCCTCTCCTGTGGAGGCTTACCTCAGCGGCATGGTGGATGGCAGGCTGCGGTGGCGGGGCATCATGCTGGCGGCAACAGTGGCTTTTAAATTCATTGCTCCCCACACATGTTTGCGAGGGGAGCCAATGGGAGGATAGAAGTGGCTGCTGGGAGGTGTGGAAGAGGCCGCGCAACTTCTCCCTGTCCGTCGCATCGGCCATCTCTCTGCCTGCCAGCATGGTTTGTCCCCGGTTGCGGCTTCCTACAATCCCGCCCCTATTCAGTGAGTGGGATCCTCTGGTTCACTTAGGGAGGTGTCGCAGCTGTGCGGGGGGGGGGGGGAGGGGGCGGGATCACAGAGGTTTCCGGAGTCCGGAGGCTTCAGGTACTATTTGTGCGGGGGTTGGGTGCCCCCCAACCCAGACAATCTCTGGCCGGCCTTTGCTAATTATATGGTGAGGTCGGATGCAGGGGGGTATGTAAGCTTGCCAATGGCCTGTCCGCGGCGGAAGTAGAGACTATTTCACCTTGCTAATAGCATGACTGGTGAGGTATCGTATCCGCTATTTGGTTGTTATGATGATTATTCTTGGATTCTAATTTGGTTGGAAAGCTATCGTTATTAATAATGCTGTGACCAGTTTATTCCAATTTGCCTGTCAGGAGTATTTTGTGGCTATAAGGGCGGGGGGGTCATTTGAAGGGGGGACAGGATCTGGGGGAACTGCATGGGGTGAGGGGTGAAGGGTGAAAGGGAGAGCACCGGGTCCGGGTTGCCTCGGTTACTGAGAAAAATTTGCAGAAGTTAAGCATATCTGAAGGTTTTGATCAAAACAATGCAGATTTACAGACTCAAACTGACAACTATTGTGCTGATCTTAAATGCTTAAATTTCATATGAATTTAGAGAAGGAGGATAGACATATAAACGCTTTGAAGGGAAGCGTAATTTTAATACTCACATTAAAAAGCACTTTGGTTTTGATGTTCCATCAGACAGTTCTATATCCAGTGAAGAGGATAATTTTAATGGGCCTTTTTTATCATGAGGGAGAGGCAGAATGGGGCGAGGTTGGGTAGAACAAGATGCTCCCCTGGTGAGACAGGGTCCCTTTACAAGATCACAATGTCAGATGCATCAGTAGTTGTGAATCTTCCATCCCATATTCTTATGTCAACCCAGTCCTCCCTTCTTTCTAAAGGCTTGTCTTTTGTTTCTGGACCCCTATGATGCTTTCTCATTCACAGTGGATTCAAAATGTTTATTAGACAGTTTCAACTGGAAGTTATTTTTGGATCAGATTCATCTTTTGAAGATATAGATTTAACTAGGTTGAAAACGTCATGGACCCTCCGGGCTCTATGGATCCGGTGACTGTGACCTTTAAGCAGCTAGTATTACATCAGGTAATACTATTGGAACTTGTCCATATAGACAAAATTATAATCTTAGCTGGGCTGACATGATTGCTTTAAATGAATTACAGAATGATAGCTCTATTGTCATTAAGAGAGTGAACATAAGATATGCCATACTGGGTCAGACCAAGGTCCATCAAGCCCAGTATCCTGTTTCCAACAGTGGCCAATCTAGGTCATACGTACTTAGCGGTTTCCCCAAAAGGCACAGGTTCCACCATGCTTGTATTGGGTCAAGCATTGATATCCTGGGCCCTTTTCAATAATGGTTTATTGGCCTTTCCTCCAGGAACTTGTCCAAACCTTTTTTAAACCCAGCTACACTAACAGCCTTAACTACATCCTCCGGTAACAAATTCCAGAGTTTGATTACACGTTGAGTGAAAAAATATTTCCTTTTATTTGTCTTAAATAGTTTACCCTGTAGCTTCATTGCATATCCCCTAGTCTTTCTATATTCTGATAACATAAACAATCGATATACGTTTACCCATTCCACTCCATTCATTAATTTATAGACCTCTATCATATCTCCCCTCAGCTGTCTCTCTTCCGGGTTGAAGAGCCCTAACCATTTTAGCCTCTCTTCATAGGAGTAGCGTTCCATTCCCTTTACCATTTTGGTGGCTCTTCTCTGTACCTTTTCTAATAACATTATATCCTTTTTAAGATACGGCGACCAGAATTGCACACAATATTCAAGGTACAGTCACACCATGGAACAATACAGAGGCATTATAATATCCTTTGTTTTATTTTCCATTCCTTTCCTTATGATACCTAGCATTTTAACCTGTTATTCACGATGATGCCTAAATCTTTTACCTAGGTGGTGGTTCCCAATGTGGAACCTTGCATCGTGTAACGATAGTTATTCCATTTTCCAGATCATTTATGAATATGTTTAAAAAACAGCAGACCAGCACAGATCCCTGGGGTACTCCACTATTCACCTTTTTCCATTGGGAAAATTGGCCATTTAGCCCTACCCTCTGCTTTCTATCTTTTAACCAGTTCCTGCTCCACAATATGACACTGCCTCCTATCCCATGACTCTTTAGTTTTGCCAAAAGTCTCTGATGAGGGACCTTGTCAAAGGTTTTCTGAAAGTCCAGATACACTATATCAACCGACTCACCTTTGTCCACCTGTTTATTCACACCTTCAAAAAAACATAACAGATTAGAAAGACAAGATCTTCCTTGTCTAAAGCCACGTTGGCTGTCTCCTATTAGGCCATGACTATCTACATGCTGAGTAATTTTGTTCTTAATGATAGTTTCTACCATTTTTCCCGTTACTGACGTCAGGCTCACCGGTCTGTAGTTTCTCGGATCACCCCTGGAACCTTTTTAAAAATTAGCGTTATTTAATTAATTAATTTATTTATTTACATTTTCTTATATACGCGCTATTCAACATCAGTGCGGTTTACTTGGAACATAAAACATACACGTTGCATATAGTGAACTGTGCTTACAGGAAACAGGAAATCAAACTTGGATAACTTGGGGTAACTATTTACTTCTGAATTTCACGAAAATCGTATTACACTGACAGTGCTCATTAATGTTTTGTAGGGTCTAATTTGTTGTACTCTCTAGACTAGACTGCGGATGAAACTACTATATCTTCGTCTACCTGGTAGTATAAGAGGAATAGATAGTGTTTTACTGCCTTCCTAAATTGGACCAGGTCAGGGATTGCACGTAAGTTGGGTGGTAGAGAATTCCAGCATCTCGGAGCACATAGTTTGAAGGCTCTGTTAACTGTTGCTTGGGTGCATTGGGTTATTTCTTTTGGGACTACTAATGTGTTGATCGCTGCCGATCTTCTGGACCTGTTGGAGGGTGTATTTTGTATAAGCTCTGTTATTGAAGCGGAAGTTAGCCCATTGATTGATTTGAAAGTAATTAGCAAAACTTTGAAGGTGATTCTGGCCTGTATGGGGAGCCAGTGTAGCTGTTTCAG
Source organism: Ichthyophis bannanicus (assembly GCA_033557465.1). Classification (NCBI taxonomy): domain Eukaryota; kingdom Metazoa; phylum Chordata; class Amphibia; order Gymnophiona; family Ichthyophiidae; genus Ichthyophis; species Ichthyophis bannanicus. The sequence continues at coordinate 172,033,007 of CM066043.1, forward strand.
AATAGGAGTTATATGATCTTTCTTTGACGCTCCGATTAGAACTTGTGATAAGGAAGCTTATCATAGCTCAGGAAGGGGCTATAGAAAAGGTGAAGTGTCTCTGAACAAGCAACCTGTCAGTGCTGGTAGAAATGAGAAAACAGAATTTTGCCATAAAAGACTACCAGTCTCAGAATGCACCAGGTTTCCAACAGCCATTAGAGGAGCTGAAGTGAGGAAACGTGTGTTGAATCAGGAGGGCTATGAGGTAATCCCTAAGCACTTATCTCAAAGGGCAGGGCCTGATTCAGCACAGCTGCGCTGTGTTAGGGAGGATCACTCATCTAAGCAGAATAAGAGTAGAGTTTATTCTACAGATGACAAGCATCAGCTTCTCCATGATCATCTTCATGATCACCTTGGATATGCAGAGAAGGATCATCAGTTTCATCTGAAGAATCAGCAGAAGCAGAAGCCAAACCGGACGGATAGAGAAGGAAAGAAACCCTCTGGAAGGAAGAGGAGAAAAGCCTTTGAGAGGTCTAGAAGAGTCCAAGGCAGTACGTATACTGGGAGGTATTCCAAGGGCCAGCATAGACCATTGGACTGGGGAAAGCCAGAGGAATGGTGCTGCAGAACAAGGAATCACAAGAGGCTACCTGTGAGGGAGACGGCTGCACGTGGAAGGGACTCTAAGACCTATGCCAGAAGGTATGTGAAGAGAGATCCAGTGTCCAGGGATCAGGACTGGAAGGCTGGACATAAGAACTGGACTACATACTGGCCAGGCTATATAGAGAGGAACTATAGCAACAATGGAAGCTCAGGTATGAACACTGATCTATGCCCTAGCTATAACCTTGAAAGAAAGCAGGGAAATAAGTATTCTCCTGAAAGGGCTCCATTGAAAGATTCATCTGTGCCAATTCATGATAGTGACCCTATGCTTGTTGATGAAGGGGAAATAATAGCAGATCAAGATATTGTTTATATGGACTGCTCTCTATCCAAACTCCGTAGGTAACTTTCTGTGATAAAGCACAGCAGCCATCACAAAGAAAATATAAATTTGTTCTTTATTCCACTAAGAAAAGCTCCTGAAGCAGGATTTGACTCACACAGTAGAAAAGCCAGCCTGCTAAAGGGTTTCAGCTGGATAACTGATAGCAATTGAGCTGCACCTAATTGCTTGTGAGCTAGGAGAGAATTACTTCTGGATCTGTGTGGAAAGTAATCAGAAGTTAACCTTACAAGAACAGTTTATTTCTTTCTTTGTGGCTTTTCGTTTGTTAGAGATATGCTAAGAAAACATTAGCTAATTGCCTGACAAGTTTGAAGGTTGTTTTCCTGATTTTGATTTTTGACTTTGTTTTACCAAGTTAAACACTGCAAGCAAGTAACCAATTTATGTGCTACCAAGCATATCTGTGCTGGGAGAAATAACCCCATAAATAAAGAAGTATCTTATTGGCTTTAACACTTGTGCACAACTAAATTATTGTCAGCAGCTGTGTCTGGTGTGAATGAACTACATTACCCACAATACCTTGCAAAAATCATATAAATATATGCATTGTCAAGACTGTGAAGATTCTCACCCAGGCAGCCGTCTGACAAACTCTCGCTGCCGTGTTCATTGCGAACTGTAGAGGGTTTAAGGTAGTTTGAGGGAGACCTTGCAGGATTGGATTAGCGTAGTCAAAATGGGGTGTGATTAGCGCCTGATAGATTGTACGGAAGTCGTCTGGTTCAAGAAGAAAACAGAGGTGCCTCAGAGAGCGGATCTTGTGGTATATCTCTCTGACTACATTGCTTATGTGTACCTTCATGTCTAGGTGCTGGTCCAAGGTGACACCAAGGTATCGGATCGTGGATTTAGTCTGAAGTTCCGCTTCCTTGACGTTTATATGTGGTGGTGTGGTGAATTTCGGATTCCTCGTGATGAACAGAACCTCAGTTTTCTTGTGCTGAATTCTCAGATTCTGGGATTGGAGCCAGTTGGATACTGCGTCAAAGCAGTCTGTAAGTGAAGAGAGGTCTGGAGTTTCTGTCAAAAAAGGCATGTAAAGTAGAACGTCATCCGCATATATCAAGCAGTTTACCCCGAAAGAACGAATGAGGTTACAGATAGGCTGCATGTATATATTGAACATCAGCGCGGAGAGGGATGATCCTTGAGGAACTCCTTGCTTCTGGTAGAAAGGTTTAGATGTTGAGGCACCTGAACGTACATGCTGCCATCTGTTCGAGAGGTATGATTTGCACCAGACTATGGCTGTCTCAGAAATACCCTTCTCTCTGAGGCGCATCAGTAGTATCTCGTGACATACTGAATCAAAGGTAGCTGCTATGTCGAGGAAAATGAGGACAAAACCCTGGCGGATGTTATCGATTCCTGTAGTTATGTTATTGATGAGGGTGGTGAGGAGCATTTCCATGCCATGCTGTTCTCTAAAACCGTGTTGGCAGGGGTCTAGTGGTGAAACGTTGTCCACATTGTCTTGAATTTGTCTTTGAACTTCTTTTTCTATTATTTTGGCCAGAAGTGGTATACTTGATATCGGTCTGTATGAGTCCACTTTCTGGGTATTGAGCTTGCTGTTTTTGAGCAGTGGTCTAATGGAAGTGTGTTTGAGGGACTGAGGGAACACCCCTGTTGTGAAGGATTGACCAATGAGTCTGGCTATAAAAGGACTAAGTTCAGACTGTAGCTCCTTTATCCAGAAAGCAGGACGGGGTCAGTCTGGGCAGTAGTGGTGTTGATTGTTGCGATAGTGTTTTCAATATGTTTCTTGGATGGCGTAGTGAAAGTGCTCAGTGGTATTATATTGCTTTGTACAAATGCCACGGATGGTACTAGGGATTTGTTGGTGTGGCCTATTTTTGATTGTAGATAATCAGCAAAGTCTTGAGGATGGATATCATTTGATTGTTCGGGTTCCGGTTCCTTAGTTAGGTTCTTTACAAAGCTTAAAAGGTCATGGGGCTTGTTCAGTGATCGTTTCAAGGTGTCTGTGTGAAAACGCCTTAAATTCTCAATTACTGCTTCACGGTGTTGTGCAAGATGAGAATTATATGCCTTTAGGTCTTCAGCGGAGTGGGATCTACGCCATCGTCTTTCCAACTTCCTTAGGAGGGTGAGAGATGAACGTAGCTCTGTGGTGAACCAAACTGCAGAGGCCCGTGTCCTTGGCGGCTTGTTGGACAGTGGACATAGGGCAATAGAACTGAAGATTTTGTTCCATTCGGAAACCATATCGTCAGGGTTGAGCATTGCCTCGGCAAGGAGTGGACGTGTTTTACTCAGAATCACGTCCTTATCGAAAGCATGAAACCTTCGTGGTGGTGGTTTGGCTGTGTTAGACAGCCTTTTGACTTTGTTCTGGTTGTTGCTGGCTATGGGTATTTGGAAGACAATCAGCTTGTGGTCCGACCAGGGAACTTCGATTATGGACAGTCCGGTGGAATCATTTGGCTTGAAAGATGTCTGTGGAGCGAATATCAAGCCTAATAGGCCTCCTTTTTTATGGGTAGGTTCATTTACTAGTTGAGTATATCCTAAGTCTTTGAGAGCATCTAGGAAGGCTGAAGCCTGAGCCTCTTGTAGGGAAGGTAGGTTGAAGTCTCCTATCACCCAGCTTGGTGTGCATGGGCTCTGTGAATTAGATGCCAGGTCAATTATTGAGGAGAGAACATCCGGGTCTAGTGATGGAGCTCGGTATATGAGGTTAACAGAGCAGTGTTTGTTGGAAATAGTAATTGACTCATGATTCTTTGTGCTAGCTGCATTTATCAGGTGGAAATGGAGGTCCGATTTGGTGAGGGCGAGTACTCCTCCTCCTCCTTTATTGTTCCTGTGACATGTATGTATTGTGAAATTGGTAGGTAGGAGTTGGTTAAGTAGTACATTATCATCACTAGAGAGCCATATCTCTGTGATGAAGAGAATGTCAAGGTTATGGTGCGATATCAATTCTGAGATCACTGGCCATTTTTTGTGTATTGATCAGGCGTTAATGAGGGCGCATCTTAGACTTTGGGCATGAGAGTTTTCCTCTTGTTTTGATTTCTTGCTCCGTTGTAATGCGATGTGTAGTAAGTGGGAGTGTAGAGTGCGGGGTGGCCCCTCCAGTTTGTGGGAGGTAGGCTTTGACCATCTCCTCCTATTGTTCTGAAGAATTGGTATGTTACACTTATTGGAAGATAAGGCTGAAACGTTACTGATCCATCCAGAGAGGAGATACAGAGCAAGTATGACAATGCTTAAGGGGGACATTCTTGTTATAAGCCCTGATGAGCGTAGTTATTGAGTAGATGTCAAGGAGAGGCTATACAATAACTGTGATTCTATTATGGTAGCACAGGTATCTAACTCTCTAGGAACATACAAGATATATGGTTGGATAGCTTTAAGGTATGGTACAAATGTGCAGTTGACTATTAGCAATGGTACACTAGTAACAGTTTTCTAGTAGCATTGATATGGTACAATTCTATATAATTGTCTAGTAGCACTGCATAAAGGAGAAATTATGTAGCCACAATAGTTAGATAACATAGGTATAGTTGATTTATAGTTATATCATTGGCGATTTATAGTTATAACATTGGCGATCCTCCAATCTTCAGGAATTACAGATGATTTTAATGATAGTTCACAGATTAATAATAGCAGGTCTGCAGTCTCATATTTGAGTTCTTTCAACGCCCTTGGATGTATACCATCTGGTCCAGGTGATTTGCTATTCTTCAGTTTATCAAATAGTTGTAATACATCTTCTCGGTGTAGCGATATTTCTTTCAATTCTTCTGCAGTACAGTATCACCTTTAAATACCACTTCAGTCATGGATAACATCCCTACATCTTCCTCAGTAAAGACCGAAGCAAAGAATTAATTCAGTCTCTCCGCTATAGCCTTGTCCCCTCTTACTGCCCCTTTTACTCCTCTATCATCTAATGGTCCAACTGACTCTCTCACAGGTTTTTTGCTATGAATGTATTTTTTGCTATGAATGTACTTGCTATGAATGTATTTTTTTGCTATGAATGTACTTTTTGCTATCACATGTTTTTGCTTCCGTAGCAAGTTCCTTCTCAAATTCTCTCTTTGCCTGCCTTATCAATGGCTTATATTTAACTTGCCAGTGCTTGTGCTGTTTCCAGTTTTCGTCATTTGGCTCTTTTTTTCCATTTCCTGAAAGATGCTTTTTTGGCAACAACAGCCTCTCTGACCTCACCTTTAAACCATGCTGGCAGTTTTTTGGACTTCCTTCCACTTTTCTTAAAGCGTGGAATACAGATGGTCTGGGCTTCCAGGATAGTATTTTTCAACAACACCCAAGCTTGATTTAAGTCTTTAACCACTGCAACTGCTCCTTTTAGTTTTTTCTTAACTGTTTTCCTCATTTGATCATAGTCGCCCTTTCGAAAGTTAAAAGGTAGTACTGTGGATTTCCTTACCATCTCTCGTCCACTAATTAAATCAAACACGATCATGCTGTGATCACTATTTCCAAGTGGCCCCAACACACTTATCTCTTGCACCAGATCTGGTGTTCCACTAAGGACTAGGTCCAATATGGCTTCCCCTCTGGTCGGTTCATGACCCAGATGCTCCAAGAACAGTCATTTATTTCATCTAGGAACTTTATCTCCCTAGCATGTCCTGCCCTGACACTCACCCAGTCGATACCGGGGTAATTGAAATCACCCATTATTATTACTGTGCTGTAACTTTTGTTAGCTTCCTTGATTTCTTTGAGCATTTGATCATCCATTTGGTCATTCTGGCCAGGCGGTCGATAGTACACATCCACTGCCACCGCCTTCCACTTTTTACATGGAATTTCAATCCATAGAGATTCTACAGCAGATTTTGTTTCCTGCAAAACTTTAATCCTTTCTGACTCAATGCCCTCTCTAACATAGAGCGCAACCCCTCCACCAATTTAATCGACTCAATCATTACGATATAGTTTGTACCCAGGTATCACAGTGTCCCACTGGTTGTCCTCCTTCCACCATCTCTCTGAGATTCCAATCATATCGAACCTCTCATTTAGTGCTATATATTCTAACTCTCCCATCTTATTTTTTAGACTTCTAGCATTTGCATACAAGCATTTTAGAGGTTGTATTTTATTCATATTAATCTGGCTATTGGTAGGCATGGGTAATTTGGAATCTTTAAGCTCTGTCTGTGCCATACTCAAGGGCATTTGGGCTACTTTACTGTTTTTTTGGAATCTCTCTGCTTTTGGTAGTATCCTTCCGAACCATGCGCTCTTGGGCGACTGTCGGCTTTCCCCTGTTTTCTAGTTTATAAGCTGCTCTATATCCTTTTTAAAGGTTAATGCCATCAGCCTGGTTCCATCCCAGTTAAAGTGAAGCCCATCCCTTCGTAAGAGCCCCTCCTTTCCCCAGAATGTTCCCCAGTTCCTAACAAATCCAAAACCCTCATCCTTGCACCATTGTCTCATCCACACATTGAGACTCTGGAGCTCTGCCTGCCTTTTAGGTCCTGCGCGTGGAACAGGAAGCATTTTGGAGAACGCTACCCTGGAAGTTCTCGATTTCAACTTCCTACCTAAAAGCCTAAATTTTGCCTCCAGAACCTCCCTACCACATTTTCCTATGTCATTGGTACCGACATGTACCAAAACAGCAGACTCCTCCCCAGCACTATCTAAGACCTTATCTAGGTGGCGCGTGCGGTCCGCTATCTTCGCACCAGGCAGGCATGTTACCAGGCGATCCTCATGTCCACCAAGCACCCAGCTATCTACATGCCTAATGATCGAATCACCAACTATAACGGCTGTCCTAACCCTTCCCTCATGGGCACATGGCCCTAGAGAAATGTCCTCGGTATGAGAGGGTTTTACATCACCTGGAGGACAGGTCCTAGTTACAGGAGTACTTCCTCCCACACCAGGGTGATGCTCTCCTGTCACGTGACCTCCCTCTTCCATGGCAACATGGTAAACTGGATTAGAAATTGGTTGACTGACAGACAACAGAAGGTGATGGTACATGGAGCATACTCGAATGAGTGGAAGGTGATTAGCGGGGTGCCTCAGGGTTCGGTCCTGGGCCCGGCACTGTTCAATATATTTGTGAGTGATATTGCTGAAGGACTGAATGGAAAAGTCTGTCTTTTTGCAGATGACACAAAAATTTGCAACAGAGTGGACTCCCCCGAAGGAGTGGTTAACATGAGGAAAGATCTACAAAAGCTGGAAGACTGGTCTAATACTTGGCAACTACGATTTAATGTGAAAAAGTGCAGTGTCATGCACTTGGGTAGCAGAAATCCAAGGGAAAAGTACACGATAGGGGGTGAGAGGTTGGTATGCACGGTTCAGGAGAAAGGCCTTGGTGTGATTATCTCTGATGATCTCAAGGTGGCAAAACAGTGTGACAAGGCGGTGGCAAAAGCCAGGAGGATGTTGGGCTGCATACAAAGAGGGATTACCAGCAGAAAGGAAGAGGTACTTATGCTACTGTACAAGTCACTGGTGAGGCCTCACTTGGAATACTGTGTTCAGTTTTGGAGACCATATCTTGCAAAAGATGTAAAAAGACTGGAAACTGTTCAGAGAAAGGCGACCAAAATGATTTGGAGCCTGCGTCAGAAGCCTTATGAGAAGAGACTTGAAGACCTAAATATGTACACTTTGGAGGAGAGGAGGGACAGGGGAGATATGATTCAGACCTTTAAATACTTAAAGAGAAATGATGAACAAACAAACCTCTTCCAAAGACGGGGAAGCTGTAAAACTAGAGGGCATAACATGAAGCTGCAAGGTGGTAAATTGAACGGCAATGTCAGGAAATATTTCTTCACTGAAAGGATGGTGGATGCTTGGAATGCCCTCCCGATGGAAGTGGTGGGGGCAAACACGGTGATGGAATTCAAAACGGCATGGGACAAACACAGTGGATCCCTTTACAGCAACAGGATAAAAGCAAAATAAACGGTACCATCTAACTTCTGAACTTTCTAGCGTCTCAACAAATAAGAGTGTCCTACATGGAGTGGTGGGTTCACCCCTAAACAAAAACAAAAACATGGGGAGGGGTGGCCTGCACAGAGCGACAGGTGCACCTACTCTTGCCATCTTGCTGGGCAGATTAGATGGACCATTCTGGTCTTTATCTGCCGTCACTTACTATGTTACTAACAGGGATGCTGCCAGACTGGAGGTGGGACTTCAGGACTATGTACCTCTCTGTCTTTCTTATGTCTTCTAAGTCTGCTACTCTAGCCTCTAGAGAATGGACTCGTTCCCTGAGAGCAAAGATCTCCTTGCACCTAGTGCACACGTAAGACCTCTCACCAACTGGGAGAAAATCATACATGTGACACTCAATGCAAAAGACTGGCAAGCCCCCATCTCGCTGCTGGACTGCTGTATGCATCTTAGTTTTAAGCTTGTGTTTAGATCTTTAAGTGTTTTACTTACACTTTTATTAGTATAAGCATCCACAGCAACCCTTAGTATCTAATATGTTTAATATACTTTGTTCACCTGAAGCTTAAGTAATCTCAGGTCCTTAGTGTATGACTGATTTGGATTAAGAGCTGCACCTGAGACCAGCGCCTTTACTTTAAGATGTGTAAGTACCTATAAAGCTGGAGAGAGGCTCATGTGGTGCCTTTACACAAAAGCAGATGTAAGGATGTGGTTGAAAACTACAGGCTGGTTAGTTTAACTTAGGTGGTGAGTAAATTATTGGTAACGCTGCTGAAGGAAAAAATAGTGAGGTTTCTGGAGTCCAGCAGATTACAGGATCCGAGGCAGCATGGATTCACCAGAGGCAGGTCTTGTCAGACAAATCTGATTGATTTCTTTGACTGGGTGACCAGGGAGCTAGACCGAGGGAGAGCCCTAGATGTGGTGTGTTTGGATTTCAGTAAAGCCTTTGACACTGTTCCTCACAGGCGACTTATAAACAAACTGAGCACCCTAGGGATGGACCCTAAAGTTACTTCTTGGGTTAGAAATTGGTTGGGTGGGAGGCGACAAAGAGTACAAGTAAATGGAGCTCACTCCGAGGAGAAGGATGTTACCAGTGGTGTGCCCCAGGGATGTCCTTGGTCCGATTCTTTTTAACATCTTTGTTAGTGATATAGCGGAAGGGCTGTTGGGTAAGGTTTGCCTCTTTGCAGATGATGCCAAAATCTGCAATAGAGTAGACACCCAGGAAGGGGTAGATAACATGAGGAGGGATCTAGCTAAGCTTGAAGAATGGTCTAGAATTTGGCAGCTGGGATTTAATGTTAAAAAATGTAAGATGGGGGCTTCCGGTGACGTCGGATATCTGATGGCTGCCTGAATCCTCAGCTCCGTCCCGAGTTGTGGAGTTAATGCCCTAAATAACAGTTGAAACCCCCCGAATTGCACCCCCGTGGCAACGAATTTAGTAGAGCATACACTGCGGGCTGCATGGCGACGAAGAAACCGAGTACGGACCTCAAAGCATTCACCTTTAAACCATCCTCGGGACCGCGGACCCCAGCTTCCAAGATGGCGGCGGGTCGCGGCGAAACCGCCAGTGCAGGGGATATCGGAGGAGGCGGTGAAGGGCCTAGTGAAATTCAGGCCCTGCGAGCGGACTTGCAGGGGTGGTTCGAGGCTTCCCGGCAGGACTTTGAGAATTTAAAGTCCGAGGTCCATACCTGGCTCCAGGAGGTGAGAGGAGACTTGGTTGGGCTAGGGAGCCGCCTGGAAGATGTGGAAATGCAATTTGAGGAGCACGTGGGCCAGTGTGCCGTAGTGGAACAGCGCCTAGACTCGTTCAACCAATTGCAGGAGGAGGTCTGGCAGAAGGTTGAGGACCTGGAGAACAGGTCCCGCCGGGCGAACCTGCGGATCCGGGGCCTCCCGGAGCAAGAAGGCTCGGTTAACTACCTGCTGCTTGCAGAAGAGTTCTGCGCAGCGGTCTTGCAGAAAGCGGAGGTGGCTATGGACTCGGTATGCTTGAGAGTCGACAGAGCGCACCGGGCGTTGGGTCCCCGCCGTGATAACAAACCTCGGGACATCCTTATGTGCCTGCACGAATATCGCACTAAAGAGCTGGTGCTGGCTGCAGCGCGTAAATTGGGACGTATCCGATGGCGTGAGGCTGAGGTGGAAGTCTATGCTGATATCTCTGGTATTACTATGCGGAAGCGCCGCGCCTACCAGCTAGTTACTAAGAAGCTGCGGGATGAGAATGTTCGCTACTGGTGGCTTTTCCCGGTGGGGCTCCAGTACTCGCTGAATGGCCATTCTTATGCAGTGCACTCTGTGGAGGCAGCGATTGAGAGTATGCAGCAGATGGGCTGGGCGGATATACCGTCGATTCCGCCAACTGTGAGTGGTGACCCTGGCAGGAGCGGGGCGCAGAGGCCTGGCCCTCTCCAGTGGAGCCGTGCGGCCGGAGGAGACAGGCGTTTGCGGAGGCAGCGACTTTCTCAGTCTCAGCCAACTGTGGACACTTGAACTATATGTTTATGTGGCCTGTGGGAGGCCTTTTCTCCTTTTGATGGGGTTTCTCTATATTTCCTGCCCGGAGTGTCTGCCGGTCATTTGTATTTCAGCATGGGGTTGTCTTTTCTAGGGGGGTTGTGTGTTTTTTCTATTGTATGTTTGCATGGGGCTATGTGATTTATACTGTTTGATGGGGGGGCTATTTGGGTCTGCGGGTTCCTTGCCGCAGGTCGGTTTGCTGGGGTGGGAGGGGGAGGGGGAGGAGGATGTGTGGGGGGGAGTGGGGAAGGAGGGGGGACTGGGGAGGGGGAGGGGGGGAGGGGGGTGGGGGAGGGGGGAGGGGTATTGTTTATATTCGGAGACAATATGCATTTGGGAGACGCGTGCCTTAGGCCATGGCTTCTTTTAATTTGGTGACAATTAACGCTAAGGGGCTTAACTCTTACAGGAAGCGCCAACTCTTTTTTAAGGAGTGTGACCGGCTGGGGGGTGATATTATTTTTGTCCAGGAGACCCATCTTCGGGTGCGCGATGAGAGGTGCATGGGGCACAGGCATTTTCCTCACCAGTACTTTGCCTCCAATAGGCGCGAACGGAAAAGGGGGGGAGTGGGGATTCTTCTTTCCTCTCGGGTGGCTGGGTTGGTGACAGACTGTATCCGGGATTCTGGGGGTAGGTATGTACTCCTAAAACTCACTGTGGGGGTGGATACCTTTACCCTGGTCAGTGCTTATGCCCCGAATGTGAATCAGGGAGAGTTTTTTGTGACATTGCAGGGGGTGCTTCTGGGGAAGACAGAAGGGAAAACTGATTGTGGGGGGAGATTTTAATGTTGCCCCTGACCCCCGGATGGATACATCTCGGGGGACGGCTTCTACCCCTAGGAGTCATCGCCTCAAGCTGAAACATTTGATGAGTAAGCTGGATCTGGTAGACGTATGGCGGGAGGTGAATTATGGCCAACGAGACTACTCTTACTACTCCCCCGTCCACGGCACCTTCTCCCGGATTGATCTATTTTTTATTGATAAAACCTTGTTGGGTGGGGTGAAGGAATGTATGATCCGTGAGCGCACCTGGTCTGATCATGCCCCTTTGACGTGCCGGCTTCAGTTTGGCAAACAGAGCCCCTGCAGAGCATGGTGGAAGCTGAATGAATCTTTGTTAGATGATCCTGAGGTGGTGCTTCAAGTCCGAGACACTATTTCTGACTACTTAGCTCTGAATGACACGGGGGAGGTCTCCCCGGGAACTCTCTGGGAATGTTTGAAGGCGGTGGTGCGGGGCAAGCTAATCTCTGTGGGGTCCCATAAAAAAAAGCTCCGGCTAGCTCAACAGGAGAGAATCCTGGGTTCTATTCGGGAGACTGAGACTCAACTGAAGGCGAATCCGGCTAACCAGGCCTTGCGCGAGCGGCTGTGGGGGTTCCAAAAGGAATTGAGTGAACTTTCTCTTCAGGAAACTCAGTATTGGTTACAGTTGTTGCGACAGCGCACCTTTGAATTTGGTAATAAAGCAGGGCGGATGCTAGCTCGCAAGGTGCGGCAGTGGACTGCGCGTAACGCTATCCTCAAGATTAGGGACGAGCGGGGTCGTTTGCTCTGGCTTACTCATGAAATTGAAGATAGGTTTGTACAGTTTTATCAGACTTTGTACACTCCGGAGCACGACCCGGGCGAGGCAGTGCTTTCGGACTATTTAGAGGGCGTTCAGCTCCCTCGGCTATCTGGGCAGGCCAGTGAGGATTTATCTAAGCGCATAGGAGAGCAGGAGGTGCTTTCGGTGATTAAAGGTTTGAAGTCCCATAAAGCCCCGGGGATGGATGGGTTCTCAAATATATTTTATAAGGTTTTTGCTGGGCAGGTAGTTGAACCCCTCACAGCGATGTATAATTCTTTTAGTAACGGTAGCTCGCTACCGTCGTCCCTGCGGCTGGCGGGGATTAGTCTCATTCCCAAGGAAGGGAAGGACCCCACGGACTGTGGCGCGTATCGACCCATCTCCCTATTGGGTAGTGACTTTAAGATTTTCACCCGGGTTTTGGCGAACCGGCTTTTGCCGAGTTTAGGTCGGCTGATCCATCCTAACCAATCTGGGTTTGTCCCAGGTCGGTATACTGCCGATAATATTCGTCGGGCGCTGAATTTGATGTGGCACAGTTCCCGGGCTGGGACGTCTTTGGCGCTGTTAGCGGTGGACGCGGAGAAGGCTTTCGATCGAGTGAGCTGGTCCTTTTTGTTTAAAACTTTGGAGAAGGAGGGAGTGCAAGGGGCTTTTTTGTCCTGGGTCCGGAGCCTTTATAATCAGCCCTTGGCGTGTTTAAAGATCAACGGTGCCGTTACTCAGGCTTTTGAGCTGCGGCGGGGAACGCGGCAGGGTTGCCCCCTGTCCCCTTTGCTCTTCATATTGGCGATGGAGCCCATGGCACAGCGTGTCCGGGACTGTGCGGAGATCTCGGGTGTGCAAGTGGGGACGGTACAGCATAAGATCTCCTTATTCACTGATGATGTTTTATTTTTTTTTACACATCCTGAGGGCTCCTTGTCCGCTGTTCAGGCGGAGCTCGCTCGGTACGGGGAGGTCTCGGGTTTCCGTATGAATGTTTCAAAGTCGGAGTTGCTTAATGTCTCCCTCACAGATAGAGAGGCTGCCCGGGTGCGGCAGCTTTTTTCCTTTAAGTGGGCCCGCAATAGTATTCGCTATCTCGGAGTGCAGATTACCGCACAGTTTGGACAGCTTTTTTCGGCCAATTATACACAGGCTTGTGCTAACATGTTTCGGGAACTGGAGAGGTGGGAGGGCTTTGAAGTGTCATGGCTCGGTAGGATTGCGCTGTTAAAAATGATAGCTCTGCCCCGTTTGCTTTATCTGTTCATGAATCTGCCCATCAGAGTGCCCCGTCCTTTCCTAGTGAGGCTTCAGGCTCGGTGTTCTAAGTTTGTTTGGCGCGGACGACGGCCGCGGGTGGCGCGGACTGTCTTGTGTGCCCCTAAGTTGGAAGGGGGGATGGGGCTCCCGCTCTTTTCTCGGTATTATGAGGCTGCCCGGGTGCGAGAAGCCTTTGAATGGATATTTCGTGCGGAGGCGGAGTGGGTGACTCTGGTTGGAGCCGAGCTGCGGCGACCTGTTACGTTGACAGCTCTGCTCTGGGGGTTGGGTGGTGGGGAGGTGGTGGAGAACCCTTTCCTTCGGTTAACCTTGGGATACTGGCGTAAATGGTGCTTGAAGTGGTATGGTGGGCGGGGAGTCTCAAAATTTATTCCAATCGCGGGCAACCCTGATTTCACCCCTGGACTTCATGATCCCGTCTTTGCCCGATGGGCAGAGAGGGGCTTGCAGTTTGTGGGCCAGTTCCAAGAGGGGGGGGATTGGGTCACTTTTGAGGATTTAGTTGGTGGTTTTCAACTCCTCCCCGTGGATCGTTTTCGGTACCTGCAGGTGCTTCACTTTTCCCAGTCTCTGGGGCGGCGGGGGAAAGGTGAGCGGGGGGAAGCTGTGGACGAGCTCTTTTCTAGGGGGCGGGTTAAAGGACTGATCTCTGCCTTGTATAAACTCATGGATTTTACGGTTTGTGCTACTTGGTCTCATCGGCGGGCTTGGTTATGTGACTTGAACCGTTCGTGGAAGGGGCCGCAATGGCAGGGGGTTTGCAAGGGTTTGCTGACTGGGGTAGTGGCTAGTGCTGTCTTGGAGCATAATTATAAGATATTGTACCGCTGGTATTTGACCCCGCAGCGGCTACAGCGGTGGATAGGGGGCTCCGCGCTTTGCTGGCGACAGTGTGGGGGAGTGGGCTCCTTTATGCACATCTGGTGGGGATGCCCGGTCATACAGCGCATTTGGGGGGAAGTGCAGGATTGGTGCGGTTGTGTGGTTGGGCGGCCGGTCCCCTGGGGTCCCTGTATGGCATTGCTTGCTGTGGGGAGTGACTCGCTTTCCGGCGACCTGGCGGGGTGGTGCGGGGTTGTATGTACGGCGACCCGCCAATGCATTGCTCGACAGTGGCGGAAGGTAGAGCCGCCCTCTCTCCTGACGGTCCAGAACCAGGTTGCTCATCTTTACTTGATGTACCGCCTTACGGCGCTGCGGGTTAAAAGACCCTTGCGCTTTCACTCTGTGTGGGACAAGTACTCTGATTGGTGTCAGGGGGCTCAGGGTTAACTCCTTTGTTTGTTGTTACCTTTGATGCCAGGCCTATTGTTCTGATTGTGTGGCAGTGAGTCTTCGATTGTATTGTGGCAGTTTGTCGGGGGGGTGGGGGTGGGGGGGGATTGGGGAATTTGTGGATCATTGCTGTGTCTGTTTATCTTTATTGTATTGTGGCCCTTGGCCTTATGTTTGATAAACAATAAAGGAAAAAAAAAATGTAAGATCATGCATTTGGGCTGCAGCAATCCAAGGGAGCAATATAGTATAGAGGGTGAAGTACTTTTGTCCACTAAAGAAGAGCGGGACCTAGGCATGGTTGTGTCTGATTATCTTAAAGTAGCTAAACAGGTAGAAAAGGCAACAGCAAAAGCTAGAAGGATGCTTGGGTGCATATGGAGAGGAATGGCTAGCAGAAAAAAGGAGGTGATAATGCCTCTGTATAAGTCTTTGGTGCGACTTCATTTGGAGTATAGTGTGCAATTCTGGAGACCGCACCTTCAAAAGGATGTGAACAGGATGGAGTCGGTGCAGAGGGTGGCTACTAAAATGATTAGTTTTCTTCATTATAAAGCATATGAGGACAGACTTAAGGATCTTAATATGTACACCTTAGAGGAAAGGCGGGATAGAGGTGATATGATTGAGATGTTTAAATAACTCCGTGGCATAAATATTCAGGGAGAGAGCCTCTTTCAATTGAAAGCAAGTTCTGCTACGAGGGGACATGGGATGAGGGTGAAGGGAGATATTTCTGCATATCACTCCTGAATCTATTTCTTTACGGAAAGAGTAGTGGACCCGTGGAATAGTCTCCCAGTGGAGGTGGTAGAGATGAGGATTCAAAAAAGCATGGGACAAACACAGAGGATCTCTAAAGGTAAAAAGGGGACTGTTGTAGGACAGACTAGATAGGCCATGTGGTCTTTTTCTGTCGTCATATTTCTATGTTTCTAAATATGACGACAGAAAAAGACCACATGGCCTATCTAGTCTGTCCTTCCATATCAACAACTATAACAGTCCCCTTTTTACCTTTAGAGATCCTCTGTTTTTGTCTCATGCTTTTTTGAATTCAGTTACTGTCCTCATCTCTACCACCTCCACTGGGAGACTATTCCACGGATCCACTACTCTTTCCGTAAAGAAATATTTCTGCATATCACTCCTGAATCTATCTCCCTTCACCCTCCTCCCATGTCCCCTCGTAGCAGAACTTGCTTTCAATTGAAAGAGGCTCTCTCCCTGAACATTTATGCCACGGAGGTATTTAAACATCTCAATCATATCACCTCTATCCCGCCTTTCCTCTAAGGTGTACATGTTAAGATCCTTCAGTCTGTCCTCATAAGCTTTATAATGAAGACCACTAATCATTTTAGTAGCCACCCTCTGCACCGACTCCATCCTGTTCACATCCTTTTGAAGGTGCGGTCTCCAGAATTGCACAATATACTCCAAATGAGGTCGCACCAAAGATTTATACAGAGGCATTATCACCTCCTTTTTTCTGCTAGCCATTCCTCTCCGTATGCACCCAAGCATCCTTCTAGCTTTTGCTGTTGCCTTTTCTACCTGTTTAGCTACTTTAAGATCATCAGACACAACCACGCCTAGGTCCCGCTCTTCTTTAGTGGACAAAAGTACTTCACCCCCTATACTATATTGCTCCCTTGGATTGCTGCAGCCCAAATGCATGACCTTACATTTTTTAACATTAAATCCCAGCTGCCAAATTCTAGACCATTCTTCAAGCTTAGCTAGATCCCTCCTCATGTTATCTACCCCTTCCTGGGTGTCTACTCTATTGCAGATTTTGGTATCATCCGCAAACAGGCAAACCTTACCTGAAAGCCCTTCCACTATATCACTAACAAAGATGTTAAAAAGAATCGGACCAAGGACAGATCCCTGGGGCACACCACTGATAACATCCTTCTCCTCAGAGTGAGCTCCATTTACTTGTACTCTTTGTCGCCTCCCACCCAACCAATTTCTAACCCAAGCAGTAACTTTAGGGTCCATCCCTAGGGTGCTCAGTTTGTTTATAAGTCGCCTGTGAGGAACAGTGTCAAAGGCTTTACTGAAATCTAAATACACCACATCTAGGGCTCTCCCTCGGTCCAACTCCCTGGTCACCCAGTCAAAGAAATCAATCAGATTTGTCTGACAAGACCTGCCTCTGGTGAATCCATGCTGCCTCAGATCCTGCAATCCGCTGGACTCCAGAAACCTCACTATTTTCTCTTTCAGCAGCGTTTCCAATAATTTACTCACCACCGAAGTTAAAATAACCGGCCTGTAGTTTTCAACCACATCCTTACTTCTGCTTTTGTGTAAAGGCATCACATGAGCCTCTCTCCAGTCCTTTGTCACCACTCCTGACTCCAACAAGCCATTGAAAAGGTCAGTCAGTGGAGCTGCTAGAACATCCCCAAGTTCCCTCAGTATTCTCGGGTGTATCCCATCCGGTCACATCGCTTTGTCTACTTTAAGTTGAGAGAGTTTCTCACGAACACAGTCTTTTGAAAATTGTTCAAGATGTCCTTTGCTTCTGTTCCTATTTGTGGGTGTTTTCTGAAGTCCTGCTCCTGGTTCTTCATCTGTGAACACAGAAAAAAAATATTTGTTAAGCAATTCCGCTTTATCCTTATAAGCTTCTACATATTCCTCCCCTGCACCCTTGAGTCTGACAATACCACTCTTGCCCTTCCTCTTATCACTAATATATCTGAAAAATGTCTTATCCCCCCATTTTATTGCATTGGCTATTTCCTCCTCCTTTTGAATCTTTGCTTTCTTGACTACTTTGCTAGCTTCTCTAAGTTTTTCCAAATACAGATGCCTGTCTTCCTCTCTCTGTGATCTCTTGTATTTCATGAAGGCCTCCCTCTTTTTCTTCACTTTTTCAACTACTTCTTTTGAAAACCATAGCGGTCTCCTTTTCCTTTTACCTTTATTTACCATTTTAACAAAAAGGTTGGTTGCCCTTAAAATATCCCCTTTCAATTTTTCCCACTGTTTTTCTACATCCCTCAGCTGTTCCCATCCAGCTAACGACTCCCTGAGGTATTGGCCCATCTTCGCAAAGTTAGTCTTCCTAAAGTCTAAGATCCTCGCCTTTGAATGGATTCTAACAGCCCTAGTCCTAATACTGAACCACACCATTTGGTGATCACTGGATGCAAAATGATCTCCCACTACAACATCAGAAACACTTTCACCATTGGTAAGCACCAAGTCCAGTATGGCCCCTTCACGTGTGGGGTCTGTTACCAATTGCCTGAATAGTTCTCCCTGTAGAGAATCCAGGATCTCCTTACTTCTAGATGATACTGCAGCAGGAATGTGCCAATCAACATCTGGCATATTGAAATCTCCTATCAGTAGCACTTCTCCTTTCCTAGCAATGCTGCACATGTCTTCAATTAACTCTTTGTCCACCTCTTCCTCTTGTGAGAGAGGTCTGTATGAAAATAGATTTCTCTTTCCACCTTTCTAGTTTAACCCACAATGCCTCCCCTCTCCCTTTTAAGCTCTGTAATTCCAAAGCTTTAATAGTAGTTTTTACATATAGTGCCACTCCTCCTCCCCTACTTCCTACCCTGTCCTTTCTGAATAAAGTATAGCCAGGTATAGTTACATCCCAATCATGGTTTTCTGTGAACCATGTTTCTGTAACTGCCACTAAATCCAAGTCAGCCACTCCCACCAAAGCTTCAACATCAGGGATCTTATTTCCCATGCTACGGGCATTTATACACACTGCTTTCCATATATTACCCCTGTTACCCATTTCCATAAAGTTATTTAATGTATCACCTACCTGGGGGCTTTCACTTATCTGGGGGCTTTCTTCACCCATCCCCAACTAATCTAGTTTAAAGCCCTCTAAGCTACAATTATCCCAGGGATGGGTGAGTATTGGGGAGGGAGGGAGGGAAATAAGACTTATTAAAAGAGGGCTGCTACACAGTACCCTGTCCTGTGCTTCTGAGGTAAGCTGTGACCAACTTCCTGGGTGATTAACAGTCCTTGCTTGGATAGAAGGAGTCTTTCAAAATGGCCTTTTGACCTGCCACCTGGTTTTAACACCTATTTAAAAAGTTTCACAGGTCTCTTGCCCACTAGGTAGAAGGCCTCTTTGTAAAGGTCTCTAGAAGACTTTATTTATTGCTCAAAGAATACTGACCCTGTTTTGCCTTTTATGTTAAGTTATAGTCTGATTTGATTTAAATTAAAGCTCTTTGCTGCTACTGGACTCTGACCTAGTATGAAATTTAAACTACAAGCTTTCTGCTGGGTTCTACATTTAACCAGAAAGCTCTCTTCTGTGTTTTAAATTTAAACTTAAACTGCTGCTACTAGGCCCTGACTGATTTAACAAATACACTGGGTTCACAGATTAATCAGCTTTAATCCAAAGAATTCCCTTCGGAAAAATTCTCAGAAGTATATACTCACTATTGCAGATCTCTCTCCAGAAGTAGCCAGTCCCCTTTTGTAGTCCTTCAAGACTGAGGATCACAGAACTCTGGTTGAACTATTTATGCCTGTGCTTCTGAGGTAAGCTGTGACCAACTTCCTGGGTGATTAACAGTCCTTGCTTGGACAGAATATGAAACTGAAATTTTAAGACAGCTGTCTGACCTGCAGACAGAGATCCTAAACTGGGGCTTTTACAGCAAATTAAGAATTTAATAACAGAGGTGATTGAAGCTGATTTTTTTAACTCTTAAACAAAAAGAGTTTTTGAATCCTTTGGTTCCTAAGACGCCAGTTATGTACATTCTCCCCAAAATTCATAAAGGCATGCAACATCCACCAGGTCACCCTATCCTTTCTCTTAATGACTCCTTAATAGAACAGTTGTTCATATTTATTGACTCTTTCTTGCAACCATTTGTTTCTTTTGAGTAGTCATATATTAAGGATACAACCCATTTTCTACAGATTTTGGATAGCTTTACGGAGTCTACAGAGAATTTTATTCTACAGACTATGGATGTACACTCTCTTTATACATCAATACCTCAAGATGCTGCCTTAAAGGTTATTGAAGCAGTCCTTAATACTGATCAGAAACTACATTTAGTGCCTACTGAGGTTTTGGTTACCCTCATAGCTATTATTTTCTATTTGGAAGACAATATTAGTTACAAGTATCGGGCACTGCGATGGGTGCTACTTTTGCACCTTCATTAGCTAATTTGTTCATGGCTCATTATGAAGCCAAATGGGTTTTTCCATCTCAATATATGGCAAACTCAATATATGGCAAATATAAAATTGTGGTGTCGGTATACAGATGATATATTTGTTTTACAGGCTGGTTCTGTACAGGAGTTGCTAGCTTTTCCATCAGTGGCTTAAACTGGAAACTAGCTATCCACTTTGAGTTAACTTATGACAGCTCTAAAGTTACCTTTTTGGATGTAGAAGTAACTCTGTTAGAAAGTGGTTTTGAAAAATCAGATCATAATACACTGTTGCATTATTATAGTTTTCATTCTGTTCCCTTTAAACAAAGCTTTCTCTTTTCACAATTTCTCCGTTACACACAGATTTGCTCCTCATCTACTGACTGCCAACAAAAAGCATATGATTTAGTCAATAAGTGTTTGGATCAAGGTTATCCGTCTAAAATTATGAATAAGGCAAAAAAGAGAGCTTTTTGTAATCATAGAGAGACTATGACTAACAGTACTAGGAATGCTGATCAAGGTGTAATACCTTGTGTTATGGCTTTTTCGCCATTATTGTTGCGGATAAGTTCAATCATCAAGCAATATTGGCATGTTTTGGGCGTATATCCATTTTTTCAGTATGGCGCCTTATAATAGCATTTAATAGGTGCCGCAATTTAAGAGGTATTTTGTGTCCAGCTGCCTAACCACCAGTTTCTTATGTCTCACCAGAAGATGCTAACCTCCCAAAAGGACAATGTATTTGTGGACATTGCCAAATATGTAACATCACTATCGAAGGTTTAGATTTTGAAAATCCATTTGATGAAAGAAAATATGAGACAGCATAGAACTACTTGTGGTTCAACATTCGTTCTATATGCTATCATATGTCTATGTAGAAAAGTATATTTTGGCAAGACAATGAGACCATTGAGAGTGCGTCTCAATGAACATAAATTCTGCCTCTTAAATAAAAGGGAGGAAGTTCCTTAGGTGCTTCATTGCACTGAATTCCAGCATGTTTTTTCAGATTTGAAATGTACTGCTATTGATCAAGTCATAGCAAATATCCATCGTGGTGATCGAAATAAAATGTTGGTGCAAAAAGAACAGCGATAGATTTTTAAATTAAATGCTTTAGAGCCCACAGGTTTAAATGTCTCCGTAGAATGGACGGCTTTTGGTTTTCATCGCAGCTATCATAAGACTTTTTATTTGACAGCTGTCAAAAGCTCCTAGCTTGTGATTGGATGACCATTGTATGACGTGTCAGCTTCTGAATGGTTCACAGCTCATAAAGTCTCCATTTAAACTCTAAAGATGCCTATTTGTGAAGTACAGAGAGCTCCAGTTTTGAGTATGGAGAAAAAGAGATATGATTAAGGACTCCTGAAGCAGCGTGATTACAGTAAAGCCAAAGGCCTTTGTTGGGTAGTAGGAGACATCCAGAGAAGAAGATTTCACACAGATAAGTTATAGCAGCAAATGACTTGCATTGAATTGTACCTTTGTGACATGTGCAATTGGATTGCGCGACTAGTACAATGTGCAGTTGGTGCAATGAATAGTCTATCAAAAGCTATTGCTATTATGAGACTAGTGCAATATATCTTTTGAAAAAAAGCCATTACTATTAAGGGACTAGTGCAATATATCTTTTGAAAAGTGGCGTGAACATAAGCAATTATAATTACGGGACTAGTGCAATGTATTTTTGAAAAGCAGGAAGCTGCCTGTTTATTATGCAATGTCTACCAAATTATGTATTTAGAAAGTAAAGATTTAAAATTAAAATTAAAAAATGAAGAGTTTTTTTAGGTTCTGTGATGTTGTATTGGATGCCAAATTAAAATTTCAAACCTTTTTTTCCTTTTGAATAGAATCTTTTGCCCAAAGAATTTGATACTTATTGAATATAATCTACCTTTGGAGTATCCCTTTCTTTTTATCTTTCTGGAAACTTACTCATGCCAAAAATGATATGTAAAGGTGGTGTGTCAGTATCCGTAGGTTCCAAGCTACAGACCATTGAGCCTGACGTCAGTACTGGGCCAAATGATAGAAACAATTATAAAAAAATAAAATTACTGAACATGTAGATAATCATGGTTTAATGGCAGAAAACCAACATTATATTTTTTGAAGGTGTGAATAAACAGGTAGATAAAGGTGAGCTAGTTGATATAGTGTAACACAATTTTCAAAAAGCCTTTGACAACAAGTCCCTCATGAGAGACTCTTCTGGAAATTAAAAAGTCATGGGCTAGGAGGCAGTGTACTATTGTGGATCACAAACTGATTAAAAGATAGACAACATTGAGTAGAGCTAAATTGCTAATTTTCTCAATGGAGGAAGGTGAATAGCGGAATATTCCAGGGATCTGTGCTGGGCCTGCTGCTTTTTAACATATTTATAAATGACCTGGAAATGGGAATAACAAGTGAGGAGTCAAATTTGCTGATGACGCAAAATTATTCAAAGTTGTTAAAACACAAGAGGATTTTAAAAAATTGCAAGAGGACCTTGATAAATTGGGAGAATGGGCATCCAAATGGCAGATGAAATTTAATGTGGACAAGGGAAAAGTTAGGGAAAACCAACCAAAACTATGGTTACACGATGCAAAGTTCCATATTAGGAATCACTACCAATGAAAAAGATCTGGCATCATTGTGGATAATGAGTTGAAACCCTCTGCCCAGTGTACAGTGGCAATCAAGAAAGCAAATAGAATGCCATAAATCATAAAGAAAGGAATAGAGAATAAAATGATATTATAATGCCGCTGTATCACTCCATGCTGCAACTACACCTTAAATATTATGTGCAATTCTGGTCACCATATCTTTAAAAGGATATAGCAGAATTAGAAAAGATATAGAGAAGAGCGGCAAAAATGGTAAAGGGGATGGAAGGATTTCCCTACGAGGAAAGGCTTGAAAGGTTAGAGACTTCGTCTTGAAAAAGTGAAGGCTGAGGGGAAATATGATAGAGGTCTATAAAATAATGAATGGAGTGGAACAGGTAAATGTAGATCGGTTATTTACTCCTTCAAAAAGTAGAAAGACTAGGGGACATGCAATGAAGCTACAATGTAGCACATTTAAAATTAATGAGAGAAAATATTTCACTCAACATATTATCAAACTCTGGAATTCGTTACCAGAGGATCTAGTAAAAGCTGTTAGGGTAACTGGGTTTAAGAGAGATTTAGAGAAGTTCCTGGTGGAAAAGTACATAAATCATTATTAAAGAGGACTTCGAAAATCCACTGATTACACAGGTACACTACCAAAAAACTGTTTTGCAACTGATTCCTATAGATTTTGGGGTGCTGAATCCAGGAAAAATAGCCGAAATGTTCCATCACGTCACGTTTTCTTGCAAAATTAGATTTCTTACCCATATAAGGAATGTTCACATAATTTCTTTTTAGCCGACTGCAGTTTATTTTCTTGGCCCAAAATAGAGGTTGTAATGGTTAACTAACTAGAAACACTCCCTCATGATATTTTAGAGTGTTTTGTATTCATTTTATACATTAACAGGACAATTGGGAGGCGGGGGGCTAAATCCAGTACTCGCGCTGGCGCATGTTCTTTCCTGTTCGCCTCGCCTCGTTCGCTCGCTCAAACACGGTGGTTGCGACATGAACGTTCCTGTCAAATTTCAGTTTCTTGCAAGTTCATTATTACCTTTTGTTTGCTCAGTCGTAATCCAGCTTTATTCCGAAGTGGTTCACTACAGTTGTAGTTTGCAGTGCTGTGTATTTGTGATGGCTCACAGAGCCAGAGGTTGCGTCAACTCTCCGGACAGTTTTTGTTTTATTTGTGGGGAATATACCGTGAAAAAGCAGCAGAGGAACATTTCTGCATTTATTAAAAAAGTATATTTCGCCTATTTCGGTTTGAGGTTAGGCGATCAAGACAAACCGTGGGCTCCTCACAAAGTGTGCAAGACATGTGAGGAAGATCTACGCTTATGGATGAAAGGTAAAAAACAAGCATTTCGTTTCGGAATACCTATGATGTGGCATGAACAAAGAGACCACAGCAGTGACAGCTATTTTTGCTCTTGCATTGTGAAGGGATACAACTTAAAAAATAAGAACGTAATAAGTTACCCCAGCCTTCCCTCAGCAATTAGGCCTATGCCTCATAGCAACGAAGTACCTGTGCCTGAACCACCAAAATCTTTGGATCATATTTGTGTGGACGGTTCTGATCATGATGAGACTCATCAGATGGCTTTTCCCGATGAGTCCAGTACTTCCGAGTTTGAAACTGAACCAGATCCGAAACCTGAACTTTTCTCTCAAGCTGAATTGAATGATTTAGTCCGGGATTTAGGACTCCCAAAAGATGCTGCCCAACTGCTAGGTTCTCGGCTTAAACAGAAAAATCTATTGTCACCAGGAACAACTTTTTATTGGTACCGCAACCGTGAGACACAATTTTTGAAGTATTTCAGCAAAGAGGAAGATTTGGTATTTTGCAACGATATATACGGAGTGATGGAAAAGTTTAAACTCAAGTATGATCCTGCTGAATGGCGGCTGTTCATTGATTCGTCAAAAGACAGCATAAAAGGTGTTCTTCATAATGGCAACACATTCGCTTCAGTTCCTATTGCTCACTCTGTTATTCTCCAAGAAAAATACGAGAATTTGGCCCCGATTCTTCAGAAGATTCGTTATGATGAGCATAAGTGGATGATTTGTGGAGACTTTAAAATTCTATCCATGCTATTAGGGCAGCAATCCGGTTTCACCAAATATCCCTGCTTCCTTTGCTTGTGGGATAGCCGGGCCCGCGACCTACACTGGGGGAAAAAAGACTGGCCAATTCGGGAGTATTTGAGACCCGGTGAGAAAAATGTTCTTTATGAGAGCTTGGTACCTCGTGATAAAATTCAATTACCACCTCTCCACATTAAGTTGGGTCTCATTAAGCAATTCATCAAGTCCCTTCCAAAAGATGGTGAGTGCTTTCGGTACCTTTGCTCAAAGTTCCCCCGACTTTCTGAAGCAAAGCTAAAGGAAGGAGTGTTTGTTGGCCCTGATATAAGGAAACTCATTTCAGATGGAGCATTCGCTGAAACGATGTCTGAGAAGGAAAAAGAAGCCTGGGATTCCTTCAAGAATGTTGTTCTCAAATTCTTGGGAACAGGCGGGATGAGAACTATAAGGATATTGTTGCCAGGATGCTCAATGCCTTCAAAGAACAAGGCTGTAACATGAGCCTGAAAGTCCATTTCTTGCACTCCCATGTGAACTACTTTCCCGAAAACTTGGGGGCGTACAGTGAAGAACAAGGTGAAAGGTTTCACCAGGACATCAAGGACGCAGAGAGAAGGTACCAAGGAAGATGGAACACCACTATGATGGCTGATTTCTGCTGGTTGCTGCTGCGGGAAACCCCAGATGAAAAATACGCCAAGCAGAGCACCAAGAGAAGCATTCGGGGGAAGAAGAAATGGGCCCACCAGGAGATTGATTGACCCAAGAATGACTTTAAAATCTAAACTGTGTTGACAAATATCGTGTTTTTACTAAACTTTGAAATAAAAATTTGCTAGTTATTACCACAGTGTCGGATCTCATTTATTAGAATTTTATTTTCACACCATCGGGTGTTTGTCTTCATGTATTGCAATGGTGCGGTTTGCGTTTTCTATTCTTACATACATACCTGTACAACATTTTTTGCACATTTCTTTGCTTTGCTTTGTGGCTAACCTCGCTCTTATATGCTCAATGTTTGTGCACATGTATGTGGCTGTTTTAAGTGCAGACAATTTTGCTACCATCACAGTGTGTTTTGTTGACATTACTCTATTCTTATGTGCTGCCTTGTTACAATTTTCTTTATTCTTATTTGAATAACTACTAAACAATTAGTATAAAGAATTCATCCAAGAAACTTTTATCTCGATCGCACTCAATCTGAAATGTTCACCTCAAACTGCTAACCCAATGTAGCAAAAAATCTGTACGGGATGGAGCAAATTGGTTACCAGATTTGGATTCAGCGCACCAAAAAACGTAAAAATCAATCGAAACATTAGAGGCAGTTTAAAAAGAAATTTTTTTAGTGTACCTGTGTTATCCATAGGACAAGCAGCATGGAAGCTGTATACCTTTTGGGAACCTGACAGGTACTTGTGGCCTGGATTGGCCACTGTTTTGGATACTGGACTTGATGGACTTTGGTCTGACCCAGTATGGCCCAGTATCTAATGTTCTTATGTTAGATATAGTGGGTGACGAGGTACAATAGAGATCTTTTTCTTCACTCAACCCCTCTCTTTCTATTGAATAAAGCTATGGCCATTAATTGCCACTTAATAATGTACCCTCTTCTATACAAACATAAGAGCATGTAAGACTTTGTAACTTTATGGTGTTTCCCCTAGTCTTTCTACCTTTTGAAAAGGTAAACAATCAATTTACGTTTACTCATTCTACTCCATTCAGCATTTTATAGACCTCTATCATATAGGATTGTGAAGGCACAAACATTTCATTTTGTTTAGTTTCCCTTGTCATTTGCAGGACTTTTTGTTTTATTTTTATACATTTTCATTTTGTTTTATACATATTCCATTTCAGGACAATTTTTTAATTAAGAGGCTGCTGTTGTTACTGCTAAAACAGAAAACACAACTGAAAGGATACTAGGTTTCCTGGCAAATAAAAACCCAAAGTTGATGGTTCTCTCCCTCAGTTTTGTTAACAGTTGTCATGGGCTAGCCTTGAACCAGTGCCCCTTGGATTAGAAGGCACTGGCCTTCCAGGAGGAGCAATAATGTATTCTTGGGGGCTTTCTCTAAGCCTATTCTTCTCTGTATATTTTATTTCTAATAATATTAGTTCCTGTTTCTTTTTTGATCTTCAGTTCCATGAATATTTTGCTTTGTGAATCTTTTGACTCCTGCCCTAGAGACTTACGTCAAAGACTTTTCTTGTGCCTGTTCCTAGCCTTATAAGTTATGGAGATCTATCCTGAACCCCCTGTTAAAAGTTCTGTCCATGTTGAATTCTGTGAAATTCCCAGTTACTATTATACTATCAGAGATTTACCTGGTTGTCCAATAAGCCATCCCATTCAGAAATTCTGGAAAACGAACATGGCACATAGAACTCTAGAACAAGAGTCAATAGATTCACAAGGCAAAAAAATCCAGGAAGGGTTTTCCACTGAGCTTAAAACCAGGCAAGGAAAGAGGAACTAATATTACCAGCAATATAAGACACAGTTAAGCCTATCTAGAGCCAGGCTCCACCCCACCCCTGCCCATACCTCAGGAATCATAATATCTCCATATGGAAGACCAGTGCCTTCCAACACTTAGGACATTGGTTTGAGGCTAGGTTATTGCAAAAAACAAACACACATCCCTACTATCTTATCTCTTCTCAGCCATCTCTTCTCCAAGCGAGAGCCCTAATCTTTTTAGCCTTTTCTTATAGTTGTTCTATCCCCTTTATCAATTTGGTTGCACTTTTACGTACTCTTTCTAATTCTGCTATATCTTTTCTGAGATGCAGCAACCAGAATTGCACACAATATCTAAGGTGTGGTTGCACCATGGAGTTATATACAATAGAGACATTATAATATTCTTTGTTTTATTCTCTATTCCTTTTCTAATCCTAACATTGAGGCACATTCTGTACTGTGCATCTCAGCCTCTGTGCGTCCGGTCAGAACCGGACGCACAGAGGTAGGCGCGAATCGCGTCTAGGCCTGTATGTGCAGGCTGGGCACAGATTCCCATTCGCCTGTACATACAGGCCCCTGCCCGGTTAACTCAGTCAGGTTCCTGAATGAAGCCGCTGCGCCATGGTGTC
Source organism: Ichthyophis bannanicus (assembly GCA_033557465.1). Lineage (NCBI taxonomy): Eukaryota > Metazoa > Chordata > Amphibia > Gymnophiona > Ichthyophiidae > Ichthyophis > Ichthyophis bannanicus. Next base: position 172,060,651 of record CM066043.1, read on the forward strand.
TGGTTGCCATTGCACGACGGCTCATTCAAGAGCTGCAAGCCCCAGCCGCCGACCACTTTCCCTTTTTCCTACAGCCCAACCCCAGATCTGGCCCATGGCCAGGGTCAGGCTGTGTGGAATCTCTTGCACCCCTTCACCTCTTTGTTGTTGGCTGTGCCTCCCATCCCCCGAAGTCTAGGGGAACAGTCAAACTCTAAACAAAGGCATAGAGGGCGGCTACAACTCTAGCCATCTCTCAAGGCAGACTAGATGGACCGGCTGGTCTTTATCTGTCCCACTAAAAAAATATATAGCTCCACCACCAAGTATGTAAGCAATCCACTGCCAAAATGTGTGGTGTTATTTTGGCAGGGGTTTTTATCTGTCATTATTTGCTATGTTACCACATTTGATGGCTTGTCAAAATCCAAAACTGCTATATATTTCTAAGCGTCTATTAGTTAAGAGGTGTCATTTCATAAAATATTCAGGACTTTGCCTAAGTATCTAAATTTCTACAAATTTTCAGCCAAACTTAAATGCTCAGGGACCAATATTCAGCAGGCCAGCGACTAGTAAAGTTATGCAGGTAAGGCTATCTAATTCAGAAGCAGGGCTAAGCTGCTTAAGCTTGCTGAAATACCTGATGAAAGTTAAATCCAACTTCTGAATATAACTAAAGTTAACTAGATAAACTTATCTGGATAACTTAAGGCCAGCTATTTCTCTAGTCCAAGCTATCCAGTTACATTTAACTGGAGAATTCTGAAGGTCAGCGCTGTTCAGATAAATTAAAACAACACCCCTGGATGCCCCAAGCACAACCTTAAGAGAATAGATACATTGGGCCTGATTCCATTCCGGACCTCGATCCCCTCTGTGCATCCGATCTGAACCGGACGTACAGAGGGGATCGCAATTCAAATCCCACGGGGCACATCTAGCCCCACAGGATCAGAATCGCAATCAGTCAAGAAGGTGCAGGCTGGGACTATGATTCAGTCTGGCCTGCACGTACATGATCTGCCTGACTAACTCAGTCAGGGATTTTAAATGGAGCCGTGGCACCATGGCATCCGGTTGCCATGGCACCGTGACTCCATTTAAAAGCCGCGATGCCAGCCACCAAATTAGAGTGTTTATTCTCTGCAGCCCGACCCCCGATCTGGCCTCCTAAGACCAGGGTCGAGCTGCGGCGAATGTCCTCCGACCCCCCCATGCCCCATCCATGCCCCAGCAGTCCCAAAAAAAATGTCCAGGCAAGATTTTCCACCTTGGAGGTGAAATAACTTCCCCGCACATGTCGCTGGCCCTGGACATACAGGGTCGACATTAGAATCAGCCCTGTATGTCCAGGGCCGGCGACTGCCCAGACTCTGCCCCTGAGCCGCCCCTGAGTCACCCCTGTATAATTTCCCCGCACAACTGGCGGGGAAGTTGGTTGCGGCCGGGAGAAGGCACGAATAGCGAGGATAGACGTCCTGTCGGGACGTCCATCCCTGCTATTCGTGGCACAGAATAACCCCGATTTTTGTCCAGACAGACAATTTTGTACTCAGCAAAGAAGGACTTTTTAAAATGAAAGACTTGTCTGGATAACTCCTGCAGTTTCCCCAAAGATATCTTTTGCAAACCAGCTTCCTAATTTTCAGCTGAAAATTTATTTAATTCTAAGAAGCTAAAACTTATCCAATTAGATTTAGGCCTGTTATTCACTTTCCTAAAACTGAGCACCTACATTTGTTGTTAAGTGTCGTCGAGTCGGAGTCGACTCATGGCGACCCTCTGGATAGCTATCCTAAATTGTGTTCGGTCTTCAGTCAGACGGCTCATTGTTGACAGACTGCTACCCGTAGCTGCTGTTATTGAATCGATCCATAAGAACATAAGATATGCCATACTGGGTCAGACCAAGGTCCATCAAGCCCAGTATTCTGTTTCCAACAGTGGCCAATCTAGGTCATATGTACCTAGCAGTTTCCCCAAGAGACACAAGTTCCACAATGCTTGTACTGGGTCAAGCATTGATATCTTCGGTCACTTCTTAATAACGGTTTATGGACCTTTCCTCCAGGAACTTGTCCAAACCTTTTTTAAACCCAGCTACACTAACAGCCTTTACTACATCCTCCGGTAACAAATTCCAGAGTTTGATTACACGTTGAGTAAAAAAATATTTTCTTTTATTAGTCTTAAATAGTTTACCCTGTAGCTTCATTGCATGTCCCCTAGTCTTTCTATATTCTGATAACGTAAACAATCGATCTACGTTTACCCGTTCCACTCCGTTCATTAATTTATAGACTTTTATCATATCTCCCCTCAGCCGTCTCTTTTCCAGGTTAAAGAGCCCTAACCTTTTTAGCCTTTCTTCATAGGAGTATCCTTCCATCCCCTTTACCATTTTGGTGGCTCTTCTCTGAACCTTTTCTAAAATCGCTATATCCTTTTTAAGATACGGCGACCAGAATTGCACACAATATTCAAGGTGCGGTCTCACCATGGAACGATATAGAGGCATTATAATATCTTTTGTTTTATTTTCCATTCCTTTCCTTATCATACCTAGCATTCTATTTGCTCTCTTGGCCGCCGCTGCACACTGGGCCGAGGGTTTTAACATGGTATCCACAATGATGCCTAAATCTTTTTCCTGGGTGGTGGTTCCTAATGTGGAACCTTGCATCGTGTAACCATAGTTTGGGTTGTTCTTCCCTAAGTGCATAACATTGCCCTTGTCCACATTAAATTTCATCTGCCATTTGGATGCCCAGTCTTCCAATTTATCAAGATCCTCTTGCAATTTTTCACAATCCTCTTGGGTTTTAACAACTTTAAATAGTTTTGTGTCATCTGCAAATTTGATCACCTCACTCGTTATTCCACTTTCCAGGTCATTTATGAATATGTCAAAAAGCAGCGGACCCAGCATAGATCCCTGGGGTACACCACTATTCACCTTTCTCCATTGGGAAAAATGGCCATTTAGCCCTACCCTCTGCTTTCTATCTTTTAACCAGTTCCTGATCCACAATAGTACACTGCCTCCTATCCCATGACTCTTTAGTTTTGCCAAAAGTCTCTGATGAGGGACCTTGTCAAAGGCTTTCTGAAAGTCCAGATACACAATATCAACCGACTCACCTTTGTCCACCTGTTTATTCACTCCTTCAAAAAAACATAACAGATTAGACAAGGAAGATCTTGTCTTACTAAAGCCATGTTGGCTGTCTCCCATTAGGTTGTGGCCTCATTGCTGGCCTTCCTCTTTTGCGTTGACCTTCTATCTTGCCAAGCATGATGTCTTTCTCTAATGATCTCTCTCTTCGCATGATGTGTCCAAAGTATGAAAGTCAAAGTCTTGTCATCTGAGCTTCTAAAGAAAGCTTAGGTTTGATCTCCTCTAGTACCGACCGGTTTGTTCTTTGGGCAGTCCATGGTATACACAGTATTCGCCACCAGCACCATAATTCAAAGGCATCAATTTTCTTCTTGTCTATCTATTTCACTGTCCAGCTTTCACATCCATATGATGTTATTGAAAATACCATGGTTTGAACAAGTCGAATCTTTGTATGGAGAGAGATATCTCTGCTCTTGAGAATCTTATCTAGGTCTTTCATAGCCATTCTGCCAAGAGCAATGTGCCGTCTGATTTCTTGACTGCTTGTTGCTTCTTTATTGATAGTTGATCCAAGTAGGTTAAAGTTGTTCACAATTTCAATTTCTTCTCCTTCAATGATGAACCCATTGATTATGCCAGTTGTCATGATATACCCATGGCTTCTTAATGTGGCCCAGAGTTTCTCATGGTTTACACATTCAAAAGCCTTACTATAGTCAATAAAGCACAAACAGATATCATTTTGGTATTCTTTAGTCTTTTCAAGGATCCATCTCACATCCGCAATGATGTCTCTCGTACCTCGCCCTTTCCTGAACCTTGCTTGCACTTCAGGTAGTTCTTGTTCCAGGTATGGTTGTAGTCTCTTTTGAATAATCTTCAGTAGAATCTTGCTGGCATGTGGGATCAGAGCGATTGTGCGATAATTTCCACAATCAGTTGGATCACCTTTCTTTAGTATTGGTATAAACACAGATCTTTTTCAGTCAGTTGGCCATGATGATGTCTTCCATATTTCTTGGCAGAGCCTTGTAAGTACGGTAACAGCTGCATCAGATTGCTGTAATACTTCTATGGGAATGCTATCAATGCCTGGTGCTTTGTTCTTTGATAAGGCTTTCAATGCTGCTTCAACTTCTTCTTTCATCACCAATGGTTCCCGATCATAAGGTACTGGTTGAAACGGCTGTTGGTCCACTTGATCTTTATCATATAAAAACTCTGTATATTCCTTCCTCCTTTTCTTGATCTTCTCAGCATCATTCAACATAGAACCTTGAGCATCTTGTAACATTCCAATTTGAGGCTGGAACTTTTTCTTTAACTCTCGTAGCTTTAGGAAAGCCGATCTTGTTCTTCCTTTAATAGTTTCTGCTTCTATTTCCTTGCACGCGTCATTGTAGTACTTTTCCTTGTCCTGTCTTGCTGCATGTTGAAAATCTCTGTTGAGTTCTGTGATTGCCTCTCTTTCTCCTCTGGCTTTAGTTTCTCTGCATTTCTGGGCAATTTTCAGAGTTTCTTCTGTCATCCATTTTGGCCGTTTTTGCTTCTTCACCTTTTGTAGAGACTTCTCGCTTTCTTCCAACACAACTTTCTTGATGTCATTCCATAACTCTTCTGGAGCTCTGTCATTTGTATCTAAAGCTGCAAATCGATTTTGCAGGCAGTCTTTAAATTCCAGTGGTATATTCTCAAGGTCATATTTTGCTGCATTCATGAGTGGTTTGCTCTTTTTCAACTTTAGCTTGATTTTGCATACTAGTAGTTGATGATCTGCACCACGGTCATCTCAAGGTTTTGTCTTTGTTGATGTTATAGAACTTTTCCATCGTTGACTTCCACAGATGTAGTCAATTTGATTTTTATACAATCCATTGGGTGAAGTCCATGTGTACAGTCGCCGCTTGTGTTGCTGGAAGAGGGTGTTTGAGATGAATAGATCACTGTTCTTGCAGAATTCTATCAGTCTTTCTCCAGCTTCATTTCTGTTGCCAAGTCCATATTTTCCAACTACTTTGCCGCCTTCTTTGTTGCCAACGTTTGCGTTCCAGTCACCCATGACTATCAGGATATCCTGTTTGCATGTTCTGTCAATTTCAGCTTGTACTTGTTCATAGAACTCTTCAATTTCATTCTCTTCTGCAGCTGTTGTTGGGGCATATACTTGAATTATAGTTGTGTTGATAGGCATTCCTCGTAGACGAATAGAGATTAAGCGTTCGCTGACTGCATTGTATTTCATTACAGTTCTTGCAAGTTTCTTCTTTATTATAAATGCAACACTATTTCTTCTTTGTCTTTCATTTCCAGCATAGTAGACCATGTGATCATCTGATGCAAAGTGCCCGATGCCAGTCCATTTCAGTTCGCTGACACCCAACAGATCAAGTTGTACACGTTCCATTTCATTCTTGACCACCTCCAACTTCCCTTGGTTCATGCTTCGTACGTTCCATGTTCCAATGTGTAAGACATATTTACAGCTTCTGACTCTCATTTCATGCTCAGCTACATCAGCAGTCAAATGTCCCGAGGGCTTTGATCCAACCACATCATAAATGCTGGTTTTACTCTGAAAAGTCTTCAGCTCTTCCCCAGTAGCTAGTTGAGTGCCTTCCAACCTGGGAGTCTCCTCTTCCAACACTATAGTGCAATTTGTTTTGTTGTAACTATCCATTGGGTTTTCATGGCAAGATACAGAAGTAGATAGCTGGGCCTTTCCTCCATGCAGTTTAAGTTTGGTGTTGTTGACATTGTCACAGAAATGTGATCCTCCGCCGTCAAGACTATCCCATTCTGCTGCTGCCCAGATGGGTGGTTTGTCTTGGTTTGGCAGCTCAGCTGAGACCTGTCCATCTTGGGAGACCCTGCCAGTAGTTAAACTACCGATAGTTTAGCATCACTGATGCACACAAGCCCTCACAGCACGACAAGCTGCAAACCAAGTGAGGGGCACCTACATTAGGAACCTAGGATTGAAAATAGGCACTAAGCACTTAGCTTGCTTTACCAACACTTGGACCCACCTACTTTAAAGCTTCTAAATTTAGCCACCTTGTGAAAGTAGATTCCTAAATTTATGAGCTCCCTCCCAGTATATTTCCAAAGGGGGCAGATCAAAGTGCTGCTAATCCCATTGAAAACTGAGCTCTGAGAGACTATTGTGTACACACAGCCCTGCAAAAGACTAAGGGCTATTAAACTCCCGTAGCCCTAATGGAACTTCTTTGTACCAAGATAGCTAACCAATTAGCTGCTCAAGAGAAAATTAAGGACTGTGATTAAATACAGCTCTGCAAGATCCCCAACAAATCCAGAGAAAAGGTAAAAGGATAATGAAGATTCACACAGCCCATTGAGAGCTTCGGTGCACTGAGAAAGAGTTAACCCTGTATTTGCATACTCTACATTAGTCTGTATTCAGGGCTGCCAAATTTTCTTCTTTCATTGAAGAGAATAAACAGGGGTGGCAATGCCCCTGCTCCTCATGCAGTCGTCTCCCTAGGATTCATCAAAACCTTATTGAATTGTTTCATTAGATTACTTACATGCTTAAGAAGAAACTGTTTGCTTTAATTAATGGACCCTTTAGACTCTAAGTGAGTTTTATTCTTTTGCCACTGCCTAATTAAAAGTGTCAATAAACCTGGGGCCCAATAATCAAAGCGAATATCGGGGTGTAAGTGGGCAGAGCTGCTAACCATGTTAACCGCAGTGAATGGGATATTCCGCGACACTAACACAGTTAGTGATACTGAATATCTCCGGCTGCCAGCACTACATACCCCGATGCTAACTGGTTAGGATTGGGGCATTCCGGGATTGAACGGAGATGGCACTGCTCTCTAACCAGGCAGCAGTGATATTGAGCGGCTACCTGGTTAGTGTTATGTGGCTAACTGACCCCCGCATTGAATATGCAGGTTTAACTTTCAGCGCAGGCAGCTAGCCGCATTAGCATTGCTAGCCACCGATGCTGAATATTGGGCCCTTGGAGTTCACCTTCACAGGTTTTGCTGTGCTGAGTCTAGTTCAGCACGAAACACTGAGATTACAGTCATAAAGCTAACCAAATGAATGGCAGGCCTAAATTTCGGCGCATAAGGGGCTGATATTCAACCTTAGACAGCAGACAACCGGATAAATTCCGATGAAAACCAGGCAGAGGCACCGAATCTGCATATCTCCAATATTCAGCCAGCCACTGAGAGATGAATATTGCCAGAAACTGCTGGAGGTGAACCAGATATCTGCAGGGGCATATCTGGGCAGAACTCAGGCAAAGCGATGACATAAATGGATAATGTCGATATTCAGAGCCACGGGCAGCGGCCAGTTCCCAGTGAATACCCAGGTCTATTTCAGACAGTGTTTTAAGCAGTTTGGGCAATTGCACGTTGAATATCTGAGTATAATCTCAGCATCCCTAAGCGGAGTCTGCACCAGCCACCAGTTGTCTGCCTCAGCTCCAGATGCTGCCTTCCCAACAAGCTTGTGCTTGTACCACATGTGCAGGCAGAGGAGGAGGAGATGCCTGGTCCAGAGGAGATGGCAGAGGAGACAGCGCCAAACCCAGCAGCAACATCAACAGCTCCAGCCAGTTGACCGGTATGGGAGTTGATGGTGCTAGGCCTCATGTGTCTATAGGGACAGGGTCATTTTTCTCCAGCTCACAGAGAAGGATGTTTTCCAGAGGTATTGGCTAAACAGGATCACCATTGCTGACCTCTGTAAGCTGATGAGAAATAACCTAGAGGTGGCAAGACAGAGGAACCATGCACTGCCAGTTGCAGTATGAGAAGGAGACACTAGGTGATGAATGGGGGGCTAAGAGAGAGAGAGAGACTGGGTGATAGCTGTGATGAGGGCTAGGGGAGAAAGAAAGACACTGGATGATGTCTGGGAAGCAGGGCCAGTGTTAGGGTTTCTAGCGCCTCCCTGTAACCTATAAATCGGCGCCCCTCCCTCTTTATTATTAATGTTGGCTGCACCCTACCCTCCTTTTTCCAAAACCACTTTGTGAACTCTTTTCAAGGGATATTAGTATTTCTCCTTCAAATCCAAAGTTGTAAGAAAATTGCAGAAAAAGAGAAAATGCATAACCAAAATAAAAATACTTAACATCATACAAACAGGCTGTGATAATCCAAAAAAAAGAAATAAAATCTGATTCTGGTCATCTCACTAACAACAACATAAACATTCTCCAATGCCAGGCATATTGTGAACTAATATAAAACACTGCAAAAGTCACTGAAGATCTACAAGACCAAATCTACCATACCATACCAGCAAACACTTCCAAAACTCATACAATAAGGGGTCTACCTAGAAAAAAGCAGTACTATAAATACTGCAATGGGCCCCCAAACATCCATCCACCTATTTGAAAAGCTGTGCAAGTCAAATTACTACAGTACAGATCCCTACGTACAAACTCCATGTTAACAGAACATCTGGCCTTGGTCACACACTCAGAACACAGACCCTCACCAAGTACAGAATAAGTGATCACAACCTAAAGTAAAAATAAAAATATATAAACAAAAATTAAAATGAAACCCCAAGAAGCCAGACTCCGCATGTGGTGCCATACCAGATAAGAGATGCAGTTCCCCATATTGTGTAAAATAAAAAAGATAACGCAAAGTCCAATCACTAAACTGAAATTTAAAATTATTTTTTCTACCTTTGTTGTCTGACAATTTCTGATCATGCTGGTCCCGATCTAAGTTTTCCGTTTTCCTCTGTCTTCTCTTAGCTCTCTTTCTATGGTCCATAGTCCATCTGCCATTTCTTGTCTCTCCTTTTGCTTTCTTCATTTTCTTTCATCAGCCTTTTTCCAGTCCCAGTAACCCTCCCCAGTATCAGCCCCCTTTACAGCCTCCCCTCCCAGTACCTTCCAGTGTCAACCCCCTTGCATTCCCAGCACCACCACTGGTGTCTATTCCCTTTTGCTCCCCCTCCTTCTCCATTGTCCAGACCTTTCAAGTCCAAATACCATCCCAGGTATCAGCAAACATCCAGTCCCAGTGCCCCCTCCCATGTCAGTTCCCTTCCATTCACCCTCTCCTCTGTCCATCTGCCTTCCAATGATATCTCCAGGTCTCATCTCCCTTCTAGCCCCCACCTTCCCTCCAGCCTCCTCCTTCCCCTCTTTTCTGCTCCCTTTCCAACCCCCCATGTAAGCTCCCTTTCAGCCCCCACCTCCCCCATCAGTTCTCTTCAACCCCCCTCCTATTACCCAGCCACCTTCCAGCCCCATCCCCAAGTGTCTGCTCCCTTCCAGCTCCCCCATGTCTGCTCCCTTCCAGCTTCCCCCCTCTGTTTCTGCTCCCTTCCAGCCCCCCATGTCTGCTCCCTTCCAGCTCCCCCTCATGTCTGCTCCCCACCATGTAGCTCCCCATATCTACTCCCTTCCAGCTCTCTCCCCCTGTGTCTGCTGCATGTAGCCCCCGTGTTTTCTCCCTTCCAGCCTCCCTGTGTCTGCTCCCTTCCAGCTCCCCCCCCCCATGTCTGCTCCAATTCGTCCTTCAAAAAAAGAAAGCAGCCGCAGAAATATTTTTCTCTTTCACACTGCTGGGTCATGGAGTTTCTAAAGGCAATAATAAGCATTTCCTGTTTCTTACAAGAAACAGGAAATGCTTGTTACTGCTGCAAATGCCACGGTCCAGCAGTTTTAAAAGATAGCAGAATAGCAGAGCCGCGGGAACAGGGAATAGGGAAAGGTTCCCGCGACTGCTTTCTTTTTTGAAGCGGTGGGTGGCAGGCAGCTAGCAATGGCGCCCCCCCCCCCCCCCACCACCACTGCTGGCACACTCCTGCTGTGCTTACCTGGCTTATCAGGTAGTGCCGGCCCTGCTGGGAAGGGCTGTGAGAGAGAGAGACTGGGTGATGGCTATTGATGGAGGCTTTTCTGCTTAACGTATTACCGAGCCATGGTGATCTGTGAAGCAAAACAGGAAGTTGCCTCGGGTGTAGATATAAAGGGTCATCAATATGCTGCTGATAACCTACTCATCGGAGTTGGTGGGAGGGGGAGGGGGAGAAGAGTTGCTGCCTTCTGGTGGTGCTAAGCAATGGCACATTAAGGGCCCAGATTTATTAAGCCTTCTTTTCTCATAGAAAATGGAAAAATAATAAATCAGGCCCTTAGAAATGGAGCTGCAATACACTTTTGGGAGGGTAGGGGGGGCATTGTGGCAGCTGACTCCTAAATTTTTAAGCTAGTTCCTAGATTCCAAGAAAATTTGTCAAGCCCTGCTAAGAAACATTTCTCACTGCCCTAGGATTTGGCAGGGAGTCCAGGCTAGGCCACTGAGGTATGTTGCAAACGGACACCCTGGGAAGGCCTCACAGCAGGCCACACTAGGCCACTGCCTGAGACTACAGGACTGGGGGGGAGGGTAGCAGAGAACAGCAGCTGGCCAAGCAATCCCAGAGCCAAGGAAACCACAGCGCATCCAGTTGCCTATAGGCAGAGTTAGGAGTGGTCTAGTGGTTAGGACAAGGTACTTCAGGCCGGAGGGCCGGGGGTTCAAGTCCCACCTGGGGACAGCAATCTCAGGCCAGAGGGACTGGGATTTCTAGTCCTATAGGCACTCCTTGTGGTCTTGGGCAAGCTACTTAACCCTCCATTGCCCATGTTCCCTGTAAGTATTAGTGTATGTGTCTCATTCCCCTCATGTTAAATGTATCCCCCAATTGACCGCTTTGACCTGGTGAAAAGCAGGATATAAATACAGCTAAATAAATAATAATAAATAAATAAACCATTTCCTAAGACCAGCTGATTGCAACGGCAGCAACATCTGGGGTGCAACAAAGAGCTGCAGCATGCATAGGAAAACAACAAATACTGATAGCCATAAAAACTCTTACAGACAGCAGCCCACACCTTTACCTGCCAGAAAAGCAGGTGCACACAGATATACAAAACAATGTGCAAAATGAGTACACTCCCCCATCTGAGCAAAGTTTTCACAAGCATCTCTGCCTGTTGGCTTCGAGGTGCTGTTGCACTGCTGTGATGACCCTGGCCACAGAGGGGACTTGAACATTCATGCATCCGGTTGGGTGCCATCTGGAACATCTGTGTTTGTCTCACTATCCAGGTATATGCCACTATCTGGATTTCCATTTTATCCAGGAATAATTGCAGCTATGGCGTCACTTTCATCTTTACGTGAATTGTACAATTATTTAAGGAGTGGAGGAGTGGCCTAGTGGTTGGGGCAAGGTACTTCAGGCCAGAAGGTCGGAGGTTCAGATCCCACTAGAGGACAGCAACCTTGGGCCGGAAGGACTGGGGTTTCTAGTCCCACAGGTGCTCCTTGTGGTCTTGGGCAAGCCACTTAACCCTCCATAGCCCATGTTCCCTGTAAAATAGTTATCTCCAAGTTATAATGCCCTGTTCAATGTAATTTCAGTTTGTTCAATGTAAACCGCACTGATGCAGAATAGCGCGATATAGAAGAGAATGTAAATAAAATAAAAATAAATAAATATTCTGGACTATGAGGGTAGCATGAAGGGACATGTATGCAGTGATGCCACTGCTGACCTATCTGGCCATATTCAAACGCTATCCAGGCATATGTTTGCTGGTTGAAAATTCAGGCTCATTTTTGTGCAATTGTAGTTAACCAGTTTTCCAGTTGCTGAACAGCTTGCTGAATATTGACCACATATGAGGTCGTTCTATGGAGCGAATAGCAAGGATGGACGCATGGACTGGACCTCCAACCCATGCTCAGCTCCAAGACCCGATTCTGTTGCCAGCCTCCCTACATGTACACAGTGGTTGTGGGGGAAGCGCTGGATGGGGGCAGTGCTGGGACAGATCAGGGGAGGGGCCATCTGGCGGAACATACAGAGGCAATTCAAGTCAAGCCTCTGTACGTTCCCCTGCACTCCCTTGGACATCCAGGCTATTCCATCCCAATGGTGGAATAAGCCCAGGGGGCTTGATGATTGTACGATGCGCACCCCCGTACCACAGGGCCCTGGCCTCGCCATGACCCTGCAACCACAATCCAGGGCCTGGGAGTCTCCAGTGCCAGCAGGATCGTGGTCTGCAGGGCCGGGATTGCGCATTGGCATTCCAAGCCATCACATAGATGGCCCGTTGCCATGGTGCCAGAACACCACTACTCCCTCACCCCAGCCATGGGGAGCGCCCGGACGTCTATGTCCCCAATTCTGCCATCGCGAGTATGTCCAGGCACCGTAGTGGCAGAATCGGTTACATCTCCAACATGTCCTGTTTCTGGCCAGGCACTGCGAGCGGATGTGCGGGAACCAGAATCAGCCCTTATAATGTTTAAGCTTCTAAATTCAGGTGAATTTTCAGCAGAAAAAAAAACTTAGGCACCTAAGTCTGACTGTTAATAGGGCACAAATTTAGTAGTCTAATATTGATGCATAAATTTAGGCACTCATCTATTTTAATTATCGGACTCTAACATTGTTTCTATTGCTTGTAATATAATTAGCTTTTCTGCAACGCTTTAACTTTACTATGTTGTTGTGCTAATTATTTATAAATGTTCAAAGAGAATAAATGCACCATGGAAGAATGAGCAGATTCCTATTATCACCCTTAAACCTTTCAGACTACTTTTTGAGATCACAAAATTGACTAAATGAGTCATTTGCAATTAAACTCTCATGTTATGGACCTAGTTGTAAAAAAATTAAAATAAATCCTGGATGAAACGGAATGTTCTTTGAATTGCTGGTGTCTGACTGTCGAGTGAAACCTAACAGTAGCTCACTTATTTGACTGCAGCGTAACTACACCCTGCAGGGCCCTCTGTTATAGCTGTGTTCATTACCACAGATTTATAAAATGAGTCTCTGGAATTCTAGGTTCCCCAACAATCATGCAAAAGAAGCAATTTTTCATTATTGATAAAATGTAATGTCATAATGTCATGGCCTTTCAGGTCATCATCTTTGTAAGTCAGCCATGACATTATCACATTCTGTAATGATAACAAATGACCATAATGTTTGCATGTAATTTTCATTAGATATTCCAGAGTTCTAAAATGACCTCAAAGGATGGTTTCCTGCCACCAGTATCTCCTGATGCAATGCAAGGCAGCTAATCTACTGCTATCATCTAGAGTAACAATGAGTTAGAATTCCTTTACAGATAACAATCCTAAAGGAGATATGTCCTTTGATTTAACTGGCAAGGACATCACTCAAACCTGTTTCACACTTTCATTTTAACTTACAGTTTACAGTTTAAATTATTTGTTATACTGCCTTTTGTTTATAAAAATGCAAAGCGGTTTACAGCATTTAACAACAATACCATTCAAATTCTCCCGGTATTTTCATACATACAATTCAACGTATGTTTTTTTTTTATTTGCATTCACATCCTATGTAGTAGTTGTTAGTGGTAACTGGAACCATTCATATTTGTCTGCTCCATTTTTAAATGCACTTAAGCTACTTCAGCCTTTAATACAATCTTTGTTTTTAGGATATTTACAGTGTTGTCAGCAAAGCTTTTTCTGAGGGGGTACTCGGTGGTACTGGCACCTTTTTTATTGCCTGCTAAAATTGACCCTTGCTCCTCTTGTATTAATGAAAGAGCCAGCATATGAGTACCAACATCTTTTTTGCTAGGAAAAATACACTGGTTGTCAGTATTATTTGAAGATACTTCATTTTGAATCATGTACTCCCAAGCAACTGCCAATTTTCCTTTTAATCTTTATTTGGGGACTTTAGTTTCATATTATATTTAATGCAATAGCTGATTGTACATGCGGGAAGCTTGATTTCTAAAAAAAAATGGAAACTGGAAGCAAAAGACTAATCTCCTTACAATATTTTATACAGAAAAACTAATCTCAATGAATATGGCATATACCTTTCTCCATTCTCTTTTACTCAAACCTATGCAGCAGCAAAACCCAGAAAAAAAGTAAGAGTGCAGTGATTCAACAGTTTGTTATTAGCTGATGCATGTACTAGATTGAGAATTGCTGGTCTTTTTCCATTTCTCTATAGCTGTTCATTCTGCGCTAATGGGGAGTGTCTGGCCAGCCCTTCAAAAGAGATCCTGAGCTAAACGGCCTTTGCTTCATGACACCGTTTAAAAAAAAAAAAAGGTTAGCTGAAAATTGCTTGAATAAAGAAGGCACATGGCCAGAAAGCACAACAATTGAGACAACTTGAAAAGTCCTCAGATTTCTCATTTTATTTTTATTATCAGTGGATATATTAAGTCTTCCTGAGAAGAAACTGCAGTATGCTACTGATTCTCCCCAGTTTACATTAGCAGGTTGAATCAGGCCATTTACACAAAAAAATACAAACAATAAAACCAAGCATATCCTACTCTTCTTTGCAGTTGAATGTCATCATATGACTTAAGACCCTTAACCAAGGATAAGGCAAACCACTGTCATCTATTTCCAGTCTCCAAGAGGATGATGGGAAGCCATCCAAGGCTTTTAACCTGCCATATTCAACCTTGCCACAGGAGCGAACAAAGAGGGAACCCTGGATTGTACTCACATTTACACAGTGTCATAAAATGCTTCGAACAGCAAAATCAGTCGGCTACAGACTGTTTCTTCTTTGCATTTCCACTATGTAATGGCCATTAATTTGCATGGATTTACCCCAGAGGGGAGTTGAAAGTGTGTGATGCATCCTGAGGGGGACTGTCTTCCTCACTTGCACATGACTGAGCTATCACAAACCATTTATATGCACATTAAGGGCCTGATCTACCTAAGCTTTCCGCCCCCATAGATGCAAAATGGTAAACAGCTTTTAGTATATCAGTTCTCAGGGGTATTATTCGAAAAGGACTTTTTCCCTCATTCTGTACTTATGGAAAAATCTTTATTTAATAGGACCTTAATTGTGTCATTAGCATATATTAAAGCACAAGGGCAAACTCTTTTGTCAACATGAAAATAGGACTGTATTGTAAAAAAATGTCAATATGCCTGTCAACAAAATGCAGAAACATCTAAAAAGTAGCTTTGTAGTTATAGTGGGTGGTGTTCAATTGGATTTTATGTGAGCAAAGGCCATTATACTGAAGAAAAATGTGGAATTTTGCGACTGAATTTCTCATTCTATTTAATTTCTACTACCACACATTAAGAAATAAAGACAAGGATCATTTTTGTAAAGTAATTCACAGACATCATGGCTTTATATGATTTTTTTACCAATTTACAAGGATTACTTTGAAATCAGGCTTCTGCCTCACTCGCAAAATGATACCATACTCTCTGTTATGATCTTGACGACAGCAGGCGATAGTTTTCCACACATCCAGTTGGCAGCATTAAGAGCATATGATGGACCATACTGGCTCTCAGACCAAAGGTTCATCCAACAGTGGCCCAAGGAAGATCCATTCCTTGTTGTTCACTTCCAGAGATAAACAATGGCTTTCTCAAATCTACATGCTTTAGAAACTTTCTATGCAACCTGTCTAAATCATGTTTAAAACCAGCTATGCTAGCCGCCTGAACCACATCCTCTAGTGACAAATTTCACAATTAATTTCATGTTCAGCGAAAAAAAAATGTCTTCATTTTATATGTACTAACTATTCGTTTTATGGTGCGTCCCCTAGTCTTAGTGCACTCATGTTTTTCTAGACCACTATCATATCCTCTCATCTGGCTCTTCTCAAAGCTGAAGAGCCCTAACCTCTGTAGCCTCTCTTCATAGAAAAGACGTCCCATCTGCTTTATTATTTTTGTTGCCGTTCTCTGTACTTTAGAAAAAGTAGGGTGACCAGAACTGTACATAATAGTCAAAGTGTGGTCATACCATGGATTGATAGAGAAGCATTGTGATAGTCTCTGTTTTACTCTACATTCTTTTCTGAATAATTTCTAACATCTTATGACTTTGACTTTCAAACTTTGGACACATCATGCGAAGAGAGAGATCATTAGAGAAAGGCATCATGCCTGCCAAGGTTGAAGATCCACACAAAAGATGAAGGCCAGCAATGAGATGGATCAATAAAATAACAACAGCTATGGGTACCACTCTATCAACAATGAGTCACCTGACTGAAGACCGAACACAGTTTAGGACAACTATACAGAAAGTCACCATGGGGCTTGTTTACAAAGCCGCGGTAGCGATTCGCGATCGTTATCGGAGCCGTGGCCCCATTGAAATCAAATGGGGCCGCGGCTCCGATAACGATCGCGAACCGCTACCGCGGCTTTGTAAACAAGCCCCCATGAGTCAATACCGACTCGACGGCATTTAACAATAACATTCAAATTCTCCCGGTATTTTCATACATACAATTCAACGTATGTCTTTTTTATTTTGCATTCACATCCTATGTAGTAGTTGTTAGTGGTAACTGGAACCATTCATATTTGTCTGCTCCATTTTTAAATGCACTTAAGCTACTTCAGCCTTTAATACAATCTTTGTTTTTAGGATATTCACAGTGTTGTCAGCAAAGCTTTTTCTGAGAGGGTACTCGGTGGTACTGGCACCTTTTTTATTGCCTGCTAAAATTGACCCTTGGTCCTCTTGTATTAATGAAAGAGCCAGCATATGAGTACCAACATCTTTTTTGCTGGGAAAAAATACACTGGTTGTCAGTATTATTTGAAGATACTTCATTTTGAATCATGTACTCCCAAGCAACTGCCAATTTTCCTTTATAATCTGGTTTAAAAGCTATTCTGTCTCTTCTTTTTCCATTGTTAAAGCAAATTCCGCCAAAACTTAAAATTCAATTGCATACAAAGATGCAAAACAAATATAATCAAAATGCTACACAATAAGAAATAAATATCCCTCAATCTCAGTATCAATAAAAAGGAAGAGATGATATATCATATATCTTTATAATAATAACAGAAGACATCTTTACATTCCACTTGTGATGAGGTAACTAGTACAGAGCCTATGTTATATGAGGAAATGGCTAGCTCAGAGCCTATGGTAATAGGAAAAGAGGAAGAGCTTACCTCACAAACACATAGGCAGCAAACATATTCAGCTTTTAAAAAGCCCAAGTATAGTGGAGAAAACTTTCCATTCACCAAAGGTGATGCGGCAGAAAGCCAAAAGGCTAATCAAGCTCACCTGAGTGGAAGGGCACGTACAACGTGCAGAGAACAGGAGCATAAAAACTACAGGGAAAGCCCAGTAGAGGAGCAAAGGGAGGGGCTGGAGCCAAGGCAGCAAAGGCAGGAGCAGAAGCCAAAGGGTGGAGCAGGCTGTAGCTGCAGAGGAGTCTCCCAAGCCAGAGGGGGCCTCGGTCACTGGAGAGTGAGTAACCAAGAGAAAGGAAGTCCTCTCAACCAGCAGACCTTGCTAGAACCAGGAAGTAAAGGAAGTGTCCCGGTAGCAAGAGGCAGCAGACACAGACTCTCTTCAGAAAGTGATTTCAGCTTGGACCCGGCTACAGAGACGTGGAAGTCTTGGAGAGAAGCCAGCCAAAGCCCAGAGAGAGAAGCTCATTACCCAGGGACAAAAGCTAAATACCCTGTTGTAGCTAGAGGGGAAAAGCCAGGCATTGCCAGCAGAGCAAAGCCCAGTAATTGGGAGGAAAATCCCTATTGGAGAAGGAACCTGAGAGATACAGTTCCTAGCACAGGACTCTTGAAGCCTGTTGATGTAGAGCACTTACCAAATAGAATAACCAGTGTCATTCAAGGGAAGAGCTGTGAGGATTTCAGTTATAAAGATTGTTATGTGCCTCCAAATACAGACTGTGAGCAGATGCAATGGGAAAACCAGGAGTGTGATATAGAACTGGATTCCATGGATTGCACGCTTTGTCTGTCTGATGAAATTACATCCCTATGTTAGCCAGGCAAGCAAGAGTTCTGTGATACCTTGTGCTGGTGAAGAGTTTATTTTCTATACTGTGAAGAAACAGTTTTCTTTTGTGTTCCTTTGTGCTGTTCATAAAGAATCCTATGTGGGGCGGGGAATAAAACCCGAATTATTTCTTTTGCCTTAATTACACGGCTACTGACTATTTCTTTAATAAGGCAACTCACACCTCACGGCCCTAGGCGGGCGCCTAACAGGGCCAAAAAGGGGTGCTGGTGACACACTACAGACCCAACATAAATGTAAACCCCTCTCAAACCTCAGTTATCGGAAGTTCTAGGGGGCACCTAAGTCACATTCTGATTCTTCAACAACTCTTCACAACAGGGCTGGCCCAACCACTAGGCAAACTAGGTGGTCACCTAGGGCAGCAACCTCTGGAAGGCAGCAAAAGCAGGCCATTCAAAGCTAAATAATAGATTTTGACAGTCAGAGGGGGTGTAAAGCTTGAGGTTCATCTAGGGCTCCAACACTTTGGACCAACTCTAGGACTGGCCCTGCTTCCCAAGACTGAATTAATGCTTTTAATAATACATATTCTGTCCCTGCGTGCCTACCCTGGCATCTTCTGGGAAATTTCAAGAAAAAGATCTTCCTAGAGACAAAGCTGTAGGTTTCCACTGAAGAAATACTCACTGAATCTCTTAAGCCCACGAAGGCACATCTGGATAAACATATACTACAAGACCATGGAAGGTAATTAATCGTTCTTTGAAAACAGTCTGTGCTGTGTGTTCAGCTGTATATTAAAAGCCAAATAAAGATAAAGAATTGACAAAATCTAATTATTTTCTGAGACATTCTTAATTATAGCCACCATTGTACCTCTTTTGTTAGTCTCCTGTACAGAAGTCTCCAAAAGGGCTGTTAGATCCTGATTTTATTCAGCATTGTTTCTCCCTCCAAACTCTGCTCTTCCATCCCATCCTTCATGGAGGAGTTTGCACTGGTTAATGAGTTACTTGAGATCACAACAAAAGTACCTGGAATGGAGAATCCTGAACCCAACTTCACTCACTCTCCACCAATATTCTTTTACAGCTTGTCAGACGGGTGCCTGGGTGAGAATGTTCACAGTCTTGGCAAAGGCATATATCAATATGATTTGCAAGGGATTGTGGGAAATGCAGTCCATTCACACCAGACACAGCCGCTCACAATAATTAGTTGTGCTTGAGTGTAAAGCCAATAAGATATTTATTTATGGGGTTATTTCTCCCAACACAGATATGCTTGGTAGCACATAAACAGGATACTTGCTTTCAGTGTTAAACTTAGAAAAACAAAATCAGGAAAACAGCTGAACTTGTCAGGCAATCAAAGCAAAAGAATAAAGACCTGGTTGGTAACAAACTGGTCTTTTCTGTAGGCTTTAGCTAATATTTTCTTAGCAGTGCTTTAATCAACAAACAAAACCCACAAAGAAGGGAAAAACTGTTCTTTTCAGGTTAACTTCTTATATCTTCACACATAGACTCAGAAGTGATTTCCTCAGAGCTCACAAGCAATTAGGTAAGGCTCAATTGCTAGCAGTTACCCAGCTGAAACCCCTTAGCTGGCTTGCTTTCTACTGCGTGGCTCAAATCCTACTCAGGAGCTTTTCTGAGTAGATTAAAGAACAAGTTTGTATTTCTTTGTGATGGTTGTTGTACTTTGTAACAGTAAATTACCAAAGGAGTTTAGACAGAGAGCAATCCATGTATTCACAGCCTGTATCTATAACCTCTCCCCCTTCTTCCACAATCATTGGTTCAGTATCATGGATTGGCACAGAGGAATTTCTCAATGGAGCACTCTCAGGAGAATACTTGTTTCCCTGCTGTCTTTCAAGGGTATAGCAAGGGCATAGATCAGTGTTCATACCTGAGCTTCCATTGCTGTTAGAGTTCCTCTCTAAATAGCCTGGCCAGTATGTAGTCCAGTTCTTATGTCCAGCCTTCCAATCCAGATCCCTGGACACTGGATCTCTCTTCACATACCTTCTGGCACGGGTCCTAGGGTCCCTTCCAAGTGGAGCCGTCTCCCTCACAGGTACCGTCTGGAGATTCCTAGCTCTGCAGCACCACTCCTCTGGTTTTCCCCAGTCCAATGGTGTATGCTGGCCTTTTGAATGTCTCCCAGTATACGTACTGCTCTGGACTCCTTTAGACCTCCCAAATGCTTTTCTCTCTTCTTTCTTCCAAAGGGTTTCTTGCCCTCTCTGTCCGTCCACTCTGGCTTCTGCTTCTGATGATCCTCCACATGATGAAGCTGTCCAAGATCATGAAGATGATTCTCTGTAGAATAAACTCTACCTTTATTCTGCTTAGATGAGTGCTCCACCCTAGCACAGCACAGCTGTGCTGAATCAGGCCCTGCCCTTTGAGATGAGTGCTTGGGGATTACCTCATAGCCCTCCTGATTGAACACACGTTTCCCCACTTCAGCTCCTCTAATGGCTGTTGGAAACCTGGTGCATTCTGGGACTGGTAGTCTTTTATAGAAAAATTCTGTTTTCTTATTTCTACCAGAACTGACAGGTTGCTTGTTCAGAGTCACTTCACCTTTACTATAGCTCCTTCCTGAGCTATGATAAGCTTCCTTATCACAAGCTTCAATAATCCCCCAGATAGCTCTGAAATACCTTCAAAGGGATAACCATAGACACAAGACCATGGCCACATACTATGGTTCTGCCAGACTCTAAAAGCTGACAGCACCTAGGAGAACATCATTCAGACACCAAGGTCACCGTGGGACTCTACTTAACACAGGTGTGGAATTTGAAGACCACTCCTCCTTCTGCCTCCCCTCTGGCTCTGGTGTAGGTTTTAGGGACTCTCCTTCCTCCTATCTCCTTTTTAAATGCTAACCAAGGTGGAACCCAACTGCTAGCACTAAGTTGGAACCCATCCATTCATCATAGGGTGCTCTTTTCTAAAACATCCTCCAGTTCCTAACAAATCTAAAGTCTTATTCCCTTCACCATCATTCCATCTGTTCATTGAGACTCCAGATCCTATGCATTGAATAGGAAACATTTCTGAGATGCTAGCTCAGAGGTTCTAGATTTCAATTTCCTACTTATAAGTCTAAATTTGGATTCCTGATTCTTCTTCCTATTCCTTCCTCTGTTATTGGCACTCACAAATACATTGACAGTTGGCTCCTCCCCAGCATTATTCTCTATGATCCTGTCTAGGTGATGCAAGATTTAATGTGTGCCTTTGAGTCAATGCTGATTTCTGGAGACCCAGCAGCTCCTGGGGTTTTTTTGGCAGTGTGACTGGAAGTAGATTGTCAGGCCTTTCTTCTGAGGGTTAAGTGACTTGCCCAAGGCCACAAGTGAGGATCAAACTCTGGTCTTATTACCAAGCCAGTGCTATAACCATTAGGCTACTCCTCCGTGCCTCACATGAGGTCTATTATCTTTACCGCAGGCAGGCAAGTTACCAAATGATCCTCATGCCCATTGACCATCTAGCTATCTATTTCCTGATGACTGAATCTCCAAATAGAATGGCAATTCCAACTCTTCTCCCTGCTGGGAACATGTACCTGCAGACATATCCTCGGTGTAAGAAGATGCTACTTCACTTAGAGGGCAGATTCTAGTTGCAAAATCATTTCATGCTGCACCAAGATGATGATGTTCTTCCAAATAACCTTGATCCCTCAAAGGAGCACAGGAGTTGCCTTGCTGGAGGTGGGACCTCTATACTATGTCCTTCAACTCCTCCAGATCTGCCACTCTACTCTCTAGGGCAGTGGTTCTTAATCCAGTCTTCTGGGACCCCTAGTCCAGTTGGGTTTTCAGAGTATCCACAATGAATATGCATGAGATAGATTTGCATGCACTACTTCCATTGTATGCAGATCTATCTCATACATATTCATTGTGGATATCCTGAAAACCTGACTAGCATGGTGTCCCAGAGGACTGGGTTGAGAACCACTGCTCTAGAGTTCACACCCATTCTCTAAGAGCCAAAAGCTCTCTATTCTGGAGCAGTCTCCCTCCAGCTGGGAATCATACATATGGCACTTGATGCAAAAAACTAGATAGCTTCCATCCCATTTCTGTACTACTATCTGCATCTTAATGTTGTTGAATTGTTAAAGTAGTTTGGGTAGTGAGGTTACCAAATACAATTTAAAGTCTCATTCATGCTCAGTAAGGATATCCAAAAACCAGAAAGGCTAGGTACACCTCCAGGATGGGTAGAAAATACTGTCCTGGAGGTGTACCTAGCCTTTCTATTTTTTGGATATCCCTATTGAATATGAATGAGACTTTAAATTGTATTAAGTAATCTCATTACCCAAACTACTTTAACAATTCAACAACATTAAGATGCAGACAGTAATACCAAAACAACTTTCTTTATAACATCTAATATTTCTCAGATCTCTTGGATCTCAACTGAGCACTAATCTGCTTACAATGGTTAGGTGGCAATTGTCAGCATAGCCAGAATAATCATCATCACACCTCTGAATATTTCTGTAGGGGTGTTTAGTAATGTGTCTTAACCATACAACCTTCTCCCACCTCTGCATTCTGATCTTTACAACTGCATCTTGTGGCCTTCCAGACTGCAGCCGCACTGGTTCACAACATCTTTGTCACAGCCATTCATCTCTATGGGACGCATTGCAGAGCAGAGCAGAACAGTTTCTAAGTCATAACTGGTATAACGTGGACGTCCGCAGGGCACACACACAATGTACACGGGCCTTTCCTGAATACACATTGCACGTCTCCACTGCTGACCTTGCCCCTGTTCTGCCCACATTCTGAGATCCCCATGCTAGCGCCATGTACGTGTAGATAAACGTCTACACTGCACGTCCAAGGGCTTTTTCCTGTTCTTGAATGACCCCCTATAGGAATAGTCCATTTTAGCAGACTCCCAAAGGAGTACTCTAGGAAATGAGTCAGACCATCTGCGTAAACCAGTGGACAAATGCCACTAATCATGCCTATCAGGCCATTTTCAGTGGCACTATCCATATAATTCTGATAAAAATCATACTGACCACCAAGGCTCTATCCGTATAGTACTGGGGCAGAACATGGATGGAACATAAGAACATAAGAACATAAGATATGCCATACTGGGTCAGACCAAGGTCCATCAAGCCCAGTATTCTGTTTCCAACAGTGGCCAATCTAGGTCATACGTACCTAGCAGTTTCCTCAAGGGACACAGGTTCCACAATGCTTGTATTGGTTCAAGCATTGATATCCTGGGTCCCTTCTTAATAATGGTTTATGGACCTTTCCTCCAGGAACTTGTCCAAACCTTTTTTAAACCCAGCTACACTAACAGCCTTTACTACATCCTCCGGTAACAAATTCCAGAGTTTGATTACACGTTGAGTGAAAAAATATTTTCTTTTATTAGTCTCAAATAGTTTACCCTGTAGCTTCATTGCATGTCCCCTAGTCTTTCTATATTCTGATAAGGTAAACAATCGATCTACGTTTACCCGTTCCACTCCGTTCATTAATTTATAGATTTCTATCATATCTCCCCTCAGCCGTCTCTTTTCCAGGTTAAAGAGCCCCAACCTTTTTAGCCTTTCTTCATAGGAGTAGCCTTCCATCCCCCTTACCATTTTGGTGGCTCTTCTCTGAACCTTTTCTAAAATCGCTATATCCTTTTTAAGATACGGCGACCAGAATTGCACACAATATTCAAGGTGCGGTCTCACCATGGAATGATATAGAGGCATTATAATATCTTTTGTTTTATATTCCATTCCTTTCCTTATCATACCTAGCATTCTATTTGCTCTCTTGGCCGCCGCTGCACACTGGGCCGAGGGTTTTAACATGGTATCCACAATGACGCCTAAATCTTTTTCCTGGGTGGTGGTTCCTAATGTGGAACCTTGCATCGTGTAACCATAGTTTGGGTTGTTCTTCCCTAGGTGCATAACCTTGCACTTCTCCACATTAAATTTCATCTGCCATTTTGATGCCCAGTCTTCCAATTTATCAAGATCCTCTTGAAATTTTCCACAATCCTCCTGGGTTTTAACAACTTTAAATAGTTTTGTGTCATCTGCAAATTTGATAACCTCACTCGTTATTCCACTTTCCAGGTCATTTATGGATATGTCAAAAAGCAGCGGACCCAGCACAGATCCCTGGGGTACACCACTATTCACCTTTCTCCATTGGGAAAATTGGCCATTTAGCCCTACCCTCTGCTTTCTATCTTTTAACCAGTTCCTGATCCACAATAGTACACTGCCTCCTATCCCATGACTCTTTAGTTTTGCCAAAAGTCTCTCATGAGGGACCTTGTCAAAGGCTTTCTGAAAGTCCAGATACACAATATCAACCGACTCACCTTTGTCCACCTGTTTATTCACTCCTTCAAAAAAACATAACAGATTAGTAAGACAAGATCTTCCTTGTCTAAAGCCATGTTGGCTGTCTCCCATTAGGTCGTGACTATCTACATGCTGAGTAATTTTATTCTTTATGATGGCTTCTACCATTTTTCCCGGTACTGATGTCAGGCTCACCGGTCTGTAGTTTCCCGGATCACCCCTCGAACCCTTTTTAAAAATTGGTGTTACATTGGCGATCCTCCAATCCTCAGGTATTAGAGATGATTTTAATGATAGTTCACAGATTACTGATAGCAGGTCTGCAATCTCAAATTTCAGTTCTTTCAATACCCTTGGATGTATACCATCCGGCCCAGGTGATTTGCTACTCTTCAGTTTATCTAATAGTTGTAAGACATCTTCCCGATGTATCGATATTTCCTTCAATTCTTCCACACCTTTAAATACCACTTCAGTCATGGGTAACATCCCTACATCTTCCTCAGTAAAGACCGAAGCAAAGAATTCATTCAGTCTCTCCGCTATCGCCTTGTCGCCTCTTAGTGCTCCTTTAACCCCTTTATCATCTAATGGACCAACTGACTCTCTCACAGGTTTTTTGCTACGAATGTACTTGAAAAGGTCTTTATTTCGCGTTTTTGCTTCCGCAGCAAGCTTCTTCTCAAATTCTCTCTTTGCCTGCCTTATCAATGCCTTGCATTTGACTTGCCAGTGCTTGTGCTGTTTCCAGGTTTCAACGTTTGGCTCTTTTTTCCATTTCCTGAAAGATGCTTTTTTGGCAACAACAGCCTCTCTGACCTCACCTTTAAACCATGCTGGCAGTTTTTTTGGACTTCCTTCCACTTTTCTTAAAGCGTGGAATACAGCTAGTCTGGGCTTCCAAGATAGTATTTTTCAACAACACCCAAGCTTGATGTACGTCTTTAAACTTTGCAACTGCTCCTTTTAGTTTTTTCTTAACTGTTTTCCTCATTTTATCATAGTCTCCCTTTCGAAAGTTAAAGGGTAGTACTGTGGATTTCCTTACTATCCCTCCTCCACTAATTAAATCAAAGGTGATCATGCTATGATCACTATTGCCAAGTGGCCCCAACACCCTTATCTCTTGCACTACATCTGGTGTTCCACTAAGGACTAGGTCTAATATTGCTTCCCCTCTGGTCGGTTCATGAACCAGCTGCTCCAAGAAGCAGTCATTTATTTCATCTAGGAACTTTATCTCCCTAGCATGTCCTGTTGTGACACTGACCCAGTCGATGCCGGGGTAATTGAAATCACCCATTATTATTACTGCGCTGTAACTTTTGCTAGCTTCCTTGATTTCTTTGAGCATTTCATCATCCATTTGTTCATTCTGGCCAGGCGGACGATAGTACACCCCCACTGCCATCGCCTTCCCCTTTTTACATGGAATTTCAATCCATAGAGATTCTACAGCAAATTTTGTTTCTTGCAAAACTTTAATCCTTTCTGACTCAATGCCCTCTCTAACATAGAGTGCAACCCCTCCACCAATTTGATCAGCTCTATCATTACGATATAGTTTGTACCCAGGTATCACAGTGTCCCACTGGTTGTCCTCCTTCCACCATGTCTCTGATATTCCAATCATATCTAACCTCTCGTTTAGTGCTATATATTCTAACTCTCCCATCTTGTTTTGTAGACTTCTAGCATTTGCATACAAGCATTTTAGAGACTGTATTTTATTCATATTAATTTGGCTATTGGAAGACATGGGTAATTTGGGATCTTTAAGCTCTGTCTGCTCCATACTCGAGGGCATTTGGGCTACTTTACTCTTTTTTTGGAACCTCTCTGCTTTTTGTAGTATCCTTCAAGGATACATTCTTCCGAACCATGCGCTCTTGGGCGACTGTCGGCTTTCCCCTATTATCTAGTTTAAAAGCTGCTCTATCTCCTTTTTAAAGGTTAATGCCAGCAGCCTGGTTCCATCCCGGTTAAGGTGAAGCCCATCCCTTCGGAAGAGCCCCTCCTTTCCCCAGAATGTTCCCCAGTTCCTAACAAATCCGAACCCCTAATCTCTGCACCATTGTCTCATCCACGCATTGAGACTCCGGAGCTCTGCCTGCCTTTTGGGTCCTGCGCGTGGAACGGGAAGCATTTCGGAGAACGCTACCCTGGAAGTTCTGGATTTCAACTTCCTACCTAAAAGCCTAAATTTAGCTTCCAGAACCTCCCTACCACATTTTCCTATGTCATTGGTACCGACATGTACCAAGACAGTAGACTCCTCCCCAGCACTATCTAAGACCTTATCTAGGTGGCGTGTGAGGTCCGCTACCTTCGCACCAGGCAGGCATGTTACCAGGCGATACTCACGTCCACCAGCCACCCAGCTATCTACATCCCTAATGATCGAATCACCAACTATAACTGCTGTCCTAACCCTTCCCTCATGGGCACTTGGCCCTGGAGAAACCTCCTCG
Organism: Ichthyophis bannanicus; assembly: GCA_033557465.1. Lineage (NCBI taxonomy): Eukaryota > Metazoa > Chordata > Amphibia > Gymnophiona > Ichthyophiidae > Ichthyophis > Ichthyophis bannanicus. Next base: position 172,087,417 of record CM066043.1, read on the forward strand.
GTGCGAGAGGGGTTTACATCACCTGGAGGACAGGTCCTAGTTACAGGATCACTTCCTGCCACACCAGGGTGATGCTCTCCTGTCACGTGACCTCTCTCCTCCATGGCAACAGGGATGCTGCCAGACTGGAGGTGGGACTTCAGGACTATATCCCTGTAGGTCTCGTCTATGTACCTCTCTGTCTGTCTTATGTTTTCCAAGTCTGCTACTCTAGCCTCTAGAGAACGGACTCGTTCCCTGAGAGCAGAGAGCTCCTTGCACCTAGTGCACACGTAAGACCTCTGACCAGCTGGGAGAAAATCATACATGTGACACTCAATGCAAAAGACTGGAAAGCCCACATCCCGCTGCTGGACTGCTGTCTGCATCTTAGTTTTAAGTTTGTGTTTAGATCTTTAAGTTCTTTATGTACTAAAGGGTGGTATGGATATTTATACCACTAAAACTGTACCTAAGAAGTTTAATATACCTTGTTCACCTGAAGCTTAATTAATCTCAGGTCCTTAGTGTATGACTGATTTGGGTAATGAGGTTCACCTGAGAGCACCTCCTGTCTTTTAAGTTGTGCAAGTACCTATAAAGCTGTGATTATCCCAAGGGAGGGTGGGTGTGGGGAGGGAGGGAGGGATATAACACTTATTAAAAAAAAGGGCTGCTACACAGTACCCTGTCCTGTGCTGCTGAGGTAAGCTATATTCTGATTTGATTTAAATTATAGTTCTTTGCTGCTGCTAGGCTCTAAACTATTATGAAATTTAAACTACAAGCTCTCTGCTGGATTCTAAATTTAACCAGAAAGCTCTCTTCTGTGTTTTAATTTGAAACTAAAAGTACTTTGCTGATGCTAGGCCCTGAGTGACTATGAAATTTAAACTACAGCTCCCTACTGGGTATGAAAGGTAACCAGAAAGTTCTCTTCTGTGTTTTAAATTGAATCTTAAACTGTTGCTACTAGGCCCTGACTGATTTAACAAAAAATAGTGGGTTCACAGATTAATTAGCTTTAAAAGAAAAAAAATTCCTTTCAGAAAAATTCCCAGAAGTATATACTCACAATTTCAGATTTCTCTCCAGAAGTAACAGCCCCCCCTTTCTAGTCCTTCAAGAGTATAGGCTGTCCCTAGAATTGTCTAAATAGTGACAACATTCGACCCGTTATCCAGATAATGGTGCTGCATATTGCTGCAATCCAGATCAATCTAGGTAGTCGCCTAGGGTGGCATCTTCTGGGGGGCAACAAAGAACAGGGCATTCAAAGATAAACAATAGATTGTGACAGCCAGTGGGGCAGAAAGCTTAAAGTTTGCCTAGGGTGCCAACACTTTGAATGAGCTCTGGGGCCAGCCCTGCCAGTGGTCACCACTCTGTCCAGATATTAATTGCTACTCACTATGCAGATAGCAGCACTGAATATCTGGATTTTATTTAACTGCTGAAACTAGCGTTTAAGTAAAATTCCAGTCCTGCCGGTTGAATACTGGTCCATCAGTTTTTATTGTTTCATTAACTGTTCATATCACTGCTCATACTTAATCACAGTTCTGAGTGACATTTTACAATGACTCAAAATTTTGATAAAGGAGAAGATCATGAGAAAAAAAATTGAGCTGTAAAATCCACTGGAAAACCCCTGATAATAAAGTGCCTTTTAATATTACAAGAAGAATACAACCGAGGCCCTTCAAGTTACAGCCTGCGGAAACATTTCTCCCACTTTAATTCTTCTATGTATGTCACTGTGTCCTCTTGCGAGATGTTCATTCTTGAACCAGAATTCAATGAAAAGTTAAAATCCAGCTGTAAAGTCTGATCAATTTTCTTACAAATTGCCAAATTGTGGGTCAGTCACCCAGTGTCACTATTAGGGTAGCACAAGCAGGCTAGTTGCTCACAATACCTTACAAGGAGGGGTGCCAGTGGCTGCAGTAAGTGCCAGCATTGTTCCCTGTGGTGTGCATGTGAGTGGCTGAACAGGGGTCATTAAGTTGCACACACCCATCCAGGCCCCTGGTGGGAGGCTGGGAGTGCCGGCACTCCTGTTCCTGCATTCCATCAGGGCTGGCTTTATGGTCACCTTCCAAACTCATGGGCTAGTACTTTGTGTGGGCTGATATCATCTGAATTAAGGTCAGCATACAGGACGTGTCAGCTCATACAGCTTGAATATGTTTCCAGCATGCTGGCAGGATAGGTATTGATGGGGAGGAGCGGCAGTATCAGTTCTGCTACTAAACAGTTGTTTGCCCAAGGAAGAGACAAGGGGAACATGGGGGGAAGGGATGGGCAGATGCTGGGGAGGGATGGATGGATGAAGAGGCGAGGGAGCGGATCCTGATAACGGGAGTCAGGAGTAAATAAGAGGCTGAGAAGAGAATTCTGCCAAAAAGAGGTAAGGAGTAGATTTTGGACAAGGGAGAAGAGACCAGAAAAAGGATGCTGAAGGCGGGGGATCCTCTTCTGCTCACTCATTCATTTATAAAAGATTTCTATACCATGAAGCAAGCTTCATTCAATATGGTTTACAATAAAATCATAAAATACAACATGGCAGGCAATTTAAATCATCCATGGTGTCAATAATTTAAAATTCCCATCTAAAAACTCATATCCTACTAATAGAAATACTTTTTTCATCCTCCTTCCTCTTTCTACTTTCAATACAAACAAACAAACCTACTGGGGAAACAAATAAAATGTCAACTTCTTGCTAAAACTCATCAACTGTATTTCCTCTCTTAGCTCATCTGGGACCTTATTCCACCATTCCGGGCCAGTGATTCTAAAGGTTGCCACAGCAGGCACTTCCAGAACTAGGAATATAAGACGACAACCTATCCACTAAATATTTTGGTTTCTTTGTTTGCAAAACTTTAAACGTTATCAACAACAATTTAATAAGACAGCATTCCTTCATGGGTAGCGAATGCAATTTGGCAAGTAGTGGTTTGGCCCTTTCCCTCCTATCCACCACTGTAATAACCATCACTGCCATGTTCTCTGCTATTATATGTACCATACAATAATACTCCTACTTAAGCACATAAAAAAAAATCAAAAAAGATTTTTCTCAGGCTCTGTTCTGAAAACCACTTAAATCTGTGGTCTCACTCTATTGCTTGAATGCTTTTTAATTTATTAATTAAAAATATCCTATTTCTATAGGTCAGTCAGTTCATACTCAAGTCTGATCAGTCAAACGCCAAAATATCTCTTTATCCAAAGATATTTCAGACACAATTCTAATTTAAAAGTTAATCTGTATTTAAAATTAAAGCGCAGTCTAAATCAGGAGCTATCTTGTACGTTGCCTGAAATTTTCTCATCCACCTACCTGCAAGGCTGATATATAAAACATTACAATAATTCAAAGTTCCCCCCAATTAGTGCTTAGACCACCATTTTGTAATGCTGACTCATCCGATTAAGGCTTTAACTTACATAAAAGCTGTAACTTTCCCATTGCTTTCCTCACCAACCCTCTAACTTGTTTTCGACCCACACCTTCTCTCCAAAATAACCTCCAAGGATTGCATAGACGCTGCCCATGGTAAATCTAAACCATCTACTTCTGGCTTTACTACTAATTCTCTCTTTAAATCCCTAAAACCTAAACAATCTGTCTTCTTCACTATGTATACCAGCCCACTCTCATCCAGCCACTCATGCCCTTAAGGGTTCAGCTGCCTATCCTTATAATTCCCTCCATAGGCAATAGCAATTATCATTCATCAGCATAGGCATCGAATGGCATGCCACAAGTCATCACTAATTGCCCCACTGCATATGTATAAAAATTAAACAGTAGAGGTGATGGGGTGAACCCTGCAGCACTCTGCATTTCCATTGCCACAACTCTGATCATCTGCCATCAAAACCCCTCTTTTCCAAAAGCAAATTCTATCCACTTGAGCACAACCCCTCCAATACCCAATTACTCACATCAGGTATTGGGTATTGGAGGGCTTGTACTCAAGTGGATACAATGTTATATTTGTAGAGAAAACTCCTTTACCCCAATTCATGCCAAGGTCTAGGAAAAGGAATCAATGAGGAGATGCCATCAACAATTTTTGCCCAAGCTGCCATTTACTGTAGAGCTGGCCTTCTGCTGTAACCTGAAAAGAATGAGGGGAAGGAGATTTTGGATTTAGATAAAAATTTTCCAGTAGTAGCTCAAGGTGAGTTATGTTCAGACACACAGGGTCGGCTCAAGGAGTTGTAACGCCCTGAGCCAACTTTTGCTTTTGTGCCCCCCCGCCCAACTCAGGTTCGATCTTGCAGTGCAAGCTGTGCAAACAGGTACATTTTCAGCCCACTGGCTTTTAAATGCCACCCTTCCCATTTAACTTAATCTGTCCATTCTGTGCCACTATCCATGTGGGGGCCAGTTCAGTTGTAGACATTCTGCCACTGTACGGCTGTGAATGTGCAGCAGTAGCGCCCGATTCTGATCCTGTGGAGACTAGACATGCCCACAAGATCAGAATTGGGTCTACCAGCCTCGACATGAAGGCCGGGCCCCGATTCTGATTGGCTGCATGTCCAGCACCTACCCAGCTAATTCAGCCAGGCTCCTGAATGGAGCCGCAGTGCCATGGCGTCCTGTCGCCATGACTCTGTGGCTCAGATTCAGCAGCTGTAATCACCAGCCACCACCAAAAAGATTCTTTCCCTGCAGTCCAATCCCTGATCTGACCTTCCATGGCCAAGGTCAGGCTACAGGAAACCCTCTCACCTTTCTGTCTCCCCTGGCCTCCTCTGTCCACCCGTGTCCAAGGGGATTTATTCTACCTCTGTGTGACCCCGACGTACAGGGCAAACCTCAAAATCAGCCCTGTATATCCAGGGTCGCAGTCCCGCCTGCCACACGCCTTTGCTCCTCCCCCAACCCACCCCCTCCCACCCACAAACAGAGCTCCCCACATAAGTAGTCCAGACACGCTAAACAGAGACTAGAATGACGCCCATAGTATATAGCATGCTGAATATACAGAAATGATGATATGGTCAATGTATTATCTGTTTAAGCTTCTTCTGATATTCTGCAGACCTATATTAAACATGCAACTTACCTCATTAATGGCTGTCTATTGCCACTATCTGGATAATTTTCTGGCCTACCCTTGCTCCTCCCCTCACATACCCCACAAGTATACAGAAAATATTTGGCCATTTGGCAGTTTAAAAGCCTGATATCTGTACTATATATTTTTTAAAAATACACAATTAGGATAATTATGCATTTGCCAGCAAACGCCTAATTGCCTTTGAACATCAGTCTGATAGGGCATAACTATTCATTCATATGGAACACTTCCAGACTCACCTATAAAACTCTCCCTAAAACAGATACAGAGCAGAAGTAGGGTGTTTCACTTTATATCTCAACATACAAAAAAAAAGTATTCCATTTCTGGTCTCACATCAGTAATAACACCATTAACTCCCTCCATAGCTAGAGATTTCTATCATAACACAAAACCCTACAGATGGACACCCAACATCAGCATCAAGAACTCAAATTGCACCAGCTCTATCTATGAAAATCAGCACTGCAAATATGCTAGAATACCAGTAACTCCCAGCTGGAAAAGAGAACAAGCTGAACTACTAGAGAGAACCTACATGTTAACAGAATCCCTTAGCACGGCTACACTTGGAAAACACAGACCATCACTAATTAAAGGATAAGAAACCACAAAAGACAAAAATTGAAATGGAAACCCCCAAAATTAGTTACTAAGCTGTGAAACATGGAAGAAAGAGGAACAGAAATGAATTTCCTTCGTGGATCCAAGATGGCACTTCCAGATGCCCACGGGTGAGATGCACCTGAAAGTTGTTCTCGCTGCCTGTTCGCTTTAAAGCCTCCTTACCCCTAGCAATGGGGAAGAAGAAAGGGAAGGGGAGATTAGTTCTCATGGACGGCGTCCCTCCTTCAGCTTTCTGGCAAACCATTTGAATGCTTTCGCTGTGCTACCCATATCTCAAGTTTCAACCCCCTCTGCCCTGCCCAGAGGGAATCTCTCAAGCACCTATGACAGGGTTTCTTTTAGCCCTATTATGCAGACTCCACCTCTCAACCTTGGAAGCCTGTCCTTTGCTGGCATTTTGGAGCCTCTGTGGTCCCAAGAAGCTCCACCTGGAGGAACGCTGGCTGCTTTGTCTCCCTGTGAGAGGGGGGGAGTAGGTGGTGGACGAACTGCTGTCCCGGTGAGAACTTTGAAGTACATTGTGGTCAAACGGGGTAAGCTGGCTTTCTATGGAGATGTGGGAGAGATGCAGAGACCTAAGACGGTGACGACAGAGTCTCTGTGGCCTGTAATTCAGGGCTTCAATGCCTCCTTGCAAATTCTATCAAATCAAGTTCTTGGTCATATAAAAGTTCTTTCTTAAGCTGTTTTAGATCACTCTAAGATAATGGAGGATTTGTCTGGGAGAATGGATGTTATGGAATCAATGATGACCACTCAGAAGGTGGTGGCTGAAGTGGTGTTGAAGGACTGTACAATTGCTGCCCGGCATATGGAATACTTGAAAAATCAAGTACGGCACAATAATTTGCACCTACTAAACTTTCCTAAATCCCCTTTGGTCTCATCAGTTGATATGGTCAAGAAATACCTTATTGAATGTTTGGGGAAGGACCCTAGGAATTTACCTCAGTTGGTGAGGGCCCAGTACTTCATGCAGAGTGGAGTCTCCTCCCATCCAGCAGTGCAGGAGAACTCGGTTGCTGCCAACCTGACTGAGTTCCTGGAATCATCACTGGAGGTCATTACCCAGAAGACTAACTTATGCTATATGTATGTCTTGTCTCCCCTTCCCTTATGTTCCATATAAACCTTCAATTTTATTGTAACCTTTAGTTGTATTGTTGACCACTTTGATTGAAGGATAAAGTGGTATACAAATCTGGTTAAATAAATAAACAAATAAATAAATATTGACATTTGCCTTGGAATTTGATTGAAATACAGTTTTTAAATTGCATTTTCGTGCAATGAATAAGCCCTTTTTAGGATCTTGTATACGTATATTTCCTGATATGTCTCGGCACACTCAGAAACGGCAACAGGGATTCCTGGCCTTATGGGCCATGACCCAGTTTCTGAAGATGAAGTTTGTCCTTAGAGTCCCTTGTGTTTGTGCGGTATCTTAAGATGATAAGGTTTCTACGTTTTTGGTTTTTTATCCTAAAATGCTGTCTGATTTTCTTGTGACTAGGGAAGGTATGCAGCTTCTGTCTCCCACATAGCCGCCATAGTTTGGGAATTGAGGAGGTTGACTGGGTGAGGTGTCTTTTGGTATGTTTTGTTCCTGCTCTTTTTTTGCCCTTTAAACTTGGGCCCTCTTTTTCCTTTTACTTGTATTTATTTATTTAGCTGCATTTATATCCCGCTTTTCACCGGGTCAAAGTGGTTGGGGGATACGTTTAACACGAGAGGATTTGAGACACATACACTAATACTTACAGGGAACATGGGCAATGGAGGGTTAAGTGGCTTGCCCAAGACCACAAGGAGCACCTGTGGGACTAGAAACCCCAGTCCTTCCAGCCCAAGGTTGCTGTCCTCCAGTGGGATTTGAACCACCGACCTTCCGGCCTGTGGTACCTTGCCCCAACCACTAGGCCACTCCTCCCTTACTTGTGGGATGTATTAGATGGGGTTTTTTCCTGGTATTGTTGTGGAAGTAACCTTTTTTTCCTGAGTTTGTTTTTCTTCACATTTATTGTGAATTGATATATTGTAAAATTGCATAAATACAAAATGTAAAAAAAGGAAAAGAAATGCATTTCCTCCTATAAAGAACTATAAGAAAAGCACATAACGTGCCTGAATGTAACTCACCTTCATCATCTCCTGGAAAGCTGTGAGCTAACTACTACTAATAAATACATTTTCAAAGCAAAGATTTTATTCTCTTAAAAACTGAAACTCTTGTCTTGTCTGATCATCTTATTTTTCCAGTTGGGATGGTCCCAGTCTCTCTTTTCTACTTTCTCTTGTTGTTTTTTCCTTTTCCAAGATCCCATTTCCATTTTCTGTTTCTTTACACACCCTACCTTCTTCGTCCTTTCCTTTACTACATCTCTCTCTCTCTCTCTCTCTCTCTGACATTGAGCCTTCTATTTCTCTCTGTTCCCTTTTACATAACTATAGCTTCATTCCATTCTTCTTTCTCCTTCCTACAATCTTCATTATTCTTCTTTTCACCATTCACCTACTTACCAACCTTCAATTTCCTAATCTTATTACCATAGTCCTTTCATTCCAAATCTGTCTCATTCCTTTCCAAACATCCTATCCCCCACCCCCATCTTTCACCTACTTCAAGTCTACCATTTCCTCCCTCTGTACTCATCTCCTCCCCAGTCTGTTTTATCACCTTCTGCTTCTCATTCCTTTACTAGCCCCAGTTTATTCATTAACACTTATCATCTCTCTACCTCCAGGCCCTTTCTTATGTCTTACCCCCATCCAGGCTTCCATTTTCACTTTCACATCTCCCATGTCTGCCCTTTTTCACCTGCTTCAAGGAAGACCTGTCCCTTCCTGTGGCTCTCATCCACTGCATAGCACTCTATCCTTTTCAACAGCCCCAAACCCTCTAGGTCCTTCAAACCTCTTCCCCTCCCCATATTTCTGCACTTGGTCTCACAGCCCTACTTATACCCCTCACTCAATCATCTTGTCCACACTGTCCTCTTAATCTCTGATCAACCTCTTGGCCCCAACTATTCCCCCAAGCCATTCCAAGTTCCCAATCCCATCCAAGACCTGAGTCCCCATGTAAAATCCCAATGCCCAGTCTATCTTAGAATCTTTCTGGAGACGTAAAAGGGGTGCTAAGTAAGGATAAAGCCATAGCGGAGAGATTGAAGAATTATTTGCTTCAATCTTTATTGAAGATCTAGGTAAGTAATCCATGCCTGAAGTGGTGTATAAATGTGATGTATCAGAAGAATCAAAAAAAATATTAATAAATCAGGAAGATGTATTACAATTATTTGATAAACTGAAGAGTAGTATATGAGATTGCAGACCTACTATTAGTAATCTATGAACTATCATTAAAATCATCTGTAGTACCTGAAGATTGGAGAATGGCCAGTTTAAAAAGGGTTCTGGGGTGATATGGGAACTACAGACCAGTGAGCCTGACATCAGTACTGGGCAAATGATAGAAACCGTTATAATGAATATAATTATTGAACATGTAGATAGACATGTTTTAATGGGAGAAAACCAACATGGATGGATTTATTTATCTTTTTATTTATTTATTAGCATTTCTATACCGCTTTTTCCAGAAGATCAAATGCCGTTTACATTAAACAACTCTTGAAATGTACAATGAACAGTACAGAATCAATTACATAAAACAGGATAAATTACATAAAACAGTTGAAATATGTACATTAAGAAATGAATATGACTTTGTCTAAAGCTGGGCTAAATTGCAAACTATATAAAGAACATAGTACCCATAGGATGTGATATTATGAATCAAGGATAGCATAATTTAATAATGGTTAGTGTGGATTTTCTACAAATAAAAAGGGGGGGATGCTTGGACTGAGAAGATGAATTCTTAATTATGGATGGTTAGGTGATGTCAGCATTAGTGGGCACACACAGGTTTCCAAAATGCTGTATGAAAAGGTGGGTTTTTAATTTTTTACGGAATGTGGGGAGGTCATGCATTTAGTCAAGGAAAGTTTGATCTTACTAATATGTTATATTTTTTGAAGGTGTGAATAAACAGATAGACAAAGGTGACCAAATTGATATAGTATATCTGGATTTTCAGAAAGCCTTAAACAAGGTCCCTCATGAGAGACTCTTGGTGAAATTAAAATGTCATGGAATTGGAGTCAGTGTAGTATTATGGATCAGGAACTGTTTAAAAGATAGAAAACAGAGAGTAGGGCTAAATGGCCAATTTTCCCAATGGAGAAAGGTGAATAGTGGAGTACCGCAGGGATCCGTGCTGGGCCCACTGCTTTTTAACATATTCATAAATGACCTGGAAATGGGAATAATCAGTGAGGTGATCAAATTTGAAGATGGCACAAAATTATTTAAAGTTGTTAAAACACAAGAGGACCTTGATAAACTGGAAGCCTGGACGACCAAAGGGTAGATGAAATTTAATATGGACAAGTGCAAAGTTATGCTCCTAGGAAAGAACAACCCAATCTTTGGTTACAAGATGGAAGGTACCACCTTAGAAGCCACCATTTAGGAAAAGGATTTAGGTGTCATCGTGGATAATATGTTGAAACCTTCTACCAGTGTGCAACAGCAGCCCAGAAAGCAAATAGAATGCTAGAAATCATAAAGAAAGGAATAGAGAATAAAATCAAGGATATTATAATGCCTCTGTATCGTTCCATGGTGTGACTGCACCTTGAATATTGTGTGCAAATCTGGTCACCATATCTTAAAAAGAATATAGCAGAATTAGAAAAGGTACAGAGAAGAGTAACAAAGTTGGAAAGGGGATAAAAGGATACCCCTATAAGGAGATGCTTAAAAGATTAAGGCTCTTCAACTTGGAAAAGAGGCGGCTGAGGGAGGATATGATAGCGGTCTATAAATTAATGAATGGAGTGGAACGGATAAATGTAGATCGGTTGTTTATGCCATCAAAGAGTAGAAAACCTAGAGGACATGTGATGAAGCTACACTGTAACCCATTTAAGACTAATAAGAGGAAATATTTTTTTTACTCAATGCATAAGCAAATTCTGGAATTCATTACTGGAGGATGTAATAAAAACTGTTAGTGTAGAAGGATTTAAAAAGGTTTGGACATGCTCCTGGAGGAAAGGTCCATAAACCATTATTAAAGAGGACCCGGGAAATCCACTGCTTTCCCCAGGACAAACATTGTGGAACCTCTCTGTTTTTTGCGAACCTGCCAGACAGTTGTGACCTGGTTTGGCCACTGTTGGAAACAGGATACTGGGCTTGATGGACCCAGTATCAGCTTGGTTTGACCCAGTATGGCATTTCTTATGTTCTTATGTTATATTTTTTTCTATCAATCTTACAGTCTCCACCTATCAGATTCCCAGGCTTTTTTACATCCTATGTCTCTAATGCCTGCCCTCCTGCCTCCTACTCCTCTTCCCTAGCCCCCACCCATTTACTTCCTTCTCCAGTATTCAATAACCTTGTCTTTCCTCCTCCTTACCCCAGCATGCATCCTTATACCTCTCTCTCTCAACTTTCCCTTGGTTGACTTAGCTTCTTCCCTACAATATCTGTCCTTTTCTCCCTTCTCAGTCGCCCAGCATCTCCCTTTTTTCCTACTCGAACCCTAGCATTTGCCAGCATTAGACCCCTTTCAATCCCAGGACCCCAGCCCTAGAATCAGCTCCCTTCCAATCTTGGTACGACCGCACCTTGAATATTGTGTGCAATTCTGGTCACCGTATCTTAAAAAGGACATAGCGTTATTAGAAAAAGTACAGAGAAGAGCCACCAAATTGGTGAAGGGGATGGAAGGCTACTCCTATGAAGAGAGGCTAAAAAGGTTAGGGCTCTTTAGCCTGGAAAAGAGACGGCTGAGGGGAGATATGATAGAGGTCTATAAATTAATGAATGGAGTGGAACAGATAAACGTGGATCAATTGTTTACGCTATCAGAATATAGAAAGACTAGGGGACGGGGGGGCGGAGCCTGATGTCCAGCGGGATGGTCGCATAACGCTGAGGCTCCCGAGAGGCCTACTCAGAATCCTGAATTAACACCTCACATTTTGGAATTTCTTCTCTGATCCTGCCGGGGCACATCGGTGAGATGGCGGGGACCAAACCAACGCGCCTGGAATTTGGGTCTCCTGCGGCCTCTCACGGCAAACGTTCCAAAACTGAACCTCCGTCTCCGCAGAAGGGGCCGGCCTTGTGCGAGGGCCCCGAAATGCAGCAGGAAATCCTCGCAGAGATTAGAGGGGTCAAAAACCTTGTGCAGGCAAACGGTGAAGCACTCCGAGCGCTGCGGGACGATTTTGGTGTGCTGCAAAGCAGGCTAGAAGGGCTTTCTTCGCGTCAGGACAAAATGGAGGGCATACTGGACTCCCATGTGGCCCGGTTGTCCAAACTCGACAAAGTTGAACGACAGGTGCGGGCATTGCAGAAAGAGGTGGAAGATGGCAATAATAGAGCGCGCCGCAACAATATACGACTTGTGGGCGTACCGGAGGGAGCGGAATCGGGAGACATGAAAGAGTTTTTATGCAAAATCCTCCCTTCCTTGCTCCAAATCACCTTTACCAAAGATTTGGAGATTGATCGCGCTCATCGTGTACCCACAAGCATAACGCTCAACAGGAAGACCCCGCGGCCTATCATTTTTCGACTATTGCGATATCAACACGTGGAGCAAATTCTAAGTGCCTCTCGGGCAAAGGGCCCTATGGAGTTTGAGAGCCACAAGATCTCCTTCTATCCTGACTTGTCTAAACCCACAGTCGACCGCCGAAAGCGTTTCCTGGAATTCCGGCCGAGGCTTCAACAACTACAAGCACGCTATGGCCTGATGTACCCGGCCAAGCTCCGAGTCACGCTTCACAATCAAACAAGAACATTCGAGGACCCTGATCTACTAGCGGAGTTCTTGGATTCCAAAGAAGCCGACTTGATGCGCTGACTCCCAGAATCTTCTTGCAGGTCTCCTTATATCCGCTGTACCTGCCATATTGGATCTGCCGCAGTCTAGCAAAGAGTCTGGCATGTGCAGTCTATTGCCTTACTCTTGATGGTATCTGTGACCCGACTCCATCTACCCGCAGTAGCCTCGATGAGTATCAGAGACAGTATTAATATGGACTCTGGTGTTTCTTTTCTTTTACATGTCTTCTCTTTCCTCTCCAGGGCCTCCTCCCGCAGACATATGGTCGCCATATTCTTTGGGGGTTTTGCTTCTTCTCTAGGATACGTTGGTACATACTTTTCAATATGGGGTGTATTAGCCAGAATACTCGGTGATTATGACATTGTTGTACAGATCTTGCTTATGTTCTATGTTATCAAGCGCCCTTACTTAAAATGTTTTCTACCAATTGATGGCACCATGTAAGATTTTTTCATTGAACGTAAAAGGCATCAATAATCCGATAAAATGGAAGAAAATCCTAAGCTACCTCAGTCAGGAAGCAGCGGATCTGATTTTTCTCCAAGAAACGCATCTAAATTCGAAGGAAACTCTTAAACTCAATATTAAACCTTACATGGTGGCCGCTTACTCCCCAGCCGTTTCTAAGAAATGTGGGGTTGCCATACTGGTTAGGAAATCTTTGCATGCTACTGTTATTGCGACTAGCTCAGATACAGAAGGTAGATGGTCTAGAGTTCACCTCAAGATAGGTAGCCTAGAAGTTACATGTATAGGCCTTTACGCTCCTAATGTTGATGACCCTGCCTTTTTTGCTACCATTGCTCAGGTTGCGCAGGCTTCTGCTAATACCTCATTGATCATTGGGGGGGATTTCAATCTAGTCCTTGATCCCCTGATTGACAAACAGCCGCCTAGGACGAGTGGTCCCCCCAAGAGTCACGCTACGCTTACCTCCCTGATCAAGGATCTTGCTTTAGTTGATCTATGGAGATTACTGCACCCCAATGAGCTTGACTTCACCTTCTTCTCCTCCCCTCATAAATCTCAGTCTCGCATAGACTTCTTTCTAATCTCAAAACTGTTAGTTCCTCAGGTGGACACTGCAAAGATTCACTCCCAGCATATTTCCGATCATGCTGCCATTTCCTTTCAATTACACACTACTGCACCCCAGGGAAACTCGGGAGCCTGGTTCTTTGATAGAGCCCTGTTAACTCAGCCAGAATTCCAGTCAGAAATTCGAGTAGCCATACAGGATTACTTCCATTTTAATCTACCCCAAGATACTGCGACTTGGGCTTGGTGGGAGGGCTTCAAAGCGGCCATTCGGGCAACGATCACTAGCTATCAAATCCGCTTGCGGAAACAACGTAAACAGCAGCTGCTCATACTAGACCAACAAATAAAAGCAGGCGAACGAGTTCTAACTTTCCGTACTGACCCATGTGTATTAATTCGATTACAGCGTCTCCGTTTTCAATATAATTCAATCCTCTCAACTGCAGCTTCTAAGAGTATAGAGCTTCAACGAGGGACATATTATCGGGAAAATAACCGAGCCGGCCGACTCTTAGCCAATGCCTTGAAAGGTCAAAAAGAAGCCAAACGCGTTGCGGCCCTTCGAGCTCCACAGGGAGGGGGCATAGTGACCACAGACTCCGATATCGTAGAGCTCTTTCGGGATTTCTATACCCGCCTATATCAATCTGAATGTGAGTTCTCGTCAGAGACATTCGAGCGATTGCTCTCTGGCATTCAGCAGCCGACCCTCTCTGAAGATGATAGAGATGCGATGGATGAACCCTTCTCTACTTCAGAGATCCAATCAGCCCTAAAACGAACAGCCTCGGGCCGTGCCGCAGGGCCCGATGGTCTCCCGACCGAATTCTACAGAACGTTCAGTGCAGATTTAGTTCCCTACTTAAAACTCTATTTTACTGCCCTTGCGGTAGATACATCCTCTTTGGGATCCTTTTCTGCAGCTAATGTGGTTGTATTTGAGAAAGAAGGCAGAGACCCGCTACTGACCACCAACTACCGTCCAATCTCCCTACTTAATGCCAACTATAAGATCTTTGCAACGATCTTGGCCTCCCGGCTATCTGACATGATGGCTACCCTAATTCACCCCGACCAATGCGGTTTCATACCCGGCAGATCAACTGCTGACAATGCTCGGACCTTGTGCCATGTGTTATCTAGTGCTGCCAACCTCGACCATCCATGGGTGGGTCTTTCTCTGGATGCCGAAAAAGCCTTTGATCGTCTAGAATGGCCCTTCTTATTTGCAGTTCTCCGATGGTATGGCTTTGGAGAGGGTTTCCTCCGATATCTCCAAGTCATGTACACTCAACCCGTAGCCAGTATTTGTGTAAACGCCATCAAATCTCAGCCATTTAACCTCCAAAGAGGCACGCGTCAAGACTGCCCCCTATCACCAATGCTTTTTTATCTCGCTCTTGAACCCCTAGCCCTCCTTATCAGACAGTCTGCACGTATTTGTGGTGTCCCCTTCAGTCATAGGGAGATTAAACTCTCTGCATATGCCGATGACCTTATGCTCTTCGTTTCCCTCGATTCGGTTCCAGTTGTCTTGGATCTGATTGACGGATACTCACAATTATCGGGCTATAAAATTAACTGGACCAAATCTGTAGCATTCCCACTAAACCGCTGGGTACATGAGGCTGACATGCAGGCCTTTCCCTTCCTTTGGCAATCCCGCATGGTGAAGTATCTTGGGGTCCATTACTGTTCTCCTTTAGAAGACACTATTAGTTTTAATGCCAAAGAGGTAGTCTCCAAAGTCTGTGAACTCACAAATCGTTGGTCTCCCTTATCTCTCACATGGTGGGGCCGCTTAGACACAGTGAAGATGATGATAGTCCCCAAAGTGAACTACATTTTAGAAATGCTGCCATGCTTACTACCGCTACATACTTATAAAGATATTGAGGGCCTCCTCGTCCGTTATCTCTGGCAGGGCAAGCCACCAAGGATAGCTAAACATAAACTGCAGTCTGCAAAGGAACGAGGGGGTACCAGATTTCCTGATTTTCTTAGATATCATCAAGCCTTTTTACTTAAGCAAGGTGCCCGATGGCTAGATACCTCAATAGACCGCCGACCAGTTTGGCTGGACATAGAAGAGGAGCTTAGTAGCCCAATTCCGTTAACCCATCTCCCCGGTATGTCTTATCAAGTAGACACCCGCCATCCACCGATGATTGTCGATACTCTTGCGGCCTTTAACACTCTCATTCTATCACTGGGCCCGAATGTATGTCCTCCGGACGGACTCCCGCTATGGAATAACCCCAGAATTCAAGTCCTAAATAGAACAATAGCCTGGAAACCCTGGTACTCCAGGGGGATCTGGACACCCCAACAGCTTTTCT
Organism: Ichthyophis bannanicus; assembly: GCA_033557465.1. Lineage (NCBI taxonomy): Eukaryota > Metazoa > Chordata > Amphibia > Gymnophiona > Ichthyophiidae > Ichthyophis > Ichthyophis bannanicus. Next base: position 172,103,445 of record CM066043.1, read on the forward strand.
CAACAGCTCGTTGGAAAACCTTTTCGGATTTACAAAAGGAATTTGCGTTACCAGCGAAACACTACTTTCAATTGATGCAGCTTCAACACTGCCTCAAAAGTGCTCGAATCATGCCGCCCTCTGCCCCTACTGAGGATGGGCTATTAGAGATAGTTCACTCCATTAATAGTACACATGGGGTAGCCTCTAATTTCTATAAAATACTCTGTCAGGGTACAGATACGGACACTTTTAGAGCCCAACAAGCCTGGGAGCGCGAACTGCAAACCACTATAACCCCTGTGCAATGGAGCGTTTTCTGGAGTAAAGTAGTGCGGGTTTCCCGGTCTGCCTCTGTTACCCAAACTCTTTTCTTCTTTGCACATAGATGCTTTTATACCCCAGAAAAAATAGCCAAATGGAACCCAAATGCTAGGGACCTGTGTTGGTCTTGCCATACTGCTGTGGGATCCCTCGCTCATGTTATTTATGAATGTCCTCAACTGCAGGTCTATTGGGGGCGGGTCTGGGGTCGTATTCAATCTATCTTGCACTTTCATGAACCTCTTTCTTGGAAGGTCGTGGGACTCCGCTCTGTGGCGGAGGTCCCCTCTCTTCCTAAGAAGGGTCGCTTTCTCCTTGATTTCATGCTAGGTATAGCCATATGCTTAATTACGAGGAATTGGAAGGATAACTCTCGACTTACCGTCAATGAATGGTGGAACCTCGTCTGCTTATATAGTAAATATGAGCAGATACCTCGGAGAGCTATTCCCCATGCCCAAACTCACTCTTGCTTGTCTAAATGGCAGATGCTTAATGATTATGTACAATCTGCTCATTGTTCCAACATGCCTGTATAATGCGCACTCATCATGTTTTAGATCACCGTTAGGTTTTGTAATGCAATAATGTAAGTACACGCCCGCTTCGGGAATGCTTAGTTTTCTAGAGAAGAAGCAGGGGGGAGGGGGGTGGTAGGGGTTTACTTTGGTGTATGTATTACACGTTATGTATTTGTCTTTTAGCTGTATGTCTTCCTTTCCTTTGTTGTTATAAAACGAAAATAAAGAATTTAAAAAAAAAAGAAAGACTAGGGGACATGTAATGAAGCTACAGGGTAAACTATTTAAGACAAATAAGAGAAAATATTTTTTCACTCAACGTGTAATCAAACTCTGGAATCTGTTACCGGAGGATGTGGTAAGGGCTGTTAGTATAGCTGGGTTTAAAAAAGGTTTGGACAAGTTCCTGGAGGAAGGGTCCATAAACCACTATTAAAAAGGGACCCAGGATATCAATGCTTGACCCAGTACAAGCATTGAGGAACCTGTGTCTTTTGGGGATATTGCTAGGTACGTATGACCTAGATTGGCCACTGTTGGAAACAGGATACTGGGCTCGATGGACCTCGGTCTGACCCAGTATGGCATGTCTTATGTTCTTATGTTCTTATCTTAGCCCTTTTCCAGTCCCATCTTCCCAGACCTAGTATCAGCCAATTTCCATCTCCCCCCCCAGCTCCAGTATCAGCCCATTTCCAGTCCCAGCCCCCAGCCCCAAACACATTAAGGGGCCCGTTTCCAGTCCCAGCTCTCATTCTCAGTATCAGTTCATTGCCAGTATCATTCAGCCCATCAGCTCCTGTATCAGCCCATCGCCAGTCCCCCCCAGCCCCAATATCAGCTTATTTCTAGTACCAGTCCTCAACCCCAATAGCCCCCAGCCCCAGTATCAACCCATTTCCAGTCCCAGCCCCTCTTTCCCAGTATCAACCCATTGCCACTATTAGTTAGTCCCCTCCATTTCCAGTATCAGCCCATTGCCAGTATTAGACTGCCCCCTCAGCCCCTGTATCAGCCTGTTCCCAGTTCCCCTAGCATCAATATTAGTTCATTTCCAGTACCATTCCTCAGCCCCAATATCACCCCACCCCCCAGCCCCCGTATCAGCCTACATTCCCAATAACAGCCCATTGCAAGTATTAGTCTGCCTCCAGCCCCTGTATCAGCCCATTTCCAGACCCACGCTCCAGACCCAGTATCATCCCATTTGCAGTCTCACCTCCCCATTCTTAGTATCAGCCCATTGCCAGTGTCAGCCAGCACTCCTGGCCCCTTTATCAGCCCATTTCCAGTCCCCACAGCCCTAATATCAGGCCATTTACAGTGCCAGTCCCCAGACCCAGCATCATTCTGTTTCCAGTCCCAGCCCCTCATTCCATTATCAGCCCATTGCCAGTATGAGTAAGCTCCCCAGTCCCTATATCAGTCTAGTCTCAGGCCCACTCCCCCAGCCCCAATATCAGCCCATTGCCAGTCCCAACCTCCCTAATCCCAGTATCAGCCCATTTTCAGCCCCCCAGCCCAGTTCTTCCTCCCACAGCCCCAGTACCAGCCATCCCTCCTTGCAGCAACACAGCATTTGCTTTTGCTCCTACAGCAGTATTAAACACTAACACAGCTGTGAGAACAAAATCTAATGTTTCCCCAGCTGTACTGAACATTAATTCAGTCATGGAACATTTGCCTTTGCTCCTGTGGCTGTGCTATACTCAAGCCATGGTGCCAATGGCTTGAGTATAGCGCAGCCATGGGAGCAAAAGCAAATGCTTCCACAGATGTGTTAATGTTTAACACAGCTATGGCTGGGGAGGCAGAGTGCAGGCTGACAGAGAGTCAGTGAGGCAGGCTTCCTGCGTCCTTACTGTGGTGTGACCCGAGCCAGTGCATCACTGGCTCACCTCTTAAGCTTGTCCTGCAGACTATCAGCAACACTTCCCTGGTGGCCAGTGGACGCCAGGGCAGGTGGGACACAAAAATATAAGGTTAAGATTGGAGAGTCTTCTGAAGGCCCAAATGGCTCTTGGTCCTTGTAGTTGCTTTAGCTCCAATCTTTAATGAAACAATCAAGCTGAGTGGTGGGAATTAATAAGGCTTTTATTTCCCTTTCTCACAGTGGTTCTAAATAGTGGGTTACAACTTTAAAGCAAATGTCCTTAATGCAGGTAGAAAACAAACTCAGGGTTCAAAGCAAAAACTGTTATACGTCACAGGAATGGAGGAGCTCAAACAAATAAAGAATGCTCTGCTGGCAATTCACCCAATCACAAGTCTGGCAGTGACTCTAAACCTTCAGAAATGCAAAGTGTACAGTCCATCTCTTGGTCAGACAAATCTCCTGTCAGTTCCACTTACATTGGCACGGTATCAGAAAGCTCTGATTCTATATCCCTGGTTTCTTGTAAAACACATTCAGGGGTTTTGTATATTTTCTGTAGCAGCTCCCAATGTCCTTGGCCTAGCCTAGGGTGTCGGCCACTTGCTGTGTTAGGCTTTAAAGTACCCTCTTTCCTTAGAGGCTTTATAGCAGCTTTATCATAGCTTTTACCATTCACAACTTTCTTATTAGGCATACATTTCTCATACCTTGTATGGCAGCAATCCTCAAGTAACCGGCTTTTTTCCACTGCCTGCCTTTCCCAGGCAGCAGCTTGGTGAAATTCTTTTCTATGACGGTTAGGCTTACCCTGTAGCCTTTGACTTCCTTCTCCTGGTGAAGGCCTGCCTCTGTACAAGCCCAGCTTCTGGCTTTCTGACTCAGTGTGGCTTGACTTCTCCAGCTGATTCTTGTTTGGCTTAAGGTTGCAGTTACAGCAGGGCTTTTGCCTCTGAGGGCAAACAGCTCTCGGTTTGGCTTGAGCTGACACCTCCTTAGGTCCTTCCTCAGCTCCTGAGAAATCACCTCTCCCTCCTGGGAATCCTCTAGCACTAGAGTAGTCAGGTTTCCACTTCCACCTCTCTCTCTCGGTGCTGCCAGTGATTCTCCCCTTGCTTCTGCTTGGGCTGCTTCTTCTGCTGGTGCTTCTATCTCCGAGGCTACCGGTACTCCTTCTGCCTCTTCTCCTTCCTCCCTTCCAGTCTTCCACACTCCCCTTATGAAGCCCTCCTGCTTTTGAGGATTGGAAGCTGGTTGGCATTTCCTCGTGACCAGCTGGGCGTGGCTCTTCAGTCTCTCTGAAGACACTCTTGCTTCCTCTAGCTGGTTCCTGGGAATATTGCAAGTCTTTTTCTCTGTGAAAAACACCTTCTTTTCTCTCAACTGGGCTCTCATCAGCCCTCGCTGCATGACAAGACACAGTAGGGGGTCAGTTTACTAACCTGCATTAGCTGCTAAGTGGCAGATAGCATATGGTGTCTGGACACAGTAGCACTTAACGTGGGGCAACTGCAGATAATACCATGAGTGTAGTTTGGGAGGTCAAGGGGGCATTGGTGACAACCAGCCACCCCCCCCCCTCCCCCACCCCTACCACTTCTGCTACCCCTGCATTTTCTGTGCCTGCAGCAGTGGACTGGCCTCTGATTTAAAAAAAAAAGAAAGCCATGGGTGTAAACAGTTCTTGCTAGGAAGACTGGTCTGGTCCTGCCCCTCTCTGACACGTTCTTCATGTCAGAGGAGGAGGGACTAGCTCAGCCTTCCTAGCAAGGAAGTGCTTACACCCACATTTTTTCTTAAATTGAAGGCCAGTCCATGGCTGCTGCTGCAGGCACAGAAAAAGCAGCATCAGCAGCACGGGTGGGGAGGTGGGGGGGTGTGGAAGGATGGAAGGAAATGCTGGGCAGATGGACATAAAGGAGGTTATAGAGTGGCTGGAAGGGAAATGCTGGGCAAATGTTGAACATAAGTGGGGAAGAGGGCAAATGCTAAATTGGAAGTGTTCAAGGCATGACACAGGAATACCTGTTGTACAGGGAGCCTTAGATGGGGGCAGGATGCAGCCGTCTGGGGGCAGGATGGGGCAGTCTGGAGGCAGAGTGAGGGCAGGGCATGGACAGACTATGACCCCAGACATACAGGGCCGATTCTGAGGTCGGCCCTGTACGTCCAGGGCCTTCAATGTAGACAAGGGATCACGACGCGGGACCCAGAGGAGCAGCTGAGTGGGCACAGGGCATTCTCTGCAGCCTGACCCAGGCCTTGGAAGGGATGCCATGAGTTAGCCGGGTATGTGGCCGGGCATGTGGCCGATCAGAATCAGGGCCAGCCTGCACATCCAGGCCGGTAGACCTGATTCTGATCCCGTTGATATGTTTGGCCCCCGCGGGATCAGAATCGGGTGCTACTGCTGCGTGCCCCAATTCTGCCCGGCCGTACAAGGACAGGGCGTGCAGAACGGAATTGGCCTCATAGTGAAGAGGGTGAAAGACAGATGCAGGACACAGGTATGGGTGGTGGACAGATGCTGGACATAGGCTGGAGGGGTTGAGACAGACATGGGGGGATATAAGGGGATAGAGAGCAGATGGTGGCTTTGGGGTGGAGAACAGAGGCTGGACATGGGGTAGGTGCCATAAAGAAATGGAGGGAAGATGCTGAACACAGGGTAGGGGTTCATAGGGGATAAATGGTAGATGCTGGACATGGGGTGGGGGATGTAGACTGGACACAGTAGGTGTGGAGGGCAGATGCTGGACACAAAGTGGAAGAGTAAAGGGCAGATGCTGGACATGGGGTGAGAGAGAGAGGAGATGCTGGGCTTGAGGTAGGGAGAAAGGGGGATGTTGGGCATGGGGTTGGATAAAATAGGGAAATGCTGGACACAGTGAGGGAGAGAGAGGGAATGCTGGACATTGGGGGGATAGGATGAGAAAAAGGGAAGAGGTGCGAGATTGGGGAGAGAGGGAGAGACAAGACAGGGCAGGAGAGAAGGGGATAGGTGCTGAACACAGGGAGGATGGAAGAGAGAAAGAGAAAAATAGTTAAGGACAGGGAAATAAGTGGCCGGGGAAGGATAGAGAGAAGGAGTGAGAGGATTATAAAAAGAGGAAGAGGGAGAACTGGATATAAGAAAGAGAAATGAAATCTGAGTTGATAAAGAGAGAAAAATAAATGGAAGAAAGCAGAATGGGAAAAGATCAGTGCCAGAGATGGATATAGGTTTCGCTCACAGAGCACTAACTGTGTAGCATCAAAAATCGGTGTTACACAGGTAGTGCCATGACCCACCTCCGAAACGCCCCCAATGCTAACCGCATAGCATCGGGGCACATAAGGTTCAAATCAGGCAAGCTTCAAAGGTACTACCCAAGTAGGTGCCTTCGAAAATTCCCTGTTAAGGCATTTACATGGGCAACTAGGGCAGTTACCCAAGTAAATGCCTTCAAAAATCGGGCCCGTTATCTTTATATTTTGCACAGTACAGGGGGAAATGCATCACTGTTTCTATTTCTTGTGTTGCACTGGGTTTCAATTTCATTTTGTCTACATATTTGTACTTTGAGTTTGTTATAATTTATTCTGTACTTGGTGAAGATCCAACTGTGTTGTGCCTATGTGACCATGTGCTCGGTTAGCATGAAGTTTCTATGTAGGATTTGAACTAATCTGGCTTGTTCAGTTTTCTGAATAGGTGTAAGGACGGTGCTTCTATTTTCAGGGTAGGCTGCTTATAGTGTTAATTTTTGAAGCCGGTGTCGTTATAGTATGGTAGGTCTGCTTTATAGGCCATCAGTGACTTTTGTAGGGTTTTGTGTTAGTTCACTATCTGCCTGGTACTGGAGAGGCTGTTAATGAGATGACACCGGAATCAGAGTGTTTTTCTTGTATGTTGGGTTCTATGGTGAACGTCCTAGTTCTGCTCTGCACCTACTGTTGGAAGAGGGGTTTCGATGGACACAAAACAGATGTTCAAAAACAAAAAGAGAGAACAATAGCAGTTTCTAACACCAAAATAAAATTGGTTAAATTATAACTAATTTTATTTTGGGGTAGAAACTGCACTGTGGTTCGCTTTTACTTTTTGTCCCTTGGCATGTAAGCATCTTACATCTTCTTTGTTTTTTGCAGAATATATATTTATAGGGGTCAGTATTTTTTATCTTAAGAGTTCCAGGCTATATAATTAAACAGCTATAATTGTTGCTACATTTTAATTATATAGCCACTGAATGAGAACTTCCGCTCCCTCTGAGTATCTTGGAGCACCAATTCATCCTTCGTCTGTTTCATATACTGCCTTCCTATCCATATGGTGGTGTGTTTTTTTTCTTAATAAAAATAACCATAATGAATATGCAAATGTTGCACATATGCGAATGAATATGCAAATATGTCTCTCCACTCTTTGCCCTCCCAAATGCACCAAAGTATGCCCATGATCTGCACTATTTGTACAAAGCGCATTATCTGCAGGAATGGGCGGGATTAGGGAAGAGAGTGGGGTATGTCTGCAGAACACGGTAACTGGCAGATTTGCAGACAGCATGGGTGTAGATAATACCACCACAATGGGTGGTGGTAGCTGCATCCACAATGCTGCCTGACCACGTTCTCTGCACATTTACAGGCCGATGCAGAAAGCCGGTGCTAGACCCGCACTGAATGGATGCTTAAAGTTCCTGACAATGCATGCATTTTAAGCATTTTAATGTGCAATACAGGAACTATGCAAATGCCCACCATGGTAAACCTGCCCATGCAAATGAGCCACCACAGTGTTAAACAGGGAAAGCAAGCCAAACACATATGCACAAGAAGTCTGCACTAGTTTGGCTTGCTCTCTCCAAGCACCGGTGATTAATTTTGCATTTTTTCCCTCGGTCATCCCTCTGCTTCCTGGCAATTTAAAAACAGTAGAGTTATCTGCACACCTTCTTATGAGAGACTGATGAATGGTACCATACAGAACACCAGAAAACCGGCTTCACTTCAGCTTTATCTTTTTTTTTTTTTTAATGGCATCAGGGGGCTATGCCTGATCATCTGGGGAGAAGATGATCTAGGCATCGGGGAAAGCACCCGGTGCCATCAAAATACTCTCAGGGGCAGCGTTAGAGGTTTACTTCTGCTCAGACCTTGCAATTAAAATTTTGTCGCAATGGACCCAAGATGGCCACATAAGCAGCTGTGTCTCCAGATGCAGATTTCTCACAATGCCAAAGAGAAAGGGGAAGCTTCACAAGGAGCCTCCTGTACTTGCTAAGTCTTCCCCTTTTTTGTAGATTACAAATCCCAATAACGGTCTAGTTGTGCAGAGTAAACTCACGATAACCTCAAACAACTCTGTATTCTAAACTGAAAGTAAGATGTTCTAAACAAAAAGCTGTCAGATTAGATAATAATGAGACAGTATTTTATGGCAGCCCAGTGGTCTCAGTATCTCGGGATATAAGTTGAAAACTGAAACTCATTACCCACGTGTGTCACATCAATGACCACTATCACTCCTGCTGCCTTTTTTTTATATATATATTTTTAAAGTGATGAGTTAAAAATGTCTCTATTAATACGTATCTATAATAATTCGCTTAGCTTTGTTTGATGATGGGTCGTAAACTTCTTTCACACCATTTCTGTTATGGCAACATTAATTCCATCCTTCGCTGAATATGCTCCCAACGCTACCAAGCGCTAAGCGTTTCTCCAGATTAGGGTTCCTCAGGGGAATTGCTAAGCTCTAGAAATAAGATGTAACACAGTGCTGGTGAACTTTACTTTCTTCAAGAACAGTACTCAAAACACTATTTGGTCTCTCGTAAGGAAAAAATTGATATTCTATATGTACTCACTTTTCGATAGTTCATGCCGGCGTTCAAACCGCATTAAAACATGCTGAACTGCGAAGCATTTGTAAAAAGAACGCTTATTATATTATAAAGAGCCAATCATGAATGGGACCTCCTACCAATGAATGGGAATGGGAATTGTGTATATGAGGTCATTGGTAGGAGGTCCCATTCATGATTGGCTCTTTATAATATAATAAGCGCATGCGCGGCGTTCTTTTTGCAAATGCTTCGCAGTTCAGCATGTTTTAATGCGGTTTGAACGCCGGCATGAACTATCGAAAAGTGAGTACATATAGAATATCAATTTTTTCCTTACGAGAGACCAAATAGTGTTTTGAGTACTGTTCTTGAAGAAAGTAAAGTTCACCAGCACTGTGTTACATCTTATTTCTAGAGCTTAGCAATTCCCCTGAGGAACCCTAATCTGGAGAAACGCTTAGCGCTTGGTAGCGTTGGGAGCATATTCAGCGAAGGATGGAATTAATGTTGCCATAACAGAAATGGTGTGAAAGAAGTTTACGACCCATCATCAAACAAAGCTAAGCGAATTATTATAGATACGTATTAATAGAGACATTTTTAACTCATCACTTTAAAAATATATATATAAAAAAAAGGCAGCAGGAGTGATAGTGGTCATTGATGTGACACACGTGGGTAATGAGTTTCAGTTTTCAACTTATACCCCGAGATACTGAGACCACTGGGCTGCCATAAAATACTGTCTCATTATTATCTAATCTGACAGCTTTTTGTTTAGAACATCTTACTTTCAGTTTAGAATACAGAGTTGTTTGAGGTTATCGTAAGTCTTCCCCTTTGCCTATTACCTCAACTCCTGGGCCGATGGATGCATTTTTGCAGTGTTTGGAGGGTCCAATTAAGCATGCTGGCATTTCTTCGGGCTTGGAAGCGTTGGGGCTGGAGAGCTTGGCGTCATCCTCCAGATGTGATCTCATGCAACAGCTGCGTTTGCCTCCTGTACCACTGATTGGTGAGCTCCATGCAGCTATCTCCATTTGCCACCCGCCTGTTTTTGGGAGTGACCAGCATTTGGAAGGAGGCAGATTGGCTGAGATGGTAGCACTGGTGGAATTGGTAGCTTCTTCATCTGCCCTGGTTTCGGGAGGCATTGGATAACGGAAGGAGGTGGAAGGAGAGACACAGAGCGGTACCCCGATTCAGTGCACTGAAGGGGTTTCGGCGGCTGTTGGGTCTGTGACTGGGCTCAACTCAGTTGTCTTCTTAGTGTTTTCCTTGGAGCGACCAACAACATCTATCTGGATGGCGATTTCCTCACTTGGTACAGTACTGGTCCAGCAGATAAATGGTTTGGCAACACAAGTTCATTCTAACTTTAAGACATCTTTGGCTAATACGAAGGAGATTAGTATAGTTAAAGATCTGATAGGGAATTTACAACTTGAGATTCAGAAACATGAGACTTTTTACTCAATAGTTATGAGGGATGTTTCATTTAAAAATGAACTTTTAGAAAATCAAGTACGCTCTATGAATTTGCGATTAGTCAACTTTCCTCGTTCACCATTAGTCTCATCTAGGGATATGCTGAAATTGTATATGCAGGATGTTTTGGGTATCCCACCTGAGTCTCAGCCTCCTCTTGCAAAAGTGTATTACCTTCCAACTCAAAAGAAGGTCAAGGTGGAGACTCAGTCGAGTTTGTTGTCTGTTTTGCAACATGCTGATTTCCTTAATTTATCTAATATTCTGGAATCTTCTGATGCTGAAACAGTGATATCTTCTGCTTTATTGATTTCCTTAGCATTATTGTCTGACTGGGAGTGACTTTTTAAGTTATATTTTAAGAAACGTTCTATTCCATTTAAGGGTTTGTTAGTTGCTATGTATCCGGATTTAGCCCGCAAGACCCAGCAGCAGCAGAGAGATATTCTAGTACTTAAACCTGGGGATTACCAACTGGGGGGGCTACTTTTCTTAAAATTCCCCTGTAAATGTCTTTTACATTTACAGTCTCAAAGTTTTGTTTTTTATGACCCCACTCAGTTGGCAGTTTTAATTAGCTCGCACCTTCTTCATCTATGGAGGGAACCAGTTAGAGTTTGGATATTTGCAATGGTAGTTTTGGGTGTGGATTAAACTGCTTGTTTAATGCTTTCCTTTCATGATTGTTATATTTTGTTTTCCTAATATCTTGGATCTCTTGATTGTTGGGCTATAGGCTTTCGAGTGTATTACATATTTCCTTGTCTGTTTTTCCCTTGATATTGTAATCTTGAACCTATTTCCTTACAAGTATTGTGCTTGGAATTTTTTGTAAAATGCATAAAGATAAACTTAAAAAAAAATTATGTTGCTATGGCTGGTTGTGAAATCATCTACGCCTGTCTCTGCATCAGGCGTAGCCATGATTTGCATACCAGCCCAGCAGATTTAAATAATGAGTAGTCATTTCAATAGGCGTGGCATTAATTGGTCCCTAGTTTTTCCGCTGGCGTTTAAGTCTATTTCCTGCATGGGGAGGATCATAAAAATGTGTTTAAACATGCTTAAACGTGGCGTTATGGGCTCCTAAAGCCCGCACTAGCTTTCTGCATCGGCCTGTTGGTGTGTTATCTGTTGGGAACCTGGTCTGCATTCCCTTAACAGATAACACATGGCTTTTGCAATTAACACAGTGCTATCTGCACTTTTTTGGTGCATTATCTGTAAAAGCCTAATTTGGTTTATTAAACATGCCCCCTAGGTATTTTCCTGCCCCCAGAGGGCTTACATTCTAAATGTGTACCTAGGGCAATGGAAAATTAAGTAGCTTGCTCAAGATCATAAGGAGCAGCAGACGGCTTGGATCCCTGGCTCCCCACTGCTCATCATAAGATCGTAAGATTTGCCATATTGCCTCAGACCAATAGTCCATCAAGCAGTATCCTCTTTCCAAAAGTGGCCAATTCAGGCCACAAGTACCTGGCAAGATCCCAAAATTCTCCAGCAATAAATTTCAGGGCTTAATTACACATTAAGTGAAAAAATATTTTCTTTGATTAGTCTTAAATATACTACTTTGTAGCTGCATTGCATAGTCTTTATAGGCTCGATATTCAAAGGCATTTACACAATTTACAGACCTGTAAACTGCTTAAATGGCGCATAGCGGAATATTCAGCATCAGCAGCGCTAACACGGTTAGTGCCGCTGAATATCCCCGATTTTCTCCACTACACACTCCGATGCTAACCACTTGGCATTGGGGCTTATCGTGAGTATCCTGGGGCATTCCAGGGGTGGCAACAGTTGCTAACTGGGTAGCAGCAATATTGCACCACTGCCCAGTTAGCGGCCTGAGGGTAAAAGATAGGTGCAGCAAATGTTGGCCTATCTTTTACCGATATGAGCTAACCGGGCAGTGGCTCAATATTCTGTGGCTCCTGGAGGCTGTGCGGCAACCCTGGATATTCAATGCCGGGGCCATATATGACCCCGGCATTGAATTCCAGGGTTAAGGTTCAGCGGCGACGGCTATGCACTGTAGAGGTGCATAGCTGTCACTATGGAATATCAGGCCCTATGTTTTTTGAAAGATTAAACAACCAATTCATGGTTTCTCATTCTACTCCACTTATTCTCCTCAATCATACAGTATCTCCTCTCAACAGTCTTTTCTCCAAGCTGAAGAGCCCTAACGTTTTAAGCCTTTCTGTATAAACTTTAGTCATGTTGTTGTCGGCGACTCAGAACTTTGCCAGGTAAAATAGACCATACTGTGCACTGTTCTTTTGATCTCTAGCACCTGTGGGAATTGAAGGCCTGACTGCTATTGAAGTAAAGCCATAAGGAAGGCTATCATATCATTGTCTTCAATGCCGTCTGCTAGCCCGAGAATCCATACATTACAACAATGACTATGATTAGGGATGTCTTCAAAATCAAGTTGCAAATATCAAATTGCTCTGGCATTGTCCTTGATTTGTTGTATATAGATCTCTATTTTATTGAAGTGCTGTTCCATCTGCTCCAGCTGCATATGCAATGCTTGGATCTTAGCAGAAAGGTTATTTAGCTCTGATTTAATGTCCTGGATTAAGCCCATTCGTGACTTTATGAGATCTGAAAGACCCTGATCTCAGCTAAGAGTGTGTTGTCTGGCTGTCCATGAATTTTTGTGGGTGCCATTTTCTCAGGAGTCAACAGGTTGGTCTTATGCCACTTTAGCCCCGAATTCATGACAAATTTGTTGATTTTGAACTCACCATAAACATAAATATACTGTCACAGTTTTGTGGTTGATTGGATATGAATTGGCACAAAGCAACAACTTAGATGAGTGAAAATGATAATAGGGGCAGAAGAGCTTGTATATTAAGCTGCCATCTTGACTGAGTCCAAAGCCACGCCCCCACCTCAACTGATACTTGAAAGAAAGGGTCTGTTCGAACAAGTGGGATCAAGGAGACCAGAGAGTTAGCAAGTGGGAAATTCCTGGCTCAAGGAATTGGCTCCCAGGTTGAAGCCATGCACCTAAGGATCTGGAGGTAGTCCAACATTAATCGGATGACTGATCAAAAAGTGCCCTGAGTGGGCTCAGAAGCATAAAGAACCTCTCTGTCATGAGTAAATTTGATCCAGAAAAGTGTGGAACTGAGACCCCAGGTACACCCAAACCTGGGAAAGAGGCATGCCGCTTTTGGGATAGTTGATCATCAATTCAAACCTTTCCAACCAGTAAATCATCAGGTCTATGCCATCTTTGGATTTCCCCAGAGAGTATAACCAGATCAGCCAGCCATCCAGGAATGGGCAAACCCAGATTCCCTGCTTATACAGAAATGCCACTACCACCACCATTACCTTGGAAAAGGTACAGGGAAATGCGACTAAGTCAAAGGGTAGGACCCAGGCCTAGACCCAGAAATGGAAGCCCAGAACATAACGGCCTAGTGCATAGCAGCAGAGAACCAGCGAAGCTGCTCCTGTATGGGAATGTGAAATTAGGCTGTGGAGAGGTCTAAGGAGGTTCAGACCTCCTCTTGCTTGACTGAAGCAATGACAAACCCGAAAGACCTCATACCGAAATAAGGGACTTAGAATTCAGCAATGACTGCCTGCATGTCCAGGATATGCTAGAAGGAACCTCCTTTCCTGGGCACCACTATGGAGATGAAATAAAACTCCTAACCCTGCCTCATGCAAAGCAAAGGCAAATTAGCTTGCAACTGCAGGAGGCAATGAAGAGTTACCTTGAATGCCACCCACAAGAGCTGGGAGCCACGGGGAAACTCTACTAGAGCATCCCATAAGGGCAATACCATCAGTCAAATAGTTCCATCTTATGTCCCAGGCTGGCTGGAAACAATGACCTTAGGGTTAGAAGGCAGATGCCTCGCAAGAGGAGCTAATATATCTCCAACCATGACTAAAGGTCCCTAGGACTTACTGGTCTCAACTAGAAACAGCTGAAGCCAGACACCAACCAGCTGCACCTCAGGAGGGACTACCAGAACTAATTGACGGGATTATGGCATTAAAGGAGGCACGAAGCAGAAAGACTGCTAGACCACCAGGTTATTTTATTTTATTTTATTTTAATTTGGCGTGGGGGTGGGGTTCAAGGGCCACTAGACCACCAAGTTATTTTATTTTAATGGGGGGTGGGAGGTTCAGGGGCCATGAGAATATCAGGTTATTTTCTTTTAGTGGGGGATGAAGGTACAGGGGCCACTAGACCACCAGATTATTTTAATTTAGTGGGGGTTACAGGGGCTTCTAAACCACCAGGTTGTTTTATTTTACTTTGGAGTGGGGAGTGGGGAGTGGGGGGTGCAGGGGTCACTAGATCACCAGGCTATTTTCTTTTAGTGGAGGGTGGAGGGTACAGGGGCCACTAGACCACCAGGTTGTTTTATTTTACTTTGGAGTGGGGGGTGAGAGGTACAGGGGCCACTAGACCACCAGGTAGTTACTTTCTGTCAGGGCACTGGCCCCCAACAGTATTTTGATGGCATCGGGGGCATTTCTCGATGCCGCAATCATCAAAATACTGTTGAGGCTGATATGCAAATTAGCCACGCGGTGCCCGCAGAGCAAGCCAAACTAGCGCAGACTTCTTGTGTGCATGTGTTTGGCTTGCTCTCCCAGTTTAATACTATGGTGGTTCATTTTCATGCATACGGTTACCGCATCGTTCATTTGCATACCGTATCCTTGTTGCATTGCACATTAAAATGTGAGTATTGTCAGGAAAGTAAAAAAGCTAATTCAGCGTGTGCTTAGCACCAGCTTTTTGCATCGACCTATAAGCTAGCAACTGTTCTGCTGAAAGCTTAAGGCAGCAACTAGAAAAGTATTCATAACAAGAACCTCAACCCTCCAAACCTTAGATCGTTGAGCACAGCGCCTCACCCCAGGGATGGGCCAAAGGCTGATCTGAGTCACCCTGAGGCTAAAGATACAGCTGAGATAGGACCTTAGGGCTCAGGTCAGGGAGTTTCTCCCTGAAACCCTACACATTGTTGCATAGGATCAGGTGGAGAAATGAATGCAGCCAGACACCAGACACAAGAAAGGAGACTCTTCTGCAAAAACATGGATCTTGGAAGTCCTAGCGTACAACCATGGATATCACAGTGTCCTCCTCAGACTTATCTTCTAGACAAAGGACTTCCCTTGAGCCTCTCAGCCAACCCCTGAAAGGATAAGGTGGGGCTTTTGGAAAAACAGATGAACGCCATGGTGACTTGGGGACCTTGACCCTTCTACTGCCCACAAGAGAAGCACTTGAGGGCCAAGATCCCCGGTAGCAGAGGCCTGGACCTCGGAACCCTGATAAGTGGGGTGCTAAGCAACTAGAAGGAACTGAACATAACACATAAGCTGTTCGAGCAACTGCTGCTCCAAGCCAGTGGAAAGGGACCCCTTGGGCCCCAAGGGCTCAAGGGTGAGAGCTGCTAGCCAGAGTCTGAAGTTTCCCTGATCAATGTCCACTGACTCCCAAGAGGACCACCTGTTCCATGGGTCAGAGGGGTATACTGGGTCTGAGGAGGCATCAGCATCAGGATGTGGCCCAAGCCTCCTATACGGAGTCTCAACAATGCCAGAAAAAAGTTGGGCCCTGGCATCCCCATCACAAAGGAGGGAAAGGAGCCCACTGTGGAGCTGGCCTGATGAGGGCCCCATGAGGCATAATACCAAGCAGCGACCATGATAAACATGCTCTGCCTGGCAAAAAAAATAAATAATCCCCCGAAAAAAAATGCAAAGACTGTGAAAAAAAGTAATGGTACAGGGGGTGATAAAAAAACGCTGAAAAAAAACCAGCCCAGGCTACGAAAAGACACAGCCATGGCAAACAGAGAGATTCGAGAAGGGGATTCCATCATCCAACAGGCCAATCGGGGAAACCTGAGCAGGGCTTTCCCAGTTGCCCACACAAGCCTAGGAGGCTCTGCTGCTGAAAGACCTGACTGTTTTGTTTTGTTTTTTATTTGAAAATGCTTTATTAAGCAGCAAAGGAAGTTAAAAACTGCCCCATAGAAAATAATGCATAGAAAAAAAGAACTAGAATTTAAGAAAAAAAAATTATAAAAAATTCCAAAACAACCTTGCAAACAGATAGAAGAACAGCAAGAAGGAAGTGGAGTCTGTTATGATCACTGTCATCAAATGATCCCAACACCACCATCTCTCATACCAGATCTTATTTTCCACTAGGGATTAGGCACAAAATAGTTCCCTTCCATGTCAGTTCCTGAACCAGCTGCTCCATAAAGCAGCCTATTTCATCTGAACACTTTATCTCCCTAGCATGTCCTGATGCGGCATTAACCCAGTTGATACCATGATAATCAAATTCACACCTTATTACTGTGTAGCCATTTTTGTTAGCTCCCTAATTCATGTTAGCATTTCATCATCTATCTGTCATTCTGGCCCGGCAGACAGTAGTATATCTCCACTGCTGTTCCCTTCCCCTTCTCATATGGAATGTCTATCCATAATGATTATACAGTGCATTTTGTTTTATGCAAAACTTTTATCCTGTTTGACTTGATGCCCTCTTTGAAATATAGCACCACCCCTCCACCAATTTGATCTACCCAAACACTGTGATACAATTTATACCTTGGTATCACAGGGTCCCATTGGCTATTCTCCTACCAATCAGTTCTCGGATCTACCATTGATATCTATCTCTTTGTTCAGTGCTATATATTCTAACTCTGTCATCTTATTTTTCAGATTCCTGGCATTTATATAAAGAAATTTCAAAGTAAGTTTTTGTTCATATTGACAACCTGCTTATCAGTTGACAACGGCAATTTGGAATCTTTTAACCATGTCTGCTGTTTAGGCACCTAGGCTATTTTTACCTTTATTGCAACCTTTCTATCGGGATACCCTAACCTCCCTGTTTTAATAGCATCCTTCAGAGATACATTATTCTGAACCATGCACGCCTAGGCAACTTTTGGCTTTTCCCAGTATCTAGTTTAAAAGTAGCTCTATCTCCTTTTTAAAGGTTAGTGCCATCAGCCTGGTTCTACCCTGATTAAGGAAGAGTTCATCCTTCCAGAAAAGGCCCCCTTGTCCCCAAAATGTTGTCCAGTTCCTGACAATCCAAAGCCCTCTTTCCTGCACCATTGTTTCATCCATGCACTGAGATTCCAGAGTTCTGCCTGCCTCTTGGGTTCTGCGCATGGAACAGGAAACATTTCTGAGAATGCTATCATGGAGATCCTGGATTTCAACTTTCTACATAAAAGCCGAAATTTTGTTTCTAGAATCTCACTCCCTTACTTTCATATGTCATTGGTGCCCATATATACCAAGATAGCTGGATTCTCTCTGGCACTATCCTATCTGGTGACTTGGGAGGTCTGCTTCCTTTGCACCAGGAAGGCAAGTGGCCAAGAGATCCTCATGTCCACTAACTACCCAGATATTTATATGGCTAATAATTGAATTGCCAACTAAAACAGACATCCTAGCCCTTCCCTCTTGGGCAGAAGCTCATGGAGAGACATTCTTAGTGCAAGAGGATATTGCATTCCCTGGAGGGGCAAGTTCTGACGACAAAATAATTTCTTGACACAACAAATTTAATGTTCTCCTTCAAGGTGACCTCCTTCAAGGCAGCAGAGAAGCTGCCAAACTGGAAAGGGGACTTTCTACTTTGTCTCTGTGGGTCTCCTCTATATACCTCTGTCTTCACCAGCACCTCCAAGTCTGCTACTCTAGTCTCCAGTGATCATACTCGTTTTCTGAGAGCCAGGAGTTCTTTGCACCAAGTGCACACATATGATCTCTCACCAAATGGATGATAATCATAGAATGGCATGCAAACAAAAGACTAGATAGCCCCCATCTTACTGCTGGACTGATGTTTGTATATTTGTATTAGAGTGATTAGTTGTTTAGAGTTGTTAAGGGAGATGGATACCTAAATCTACATAAAGGACCTTAGGATTATTTTGTATACTTTATGCTATTAATTTTATTTGCTTCCCAATAAACTATTAATTATCTGTTAAGGGGTAATTGATGAAAACAGACTGTGGTATTTACTCTCTCTTAATTGGGATAACTAACTATAAATTAAGGGATGGGCCTGGGATGGGTGAGAGTTGGACTGGGTGTGAGGGAAAAAGACTACCTGTCTTTTCTTTTAAAACCATAAGGGCCTACCAAAATCTAACATAATTTAAATTAAAACCTCTAAATCAAGCAGCTATTTGCCTGCTTAGAGCCCAACTAATCTAACAGAAATTAATTTAAAACCTCTACAAGAAGCTCTACAGCCTGTTTTATTTTAAGAATGTAAGGACCTATCTAAATTGAACAGAAGTTCATTTAAAACCTCTAAAGCAAGCTGAGAACTAGTTGTGCATTTTAACGAAATAAAAAACAGACATTTCCAAATAAACCTACAAGCTCCCTTCTATTCCAAGCTTTAAATCACCAAGTTTACCAGCAAAGTAAAGATCGCTTACCCACAGAGGCTTCTTCCGCTCTCAGCTTTCACTCAGAAAGGCATTAGGCTACTCCTCCGTTCTGAACAGCAACATGGAATTGCTTTGTTTTAATACATTTTGTGGAGGAGTAGCCTAGTGGTTAGAGCAACTGCCTAATACCCAGAAACGCAAGGGTTTGATCCCTACTGGCACACCTTGTGACCTTGGGCAAGTCATTTTACCCTCCCTTGCCTCGAAAGAAAAGACCTGGCAATCTACTTCCAGACATACCTTGCAAAGAACCTAGAACATTGACTTGGCAGCACTTTAAAAGAAAACATATTTTGACTCACCGCAAAACTAAGCTATAAGAATTTACTGTAAGTTCAAATGAACTTTGAATTTTGCACAATGACAAAATAGCAAATAAAAAATGCAGTCACTAGCAGTATAAAACAATTACACATTACAGGCTGCACTTCAAATGATTTCAACTATATTTGAGAAATGTTTTAAAGCAAGAGGTAAAGTCATCTGCTTTCAGCATCCTGGAAGCCCACTGAGATTTCATAACATTGAACCCTACCACTATGCATCTGCACGTTAACATTCTAAACAAAACAAAGCATTTTTTAGTACTGTACTTCTTTGGCTGAGTGGGTGGGCTCAGCAGTGCCATGCAAAGGACCTGCATGCAGTTACTGGATCAGGTGTTCTGTTACTAGATCAGCTGGGACTGAAGATACTGCAGAGGCATCATTCAGAGCCCAAAGGAGAAGGCGATTCTGTCCTTTGTCCGTGGTGATGCCTACTGACCAGTCTTTGGTGCATACATACTGAGCTCTAGAGAGAACCGCAGTCTGTGTCCCATTGCCAAGTACTGTCACTGCAATGGCTGGAGTTAGATGGGGAAGGGATATGCAAATAGGAGAACTAGGCCAGATAGTTACAAAGGTACAATGGCCCAATAAAGACTGATTCCAAATGCATTGGAATCCCTGAGAAGCAAGAATTCTAAAACACAATGAAAGCAATCCACAAATCAATCGGAACATGGAGAATGTGAGAAAACCCAGCCTATAAATTTTTTTAATTCACTATGAGAACCTTCAGCCCCAGTCCTACTTTTAATGTTTTAAATGCTGAGGGGCTTAACCACATGTTAAAGAAATCTCCATAACAGTTGTGACTCTCTCTCGCTTTTCCCCTTCCCCTCTGTCTCCTCTCTCCTTTGCTGCTATGAAAATCATTAAAATGATTTTTGCTTTCATAAAGAACCAGAGATCACGAATTACTCACACTGAATCCTACCACTTCTCCTTTCAGAAATCATGTATTGCTGTCATGCAGCTTTCTCAAAATGCTGCTTAAGCCCTTATTTGAAAGCACTTGTAGTAAGGGTGCTTTGAATCTTTTTAAAGGCTTCTTGGTCAAAGGACTGTAGAATCATTAAAAAGGAAGAAGAAGGAAAGTGACAGAAGGTCAGCATTTTTCTAATGGGTGAAACCCTGAGAGTCATAAGCACCATTGTTTCACGTTTTCCTCTAATGCAAGGGCATTCCTGAAGCTCTTGCATCCTGTCTTTTTCTTACTAGATTCAGCTCATTGTAATAATACATTCATGGAATCCACATTTATTGCACTATAAGTTTACAACCAGCACAGAAAAGCAATGAGTTCAATGTTACACAGCAGGTAGAAAATAGAAAAAAAAGTAAAGCAAAGAACACATTAAAAATTGCTATGAATAAATTTTAATTAAAATAAAATGGCAACAAGCTTGACGAATACCTGGCTTTTCATTATGCAATTTTCTTTCCATTAGCAATACGTACATTTATTCTGATGTTCAACTAACATTCTTTTTTTTTCCCTATATGCATTATGTCAGATTGCTTTCAGTAAAGGCTGTTTTAAGACAATTTACCTCTACCAGTAATGGAGCCAAACAGAACTATGAAGAGTTTCCATGATTTCTAGACAGCAAGCAATAAACTGCATTTTTACCCTCACACTTATTGGCTAACACCCCATCTGGTAACATTTCCACGTCTCTAGGAAAGAAATCAATAGGAATAATCTGTGAGAGCCTCATAGGGTGTATATTTTTTATCACGCTGCTAGCTGGAGATTTTTTTTTCTATCTGCTTACAGCAATAGATTGTTCTGTATGTTAGTGAAAGAAGTCCTGGAAATATTTAAAAGAAAAACTTAATCAGGACTGAGGATAGAATAAAGAGATTCTGAAGATTATTGCACAATCATCCCAGGGCAATTCCTCCTGTTTAGACAATCAAGTGTGACCAGTAGATCTCAAAAAATTTCCAAACCGCCTGCATTTTCAGTGTTGTATAGGAGACACAAGGAAAGACACAAAAATTGCTTAATGCTGTCTAGATTCTTTTTTGCTGAAAGACAAAGATGCACCCTGTTTTCAGTCTGTCCTATAAAGGTAGAGAAATTGTGTCCATATGCTGAAATTTAGAATGGTGTCAATGTTGATTTTTTGTGCAAGGAGGAAAATATGATGCCTGGTTCCTGGTCTTATTTATTGCAGACCTTGTCTGGAATCCAGTATTGAAGCTGTGCTTGATGACTGGCTACCTTGAACTTTTCCACTGATCAATGCTGGAGCTATGGCTGCATGAGAGAATAGCTTTCCAAGGAGAAGCTACACAATAAGCTAAAAAACCTGCTATAAGCCTGTATAGTTAAGCTTAAAGATACACCCTCCCTCCCCCCAAATCAAAGGGTAATGGTGAATAAGCATCAAAAACCAGAATGTTACAAAACGTTGGGCTCTAGTGAGGTCAAAGCCATTTAAAGAAAAAACAATTCTACGCTATGTAAACTAATGAGAGAAAAATTCTGCACCAAAGGGCAGGAAACAGAAAAATGGTACAGCTATTATGCTTCTTTTCAATACAGTGCCCCCAAGAAAGCTTGTTTTTGTCAGGTTTTTTTTCCTATGCAGATTATAACTTCAGAAACACAACCAGTAAAATATTTTTATTTGTCTGAAAATTGAGGTGATTTGAAGCCACACAATCAATATCCATTCATGTTTTTTTTCTTTTTCACTTTGCTGTTGGGGGCTGGATGCACACTGTGAACGAGTATGAGGACTAAAAATCTATAACCTGCAAAACCGAATCAAGTTTGAGCCAGATTCCTAGAAATAAACAGAATGTGGAGCAGTCTAATATTGCAGTACAACCTTCATGGCCTGTTAGCACTCATACACTTAGCTTATGTAAAATTCTTAGGACTCTGTCTTCTAAATTAATTCGCTTGCCGTCTGTGCTCTTTTGCATTTTCCATTATGGAATTTTTGCAGCTATGCCTTATTTTCTAGAAAGGTTAGGCAATTATATATAGGGAGAACAGGCTGACATGAGTTTCTAGACACATTTTACACTAACTTTCGCATTATTCTGATTTATGTAAACTCTTTGGAATTGAAGAGCTATAGCCCTGTGGTGGTTATTTTAGAAGCGATATGCACAATTTGAATGTCTGAAAATGGGCACACAGATGTCCAAATCATGGAGGCTTCACCTCCTGAGGACTCCCTGAATGCTTGGTCAAAGATCAGGGGGAAGGGATTGGTTGCCTGATCTTAACCTTTATCCCTGCCCCTTCAAGCAGGTACTTATTCGTGCCTTGGGGCAGCTGCAAAAGCCAATGCCTAGATTTTTTAAAATCTATATGGATTCCCCTTGTAAGATGAGGAATATATGTCAATACTGTAGGTTCATCTAAGCCACTTCCTGTCATGGCCGGCGCTATCCAGTAAGCTGAGTAACCACAGCAGGAGAGTGCTCCAGGGGGGTGCTGTTGCTAGATGACCCGCCAGCCCTAAGCATGTGCAGGCACGAAGGACCCTGTGCACACCGGACCGGCTTCAGAGGGAGCCAGTGAAACTCGAAGTCTGGCGCCCTGGCTCACTTCTGCACAGCCACAGGAGTGAACAGCAGCATTTTCCTTTACTCTTGCAGCTGGGATAAATCACAACTGCCAGCGCTGCTGGGTGCCTGGAGGTTAAACAGGGCCACTTCCTGTCTCTTGTGCAAGAGACAGGAAGTGGCCCTGTTTAACCTCCTAGCACTCAGTGTTGCCAGTGGTTGCGATCTATCACAGCTACGGGGGTAAAGAAAATGCCGCTGTTTACTCCCATAGCTGTGTGGAGGTGAGCCAGTGCACCAGGCTTCGGGTCTCACCAGCTCCTGCTGAAGCTAGTCAGATGTGAACGGGACCCCTTGTTGTGTGGGGCTATATGTGTGTGGGGAGGGAGAGCCACTGGCACTGTATGAGGACTGGGGGCTAGAACAGGAAATGGGCTAATTTTGGGGGATGGGGAGACTACTATTGAAAGGGAGATAATGCTGGGAGGAACTGGAGGGGGACTGATACTGGGGGTCCAGGACTGGAAGAGTGCTGATGTTGGGGGATAGAAGAACTGGAAGGGAGCTGATGCTGGGAGGGACTGGAAATGGGAGAAGATTGATACTGGGAGGCTAGGACTGGAAATGGGATGATGCTGGGAGATGGGAAGCCTGGAATTGGAAGGGAGATGATGCTGGGAGAGACTGATACTGGGAAGGGGGCTAGGAATGGAATGGGCTGATGCTGGGGGATGGGGGAGTAGAAGGGAGATGATGCTGGGAGGGACTGGGACAGGAGGGGAACTGATACTGGGGGTCTGGAACTGGAAATGGGCTGATGCTGAGAGATGAAGGGACTGGGACTGGAAGGGAGATGATGCTGGGAGGGGCTGGAGCTAGAAGGGAGCTGATGCTTGGAGAGAACTGGAAGGGGGTGGGGCTGAGAAGAAAAAAAAAGAAGCTGGGGAGCGAGGGTGGAGAGGGGGATAGATATTTTATATGGGAGGGAAGAAAAAAGGTCATACAGCAGCAACAGTTGAGAGGGAGGGGCATAGGAATGAATGCTGGGGTTGAAGGAGGAAATGCAGGATTAATGAATATCTGAGAAGGAAATAGCTGGATGGGTGTGCGGAAGGAATGTAGTAGGCAGTATTGGGGAAGGGGAGATGGGGGAGAGCAGGGACTGGGACTTAGGTAGAGACTTTAAAATTGGGTGGGAGAAAAGAAGAAGAGAGAATCTAAGATTGGCTGGGTATGGGGAGAGTAGGTGGAGGCTCAGATGGTGGGCCCAGGAGCTGGCACAACTCACTGTGCAAACTAGTGCAGGCTTCTCGCTGGATGTTTAAGGAATTTCACTTCAAGTTTGTACTGATTCTACCCAGTAATGTGCCTTATAACTCCTGAGGAAGGCAGTGCCAAAACATGGCCATGTTGAGTTTAGGTTCTTTGTACCCCAGCATTGACAATACTATTGAATAAAAGATTCTTTTTGACATACCGTACTCTGGGCTGGTTTTTACACTTATCACATGGTAGTTGTGCTTCATTGTACAACTCACTGTGCATGCAGCTCCGGCATCATGCAGCACCATCCCCAGCTTCATCTTTCTTTCTCTGAGTCAGCAACGTCAGCCAATGCTGCCCATAGCATTCACTTCCAGTGTGTGGGGCCATTCATAGGAAGTGAATGCTACAGGCAGCACTGGCTGCTGTGTGCTGACTCAGAGAAATAAAGATAAAGCTGGGAATGGTGCTACGAGATCTTTCTGCTGCTCATTCGGAAAAAGAAAGAAGATGCCAAGGATGGTGTTGCGCAATATTTTTCTCAGGGGAGGGGGGGGACAGAGATTAGGAGAAAAAGAGAGATGGAATATGCCAGATTGGGGGAAGGAGAGAGATTGAGTGAGAATGGGGAATAATGGGCATGGGAGGACTGGGGTGAGGGTTGAAAAGTAGTAGGTAGATGGAGTTAAAAAGAGGGGGATGGAGGACTGGATAGTAAGAAAGAGTAGTAAAGTCTGAGTGGACAGAAAGAGAGAAAATAAATGGAAGAAAGCTGAAAGGAAAAGATCAATATCTAAGATGGAATGAAGTGAAGAAAACAAAAGAGGAGACAAGAAATGGCAGATGTATCTAGAGTCAAAATAATATCAAATGATATCTGCTCTTAAAACAAAAATCTCAACTAACAAAATCTTATATCACAACCTATACACATTTCACAGGCAAAATGACCTCAGCAAAGCTTATATCCCACAGTTAGTGAAAAATCACCATAGGGAGCAGCATACGCTAACATCACTGGTCAAAATGCCACCATTCAACCACCTATAACTCTATATATACCAAACCTTAAAACACCCCCTAACTACTCTTGGGAAAAACACTTTAAACTGACTTCTAAAACTTCCACCATACAAACATACAACACATACAAACAGCGTCTCAAATTCACACAAATCTGCCAAATTTGCATAACAAGGAGTTATACGGAATTCCACCAATGCTGTAATCTCTCACCTAAAAGAAAGAAAAGTAATTAGGCAAAAGCCAGTGATAACAGCACAGAAGTGCTCCATGTACTTATCTTCTTAACAGCAAGCTGGCACCGCAACGCCCCATCGCAAGCAAAGGTTCCAATGTTTACAAACAGGATCCTAAGGATCTCCAAAAATATGTAGATGTATATACAAAATAGATGTATCTAGAGACCATAGAAAGAGAGCTAAGAGAAGACTGAGGAAAGTAGAAACCTCAGATTGGGATTAGCATGATCAGAGAATAAAATGGTCGGACAACAAAGGTAGAAGAAATAATTTTATTTTCAATCTTTATATTTTATACAGTAGAGGGAAATGCATCTAATTCTATTTCTCTGGTGTTGCGTTGTATTCACAATCTGGCTTCTTGAGGTTGCAATTAAATTTTTATTTACATATTTGTATTTTTAGGTTGTGGTCACTTATTCTGTACTTGGTGAGGGTCTGTGTTTTGAGTGTGTGACCAAGGCCAAGTGTTCTGTTAACATGGAGTTTGTACGTAGGGATCTGTAGTAAGCTGAATTGTTCAGTTTTTCAAATAGGTGTTTGGATGTTCCAGGGCCTGCTGCAGTTTTTACAGTGCTGTTTTTTTTGGGTAGGCTCCTTGTGGAGGGGTGGGGTGTAGCCAGCATTAATAATAATGAAGGAGGGAGCACCGATTTATAGGTTGCAGGGAGGCGCCAGAAACTCTAGCACAGGCCCTGCCCCCTCTCCATACCTTAACCCCCCCCCCCCCCCCGAAATCTGGACATGTGGATCACCACATGTAAATATCGCCTTTCTAAAATAAACCATTTTCACGTGTAGTCCAATCTACATTTGCAAATGCCACTCTATGCTTGGGAATGCTTCTAAAATAATCCCCATAATGTATTTGGATATTGAGAAAGTATTTGATAAAGAGATTCCTTAGCAAACTAAAAATTCATGAGATGGGAGGTGGAGGTGATGTCTTACTGTGGATTACCAACTGATGAAAAGAAAGGACACAAAGAACTGGACTAAATGAACAGTTTCCTCATTAGAAAGGGGTAAACAGTGGAGGACATCAGGGATCTCTGCTGGGACTTGTGTGGTTTAACATATTCTTTAACAATCTGAAAACGGAGCAACAAGTGAACTGATCAAGTCTGCAGATGACACAAAAATATTCAAAAGTAGTTAAAATGCAAATAGACTGGGGGGAACTACAGAAGAACTTTGCCAGACTGGAGAAAAGGGCATCAACATGGCAGATGAACTTCAATATGGAGAAGTGCAAAGTCATACACACTATAGAGGAAAGGACTACAGCCCAGAGATTAGATTAGAAGGGGAAGGAAAGCAAGAAAAATGTTAGAGTGGGGGCAAAAAAGGGAACCCCGAGGGACACCAGAAAGAAGAGGAAAGGAGGACGGGAACCTGGAATCAGAGAGGACCTAAAAAGAGCGCTGTGAGAAGTAAGTGGAGAAGCAATCAAGAACTGCACCATGAAGACTGATGGAATGAAGCCTATGGAGAAGGAAGCAATGATCAACAAGGTTGAAAGCAGAGGAACGATCAAGAGTAACAAGAGTGCCACTACACCTTGGATACTGTGTGCAACAGTCCTCACCGATCTGTCTCTCTCTCTCTCCCTCCCTCCATCTAGTCCACACTATTAGTATCTCTCCCTCTCCTCATCTATTAATGCTGCACAGTTCTTCAATTCTGGTCTCCATCTCATAAATTGGAACTGGAAAAAGTACAGAGAACAAAAATGATAAAGGATACGAGATATGGAAGCTGCTCCCTGCTTCCAAGGTCCTACAGCTGATGCTGGTTACAGAGCTCTTACTCCGGTCTCCATAGCCGCTTCTGATCATACCTCCACCACTGCCAATGCAGGTTCCAATCCCTTTGACCACTTCTTCTGGCCTACAAAGTCACCTCCAATCCCACCCCACTGCTGCTGCTGCTGCTGCTGCTATCACTATCCCATAGCCACTGCTGATCCCACGTCTTCAGCAGTCTCTGTATGCTGCTTGCATGGGTTATAGCAGTATAAAAAGACTTCTTTTCTTCTCTGCATTCTGTGTATCCCCTGTAATGGTCTCATGGACCTCTATTGGTCCATAATCCACAGGTTAGGAACCACTCCTCTAGTGGAAACCTAAGTGCTTGCATAAGCATGTTTGTCTGGCAGGTCGTGGAGGAGGCTTAGGAATATGGATGCTCGGGCAATGGTCACAGTAGAATTGCTGGATATTTAGATTATTATAGAGCTTTTAAGTTTGGTATCAGAAAGGTGGCTACTGGATGGAACTAAGCGATATTCTTGTCTGCTTTTCAACCCAAATGGTGGGGAACAAAGAAAGAAGGCGAAAAAGACAGTCCTACATAAGGAGAAAACCTGTGGGCGGTTACATTCTATAAGAGAAAGTGCACCGCAGCTGCCAAAAAAAGCAAATAGAATGTTCGTGATGCTTTGAAAAGGAATGGAGAACAAAACTGGGAATATCATTGTGCCTCTCTATAGATCCCTGATGCGACTGCACTTGGAGCACTGTGCGCAGTCCTTGTCACACCATCTCAGAAAGAATACAGCAGAACTAGAAAAGGTTCAGAGAAGGGTGATAAAAAAGGAATGGAGCACCTCTCTTGTGAAGAAAGGTTCTATAGCTTAGGACTAAAATACTTGGAAAAGAGATATTTGAGAGGGGATATGATAGAAGTTTATAAAATCATGAGTGGGATAGAATGGTTAAATAGTGTGGTGATGAGAGTGACCAGGAAAGAATGGAAATAGAAGAAAATGGTACTTGTGCCTTTAAAACTACTGACAGCCAAGCTTTGCACAGAGGAAGAAAAACTACTTTGAAAAAAAGTCAAGCCAAGCCATGCCCTAGCTCTGACGAGGAGGCAGGCTTGCTTACTGATTACGAGCACACGTGCAAAGAGAAAGGTGTGGCAGGAAAGAAACAGGTTTTTAAACCCGTCTCCAAACAGAGCACGAAGGAGAAGAGGAGAGAGAGCACACAGAGCTTACAGAGTTCACAGAGGAGTTCTCAGCGTGCAAGGAGGAGTTCCCAGAAGGAAGAAAGTTCCCAGGGGGAAGAAAGTTCCCAGGAGGAAGGAGCTCAGAGAGTAAGGAGAGCTGAGAGCCACGACGAGGCTGACTTCCAGTTGCTGAAGGCTGAAAGCAGAGAAGGAAGCACTCCATATCTGAGAAAAACTCCCAGACCTAAAGCCAGCAGACGGTTAGTTGGAAAGACTACAAGCCAGCTAGAACAGGTACCTCTGTCCAATATCCAAGACCCTATGCTAAAAGGTCCAACTGCTAGAAGGTGGGTGGATATGTTCCTTTGGGGAAAGAACCATAACCCAGCCACAAGCAGGGCAGTAAATGTGAACACAGTAGAGACTTTAAAGCAGGGGTCTCAAACTCAAATTGCTTTGAGGGCCGAATGAGGACTTGTAAAGTAACCCGGGGGCCGCATAAGACGCGGGGCCTCATTTGCATAAGGGGCCTCATTTGCATAAATATTTGCATAATGTTACCATGCACTAACTTTTAGTAAACATGCCTCTTTAATGAGTGCATGGATAAAGAAAGACTAAAAAATTTAGAAACAGGAAGACAATAATTAAACTGGGAACCCCAAAAGCCAAACTTGGAATGTACAACAACACTGTAGAAATAAAACTATAAATTAATTTCCTCTTGTACTAAACAAAGCGCAAACATTAATGATGCACATTTCCCAGAGCTGACATATTCCAGTTAATAAATTCAAAATAAAGAGATATTTTTCTACCTTTTGTGCATTTTTTTTCAGTTGCAATTGTTCCAGCCACTTTCTTCTGGTTTCTTCATGTCTTCTGCTAACTCTCCATCGTCTGCTGTCCATTTGCCCTTTCTTCTCTCCTAGTTTTTTTTCCATTCTCTCTCTACATCTGCTTTAACATACTAATCTTTCTCCTTTTTCTCTTTCCTCATTCCTATTTCATCCACTCAAATTTTACCCCTCCATCCTCAATCCCCACTTACTCTCCCAATACCTGGCCAATTGTAGATTTGTCTTCTCTCCCAGACAAAATATTTTTTCCCCTCTCCATTTCACTTTCCCAGCTCCATCCCATTCTAATCCTCCCCCAACATCAGCTCCCTTCTAGTTCCAGCCCCACCCAGCATACGCTCCCTTCTAGTCCCTGCATCAGTCCATTTCCAATCCTAGCCCCCCATCAGCCCATTTCCAATCCTAGCCCCCCATCAGCCCATTTCCAATCCTAGCCCCCCATCAGCCCATTTCCAATCCTAGCTCCCTCCCCTCACAGCCCATTTCCATTCCAAGCCCCCTCCCCATCAGCCATTTGCAGTTCAAGCCCCCCTTCCAATCAGCCCACCTCCAGTCCTAACCCCCATCTGCCCATTTCCAGTCCAAGCCCCCACCATAGCCCATTACCAGTCATAACCCCCCCTGCCAATAGCCCACTTCCAGCCCTAACCCCCATTACCACATTTCAGTCAGCCCCTCCATAGCTCATTACCAGTCCTAACTCCCCCCATCAGCCCACTTCCATTCCTTCCTAACCCCCACCTGCCCATTTCCAGTCCTAGCCCCCACCATAGCCCATTACCAGTCATACCCCCCCTGCCATTAGCCCATTTCCAGTCATAAACCCCCCCCCCGCCAATAGCCCATTTCCAGTCATAACCCCCCCTGCCAATAGCCCATTTCCAGTCATATAGCCCATTTCCAGTCATAACCCCCCTGCCAATAGCCCATTTCCAGTCATAACCCCCCCTGCCAATAGCCCATTTCCAGTCCTACACGCCCCCTGCCAATAGCCCATTTCCAGTACTACACCCCCCCTGCCAATAGCCCACTTACAGTCATAACCCCCCTTGCCAATAGCCCATTTCCAGTCCTACACCCCCCCCTGCCAATAGCCCATTTCCAGTCCTACACCCCCCCTGCCAATAGCCCATTTCCAGTCCTACACCCCCCCTGCCAATAGCCCACTTCCAGTCATAACCCCCCTTGCCAATAGCCCATTTCCTGTCCTACCCCCCCCTGCCAATAGCCCATTTCCAGTCCTACACCCCCCCCTGCCAATAGCCCATTTCCAGTACTAAAACCCCCCCCTGCCAATAGCCCATTTCCAGTCCTACCCCCCCCCCCCTCCGGGTAAATAAAAAAAACACCTGGCTTCTTCTGCTGCTGCTGCAGCAGAAAATCAGCTGTCCCGCGGCCCCTTCCTCTCTGCCCGGAGATCCCTCATTGTGCTTCATCAGCGTGTGCTTCTTAAGCCGCGAAGAGAGTATTTCCCTCTCGCGCGGCTTAAGCCTATTCACTTGTCAAGCCTCGCGAGAGGGGAATACTCTCTTCGCGGCTTGAAAAGCACACGCTGATGGAGCACAATGAAGGATCTCCGGGCAGAGAGGAAGGTACCGCAGCACAGCTGATTTTGCTGCTTGAGCAGCAGAAGCCCGTTTTAAAAAAAAAATTGACAGTCGATTCTGCCGCTGCCACGGCGGCAACGGCAGAAGCAAGGCTTTTTTTATTTCCCTCCGTCGCGGGCCGCACAACCTTCTCTCGCGGGCCGCATGCGGCCCGCGGACCGCGTGTTTGAGACCCCTGCTTTAAAGCAAGCATTAGAGGGAGGGAAAGCTCACTCCTCGAATGTAAATGTTCATGACCAGAAACAGAAGTTATGGAATGAGTTTTATGAATTCCTACAAGCCAGAAAGTTTGAAGAAGCTGTTGAGTCCAGAGATAAGCCAGCTGTAGTACCAGAACCCATGCAGATTGATTGCTGTGAGTCCCAATCCATTCCAGAGGACTCTCTAATGGATTGCTCTCTTTGTTTCAAAGAAGCTTGAAAAACCTGTAAGCAGGGTTAAAAGAAGGTTTTGAAAAAAAAGAAAATTACCTTTGCTGAAATTGCTTATAAGGCTGTGCTGTGTTTTGCTTTATTGAAGATAACAGTTTTTGTTAAAGAGACTTGTGCTCAGTTTACCTTCAGTTCCAGTTTCCTTACTTTACTCTTGTGTTATTGGAGAAGTATCCATTGTGTTTGTGTGCCTGAACTTTAATGTGTTTGGAAATCCACAAAATAAATATTCTTGTTTGCCTCAACCAACGGTTGCACAACTACAGTTTGTCTTTGAATGTGAATTATCAACTACAAGTCCCAGGGTGCTTTGCTGACGACAAAGAATAAAGTTGCATTTAAGGACAGACAAAAGGCAGCCCATAGCTGTAAGCCATAGGCCCAGGCTAGGGTCCCACAATAGGGAACCTGTTGTTTAACTTTTCAAACACTAAAACAAGAGGACACTTCATGAAATAAGTAACCAGAAAATTGAAAACAAATTGCATCATATTTCTGCACTGCTGAGCAAATCTCTTTTCACACTTAGATTAATCAGTTCTATTGTCAAATTTTGATATGAAAACTATATGCACATTAATTTATATATTAGTACTGACTCGCCAAGATGAATGTAATTCTTTGGTGTTCCATGGTAACAATTAAACGCCTGCAAATCATTCAAAATATGACTGTAAAATTAATCTACAATGCTAAACACCAGGGCATGTTTACTAAGCCCCAAAATAGTAGCATGGGTTTGGGCCACATTACTTGCACGAGACACTGCTCTAAATGCAGAGGGTCAGAGACAGCCATACCCCTGAATTTAGTGCTGCTCAAGTATTAATACCACTGCGGGGATCTACTCCTGCCACTCATTGTGCTGGCAGTAGTTGCTCCTTGCCAAGTACTGGCAGCATGTGCTTTCAATCGAAAGAGGCTCTCCTCTTGTGCATTTATGCCATGGAGATATTTAAACATCTCTATCATATCTCCTCTATTCCGTCTTTCCTCTAACTTGTACATATTAAGATCCTTAAGCCTTCCTCATATGCTTTATGCTCATATGCTTAAGTCTGTCCTCATATGCTTTATAACCATATAAGTCTTTGGTGCGACCTCATTTGGAGTATTGTGTGAAGTCCTGGAGACCGCACCTTCAAAAGGATATAAAGAGGTTGGAGTTGGTGCAGAGGGTGGCTACTAAAATGGTTAGAATCACCATTTATATTTTTGAGATAAATGGCAGGCTTGAGATTGGATGGTAAGATTTTAGATCAGACGTGTTTGACATGTTACCTTTGAGGATTGGTCATATGATGGCTTGCTTTAGTACCTTTGGCAGGTGTCCTTGCTGTAGGGACTCCTTCACGATTTTGTGTAGGTGGTGGCTTAGTTGGTCCTTGGAGGCCTTGATCCATTCCACTGGGCATGGGTCAGCTGGTGAGGTTGTCATGTTGAGGGTGCTCACAATGTCTTCCATCTGCTGTTTTGTTGGAATAGAGAAGTCATTCCAGGTTTGGTGAGATTGTTTGCAGGTCTGGGACTCCATCGTTGTTGGGTCAAGTTCTTCGGTGGGCATGGCATGAGCTGGAGTTGTGTTCTTGTTTATCATGTAGTTTGCGAATTCCTGTGGGTCTATTTGGTGTCCACTGTGGAGCGGGGTGTCTTTTGTGAGTTGTTGCACTATGTCGAATAATTCTCTTGGTTTGTTGGCTGCTTTCAGGATTAAGTTGTTGTGGTGGTGTTGCTTGTGGTTGTTGATCAGGTTGTTGTAGGTTTGTTGTTCGGTTCTGTATTGGAGTGCTGTCTCCGGTGACTTGGTGCGTCTCCATTTTCTTTCTAGCCTTCTGAGCGTGCGTTTTGATTCCCGAATCTCATTTGAGTACCAGGGAGCACTGTTTTTTCTTTGGGTGTGTGTCTTTTCCTTGTTCGTCGCTGATGTAGCTTTGGATATGGTGGAGTTCCATTTGTTTATGGTTTCGTCTAACCTATTGCAGTCTTGTTATATTTATGACGTTATGTCCTGTAGGAAGTTCTCTTTATTGTAGGTTTTGAATCTTCTTGTTTTGGTTTCTCTTTCAGCTTGCTGCGAGATAATCCAGATATTTTAGGAGTCCGCATGGGAAGCTATGAATTCAAATTCTCTGCCTTTTCGGACGATTTGTTGGTCCATCTTACCGAGCCAGCTGGTTCCTTACAAGCTCTCCTCACTGAAATCGATAGTTTTGGACTTTTCTCAGGCTATAAACTGAATCTAGATATGTCAGAAGTGATGGCAATCCAGGAAATTACACGTAGGATATAGTAGGGAGCATTCCCGCTTAAATAGGTGCAGACTTCATTCCGGTACTTAGGAGTTACCATCCCTGTGGATTTGGGAGATCTATATAGTTCTAATGTGGGACCCTAATGTCACAGACTGCGCAGCTATTGGGGAGGTGGCAGGACTTGCCCCTATCACTGGGAGGTAGGATAGCCCTCTTTAAGATGTCACTTTTTCCAAAGTGGCTTTATATTTTCCAGATGCTGCCGATCTGGCTCCTCCGCAAAGATCTTGTTAAACTAGAACGCCTGACATCTACGTTTTTGTGGCAAGGGAAACATGTGCGAATAACATTGCAGGCCCTAAAGGGATCATGGTTTCGGGGTGGACTGGGTGTATCGGATCTCCAGGACTATAATCTAGCATGTTTGTTGCACCACTTGAAGGATTGGATTTTTGATACCGAGGAATATACACATTTGGGCTGTGACTGAGCCCTGGTTGCACGCTGCGCTATGTAATGCATGCACCTCTAAGTAGGCTGACCCCCTAGGCAAGGAGCTCCCCAACTGTCCATGTGATTCAGCAAGTCTGCCACTGGATTTGTTGTCGTCTGGGCCATTCTTATTCGCAATCAGTCTATCTGCCTTTATACGGGAATTTTGACTTCTTCCCGGGGATGTCCTCCATGCGTCTTTACCAGTGGCGACATAAGAGAATTCTGTCTCTGGACCAAGCTCTAAGTACTGACGGGGTGATCCTATCATTTGAAGATCTCCATATACAATTTAATCTGAGCAGGGGAGACCATTTTTTTATTACCAACTGAGAAGCTACATTCAGGGCTTAGACAAGGATAACACAGGTACACTAAAAAAAAAATTTTTAAACTGCCTCTAATGTTTCGATTGATTTTTACGTTTTTTGGTGCGCTGAATCCAAATCTGGTAACCAATTTGCTCCATCACGTACAGATTTTTGCTACATTGGGTTAGCAGTTTGAGGTGAACGTTTCAGATTGAGTGCGATCGAGATAAAAGTTTCTTGGATGAATTCTTTATACTAATTGTTTAGTAGTTATTCAAATAAGAATAAAGAAAATTGTAACAAGGCAGCACATAAGAATAGAGTAATGTCAACAAAACACACTGTGATGGTAGCAAAATTGTCTGCACTTAAAACAGCCACATACATGTGCACAAACATTGAGCATATAAGAGCGAGGTTAGACACAAAGCAAAGCAAAGAAATGTGCAAAAAATGTTGTACAGGTATGTATGTAAGAATAGAAAACGCAAACCGCACCATTGCAATACATGAAGACAAACACCCGATGGTGTGAAAATAAAATTCTAATAAATGAGATCCGACACTGTGGTAATAACTAGCAAATTTTTATTTCGAAGTTTAGTAAAAACACGATATTTGTCAACACAGTTTAGATTTTAAAGTCATTCTTGGGTCAATCAATCTCCTGGTGGGCCCGTTTCTTCTTCCCCCGAATGCTTCTCTTGGTGCGCTGCTTGGCGTATTTTTCATCTGGGGTTTCCCGCAGCAGCAACCAGCAGAAATCAGCCATCATAGTGGTGTTCCATCTTCCTTGGTACCTTCTCTCTGCGTCCTTGATGTCCTGGTGAAACATGTCACCTTGTTCTTCACTGTACGCCCCCAGGTTTTCGGGAAAGTAGTTCACATGGGAGTGCAAGAAATGGACTTTCAGGCTCATGTTACAGCCTTGTTCTTTGAAGGCATTGAGCATCCTGGCAACAATATCCTTATAGTTCTCATCCCGCCTGTTCCCCAAGAATTTGAGAACAACATCCTTGAAGGAATCCCAGGCTTCTTTTTCCTTCTCAGACATCATTTCAGCGAATGCTCCATCTGAAATGAGTTTCCTTATATCAGGGCCAACAAACACTCCTTCCTTTAGCTTTGCTTCAGAAAGTCGGGGGAACTTTGAGCAAAGGTACCGAAAGCACTCACCATCTTTTGGAAGGGACTTGATGAATTGCTTAATGAGACCCAACTTAATGTGGAGAGGTGGTAATAAAATTTTATCACGAGGTACCAAGCTCTCATGAAGAACATTTTTCTCACCGGGTCTCAAATACTCCCGAATTGGCCAGTCTTTTTTCCCCCAGTGTAGGTCGCGGGCCCGGCTATCCCACAAGCAAAGGAAGCAGGGATATTTGGTGAAACCGGATTGCTGCCCTAATAGCATGGATAGAATTTTAAAGTCTCCACAAATCATCCACTTATGCTCATCATAACGAATCTTCTGAAGAATCAGGGCCAAATTCTCGTATTTTTCTTGGAGAATAACAGAGTGAGCAATAGGAACTGAAGCGAATGTGTTGCCATTATGAAGAAGAACACCTTTTATGCTGTCTTTTGACGAATCAATGAACAGCCGCCATTCAGCAGGATCATACTTGAGTTTAAACTTTTCCATCACTCCGTATATATCGTTGCTAAATACCAAATCTTCCTCTTTGCTGAAATACTTCAAAAATTGTGTCTCGCGGTTGCGGTACCAATAAAAAGTTGTTCCTGGTGACAATAGATTTTTCTGTTTAAGCCGAGAACCTAGCAGTTGGGCAGCATCTTTTGGGAGTCCTAAATCCCGGACTAAATCATTCAATTCAGCTTGAGAGAAAAGTTCAGGTTTCGGATCTGGTTCAGTTTCAAACTTCGTTGCTATGAGGCATAGGCCTAATTGCTGAGGAAAGGTTGGAGTAACTTATTACGTTCTTATTTTTTAAGTTGTATCCCTTCACAATGCAAGAGCAAAAATAGCAGTCACTGCTGTGGTCTCTTTGTTCACGCCACATCATAGGTATTCCAAAACGAAATGCTTGTTTTTTACCTTTCATCCATAAGCGTAGATCTTCCTCACATGTCTTGCACACTTTGTGAGGAGCCCACGGTTTGTCTTGATCGCCTAACTTCAAACCGAAATAGGCGAAATATACTTTTTTAATAAATGCAGAAATGTTCCTCTGCCGCTTTTTCACGGTATATTCCCCACAAATAAAACAAAAACTGTCCGGAGAGTTGACGCAACCTCTGGCTCTGTGAGCCATCACAAATACACAGCACTGCAAACTACAACTGTAGTGAACCACTTCGGAATAAAGCTGGATTACGACTGAGCAAACAAAAGGTAATAATGAACTTGCAAGAAACTGAAATTTGACAGGAACATTCATGTCGCAACCACCGTGTTTGAGCGAGCGAACGAGGCGAAGCGAACAGGAAAGAACATGCGCCAGCACGAGTACTGGATTTAGCCCCCTGCCTCCCAATTGTCCTGTTAATGTATAAAATGAATACAAAACACTCTAAAATATCATGAGGGAGTGTTTCTAGTTAGTTAACCATTACAACCTCTATTTTGGGCCAAGAAAATAAACTGCAGTCGGCTAAAAAGAAATTATGTGAACATTCCTTATATGGGTAAGAAATCTAATTTTGCAAGAAAACGTGATGTGATGGAACATTTTGGCTATTTTTCCTGGATTCAGCACCCCAAAATCTATAGGAATCAGTTGCAAAACTGGAGGCAGTTTTTTGGTAGTGTACCTGTGTAATCTATCGAGCGAGTTCTGCACAGAACTCGAAGACAACTTCTTGTGTGAAGAATCCAGCCAATATGGGTAGCTAGAGTGCAATCTTCCTTTGCGACTCACATTTCTTGAACTTCTTGTTACCACCTAGCTGAAATGTGGAATGCCGACACTGGCATGACTCTCACAGGTGAAGCCATAAGGAAACTTGTTGGTGCGATTCCGAGATTTATGGCTATGGTTTCTTTATGGGATATGGAATACCGTATAATTAAGAGGACATATTTCTCTCCGGGCCGGCTGTGTACGATTGGATATAGTGGGTAGATCCACTGCCCTTAGTGCATTTGTTGTGGTCCTGCACCTACATACAAGAATACTGGCGTCAGTTTCACTCTTTTGCTGAGTCTGTCCTCAACCAGAGGTGGAGCTTGGTACCACAGTACGCCCTTCTCCATGTAATGGAGGGAGTAGAGGTTGCGGGCCACAGTCAATGATGCTGGTTGAAACTGGCATGGTCTTTGGCCTCATGGTTTATTCTTATGAGTTGGAGGAAACCGATCCTCCGAGCTACTGGCAATGGTGAAATGCTCTGCACCGGCACATGCAAATTGACGAACTGTGGGCCAGGGCCGAGTTCCGGTGGGTACCTCGCTTTCATGAAGTGTGGGATGATTATGTGCAGTTGTTACCCCCACACTGCTGTAGTTACATTTGGAATGACCTAGTATTGACTGGGATATCTGTGGGGAATAGGGGAGGGTAGGGGTGGGGAAGGAAGAGGGTAGGAGTAAGCGACAGAGTGCGTAAGGAGCTCCACTCTCTGTCTAAGGAATAGACTTAGGTCAATTTACTACCCCTGGGGTAGAATGCTAGGTATGATAAGGAAAGGAATGGAAAATAAAACAAAAGATATTATAATGCCTCTATATCGTTCCATGGTGAGACCACACCTTGAATATTGTGTGCAATTCTGGTCGCCGTATCTTAAAAAGGATATAGCGATTTTAGAAAAGGTTCAGAGAAGAGCCACCAAAATGGTAAAGGGGATGGAAGGATACTCCTATGAAGAAAGGCTAAAAAGGTTAGGGTCTTTAACCTGGAAAAGAGACGGCTGAGGGGAGATATGATAGAACTCTATAAATTAATGAACGGAGTGGAACAGGTAAACGTAGATTGATTGTTTACCTTATCAGAATATAGAAAGACTAGGGGACATGCAATGAAGCTACAGGGTAAACTATTTAAGACTAATAAAAGAAAATATTTTTTCACTCAACATGTAATCAAACTCTGGAATTTGTTACCGGAGGATGTAGTAAAGGCTGTTAGTGTAGCTGGGTTTAAAAAAGGTTTGGACAAGTTCCTGGAGGAAAGGTCCATAAACCATTATTAAGAAGGGACCCAGGATATCAATGCTTGACCCAGTACAAGCATGGTGGAACCTGTGTCTCTTGGGGAAACTGCTAGGTACGTATGACCTAGCTTGGCCACTGTTGGAAACAGGATACTGGGCTTGATGGTCTGACCCAGTATGGCATATCTTATGTTCTTATGGGGAGGGAAGAGACCATGGTGAATTCAGGAAGGGGGGAAGTGACGGCTGTAGAGTGAGAGTAGAGGGTGGGGGTGGAGGGAA
This sequence comes from Ichthyophis bannanicus, assembly GCA_033557465.1. Lineage (NCBI taxonomy): Eukaryota > Metazoa > Chordata > Amphibia > Gymnophiona > Ichthyophiidae > Ichthyophis > Ichthyophis bannanicus. The sequence goes on from CM066043.1 coordinate 172,141,653, forward strand.
AAACACACAAAATTGTTGAACGAATTATATTGCATTATGTAACATAGAAACATAGAAACATGACAACAGAAAAAGACCACATGGCCTATCTAATCTGTCCTTCCATATCAACCACTCCAACAGTCCCCTTTTTTCCTTTAGAGATCCTCTGTGTGTCCCATGCTTCTTTGAATTCAAAGCAGTTTGCTGTCATCCCATAGTCTCTTATTCTAAAGCATCTTTCCTAGTAAAAGATGCCCTACTGATATTGTTGGCAAGATGTTCTTTTCTTTACAAGTCTGGTCTTGCCTAAATCCTTTAAATTTATTGCAAGAAGGTAGCACAAAGTAGCATTGCTGCACATAAACATTTAAAATGAGGTGAAAAGCAGGTATTATCTAGACCTACAAATAATCCTAGCACCCAAAACTAAATGCTCTCACAGTTATTTTAATTGCTTATTTTTCATTTAGTAATCTAGGAATCCATGTTTCCCTTATTTCTACTTGGTCAATAAAATGAGGCAGGGAAATTAAATTACAGTACGATTACTTCATAAGCATGCTTGCTCATCTCTCCGTTATGTATGCAAGCACTGCAGAGATAGCGAGAGATTATATATGTCCCAGTGGTATTCGGTGCAATATTGTGCAATGCTGATTGAAATGTGTGCTGCCTAGTCCCTCTAGTTTAATTTAGAACAATTAGAGTTCAGAAGTACATGAGCTTGCAAAGCACATAACAAACAATGACTGCGGCATATACTGCAAATCAATCCATAGTAAAACACCCTGAAAATCCCTGCTAACAGAATGAAGCTGAGCCCGATGCACAGTACTTAGCACAATCACCTACTTGTCTCAGCAGCAACAAGATCAGATCTCCTTTTCTGTTATGTAAAGCTTCCTGGACAATTGCTTTTTCTACCAGGCCTCGCATCTAACTTAATTTGGTGCCTTTCGAGGAAAATGAAAGAGAGACAGCCGCTAATTCAGCACTTAAATTTAAGATAAGCTCCTCCCTCTAGCTACTAAGAAAAGCCGAGGTTTGCATTCTCCATTCCACTTTACAAGGCTCGTCTGTAATCGTGCGCTGGGACTGTAGACACTAAGCAAATTAAGCTACATTATACGATGCCCTAAATTATACGCATGTTCACACACACACACACAAAACAAAGATTGTAGCCTGAGTACATGTCAGATAATCATTTTTATAAGATTTGCTTTTCAAACATTCATTTTATAACACTGACAGGTGTCATCAAATCCAAGAAAGATGATGAATAACTATTCCATTCTGTCACCTCGGGCAATGATGCAAAAAAAAAATTACAAATGTCGATCTTGTTATCAGATATTTAAATTCCAGAAAGAGCATGACATTTCTAGTGAGATTCTTCTTAGACGGAATAAATTTGACAGGAATTTGTATTTGAAGCAACTCCTTACACATTCATTCTGTAAGACTGTAAATTTTACAGTAGAAATTACTATTATTACTACTACTTAACATTTGTATAGTGCTACAAGGTGTATGCAACGCTGTACACATGAGCGACAGTCTCTGCTTAATAGATCGTACAATCAGTGCACGTCAGAAACACAACAAAGAGGGCACTAGAGATGGTCTTGACACATATGGGTGATAAATAGGAGAAAAAAGGGTTAGCATTACCATGCAGAAGTAAGCATGGTTCCCATATTTGTAACTTATTTACATTCAGATAAAAACTTGAATTATTGATTTAATAAGAGTTTGTGCAAATCCTTTATTTCAAACACATGGAGACCCTTTTACTAAAGCCTACTGTGCAGTTAACGCACATTTTAGCGTGTGGCAGCTATAAGCGTGGAATCCGTGGTAACTATTAGCATGCAGATATGACAGCTATCGCACTCTGAAACACACATTAATTGCCCATCGTGCAAAAGGATGGCGAATGGGTAGGGTATGGGTGAAAAGTAGGGGTGGAGAGTACATTGCAGTTAGTGTGTGGGTACATATTTCATGCTCACTGTCAATGTGACAATTAGCACGACTGAGCTAAACAACACCTCTATGGGTGACATTCAGGGCATTAGGGTATAATTCTTGTGCTGACAAGGACAATTTGGGTATGCCCCCGACAGCACACAACTGTGGCACTTACAACATGTTAAGGTTTGCTCTCCACATGCGTTAAGTGCAGACCCTTGCCAATGCTTTAGTTAAAGAGACCTTTATTTCATATAGTTAACTCAGGGACAGACCATTCACTGGGAAGACTAGGTGCCTACCTAGGGTGGCAAACCTCAGGGGCATCATCACAGCCCCTCCACATACTTCAAGACAATGGCCACTGTCAGCACCACAGTAGACCTTGAAGCACTCATTGCCTGCCACACATGCCCCCTTTGATACAAACTTCCTGTCAGAGAGAGTAGGAGCAGAAGCCTATGAGTGTGCAAGCATGCATAGGTGCTTCATGGCCCACCATAGTTGTCTTGAAGTATGTGGAGAGCCCACAATGCCCCCCTGCCCCCCAAAGGTCTTCTGATGTCTTTGACTTGGGTGAAGGAGAAGGGAAGGGAAGGGAAGAGGAGATGCTTGACACCTTGGGAGGGGAGATGTTGGATTATGTGGGGTAGTGTAGGGGGTAAGATAGAGAAGGGAAGGTGCTTGGAATATGGGAGTGTAAGACCTGGGGATCCAGGGGAGGCAGGAACCTGAGCCACTTGTGAGGCACAGGACTGTGGGAGGGGGGAGGTGCAGGACTGAAGGTTCACCTGAGGCAGCAGATACCCTTGGACCATCCCTGCTCATGCCTTTTCATTGTTAGCTCAAGATAAGTTGCATTCAGATACACTAGGTTTTTCCCTACCCCCAGGGGACTTAGTCTAAGCCTGTACCTGAGGCACTGGAGGGTTAAGTGACTTGCCTGGTTCTCAATCCACTGCTCTAATCAATAGGCTATTCCTCTACAATAGAAAGAGTAAGCAGAAAAGGAAGACAACTGCAGACTAGCTGGGCCAGTTGGTCTTTGTTTACGATCAGCTCCTATGCTGTAAGGTGGTTTCTTACAGTCTAGGCTGAGGCAAAGAAACATGCTTCCAGAAGCAAATGACAGTCCTAGACTACATTGTAGCCATCTATTCCATGGCCATTGGAATGGGTAAATGAAACATTATACTAACAGTAGTTACCGTGCAGCCTTTTGATCAACATTAATAGACATGTCTTTACAAAGGGGTAGCTGGCTTCATCATTGGAAGAAATCTGTCTCTCTTTCTGTTACCAACCAGATATTCAAGCCCACAGAACTTGCCCAGGTACCAATCAACCCAGCAATGGTCTGATATGACCATTTGATATATCTATATTCTAGAGCAAATTGCATACTCCTTAAGGAACTAACAAACAAACCAAATGTTACTTGGAGAAAAAGCTAACTAACACGCAGGCCGATGCAGAACACTAGGGTGGGCTTTACGAGCCCATAATACCATGTTTAAGCACATTTTAATATCCTTTTAAATGCAGGAAATTGACGTAAACGCAGATGGAAAAACTAGCGCCCAATTAATGCCACCCGTATTTAAATCTATTTCAATGAATCTTGATTATTCAAATGTATTTTAATCAGCTGAGCTGGTATGCAAATCATGGCTACGCCTGATGCAGAGACAGGCTTAGAGGATTTTGTAAGAAGCCATAGCGCCAAAATGTTTACTGCAGGGTCTAAGTGGAAGTAAAATACTGGAAGGGGCTTGCTGACCAAAAGAATCCCTGGTGCCCAGTCCCCCATTTCCTTCCCCCCCCCCCCCACTCCGATAGTACAAGACAAAGAGCTTGTCTTCTGCAGCTCTGCGAACGTGTTAAAGGAAATTGGCTGGTCGTGCTCCCTGTAGCCAGCAATAGGCCCTTATGAGCATTTCTGTAGGGGAACCTCTAAGTTTTCATATTAATCTCATTTTGGTAGTCTTTCTTAAACAGTAAAAAAAAATGCAAAATAGCCACCGTTGCCAGGAGAGCGAGCCAGACTAGTGCAGACTTCTTGACTTGTTCTCCCAGATTAACGCTGCAGTGGCTCATTTGCATGCGCAGGGTTACCACCATGAGCATTTGCATACCCTAACTTTCCTGCATCGCACGTTAAAATGTGTGCATTGCCAGAAATATTAAAAAATCGATCCAGCGCAGGTCTATCATCAGCTTTCTGCATCGGCCTGACTGTCAGCTGAAGTTGTTCATCTACACTAGAGGTTCCCAACTCCAGTCCTGGAGAGCCAAACACCATTCAGGTTTTCAGGCTGTCCCTAATGAATATGCATGAGATACATTTGAATACAATGGGGGCAGTGCATGCAAATGCATCTCATGCATATTTATTAGGGACAGCCTGAAAACCTGAATGGTGTTTGGCCCTCCAGGACTGGAGTTGGGAACCTCTGATCTACACTATCATGATAGGACCTCTGATAAAATAGTGCTCGCCAATGTCGTTAACATGCATTATCTTTTGCAATGGGACCTAGTTACTAATAACGCAGCTTAATAATTTTAGCACTCTAATGCAGTAACATATCTTAATAACTCTAGCTTTATATCAGCATCTTAGTTGCCAGATTGTCATCACTTTCAATATTTACTGACATATTTTATTTTATTTTTATTTATTACAGTTTCTTATATACCGCGCTATTCGGTATCAGCACGGTTTACATCATAACATAACTACCATAACGACAAGTTGTCAGGTTTTACATCGAACAGGGATACAAACTTGGATAACAGGGTAAACTATGTACATATTACTTACATTTATCACATATGTAAGGAAGGTAAATAAAAACAAGACAAAAGGAAACCTATCTGGTTCTCCAAAGAAGTGGCTACCCAAATAAAGGAAAAAAAACCCAGCTTTCACAAAATTCAGAAGCTCGCAAACAGAGAAACACAGAAAAGAATACAGGATAAACTAAAAGAGACAAAAAGAAAAATAAAATAGCAAAAGCAAAGGCAGAAGAAAAGATGGCTAAAGATCTAAAGTGTGGAGACAGAACTTTTTTCAGATATGTTCGGGAGAAGAGGAAGATCAGAGGTGGAATTGCAGGACTCAAAAGTGCAGAGATTCGTGGAAAGTGACATTAAAAAAAATGAAAATGTTGGACTTCCTGCAGACACCTGGTTGAATCTGGGCTCCACAGCTTCTCATACAAACAGATAAGCTTATAGCTTTGTATCTTTTAATAAGCTTGCTGCTTGGTATCTCTTACCTATTTTCTTGCCTATCCTGTTGGTTGGGTAGATGATATATAATATTTAACTGCTGTTGTGTAGCTAAGTTAACTGCTGGTTTTACATTCACTTCTGGGAATAATCTGTCTGCTTGCATTCCTTGGATAGCCCTCCACTCAGAAATCTAAAGGTGCCCTGGGTTCGGGTAAGGCTGCTGGCCAAGGACACTTAAGTTCCCAACCCCCCACCCCTCGCCCCACCCACCCCCGGGCTGCATTGCTTATATAGCGGTCATATACGTTGACATCTATCCTCTTAAGTTGACCACACATGTCTTGTATTCAGTGCAATAATTGTAGTGCCTTCATTCTGAGACGAATCATCTGGAACCTAAGAGCTTGCCCTATATGCCTCAAGTTGGCAGCCATACAAAATGAATTGACTCTATTAAGGGAAGAAGTAGCTGTAATGAAACGCACCTCTTCTAGGATACAAACCAAACATAGTCCTCCGCCGCTCCCATAGAGACTCAAACATCCCAGGAACAAATGGATCACAGTGGGCTCTGGTAGACTACGTCCGGTAATGCAGAAACACCCTGTACATCAAGAGATATCACTGAATAGTGCCTTCTCTGCTTTGGTTAATGAGGATGCCCAAGCCAGGGAAGCTCAAGGGCCTTTAAATAAGATAGTCAATGCCCAATCTCCTGATAAAGCACCAATTATGAAGAGAGACTCAAGGAACAGAAAACTACTACTACTTGGTGATTCCATCATCAGAGGCACCAACTTGGAAACACAGTTCAAAGGAGGGAAGTTAGTCAAATGCCTCCCAAGCTCTTCATCTAGCAAGAATACAAACCAAATTGTTGATGTACTTAGTGCTGAAAGTGAGCACTCCAAAATTGATGTTATCATCCACTTGGGTACAAATGACCTGGCTAGAAACAGTGCCACTACAGTTCAAAGGGACTTTCAAACTCTGGGGGAGAAACTAAAGCCCATTGTTAACACTGTAGCATTCTCAGAAGTTCTACCTGTTCTTGGTAAGGGGGCAGAAAGGCTAAGTCGCATAAACAGCTTTAATGCATGGCTCCAAACGTGGTGCAAAGAGGAAGGATTCAGATTTATAGACGATTGGGGAAACAGATGGACCAACAAGAGACTATACTGTGCTGATGGACTACACCTCTCTGTCGCAGGGAGAAGAATCCTAAGTGAAAAATTCAGCCAGTATGTGGATACGCATTTAAACTAGAAAAAGGGGTTGACGGATGGGGAAGGTCAAGTTCTGGACGTCACTCCCTGCAAAAGCAGAACAACATCAGAAACAGACACACTTTTAAACCACACAACAAAAACAAGTGGGAAGAAGTAGACAGAACAAAATCAATGCAAAACACACACAAGCCAGTTAAATCCTGGAAAGCAATGAGCACAAATGCTCGAAGCTTATCCAATAAAGTTCCAGTCCTGGAAGCCCTAATGGTGGAAATCGACTTGGACATTGTGGCCATTACAGAAACATGGTTTAATGAATCACATGATTGGGATAAAGCCGTAGCTGGCTATATTCTATTCAGAAGAGACAGAGAAAATGGAAGAGGAGGAGGAGTAGCCTTGTATGTCAAAAGCAATATTAAAGCTACTGAAATGCAGGGGGCATGGGGAAAAGAAGAAGCGCTCTGGGTTGTGTTGGAAAGAGGAGATAGCACTGTCATCCATACTGCTGTAGTCTACAGAGCTCCAACTCAAATCGAAGAGCTAGATAACGAATTGATTATAGACATTGTCAAAATAGCCACAAAGGGGGAAGCAATCATATTGTGTGACTTTAATCTACCCGATGTGGACTGGATTACTCCTGCAAATCTGGAAAGAAGCAAAAGAATTGTGGATGCTCTGCAAGATGCGTTACTTAGACAAATGGTGATTGAACCAACAAGGGAAAGCTCAACGCTGGATTTAGTCCTCAGCAACGGTGATAGCGTGTTGAATGTCTGGATGGGTGCACCTGTGAGCAGCAGCGATCATCACACGGTGTGGTTTGAGATAAAAACAAAGGTGCAGTCCAACTATAGCAAGCTCAAAGTCCTAAACTTCAAAAACACTGACTTCAATAAAATGGCCATGTACCTAAAGGAGGAGTTGACAGGGTAGACGGAGATAAGGGAAGTGGAATTGCAATGGGCTAAACTAAAAGTGGCAATAAAAGGGGCAATGGATAAATATGTAAGAAAAGTAAACAAAAAGAAAAGGAGAAGGAAACCTATTTGGTTTTCCAAAGAAGTGGTTGCTCAAATAAAGGCAAAAAACACAGCTTTCGCAAAATTCAAAAGCTTGCAAACAGAGGAACACAGAAATGAATACAGGATCAAACTCAGAGAGACAAAAAGAGAAATAAGGATAGCAAAATCAAAGGCAGTAGAAAAGATGGCTAAAGATGTGAAGTGTGGCAACAAAACTTTCTTCGGGTATATTCAGGAAAGGAAGAAGATCAGAGGTAGAATCACAGGACTCAGAATTGCTGGGAATGGACTCATTGAAAAGGACATTGAAAAAGCGGAATTGCTAAACAAATACTTCTGCTCTGTTTTTACTAAAGAAAATCCTGGAGAAGGACCAACTGTGACTCCCAAATATAAAGATGGGAATGAAGTAGATACCACACCATTCACAGAAAATGATGTGTTAGAACAACTTGCGAAACTGAAAGTGGACAAGGCCATGGGACCACATGGGATACATACCAGGATACCGAAAGAGCTCAGAGAGGTTCTTGCAGGGCCGTTAAAGGATGTTTTCAACAGTTCCTTGGAAACAGGAGTAGTTCCTCAGGACTGGAGAATGGCTGATGTCATACCTCTACACAAAAGTGGTGCAAGGAAGAAGTGTCAAACTACAGGCCTGTGAGCCTTACCTCGGTGGCAGGAAAAGTAATGGAGGCGCTTCTGAAGGCGCAAATAGTGAACTTTCTCAAAACCAACAGGTTGCAAGATCCAAGGCAACATGGTTTTACCGAAGGACGATCTTTCCAAACAAATCTGATTGAGTTCTTTGACTGAGTGACCGAGAACTAGATCAAGGGTATGCGATGGATGTAATCTACTTAGATTTCAGCTAATCTTTTGATATTGTTCCTCAAAGGAGGCTTATCAATAAAATGAACAGCCTGGGGATGGGTCCCAAGGTGATGAACTGGATCAGAAATTGGTTGACTGAAAAATGACAGGTGATGGTAAATGGAACTCACTTAGATGAAAGAAAGGTGATTAGTGGCATGCCCCAGGGATCGGTCCTGGGACAGGTACTGTTCAATGTATTTGTGAGTGATATTGCTGAAGGACTGAATGGAAAGGTCTATCTTTTTGCGGAAGACACAAAGATTTGCAACAGAGTGGATATCTCAGAGGGAGTGGATAACTTGAGGAAAGATCTACAAAAGCTGAAAGAATGGTCTAATGCTTGGCAGTTAAGATTTAATGTGAAGAAGTGTAGAGTTATGCACTTGGGGTTCAGAAATCCTTGGGAATTGTATGCGATAGGGGGTGAGAGATTGGTGTGCATGGACCAGGAGAAGGACCTCGGAGTGATTATTTCTGAGGATCTCAAGGTGGCGAAATAGTGTGACAAGGTGGTGGCCAAAGACAGAAGAATGCTGGGTTGCATACAGAGAAGAATTACCAGAAGAAAGGAAGAGGTACTAATTCCACTGTACAAGTCGCTGGTGAGACCTCACTTGGATTATTGTGTTCGGTTTTGGAGACCATATCTCACAAAGGATATAGAAAGATTTGAAATGGTTTAGAGGAAGGTGACCAAAATGATTTGGAGCTTTCACCAGAAGATGTATGAGAAGAGACTTGAAGACCTAAATATGTATACGCTAGAAGAAAGGAGGGATAGGGAAGATATGATTCAGACCTTTAAATACTTAAAGAGTATTAATGGACAAACAAACCTTTTTCAAAGACGGGGAAGTTGTAAAACTAGAGAGCATAACATTAAGCTGCAAGGCGGTAAACTGAAAGGCAATGTCAGGAAAAACGTTTTCACTGAAAGAGTGGTGGATGCTTTGAATGCCCTCCCAATGGAAGTGGTGGGGGCAAATACAGTGACAGAATTCAGAATGGCATGGGACAGACACAGTGGATCCCTTTATAGCAACAGGATAAAATTAAAATAAACTGAACTATCTCTTATATCTCAACAAATAGAGGTGACCTGCATGGAGCGGAGGGTACACCCCTAAACAAAGGCATAGGGTGGGGTGACCCGCACGGATCGGCAGGTGCGCCTGCTCTTACTGCTTTGCTGGGCAGACTAGATGGATCGTTCTGGTTTTTATCTGTCATTATATACTATCGTACTATATTACTATGTTATCACAGCCCAAAAAAATATATTCAAAGCACAGAAGAATTTATTTATTTATTCATTTAACATTTTTATACCGCATTATTATAGACTTCCATTTATACCTTCTACTGTAGTCATATACACCTATTTACCCAAATAAACATGAAAACACTCAGACCCAAAAATTGCTTGAAGCTGGCATAAGTCTTAGTGAGAGTCCTGATGCATTCACTCGGCTCCCATTACTTCCTAGCAGAGGAAGTTGAACATACCGAGGTAAATTTTCAGTGCAACGATATGGGGTCTCCTGAACTCATGAGGCCTGAATTTGTTCACTTTCAGGTTCTAGTTATTAAGGTGCACTAATGTTGACACACATTCATTCATTCTTAACACATGTTATTTTAATACAGGTCTGATGTTATTCTGTGGGCCCTAGTTACTAATAATGTGTGTTAATGGTAAATTCATGCATGTTAACTTTAGCACATCATACAGTAATAACTAGACTCCTCAGTTTTTTACAGCATACCAGAACTAGGGCATTTCTTACTCAGTTCAGTCAATCTGTAGATGTGTGTTCCATGTAGTAGAACTACCCTGAACATGCTGGGTTATATCACTGAGGGAAAATGTGCAGTTTCTCCCCAGATTGCAGAATAAAGTGTTTGCAGGCTGGGAGCAAGAAGAGATTGCTATGACAAAGCAATTGATAGACAGAGATGAGGGAATTCTCTCTTTCCTACTAGTGCAGCAGAGATTTGGGATATGCATGAGAGATGTATGTCTCTCGTAAGTGCCCAACTCCCTTAAGACTATGTTTAATGAGCTCAAGAATCATTTGATGGAAACTGTTTGATTTTGAGATCAGAAGCAGAGATATGATTTCAGGCAGGGGCGGCCCAAGGGGGGTGCGGGGCCATGTGCGGAGACTCGGTGCGGGGCCTCATTTGCATAAGGGGCCTCATTTGCATAAATATTTGCATAATGTTACCATACACTAACTTTTAGTAAACATGCCTCTTCATGAGTGTATGGATAAAAAAAGACAAAGATTTCTACATTACTATAATCCAGTGCCAACCACCAGGCACATTAGGAACTACTACAAACACTGCCCATTTAGAACCCATAGCAAACCCACCGTATCCCAACAGCACTACCAGGACTCATAAAGCACCATACACTACCTATCAAAAGGCAACACTGCAAATATTAAACCAATACATTTCAGAGAATAACAATACATGACCTACTGGGGAAAGAGAACAAGTGACAATGTCAAATAGGAATTACATAAACAGAATACCTCAGCTCAGTTACACATGCAGAACATAGACTATCACCAAACAAGGAATCACAATTTAAAAACAGGAAGACAATAATTAAACTGGGAACCCTAAAAGCCAAACTTGGAATGTACAACAACAATGTAGAAATAAAACTATAAATTAATTTCCTCTTGTACTAAACAAAGCACAGACATTAATGATGCACATTTCCCAGAGCTGACATATTCCAGTTAATAAATTCAAAATAAAGAGATATCTTTGTACCTTTTGTGCATTTTTTTTTCAGTTGCAATTGTTCCAGCCACTTTCTTCTGGTTTATTTGTGTCTTCTGCTATCTCTCCATCGTCTGCTGTCCATTTGTCCTTTCTTCTCTTCTAGTTTTTTCCATTCTCTCTCTACATCTGCTTTAACATAATAATCTTTCTCCTTTTGCTCTTTCCTCATTCCTATTTCATCCACTCAAATTTTACCCCTCCATCCTCAATCCCTACTTAGTCTCCCAATACCCGGCCAATTGTACATTTTTCTTCCCTCCCACACAAAATATTTTTCCCCTCTCCATTTCATTCTCCCAGCCCCATCCCCTTCTAATCTCCCCCAACATCAGCTCCCTTTTAGTTCCAGCCCCACCCAGTATCCGCTCCCTTCTAGTCCCCACATCAGCCCATTTCCAGTCCTAGCTCCCCCATCCATTTCCAGTCCTATCCGAGTCCCTTCATCAGCTCATTTCCAATACCAGCCTCCCATCAGCCCATTTCTAGTCCTTTCCTAGCCCCACCATCAGCCCATGTTAAATCCTAGCTCCCCTCCACTCAGCCCATTTCTAAACCAAGCCACCCATGAGCCTACTTCCAGTTCTAGCCCCTCCATGAGTCCATTTCAATCCAAGCCCCCACCAAAGCCCATTTCCAATCTTAGCTCCCCCCAACACCCAATTCTCAGTTCTATCCTAGCCCATCCATCAGCCCAGTTCCTGTCCTAGCTCCCTCCCCTAAGAGCCCATTCCAAGCCCCCCTTCCCATCAGCTATTTGCAGTTCAAGCCCCCTTCCACTCAGCCCATTTCCATTCCAAGTCCCCCTCCCCATCAGCTATTTGCAGTTCAAGCCCCCCACTTCCCCTCAGCCCATTTCCATTCCAAGCCCCGTCCCCATCAGCTATTTGCAGTTCAAGCCCCCCACTTCCCCTCAGCCCATTTCCATTCCAAGCCCCATCCCCAACAGCTATTTGCAGTTCAAGCCCCCTTCCACTCAGCCCATTTCCAGTCCTAGCAACCCCCCCAACCCATTACCAGTCCTAGCCCCCCCATAGCCCACTCCCAGTCCTAATCCCACCAGCCCATTTCCAGTCCTAATCCCCCATCACCCAATTTTCAGTTTAAGCCCCCCCATAGCCCATTACCAGTCCTAACCTCCCCATCAGCCCACTCCCAGTCCTAATCCCCCATCACTCAATTTTTAGTTTAAGCCCTCCCATAGCCCATTACCAGTCCTAACCCCCCATCAACCCACTTCCAGTCCTAATCCCACCAGCCCATTTCCAGTCCTAATCCCCCATCACCCAATTTTTAGTTTAAGCCCCCCCAGCGCCCATCACCACTCCTAACCCCTCCCCAGCGCCCATCACAACTCCTAACCCCCCCAGCGCCCATCACCACTCCTAACCCCCCCAGCCCAGCACCCATCACCACTCCTAACCCCCCCAGCCAGCCCAGTGCCCATCACCACTCCTACCCCCCCAGCCAGCCCAGTGCCCATCACCACTCCTACCCCCCCCCAACCAGCCCCGTGTCCATCCCCACTCCTAAGACCCCCCCCTGCAAGCCCATCCCCTCCCACTCGTCCAAACCACTCCCCCCCCCCCGCCCAGCCCCGCCCTGCCCATCACAACTCCTAACCCCCCCAGCCCAGCCCAGCCCATCACTACTCCTAACACCCCCCCCCCCCGCCCAGCCCAGCCCAGCCCAGCCCAGCCCAACCCATCACTACTCCTAACACCCCCCCCCCCCCCAGCCCAGCCCAGCCCAGCACAGCAACACTTCTAAACCCCAGCCCAGCCCAGCAACACTCCTAACGCCCAGCCCAGCCCAGGGAAATTTTTTAAAAAAAGAAAACCTGTCTCCTGCCGCTGTCGGGGCCGCCGCGGCAGAATCGAGCGTGCCGCGGGGCCCCCCTGTACCCGGCACAGCCTCTCCTCCCTGTAGCAGCTCTCTCGTTGGAGCTGAAGTCAGACGCGCCGGCTTGCAGAGCGCGAGGGAAGAGTTTTTCCCTCGCTGCTCTGTTAAGCCCGCGGGGGCTGATGGGAAGTTCCCATCAGCCCCCGCGGGCCTAACAGAGTCGCGAAAGGGAAACTCTTCCCTTCGCGCTCTGCAAGCCGGCGCGTCTGACTGCAGCTCAGAAGAGAGAGTTGCTACAGGGAGGAGAGGCTGTGCCGGGTACAGGGGGGCCCCGCGGCACGCTCGATTCTGCCGCGGCGGCCCCGACAGCGGCAGGAGACAGGTTTTCTTTTTTTTTTTCAATTTTACTTTTACAAAAGAATGTTTTTTGCGCGGGGCCCCCTGAAACGCGGGGCCCTGTGCAAAAAACATTCTCGCTCAATGGACGGGCCGGCCCTGATTTCAGGTACTGATGCATCTTTGGAGAAGGTAGTCTATGTAGAGAGGTCTGAGCGAGTGGCCAAGAGGTGGAAGGGTAAATTAGGTCTTGGAGTCAATTAGCTAGGACTCCTGGACTGGCTAAGAATAGTGTACTGAGAGTGCGCTAGTATAACATGATGTTGAAAGCTTATATTTCCCAAAGCAGTATATGGTCTCAGATTATTCTATGAAGTGTTCTGAGGGTATTGGAATACTAGGATATATGTTTTGGGACATGCTCTATAATCTCTGATTTTTGGAAATGAGTGCATGACTTTTTTGAGAGAATGCTGTGCTATCAGAATGATCTGAATCCTTTGGGAGTATTGTTCGATGAAACTTTATCTATCTAGATTAGAGGTTAGAGGTCAGGGGTCATGGCTGTGGGTGACAAAGTCCAGGTTACTGGAGAAGAGTATACTGTTAGCATAGAAGGGGCCTCCCCAGCACTGCCAAGTTATCCAGTTCCAGGAATGAGATTTTTTGCTGCCAGTTCTGGTTTTAAATTTGCATTGTAATGCAGTGTGGTATTTGTAGTCCCTAATTTTACCCATTGGAATCAGTGCTGCAGGTCCCATAATGCATCAGAATGAGATTGTCAGAAATCCAGGACTAGCTTAAAATCTCACTCCTGGAACTGGGTAACTTGGCAACTCTGCCTCCCCACCTAATATAATGGTAATGGCAAAACTCAGCATGGTTTAATGCAGATGGAATATTTGCATGTGAGAGGGGCTCAGGGGGAAGACAGACATTTATTGGGATACAGAGGAGAACATGTCCAGGCTCTCTCCCCTAGGGCCCACAGTGATTTACTGAATTTTCTGTTAGTGTGGGAACATAGCTAGAAAGGAAGATGAAGAAAGTAATGTTGAACTTTGTATTGGAAGTCAAAGGCAACGCCATACAGGCTGGAGATTGGGGATAAGGCAGAGGACCCGCGGGGCTGGAGGGATTGGATACAACTGAGCAAAAACGAGGGAAAGATGGTCTATGTGGCTGTCAATGATATACACTGAGTGTAGGTTTGGCAAATGGGCCTTAAGAAGTAAAGGCCCACAATTTAGTATGAAATTGTGTAAAGCTGACAAGATAAGGCGAGATTATGGCCAGCGGTCATTGGCACCAATTTAAAACTCTGGGGATTGCTCCTGCTCCCACTAGATACCAGGGACCCCGATAAGGATGGGGAGGGGGAATGGGAGATGGGGGTTGGGGGTTGGGGGAGAGATTTGGTTAGTTTGTATGCCTAGAGGAGGTAGGGGGAATTGGATGTTTTACAACGGATCAGGGAAGGAGTTATCAAGGTCAGGAGATTTCAGGAAGGGGGTCAGACTTCAACATTCACAGCTGTCCCTGACAGGAGGCACTCATAGCTACCTAGGGGCATCTGTAAATGCTGTTATCTATATAGAAATGTTGATTCCCTATATGAAATGGGGAATCCACATCTATACTGTAGGTTCATCCAAACCACTGCCTCTCCCTGCACTCACCAGGAAAATTAAACATGGAAAAGCAGTCTCCCCTTGCATTGGTTCTAGGACCAGCTGCTCCATGAAGCAGTCATTCATGGCTTCTAGTTAGTTTACCTCTCTAGTGTATCCCGATGAGAAATTTACCCAGTCAGTGCCAGGGTAATTAAAATCTCCTTTACTGTGCTACCAAGTTTATATGCTTTTCTAATTTCTTCTGGGATTTCTTTGTCCATTGCTTCATGCTGGCCAGGTGCAAGAAATATACCCCCATCACTATACTTTTTCCCAGTTGCACATGGAATTTCTATCCATAAAGATTCCACAGGGTATTTTCTTTCCTGCATATTATTTGATTCAATATCATTCTTAACATAAAATGCAACCCCCTCCACCAATTTGACTCACCCTCTCAATTGAATGTGGGGAGTAGTTTATAAAGGTTTTTCTATATATAAAGTCTGCTTAACATGCAGAAAAGGTCTTTAATAAAATCATGTTGGTACATGCGGCAACAGGATGGCATGTACTTACATAAATGCTGCATTTAGACATTCCTGAGGATATAGTTTAGCCAAAACAGGGCTGGAGCTGCGATATGCATGTGTATTTTATATAATACATGAGTACAGGCAGAACATATACCAACATATTTACCTTAGCTTCTGAGCAGATGTCAATATGTGCGTCAGTATTTTCTTGTGATTGGGGCTCTTCAGTGCGCTTCTTTTATAAAAATATATTGGCACTAGTATTGCCATTATAAAATAGGCACCTTGTTGGACTTATTACTTAGGCATCCTGCCATAAAGTCAGGCCCAAAATTTGTACCTGGGTACCACGGTGTCCCATTAGTTATGATATGACAAAGTGTCTCTATGGCTACGATATGCCTATTATATCAATAACTTAATTTAATGCCATTTAGTGCACTCAGCTCTCCAATCTAACTTTTATATTTTTTCCATTTGCATACAAACCCTTCAAAGTACGTTTTCTTAATTACATTCACAACCTGCCTAGCAGTTGATGGGGATAATTTGGCATCACTTACCTCTGGCTGCCCTCTATTTAGGTGCACTTTGGCTACTTCTGCTTTTATCACCACTACTCTATAGGGATATTCTAGTTTCCCTGGTTTTGCAGAGCTGGCGCTACCACTAGGCAGACTAGGCTGTTGCCTAGAGCACCGAACTTTAGAGGGTGACGTATTCACAGCTTTCTGGGAACTGCAGCGGCAGCCATGACAAGAAAAATAGCATAGCAGAACCTGAAACGTTTCTTGCTGGTGCTGCATCATGGTAGCTCAGCTGGTCCTGCCCCCTCCAAGGCAGGCTTCCTGTTTGCATGAGGGCGCAACTAGTGGCCTTTCAGAGCGCAGCACCAGCACGCAGCAGTTCAGACTCTTGTTAGGTATGTAATTGTTTTATTGCCATGGATGACCCCTCCTGGAACATCAAGACTTCCGAACAGTGATGCAAGCCATGACACTCCCACATCTGGAGTACTGCAACATAATCTACCATGGCCTTCCAGCCACCCACACCAACCCCCTCAGAACTGCATTAAACACCACCGCGAGAATCATTCAGAGGGCGAAGAAAACCGACCATGTCACCCCAATTCTGAAAGAACTACACATTCTCCCCCTCAAAGCGCGGACAAAATACAAAGCCATCCTACTCACCCACAAAGCTATCCATCAAACACAAGACACCCAGCTTCGCACCCTACTGGCTCGTCCAGCCCACGGCAGATCTACTAGACAAACCTCCAGCATTTTCTCACCGTCCCTCACAAAAGAACCAAATGCTCACAACGGACCTGCAATCGAGCCTTCGAACTTTATGCTCCGTCCTTATGGAACTCTCTACCAAGCTATCTCAGAAGCAATGCCGACCTACTATCTTTCAGAAAACAGCTAAAAACCATCCTTTTTCAGGAATATTTCAACTCGAGCCCCACCGAAAAACCCACAAACCCCCGATCTCATCCACAATGAACCTCTAACTCAAAGCTACCCTAACCTGTCTATGTCCAACGTTTGTCCTATGTCCAAAGTCTTTCCTATGTCAAAATCATCAATGTTGCCTCCCCGGTGATGGCCCCACCCTTGTACTTAATTCCCCCACCCCCATGTAACACCGCTTTGACCCGGTGAAAAGCGGTATATAAATACAGCTAAATAAATAAAATAAATAAATGGCTGCCACTATAGGTCCCAGAGAGCTGTGGCAGCAGTGGCAAAAAGATCGGGGCAGGAACAAGGGGAGGGGGGCAAGAATGAGGGTTTGCCTAAGGCACCTCCTAGCCTTGCACTAGCTCTGCTGATTTGCTAATATCCTTAGAAGATTCTTCACTCCGAACTGTACACTCCTGTGCTATTGTTGGCTCTCCACAATTTAAAAGCTGCTCTCTCCCTCAGATTTTTAAACATTACATCCAGCAGCCAGGTTCCACTTTAGTTAAGGCAGAGTCCATCCTTTTGGAATAGATTCCCCTTCTCCAAAAGTAGCACTTACTACTTTTTATAGCACTACAAGGCATCTGCAGCACTGTTCACATACACGTAAGAGACAGCCCCTGCTCCACAGAGCTTACAATCAATTCAAGGCAAACCAAACAAGCAGGGGAGTACGATAGTTTTTTGAGAGAAATGATTAAAACAAACACACAGAGAGTTAAACAGGAGAATAATGTTGCCCGATATAAAGCCCTCCTCCCTACACCATCATCTCATCCATACATTGAGAATCTGCAGTTCTGCCTGCCGTTGGGGTCCTGTACATAGAACAGAGAGGCTCCAGATATCAACTTATGCCTAAAAGCCTAGCTTTGGCTTCCAGAGTCTTCCTGCCGTACCTTCCTATGTTATTGGTTCCCATATGTTCCTCCCAAGCACTGTCTAAAATCATACCTAGATAACGCATGAGGTCTGCCATTTATACAGCACACAGGCACGTCACAAAGCAATGCTCATGGTCCCCAGCTATTTATATTTCTAATGATCAAATCACCAACCATATCCCGCAGTTCTAACCCTTTCTTCTTTGACACAAGCTCCTAGAGGCACATGCTCAGTGCAAGAGGATACCACATTGACAAGAGGGTAGGTTCTAGCTACAGGATCGCTTTCTGCCACACCAAGGTTATGTTATTCTTCCAGAAGACCTTGCTTCTCTAAGTTAGCTCAGGGGATATCAGACTGGAGGTGGGCCTGCTCTGCTACGTCCCTGAAGGTCATCTCTGCCTGCCTCAGCTCCCCCCCCCCCCCACTCTAACACTCTGGCCTTCAGAGATCGGACTCATTCTCTGAGAATCAGGAACTTCTTGCACTGAGTGCACACTCACAACTTTCACCAAGTGGAAGATAATCATGTATCACACTCAGTGCAAAATAACTTATTTATATAACAGTAAATACATCTAAAGATAACTAGCAGACATTTTCTGATGTTTTCTGACTCATAGTTCAATGCTTTAACACTACATTAGGGGGCCCTTATCCTAAAGGGCACTAAGGCGTTGCACCAAACACAGCAAAAGCTCTGAAACAATGGTGCATTAGGTGCAACACCATTGCTTTAACTGTCGGGGCGTGGAAAGCATTTCCTTGGCACTTAATTTTTATTTATTTTTATTATTTAATGTTTTTTCTATACCGCACTATTTATCATCAGCGCAGTTTACAAACAACAAAATTTGAACAACGTAGAACAGCCTAACATTGAACTTACAATGAACAGGGAAGTTAACATGGTGAACAGGTAAACTATATACACTATATACAATATAGTAAGGGGGATGTAAATGAAGTAATGCGGAGCCCTTGTCTGTTAGCACATGCCACATTTGCAAGGGTGCACGTAACTCCACCTATTGAGGTGGAATTAGGTGATCCTGTGATAATGCAGATAGTGTTGATTGTGAACTCGGCGCTAACTATACAAGCACACCACGATCACTCTCCGCCCCTACCCTGCCCACTCACTATCCTAACGCAAGTTAGCAAAGGAATCATCCCACACAGACATGGCCCTGCGCTAGCTGCTAACGGGGGTCCCAACGCACATTCAGCACACACCAGAACACGCGTTGTCAGGGACTGCAACACGAGAGGAAAGAAAAACAAAAATAGAAGCATCTACCCAGCCCCCACCCCCATGTTATACAGCACAAGCCCCATTATTGTCAATGAGGTCTTGTTACTAAGTGCATAACTTGTATTAACACACATTAACAGGCAGGTCTTGTCAGACAAATCTGATTGCATTCTTTGACTGGGTGACCAGGGAGTTGGACCGAGGGAGAGCCCTAGATGTGGTATATTTAGATTTCAGTAAAGCCTTTGACACTGTTCCTCACAGGCGACTTATAAACAAACTGAGCACCCTAGGGATGGACCCTAAAGTTATTGCTTGGGTTAGAAATTGGTTAAGTGGGAGGCAGCAAAGGGTACAGGTAAATGGAGCTCACTCTAATGAGAAGGATGTTACCAGTGGTGTGCCCCAGGGATCTGTCCTTGGTCCGATTCTTTTTAATATCTTTGTTAGAGATATAGCGGAAGGGCTGTCGGGTAAGGTTTGCCTCTTTGCGGATGATACCGAAATCTGCAATAGAGTAGACACCCAGGAAGGTGTAGATAACATGAGGAGGGATCTAGCTAAACTTCAAGAATGGTCTAGAATTTGGCAGCTGGGATTTAATGTTAAAAAATGTAAGGTCATGCATTTCGGCTGCAGCAATCCAAGGGAGCAATATAGTATAGGGGGTGAAGTACTTTTGTCCACTAAAGAAGAGTGGGACCTCAGTGTGGTTGTGTCTGATGATCTTAAAGTAGCTAAACAGATAGAAAAGGCAACGCCAAAAGCTAGAAGGATGCTTGGGTGCATAGGGAGAGGAATGGCTAGCAGAAAAAAGGAGGTGATAGTGCCTCTGTATAAGACTTTGGTGCGACCTCATTTGGAGTATAGTGTGCAATTCTGGAGACCGCACCTTCAAAAGGATATAAAAGGGTGGAGTCTGTGGCTACTAAAATGATTAGTGGTCTTCATTATAAAGCATATGAGGACAGACTTAAGGATCTTAATATGTACACCTTAGAGGAAAGGCGGGATAGAGGTGATATGATTGAGATGTTTAAATTCCTCCATGGCATAAATGCACAGAAGGAGAACCTCTTTCAATTGAAAGCAAGTTCTGCTATGAGGGGACATGGAGTATGGGTGAAAGGGGATAGACTCAGGAGTGATATGCGGAAATATTTCTTTACGGACAGAGTGGTGGATCCGTGGAATAGTCTCCCAGTGGAGGTGGTAGAGATGACGACGGTATCTGAATTCAAAAAAGCATGGGATCAACACAGAGGATCTCTAAAAGAAAAAGGGGGACTGTTGTAGTTGTTGTTATGGAAGGACAGACTAGATAGACCCTGTGGTCTTTTTCTGTCGTCAATTTTCTGTGTTTCTATAAGGAGCTGCATAAAGTTACATGCCATTTCTGAGCATACTTTGCGTATTTTGGCCCAGACATCTGCACTTAATATGTGTAAATCCCACGGCAGTAATTCTATAAGTACGTGCAGAGAGTCCATCATGTGTGCATTCACTATGGGTGCTCACATGGGTGGAGCTTGGGTCAAGCATGGGCACAGTGAGCACTTCTGCATGGAATTTATAGAAACTGGGTAAGCCCAGCACCAGCTCTAAAGCAGGTGTCAATGACTGTTGCTTCAATTTGTACGTTTTGGCAGCCACTTACACTAGCATTTTACAAAGTCAAATCCGCGTGGATTTGACTCTGTAAAACAGGTATGATTAATACACGTAAAAACGCTCATTAACTATGTGGGAGCTTATAAAATTATCCTCCAAATGTGCGTTAACACACATTATTAGGGTCATGCACATTAGTGAACCTGGCCCTAGGTTTCTACCGGAGTATTTTACCCAAGATGATGAGGAACATCACAAGTGGGATTTGAACTCTGATTCACCTTGTTTTCTCTTCTTTGTTTTAACCAGGGCTGTACCGAGGGAAGATCGTGCCCTGTGCAACTTACACATCGGGTGCGCCCCCCCCCCCCGGGCAGGACAGAAGAGGCGCACCCCATGTGCAAATTGACGGCATGCTAATCAGATCTTTCCATCCCTACAAGAGCAGGAGCAGGAAGGGAAAGATCTGCTTAGCATGCCGGCGGAAGGCTTAAGGGGCGCATTTTACCTTTCTTCCGTTGCCTGCCGCTGCTGAGAGAAGAAAAAGTAGTGGTGGCAGGCAACGGAGAACGTTAAAATGCACCCCTTAAGCCTTTGTGCCCTGTGCGGCCGCACTGCTCGCACAGGGCTAGGTACGGGCCTGGTTTTAACCACTTGTCTTCCTGTCTATCTTCCTCGCCTGTCTTTAAGGTGCAGGAATTGCTGCCCAGTTAGCTACTGTGGCTTCCCCTGATATTCAATGCCAGGGCTGCATATTTATTTAGACAGTTTTGTATACCGCCTTATCCTTCAATCAAAGCGGTCACAACATAATTGGGGGATACATTTAACATGCGGGGATATGATACACATACACTAATACTTACAAGGAACATGGGCAATGGAGGGTTAAGTGGCTTGCCCAAGACCACAAGGAGCATCTGTGGGACTAGAAACCCCAGTCCTTCCGGCCCAAGGTTGCTGTCCTCTAGTGGGATTTGAACCCCTGACCTTCCGGCCTGAAGTACCTTGCCCCAACCACTAGGCTACTCCTCCCTCCCTCCAATGCATATGACCTCTGCATTGAATATCCAGGGTTAAAGGTCGGCAGGCAGGGCTATGTGCCGTAGGGGCACATAGCCTGCCCAATCCCATACTGGGCCCATACTGTCTACAGAAATTCCACCACCTAGGGGGAATAATGAAATAGAAATTAAATGTTGTAGGTCCTATTAAGGCAAAGGCTCTGAGGGAAGTTTCTGAAGGTGAACGCTAATAATAACAGGCAGTAAATAATACAGTACTGATGGCTTCATTTGCTCACATGGCCAAATCTAGAGCTGCCCTTGGCCCATGAAGAACGTAGTGGAGTTGCTGTCTTATGCCAAGGTGCCTCTCAGAAAGCTTCTCAGTTTAGCCTGCGCCACCTCTCTTGATGAAGGGCATCCAAAGGACCCACTTCCTGCTGATCCGAATATAGTAACAGTGCCAGGTCTCACTCGGTGCCGTGGCTCCCACCTCACCTTGCCTGGCCTTGCTTCCTCTTTTCTTTAATGATGCCTACCTTGTGACTGCTACGAATCTGAAAAAGTAGAAGACAGCATGGAGCTTTGGAGCCCATGGACGCGCTTTATGTCTGACGCATCCCAGGCTCCTCTGATGCAACTTAGTGTTACTGAGGGACAGGGACGCATCAAACATGCTCCATGCACATGGGTCCCAAAGCCCCCAAGCTGCTTTTAGTTCTGCCTCTCCACTGTCCGTTGCTTGCTGCCATTCATCCTTCAGCTGGGCCTGATTGGCTCGCTGTACTGACCACGCCGCTCTCCCGTGACCGCTGCCCTGTGCAAGTGTACAGTTTGCATAGTGGGTGCTGCTAAAGTCTGGTGCTTTCCAGTACCAGAGGCTCAATTCAAAGGGAAGGTGACCCTACAAGTGAAAGATCACACTCCTACTGTCCTCAACCTGGGAGTGCTTCATTTAGTAGCTTGTCTTTTCTTAGTGCCTCAGCCTGCAGGTCCCTCCTACTGATAAAATCCATCACAAGCTGAAGGGAATTAATGCAAAGAATACAAATATGAACTCTTTATCTCTAATGAACCAGTATGAATCCAGGCTTAGGTGTTTGACACTGAAATCCATTTAATGTATGTTTGGTGGCTTAGGTAAAGAGCTTGTTGTGATCTGTCAACACAGCACTTTTAATGAGAGCTGAAGTCACAATAATAAAAGACCGGAATGTCACTTAAGCTCATGTGAGTATTAAACCCTTAATTCAAGGGTCCCTGCAGGACCACTAGAATCAAAGTAGATATTAAGAGCTAATATAAAACTTACACTTTCAGTTTAGTAAGCTTGCAAAAAAAAATCAAAGTAACAGCTCAAATGCATGTAAACTGATTTAATGGAAGTAATATTTTTCATAAGCTGTGCAATAGTGGAAAACACGCAGTCTTGCCTTTATTCTTTTTAACTCATACAATTATAAAATATAGAAGGCAAAAACCTAGCGTATAGGAATTTACACTGAATCCTCTCCTCTACTATTAAAAAAGAAAATCTCTCTGACATAGAGTTTATTCCTATTGTTTCTCTACCCTCGGGGCCAGCGCAACCATTGCACTAGCTAGGCAGCCCCCTTAGAGCTCCAATGGTCCCAGGACCTGCAGCATTGACAAGGCCTCAAACAGCCCCACAGCGCTTAACTTAAAACTCCAGCACTGTGAGGCTCTTTGACTTCTGCCCCCTCCGAAGCCCGAAGCCAACTTCCTTTTTGCATGGGAGAGTATGTGGCTTCCGCTCCCATGAAAAGGGAAGTTGACATCAGGTGTCAGAGGGGACAGAAGTCAAACAGCCTCGCAGCACCGGACTCTCAAAGTTAGCACTGTGGGACTGTTTGAGGCCCTTACCACCGCTGCAGGTCTCAGAGAGGGGTGGGAGTGGGAATGGGGGGGTGGGGGCGGAAGAGATGAGATCTGCCTAGAGCACCTCACCTTCTTCAACTGGCCCTATCTACCCAGCAAGACATTTTCCTATGCTTTTACCTATCTCCTTCCCCTTAGAGTTCCATTATACACGGCCTCCAGTGGTTTCCCCATGTCACTCCTCATCTCAAATCATATACAGGGGAAGTGCTAACAGCACCTCACGGAGCTGCTACAGTGAGACCAGCAGTACCTATCATAGCCCTCAACTACATACACACGGGTCAGTGTTCAAAAGGACTTCCATGTTTAGCAGCCACCATTAAGAGGTCATTTTCTAACAGGCCACCTATGTGTGAAGGCCAAGTAGTTGCCTATTTTAAGGCTAGTTTCTAAAGAAACATAGACACGTATAATGTCTATATAAATACTACGTCCAGAGCAGCAGAAATTGCACCTAGATTGAAGCTGCTGACATTTACATGTAAAGTACACACATACCTGCATATTTTATAAAATACTCCTTCTAAATTTTGATAGGCAGGTAAGAAATGCATTGAAAAATAAATTGTAAGGGATCCCTTCAGGACCCTTACCAATCCCACTCCATTTCCAGCATGCAAGCCCATTTCATTTCCAGCCTTCGCAATAGGTGCATGCCATCTTCCGCAACATTCCCCTCTTGGGTTGACTATTAATGTTCTGCCTGCCCTCTTTAGAACTTCAGTATACAAGATGTAAGGTGCGGTTTTTTTTAGTGCGGTCTATGAGTTTCTTTTTGACTGTTAAGCTATGGTGCTGTCTATGCAAAAGCTTTATTTGTGGCCTAGTCATTTATTTCATTTGTGTCTTGTGTGGAATCAGCCCATGATTCTTGGGTTGTCTACTTGCAAAGACTGGAGAGCCTGACAAAGGTTTTACCCAGCACTCTTCCTGAAGTGTGGAGAGAGACTGGTGGGCCGGCTTGATACCCAAGCCTAACAAGGGAGTTTTTTGTACAGGAGAAGAGGTGGAAGAGCTGCAGTGGAGTGACTGCTTGCCAGGTGCAGAAAAAGAATTAGAGGAATCAGTGGTGGATCTACATTTTTGGGGCCTTGAAACTTGAACTGTTATCAGGGCCCCTTCGTAACCAGCAACTAGCTCTGGTTAACCACTGTTATCTTCTTCAATGGGGTTGTTCCACAACAGATCACCACAAATATTTTAAAAATTTAACCACTACATCTCAGAACGTTTTTTCGTTTATGGCTAGCCTGCATGATACTTTAATAACCTTTTCATTTTTATTTTAACTATTATTTTGTATTGAATTACACTATATTATTAATATTATTCTTTTTTAAAAACCCTTCTCATACAGTAGACCCAACAAGTTTTAAGCAATGTGGACTAAAGTCGTTTCTGGGGCCCTCTGGGATTAGGGGCCCTGAAGCTTAAGCTTCATTAGTTTCACAGTAGATCTGCCCCTGAGAGGAATAGCATCCCACAGAGGAGGGAAAAGGACATTGCAATCTGCTAAATGCTTAGGAGCCTTTCTCCCAGGATCCTTGTGCCAGCAGCAGAACTGCTAAATCTGTAAACTAGGATCACCGACAAATATTTCAAGGGAACACAACTTGTGTTACCGAAGTCTGTGTATTTTGCAATACTGAACATTACAGACCGTTATTGCATGAACTGGATAGTTTGTTTGCAGTAAAGAGAACTGGAGCACTCCGTTAAGAGTCAAGAGCCTCTTTAATCTATGCGCCAAGAGCCTTGAAGAGATTACCTTCCCCTGCGGAGAATCTGTTCCTTGATGATAAGAA
The DNA here is from genome assembly GCA_033557465.1 of Ichthyophis bannanicus. Classification (NCBI taxonomy): domain Eukaryota; kingdom Metazoa; phylum Chordata; class Amphibia; order Gymnophiona; family Ichthyophiidae; genus Ichthyophis; species Ichthyophis bannanicus. Next base: position 172,167,039 of record CM066043.1, read on the forward strand.
ATTGTGCTAGCTGAGTGAAAGGGAGAGCAAGAGAGCCTGGGACAAAAACTATTCTGTGACCTGGCCCTTCAGGACTAGCCTGCAACCACAGGGTGGGGGAGAGGGGGAGGGAGTTAAAAAATAAATAAATAAGCACTTAGATGATGGTCCTGTCCTACTCCCACCAAGCTGTGCCCGTGAACTTGCCTGCATGCGGATCGTGTAAAAGTACACGACTTCTAGCCATGTTTACACATAACCCCTGCAGTAATTTTTAAAAACCCTTTTAGGTGATAAAAAGGCCTTTCTATATGCAAAATGTGTTATAAAATTGCCCCTAAATGTGTAAGTCCCTATCTGTGGATTTTCAGCAGCAGTCTCTAGATAATGCTATGGAAAATCATTTTAACCATTGCAGTATCATTAGCTAAATGTACAGCAGTGACAACCCAATCACTATTTGTAGAACAGTGCAAAAAAACTGTCTCAAACCACTTAGCTAAACATACAGCATCTGAATACAGCCACTATAGGTATAGCCAGCTATATACTGCCACTATAGGTATAGCCAGCTATGGTGGCTGTATATACATATGTTCAACCCCACTTATCCTTATTTTTTTTTAATGCCGCAACCAGTGTTTAAGAAACTTGATCACCACCACCACTAAACATTAATCTCACAGGGTATGAGCCCTTGATTCCCAAATTTTTCCTATAGATCCCCCAGTCAGTCAAGTTTTCCGGACATCCGCTGTGACTATATATGAGATATACATCAGAGACCTAGGCTATGAAAATCTCTCATACATTTTCATTGTGGCTATCTTAAAAACCCAACTGGTTCTGGAATCGCTAGAATGGATTTATAAACTGCTACGTAAGCCCTCCTAAGCAGAACTCAGCATCTTGTAAGAGCCGTAACAGAAGGGATCCAGCGGATCTTACATGGAGAGTTTGCAGTTAATATTTTGTCTAACTGGATATCTGCAGTAATATGATGCCTGTTAATGCATCTGTTCTGTTAAAACTTAAAAAAGAATATTGGGCCTGATTTTTAAAAAAAAACCCTGCGCTCCTGAATTTAGACTCTTAAGTTAGGCTCCTAAATTTATGCCTTATTTTCAGCCACACTTAAGAGCCTAAGTTCTCAGCTGAAAATTCATTGTAATTTAGGAGTTTAAAATTTGTGCTCCTAAATTTAGGCCCATCGGGTCTGATAGTCAAAGGCATTTACATGGTTTACAGATCTGTAAACCGTGTAAATGCCCCTAAGCGGGGGTACTGCTGCTATACACCCCGATGCTATGCAGTTAGCTTCAGGATGTTCCAGGGACAGTACCCAGGAATAACTAGTCAGCGGACATATTCAGCCTCTGTCCAGTTATCCCTCAGTGGTGAAAATTAGGTGCAGCAAAAGCTGGCCTCGTTTTTGCCACCGCGGCTAACCAGGCAGCGACTGAATATCGCTGCTGCCCAGTTAGCTTCTGGCTTCCATGGTTGAACCGGATATTCAATGCCAATGGCCAGATATTGCCCTGGCATTGAATATCTGGGTTTAGTGTTCAAGGGCGATGGCTAGGCATTGTAATCGCTGTAGCTGCCGACGCTGATTATCAGGTCCGCCATTCATTTGCCTAGATTTATGAGCCTTCCTTAGGTACTTAGTGCTGAAAATCCTAACTTTTCCCTCCCTAAATCCACCCCAGTAGCCACCCACTTTTTAAGCGCTTAAATTTAAGAGTTTAGTGAAATTTTAAGAAAATATTTAGGCACTCACCCCTAATACATTCTCAAAGATGACAATCTAGGAACATAGCTTTCAAAGTTAGGGGCATAAATCCTTTGAATATCAGGCCCATTGCCATCCTCTGACCAGCTGAGGTGAGGTCTGTGACATATCTGCTGTGATAGGTTCAGGATTTAGCAATATCCTTACACATTTCTTTTCTTGCCAATTGTTTGGTCAAATGTTTGCTGAACTAAAATAGTATCAGTAAACTGGGATCCAGCATTGGGAAAAATACTGAACTCTCCACTGTCATTTTGAGTGACTTAAAATTGGAAGTACTCCTAATATATGCATCTCAAAAGACCTGTCAACTAAAACGTTAAACTGCTGTTTTTTAAACGACTAGTAATTTCTCTTTTGAATAGCCTTTGATATCTGTGTATTGCACAGTATGCAATGTGGACCAATAAAACGCTGCACAGGAAAGAAAAAGCACAGGAAACTCGGTTTATGTCCATAGGTGAATTGCAGCTGTGAGGCCATTGCAATTTGACTTTGTACAAAAAGGGTCATTGAACAGAAGGTCAGGCAGCTGGCCATTTCCATTTCAAAGATGCTATCAAAAGGCCAAGAGGCAGTTGATCCAGCAGCCCTTTAGCAAACAAGATTTTCTCCCTCCTCATTTAATATATTTTTTATGTTAAAGTAGTTTATAGGGTACTAAGAGAAGGTCCTTGCATTCATTTTTCTTGGAATGAAAGTGGGTTAAGGGTGGGTTTGAGAAGGACTTTGGTTCAAGGGATCAGAAGAACTATGAGTAATGAGCTATTTGGTGTCCAGTTATCAACAGCCTAGGAGCAGGGCCATAAATCATTAGATGGGCTCTTAGCTTTAGCAGAAGACCATTGAAAAAGGTAGTTCTCTTATTACAAATTATTTCTTATCACATCTGGAATGACAGGCCTCAGTGTACAAATACTTAAAGCTTATTAGCAATCAGGTTTTGCCTCCAGTGTGCAAAACCATTCCCCCAGTAAAAAGCAAACTTTAAACTGCAGATTCTCCATAAAACAACAAAGATTTTATTCTATCTAGCATCAGGTAATTTACTAAAACTGTAATAAACAGGAATAAATTATTCATTCCAGCATTTATTCTACCAATAAAGGATCAAGCAAATATTCAGATTTATGCATTGATTTTTTAAAATTTCTATACTGCAAAAAAAAAAAACCAATCAGATCACGTCACTGAGGTCCACAAATTAGCATCCAAACTCAAACATAGACCATTAGCATTATAAACCACTATCATCAATTCAAATTATCTAAATGATGCCATAAAATAAATAAAGTACCATACTGAAATTATTTTTCTATACCCTGCACTTGAGTCTATGATCTCGCCACATGATCTTAGTTCCAGTTTCAACATAGAGGAAACAGTCATATCCTAATCATTTTCCAAAACCCTCCTTGTGGTCTTGGGCAAGCCACTTAACCCTCCATAGCCCATGTTCTCTGTGTGCTGTGCTTTCCTGTCTAATCAATGTGTTTATACCTCAAAAAATTCCTGTCATGATTTGACAATTTCCAATCTGTAATCAAACCGCTGCTGATCGCTGGAAGTAGCGGTATACAAATGTATACTAAATAAAATAAAAATAAATAAAAAATAAATAAATTCATTTCCATTCTTACTTCTTTTGGCAGGATGATCCCAGACAGGGGCCACAATGTAAGCATTCACCTACGCGTCCACACCTTTTGCAATCCCTTATCAGCAGGATGACCAACAAAATTCCTGGCTAAACCTAGAATTGCTATGTGGGCAAAACAATCAAAACTTCCTCATTAGATAAATAGTCCTACCTTATCTTAAAGCCCTAAATGTCAGCATGAGGACTTTAACACTAGAAGCCCCAAAGTGCGTCAATTGACACAAATGCATCTTCGAAGTTGTATACCAGCGCCACTGCTAGAACCATGGCAGTCATGTTCCATGACTTTGCTAGCAAGGTCAAGATGTTCAAATATGTGCATCAAAAATTAATGACAGATGCACCACCTAGCGGGAAAATGAATTTATACCTAGAAGCCCCAAAGTACATCAATTGATGCACTCAATTGTCTTGGATGCGTCAATTGACGTACTTTGGGGCTTCTAGGTATAAATTCATGTTCCCACTAAGTGGCGCATCTCAATCACTGTTTACAGTTTTACTCCGACGTTACAAACAATAAACACATGATTGACATCACATACTGCACGTATTTAACAAATAAGTAACTTCACATTAATTCACATCTGCATTTCATGCTAAACGCAGTCGTGATAATGCCTCAATTGACGCACTTTGGGGTTTCTAAGTAAAATTCCTTTTGGGACTTATAGTGTTAAAGGGCATGTTTACTAAGCTGTGTTAACTTCAGCGTGCACTAACCAGCATGCGTGGAGCTGCACTAACAGCATGAAGCCGAACAGTCTACATGTGGTTAATTCCACACTATCTGCTTAGAGCACAACAGGGAGGGAAATGGGTGGGGAAGGGGTGGAGAGTAGGTGCTACTGCAAATTGCACTTGGCGCAGGGGTTGGTAATATGCGTTCACTGTTAAAGTTGTAGTTAGTGTGGGTATTAAGTGCATTCATATTAAATGTTATCACTGCTGGCGCACATTACAGTTGCATCAGTGCTGAAAATATGCTGTACACACACCCCCAGTGGGTAGTGCTCGACTGTTGCACGTACCTACCGCCTGTTGATTTCTGCTCTCAATGCGTGATACTTGCAAAACATTAGTTAACATTCCCCTAAATTTCACTTGGGCAGCTATCCAAAACCAATGGCATTCTTCCAACAGTAGAGTGTCTCACTCTCTCTGTGAGACCTCCCCAAACCCATTCTTGAGTCTACATTTTGAACCAATTGTAACTTATGCACAAGGCGGTTGCAAGGGTATTGGATACTCTAGGCAAACCTTCGGCCTTACATGTTCCCCCCCCCCTCAAGATTTTGATGACTAAACTAAATCATGATCATCCCAACAACCACTCCTCCCACAACAATCCTGTAAAAACTGCATAATTGGGCTTCATACTTTAAAATATTATACTTTATTGGGATTTGCTATACCACCTTTCACATAAGTACCAAAACAGTTTACAATAAAATATAAAATAAAGGGAAGAATAAAGTTGAGAGAAGAAAAAAAAATAGTAAAAGGTAAGTAGCCACATTTCCTGTTAACACCCCACCCCCCCCCCCCCCCCATTAGTGGCCATACCATCTCAGCAATCGCCAAAGGCCAGCTCAAAAAAGGAGGTTTTGTGTTCTCTTAAATTATTTGAGAGTCATTTCAGATCTTCTATACAAAGCTAAAATTTTCCATAGAGCCAGGGCTAAGAATGCAGATTGACAGGTAAAGTTAAGGCAGATGAAGTATTTGGAGGGAAGTGCAAGACGATTTTGGCTCTGCAAGGGCAGGGGGAGTGTATGGGAAAGCGTGTCAGACAAATAGGTAGATAATCTGGTACAGAACACTTTGGGGCCTTTTTACTAAAGGGTGCTAGCTGTCGGCACAGGTCCGGTGTGCGCTAAAGGCCTGTTTTTGACACGCATTGACAGTCAATGTGCAGCCATGACAGTTGGTGCTTCTGGGAGTTGGTGATAACTGTCCATGGCACATGAGGGTTGCAAGTAGGAGGGTTGGGGCAGAGAGTGGGCAGGGTGTGTGCCACACAGGCAGCGCACCCATGCTACGTGCATAGAGGGCAAGCAGCGTAGGTGTACTCACCACCACCTCCACAGCCGAATGCACCACAGCAACTGCTATTACTGCTACTACTAATCATTTGTAAAGTGTACAAGGTGTACGAAGCTCTGTACATATTGATGTAAAACACAGTCCCTGCTCATCTTGTAGAGCTTACAATCTAATCAAGATGAAGAATATCGTAAAACTGGGGACTTGAGAATGGTAAGATACACGTAAGTAGTGGGCAAGAGAATGAGGAGCATCAGGATCCAAAAGCAGCCTCAAAGAAGTGCATTTTTAGCCTGGATTTGAATAGGGCTAAAGAAGGAGCCTGACGCACTGATTCAGATAGTTTGTTCAAGGCATATAGAGCAGCAAAGTGGAATGAACGCAATCTGGAGTTAGCAGTGCCAAAGAAGAGCACAGATAAAAGGTATCTGCCAGAGCAGTGGAGTTCCCGAGGAGGGGTGCAGAGTGAGATAAGAGAGGAGAGGTATGAAGAACCGCAGAATGAGTGCACTTGTAGGTCAGTAGGAGAAGTTTGAACAGGAGGCAGAATTGGATAGGGAGCCAGTGACGTGGCTTGAAAAGAGGGGTGACATGAGCATAGCGACACTGGCAGAAGATAAGCCGTGCTCCTGGCACTTAATGCTATGGTGTTGCCCTAAAACACCATGGATTTGCATATTTGGGGCAGTGCCACAGCACCCTTTAGTAAAAGGGCCCCTTAGGGGCTTGTTTACAAAGCCACGGTAGCAGTTTCGATCGTTATCGGAGCCGTGGCCCCATTGATTTCAGATTTCCCCATAGCCCATTACCAGCCCTAACCCCCTCCATCAGCCCACCTCCAGTCCTAACCCCCCCATAGCCAATGATTTCAATGGGGCCGCGGCTCTAATAACGATCGGAAACCGCTACCGCGGCTTTGTAAACAAGCCCCTTAGTGTACTAGCAACAACACTTTGAATTTGATCCTGTATGCAATTAGTAGCCAGTGGTGTCCTTTGAGAAGGGAGATGGCATGGTCATATCTGTGGGAAAATATGGCAAGTTTAATAGCAGTGTTTTATATAAGTTTTAAATGTTTGAATGAGAATAGAGGGAATTGCAATAATCCAGATGACAAATGACTAATGCAAAGACTAGGGTACACAGAGCTGCTTTATCTAGAAAAGATTTGATAGCCCTGATAGCTTTGTGTGTAATGAAACCTGATTTTGCTACTGAGGTAATTTGGGGTCAAAAGAAGGTTGGAAGTCATTGTGGCAACCTAGAAGTTTCATGAAAGAAAATTCCATGCTAGTCTTTTCTGTGTTTTATGTTGTAGTTTTTTTGTGTTATATATTTTTTTAAATTATGTAAATTATGAATGTGTAATTCTAACTTGCCTAGAATTTTGGATAGTAGAGATATAAATTGTTTAAATAAACTTGTGGAAAAGCATGACCGGAGAGCATAGGCACTACTGCAGAAGTTACAGAGCAACCTGTCACCCACATTGCCACGTAAATACTGCAGAAAGGTGAATACTGAGTGGGTGTAGATCAGGAAAGACAGGGTCAAGATAGGCTATTAATTATATATCATCTCTGAAGAGGGAGTGGTCCAGGAGAACAGGAGAAAGGCACATGCAGGGGCGGCCCAAGGGGGGTGCGGAGCCATGTGCGGAGACTCAGTGCAGGGCCTCATTTGCATAAGGGGCCTCATTTTCATAAATATTTGCGTAATGTTACCATACACTAACTTTTAGTAAACATGCCTCTTAATGAGTGTACGGATAAAGAAAAACTAAAAGATTTCTACATTACTATAATACAGTGCCAACTGCCAGGCACATTAGGAACTACTACAAACACTTCCCATTTAGAACCCATAGCAAACCCGTCGTATCGTAACAGCACTACCAGGACTTACAAAGCACCATACTCCTACCTATCAAAAGGCAATACTGCAAATATTAAACCAATACATTTCAGAGAATAACAATACATGACCTACTGGGGAAAGAGAACAAGTGGCAACTCAAATAGGAATTACATAAACAGAATACCTCAGCTAAGTTACACATGCAGAACATAGACCATCACCAAACAAGGAATCACAATTTAGAAACAGGAAGACAATAATTAAACTGAGAACCCCAAAAGCCAAACTTGGAATGCACAACAACACTGTAGAAATAAAACTATAAATTAATTTCCTCTTGTACTAAACAAAGCGCAGACGTTGTGACTTCCGCACAACCTTCCAGGCATTAGTCACTCCTCACTTTGACTATGCAAATATCATACTACACGGCCTACCCAAGAGCACGCTGAATCCCCTTCAATTGGCCATGAATACAGCTGCCAGGGTTCTCCATGGAGCATCAAGGAGTCAACATATTACTCCTATCCTATTCGAACTTCACTGGCTCCCGATATCATGCAGGATTCTATATAAAGCCCTCATTTTGACCTTCAAAGCATTCCATCAAATCTCACCTTCCTCGTTATCTGACCTTCTTCTTCACACGCAGGACACCAGATCCAGACGATCTACAACGGAGAACATGCTAACAGTCCCAAAAGACCTTACAAAACTCACTCAGATAACTACTACAAGAGTATTCTCCTCCTTTGCCCCCAGATGTTGGAATGCGCTACCACCCAGCATCAGATCTCAGCAAGACCTGCCCCAATTTAGAAAATCTCTAAAAACATACCTCTTCCTAAAACACTTCTCACATTGCAATGGTTCCCCTCCCCCTCCTACACAAATCAACGACCATGGCTAGTCAAATAAGTTCCCGAAACTTCATTACCCGTTCTAGATCAAAACCTCATAGACCCCATCTTAAGAGCTCATACATTTGAGAATCTATTGTAAATAGTTTTGAATATATGTTATCTATTTATCCCCTGTTATCCATGTTCTCATTTCCTGTTACTTGCAAACTTAACATACGTTTTTTATGATTAAGTACAAAATTGTTAAAATGTAAACCACGCTGATGATAAAAGTGCGGTATATAAAAGCTGTTAAATAAATAAAATAAATAAATAAATAAATAATGATGCACATTTACCAGAGCTGACATATTCCAGTTAATAAATTCAAAATAAAGAGATATTTTTCTACCTTTTGTGCATTTTTTTTTCAGTTGCAATTGCTCCAGCCACTTTCTTCTGGTTTCTTCGTGTCTTCTGCTAACTCTCCATCGTCTGCTGTCCATTTGTCCTTTCTTCTCTCTTCTAGTATTTTTCCATTCTCTCTCTACATCTGCTTTAACATACTAATCTTTCTCCTTTTGCTCTTTCCTCATTCCTATTTCATCCACTCAAATTTTACCCCTCCATCCTCAATCCCCACTTACTCTCCCAATACCCGGCCAATTGTAGATTTTTCTTCCCTCCCACACAAAATATTTTTCCCCTCTCCATTTCACTCTCCCAGCCCCATCCCATTCTAACCCTCCCCCAACATTAGCTCCGTTCTAGTTCCAGCCCCACCCAGCATCCGCTCCCTTCTAGTCCCTGCATCAGCCCATTTCCAGTCCTAGCCCCCCATCAGCCCATTTCCAGTTCTACCTCCCCCATCCATTTCCAGTCCTATCCGAGTCCCTCCATCAGATCATTTCCAATCTCAGCCCCCCATCAGCCCATTTCTAGTCCTTTCCTAGCCCCACCATCAGCCCATGTCAAATTCTAGCTCCCCTCCACTCAGTCCATTTCCAATCCAAGCCCCCATGAGCCTACTTCCAATTCTAGCCCCTCCATGAGTCCATTTCAATCCAAGCCCCAACCACAGCCCATTTCCAATCTTAGCACCCCCCAACAGCCCATTTCCAGTCCTATCCTAGCCCCTCCATCAACCCATTTCTTGTCCTATCTCCCCCCCCCCAAAAAACTCAGCCCATTTCCAGTCCTAGCTCCCTCCCTTCACAGCCCATTTCCATTCCAAGCCCCCCTCCCCGTCAGCTATTTGCAGTTGAAGTTCCCCTTCCACTCAGCCCATTTCCAGTCCTAGCAACCCCCCCAGCCCATTACCAGTCCTATCCCCCCCAGCCCATTACCAGTCCTATCCCCCCATAGCCCATTACCAGTCCTAAGCCCACCATCAGCCCACTTCCAGTCCTAACCCCCCATCACCCCATTTTCAGTCTTAGCCCCCCTCATAGCCCATTACCAGTCCTAACCCTCATCAGCCCACTTCCAGTCCTAACCCTCCCTCAGCCCTTTTCCATTCTTAGCCCCCCCCCATAGCCCATTACCAGTCCTAACCCCCTCCATCAGCCCACCTCCAATCCTAACCCCCTCCATCAGCCCACCTCCAGTCCTAGTCCCCCCATAGCCCATTACAAGTCTTAACCCCCCATCAGCCCACCTCGTCCTAACCCTCCATCAGCCCACCTTCAGTCCTAACCCCCCCCCCCCATCAGCCCAGGTAAATTAAAAAAAAAAACTGGCTGATGCTGCTGCCACTGCCGCTGTGGCAGCGGCAGAATCAAGTGTCCCGCGGGGGCCCCCCCTGCCCGCCAGAGCCCTCCCTGAGTCGGCTCTCTCAGCATGGGCTTTTCAGAGCCGCAAAGGGAGATTTTCCCTTTCTCGTGGCTCTGTTAAGCCCGCCTGGGCTGATGGGAAACAGGAAATGTCTGTTTCCCATCAGCGCCGGCGGGCTTAGCAGAGCCGCGAGAGAGAAACTCTCTCTTCGAGGCTCTGAAAGCCGGCGCTGAGGGGGCTAACTCAGGGAGGGCTCTGCCAGACAGGGATGGGGCCCACGGGACACTTGATTCTGCCGCTGCCACGGTGGTGGTGGCAGCGGCAGCAGCAGCAGCCAGGTTTTCTTTATTTTTTATTTTACTTGGGCATTGCAGAATGTTGTTTGCGCGGGGGCCCCTGAAATGCGGGGCCCTGTGCAAACAACATTCTTGATCAATGGACAGGCCAGTCCTGGGCACATGTGGTCCCTTCACACAAAAGCAGAAGTAAGGATGTGGTTGAAAACTAGAGGCCAGTTAGTCTAACCTCTATGGTGAGTAAATTATTGGAAATCCTACTAAAAGAGAGAATAGTGAGGTTTCTGGAGTCCATTGGATTGCAGGATTCGAGGCAGCATGGGTTTACCAGAGGTAGGTCTTCTCAGACAAATCTGATTGATTTCTTTGATTGGGTGACCAGGGAGTTGGATTGACGGAGAACCCTAGATGTGGTGCACTTAGATTTCAGTAAAGCCTTTGACACCATTCCGCACAGGCAACTTATTAATAAACTGAGCACCCTAGGGATAGATGCTAAAGGACTGACTGGGTTAGAAACTGGTTGAGAGGGAGGCGACAAAGGGTAGAGATAAATGGAGCTCACTCTGAGGAGAAGGAAGTTACCAGTGGTGTGCAGCAGGGATCTGTCCTTGGTCCAATTCTTTTTAACATCTTTGTTACTGGATACTGCAGAAGGGCTATCAGGCAAATTTTGCCTGTTTGTGGATGATACCAAAATCTGCAATAGAGTAGACACCTAGGAAGGAGTAGATAACATGAGGAGGGATCTAACTAAGCTTGAGGAATGGTCAAGAATTTGGCAACTGAAATGTAATGCTAAAAAATGCAGGGTCATGCACTTGGGCTGCAAAAATCAAGGGAGATGTAAAGTGTAAGGGTTGAAGTGAAGTATGTCTGTTCACGAAAGAAGAGAGGGACCTGGGCGAGATTGTATCTGATGATCTTAAAGTGGCTAAACAGGTAGAAAAGGTGACTGCAAAAGCCAAAAGGATGCTTGGGTGCATAGGGAGAGGAATGGCTAGCAGAAAAAATGTAGGTTATAGTGCCTCTGTATAGATTTCTGGTGCAACTTCATTTGCAGTATTATGAACAATTCTGGAGACTACACCTTCAAAAGAATATAAATAGGATGGAGTCGGTACAGAGAGTGGCTACTAAAATGGTTAGTGGTCTTCATTATAAAGCATATGAGGACAGACTTACGGATCTTAATATGTATATGTTAGAGAAAAGGCAGGATATAAGAGATATGATAGAGATATTTAAATACCTCCATGGCATAAATGCACAAGAGCAGAGTCTCTTTCTATTGAAAGCAAACTCCGCTACAAGGGGACATAGGATGAGGGTGAAAGGGGAAAGACTCAGGAGTAATATGCGGAAATATTTCTTTACGGAAAGAGTGGTAAATGCGTGGAATAGTCTCCCAGTGGAGGTAGTAGAGACAAGGACAGTATCTGAATTCTAAAAAGCATGGGAACACAGAATATTTATAAAGAAAAAAAGGGGACTATTGTAGTTGATATGGAAGGGCAAACTAGATAAGCCAAGTGGTCTTTTTCTGACGTCATGTTTCTATGTTTATATGAAGAAATGTCTAGTGATACCAAGACACTGGACTAAGAGCTAGTGGGCTGTGGAACAAATTGAATAAAAATGGAGAGAGGAGAGGACATTGGGGGACTCCACAGGCCAGATGTTCAGTAGAAGATGTGATAGATTTGATATTGGCTGTGAAGGATCAGTTTGTCAAGGAGTCAAACCAGCAGAGAACTTTGCCAGTTGTTCTCAGCTCTGCTAACCTGTTTGAGAAGTGCATGATCAACAAAGTTGAAGATCATGGACAAGTTTAGAGAGATAAGTGCAACCTTGCAAGCATCTAGGAACCTTTGGACTTCACTGAGCATAAACACTAAACATGTTTTGGTATTGTAGAGAGCCCTAAATCCTGATGGGCATTGTTGTAGTATGTTTTTTTGTCAACAGAGTATCTTAATTGTAGGAATACTGTTCTCTCTATAATTTTGGATAGAGAAGGCAAAGAGGAGACTGGCCTGTAGTTCTCAAGAGCTAAGTGTTTTTTGAGGATGGGTCTAACAGAGGCTGTCCTAGTAGGTGAACATTTGCTGGAGTCAAGGATGGTGTTTACCATAGTTACAATAATTGGGTAGAGGGTTTGTAGGTGAATTTTTAATATTTTGGAGGGTAGGGGGTCTAGAGAAGATGTGGTAGGACTGAGCTGGGAGAATATTTTGTTTAATTGGATAAGAGATATGGAGTTGAATGAAATCCATGTTTGATTCATGGATGTGTGAGATAATGGGTTTGAAGTAGAAGGACTAGTAGGGCTAGGTAGAGTGGATGATAATGTTGGACCAGGTAGGGAGTTGCGCAGGTTGGAGACTTTGGTTACAAAGTATAAGGCAAGGTGAGGCATTTGAGCTTTGATGTTCATCAAGTACTTTGAATATTTCCTTAGCAGGATTAGTAGTATTATAAATACAATGTGAGAAGAAAGGGTTTTTTTTGCTTGGATTATACACTGGCTATAGTTTTGAGCTCTCTCTTTATAAAGGATGAGTGATTTAGAAGAGTTTGCCTTTGGGCTCTGCAGGCTTTGTATGTATGTGCGTGCCACTTCTCCCTACAGGTAAAAGAATGTGCTGTTGGCTCTTTTGAGTTAGTGGAGCTGTCAGGACTTATTGTTTTTCGTTGATTGCTGCTGCTCTTTGCTGCCCCTCAGAATCTGCTGCCTAATGGTTGAGCAGGCCCTGCTTATACAGTACAGCAGTCGTGGCTGCAGTCAGTAGGGCATTACAACAGCCCGAATGGGAGGTCACCAGAGAGAATCACCATCTGCAGTGTTTTCCAGTCTAAATAAGGATAAACCCTTCCACCAACTGTAACTTTAAAAAATCCTTTCTAACCAATGCAACACTGGCATCTCCAGGTCAAATACCTGTTCTGGTCAAACCCAAATTCTTTCGACCTGGTATTCAACGGCACTTATCCGGTTAGTGGCCTGGTAAATGCTGTTGACCATGATCATGCCACTGGCTCTCTCCACAGACCACCTTGGCATTATCTGGAATGCAGGGCCAGTGCAAGGACTGGAGGTGCCCCAGGTGAACCTTCCATCCTGCCATTCCCCCCCCCCCCCTGCTGCCCCTGCCGCCATTGCCACTGCTGCCATCCCCCTCCAAGGCCGACGGCGGTGGAAATAGCTCAGACACCACAATGCAGCACTTATTTAAACTCTCCGGTGCTACATCGCGGTTTCTGTCTTCCACCATCTGCCACTTCCACCCTTCTGACGCAGACCTCTGGTTTATGCAAACTGGAAGTCTGTATCGGAGGGGGGGGGGACAGAAGAGGCAGATGATGGAAGACAGAAATCTCAATGCAGTACCAAAGAATTTAGGTTGGCACTGCGTCACTGCCTCTGGAGCAGAGTGGTGCCAGCGGCAATGGGCAACTACCATAGGGCCAGCACTCAAGGCAACCACCTAGTTCGCCTAATGGTAACACCGGCCCTGCTGGCATGGTCCGAGAGTGGAGTGGGAAATTATCTGGATATCAACGATTTTCATCACTGCTATCCGGATAACTAGCCACATAGCTTAGGACAGCAAAAAAAACTATCTGGATAATCAGCACTAGTCACTATCCAAACATTGTCACTGACTATTTTAAGTTTATTTAAACATCGCAGCTGGCATTTTAAAAAAAAACACTGGCCGTGGCATTTAAATATTGCTTCGTTTATGTTTTCTTGCAAACTACTCCTTTCACCTTGTACCAGGTTTTAAACTTTAATCTTTGTTATCTATCATTCAAGTAAATCAAAACGGTTAAATCTCTAGAATACCCGTTCTGGTACATTCAGATAGAACTCACTGTTGGTGCTGCAATTTTTCTGTGTTGTTGACAGTTGATTTTGGATTGAGATTGCCAAGACCCCACCAACCAGAAATCTCAAGCCCTTCTCTCTTTATTTCTAGTACTAAAGCATGAAATACATAGGAAATGTGAGGCTGATGTAATTCAACACATCATGTTCACCACCAATGAGTTTCATAGGAAAATAAAATGTATGTTAATAAAAATCTAATCAAACAATATTTACAAAACAGAGATAAAACATTAAGGAGCATGTTTACTAAATGCACGGAAACCTCGCGCTACCCTGATACGAGGGTGGGATTGCGTAGTGGGGGGGATTGCGTGCAACCTGGGCGTTCCCAGCATGGCGTAGCTAGCACAGGCATTAGTGGCCCATGCTAACTGCACTTCATGCAGGTAGTGTGGGTGAAACTAAAGCCCCATCAATGGGTGGTGTTAGTTGCTCCCACAGCCCCTTTGCCACATTAAAGCTCAGCTTCTGTGCGTTAATTGCAGGGGGATGGATGTACACACTCTTTTGCCATTCGCTAGAAGCCCCACACCGGCTACGCAACCCACAAATGCAGTACCAGCATAGAGTTTAGTAAACATGCCCCTAAAACAAGCCTTGACAAATTTTCTTGGAATCTAGGAGCCAGCCTAAAACTCTAGGAGTCGGCTGCCGAAACCTAGGTCACAGTGCACACCCCGCCCCCAAAAAGGTGCATTGCAGTTACTTTTTTAGGTTTTAGGGCTTGATTTACTGATTTCCCTTTTACTATCATCTTACTATAGATGCTGAAACAGGTGAAGTGATAGCTCTGCTGTCTGTATTTTGATGTCAGCTTGAGGTTTTTTAGCAAATTTTGTGAATAATTTTGTGTTACCCATTTTTGCTTGATTTTGGCTGTTTTCACTAGAGGATATTTGGTAATTATATGAGAACTTTTACACACATATACTGACATACACATGCAAAAAAGCCTTTATAACTATTACTAGTAGTGTGCAGGTCCAAAACTTAAATTTCACTTTAAAATTTTCTTTTCATACTGTATTGTATCATTTCCATCCAATAGTGTGCCCTATTGCTCAACAGCAAGGCCTATTGTGCAAGAACATGTCCTATTACACAATAGCATGCACTATTCATGTGCGAATAATATGCACTGTTGAGCAATAGTGCACATTCTTGCTCAATTCAAGAGCCATTTGGGTGCTCTATTGATGGGAACTGGGAAATGATGACAATTTCATCATTTCATGTTTCGCCCAGATCACCGCTCTCATTCCAAATAAAAGCACATCTCTAAACGTTACCACCCAAAATGGATACGTTATCCATTTAATTTAGACCTGCTGAATAGCAGACCTAAATCAAATGGATAGCTGCGGAAGTAGCCCCTGCCTATAGTATACTTTTATTCAGCAGCACTCCTTAAACGGATATTGCAGCTGATTATACGTATAATGCTAAAGGGAATTAAAGGAGGATTGGATTTAGTTCATGTATTTCTCACAGTTCAAGGTTCATTTCATTCAGGTACAGTCAGTATTTTCCTGTCCCCAGAGGACTCTCTTTCAAAGTTTGTACCCAGGCAATGGAGGATTAAGCATCAGGGCTAGCCCTTAACTTCATATCGTGGCCGCCCTGGCTGAAAATCAGGCCAACAGAGTGTAAGTCAGTTGGCTCCTATCTAGCCATTTATCTCTTTTAAACCTTGTCCAAGGACCAAAGTACTAATGAAACTTCAAACCACAGTGTAATCAATTTACCATCTGACCTGGTATAAAAATGAACAAAATGGTTGATTAAAGTAGGGCTTTTATTGAGGGACTACACAGTGGTCCTCAGGTATTAATGAATGAGCTCTGCATATGAGTAGCAGCATACATAAGAACATAAGAACATAAGATATGCCATACTGGGTCAGACCAAGGTCCATCAAGCCCAGTATTCTGTTTCCAACAGTGGCCAATCTAGGTCATATGTACCTAGCAGTTTCCCCAAGAGACACAAGTTCCACAATGCTTGTACTGGGTCAAGCATTGATATCTTCGGTCACTTCTTAATAATGGTTTATGGACCTTTCCTCCAGGAACTTGTCCAAACCTTTTTTAAACCCAGCTACACTAACAGCCTTTACTACATCCTCCGGTAACAAATTCCAGAGTTTGATTACACGCTGAGTGAAAAAATATTTTCTTTTATTAGTCTTAAATAGTTTACCCTGTAGCTTCATTGCATGTCCCCTAGTCTTTCTATATTCTGATAAGGTAAACAATCGATCTACGTTTACCCGTTCCACTCCATTAATTTATAGACTTCTATCATATCTCCCCTCAGCCGTCTCTTTTCTAGGTTAAAGAGCCCTAACCTTTTTAGCCTTTCTTCATAGGAGTATCCTTCCATCCCCTTTACCATTTTGGTGGCTCTTCTCTGAACCTTTTCTAAAATCACTATATCCTTTTTAAGATACGGCGACCAGAATTGCACACAATATTCAAGGTGTGGTCTCACCATGGAACGATATAGAGGCATTATAATATCTTTTGTATTATTGCATATTTTTGTATTATTGCATATTTTTTGCAAGGAAAAATGCACTGGATAAAACAGTCTACTTACTCTTCACTATAACATTTCTCACAGCATAGCAAAAAAACAAAACAAAAAACAAAGAGAGAAGGACCATAATCTTCACAAATCTGTACACTACTCCTCAGGGGATTCCATCACCTTCTTTTGATCCAAAAGGTGGGATCCTTATACTTCCTAGTTTCCATGATCTTCTCACCTAGTATCTCTCGCTGGATTATATGTAGCTCCTCTGGGTTAGGCTGGGGGAAAGAACTCTCTCTCTCTCTTTGTCTGCCAATGCAGATCTCTCTTTCCCCAGTAAAAACCTTTATCTTGCAAATTGACTTCTACTGTAGTTTTCTTACTAGGGATTGACTTGATTCCACCTACCATCTGTCTTTCACTGACCAGGTCCCAGGTATTTATGGGAGCTGTAGTCTCCCTGATGACCATGTTGGATTAAAACTCTCCCCAAGCAACACTCCTCTCAGTGCCTCACTTGCCTTCCCCCCCTCCCCCCATATGATTGTAGATTTCTAAAGAGCAAGTGGGTCTAAAATCTGAACTTCATCAGACCTTTACTTAAGCAAAATATAGTTGATTCTCTCTCGTAAATATAAGTATGGTTACATGATTGTTTTTAGAAGACAGTTTACAGTGACGGTATATACATATATCATTATAACTTTGAAATACATCAGGGTAAAATGTTTCTACAGTGCAGAGCTAAAAATGTTAGCTATGCCAATATATCTCAATAACATGAATACTTCACAGTATGTCAATATCTGATGACATAAATCAGCATCTTACTACTTGGTACTCGAGACTGATACACTGAGCCACAGAAGGATCTTTATAATGGTGGGTTGCGATAGTCATTATTTAGAGGAAAGTGAATCTTTCGCTGGTAGTTTATTTGCATACATATTATGTCATTTGGTCCATTGAAGCTATGGATGAATGCAGCTAGGAGACGATCAGGTTATTTTTTAAAGTAATCCTGTGCGTATACATTGCCACAAATGCACTTGAATGATCTCTTATAAAATACCGCCCTGCATAAAAGTATGTGCTTTGGCATGAAAGCAGATACGATGCAAGTAGATATAGCCGGGAGCACAATTTAGGCAGATCGCAGATGGAGTTTGCACTTACACAAATGACGCCCAAGTGCAATCTAAGTCATCCAAGCCAGAACATCTGAAACAAAGGCCGGCACGATTTCATAAAGGCGGACATGCCCAATATGGATAGCTGCGTGGCCATATGCATAGACATCCCTGGAACAGTATTTAAGGCTGGGGATGACTTATAGACTAATGGTTAGAGCCATGGCAGCCAGGATTCAAATCTCACTGCTGCTCCTTGTGATCTTAACCCTCCGTCCCCCTGGATGTTTTACAGCCAAAATAAGCACTTTCCCAATGCCTATTCATGCCTGGAGAAGGTCTAAACTTGGACAGGGTCGCAGACATCCCCAACATTTCTAACATCAGACACGGATGTCTAAGTCCATTACACCAGAACACCAGGGAGTGAGGCACAAAAAGAAATTCCTTTATTCAACAAAGATACCCCGACTCGGCCACATTTTGCCATAATGCCTTCTTCAGGGGGAACCTCAAAGAAAAAAGATATACAAATATAAACAATAATACATAGATCATAGATACAAATTAAATAAATATAAACCATGGAGAATGTGGGCCCAGCAGGAACAGCCACCAGGCCCGCATTCCCTACGGCTAACTTGCAAGAGCGGAGCAGCATTGCAAACATGTTAAAGTAAGTTTTCCATGCAGTTGCCACCACCGCTGTATGGGCAACCCTCCCCTCCCACCCCCCTTTCTACCAGTCCCCCTGCATTATGGGGGCTGCTTGGGAGGAATTTACACCAGTATCTATGAGGCATGTTTACTAAAGTATAGTACAGTTTTGCAAGTAATGCACACTGAGGATAGACGTCAACATGCAGTACATGCAACAGTCATGCACTACTTGTTGGGGGCGTGTATAGCATGCCTCCAGCAGATACCGTACTGATTTGTGCCCTAACGCATGCCAGCTATTTTGTCCCAAGATAGACAAACAGATGAACAGACTGCATTTCCAACCCTTTATGTATACTTTCTTTCCAATATCTGTTGGGTTGGAAAGAATAAAAAAGGAATGCGCTGGACTGAGGGCCTCTCTGCCTTAGAGAGCTGAGAAACCTCTAGTCTACCACTTCACTTACGCAATGAGATCTCTTCCTCCCAGTCTGCATTCGTCATTCTCCCCATCTCTTCCATTCCCTTTCCTTCTGGCTACTCTCTTCTTTATGTACTTCACATCAATTTCATCACCTCGTTCTCCAATTCCTCCCTCTCCCCTACCTAAGTGCAGAGTCAAGACAGGAAAAGAACATTTTGATATCCTCTGAGAACGTTTGCATACTTACTTTGCGCCTTCTTGAAAATGCGATGCAATGTGTGCCTTTGCATCAGTCCTGACTCCTGGCGACCCAGCAGCTCCTGGGTTTTCTTGGCAGTGTGACTGGGCCTTTCTTCTGAGACAGTAGAGGGTTAAATGACTTGCCCAAGACCATAAGGAGTGCTAGTGGAAATTGAACCCTGGTTGCTTGGCTACCAAGCAGGTGTATAATAGGAGATTACAAAGATCCCGATTTTGATTTAGGCCGGCTATGTGCCACTTCGGCGCATAGTCTGCCTGCCGACCCCCTTAACCCAGATTTTCACTTCCACAATGACGGAAGTGAAAATCTGGGTTATGCTGGACCTCGCCTATCTTTAAGGCACAGAGGGATAAGCAGGTAGCATTGAAAATCGCTGCTAACCGCTTAGTCCTTTCCTCCACTCCCACTCCGCCCCGGAAAGCCACGAACACGCCCTGATGCTAACTGCATAGCACCTGGGCGCGTTAAGGACTTATCCGGGATTTTCAAAAGTCACTACCCATGTAGGTGCCTTTCGAAAATCCCAGATAAGGCATTTACACGGGTAACTAGAGCAGTTACCCATGTAAATGCCTTCAAAAATGCCACCCAAAGTACAAAGTCTCCCCCCATCAGCCTGAAATTTTGAAAGGGGAACTCCAGAGAATTTCCCTTTGAAAATTAGCTTGCAGATCTGTGGACACAATGTACCTACTAGTTTGCAAGCCCCACAAGTGTTTTGAAAATTGCCCTAAAAGTTATACACTGGTTTCAGTTACAGCATACAGTATGCAAGACCACAAAAGGAAGACACTTAGGGGCATGTTTACTAAAGGTTAGTGCACGTTAAGTGCTACAGTGGCGGCATTTAACGCGCGTTAACTTTACTTAACACGCATTGACTTTACTTGACACGTTTTAACCTTAGTAAACATGCCCCTTAGACATGCCAACCTACTGTCGCTAGCGTTTGATCATTGCCCAGTGTTTGAAAACATGATTGTACCATTTTATGTCCCAGGAGTCACTATAAGAGTATTTTTAAAAGGTAAATGAAACTTCTTTTTAGAATACAGTATATTTCTGACAAAATCTTTTAATATAGTTAAACTTAAATTTTAAAGTTTAGAAAATAACAACACTATATCAAATTATAACCCTTCCCCAAAATAATAATTAACTACATGCTGACAGCATTATCTTTCTTTGAAAACATAACCAAAGAAGAGATAAAAGATGCCATCAGCTATATTTATGTATGTTTTTTTAAACATGCCTTTGAGTCAATGCTGACTCCTGGGTTTTCTTGACAGTGTGATTAGAATTAGATTTCCAGGCCCTTCTTCCAAGGCAATGACTTGCCCAACACCACAAGGAGTACTAGTGGGACTTGAACCCTGGTCTCTTGGTAACCAATTCAATGCTCTAACCATTAGGCTACTCCTGCACTATGTATATTTAGTTGATCAGTTTATAACTCAATCACATATTCAAGGCAGCTGCCAAATAAAGCCTTTATTAAACAGAAAACAATGCAGATATAAAAATAGACAACACCATATCACATCATCTTACAGTAGTGGCCAAAAAATTAAGGCAGGTATCTTTTTCTTCAATTTATTGTTAAATAATGTACTGTAGAGATATCACACGTTCTTACTTATTTAATCAGCATGGTGATTAGTCACACTATGCGTCTGGCGTCCATTTTAGTTTACTTACACTCTGTAGTAGGTTTCTTGGATGAAGTTTTGAATTTTTACAACTAGGAAATGATTGAAAGTTACATGTAAAATATACAATCAAGATGGGTAGAAAGTGCAATATTAATGATTTTGTAAAGGGACAAGTTGTCACACTCCATGCTGAAGGATATTCGCAATGTGCTATTGCAAAACATTTGCATATATCAAGGTGTGCAGTTCAGAATGTTCTGAAATCACGTAGTTCGAATTGTGGGCGCAGACGGATAACTACTGGATGAGATGACCGATTCCTCAAAAGCATTATTACATCTAGTCCACATACTTCATCTCAACGTGTGGCTCAGTTAGCTAATGATCAAGGAATAAAGATAAGTGCCAGATCTGTCCGACGATGGCTTGTGGATGAATTCAAACTCGTGGCCAGAAGACCTGCCAAGAAGCCTATGATGACCAGGAAACAAATTGCTGCCCGCATACAGTTTTGTAGCAAAATGAAAGACAAATCTGCTGACTGGTGGGAGAGGGTAATGTTCACAGATGAAAGTGCATTTCAACAAGTACGTGGGAGTGGTTACAACTACGTCTGTCGACCAGCAGGCGAGAACCTAAATCCAAAGTACACGATCAAGACTGTTAAACACCCACCATCGGTCATGGTATGGGGTGGTATCTCGGCGAATGGACGATGTGGCCTGCACATTTTTGAGAAAGGTGAAAGAGTAAATGCTGCAAAATACATATTCGTGCTGAATAGTAAAGTTAAAATACAGATGGATGTTTCTGGCAAAACTATATTTCAGCAGGACTCAGCACCATGCCACACTGCAAAAACAGTCAAAAAATGGTTCATGGACAACAAGATCGAACTGCTACCAAGTTGGCCATCAAACTCTCCGGATCTCAATGTAATTGAAAACTGTTGGAATCTTATGAAGAAAAAGGTGGCAGCACACTGTCGAACTTCAGAAGCAGATTTAAAGGACATACTCAAGCATGTATGGGTCAACAAAATCACTCCGGCATACTGTAAAACGCTAGTTAACAGTATGCCTACAAGAATCCAGGCTGTGCTGAAAAATCATGGACACCCTATCAAATATTGACACATATATTGTTTCCTGAATAAAACTTTGAAAATGACATATATATCGTTGGTTCTTAATGCTTTTGACCATGAAAGTGACAATAACACGTACCTTTCTAATAAAATTCTGATATTTTGTCTGCCTTAATTTTTTGGCCACTACTGTAAAACATCAAGAAAACCATCATCATAAAACTCCAAATGGCAATTATTGAGTTTGTTCCATTATGATGGTATGATTGCTCATCTTTAGAGGGGAATCAGTAATGTCTGATATAGTAACAGAGAAAATGATGATGGAAAAATTCCATCCAGCTCATCCAGACTAATCAGATTTCATGATTTGGAAAGACCTGTGAAACAGGACTTTATAATTCTGTTTTTTTTGGAGGGACGTTGCCTCAGAAGTGATTTTATTATTTCAGTTTTGCTTTTATTGAGGTCACTATTCAGCTGGCGTGGTCTCTGCTTTAATAGAAGCACTGGCACCAGTGCTTAAATTTATTTATATAACTACACTGGCACTATCAGTTTAGTTTAGGTCTGCTATCCGACAGGCCTAAACAAAGAAATTATTCAGAGGGTGAATACTGCCACTATCCAGATATGTTTTCAGTCCATCCTCTCTCCAGCCCCAAAACCAACCCCCAAATATTTGTGTGTTGTTATTTGGCAGCCAATGCATAAATCCCTGTGAATACTGACTGAATTGTATTTAGTATTGTGTACATGCTTATTTTACATATTTTATTCTACTTATTGGTAATGAGGGTCACTCTGTCCCATGAATAGCAAAGATGGACATCCCATTGGGACGTCCATCCCTGCTATTCACCCCCCTGCCGGTCTTGGCAAAAGCCTCTCCATATGAACAGCGCATTTGTATGGGGAGGCTTAGACAGGGGTGGAAGGGAGCATTCCGGAGGTGGAGTGAGGGTGGGGCATAGGTGGTCCACGATCCTGGATGTACGGGGCCAATTCTGAGGTCAGCCCTGTACGTCTTGGGCCATGAACTTAGACAGGGGAATAATTCCACCGCAGAGGTGGAATAAGTCCCCCTGGATGTCAGGGGATCCAGTCGGCGAGCTGGGAAGAAAAGGTAGAGGGGTGCAGGAAGTTCCCCGCAGCCGGACCCTGCGGGGAATGAAGTGAATTGGTGGCAGCCAACATTCGCAGCTCCTGAATGGAGCCACGGTGCCCTGGCAATGGAACACCATAGCATCGTCTACCTCTGGGCGTCCCATTCCCGATCAGACACATAGGGACCTGGACGCCACATCGGAGTGTGCCTCCATGTATTTATGATGTGGTACATCACACTGATTTCATTTAAAAATTTCATAAATTCAAGAAATAAATACACCCTCGACACGGTAGTAAGGATGCATCCTAATCGCCAACCAGAATGTGACCAACTGCAAGATTCCTGAATACATCCTGTCTGCCATCTTTTTTTCCTTCTTTGTATTCCATGAATAAAAGAACATAAGAACCTCATTTAGTTTCTTGCAGCACCCTTCGTTCTCATGTATAATGTCTCCCTCTACTCCAGAAATCAGTTTTCATTAATACTCAGAAAATGATGAGAAAAGTAAATCTATCTTTGTGTATGTAGAATCCAAGGACAATTTTTAACCAAAAAAATAAAATTTGCCTAGTTGTCTTCTGTTCTGCAAAATCCAGGAGTAAGCTGAAAAATTGTGCAATAGAATGAATAAATCTGCAAAGAACAGAGTCATATAATCCTAAAATCAATGTTCTCTCTAAGGGTCCGATGGCTGCTGTGCAAAATTTTCAGCCCATGTGAAAAAAATTCCACTGGCAGAATTTTCAAGCAACTCTGTGCAATAGAACTATTGATTAAAAATTGTAATTGTAACTAGGGGACAAAATGAAATTATTACTATTTTGTTATTGTTGCCTTAATAATAATACATTAATATTGTGTCTCATATTTTCATTTGAGTTGCAGAAATTCCTTCTGAAAAGCGAATCCTTTGAGGGTATACCATTTTGTTGCTAACATACTGTAATAGTTTTATAGGTCTGAGCGCAGCACCACGTCCACCCCCGCCAGATGGGAAAGTCTTGAGCTGCAAGGTGGAGATGATGCTGGAATCTGGGTGGAAGATGAAGAGGGCAGAAATCAGCAGTCATGAAAGCAAAACTCTGCATGGCACTTAAGAATTTATGTGCAATAGCACTCCAGTGCAGATCAGAGGGCACATTGCTGACAACACTGCCATCATCAAATTTTAACAATCTATGACTAATATTATAGTGCCATCCTATGAAGGGGACTGAAACAGAGCGCCAATTTAAGCTAAGTCATCGTGCTCAGCTGCAACGATCGGGCAGATGCAGATTGTTCGGTTTCTCAATGCTGCTTTATAACAACTAATTCAAATTTGTCTGAGTATTATATTTCTTCTGTGCATGCTATGTTTTGCCATGTGCACAGGGTTTACTATCTGTATGCGCATTCACGCACACATACGTAGCTTAGAGGAAACTGCCCAAAAACAGCTAGAATATCTTTTAGCAGCATATGAACAAATATCATGGGCCAAATGCCATATGAACGACTTAGGGCTTTATCAGAATTAAAATAAATGTCATTTTTTACAGTATTTGCAGTGCTATAATTCAGAATAATTATTGCCATCACATGAATTTTATCTGCTGAACTCTAGGTTGGAAATGCTTTTTATCTAAGCAGATTTGACCTGTTTTGACCACAATTATTTTTATTCTCACTTTTAGTGGTCTAATATATCCTACATTATAATTTTAGAATCACTAGAGGCTTCTTTAATATCTTCTATTTGCCATTATTTTTATGTGGTTTTGGATAGATATTGAACTGTTACTGCCTTATGAATGTAAAAAAGACCAATTAATAAAATTAAAAGATACAGGGTCAGCGGCACTGCTATATCCTACCATGTTGATGGTCCTCAGGTTGATCCAAGATGTGTCTTCTAGTCCCTAGGTGGTCTGGGGCTGCTGCAAAGGCAACATTCACATCCCCCAGGGTGGGGGAGGCAAGGTGGGAGTCATGGCCATTGATGAAATGCAGGACTGACCCAACCTCAGGCAAACTAGATAAGGGGAGAGGACACAAAAAGCAGTTATAGTCGAAGCAAAGCAGTGGGTCAGCCACACAAAATCAAAGGACGTGTTTACTAAATGTTTTAACACATGTTAAGTATCCACAGCCCTCTTCCTTCTATGGGCCCAGTTGCACTTAACACATGTTTCTTATTCTTCCCCCTAAACCTTCCTCCCCCTTCCTCCTTTTTCTATCTCTGTAGATAACACTCTTCTACTTCCTGTTTCCTCAGCCTGTTACCTTGGTGTTATCTTTGACTCCTCCCTTTCCTTCTACTCATGTATTCAACAGATCGCTAAAACCTGTTGTTTCTTTCTCTATAGCAAAATTCGTCCCTTCCTCTTTGAACACACAACTATTGCAACCTCCTTCTTGCTGGTCTCCCTCTGGGTCATCTCTCTCCCCTTCAATCTGTTCAGAACTCTGCCATGTGAATAATCTTTCGCCAGCCACGATATACTCATATAACCCCTCTTCTCGAATCACTTCACTGGCTTCCCTTCTGTTTCCGTATCCAATTCAAACTTCTCCTTCTGACCTTTAAATACATTCATTCTTCTGCCCCTCACTACCTTTCCTCTCTCCTCTCTCCCTACACCCCTCCTTGTGAACTCTGCTCTTCCACTAGCTTGCTTCTCTCTATGCCCTTTTCTTTCACTGTTTACTCCAGACTTCAGTCCTTTCACCTTGCTGCTCCTTATGCCTGGAACAAGCTACCTGAGTCTGTATGTCAGGTCTTCAAATCCATACCAAAGGCTCACCTCTTGGAGGCTGCTTTTGCATTCTGATCCCCTATTTTCCTTGTGTATCCTTACCTTTCCCTATTCTGCCCAGGGACTTGTCTTTATATGTGTACATAATGCTTTATAAATGATGAATAGTAGCAATAGTAGTAGTAGTAGTGTTAATCTTTGGGAAATATGCCCCAAAGAGTCACCAGTGTGTATCTAACCTGCAGGAAGAATGGCCAATATGTAAATAGCCCAGTCACCAATGTAAGAGGAGTTTTGAAATCTTCCTCATTTTGCATATATTTACAAAATAAAAGTTTAGTATTTAAAAGTGTGATATCCAAATTTGCAGTTTTATAGGATTGTTCTGGGAGGGATGATTACAATTTAATTTAATAATCAAAATCTTGGGGAGAGGTGGGCGCTAGGGGTCTAAAAGTTAATTTGTGAGGAGACACAAGGCTGAAGTTTCACCTAGAACGCTTAATACCCTGCACCGGCCCTCATTAAAGGTGATCGAGAGTTCATGATTAAAAAGGTCCATAAAGAGCCCTGATGCATGACCCCCAGCCTAGGACTGTTGCTGCTATAAGTGGACTGCCATGATAAATTTTCCTCTGAATATTACAGTAGGGCTGCAAAACTGCAATGGTAAAATATGATCCAAAACTCCTGTTAATAAACTAGGTGTTTTTCCCTATCGGGTGGGGTGGATCAAGACTAGAAATCCCATAGAAACAATGGACCTGATATTCAGCAGTAGCGGCTAGCGCTGCTAAAGCGCATACCATCACTGCTGAAGTTTAATCCCGAATATTCAATGCTGAGCCATCTCCATCCACCGGCACTGAATATCCGGGTCGCCACACAGCCCAGAAGCAACAGACAAAGTTAGGCCAGCCTTTGCCACACCTGTCTTTGCCTGCGGATTGCTAACCAGGCAACAGCTCAATACCGCCAATGGGTGTCCCCTCCGCTCCACCCCGAAACACTCACAACATGCCTGATGCTAACCGCATAGCATGAGGGCGTGTAGCGGCAGCACCCACAGATAGCCAGCAGTGCTGACTGTATTAGTGTAAATGCCTTTGAATATGATTAAACTGCAGTATAAATACTAAGGAGCCCTTTTACTAAAGCGCACTAGCAATTAGTGTGTGAATTACCATGCACTGTTAGGGGCATGTTCACGAAACGTTAACAAGCGTTACGAGCTGCCATTGCCCATAGAACTAGAAGAACCGTGGCAAAACATGTGTTAACACAGGTAAACATACCTCTTAGTGCAGAAATGCAGTAGCTGTTACCATGCTAACACGACCGCATGCGCTAATTCATGCACTAACTACATATTGTGTTATGGAGAGGGAAATGGGCGGGTTATGGCTGTGGACTGCATGGTCACTTATTTTGCGCTGTCAGTGTTGCAGGTTGCTTATCACACAACAAAGACATTTTCTATTTATATGGGGAAATGCTAGCAACGCCCCCATTAGCACACAGGCTTTGCATTTACTGTACATTAAGTTTTGCATTTACCACACAGCATGTACAAAATTTTACCATGCTTTAATAAAAAGACCTTTAAGCCATCTGTCCTATACCTAGGTACATTTTCCCTTGTTGTTCTTAAGTGCTATCAAGCCGATGTTGCATTTCTCGACTTCCTCTTTTGCATTGACCTTCAATCTTGCCAAGCATGATGTCTGTCTTGAATGATCCTGCTATTTGCATGACGTGTACAAAGTTTGAAAGTTGAAGTCTTGTCATTGAGCTCTTGTATCGATTGATTTTCTCTTTGGGCAGGCCATGGTATATACACACTTCTTCTACAGCACCATAATTTCAGCGCATTGATTTCCTTCCTGTCTTTTCTTTTTCACTATCCAACTTTTGCATCCATATGCTATGACTTGCAGAAATTGAATCTTTGTATGCAGAGGTACATCGCTGCACTTGAAAGTCTTGTCTAAGTCCTTCGTAGCTGTTCTGCCATTATCAATATGTGCCTGCATTTCTTGACTGCTTGTCAATTCATTATCCATTCTTGATCCAAGCAGCTTAAATTTGTCCACTATTTGTATTTCTTCTCCATCAAGGATGAAATTATCGATTTTGCCAGGTGTCAGAGTCTTCTTATGTTAAGGTTCAGGCCCATTTTAAGACTATGGGGTATGTCTACTAAGCCAGCTAACAGTTAACCCAGGCTATGGGATCTAGTTACAGATAGCCCGGGTTAGTAGACATACTTCTATATTTCTTGATCTTGATAAGCAGATGTTTTAGATTGCCTTCACTTCCAGCCAGTATCAGCATAGCGAAGGCTGTTGATGAATCTTCCGTCAGTCTTCACACGTTGGGTTATCTTCAGACAGTCCTGCTTCTATGATAATTTGTTCTGCATATAAATTGAACAGGTAGGGGGAAAGTATGCAGCCTTGTAATATACCTGTGCTAATTTTAAACCATTCTGTTTCTTCTTGTTTCATTCAAACTGTTGCTTCTTGATCAATGTAAAGGTTGTACATGCATAATATCAGGTGTTCTGGTATACCCATGCTTCTTCATTGGCCCAGAAATTTTCATGATTTATGCAATCAAAAGCCTTGCTGTAGTCTATAAAGCACCTATAGATATCCTTTTGGTACTCTTTTGTCTTTTCAAGGATCCACCTCACATCCACAATGATGTATTTTATTCCTTGCCCTTTCCTGAACCCTGCTTGCACTTCAAGCAGTTCTTGTTCCAGGTATGGTTGGAGTCTCCACTGAATGATTTTGAGTAGAATCTTGCTGGCATGTGGGATCAGAGCGATTATTTATTTATTTAGACAGTTTTGTATACTGCCTTATCCTTCACAATCAAAGCAGTCACAACACAATTGGGGGATACATTTAACACGCAGGGATATGAGACACATACACAAATACTTACAGGGAACATGGGCAATGGAGGGTTAAGTGGCTTGCCCAAGACCACAAGGAGCATCTGTGGGACTAGAAACCCCAGTCCTTCTGGCCCAAGGTTGCTGTCCTCTAGTGGGATTTGAACTCCCAACCTTCCGGCCTGAAGTACCTTGCCCCAACCACTAGGCTACTCCTCCAGTCAGTTGGATCACCTTTCTTCAGTATTGGTATGAACACTTATCTTTTCCAGTCGATCATGAAGTTGTCTTCCGAATGTCTTGGCAGAGCCTTGTATTATAACATCTGTATCAGATTGCTGTAATACTTCAGTGGGAATGCCATCAATGCCTGGTGCTTTATTCTTTAATAATGCTTTTAAAGCTGCTTCAACTCCTTCTTTCATCAGCAACGGTTCCTGATACAGGTTGAAAAGCTATTGATCCACTTCATCTTTATGGTGTAATGACTCTGTGTATTTTTCCACCGTTTCTTGACCAGTAACATTTGTCCTTATGCCACTCTCTACTCTACAGCTGCCACCATTGTCCCATGTCTTTATACCTCTCCACCTCCATATCCACCTATTCCATCAACAATTTTTCCAGTCACAATATTTTAACACCTATACTCTGGAAAAGAAGTAGAACACAATGATCATATGTAAATATTTTCAATTTGGTCTTTTGGGAGGAGGAATGGGGGGGGGGGGTCTGCTGTTCTCTGATTTCTGCTCTAGTTGTTGTTCTCCTAAAACCCATAGCTGATGGCGATTAGGGGAATCACCTCCTGGTCCCCGCAGTTCTTGGGAAATGCTCTATCCTTGGGCACCTCCTCCTCCTTCCTGTCAGCTCTGAGAAGGAGAACCTGACCTCATGCTTAGTTACAAGCATATGTGGTTTTTGCCTTATGTTTTGTATTAGTTTGTCTTTAAGAAGGGCTTTGGAGGTGTTGATCTGTGGAAGTGTCTGAATGTGTGTCATATATGGATTTATATGACAATATAAATATTTCAAGTGCATGCGCAGATTATAGTATTTTATAATTTAAGTTCATATTTTTGGATTCTGCCTAAACTCTGCCATGTGTATGCCCACTGGAAAAGTATATGCCTTGATGCGAAAGAGCGTACTTTCACACCAGTCAGTATTTTATAAGAGGTCATTTATGTGCGTTTGTGGCCACTTATGCATGGGAATGACTTTATAAAATTACTTCCTTACTGCGTAGCCCTTGTGGTCATTTTATAAGCCCTTTTACACACATGAAGAGGTCTTTATGCATGAGACAGCCTTTATAAAATTACCCTCAGAGTGTAAAATGGCAAGTCATTTCCCAAACTGATATTCTATAAAATAGTTCCTCTCCGTGTTGCAGACTCTCCGTTATGTTGTCATTACAGTGGTTTCAGATCGACCACATAAGGAACCTTTGCACATCTTTACGAAAGCACTGTCAACCCCCTTTCACTTCTGTTCTTGATTTCCATGTTTCCAAAGCAGAACTCCCAGAAAAGAAAGCAAGCACTGCTTGGAGCCTTCCAATATACAACTCTGCTCATCTCCTTCTCTGGAGCACAATTCCAGAAATGGGATGATGTGTTGGCAGTATTTCAGAAAAGAATAGCAATGACTGCTTTGTGTCTTGTGATCCATTGTGGCTGACCTCATTTAAAATTTCCCTGACCAAGAGTGCCATAAAATACACTCTTAGGTCGTGCATTGTTAATTACTTCATTAGGAAGGTGCTAAATGGAAAAGTTAGAATGAGCACCTCTCTGACCCCGAAATTATTTTCCCCATAGGCATACAACAAAATAAAAACCAATAGCTCCAGCTAGTCAAAAGGAGTATCCCCATGGATACTAAAGCAATATGAGAAAGGGAAATGAGGCAGACTATTTTATTTATTTATTTAGAAATGTTATATTCAGACACATCTAACATTCTGGGCAGATCTCAGTTCAACATTTGAAATAAATAGCATTAAATAACACAACCAACATACATTATAGCATTAAAAAAACATCAGGCTAGGGACTGGGATTCCATTTTAGAGAGGAAGCAGGGGCTGCAAATAGAGCTATTGTCATGAGCCCCCAGACCACAGGAGGTTCCAAGCCTGCTGGAAGCTGACACAGGATTAGCACGCAGTGAACTTTGGAGTCCTTTCCCAGATTTTTGCCCTGGGCCCCAGCCTGTATAATGCTGGCCCTGGGAAAGAATTATATATAGAAATTTTTATTCTTAAAGCATCTAAATTCTGGATTCCTAAAGCTGGAACGAAAAGGAGAATTGCTCTAATCCAGTGGTGCAGAGAACAGACTGAAGTCAGGAAAGAGAGAAGGAAGCAATAACCTACTATACTTACTGTAGCTGGTCCCTCGATAGACTGTGTGTTTGGCACTTCCAAGGGCTACTGGAGTGAAAGTGGTGACTTTAAGTGCTTTCTTTAAAGGACGCTGAGGCAAGGAGGGGGGAGTCTTCTCGCTAAGCCCCTATTTCCCCCCATGCTTTATGCAACTTCTCAGTTAAGG
The DNA here is from genome assembly GCA_033557465.1 of Ichthyophis bannanicus. Lineage (NCBI taxonomy): Eukaryota > Metazoa > Chordata > Amphibia > Gymnophiona > Ichthyophiidae > Ichthyophis > Ichthyophis bannanicus. The sequence continues at coordinate 172,198,238 of CM066043.1, forward strand.
TTACTAGATGTCCCCGATTACCAGGGATTGTCCCTGATTTTAGAACTGTGTCCCTGACCCCCACCTGTTTGTAGCCTCCTATTCCCAATTCCAGCAATGAGGACAAAGGGGGTAGAAAAGTTTTATTTTCAGTTTAGTGATTTGAATATGTCAGTTTTTAGAAGTTACATTCATTAGCTTTGTATTTTGCACAATACAGGAGAAATGCATCACTCTTTCTACTTCACTGTTGATTTGTCTGCTTGGAAGTGATTTTGTTGCTGTCATGGGATGAATTCTGTGATGATCAGCCAGATAAAACCCGAAGAGAGCGTCCCTTTGGGACAGGGCAGGGACCTTTGCAGCCTCAGGGAAAGCCTAGAGTTTGCAGGTCCGACAAAAGCCCGGCATGGTCACCAAAATGGAGGAAGGCTCACCACTGGCCTGGAAGGGAAGAAGCCAGTCCATCAGGCCACAGCAGGTTTTTGACCAAGCCCAGTATCCCTGGCTTACCAGGCAATAGTCCCTAGAACCACAAGGAGGCTGGAAGGGGGAGGGGTGGCCTGGCTCTTCTGTGGAAATGGCCCCAGACTTCAGACTGAAGGAGAGGGAGAAGCAGACCAGGAAGAGCCGATGGAAGCTGTAGAATGTGAAGAACAAGAGTCTTCTGAATCTATGGAGGTACTTTGCTCTTGAAGCCCGTGTGGAAGTTCAGGAGTAAAATGGAACCTGAATAAATGGAGGGAGGGAGAGCTGCACACAGCTGGTAGACCTGTGGGATCCAGCCACATTGCTACTAAGGTAAAGAAGACTGTTCATTTGCTGGAGGGTGGCGGGAAAAGTGTTTTCTACTTGAGGACTTCCAGGAGAGAGAAGGAGGATTTTTCTTGCACTGCTAATGAATGGAATGTGGTTGCTTATCTTTGTTTTTGTACTTTTGAAGTGAGGGCACAACACAGCGCCGTTGTTGAAGCAGACACAATGTTCTGTTGGACTACAGGGGAACTCACACAACTTTAACACGTTCCTGATAGTTGTGGTGTTTAGAAGGTTGCTTGTTAGGGACTCTTATAAAACCCTGGACTGAACTGTTTGAGTTGAGAACCAGGGGAGCGAGCAACCTGGATACCCTTCCCCATGCGCAACATTAAAATGTGGAGAGGCAGGGTAATTACTCCTCTTCCGCCCCTCCCCTCCCCTCCCCTCCCCGCCTTGCTGCTCAAACTTGAAACTAAGGTGTCTCTAACTTCCTTCCTCCCCTCCAACACACTTGGGATAAGTGTCCCCCCATTTCCCCCCCCCCCCCATTTTCCTTTTCCCCCTCCTTCCCCCCCCCCCCCTTCTTCCTCCCCCTTCCTCGGTAGGTTCCTTCACACAGTTATCAATAACTCTTTGGCAATTCTCCCTGTTTAAGTCTACAATTGGAGAGCCAATAACCACTGATGAGATCATACCCCTTTTGATAACTATTTATGGGTTTTATATGTAATGGTCGATTTATCAAAACCTTGTCTGAATTATCAGTTTTTATTTGGGCCCCTATTATGTTCTTTTTATGTTATTTATTGTTTTAATACATTCTATGTCCTTGGATTTTATTGTTTGGTTTTTACCCTCCATCCCTTATATTTTTAAGCACTCTTTGTTTTTTGATATTAAAAAGTTTTAATTCACTTTTTTATGTTTTACAGTACATCATACATTTTATTTTATATGGCTTAGGATTATATTTGTCTTTTTTATAGAGATTTTTCTTTTTTAGTTTCCTTGTTTTATGGTTTGTTATCCGTCCTTTTCATAAACGTTCCTGAGGAACTGCATATTTATTTTTTATGATAAGGGAATGACTTGGTTTTGCTCAGACGTGCAACATCTAGTTTACACATTGGGTGGATTTTTAATATTACATATCCAAGACTTTTAATGGTTTGAATATATTTCTGGAACGATCTGTACATATTTCTTGAAATATGTGCATAATATCTACCCGTTGGTCTTTTCTTTTATAGAGTGTGACTTTTCATTCTTGATATTTCTTTTTTTCTTTTTTTGCTATTCACTTTGATATAGTCCTATACATTTTGGTTTCCAAATGAAAACAGTATAGTACAATCGCTAAACACATAGGTCCCGATATTGAATTGGGCAGGCTGTGACCCCTAAGGTGCTTAGCCTTGCCTGCCGACCCCTAACCCCAGCTATTCAATGCCAGGGTTGTATGCACCGGAAGCCACAGTAGCTAACCAGGCAGCAGCAATATTGTACGTTGTCTGGTTAGCTCCTGCACCTTAAAGATAGGCGAGGGTTTTCCTTGCCTATCTTTAAGGTGCAGATCGATAACGAGGCAGCATACTGCCCAGTTAGTGCTTATCGCTGCCTCTGCTCTGCCCTGGGACGCCCCTGGCACACCCCAGTGCTCTGTGGTTAGCATCGGGGCACCTAGGGGAGTCAGGAACTGTGTAAGTGCCATTGAATATCCCCATTTAAGGTATTTACATGATTTACTGGGCTCTAAACCATGTAAATGCATTTCGAATATCGGGCCCATAGCATTTGGTTTGTTTGTCAATTCAATAGCAATATTTTTATTGCTTTGAAAATCAAACCTATAACCGGCACATTTATACAACGTGATTAATTCTTGTTTTGTCATAGATCTGCTTATTTATTATGTTATTTATTTAGCTAGGCTTCTATGCTGCTTTTCTACAAGTTAAAGCAGTGTAGATTCAGGTACTGTGTGTGTGTGTGTGTGTGTGTGTGTGTATTTCCCTTGTCCCCAAAGGGCTCGCAAGCTATATTTTTATAGCTGAGGCAACGGAGGTTTAAGTGGTTTGCCCAAGGGCACAAGGAGCACCAGTATGATTAGAAACCCCACTCCTTCCGGCCCAAGGTTGTTGTCTTCTGGTGGAATTCGAACCCCCGGCCTGAGGTAAATTGTCCCAACCACTAGTCCACTCCTCCCTCACACTTATACCATCATCTACCTTCTCCCTTTACTCTGTTCCACCTTAAGTTGTTTTGGCACCAAAGTGCAGCATTTAAAAAGTTCAGAGGTTGGTGTGCATATTCTTTTGTGCTACTCTACACTGGTCGTTTTATTGAATGCGGTTCAGGCAAGTCTCCCTTTTATTCACATTTGTATGGTCTATTGTATGCCGTCTTTCAATAGTGTACATCCTTTCCAATACCTTTATATAATACCCCTTATTTATAGATCTGTAATGAGTGCTGTTTGTTTGGTAGCCTTATTCCATATAACTCTGTATATCTGCCATGCCTCCATAATATTTAAAAGAGGCATCCTCAAGATGCACAATATGTTGTTTTGTTATTTGTAATTACTCTTTTTAAGCCTTCTTCTTGTGCGTTTGTGATCTATCTACATAAAATTAGCATTGATCAATCGGTCCATATTAGATATAGCTTTTTATTTACCGTATTTTTGTTCTTGAGATATCCAAGTATTTTCACTATTGTCAAACCATCAAGGGTGCCCCACCCCCTTTTGCCCCCATGTATTTGCAAGTCATGCGGGCTATACATTAGATATCTACACTGTCAGTCTCTATATCAGCTTTTTTAATAGTTTTTGATACATTTATTTATTTATTATTTATTTTATTTAACAGTTCTTATATACCGTGCTATTTGTTATCAGTGCGGTTTACATAAAACAGATTTTTACTCAGACATTTATTTATTTATTTAGTATACATTTGTATACTGCTACTTCCAGCGATCAGCAGCGGTTTTTGATTACAGATTGGAAATTGTCAAATCATGACAGGAAATTTTTGAGGTATAAACACATTGATTAGACAGGAAAGCACAGCACACAGAGAACTATTTTACAGGGAACATGGGCTATGGAGGGTTAAGTGGCTTGCCCAAGACCACAAGGAGCACCTGTGGGACTAGAAACCCCAGTCCTTCCGGCCCAAGGTTGATGTCCTCTAGTGGGATTTGAACCCCTGACCTTCCGGCCTGAAGTACCTTGACCCAACCACTAGGCTACTCCTCCACTCCACAGGACATGTCTTGAGTTTACAAATAACAGGGAAAGTAACATGGGCTTACAACTGGGGCAAACTATGTACAATCCAGCAGGAAACATGGTTGCAATTTCTATTTACATTATGGTAACGCATGCATAGACTATATGGTTACATTAACTGTTCAGTGGGAAGTGTGAATGGTTTGTCAACGTGAGATCTTGAGGTATTGGGGTAGGCAGGGATTCGTTGATGAGTCCAGTGAAGTACATAGTGAACAGGTGGTGTTTTATGGCTTTTCTGAACTGCATAAGATCTATGATGGATCTGATGTTGGGAGGGAATTGATTTCAGCATCTTGGGGCGTATGATGAAAATGCTCTGTTATTTGTTGTTTGAGACCATTTTGTTGATTCACTAGGGATAACTAGTGTATTTTCAGCTGTTGACCTCCTAAGTCTATTGTTCGGGGTTTTCGTGAGTAGATTAGAAATTGAGGGTGAGGATGAGTTGTTTATGGCTTTAAAAGTGGTGAGAAGGGCTTTATAGGTGATCCTGCAGCTTATCGGAAGCCAGTGAAGTTCCATTAATATCAGTGTAATGTGGTCTCTTCTTGATGTTCCAGAGAGAATGCGGGCTGCAGTATTCATGGCCAATTGAAGGGGATGTAGGGTATTCTTGGGTAGACCGTGTAGTATGATATTCACGTAGTCAAAATGGGGGGTGACTAACGCTTGGAAAAATGTGCAGAAGTCCTCGGGATTCAGCAGGGGTCTTAGGAGTCGAAGTGTTTTGATCTTGTGATAAATGGCTTTTACTGTGTTTTTTATGTGTTCCTTGAAGTCTAGTTGATGATCAATTGTAACACCAAGGTAGCGTATGGACGACTTTACTGGAAGATCGGCGTCTCTTACTTTGAGACATGGAGGAGGTATGAAACGTTTGTTTCTTGTCATGATTAGGACTTCAGTCTTTTTGAAGTTTATCCTCAGGTTCTGGTTAAGGAGCCAGTCCGTTATCCTGTTGAAGCAGTTGACTAAAATTGTGTAGTCGGGATTAGTGATATTGATCGGGGTGAAAATGAGCACATCGTCTGCATAGGTAAGGCAAGATAACCCGAAAGCACGGGTGATTTCACAAATTGGTTGCATGTATATATTAAAAAGCAGTGCAGAGAGGGAGGAGCCTTGGGGAACTCCTTGTTTTTGCTGGAAAGGTTCAGAGGTGTTAGTGTTAATGCGGACTTGTTGCCAACGGTCTTCAAGGTATGATTTACACCAGTTCAATGCGAAGCCTTGGATACCCTTCTCATGCAGTCATGCTAGTAGTTGGTGGTGGTCTACTGAGTCAAAGGCTGCTGCAATGTCGAGAAAGATCAATGCAAAACCCTTCTTGATGCTGTCAATCCCACTGATAAGTGTGTTAGAGAGGAAGGTAAGGAGAGTTTCAACTCCATGGGCTTCCCTAAATCCATGCTGGCAGGGGTCTAGAGGGGATGATGTGTCTAAGTGTTGTTGGAGTTGTCTTTGCGTATCTTTCTCGAGTATTTTGGCTAGTAATGGAATACTGGAAATAGGCCAGTAGGATTCCTCCTTCTTTGGGTCTAGGTGGTTGTTCTTCAGCAGAGGTCGGATGGATGTTTGCTTGAGGGCAGCAGGGAATACTCCAGATGTGTAAGATAGGTCAGCGATCTTGGCTATGAATGGACTAAGCTCAGAGCGCATTGTTCTGATCCAATACGCTGGACAAGGATCGTTAGGTGCAGTAGTAGTGTTGATTGTGGTAATAATGTTTTCAATGGATTCAGCCGAAGGGGGTGAGAGTTTAGTAAGTAGTGCTTGTTGCTGGATGGTTTTGGCAGGTTCTAGAAATGTGGTTGCAGTTGCTTTAACTACCTTGGATTGAATGTAGTTAGCATATCGTTGCGGATGTATCGATTCTTGTTGTGGCGGTGATGGCTCTTTAGTTAGAGATTTTACTAGGTTGAAAAGATCGTGTGGCTTGTTGAGTGATCTGTTAAGTAGATCAGAATGGTATTCCTTCCTCTTAAGCCAAGTTAATTTCTCGGTGCTTTTTCAGGTGATCTAGGTAGATTTTTGATCTAGGGTGTTACGGGCGCGCCTCCATTTTCTCTCGAGTTTTCTCAGATGCAGTAGGGATGCTCGTAGCTCAGGAGAGAACCATGGGGCAGGAGGCCTCTTGTTAATACGGTCATTAGGTGCTGGCTGTTTATTAGTAGGTGTTTGTTGAGCATATAGCCAAAGTGTATCGTTCCAGTTAGCTACTGTTTCGTTGAGGTTGGATGATGAGAGAGCGAGCTTTGGGAGTGCCTGATTGATGATCACTTCCTTATCCAGTGGTTTGAAACGAACTGGGTTGTTTGATGCTTGGTTGTCTGGTTGGCTGATTGCATTCTGTTGCACTGGGATATGGAAAGTTATCAGGTTGTGGTCTGACCAAGGGACAGGGGTGGTGGAAAGATTGAGGTTACTTCTTGTGCTTGTGGCTGTGGTTGGAGCAAAAACCAGATCGAGGAGGTTTCCTTTATTATGGGTAGGGTCCATCATGATTTGTTTGTATCCGAGGTTCAACATTGCTTCCAGGAATGTGCTTGATAAGGTGGGCTGAGTAGAGGCGAGATTAAAATCACCTAGTAGCCAATTTTGTTTGCTGTGATCTTCAGGGTTAGCAGTTAGGTCAATTATATCAGAGAGCTCATCTGAAGAGGCACTTGGTGCTCTGTAAACAAGAATGATGGTGTTGAATTTGTTGGAGATGGTTATTGTGTCTAGATGTTGTGAACTCCTGGCTAAATTAATTCGGTATTGTAGAGCAGTTTTCGCCAGGATGAAGACTCCTCCTCCTCTTTTATTTTTTCTGTTGCATGTGAAGATTGAGAAGTTAGGAGGGGTGAGTTGATTTAATAGTAAAGAGTCCGTGTCTGAGAGCCATGTTTCTGTGACCATTAGTATGTCTAAGTCCATGTTGATTAGTAAATCGTTAATGGCTGGCCATTTATTACGGGCAGAGCGTGCGTTGATGAGTGCGCAGGTGAGGTCATACTGAGTTTTTGTTTTGTTAACTCTTGCATTAGAGGTAAGATCTAGCGTCACGTAGAGCAGATGCGTTTGTCTTCTGTAATGGGAGCTTGAAGTATGCTGGTTTTGATTGTGATAGTATTTCCTGCTTGTGTTTTGGAGTGTGGGGATTGTATTATTTATTTATTTACATTCTCATTATGGTCTCGGAGAAGTGCGTTGGAGTCACCGATGATACTGGCAAGGGTGTACAGGAGTGCAATTGTTATAGTGGGTATGGCCATGTTTTTCTGAGCAGTGTTGGTTCTGAGGGCAGGTTGCTTAGGTATCGTTTGAGATGCTCCTTGCTGTCTTTAGGTAAGAGAGTGAAATCTGGGGGCAAGGATTACGTGTGGAGAGGGGAGTTGTAAGCTGGCTGTATGTAGCAGTGGCCACTACTTCAATAATAGTAGTGGATATTTGTGCGATAATCAGAGATATAATCGGATCATTTGCAGTGCATAGAATATTTTACAGCAGTCTGAGATACCTTTAGATTATTGTTGTTATAGATTACAATTTGACTTGCTTGGATGCAGAGTATAGCAATATTATATATAGATTAGTTACTTTGTATCAGTATTCTGGCTAGATTGAATTATTTAGATACAATTTACAGCAGTCTGAGATACAATAAATTATTGTTGTTACAATGTATAATTTTGGCTTGCTGAGATAAAGAGTGCAGTAATATTTCTAGCTTAGATACTTTGTATTAGAAAGTTTTGACTAGTTAGGCAGTTTGTGTCACTTACAGTCTCTGTAGCTAAGTTTGGGCATGTACAATATGGTGGTCTGCTGTTGTTCCTTGTGAGACTCGTGTTTGGTTCATTAGATCAGCCGGGTTGTAGGCAGAACGTTCAGCGTTCTTTTCCAACCACAGGGTGTAGAGTCCGTTGATTCGGTGTTGTCAGATTTGTATGCGTACGGTGGAGTTGTTCGAGACTTGGAGGTTTGGATGATGATCGAGGAGAAGAGTGGGTTTAAAGCGTGTGGGTTCTTTGTTGCTGGCCCGTGCCTAAGGGCCACGCCAAAGGACCCTCTGGCGAGCCCTCAGGTGCGGGCCCAACAGGCGTGGGCCCGCCTGGCGGCGGCTTCTATTTAGAGGTGCTGTTCCCTCCTCCCACAGCCTTGATTGGGCTGGAGACCTGAGCGGGAAGGCTGGCTGGCCCGCTCAGGAGCTTGACCCCGATCGGGGGAGCTGCAAGATGGATGCGGGTGTTGCAGAGGTTTCCTGCCGGCGGCGGCTTCTATTTAGAGGTGCTGTTCCCTCCACCCACAGCCCCGATTGGGCTGGAGACCTGAGCGGGAAGGCTGGCTGGCCCGCTCAGGAGCTCGACCCCGATCGGCGGAGCTGCAAGATGGATGCGGGTGTTGCAGAGGTTTCCCGCCGGCGGCGGCTTCTATTTAGAGGTGCTGTTCCCTCCTCCCACAGCCCCAATTGGGCTGGAGACCTGAGCAGGAAGGCTGGCTGGCCCGCTGAGGAGCTCGACCCCGATTCATGTGGAGGCCATTTCTGCCCGTGCATGCCTAGCTACATTACCCGCCCAATGCCTAGATGGGTCCAATATAGACCAGATTCCACCACGATCTAGACATACCTGGATGGCACTCCCCGGATTAAGGGAAACAATGTACAAGAGCCTGCCCATCCCCCTGCTCGAACGCCACTACAGGGGTGAGTGAGCAGTAGTGTCCAAGCACCATGGCAACTGGCCATATACCCGGTGGCTCAGAATGCCTTGGGCCACATCGGTCCCTGCAGCCCACTCTCTGATGGGCACCAGTGGCCCATATGGACAGGATCATGGCGGCGTTTTCCCTGGAGGCCATCGCCAGTGCGGGCAGGGGGCTGCAGACAGCATGCTGTGCCACGCCTGGCACTTATTCCACCATCAGGGTGGAATAAGCCACACATCCATATTGGTGCTGTGGTGCGTAGAGACCTGTCCTGAATAGCTTCTGTACATCCTGGCAACTGGTCCCTCCCTCCCTCCCCCCCCCCTCCTGCCCACGTACAAAACACTATGTATGTGTGGGGAGCACTGCCGGTGGAATAGGGCTGGTGTGCTAAGCACGTGTTGGACATCCAGCCTGCACGTACAACGCAGCTATTCAGCATTTGTAATGACCCATATTGTTCTAAGGAAAATATAAATATTTTTATTTATTGAACCTATGTAAAATGCACTTCCACTTCCATTTCAGTGAAATGCATTTTTATGGTCTCCCCTCTCTCCTTGTTGTATTATTTTATTTATTTATTTTATTTATTTATTACAGGCTCTTATATACCGCTCTATTCAGCATCAGCGCGGTTCACAATATAACAACAGACCAGAACAACAAACTGTTTGGTTTTATAGAGAACAGGTCAGAGAACTTGGATAAAACATGGGGAAGTCATTACTGTGCCTAGACCACCCCACGCAAATCATCCTGACTTAAATAAGGTTTCAATTTCCAAACCAAACGCAGGTTAGGAAAAGCAGCACACACCATCTGAAACACCTGTAGCCGAAAACCAAGCTCACTGTCAAAAATGGATCCCTAAGTCCTGAATCTCACTTTTCCAGGGTAGTTGAGCATTCCCAATAGAAAACCCCAAATGCTGATTCTCATCACTAAGGTTCCTACAAGACAGTACCTCAGATTTCTTAATATTCAGGACTAAATGGTGCAAATGTTACCAAACCGCAATATCTTCCCTACAAGAGTTCACTCACTGGCACATAGCAACGTCATCATCATCAATCTCAATCAAAAGCTGGATATCATCAGCATCTAGAAAACCCATAAGCCCATGACTCCATCTGTCTGATGTCAAGAAAAACAAAACAAGACAGCAACAAAACACACTATCTACAACTGATGAAGGTGTACCATATTGAAACAGACAAAGTAAAATGAGAATATCATACCAAAATACTGAACACTGCCATCAACCGACCAAGAGAACTCTTCTCCATTGTACAGCAACTAACAAAAACACCAGCCACTGACAACCAAGACATCAAGGTCACCTACCAACAACTTGCTCAACACTACAAACAACTGCAATCACACCCACCCACCTAACATGGACGTAAACTCAGACACCCAGAGATCCATAATAACCATGGACAATCGTATAGACACATGGAGCTCCTTCAATCAAATCAATGAAAAACAAATAGAGAACACCATAACATCCCTGAACACAGCAACCTCCCCCCTCGATCTCTGCCCTACAGCATGGATAAAGGCAGTCAAAAAAGAACTCAATGGAATAATCACCAAATTCACAAAAGAAATACTCCAGCAAGGAATCGTGCCAACAAGCCTAAAATCCTCCTCTATTCATCCCAAGCTGAAAAAAATCAACCCTGAACACATCAGAACTGGCTTCATACAGACCCATTGCAAGTCTGCTCTTCGCAGCGAAAATGATAAAGAAAAATGGTTCAGTATCAACTCCAAGGACACATTGACAGACACAATCTCCTAGATCCCTAGCAACACAGTTTTCAACTATAACACAGAGTGGAAACTTACTAACCACTTTAGTAAATACACTCGTGCAAGAAATACAGTGGATCAACCAAGGCTACCTGTTAATCTTCCTCAATATCTCATTGGCCTTCAACACTGTAAACCACCAAATACTGCTACAACGTCTCTGCACAATCAGAATACAGGGAATCATCCACAAATGGTTCATATCCTATCTCACTGACAGATATCAGATAATAAGGATTGGAAACAACTCTTCAACACCATACAAGCAAACCTAAGGCATGCCACAGGGATCCACTCCCTCCACTATGCTCTTCAACCTATATATCCAACCACGCTGCACAACCATAAGAAATAACAAACTAAACCTACACATCTACACTGACAACATTATGATTTATGGACCAATCAACACACAACAACCAGACATAGCAGCACACCAAGAATGCTTCACCAAAGTAACTACATGGCTAACAGAAAACAACCTACAAATAAACTACAACAAGACAGAAGTACTATACATAACAAGAGACACAGCATTCACCCCCATCCCCAATGATAACACTGAACAACATCACAATCAAAACTAAAACTGAAGTAAAATACTAAGGGGTCACCATCGACCCACACCTAACCTTCAAATCACACATAAGAAAGACCACCCAAACAATCTACCTCAAAGCATAGATGCTCCAGCGCCTCCGACCACTTCTTCAAACCAGATGACTTCCATAGTTTTCCAAGCATCAATAATACCCCACCTGGACTACTGCAACGCCATCTTACAAGGACTCCTGTACGCCACACTCCTACCTCTTCAGACAGCCTTATTCTTTATTCAAAACATTTGATATACCGCCCATTGCGGAGCGTCAAAGCGGTGTACAATAGTAACCAAGTGCAACTGGTGAAGGTGAAGGAGGAAGAAGGAACGCCATCAGTATGATAGGAGAGCCAATAGAAAAGAAGAGAGAAAGATAGTAAGGACAGCGGTAGACCCAGGGGGACACTAAAGATAAAGATGAAGGATGCTACAAATAAAGACCAAGACAAGAGGTGATAGACAAGACTGGTGGGGGATGGGAGGGGCTGTAACCAGAATACCAGAAAATGTAAGATGATTTTGCAGAGGAGAGCAGTTCAGCGGCATCTCGGCGAATGGAAATCAGGAGGAACAGGGAGATCACAGACCTGGCAGTAGAGATGGGTCTCGAGAAGAGCCTTAAACTGGGAAAAGGATGCTTCAGTATGGAAAAGGTGGGGCAGAGAGTTCCAGGGGGCAAGACTCAAGAAGAAAAAAGCAGCATGACGGGTCGATTCGAGGTGGGCCTGAGCAGGGGACGGAAGGAAGAGACGATTACCATGGGCTGAACGAAGTAGATGGGGAGTTGGCTGGAGGTAGATGATGTCGGCGAGGTACTGGGGTGTACTGGTGTGAAGAACCTCATGAGTAATGGTGAGAAGCTTGTACAGGAAACAAACTTTGATAGGAAGCCAGTGAAGGGAAAGAAGACAGGGAGTCACATGATCCCAAGGGGAGACGTCGTGCAGCTGTGTTCTGAACTAGTTGGAGCCGACGAAGCTGATTATTGGTGGAGACCTGTGAAGAGTGAGTTGCAGTAATCAAGTCGAGAAATCACCAAAGAAAGGACAAGAGTAGTAAGAGAAGAGAGGGGAAGAAAAGGACGAACAGCCCGGATTCTACGAAGATGGAAGAATGAGCTACGTACAAGTGTGGAGATGTGTTGGTGAAAGGAGAGGGAGGAATCAAGAGTAACACTGGGATAGCGAAGAACAGAGACCAGAGGAATCAAGAAAGCAACCATAAGAGGCGCCAAAGTGGGGGAAGGGGCACCAAGGGTGAACCAAATAGCGGCCGACTTTGAGGGATTAACATGTAGGTAGTTGCTAGCAAACCAGTCAGAAACAGAGGTAAGGCAGGTGTTGAGAGCAGAGAGATCCGGGGCTGAAGGACTTGTGTGGTGGACCAGAAGAATATCATCGGCAAAGAAGTAGGCTGAGATGCCAGCCTGTTGTATAAGCAAGGCCAGGGGAGCAAGGAAGACATTAAAGAGAAGGGGAGTGAGGATAGAACCCTGGGGGACACCACAATGAAGAGGGAGGGAGGGAGAGGTGATGGATCCTGAACAGACAGCAAAAGTGCGAAACGAAAGGAAAGACCGAAACCACTGTAAGATAGTGCCATGGATACCGAGATCTGATAGACGAGTGAGGAGTGTGCGGTGATCTGCCACATCAAATGCAGCAGAGAGGTCCAAAGAAACAGCAAGAATTCTACTAGCAGCAACCAGAAAAGAACACATCACCCCAATACTAAAACAGCTTCACTGGTTCCCACTGCAAAACCACATAACATACAAGACCATCATGCTAACACATAAAGCAATTCACTCAGACCCCTCCACACACCTACAAACACTCATTCAGCCCTCACAACCACATAGAACCAGAAGGACCTCAACAATGAACACTCTCAGCATCCCCCACAGCAAAGTAAAAGCAAATCAACAATCAAGCAAAAGAGCCTTCCAACTCTACGCACCCTCCATATGGAACAGACTACCGGACCAGCTCAGGAACATCACGGACCTCAAGACCTTCCATAGAAAATTAAAGACACATCTCTTTTCAGAACACTTCCACTGCAGTGAATAATCCTCCACCATTAGGACAATGCAAACCAGCCTATCACTAACTGTTGTATATAAAAAAAACCTGTATATAGTTAAGAACAAGTCGCTCTTTGATTGCATACTGTTAATAGTTGATACAAAATGTAAGTTACTCCTCAGTTCTATGTAAACTGCCTTAACCCCGAGAAAGGTGGTATATAAATACAGCTAAATAAATAAATAAACAAAATACTTACAAACAGCCCATGGTATTCAAGTCTTAACTCTACCCCACTACTACTACTTATAGGGTGTTATTTTAAAAGCACTATTCATGCTTTGAGCATCTACAAATGGGTATGCAGACGTCCAAATCAGAGATGTCTCCAGAGGCATTTTAGAAGCTGAGTCCAGGACCAGCCTAAGGGTTTCTGTCACCCCCAGCAGAAGCTCCAGCCGTGCTGTTCCCTCCAGTCATTCCGCCGAGCTCCCCACTGTCGCTGATTCCATCTTCAGGGGCGGGGGATGGCTTGGCTCAGCAGCAGCGGCAGCAGTTTAAAAGCAGCAGCTTTGTGCCACTGCTTTGGTGCCCATGGCTGACCATGTGCCTCGGTATACATGGCATGCCGCTTCTGACCCCCCTCTGACATAATTTCCTGTCGAAAGGGGGGTCAGATGTGGCAGGCCATGTGTGCCAAAGCACATTGCCTGCTGCAGGCGCCATGCTGTGCCACCCACCGAGGCCTGCCACCCTAGGTGGCCATCTAGTCTGCCTAGTGGATGGCCCGGCCCAGCCCTGGCTGAGTCTGTAGACATCCCCAGCACGAGGATGTCCAAGACTGGGGTGTTCCTAAGAACCTGGCTGTCCCCATCTGATCTCAGAAATGCTCTGCATATCCCAAATAGTGTCTAAGGTTAATGCTGCAAGCACGAAGTGGCTTTGTCAGGCAAACGTATGGAAGCTGTGATGAAGGAGCTCTACTAATATCCCCTGTACTTTACAATATGTCAATGGACACTGATGGGGAACGGAGGGGGTCACGTTTTCATTCTGCTATGCCACTGGTCTTCTCCTTAAGCTAGCTTGCCTGAGATTTATTTTTATTTCTTTATTTAAACTAGGCTTATATACTGCTTTTCACTGGGTCAAAGCGGTTTACATCAAACAAAACATTTGTTACATGGAACAGATAAACATTTTAGATACATAGAACAGAATAAATCTTTTAGTTAACAGCCAGCAGTATTTTCATAACGGATAACTCACTAAATTTATAATATGCATAATGAGCCCCATTCTGGGAGGGGGATGTCCAGGCCATCCAGATGTCCCTGCTGAAGATGGGGCCGTTAGGACCCAATTCTGGTCCACAGAAACAAAACGTTCCCACAGGAGCCAGAATCAAGCCTGAGGACGGCCCAGCGTGCCCCTTCTGCCTGTGGGGACATCCTCCCCACAGGTGTCGAGACTTTCCCAGCCCCCCAAATCTCTGCCACCCAACCCATGAATGGCCTGCTGCGACCTGGTTTGGGCAGTGGGGACCACCCCTCCCCCGCATCCAGCCCTGGCTGCCGTGCCCCAATCCGGCAAAAAGTGCTGCTTATACCACCCCTGAGGTGGTATAAGCAGCACGCTCCAGCAGGCGCAACAGCATGTTCAGGGCTGTGACCTGAATCAGTCCTGCGCTGCCGGCAGCCCGCCCCTGCTCCGCTCCCCGCCCCTGCTCCGCTCTCCGCCAGCTCTCCCCATCCTGAAGCACAGGACATATGGGGAGAGCTGGTGGGGGAATAGAGTTTAGGCAGATTGCGGGGCACAAAGTGTGTTCTAGAATGAGGGCCAATATGTATATTAGCCAACTATTTGCAATCATTGAACTACTCGTATATACAATTAGGATAGCTATACCTAGCAGTATATTCTTTAACTATTTACAGGTGTAGGTTCTGTTAAGTGTGTGTCTGTCTCGTTGGTGTTATGTCAGAGGGCAGGTTAGATTGTGGGTCCAAAGTGGTCGGAGAATAAGTGGGTTTTCAAATGTTTGCCGAAGAGGGAAGGTTGGTGGTGATCCTAATTGTGTCAGGCAAAGAGTTCAAATGCTTTCTGGCAAGTTTGTTGATTAAACTTTGTTTTAGATTGTGGTGTTTTGAGCTTGTTGGTTTTAGCAGATCTTCGTGGTAGTGAACTTCTGAAGGAGAGATTGTAGAAGAGTGTCTGGGTGTGAGTGTAGGGCTTTGTGTGTTAGGATGTCCCCAATCCAAGTGTCCTTTTTGGAGACATCTATGTGGCTGCCACATGCACATCCACGTCAAGGACATCTATGCTCCTGAAATTGGTTAGAGACATTGATGTCCCTGGCATTTTTCTGCACATTTTGCCCTGAACATCCTTGATTTAACTTGGATGTCCTTTCTAAAATCCCCCTCATAATTTCTAAAGCGCTATGCAAATACATATTAGAGACAGTCCCAGCTTTCAATCTAGAAGAGCCTTGCCTACATTACAAACAAGGCTCTACAGGACTTGCTAATCAGATAAACCCCACTAAGAGGGATATTCAGTGGCACTAACCAGCCAGTTCCACGAAATATCCCTCCTAACTGCCACAGTACTGTCCAGACAGTGTCATTGCACTCTGTGGGCAAAGCAAGGGTGGTCCCAGCACTCATCCAGTTGGTGGTGATTTTCAAATTAGAGCACAGGCTTGGTAACCAAGAGGCTAGGGTTCGATTCCCACTAGCACTCCTTGTGGCCTTGGGCAAGTCACTCAACCCTCCATTGCCTCAGAAGAAAAGGCCTGACAATCTACTTCTGGTCATATCTTGCCAAAAAAGCCCAGGGGCTGCTGGGTCACCAGGAGTCAGCACTGATTTGACGGCACTTAAAAAAAAGCAAAAAAAAAACAGATAAAAGCCCACATAAAATGAGGTCATCTCAATCGCTGTCCTAACTTTATACAGTTTGGCTATCCAGGGAGTGGCTGAATATGACCACTGTCTGGGTAACTGCATGGGTCAACCCTGAACTCAGATGTCTGGATTCTGGCACTGAATAACCAGTTTCACTTTTGCCCCTGGCAGCCAGACACGTTAAAAACGCTGACTGCCATAAGCTGAATATCAGGCCCTATATTTATTAAAGCTGTGGTTAGAGTTTAAACATATCCTCAGGAAAAATAGTTTTTTAGACTAGATCTGTATATGGCCAGATAGGGAGTGTTCTAGGATTTGAGATAGCCCCCAGACTGAACTGCTCAGGCAGTTATCATTAACTTGATGCTATTGCCCTTTCCCTTTGCAAAAAAGGAGGATGATCTCTCATGGTGTCCTCTTCTTTCCATCCATCTCACATTAGTGCGGGGTCAGGGTTAAGGGTGATGTTGGAGGTTGTCCAGCAGCTAAGAGATGAAAGCGGACAAGACTGATTACTTGCCTTTTTTACCCTTTTCCTGCTGTCATGAAGTAAGGAAAGAGTTCTTCAAATGCGGGACTCCCACGACAAGGCATCTCCCACCGTCTACATTGCCCATCTTGTTCCCCTTTATTCTAGGTTCTCGCCTCCTTTTTGGGGATTTTCCACAGTTCCTCTCTGTGTTTTCAACCATATGGGGTTCTTTCCTCCACTATGGTAGGCTATGGTGTGGGCAGCGACATTTAACCCTACTCCCACACTCCTGACAAAGGAAAAGTGCATTCCCTGCACTGCTATCAATTGTTGGCTCTGACGAAGGCACATCCTCAAGCATGCCTGGACTCTTTCTGTACCGGCAGGGTTCCCCATCACTGGCCCATCAATCCAGTATGACTGCACATCATTCTAGCCTGTAGGTTTCACAGGACGAGCTTCTACCCTTGTGGTCCAGTGGTTAAAGGAGCATCTACTGCCCCTATCACTTATAGCTTCAGCAAAGTCCGCCCCCCCCCTGGGGAGCCTTTTACCACAAGATTGAGCAAGATGGGCCTGAAGTTCAAAAGCCATTTACACAATTTACAGCCCAGTAAACCATGTAAATGCCTTAAATGGGGATTTTCAATGGCACTTACATGGTTATTGCCGTTGAATATCCCCTTCTAACTCCTATGCTCCCGGATGCTATCCAGTTAGCATCGGGACATGTTGGCGGCATTTTGGGGCCGAGCAGAAGCAGAGACTGTCCACTAACCGGGCAGAGGCAATATTGCATGATGCCCAGTTATTGAATGTCCAGGTCAGTGGGCAGGGCTATGTGCCATAGGAGCGCATAGCCTGCCTAACTCAATATCGGGCCCGATATGTCTGTATAAACCATCCCATGTTTCCCCATGTGACTCGCTTTGGCCAGATTTTTGCCCTTTCTTAGCCCCTTTGTTGTGGTACCCGTGCATCTTCCTGTGCAAGATACCATGAATAAATATTGATCCCTTAAGAAGAGTTGGTTCAAAGCACAGCTCCATGTGGGATGATTAAATATGCTGTAAGAGGATTTTTTTTTCATCAGTAATGCAACATGCGTGAAAAAGTTAAGTAAATATACAGGAGCCAATATTCAAACCCCACGGCATTCAGCTGTGGTACATAAATAGCAGCAGCAGTGTCCAGATAGGAGCAGCTACTGAATATCGAGGCTGAGTGGCGCTATCCTGGATAAGTTCCAACACTTCCCTGGTTAGTAGCATTCATGCGTCCTAGGTTTCCTGGATAAGTGCTGTCTGAAAATCCTGCTAACTGGATAAAGTCAGCACGCACTCTGTTCTCACTCCACCCCTGGACCTCCCCTGCACGAACCAGATAGTACCGGGGCGGTCTGTGGAGATATTCAGCTGCACTATCCAGATAATGTCACTGAATAGCGTAGTCAACACCCTTAGCTGGCCGGCCTCCCTCCTGTTGGATTCTGAATACTGACCCTATATTTTCCTTTCAAATGCCAAAAAATCTGAGAACAAATATGTAGACTTTGAGTACACCCATGATTATACATAAATCAGCAGCAAGAAAAGAAAAGGTTGCCTACCAGTGACATATATGGAAGTTCACAAAATTCTTAGTAATATAGGATTCAGCAATTCATTTGTGAGAGAGTCTGGTAAATTATGGTCCTTTTAAATGGCCATCCCATCACCAGCTTGTCTTATGGATGAGGCCAGGACCAAGCATAGAAAGCAGTAAGTCTGCAAGAATGTGCCCCCCAGTATTGCAAGTGGATGCATCCCGAGCAAGGAAAAATAGGCAAGTAGCACCTTGGTCTCCATGCCTTCAGGTGGAGAATCCAGATGGAGGAGGACTTGCCTCTCCCCAGCATTGTCTTTCTTATGTCATATCCTGGCAATACCATGGACATTATAACAAGGAGGAAGGAAGCTGCTGGGCACAGGTGCAGCTGACCCACAGCACAGTCCTGCACGGACTCCACAAGTGACTCAGCAGCATAAGAAGTGGTTACAAAGATCAGAGACAAGTGAGATGGAACTACTCCATAAAGTGGAAGTAAGGAGAATTGTGAGTAAATTAATGGGATCACTGCTATAAAAAAAAAGATATAATGTCTATGGAATCCATTGAACTATAAGACCTAAGACAAGTTGCTTTGACCACACATAGTTCTTATTGGGAACTCTTAAATTCAGTGACGGACTTGGAGGAGAGCACTAGACTTATTAATCTTGGAATTCAACAAGATCTTCAATATGGCTAGAATAAGTGACTTATAAGCAATCTAAGTATTTGAGATGTGGCTGATTAGGTTGGGTGCTGGTTGAGAGGAGGCAGAAAGGGACTCACTGAGGAAATGTTGTTGCCGGCAGGACCATACCAAACTAGAAATGCGCCCGATGCGACTAAAGAATCCGATGCCCACTCCGCCCAGCCATGTTCAGTAACTCGCTCTTTATGAGCTTCCTGGAAACCAAGTGATGATATCGCTGCCCCTTTCTGTGCTTGCGTCCTGTGTTGCCACACCACTTGCACAGCCCTTGATACGGCCCTGGTTGCCAGTTGTATGTCACAGGAATCAGTCCTTAGTCTGGTTATTGCGGAATGGCTACTGAATACTTTTGCCTCCTGCAGAATTTGTGAAATGTGTAAGATGGTGGATGCTCTACAAGGGAGGAAAACAGGAGGAGGGATGTAGTGAAGCATGAAGAATGGTCTGGTCTGGAGTTTGGCAGCTTAGATTTAATGCTAACAAATGCAGAGTCAGGCATTTAGATTGTACTCGGTGCAATCTAAGGAGTGAGGATCTGTGCACAAAATAAGAGCGAGATCTAGAGTGATCAGAATTAATAATCTTAGAGTAACCACACAGGTAAATTAAGACCATGGCAGAATGTGAACGATAATCAGAGGCAGGAAAAGGGAGGGAATATTGAGTACTAGGTTGCCTGGATAAGCGCTGTCTGAAAATCCTACTAACTGAATAAAGTCAGCACGCACTCTGCTCTCACTTTACCCCTGGACCTTATTTGGGGGGTCTGACTTTCAAAGCGTTTTCCTCAGAGATGCAGAACAGGAGGAAAGCTTTACTAGATCTCCAGAAGTGCTTGGTTTTATTCTTACGATCACACTTTCAAAAAGATATAAACTAGATGACATCCAGTCAGAGAGCACACTGAATATTCAGTGGTCCTCTGGCATATGGAGACAGGCTAAAAGATTCAAACTAGTATGTACACTGCTAGAGCAATGTGAGAGAGGGGAATATTTAAATACTGACAGAAAAAAGAAACAGGTAGCAGGCATATTTTGACACTAAGGAGGACTCATAGAGTGAGGAGTCATGGGACACTGCCGAAAGGCATAGATTCTGAGTACGCTGAGGGACTATTTGGTTATGAAAGGGTTGTGGATGCATTGCACAGACTTCCAGTGGAAATAGAGGAGATAAAGACTGTGCCACAATTCCAAAAAGCATGGGACAAGCACAGAGGTCCTCAAAAATGAGCAGGTGGTGTGACTAGACAGCAGTCAGGATTTATGTTTCTAGGAATACATCCAGTCTGGGCATTTGAAAACACTACAGGCAGCAACATATGTTTCAGTGGTTTGAAACTTCTTGAACATATACTCCCAGTGCCAGTGCTACCATTAGGTGAACTAGGTGGGTGCCTAGAACGTGGGCCCTCCAGGGGTGCCCATTGCTGCCGCTGGCGCCCCTCTCCAGGGCCAACAATGGCAATGGTCCCTGAAACCACGACGCTGCATTTACCCTCTGTCTCAAGGGCTGCACCACAGTTTCATTCTCTCCAATCTACCACTTTGCCCCCCCCCCCCCCCCGTTCACCACAGACTTCTGGTTTATACAGAACTGGAAGTCCAGGATGGAAGCAACAGATTGGAGAGAATGAAACTGCAATGCAGCCCCAGAGACAGAGGGTAGGTGCTGCATCGTGGTTTCAGGGGCAATTGCCACCGTTGTTGGCTCCGGATAGGGGTGCCAGCTGTGGCAATGGGCGTGGGGGAGATTGGGGGGGGGGCAGCATGGTGGACCTACGTAAGGCACCTCTAATCCTTGAACTGGCCCTGTATACTCCTGCTAGTTGCCCTACTGTTTTCGTTATCATCAGTAAAAATATAGGGGGTATTAGAGTACCTCCTTCTCTATGCAGTCTGGGTGTTTGGCTGGCAGAAGAAAAGCTTCTCCAATGCATATTTCATGCCCTGGAATAAGAATAAACTTGAATGTGTCTTGGGACGTACAGGGAATTTCTGAAATTGGGCATGGACATCCAAGGTCTTGCGAGCACCCCAGACACACCTACACCACACCCCCATTCAGCCTTGGACATCCACCTTATCTCCACTTTCTAAAATGGCTCCAGGGACATTTCCATGCTTTGGACATCTGTATGCCCATCTTCAGACATCTAAAGCATGAACAAGGCTTCCTAAATAAATTACCCCCACAGTCAATAGTCGGTTATCAAAATTTAGTTTGGTTACCAAACTGATCAGGGTTTTGGTTCCTTGTTGGAGCCTTGACAGGATGGTCAGGACTTTACATGCCTTGAGAATAGAAGAATACTGCTAAACCTCTGTCTCAGGCGGGGCCAGCCCAAAGGTTTCTGCCACCCCCTGTGGCAAGCTGTGCTACACACACGCACACACCCATGCTGCCACCACAACCACCAATTCCATCTTCTGGAGCACCAACAGCAATGGCAGTTTAAAAACGGTGGCTTTGTGCCACCCCTTTGGTGCCCGCTACAGGCCATATGCTTCGACACACATGGCCTGCTGCTTCTGGCCCCCCTCCAATAGGAAGTTCCATTGGAGGGGATCAGAAGTGGCAGGCCATGTGTACCAAAGCACATGGTCTGCTGCAGGCACCTAAGGGGTGGCCCAAAGATGTCATGCCTCTTGCCATGGTCTGTCACCCTAGGCAGTTGCCTAGTGGATGGGCTGGCCCTGGTCTCGGGCTTAAGTGTCCTCTCTTCAGGAATCTGTTGCCCATTCAGAACAGAGGATGGCACTGTCATAACGTGGATACTTGCAACCCAGATTGGCCGCTGTCAGAAACAAGATACCGAGCTCAGTGGACCTTGCTCTGATTCAGCGCAGTTTATCTTGGGCCCGCTTTTCGAAGACATTTACATGGGTAACTTCCCTAGTTACCCACGTAAATGCCTTATCCAGGATTTTCCAAAGGCACCTCCATGGGTAATGCCTTTGGAAATTCCCAGATAACTCCCTAATGCACCCAGATGTTATGTGGTTAACAATGGGGTGTGTTGGGGCGGTCCGGGGCAGAGGAAAGAGCTATGCGGTTATCTTTCAGGCAGACAGGGCTAAGCGAGTAGCATTGAAAATCGCTGCTACCCATTTAGCCTTGGCGGCTGCCGGCACATCCAGCCAAACCCAGATTTTCACTTCCATCGCCGTGGAAGTGAAAATCCAGGTTAAGGGGGTCGGCGGGCAGGCTATGTGCTGACACGGCGCATAGCCTGCCCAAATGAAAATCGGGCCCCTTATGTTTAATATTCTTAGAATGAGATATGGGAGCTTCCTAAGCAAATAGATGCATGTGGTGAAAGAAGGCCTACAATACAGGCTTCAGTTGCATCAACTGCTTGCTAAAGCAGGAACATAGGAGCACTCTTCAGTGTCGGAGCAAAGTACAATGCCCTGTATGTTGCCTGCAACTAAGGATTAGCGGGTTTGCTGGAGAGACCGTCCCTTTATGCATGACACGGATCACTAGTTTGCAAATTCTGGGCAGGGAGGTTTGTGCTAAGACCCCTCAAGGGGGAGACAGAAATGAAAGACCCAAGAGGTTGAGGTGAAAAAAGGTAGCCAGTTCCACATGACTTAGTAATCAATGGAAGGCATGCTATGCTACCAGTGTGACCATCCTTTGGATCAGCTGTCTTTTTGAATAGTTATGGCACTGGATTTCAGTGTATTGGCAAGGTATCTTAGAATGACTCAGGTGACACTGGCATGCAAGCATGTAGTCCCATAGAGGGGATGGTCATAGTCCATGGGCATCTGCCCCAGAAAGTGCTAGCCACCGCATGCTGTCGGTATATGTAATTTACCTCCCGAGTCGTTTGCCCAGAAAGTAATGAGGGACATATTAGTAGGAGACAAGAAAGGAGATGAGCAGGTGGTGAACAGGAGCAGTATCCGCTCTCTTCCACTCATTAGCTTCCAATCCATAGAGATCTTTGAGCAGACCATAGTAATATTATCAATCAACCTGAAAATGTGAGGATGTATCCCTCTTACACTGGGAGACTATTTTAAAATGTACACTCAGGGTGGCCTAACCCCAACAAACAGGGCCAAAAGACAGAGGTTCCTGCATATGCTCCTTGCCTTTGGACAGGGCTATAAACTCCAGTTCCAGATTGGCCCTAATGACTATTACAATGTCCTTCAAATCACAGGTGCATCTTGTCACCCACCTACTCACTCTTATAGGCGGAAGCCTAAGGAGCTTCAGTGGGGCCTCTTCTTAATGTAGCTGGGACTTTACAATGCCCCCTAGGATCTGAAGTCCCACTAGCCAATCAAAAAGGTAGTTGTGAACGAGTAGCCAGGCTTTTTCAAAAGAGGTATTTTATTTCCCTTTCGGGTGACGTTTTGCACATAAGAATCAAAAGAAATAAACCATATTTTTCTGGTACAACTGAAAATGAACTACTGGTAACAAAAAGGTGCTTATCTTCAGCCAATCCAAAAAGGTAAGACAGTCCTTATACTTTACACAAGTGAATTCTTCACAATCCGTTTCCCTCAACGGATTTCTGTTTCAAGTAAATCAGCATAGAGAGGAAATGTTATCTGAGAACATTAGTGCACACTCCATTTGGAACTCCTCAGGACTTTCCCCACAAAAGTCACATTCCATGTCCTCAATGTTTTCCCCGTAGCTATCTTCAGAATGCTTGTAAATCACGTCATTGTTGCAAAAACCCTCCTCTCCTTTCCAAAGGCTTCTCTCCCCCTCTCTATCAGGGTGAATTGGAAGGTTACCGTATATAATGGAGTTTTCCTCCAGAGGGCCACACACTCCTAGCTGTGTGTATGGGAAACTCTCCCTTTCAAAGTTCCCTCTATTACAAGGAATTAGCCTGTCCTTTGGCTCGGTTCCCCCGGAGCTTTCTGAGCCCGGAAACTTATCGTGGCTTTTTCCCCAGACAAGCCTTCTACTCCCTCTTACAGTGGGCTTTTCTTTGGGCAGGTAAGTATCCCTTTGATAATAGTTACTGCCCTCCCGGTACCTGTTCTCAGGGAAACTTCCTTTCACCGGTTCCTTCCGTCTGCCTGTTTGAATACCACCGTGGCACCAACCACCTGGTTCTTGTTCAGTGCTGCCCAGCACCCTGTAACCAGCCTCTGGTATTCTCTCAGCTATCTCCAGTGGAACACTGCTTGAACCTCCGTGTGAAGTTTTTCCTTTAGTTTCCAAAACAGCTCTCTTCCTAAGCTCCTGGTTAGCTCTCTTCCTGGAATCCTGGTTAGCCCTCCTAGGATCCTGGTTAGCTCTCCTACTGACAAACTCTTGAGTGAGTTTTATCTGCGTCACTCCTAGTGTTCTGGTGAGCCTGCCCTGTCCTCAGCTGCCTCTCATCAGCTAATATGCTATGATGTAATCCCCTACTAGGGCGTGCTCCTACACCTGGTGTTTTTGTTTTTGCTGGTTGCTCATAGCAACCCTGCTCCATGTGCTCTAAGCTGTCACTTTTAGACCTGCTCAGCTCTGTTTTTCCTATTTCCATAGGCATTTCCTGCTCTACCCCATGACAATCTTCATGCAAGAAGTGGGGAATACAGGCTTAGAGGTGAGGTTCCAGGAGCCAAGCAAGATGAGAAAAGGGCCTCATGGATTTTTTTTTTAGTTTTCATGTCAGGGGGCCTGTGCGGTGGTGATGCCTTTAAACAGTGCTTGCCAAAACCTCCAGCTTTGTGGTACTGTTTGTGCTGTTTGCATGGGGGTGGAAGTGGCTGGATCATGCAAAAGAAAGTGGCATTGGAGAGAGCAGAAGTAGGAAGAGCACTACAGCACCACTGCAGGGCCCAGAGAGGTTGGTACTAGCAACAATAGGGGTGGAGGAGGGAGCAGAGGGGCGCCAGGAACTGCCTCATATCCTCACACCAGCTCTGGGTAGCTGGCACTTCTGTGTGCCTCAGAGCAGGTGCAAAAGTTGGCAAAAAAACATCTTAAAATATGTGCATTCCCTTTGTAAAATGGGAATTACATGTACAATTTTTTGGCCGCCCAAACCACAGCATTTTGAAATCTCTGCATCCTGGGGCATAGCAACTTTCTGAAATCCCCATTCACAAAGGTATGCCGTCGATATGTATAAACAGCACTATTTCCACATGGAGTTGCCTCTAATATGACGTCCTTAGCATTTCTTCTCTCTTCCCACAAAACAGTGACTCCTTTCTATATCGTGGGTGTTCAAGCAGCCGTAGGGTCAGCACCACAAATTGCAATATATATATCCAACTGCATCTCTCACTAACTAGATGAATGGAGCATGATGTTCTAAAGCTAATCATCAATCTATTGTTAGGCCAATGAACAAGATATCGCCTGCAATTTATCTGTTGTAATCAACTGGACCAAGACAATGCCCATGTTACTTCGTATCCAGAAGTGAAACATTGCGTTGTTTGTCGTTCTTAAGTTATCTCGGCTTTCGTTGCACGCACATGTTCTCAAGCTGAGAGAATTCAGCAGTATTGAAGTGTTCTGTGCAGAGGACAGATATGCTAATAGTCCTTTAATGGTGTAACAGATAGCAGGCATTTTAAGTTTGTTTAGTATAGCAAACATATCATAATTCAAGCAATTAGCGTTCCTCAATCACTACACACATCTTAGAGTCAAAAAAATCTAAAGCATGGTTAACAAGCCTTGGTTATTAAAAGAATAGAGTTGATCGTGTCACAAGAGTTAAAGTGCTAGTCTGTTTACTATGCCTGAAGATAGAGCAATCTATATCCCAATCACTGAAGTCATTTAGGACGCGCCTGTTCCTGCCAACTGTGGGTAGGCAGATATTTAAAGACAATGCGTTATGAGAACTCCCTGGCTGTTTACTGCAGAAGACCCTGTAGTCACATCAAATGTGTCAAGAGTCACAGAACTACATTACACAAACTCTGGCAGTTTCATTTGTTGCAAGCTATTAAATGGTGACTTTCAACAGTGTGGCTATTCCATGTTTCTGCAGACAACGTGACAGCCACATAGGTTGCTAAAATTTCTCTTTAGCACTTCCTCTTCTGCACAGCCAACTTCTACTAGAAACACTGCACTAGGGCAGGGAGATTATTTTTGACAGTCCACTACTTCAAAGACTCCTAGGGCCATGTTTACTACACGTTAGCATGTGCTATCTGCCATTGTGTCTATAGGAATAACATGGGTGCTGCAGCAGATAGAGTGTACTGTACTGAAGATGCCCCCTTTAGACAAAGGTTTAGCTTAATAAAATATATATTTTACATATCTCTTTCCTTGAATCCTGCTAGAGCAGTCCAGACATATGGGTTATGTTCCTTGCCAGCAGGTGGAGACAGACTTGAACAATTTTCAGCGATGTCATCACTAGGGGGCATGTCTACTAAAGGGTATTAGCCTCTACCATGGGACTAAAGCAGCTAACAAAAGTGAAATGCAAATATCACAAGCACTTTTCTATGATAACTGCATTTCACATGGTGGACCCAGGAAGAGGTGGGATCGGAGTAGGCGTTCTGATTTTTGGCAGTCACTGTGTGAAAATATTTCATGTGATGGACCATTTTTGGCAGCCAATCATGGCTGCAGTTAACAACACTTCTTGAGGTGGCATTAACTGCAGCCGACTCTGCTGTGGGCCTCTTCTCTGCCGCAATTGCCACCCCAGTGCCCCGACTGAGCCTCCCAACCTAAGATCATTGTCAGTGCCATAGATGTACAGGTCCGTGGCACTGACAAGCAAAACAAAATGGCCTTCCCCCTTTCAGCACCGATCCTCCTTGGACAGCTCCTTATCCCCATTGGGAACTATCCAGTGGGGGATTGCTACACCCCTGACCAAGTTGAAAGTCCGGTTAGCCAGTTGGACCCCCTTCCACCTTCCAACCCCCTGATCTACTAGTAAAAATCCTGGCTAGACAGTCAACCTCCCTCCCCCGATCTACTTGAATTACTACAAGATAGCCAGTCAGGCTCCCAGCCCCCTCCCACTCTGAAATGATAAGACCTGGCTAGCCAGTCAGCCTAGTAGGGGCCTCCTCATGCCTCCACCATCTCACCATCTTCAAAATTAAAAACAACATCTCAGCAGGAATACTACAGAAACTCATTGGAACCAGAACAAACAAAAGACCAGACAGAAACAGCACCAAAAATAATATACCAACTCATGACCTCCCCCAAAAGTTCTTACTTTAACTCCATGGTGGTCTAGTGGCCCCAGGGGGCAGGAGCAGTCCTCTCCACTCCTGCCCCTTGCATCACAGTTTCTCAAAATGGCCACAGTCATGCAGTGTTACCCCCTACCATCCTCAGATTTTTCAGTGCCATGTTTTGGATTAAAACAAAATAGACATTGACATTTCCCATGTAGTTTCAAATGAATACACATTGCTACCATGAAGTAGGTAGAATACCGCCCCCCCCCCCCCAGCCCCGCTCTGTGGAGAGCACAGATACAATAGCCTGCAACTGCAGAAGGTGCTATAGATCTTCCTTGAATCGCCACTAGCTTGTGTGAGGAGCTGCAGAGAGAATCCACAGAGGCATCGCTCGTGGATCTGCAAACACCCGTGTGTGACCCTGACTGAGGACCTTGAGGACCCACTAACCTGAAGTGATAGGGCCCATTCAAAGAAAAAACAGTAAGAGCCATCCCCCAACTGGCTGCAGCTCGGCAGGAACCTTCTGGATTTTAGCTGTGTTAAAAGTGATTATTGCAGGGCAATTTTAAGTGCTACAAAGCATCAAATGCTACAGTCTTCAGAAACAAATAAATATGAAAATTCCATCTCTACCATCCTAGTCATAAAGGGGTTATATGCCATGCTTATGCTTATGTTTATGTTTATTCTTCCATTTGGATATACCGCCCGCCCCCCACCCCCACCCCTGTAACATTGGGGTGGCTCACAATGTTCCAAAATAATAATAGAGAGAGCAGGGCTGAAGTCCCAGAATATGCAAAAGGAACTACAAATTATGATAGGAAAGGAAAGAAGCTTCAGTCATACAAAACAATCAAAACCAGCAGTATTGCAGAAAAGAGGTCAGGAGATAGAGGGTGGGAGGTTGAAGGCAGATGAGAAAGTGGGTTTTTAGGAGGGAGCGAAACTTTGGATAAGACTCTTCTAGTCAGAGTGCAGTAGAGAGCGAGTTCCATAAAGATGGGAAGAGAAAGAAAAAGGCTGAATGACGAGTAGACTGTAGACGTGCACGGGAAGGGGGGGAGGTGAAGGTGGTTAATATGTGCAGAACGTAGACTTTGGGTGGGATTATGAAATATGAGGAGGTCTGCTAGATTTTGAGGACTATGAGCATAAATGGCCTGGTGTACAAGTGTGAGGATTTTGAACTGAATACGAAAATCTAACGGAAGCCAGTGAAGCTGATATTGGGCGTTATATGATCCCAGTGAGTGGCATAGGTAACAAACATGGCCGCAGTATTTAGATGAGTAACTACATATTTCTGTGAATCTGAGGAAACACTACCCCACCTTTCATGAATTCATCTTTAAAATACTGAAGACAGCTCTGGAAGAAGTGTGTCCAAATGGCAATATTACGTATTGTTCAGTTCTCTGGGTCACAGAGAGCCAGATTTTCAAACCACCCGCCCCTTACAAATAATCCAAAACACTGCTGCCTGCATTATCACTAGCGCTTCAATACAAGACCACATAACTCCTATACTACAAGATCTATACTGGCTACCTATCTCCTCACGGGCAAAATATAAATCAGCGCTCACCATCTTCAAAATTAAAAACAACATCTCAGCAGGAATACTACAGGAACTCATTGGAACCAGAACAAACAAAAGACCAGACAGAAACAGCATCAAAAACAATATACCAACACCTAGTCTATTCACAAGAACGAACAAATCCACATCCATGCGAGCCTTTTCTCTTGCTGCCCCTGCTATCTGGAATGTCCTCCCAGATAATCTAAAGTCAACGACTGATATAAAAGATTTCCGGAAGCTACTTAAAACCACCCTATTCATTGAACAATACAATGAAGACCACCAATCCACCCTAACCACCTCACAAAACGAATTACACAAGACATGACATCCACAACAAAAAATACCCTATTACTCTTATTAAAATGTATATAGCCCAAAGTAGATAGCTCAACCTGTATATATTGCACCCCCACCCCAAATCAACCTGTATATACTGCAACCTGAATCAAGATTTACTATCCACACACTCACAAACACTACCTTCACAACCACTGCATGCTGACACCCCCGCACTACCCTACGTGATTGGTATACAGTGAAATCCGCTTTGATTCAAGGATAAAGCGGGATAAAAATACTTTTAAATAAAACATAAATAAATATTTAAGCACTATGGGAATCAGCCGTGATGCTTAAATATTGGTGGGCCAGTCAGCAGCGCTACTGAATATTCTGTCAGCACCATTATCTAGAAAGCCTCTCACTGGCCATCCAGCTAAGTGTTCGGAATAATTGGCCCCATATTTTTATACCTGGTCAGACTATAAAAAAAAGATAATTGTTTGTTTGAAATTGATATCTAACTATGGACCCAAAAAACTTAAGTGAACCCTGTGGCTGCAAGTACTGCCAATTTAATGAAATGCAAGGTCTCTCTATCATGTCTGCACTTACTGGAACTTGGATGTGATCAAAATTATGATCCAGAGTCTGTTTCAGTAGATTGAGTTACTTATTGTACTTCTATTAATGGGGGTCTGCCTGAAAGCATCATTTTCAAGTGTCAACTGTCATTTTAAAAAAAATTAAACTAGGTTCTTTTGGCAAATATGGCTCAGTCATGATGGTTCTGAAGTAATTTCATTTTATTAGCTAATAATTGCAGTAGATCTTTGGCACTTACCTCTAAATGATAGAACAATCGTTATCATGCAGTTCCTGCTTCTTATTTTGCTGTGTATTGTGATAAGGAAGCTTATCATAGCTCAGGTAGGAGCTATAGAAAAGATGATGTGTCTCTGAACAAGCAACCTGTCAGTTTTGGTAGAAGCAAGAAAACAGAGTTTTCACATAAAAGACTACCAGTCCCAGAATGCACCAGGTTTCCAGCAGCCATGAGAGGGGCTGAAGTGAGAAAACGTGTGTGCAATCAGGAGAGCTATGAGGTAATCCCTAAGCACTCATCTCAAAGGGCAGGGCCTGATTCAACAAAGCTGCGCTGTGTTAGGGAGGAGCACACATTAGAACAGAATAAGAATAGAGCTTATTTTACAGATAATAGTTTCAGGGGGAGCGACAGCAACGGCTAAAAGCTCCAGCCGAGCTTCAGGAAAAGATACAGCAACGGCTACAAGCACCAACATCACTTGGAGAAACAGAAGCCAAGCCAAGCGGATAGAGAGAGAAGGAAACTCTCTGGAAGGAAAAGAAGGAAGGCTATTGGAAGGTCTGGGAGATTCCAAGGCAGTACCTATACTGGGAGGTATTTCAAATGCCAGCAGAGTCCATTGGACTGGAGTCAGCCAGAGGAATGGAATGGCAGAGATAGGAATCACCAGTGGCTACCTGGAAGAGAGAAGACTGCACGTGGAAAGGACTTTCAGACCTATGCCAGAAGGTATGTGAGGAAAGATCCAGTGTCCAGGGATCAAGATTGGAAGGCTGGACATCAGAATTGGATTACATACTGGCCAGGCTATACAGAGAGGAATTATGATAGCAGGAGAGGCTCAGGTATGAACACTGATCCAGACCCTATCTATAATAGAGAATGGCAGCAAGGGAATAAGCATTCTCATGATAGTGCCTTAATGAAAGACTCGTCTGTGCCAATGTATGATAGTGACCCTATGCTGATTGATGAAGGGGGAGATACAGCAGATGAAACTATTTACATGGACTGTTCTCTATCTAAATGCTATTGCTAGCTTTCTGTGAGCAAACACATCAGCCATCACAAAGAAACCTAACTTTGTTCTTTATTTCCACTGCAAACAGCTCTTAAAGCAGGATTTGGGTTCACACAGTAGCAGCCAGCCAGCTAAAGGGTTTCAGCTGGTCAATTGATAGTAATTAAAGCTGCACCTGATTGTGTGTGTGAGCAAGGGAGAATCACTGCTGGGATCTGCGTGGAAAATAAGCAGAAGTTAACCTAACAAGCAAAGTTCATTTATTTCTTTGTGCCTTTTTCCTTTGGTAATTATTTGCTAAGAAAACATTAGCTAATTGCCTGACAAGCTAAAGGTTGTTTTCTGATTTGCTTTGTGACTTTATGTTATCCATTTAAACACTGCAAGCAAGTAACCTCATATATATTGCTACCAAGCATATTTGTGCTGGGTGAATTAAACCCCATCAATAAAAGAAGTATTTTATTGGCCTTACCACTGGTTTCACAACTCAATTATTGTCTTCAGCTGTGTTTGGGAGTGAAAGAACTACATTACCCACAATACCTTGCAAGAATCATATGAATATATGCATCGTCAAGATTGTGTAAGTTCTCACCCTAGGCAGCCGTCTGACAAATGGCGTAGTTTTTCGGATTGCTTTTGCACCAAGAGGATTTATTTGCTGTGGATTACAAATAAAATTCAAGTTTGAAGCTGAAAGAAGATT
Organism: Ichthyophis bannanicus; assembly: GCA_033557465.1. Taxonomy (NCBI): domain Eukaryota; kingdom Metazoa; phylum Chordata; class Amphibia; order Gymnophiona; family Ichthyophiidae; genus Ichthyophis; species Ichthyophis bannanicus. The sequence continues at coordinate 172,229,680 of CM066043.1, forward strand.
TTTTTTCCCTCATCTGCACTTTGGAGGAGAAGTGGTTGTTCCAGGAAGCTGTCCCAGATGAAAAGACCCTGTGCAAAGCTGGATTCATCACTGAGACAAGGTAATATGTACCTGGGCATGTCTAGTGGTGGATGTGTGTAAGCACAGGGGGTAATTGGAAAAAAAAAAAGAGTTGAAAAAAAAAAAAAACACCTGGTTGGAAGGTGCTGCACTTTGGTTTTTTTTTTCTTTATTTCTTGCAGGGGTCAAGATGGATCCGAGGGAGATGGCTCAGTGGATGGCAGCCCAATTTAACAAGCAGCAGGAGCTATCACAGCAGGCCCAGGACACTGCTATGAAGGCCTTAATGGAACAGCAGAAACCAGTGCTTGATCTGGTGCAAGCTCTAGTTCAGCTGCAGAGCCAAAGTGGAACAGATGCAAGACCAGCAGTTAGTACTGGTACACCACATGTGGAAAATGTGGGACTCAATCAAGGGATTGGGGCATTTAATTTTGGGAAATTAACTCCAGATGATAATGTTGATGATTTTCTAGAGTCTTTTGAAAGAGTGGCACAGGCTTTAGCATGGCCAGAGACCCAGTGGGCAGTAAGGCTGGCAGCCTCATTAACTGGTGAGGCACTAACAGCTTACAGAGCAATGCCAGCAGCCCAGGCTTTGAATTATAAGGATGTAAAGGCAGCTATTAGAGATCGCCTAGGGTTGTCTATTTCAGAGTATAGGCGAATGTTTAGAGCTGTTACATTGAAAGTGGGTGAGACACCCAGGGCTCTGAGTCAGAGAATCAGAAGTCTGGCTGTAAAATGGTTGGAGCCTGAGCAAAAGACAGTAGAAATGTTATTAGATATTATAATGCTGGAACAATTTATGCTTGGGGTACCTAAAGATTTGAATGTTTTTCTTATACAGCAAAATTGCCAAAATCTTGGAGAGGCAACCATGCTAGCAGAGAGATTCTTGGAAGCCACGCAGGCTTGCCATAGAATGGGTGGCCCTCTAAAGATGGATGCTGAGGCTAGATGTGCTGTATCAGAAAAGGGAATAATTAAGAATGTTTCTAAAAATGAATGTACTGTATCAAACCAGATGACACAGTGGAATAGAAAGAAATGTTTCAAGTGTGGGAAATTGGGACATTTAGAGAAGAGATGCCAGACACACACTAGTTTAATGGGTCTGGATTTAAAACAGCCCAAGGAAGGATTTCTTTTGATGGTTGATGTGCAGGGAATTACCACAAATGCATTATTAGACTCTGGGGCAGACCAGAGTATGATGTCAAAAAGGCTTTGGAAGAGGATAGAGGCCCAAGAAAGATTTGTGCCTAGAACCCCTGAAAGCCAAGTTCACATCAGATGCATTCATGGTGCTGCAACATCATATCCCACCTATAGGCTTAAGGTTAAGTGCCTGGGGGAACAAGAGGAAGTCCTATTAGCAGTGGTGCCTAGGCTACCCTTTGATTTGGTTCTAGGGAAGGACTGGCCAAGATTTAAGCAGGAACTAGTGAAAGGGCTAGGAAAGAAGGAGGGAGAAGGTTTAATAATGGAAATAGCTCCCGGGCCTTTCTTTGGAAGTCCTCAGTCCCTAGCTAAAAAGATGGTTAAGCTTCCAGAAGGCCAAACTATGGGTAATAAGAGGGGCCTTGTATCCACCCGCTCGCAGGCTAAGTTAGAGAGCCAGCAGAAGGAGGAGGGGGAGCAGGCAGAGTTATTAGGAGACTTACCCTCTCATGATGATTTAATAACCCCATCATCTGGTAAAGTAAGAAAGTTGAAAGCACAAAAGAGGCGTGAGAGACTTTGCAGAGCACAGGGTAGGGCTGAGATGTTAGCTGGTCAAAGTTTACCCTGGGTGCCAGCTGAGTTGGTGGCAAAGTTTCCTAACTTTCCACAAGAGCAGCAAGCTGATCAAGCTCTCACCCGAGCTTTTAAGTATGCTCAGGAGGTCAGGGAGGAATTGCCCAGATTCACACTAGATAATGACATATTATATAGAGAGAGTCAGGACCCCAGAAATGGTGCCATACGTAAACAATTGGTGGTACCCACAACTTTCAAAGGGCTAGTACTTAGACTAGCACATGATCATCCAGTGGGAGGTCATAAAGGTATGCAAGGAACGCTGGATCAAATACTTGTGCGTTTTTACTGGCCAGGTATCTTCAAAGAAACTGCCCAGTTTTGTGCTGCATGTCCAGCGTGTCAGCGAGTTACAGCGGCTCACCCACAGGTGGTGCCATTGATCCCCATGCCAATCATCACAGACCCAATTGGTCGCATTGCCATGGATATTGTAGGCCCATTAGTCAAAACGCCCCGAGGTTTCCAATACATCCTAGTTATGGTAGATCAGGCAACAAGGTTTCCCTGGGCCATACCATTGAGGAATGTTTCTGCAAAAACAATAGCTTTAGAGCTAGTAAAATTGTTTTGTGAAGTGGGATTCCCAAGAGAGGTGTTGACTGACCGAGGGTCCAATTTTGTATCCAAATATTTGGCCCAGGTCTGGGATGCCTTTGGCATTCGTCACGTGAAAACCTCAGCCTACCATCCACAATCAAATGGTTTGGTGGAGAGATTCAACCAAACTCTCAAACAAATGTTGAGAAGGGGGTTAGCAGGAGAGGTAAAGGAATGGGATATGTTATTACCCTTTGCCTTATATGCCTGCAGGGAAAGAATTCAAGTGTCCCTAGGTGTAACTCCATATGAGTTGATGTATGGTAGGGCTCCAAGGGGTTTGTTGGATATTTTGAGGGAACAATGGATTGATCCTGAACCAGGAAGTCAGGAGGTGCCACTGTTTCTACGTGACTTGAGAGCACGTTTGAAAAGGACGTCGCAGGTTGCTGAGAGGAACCTGCAGGACAGTCAAGTTCGCCAGAAAGGGTGGTATGATAGAAAGGCTAAAAGCCGCCAATTAAGCATTGGTGAAAAGGTTTTGGTTCAGGTAGCAGGAACTGCTCCAAAATTTGAGGTACAGTGGAAAGGGCCATGGAAGGTTGTTGAACAAGTGAGCCCAGTGTCTTATATGGTAGAAAATGCAAGAGGGCGTAGGCAGACCTACCATATTAATGTACTTAAGTCTTGGAAGGAGAGGCCTGTAAATAATGACCCTGAACCCAGTCAGGAAGTAAGTGAGCTTCAAGAAGAGAACACTCTCGTAGGTATTACGGACTGTAGGAAAGCAGTTTCACCAGCTAAACCAGTCCGTAATAACTTAAGCAGGGGGGTATGTGATAAGGAAGCTTATCATAGCTCAGGTAGGAGCTATAGAAAAGATGATGTGTCTCTGAACAAGCAACCTGTCAGTTTTGGTAGAAGCAAGAAAACAGAGTTTTCACATAAAAGACTACCAGTCCCAGAATGCACCAGGTTTCCAGCAGCCATGAGAGGGGCTGAAGTGAGAAAACGTGTGTGCAATCAAGAGAGCTATGAGGTAATCCCTAAGCACTCATCTCAAAGGGCAGGGCCTGATTCAACAAAGCTGCGCTGTGTTAGGGAGGAGCACACATTAGAACAGAATAAGAATAGAGCTTATTCTACAGATAATAGTTTCAGGGGGAGCGACAGCAACGGCTACAAGCTCCAGCCGAGCTTCAGGAAAAGATACAGCAACGGCTACAAGCACCAACATCACTTGGAGAAACAGAAGCCATGCCAAGCGGATAGAGAGAGAAGGAAACTCTCTGGAAGGAAAAGAAGGAAGGCTATTGGAAGGTCTGGGAGATTCCAAGGCAGTACCTATACTGGGAGGTATTTCAAATGCCAGCAGAGTCCATTGGACTGGAGTCAGCCAGAGGAATGGAATGGCAGAGATAGGAATCACCAGTGGCTACCTGGAAGAGAGAAGACTGCACGTGGAAAGGACTTTCAGACCTATGCCAGAAGGTATGTGAGGAAAGATCCAGTGTCCAGGGATCAAGATTGGAAGGCTGGACATCAGAATTGGATTACATACTGGCCAGGCTATACAGAGAGGAATTATGATAGCAGGAGAGGCTCAGGTATGAACACTGATCCAGACCCTATCTATAATAGAGAATGGCAGCAAGGGAATAAGCATTCTCATGATAGTGCCTTAATGAAAGACTCGTCTGTGCCAATGTATGATAGTGACCCTATGCTGATTGATGAAGGGGGAGATACAGCAGATGAAACTATTTACATGGACTGTTCTCTATCTAAATGCTATTGCTAGCTTTCTGTGAGCAAACACATCAGCCATCACAAAGAAACCTAACTTTGTTCTTTATTTCCACTGCAAACAGCTCTTAAAGCAGGATTTGGGTTCACACAGTAGCAGCCAGCCAGCTAAAGGGTTTCAGCTGGTCAATTGATAGTAATTAAAGCTGCACCTGATTGTGTGTGTGAGCAAGGGAGAATCACTGCTGGGATCTGCGTGGAAAATAAGCAGAAGTTAACCTAACAAGCAAAGTTCATTTATTTCTTTGTGCCTTTTTCCTTTGGTAATTATTTGCTAAGAAAACATTAGCTAATTGCCTGACAAGCTAAAGGTTGTTTTCTGATTTGCTTTGTGACTTTATGTTATCCATTTAAACACTGCAAGCAAGTAACCTCATATATTGCTACCAAGCATATTTGTGCTGGGTGAATTAAACCCCATCAATAAAAGAAGTATTTTATTGGCCTTACCACTGGTTTCACAACTCAATTATTGTCTTCAGCTGTGTTTGGGAGTGAAAGAACTACATTACCCACAATACCTTGCAAGAATCATATGAATATATGCATCGTCAAGATTGTGTAAGTTCTCACCCTAGGCAGTTGTCTGACAGTATGTGTACAAAAACTATATACGGGCCTCCAACACCTTCACGTTGCTCTTTGACTGTACCCTCCAGTACCTGGATTTAGGGTTCTGGGACTTGTGCCTGCTAAACTGTGGACAGTAGGTATTAGCTGAGTGATTCCCTAAGACCTATAATACACCCGTTAGACCCCAAAATTTAGCAAAGAACAGAGAGTATTCAAAAACCAATTAGCAACATGTTACTAGGTAGAATATAATATTTAAATGAAAATAAAGCACATGAATAAACAGAGTAGTCATTAACATAAAGTGCACAGTAGTTTCAAATAAAGCACCCTGGTCAGGTGGTGGCACTAGGAAAGGACTGCGGGCAGTCCCAGACCACAGTACAGAAACTGGTATCAAAATAAAGAGCAGAAACCATTCAGGGCACAGAAGAAATGTTCTGCATGGTGTGCACACTGTTCGGTGTATTTTCACTATTGGCTAGGTGGTAAATCTTTAGGAGCAGGAAATTATGTCTCTGTGTGTCTACTGGGACAACAAACCTCTCAGAGCCCCTTTGGCTAAGCTCCCTTTCTAGGCGAACTATCAGCCATGCTCCCCTGCCCCGCCCCACCCATAGTCCAGCATTTTCCCATCCCAGCATTTTCCCATCCAGCATTTTCCCATCCCAACTCACCTCTCCAGCATCGCCCCTTCCAAATTCCCTCCCCCTAGGTCCTCAGCATCTCTCTCTCTCCTTTTCTCCCACTCCCCTAAGGTATCCAACATAGAAACATAGATTATGATGGCACATAAAGATCATCATGGTCCATCTAGTCTGCCCAGCAAGGTGGCAAGAGTAGGTGCACCTGCCGCTCCCTGCAGGTCACCTCTCCCCATGCCTTTGTTTAGGGCTGTACTCACTGCTCCGTGCAGGTCACCCCTCCCCATGCCTTTGTTTAGGGGTGTACTCATTGCTCCATGCAGGTCACCCCTCCCCATGCCTTTGTTTAGGGGTATACCCACTGCTCCGTGCAGGTCACCCCTCCCCATGCCTTTGTTTAGGGGTATACCCACTGCTCCGTGCAGGTCACCCCTCCCCATGCCTTTGTTTAGGGGTATACCCACTGCTCCGTGCAGGTCACCCCTCCCCATGCCTTTGTTTAGGGGTGTACTCATTGCTCCGTGCAGGTCACCCCTCCCCATGCCTTTGTTTAGGGGTATACCTACTGCTCCGTGCAGGTCACCCCTCCCCATGCCTTTGTTTAGGGGTGTACTCATTGCTCCGTGCAGGTCACCCCTCCCCATGCCTTTGTTTAGGGGTATACCCACTGCTCCGTGCAGGTCACCCCTCCCCATGCCTTTGTTTAGGGGTATACCCACTGCTCCGTGCAGGTCACCCCTCCCCATGCCTTTGTTTAGGGCTGTACTCACTGCTCCGTGCAGGTCACCCCTCCCCATGCCTTTGTTTAGGGCTGTACCCACTGCTCCGTGCCTTTGTTTAGGGGTGTACTCACTGCTCCGTGCAGGTCACCCATCCCCATGCCTTTGTTTAGGGCTGTACCCACTGCTCCGTGCCTTTGTTTAGGGGTGTACTCACTGCTCCTTGCAGGTCACCCCTCCCCATGCCTTTGTTTAGGGCTGTACTCACTGCTCCGTGCCTTTGTTTAGGGCTGTACCCACTGCTCCGTGCAGGTCACCCCTCCCCATGCCTTTGTTTAGGGGTGTACTCATTGCTCCGTGCAGGTCACCCCTCCCCATGCCTTTGTTTAGGGCTGTACTCACTGCTCCGTGCCTTTGTTTAGGGCTGTACTCACTGCTCCATGCAGGTCACCCCTCCCCATGCCTTTGTTTAGGGCTGTACTCACTGCTCCGTGCAGGTCACCCCTATTTGTTGAGATAGCAGAGACAGTTAAGGTTATTTTGATTTTATACTGTTACTATAACGGATCACTGTGTCTGTCCCATGCCATTTTGAATTCTGTCACTGTATTTGCCCCCACCACCTCCATCGGGGGGGGCATTCCAAGCATCCGCCACCCTTTCAGTGAAAAAGTATTTCCTGGGGTTGACTTTCGGTTTACCCCCTCTCTTTCCTTCTCTCAACTACCACTGCCGCAGCCCCCATCACACTACCTCGGTGGAAGGCCCAAAAATCATGCTTCGGGGCGGTGGCCACACAGCACAGGCACAGCTCTCACACAACACCAGGAAAGCTCTTTAAAACCGCTCTCAGCGGAGTGCTTTGATCACAGGTACATTGGGACACAACAGGCCTTGAGTGCACTCAGATGCTCAAAGCCTACCACAAAGAGTAGTTTCAAAAAGCTTTCCTAGCACTGTGCTGCCACCCCCTGAAGCCTGACTTTTGGGCCACCTGAAGGTCAAGTGGTGGGGAAGGGGGGAAATGCTGCACTGCCCCACACACACACATGGAGGCTTGTTGCTCTAGGCGGTTGCCCAGTCCACCTGGTGATAGGCCCAGCCCTGCGTATCTCTTAAATTGACATTTGACAGTGGTGTGAGAATTTGGGCAGTATGCTGTATCACTGCACAAGCAGGATTCACTATATTCAACGATGTTGCATTTGTTAATAAAACTAAAAGACAAAGCAGCAGGTTCTATACATACTGCAAAGCACAGATGGATAAACCAAACACTTAACACAATCTTTTTTAACAAAAGTAATACATTTTACAAGAAGGAATGCAGTAGATCTTGTATTATGTTAAACTCGTATGTACTGTAGGACGTGACGTGACGTGACGTGACAGGAAAAATTATATTCTGAAACAGAGCTGGTTTGCAACATATGAATTAATATGTTCTGCTTACTGAAGAATTTTAGACATTAGAAGAAACATTTTTACATGCATAATATATGCAAAAGGGAGTTTATGCCATCGGAGCCTTTCAAGTGCAATCTTTTGAAGATATGAGCTACAGTATGGAAGTCTGAACTCAACTTCTGCTAAAGAGGCTACAGAGGGATTGTTCAAGTCTCTAGTGGAATGAATCCCAGATATTAAACAATGGTAAGAAGTGAAGGATAATTTTCTAAAGGGTTACCAGATGTTTGGAGAGCAAATCTGAGACACTTGGGCAAGGTTGAGCTGGGCTGGGAAGGGCAGAGGTCCTCCCTCTATGGACATCTTTTCCCCATCTACTTCGAAATGGCCAGTCTGCATAACATTCTGTAATTTCAAAAGTTTTAAAAATGACAGTAGCAGCCTTTCTCGAGTTCTAAGCATGCACATGCACATGTATACATAGAGAGAAATATTCTACATATTTCCAAAATGCCTCTTCGATTTTTTCAGAAAAGAATTTAATTTTACATCTTCTAATCTATCAGGATTGCAAAGGATGTGTAGAAGAAGCAATGTTCCCTTCCTCTGCCCCCACTGAAATCGGGGACAGGAGGTGGTTATAGTCCATGGAGTCGGGGACACTACCTCAAAATCAGGGACAATTCCTGAAAATTGGGGACATCTGAGAACCTTAATTTTATAACAGGTCACCTAGAAGGGGAGGCCAACTAGGCCCCTATTTTAGGTTATTTTATAAAAACACAGACACCTTGAGTACGTGTCTTTATAGAATACCAAAATTGCACAACTGCTCTGTGTTACAAAGGTAATGAAGAGAACTAGTGCGAGCGGATCACCGGAAAATTGTTATTAAAGCTTAAAAAATTGTCTATATGTCGCTTACTAATGGCTTATCTCTTCATGCATCTCTGTCCTCAATATAAAGTTCTTCCTTAGTCCTTTACTTTTCCTTTCATGTCTCAATCCTTTCATTCTTCTTCATTAGCTTTTTTGAAACTTTGTTTAAATGCACCAAAAACCAGCTTATCAGATCCTCACTATTCTTACATACAGAACACCCTGTGTTGCTTAAATAAGCCTCAAGTATAGATAATACTAACCAGCAACTTGATATCAAGTTTTGCAGTCACTGCCTCTAGGATCAGTTATGACTCCCACTTTCAATAGACAGTTCCTCCACCTTTAAACTCGGGGCCTCTTTCACTAAAGGCCACACTGGATTTGCAAGTAATGTGCCAAAAAACGCATGTTCATTGCAAAGCCTCCGTGTTAGCTATCGGGGACATGACCAGTAGGTTTCTGGCAGCACACGAACATGTGTTCCATCAAGGCGGGTTCACTTAGAGGTGAACTCGCGTTAAGAGCTGTTTTGCCACTAAGTGCGCAGCAATTGCCTTGGCGCTAGTGGGAATGAGCTCACCCACACACCGCCCATTCCCTGCCCCATCACACAATCACTAATTAAAATGTGTTTTAGTGTGCAGTGGCAGATACAATCATGTGCTAGTATTCCTGACTACCAGTTGTCGCATGTTAAAACACACATTAAGTGGCTTTAGTAAAAGGGGCCCTAATGATAAGAAGAAATGGTGTTGCATTTATAATAAAGAAGAAACTTGCAAGAACTGTAATGAAATACAATGCAGTCAGCGAACGCTTAATCTCTATTCGTCTACGAGGATTGCCTATCAACACAACTATAATTCAAGTATATGCCCCAACAACAGCTGCAGAAGAGAATGAAATTGAAGAGTTCTATGAACAAGTACAAGCTGAAATTGACAGAACATGCAAACAGGATATCCTGATAGTCATGGGTGACTGGAACGCAAAAGTTGGCAACAAAGAAGAAGGCAAAGTAGTTGGAAAATATGGACTTGGCAACAGAAATGAAGCTGGAGAAAGATTGATAGAATTCTGCAAGACCAATGATCTATTCATCTCAAACACCTTCTTCCAGCAACACAAGCGACGACTGTACACATGGACTTCACCCAATGGATTGTATAAAAATCAAATTGACTACATCTGTGGAAGTCAACGATGGAAAAGCTCTGTAACATCAACAAAGACAAAACCTGGAGCTGACTGTGGTACAGATCATCAACTACTAGTATGCAAACTCAAGCTAAAGTTGAAAAAGAGCAAACCACTCATGAATGCACCAAAATATGACCTTGAGAATATACCACTGGAATTTAAAGACTGCCTGCAAAATCGATTTGCTGCTTTAGATACAAATGACAGAGCTCCGGAAGAGTTATGGAATGACATCAAGAAGGTTGTGCTGGAAGAAAGCGAGAAGTCTCTACAAAAGGTTAAAAAGCAAAAACGGCCAAAATGGATGAAAGAAGAAACTCTGAAAATTGCCCAGAAACGCAGAGAAGCTAAAGCCAAAGGAGAAAGAAAGACAATCGCAGAACTCAACAGAGATTTCCAACGTGCAGCAAGACAGGACAAGGAAAAGTACTACAATGACACTTGCAAGGAAATAGAAGCAGAAACTATTAGAGGAAGAACAAGATCGGCTTTCCTAAAGCTGCGAGAGTTAAAGAAAAAGTTCCAGCCTCGAATTGGAATGTTACAAGATGCTCAAGGTTCTATGTTGAATGATGCTGAGAAGATCAAGAAAAGGTGGAAGGAATATACAGAGCTTTTATATGATAAAGATCAAGTGGACCAACAGCCGTTTCAACCTATACCTTATGATCAGGAACCATTGGTGATGAAAGAAGAAGTTGAAGCAGCATTGAAAGCCTTATCAAAGAACAAAGCACCAGGCATTGATAGCATTCCCATAGAAGTATTGCAGCAATCTGATGCAGCTGTTACCGTACTTACAAGGCTCTGCCAAGAAATATGGAAGACAACATCATGGCCAACTGACTGGAAAAGATCTGTGTTTATACCAATACTAAAGAAAGGTGATCCAACTGACTGTGGAAATTATCGCACAATCGCTCTGATCCCACATGCCAGCAAGATTCTACTGAAGATTATTCAAAAGAGACTACAGCCATACCTAGAACAAGAACTACCTGAAGTGCAAGCAGGGTTCAGGAAAGGGCGAGGAACGAGAGACATCATTGCGGATGTGAGATGGATCCTTGAAAAGACTAAAGAATACCAAAAGGATATCTATTTGTGCTTTATCGACTATAGCAAGGCTTTTGACTGTGTAAACCATGAGAAACTCTGGGCCACATTAAGAAGCATGGGTATACCAGAACACCTGATCGTTCTCTTGCGTAATCTGTACATTGATCAAGAAGCAACAGTTCGAACGGAACAAGGAGAAACAGAATGGTTTAAAATAAGCAAAGGTGTAAGACAAGGCTGCATACTTTCCCCCTACCTGTTTAATTTATATGCAGAACAAATCATCAGAGAAGCAGGACTGTATGAAGACAACAGAGGTGTGAAGATTGGTGGAAGACTCATCAACAACCTTCGCTATGCTGATGATACCACATTACTGGCTGAAAGCGAAGATGATCTGAAACATTTGCTTCTCACAATCAAAGAACATAGTCTCAAAATGGGCCTGCACCTTAATGTAAAGAAGACAAAGATCATGACAACTGGCATAATCAACAGGTTCATCGTTGAAGGAGAAAAAATTGAAATTGTGAACAACTTTAACCTACTTGGATCAACTATCAATAAAGAAGCAACAAGCAGTCAAGAAATCAGACGACGCATTGCTCTTGGCAGAATGGCTATGAAAGACCTAGATAAGATTCTCAAGAGCAGAGATGTGTCTCTCCATACAAAGATTCGACTTGTTCAAGCCATGGTATTTTCAATAACATCATATGGATGTGAAAGCTGGACAGTGAAAAAGACAGACAGGAAGAAAATTGATGCCTTTGAATTATGGTGCTGGCGGCGAATACTGTGTATACCATGGACTGCCCGAAGAACAAACCAGTCGGTACTAGAGGAGATCAAACCTAAGCTTTCTTTAGAAGCTCAGATGACAAGACTTCGACTTTCATACTTCGGACACATCATGCGAAGAGAGAGATCATTAGAGAAAGACATCATGCTTGGCAAGATAGAAGGTCAACGCAAAAGAGGAAGGCCAGCAATGAGATGGATCGCTACAATAACAGCAGCTACGGGTACCAGTCTGTCATCAATGAGCCGCCTGACTGAAGACCGAACACAATTTAGGATAGCTATCCAGAGGGTCGCCATGAGTCGACTCCGACTCGACGGCACTTAACAACAACAATGATATTAACTCTTGTTTCTATAAAGTTCTCACTGTCTTCCAAACTGCCAGTGCTGGGAGAGAGGAAGGGTCACCGCTGAGACACAACATATTTATTTCCTGAGGGGTAGCGGCCCCATTACTAGATTGTTAGTTGCATGGCTGCACTTAAAGCAGTCGTGATAGCTAGCATGTGGCAACCTTCTGTACGCTGGCTGCGACCAAATGACATGCCCACTCTCCACCACGATCCCACCCCACTGTGCTGATTGCTTTTACTGCGCATTAGCGCACTGTAAAGCCCACAGTGACCGTTAACGTACTTTAGTGAAAGGGCCTCAAAGTGTTTTATATTTAAGAACAGGGAGATTACGATAAGCCAGTTTTCAGTGCATTTTTTAAAAAGTCTCAAAAAAACACTAAGGAAGAACAAAAATATTGAAAAAGGAAAGGAGAGGTGAAAGATTAAAAAAGAACTATATACTGGGGGCTGATGAATGGAAAGCTGAACGTTTATTAAGCAGCATTAATAAAACTATTATCAAGGCTTAGAAGAAGTCTTTCTGATGAACCCCATGCACTAAGTTGTCTTAACCACTTTTGTAACGCAGGGCTGCTGTGCAATTTCAGTATCCATTAGCATGTCCTGTTTGGAATAGGGTCCGTTTAAAGAACACTAGCACAAAACCTGGAGAAATTATGGGGAAATGAACCCGCCTACCTCACACATGCTAGGGAGCATTGCATTTGCATCTATGTGCATATTTTATAAACAAAATGTATATCAATCTCACACAGAAGCCAATAAAATATCATAAATATAGATTTCACAGGAGAGCTTATCATTTCTTCTTAATCACAGCTATCCTATCAACATACAAAATGATAACGTAAAAGATTATCGCAGAGGGTATTATCACACATATAACTATCAAACCTTTCAGTAGCATCATCAGTCTCTAATTCATTGTACTGGGACAGTTGCTAGAATAAGTGTGATTAAGAAGGAATGATAAAGATTTCACAGGAGAGTTTATCTTTGCATATTTATTATATTTTATAAACACATGCAAGCCATAAATCTGCCTGCACTCTGCCCGGAAGCTGTGTCCACATCATATCGCAGTACCCTCATTCTTGCCATCATCTGTACCTTTGCATGTGTCATTTTATAAGCAACATTTCCTCCAGTTCAGTCCTTCACCACTGGGTAGTGTACCTCCTCCTGCAGCATGGAGACTGGGCATGTCAAAACTGTGACATCAATGGATCTACCCTGCTGGTCTCTCCCATCAGCCCCAGTGTGTCCAGTCTCCATGCAGCAGGAGGACGTAGTGAGCCTAGGTGCTGGGCTCACTTGAGGGACAGATAAGGAGCATTCTTAGTTTAGTTAATTTTGGGGGGTCTTTTAATTTCTTCCCTATCAATTCCTTTAATTTACTGTTTCTTTAAAAAAAAAAAAAAGTGATTGGTTGGGATTTGATCTGGCCTCTCTTGCTGCCCTCTCTCTCTCTCTCTCCAGTTAACCCTGCTTAATTGCGCTGCTCTCCCTTCCTAGTCTGAATGGAGGGGAGTTGCTCAGCGAGAAGAACAGGCTGGTTGTCAGTCCCAGTGGTTGCGGTGAGCGTGGGGGCTGCTACCGCTCAGACAGGGTCAGAGAGCTCTCTCCGCGACGGCTGCTCCTGTGCCTTGGTGAGCAGCGTCGCAGATCGCAGAGCTGTCGGCTGAATCGGCGATGGAAGGAGAGCAATTGGGGACGTAATTGGTAGAGGTGAGTGTCCCGCGGAGAGGCAGTGCAGCGGGAAAGCATCGTGGGCCGCATCGGGGATCGCGACTGTGAGCAGGCCCGACAGTGTTTTCGCAGGCTTTTCTTCCTGCGCTTTGGATAACCGCGAGGCAGCGGCAGCTTATTTCTGCATGCTCTAATTCGACAGGGATAGCTTCTATTGATTTATTTCAAGGAGGTTTAGATTACTTTAACTGAGTTTTGTTTATTTTTTGGACGTTTTGATTTTTAAAAAAAAGTTTTAAAAAAAACCTAAGAAAAGAGAGAGAAGCAGGAATAAATTCTATTTGGGGGGATTTTACGATTGTTCCTTAATTAATCGGAGCTTTACTTTATTTTATAGCTCATGCTGTCATGGCCACAGTGCTTGGTGTGTGGCATGTGCAGGGGCGCAGTCTCAGACGCAGGAGTCTGTCGGGGCTACCCGCTAGCATCATCCACGATGGAGCAGGAGATGCAGGATAAAGCTGGTGGGGGACTTCCAAGTACCTCTGCAATGGGAGAAGGTGAGTCCCTGCCGGAAGCTCCGTCCGTATCCCTGCTGGAAAGCCAAGCAGGCTCAGTTAATTCTGTGACACCAACAGGATCTGGAGGAGCTCCTGGGGGCTTTTCTCCAGACTTTTTATTAATAATGCATCAAGATTTTTGCTTGCATCAGCAGGGGACGGTGACAGAGCCTTTACTCCTAAGAACATCGGTGCATTCAAGTACAGAGAAGATAGGCCGGTATGGTGAGGCCTCTTAAGAGGGCACAATCTCTCGAGGACCAGCTCCTGGATTCGGACTGGCCTGAGGCGGAAGAGGTAGAGTTGGAACCAGATTCCGCAATGGAAGAGCTGGAGGAAGAAGAGATCCCAGAGCCTGAAGATCAGGCCTGAATCATAACAGTATTCCGGCGGGAAGATCTAACGGTGCTCATTACCGAGTCCCTTCAGGCGCTCAACCTAGCTTCGCCCAATCCAATGGATGATGAGGGTCTGGAGGATCCTCTCATTCAAGCGATGCGACAGACTCAGGCGATGTTTCAGGTTCACCGAGTGGTAGACCAAATGATCCAAGATGAATGGGATGTGCCTGAGGCAGACTTACGAGGTATTAGAGCTATGAATAGGCTCTACCCCTTAGCGGACAAGGAGAAGGAGAGGTTTTGTTCCCCGCGTATAGATGCAGCGGTGTCAGCGGTCACGAAGAAGACGACTATACCGGTAGAAGGTAGTGTGGCTTTGAAGGATGAGCAAGATAGAAAGGTGGATGGGCTTTTGAAACAAGCCTTTGAGGTTAATGCTCTCTCTTTGCAAGCTTCTATTTGCGGGGCTTGGGTGGCGAGAGCTTGTCTCCGGTGGTCACAGCACTTGCAGCAGCCATCTCATCAGGCGCAGGAGCGTTTGCTGGATGGGACGCGGCTGGAATCGGGTGCAGCATACTTAGCAGATGTCCACTATGACTTGATTAGAGCCTTGGTGAATAGTATGTCGTCATTAGTAGCTGCGCATCGTTACCTATGGTTAAGAAACTGGGCGGTGGATGTTTCTTCCAAATCTCGTCTCAGTAAGCTTCCGTTCAAAGGGAAGCTGTTGTTTGGTGAGGATCTTAGCAAGTTAGTTAAGGACTTGGGAGAGTCCAAAGGTGGACGGCTGCCGGAGGATAAACCTAAGCAGGGTGGTCCCCAGCCATCTTTGCACGGTTAGTTTAGAGACTTCAGGCGATTTCGTTCCTCTCGCTTAGGAGGTTTCCAGAGAGGAAGATTTGCTTCCAGAGCACAGGGGTTTCGTGGTTTTCAAGGAGTGGGCAGAGGGTTCACAGCTTCCTCGTCCGCAACGGGACGAAAAACAATGAAGTGAGGCGGGCCCGGGTAGAGATTCAACAGATAGGAGGATGACTTTGGGAGTATCTCTCTGCCTGGATCCAGATCACGTCCGATCAATGGGTATTGGAAGTAATACACGAAGGTTACGCTCTCGAATTTGCTCATCCAGTATTAGAATCATTTGTCCTCTCTCCTTGCAGGGGTCATCGGAAAACGGTTGCGGTTCGGCAGACTTTAGATCGTCTCTTGCAGCTGGGAGCTGTGGTGCCGGTAGCACAAGAGCTTTACGGCGTCGGTCATTACTCCATTTATTTCATTGTGCCAAAAAAGGACGGGTCTCTTTGTCCTATTCTGGACCTCAAGGGAGTAAATCACTGTCTGCGAGTGCCTCACTTTCATATGGAAACTTTACGATCGGTAATAGTGGCGGTTCGACAGAGAGAGTTCTTGACTTCTCTCGACCTTACCGAAGCGTACCTGCACATCCCTATCCAAGCTGCTCATCAGAAGTTTCTAAGGTTTGCCCTTCCGTGGGGGCACTTTCAGTTCCAGGCTTTGACCTTCGGTTTGGCGACGGCACCGCGCACCTTCACCAAGGTTATGATGGTGGTGGCGGCGGCACTGCGAAAAGAAGGAATCTTAGTTCACACTTACCTCGACGATTGGCTGATTCGAGTAAAGCCAAGAGCATACAGGTTACAAGCAGAGTGGTGACGTTCCTTCAAAGTCTCGACTGGGTAGTCAATGCGGCCAAGAGTTGTTTGGTCCTGTCGCAGGTTTTAGAATATTTAGGGGTGCGCTTCGACACTCGCGTGGGAGCAGTGTTTCTGCCAGATCGACGAACTCTAGCTCTTCGGCACCTAGTACGCAAGTTTGTCTCAATGCCGGCTCCATCAGCTTGGGACTATCTTCGCGTGCTAGGCATGATGGTGGCGACCCTGGAGGTAGTGCCATGGGCCAGAGCGCACATGCGTCTGTTACAGAGGTCATTGCTTTGCCGTTGGTCACACCAAAATGATTCACTAAACAAATGTCTCCCCTGTCCTTTGCGGGTCAGGCAGTCCCTTGGTGGCTTGCCCAGGAAACCTGGCGGCGGGGATGCCGCTGAAGCAACCGCAGTGGCTCCCGATGTTGATGGATTTGAGTCTCACAGGTTGGGGAGCTCGTTGCGGGGATCTATTCACGCAAGGAATTTGGAACAACCAGGAGGTTCAGTGGTCGATCAATCATCTAGAACCGAGGGCGGTGGTTCTAGCACTTCAAGCGTTCAAAGTCGCAGTGAAAGGTCGAGCGGTGCGAGTGCTGTCGGACAATGCCGCAATGGTGGTTTACCTCAATTGACAAGTGTGACAAGGCAGAGGCTCAGAAACAGAAGAAAAAGGGTTTAAAACGCTTTCTGTCACCTCAGATGTTTAGAGATGCAGGACAGGAAGGGGTTAAGATTCCAGCACACGAACCTTCTCTGCAAAGAAGGGCAGGGAAAGAACCACACCCTAGCTCTAGGCTAACCCAGAGACATAGCCAATCAGGGAGGTGGGCGGAGTCATACCGGATTGGGCCACTCTGCACTCATAACCAGGAAGCAGTAGTTAGTAGAGTTAGCAGTGGAAGCAGAGGCAAAGGGAGGAGAAGCAGAGAAACCTCCAGGAGAGAAGGGCGAGCAGCAAAAGGGGAACCAGGGAAAGGAAAGTTCCTGTGGATGGTCCAGGAAGAGACCCAGGCAGAGCTCAGCTCCAAGAGAGAGTGAATCCTGGAAGAGACCCAGAGCCAGAAGCCTTGAACACAGACTTGGAGTCAGAGGAGTTCCCCAGAGACAGGCGCTGCCAAAATCAGGTCAGAGCAAAACCTTTAAAACCTTGTAAAGTAGATAGCTCTGAAATAAGCCAGTATCTAGGAAGTGATAATAGAGTGCTTTCTAGAAGAAACAAGTTTAAACCAAGCTTTGAAAGGAAACCTGAGGTTACTAGAGGAAAGTTGGGCTGTAGGAAAGTCCCTTTTAAGAAGCTGCAAGCATTTCCCTTATACAGACAGCGTGACCAGAGCTCTAGCTCAGAAGAGAGCACACCTGCTTGTCAGCAAAAGGCTAATTGGCAGCTACCGTGCAGAGAGCTAGGAACAGACCCTGAGGACCAGGCTGTGCTGAGGGATCTCACAAGGCAGTTCCACAAGAGACATATTCCTCCCAACCAAAGGCAACTACCTAGGCAAGGCCAGGAAGAAATAAACCCCTTTTATGAGCTGTTAAAAGGTGCTGAGAAATACCAAGCCTCACAAGTGCCTAGAAGACAGAGAGAAACTAAATGGAAACAGCTTCAGACTATAATTAAAGAATTAAAGTCTGAAGGCTTGTATGTTCCACATGACAAAGGGATATCAGAGAGCCAGGAAGAACCAATGGAATTAGGGGCTCCTTTATCCAATACCAGTGATTCTGAAATGGAGTGTGGAGTATGTATGAGAGAGTAAGGAGCTATAATTTGTTCCTGTTTTATGATTGAGTGCTGTGAAGCCTAAACCAATGTTCTTAGAAGTTTGCACCAGAGACAGCAGCGTTCTGCTGGGTGCAATGACTCAGAGCCTCATAACTTGCAGCTGTGGATGAAAGGCAACGTAAGAAAGTGTTCCTACACAAGAAGCCTGTTACTAATAGGCAAGAGAGTGTGGAGATTGCCATTTCTATTTTAAAGCTGTTAAACAAGATATGGACATTAGAAAAGAGAATACAACAGCTAGAAGATTTCTTTATTGAAAGCTGTTACTAGGAAAGCATTACTAGCATCCTGAAGTGTTGTTGTATTGGTGAAGCTGGAAGAAGCCTAAAAGCATTTAACTGTATTACGTGTCCCTGAGAAGAATCAGGAGAACTGACTGTACACTTGAACTTTTATTTGGTACAAAAGGTTACCATTCTACTTTTGTGTTGGGGTAGTAAATCCTGTGCTGTTCTTTTGCAATACTTTGTGCAATACCTTATGCAATAATAAAGTATTCTTTAACTTGGAAACCCAACCTTGGCTGTCATCACTTCAGTCCACAACTACAATAGGATACAGGGCTTCAGCACTACCAAGGACTTTTAAAACCCCCATGTGGCACACACCCACTGCCTGATTACACCTAGGGCTAGGAGGTGCGGTGTCACACAAGGCAGTACGGGAAGCATGGCCATGGAAGAGGAAGTGGAAGCTCTGTTTGTCTGGGTGGAGCCCAGACTCCAGGCGATCTCGGTGGCCCATGTAGCGGGAACAGACAATGTGATGGCAGATTTTCTCAGCAGAGTCCGAGTGGATGCCAGAGAATGGGAGCTTCATCTGGAAGTATTCGCCCAGATAGTCCTCAGGTGGTGTCATCCGATTATGGATCTCATAGCCACATTTCGGTTGGCCAAGGCGAGTCGTTTCTACTGCAAAAGACAGGAAAGGATGTCGGAAGGGATCAATGCCCTGATGCAACAATGGCCATCGCCCGGGTTACTCTACGTCTTTCCCCCGTGGGCGCTTATAGGAAGAGTAGTTCAGCGCATCGAAGCACATCAGGGTAGAGTAGTGTTAGTGGCTTCGGATTGGCCGAAACATCCATGGTATGCTGATCTAGTTCGTCTCTTGACAGGGACCCTTCGCGCTTGCCAGCAATGGTGAATCTGTTGATGCAGGGTCCGTTGCAGATGCCTCAGGTGGATCGGTTCTCGCTTACGGCTTGGCTATTGAAAGGGCAAGGTTAAGGAAAAAGGCTATAATGGAGTGGTTATTGTAACCCTGCTTTAGGCCAGGAAGAAGTCCACATCTCTAGCGTATATGTGGATTTGGCGGATTTTTGAGGACTGGTGCTTTCAGCGGCAGGTCTGTTCTGCCACAGTGTCAGTTCCTACCGTATTAAGTTTCTTACAAGATGGTTTTGATAAAGGTTTGGCAACCAGTTCTTTAAGAGTCCAGCTGGCAGCTCTCTCTTGCTATAGGAGTAAGGTCCAGGGGGT
Organism: Ichthyophis bannanicus; assembly: GCA_033557465.1. NCBI lineage: Eukaryota > Metazoa > Chordata > Amphibia > Gymnophiona > Ichthyophiidae > Ichthyophis > Ichthyophis bannanicus. Next base: position 172,249,056 of record CM066043.1, read on the forward strand.
GGCCCTGGGCTTCCATGTCGACGTGGTTCGATTTCTAAAAGCGGTATCTCGACTACGACTTTCATGCAGAATTGTGGTCCCTCCATGGGATCTTAACTTAGTTCTGGGGGCCTTGACTAGAGAGCCATTCAAGCCTTTGCTATAAGCTTCAATCAAAGATTTGACTTTAAAAACAGTGTTTTTAGTGGCCATTTGTTCAGCACGCCGAGTGCTGGAATTGCAGGCTTTGTCTTGTCGGGAGCCGTTCTTGTCTTTTATTATTGGGGTCCACGGAGGAGAACGCATTGGACCATAGCCTTCGTAGGTTGGACATAAAGAGAGTTCTACGTCAATATTTAAGAGTCTCTGAAACCTTCCGTAAGTTGGATCGACTATTCATTCTTTTTGAAGGGCCACATAAGGGAGAAGCGGCAGCCAAAGCTTCAATTTCTAGATGGGTCTGAGAGGCAATAGCATCAGCATATATTTTGCATGGTCGTCCGGTGCCTATGGGATTACGGGCTCACTCTACTAGAGCGCAAGCGACTTCTTGGGCGGAACATAGTTTGGTTCCGGCAGTGGAAATTTGCAGAGCGGTAACTTGGTCTTCGCTCCATACTTTCAGTAAGCACTATTGCCTGGATATCCAGGCGGCTAATGATGCCTGTTTCGGGTCGGCGGTGTTGCGATCCAGGTGGACAGGTCCATCCCAATGAATACTGCTCTGTTACATCCTAGTGGTGGAGGACTGAACTGGAGGACAAGGAAAGAGAAATTAGACTTACCTGCTAATTGTTGTTCCTTGAGGAACTCCAGTTCAGTCCTGACTCCCGCCCGAGGATGGTTAGTTCAGAGATAGGTTCACTCTGGAGGGGGGTATATCAGTCACGATAAGGATAGAACTTTTCAAAGTTCAATGTCACTGTGGTTATTTTACTCTAGCTTCTCTATCCTAGTTTGTTCATGGAGGGAAGAGAAAGGGAGAGATCACATTTTTTTCCTCTTGTTTTTGGAAATATAGTTAATTGTTAAAAGTTAAATTTAATGCTATAGCTACTTATTTGTTGCTCCTTTGAGTCTGCTTTTGCCAATACTTCACTGGGGCTTATGGGAGAGACCAGCAGGGTAGATCCAGTGATGTCACAGTTTTGACATACCCAGTCTCCATGCTGCAGGAGGAGGTACACTACCCAGTGGTGGTGGACTGAACTGGAGTTCCTCAAGGAACAAAAATTAGCAGGTAAATCTGATTTCTCTTTTAAGCATGCATACTGGCATATATGTGCAAAAATAACCTTTATAGAATGACCTCCACCCCCCCACGTGACTAGGTGCCATTATATTGGGTTCCAGAGGGGGTCATAGTCTGCAACCCCCATATAAGGACCATTTCTAGAGCGGCTATTCTAAATAGGAAGAACAAGCAGAGAAGACATCTCTGGAAATTGGGAATGAGGCTGGTGGCTGTGTAACCCAAGCAGTCCTGTTTCAGTTGATATGGAGGCCCAAAAGAAGAGTTGGAACATGCCAGACCAAGAAGTCCTCCATAAGTATATTAATTATTCAAAACCTAATTAAAACTACACTAATGGCATTTTTCAAAATGTAATACCTCAGTTCGCAAGCATACGGGTAAAAGATTTATTTATTTATTTATTATTTATGCAGTTTCAGTTTTACACAAGGTACATATTTGTTACAGAAAAGAATACAATTTAAGAAAAAAGAATAAAGGAGCACTGTCCCTATTCTTACACTCTTCATGAAGAACTAAGATTCACTAGCCCACAAAATACATAGAAGGCAAGACACAATCAAAGGAACAGTTAAAGGAATAAGACACAAAACTAATGCAGAATTTTACTGTTTCACAGACCCAAAACCCCCGCCACTATAGAGGGGGTAGATGGAGTAGCCCAAGCTGCTAAGGTGGAGCCACATCTTTACTGGCAACAAACTGAGTTAGGTGGACGGGCTCAAGAAAAGTATAACTAACACCCTGATATTTAATTAAGCATCTACACGGATAGCACAGACAAAACAACCCACCCAACTGCAGGACTTGGGGACACAACAAAAGAAACTGCTGCTTGCGTTTCTGAGTAGCTTTAGAGACATCAGGAAACATCCTAATTATCCCCCCCATAAAGGGCTCATTCCTAGCCTTAAAGTATAATTTCAAGAGTAAGTCTCGATCAGGCTTGAGAGCCAAAGTCAGGATCAAAGTAGCCCTCGGGATAAAACCCGGATCTGTGGTCTCTAGAAACCCCGTCAAATCCAAAGAGTCCATTGGAGAAGAATGTGCAGGTGAAGAAACTTCACAGTCCTTGCGCTTGGCGCTTGGCAAATAGAAAATCCTAGCCAAAGTAGGAACTGACTCCAAGGGGAGTTTTAAAATAGAGGTTACATAGGAATTAAACAAATCTTTCAGCAAGACAGCTGGAACTCAAGGAAAATTCAACAAGTGCAAATGTCTCTTCCTGACAGAGTTCTCTAACATTTCAATCTTCCCATGGACAGTAGTTAAATCTTTTGAAACAGTACCTGAGAAAGTTACAGCGTCCTCCACTTTAACTTCCTACTGGGTCACCTTGGAAGATAAACGGGCCACCTCCTGCTTCTGATGATCTGCAAATTGAATCATAGAGGCTAGGACACTTTGGAGGGCAACAAACTGAGATGAAAAAGAGAGCTCCAAAGCCTGTAGTCCTTCCCAAAAGGAGTCCAGGGTAACAGAAGCTGGGCAGACAAGAACAGACTTTACAGGCTTTACCTCCAAAATACTAGTAGAAGTCAAAGAGCAAACACCCAACCAATCTTCAGATTCCACAACCAAAGGCTCTCCAATTGCAGCTGAGCTCTTCACCAAACCAGCTGGCCCCGCAGCCATGAATGCCTCTGCGCAGAACTGCCCGTCAATGCTGGCATGTCGGCCACAAATCTCTCAGCACCGCGAGATTCTTCCTCTGGTGTTCCCACGCCGGGCACTGCAGGCTGAGCTGGAGGGTTCCGGGCTGAGCGTAACCTGAAGCTCAGATGGACGCAGCAAGCCTCCTTCCACTCCTGACGCCTCAGCAAGCTATGCACCGGAGGATGCTCTTCACCAGCTGGCCTCATGAAAGCATTAAGAGGACCCTTAGCCATTACTGCTGTGGTCTTGGGTAAGTCCCAACATTTGGCCTTCCACTTGCGCGGAATGTCAAAGGAAAGAAAAAGAAATCGATTTATTTTACAAGCTTTTTATATCGCTTTATCATTTCACTCAAAGTGGTTTACATTGTAACTTAAACTTGGTAATGTACATTAATCAAGGACATTGATAACTTGGATTTTTCTGAGGCAATGAGGGTTAAGTGGCTTGCCCAAGGCCACAAGGAGTGCTAGTGGGAATCAAACCCTGGTCTCTTGATTTCTAAGCTAATGCTCTAACCATTAGATTACTCCTCCACTAGAATATTTCAGATAGCTGTAAAGAAACTGAGCTATCTGAAACATTCTAACAGAATCATAGTCATTTGCTTTATAAACCTCTTTGGATGATTGTGTGCCAGGAAGGTTGTATATATATAAATAAACTCTAAGGGGCATGTTACCAGCATGGGCTAACTGCAGGGGGACGGCTGCATCCATGCCCTGCAGTTATCATGCTTCAATGTGGCAAACCGGCCCTGGGTGCAACTAACGCCATCCACTGAGGTGGCTTTAGTTGCATCCGCACTACCTGTCCTGAGCGCAGTTAGCATGGGCCACAAACACATGTGCTGACTGCCCTGTGGTAGAGCACCCCCATCCTGGCCCGTCACTGCCTGGGTGCACACTACCAGGGTAGCAAGAGACCCTGGGCTACTTTTTAGTGCCATGCCAAAACTGCATGCTAACCCCGTGCTGATTCCCCACTACTCTTTTGTAAACATGCCCCCCTTTCCTCAGTCACACAATGTACACATTCCTCGCCCCTCCGTTTATAAGTATATCAAAGTTCAATGTTTAATATGAACTTCAAGTTTAGGATCCTGTTCCATGTAACATTTTGTTGATTTGTTAATTGTAAACCGCCTTAGCTCTGAGATAAAGCGGTATATGAAAACAGCTAAATAAAATAAAATAAAATAAATAAACGCTATTTGAAAATCAAGTTGCTCAAACAAAGAAAATATCTGCTTGCTCTTCACTGATTAAAACAAACGGCTACCGCATTAACACACACTAACGCCATTAACACACATTATTTGACCAAGGTCACATTTCATGCAAGGGGCTCTTCTTTACTAATAGCACACATTAAAGGCTTCGGTGTGTCCTAATGCAGTAGTGCACTTTAATAAATCTAACCCAAAGTCTTTTCAATACTAGGGCCAGGCTGTCACACCCCCACCCTAACAGTTACCGCAAGCCACAGCATGTGGTTACCCTGTGCCGAAACCCACTCTAACTGCATAGTGCACTTTAGGAAAAGGACCCCTAAGCCTTCATCGGAATATCAGAGAATTGCTTTTGTTGATCAAGTTATTCATCTCTGTCTTTAACATTTCTTTAAATGACATTTTACTTTTATAACAGTAGGAATTAACTACTTTTAGGTTGACACCTTCCCATTGACATTCACCCCACCTTCACTGTACACTCTTGACCTGTGAAGCTGCAGTCTCCTGGTAACTAGTTGTATTGTGCTGCAGCTGGGAACCTACTCTATTGATTAGCTCTGTGATTAATGCTGAGTAATAGTATTTCTTATCTCTTCTCAGACAGTAAAGTAAAAAGATGTACAGCAATGCATACCTAACAAGCTCATAAAGCCATACATAGTATTAAATAATTCCCATCCATTAACTTCTGCATATACAAATTCTATCAGCGTCTGTGCTGGTTTCGGTATATAAGAACAGAGACCTTTTCTTTCACAAAATCTGATGTTTACCTTGGGAATGCTTTTTCTAAGGCAGTTATATGATAGAGTGTTTAAAAAGAATTTAGACCACAAAATAGAGAGGCTTATCTCATAATAATAAATGTGAATTGCTATGTACAAACCCAAGGATGACACTACCAATTCTAATTTTATAATGAAATTAAGATAATCTGGGATTTGTTTTCATTTTTAATGCTGGTCTAAATTGCAGTCAGTATCTGAGGAGCGCTGTAGTCTGTTTTTAGAGCTGTGGACTGCCACCCAGGGAAGCCAACATTGAATTTTGCTTTCCCGCTGATACTTTTTGTGGCCATGAACAAATCAAATCACCTTCCAATGTCTCAAATATACTTTAGACTATAAGCCCTCCTGGGCAGGGAAATAATTACAATCAAAATTCTAATTTGCATTAGGAAAACAAACATTTTATATTATATAAGTCTGAAGATCATAAAAGTCTTAAATTGTAAGATCCTCCAACCCTCTCAAAAACTAAATTGATGGGGTGCACCTCAATGTTAGTCATCTTTTACTGTGTCTGTTAAATTGTAAACTGCGTCAAAGAGACTTAAAGTTTGGATGTTGCGGTCAGGGGTGGCTCTGTACTGAGGCGGAGTGAGGTAGCTGCTTCAGGAGGCAAAGTTTTGAGGACAACAAAAAATGCCCCTAAAACAGCTGCCTCACTCTGCCTTCTAAAGTTAAAAAAAACCCCAAGTGCACAAGTTGCTGCCGCTACTGAGTCCGCTTCTCGGCAGTGGCAGACTCACCCTTTCCTTTCCCTGGCAGCCGCAGGTCCTGCCTCTTAGAGAGCTGCGGCTATGCTAGCGATATTCAGTTTAAATAAAAAGCCAAACCAGTGCAGAGCCTTCCTACCTCTGTGAAGGAACCCATGCAGGTTCGTTCACAGAGGTGGGAAGGCTCCGCACCAGTTTCACTTTTATTTAAACTTAATATCACTAGCACAGCTGCGGTTCTCTAAGAGGCAGGAGCCATAGTTGTCAGGGAAAGGAGAGGGTGAGTCTGCAGGACAGCTAAAGGGAGAAGGTGGGATCTGCAACAGGGCTGACATGGGGGAGAGAGGAGGGGGTTGGAAAGCAACTGACATGAGGGGGAGGGTAGGGGCTGGAAGAGGGCCGACATGGGGGGGGAGGAAGGTTGGGGGTTGGAAGGGGCTGACACCGGGGGTGGAGGTGGGGGCTGGAAGGGAGCTGACACATGGGAAGGTGGGGGCTGGAAGTGGGCTGACATGGGAGAGAGGAGGGTCTGGAAAGGAGTTGATACCTGGAGATGGTACTGGAGGAGGACTGGAAGGGAGATGACACTTGGGGATGGGACTGGTGGCTGGGTAATGGGGATGGGGGCTGGAAGGGAGGGGGCACTAGTACTGGGATGGTATTTAAACATAGAAACATGACGACAGAAAAAGACCACATGGCCTATCTAGTCTGCCCTTTCATATCAACCACTACAACAGTCCCTTTTTTCCTTTAGAGATCCTCTGTGTTTGTCCCATGCTTCTTTGAATTCAGTTACTATCCTCATCTCTACCACCTCCACTGGGAGACTGTTCCATGGATCTACCACTCTTTCAGAAAAGAAATATTTCTGCATATCACTCCTGAATCTATCCCCTATCACCCTCATCCCCTGTCCCCTCGTAGCAGAGCTTGCTTTCAATCGAAAGAGGCTCTCCTCCTGTGCATTTATGCCACAGAGGTATTTAAACGTCTCAATCGTATCTCCTCTATCCCACCTTTCCTCTAAGGTGTACATATTAGGATCCTTAAGTCTGTTCTCATAGGCTTTATAATGAAGACCACTAACCATTTTAGTAGCCATCCTCTATACTGATTCCAGCCTGTTTATATCCTTTTGAAGGTGCAGTCTCCAGAATTGCACACAATACTCCAAATGAGGTCGCACTATCACCTCCTTTCTTCTGCTGACCATTCCTCTCCCTGAGCACCCAAGCATCCTTCTAGCTTTTGCTGTCACCTTTTCTAACTGTTTAACTACTTTAAGATCATCAGACACAATCACGCCTAGGTCCCACTCTTCTTTAGTAGACAAAAGTACTTCACCCCTATACTATATTGCTCCTTTGGATTGCTGCAGCCCAAATGCATGACTTTGCATTTTTTTAACATTAAATCTCAGCTGCCAAATTTTAGACCATTCTTCAAGCTTAGCTAGATCCCTCCTCATGTTATCTACACCTTCCTGGATGTCTACTCTATTGCAGATTTTGGTATCATCCGCAAAGAGGCGAACCCTACCCGAAAGCCCTATCGCTATATCACCAACAAAGATCTTAAAAAGAATTGGACCAAGGACAGATCCCTGGGGCACACCACTGGTAACCTCCTTCTCCTCAGAGTGAGCTCCATTTACCTGTACTCTTTGTCGCCTCCCACTCAACCAATTTCTAACCCAAGCAGTAACTTTAGGGCCCATCCCTAGGTGCTCAGTTTGTTTATAAGTCACCTGTGAGAAACGGTGTCAAAGGCTTTACTGAAATCTAAACACACCATGTCTAGGGCTCTCCCTCAGTCCAAATCCCTGGTCACCCAGTCAAAGAAATCAATCAGATTTGTCTGACAAGACCTGCCTCTGGTGAATCCATGCTGCCTCAGATCCTGTAATCTGCTGGACTCTAGAAACCTCACTATTTTCTCTTTCACCAGCACTTCCAATAATTTACTCTCCACCGAAGTTAAACTAACTGGCCTGTAGTTTTCAACTACATCCTTACTTCTGCTTTTATGTAAAGGGACCACATGTGCCTCTCTCCAGTCCTTTGGCACCACTCCCAACGCCAACAATGCATTGAAAAAGTCAGTCAGTGGAGCTGCTAGAACGTCCCCAAGTACCCTCAGTATTCTAGGATGTATCCCATCCGGTCCCATCGTTTTGTCTACTTTAAGTTTAACTAGTTTCTCACAAACAGTCTTCTGAAAATTGTCGAAGATGCCCATCACTTCTTTTCCTGTTTGAGTGTTTTCTGAGGTCCTGCTCCTGGTTCTTCATCTGTGAACACAGAACAGAAATATTTGTTAAGTAATTCTGCTTTATCCTCATCAGCTTCTACATATTCCTCCCCTTCAGCCTTGAGTCTGACAATACCACTTTTGCCCTTCCTCTTCTCACTAACATATCTGAAAATGTCGTAGCCCCCCTTTTTATTGCATTGGCTATTTCCTACTCTTTTTGAATCTTTGCTTTCCTGACTACTTTGCTAGCTTCTCTAAGTTTTTCCAAATATACTGTAGATGCCTATCTTCCTCTCTCTGTGATCCCTTGTATTTCATGAAGGCCTCCCTCTTTTTCTTCACCTTTTCAGCTTCTTTCAAAAACCATAGCGGTCTCCTTTTCCTTTTCCTTTTCTTTACCTTTATTTACCATTTTAACTAAAAGGTTGGTTGCCCTCAAAATATCCCTTTTCAGTTTTACCCACTGTTTTTCTACATCCCCCAGCTGTTCTCATCCCACTAACGACTCCCTGAGGTATTGGTCCATCTTGGCAAAATTAGTTTTCCTAAAGTCTAAGACCCTCATTTTTTAATATATTTTAACAGCCCTAGTCCTAATACTGAACCACAACATCTGGTGATCACTGGATGCAAAGTGATCTCCCACTATAACATCAGAAACACTTTCACCATTGGAAAGCACCAAGTCCAATATGGCCCTTTCACGTGTGGGTTCTGTTACAAGTTGCCTGAATAGTTCTCTCTGTAGGGAATCCAGGATCTCCTTACTTCTAGATGATACTGCACCAGGAATTTGCCAATCAACATCTGACATATTGAAATCCCCTATCAGTAGCACTTCCCCTTTCCTGGCAATGCTGCATATGTCTTCAATTAACTCTCTGTCCACCTCTTCCTCCTGTTAGGGTGGTCTGTATATCACGCCAATGCAAACTGATTTCTCTTTCCCTCTTTCTAGTTTAACCCACAGTGCCTCCTCTCTCCCTTTTAAGCTCTGTAATTCTGAAGCTTTAATATTATTTTTTACATATAATGCCACTCCTCCTCCCCTTCTTCCTACCCTGTCCTTTCTGAATAAAGTATAGCCTGGTATAGTTCCATCCCAGTCATGGTTTTCTGTGAATCATGTTTCTGTAAGTGCCACTAAATCCAAGTCAGCTTCTCCCATTAAATCTTCAACATCTGGGATCTTATTTCCCATGCTATGGGCATTTATACACACCCATTTCCAAAAAGGTTATTTAATGTTTCACTTACCTGGGGGCTTTCTTCACCCATCCCCAACGAATCTAGTTTAAAACTCTCTTCAGTAAATTAGCCAGTCTGCTATTGAAGACACATCACCCTTTCTTGGACAGGTGGACACTGTCTCTGCTCTGCAGCCCTTGGAACAGCATCCCATGGTCCAGAAAACCAAAACGCTCTCGATGACACCATCCATGCAGCTATGCATTCATCTCCAGGATGCAAGCTTCTCTGCCTTGGCCTTTACCCTCAACAGGGAGGATTAAAGAGAACACCACCTGTGTTCCTATCTGCTTCACCCTCTGTCCCAGGGCCATGAAGTCACTTTAGATACGCTCAGAGAGATACCTGGCAGTATCATTTGTGCCAAATGGATTAGCACCATTGGGTAATAGTCAGTGGGCTTGATGAGTCTCAGCAAACTCTCCGTAATATCTCGAATTCTGGTACCTGGCAGACAGTATACCTCTCTGGACATCAAGTCTGGTCAGCAGATGGATGCCTCTGTACCCTTCAGAAGAGAGTCACCAACCACCACTACCCTTCTCTTACTTGTGGTCACTGATTCTGCAACTTTGGACTAGAAGGGGATGGACAGTGGGGAAGGAGGGAGACTGGAAGGGAATGGACACCAGTGACAGTCCTGAGAATGCAAGGGGGTTGAAATTGCAAGGTACTGAGAGAGGAGGACTAGAAGAGGGGGCTGATACTGGGGAGGGCTACTAGGACTGGAAATAGGCTGATGGAAGGAAGTGAAGAAAACAAAAGAGACAAAAAATGGCAGATAGACTATAGACCATAGAAAAAGAGGTAAGAGAAGACAGGAAAGCAGAAGCCTCAGATCAGAACCAGCATGATCAGAGAATAAAATGGTCAGTCAAAGGTATAAAAAATCATTTTATTTTCAATTCTGTGATTGGACTTTGCACAATCTATATGGGGATCTGCATCTCTTATTTATCTGATGTTGCACTGCATGTGAAGTCTGGCTTCTTGGGGATTCAGTTTAATTTTTGTCTCATATTTTTATTTTTACTTTAGGTTGTAGTCACATATTCTGTGTGTTCTGAGTGTGTGACTGAGGCCAAGTGTTCTGTTAACATGGAGTTTGTACATAGGGATCAATACTGTACTGTAGTAATTTGACTTCTTCAGCTTTTCAAATAGGTGTATGGATGTTCTAGGGATTACAGCAGTATTTATAGTGCGTTGTTTTTCTGGGTGGGTCCCTTATGTGATTTTTGGAAGTTTATCCTGGTATGGTAGATTCGGCCTTGTAGATCTTCGGTGACTTTTGTAGGGTTTTATATTAGTTCCCAATATGCTTGTTACTGGAGAATGTTTGTTAGATTACCAGAAACAGATTTTTTTAAATATATTGAGTTCTGTGGGTGAATGTCCTACTTCTGCTCTGCACCCATTGTTGAGGGAGAGGTTTCTGTGGATGCAGAATATATATTTAAAATGAAAAAGCAAGAACCATAACACAGTTTATAACAAATTAAAATGAGCTATAATTTTATAATTTGGTACTATAAACGATTCTCACTTTTTCTTTTAGTTCCTTGGTGTGAGAGCATCTTGCATTTCCTTTGGTTTTTTGCAGAATATATATTTACATTAACACCAGGCTGGTCCAGTGCACAGTTTCCGGAGTTATGTTGGGGTTGCCAAGCCCTTATTGGTCACAAAGTCTTTCTTGTTTTTCAGAGGGTGGGAAGGGCTGTGTTGGGGCACCAAGTCGCTCCTGTTTTTGTGGAAGTGAGAGGTGCTGCACGGTGCTGTTGAACCCCTGTTGTTTGGCATATTTAGCAGTGTGTTTCCTAAGCTCTGCGCTATACTGGGTCAGACCATGGTCTGTCAAGCCCAGTATCCTGTTTCCAACAGTGGCCAAGCCAGGTCAGAAGTACCTGACAAATTCCCAAAAAGGCACACAGGTTCCACAATGCTTGTCCTGGGGCAAGCAGGGGATTTCCCAGGTCCTCTTTAATAATAGTTTATGGACCTTTCCTCCAGGAACTTGTCCAAACTATTTTTAAACTCAGCTACATTAACAGCTTTTGCTACATCCTCTATAAACTAATTCCGGAGTTTGATTACGCGGGGCCACAGGCTAACTGCAGGGAGGCAGTTACATCCCCCTGCAGTTACGGCATTTCAGTGTAGCACACTGAGGTGGCATTAGTTGCACTCACGCTGCTTACATTGAGCCATTATGTTAGTTTCTGCCGACAATGCAGATTCCTGTGTTCAAGAGTTCTTTCTCTCAACTCACTCTGCAGTAAAGTATAATTTTGGGAAAGAAATCCTGTAAACCTAAAGAGTACTGGGTAAAAGCATTTTTTTTACTACATATGTCTGTTTTTAGTTTGTACTGATAGATATATTCCCTACTTGGTGAAGATCTATTTTCTGCATGTGTGACTAAGGCTACATGTTCTGTTATCATGGAGTTCCTATGCAGGGAGCTGTAGTAATCCGGTTTGTTCAGTTTTCTGAATAGGAATATGGATGTTCTAGTGCCCACTGCAATATTTGTGGTGCTGCCTTTTCTGGGTATGCTCCGTGTTATGTGAGTTTTGGAAGTTAGTGATGTTATGGAATAGTAGATTTGCTCTACTGGTCCTGCACTCTGGGTTCTTGGTAAGGTCAACTTTAGGGAGAGGATACTGGAATATGTATTGTCTTTGAGATTTGCAGTTTTGTGTTCTTTATGCTACCAGACTGAAATTTTAAATATTTTGTCAGTTCAGATTCAAGGAAATTTCAAATTTTAAGAGAGTGTCTCTGTTTACTTTTGTTTAGTAGCCTGATAGCTTCACCGCTGCTGAGTTCCGAACTTTTCCAGCTCTAGCACAATCCAATCCAGCATTTGAATTCATGGTTACCAGGATTAGTTTCTCATTTTATAACTTTCCTCCTCATCAATAATCAGTGAAATAAATCTGATGTGCAGATTGGAGTGGGGGGCTGTGTAAGTGGCTTTTCACTAATCAAATTTAATGTTTTATTATTATGTTTGTTTTTATTGTAACATCTGTTTTACTAAATTGCATATATATGTTTGGAAGCCACCTAGGATTTTAGATTGATGGCATATACATTTTAAAATAAAGTATACTAAATTTATGCAAATAATGCTGCAATGAATCTCCGCACATGGCCCTTCATCACTCTCATGCCGTCCCTGAGAGGAAGTAGACATGGGAGGTACTGGGAGATGGAGGAAAGCAGAAACCTCAGATTGGGACTAGCATGATCAAGAATAAAATGGTCAAACAAAGGAAGAAGAAAATTGTATTTTCAATTTAATGAACAGTCTTGGTGCTATCTTTATATTTCAAAAGGTATAGGGAAATGCATCTCTTTCTATTTCTCTAGCACTGCATTGTATGCAGAATCTGACTTTTTGGGGTTGCAGTTTAATTTTTATCTACATATGTTTATTATTGGGTGAGGGTCTGTGTTCTGTGGCCAAGGCCAGGTGTTCTGTTAACATGGCGTTTGTATGTAGGGATCTGTACTGTAGTAATCTGAATTGTTCAGCTTTTCAAATCGGTGTTTGGATGTTCCAGGGCCCGCTGCAGTATTTACAGTGATGCTTTTCTTCAGTAGGCTCCTTATGTGAGTTTTGGAAATTGAGCTGGTATGGTATGGTATGGTAGGTTTGCTCTACAGATCCTCAGTGACCTTGTATGGTTTTGTATTAGTTCACAATATGCCTGGTACTGGAGAATGTTTGTTAGTGAGATGATTGGAATCAGATTTTTTTTTTTAAGATATCGAGTTCTGTGGGTGAATGTCCTAGTTCTGCCCTGCACCCATTGTTGCGGGAGGGGGTTCTGTGGATGTAAAATATATGTTCAAAAAGAAAAAGCAAGAATCATAATGCAGTTTATAACAAAATAAACGTGAGTTATAATTTTGTGTTATAAACAGCGCTGCGGTTCTCGCTCTTTTAGTTCTTTGGTGTGCAAACATCTTGCATTTTCTCCACATTATCTAATCAGCTTTTTGGTTTGGTTCAGTCCCTGATTGGAGTTTTGAGAAAGCCTCCTCCCTCCCGGCTCTGGGGGCCGGGGGCACCATCTCATCCCCTGCCTCAGACAGCAGATTGCCTTGAGCTGCCCGTGGTTGCGGTATATACGATTTTAATAATGATAAAAATAAAGATATATAGAGTCTGATATATTGAAGTAGAGTGACATAGAGAGGGGTAACCTGCATGGAATGGCAAGTGCAACTCCAGCCATCTTACTGGGCAGACTATATGGACCATGTTGCTCTTTATCTGCTGTCCTTTATTATACTATATTACTATTTTACCTATTATTTTTTGGATTTTAGCCGATACCTTTTCAATGGAAACTCAAGGCAGTTTACATTCAAGTATGTTAAGTATATCCCTGTCCCTGAAGAGTTCCCAATCTAAGCTTATACCTGAGACAATGTAGGGTTAAATTACTTGTTCAATGAAACGAGGAGCCTCGGTGGAATCTGAGCTCTGCTGGGCTACTCTTCCATGTCATGGACTTTGCAGGATTTTCAAAGTACTCATACACATTTGTATGTGCTATTATGGGGATACTTTTTCTGGAAAATAACGTGCAAACTTTTGAAAATTCCCAAACCCCATTCAAACCCTTGTGCCCAGTAACACCTCCCAAATGAGTGAAGGGACATGCAAAATGGTACTACACCCTATCCTTTCTCCTGGATTCAGAGTATTTTTATTAAAGGCCTTTTCCAGAGGTAAAGCACTCTTTACCTGCAAAAATGGCTTTGAAAATGACCTTCCCTTTTATCTATGAGAAAAATGCTTAGTATTTAGATCCCCTATAGTAAGTAGGGTTGCCAAATGACCGGTTTTAGTCCGGCCTGGCTGGTTGTACAAGATGCAGGGCACTAAAATCAGCCAATAAAAGGCTGGTTTTCTGCTATCTGCCCCGTATTTCCCCCCCCCCCCCCCCCCCCAATCCCTGCATTTTTTCCTGTTCTAGTGATGGCAGCAATGGCAGACCTCAATTTAAAAAAAAAAAAAAACACAGGTCTTTGTGACTGTGCTTGCAAGACTGGTCTGGTCCCTACCTCTTCTGACATATCGCGCATCAGAGGGGGCAGGACTAGACCAGTCTTCCAAGCATGAGGTCACAAAGACCCAGACTTTTTTTTTCCTTAAAGTTGGAGGGCTGCTGCTGCTGCCTTCACCAGAACAGAAAACATGGCAGTGGCGGCAGCACAGAGCATATTCTAGGGGTTGAAGACTTGGAAGATGTTGGGCATAAAGGGGGTGGGGGCAGAGGCAGGTACTGGACACAAAGGAAGGGGTAGAGGGGTACAAAGCAGACACAGGATGGAAGCATAAGGGAATAGAGGGCAGATGATGAATAGGCGTGGGGGTTAGATGCTGGACACGGGTGGAGGACAGAGGCTATACACGGAGTGGGGGCATAAGGTGAAGGAGAGCAGATAGTGGATATTGGGTGGAGGAGTGAAGGGCAGCTACTGGACTTCAGCTGTGGGCATAGGGAGATGGAGAACAGATGGTGGACATGGGGTACAGAGGCTGGACACTGGATGAGGGCATAGGGGGATGGAAGATGGAGGGCATATGTTGGACAGGGTAGGAGCATGGGGATGAATAGCAGATGCTGGACACAGGGAGGGGGTCATAGAGGGATAAAAGACAGATGCTGGGCATGTGTAGGCCTATTCCATGTTGGACGTCCCAGCCTCTATGTGTCCGGTCGGAACCGGACACACAGAGATAGATGAGATTCTGATCCCATGGGGCACGTCTAACCCCTGCGGGATCAGAATCCCGTCTAGGCCTATACATGCTACTTCAGTCAAGGCTCCTGAATGGAGCTGTGGCGCCATGGCGTCTGGTTGCCATGGTACCGGGGCTCCATTGAGGAGCTGCAATCCTTGACCACTGCTGACTTTGGAGGTCGGGCTGCGGGGAAAGCACAATCTGGCCTCCCACAGCCAAGGTCGGGCTGCAGGGAATCCCCTGCACCCCCTCCTACCTGTAATGTGCCCCGGGCCTGCCGTCTCCCCCTATCTAAGGGAACGTATTCCATCTCAGAGATGGAATAAGTTCCCCGTTCAGTCTGCCAGCCCTGGACATAAAGGGCCGACATCAGAATCAGCCCTGTACGACCAGGGCCACAGACCGCCCACTGCCCGCCCTGTCTCCGCCTCTGCACTGCCCCTTTCCTGCCCCCATCTAACTTCCCCATACCAACTCCCTGTTTGTACGTGGAGGCTTGGCGGGGACAGGAAAAGCAGACGAGTAAATATTCGTTACTCAGAATAGACCCCAAAGTGTAGAGGTGGAGGGCAGATGCTGGATATGGTGTGAGAGAGCTGATGCTGGACATGAGGTGGGGAGAGAAAGGGAGGATGCTGGATATGGGGTGAGGTGAGATGAGATGGAGAGATGCTGGACATGGGGGGCTAGAGACAGAAGAGGTATGCTACAGAGGGGGAATGCTGGATATGTAGGGTAGAGATACACGAGGGCATGTGTGGATAGGTACTGATTTTGCTGAATATATATATTTTTATTTTTTGCTTTAAATCAAACTTTAGTTTTTTATGGTTCAAACTTTATTATGCTTGTTACATTTTTGGTCCTGTTTTTTTGAGTGTAGTGATATCCATGGTAGGGTAGGTACAGAGGGGGGATTCTAGACATAGAGGAGGAAGAAGGGACATGAAGGATAGACACAGAGAGAATATGGTAGACATGGAGGAAGGGATAGGAAAATATTGGATGGAGCAAGGGAAGCAGAATGGGGAGAGGAGTGGCTCATTGGTTGGGATAGGTTACCTCAGGCCGGGGGTTCAATTCCCACATGGGGACAAGCAACTTCAGACCGGAGGGACTGGGGTCTCTAGTCCCATGGCCACACCTTGTGCCCTTGGGCAAGCCTCTTAACCCTCCATTGCCTCAGGTACACTTAGATTGTGAGCCCTTCAGGGACAAGGGAATAAAAAGTATCTGTTAGTATACATGTAAACCACACTAATTCTAAAGAGCGCAGTATAAAAAAGAAAGAAAGAAAGAAAATAAATATTGAGCATGGGGAGAGAAGAGTTAGTGAAAGACTAGGAAATAAGAGGTTGGAGAAGGAGAGAGAGCTGGGAAATGGGAGAGTTGGGGGTGAGGGAAAGACATTGTCAGCTATTGCTAGATATAGTGAAAAGAGTGAAATTGAGGAGTGGTTGCTAAGAAGAAGGAATGAAATCTGGATAGAGAAACAGAAAAATAAATGGGAGAAAACTAAAAAGAAGAGATCAATGTTAAAAAATGATATAAAGGAAGAAGTTAAGACCAGAGGAGAGAGAAGAAATGGCAAATGGAGAAGAGACCATGAAAAGAGAGCTAAGACAGAGGAAAATAAAAAACAGAGACTGGGAGCAATGCAATTAGAAAAATAAAATGACCCTACAACAAAGGTAGAAAAGAGAAATTCATTTTCTATTTTGTAACTGGAAAATGTTGGTTTTGGGGAAATACATCTGCCAGGAGTCAGGATTGGTGTCAAACATGGCTGAGGCCTAGCCCAAGGCAAAAATGTTTGTTTATATTTGTTTATTGGAACATTTAATAATACCACCTGTACCGAAGTGTCTAGGCGGTTTTCAAAGTAAAAGTGCTACATACAATGTCAGAAAGGAGAAAGGAACGCCAATATCAAGACAGGAAAGGAAAGAGAGAAGGTGAAAGTCAACAGAGCATAGGGGAGAATTGAATAGCGAGGCCTAGAGGATGGGGCCTAGAAGAGAGAGGGGAGATTGAACGCAAGAGAAATGGGACCCGTGTGTGTGTGTGTGTGTAACAAAGACTGGGTATTCTGTTAGCATGGAATTTCTGTTTCAGAATGTGTAGTAATCTGGCTTGTTCAGCTTTCCTAATAGGTTTATTGATGTTTTAGGGCCAACTGCAGTATTTACAGTGCTGCCATTTTCTAGGTAGGGTCCTTGTGTGAGTTTTGGAAGCTAGCACTGGCATGGTAGATTTGTTCTTGGTCCCAAATGACTTTTTTGTATTAATTCCAGGGCCGGCCCAACCTAGTGGCAACCCAGACGATCGCGTCTAGGGGATGGCAACCCAGACGATCATGTCTAGGGGTTGGCAGAGAGTAGGGCATTCAAAGCTAAATAATAAATTCTGACAGCAAGGGGAACATACCAGTTAAGATTTGCTTAGGGTGCCAACACTTTGAATCAACTCCGGGGTCCAGCCCTGATTAATTCACACTATGCTTCTGTGGTAATGTGGTGTGCGGGGAAAAGGGTTTTGTTTAAAAGACAGAATAGGCAGCAGTCAAAAAACAATGTCAGTTTTATTCTATCCCAACTGTTCACAGCTTTCAAGAAAACAATGTCAACTTTATTCTTTCCCAGCTATTAGACCTTCACAGCCTGGTTCTCTTGGCCCTTCCTCCAGCCCGTTAGAGCTCCTACCTTCACATGGTTTGCCTGGAAAGGACCTCTGACTCCACGGGCCTCTCTCCCTCCTGCAGCCTGCTGGGTTTTTAACCTCTCCCTGGGAGCCATGCCCTTCCAGCCCTGAACTCTGGGCTGCAGCTCTCTTAAAGGGGCCTGTTAATAATCCCTCTCAAGAGGGACGGGCAGCACTCTATGGACCCTATCACACACCTTCCTCCTCAGGTCAACCATGCCCCACTGAGTGCCCCTCTCAACCGGGAACCCCACCCAGGAAAGGAAGTCTGCGTTCAGGTGAATCTGACCAGCCCTGTAGCAGACCTGGGACTAGGACTAGGGTTGAAGACTCAAAACTCACCGCATAATACAGCCGTTTGACTCTTTCTGCCAAGCCAGCTACTTCAGGGGTTGGTGGTCTGTTATTAGCATAAATGGACAGCCAAGCAGGTAGTATTTGAAGGATTCAAGCACCCACTTCACAGTCAGGGCCTTCTTCTCAATCACTGCATAATGCTTTTCTGAGGAAACAGTTTCCTGCTGATGAATATGATGGGATGTTCTTCACCCCTGATCAGCGCCAGCACTGCCCGGTAAGCAGGGTAAGCATGGCAAGGAGGTGCCGATCTCCAGCCATTAATAGCTGCCCCCACACCCCAAGCAGGAAGACAAGTGCGGCCGGAGAAGCAGTACTAGCACGTCCCGAAGGCAGAAGGCTGTGCAAGGTTCAATCCTCTCTGCTGTGATTGCTGCCTTTAAAGGGCTGCTGCTCGCAGAACATACTACTCCCACGACCAGGCTCGTCCCTCTCTCTGCCACGATCACTGCCGAGCTCAGCCCTCAAATCACTAAGAAAAGTATAGCTTTGGGAAAGAAATCCTGAAAACCTAAGAGCAATGGAAAAAGCATGGAACTTGTTCCTTGATCTGACTGGAAAAAGGCCATATTATTTTTGCTCTTCTGTTGCTCCAGATTCCCTTCCTACTGCCAGTACATTGTCTGCATGACTGCCAATAGGAAATGAAGCTAGAGCAATAGAAAGCTCGAACAATACATGAAACACATCCTGCGATCCCACAAGAGGAAAGTGTGCATTTATGGGTTTGTCATTGAAACCTGCTTAACACATTGGGTTTAAATCAATATATAGCAATATACAGTATAATGTCACAGTCTTCCTATATTGCGACTATTCTTTGCATCGACATTATACCAATTTGGCTGATAGTTTCTAGATGTACATTGGCTGTATGGTTATCATATTTTTGATTCCTGCATTCTATACAAAATCTTTCCGCTGCATATTCTAACCCAGTCACTTTAGGGTCCGGCCCTAGGGTACTCAATTTACTTATAAGTCGCCTGTGTGGAACAGTGTCAAAAGCTGTACTGGATTCTAAGTACACCACATCTAGGGCCTTCCCTCAGTTCAACTGTCTGGTCACCCCGTCAAAGAAATAAATCAGATTTGTCTGACAAGACCTTTCTCTGGTAAACCCTGACTGCCTCGGATCCTGCAATCTATAGGACTCCAGAAACCTCACTATCCTCTGTTTTAGCAGTGTTTTCATTCATTTACTCACCACAGAAATCAGACTAACCAGCCTGTAGTTCTCAACCTTATCCTTACTTCTGCTTTTGTGTAAAGGGACTACATGTGCCTTTCTCCAGTCCTCTGAGACCACTCCCAATTCTAAAGAAGGATTGAAAAGGTCAGTCAATAGAGCCGCTAGAACATTCCCAAGCTTCTTCAATATTCTTGGATGTATCCCATCTCCCATCGCTTTGTCTACTTTTAGTTTAGCTAGTTCCTCACAAATATAGTCTTCTGAAAATCGTTCAAGATCCCCTTCACTTCTGTTCTATTTGTGGGTATTTTCTGAGGTCATGATCCTGGCCCTTCATCTGTGAACACAGAACAAAAATATTTGTTAAGCAATTCTGCTTTATCCTCATCAGCTTCTACATATTCTTCCCCTTCACCCTTGAGTCTGAGAATACCACTTTTGCACTTCCACCTCTTGCTAACATATCTGAAAAATGTCCCCCCATTCTATTGCATTGGCTAGTTCTTCTTCTTTTTGTACTTTTGCTTTCATGACTACTTTCCTAGCTTCTCTAAGAGGCCAATGCAGAAAGCCAGAGCTCAAGTCGCGCATTAGTAGCTATGTATGTGTCTATTTAGCATGCTGATAGTGCATAACTTCAGCGCCGCATGCAGAAAGGGGCATATATGCAAATTAGCCACAAGTAAAACTTTGGCGCAAATGTAAGCATTAAACTGGGAGAGCAAGTCAAACATATGCACACAGAAGTCGGTGCAAGTTTGACATGCTTTCCCAGAGAAACAGAGTTATCTGAAGGGAAGTTTGACACTTCACCTCAGATGATCCAGGCATTGGGGAAAGCCTCCAAAGCCATCAAAATACTGTCAGGGGGCTGGTGACCTGGGATACAACTCCCCCCCCCCTCAACATAAATCAGATACCCCCCACCCACCCAATAAAAAAATATCCCTGCTGGCCTAGCAACCCTGGTCCTCCCATCCAATAACAAAAAGGTCCAGTTGCCCCTGAACCCCCCATGCCCCTCCCGGTACCTTGAAGCTGGAACGGGAGCATTGCCTATGTCCTCCTGCCCCTGTGCTGCCATCTTGAAAAATGGCAGCACCTGGCCCCACGCAGTACATCCTGGGATGCACAGGGTAGGGTCAGACTGCCATATGGTTTATGGTTTAGGCATTTGATATACCGCCCTTTACTAACGCATCAGAGCGGTTTACATGTATATACTAACGGGTATAAGGTAGAAAATGCCTTATATGGCAGTCTGACCCTGCCTAGTGCATCACAGGGTGCACCGCACAGGGCCAGGTGCTGCCATTTTGCAAGATGGTGGCACAGGGGTGCAAGCATGTGGGCAATGCTCTCTCTCCAGCTTAAAGGTACCGGGAGAGGTGGGTGGTTTGGGAGCCACTGGGCCTTTTGTTATTGGATGGGTGGGGGGATCGAGGTCACCAGGGATTTTTTTTCGCTACACGTGCAAGACGTTCAAGCCACATCAGACCAAGCATAGCGATATTGGTACTTCAGCTAGCTACGTAATGCTCTATGGGGGTCATTCACAACCACAAATAGTGGGGATGTATGTCCAGGCTAGATGTACATCCCCGCTATTCGTGCAAATATGGCTGCCGACACAAGACTCCCTGTATGTACAGCTGAGTCATACAGGGAGCCTTAGACTGGGGTGGAACCGAGGGTGCAGCAAGGGCGGGTCATCTTCCCGGATGTACAGGTCCGATTCAGAGGTCCAGTCCTGTACGGTTGGGGTCGGCTGGGTAGACGGTAGAATAAGTGCCCCCTGATCCTGGCGATTCAGTGGCGGCTGGCAGGTAAAAAGGTAGGTAGGTGTGCAGTAAGTTCCCCGCAACCAGACCCTGGCCATGGAAGGCCGGATGGGGGGTCTAGCTTCAGGGAACAAAACCATTCGGCGGCAGCTGGGGATCGCGGCTCCATTAAGGAGCCTGACTGAGTTAGCCGGGTAGGTGACTTGACATCCAGGGTACCTGAATAGGGGCACGCCCTGGACATCCAGTCACAATGCTGTGATTCTGCTCCCACGGGGACGTCTAGCCCCCACGGGAGCAGAATCGGGTGTATCTGTAGGCCATCGAGATGACTGAATGTCCGCACAGCCCAGAGATGCACATCTCAGAATGTGCCTCCATGTGTTTCTCTGCATCGGGCACAGATAATATTAGCATTCCATTTTAATACACTCAGCTTTAAATACTTTAAATACACTTGGTGTTAACTGTGCACCCATACTTTTTTTTTGCTGTTTGCGCGTGTATCAATCTCTTTTCTGCATTTAGCGTGTCAGAACTTGTGCGTATAAGTTGCATTATGTGCACGCAAAGGGCATGTTAGTCTTTCTGCAGCAGCCCATAGGTTTTTCCAAATACTTCTGCTGGTTTTCCTCTCTCTGTGATCTCTTGTATTTTATGAAGTTCACCCTCTTTTTCTTCACCTTTTCAGCTACTTCTTTTGAGAACTATAGTAGCCTCCTTTTCATTTTACATTTATTTACCTTTCTAACAATCGGTCCTTGAGCTGGATCCGATGAGGCTGAAATTTTTGGTCCAAAATCAGCTCCTTAGACCATCATAGCTGTCACTGGAGTCCATTTTTTCAATAGATTAATATGCTAAATTTTGGCTTTCTTCTGTTTATCTGGTTGAGCAATCTGTTAGTTAACGGGCCCCACTTCCTCTTCCACCTCATAGGGCCCCTGCCATTTACAGAGTAACTTGCTCTCGGATGAGGTCAGAAAGATTAAAACTCGGTCTTCTGGTTGGAAGGCGCAGTGCATGGCTGCCCGATTGTAGCCCCTACCTGCTTGGCTTGGGCTTTTTCCAGAATGAAGTTGGCCACCTCTTCGGCTTTCCTCAACCAGTCTTGCATTTGTATAAAATACTCCACCAAATCACGCTCAGCACAGGATGATTCTTCCCAGGTTTCCCTTACCTAGTGGCGTTCTTAGCCCCCTCCAAACAGCCAGCACCCTCCCACAGAAGCTGTGGCGTATAGTGCCGTGATTCTCTCACACATACCCAGGACAACGTGGCAAACTAACTTACCTTATAGTGCCGTGATTCTCTCACACATACCCAGGACAACGTGGCAAACTAACTTACCTTAAAGTTGGCTTTCCACTCTGTCTCCACTCCGTAGGCCCATCACTCTTCTCTTCCCACTGAAGTCTTGTGATTCATGAGACTTCAGCTAGGAGAGCAGCAGGCCCACAGAGCAGAAACAGCGCAGCAAGCCAACTTTAAGGTAAGATAGTCTGCTGTGCAGTATCCATGGGTGCACCCCCATCCCGGCTGGCACCCAGGGCAGGCTGCACCCACTGCCCCACCTTTGGTACACCACTGTCCTTATCACATCCAATACACCTCTTGGCCATCTTCCAAAGAGCAATTCAAAAGGCAAAAATCCTGTGGAACTCTGAGGTACCTCATGGATGGCAAACATCAAATAGGGTAGGAGACTTTCTCAATTCTTCCCATCCTCCTGTACAAACTTTAACATCTGCTTCAAAGTTTTATTGACTCGTTCAACAAGACCATCCATCTGTGGGTGATATACTGATGTTCGCAGCATCTTGACCTTCAACAAAGCACACACTTGCTTCATTACCTTGGATGTAATGGGTATTTCTTAATCAGTGAGGATCTCATTGGATTTTTCCACCCGCGAGAATACTTCCCAGAGGGCATTTGCAATCGTGACAGTCTTCATATTCCTTAGAGCAATGGCTTTTGGGGAACAGATAGCATAGTCTAATATGACTAAAATATACTTGTTGCCTCTGGTGGTTCGCTCCAAGGGACCTATCAGGTCCATGGCCACTCTTGCAAATGAGGTTTCAATGATAGGTATAGGCACTAGAGGAGTAAGTCGGACTCTAGCAGGGTTACGAAGTTGGCAAGTATGGCACGACTGGCAATATAACTGCATCCATTTATTGACCCTGGGCCAGAAAAATTGGGCTAAAACATGCTCTGTTGTTTTCTCCGCCCCAAGGTGTCCTCCTAACAAATGACTATGGACCAATGATAACACCTGCTGACGATAGGGCCGGGAAACTATCAGTTCTACCACTTCCCCATCTAGGGTTCCCTCAGTCACTCTGTATAATAGATCTTCCTTTAGCACAAAATAGGGAAAGGTTCTTGCAGGGGGCTCTGTTACCTATGGGAACCCCATCCACCTCCAAAACCCGCTCTTGAGAGTGTTTAAGGGACTCGTCCTCTTGCTGGGCCCTCCTGAAGCTTCCTGGGTCTTCCCCCAACCCCTACTCTGGGAAAGGGACAGTTGTATTTGGGTCACTACCACTGAGCCCTGAGCTATCCCAAGGGGTGTCTTCCCTAAGCTCTCCCTCCCCAGATCCCTTCCCCATAGTCGCCCCCAGATTCTGTTGGTAATGTAGCTTTTTCTGACTCCAGGACTTAGCAGGCTTGGAAGCCTTGACATATAGATCCTGGTCTTCCAGGAGGAAGATCTCTGGGAAATCTTCCTGGTCTAACTTAGCAGAGCCGTCAGTTAGCCAGGTCCATATTGCTCCAAAGTGTGGGTAATCTCAGCCGATCACCACTTGATATGATAGCCAGCGCAGCACCATGACCTCGAATGTGACTTGCCCTGCTGGAGTCTTAAGTGAGACCTGTGCCGTTGGATACTCCATGTACACAGGCCAGAGTTATTGTCTTTGCAAGGTCAATTTGAAATCGGGTTATGATTTCCCAGCAAATATGGGTCTGCATGCTTCTGGAGGTGAGTCCCCTCGAACTCCACAGGAATCACAAAGTTCTGTGCCCCTGGGTAGGGACTGTCCACAAAAGCACAGATGTGAGGGATAGTTGGGCTGACTTCCATGGGTTCTTCCATACCTAGGGGACAATCCCGAGCAAAGTGTCCCCAGGCTCCACACCTAAAACAGGTGAAAGGGTCATGGCTGGAGCCATGCTCTCACTTAGGAGGTGACTTTGGGGGTCAAAACATAGGAATCAACATCTGTTCTGGCTTCCCCTTTTATCCTCCTGGGCTAATGAGTGACATCTTCCTCTAATCACTGTCCGCTTCAATCATCGGCTCTGCTTCATAGTACCCCTCTGCTATTTCCAGTGCGCACTCCAGTGTAAGCTTGGGATGCTGACATACCCACTGTCTCATCGGGGCAGTCAAGCCCTCCAAAAACTGCTCCAACAGCACAATCTCGGCTATCTCGGGCCCGGTCCTTCCCTCCAGTTACAGCTACTTCCATGCGAGATCCTTCAAGCAATAGAGGAACATTTGAGGGCTCTCCTTTATCTGGAGTCCCCCCTTTCTGAATCAATGGTGATAGGCCTCTGAGATACAGCCAGCCCATTCCAATATGGAGGCCTTGGCAGCTGCACATGTAGCTTGCCCATCTAGGTTGGAGTCCTGAAATGCAGCCTGATTGCTGCCCATCAGCAGATTCCACAAATAAGTGGTCCATGTCGCCTCTGGCCACCAAGCCATGTGGGCGGTCCATTCAAAGTTCACCAAAAAATAGTCTCGTTCATCTTCTGCTGTCATTTTAAGAAGTGTTTGTGTTGGAGGATGGAGTTGCGGTCTCTAGGGCCTGGGTCAACTGAGCCAGGGAACTCTTCTGTAGCTCCCCCTGTTCCTGAACAAGGTTCTGTATCAGCTGCTGCTGCCCTCCCAGCAAGGCACACTGAAACACCTGCTGACAAAATTGCTGTTGCTGTTGATACTGTTGCCCTTCTGCCAGAATCTGGAGGAGTCACTCCATTCCGGCTTGTCACTGCTTTCTTGCAAACAACCACAGCTCACTCTTCTGCTGCTGAGTCAGCCCTGCAGTATTCCAGCTCCAACAAATTATTTAGCAGCATCTAGTGGTCAAAAAAAAGCCTGCCTGTCTGGCACTAACTAATCCTCTTCAAGCTCCCTAAATAGGGCGATGCTAACCCTCAGCCCACACAGACAAAAAATATTCTGACCTACTGCAGAGGCCTAGACCTGGAGAAACGTCGGTTTTCCCCAGTCTCATGGTAGCAAAAATCCCCAAGCTATCACCATATGTGGTAGTATGGCTTGTAGGGGGGGGAGGGGAAGGGTTTTGTTTAAAAGACAAAACAAGCTGCAGTCAAGAAAACTGTGTCAGCTTTATTCTATCCCAGCTGTTAGACCTTCACAGTCTGGTTCTCCCGGCCCTTCCTCCAGCCCCAGTTAGAGCTCTTACCTTCACACAGCTTGCCTCTTTCCCTCCTGCAGCCTGCTGGGTTTTTAACCTCTCCCTGGGAGCCACACCCTCCCAGCCCTGAACTCTGGGCTGCAGGCTCTCTTAGAAGGGCCTGTTAATAATTTTTCTGGAGAGACATGGGTAATACTCTACAGTATATACCCCATCACAACCTGGTATTTAGAGGTATTGTTTCTCGTCTAGGGAAGGTTCTAGCTCTGCTGTGCACAGATTGTTGAGGAAGGGTCCGGTGGATGTAGAATATATATTTTTGGATTTAATATCATAAGGGAGAGCATACGTAGATGGACCTGAGAAGGGGACTGTGGATGAATAGATGCTGAAGAATTCAACTTCTTGGACTCCCCTTTGATATAGCCTGTATAATGTACTCCACCAAATTACACCCAGTAAGGGGTTCTTCTTCCCAAGTTTCCCTTACCTAGTGGCGTTCCTGCCCCCCCCCCCCCCCACTCCTCCACACAGCCAGCTCTTTTGATATAGCCTGCAGACGCTAACACCTGCACTGATGTCATCTCTGTAGTTATGGCAGGGGCGGGCATAGGCACAGCATGACTAGTCACAGGTGGTGGGTTTTTCTCTTTCAAAAAGTTGGCAACCCTAATAGTAAGGGTATCAGATGTCTACCTTCCCCCACATTTAATAAACAAAATCAATCAAATCAGGTCTATTGGATTTAAAAGAAAATCTATTATAGAAGAAAAATACATACATTGCCCCTCCCTCTTATTTGAAAAAAGCCAAAAATTTATCATAAAACTGATGACCTCATTAAAGAAGTTTGAATTGCTGTTTCTCCAGATTGGGATATAATCATGCTGAACTCTTAGGTCAACTGTTGTCCCAGACTAGGACAGAGACAGACTTCTGCTTGTGTAGATCAATTTCCATTTAGGTTGAGCCTTCAGGTGCTGGAAGCCAGCAGGACTTAGCACAAGAATCCAGCTGTACAGGATGGAATGCAGGGAGACAGGTAAAGAATCTTCACCAAAGAGCACATGCAAGAGACGGGAATCAATCTGAAGAGAATTATAGAAACAGAACTCCAATCTTCAGGATGTAAGCAGAGGCCTAGTTCTGGCAACCTGTAAGCTAGAAAGCTGAAAATTGATGTACCCCTTAGACAGGAAGAAGATGGCCAACTATCGGGAAGTGTGGATCAGAGAGCCTGGAGAACTAACTGCTAGTCTCACAGTAGCCTCTGTTGGTGGGAGGTAGGAACTGTTTCTCAGGACCTTGTAGATATACCTTTCCTACCATCAGTTTACTTCCTTCTGATTTATCAACGATGATCTCTGCAGTTAGTCAAGTTCAGTAGATCTGCAGTTTTGGATTTACTAAAACAGGGATGGGAAATCTCTCATCCTCAATGACTGCAAACTGATCAGATTTTCTGGATATCCCTTAGGAATATGCATGGGATAGATCTGCATATAACTGAGGCAGTGTGCATAAAATCTACCTCAAATATACTCTTTAGGGCTATCCAGAAAACCTGATTGTTTGTGGCTCCTGAGGATTCCCAGCCCTGGACTAGAAGGTGGGAAATGGATTACACACAGGCATCAAGACAGGAGGATTCCATTTCCTCATGAGTAGCAAAGCTCTGTAAAACCTCAGTAATATTAAATTAACAGTAGCAGTCGTATTCTTCCGGGTCCTTATATCCTCATTAGTTCACCTGTGTACTGGAAGATGCCAACTAAGGATGAAATTAACTTCACCCTCAAAGTTACTCATGCAGGGAAAGTAGCATAGTTAGCTATTATTTCTCTTCTTCTTCAAAAAGAACAAACACTAATCAAGAGTTTCATTTAGTTGTTACAGGGAAAATCTCCTTGCATTGAACTGCTGCTGTGAATCCTATCACACGACCCACTAATCAGCTAGGTTCCCTAGGATGGGGATGGAGAAATCTATACCTTTCAGAGGAATGCTTTTTCATTCTCTCTATTTATGGTCTTGACGTTTCTGGGTGGGCTTCAGTTTGTTCTCCCTTTTACCTCATTACTGGAATTGGTATCCCATTTTCTGCTAACTGCTTTTTCAGCCACAGTAGTGGCAACAAATTCAACAGCAAAGCTGTTCTCACTATCAAAGAAAAGCACATTGCCAGGAGAAGAACCCAGTTCATCACTCTCTAGCTCTTACATCTTCCCCTGAAAAGTACTTCCTTACCTCCTCAGCATCTGCTATGCCTACTACAGCTGCATCCATCCTGGTTCTGCACCAGCACTAGCAGGTACTAGACTCCTTGAGAAAGGGACTTTTTGGAGCAGCCTTCCCTTGGATATTAGGCTTGAGTCCTCACTGAAGAGATTCGGATCCTCTCTTATTACTTTACTCGGGTCTCCTCCCTCCCCCCACCCCACCCCCATAACTTGTCTTCTTGACTTTGCCCATAGTACTGGTTGGCTGCGCCATGGTCGAGATGATCTGTAATTGTTGTTTCTCCATTTCTTTTTATGTAGTTTAATTTGATTTTTTTATTGTAAATGTGATTCCTCCTGTAACTGTTCTATCCTTCCTTGACTGTTTTTTCGTGTCTTGTCTAGCAGGTTTTTTTTATTGTCTTGTCCAGAACTTCTGGTTTGATGTATCTTGATATCTCTCTTTTTTGTATTGTATTGTAAACCACTTAGATACTTTTTGATTTGAGGCTTATCAAATAAAAATGTAATGTAAAGCAGTAGTTGTACTATTTTGGCTGCAAAAAGGAAACGTGAATTTGGTTTTTATCTTCCACTATTCTAATATTGCTTTCTCTTTTAACGGTACCTGTCGCAATCTAATTGCTTTCCTTTCTCCTGTGGCGTTCAGTTTTGGAAAAAGAAATCGATTCATTGCCTGTCCCAAAATGAGGTTATCTGAGTCAGAATGGTGGACATGAAACTACAATGCAACCCATTTAAGACTAATAAGAGAAAATATTTTTTTACTCACCGCTTAATCAAACTCTGGAAATCGTTACCAGAGGATATAGTAAAAGCTGTTAGTGTAGCTGGGTTCAAAAAGGTTAGGACAAGTTCCTGGAGGAAAAGTCCATAAACCATTATTAAAGAGGACCCAGGAAATCTACTGCTTGTCCCAGGGCAAGCATTGTGGAACCTGTGTGCTTTTTTGAGAATCTGCCAGGTACTTGTGACCTGGATTGGCCTCTGTTGGAAACAGGATACTGGGCTTTATGGACCTTGGTCTGACCCAGTAAGGCATTTCTTATGTTCTTAAATAATGGTAGAGGTACTGGAAATTGGAAAGAAGTTGGGTAGCCATGATCCTCATTATAAAGCTTGCAAATGTTTTGCATCAGATATGTGAATAGCTTTACCTAAACAGTGTGGAGGCAGCCCTGGAGGAAGGGTTCTCATTGATGCACATACTTTTGAAAATACATCCATATGCATGTAAATCAACCCAGAAAATCTGTGCATGCAAAAACAGCAGATGTAAATTTCGTGGTGTGTGTGTGTGTGTGTGTGTGTGTGTGTGTGTGCGCGCACACATGCCGTTTATGCATATTATTTATGTGAGCACTCAGTTATCCCAAAGAAGACAATTTTACAACATCTCTCCACAGGTAAAACACTGTTTTACATACAGAGATAGGTTTTCATAAAATTGCTTGTGTTCCAAGAGAGAGCGAATACAATGAATACATCACAAGCTGCAAAAGGCAGCCTCTACTGTTGCATATATTTGTGTCATGAACATCAGTCCCTGAGCTCATTTTTACAGTATCCATTAGGGGAAACCCACTAGCTTCAGCGTGTAAGTGCTGGCGTTCCGCAATGCTCACGTGCAAATGTCGCACTTACACGCATATCAAACCGTGATGTGCGGATGCTGCTGCTCAGCTGCGGAGGACCCTTTCTTTCAGTCACTTCATATCGGAGGGGGGAAATAGCCTCCTTGATCCCCTAATGTCTATCCCTTTGATCTCTCCTGTGAAGGGTAGGGCAAGTGGAGCATCGTTTTCCTGGCAGGAGCAGGTATAAATCCAGACATCGGCCCGTGCATTTCCTTTATGAAACGGAGAGCACTCATGTAGATTTTTGTACCACTGAGGTCATGCCCCTGACACGCCTCCTTCAATTTTTGACATGGTATGGTCATCCATGTGTAAAATGAGCCTTTTCTAAAAAGGCCATTTACACATGGATTAAATTTACATGTGCAAGTTGTCATACTGGCACATGTAAACCAGGAAGAGGGCTTATAAAATAACCCCCATAGCTTATGTTTGCTTCAGACGGCACAAATTAGACCTGGTTTTGGTACGTCCAAGCTAGATGTATAGAGGGTAATTTTATAAGGCATACCTAGATGAACACACATTTTTACATGCATATTTCACTCCTATTTTACACTGATAGGTATGTTTGCACTTTACTTATAAAATACAGGTATAAGAGATTGAAAACATGTAATTTTAAGGAATGAGCACCTATACCAGCTGGTGTAAATGCATGCAACCTAGGTTTACTAGGAACATGCATACATTATAGTATTTTATCATTTATGCAGGTAATTTTGTGCTCCTCCCATGCCCCACCCAATCTTTGGCCCTTATGAACCCACAATGCAAGTAAGTGTGATCGATCTGACACACATACTTTCAGAATAGCAATTGCATCAAATATATGTGTAAATGCCCATTATGCATATGTATGACTAATCTAGGGCTTGGCATATGGAATATTGAATATGTATGCCCTGTGAGTCTCATAGATATACTATGATGACGAAGGAGAGAGTTGCAATTTTGTAGGAAAAGATAACATGCAATAGAAGTGTATGGGGGAACTATTGGAAGAAGTGTTTTTATCGACCCAATGTGTGTAGAAAAATTTGTGACGGAGGGAGGCAGACAGAAAAGAAAGAACACAGGAAAAATAAGGTAATAGTCAATTGGAAAACGGCAATGGTGGACAATGAGAATCAGGTGTGCACAGATGCGGGATACAAAATGAGTATTCTAGATCAATGAACAATTCATTATGGGGGCAGATTTCAAACTACCCACACATACTTTTTTAAGGGAAAAGTTCCCACACACACACTAATGCCTCCTTTTTTAGACAGCCAAGTTATGTAGCTAATGGCAGAAATCGCTTTGAAAATTGTCCTCAGAAAACATAGTGATTTCTGGTTATTTTATAGTGGTGTCCTACTATTTTTATTATACAAAGATAGCAGCTTATCAAGGAAATTAAAGAGATATTAGTTACTGTACATTTTTTTACCCAATATTTAGGATGGCTGCTGAATCAGCATGGGTGAAAGGGTATAAATATGATCTTTTACAAATTGAAGTAAGCTCACTATCAATTTAAATACTACAGAGATTACTCCTTTTGGACTAAAAGGGATTCTTTTCCGGAGTAGCTGCTAATATGGCACTAGACTATTAATGGGAAAAGCATTTACTTTAGATTAGAGAAGAGTGTAAAGGAGAAAAGGGGCCCTCTATGGCTGGCTATTAGGGATGTTAGTTAAATATTTATAATGTCTGAATTAGCATAGTGAAAGCTCAATTCATCAATTTGTTCTGGTCTGTTTGTAAGTGAAAAAAAGACTCCCTGCCTTGTACAAATGCACAATGGGGTCAGGAGCAAGATGACTATGATTTCTTCAGATTCTGTGGTAAATTTTGGATTTTGATTTTCTTTAGAAAGACTTATTATGCAAATTTACCTACAACTACCTCATAAAAATCTTCTGAAAGTGCATCCTATAATGTCAAATAAAAGGATGTGTAGAGAAATGGAGAGAACACTATTATTGAGAAAGAATAGGAAATTGTAAAGGATCATTAAGGAGCCCTTTTACTAAAGTGTATTAAGCACTTAACATGCAAATTAACATTCCCTGTTAGCACACGGCTGCAATAACCGCTCCTCAGTGGCTTAAAACTTAGGAGGCCTTTTACTAAAGGGTGCTACACTGCTGCAATTGGAGGAGTAGCCTAGTGATTAAAGCAACAGCCTAGTACCCAAGTGATCAGAGTTTGATTCCCACTGTCACTCCTTGTGACCTTGGGCAAGTTGCTTTACCTTCCATTGCCAAGAAAACCCAGGAGCTGCTGGGTTGCCAGGAGTCAACATTGACTTGATGGCACTTAAAAAAAAAAAGGAGCTGCACCTAATGAGATAATAGCTCCAAAACCATGGCATGTTAGGTACAATACCACATTGACAATGCTACCTGTCAGAGGTGTGGACAGCATTTTCCTGGCACCTAACGTAGAACCCTGTTCCCTGACGCATGCCACATTAGCGCTGGTGCACT
The DNA here is from genome assembly GCA_033557465.1 of Ichthyophis bannanicus. Classification (NCBI taxonomy): domain Eukaryota; kingdom Metazoa; phylum Chordata; class Amphibia; order Gymnophiona; family Ichthyophiidae; genus Ichthyophis; species Ichthyophis bannanicus. Next base: position 172,280,736 of record CM066043.1, read on the forward strand.
TAACTCCACCTATTCAGGTGGTGGTAAGTGAACCCATGTGACTCACGCAGGATGCAATAGCACACTGTTTGTACCCTATGCTAACTGCGCAGATCTCATCATGTCCGCTCTCTGCCCCTAACCCACCCACTCACATCCCTAACACGAGGTACGCAGCATGTAGTATCAGCCCACACTGTCGTAGCCTCATGCTAGCTGGCAACACGTATCCAAAGAGAATATTTAGCACACACCAGACACACATTGCCAGCAAGTGCCCTTTAGTAAAAGCCCCCCTTAGCGTGCCCTAATTCACACTATAGCACATGGTGTGGAATGAGTGAGGCCTACACCTCGCCATTAATGCATGGAAGCAAAAACGCACAATAAAAACTTTTTTGAATACTTTTATAGCAAAAGATCTGTGATTGTCAGTTGGGCCATTAGATGATAGAGGGGTAAGAGGGGTGCTAAGGGAAGACAAGGACCCAGTGGAGAGACTGAATGAATTCTTTGCTTCAGTCTTTACTGAAGAAGATGTAGGTAAGTTACTCATATCTGAAATGGTATTTAAAGGCAATGTATCAGAAGAATTGAAACAAATTTCAATAAACCGGGAAGATGTATTAAAACTATTTGATAAACTCAAGAGTAGCAAATCACCTGGACTAGATGGTATACATCCGAGGGTGCTGAAAAAACTGAAATATGAGATTGCAGACCTACTATTAGTAATCTGTAGTACCTGAAGATTGAAGAATGGCCAATGTAATGCCAGTTTTTAAAAAGGGTTTGAGGGGTGATCCGGAAAACTACAGACTGATGAGCCTGACATCTGTACCAAGCAAAATGGTAGAAATCATTATAAAATTAAAATTACTGAACAACTAATCATGATTTAATAGGAGAAAGCCAACATGGATTTAGCCAAGGAAGATGTTGTCTTATTAATCTGTTTTATTTTTTTGAAGGTATGAATAAATATGTAGATAAAGGTAAGCTGATATAGTGTATCTGGATTTTCAGAAAGCCTTTGACAAGGTCCCTTATGAGAGACTTTTGGCAAAATTAAAAAGTCATGTGATAGGAGGCAGTGCACTATTGTGGATCAGGAAATGGTTAAAAGAAAGCAGAGGGTGGGGCTAAATGGGCAATTTTCTCAATGGAGAAAGGTGAATAGTGAAGCACCCCAGGGATCTGTACTTGGCCCACTGCTTTTTAACATATTCATTAATGACCTGGAAAATGGAGTAACAATTATTTATTTATTTATTTATTTTATTTTATTTATTTTACAGTTTTTATATACCGCACTCTTTGGTATCAGCGCGGTTTACAGATAACAAATTTCGCATTAGAACAGTCCTTTGCTTACATTATAACAGGGTCTTTTGCTTACATTGTAACAGGGTCAGTAACTTGGAGACAACATGGTAAACTATATACAAGCTATATACAGAAAGATATATTACCTCTGGAAGTTTACAGTTAAATTGGGTCGTAACTTTGGGTGTGCAGAGCGTCTAGGTCGTGTTCTGTTATGACTATGTTGTTGGAATGTCAGAGGCTGTGTGAGTGATTTGTGAGATGGGGGGAGGAGGTGTAGGGTTAGGGCCTAAGAGATGATGTGAGGTGATAAGATTTGCAGATGGCACAAAAGTATTCAAAGTTATTAAAACACAAGAGGATTGTGAAACATTACAAGAGGATCTTCATAAATTGGGAAACTGGGCATCCAAATAGCTGTTGAAATTTTAAATGCAGACAGGTGCAAAGTTATGCACTTAGAGAAGAACAACCCAAACTACAGTTACTCGATGCAAGGTTCGACATTAGGAACCACCACCCAGGAAAAGGATTTAGGTATCATAGTGGATAATACATTGAAACCCTCCGCCCAATGTGAAGTGGCGCCCAAGAAAGCAAATAGAATGCTAGGAAGCATAAAGAAAGGAATGGAGAACAAACCAAGGATATTATGATGCCTTTGTATTTTTCCATGGTGTGACCGCACCTTGAATATTGTGTGCAATTCTGGCCACCATATCTTAAAGGTTAGGAAAAGAGATGGTTGAGGGGAGATATATAGAGGTCTATAAATTAATAAATGGAGTGGAATGGATAAAAGTAGATCAGTTGTTTACTACTTCAAAAAGTAGAAAGATTATGGGACACTCAATGAAGCTACAATGTAGGCTATTTAAGACTAATAAGAGAAAATATTTTTTCACTCAATGAGTAATCAAACTCTGAAATTTGTTACTGGATGATGTAGTAAAAGCTGTTAGTGTATCCGGGTTTAAAAAAGGTTTGGACAAGTTCCTGGAGGAAAAGTCCATAAGCCATTATTAAAGAGGACCAGAGTAATCCATTTCTTACCCTGGGATAAGCATTGTGAAATCTGTGTACCTTTTTGGGAACCTCTCAGTTACTTGTGACCTGAATTGGCCACCATTGAAAACAGGATACTGGGCTTGATGGACCTTGGTCTGACCCAGTATGGCATTTCTTATGTTCTTATGTCAACTGATACCACAGCAGATAACACACATCACTTAACGCATATGGCATCTCAATAGGGGGCATTAAGTGCATCCGTGTTATCTATCATATACTTAACATACTCTAAATATTTTTTTCTGTGTGGGGAAAACATTGGGCACGTTCCTGACAGCTACTACAGAGGCTTTGAAGTTACCATGCATAAATTTTTGCAACTAGCGTGTGGTAACTACTAATTTTTAACACATTTTAATAAAAGAACCCCTACATTTTTTCATTAAAAATAAGTGATTATTTGAGACCACGTGATGTGGTGAGCTTGGGTGGCTGCCTTCACTTGAGCTCCGGACTCCTCGGCTCCTTACCGGTCAAATTCGCCGTTTTTTCGGCAGCACAAGTTTGTCCAGCCGTCTCCCGGTGCTGTGGAGACAGTGAGCCCACCGAGGAGAGAAGGAGAGGGAGTATGGCCTCCGCCATTAAAGCCGGCAGAAGAGAGAAGGAACGGGCCCTGGGGCAGAACAAAATGGCGGACTCCCCGCCGAAGCCTTGCCAGATACCCTCAGGGGCTGCAGGAATCTCAGTGGAGGAGATTACAGCGGCGGTCACGGGCGCACTCTCGGTACAGTTTGAGCTGCTCCGAACTAAACTGGATGCGGTGCAGAGCTCCGTGGACGCGTTTGGGGCCCGAATGCAGCACGCGGAGGAAAGGATCGTGCAAACAGAGGAGGACATACAGCGGTTGTCGCAGGAGATGGAGCAAGTGCAGCATACCTTGAAAACATATGAGAGCAAACTCGATGATCTCGAGAACCGTTTGAGACGAAACAACCTGCGATTTCTGGGCATCCCTGAGTCAGTAGGGGATAAAGAGCTGCGGCCCTACTTGGAATCGCTGGTGAGTGAACTGATTGGGACTGACGGTGAGAGGGCCCCAGTTATTATAGAGTGTGCCCACAGAGTAGGCCCTAAGACGTCGAGGGATTTGTGTCCCAGAATCGTGTTGGCCAAGTTCCTGCAATTCGGGCAGAAAGAAGCAGCGCTACGAGAAGCGCGCCGGAAGGGAACCATGACAGCAGGGAATGTCAGCCTTCGACTTGCACAAGACTATTCTGCTGCACTGAGTCAAAGGCGCAAAGCTTATGCGCCTATCTGTAAGAAACTGATTGCAGCGGATATACGGTTCACCGTACAATACCCAGCACGCTTGCATGTGATGAATGCCGGACGGCATCTGGTCTTTGACTCGGCAGCTGAGGCTATGGCCTATGTCACGCAGCTAGGTACCCAGAATAACAGCCGAGATGCAGACCAGCCAGGGACCACCTGAGTTTGCTCTGGACAGAGTTGGGGAAGAGACTGATCGAGCTGGTGGAGCTGTAGGGCCACTAAAAGTAAAAGGCCTAAAGAGACCTCTAGACCCTATTCCGGGGCAGCGGAGACCCGCAACTTCGCAGAACACAGGCCGGATATTATTGATTGGCCTTATCCAAGTATGGAAGATCCTGTGTTTTTTCGGGGGATTGCTGGCCGCCTGTGATCCGGAGTGTCCAGTGTGGAAGACGGGACGCTGCGGGCGATGGACATGGGTCTGCTCCAGGGTGGCCTATCATACCTTATGTTTTCATGTTGGGCTGTTTTCTTGGTTGTGTACGATTCCAGGTTGACAATGTATGACTTGTTAAGTTATGACGGGCTGTTTAGCTCCTATGGGGTTTTCGCCATATGCGTTATATGATATGGAAGGTGGGCGGGGGGCCATGCTACCTCTTCAAGGGGCTGGGGAGTCTGGACACATTAGATGTGGTTGGGTGGTTGGAGAAGGGTCAATGTGTGTGGGGGGTAGTATAAGAGGGGGAGAACAACCGGGAGGGATAAGATATGGCGGTATTTTCAGGGAATGTAGTAGGGTAGGGAGGGGACAGGGAAGGGGGTGGCTGGGAGGGGCGTGGGGGGTGCGGGGTGGGGGGCGGGGGGAGGGGGGTGGGTGGAGATAGGGAATAGGGAAAGTCATACTCAAGACAGGATGAGCTTGTTCAGGATGAGCCGCATGACTGTACATAGGGGGGAGCCTCAGGCTGGGGGGGCACCCTCATGGTACTTGTTTACTGTGCTATACGGGACTGTTAGTGTACTCAATGCCGCTTAAGATAATTTCTTGGAATGTCTGTGGTCTGGGTAGCCCGATCAAGCGTTCCAAAGTTCTGCAGGCTTTGGCTAGGCAAAAGGCGGACATAGCTATGCTCCAGGAAACCCACCAGACAGCCGAGGAGCACCGTAAACTTTGCAGGGATTGGGTGGGGCAGGTATGGTGTGCCCCGGCACTCGGAAAGAAGGGGGGGGTCGTGCTCCTGATACATAAGCGAATAAGACTGGAGGTTGTAAGAGAACTGGTGGATCCCTCGGGCAGATTTGTACTATTGCAGGGTGTCCTGGAGGGGAGGCCAGTTATTCTGGGCAATTTATATTGTCCTAATGTGTTAGACTTGAACCTCTATTCTCGTCTTGCCTCTAAAATAGAGACGTTGCCGGAGCTCCCTGTGATTCTGGGGGGGGACTTTAATGGCGTTATGGATGTGGTCCTAGACACGTCTAAAGGTGGGGAGCCAAGGGATAGACTACAGACGGCCCGTGCTTTACGTCGATTATGTTCCAGGCTGGGGCTGGAGGACCCATGGAGGTTGTTACATCCGGCCGAACGGGATTATACACATCAATCTCGGGCACATGGCACTAGTGCGCGTATAAATTACCTGTTGATTTCCGCTGGTCTGTTTGCTAAGGTTGAGGATGCGCAGATAGGGCCTGTAGAGATTTCCGATCACGCGTTCATCTGGCTGGACGTTTATTGGAGCGGGAATACCTCTAGGACATCTCTCTGGCGTTTCCCGCTCAAACTATATAGGGATGCTCAGTTCTGTTCCTTTCTTCAGAAGAGATGGCGGGAGTTTGAGGCTGATCATGGTGGACACCAAGACGACCCAGAGTTGATTTGGGAAACTGCGAAGGTTGTATTACGGGGGGATATTATAGGGTTTCTTGCTAGGAAGAGGAGATTGATGGCGGAACGTATTATTTGCTTAGAAAATTTGGTTATGAAGCTGAGATGCCAATGGGCTCAAAACCCAACGGCAGGGCTTAAAAGGCGGCTGTGGGAAAGTCAAACAGAACTTAACGAACTTTTGCATCAGAGGGCTAAGAAGTCTGTGTTGTATTACCATTACCAATTATACCGTCATGGGGACAAGCCGGGGAAATTACTGGCTAGGTGCCTACGTGGCCCCAGGGGCTCAAAACTGGTGCCAGCGCTGCGGGATGACCTGGGGACACGTCATCGTGAGAGCCCGGCAATAGCTCGAGTATTTCGATCCTTCTTTCAGCAACTCTATACAGCGGAGTCGCCTTCCTTCTCGCGGATGGCAGAGTATGTGGGGAAAATAGACCTACCCCAATTATCTGAGGCGCAAAGGGCGCAGTTGGATCGGCCGATTACAGTAGCAGAGCTGCAAGCTGCTATTTCTAAAGCTAGCTTTACAAATCCCCGGGGTCAGACGGTCTAGGCGCTGAATTTTATAAGATTCTCAACGAGCTGATTTCTCCAACCCTAGCTGCAGTACATAACAGGAGGGCACAGCAGGGGTATTTTTGATGGGGAGACAACCATGCCCATATTGTTCTCATTCCGAAACCGGCTAAAGAGCCTCTACTAGCAGCTTCATATTGACCTATATCTTTGCTTAACTTTGACCTTAAATTAATGGCAAAAATTCTAGCTGATCGCCTGGCGGAATTCTTGGGGCAGTTGGTCCATGAATCCCAAGTGGGTTTTGTTAAGGAACGTTATGCCGTACGCAATTTGCGCAAAATAATAACGTCTTTAGAATGGGTCTGGTATAGACGTATGTCCTCCTTATTAATTAGCTTTGACGCGGAAAAAGCCTTTGATAGGGTAGATTGGCAGTATCTGATGTATCTACTTCCGCGTTATGGTATAGGGTCCTCTTTTTGTAACATGGTCGCTAGTCTATATGCAGATCCGACTGCAGCGATCCTATGTAATGGGGTGCTGTCCGAGGCTTTTCCTTTACGAAGGGGGACTCGTCAGGGATGTCCCCTCTCCCCTCTCCTCTTTGTTCTGTCCCTAGACCCCCTCCTGCGCAAAGTGGAGTTGTCACGAGCGATAAGGGGGGTGAGTATCGGGGATCATGAATTTAAGATATCTGCCTTTGCCAACGACCTGTTGGTACATTTGCTCTCACCTAGAGAATCTCTACCCAGCCTGTTGCAGGAGTTTCAAACCTTTGGGAAGTTTGCAGGTTTTAGTATTAATAGGAACAAATCTGAGGCCCTGGATATTTCCGGTCAGCTCCGGAGTGGCTGGCCAGGGAAGTTCCCTCTTAAATGGGCAGAAAATCAATTTGTATACTTGAGGATAGTATTGCCCAGTCAGCTATCTCAGCTCTATGGGAGTAATTTGAATCGGGTGATGACCAAAGTGAGAACCCAGCTGCAGGCTTGGCGGCCCCTTCCCCTATCTTTATCGGGGAGAATAGCGGTGATTAAAATGGTGATATTGCCGCGGATATTGTATTGGCTGCAGACCCCCCCGGTTTGGTTACTGCGACGTGATGTCCGGCGTCTTGAAGTGGAATTCCGGGGTTTTCTGTGGAGGCGTGCGAGAGCACGTATCCCATATAGTCGCCTAGTGGGGAAGGGGAGAAATGGGGGCTGGGGGCTTCCGGATCTCGGCGCCTATGCACTGGCCTGCCAAGCGTGACACTTGGGGGATTGGCTAGGCGATACAGAACTGTATACTCCTAAGGCGTTGGAGGAGGCGTATGTGGCCCCCCATTCTCTACAGGCTCTATTACATTTGGAAACTCGCCGGATGCCAACCCATCTGGCTGACAGTGTGTTACTGGCTCCAGTGTGCCGAACTTGGCGGCAGCTTAATATTTATTGGGGCCACAATTGGAAGGTGTCGAGCTGGCTGCCAGTTTGGGGTAATGTCTGTTTTACTCCAGGCACAGATGCAGCCTTATTCTGTACTTGGGGGGAGAGAGGTATACGGAACTTGGGTCATGTGGTCGATCCCGCTGGGAAATCTAAATCCTTTCTTTCATTATCTCGGGAATATGAACTGGGGTCCCGCCATTTTTTTGCGTACATGCAGATCGCCCACTATGTGGCCTCCCTCCCGGGGGAGGAGCTGCATAGTGATCGGTCAGCACAGATCTTAGAGTTTTTTAGTCTGGGCGGGGCGGAGAAACCGTCAATACGTGTTTTTAACACTAGGCTGGAACAATTTCGGACTCGACCGGACTTTCGCAGTGTGGAGCAGGCCTCGGGTCCTGAGATGGGGCGGGAAATTCCCCAAGATACAGTCCTGGCAGCCATCCGGAGAATAGTGAACCTGGCGGATGGAGTCCGCTGGCGGGAAATGCAATTTAAATGTTTAACTAGGGTTCACTTTTCTCCGAGACGGGCTCTTCGTTGTCACTTGACCCTGGATGGAAGTTGTCCGCGGTGTACGGAGCCCATGGCGACATTATTGCATATGTGGTGGGGATGCCGGATGATCCACTCCTACTGGAGGAGAATTTGTTCTTTTATGACGAGCCTCCTAGGACAGCCAGTTTATTGGGATGCCGCCCTGGTCACTTTAGATCTCCTGAGCCTTAACTCCCTGAAAGGGAAATGGGGACGCTGGTTAGTGCGGAAGGCTTGTCTGGTGGGTAAGGGGCCACTCTTGCGTCGATGGCGGGAAAGAAACCCTCCCTCCTTTTGGGAGTGGCGGAATTCCTTCCATCAATTGATGCTCTTGGAGTGTAAGGGCGCTAGGGGCCATGTCAAACGCTGGTCCGCCTTTCTGCTACTCTGGGACCCATATATCCATATTCTGAGTCCCCGGACTCGCAACGCAGTTCTGCAGCTAGGATGTTAGTATGTAGCCTTAACTGTGCATGGCTCAAAGTGGGTGATATGAATAGTTCTTATGAGCTGGTCCTGATGTGGAATAGCCGTGGGTATGTTAGGAGGGGTGGGAAGGGGGGGAGGGGGGACGGGGTTCGGGGGAGGGGGGATGTGGTAAAACTTGAAAATATTTGTGACCATCATTGTCCTCTGCCCTGGGGATAAGTGTCAACCCCAGGGAGAGGTTGTTGAATGTTGTATATTTCCTGTCATTCTTGGTGGTTTATAAATAAAAACTGAAAAAAAAAAAGTGATTATTTTATATAAATCCCGATTCCCTTAGGGGCATGTCTGGGCCATCTAGATGGCCATGAGCAGGATGGGCCCATTAGGACCCGATTCTGTACTGCAGGTGCCAGACTTTCCCCCAGGTGCTGGATCAGGCCCTGGGACAGCCCAGCATGCCCATGTATTCCCGCAGGGATGTCCTCACTGTCTGCTCCCCTGACTCCCGCAGCGCCAACCCCCTCTTTCCCCACTGCCCGACCCAAGGCTGGACAGCCGCAGCCAGGATAGAGTGGCAGGGACCTACCTGCCCCTGGCCCCGGCCTTTAGTGGGGTTCCATCCCCAATCACCCTGGTCCAAGCTGCTTATTCCATCTCCGAGGTGGAATAAGTAGCACATTCCTCCTGACCTGCAGGACGTAGAGGGCTGTGACCGGAATTGGCCCTGTACATCCTGCTGCCTTGGCCCGCCCCTGCTCCTCACAATCTCTGCACCCTCCGGCCCCCCTCCCACCTCCCTCCCTTGTCGACTCTCCCTGTACTGCAGCTCTGGCCATGCAGGGAGAGTCGGAGGGGGAATATGGGCATGACGGCTTGCGGGGCTGCACATCCTGCTGGGACATGCAGCTCCACAAGTCGCCTTACAGAATCAGGGCCATAGAATACACATTTTAAAAAATGCCCTAAAAAGAATATTGACACGATCAGACCAGCTCTGCTAATTAATGGTTCAAGAAACGTTTTCTTCTAAAAATATCCTAATTTTAATGGTAGGCATTCAAAGGGATGTAACCCCGCATAAGAATTCTGAAACCTCTTCACCTAGTTTCCTTAAACTATCCTATTATTCAAAAATCCTTATGATCTAGAAAAGCAGTTATAAAAAAAAATAGAAAACGCATAAAAATGATTTAATTTCCCTAATTGGTGTTGAAATATAGTAAGAAATGCAGACATAAATATGTCATCAGTTCCACTAAGCTAATGTGGGATAGTCTTAAGACAGACAAAATATAAACGCAAGCGTATTGGGAGTTCATTTCTGTAATACAGAAGAGCACCTACTGATGTATTTTCAAAATATAGGACACTGATTTGAGTGTTGCTCCAAACATTGGAGGGAATCACAGCTAAACAGAGAAATATTCCATAACTTCACAGCAAAAACTAAAAATTGCATACACTGAGCCGTCCTAGATGGCATGCAATCAAAGCTGGCCCAACCACTAGACAAACTAAGTGGTCGCCTAGAGTGGAAGGTTCTAGGAGGCAGCAAAGAGCAACTACATTCAAAGCAAAACAATATATCCTGGCAGCCAGCCAAACTCAAAGACTCATCACTGTTAACTTTTACTCGCAGGAAGAATGGAATATTTATCCATGACAGTGGCTTTTGGAAACCTCCTTCATTATGTAATATTTACAAAACAATGTTAAATATTTGAAATTATGGGGCCTTCCAAATATCTGGCCCATGATGTCCAAATATGCATTTTGTAGCATTTTCTGGGAGAGATGGTGTTGAGATGATCATGGCTGAGTTTAATTATCAAAATCTGGGGTGAGGGGATTCTAGGGTTCTAAAAGCTCATTGTGAAGGGGTATAGGGCTGCAGGTCCTTCCAGGGCTTCGAGTACCCTTGCACCAGTCCTGAATGTCTGCTGGAACAAAGTGTCCCACATTGTGAAAGCAGAAAGGGATGTGCTTCCTTTCCTTTCAGCATAATTGCTGAATTCTTTTTCTACCAGAGAGAGAAAGAACTCTAACCTGATTTTACCAGTCTGAATGCTTAGCAATATTAACATATATATAATAGGCAGCGCTATATAGGAGGACTAAGACAATTACATGACATGTATAGCCTCCGAGTTTTCTGCATAGTATAAAAAGAGAATCTTTTCTGCTGGCATTGCCGCTGTCTTCCGGCCGCTATAGATTTTGCTTGCTGTCAGATGAGCAGTTGCATTTTGCTTCCAGCCAACAGCTGCTCCCAGGTCTCTCTGGTCTTCCTCTGTTCTCAGCTGCTTTTCCAGAGAGGTAACCCTCACACCAAGTTTGATCTCATTTCCCCTCCTGGTTTTATTTCACAAACACCAACAGTGGGACATGTTAAGGCTTGCTTTTACTGGACTTCCCACAAAGGTATCCTTTCAGTGCTTCCACGGAGAAGATACAGTCACCAAAGGGTTAACATGTTTCAGGTTGAATTCTCCTAACAGAAGGGTTACATGGCTCTTAAGTTGAAATCTAAGTGCTAGTGACTGATGCCCTTTACCCCTCAGCTGCCCTCAGAGCTGCTTGATCCATAGGCAAATCCCCCGGACGAGCCCAAATTCTGGAAAGTGTGCTGCATTTAACATTTGTACATTTTCTCCTTTTGGAGGCAGCAGGACGTTTTGTCCTGAGGTCACTGACCCCCTGCTCTCCCATCAGCTGCCTTGAAACCTTAATTGAATGACAGATGGTCAGCTTAAAGAGCCAGAAGCTCTAATGTGGCCCTTGCCTGCAGTAAGCAAAATCAGAATGTATCAATAAGGAGATGGTCCTCTGCCTTGGAAGTGGCAGCAGGCATAGGCGAGGTCTCCTGTGGTCAGTGGTCAGGCCTGTCGCTTGCTGTTGCTTTGCCCCGTATCAGTGTGTGCTGGTCCTGAAATAAGTCTGCTTTCTCCATCAAGCTATGCTAAGATGTAACACTTAAAAGTCTGGTAAATCTAAGAACTTCTCATCTATAAGCTCAATTATTTACTACAGCTATAGACAAAGGAGCTAGCTTTCCACATGTAAACCTGTTTTATACAAAGAAAGGGCTTTTGTAAAATTGCATGACTGCATATCTGCCTAAAGAGGTGTCTATTTCAAAGTTATTTTATAAAGACACATAGGCATCTCTGGGTCTTTATAAAATGCAAGAGCCAAAATGGCAAAAATTGCACCTAAATTTAAGCCATTTAGAACTGCTTGGGAGCAGGTGTAAATATTTGTGTGTAAAGAACGTGTGCGTACATGTATTTCATAGAATACACACGTAAATTGCAACTTTGCCCTTGAAGCACCCAAATCCCACCCCTGAACACACACACAGGTTGCATAAAAGTAAGCACCTTCTTGACACTGCATATGCTTTTATGCCAACATTCCCGCTAAGCTGCGCGGGACTCCTCTATCCGCATTGTAGCATGCGATATCATGTTTTCAATCATGAGCCGACAGGTCCTTGACCTGCCTACAGATCTGCGTGCTCCTTGCAATTGAAAACCATGATATCACGGGTGCCAGCCTCCCCCTCCCCCCCCCTCCCCCACTGACAACAATGCAGCTTAGTGGGAATATTGTTTTACATGTCTAACCCCAGGAGTAATTTTATAAACCCGCTTTTACATGCATACAAAGGCCCCGAGGACTGCACACATGGAAAGTGTGCACCTGTTTCTGAGGGCTCAACTTGGGCAGAGGTAGGCTGTCACCGCTTTACATATAAACCAGATAGTCAATGCCGGGGCCATAATGGGTTGGCTGGATTGCGATTTTGCCAAACCGGTTAAAGTTAAGTACAAGGAGGTATTCAGTGGCATTAAATGGCTTAGTGCTGCTGAATATCCCATTGCCCATGATTTAACTGGTTAGCAGGTCTGCTAACCGTTTTAAACCATTTTGAAAATGCCCCCCAAGGTCTTAATGTATAAACATCACAGGCATAGCCAAGAGAGAGCCTAGGTGGGCTGTGGACCCTCCACTTTGGCATCAGACTCACCCAGTCAGTAACAACAGAACAGTCAATTGAAAGGAGAAATGGAAACTGCCTTCTGACTTCTCCTGTTAATACCAGGCTCCACCAAAAATATCAGTCCTGTCTATGTCCCACTGGTAAACATTACTATATCACCAAACTGATGATCCTGTCCATCCTCAGGACTACATCAAGATTATTACAACAGGACAAAATGACCAAGGGCCACTTACAACAGATACAGAAGGGAATGATACACAGAGAAGGAAGCAGTAGTCCCACTCCCCAACACATAAACCAAAGGGCAGAAAAATGTGTATTTCAACCCCATCTTTAAAAAAATAATATGAAACTACCCGCTTATTTCCAAATTACCCAATATGTTTCATCTTATGCCTGCTTCAGGGGTACTTATAAAAACATATAGAACATTTTCATACATGTATATCAATAAGAATATACAGCATGGCCCTCATTCTATAACGTGGGTTGCGGGGCTGTTCGTCCCACTGGATGTTCAGCCCTGCAATCTGCCTAAGCCCTATTCCCCCACCGGCTCTCCCTATATGTTCTGTGCTTCAGGACAGGGAGAGCTGGTGGGAGTGGGCGGGATCTTGGGCAGAGCAGTGGCGAGCCACCCAGCAGCATGTACAGGGCCGATTCAGGTCACAGCCCTGTATGTGCTGCCGGGCCTGCTGGGCTATACTGCTTATACAACCTCAGAGGTGGTATAAGCAGGTTTTTTGGGCAAATCGGGGCATGGCAGCCACCGCTGGGGCTGGGTGCGCGAGGGCCCCTGCCTCCTGATCCAGGCTGCAGGAGGCCAGCCGTAGGTTGGGCGGCAGCAATCTTGGGGTCCGGAGCCGCTGCAGTCTGGGGCGCCTGCAGGGAGGATGTCCCCACAGGCTGGAGGGGCATGACGGACCATCCTTGGGCTCGATTCTAGCTCCCACTGGAATGTTTTGCTCCCATGGACCAGAATCGGGTCCTAACAGCCCCATCTTCAGCGGAGACATCCGGATGGCCCAGATGTCCTGCTTCCAGAATTGGGCTCTAAATGTCTCAACTAAATAACAACATTGGTGCTTGAGTGATTGGAGATATCAATATGCAGAAACTTTACACTTTCTCAAAGAGACCCTAAGCCCAAAGGACCATAACAAAATTAGTTAGCAAAACCTGTATACCAAACCCGGGGCACTCTTCCACACTCACACAAATTGCTGCCAAATGGTTGTAAAAAAATGTTTCTCCTGCCACTTACAGCAGACCATGCTGCACTCTAGTATACAGGTTTTGTTATCTGATTTTCATAAAGGATTTTTAGGCTTAGGGTCACTTCTCAAAGTGCAAAATCTCTCAATAGCGGGATCTCTTCCCCACGAATCATTCGTGCATTGGTATTGTTAGATGAGACATCACTGTACCCCTGAAGCAGGCATATGCCAAAACATGTTGGGTAATTGAAATTTGTTTGGAAATAAGTGGATAATTGCATATTACATGTCTAAACAAGTGTTTTTGAAATTAAATTGTTTACATCCTTTCATTTATTATGCGGTGAGCCATTTGATGAAAGTGTTGCATGAAAAGTCTTCAGCTATGCTGGGAATGAAAACCTAAAAAAAGTAAGTTGCTGGCCTGAGTTCTTGTAGAGTCTCTGATTTTGACAATAGATAAGGTATACTGGAATCAGAAATGACTTTCTAGTGTTTTCTAAGTAGAAGCTCAGGCCAGATTTTCAACACTTATTTCCTTTTTCCTTTCTTCTAATAATCCATTAGTCAGAAATATAAAGTCACTGTGCCCCATTTACTCTTCTGTAGGTCCTGGGTTCATTTCACGTCACAGATGCAGGAGGGTTCATAATAAGACAAGCAAACAGGTGTGGCTTGGAGAAAGGTTTTTATGTAAAAATAGGCTTAATACATAGGTATTGAACAGAGGTATATAGTGATTGTTACAGAGCTGTTTCAGTGTGCATCACTGAATCTGTGTGTGTGCATGTGTGAAGTGTGAGAGAGATAGAGGCCAGAACCTGTGGGTCAGGGCCGCATGGTAGGCCAGAACATGTGGGTAGAGAGAGAGAGAGGGGGAGGGGTGAAGGGAGTTGAGTATCAGAGCCTCATGGTAGTGTCCAAACCTGTCTGATGAAGGAGGGAGAGAGAGAGAGACAGGAAGTGTGTCTGTCCTTTATAGTGCCTCTCCAGCAGTTCCCCTTGAGGTCTGCTATTGTCTTTGGCCACTCCCTTTAAGGTCTGCTATTCTTGATTTAGCAAGGAGGGGCTGCAGCCAGGTCCTAGAGACTGACGTCACCCAGGGGTCAGAGTTTAGACTGAATTAAACAGAGTCCATAGCTGCATGAAATGTATGCTGACAGATGGCAGGAGCAATAAGCTTGTATTATATATTCAAACATCCCTACTGCTATGCTATGCCATAAAAAATGATGATAAGCATAGACAAAAAGTGGGAGGAGGATCTCTGTCGTGTTACCTGTGATGAGGAGAGCTCTGCTGAGCCCATGGAAATAGAGGAAAATTGTAAATATACATTTAAGGAGAGAGACAGACAGGGAATTCACAGCTTTCAGAGTGCAGGAAGAAAGGAAGAAAACACGCAGTCACTGAAGTCAGGCCACACCCAAGCTCTGCTAACCTAAGTGCAGGCTTGGGGAGTAATGAAAAACACCTGAGTAGGAAGCAGTGTACGCTAGTTAAGAAACAGCCTTATAAACCCAGGGGAGGAAAAGGAAAGGAGCCAGCACCGGGGAGCAGAAAGGAGATCACCAGGGAGGAGAACGGTGAAGATTTTGGTGAGGAGCTCAGCAGTGAAAGTAGCAGCCATAAAGAAAGCCAAGCTTACAGGAGGAGGGCTGTTAGTCCTGAAGCCAGCCAAGGTGTGGCTAGGAGAATTGCTGACGAGGGTCAGGCTGCAGTTCAAACGGTACATGGACCAGCTCAAAGAGTTCAGGCTGCCAAAAGGTGGGTGGACAAACTCACAGCTAGAAGTGACCAGAACCCAGCTTGTTGGAAAGAACCAGGGCTGAACAAGTTAGAAGAACTGAGGCAGTTGATCCAGAGAAGTAATCCTCACATTCCAGGTACAAACGTTCCTTATTGTGGAGAGCACCTGTGGAGAGAAGTCCAGGAGCTCTTACAGAGCATTAAGCCAGAAACAGTTCCTGAAAACTCAGAGTCAGACGTACATGCTGTAGAGCAGGAAGAGATGCAGGTAGACTGTCCTGAGCAAGATTCTATAACTGAGGAATTAGCAATGGACTGTTCATTGTGCCAGAAGGCAGATTGAAAGCTTTCTGATAAAAAGTCTTTAACCAAGAAAGCACTGAAGAAACAGGGTGAGTTAACCTATCTGGATTAATGCTAGGAACCGCTTCTAATTAGAGAGGATACTTGCATAATTTGTATTTGAATAACTAAAGAAGCAGAAGACAAAAAAATGGACATTTTGCTTTGCTTGAAGGAAGAAGCTATGTTTTGTTTGCTGAACATTTGATGAAAACAGCTACACATGTTAAAAGGCTTATGAAGCAGCTGCAGTTCTAGTTTGTGTATAATTTCCTGATGTTATTGCTTGGAGAAGAATCCTAACGTTTGTGTTGAGCCTTAGTGCTTTTGGGGAAGATAAATAAATTTCTTGTTTGCCTTTAAAAAAAACATTGGTTTCACACTATTGTCTTTAAATAAGGAGAAACAACTACAAGTCCAAGCTGTGGACAAGAATAGTATAATTCTTTATTTAAGGACTAACATTGGCAGCCCTGCGCCTTTAGGCCTTTGGCCCAGGCTAGGGTGACGACATACCTCACTTCTGAACCCCCTTTCCCCGGCTGTGTAACGAGTGCTGATAATACATCAACTTATTCCTTCAGGAAGCTGGCATACTATGATAATGGTAGTGTTCTTGTTGCTATTGTGTCACTTTTTTAGTTGCATATTAAAGATTAAGAAATCTTAAGTAAGGCAAAGATCCCTCCTAGATGAGCTTGGTAATATAGATATTTAACTTTTCATGAAAACTTATATTTATGTCAGGAATGATGATGATATCTCAAGGGAGAATAGTTCCCCTGCTAGGCTGTATTTGAAACACCAGACAAATATAATGTAGTAATTAGAATAAAGAAATCCTGCATTCATTTCTCTTTTCTTGTGGATTATGTTGGCTTTGCTTTTGGATTTAGACTCTGACGAACTCTTCTTTAAAAGGGATATGTTGTTGATTAAAATAGTTAGGTGTTCATCTACAAACTCAGTCAAGATCAGTGATATTTAGCAGTAAATTTTCACAGGGATCTAGACACCTAACTGTGTACAAAGCTAATGACTAGATCCCTCAAGCTAAAATGTTTCTGCCACAGAGTAGTTAAATCTAGCCACCTGGTTTGGCTAAGTGACTTGATTTAGCTGCTCAAATTTCAGGCAGTCTGGAAGGTATGGTCAACTCAAGGTGGCAAACCTAACCAACTAGTGCTAATTTTCAGTACTGAAAGTGTGCTTTAACCTAGTCAGCTAAAGCATAGCTGGATGAACTCAGTACTCGAGCCATTTTGGAAATCTAGGGCCTAATATTCAAAGGCGTTTACATGGTTTGTGATATTCATCTGCTGCCCGGTTATCCCTCGGCGGCAAAAGTTAGACACATTAAAGACTGTCCAAACTTTTGCTGCTGAAGCGAACTGGGCAGTAGCTGAAGATCACCGCTGCCTAGTTAGCTTCCTGCTTTGGTGGCTGACCCAAATATTCACTGTCGGTGGCCAGATGTGTCCCTGGCATTGAATATCTGGGTTTAGTGCTCAGCTGTTATAATCGCGCTAGCCACGCAATATGTGTGAGGACATAGATGCCTGCTAGAAGAGGCTTAGGGAGGTAAGTCTTCCCAAAACCTAGGCTGGCAGGAATGAGCAGGAGCTAGGTTATGCAGCATTGACAGGTCAGGTAGAGAACAGGACAGGTACTAGGACAATGAGCAAAGCAGGAAGCTGCTGTTCATTTGCCATCTTTTGCGTTTGGTCCTGACCAATAGAATGAGCTAATCAGCAGTCAGAGGTGGAGAAACACGTCTTCCTCCAACTCCTATAGTGACCATGGAGGATGGCGCAGAGAGAAGAATTCAAGAGCGTGCTTAGAGAGAGCAGTAAGGGGAGAGAACAGGTGAGAAAGGATCGGGGCATACAGAAAAGAAAGCAGATTTATGAGTGTGAAAGCTCCCTGAGGAGCTAGTAAAAGATGAAAGAAAATTTGTGCAGCCTAGGGCCCCATCATTACTCTATTTCAGTCTCCCCATAAAGTGAGTCAAGGAGAGAGTGGGTCTGTGAAGGGAAGCAATAGAAATAAGAAGGTAGGAGAGCCCTTGTTCATCCCTGGAACTGAACTATGAGCAATACATCTACTTTTTAGCTCTGCCGAGTACTTACAACCTGGATTGGCCACTACCGGAGATGGGATGCTGGGCTCAATGGACCTTGGTCTGACTCAGCATGGCTTTTCTTATGTTCTTAGTTTTTAAGAGAGGGTTTAGGATGCATATGGACATAGTTGGGGCCAGAGGGTGAATAGAAAGGAGATGTACCAGGGCTGTTGGATAGAAAAGAAGGGAAGAGTCAAGAGTATGGCGGAAAAGGACTAGGTGAGAAAGTTTAGGCTGAATCACAAAGGGGAAGGAGAGGGAGAAGGCAATGAGAGGCAGGAGTAGGAAGAGTCTCCCCTTGGAATTGCATTGTAAGTCAAATACTATAAGATTTAGGAGGAAACTAAAACCTATCTTTTCAGATATGGATAGCATCTGATATAGATGACATCAAGGTCACAATAATGATCCCTTCAACAGAATAGAGCAAGTAGTCTGTTTATGTTTATTATTGTTTATTATGCATTATCTATGGGTTTTAATTTATGTTGTGGGTATGTTTTTATTGTTTATAATTGTCTCTTTCTCCCCACCCATCAACCTATGCAGCCTTGTATCTTTTCTCTCTTTCTGTTCCCCCATCTACCCTTTTAGTCTGGTGTCATATCTCTCTCCTCCCCCCCCCCCCCCATCATGTAGCCATATATCTCCCCCTCTAACCTACCTTTGTAATCTAGCATTCCCTTGTCCTCTAACCCCTCCCCCCCCCCCTGCTCCCAGCAGTGCAGTATCTTCCCTCTCAACCCTTCTCTGAGCCGGCACAACCAGCGGTAGAAACAGTAAGCACGACCGCATTGGCCCTGGCAATTCTTGTTCAGTGAAGATTCAGCTGTGCTCCTTCCTCTCAGCTGCCACAGCAAGTGGTACTTAAGTGATTTCACTTCTGTGTGCGCAGAACACACCTGGAACTGAAATTGTAAGAGCTCAGGGTGCTAGGATGTGGAGAAGGAGCCTGGCTGAATCTACGTTAAACATGATTTGCTGGGGTCAGTGCTGTTGCATCTCCTGCACTTGCCACTGCCAGCGCCGGCTCCACAACATCTTTCACGTATGTTGGCCACGTCGCCTACTTCTTCATGTGCCGGCTCCATGACATACCTCCAGGGTGTTTGCGACACATTAATGTGTCACTACACAATGGTTGAGAACCACTGCTCTAAAGAGTAATGGTATGATTACATCAAGCATCCAAGAAAGCAATAGGGTAACTTGCATAGAGTGGCAGTTACAATCCTAAACAGCCATGGTACAACTGTATTGAACTTCCAAGAAAGCTGGCATGACTAACATGGAGGGACCATATTTGAAAAACAAATTTCAGTAAGTATGGGAAGCCCCAATTTATTTTTATTATTTTTAACAACAGCATCACTAACACTGAAAGTTGTGGGGAATATTATAATATATGGTAGTAAGACATAGAAAGAGGCCTAGAGGTTTTGTTAAGTATTAGCTTTGTAAAAAGCAAAGGTAGAGATGGTAAGGACTAAAGTGACCTATTAGCAGAGGTGGTAGAGGCCACAACTGTAGCAGACTTTGAGCATAATTGGGACAGAAATGGAGGGCAGTGGTAAGAAAAGGGTTCAGAGGTCGGGGAGATATGGGTAGAGTTGGTGTTGGGTTGCATATGAGAATTTATAAGCTTATCAACCCGAAGTGGACAAATCTCAACTGGGCAGACCAAAAGGACCATTGATTGTATTCCTATAGAGATAATGAGTTTGTGAATGGGATGAGAGAGGAGAGAAGTGGGGCTGTGAGGCTCTAATGAAAGAGGGCTAATAGGAGGCTGGATAGGGGGTAAGAAATAAAAGAAGGGGCTGGTGACGGGGAGAAGGTAGGGCTGGTGAGGGGATGAGGCAAAGGAAAGTAGATGACAACTGGTGAAGAGGTGATTAAAGAGAGCAGAAATGGCATTCTAGGGGTGGGTGAAAAAAAGAGGGGAAATAGAATGCTGGGCATGGAGAGAGAAAGGGAGGAACGGGAGTGCTAGAGAGGGAGCAAGAGTGGAAAATAGCAAGTTCTGAAGTAGGGAAGTGAAAGGAGAGAGGCAGATGGTGAGTGGGGATGGGTGAGATCTACCTACAAGCGCATATAGAAGAGCAAAGAAAGAAATGGAGAAAACTGTTGAAAGGGAAAGATCAATGTCAAAGACGTGAGAAAGTGAAGAAGCTGCAAGAAGAAGCAGAAAATAGAAAGGAGATCCTGAAAAGAGAAGACAAACAACAGGAAAGCAGGAAAAAGACTTGGACCAATTTGACAAGAAATATAAAATCTATGGATAACAAAGATAGGAAAAGCATTTTGTTTTTAATTTGGTGATGGAATATGTCAACTGTAAGAATGTATGTCTCCAATATCGTTATATTTTGCACACTACAAGAGGAAATGCATTTTGTTTCTATTTCTCAAGTGTTGTACTGAAAGTAGAGTCTTATTTCTTGAGATTTCAGGTCAGTTTTTCTCTAATGATCATGTTTACCAAGCCGCCTTAGGCTTTTGCAGCTAACGCAGCATGTTAGTGCAAAAAGCACCATGATAGCTGCGACAGCCACACATTATCTGTCAGGGGCATGCACTGCATTTCCCCAGCGGATAACGTAGTGAAAAAGTAGAGAATTTGGCTTGGCAGTATTGTGGGTGCAGTTAATACCACCCAGTGAGGTGGTGTTAGCTGCACCCGCCATGTCTGCAAAACATGCGGTTACTGCACACTGCCGACACTTGCAGTAACCACACATTACAGACATACCCACTATCCACCCACACTCCACCCATTCATGCAACTAATGCATGGTCTGCAGAGAGTGCAGGAAATCCCTGTGCTATCTGCATTTGGCCCACTTTAGCTGTTATAGTTGCGCACATTTCCCACATTATCGCCATGTTAACAGCTAAAGTGGCGTGGAGCCTAATTCACAAAGGGGCACGTCCAAGCCGTCCAGATGTCCCCAAGCAAGATAGGCCTGACAGCGGGAACAAAACGTTCCTGTGGTACACAGAATCGGGCGCGAGGTTGGCCCGGCATGCCCCTGCCTGCCTGCGGGGACATCCTCCCCACAGGCACCCCTGGCTCACACAGCTTGGAACCCCCGTCTTCCCCGCCACTTGACCATGGCTGGCCAGACGGGGCCTGGATCAGATGGCAGGCACTCCCCACATCCAGCCCCAGGATGGTATCCCCAGGTCCGATTGCCCTTCCAATGCTGATTATGCCACAAGCACGTCCCCTCCGACCCCGCACTGCCCAGATCCTGCCCCCCCCCCCCCCCCCCCCCCCCCCCCCCGCCGGCTCTCCCCATCCTGCAGCTCTAGCCGTGTGGAAAGAGCAGGAGGAGGAATAAGTCTGGATGGCTTGTGGGGCCGCGACTCAGAATCGGGCCCTTAGTAAACATGTCCCTAATTGTATCCACTTATGCTGTATTCAGTGACAGTCTATCTGTGTTATTTGTGTATGATCAAGGAGAGGTGTGTAAGGTGTGTATAGTTTTTGTGTGTAACTGTCTGACTTACTTTGTTCTTCCAGTAGGAGGTATATTAGTGTTATAGGGCCCAATATAGTATTTAGCTGTTGCCTTTTTACAGTCAGAGTTGTTGCTGTTTGAGTCATTCTGTGCTGACACAATGTGATTTCTGTAACTTATTTATTTTATGATTAGCATTATGTGTTAATAATCCTTCTTTGCACATATTATATGAAGAATGTGCGGTATGTAAGAAAGAATGATAAAAGTGCAAACATAAAGTAGGAAACAGTGAGGAGATGGGGGTGCAGGGGTGGAAATTGGTTTGTTGCCCCTCCCCCTCCAAAAAAAAAAAAAAAGTGTTCCCGCTGCCCTTGCTAAGCATTGTTTGGAGAAACCCTATACAGCTGGTCATTTTACTTACGCCTTCTATGGTAGAGACCTGCATGTTAGTTTTGGTGGGGGAAAGGTCACCAGGGTCATATAGCTGAGAGCAAGTGCAAGAGATTAAAGGTTACATTACAAATTCTGTTCCTGTGACATCGTGTTGCCATTTGGATGAAGAATTAAATCCTGCATGGCAACCATGAGCAGGTGATGGAGGAATACTTACAGATGGGTGAAGTATGCCAAGCGGGTTTCCACAAAGAACACATGTGCATCAATAGCACATAGTGACAAGAAACTCTCGTGTACAGTCTACTTTAGCCTTGCAGAAAACGAGGGATTTTTATTAAACAGATAAATATTTCATGGAGTGCTTATTAATTTATTTATGTTATTTAGCTATTAGGGCAGAAAGCATATGTAATGAATGCAGGGAACTGTTATAAGAATCATTAAGTGGATTTTAAAAAAATATATTTAATTTCTACATGCTTAGAATGTCCAAAGATGCATGAGGGGATGGGTTTCATGCTCATCTAGATATACAAAGAACGATTTATAAACTGCATGTGTCCATATGTATATCTATAGATACTATTCTATATTGTGTGTATGGATTTTTGTGTGAACCCAAATGTTACCACTACAAATTGCACAGAGACATCCTATGACTTCAGAATAAAAGCTTTCAGTCTAATAATTACTGCGCTTACAGTTAAAGACCATTGATCTGTAGCCTGCATCGCATGATCAGGACAGAAACAACCGCCCCAGCCAACTTATTCCACAGTAAGAAATGTTTTATTTCTCCGCTCGGCTAACACCTTCTGCATAATAATTACCATAGAATATGCTACATCCACACAAACGCAATCCTATGCAGTAGCAACCTTGTTTTGCCCCCTTTAATTACACACCAGCAAGAGGGCCCAGATGAAGGAGGCAACTGCAGCCTAATGCAGGGATAGCTGACATCAACTTCCGTTAGGCAGCTACTTCAGATCGAACCTTTCGATTGTAACCGAAACAATTTGCATACTGATTCCCTTTCGTTGCCTTCCAGATCTATAACAAGCCAGCCAGCTATTCAAATGCAAGTAGCATCCCTAAATGCAACTGACCAAAAAAAGAGCTGCCCACGAGCAGAGCACGAGAAAACCCAGATTTCTTTTCTTTTCTTTTTTTTTTATGCTAAAAGATGTAGCTGGAAGCTGTTTATTTATGACTGGAAATGTAAGATAGAGAAATTGATCCTTGCCTGGACCTAAGGATGGAGAAAAGGGCGCCGAGATCTTTTGACCTAAACCACAAACTGAGACTGTTTGGAAATGGATGCTACCCAAACCTTGCAATCACCAACCCAGCAGCTACGGCAGATCTAGGAAATGAACGAAATGCTTTCTCTTTTCTCGGACTGTGGAAAGCATGCCGAGCTGATGAAGAAGGTCTTAATCTGTTTTGGGTTTTTTGCATTTTTTTTGTTAATCAGACCAATAAAAGGTTTCTTCATCCTGTCTTTTTAACGGGACAAGTGTGACTTCCACCTTTCGACTTCTCGTTCTCATTTGAAATTATGCAGATAGCTTTATCCTGGGGGGCAAACTAGGATGCGAACCTGCCTCGGACGTCAAAGAGGCAACTTGCCCTGAAATCTGCTAATGTGCCGCGGATCACGGGGGTAAGCATATCTTAAGTGCAGCATGGAAGGGAAAAAAAGAGACTTTCAAAAAGCTGAAGGCTACGGGGATCAGAAAGGATAGTAAAAGAATAGCGGTGACATTTGGCACCCTGCTGAGTTTAGTGGACATGCAAACAAGGTTTAAAGCTCTGCAGAGGTCAGCAGCGGCGTCACGAGCTCTGCTGGTCTCTGAGACATCGCAGAGGATTCCAGGCTCGGCACTGGACCTCCCCACCTCTTCTGTCTCTCTCGCCTTGCTGATCTGAATGATCAAGGTGTACTGTACAATAGTGTGGACTTACTGCATGTATCTATTCTGCTCTTTTGAGTGTGAAGCAGCCGACAAAGAAGTCTGCCACAGCTAAAAGACATGCCTTCGGACTTTAAGTGCAATAAAGGCGTGCGTGTAGGTGTGCGTGTGTGTAAGTGAATGTCTGTGTGTGTTTCGTATCTTTGTTTCTTGCCAGCCACCCTACTATACAGTATTTAAGAGGTACGATTACCTCTGATTATCATCTCGGGCTATTTTGTATTCATTGTTATTTTAAAAACAAAATTTGCTGAGGATCACGAAAATCCTCCTCCTGGTTAAAACAAAAATAAGAAAGAAAGGTTAATAACCTCACGTTTTAATATTTTGGGGCTTTTTTTTCTGTTCGCTATTTTGTTTTGTATGAATATTTAAAGCAAAACCATTGGGTATTTGCTATTGTTCGCGTGACCTTAATGAAGCAGGTGGACAATGTGAATGTTTGGAAATCACCGCGAGTCCTTTGACCTCATATGGAACAACATTTTTCAGTAAACAAGACAAAATGTATACTAAATCTTAAAAGATATTTGAGCCTATATTTCTAATGTAAAACTGCACATTTTATTTATGTCAAATTGCACAAACGTATAATTCTCCCTTAATCTACTGTATATAAATAACTGCGTATAGCAGTGTTCCGAAAACACTTTCACGTGAATGTGAAATGAAGATTGTTAGGCATAGCTTCAGTGTTCTCTTTTTTTGTGTGTAATCTCCTACTAGGAACCTTACTGTCCATCTAAATACTCTAAATGGTTTTTTTTAATGTTTACGTTTTTCTCAAAGATCACAGCCGTGTAAATTATTTATTATTTCATGCATATCTGCTTATTCTGTTTAACCGAAATCAACTAAGTCGCTACCTTGGGCATGCATTCCTGAACACTGTTATCCAACGTTCATACCACGTCCTACTCCTTGATGGACAGAATTTGAGGGGGGGGGGGGCCTAGAAAGGGATACAAACGTCGGAGTTTTGGTTGGGTTTGAAAATATCTTGATAGTTCATACATATCCGCCTGCCTCCTTGCCAACTCAAAATACACGTAAAGGGGGTGGAATTGTTATAGGTTCTTCTGCAATCGTCCATTTTGTTCGTTTGGCATAGAAACTAATATTGGCAACCTTAAGTCAAGGTATGGAAAATAAGGCTTCTGACTGTAATACTCCCATCTAAACTAGCAATAGCACAGCTATCGCATCTAATTTGGCAACAAAGTATAATTCAAAAATCCTGGATTCGCATAAGTGTGAAAGCACTTTGGCAGCAATTTAGAAACCATACACCTCTAGGAACATACGTTCTCTGAAATTTGGTTTCATCTTCCTTGCCGAATTTTGAGGTAAACTATATATAGCGGAAGTGACGTGCCCTTGTATGAAGCTTACAAACAAATCGCCAAAGGTCACGATCAACCAATCAGGAAAAAATCGAAAATACTTATTTTTTTAAGTAGTATGCAACGGCTCTGCTCTTCAGTACCAGTTAAACCGTTTTAAAATAGTCATTCAGATAACCATCATGAATGCATCTCATGTAACCTTTCAACACAGGTGCAGCTAGATAGATATCCCTTGCCTTTCCAAATGAATTTTTATATACGTGCCGAAATAGGTTACGTGCCCCGAGCTTTAAAAATAAAAAATACCGTGACTTCACAGTAAAAAACAGTGTGAGAATTTATGATGAGGTTTGACAAAGTAATCGATAGCGTAGCTGCAGAGCTGAATGTATGCCTTGCTCAGTGGTCTTAAAGCAAGCTCAGTCTATGGTGAAAGCAGGCAGGATGTCAGAAAACCAGCCTCTGTTTGCTCTAGTGCAAAAATGATTCTGAATATGCAATTGGCTCCTACTGACGAGACTGCCGAACTAAATCACATTTTAAGGTTCTTAATTGTGTGCATGGAATTAACAGTGCCCAGAGCCTCAGTTCCTTTACCACTACTTAGCACTGATAGGCCACTAGCGAAAAAAAAATACGTAAGCAGTGGGAGGAAAATGACATATTTCAAACAAATGGATTTGTATGGTATCTGAGAATCATCAAACAATTGAGAAAATAAGATAGCAAACGATAAAAACTGGAGTCATTTGAAATAGTTGTGCTACTTTAATGTAAATAAAAAATGTTGCTATATGTTTCTATTATTTGTTGAGAGTTTTTCACTTGAAAAATGAAGGGAAGAAGGCAGCTGGTAATCCATGTAGAGGCATCAAGTGTACACGCCTACGCATACATTTGGGAATGTATGTACTCTGTATGTGATGAACAAGTACGTCTATCAATACAAAATAATCAGACTGAACATACAAATAGCTTTATTGAGAGGTGAGGTCATTGAACATAAGATTTGTGTCGTTGTCTAATCAATGGATTGATCGTCTTATAAAGGCCTTTGTATACCATCCTTGCTGCAGTTTCCTTGAATCCAGTCCTAAAAAGAAACAATTTTTCCAGATCATTCGAAAACTATATCTACATGTTACCCATTTTTCTACCAGTGCTTTTGCATAGGCCGCCGTTAAAAAAAAACCCTAAACTCTTGGCTATTTAATGCAACAGCTAAATGCAGACTAAGCTTAGGGGAGTAATTAGGTATAAGGAAGGGATTGTTGTCTAACAACCTAAATTAAGGTAGACATGCGTGTACAGCTTTACTGATTAGCATAACCCGATGTCTACATTCAACATCTGTACAGTCAAAGCAGGTAGCTTACAAAGATGGGAACAATTGTGCACTTGAAAATGGATTTTAATGTTATTTTCCTAAATTATATTGCTATTTTCTTAGTTAAGCAAATAATTCAAAGTACAATTAGTTAGAATAATAGGCAAGTATGTCCATACTGTAGATGTTAATATAAAAGGAAGGAAAATTGTCTAATATATAATATTCTTTGTTTTGCCTAATGACCTGGATAACCAAGAATGGGTGAGCCATTATTTAACGGCGTGAATAGGTAATAGATAAAATAGTTTTAGCGTCGACTCTTGGGTGAAAGTGTGATATCGGCCCTGTGTTCTCTCTCTGCTTTTGTCTCATTTTCTCTCCGATTCTTTCCTCTATAAAACATCAGTTACCGAAGGATCTATGCAGGTGTTACTCAGGAAAACATTTTTTTTTACTTATTCGAAGTTATTAATTACATATCAGAACGACCGTGGAAATTCAAAAATAAGAAACATGTATGTACAGAATTTTAATATATGTGACATTATTATACTTCTGATGATTCAGAACCCATGCATATTACTAGCTACACGTACTCCTTTTAAAAAGTTTGGTTTCCTGATTTCTCTTTTATGTAGTGTTGTTTTCCAAGGTTTCTTTGCCCTTTTGGGAGTTGTATAATGGTTTCTGCTACAGGTGAAAAACTACACCAGCTTTTTTAAAAACTAGCATGTGCCTATGCTAAAGTTCAAATATTTTCTTACAAAGAAAATAATTGTAGTAAAGTTTGCTAAAGTAAGATTAATTATTTCCACCAATTAGTAGTGAATGTTTTGTACTGTACTACATATCTAGGTCACCCATCAAATAACTTGAAGACTTAAAACATACTAAGTTCAGAGCTTTATAATGGTTGAAAGGTTTGAAACCTTAAGTTGGTCAACATATGGAAAAAAAATCCAAAGTAGAGTATTAAACTAAACCAATCTCCAATTTATCCATTCAGGGTTCTTGTTTTTTTTTCTCCCACTGTTATGAAATCTGACCGTAAGTACTGGACGGTTCGAGAATGTCTTCAAGTTTCTTTGGCAATATGAAAGCAAAATGCTATTTAAATTAAACTCTTTGTAACTTAGCAAGTTTATGGCTTTCAGTGTAGAAAAAGCATTCAGTTTGATAGTTTTGTCTTCGGATTTAAATGTTAATGCATTTTAAAATAAAATTTGTATAAGTTCTGCAATGATCATAGCGATTTAATCACGCTACTCTTTGGATTAATTTGTTTATTTGATTTCTACTCTCCTGGAAGATGGGAGTAAATTAATATCTTTTATCCAAATGTATATACATATTCATTGTATGCCGTGTTCGTTTTTATTTTATTGTTTTCACTAATTGTAAATATTCAATCTATCTCTGTTTTTATTACGATTTGACTAAATGGGGTATTAACCACTGCTAACCGTTTGCACTGCTTCCCAAACTACCTCGACGTGGATTTTCAGAAATAAAGTTGACTTTTTAAAAGTGCTTTTCCAGCAATGTTTGCAATAAAGAAGCAAAGATACAGACATCAGCACGAATTAACGGTGTGTGAAAAAAATTAATTCCATCTTATTCTTTTGGGGCACAACCCGAATTCGTAGAGACATATAACTTGAAAGTATCGGAGGGTTCAGTGTAATATATAAAGATTTAATATAGTATTGGGAGGAGACGGGGAAGACACAACCTACTGATAATGAGCTCAACTTAAGAATTAACTTTTTGTTTAAGCGTTAAGCCCTTCTTATCATTGTTTTCGGTCTTTCTCTAATCAATCCTACACATCCTTGCTCGAAAGGTAAATTTTATTTGAGTTTCCAGGCAGCATTGCTAGAATCAGCAAGTCCGTATCAGCATTCCTTCAGTGCTTTAGCAAAGGTCATTAGTTATTCCTGATGTGCCAAATTATTGCTTTAAATGTAATGTCTACATATTTGCCAAGTTAATGAGTGTACCTACTACTGGTATTAGCAGTTCACTGAAACACGAAGTGACTTAGGTTATATGAATTGCCCTCTAGATCTTGGGGGGGGGGGGGAGTTTGTAGCATATAAGAAACATGGGCGACTGAGACAGACTAAAAACGTGTAATTAAGCTTCCAAAAATACATATACGTTTGGCAAAAAAAATAAAAAATAAATAAAAGTTAAACTGATTGTACGTATAGAAAGTGAAACAAAAAAAAGCTATATATTGATGACGAGCAGGCAAAGAGACAAAATGTGGATGTGATAAACACCATTAACAAGTGGGTCGATTTTTGTTGAGTGAATAATCCGCCAGAAAGGACAGCTTTTTATAAAGTAGCTTAGGCAGTTCTGTATCAAAGTCATGCAGTACCTTCAGCCACTTGACTCAACAGTCCACCGGTTCAAGGCCAGTCAGCGCCCTTCTGCTTGATGACTAGTCTTCAGAAAGGCATATCTGTCTTCAACCAGGGTCTCTAGACTGCAGCTTTTAGGAATTTGATGCACCTTATATCCTGAGTTTGACCACGAAGCTTCACTGTTTTTGATGACCGGAATTCATTTCCTACCCGGAGCTGTGAACGTTTGTTTTGTGATGTGTCTATTCCTGACCTGTCCAAAAAGCAAAACCTGGGTTTTGAAATTCGAGCCCAAATTTCCCACATAATACTAATTTGGATTGTTTGTTTACATTAGATTTGGTTACAATGGCTGTTTTATATTTTTTGTATATTTTATTGCATTTGAATTGAGGTTTTGATGTTACTATTATACAAGGTTTTGTGTTGTTTTTTTTTTAATGTGTCACTTACACTATTTATATTGTTATCTGTCTTGAGTTCAAGATGATTGTGTAAAAGTGAGTTATAAATTTTAATTTAATCTAAATTAATTAAATATACTAAAATGAACCGGTTTCCCAATTAATATACAGTGCCAGATTGATCTTAAAGGAAATTATAGAGACCTAATAAAAATATTTAAAGCAAGTATTTAATTGTCAGAGTTTCAATGCATAGTCACAAACTTACCTTTATTCTCCCAAAAACTAGGAAAATGTTTTTATCTGGATATTTTGCAAATCACTTTTCAAGTGTATTTTTTCTCTTTTACCCCCATCGAATTAAACTTGCATTTAATGGTCGGCACTGGTTGCTTAGTGCTGATCTTCCAGTCCTAGTAGTATGGTTGTAGTTCTGAAACGTATTTGAGGATCAATTACGACAAATTAAACTTTAAAAAGTTTCACTTATAGCATGTTCAGTCTCCATAGGACTAAAATGTTTTATAATAATGCGATCTCATGTTAGTGGAGAGTTGAAGACGGGGCTGCAAATTTCATATAAGTGAAGTTATCTCAGAGGTAAATTGGCTACTGTAATATTTATTTTCCTTTTACTCTGCATCTCCTGAAACCATGTCCCTCTCAGTTTTATTGCAGGGTTTTATCAGCTAAAAAGTTTATAAGCTGATTTAGTTTTTGTTTTCCTTTTTCCATCATTAACATCATTAATATAGGCTATCAATAACCCTGTCGTTTGGAGCATAGCTTCATAGTATTGATCCATACAGCTATTCATCTCTGCCATGCAAGACATGGAATAATTTTCGCATTACAGTAGCCTGAATTTGCTTTTAATTCATATTTAAAGCTGCAACTGGCTCTGCGGAGCTCTCTGCGAAAGACTGGAGGCGCCTAATTAATAATAAGTTAGAAACGAAGGAAGGCATCAGCGGATAAATAATTAATACAGACATCTATGTCTCTTTGAATATTGCTACTTTAAAAATTTAGAGTTACCAAGGCAATACTATAAGTCTGCAATTTATATTGTGGAGGATGATTTAAGAAAGCTATTTTTTTCCTGAAATACAATGTTAAATTATTTAAAGTGTTTTGCATGCCTCCATAAGTTCCTTCATTATAAAACATTGTGGTTTTGTGTGTGGAAGGCACCAATAGCCCGACAACTCAGAAAAACAAGTCCACCAGCATTTGAATTTGAAAATAGCTGTATAAGCAAAAAATCCAGATTAATCTCGTCCTACAATGTTTTGGGGGATAATCCTAAAGCATTTCAAAAGAACTGATTCTCTTAAATCTTCCCTTTCTCTTTCTTGTGATGTTCATTACTCTTGTTGTAAATTTGGATTTCTGTTCCTAGGACTCTCTTTCTCCGTCTGGTGTTCTGTTGTCAGATCCCGAGCGATGAGGATTTTAAATGTGAACAGGAGACTAGAGAACTTCTGGAGCAACCACAGCAGAACTAATAACACAACTTCATTTATGGAAACGATTTCAAATAAATACATCTTGATTTCAGCGTTTCCTCTAGTCAAATAAATGCCTTAAAGCTTGAAGTGGATGAAGTTACGGAAGTGCCTAAGGACACATTAAAAAGCTCTGTATATGACTAAAGAGTGTGATCCGAAGTGTTAATAATGACTAGATAAACTGATTTGAGTACTATACTTCCTCTTAATCTGTAAATAATACCCATTTCGAAGAGATACAGTTACGATCTATAGCAAATAGCTTAGAGGATGGTTCCTACATATTAATAAACATCCCAGGTCACTTATTCAGAATAGTTTATACATACCAATTAACTCTGCGGGGAGGGGGGGAGCTTTGCCATACATCTTTTCTTTCACTTGTTGATTTTTATTACATCTCTTCCCTATGTTACTAAACACACAGTGTTTGCTACTGAATGGACTCCCAAAATGCAGGCAAACCGGGGTTTCCAACGCGCCTGACGACTGCTTGAGCGACTCTCAACAAAAAGCTAATTTCCCTCTTTGCAAAGGAGGGAGACACACGCTTGAATGAAAAATATCGATCACTATGAGAATATGAACAGATGTACCTTTTGCTGAAAATCTACCAAGTTCTACTTTTGTTTTCATTTTTGGTTTGGTTCGGAGGGTGCATCCACTCCCAGAAAAAATGCCTTTTTTAATAGTTTATTAATCAGACTTCTTACTGTGTTAAATATCCAGGGAATTAATCGGGGGAGAAACAATATTTAAAGTAGTTGTTTAATAATGGAATGCACAGACTGGGCCAGATTCATGTAGATATGTAATAAACCACCGATATATATTTTTTTAATTCTTAAACGCAACAGTTAAATCTAGGAATTGTCAAAAGGCTGGTGGGTTTCTATAGGTAAGCAGTTGGCATAGGCCTCATGAAATACAAATTTGAAGCTTCAAAAAGAAAAATGACGAAATTAAAGAATGACAAAGAAAACTTGGCGCGAAATTGTTTTAGAATATATTTGCTATGTATTTTTTTAAGTAATTCAACAACAGCCTGCTCTCTGCAGTGGAAACACAGGAAGTGATGATCTCTCTAAATACATTCATTATTTGAGTTTGAGAGACGTGGGTGTGGATTTTCACTTATGTTACAACCTTTTAAACTTTTTTTTTAATCGGTGTTACCCATGACAGATGTATGTGTTTTTGTCACCGAACAAGTTTCCAAAAAGCTCAACAGGGGAAAGTCTGGAAAAGTTAATCTGCTCAACTGGCAGCTGTTGGCTTTTGGAGTCTTCAAGCGTCACCTTTGACATGCTCCCCTTTGGAAAAGGGAACCCTCCATCCACTGACCACCGCAAGCTGTCACCAGCACAAGGGGCGGTAAAGGAGGCCTGTTCGTCATCTTATCACAGCACAGAATAAACACCTTTCACAAGGCCAAAAAACCATAACAAAAAAAAAAAAAACCCTAACCAGAAGCAAAGCTTACACTCCCTACAAAACGCAAGCCTCCGGGGGATGGATTAAGGATGGCAATGTAAAAACTGTTTTTCTTTTTTAATCACTATTTTGATGAATTTAAATACAATTCAAGTACCTCGAATTTCTTTGTCTGGCGTTTGTGTACGGCAGACATTTTAATTCGGAATGTTGCTGTTTTGAGATGAAGTAAACAAATGCATTTTGTTCAGAGTTGTGTATACCAATTATAGCATGGGCATATCTCATGTATTGTTTACAAGAGCGAATGCAGAGACATAGGATCTATCAGTACTTATAATGTATACATAATTCATTCAAATTTTAAAATAATTATTTTAAGGTCTATTTTCGGATAGCTACTGGCCAGATGAAAACGTAAGAGACATAATGATCGCCCCTTTCAAATGTATACTAAACTACATAAATTGTATTGCTTTAGGACGCCAAAAAATAATAGTTTGAGAACCTTTCTTCTGGGTTGGTTTTCAACTGTTTAGTGAGCACGCTTTTCTTTCAGACCTATTCCACTAATTTTACTTTTGCAGATAAAGGCATTTAATTGTGGGGGCTGAATCCTTCTCCTGCACATTATTTATTTGTTTGGTATTGAAATATTCCTACTTTAAATCGATAATTAGGCCACAAATTCATTAATCGTGTACGCTACAAATCCATTAGTTGACAAGCAGGATTCACCAACAGTTTTCTTATTAATTGCTCGAACTTTATCTAGGAATCAACATGACTTTAATAGCCACAACCTGCAAAGTGACTGTATTTAACATATATATCTAGATGTTTGACTCTGCACCAAAGGTAGCAAGGCAAATAGTTTCCTAGAACTAACATGTCTTTCTAATACATAAATAAATATATTTCTTGAAAGAAAATCTTTTTTGTTAAATAGATGTTTGGGGACAACGAGTCAAGACCGAATGCCATTCCTCATACAAAACAATCTGTTTCATTTTCGGTTCTATTTCGTGTTGTTGCAAACTGTTCTTTGGATCTGATTAAGGAGCCTAGTGGCTGCTGTTTAACCCCTTATACTCTTTAAGGCTCACAGATGCAACGTGCCATAAGCGCACTTTGGCTCCAGGAGAGAGAGAAGTTTCATTTGGGGTGGCTTGGGGGTTTGTTGTTGTCAGTGGACGAACAATAGACACAGCTGTCCTTTCCTCAGAAATATAACGCCCCTCCTCTATCTATTTTTTTCTACTCCACTACATGCAATGAGTAGAACTAACATCTATGTTCATTAAGCCGGGTCTTCTCTGAGCTAAAACCCGAGTGCATATTCTGCTAGTGCCGAAGAAGAGCTTCTGCGGTTTACTATTTGCTGCCAGCCGAAGGTTACCAGTAGGATTCCCCCGAACAACAACCTATTTGCCCCCTTCACGTCTATCTTTACAAAATCTGCACATCTACAGCTTATTTAATGATCAATTCAACCCCTACCCCAGCTAAAAACTGAACAGGTCAGTCTACGTGCAACAAAGTGCTATCTACCTCTTCGGATAAGAGTGAAACCGATAACAAGCCAAAAAAAAAAAAAATACAAACACCACGAGTCATGTTTATTTGCATTTTTAGAAGTGCTAAAATGACGAAGTCGGATATGTAGTACGCCGTACCTCCTTTTTATGTGTTAATCTGTTCGAGAGAAAAAGGAAGACAGGGGGCGAGAGAATGCAAATCTAATAGCAAACCCTGTCGCGTTAAGATGCGAGCTGCATTAAAGGGCGCTGAGGCTGGACTGCTGACCACCGAGTTGTGCTAATCTGGATCACATCTGTTTGGCTAAGGCTTTTTTTTTTTTTGCTTGGTTAAATAGGGTGCTGCGATTTTTACCCTGATGTGTTGAGTCGAGGAAACCCGGAAGTTAATATTAAAATTCAATTTAAGGAGGTTCACACACTCAAAAGGCTAAGTCATCAGAGGGGAGGGACTACAAGGTTTAATTACAACAGTAAGATTTCTCAGTTCTCAAATCCCTAGAAGAAGGTGCGCCAAGCAGGAGAGCGGAAGCCTCTGCTCTATCCGGTCTTTCCTTCTGCTTTCCACCCTGGTTGCCTACTCAGTGATATGACACTTATTATTTGATTCTAAATTTATATTTGATTCATATTAACATTGAACTGCTGTAATGCTCAGATGAGTTCTATTTAGCATGTAAAGGAAGATTGTGCAAGATTTGTTTTTATTTTACTAATAATTTCTAATTTGCGTTTGAGAGCACTGCTTTTACTACTGAAAAGCCAAAATAAATCCAGTGATTGTCAATCAAGCCTTCAAGAAATGCCTGCACGAAAATACTTCTTTTTTTTTTTTTTTGAAATATCAAACACAATGACATGGAGATTAAATAGAAATAACGTTCTGGGTATTGAATACTCGTGAGGTATATTTAATATGGCGCATGTTCGCATAGGAAAGTTGTGCGAGCTATAAGGTTATGTTTTTAACTTTGATCATAGTGAAAACCGTAGCGTTCCTGCTTCCCCGGTGCTGGCATAGAGATCAGTCTGAATAGTAAATAAATGGCCCCTTCCTTAATATGGATTGTGATGTCACAAAGCGGTGTGGGGTTTGCATGGCCCAGAGTGCGCACGCGTTCTCTCCTTCGGCAGCTGCAGCAACAGAGCTGTGGCCAAAAGACACTGAAACAGTAAGAGACATGGCTAGAGATGGCGAGGGACACGATCGGACTCCAATCACGGCTGCAGATGCTGTTTTAAAAGAACGGGGGCCTTACAATTATATTTAAGGAAAAAAAAGAAACTGGAAAAAAATACTAAACATTATAACAAGAAACCCTGCATCTGTCAAATGTGAAGAATTCCTTGGACCTTTCACTAATAGATCAGATAGATGTTTTGTCCACAGGCTTGCACGAATAATAATGAATGCTCAGCTGACGATGGAGAATATTGGCGATCTGCACGGGGTGAGCCATGAGCCGGTGCCAACAACGGTTGATTTGATGAACAGCAGCCCTCATCACAGGAGCTCGGTGGCCCATCGCAGCAATCACTTGTCAGCTCATCCTCGCTCTATGGGCATGGCTTCCATCCTGGACAGTGGCGACTACCATCACCATCACCGACCACCCGACCATGCTTTATCGGCACCCCTGCACCCCACCATGACAATGGCTTGTGAGACACCCCCTGGGATGAGCATGAGCAGCACCTACACCACGTTAACCCCTTTGCAGCCTCTACCTCCCATCTCGACTGTCTCGGATAAGTTCCCTCATCACCACCATCACCATCATCATCATCACCATCCCCACCAGCGGCTACCGGGTAACGTGAGCGGCAGCTTCACCTTGATGAGGGACGAAAGGAGTCTGGCTTCTATGAACAATCTCTACACCCCTTACCATAAGGATGTAACCGGCATGGGGCAGAGTCTTTCTCCATTATCTGGATCGGGGCTAGGAGGCATCCACAACTCACAGCAAGGGCTGCCCCACTACCCGCACCCCAGTGCCACCATGCCCACCGAGAAAATGCTCACCCCGAATGGATACGAAGCCCACCATCCAGTTATGTTGTCTAGGCATGGTGAGCAACATCTAACCCCGCCATCTGCTGGCATGGTGCCTATCAATGGGATCCCACATCACCCCCATGCCCATCTGAATGCCCAGACTCATGGACAGATTCTGGGTTCTACCAGGGAGCAAAATCCTTCTTCTATGACCGGATCGCAGGTTAACAATGGAAGTAATTCAGGGCAAATGGAAGAAATCAATACCAAAGAAGTAGCTCAAAGGATCACCACCGAGCTCAAACGATACAGCATTCCTCAGGCGATCTTCGCCCAAAGGGTTTTGTGCCGATCACAAGGGACCCTCTCAGATCTGCTGAGGAACCCCAAACCCTGGAGCAAGCTGAAATCCGGCCGGGAGACTTTCCGAAGAATGTGGAAGTGGTTGCAGGAGCCGGAATTCCAGAGAATGTCGGCTCTCAGACTAGCAGGTGAGCCTTAACAATGCATCTCTTGCGAGGATGTTCGAGCCCTCGCTCGCTTTCCAAGGATCTTCCGTGCTTTTGTTTCCATTCAGATACAATCTAGAGTATTGTCGTAGATTTACATTGCCTTTGTTATTATGAATCATATCTTTGACCTAGGGTCCTTTGCCTTACTGTCCCTATTTACATACGTTGATGTATCAGCATAGGAACAATCCATCGGCGTGTGCACATATTGGAAATTGATCACATGTGAACATATAGAAGCAGTAAATCTGTTGTTGTTTTTTTAAACCTCCTCTGTGGCACAAATATGAATAAATAATTTGTGCAACACAATGAACAAGGGACACATCTATTTGCATACCTCGAGTATGCTCACGTGAACGACCATTTCTGTTTTTTGCGCACATCCTACACAACGGGTTGTACTTGCTGTAGGTCCCTAATAAATCCTGACTGGGGAAAAAAGGGGGGGGTACGTAATTTGTCCAAGCTTTTGTGTCTGAAATTGCTGTGCTATAAACCCAGCATCCCCCCCCCCCCCCACACACACACACACATCATGAATGAGGAATGAATGGACAGATAGATCCGCATTACTATTTTCATGTCAGAAATCCTGTGGACGCGCTGTATTTCACGATTTCAAATAGTTTGACCAATCTGTCAAGGAGTTCTTTCTTAAATATGGTTCGCTATATGAATATGAATATTTCGTGCTCTTTGCTCTGGTGTACCAAGTCCAGTGTAGGATGATTATAAGCGATTGATCATGACCGAGGATGCTGTGTTCCTCTTGGTGTGGAGGTTTGATGCTATTGTTTTTGGAGAATGTCAGGGTAGTGCCATGTGTGTGGATTTGTTCTAATTGTTACTACCCTAATCGGCAATTAGATTCATCTGGAACACTTATTTCACATTTCGAAACAGAGCTATACATAGAAGGGTAATAAGGCCCTGTCTAAGTAACGTTCTAAGTATCTCCTGTTTAAGCAAATTGTGCTTCTAAGTCTTGCTCAAGAACAGGAAAACATTCTTTCTTTTCTGTTCATTTCCAATTAAATGTGGAACATTGCTTTTTTCGCATAAATTACGGCACTTTGGAGTTGCAAAGGTGGTGTACATGAAAGAGAATGCCATTGAAAATTACTAAAGATTTTTGGGGCCTGAGAATTAGGCTTATAGTAACTGATTTGTATCGGTGTGTTCCAGAGCATATCTAATAGATTCGTGTGTGCACACTGTGTCCAGAGGGCATTGTGTGTGTCTACAGTCTAGGTATATGTTTATACTTATATATACTACTAGCATAAACGTATTCTTCTAAACAGTAGCTATCTGGCATGCATAGCGTGCACCTGAATATGTGTCTATACGCTGCCAATTGCCAGATAGTTGCTGTTTGGCAGAATATTCTGTAGAAACGCGATCCAGCGTCTCAATAGTGCTCTGTATTTCAGGAAATTGATCCGTGGTTACTGTACAAAAAGCTACGCAGGCGTTAACGTTTGGTGTGTTTCACTTCGGTTTTGTTTTTCCTTCCCCCAGAATTGATATTGTATCGAGACTAGCTTTATTATGATGGTGATGTCTTGAGTGAAGGTTTGTTAATTAACTGATAGGTCTCCATTAATTTGTCCCCAGAGAATGCGAGACAGTCAATGCGAGCTGGTGTCAGGGTCACCGATCTGTTTCAAAGGCAAACCTAAGGAAAAAGCTACAGTTTTGGCCTATATGTGTATAACGAAATAGATAAAATTAATCTATCAGTGTCACTTTTACATCATCTAAATTTGCCACATTTCTTTCTTTCTTTTTTTAAAAATTTCCTCCTTGGTTTGGAAGCACGCTCGATCTCTTTTCATAGAAGCGTCAGGTAAAGTAGGGTTTCATTTCTTAGATGGCAATCGGAGATCACCTGGCTGGTTCTTCTTTCACGAATGTTTATTAAACAATTTTACAAACAAGCTGTCATTGTGGAGCAGTTTGCCATGGGGCTCGTTTACTTAGAAATTAAATCTTTCAGCTCTGCCAGAGAGGAGCTTGTGTTTCAGATCTTCAGTTAACGATTGATTCGACTAGCTTTCTTACGTGTGAAGTGTATTTTTACGACAATTTGGTCGCCTCGAATCTCCATTTATTTACATGGATCAATACTGGAAACAACCGCTTGAATTAGAATATGTTGGAAGCCCCCTTCTTGGCCTTATCTGAAAGTAAACAATGCCAATTGAAAGTTCCTGAACTGATGGAGAAATCTCTCTGAATCGGATATAAGTAGGCAGATATTACATAGCTATTGATGGACAAAATATAGATGTATTTATAGATGCTGACCACACGTATGTGATGTATCTGCATTATATTAGTTTATCCACTCTGTACACATGCATGTTTGTGTGTATCCCCCTTTGCATTTTGCTGTCTTTTAAATACATTGCCGTATTTTTCAATTTCAAGAATGCATCCCTAAAATACCTTTTAATCTTTCAATATGCAATACAGCAAACAGGAAAATAGCTTAAATATATTCTTTACATATTACTTTTCAGAATTATTAGGGGCTTATCTAAATGTATTTCAAGTGGACCCTTCCAGTAATTTCACTTGTGTTTACCTTTCAGCGTTTTTTGATAGAGCTTGACGATATGGGGGTAAAAGCAAATTACACATACAATATCAGACTGCATCGCAGTTCAAATTAAGTGTTGATTTTTTTTCATAAATGCTCTTATTAATGTTCATTATCGCAAACCCTATTTCGGATTTTTTTTCCAAATGAATCATTCTGTTGATTTGAAAATAAATACATTATTCTTCGACTACATTAACTTCGCCAGCTCCTAGTGGTATTCTTGTCTGAACCTTGGCATCGACGGGGCTAACCCTTCCTGAAAAACAGTAATGGGTCTCGCTCAGTGGGCTGTCCTTTGTCGCCACACGATGCCACACTTACCATTCAGACTGGCATCCAATCCGCATGTTGCGGGAGCTGTTCCCTAAATTCAGTCCTCCTTTTTGCAGTTTATATTGAAGGTTTTGTCTGGTTGCTCTCTGGGCGAGATGAACGGAGATGAAGCAGGCTGGATCTCCAGTCCCAGCGACCTCCATAGAGACTTTGGGTCACAAAGGTCTAATTTGGTAATAGGTGTGTAAGTGCAAATATCTGGCGAAGTTCTCGCAAAAGAAGAAAGCTGAAAGTGTGCGTGGAGTGGAAATGGCAGAAAGGGGGTGGGGAGGGTAGCTTTCCAGAGCTTTCTTTGTCGAGTTCAGGTGCTCAGCAGTCCAAGTCCAAAGCGTTCACTGCTGTTGCTTAGAATGCAAAGTCCTTTCCTTCTAAAATTCCTGGGACCCAGCAAAGCGTACATAAATATACAGCTTGGCGCCTCCTGTTCCTTAGTATTATTGGGTAGCCTGGTAGCACGTGTCCATTTACATATTGAACATTTCAAATCAATACTTCAAAGATATCAATTTGCAGCACTAATTTGTATCTCGTAGATCAATTCGAAAAAGAAATACACATCAAAACACTTCTTATAGCAACCAAAATGGTGTTTTTTGTAATGTTCGTTTTTATTTGGAAAATGTTAAATGTGCTGAATTCTGTTACCAAGTATGGTGTAAAAATAATTCGTAGCTCTGGGGCAACTTTCCATAAAAATTCCTCCATAAATCCAACATGGAGGAAAGGCATTAGTGTAAAGGCTCTTTCCTATGAAAAAGAAAATTATAAAATTGTGGGGGAGGGGGAAGGAGGAAGGAGTGATGAGAACTCGGTTTCAGCTGCTGAATACTCCATCAGAAATGTGAAACGGCACACCCAGCTCCCCTTATACCTTTAATCAAGAAGGGAGGGGGTTCCTGGGACACTTTAAACTTGTAACCTCTCAAGGTCCACCAAACTCTGGAGATGTATAGCTAAAAAGCAGGCAGAAGGCACGCTTACATTTGTAAGAGCGCCTCCTAGCTGAAAACTGTGCAATATTTCCAAGTAAAAATATTCTCTGTACAGTAATAAAATTGTGCTGTACTCTCTGTACTCTGTTTTGCTCCAAAATCATCTAGGGTAAATAGTAACGTTCTGCATTAATTAATTTTACATCATTATTTTGAACAGTTTTTCAAGCGTGCACATGCAATTCCCCAAATTTTAGCAGCCATATTTGTAAATGAAATACAAATTTTCTTATTCTCACTAGACCTAATTGGTCCATCTTAACTCTGATGTTATGCATGACGTCACAGTGCACGAATCAGTCAGTTCACATTTCATATACTTCTTTTCAACACTGTTCTGAACATCGTTTTCAGAGAATACATATTAATAAATTAATACATTTCCAAATTAATGACTTATAAATGAAATATTTTATTCTAAATATCTCTAAATATTGCTTCATAGATAGAACATTAGCTTTGCTTTAAGTTAAAACTGTTTCATATACTGATAGTCAGTTTTCCCATGAAATAAAATACATGAGCTTGCTTTACAAAGCAAGGATAAATGGAGGAGAATATCAGAACAAGAAACGACCCTAAAGTGGGTGGTCGGAAATATTTGTAATTTAGCATGAAGTTAGTAATTGTTATCGCTTCTTTAGAAAATAGGATTTTTTTTGTTAAGCTAATATTTAAAAATATTTTTTGCCCATTCTATATTATTTTAATTGATAATACATGGCTACCAAAAGCTGTTATATTTTTCTGTGACTTATATCAAATAGTAAAATACAAAAGCTGCGAATTTCAAGTGTAGATGCCTACTAGAACACCCGGAACACGGTAGCGTACAAAGACTGGCTGCTGCATTCTTCAAAATCCATTCCCATAGCAAAAAAAGTCACCTTAACATTTAGTACTTAGAGCGAAAGTGTTTATTTTCTCCACATTTCAACATATCTGGAAAGCGCTTATGCAGTTTAATTTATCCCGCTGTCTGGGATCCTTAGAGGGGGATCGATCACATTCAAATTTCGTGCCAATCATGGTCCTGGAATATTCTCAATGAAATTTAGCAGAATTTGACCAGTGATCAGTTAATAGCTGCTACAAAAGCCATGCACATGCATGAATTTTTGTTTGTTTGTTTGTTTTACTACTTTATTTAATTCAAAACTGATACTACCAAATATTCAGATGTTTAACAAAATACTAATGCTCTGGGGCATTTGCTGTGAAAGGTTAGTTCATTTCACTGATAAATCATTGTTCCTGCTTTAGAAAAAGAAACATTGTCTTGCTCGACAATAGAATCCATCTAATATTTTTAAATATAAAATAAGTCGACTTTTAATAGTTTCTTTTTATGTCCAACTCTGTTAATTTCAGTAAAATTAGAACATATTGTGATGAAATCAATCATAGTTAACCATTGGTTGGCGCCACCTGGCTGTTTCTTTATTGAAGATAGTTCATGTACAGTTGACCAATCAGAATGCTCAAACATTTTATAATTTTAAATTAAATGAATCACTTTAATACCACTTTTCCAACTCAGGAACATCAAGGCCGTGTATAACCATAGTCTATATAGAAACAAAACATGTATTTTGACAAAATAGCTACATATTTTTAGAGTCGTTTATATCACAGCCTGAAAAGACCGTAGCTAAATACAAATAAATTAAACAAACAGGCTATTGTTTTATTTCAAATACATGCCTCCAATCGATGAGTTATAAGGCAAAAAAGATTGAACATCCAGTAGTTTTTCCTGAACTATGTGTTGGGCTGTCAAGAACCTGAGTTCTAGAGATCCATAATGGAGTTTAAGTAGCTTCCTGGATAAATCCCCTTATGTAAATCCAGTGGCTTTATGACCCTGATCACCCTTCAGCCAATCAAACTGCTCAGTTTCAGAATTTGGCTTTGCAAGAGGCAACGAGCCAGTAACCTCGGACAAGTTTTCAGTTTACTGGCTGAAACATCGGGCGGAAAGCAGATATTAAGTTTAAAAGCAGAAAGCAAATTAGACATCGTGTAAAGTTAGCTGAAATATGAGATGTTTTAAAATTCGTCATGGACTCTTAGCATCTCTCACGGTAAAGTTATTCAGAATAATACCTTGTCTTACCTAATAGCTTGTCAGCAAAGAGCAGCAAACTAAAAGCAAACACGGGGTCCTGGCAGCCATATAGAATCCAAATACATAACTTTACAAAACACATTTTAGTATTTATAAGTGTGATGTCCAAATATGCATTTTTATAGGATTGTTCTGGGAGGGATAGTGTTCAGATGATTACACTTGAGTTTAATAATCAAAATCCTGGGGAGGGTGCAGTAGGCGTCTAAAATCTGGCATTTCTCCTAAGGCGCCTAATACTCTAGTAAGGGCCCTGAGCTTGTCTTACTGGTGCACTTTGATTTTACTAGTAAAACCCAACTAGGGCAAGCAGATAGGATGCACAATGGCACTTTAGGGAAAATAATTTGCTCCTACTGGAAAATGATATGTCTTAAAATGCCGTGGCAAATTTAATTACAGACATTTCCTCTATTTTCAAAAGGAATTCCTCCAAACTTTGAGATTTTCCTTAAAACTGTTCACTTAGGGGCATATTTATTAATGTGAATTAACAACACAGAGTTTAGCGTTTGGTAAATGGTTAGCGTCGCACTGTAGTAACTGCTATGGTGCTCTAAGAAAGCCAGCACAATAAAATCCCACACTAACAGGCATTAGGTGGGGAAACTAGGTGGTCTTTAAGCACAGATAATTCCACTTTCAAGCACAATTACTGCCACCATCAAATGCAAAAAAGAGATGAACACGCGCATAAACAGCAAAGGAAAATCTAGTGCACAATTAATTCCAATAGTATTTACATTTATTTAAATTACAGGCAAATGAGCTGCACATAATAAAATGGTATGCTAATATTGGCTGTACTTAATGCAGAGAAACGTAGAGAATTTCACAACCAGCCTTAGCACCAATATCTCTACGCCTGGTCTTGAGGTGGCTTAAAAATCTAGCACATGCCCCCTATTTTGATGGCATTGGGTGCTTTCCCTGACACCTGGATCATCTGAGGAGAAATGTTAAAGGTGATCCAGGCATCGGGGAAAGTCCTCAATGCCATCAAAATACTGTTGGGGGCCGGTGCCCACAACAGAAAGCAAATCCCAGGTGGTCAAGTGGCCGCAATCCCCCCCC
The DNA here is from genome assembly GCA_033557465.1 of Ichthyophis bannanicus. Taxonomy (NCBI): domain Eukaryota; kingdom Metazoa; phylum Chordata; class Amphibia; order Gymnophiona; family Ichthyophiidae; genus Ichthyophis; species Ichthyophis bannanicus. Next base: position 172,323,992 of record CM066043.1, read on the forward strand.
CCCATCCCCTTCCCAGCTACAAATAAATCTGGTGGGCCAGCGGGCCCCAACCCCCCACCCATCCAAAAATAACTCTGGTGCCCAGTGGCCCCAAACCCCCATCCCCTTCTTGTACTTTTACAAATGAGTGGGAGCACTGCCCATATACACCTGCTCTTTTGCCACCATCTTGAAAAATGGCAGTGCTTGGCCCCATGCAGTGCATTCTGGGATACACCAGGTAGGGTAAGACTGCCATATAAGGTAGAAAATGCCTCATATGGCAGTCTGACCCTGCTCAGTGTATCCCAGCATGCACCACGCAGAACCAGGTGCCGCCATTTTTTAAGCTGGCAGCGTAGGAGTGGGAGCATATGAGCAGCACTCCGACCCATGTAGAAGGAAGGGGGTGGGAGGATCAGGGTCGCTTAACCACCAGGGTTATTTTTAGTTGGATGAAGGGTGGGAATGGCGGATTCAGGGCCGCTGGGCCACCAGGTTTATTTTTAATTGGGAGGGGGTGGATCAGAGCCACTGGGCCACCAGGAATTTGCTTTCTGTCAGGGGCACCAGCCCCCAACAATATTTTGATGGCATCAGGGGCTTTCCTCAATGCCTGGATCATCTGAGGGGAGTTTGACATCCCTTCAGATGATCCAGGCATCGGCAAAAGCCCCCAATGCCATTAAAATGCTGTCGGGGCTCATATCCCTGTTTCTCTGGGATAGCATGCCAAACTTGTGCCGTCTTCTCTGCACGTGTTTGTCTTGCTTTCCCAGTTTAACGCTGCCATTTGCATTTGAATGGCTAACATGTGGCTAATTTGCATATGAACCCCTTTCTGCATGCTGTTGTTAAAGTTGCTTGCTATTGGTGTGCTGCCAATAGGTGTAAAACATTAATAGCATGTGACTTCAGCGCCAGCTTTCTGCATCAGACTGTTAAGTGCTTAGCGCATGATTGGGAGGGGACTGGGCAGGTTAGGAGCAGAGAGTGGATGTTGTCTGCACATTTCAGTTAGCGCAGGAAACATTATGATGCATTATTCATTAATGCTGCAGTCAGCCTGGGTGCTCTTACTGCCACCTCGATGGGTGTTGGTAAGTGTATCCACATTAATTGTGGTTACAGGTTTAGTGCCATGAGGTGCCTTCCACTATACTAACTGCATGGGGGCTTGCTGGGAACGCCCCCAACAGTTAGTGTAGGTTGGCTTCACCTCCTTCACTACTTTTTGGCACTAATCTTGCACGAAGATGCCAATACTTAACATGGTTTAATAAACATGCCCCTTAATGAGGACAGTATTGTAGGGTTCCCACACTTTTTGAAATTGCTGGGGTGGAATATTTTATGAGCTGAGCACTAGGATCTAGCCTACCTTTTTTAATTAGTATCTCCCCCCCCCCTTCCCCCGTGAATAGGTCAGTCACTATATTCAGAGCCAAGGCTCCCTCCAACATGAATCCATACTCCCATGATAAAGTTTGTTAATCAGCCTCCCTCATTTCAGTCATGACTTGAAATTAATTGGCAGTTCTGCAAATTCATACTGCTTAGGATATTTTTTTTAACTGCTGTCAAGTCAGTGTTGACTCCCGGTGATCTAGCAGCCTCTAGGTTTTCTTGGCAATGTATAACCAGAAGTAGATCACCAGGCCTTTTTCTTCAGAGGGAATAGAGAGTTAATTGACTTGCCCAAGGTGTACCAGTGGGAATCAAACCCTTGATCTCTTGAGTAATAGGCAGTTTATTTATTTAGCATACATTTGTATACCGCTACTTCCAGCGATCAGGAGCGGTTTGATTATATGACGGAGGCTGTCAGATCAAGGACAAATTTCAAAAAATGTACAACGTGATTTAGAGGATTATATGACGGAGGCTGTCAGATCAAGGACAAATTTCAAAAAATGTACAAAGTGATTTAGATGGTTATATAACGGAGATTGTCAGATCAAGGACAAAGCATTTTCACAATATGTACAAAGTGATTTACAGGATATGCACGATATGTACAAAGTGATTTACAGGATATGCACGACATACAGTTAGTGGAGGGAGAGGGAGGAGGTTTTTACATATATACATTTTAGTTGCCTTAACCATTAGGCTACTCCTCCACTCCAGGATACATGCCCTAATAAAAGATACCTGCATGGTTTCAGAAGTTAATGTATCACATCTTTGGTTTACCTTTAATTTCATGGACATAAGAGTATCACAACATATAAAGAATCCACTGTTATATTGTAATTGTGTATTACTATTCTTTGCATTCAAGAAGACACAAGAGACAGATGAAAATAGTCAAAATGCAAATCCTCATTAAAAATAACCTGATACCCAGAAATATTTCACCCCAAAAGACATTCTATTTTATTTCATTGTTTGAGGATATTTGTTCTAGAACTGTGCAGTGGTTACTGTCATTATGGGGCATGCTTACTAAAATGCGCAAACATTTCCCATGCACTAAAAGCACACTCTAAACAGAGCAGGACCACGCTAATTGCTATCACATGCTAAAACAACCAGCACAGTAAAAGTCCTGTGCTACTGCTTAGCCTATGATGGCCACATCAAAAAAACACAATCAATCAAGGAGTAAACTTAATCAGACAGGGGGCTACTCGTGCCTTCCCCCGCCGCATCTAACCTCCCCACCGGTTGTGAGGGAAAGTTAGATGGAGGCGGGGAAAGGGAGGCTTGGGGGCGGAGTTTGGGCAGGCGGTGGGTGGTCACCGGCCCTGGACATACAGGGCCGATTCTACTGTCGGCCCTGTACATCCAGGACTGGCAACGCGTTTTTTCTTGTGCCTGGGCACAGATGGGGTGGGGGTGGGCCACAGAACATTCCCCACAGCCTGACCCTGGCCTTGGGAGGCCAGATCAGGGGTCGGGCTGCGAGGAATAAGCTTTTTTTTCCAGCGGCCGGCATTGTGGCTCTTCAATGGAGCCATGATGCCATGGCAACATGACACCATGGCACCGCGGCTCCATTGAAGAGCCTTGACTGAGTTAGCCGGGAAGGTCCTGTACGTGCAGGCTGGGCTAAATTGTAGTCCCGGACTGCACATACAGGACTGATTGTGATTCTGATCCTGTGGGGCTAGATGTGCCCCACGGGATCAGAATCGTGATCCCCTCTGTATGTCTGGCTCAGACCAGGCGTACAGAGGGGATCTATATCTGCGACAGAATAAGCCCTACAAAGTATTAGGGCAATGAAAAATGGAGAGTTTTTATCTTTGTTGTGGGTTTGATATGATCGCATCTGTGAAATTTTGCATATTACTCCCTGATGAAGCTCGGTTGAGTGAAATGCTCAGGTGCTGGTTGACGTTGGGGTAATTGGTATAAGATTCCCATATGAATAAAGAACTTAACAGCAGATATGATTCTTGTATGAATGGAGAGCCTAATAGCTGGATGATGTTTGAAGATTCCAAATGCTGAAATTAAAAAGATAAAAAGAAAGAAAAAAATTTGGAAGATATTGAGATTTCAGAGAGTTTTATTCTTGAAGTATTTTTTGGAGAATTCTTTGGCACTCTGGTTTTTGATTGTGGTTTCATATATAAAGTCTATCCTCTTGGTTTGGGAGTACACATACAGTATTTTAGCATATGATGGGACAGGTAAGGGGTGGGAGTGGACATTAACTGCACCTTGCGGTTAGCATTGGGAGTGAATAGCAAACACTAAGGGGCATTAGACCTTTGCAGCTAATGCTGGGCATTAGTGCAAATAATACCATGTTAGCTGAATATACCACATGTTATCAGTTGGGGCGGTCACAGCATTTCCCCAGCAGATAATATGGTGAATACACACAGATCATGGCATGGCAGCATCACTGATGCAACTAATGCCACCCATTAAGGTGGTGTAAGCTACACCCACCATGCCTGTAAAAATATGATTACCATGTGCTGTCAACACCCATGATAATCACACATTAGAGGCATGTCCATTTGCTGCCCACCTCCCATTGCAGTATACAAATAGCACAGGGAATTTTCTGCGCAATATGAATTTGGCATGAGTTAGACGTAACCATGGTGCACTTTTCCAGCGTTATCACCATGTTGCTAACATACTTAAGTAAACATATGCCTAAATGTCATAGTTTCACTTAGTGCAGGTGTACTTACCGCCATCTCCCATGCTCTTTTATCTCCTAAAAAAAGCTAAGGTTCCAAACCTTAGCACACTTTAGAAAACATGCCCCTATGTGCACTGTTGTTAATGCAATTTGTGGCTAAGTGTATAGGGACTGATATTCAGCAGCAGGACCTAGCTGCCACCGCTGAAAATAAAACCAGATATCCCATGCCAAAACCTAGCTGACATCTGGCTTTGAATATCTGGTTTCACCAGCTATCGCAGCAGCCATTGACCTGCCCTAACTTTATGCTAACAATCCAGTTAACAGCTCAATATCGCCGCTGACCAGATAGCTGCCACAACTGACCCTGCTCTGCCCACAGACCACTCCAGATTGAACCGGGCATCTTTCCTGAGGTCTGCGGAGATAGTCAGCAGCACTAGCCAGACAATGCCACTGAACATCAGGATTGCTGGGGCTTCGACAGTTAGCAGGTCCTGCTAACCAACTAACCCTGTAGAATATCACCCCCCCCCCCCCTTTAGTTTTACATAATTAGGTTTTCTTTTTTATGCCAAAGACCTAACAGACTTCCAACAATATTCTGTGCCATTAGCGGTAGGATCCTTCCCCCCCCCCCCCAAAAAAAAACCCCTCCAGCAGTGCAGGAACAAAATTCAGAGGTTAGAACATCCAACAAAAAGAAAACTGTGTAACCAAAGATCAACAATCAAACTGACTAACTTGTTCAACAATAACAACCAAACAAAATAAATGCCAGCTAAAGCAAACAAAAACATAGAAAAAAATAAAACCATATAAACAAAAATTTGCAAAAAAGGACAAAAAAATAAATCAAAGGGGCCCTTTTACAAATGGTGTGCACTTACTGCATGATTAGCAACAAAACGAATATGCAATGAGTGCAACCATCATGCTCTGGTGACTTGCCCAGCAAGTTCCCAGCAGTTAATGCATGATCGTGTACTCAAACGTGCAGTGAAATTAACAGAGGTGAACCTAACAATACCCTTAGAAACATTGTTATGTGCACTTGTGCTAACTGCTATATTGCTCCTGAGTATATGACAATTGCCTCGCATTAGCAGCAATGTGCTCTTCACACCCAAACTTCACCCCTAAACATCCCAGTCTTTGCCCTAGTTTGCAAAAAGCCACTTAACATGCATTTTAGCAATCAGTAGCCGGCACACACACGTTAGTGTTCTCAACTGCCAATTACTGCATGCTAAAATGCGTCTTAACTGGTTAGTAGCTTTTAGTAAAAGGGCCCCAAAATCTCTGTGAATGCAGATCAGTTCCCCATTCCCCTCCCTATAACATTATAGTTACTTCAATTAACTGTAGTCTCTCATAATGATCATGCACTAGAAAAGTATTGGGCCCGCATCTTAAGAATATTGATTTCCAGCAAATACTGCCTAGTTACCTGGGTGCTTCATTATTATTCTATATTTGCAACACTCACAACACTCATAAATAGAGATTTAGAAAGATATATTGACATATATGAGGGGGAGAGACATATATATATATATATATATCAATGAATTGTCTCATGACTCGCATAAGAGGTTATTTTTATTGCACATTACATAGTTAGGTGCTGCTTAAGCCATGGTTTCAGGATCTTTTTCTCACGTAGCCAGCTTGATGCTGTTCCAGCCCTTGGCAGCTTCTGCTGGAGAAGTGCAAGTTCCACCCAAGTGCAGCTCTACACTAATTGGTTTAGGCGAGTCACTTGAGTCAGCTTGAAGGTGGAAAGTTTTTCAAGACTGATGCCATCAGTCATAGCAACAAGGAAGTAAGTAGTTTGTCTCTGTCTGGAGATAAAGTAAGTGTAATATTACTTTCCGCAGAAGTAAATTATTTTTCTATTGTAGTGTTACATTTCAAAAAATAAAGTTTAAAGTATAATAGTATTTGATATAGCTTTAAATGAAGAGGGGCTATCTAGCTGTACTGATGTCATAGGTTTTATCCCGAGTGCATCCAATCAGCAGCGCGTCTTCTAAAGTCAGAGTATCCGGATTGGGCTACGATTGGAGCATTGGAAATGATCTTTCAAAGACTGCTGCTCTGTGTTTATAATCCATTCATTGTTCGCACAAGGATATTCCTTGTCTGCATTTATGGGCAGGTATTATTTTCTGTTTAGGCTTGTGTAATTAGGTGCCGACCATGTTGGATTTTTATTCTTATTCTAAGCATGCACCATGGTTACCATAAAAGGGAATTAGAATAAAAGACAGGAAAAACGAACCCATACAACATTTTTTAAAATACATTTTTTCCAAACTAAATAGATTTATATGTCAAATATTTATTGAATTTGTTTTTATACTGTATATGTGGGCATCTTTCTGTCTAGAAAAGTTTTGGATTTTTATAATTACCGGAGTCTCCTTAGGAGAATTTTGAATGATACAGTAGTTTCAGTGTGCAAGAACGATACAGAAACTCAGTGGCAGCAGAATGTCTTTTTGGTTGAGGGGGCCAAACAAACCAATCCCCAGCCCCGCTCCCAGACTCTTTAGTTGCTGATGCTGTGTTGGGCAAAATATTGGTGAGGCCGCGGTCCCTGTGACCCACCTCATTCTGCTGTGCAGCAATTCATTTAGCTCTTATTAAATAAATAGATGTAGTCTATGTAATGGGTAAATAGGGCAAATACGGAAAGAAGTTGTTATGTTCATTTATAGGAGATCCCCCTGCATCCCTAACTTATGAAAATGAAGATGCTCGGTTTGCCGGATGAAGAATGGGTAGATGGAAAAAGTTAGAAAACATTCTAACAGGATGATGCAGAAAGCTAGCGCGGCCTTTAAGCACTGATAATGCCATGTTTAAGCACACTTTAAGCACTTTTTAGCTAACCTCAAATGCAGAAAACAGACAGACGCACGCATAAACACCCACAGAAAAACTAGTGCCCATTTAACGACAGAAGCTTTTAAATGTATTTAAATTGAAGGGAAATTAGCTGCACATAGTCTGGTATGCAAATCATGGCTAAACCCGATGCAGAGACAGGTTTAAAGGATTTCACAACCAGCCATAGCGCCAATATTTTTACTGCAAAGTCTGGAAGAGCCCCCGATGCCATGAAAATACTGTCGGGGGCCAATACCCCAATAGAAAGTGACTACCTGGTGGTCTAGTGGCCCCCCAAACACCTCCCACCTCAAATTAAAATGAAATAACTTGGTGGTCTAGTGGCTTCAGAAACTGCCACCCCAAATTAAAATAAATAGCCTGGTGGACTAGCAGCCCTTGGAACCCCCCCCCCCCCCACACACACACACTCCCTGCCCCAAATTAAAATAAAATAACCTGGTGGTCTAGCAGCCCCTGCAACCCACACCCCACCCCAAATTAAATTAAAATAAAATAATCTGGTGGTCTAGCTGCCCTTGAACCCCCTCCCCCCCCCCACACCACCTCAAATTAAAATAAAATAAAATGACCTGGTAGTCTAGCAGCCCCTAAATCCACCATCCCCAAGCCAGTACCTTAAAATAAGCCAGAGCATTGCCTACACACTTCCGCTCTGAGTCCAGCATCTTGAAAAATGGCAGCACCTAGCCCCATACGGGATGCACCGCATGGGGCCAGGTGCTGCCATTTTTCAAGAAGGCGGACCCAGAGCATGAGCGCACATAGGCAGTGCTCCCGCTTATTTTAAGGTACTGGGTGGGAGGAGGTGGATTTAGGGGCTGCTAGATGACCAGATTATTTTCTTTTAATTTGGGGTAGGGGTTTCAGGGGCCACTAGACCAGCAGGTTAGTTTATTTTAATTTGGGGTGGAGGGTTCAAGGGCCGCTAGACCACCAGGTTATTTTATTTTAATTTGGGGTGGGGATGGGGGGTTCAGGGGCCACTAGACTACCAGGTAATTACTTTCTGATATGCAAATTAGCCACACAGTGCCCATTTCTCTGGGACAGCAAGGCAAACTAGCGTGGACTTCTTGTGCGCATGACTTGCTTTCCCAGTTTAATGCTACCATTTTGTGCCCAGTTGAACAGGTGGCTCATTAGCATGCGCACGGTTACCACGTCCTTCATTTGCATACCTTATCTTTGCTTCATCGCGAGTTGAAGGTTGTGAGTTATCAGAGACTTTTCTGCATCAGCCTGTAAGTCACTAGTTCAGATTTGATCCAAGTAATTCATGACCTCAAGTCAGTACTTTAAATAACCCTGGATGGCCTATGCAGGCAGCTATGAATTTGGTTACTTACAGAACCTTATCCCATGGAACAGGTTATTCAACACCCTTAACCCTGCCTCTAGAACCGGCACTAATTTGCATCAATATATGATGAAAAAACAAATGAACATAGAAAATAAGGTAGTGCCTCATATTTAGCAGCAAATGCGTTCCCTTTGCCCCAGTTCCAGAACAGGGTGATTCATAATAGTAGGTCAATCAAAGGCAACGTCGGGCTACTGCTGCGCCAGCGTTTCTCCTCGCTGTAAATAGGGAGAAGCGTCCACCGCTCGGGCCGGGCTTCTTCTGGGAAGCTCACGAGAAGCCGATCTGTCCTTCCCCTATGTACCACAACTACCATAGTATGTTAACGTCATCCGCGTATCATTAGCAACAATGCACGCCATCTAATAACAAAATCAAAATCAGCTACAGGTTATGACCCTAAAATTCGCGAGTTCAATATGAGGAAATCGACATTTTTATTATTATCTATAAATCAAAGCAAGTGCTTTTTTCATATAAAGCGATCAGTTTAATTTGTGGAGCAGCCTCGTCATTTTCTTTTTTGAACTCCCCGTAGGCCGGCCTTGGGAGTAACAGGGGTTATTTTATCTAACCTCCCAGTCTCCTCCGACACCTGAGGGGAGTATTTGCCCCTTTCCATCCGTCCGTTAGGGGCATCCTACATCCGAGGTTACAGTGAAGCTGCTACAAATAGGAAAAAAATGGTAGTAAGATGAAAGGAACCCTTAATCGAGTCAGCCTGCTAATTGCAACCAGACCTTCCAGTCTCCACCGCGGTCTCTTTCTTCTTTCTTCACTGGCTATTCCTTTCTGCGCGTGGAGTTACTGCAAAAGACATTCTTTTACATCCTCTTGCAGCAATTCGAGTGCTTACTTATTACAGTGTTTAAACAATGAGAACAGTTAATAATAGAGAAAATATTTACATTACATTTAATTTCATAGTTGAATCATAGAAACTATCACTTGCATTATATTTCACGCAGTGTCGTCATCTCTCGATTAAGCGTCTGTCTTTTTATCTTGTGTCGTCTCCACAAGAGTTATCGACTTGCTAAAAATATTAAGATAACCGTACAAAAAGGTATAATGTGTGAGACTAGTGACAAGCCTTAACAGCACTTAACACACTTAAAACAGTTTTGGTGTCTCAAACAATATGATTCTTTAAAGTTGCACAATGAAATGCAAGAAGGGTTTATAATTAATAGTATGTGATAGATTTGCATGTCCATATATACCAGCAAATACAAAGGAGGGTGTACTGGAGAAACACTGAATATACAATACAACATGCTATGATTATATATATATATATATATATAATGTGTATTAAAGTGATACATTTTATTTTAAAATGCCATTATTTTAAGGATTTCACTTTGATTAAGTGTTAATTCCGGATCCCTTTTGATACTCTTTTTTAATATATTTAAAAAGGTGCCTATCTATTAATCAAATGGGTATTTTAATTTCTCGTTTCGCTTTATTACAAAATCAGCCTTATGTAAAATGAAAGGGGTTGTAAGAGGGAAAGTATGCACATTAATTTAACTGTAACACTTGAATTCTCCAAGCTTATTACTTTCCATTTTCCTATATGATAGAAGATCTTAGTATTTAAGTTCCAGAAGATGCTATGAAAATGAGAGAACATGATGGAATAATTAGGTTTCCATCATTAACAAATTGGCACACGATATTATATTACGTCAATATTACTGCTCTATTGATTAGCATTTCTGCAAATGTACAAAGGCTGGGCTTAGATAAATCAATGAGAAAACAAACTAGACCAGTCAGTGTAGGTAATCCCTAATACCAAAATAAAATAAAACCATAGGAGTTTGAATAAGAAGTTGGGCTATACTCATAGTTTAATAAAGCGCTGACTGAAGAAAAATGTTTATTACATTGACAATCTTCCATGTAGTGTGAATTTTAGCAATGTAAGAATATAAATGTGTCTTTAAAGTATTTACTTATTCTATGCATCAAAAAGGAAGAGTTTGCAGTTGTAAGGAAGAGTTTGCATTTGTAAGTTTTCCATTTATTGCAAATAGCTATTTACTAATCTGAGAATATGTTACTAGCAGATTGGTTTGCGCCTTCAATTTATCCCCAAAGGAACCAGTAGCCAAGAGCAGGTTTACTGCCTTTATTGTGGAGTGGACACAGAATTCTGCTGCCTTCTGTTTCAGGCTCTAAGATTAATTAATTACTGCCATTTAACTAAAGATCATATTTTTGTTTGTTAGCAACCAGTTTTGGGTTGGTCTGACTGATTTTATTGTTTTACCTAAGATAAATTAAATTGGTTTCATTCTAGCTGCTCAGCAATTTTGTGCTCCAATGATAAGGTAGCAGATACAAGGAGCCTGGCTCTCTGAGAAAGTCCTCCACCTGCCAGGCCGGGACTGTTTGTTGCCAGTGTCCTTGTGGGCTGATTGATTTATAACCAGCTAATACACAAGCTCATTTGCTTTTTGTTAATATTTATCTAAATTAGAGATTGAAGTACAAGCTATTTTTGACTAGCATTTCAACAGCTAACAACGTTCCTTTGGAACTGAGTGACTTGACAGAAAATCCAGATAGAAAAGAATAAAGCACACACCATTAAGGCCTCGCTTATTGAGCAAATCAAAACAGAGCACAATTAACACTATATTGGCCCTAGGCAAGTATACATATGTGAGCCCCTACCATGGACCCCCATTTACTTCTTTTATGAACCCCAACCCACCATCCACAGTCACATTCATTCTTCCCTGGCCTCCCCTTCCACCGTTCCCCTTGCGCCCCCTCCCCCCAGATATTTATTCATGGCCCTCACCCCAAGCCGCCACAGTTCATCTCAGCAGAAGTAGGGTGAGGAAACTGTAGAACCTAGTTCGGGGTGTGACAACTGCAGATGTGAGTGAACATGGGGCTGTGCAAGACATGCTTTGAGACATGATTAGAGTAGTGGGCTGAGAACCTGTGAAGAAGGGCAAGTCATTTTCACCCTCCATTTTTGGCACAAACAAGAGATGTCAAGGTTGGACTTCGTCAAAGAGTGAGATTAAAAGTCAGTGAGTGAGATTTACAGGTGATGTCTCCAAGGTTTAAATCTAGAAAGATGTAAATGTTAAAAAGGCTTCACGAATGAAAGAAGCAAACTAAGAGGCGGGATATTCAAAAGGATCTGCTATCGACTCACTAAATCATGGCAATCCTAAATAATCCAGCTGGTGCCCCTGAATATCGCCACAGGCTCACGCAAGATGCCTGATTAACAGTGGTGCAGTCTTCAGGCAGAGAGGGGGTGGTTGCAGCAGTGATATTCAGCTGTTAAACGGATAGTTAAATGGTGGCTGTCCTAACTTTATCGGTTTTTGCTATCCCATTAGGAGCTGCATATCATCACTAACTGGATAGCCAGCACTTTGTCCAGGGAAACCAGATATTCAGTACTGGATGCCGGATAAGTTTTGGTGCTGAATATCTGCTTTAAATTAAAGTGGCAGTGGCCAAGCACTTTAAATGCATTTACCACCTCCCAAAATATTTAGTCCTCGATATTCCAAAAAAGCTGAGCTCCTAAATTTACGCTCCTAAATGTGCGCCCTATTTTGAGCCACACTTAGAGCTAAGGGACCGATATTTGAAAGGCATTTACACAGTTTACAGCCCTGTAAACTGTCTAAATGCCGCTATCTGGAATATTCAATGGCACTAACATGGTTAGAGCTGCTGAATAACCCCTCTCTTCTCCCTTGCATGCCCCTATGCTAACTGTTTAGCATAGGGGCATGTCGGGGTATTCCGGGGAGGAACAGAGGTGACGACAATCGGTAACCGGGCAGCAGCGATACTGCATGCTGCGCAGTTAGCGACCTGCACCTAAAAGATAGGAGAGGCAAAAGCTCACCTATCTTTAAGCGCAGGAGCTAACGGGGTAGCATGTATATCGCTGCTGCCCGGTTATCGACTACGGCTGAGAGACAGTGCAGCAAGCCCAGATATTCAATGCCAGGGCCACATATGACCCCAGCACTGAATATCCGGGGTTAGAGGTCAGCGGAGAGGGCTATGTGCCGAAGGGGCGCATAGCCCTCCTAACTCAATATTCATCTTAATTTAGGAGCCTAAAATGCTCCTAAATTTAGGCCTGTGTTCATTGCCTAAATTTATGAGCCTAATTTAGGTGTCAAGTGCTGAAAATCAGTGCTAAGCTCCTAACCTTTTCCCTGCCCTAAATCTGCCCCATTGACACCCTCATGCCACTTTTTATGTGCCTAAAATTTATGAATGTAATAAAATTTTAAGAAAAAATTTAAGCACTTATCCCTAGTAAATTTTCGAAGAGACAAATTTAGGAGCCTAACTCTCAATGTCAGGAGCATAAATCCTTTGAATATCAGGCCCTTGGTTTTCTTTGGTGCCTCTGGAAGGATATAAACAGTGGATGCACTATTAGCACTGTATTCAAATGAATTTGGTCAGGTAACTAAATAGCTAGGTAAATTCCCTGAACTGAAAAATTCCTTCCACTTGGTATGTACGCAAGTGTTTTTGCATGGTGTGACCGCACCTTGAATATTGTGTTCAATTCTGGTCGCCATATCTTAAAAAGTATATAGTGGAATTAGAAAAGGTACAGAGAAGAGCCACCAAAATGGTAAAGAAGATGGAATGATACCCCTATGAGGAAAGACTTAAAAGGTGAGAGCTCTTCTAAATGGAAAAGAGACGGCTGAGGGGAGATATGATAGAGGTCTATAAATTAATGAATGGAGTGGAACAGGTAAATGTAGAACGGTTATGCCATCAAAAAGTAGAAAGACTAGAGGACATACAATGAAGCTACAATGTAACCCATTCAAGAATAATAACAGAAAGTATTTTTTCACTCAATGTGTAATCAAACTCTGGAATTTATTACCAGAGGATGTAGTAAAAGCTGTTAGTGTAGCTGAGTTTAAAAAAGGTTTGGACAAGTTCCTAGAGGAAAGGTCCATAAACCATTATTAAAGAGGACTCGGGAAATCCACTGTTTACCCCAATACAAGCATTGTGGAACCTGTGTCTTTTTGGGAAACTGCCAGGTACTTGTGACCTGGCTTGGCCACTGTTGGAAACAGGATACTGGGCTTGATGGACCTTTGTCTGACCCAGGATGGCATTTCTTATGTACTTAGGACTTCTCTGTTCCAGCTCAAACTTTCAAAGGGGAACTCTTTATATACTCTTGCTCTTTAGACAGACACACATGCACAGACTCTCAGTCTTTAGACACTCTCTCTCTCTCTCTTTGAACACATCTACATATGCTCTCTGCTGGTACTGTGTGCTGCTCTTTAATGTGTGCCCCCTAACCCAAGCAGTTCTGCCATCAGCATGTAAAGTTCTTGCAGTTGTCGCAAGTTCTTTTCCTCAATCTAGAGCAGCCTCCTCATGCTTTCTCCCATTCATATCCCTCTCAGCACATACCCTTTCCACCCCCATCCTGGACACTCACTGGTTCCATTAGCTCTCTCCAAGGTCAGCCCAGTGCCCCCTGCAGAGCTCAGTGTCCCCATCTCACTTGCAGCTCAGAAACGTCCCCCTGGCTCACTCCATCCCTTCTTGTGTCCTTCCTATTGGCTAGATCTTACTACAGTCTCTGCTGCTAGTGACGGTGGAAGCAGGCAGGACTGGCTCACTCATGGAGGGGTGAGGACTGGAGAGCTAGAGAGGTCTAAACTCTGAAAAATGTCCAGATAGTCTTGCCTCTTGAAGGCTGAGCACAACTGACTGTGCTCACCATACATATATGAGTCCTAGGCACATGCCAATTTGTCTATGCCTTAATTCTGCCCCGAATGGAAGAAAATGTTACCCTTTCAGGTTTTCACTCCATATATCTACCAGAAAATGCAATTGAGTTTACTACATTGCACACAAATTCTTGTTTTGGTACACTACTCTGATATTTTAACTATAGCAGGTGCCTGAATTTTATTGCCAACAACTTGTGTATTTGAGACTCTGTCTGAATGGCGAGGGATAACATAGATAATGAAACTTTCAACCTCAATGTATCACCTTCAGTTCATCCATTTTGAATGGATAAGTTTGTACTGGATTGACTTCATGCATTTCAAAGAAAAAATAACCCTTGCCTTTCTGTTTCATTAGAAATCTAATTTCTCATGCACTAAATATGGTTATGGTTATGGTTTATTTTATTTGATTAACCTCCCTTTGTGGTACAGCAGTGTGGTGTACACAATTTAAAAAATAAAGGCTAGAAAAGAACTCCACTGACAATAGGACAGATAAAATAGGATGGTTAATGTCTGTGAAATATGGGATAGGCATGGTCAGCTTACTGGACCTACAAGAAGCTCAAATTTGGATGCTTCTCATCCCCTAGCTCCCTGTAGTGAAGGAAAGAGATGGTATAAAGCAGCTCCTGTGGGAACAAAGAATAGGTTTTGCTCTTCAGGTAGTAGATCATGATGTTGGAATCATCATTGACCAATAACAGATGGTTTTTGGCTCAATATTCCATGAGACTAAAAAGGAGGGCAAATAAAATATAAAGGTTCATTTATGATAGGCTTTGTACCAGCATTAAAGAGATCATACCAACCCAGTGCTTAGGCTCACACTGTTAGTGATGGCCTGGGTTTGGGATACTAGTAATTTATTTATTTATATTCCACAACAATCCAAAAGTCTTGGTGGATTACAAAACAGATACATAATTTTCAAAAAATATCATCAAATAACAATAGAAATAAAAATATAATAGTATATTAACACCAAATAAGGTAAAACAATATGAAAACAAATAAAAAATCATCTGCCCACTAAAATAGTGAGAATACTTCAAAATCACAGCCCCTCATAAACCCTCAAATGAGGTTATACAAAATTACTGGGGACCCTCAAAGGCCTGCTGAAACAAATACACCTTTAAATGCTTTCAAAAAAGCAGATACCCAGCCAGTGCCCTAAGATTTACAGGTAATGCATTTCAGAGTACTGGTCCAGCAATAAAGAAAGCCCATTTGCATACAGTGGGCAATTAGAGCTGCTTTCCTGCTGAAATGTCCAACAAGCAAGACCCTTCCATCCATAAGGAACTAGGAGGATGATAGATTTTTAAATCAGTACATTTGCTGAAAGGAGCCTCACTCCAAAGTGCCTTGAATATTAAAGTTAAAACAACCTTGAAACTAACACACCAGGAAACTGGCAGTCAGTGCCAACTGAACAATATAAGTGTTACACGTTCATCTTTACTGGCCCCAGTCAAAAGGCCTGCTGCTGTATTTTGGACCAACTGCAAAAGCTTCCTAGAAACCTAAGAGCAGCAACACAATAGTCCAATTGTAAGACAACTAGTTGCAAAACCGTTTGAAAATTATCAGAACTTAACAGTGGCCTTAATTTCTGGGAGAAGGTCCTGTAAGTAGTTCTGCCTCTTCTTTTCAGACTCCCGGCATTAGGAGTGCTCTTTACTCCAAACACTCCCTTCCAGGCAGCCTGCAAGGAAGAAGAGGGAAGAGCGGGAGCTTGGAGCATAGCCAAGAACAGTCACTCTATTCCCGAATCCAGCCCTTCTTCTCCTGTTGCTCCTGCCCTGGCCTTACCACCCCCTCTCCATCTTCAGTCCCACTTCCTTTTTGTCTACAAACTAAGCCCTAATAAGAGGTCACAATTTGCAACCTAGCAACAGGCCTTCTTTACAGTGGACCACTGTTCCCTCTAAGCTGTGCGCGTGTGCGCGCGCACACATCTCGCCGAGCGAGCACACATACTTTACAATAGAGCGCACAAAAATTACGGTTCTGATTCTGATAGAAAACAACACAGACGTCTTAAAATTTAAAAGTTGTTGTGTATTTACGGTTTTTCACAAGTTCTACAATATTTTCTAGTGCAATCAATGTGGTGTACATACTGTATTCTGATGTGTAGTCAAATTTTAAAGTATTTAACTCCGAGTGTTGTTATGTGGCGCACAAAAATTTAACCTTCCTTCAAAAGCTGCACAGCTGATATTTTATGCGCACACAGCCTACAGAAAATTAGTGGGAACATTGCAGTGGACCAAGTAGGCAGATTGTATAATGCAGTTTACAAAATGAAACTAAACCAGTTTATCCTTTTGTGTGCTCCAAATGTACCACTGCAAAAATAAAAGCCAGGACAAATTAGGTAACCAAATTATGCAGTTTTGATAGGTAACTGTTCATTTGCAGCAGTTTTGTAGTTTTCTTTTTTTCTAGAAACCAGTGGGGAAAGCCCCATTCTCCCAGAATCTCTCATTTTCTGGGCTGGGGATTTATCCCAGTACTATTTTTAAGGATGGTATCAGACCCTACTCCCTGTAGTTAACTCCTCAATAGCTCAGCATATAGGTCTTTTCTACTAAGGGGTTTCTTCCATTCTGTGTGTATGGGAATAAAGTTTAGTAAATGAAACCTGTAGTTATTTGCTGCCTTCACTCTAAATATATCAGGTGCTATATTTGACATCTAGTGGCAAGGCAGTGCAAGACTTATGTTTATGTTTATGCAATTTCTTGATATACCGCCCAGGTTGAAGGGCATCAGAGCGGTTTACAATTACTACAAGCAGGTACTGGATACATTGCCTTGTCCCAGTACCTTGGCTGCAGAAAGCAATTAGGATATTTTGGGATTTATTGATAAACTGAATTCAAAGTGGCTGATTCATTTTCCTATTAACACCCTGGAGGGGGGTGGGTGCAAAAAGGGCAATTGCCCTGAGCCCCTAGGTTACAAGGGGCCTCAAATTTACCTGAAGCTGAAGAAAATGCAGCCTGCTGGTGCACTTTGGGACCCCTTCCCCAATTTCTGCCCTCGGCTCCAGCCTATTTAGCCCATGCTTTTATCACATTCGGAAATTTAGTGCTCCTGTGCGCCTAGGTGCCAATTCGTTGCTATTAAGGCAAGAAGCTTGGTCTGATGCTGGAGCTATAACTAATGCAGAATAGAACTGAACCGAGAAGACTGGAGATCGGTGGGACAATAGGCGTTTTCACCAAGTTCTAAAAAGATTAAAAAAAACAACAACAATTTCTAACTCTGTCCCAAAGTAGACCGTTTTGAAGGGAAAACCTTAAACTGTGGAAAACTTGGGGATTTAAACCATTGTGACCAAATTTGCTATTGCTTTAGCGCTGGCAGGAGCGCTAAACTAGAGAACAAAGTCATGTATGAAATGGAAAATGAAGTCATCGGAGAATATAAGGCAGCACCTCGTATCAGGAGGTGTTCATGCATATACAGTTTAGCAGTTAAGTCTATATTAAGTTGTATCTGCGCTTTCAATGACGTAAATTGCTATCTGAAGCGTTTACCAGTTATTATAAGCCGGGGTAAACTGAAGCACGGTGTAATACTTTCCTGATATATTTCTTTTAAAAATAAATGGCTTGCAAGTCTTAAAAATTAAATATGACCCGCACTGGCGTTTGCTACTTATTTTTGGAACTGAGACGCTTTGTTTATATTTTCAAATTATATGACGTGGAAAGGCAAAAGGGATTCGAAGTTTGGTCATTTGAAGAATTAGCAGAGATGAGCAAAAGAATTATGGCTGCCGTGTTAGTCCACTTGGAGATATGGAAATAAAGTTCAACAAACAAGTTGTAAGCGATAGCTTTTTATTGTACTTAAAAGCTACCACCTACAACTGCTTTGTTGACCCTTATTTCTACAGAGAGCTGAGGTAACGTCTGCGTTTCTGTATTCTCGGAAATATAAGAAAGCAAGCCAAAGGATCAGCTGAGAAATTAAGGAACAGGACTGCATCATTCTGTAAAAGCAATTCCTGTTATTTTAATCACACAATATTTTAGCCATTCTTATGAGTATTTTAATGTGTGTTGCTATTACGACGAGTGCATTCCAGTCTAAATCAATCAATTTGCAATTCTCCAGTACAAACACTCTATTATTACATTGTTCGTGTAATACTAACATTGTATCACATTGCTTTCATTCTACTCATATGTTACTCACCTAGCAAAGGCACATAGAAGTGCTTCAATGGAACTTTGAATATATACGCTGTTGAAACTCTGCCGAGTTCCTCATTATTTGGAAGCTGTGCACCACCTACCGTTACAATAGCGGTAGCGAAGAACTGCGCTGATTCTTAAGTCCCTAACTTACATCATCGAAAATATTAAATTGTTCAGTGGTCCTATTCTTTCTTGAATACAAAGAGAACGTTTTTCATAATTCTCATATATCTATTAGTAACGGGAAGGGGGGGTAGTTGAATGCACTAAGGTTCAGAGCAGTTGCTTTAACAATGCATGTTATATCTGCCATTCTATTATTCATTTTGATTAACAATAGATTTGTACATTGTTTACGATCATTTACAAAGCTAATGGCGATTCTTTGTTGAAATGAGATGGAGTGTTTCTTACTCAAAGTGAAGTGTATTTGATGTTTTTGCAAAACTAGCCTTGGTACCAGCAGATCCGGTATTTCAGCACTCTGGACAGTTGCCTGCTGACTCCCTGGTTAAAATCGGCTATCCGTCCCAAAGCTCCCAGTCTAATCATTTGTGTGAGTATACTGTATTTATTGAGGAAATATTCCAGATGAAATGTTTGTAATTCTTTAATAATAATAAAAAAGATAGTTGCTAAACAAAACAAGATTTTTAAATACTATAGACGGGAACATGGTCAAAAAATTTGATCAGATGTTAAGCCCAGGCTAGTAAACAATTTGTAGCTAACTCTAGGGGTCATCAATCCACTAGAATACGTTCTTTAACAAATTGTTCTTATATTTTCCACTAAAAATGTTATCAGTGAACTGAGTCTTTAAAAAAAACTAGTGTTTTCTTTGTAAACACAAATTTGAATTAACAATCTTTTAATACAAAAAAAATGGAGTATATTAAGTTCTATCAATGCCATGACACTGTGATTTCTATCACAAACACTTAACTCCTTATCATAAAATGTAAACAAAAAAAATAGAGCAATCTTTTTTTTTTAAATAATCGCTGAGTAAAGAAACTTGATCTTTCTGCTAACATGTTTATTATTTATTGGTTTTCGTCATTTTAAAAAGAAGATATGTCAAACAGTAAATAAAACACGTGGGAACAGGACAAGGCAGAAATAAATATTGCTATGCTCAGTCCTTAGATGTCACTTTGTTAAGGATTAAATGATGAACCTCATCTTGTCTGGAACGGAAGTCCAGTTGAGAGGGAAAAAACATTTGGACCAGCAGTTCCCTACATTTCAGTACTGGGAATCAAACAAACGATATAATGAGCAGCAGGGTTATATGCAGCGTCCACAGATTCCTCTGGCTGTTATCTCCTGGTAACACAGCTCTCTCATTTCTTATTACCTTAAGCAATATTGCTGGGTAGAGAGGGCACCTCCAGGTCAGTTAATGGGAAAGGGTCAAAGGGCACAAGGAGAATCTGAGGTATTACTCTTTGGCAAGGCCACTAACTCCTGGATTAAGCTTGCTCTGAGGACGTATTGGTATTATACAAACTGAATTCAAAAATACTTTTTAAATATAAATATGCTTGTCAATAAAGGATTGAAAGGGAAGTCGCCATATTATACTAGTAGGTTCTGCTAGGCTACCGAGCCAGTCAGGAGAAAGTATGTCTAAATAATATTTCTGTATATTTAAAATACTAAATATATCATATAAAAGCAAGTTTTGGATATATATGCAATAACCTAATTTCATTATATTTATCGGTATTTTTAATATAATGTCCCTGTAATTTTGAGACCTTTATTTAAATTGTATGTGTTGCATTGCAGACAACAAATGGCTGTAAATTCTTTTAAGCAAGCTACAACTGCAGTGGCCAGGTCCATTATTTTACATGGAGGTGGCTACAGATTGCCCACAGCTGTAGGTGGAGGGATTGCAGATTCCTACTACTACTATTTAGCACTTATAGAGGGTCACGCATGCAGCGCTGTACAGCTGACCTATAAGAGATAGCCCACATACAAAAGAGAGTCCCAGCCCATCAGAGTCATGCTCATCGGAGCTTACAATCCAGTCAGAGTAATAAAGAGCATAAGTCAGTTCAGTGCAAGGCATAAGATAGGGACAGAAGTCAGATTCCATGACCCTTTTCAATAGTCTTCACTGTACATGAAAATGTACAGGACAGCTAATAATTATATCTGAAAATACATTATTTCATACACAAATCATTGATGAAAACTAATTCTACAATACAAATCAATCCCAAAATATTTTATAAACTTAGGTATATGCAATACAAATGATTCTAAATCTCCTGGGGTTTAGATTTGGACCCTGCTGAATTAGCACATGCAACCATAGACATTAAGATTCCTCATTATAGACCCGAATATACATGGGGCATTTTTACACTAGGTTTTTGCACTTAATGTGTGTTTAATGTGAAAAATAATTTGTGTTAAGTGCAAAGCCGCTGCAGTAACTATTGGAGGTTTCCAGCATGTTCCCAACAGTTAACATGTGGACAAGTACCATAATGCAGGGCCCTGTTACCACAGATGTACTCATCTCCACCTATTGAAATGGAGGTAAATACCCCGTGCTAATTTCAATGGCAATTAGCACATCATATGTTCCCCGTGCTAACTGCGATATGTTCACCATGCCCACTTTCCACATCTAATCCGCGCATTCGTCACCCTAAAACACAATAGGCAGTTAGTATGGAAATCAGGCTGCATTAACTATCAAGCCCCAGTGGTTACTTACCACAGGCCTGAGCATGCAACTAACACACGCCAAATCTCACATTAACTGTAAAGCGCACTTTAATAAAAGGGCCCCATAATGTTTGATTCAATCTCTGGATATCTCCCGAACAAAGATTTACACATCAGAAGACAATTGATGTAGCCATTGCTGACCACTGATCCCTTCTATAGGTAGGAAAGATAAGTGCCAGATGGGAACAACTGGAGGTTGCTTATTGTTATTCCCTTTTGAACTGAAGGTCATCGATAATAGGCTGAGAAAACAATGTGTACTTAGTGCTTTCAGTGTCTGATGTATGCAACTATGTGCATTACTGTATATGTAAATCTATTGGTTTATTTCTCCCAGGAAAGCAATTGCTTTCTCTAAGCCTCCGCTTCCATCACCATCTTGCTTGATTTCATATCCCTGTGCATTTCTTTCTTAAGTTAAATATTTCTATATATGTGTATGAATACTATAAAGTGTTTTTCAATGCATAAATATTTTCCATTACATAAACATCGAGGATGCTCGCCTATTCTATAATAATGAGATACACTGTTGATAAATTGGGCTGTTGGTTGATAGATTAGCTCTGATATAAAAATACAATGTTTGCATGACCTGATGAGATATAGGCTACTTACTGCATCTCCCCGTGTAGGCAATGTCTATTGTGTGGAAGTGTGACATGAAACAAGGAATTAGTAGTAAAATGTCATCAGAAAACTGTGCACCATGGGGCAGCGTCTGTTTCCAAGTTTCTCCCATTATGAGTGAGCAGGGATGAGAAATAACGTCCCTTTATTTACCACAATGGTCTATGACTAAAATATCAGGGTTTTCGTTTTAAAAACCTATTAAAGAATCATGCATTTCTTGTAAACACACCTGTTTTGGATCCCTAAAATGTGTGTCATAGAAAACATTAGCTGAATATGCTTCCGGTCTATAGGGTGTGGATTTACAGGGTCAGCAAAGGTCATTGGATGTCAGGTGAACCTTAAGCCATGCACACACACACCCAGTACAGCCTAAGATCCTACCATCCCCATAGCTCATCACTCCTTCCCTTGCCTACCCCCCACCCACAGTCTCCTTCCATTCCTTCCCCCTCCCCCCAGGTTTCCAGCATCATTCCTTCCTTTCCCTAACCCCTTCAAGGTGCCCAGCATTGTGCCTTCTTTTCCCTCTACCCAAAGATATCCAGCTTTCCATCATCTCATCTCCCCTTCCCTTCCCTACCCTCCATGTCCTGCATCTCTCCTTCTGTTCACTCCCCCTCCCTCCAGGTATCCAGCATCACTCTTTCATTTCCCGCCCCCTCCACATGCAGTATCTCTTGCCTTTTCCCTTCCATTTGATGGCGTGCATCCTTCCCTCCATCACTTTCGCTGCTGCTGCCGCCACTGCTCTGCTCAAGGCACATTGCAGGCAGCGGTACTTCAACGTAGGATGTGTAGCATGGGGTCTTCCAGCAAGGCCTGCTGCACCCTGCCAACTCTGACATAAACGTCCTATCAAAGTGAGCAGGACATGGCCGTCTTGAGCACAGATGAATACTGCAAGGCCCTGCTCTGTGTAGGCTGCTTTAAAGTGCCACTGTCCTCAGCCCAACCACACTGGAGTGGTGCCATTGCCGCAGGCCAGCCCCCTAAATCTGCCACCCTAGGTGGATGCCTAGTCTGTCTAATGGTAGGGCTGGTCCTGTGGATTTATTAGATCCATTAAGACTGTTATTTTTCAAGCTCTGCTAAAAAATGAGTACTTTTTAAACTCTTTTTTATTTATTTCAAAGATTTATATTCCGCAGAAGAATCTAGATGAAGTACAGAGAAACATACATAATAGATACATTTATATTCACAGTACACATAGAATAAATCAAACTAAAATAAAATAAAATCTAAAAATAAATAAAACAAACTAAATAAAATTAAAATAAATGACCATCTTCACTTAACATGTATTCTGAAGCTACAAAATTAAGTTTAAAAGCATTAACTAACCATTTGAAAATATGTTAAAAAAGAAAGTCAGGCTGGTGGTTTGGCTCTGGTCTTTGTTGGAGCTAGTTGTGTTTTGAACATATGGTGCATTAAATGTATTTGGGGAATAGGAAAGGGTGATGATCACCTGCTTTATGGATGACCCTGCTGACCTTCAAGGGCACTGAAAGGGTTATTCTCAGAATCTTTCCTTTTCAAGGTATATGTGAAAAATAGAGATCTAACAATCCTCACTGAAATACAAAACTTAGGAGGAAACTGAATATATAGGGGGTAATTTTATTAAGCGGCTGTGGTAGCTGTGATGTGCAGTGGGAAGGGGTTTTCTTTAAAACACAGAACAGACAGCAGTTCAGGGAAAACAAAATCAGCTTTTATTCTGTCCCAGCTTGTTAAACCTCCACAAAGCTGATTCTCCCAGCCCCTCCTCCAGTCCCAGTTAAAGTTCTTACCTCAGAACCTCTTTGCATGGCTTGCCCAGCCCCAGTTAAGGTTCCTACCTCAGAACTCCTCTGCATGGCTTGCCTTAGAAGGACTTCTAGCTCCACGGGCCTTTCTCCCTGCAGTCTGCTAGGTTCTTAAGCCCTCCCTGTGAGCCATACCCTCCCAGCCCTGAACTCTGGGCTGCAGACTCTCTTAAAGGGGACTGCTGATAATCCCTTTGGAGAGAGACTGGTAACATTGTAGATACCCCATCAGAGGGGACCTTTTATTAAATCCTAGAAAGGCTGTGCAGTTAACATGCAATTGTAACTCAAGTTAAGTGCAAAACCTCCAAAGTAACTGTCAGGGTCATTATCAGCATATTCCTGGAAGTTAACCTGTGATTACGTGTGCTAACATGCGGTGCATTAACACGGATACACCTAACAATACCCATAGACGTGTTATTAGCTATACCCACACTAACTGCCACATTAATGGTGATTGTGTCCTAATGTGCTCTCCATGCCTTCACTCTGCCTCTAACCCACCCACTCTCCACATCAGTGTGTGATTGCCATTTAACATGTCTTGTGGTGGCCTGAAGCTGGCACGCCTGCTCGTTAGTGTTCACCGCAGCCAGTTACCGCATGCTATAATACACGTTAACTAGTTGACTGTGCTTAGTAAAAGGATCCCTAAGTCATTTAAGCATGCATGTGGCTATATATGCATATAAAATGACTTATAAAATTGTGGCAGGCGTAAAGGTATTGTGCAAAGGCATAAACCCATGGGCTTTTACTGTAGGTGTTATCAGGGGCGCGGTCTCGGCAGCGCATGGGCAGAGTCATGAAGTACGTGCATTGATTATAAACTATGCTAAGCTCTGCACATAGCTTGGGTATCTACAGCTGCTCCTGAGCCATGTCCATGCCTTCAATCTAGTTGTGATTGCTGCAGGATTTGCACTAGTCTTTTATAAAGGCACATGGGCATCTATATATCTTTATAAAAAAGGCTAAATAGGCACCTTCTTGCTCTCTTAACTAGGTGCCTTTTATAAAATTACCCTCGCTGTCTATGTGTAAAGGCCAAGTAAGCACCTATTATGAGGCTATTTTACAAAGACACAAAAAGGCACCTTTTGGATAGTATGCAGAATTGAAATGTGGGGATCATAGAAACATAGAAACATAGAAACATGATGACAGAAAAAGACCACAAGGCCCATCTAGTCTGTCCTTCCATAACAACAACTACAACAGTCCACTTTTTACCTTTAGAGATCCTCTGTGTTGGTCCCATGCTTTTTTGAATTCAGTTACTGTCCTCATCTCTACCACCTCCACTGGGAGACTATTCCACGGATCCACTACTCTTTCCGTAAAGAAATATTTCCGCATATCACTCCTGAATCTATCTCCCTTCACCCTCATCCCATGTCCCCTCGTCGCAGAACTTGCTTTCAATTGAAAGAGGCTCTCTCCCTGAACATTTATGCCACGGAGGTATTTAAACATCTCAATCATATCACCTCTATCCCGCCTTTCCTCTAAGGTGTACATATTAAGATCCTTAAGTCTGTCCTCATATGCTTTATAATGAAGACCACTAATCATCTTAGTAGCACCCCTCTGTACCGACTCCATCCTGTTCACATCCTTTTGAAGGTGCGGTCTCCAGAATTGCACACCATACTCCAAATGAGGTCGCACCAAAGACTTATACAGAGGCATTATCACCTCCTTTTTTCTGCTAGCCATTCCTCTCCGTATGCACCCAAGCATCCTTCTAGCTTTTGCCGTCGCCTTTTCTACCTGTTTAGCTACTTTAAGATCATCGGACACAACTACGCCTAGGTCCCGCTCTTCTTTAGTGGACAAAAGTACTTCACCTCCTATGCTGTATTGCTCCCTTGGATTGCTGCAGCCCAAATGCATGACCTTACCTCAGGACGTACATAATATCTGCAGTATTTTAGAAAAGGTTTTGGAACCTTTTCTAAAATTGTGCAGGAGTGCACGTGTATCTGTGGATATGTAGAGCTAGAGGAGCCAACAGGGGAAAGACAGCAATTTATACAAGTACGCTTGAAAGTTGGCATTTCGCAGCTTACACATGTATGTGGGCCATTTTGCAAACCTATACGTACAAATGTCATCGATTAACTACAGAAGCTGCTTTCTTTATTTAATTTCAGTTTGTAGAGGAACATAAATAATGCCTCCTGTATTAGTACCTTCTCTAATTATCCTAATTTTTGAATAATTGTGAAACAAAAAATTAGGGATATGATTAAAAATCTCTTTGAGCTCTTTACTTTTTGTGACTGAAAATAAATATTAAAAAATTGAAATATATAAAGAAATTGGGGAGTTTTTTGGCCAGTGATGTTGAGATACAGCATTTACCCCTTTAGGTGGGTTTCTGCCACATACATAGAAATTAGTTGAACCGCTGAGGTCTTTTTTTCCCCTAGTAGAAATTTTGAGCCTTCAACAAATTTGGAGTAATTATTTGTAGTGATGGTTTTTGTGATGGTTGTTAAAATAGTTGCCTCTCTTCAGGTAGAAATGTAAACTCTTATGAGTAGTGCAGATAGTCTTTTTTAAGTGTGTGAGTACCATCAGTATTATATATTAGTAGTAGTGTGTGGTTGGAAGCCTTATGAACTTTTCCTCAAGGACCTCGTCTAAACCTCTTTTAAATCCGGCTTCACTAATAGCTTTTACTACATCCTCTGGTAATGAATTCCAAAGTTTGATTACATGTTGAGTGAAAAATACTTTCTCCAATTAGTCTTAAACGTGCTACATTGTAGCTTCATTACTTGTCCCCTAGTCTTTCTACTTTCTGAAGGAGTAAACAACCAATGTACATTTACCAGTTCTAGTCCATTCATTATTTTATAGTCCTCTATCATATCTCTCCTTAGCCTTTCCTCATAGGGATATCCTTCCATCCCCTTTACCATTTTGATTACTCTTCTCTGTATCTTCTCTAACTCTGCTATATCCTTTCTAAGAGTGGCATCCAAAATTGCATACAATATTTAAGGTGCGTTTGCACCATGGAGCGATACAGAGGCATTATAATATCTTTTGTTTATTCTTTATTCTTTCTTTATTCTTTATTCATATTTGATAAACCGCTATCGTAAGAACATTCTCCATTCCTTTCCTTATGATTCTATTTGCTTTCTTGGCTGTGGCTGCACACTGGGCAGAGGGTTTCAACGTTTTATCCATGATGACGCCCAGATCTTTTTCCTGAGTGGTGATTCCTAATATTGAAACTTGCATCGTGTAACTTTAGTTTGGGATGTACTTCCCTAAGTGCATAACATTGCACTTGTCCATATTAAATTGTATCTGCCATTTGGATGTCCAGTCTTCCAATTTATCAAGGTCCTCTTGCAATTTTTTACAGTCCCCTTGTGTTTTAACAACTTTGAATAATTTTGTGTCATCTGCAAATTTGATCACCTCATTTATTATTCCCATTTCCAGGTAATTTATAAATATGTCCTGATGCAAGGATATTTGGTGCTCTAGGCGAACCTTCAGCCTTAAGTTCCCCCCTCCCCCTTAGATTTTGATGATTAAATGCAACAATCATGGATACACCAATACCACCCTTCCCACAACAATCAGTAAAAATGCATAATTGGGCAACATACTTTTAATTATTAAACTTTGCTTTTGATGTATATTTGGGCCTATTCTCCCTACAGAGACAAGTATGAGTTAGTGCGACTGCCAGGGTCTATGGTTTTAATTTGACTTCTGCTGCTCTTTGCTGCTCCTCTGAAGCTGCTTCCCTAGACGACCGCCTAGTCTTGCCTAATGGTTGATCCTGCCCTGTATACAGATACAGCTTTCTAAAATCACTATTTGCTTGTGAATGAAATTTAGATGTGTAAATGCTGTTATTTACATGTTTAAATGCTTCTAAAATTATGTCCATAGGTGCCTATGCTAAAATTTGGTCTTACATGCTAATTTTCTTTCCTTGAATCTCACCAGACCAGTCCAGAATGAATAGATTATGGTCCTCTACCAGTAGATGGAAACAGAGAACAAAGACTTGTAAGCTCTGCCCCATAAAGGGCACCATGCAGCCACATGCTCCTCAGTACATTTCTGAATAAGCTAATGGTAAACTCCACCCAATCCTAAAAAAAACAGAGAGGGAGGTGGGTCAAAGAGCATCTGCCTAGCCCCTTTAGACAAACTTCTCAGGAGAAAAGAATTTCAAATTTCTCCAAAACTGAGTAGATGCTACCAAAATACACAGGCCTCACCAACTTCAGGGTGGGCTCTGGACTAGTCTTGTAGGACTCAAAGAAAGAAAATTAGCAGGTAAGACCAAATGTTATCTTCCTTATTGTCCACCAGACCAGTTTAGAACAAATGAGATATAAAAGAACAATCCTTCATATTGGGCAGGTAGTTGTCATTCATGCATTAAGCACCCCTGCAAGGTTGTTGGTGTCCTCCCATACAAGGACAGCTAGACCATAGTGTTTTAGAAAGCACATGACAAGAGTCTCCCTCTTGCATTACAAGACTCCTTAGGGTGAAATGCATGATCCTCTATTCAGGAGGATGACAGCCTCCTAGTCAAGAGAACACAAACCTACCAAGGATGCTTGCTTCTCTGAAAATAAGCTAAAAAAACTGCCTGATTTAGCCATTAAAATATGGCAGATTTTGCAGCGGCCTCCTCTTCCTGGACCCCCTTGATGTGATGCAACTGTCAGAAATTCAAACTTCATTGGTTATCTCTAATTCCAGACCAGGGCTCTATGCACCTTTGAAAAACTGCAAGTATGGAAGACTTTCACACAGTCTCCTTAGAAGAAAAGAAGCACAACCTCTTAATTCTCAAAATAGGCTGAAACCATCCTTGTGAGAAAGGAAATGCTTGAAGGAAAACTCCTGCCTCCATGCTATGACATCATGGCTCCTGACCAGAGAGATTCTGGGCATGTGAAATTCTTCTCATAGAACAATCCTGCACCTGGACCTCCACTTCCTGCCACATTGAAGGTCAATGATGCCTAATTCTTTCAAGAAAACACGCCAGCTAGAAAAGAAGGCCAACAAGGTGACCTCAAAGTGTCTATGCTTCCATCTGGATCTTCAGAAAACTTTCCTATAGAAAAACCAAAATCTTAGCCATGATGTGCTGAACAAAAAGGGGGCTCAGTGCACTCCATGCTCTAAGGCTACCAGACGTATGCTTACTCCCTAGAAGGGCAGGACTGACCACAGCTGAATAAGCCTTCAGTGCTAGATTCATCCCTCCAAGAATCCCACTGAAGAGCCAAGTGATATTGCCATCAGAATGACCACTAGGACCAAAGACCTCCCTCCCCCTCCTTGGGAAGATTCTAAGATCCTCTTATACCTTGAGCTTGCCCAAAGCCATTTCACTAAATCACCTGGAGCAAACTGGTGCCACAACAAGTACATGGTTGAGATGTATCTGTCGAGATTTACAAATAGCAAATAGTTAAGCAAGAACTTCAATTAAGGAAAATATGCATAAATGTTTATTTTTGCAATAACCTGTGTAGACAAAGAGAAAGGAGCACCTGTTGATAAAGTCCCATTCTAACAAACAAAGGTAAAATGTCATTTTTAAACAGCAAGAAACAGCTTACATAAGCATTGCAGTTTTCTGATACAGCGTAGTTACTCACCTGTAACAGGTGATCTCCAGGAACAGCAGGAATTTAGTCTTCACATATGGATGATGTCAGTATTGATGGAGCCCACGCGGGAACGCTCCCCAGCGTCCAATAGGAAAGCCTTTGGAAGCATCCCACTGCACCTGCGTAGCTGCCTTCCCACATTTACAGCTCTCCCTCCTCAGTTGAGTTTGTAGCTGAGATAAAAGGAGAGAAGGAGAAGAAGAAGACCTACAACTCCTAGGGGAGGAAGGTGGGTTGTGAAGACTAAATTCCTGCTGTTCTCGGAGATCATCTGTTACAGGTGAGTAACTATGCTAACTCCAGGAACAAGCAGGCATGTAGTCTTCATATATGGGACTCCCTAGCTTGGAGATGCCAGAGAGATGACCTCAGAATCAGTTGTGGAATCACAGGTATAACTAAGTAGGTCATGTATCCTCCAAGGATGTCTGGTATCGAAACCTGGGATGGAGGGTAGGAGTTGATCTAAGTCTGAAAGAGATGCTGGAGAATAGCTTGGCCAAACAAGGCATCCTGGTGGGAATCCTTGTCCAGGCAATGGTGAGCAGCAAAAGTGTGGACAGAAGACCAAGTTGTTGCTTTGCATATCTCATCAATCGCTACAGAGCGTAGATTTGCCATAGAGGCAGCCATGGCCCGAACATTACTGTATGTGCAGTGACGTGACCCTCGAAAGAGAGTCCTGCCTTTTCATAACCAAAGGAGATGCAGTCGCTATCCACCTGGAAAGAGTTTGTTTGGATACTAGCAACCCCAGGTGACTTGAGTCAAAGGAGATGAAAAGTTGGGAAGCTCTTCTGTGCTCTCAAGTTCTTTGGAGATAAAAAGCCAAGGCATGAATGCAATCCAGAATGTAAAGTTTGCCTCTGCCCTAGAGGAATGAGGTCTAGAGAAAAAGCCAGGAAGGTAGACTGACTGGTTTAAATGGAAGGGCGAGACCACCTTTGGCATAAAGTGAGGATGAGTCCTAAGGACTATCTTATCATGGTGGAATCATCTATAAGGAGGGTCAGCCACCAAAGCCTGGAGCTCACTAATGCGTCTTGCTAAAGTAAGGGCAATAAGGAAGATGACCTTCCACATGAGAAACTTCAGTGAGGTGGTGGCTAGAGGTTCAAAGGGCAGCTTGAGAAGCTGTCCTAAAACAACATTAAGATCCCATGCCACTGGAGGGGGCTTTATAGGAGATTTGGTTAATAGAAGACCCCTCATGAAGCATGCTACAAGTGGCTGAGAAGAGATGGGCTGGCCATCTAAGGTCATGTGAGAGGCCGCAATTGCATTTAGTTGTATTCTTACCGAATTGGCTTTGAGTCCAGAAGAAGATAGGTGGAGGAGATACTCAAGTAATGCCCCCACCGGAGCTGAGAAGGGGTTAAGATCCCTCTCAGAATGCTAGAGAGTGAATCTATGCCACTTGAAGGCATAGGAGCGCCTGGTGGATGGCTTCCTATAAGCCAAGAGGATATCCTTAACCTCCTGGGAAAGATTAATGGCCTGGAAAGCTAAGGCCTTAGCAGCCATGCGCTGAGATGGAGGAACTGCAGATTGGGATGAAGCAATGTCCCCTCCTCCTGAGAAAGGAGATCTGGAGCAGACCTCAGATCTATGGGTTGAGTCTGAGATAGAAGTAGAAGGATAGGCTACCACGGTTGTCGTGGCCAGTGTGGAGCTATGAGTATCATGTAGTCCCTGACTCTCTGGAATTTGAAAAGAGTCTTGGGAATGAGGGGAATGGGAGGGAAGGCATATAGGAAGCCTTGACCCCAGTGGAGGTGAAAAACATCTAGCTGCTGGCTGTCCAGGAGTCCTGGAGCAGAAGCAAGGAAGCTTGGCACTCTGAGGACTTGCAAACAGGTCTATCTCTGGGATTCCCCAGATCTGAAAAATGTGAGTGACTTTGTCTGCATAAAGAGACCACTCGTGGGGTAGAAGGACTCGACTCAATTTCTCTGCCAAGACATTGTGTTTGCCCAGAAGATAAACCGCATGCAGGTGAAAGTGATGCTGTATGGCAAAAGACCACAGATGCAGTGCCTCGCTGCAGAGGGTCCAAGAGCCTGTTCTGCCCTGCTTGTTCAAGTAGAACATGGCTACTTGATTGTCTGTCTGGACTAGAACTGTGCGGAATCAAAGATGGTCCTGGAATACTTTGAGAGCATTGTGAATGGCTGTGAGCTCCAGCAGATTTATGTGGAGTTGTGACTCCTGATGAGACCAGAGCTCCTGAGTGGAGAGATTGTTCAGATGAGCTCCCCAGACCAATTTGGATGCATCCATTGTCAGGGTACATTGATGTGCTGGCATCTGAAAAGGTGACCCTACTAGGAGGTTTTCTGGTGATTGCCACCACTGGAGAAACGAGATTAGATGGGTAGAGACCATTAGTTTGTCTCCCAGGTGACCCAGTGCCTGAGACCACTGGGAAGCCAGTGTCCATTGAACTGCACTCATATGTAGATGAGCATATGGAACAACATGCACTGTTGATGCCATATGACCCAGAAGTTGTTCATTTCTCAAGCAGTGAGAAAGTTCTTGAGGCATGCCTGAGATGCTAACTGATTGAGTCAAGCACAGCGGAGTTGGAGCAGAAATACCTTTGATTGCTGAGTGTCTAGGAGAGCCCCTATAAACTCTAGAGTTTGAGAGGGGATGAGTTGGGACTTTGGAAGATTTATTACAAATCCCAAGTGTTGCAGCACCTGCATGGTATGCAAGAGGGAAAGGCTGGCCTCTAGAGAGGTATTTGCTCGAATGAGCCAGTCATCTAAGTAAGGGAAGATAAATATCCCGAGAGTCCTTAGGAATGCAGCTACTACCGCCATGCATTTTGTGAAGACTCTTGGGGCAGAGGCGAGGCCGAAAGGCAGGACTCCTTATTGATAATGTCACCCTTGGAACATGAAGCGCAGGAACTTTCTGTGCTGTGAGTGAATAAGTATGTGAGTATATGCCTCCTTTAGATCTAGAGAACAAAGCCAATCCTGACTCTGGAGATAGGGAAGAAAGGCCCCTAGGGAGATCATTTTGAACTTCTCCCATAGTAGGTACTTGTTCAGTTCTCTGAGGTCCAGAATGGGCCTGTACCCTCCTGTTTTCTTCAGAATGAAGAAGTATAGAGAATAAAAGCCCCTTCCCTGCTAGGATGATGGAACTTCCTCTATTGCGCCCTGTAAGAGAAGGGAGGCGACCTCTTGCAGCAATAGAGCAGTGAGAGGGGGCTGAGAGCGGAACTCTCTTGGAGGAATCCGGGGGGTAGACTTCGTAGATAAAGTCTGTACCCCTCCCATATATGGACAGTGTCCACTGCTCTGATTTGATAAGATGCCACCTGTGGGCACAGTGACAGAGTCTGCCGGGGATGTGGACGGGATCTGAAATCCCCAGAGGCAGAACAGCTATGTTCTCCAGAAAGGGGTCAAAGACCCTGAGGAGGCTGGGTCTGCTGATGTGGCTGTGACTTAGGAGTCTGAGCCTTCTTTTGCTGTTTTGATGGCTGCTGTCCTTTCTGAGGAGCATGGTGTTGACACTGTACAGCAGGGGTGTAAGAAGGATAGTTCTTCTTATTGAAAAAAAGCTTTCTTTGCTGCATTTTTCCTAGCTGGGTTGGCAGTAGATCTAGATAGTCTATTAAGAGTGGTGTTCTCGGAGTCTAACTGAGAGGCCTTGTCCTGGCAATCCTTGCCAAAAAGGTCTTCACCGGTGCAAGGGATATTACCCAGCTTGTCTTGAACCCATTGTTCAAGATCCGATGCTTGGAGCCAAGCAATCCTGTATGCACTGATGCAGATGGATGAAGTTCTGCTGATGCACTCAAAACAGTCAAAAGTTGCCCTGTTAACAAACTTTGAAACATTCTGAGCATGCTTTAGAAGGGTGAGATAATCTGCTCTCGTCATCAGGGAGAAGAGGAGCCATTAACTCCAAATCTTTAGTCACCTCTCTAAGGAACATACCCATATAGAGTATGTAGAAACTGATCCTGGCCAATAACATGGAGGCCTGAAAACAACATTGACCAAAGGAGTTGAGGGTTCTCAATTCCTTACCTGGAGGGTTTGAGGAATGTGTCTTAGCACTCTTTATTCTATTCATTGCCGATTCCACCACCATGGAATGATGTGGCAATTGCGTCTTTTGAAAACCGGGACACTCCAGTACCCGGTACATGGTATCGAGTCGTCGGGTATGGGGAGAGATGGTAAGGGGTGTCTCCCACATATGAAGCATAAGGTCGTGAAGAATGCGATGAATAGGGAGCATAGCAGCTTCCTTCGGGGCTGTAGGGTATTGAAGAAGTTCTTCGGCCCTAGACTCTTTTTCCAATGTCACTGTTATAGACAGACCCAGAGCAACATCGTGAATAAAGTCTTGAAAAGACATGTCCTCTGGAGGGGACATGCAACATTGTGGAGACAGAGATGGGTCTTCCGGAATAGTTCTCATTTCCCGGGTATCGGCCAATACATCATCCGACGAATCGGAATCCGAAGACTCAAAGTATCAAGGGGCAGGGTGTTCAAAACCAGTAGCTGAGGCTTGTGGTGCCGGAACCTCGGTACCGGAAACGGATTCAAGGGCTGGCATGGGCAGTAGCGTAGTAAGCGGCAAAAAAGTCGATGCAGGTTGTGTGTACCGATGCCTGTGGAATCGACTGTAAAGGTTTTACTGGTACTGAGGCCGCCAGTAAGGCCGTTAAGCTCCGCTCAATGGCCAGGATACATTGATCCATGGAGCTTGCCGATGCTTGGGTATCGGTACCAGAATTGAGGGCCACGATCCCTGAGCATAGCACCAGGAGCTCTCCAGAGGTGGAGGCCTTGGGAGCATCCTGGGATCCACTAAGGCTTTGGAGGAAAAGTCCTCCCGCCGGGGTTGTTTGGCCAGTGTGGCCCCCTCCAGGGCAACGCCCGAGGCATCTCGATGCTTAAAAGGAGATCTACCCTTGGAGGGCCAGCCAGTCTTCGATGAAGACTTAGGTTTCGATACCTGAGATCCCTGGGAGGAAGATGAAGCTCTCGATGACGTCGATGCTAAAGATACTGCATCAGAGGCAAAGAGGGTGCCCAGCTTTGCAGCTCGATTCTGTAGGCCTCTCTTTGTCATCTTCCTACAAAGAGAACATTCTGATGGTTGATGATCCAGTCCTAAGCATTTTAGACACTAGTCATGGGTGTCTGTGGGCAAAATGCTACTGCCACATTTGGAACACTTCTTAAAACCACTGGATGGTTTTTCCATTTTGTCTGTGGCAAAAGAAAGTCCTAAGCCTAAGATGGCGTCGATGCGCCTGAAGGAAAGAAATAATTCTTTCCCTCACAGAAGATTTTTTTTTTTTTTTTTAAGAAGGAAAGAAAGAAAGAAAGCACCAACAGGGTCGGTACCGGCGTCAACGGGAAGGCAGATGCGACCACAAAAAATAAGAAAAAGAATACTTTTCTGCGGGTGACAGGAATTGCTTCGTCGGCTTTGTGGAAAATGAAGAACTGAGGAGGGAGAGCTGGAAAGGCGGAAAGGCAGCTACGCAGGCGCAGTGGGATGCTCCCAAAGGCTTTCCTATTGGACGCTGAGGAGCATTCCTGCGCGGGCTCCGTCGGTACCAACGTCGCCCATATGTGAAAACTACATTTCTGCTTGTTCCTGGAGATTACAAATATTACACATTTCTACATTTTCTTATTGTCCTTGATGATAGCAGTCTGGGGGAACATGCTCATTAGTTAAGCTTTTCTCACAAAGAACCTATCTCTAAAGAACAGCATGATCTAGCTTAATTCTCAGACATTTAAACTGTACACCAAAGCTGTAAACACCACACAACAGTGTCGCCATATTGTTCGCTCTCCTCAATCCCCACCCCCCTCTTGCTCAAGAGTCAACTTTAGGTGGCCCCTCTGAGCACAGTGAATCTGCTAATGATCCCGATCCTTAAGGCCAAAAGTAAACAAGCCGAGCCTTCTTGCTATACACGCCTTCCACATGGAACTCATTTACAGTGGAAATAAAATCTATTGACGACCTAGCCAAATTTCATAAATGACTCAAAACTCATCCTTTCCTGAAATACTATGAACATGACAATTAGTTTATATAACACCACCCAAAATAGAAAACAAGCCTCAAACCACTTCCTACAGTGGCAACTAGCCACATTCCCTACCATAACATCCCGAAACCTTTCAGTCTTAATCTTCATGCTCACAGAACAAATCTTGTAATCACTCCGAGATTGTACATAACACATAATATATTTATTGAATCATGTTTTAACTAAGGCTATTGTTATCCCATTGTATAAGATTTAATTGTATCCTAGTTATTGTTTGGTGTAAACTTCCTAAAAAGTTACTGGTACTTGTAAACCACTTTGACTACTAGATAAAGCGGTATAGAAACGATGTTAAATAAATAAATATTAACTTAAGCAGTAACATATGTCAACAAGGACAGTACAACAATAGCAAATAGTTGGAAAGACAGGAAAGAAAACACTGGATTTTACATTATACTGGAATGGCTATAATGTAGATCCAGTATTACTTCTCTACTTCAAACAACTGCACAAGAAGCAACTCTCAAGATAACTATATCTTAGCAGGTTCAAACCAATAAGTTTTCCATTCTACTCGAGGCCTACCATTCTTAAGCAGCAGGTCAATATATGCTGCTTGAGACTCCTAACCCAAACTCTCCCAGCAACATAACAGGATTCTAGGCAGTGCAGGCTCCCCCTTACTAGGGCTCTTCAGGTGGTCTTCACCAGGTTAGGTGCTGGGATCCAGGAGGTCAGGCTATATGCCATACCTTCGAGTTCTTCACTCCACCCCTAACTTAGAAATTTCAGTTCCTGGGTGAGGAAAATGAAGATTGCATTAGCCATGGCTCTACTAGCCATGATCAGTAGCAGCCATCTTCTTTTTCTGCCAACTCACTGCAGTGCACATTATGAACAAAGGGAGGGCAGCCTGGAGAGAACCCCAGAGGGAGCAGACAAAGAAAAATGACAGAACTCAAAGCAGGATGGATCTAACACCAATCACATTCATGACTCCATTTATATTGAAATCTATAATTCAAACAAAGCCCAAGGCTATACTTATGAATAAAAAGATATTCTCTAAACATTAAAACATTTAAACATTAACCCCCCCCCCCCTTTGTGTTGATAGCAAAAGTTCATGGTTATTCTGTTAAAAGTCTATCTTTAAGGCAATTGAATACATAAAAACATTCCCAACAGTCAACCTGATTCAGGTTCTTGGATATATTGGTGCTAGATACTGTGGTCTGAAGAATACTACAACAACATTTCTTGTGAATCAAACTTTGTTGCAGAACATGAGATGAGCTTCCCCTCATTTCCTTGTCTGGCTCTCTTTTAGAAGAGGTTAGGGAGTCAAAAGTGTAGAGAAACAAGATGGCCCAGGTGGTAGGTGAGTCTGCGGTGTTGCTCAGCTTCTTCTGGTGAAGGTCATGGGGCACATGGTCCTGCTGCAGGAGGATGCACTGATCTATGCTGAAAGATCTTGGCGCTTGACTGCTATGCTGGTGGTTGATATGCATTTACATGTCCAGGTGACACCTCTCAGTATCCTTTGGGGTAATCTACAACATCAACCGAAAGCTTCAACAGCACTGAGTAAAGTCCAGCAATAGTTCAAATAACATTATTAAAGTACATCAATATGGTAGAGGAAAAAGAGGAATTCTAATATTTCAGGGAAACTCACTTCACTTTCTGATAAAGGTGGTCCTCATTCAAGGAAAAACCATCAATTATTTTCAAATTCATCTCTGCCTAAATCACTAATGGTTAGAAGAAGAAAGGGTCTGATTTTCAAAATGGCTCATATTCAAAAGCCATGGCAGTCAGCAAGATACACACCAGTAGCATCGGGTTAGGGAGTGCTGCTGAATATGCAGGCTGAGCAGCGCTAACCAGAGAAATGGTGACTTTATCCAGTTATCATCAATATTCCACTGGTACCTATCCGACTTGCAACTTAGGCCTGCTTTCCAAGCTGCCTATGTTTAACAGAATAGTGCCGGCAGAATAAAAACAAAGGGGGGATATTCCAAGGCATTTACATGTTTTTCAGACCTGTAAATCATGTAATGCCACTGAGCTGAATATTCAGCGGCACTAACATGGCATGCAAAATATGGACGGGCTGGATTTGCACCCGATTCTGATCCTGTGGAAGCTAGACGGCCCTGTGGAATCTGAATTGGGTACAAAGGGCTTGGATGGGCAAGGACATGCCCCGATTTAGGCCCCTTGGACACCCTGCTCTCTCCCCATTAACCCTGCCACAGCTCCTGCCAGACTCAGAATAGCTTGCTTTCCCCACCGCCTGACCCTCAAACAGGCCTGCTGAGGCCGGGGTTGGGTGCAGGGAATCTCCTGTGCCTTTCCTACCTTTTGGGAGGGTCTGCTGCCGCAAATTGCCGCACTCAGGGTGACTTATTCCCCCAGAAGTGGAATAAGTCATCCATCCATTTCATCCAACCGCCGCAAATTGCCGCACTCAGGGTGACTTATTCCCCCAGAAGTGGAATAAGTCCTCCATCCATTTCATCCAGCCCAGACATACAGGGCCGTGACCGGAATCTGCCCTGTACATCTGGGGTCTAGGTCCCACTTCCAGCCCATCCTGTCTCCTCCCCATGCTCACACCCTCCCGTCCCCGTCCAGGGCTCCCTGCACAGCAGCCCTGAATGTGTGGGGAACTATGGACCAGGAATCAGGTCCCGACAAATAGTGGGGGTTCGACATCCACCCCAGACATCCAACTCTGCTATTAGGGACTCTGCATGCCACCTATAGTTAGTGTCACTGAATATCCGTGGGTACCACCACTACATGCCCTGATACTAAGCGGTTAGCATTGGAGCATGTTGGGGGCATTCTAGGTAGGCACTTGTCGCTAACAAAGAGCACATGGTTTGGAACGATGTACTCTTGAAGGATACTAGCAAAAGACTGAAGTTAGGCCATATCAACAGAGAGGTTCCAATAAAGACAAAAATAACCCAAATGCACTTAAGTACAGAGCAGACAGAGCTTAAAGATTCCAAATTACCCCTTCCTACTGATAAGCAGATTAATATGAATAAAATACAATCTCTAAAATGCTTGTATGCAAATGCTAGAAGTCTGAAAAATAAGATGGAAGAGTTAGAATATATAGCACTAAATGAAGGTCAGATATGATTGGTATATCAGAGACTTGGCGGAAGGAGGACAACCAGTGGGATTCTGTGATATCTGGATATAAATTATATCACAAAGATAGAGTAGATCAAATTGGTGGAGGGGTTACACTCTATGTTAGAGAGAGCATTGAGTCACATAGGATTAAGGTTTTGCAGGCAGCAAAATACACTATAGAATCTCTATGGATTGAAATTCCATATAAAAAAGGGAAGGAAATGGCAATGGGGATGTACTACCAACCATCTGGCCAGAATGAACAAATGAATGATGAAATGCTCAAAGAAATCAGAGAAGCTTACAAAAGTTACGACACAGTAATAATAATGGGTGATTTCAATTACCCCGGTATTGTCTGGGTCAGTGTCAAGGCAGGTCATGCTAGAGAGATAAAGTTTCTAGATGAAATAAATGACTGCTTCTTGGAGTAGTTGGTTCATGAACCAATAAGAGGGGAAGCCATTTTGGACCTAGTCCTTAGTGGAACACAAGATCTGGTGCAAGAGATAAGGGTGTTGGAACCCCTTGGCAATCGTGATCATAGCATGATCACATTTGATTTAATAAATGGAGGAAGGACAGCAAGGAAATCCACAGTACTACCTTTTAACTTTCAAAAGAGAGACTGATAAAATGAAGAAAATAGCTAAGAAAAAACTAAAAGGAGCAGCAGCAAAGGTTAAAGATTTACATCAAGCATGTGCGTTATTTAAAAATAGTATCTTGGAAGCCCAGACGAGCTGTATTCCATGCTTTAAGAAAAGTGGAAGGAAGTCCAAAACACTATCAGCATGGTTTAAAGCTGTGGTCAGAGATGCTGTTGTAGCCAAAAATGCATCTTTCAGGAAATGGAAAAAGGAGCCAAATGGCAAAAACTGGAAACAATATAAGCACTGGCAAATTAGATGCAAGGCATTGATAAGACAGGCAAAGAGAGAATTTGAGAAAAAGCTTGCAGTGGAAGCAAAAACGCATGATAAAAACCTTTTTCAAGTACATTTGTAGGGGGGAGTGGCTCAGTGGTTGGGACAGGTTACCTCAGGACAGAGGGCCAGGGGTTCAATTCCCACATGGGGACAAGCAACTTAAGGCCGGAGGGACTGGGGTCTCTAGTCCAATGGCCACTCCTTGTGGCCTTGGGCAAGCCACTTAACCCTCCATTGCCTCAGGTACACTTAGATTGTGAGCCCTTCGGGGACAAGGGAATAAAAAGTACCTGTTAGTATACATGTAAACCACACTGATTCTAAAAAGTGCAGTATAAAAAATAAATAAATAAATAAATTTGTAGCAAAACATCCATGAGAGAGTCAGTTGGACCATTACATGATAGAGGGGTAAAAGAGGCACTAAGAGAGGACAAGGCCATAGCAGAGAGTCTGAATGAATTCCTTGCTTGGGTCTTAACTGAAGAAGATGTAGGGAAGTTGCCTGTGCCTGAAATGGTATTTAAAGGTGATGCATCAGAAGAATTGATAGAAATATCAATAAACTGGGAAGATGTATTACAACTATTTGATAAACTAAAGGTAGCAAATCACCTGGACTGGATGGCATACATCTGAGGGTGTTGATAGAAATGAAATATGAGAACTATCATTAAAATCATCTGTGATATCTAAAGTTTGACGAATGGCCAATGTAACGCCAATTTTTAAAAAGGGTTCCAGGGATGATCCGGTAAACTAGAGACGGTGAGCCTGATATCAGTTCTGGGCAAAATGGTAGAAAACCATCATAAAGAACAAAATTACTGAACATGTAGATAGTCATGGTTTAATGGGAAAAAGCCATCATGGCTTTAACCAAGGAAAGTCTTGTCTTACTAATCATTATATTTTTTTGAAGGTGTAAATAAAAAGGTAGACAAAGGTGAGTCAGTCGATATAGTGCATCTGGATTTTCAGAAATCCTTTGACAAGGTCCCTCATGAGAGACTCTTGGCAAAATTAAAATGTCATAGGATAGGAGGCAGTGTACTATTGTGGATCAGGAACTGGTTAAAAGATAGAAAGCAGAGGGTAGGGCAAAATGGCCAATTTTTCCAATGGAGAAAGGTGAATAGTGGAGTACCACAGGGATCCATGCTGGGCCTGCTGCTTTTTGATATATTCATAAATGACTTGGAAAAGGGAATAACGTGTGAGGTAATCAAATTTTCAAATGACACAAAATTATTCAAAGTTGTTAAAACCCAACAGGATTGTGAAAAATTGCAAGAGGACCTTGATAAGCTGGAAAACTGGATGTTCAAATGGCAGATGAAATTTAATGTGGACAAGTGCAAAGTTATGCACCTAGGAAAGAACAACCCAAACTATGGTTATAGGATGCAAGGTTTCACATTAGGAACTACCACCCAGGAAAAATATTTAGGTGTCATTGTGGATAATACATTGAAACCCTCTGCCCAGTATGAAGTAGTAGCCAAGAAGGCAAATAGAATGTTAGGAATCATAAACAAAAGGAATGGCGAATAAAACAAAGTATATTATAATGTGTATGTATAATTACATGGTGCGACCGCACCTTGAATATTGTGTGCAATTCTGGTTGTCGTATCTTAAAAAGGGTATCAAGGAACTAGAAAAGGTACAGAGAAGAGCCACTAAAATGGTAAAGAGGATGGAAGGATCCCCTATGAGGAGAGGCCTAAAAGGTTAGGACTCTTCAATCTGGAAAAGAGATGGCTGAGGAGAGATATGATAGAGGTTTATAAATTAATGAATGGAGTGGAACGGGTAAACATAGAACGATTGTTTATGCCATCAAAAAGTAGAAAGACTAGGGGGCATGCAATGAAGCTACAGTATAACCTATTTAAGACTAATAAGAGAAAATATTTTTTCACTCAATGCATAATCAAACTCTGGAATTCGTTACTGGAGGATGTAGTAAAAGCTATTGGTGTAGCTGGATTTCAGAAAGGTTTGTCCAAGTTCCTGGAGGAAAGGTCCATAAACCATTGTTAAAGAGGACCTGGGAAATCCACTGCTTGCTCCAATACAAACACTGTGGAACCAGTGTGCCTTTTTTGGGAAACTGTCAGGTACTTGTGACCTGGATTGGCCACTGTTGAAACAGGATACTGGGCTTGATGGACCTTGGTCTGACCCGAATGGAATTTCTTATGTTCTTAACCAAGCAGTGGTGTATGATGGGGTCTAGAGAATGTTAGCCATTGCTCTCCAAAGGGAGTATCAACATTCCCCTTTAAGAGAGTTTGCAGCCTAGAATTCAGTGTTGGGAGGGCGTAGTTCAGAGGGGGAGGTTAAGAACCTAGCAAGTTGCAGGAGAGAGAGAGAGACCCATAAAGCCACATGTCCTTCCAAGGCAAGTCGAGCAAAAGAATTCTGAGGTAGAAACTTTAATTGGGGCTGAAGGAAGGACGAGGAGAACCTGCCTATAGAGGTTTAACAAGCTGGTAGAGAAGTTTAGCTGATTTTGTTTTCCCTGAACTGCTGTCCATTCTGGATTTGGCTTTGTGGAGGTTTAACAAGCTGGGACAGAATAAAAACTGCTTTTGTTTTCCCTGAACTGCTGTCTGACTTGTGTTTTAAAGAAAAACATTTCCCACTGCACGCCACACTACCACATATGGTGGCAGCTTGGGGATTTGCTTTAACCACATGACTGAGGGAAAATCTACATCCCTCCAGGGCAAGTCCAGTAGGTCAGGATTTTTTTTGTTTGTTTGTATGGGCTAAGAAGGTTAGCCTTGCCTTAGTTAGGGAGCATGAAGAAGGTATAGTCAGTGCCAGACAGGCAGGGTTTGTTTTGGCCAGTAGGGTCCACTTAAAATTCATTGGAGCTGGAATACTGCAGGATTAACTCCGCTGTAGAAGAGGAAGTTGTGGTGATATTGCAAGAAAACAATGACAAGCCAGGATGGAGAGGCTTCTCCAGATTTGATAGCTCAGCAGCAATAGCAACAATGTCAGCAGCAGTTTCAACACACCCTGTTGGAAGGGCAGCTACAACAGCAACAGCAGATAAAGGATTTTATTTGAGTGCAGGCAGAGCCACAAAAGAGTTCCCTGGCTCAGTTGATCCAGGACCTGCAAAGACTGCAATTCCACCTTCCAGCGCAAGCACTTCTTAAAATGATGGCAGAAGATGAACCGGACCATTTTTTGGTGAACTTTGAACGAATTGCCCACATGACCGGGTGGCC
The DNA here is from genome assembly GCA_033557465.1 of Ichthyophis bannanicus. Taxonomy (NCBI): domain Eukaryota; kingdom Metazoa; phylum Chordata; class Amphibia; order Gymnophiona; family Ichthyophiidae; genus Ichthyophis; species Ichthyophis bannanicus. Next base: position 172,366,640 of record CM066043.1, read on the forward strand.
GGAGGCGACATGAACTACCTATTTGGGGAGTCTGCTGACGAGCAGCAGTCAAGCTGCATTTCATGACGCCAACCCAGATGGATGAGCTACATATGCAGCTATCAAGGCCACTATACCTGAATGGGCTGGCTGTACCCTAGAAGCCTACTGCCAGTGATTCAGAAAGGGGAGCTCCAGATAAAAGAGAGCCCTCGGAGTTTCCTCTGTCAGTTGAAGGATCTCACATGGAAGTGACTGCAACCGGAGGGAAAGACTGGGCCCGAGATAGCCAAGATTATGCCATTGGAGCAGTTTCTGGAGGACTTGACCGCCCCAATAAAACAGTTGCTATGTCAGCACCCCAACCTTACACTGCACAGTGCACTGGAAATAGTCAAGAGGTATCATGAAGCCCAGCCAATGCTGAAGTGGACTGTGAGAAGGGGAAAAAGACACCCATTAGCCCAGGAGTATAGATGGGGAACCAGAACGGATGTTGGCTCCCATGTTCTGACCCCCAAAGTCACCTCCTAGGTGAGGGCATGTTCCCAGCCATGACCCCTTCACCTGTTTAAGGTGTGGAGCCCGGGGTACGGAAGAATCCATGGATGTAAACCTGACCTCCTCTCACGCCTGCGCTTTTATGGACACTCCCCACCCTGGAGCACAGAACTTTGTGATTCCAGGGTGCTCAAAGGAACCTGCTTCCAGGCCTTGGTAGACTCCGGGAGTGTGCAGACCCTCATTCGCCGGGAAACCATAACCAGATTTCTAATTGATTATGCAAAGGTGGTAACACTGGCCTGTGTAAATGGAGACCAGAGGCAGTATCCAACAGCACAGGTTTCACTTAAGACTCCGGCAGGAAAAGCCACATTTGAGGTCATGGTGCTGCCCTGGTTCCCATATCCAGTGGTGATCAGCCGAGATTACCCAAACTTCGGAGCAATATCAGCCCAGCTAACTGATGGCTCCACTAAGTCAGACCAGGAAGATTTCCCAGCGCATTTCCCCTGAAAGGCCCAGATCTATATGTCAAGAATTCTAAACCTGCTAAGTCCCGGAGTTACCAACAGAATCTGGGGGCAGCTATAGGGAAGGGATCTGGAGAGGGAGAACCTATGGAAGAAACCCCTGGGGATAGCTCAGAGCTCAGCCCTAGTGGCCCAAATACAATTGTTCCCTTCCCAGAGTCGGGGCTGGGGGAAGACCCAGAAAACTTCAAGAGGGCCCAGTAAGAGGATGAGTCTCTTAAACATGCCCGATAGTGGGTTTTGGAGTTCCAGTAGCTAATGGAGAGTCCCCTGCAAGAGCTTTTCCCTATTTTGTGGTAAAGGAAGATTTATTATATAGAATGTCCGAGGGTGCCCTAGAGGGGGAAGAGGTACAACAACTAAAAGTTACCCCACCCTATCTTCAGCAGTGTTATCATTGTCCATAGCCATTTATTAGGGGGACACCTGGGGGCAGAGAAAACACTAGAGCATGTTGTGGCCCAATTTTTCTGGCCCGGGGGACCATAAACAGATGCAGTTATATTGCAGGTTATGCCCACCTGCCAACTTCATAACCCTACCAAAGTCTGATCTGACCCTCTAGTGACAATGGCTATGGACAATGATAACACTGCTGAAGATAGGGTGGGGTAACTTTTAGTTGTTGTACCCCTTCCCCCTCTAGGGCACCCTCGGACACTCTATATAATAAATCTTCCTTCACTGAAACCCCATGGATCTGGTAGGACCCTTGGAGGAAAACACCCAAGGTAGCAAGTATATTTTAGTCATAATGGGCTATGCTACCCAATACCCAGAGGCCATTGCACTACGGAATATGAAGACCACTACAATCGCAAATGCCCTCTGGAATGTATTCTCGTGGGTGAGAATGCCCAATGAGATCCTCACAGACCAAGGAACACCTTTTGAATCCAAGGTGATGAAGCAAGTGTTTGCCTTGGTGATCAAGATGCTGTGAACATCAGTATATCACCCACAGATGGATGACCTCATTGAGCAATTCAATAAAACTCTGGAACAGATGTTAAAATGTTCATGCAAGAGGACAGGAAGAATTGGGACAGTCTTCTACCCTATTTGATGTTTGCCATCCATGAGGTACTTCAGAGTTCCATGGGGTTTCTGTCTTTTGAGTTGCTCTTCGGAAGACAGCCAAGAGGTATATTAGACGTGGTAAAGGAAACCTGGGAAGAAGAACTGCATGCTGGGCGTAATTTTGTGGAGTGCATTATACAAATGCAAGATCGGCTGAGGAAAGCTGGAGAGATGGCCAAACTCAATCTGGAAAAAGCCCAAGCTGAGCAGGCCAGGGGCTACAACCGAACAACCATGCACTGCACCTTCCAACCGGGAGACAGAGTTTTAGTCTTGCTGCCCTCATCTGAGAGCAAGTTACTCTGTAAATGGCAGGGGTCCTATGAGGTGGAAGAGAAAGTAGGGCCTGTTAACTACAAGACTGTCCAGCCAGATAAATGGAAGAAAGCCAAAATTTAGTATATTAATCTATTGAAAAAGTGGACTCCAGTGACAGCTATGGTGGTATAGGGAAATGATTTGGGGCCGGAAATTTCAGCCCCATCAGATCCAGCTCAAGTTCCAATTGGAGGCCAGCTCTCTGCTGCCCAGAGAAAAGATTTAGAAGATTTGATCCACCGGAAATTAACGGTGTTCTCCACCCACCTGGAACAAACCCACCTCATTTCTCATGATATCATTACTGACCCTGAGGTGATTATCTGGCAATGACCTTACCAGATTCTGGAGGCCCAACGACAGGCCATCGCCAAGGAACTGGAAGAGATGCTTAACCTGGGAGTTATTTTAGAGTCTATGAGTGACCCATCATCTTGATTCCGAAACCCAATGAAAGCATCAGATTCTAAATTGATTTCTGGAGGGTCAATGCAGCTTCTAAACTGGAAGCGTATCCCATGCCCAGAGTAAATAGACTAATCTAGCGACTCAGTGGAGCACGCTTTATATCAACCTTGGATCTGACCAAGGTATAATGGCAGGTGCCCTTGACTCTGGTTGCCAAGGAGAAGACTGCTTTTTTGACACCACAAGGTATATTCCAGTTTATAGTACTGCTGTTTGGATTACATGGGGCTCCTGTCATATTTAAATACCTAATCAAATACCTACAGAGACCACACAAGGAGTATGCGACTGAATACCTTGATGACATCATCATCTATAGCAGAGACTGGACCACCCATCTAACTCAAGAACAAGTCATGTTGACCAACCTGCAGAAGGCCAATCCCAAGAAATGTTTTCTGGGAGGTTGGGACATTCAGTACCTGGGATATTTAATCAGGAATGGGCAAATACAACCTCAGCTATGGAAGGTGGATGCAACTGCCCAGGTCCCCATCCCGAAATCAAAGAAAGAGGCTGGTGCCTTCCCTGGATTGATTGGCTGTTATCTCTGGGTCATCCCTAATTTTGCAGAAGTGGTAGAGCTATTAACCAATCTCCTCTGTAAGAGAGTTCCCGAATGGATTCAGTGGTCACCGGACCTGTACCTGGCCTTGTAGTGCCTCAAGAAGGCCGTGTGCTCTGAACCCATTCTGATTAGTCCTGATTTCTCTCTACTATTTATTATGCAAACTGATGCTTCAGAGATAGGCCTAGGAACTGTTATGGCCCAGGAAGTCAGGGGTGAAGAACATTCTGTAGCATTTATCAGCAGGAAGCTGCTTCCTTGGGAACAGCATTATGCAGTCATCAAGAAGGAAGCCCTGGTTCTCAAGTGGGCACTTGAGACCACAAATATTACCTGCTCGGCCATCTGTTCACGCTCGGCCATCTGACCACCAACCTCTCTAGTGGCTGGCCCAACATAAGGAGCCCAATGGCTGTATTATGTGGTGGTTTTTGAGCTTCCAACACTACCAGTTCGAGGTCCAGTGGAGGTCCCAGGTGAGGCAGGTGCTCAATGGGGCATGGTTGAGCTGAGGGGGAGGGTATATGATGGGGTCTATAGAATTTTACCTGTCCCTCTCCAAAGAGAGTATCAACAGTCCCCTTTAAGAGAATCTGCAACCCAAAGTTCAGGGCTGGGAGGGCGTGGCTCACAGGGAGAGGTTAAGAACCCAGCAGGCTGCAGGAGGGAGAGAGGCCTGTGGAGCCACAAGTCCTTCCAAGGCAAGCTGTGCAAAGGAGTTCTGAGGTAGGAACTTTAACTGGGGCTGGAGGAAGGTCCGGGACAATCAGCTGGGAGAGAAGTAAAGCTGATTTTGTTTTTTCTGAACTGCTGTCTGTTCTGGGTTTTGCTTTGTGGAGGTTTAACAAGCTGGGAGAGAAGTAAAGCTGATTTTGTTTTTCCTGAACTGCTCTCTGTTCTGGGTTTTGCTTTGTGGAGATTTAACAAGCTGGGACAGAATAAAAATTGCTTTTGTTTTCCCTGAACTGCTGTCTGGCCTGTGTTTTAAAGAAAACCCCTTCCCATTGCACGCTACACTACCACATGGTGATATTGAGCCACGGCCCAGTTAGTGACATGCGAATAAAGTAAGGTGCAGTAAATGCTGGCCTTACTTTAGCCACGGAAGCGATATTAGCTTCCAACGTTTGTGGCCAACACAGATATTCAATGCCGATGACCGGATATGGCCCCGGCTTTGACTATCCGGGGTTAAACTTCAGCGGCAACGGCTTGCCACTTTACAAGCACTAGCCAGCGATGACGAATATCCCCCCCCCCCCCCCCGCCACAAAGTTACAAAAATAATCATGATATATTTTCTATACTCTAATGAAGCCCAAAAGAAAGAGCAGTAATGCATAAGAGAAAGCATTAAAGTAAACTAAAAGTCTGAAAATTAATATCTACACTTAGTTAAGTAGAATTAACACAGGCCACAATCTTTATAATGAATATGTGCATAATGTGGCAGCATAATGTACATATTCAGTTACATGAATACGTGCGTATGAACTATTTGTTAAAATAGATTAATATCTCACACTCCTAAAACCTCTCTCTATTATTTGTTTCCTGAGATCAGAAAATCTTCCAAAGACACAAACACTTTCTATCTGAAAACAGAAGAATCAGAATCCAAAAGTCCAAATAAAGAACTGAGTGAGATTACCTTAAGGTCCAATAATAAGAATAAAGTAATTCTCCTTTTTATGTACTTTTATAACCCAACAAAACTTAAACAAAACAAGACAATTTATTCAGTGTCATACTTATACTCAGCAGTTAACTTCTATGATACAACTGCACTGCTTGCCACACACGCAGAGAAAATCTGTGATGAATCAGGAAATAAATGTTTTCTATCTTCTGTACTTATCCTAACAAACAATACAGATTAATTACCAAAACAAGCTTACGGGCTAACTAAAGTCTAACATTACAAATGCTATATACGGATGCTATGGTGATCATTTTAGAAGTCTTAAATGCAATATGAACATCCAAAAACGTGCACATGGATGCCCAAATCGCAAAGATGTCCCCAGAGGTATTTTACAATCCATGTCTGGAGACATCTCCAGAGCAGGAACAATGAAGTAGGCAGGAGGTATGGCAGGGACCTCCAGGCATGAAAATGCATCAGGAACGTGCTTGTATAGGCCCTAAAACATCAGGAGAATGGAGAGAGGATGGCACCCCACCATCCCTGGTTCTCTCCATAATCACAGTGATATCCATAGTGTGATTGGGACGTCTCTGTTGTGTTGGAACCACCTCTGCATGTCTCTTAGATGTCTCCAGTACTGAATACTATTTTGATGACATCATTGTAGACAGCCACACAACTGTCCATGTCAGGCACGACCACATTTGTGACATTGTGCCCAAACTTGGATGCGCCAGGCTTTTTTTTTTTTTTTGACTTTCTGGCTTGGACATCCCAGTTTGCACTGGTCTGATGGACAATAAGGAAGTATCTTTATAGAACACTAAGGGCAAAGCGGCAGATATGAATTTGCAAACATTTATGCCTGTTCAGGAGCAGGTAAACGCACACAGCTGAAGTATGCGGGTAAATATTATTTTATAAAAAATGTGCATACACTTGACTCCACTAATGCTCTAGCCAATTTTTGCCCCAGAATACACCTACATGATTTAGGTAAAAGCAGTGCCATCTTGTCCATTCTAAAATTGCCCCTAATAGTGCAAATCCATTCTAATGACAAAGGGAACGCAGCTTAGAGAGAACCACAAGTTCAGTTTCCTAATTCCAAATATTGAAGGACCATCAGAACAAGGAATTATAAGCGCTCACATTATATAAGGTTTCTATTTATAGTCATTGGTCAAATAAAAGATAAAAATGTAACTCATTTAAGACTAACAAGAGAAAATATTTTTTTTTACTCAACAAATAATCAAACTCTGGAATTAGTTCCTGGAGGATGTAGTAAAAGTTGTTAGTGTAGCTGGGTTTAAAAAAAGGTTTGGCCAAGTTCCTGGAGGAAAGGTCTATAAACCATTACTAAAGAGGACCCGGGAAATCCACAGCTTACCCCAGGATGAGCATTGTAGAACCTGTGTGCTTTTTTGGGAACCTGTCAGGTACTTGTGACCTGGATTGGCCAGTGTTGGAAACAGGATTCTGGGCTGAATGGACCTTGGTCTGACCCAGTATGGAATTTATGTTCTTAAAAAGTGAGCACCCTAGGGATGGACTGTAAAGTGACTGACTGGGTAAGAAATTGGTTGAGTGGAAGGCCGGTATGGCATTTCTTATGCTCTTATGTTCTTAAATATACATGCATCTTGTCATGCCTGTAGTACCATTGCTACTGCTTTCAGATAGAGATCAGGCAGGTATGAATGATAATGCCAGTAATAATAGTATTGTTATTGTCGTTACTGTCTTTGTTTTTAGCATAACTACTACAAGCTTAGTTGAGACAGGCTAAGTTGGGACAACTGCTCCATTGTCTAGTTACACAGATGCTCCCTACACCATGACATGAATACAACATGAAAGAGGGCAAAATACACACACATTTGTACAGATAAGTCAGCAAGCTAAATAGCATGCTCCATGTGGACAAAGCTCACTAGTTGTTGGCTAATCAATTGAGTTCAGTACTGATGGAATATAAATCTGCCAAGACTTATGCATAGGTTCTGTGAATGTTTTCAACTAATTGCATTCATTGTACAATAATACAGTAAAAAGCAAATATACATGAAAAAGAATGTGGAGGATAACCTTGTATAGATGATCTAGGTCATAAAGAGAGTAATTTTATAAACTCCTATGGAGTTAATGTGCATTGTAACACACGCATTCCCTTCTCTTCTGCCCACAGAAGATGGGATCCCAGCAGGCAGACAACCTGCATTGAGGCTGCAGTCGTGGCCTCCCCTTCCTGGTCTGCCTGTAAGGATCCATCCTCCTGTGGGCAGACAGGAATCTTTTCCATGACTGCGGCTACTCTCTTCCCTTCTGCCCATGGAAGATGAGACCCTCGTGGGCAGAACAGGAGGGGAAGGCTGAGATTGCGGCCTCGATGGAGGTTGTCTGCCCGCAGGGATCCCATCTCGTGTATGGTGGGCAAAGGTTTGATGAGGTCACGGCCTGTGTTGCCTATTCCGACACCTATGGAATATCTATGACTAGTAGGATTTCCTGCATCCTCCATTCTGGAACCTCCTAGAAAAGGAGGCTGGGTCAGTAGTGGGCCTGGAGAGGGTTTTCCGCAAGATGCTCAACACTGAAAGTCCTCGATGTCTTTGAAGACAAGGATGAATCCCAGAAGACCTACTGGTGCTTTTGAGCGCAACAGCCCCCTGATGTTGATGCTCCACCAGCATCCGGTGCAGCTTCAGAGTCCATAGCCACAAAGACCACAAAGACCGACAAATGGAACTGCCAACCCAACCAAAACCACCAAAACATGGGAGGAATTCAGCACCCCATCCACAAGACAGCTTTCAGACATCATCACAGTGCTCAACACAAGCACCGCGCTAACAGACCCATGCCCGGTAACCTGGATCAAGGCAACGAAGGAAAGCTTCATCAACACCATACACAACATAGTACACAAATCACTGATACAAGGAACCATGCCAGACCAGTTGAAACTAGCTACCATACAACCAATCCCGAAGAAATCCACACTAGACAAGAGCAACCCAGCAGCGTACAGACCAATCTCCAGCATACCGCTACTGGCAAAGATTACAGAAAAAGCTGTACAACACCAACTCCAGAACCATATCGACGCACATGCCCCACTGGACTTACACCAGCACGGCTTCCGCCCAAACCACGAAGTCGAAACACTACTATTATATCTACTCAATGACATAATCCAAATCATAGACAACCACAAAAAAGGAACACTAATGATCTTCCTAGACATCTCAGCTGCCTTTGACACAGTGGACCACAGAATCCTCCTAACCAGACTACAGAGCATCGGAATAAACGGCACCACCCTAAGATGGTTCAACTCTTACTTAACTGACAGACAGTTCCAGGTCAAGATCGGTCCCAACACCTCACGACCCGCAAAGATCAAGCAAGGGGTGCCACAAGGCTCCGCCCTATCCGCACTACTATTCAACTTCTATATGCAAGCGATCTGCAGCATCATGAAAGAGCACAAAATACATTACACAATCTACGCAGACGACATCATGATATACACCCCAATCAACCTAGACAAACCTGATTACACCAGAATAACAGACTGCCTCAACAATATGTCCAACTGGCTACATGACAACAACCTTGCCATAAACGACAACAAGACAGAAGCACTTCTCATCACACAAAACAACAGCTTCAACCCGCCACCCTCCATCAATGTCAACAATTCAACAATACCTTTAAAAAAGGAGGTGAAATATCTCGGAGTAACGCTCAATAAGGAGCTAATCATACAGTCACACATCAGAAGGACCACCAAAAATGCATATCTCAAGATGAGAATAATCAGACGCCTCAAGCCACTCCTCACACAAGATCATTTCCGCACAGTCTGTCAAGCTCTAATAACCCCCATACTCGACTTCTGCAACCCGATCTATACAGGTATGTCAAAACAGTCGCTCAGACCGCTACAAATGGCCCAAAACACAGCAGCACGAATAATATCCGGAGCATCAAAACAAGACCACATCACCCCCATACTAAAAGACTTACACTGGCTCCCAATCAGCTCACATATCAAATACAAGACAATCCTAAACATATTCAGAATCAAACACAGGAACTCTGCCCTCAGCCTTCAACCCCTCATACAACCCAACATCAGTATAAGACCTAGAAGAAGAGCCACATAAGACACAATCAACACGCCAAAAGACTACACAAAGGCATGCAAGTCCACCACACGAAGAGCGCTATCAATGGCAGCAGCTGGAATGTGGAACGCACTCCCTGACGAACTGCGATCCACGGAAGACACTAAGGACTTTCGGAAACAAGACTCTGCTCTTCCTGGAACACTACGGCTCAAACACATAATGGGAGAAACAGCCACAGACTAACTACTTATCCGCACGCTCATTGCACATAACACTGTATAAAGCTCATGCTGTAAATAGCACACACTAATCAACCTACCCACACGCATTCATCCACTGTACAGTACAAGAATACCTTGAACACAAATGCCAACTCCTTGATTGTTTGCAGTGTACACCGCCTTGATTGAAGGATAAGGCGGGATAGAAATACCCTTTAAATAAATAAATAAATAAAAATAGCGACTGATGCCACTGATGGCTTAATTTTGAAGACAAAAAAGAAGAGATCCAGCCAGATACACCAGAGACCAAATGAGTTGAAAAGGCATCACAAAAAGAAAAGAAAGGAAACCTAAAAATAATCAAAAAATTGATCTAAAAGTACTAACAGGAAAATGAAGAAGAGAAATGATAGTGGCAGGCATGAACTCACATAAAGGAAAGAACGTTGAAAGATACCCGTATGAGGAGAGGCTTAAAAGGATAGGGCTTTTCAACTCGGAAAAGAGACGGCTGAGGGGCAATATGACAGAGGTCTATAAATTAATGAACGGAGTGGAACGGGTAAACATAGATCGATTGTTTACGTCATCAGAATATAGAAAGACTAGGGGACATGCAATAAAGCTACAGGGTAACCTATTTAAGACTAATAAGAGAAAATATCTTTTCACTCAATGCGTAATCAAACTCTGGAATTCATTATCGGAGGATTTAGTAAAAGCTGTTAGTGTAACTGGGTTTAAAAAAGGTTTGGACAAGTTCATGGAGGAAAGGTCCATAAACCATTATTAAAGAGGACCCGAGAAATCCACTGCTTACCCCAGGACAAGCACTGTGGAACCTGGGTGCGTTTTGGGAACCTGCCAGGCATGCATGTGTGGTGAGGTTACTAATAGTTCCTACACAGGGTTCTCTCTGAGACGTCACCCATACATGAGGTGTTATCTTGCTTGTTAACCAAAAAAATATGATCTTGCTTCATATATGTAAGAGGTGCCACAAGTCACAGATCTTGTAAAGCTAGAAGTCTATGCAGAGCTGTACCAAGAGCCGTGTGAGCCATGCTGCAGAGGGCGCAAGCACAAAAAGGGACACTAATATCATCAATGATGTTCCAAGAAGCTCTAAAATAGTGAATTATTGAACTTGGCTGGGTGGAGGGGGGGCACCAGATTCATTAGTCACACAGGGCACATTTCTAACTTGATATGGTCCTGAGCCCATGGGGAGCTGATTAAGGACACACAACAAAAAGCCAAGAGCAAAAAGACAAAGTCAAGACAAAAAATAACTTGCTCCCAAAAACTTATACAATTACTCCAATAAACCTACGACCTATAATCCAACATATAACTCAATCTCAGGCTATTAATGACCTCAGATGGCACAACTCCACATTTGATGATAAATCACCTTAGGTGTTGTTAGACGCTCACATCACCGGTCATAGCCTACCCTACCTTCCAAAATCGAAAATACCAATATCTTCCATCAATTAAAGACACCCTAAACTTCAATCACGGGAAAAGTCTCAAATTATTTCTAAATCCAAAGAGCTAAAATGAAATCACTAATACACATTCACACATTCACACTTACAAACCTCACTCACACACTAATCCATAACATTCAAAACAGCGTCAATCCAATCAGCGTACAACTTAAATGAAAAAGGCTGAACGCAGCCTAAATCAAATACTGGAGCGATACCTGCAATTATAATAGAAACAGTGAGAAATTCAAAAGTATAACAATGCCAATATTAAGCACTGAAAAACTTATCTTGCAGTAAAGCTCGCTCGACAAAAGCCTTTGTTTCGCCGTTCTATTGATCTGATTATGAGAATTTTTTGTATGTGAGATTGTGCGCCTTTGTTTGGTTAGGGTGTCACTGTGCAGTTTATGTGTTTAAGAATGATGTCTGATGTCTGTTTCTTTAAACTGACGTCATGGTTTTGAATGAGCTTTTGATTGGTGTATGGCTATGTTATTAGGCGCGTCACACGCCAAGTTGTGATGGCGGGAGATGGTGTGGAGCCATTTTTTGTAGTTGTCATTGTGCATGACGTTGCTCCTGAAGAAGCCGGTGAACGGCGAAACAAAGGCTTTTGTCGAGCGAGCTTTAGTCATATTTAAAAGTTATATGATAACACTAGAACTTTGGATGTCTCTCCCGTGTTCCACGGTTCCTTTGTTGGAGGTTGAAATTCACCATGAGCAGCGTTCATTGAGGAGTTAGAGACCTGGCTGGACGTTTCATTACTGCAAGATAAGTTTTTCAGTGCTTAATATTGGCATTGTTATACTTTTGAATTTCTCACTGTTTCTATTATAATTGCAGGTATCGCTCCAGTATTTGATTTAGGCTGCGTTCAGCCTTTTTCATTTAAGTTGTACGCTGATTGGATTGACGCTGTTTTGAATGTTATGGATTAGTGTGTGAGTGAGGTTTGTAAGTGTGAATGTGTGAATGTGTATTAGTGATTTCATTTTAGCTCTTTGGATTTAGAAATAATTTGAGACTTTTCCCGTGATTGAAGTTTAGGGTGTCTTTAATTGATGGAAGATATTGGTATTTTCGATTTTGGAAGGTAGGGTAGGCTATGACCGGTGATGTGAGCGTCTAACAACACCTAAGGTGATTTATCATCAAATGTGGAGTTGTGCCATCTGAGGTCATTAATAGCCTGAGATTGAGTTATATGTTGGATTATAGGTCGTAGGTTTATTGGAGTAATTGTATAAGTTTTTGGGAGCAAGTTATTTTTTGTCTTGAGCTGATTAAGGAGCCATCTTCCAAACGTCAAACTTTTTGCAATTTGAGGTGGGTTTGAATACTAGAGAGGTAATCACAATTCCTCACTGCCCCCAAGCGCTTCTCCAAACCACCTCCACCCCCAGTCCAAACGAGAAGCTAAGAGAGTTATGAGTGACTTTGAAGCAAGTATAAATGCCGATGGGGAAACTTCCAATGTTATATGTGCCTTGATTTTCTAAAATACAGAATACTTTTGAAGGATTGGCCAAACTATTTCTAGATAACATCTCCTTTAAATCTCTGATGCAAGAGCATATGGGGGTGTTTTAGAAGCATTCACAGGTCTAAAAAGCAGCATTTACATGGGCAGATTGGCTTACATATGTAAATGTCATTTAAGAGCAGGGGCTTTTCAGATGTGAGAATGCTCACCAAGTCTAAATTCTCTGGGGGAGTGGTGGGAGAGAGCTAGCCTACAATGTAGATATGGATTTCCCATTTCATACAGGGAATTCATATCTCACTGCCAATTTTTAGACAACAGCATTTACACCCACTCCTAGGCATGAATAAATGCCTGCTGGCAGGAGGAACCATAAATGCTGAGGTTGGACCCTCCCCCCAATCTCTCCCCCAATCTCGGCCCACCCATGGTGACACTGTATCTCTGTCACTACCCCCAACATCAGAGAAGCACTGTAACATATCCTCCCACCCCCAAATACTACAGTCACAGGCCCCTCCTTGAGGCAGCCCCAATGCAAGCCTCCTCCAAGGACCCCCCAAAACAACAAGCCCTCTAGGCCCCCTGGAAATCCAAAGTGCCTTGACTGCCCCCTCAGCAGACCACCCACCTACCCCACCCCCATGCTTTTTATCCCCGGGTTTACTGGAGGTCATTAGCGTTCAATGGGAGCAGGAGCAATAGCCTCTCACTCCTGCTCAGCATGGAGTCCAATCCAGAATGGCACGGATGGTCCTCTAGTGGTAGTCCCATAGAGAGGACAGTAGAGGCACTTTGAGTTTCCAGAGGAGGGCTAGAGGGCTTGTTGGTTCACAGAGGGCCCTTGGAGGAGGCTTGGATCTGGGCGGGAACTGTGACTGTTGCCTTCAGGGGGGATGGTTTGGGGGGTAGGGTGATAAATGTGCTTTGGATGCTTCGAGAGTGGTTGGGGGGTAGGGGGGATCTGCTATGGTGCTTCTCTGGGGATGGGGGTGTTGATAGCAATATGGTTTCACTTTGGGGGGGGGCGATATCAGGAGAGTGATCAGGGGTTGGGCTGACCTATGACTGCTCCAACACATATGTGTGGGGTGGGGGTTCCATGCTATTTTCCCCGTGCAGGTTCTTAGAATCACTGCTCCCACCAGACATGAAGAGCCATACCAGTACAATCCTGCACTTATTTTACAAGGGGCTCTACATTTGGCAGAGCGTCTTGTAAAATACTGTCACAGTTCTCAACGTCCTTTTATGGACATGTGACTTCCCCTCTCTGCGTCCTATCTAAAGTCATCACTTACATGTATATGCCAGCTTACATGTGTAAATATGATTTTACACATTCACACGGCGCATAGGTCTTCAAGGACATTCCTACATGCATGCCTCCGGGTTTCTTATGTGTAGAATGTAAGTTGAGAAAATACCTGGCAGGTCAGCTTTCAGCAGTGGCAGTGATTACATTTGTTGAAACGCTAGCCACGGCATTTAAGACTTATGTATATTCAGAAGTGGAGGAGTAGCCTAGTGGTTGGGGCAAGGTACTTCAGGCCGAAAGGTCGGGGGTTCAAATTCCCCTAGAGGACAGCAACCTTGGGCCAGAAGGACTGGGGTTTCTAGTCCCGCAGGTGCTCCTTGTGGTCTTGGGCAAGCCACTTAACCCTCCATTGCCCATGTTCCCTGTAAAATAGTTATCTCCAAGTTATAATGCCCTGTTCAATGTAATTTCAGTTTGTTCAATGTAAACCGCACTGATGCAGAATAGCACGGTATATAAGAGAATGTAAATAAATAAAAAATTCAGCACTGCTATATGGATAGCTGATGGCACTGCACAGGCATATAAAGTAGTCATCACAACTGGCGATGCATAGAGAAGGTCATTTTGTGTTCTCCCGTGCAGGCAACGTGCAGTTCTGCATCCTTAGTTCAGACCTATTTTATAAGGTAAAGCAGCTGCATGCAGGCATCTGGATGTGCTGAAACCCAGGCGCAGCCACTTACACCTGCTCTAGGGCAGCCGTAACTTGTCACACCAGGATTGGGGCACAAACACCATATGTCATTTTATTCTATAACTTATGTGCGTCAGCCGAGGCCGCATCTACACTCTGCCCAAGCACTGCCCACGTGCAGGACCCAGCAGAGGTTATGCACAAAGAGCACTTATGCGCACACTTACAGAATATCACTCAGAAGAAGCGCGCACGTAAGTGCCCAATCACACACATAAGTCCTTGCAAAGAAGGACTTACATGTGTAACTGGCATGTAGCTTTCTGTGCCACCCATATAAAATCAGCCCATAGCTGTGATATCCAGCCACTATACCTATAGAGGGTCATCCTAAAAGGTTTAGTGGTGGTTTGGACGTCTGCAGACATGCACATGGATGTCAAAATCACAGACATGTCTCCGTAATCTTCCATAAATGCCGTTCACAGATGTCTCCAGCACGGGGAAGTTCAAGTAGGTACAGAGGTGTGGCAGAGGCATGTCTGGGGAGGAGCAATGGACTTACACATACCCCTTTGATCCCAGAAGCAGTGGAGCCATCTGTAGGCATGTTCATGTTTATTCCTGCTCCAGGCATGAATAGGTATTAGGAAGGTGCTTGTTTTCACCTTAAAACATCCAGAGTGGAGAATTACGTGAGCAGCTTCAGATTACAAAGTCCCACACTGGGCTTGGAACCCCGGCCACCTATCGCTTAAGCCACTACTCTACTACTTTATGCTATTAGATGTCTTGGTCCTGAATTGCTCTCCTGGGGACATCTATATAGACATTTGATAAACGTGCATATCGGGCACATCCACGTTCCTGGAACCTGCACGTGCCTGCCTTTCTTTTCAGATACTCTGACTTTGACATCCCATTTGAAATGTGCCTCCATGTTAATTGGTTTAGTTCAGGACTGATATTTTGCAGGACTAAATTAAATCACTTAGCTATACATTGTGGCACTGCAGACCCTCTGCAGGCAGAAGAAAATGTTTTAAACTCAGAAAAAAGAGGCAGACACCGGCTGCAGCATCACGAGGAGCCATATAGGGGGAGCAAGAGGGACCTCTGGAGGACTGAGGAACCACGCCCTAGAGCCAATGATGCAATACCGGCCTGCACCCAATCCAGAAAGGGAAGGATTCCTTTTAAAAGCCCAGATGACTGGAGAAAGTCAGACTGGCAGGGAGTTGTGCAAGGAGTTCCAGTTCCAGATTCGCATGGTGATCCAGATCCAGGAAGGAAGCTAACTTTGGAAGGAGAAAGGAGAGCTTTCCTGGAAGGAGAGGAGGACCCAGGAATAGGAGTCCTAACAGATGGAACCGGCCTAGCAGACTCAGCAGAGCCAGGTGGAGAAACTTGCTTTAGATATCTCAAAAGGGGAGAGGACACACTTTCCAGGAGGGAAAGATACCGTGTGAAAGCTAACCCTGGAAGGAGAAGGACTGTACCAGAGAGTCCAAGGCCTGAGTTTGGCAAGGGCCAGCAAGTGTTGAAAGGCGCAATAGGGAGTAACCAGGAGAGAGGTGAAAGAGGAATTTTGAAAGGCAACTTTCAAGGCCCTGGGAGAAAGAAGCTGTGGTGCAACTGCGGCTTAACCCCAGCAGAAGGCCGACCTGAGAACCGGAGGCCTACCTGAGTGCCAGAGAAGCCAAGCCCCAGCAGGAACAGGCCTCAGCCCTCACCTCACTGTGCTAACCTTAGGAGAAAAGGTAATTACTATTTATCTGACTATGATTGTACGAATGATGTGAAGCAGAAGGAGCAAGGCACTGGAGAATGCTGTCCTTCTAGATGCATTCATGATACAAAATACAAACCTGTACCAAACAGGAGACTTTCTAGAGAAGGACCAGTGTGCAGGAGAGACTGTCCACATGCTAAAAGTGTACAAAGCAAAGGCTTACCTTTAGATGCTGAACATTGGGGCATCATACAAGCATTATACAAAAAGCCTGAAGGCGAGACCCTAGACATTCCAGACTGCGAGCCAATGCAGGTGGAATTCCCAGATGATCCCTCGGACCTCCCGATGGATTGTAGCTATTGCCTGGCCGAAAGAATTGAGCCCTTAGCGGAGGAATAGCTGTGGTCTGGGGTAAAAGTTTGATTCTGTATTCCGTTTGGTATTGCTGTGAAGTTAACAGGTTTTCTTCAGTTCATGTTTTCTTTTAACCTGGAGCAAGGACATTCTTTTGTGTTGATGTAAGCTGTGCTATTTGAACCTATTTGCAACACGGGAAATAAAAGCCTTAACTTTTCCCTACCCTCGGACTGTGATATTATTGGGAGCTTTTTAGTTACACAGAAGGCTACCAGGACTTTAAAAACCTGGGCCCTGTAATTGAGCTAAACTCCTCCACAAACAAACTTTGCATGTCCACCCCCTTTCTGCTGTGACCCGCCATTGCCACCAGGGGGGCGGTGTGACCACATATACTGGCTGAATACCACTGCTATACCTGTAGTTAATTGTTCCACCCTCATTTCACCCTAATTCTGTCCCAGCACTATAGTGTCACACAACAGTTAAAGGGATTTTCACTAGCAAACCAACCAACCACACTAAGGTGTATGTTTAATAATAAGTAGTAGCAGCTTCCATGCGATATCGGAGCCATGGCCCCATTGAATTTAATGAGGCCACGGTTCCGATATCACATGGAAGCCACTGCCGCCATTTAGTAAATATACCCCTAAGAGTAACTAAACAACTATCAAAAAAACCTCTCAGCATAGAACAATCAAACAACAAAATATACTCATATATTTCTACTGCAATTTATCATCCAATTACATACCACAAACTGAGTGAAGAACTGAAAACCCTGCAGGGTGTGTCTATGGGAAAGGCACCAAATTTTGATCAAGAATTCTAAGAAATTCTCACCAACTAAGAGGAGAAAAGACCCCAAAGGGCAGATTTATCCCTTTATGTTGCAGACACACTATCATAGAGACATGCTTGCTCACGAATCACCGGTCATAAAAACTCCTCTTTATCATTTAAAGAAGTACTTATTTAATATGATATTCCACATAATTCAGATAATACCATTGAAAATCTGAAAATAAGGAGCATATACATGTGGAGGGTAATTTTAAAACGGGGTGCCTAGTTTTACAGACCCAAAACGTGTCTATTGAGCCTATTTTTTTTTAAAAAGCAGGTGTCTACTTTTTCTTTATAAATTAGGGACATAAGTGTCCAAAAGCGCGTGTTAAATCTAGGAAAGGGCACTTACACTAGCCCTATGGAAGTGCCTGTGCCTAGTATTTTATAACTTATATGGATAAATTTGCACTTCGCCAATGTGCACACCCACATGCTTACAGAACAGTGACTGCCTAAGTAGGCATGTAAATGGCATGTATCTCCACACGGCTCCTTATAAAATGCCCCCCTTAATGGCAGCCCCTCTCAGCAGGTCATTTTATGAAGATTCTTTCACATGCAAAAGTGCTTTTATAAAATTCCCCCATAAAAGCACACATGGCGACAAGAAGGCACATACTTTTATATGACCCATGTGTAGGCATGTTAAGGGGGAGTTTGGGCAGAGTCATGATTTCTGAAGATTTACCTCTAATATTTTGTAAATGCTCCCAGTGTCTAATGTGTGACTGGGTATCGTAACAAGTGGCAAAATAACATGGTTGCACCTAACAGCACCCATAGAGATGCCATTAGGCAAACTCATGCCAAGCCCCCTCATTAACTAATGTGTTCCCCACTCCCATGCTCCACCTCTAACCTGCCCGCTGTCTATTAATTAACACTTGAGTGCCAACATGTTAGGGTTCACTGTTGACAATTACCACGCGCCAAAATAAGCGTTAACTATTAGCAGCGGTTCGTAAAAGGGCCTCATGGATGCCTATGTGTCTTTATAAAATAGACTGAACATAGTCGTCTACACGACCGTCATACACAGGTGACCCATTATAAAATAACTCTCCATACATTTAAGTCCATTTGGCTATTGACCCATTGGTCTTTATATAATAAGCACAGCCATAAAAAAGGCAAAAGGAGGAATATCCACTACTTATCAACTAAAAAAATAACATATGAACTATTCTTATTTGGATTTGCATTATATGACACTATAAAATTCTAGGCTCAGTGCAAATTGAAATTATTCATCAATTTTTTTGTGTTGCATGTGATATGATCCATTATTATTGAAATGCTAAAAGGAAATTTAATCGTCTGTGTCATTCAGTTCATAAACTGAAAAAGAAATCCTGTAATTATTCACCCTGTTTGTATGAACCATGCTTAACTCGGCAGAATCTATTTATACCAGAATCTTTAAGAGAAATTATGAAAGAGCGCCATCTAACGCACACCTAGTAATCTGCTGGGACAATATTGTTTGCTAGAGGAACTGCTAACATGATTAAAATATTGATGTAGTTACAAAAATCATTCATTAAGGCTATTTAGTCTTTGCTATTACATGTCTTTTCAATTCATTTGGGGTATTTAAGATGCAGTTAAAGTGATTAAATTCTAATTACTAATGCTGGGCAAAGAAGCGTTTGTCACACTAATGCTGTTGAGGACATGACCAAAAAAAAAGTTACTGTGTGTTTCAGATGGTGAAAATGAAAACGTTCTGCTGCAATTTTTATTGATCCATGATGACTAATTTAATAAGATCTAAAAAATATATATTCACCATTCTAATAAAATTAACAAAAATAGAAAGGGGGAGTTTAAATATAGCTGCATAAAACTTACGTTTAATTGAAGTACTACTTTTGTAGAAGCGTGTCAGTAATTTTTATTTAAAAATAAAATATAGCCCTAATTATCAGTTTTTTAAAATCAGGAAGTCATATGTGAATAACGTAAAGATGTTATTTCAGGTAAAACTAATATTACCAGTTTGGGAGTCATTCTATGACAGATTCTTTGCACATGAACCTGGTTGTGTGAGCATACAACACATAAAAGTACACACAGTGACAAGAAGGTGCATAGTTTTCTGCAAGCTGCGAGGAGGCGTGTTCTGGGGAGGAGCATGGGCGGAGTCACATACTCAGCCATGTGCATTTATACCAGCTCTTCTGCTGTCTTATGAAGACACACAAGCACTTTTGTGACCTTATAAAACAACCTCAGAATAGCCCCTTCAATTTAGGCCACCTGTTATAAAATGACCTTCTTTGGGAGTCATTTTAGAAGGAGCTGCTTAGTTTTAGATGGTAAGAACGTGTGTAAATGTCAGTATTTTAATCATTTACATACCCTAGTGGCCACTTATGTGGGTAAGTGATGTCTTATAAAATACTCACTAGCATCAAAGTGCAGGCATTATTTTCATTGCAGATACATAGGTGGACTTTGGCAGAGAGTGGGCAGTGCAAGCCAATACCTATGTCAATTATAGAATACTATCATTTGCATATGTACTTACAAAACACAGGCGCAGTCATTAAACCAGTGGGAAAACACATGCTAATTAGGAACCGCTTTAAAAAATTACCCTCCACATGTATTGCTGCACAAAAAGACTCAGAACAGCAAATAGGCAGTACTTTCACATAATACACAGTATTTTTAAGCTTAAGGGGAAAAGTGATCATTGTATCAGAATAATTCATATAAGTAAATGCATTCTGATCATTTTTGCCACTAGCACTTTGAAAGGAGACAGAAGAACAAAAACAGCAAGGTGCATACTGTTTTCCATTCAAAGTATATTTGGGAATAAAGATCTCTAATTCTTATGAAATTATATATGACATATAGAGTGACTTTTATTATCTAAATCCAACATATGAATATGTACTTTTGTTTTTTATTGACAGGTGTTTGTATTTATTTGAATTTAGTTTATGTCTTTTTAGTAGTACTTTAAAGCCATTTTATCTTCGGTACAGTAGATATTTCCCTGTCCCTGGAGGGCTTATCATCTAAGTTTGTTCCTCAGGCAATAGAGGGTTAAGTCAGTGACTTGCTCAAGGACAAAATTTAATTTTAATTTAACATTTATATTCCACTTTGCCAGAAAGTTAGTTCAAGGCGGATAACAAACAGCATAAAACTACCTATCATAGCCACACCACAAAAATGCACAATATAAAATAATAACAAAAATACAATTAGTAAAAATATAAAAAAATAAAAACAAAACAAAATAACCACAAGAAGCATCAGTGGGAATTGAACCCTAGCTTTGCTGGTCCTCAACCTGCTGTTCTCACCACACCAATTTTCATTATTTTCCCTATTTTTTAAACAGTTAGAGTGGGTGGAGCCCACAGTAACTTAGCACAGGTCGATTTCCAGACTAACTGCAACTCTTGTGTTGGAGTGGTAAATGGGCAAGTTAGGGGTGGAGAGTGAACATGATGAGTACATTGCAGTCAGGCTGGAGGTAAACATTGCATGCTGTTGCTGTTGCAATTAGCATGGGTGCAATTACCTCCACCTCAATAAGGGGAGGGAGTTAAATGCACCTGCAGTGATAGCACCCTGCATAAGGTATGGTACTGCACATTAACTGCTGGGAACAAGCTGTCCATACCCCACCCAACCCCCCAACAGTTAATATTGTGACTTTGCACTTAACATGTATACATTTTGCCATTATTGACACGATAGATGCCAATAAAAATATCACACTTTAGTAAAAGGGCCCCTTAGTGTACAATGCTAAATGTACATAACAAGGATGGATTCTTTTCTTTCAGTTCCTCTCAGACTCAAAATGTGTTTAGTCAACCATTCAGGCAATCCCTGTACATTATCTCATTCTCACAACTTTATAGTCTTTAAATATATAGGGGCCGATTTACTGTTTACTCTTACTATGCAAAAATTAATGCATGATAATTGTGAAGACTGTGGTAAATTTTGGGGGCATGACCAGCATCTGCCCTGCATTTACCCCATGAGACAGACACTTACCGCATGGACCTGCATTAAATGGATCAGCAGATAGCACAGGCGCAGCCGTGCTATCTGCTAATACATCTGCAGCACGATTCCCTAAGGAGCACACCCGGGCTGTCTGGATAGCCCTGAGCAGGACGGGCCCATTTGGACCCAATTCTGCACTGTGGGAATTAGATGTTCCCGCGGGTGCAGGATCGGGCCCTGAAATGGCATGGCGTGTCACAACATGCCAGCAGGGACGTCCGCCGTGCAGACCCCCCTGACTTCCACGGTGCCAACCCTCTGTTTCCCCACCGCCCAACCCAAGGCTGGGCAGCTGGGGCCATGATCAGTTGGCAGGGACCTACCTGCCCCTGGCCCTGACCTCTGTGGGGGTCCCCACAAGACCTACAGGGCCATGACCTGAATCAGCTCTGTATGTCCTGCCGCTTTGGCCCACCCCCGCTCTGCCCTCACTCCACCCCCTCCCGTCCCCCACTGACTGTTGCTCTGACAATGCAGGGAGAGTCGGAGGAGGAATACAGTCAGCCCTGCAAGTTGCCTCTCAGAATTGGGCCCCTAATGCGCACCCAGATAAAATCAATGGTTGCAGCCTCAATACCACCCAATCACATACCTCCCAACAGACCCCTGACCAATCACAGACTCCCCACCCAAGTACATATCCCTCAAAAGAGACCTCCTCACCCAATAGCAACCCCTGAAAGAGACCCCCCACCTGGTGACAACCCCCTCTTACAAATCATAATACTACCCTCCCCCCGACCTCCCCTGGCAGTTACCAGGGTAGTTTTGGTTGTCTTGTAGATCCCCCTCAGTTCCTGCCTCATCACCTGGGTTCAAAATGATAGAGATGACCCTTAGTAGTAGTCTCATGTTGCTACCACTAGTGGTCAATGTGTTGTAAGTAGGGCATATCCATTAGCTAGAAGCTAGTTGCCAATAATTTCACACTAAGTTTGAATAATTCTGTCAAATATTTAATTAAGATTCAGGTGGCAGGGAAATGGAAAGGTACTAGCATGTGACACAATGTGACATATTTTATCAGACAAGGAGCTGAAGTTGTCCATAAAACTCATGAAAAAGGTCTCTGGCTAGGAAAAGCATTTACACAAAATTATTTGACATGACCTATCAACAAGAACCAAGGAAGCCAGGATTTAACTCCCACTGTAACTCCTTATGGCCTTGAGCAAGTCACTTAGCTCTCCATTGCCAGAGGCATAAACTCAGATTATAAACTTTCCAGGGACAAGGAAGTAATTCACCTCAAACTACTACTAGAAAGGAGTGCGCTAAGTGCAAATTTGAAAAAAGAAACTTAATTTGCTGCCTTCAGGATAATGGTATCACAAAACATCTCAGTACAACAATTTGCAAATCAGGGAAACTTAAGAGCTAGTATCCTTTTTTTATTATTTTTGCATTACATATACATTTATTTAATGTGCATTGGAAAACTAGCTATGTTCAGACTGGGTTTTGACAGTGTTGGTGTACTCCCAATCAAATTGCCCTGGAAAATAAAGACATTGGTACACTAGTCCTCACCTTATAATAACACAGTTAGATTACTGTAGCTCTCTTTTTCAGGGATTAAACTCTTTCTCCATCCGTAGGTTACAATTAATAAAAAGCACTGCAGTTAAACTCATCAGAGGACACTGTTGCTTTGACCATGTCACTCCTCTATTAAAATCAGAACACTAGCTACCAATAACTTACAAGAATCTGTTTAAGCTCCTTATTCTTACTCATCAAGTCTTCTCACCCCTTATACTCTGGGTCAAATGTTATGCTCTTTACAACAGAAGTTGTTTGCTGTTCCCTCTCCCACCTAAAAGTCTGGCTGGAAATGACACACCAAACTGCTTTTGGGGTAATAACACCCGACTCATGGAATGAATCCCTCGGAGTCCTTATATGTTAAATTTAAAGCAGTTCTTAAAGCTACTGCCTGTTTCCCTAATTAACTGTTGTGATGCCAGACTGAGGGAAAACTGTTACAGCCTGAGAGTAATTTTATTCTTTTTTTGTTTTATCCTGCCTTTTCTGTTTGACCTCTATTTGCCATGTAATTTTGTTCCATTTTTAATATTCTTATTGCTCTATTTGGGGTTTTAATATGCAACTTGTTCTGTAATTTGATTTAGATTACTTTGTAGACCATTTAGTTATCCTTATGACAAACGGCCTATCAAATAAAATCTAGAAGCAGTAACTCTGCTATGTGCACTTTGGAAAATTGTTGAAGCCCTGGTTATTTCTATAGTTGCCTATCACTTAGATGTCTGACTGTATGACTTATTTAGTTTACTTTTAGTTTTCATTGTACACCTCATCTGGCTGTTTCGTGCTGGGATTGTGCTATATAAATATGTAAATAAAATTAACTCAAGCAGAGGGATCCAAAGATCCAACACCAGTCTGTAAAGAATATACATAATCTCCCTCAAATGTATGCAAATAATTAGGTATAGCCTGAAAACCAGACTGGTTTCTGGTCAAGGACTAGATTTGAACATCCCAGTCTACAGCACACCATTAAGGATGTCACAGAGAAACATAATCAAGTGGTATTGCTCTTTTTTAAGATATATGCTTGATATGTCACCATGGAGCCTGATTCCATTTGATTTGGGACTGCGCTCTGTGATATCTAGGAGAGAAGTCTCCTTTCCCCACACTCTCTAGTCTTGCCTATGCCCAAGGCCACAAGGAGGGCCAGTGGGAATCAACTCCTGAACTCTTGAATATGAGACTGTTGCTCTCCTCCACTAGGTACCAACATCTTAACTCTGGCCCTGTTTGTAGGCGCTATTTTATAAAGACGAGTAGAAACTATTGGTGAATATGGCAGCGACTGCATCTCAAATGCAGTTGCGCTCACCAACAGCTGCTCACGAGCAGGTGTAAATGTTCACGGGTACCTTATGCACTGGTCAAGATTTTATAAGAGGTCATTTATGCGCATATGTGATCACATACGAGTGAGAATTTTATAAAGTTCTTCTGGGTAACACATGTTTTACCTGCAGAAAATGGACTACTTGAAAATTGCCCATCCCGGTAAAAATATGTGTGTTTCCCTGTATTGGGTGGAGATGGGTGGATTAGGATGGGGTGTATATTTATTTCCAAATAAACAGTGTAAACAAGAAAATAGTAAAATGATGCTGGTTCAGTGGGCTTAAACTTAAATGCCAGTGATGGCAGCACTATAATACTAAAAGACCCATTTTAAATAGGCCATGGAGAGAGCCACTGAAAAATCCAGGTCAGGACTTGCACAATTCTCATCTGTATTTTACAATAGCTCTTCCAAACACAGTCTTTAAAATAGCTAAGAGGACATATGAGAATGCACAGCATTTGCCAGCACATCTAGCAAGATGCTGAAATAAAGAGAATCCCCATCTTACAGATTTTGCATTACTGTATCTATGAACTTTGTGGGTTCCTCACTGCAGCAACGTACTTGGAGTGGCCTAGTGGTTGCAGCAAGTTACTTCAGGCTAGAAGGTCAGGGGTTCAAATCCCACTAGAGGACAGCAACCTTGGGCCGGAAGGACTGGGGTTTCTAGTCCCACAGGTGCTCCTTGTGCTCTTGGGCAAGCCACTTAACCCTCCATTGCCCATGTTCCCTGTAAAATAGTTATCTCCAAGTTATAATGCCCTGTTCAATGTAATTTCAGTTTCTTCAATGTAAACCACCTTGATATCATGAAAGGCAGTATATAAGAAATGTTAAATAAATCATATAGCAGGCTGCAAGTTGTGCCCATTGTCTGGTCAAAAGGCCAGTAGTGGGATCAGTGTCCCTACTGGTCCCCATCCCTAACATTCATTCACATCTTCCTCTGACCCCCAGCCCCCCAGCACACCCCATCCCCAACATCTACCATATCCTCCTCCAATTCCTCCCTGACATCTACCATATCCCCCTCTGACCCTCCTGGACACCATCATAGCCCATCCACTGACAGCCCCTCTTGACACATCCCCCATCTCCCCTGTCCCAACACTCTCCTGACACCATCACAGCACATCCCCCACCCCAACATTGCCTCTTCTTACCAGAGGCATCTATGGTGGTTTAGCAGGGAGCAGGAATAATACCCAGTCAAATACAATACCCACATCAAAATGTTGACTCCGACCCCTAGCTGTAGCCTCACTATGTATATCAAAATGCAATGTAGCGACACAAATTAAAAGTAGTTCTGATTTATGAAGTAGAGACACCTGAAAGAAATTGAAGGAAATGAAAGAGCTATAAAGAGTCAGGGAATGCCCCATTGAACCTGTGAGATTTTTTCGAGATTGGAGACATCAGAAAGCACAAGCAAACTAAGCCGGGAGAAAGTGATTTTGGAGAGATGGAGCCAGAAAAGAAAAAGCCTGATAAAAAGATTAGTGTGTGCAAGGTATAACCAAAGTAGAATGAGACAGAGATCTGCACGGGGTGGGGCACATTAATGGTCAGCTTCCAACAAAAAGCAATTACAAAGGATTCCAAATTCATCAGGCAGCCAACAACACAGTAAATAAAATCTCTACTGATTTCTGCAGCTCAAAAAGAGAAGAAAGACTGTGACCACTGTGACCTAAGTCTCAGTACATTAAGCAAATGGGTCGCACTGTACTCTGGGATGCTGCTACTTCCAAAACTTGTAATTCTATCATGACCTTACTTAGGGAGAGGCCTGCAGTGCAGCAGGAATCGTGATGATTGGCAGTAGTGTGGTTGCCATGTTAGTCTACTTTAAAAGTTAATTAATAAAAATAAAACAAACATAGAACATAAGGTGATACTGTATTTTTTTATTGAACTAACTTAATACATTTTTTGACTAGCTTTCAGAGCTTAAAATCGCCTTCCTTCGGTCAGGACAATGCAGAAGTATAGGAGTAAATTAAGGCGAGTTTCACAGAAAGAGGGTCAACGGTTTAAACTACTGGCCCTATAACATGGCCGAGCCCACTTTTGAGGGGTAGTGGTCGGTGAGATAAAAGGGAGGGCATGGATGCTTGGGTGCATACGGAGAGGAATGGCCAGCAGAAGAAAGGAGTTGATAGTGCCTCTGTAGAAGTCTTTGGTACGACCTCATTTGGAGTATTGTGTGCAATTCTGGAGACCGCACCTTCAAAAGGAAATAAACAGGTTGGAGTCGGTACAGAGGGTGGCTACTAAAGTGGTTAGTGGTCTTCGTTATAAAGCATATGAGGACAGACTTAAGGATCTTAATATGTATATCCAGCTTGCGGGCATGTCCAAATAGAAAACGTGCACGAATGAAACCTTATTCTGCAGCCGTGGGGATAGAGACAGCCACGGGTGCAGAATCATGGACATAGATGTACTCAGGGCAGCTCGCACATAGCGCTACGGTGTAAGATAGATGGGTATATACCACCAACGGCTGTGTACATCCCCGCACTCACCGTATTCCGAAAAAATGTACGCATGCAATCCTGCCCATGTCCGCGACATACCCGCACACGGCCACCCCTCCTCTTTAAAATGTGCATCTCCTAAGGTGCTGTGCCCACGGACAGTGATGTTCTGATTCAAAATTACAATGAAAGCTGAAGATACATATAAGTGGATGCCCACGAGACAATAGAAACTAGTCTGTGGCATGCCCAGAACACTACAAAGCAATTGCAGTGTACTGTAATGTAGTAGAAAAACAAGTAGAGATTGATCTGTCTGTCACAAGATGCGGTGCAGCACGACATCCATGGCAGTAGAAGACCTCCCTAGGTATGTATGTTGTGGACATCTCTGGAACATAAGGACATAAATAAAGCAGAACAGGTCCCCTATAGAGAACTGTCCAAACATACCCCTTTCACTAATAAGGGGCCTTCAGAATGCCAGCGGTCAGCAGGGCAAGCACCGTCCAGTCATTCCCAGAAACACCATTGTCTCTCTACAACTGTGCACATTTGTAGAGACCAATGAGTCTTGCAGTTTTGCATATGCGCCTTCTGAGGGCCCCTTATCAGTGACAGGTATATGTTTGGACAGTTAAGCTATTGCGGACCTGCTGCTTACACCTACCTGTTCTCACTGGTGATGCTGCAGTTCTCCTACAGTCCGGGTACCTGCCAGCCATTCCTGTCTCTACCAGTATATGGATGAACAATCTAGATCCCCCCGTGCAGCCCTCCAACCACATACACACACACAACACACTCTCACTTGCAGTCCCACAGAAACATACATCTGCCAAAAGGCTGCCCTGCACTTCACAATATAGGAAATATAAAGGCAAACATAGAAATCAGCATAACCCAACCCAGCAACCTTCATGTTTCTACATTTGTAAATGTATATATAAATAGAAGATAAATAATATAGTGGACCTCAAACAGATTTAGAGCTTCACTAGGCCCAAACAGACCCACCAGTATATCAGCCTCAAGAACCAAAACTAGTATGTTCATTGTACATCATAGGTCCACATTTACATCTAACCTGACCAGTGAACTGTGCACAAAATATATGACATATAGCCACTGGCTTAATACATCACCCAATATTGTGTCCTAAAGACACATAACTGCACTTATCTGCATCTGGGAAATGTACATATTGAATAGAGCAAATTGAAAAGATCCACTGTGTACAGGGCACAACTCAAGCTGACTGAGTGCTGCACCTTTCAATGATAGCTGGGGTAACATTATCGCATGGAGTCCCAAGACTTCATCACCAGTCTCATTTACAGGACTTGGGAACCAAGCTTTGCCCCTTTAGCACACACAGCAAACGGCAGCATAGCCGCAACGCACACCACTGCTCTTCCAAATACATATCTGGGGATGTTTATTAACGTTTCTTTAACTTACAACCTCCCTCTCCTCTGCTTTCTGCTCTGTATAACTGCATTATGTGGTTTTCCAAACTGCAGACACACCGGTGCACAGCTTAGGTGTCACAACCATTCACCCTTATGGGCCGAATTGACAAGCAGAGCAGAAGACTTTCTAAGTCCTTCCCTTATTCCACGTTTCCGCAGATATAAAGTGGACGTTTGCAGAGAATACTGCGAACGTACATGGGCCTCTCCTGAATATTATTTATATGTATCTGTGGCTGGGCCACGCCCCCATTCCGCCCCTCCCGCCCACGTTCTGAGATGCCTGTTTTAGTGCCGTGTACGTGCAGGGCCGCGAAGGTTCAGAATACAGCTCTAGATGGTTTCACGAGAAAAACATCTATCCTGAATGTCCACGCGGCTTATTCGTGTTTCAGAATGACCCCATAACGTTCAGCAAATTTTCTAAGAGAAATTAACTAAGTACCTGTCATGTTCATGGATGGACTATATACTGGAATGTACACTCATAAATCTGAAACCAGTTCACAATTCTTAAAGCAATTTATGGGTTACAGCTAAATGTACAACTAGAAGAAACATTTCAGGAGGCTGGGTGGCGTGTTTTTAGGGTGAGGGAAGAAGATAATATGCACAGATTGCATTTTCAGATCAATGTGCATTCTTTTCAATGAGAAAAGTACCTACGCAAAAGGAAAAGTGCAAATGTTTGCAGTCTCTTCGTATGCACAGCAAGCTTCAAAGCTGAGGGCTGTTCATGCTTTCGTTTCAAGAACTGGCACCGAAGTGAACATGATCTTTGTCCCACTGCAGACAGTTTGAACATTTCCCAGGCCTTCCCGCGCTTCCCGGAACGCCCCTTTACACAGCAGCTAAATATATCCACCCAATAAAAGCAGGCATCCGACGCTCTAAAGGAAAGGCGCGTTAAAGTAAACGTTCATTAAATAAATTCATCTTAATGCACATTTGTGTAAGTTTTCATTAGTGTTAACATGGAGTTATCGTGGGCTAAGATGATAAAAATATAAATAAATTCCATCCAATGCAAAAATATTCAAATCAGCTCATTAAAATTTACGATGTGTTGATGCGAATTGCATTAGGAAACACAGTGGGGCATGTTTGCTAAGCCCCATCCGCTTTACTAGCCTGAGGCTTCGCATTGCATGCAGGGGGGCAGGTACATTTGTTCCCCTTTGCTGCACCACTGGAAAGCATCTGTGGCAGCAACCTCTGTGTTGGTCTCATGCTTTCTACTACCTCCAGTGGGACTCGTCTCCCTTTCACCTTCATCCTATGCCCCCTCATTGCAGAACTTTCTTTCAGTTAAAAGAAGCTCTCCCCTGTCTATTTATGCCACAGAGGTATTTAAACGTCTCTATCATATCTCCCCTCTCCCACCTTGCCTCCAAAGTGTACATATTGAGATCTTGAAGTCTGTGCTCATATGCCTTATGATGAAGTCCACTGACCATTTTGGTAGCCCTCTCTGCATCAGTAATGCCGTGGTATCACAAATGGGCATTGGCTACCACAAACTCTGGGTTAAATGCACATGAGGTCATCAAGAGATTAATATGGGGTTTTGTGAGAGAGAACCTACTCATTAAAATTAGCCAATAATGGGATCTACTGGACCTTTTTAATCTGAACTAGTACATTGGCCTTAAAGCTTTTTCTACATGAAAAGCCTGTTTTACATGCAGAAAAGGGTTTTTATAAAATTGTGCAAATGCATGTGTGCATAAGCAGATATTTTGAAACAGGACTCCCAAGTTGACATGATCCGTGCATGGGAATAGTTGGGTAGAATGGAGGTCAAGTTGTGATATATGTATATTGAGTACGCAAACCCACACATCCTTTACACCATTTTCAGAGCAGGTGTAAATGTGTACACCGGCATTTGCACACTATTTAGGCGGGTTCGGGGTACCTATTTTATAAAGGCACATCAGTGGTATTAATTCCACCCAAGCAGCCCCTGTGCAGGGGAGCCTGGGCAGAAAGGGGACTCACACAGCAGTGGTAAGGCAGTGTGGCAAACTTACTTGATCCTTTTTGGCATGCTGCCTCCACTCTTGCAAATTCGATGCATGCCTGGTGGCTGTTCCCCATTGGGATGAAGTCTTGTAATAACAGGAGGAGTGGCCTAGTGGTTGGAGCAAGTCACCTCAGGCTGGAGGGCCAGGAGTTCAAATCCCACTACTGGACAGCAACCTTGGGGTGGAAGGACTGGGGTTTTCTTGTCCCATAGGTGCAAGCCACTTAACCCTCCATTGCTTTAGGTACAAAAACACTTTGGGCAAGTCACTTAATCCTCCATTGCCCCTGGTACAAAAACATAGATTATGAGCCCTTTGGGGACAAGGGAAATATATATACAGTACCTGAATGTACACTGCTTTGACTTGTAGAAAAGCAGTATATAAGCCTAGTTAGATAAATAAATAACAGCTGTACTGCAAGACTTTGGTCCAGCAGGGAAGAGCCACTGAGCCTGTGGCAAACTTGCAAGAGTGGGGGCAGTATGCAAAGAGATCAAGTAAGTTTGCTGGCACATGGGAAAGGTGCCACACACGGGAGAGAGTAGGGGAAGAGTGCCACACAAGGGTGAGGTCCATACAGTGGGCATTTCTACCATGACAATGGGAGACTTTCATTGGAACTTATGCCACTGAAGCACATAGACACCTAAAATAACTCTGCTTTGGACTGCTCACATAGCCTAATATTCTGAGGCACTTATCCATATAGCAACACCTGCTGTGCCACTGATATTCCAAGGCACTTATCTGGATAGCAACACCTGCTGTGCCGCTGATATTCCAAGGCACTTATCTGGATAGCAACACCTGCTGTGCCACTGATATTCCAACTATTAACGTAATATAACCCCCGTATATCTCCCACATCAACATCCAAAACCACAAGGGAAACACACACACACAACTTTTGTCGGAACCTGCACCATGAAGAATTAACTTCCTCTCGAGGTGTAAAGTTCCTTTTTTATCTTTTTTCAACAGGGCCCCAGCCCCATGTGATCTTGAGAGAGAAAACCCCTCAACACCAACAGTTATAGAGATCCCCAAACCCCAAGGTCCTTTAACTGATATTCCAAGGCACTTATCCAGACAGCAACACCTGCTGTGCCGCTGATATTCCAAGGCACTTATCCAGATAGCAACACCTGCT
The DNA here is from genome assembly GCA_033557465.1 of Ichthyophis bannanicus. Taxonomy (NCBI): domain Eukaryota; kingdom Metazoa; phylum Chordata; class Amphibia; order Gymnophiona; family Ichthyophiidae; genus Ichthyophis; species Ichthyophis bannanicus. Next base: position 172,398,045 of record CM066043.1, read on the forward strand.
GTGCCGCTGATATTCCAAGGCACTTATCCGGACAGCAACACCTGCTGTGCCGCTGATATTCCAATGTACTTATCCATATAGCAACACCTGCTATGCTGCTGATATTCCAATGTACTTATCCGGATAGCAACACCTGCTGTGCTGCTGATATCCCAAGGCACTTATCCAGACAGCAACACCTGCTGTGCCACTGATATTCCAAGGAACTTATCCTATTCCTTTAACTATCTAATTAATGGCGTTCTTTTCATATTTTCTGTAACTTTTATGCAATATTGTAAACCGCTCTGATGCTTTGGCTTGAGCAGTATATCAAATGTAATAAACATAAACACATATAGCAACACCTGCTGTGCCGCTGATATTCCAATGTACTTATCCGGATAGCAACACCTGCTGTGCCACTGATATCCCAAGGCAATTATCCGGATAGCAACACCTGCTGTGATGCTGAAAATATGATTGACGGTCCTGGAACTTATCCAAAGAGGTGTGAGAGCTGCATTGGTCCACTTTAATGGTATTTAAGAGAAATAAAAAGAGAAACAAAAAGGACAGCAGCAATAGTCAGTGTGCTATGCCGAGAACTTAGGACAGGGAAAGGGCCACTCTAAGTTTTCTGGATCACTTATCCAGATAGTGGACTGAATATTGCTACTACCCAGGTAAGTTCCGGTGCTGACTGCATTAGCCAGATACTCCGTGCCAGCTACTATTATTCCAGATAGTGGTGCTGAATATCCGGATAAGGTTTAGCTGCAGCAGCCAGGGTTTAAAGAAAATGCTGACCGTCACAGCTAGATCTTGATCCCTAAGTACTTAGGTCCCTAGGAGCTATAGTTTGCAGCTTTGCATGGAATAATTTTCAGTCCCTTTGTTAGCCATTCAGGCCCTCTGAAGATTAATATTTACAGTATATTTAAAAGATTTGCTTTACATAAGAACATAAGATATGCCATACTGGGTCAGACCAAGGTCCATCAAGCCCAGTATCCTGTTTCCAACAGTGGCCAATCTAGGTCATACGTGCCTAGCATTTTCCCCAAAAGAGACAGGTTCCGCAATGCTTGTACTGGGTCAAGCATTGATATCCTGGGTCCCTTCTTAATAGTGGTTTATGGACCTTTCCTCCAGGAACTTGTCCAAACCTTTTTTAAACCCAGCTACACTAACAGCCTTTACTACATCCTCCGGTAACAAATTCCAGAGTTTGATTACACGTTGAGTGAAAAAATATTTTCTTTTATTAGTCTTAAATAGTTTACCCTGTAGCTTCTATCATTCCAAACTTGGGTTAAAAGCCACATCGTATTCTTCTTTTCTTCTTCTTCCTCTTCTGGGACTGCATAAACATGTCGTGTATTCAGTGCAATAACTGCGGTACGTTCATTCAAAGACAAATCATCTGGAAACTAAGAGCTTGTCCTATATGTCTAAAGTCAGCTGCCATGCATGAAGAACTAACTCTACTAAGGAAAGACCTAGCTGCCATGCATATAGAAGTATCTCTACTGAGGGAGGAACTGGCTGCAATGAAGCGCACCTCTCCTAGGATACAAACTGAACAAACTCCACCACCGCTCCCACAAAGAACCAAACGCCCCAGGAACAAATGGATCACAGTGGGTTCTGGTAGATTGCGACCTGTAACACAAAGACATCCTATACATCAAGAGATATCCCTGCACAATGCCTTCTCTGCCTTGGCTAATGAGGATGCCCAATTCAAAGAACTTGAAGGGCCTTTAAATGAGTCAGACAATGCCCAATCCCCTGCTAAAGCACTAAATATGAAGAAAACCTCACCAAACAGAAAACTACTACTAATTGGAGATTCCATCATCAGAGGCACCAACTTGGGAACACAGTTCAAAGGAGAGAAGATAGTCATGTGCCTACCAGGCTCTTCAGCCAGCAGGAATACAAACCAAGTTGTTGAATTACTTAGTGCAAAAAGTGAACATTCCGAACTTGATGTTATTATCCACCTAGGCACAAACGACTTGGCTAGGAACAGTGCCTCTACAGCCCAAAAGGACTTCCAATCTCTGGGGGAGAAACTCAAGCACGTTGTTAACACTGTTGCATTCTCAGAGGTTCTACCTGTTCTTGGTAAGGGGACAAAAAGACTGCATCGCATTAACAGCTTTAATACATGGCTCCAGACCTGGTGCAGAGAAGAAGGATTCGGATTTATTGGCAACTGGGACAACAGATGGATCAACAAGAGACTATACTGTGCTGATGGACTACATCTCTCTTCCACAGGGAAAAGAATCCTAAGTGAAAAATTCAGGCAGTATGTGGACATGCATTTAAACTAGGAAAAGGGGGTGACGGATGTGGAAGGTCAACATCTGCATGCCACCCCCAACAAAAGCAGAACAACATCAGAAACAGCCACACTTTTAAACCACACATCAAAAACATGTGGGAGGAAGTGGGCAGAACAAAATCAATGCAAAATACACACAAGCCAGGAAAGTGCTGGAAAGCAATGAGCACAAATGCTCGAAGCTTAGCCAACAAAATTCCAGACCTGGAAGCCCTAACGGCAGAAACAGACTTGGACATTGTGGCCATTACAGAAACATGGTTTAATGAATCACATGATTGGGATATAGCCATAGCTGGCTATAATCTATTCAGGAGGGACCGAGAAAATGGAAAAGGAGGAGGAGTAGCCTTGTATGTCAAAAGCAATATTAAAGCTACTGAAATGCAGGGGACATGGGGAAAAGAAGAAGCGCTCTGGATTGCGTTGGAGAGAGGAGATGGCACTGTCATCCATATTGCTGTAGTCTATAGACCTCCGACTCAAATTGAAGAGAGAGACAATGAATTGATTAGAGATATTGCCAAGATAGCATCAAAGGGGGAAGCAATCATATTGGGTGACTTTAATCTACCTGATGTGGATTGGATTACTCCATCTGCACATCTGGAAAGAAGCAAAAGAATTGTGGATGCTCTCCAAGATGCATTATTTAGACAAATGGTGATGGAACCAACCAGGGAAAGCTCAACGCTGGATGTAGTGCTCACCAACGGTGATAGTGTGTCAAATGTCTGCGTGAGTGCCCCTGTGAGCAACAGCGACCATCACACGGTGTGGTTTGAAATAAAAGCCATGGCACAGGCCAATCATAGCAAGCTCAGAGTCCTAAACTTCAAATACACTAACTTCAATCAAATGGCAGAGTATGTAAAGGAGGAGATGACGGGGTGGGAAGAGATAAAGGAAGTGGAATTGCAATGGGCTAAACTAAAGGAGGCATTGAAAGGAGCAACAGATAAATATGTAAGAAAAGTAAATAAAAGCAAGAGGAGAAGGAAACCTATTTGGTTTTCCAAAGAGGTGGCTGCTCATATAAAGGCAAAAAACACAACTTTTGCAAAATTCAAAAGCTTGCAGACCGAAGAACACAGAAATGAATACAGGATCAAACTCAAAGAGACAAAACGAGAAATAAGGATAGCAAAATCAAAGGCAGAGGAAAAAATGGCTAAAGATGTTAAGGGTGGCAACAAAAATTTCTTCAGGTATATTCGGGAAAGGAAAAAGATCAGAGTTGGAATTGCAGGACTCAGAAGTGCTGGGAAAGGACTCGTGTAAAGTGACACTGAAAAAGCAAAATTGCTAAACAATTACTTCTGCTCTGTGTTTACTAAAGAGGATCCTGGGGATGGACCAGCTGTGACTCCCAAGTATAGGAATGGGAATGAAGTGGATACCACACCATTCACAGCAGAGGAGGTGTTAGAACAACTTGCTAAACTGAAAGTGGACAAAGCCATGGGACCGGATGGGATACATCCCAGGATACTGAAAGAGCTCAGAGAGGTTCTTGCAGGACCGTTAAAGGATGTCTTCAACAGATCCTTGGAAACAGGAGAGGTTCCTCAGGACTGGAGAATGGCTGATGTCGTACCTCTACACAAAAGTGGTGACAGGGAAGAAGTGTCAAACTACAGACCCGTGAGCCTTACCTCGGTGGCAGGAAAAGTAATGGAGGCGCTCCTGAAAGAGCGAATAGTGAACTTTCTGAAAACCAACAGCTTGCAAGACCCGAGGCAACATGGTTTTACCGAAGGACGATCTTGCCAGACAAATCTGATCGAGTTCTTTGACTGCGTGACGAGGGAACTAGATCAGGGGCATGCAATGGATGTCATCTACCTGGATTTCAGCAAAGCCTTTGATACTGTTCCTCATAGGAGGCTTATCAACAAACTCAGTAGCTTGGGGATGGGTCCCAAGATGGTAAACTGGATTAGAAATTGGCTGACTGACAGACGACAGAAGGTGATTGTACATGGAGCTCACTCGGATGAGAGGAAGGTGATAAGCGGGGTGCCCCAGGGTTCGGTCCTGGGCCCGGCACTGTTCAATGTATTTGTGAGTGATATTGCTGAAGGACTGAATGGAAAAGTCTGTCTTTTTGCAGACGACACAAAAATTTGCAACAGAGTGGACTCCCCTGAGGGAGTGGTTAACATGAAGAAAGATCTACAAAAGCTGGAAGACTGGTCTAAAGCTTGGCAACTACGATTTAATGCAAAAAAGTGCAGTGTCATGCACTTGGGTAGCAGAAATCCAAGAGAAATGTACAAGATAGGGGGAGAAAGGTTGGTATGCACAGTTCAGGAAAAAGACCTTGGTGTGATTATCTCTGCTGATCTCAAGGTGGCAAAACAGTGCGACAAGGCGGTGGCAAAAGCCAGGAGGATGTTGGGCTGCATACAAAGAGGGATTACCAGCAGAAAAGAAGAGGTACTTATGCCACTGTATAGGTCACTGGTGAGGCCTCACTTGGAATACTGCGTTCAGTTTTGGAGACCATATCTTGCAAAGGATGTAAAAAGACTGGAGACTGTTCAGAGGAAGGCGACCAAAATGATTTGGAGCCTGCGTCAGAAGCCTTATGAGAAGAGACTTGAAGACCTAAATATGTATACCTTGGAGGAAAGGAGGCACAGGGGAGATATGATTCAGACCTTTAAATACTTAAAGAGAAATGATGAACAAACAAACCTCTTCCAGAGACGGGGAACCTGTAAAACTAGAGGGCATAACATGAAACTGCAAGGGGGTAAATTGAAAGGCAATGTCAGGAAATACTTTTTCACTGAAAGGGTGGTGGATGCTTGGAATGCCCTCCCGATGGAAGTGGTAGGGGCGAACACGGTGACGGAATTCAAAAAGGCATGGGACAAACACAGAGGATCCCTTTACAGAAATAGGAAAAAAAAAACAAAATAAACGGTACCATCTAACTTCCGAACCATCTAACTTCCGAACCATATAACGTCTCAACAAATAGGGGTGTCCTATATGGAGTGGTGGGTTTACCCCTGAACAAGGATATGGAGAGGGGTAGCCTGCGCGGAGCGACAGGTGCACCTACTCTTGCCATCTCGCTGGGCAGACTGGATGGACCATGCTGGTCTTTATCTGCCGTCAACTACTATGTTACTATGTTACTATGTTACTATGTTCATTGCATGTCCCCTAGTCTTTCTATATACTGATAATGTAAACAATCGATCTACGTTTACCTGTTCCACTCCGTTCATTAATTTATAGACTTCTATCATATCTCCCCTCAGCCGTCTCTTTTCCAGGTTAAAGAGCCCTAACCTTTTTAGCCTTTCTTCATAGGAGTATCCTTCCATCCCCTTTATCATTTTGGTGGCTCTTCTCTGAACCTTTTCTAAAATTGCTATATCCTTTTTAAGATACGGCGACCAGAATTGCATACAATATTCAGGTGTGCTCTCACCATGGAACGATATAGAGGCATTATAATATCTTTTGTTTTATTTTCCATTCCTTTTCATTGTGACACCTAGCATTCTATTTGCTCTCTTGGTCGCCGCTGCACACTGGGCGGAGGGTTTTAACATGGTATCCACAATGACGCCTAAATCTTTTTCCTGGGTGGTGGTCCCTAATGTGGAACCTTGCATCATGTAACCATAGTTTGGGTTGTTCTTCCCTAGGTGCATAACTTTGCACTTGTCCACATTAAATTTCATCTGCCATTTTGATGCCCAGTCTTCCAATTTATCAAGATCCTCTTGCAATTTTCCACAATCCTCTTGGGTTTTAACAACTTTAAATAGTTTTGTGTCATCTGCAAATTTGAAATACTAGTATATTTCATTTTGTTAAACATAGACAAAAGATACTCAAGCTAATGATTTCTATAGAAACTTAACGGCTTCTTCGTAATATTGTGTAATTGAATTGTATTAGTAGAAAGTTCAATTTGATTTTTTCGAATACATCACTTCCTATGAGGCGTCATGAAACATAGCTGTCCTATCCACACAGACACGCTAGAGACTGTAGCAAGCCTGAAAGGTTTAGTTGCTTTGGCTTCTAAGAAATACAAAGGAACTTTTAGACCTTATTCTTCAGAAGGAGGTTTATCTTAAATCATGATTTGTTTTTCTTCTCATTAATCTATGATTACATAGGGGCTGATATTCAGCTTCTGCATTTAATTTAATTAATTAATTTATTTATTTCTAAGTATTTATATCCTGGTTTATCCTTGAATCAAAGCTGTTTTACACTGCAAACCAATCAGTTGGGGTGGTGCGGGGGTGTCGGCATGCAGTGGAGGTGAAGGTAATGTTCGTGGGTGTGTAGGTAGGTACATCTTGATTAGGGGTGCTATATATACAGGGGTGAGCTATATACAGTGTACAGTGGGTTATGTACAAGAGGGGGGTGTCGCTGGTGTGGGGGGGTATACTGAGTAAAATGTTAGAGTCACGTGATTTCCCCATAATGTTCTGTGTAGAGCGTTGTTTTGAGTGATTTTCGGAAGGCCTTAATATCGATTGTTGATCTCAAGCTGTCAGGGAGGGAGTTCCAAATGGCTGGTGCTGCCTGGGATATGGCTCTCTTTGAAGTGGTTTGTCTCATTTTGGTGAATTCGTTGGGGGTTGTGATGGTGTTCGTGGTGCCTCTTCTTCTGGGTCTGAGGCTGGAGTCAAAGCTGATGATAGCCTGCAGACTGTCTGTTGAGATATCCTGTTTGATTTTGAAAAGGTTCAGTATTGTTTTGTAACAGATGTGGCACTCTATTGGCAGCCAATGTAGGAGGTTCATGATGGGAGTGATGTGGTCATGTCTTGTGGATCCTGTTATTAGCGCAACTCTGTTTTGCGCCAACTGTAAGGGCCAGAGTGTTTGCTTTGGGAGACCCAGGTAAATTTGGTTACAGTAGTCCAGTATAGGTGTGATGATGGCTTGGCAGACCATTCTGAAGTGCTCTTGGGAGAGGATAGGCTTGAAGCGTCTGATGATTCTCATCTTCAAGTATGCGTTTATGACAGTTTTGCTGATCTGGGACTGTAGGTTGAGCTCTCTGTCAAGGGTGACTCCGAGGTATCTTATTTCTGGTTTTATGGGTATTGTGATATTGTTGAGTTCGATGGTTGAAGGGGGGGTGTAGGTGGTGTTTCTGGTCATTAGTAGCGCTTCTGTTTTGTTGTGGTTTATTGTCAAGTTGTTTTGTAGTAGCCAAATAGTCATTCGTTGGAGGCAGTCTGATATTTTTGTGTAGTCTGGGTTGTCCAGGTTAATCAGTGTGTATATCATTATGTCATCCGCATAAATGGAGTATTGTATATTGTGTTCCTTGATGATGTCGCAGATGGGCTGTATGTATAGATTAAATAGTAGTGCAGAGAGGGCGGATCCTTGTGGTACTCCCTGTTCTGCTTTGAATGGTCAGGAGGTGTTGGGACCGCATTTGACTTGGAGCTGTCTGTTAGTGAGGTAGGAGGTGTACCAGTTCAAGATGTTGCCATGTAGTCCTATTTGCTGGAGTCTTGAGATGAGGATGTTGTGGTCTACTGTGTCGAAAACTGCTGTGATGTCCAGGAAAATTATGATGATGCCCCTTTTTATGCTGTTGATCGTTTTGAGAAGGTTGTCAAAGAGGTGTAAGAGAAGTGTTTCTACGCTGTGGTTTGGGTGGAACCCATGTTGGTGTTGGTCCAGTGGGGCATGGGTGTTGATGTGTTCCTGTAGCTGGTGTTGTACCGTCTTCTCAATGATCTTTGCCATTAGTGGGAGGCTAGATATAGGCCTGAAAGCAGCCAGGTTGTCTTTGTTCAGTGGGCATTTTTTTGGGATGGGGCGGATAGTTGCCAGCTTTAGTGCTTCTGGCATAGTCCCGAGGGTGAGGGAGTTGTGCACTATGCTGTGGATATTTTTGTTAAGTTTGTCCTTTGCTGATTTGATCCATGCTACTGGGCATGGGTCAGTCAGGGCGGTGCTGGTGTTGAGCTTGGTGATTATTTGGGAGATCTGCTCTGTTGATGGGATGCTGAACTTGTCCCACCTCTGGTCAGGAGTTGATGGCTTGAGAGGTAAAACTAGAAATTCAGCACTAGAACTTATCCAACACCTGGTGCTAAATATCCAGTTTCGCTGGACAGAACAATTGCTGCCTGGTTAGCGGCAATATTCAACCATAATAACCAAAATCCGCATAAAATTAGGACAGTCATTGACCTGTCCTAACTATGTAGTTAATGATCTGGTTAGTGGCTAAATATCGCTGCCGGGACCACCCCCAATCTGCCCATAGACCAACTTGGTTTTAAGCAGGTATCTTTCCTGCAGTCTATGGGGATATTCAGTGGCACTATCCAAACAACACCGCTGAATATCGGGATCACCATGGTTTAGCCGGTTAGAAAGTCCTGCTAACCAGCTAAATATTTCTGACTATCCCCCCACCCTCGTCCCTGTGGAGGCCAATTCTGTAGGTGCATCCGATTCTGCTCCCACAGGCGCTAGACAGCCCCACAGGAGCAGAATTACAGCATAGGGCCTGGATGTCCAGAATGTGCCCTGATTCAGGCACCTCAGACGTCCAGAGCTCTACCTGGCTAGCTCAGCCTGGCTCCTGCATGGAGCTAAGGTGCCTTGGCACCCTGTTTCCATTGCACCGTGACTCCATGCCGTAGCCCCGATTGCCGGTGCTGCAGTCAAAGCTATGTTCCATGCCGCCCGACCCCCCAATTGGATCTTCCGAGGCCGGGATCAGGCTTCGGGGAACCCCCCCTGCTCCTACTCACCCCCTCTCCCAGTCTGTTCCTCAGCCACTGTCAACCTCGGGGGAGCTTATTCCACCTCTGAGGTGGAATAAGTTCCCCGTCCAAACTGCAACCCCCACACGTATAGGGCTGACACTGGAATTGACCATGTACGTCTGGGGCACCTGTCCTGCCTCTGGCCCGCCCTCACTCCTCCATAGGCCTGCTCCCTCGCACCCTCATATTGAGCTCCCCGCACATCTCTGCTGTACGTGCGGGGAGCTCATTTGCCGAAATAGCACCCAGGCATTTAGCAGGGGATATATGTCTGCCCTGGATGTATATCCCTGCTAAACGCAGATCAGAATGACCCCCATAATATTTAAGTGCATAGGTAGACATTTTTTCATGACTTTCAGTCTTAGCATGAAAGTTCAACTTTCGATATTAACAGATCACTTAGTACTGTAGCAAACGTTCTGTTTTATAATATGCCAGATACCAAAACATTTAAATATAATATAGTCTAGAGCAGGGGTCTCAAACACGCGGCCCGCGAGAGACCCTTGTGCGGCCCGCGATGCATAGGGGGGAAAAAAAAACCGGCTTCTGCTGCTGCTGCCGCCGCTGCCGTGGCCGGCAATAGCAGCAATATCGCAAGTCCCGCGGGCTCCCCCCCACCCGGCAGATCCCTTCCTGTTTGCCTGCCAATGCTGCCAGTTCTCCGCTTTGGCTTTCAGAGCCGCGAAGGGAGAACTTCTCCCTCGCGACTCTGTTAAGCTCACCGGGGCAGATGGGAAATTTCCCATCTGCCCCAGCGGGCTTAACAGAGTCACGAGGGAGAAGCTCTCCCTTCGCAGCTCTGAAAGCCGAAGCGGAGAACTGGCAGGCAAGCAGGAAGGGATCTGCCGGGTGGGGGGGAGCCCGCGGGACTTGCGATATTGCTGCTATTGCCAGCCACGGCAGCAGCAGCAGAAGCCGGGTTTTTTTTAAAGTTTAATTTTCCCGGGGGGGGGGGAGGGAGCAGGACTTGATGGGGGGGGAGCAGGACTTGATGGGGGGGGGAGCCGGACTTGATGTGTGGCTGGGGGGGAGCAGGACTTGATGTGGGGGGGGGAGCAGGAATTGATGGGGGGAGCAGGACTTGATGTGGGGGGGGAGCAGGACTTGATGTAGGGGGGGAGCAGGACTTGATGGGGGGGAGCAGGACTTGATGTGGGCTGGGGGGGGTAGTAGTACTGAAAATGGGGTGATGGGGGTTAGGACTGGTAATGGACAGATGGGGGTTAGGACTGGAGGTGGTCTGACTGGGGGCCTAAGACTGAAAATGGGGTTATGGGGGGGCTAAGAATGAAGATGGGGCGATGGAAGGGTTAGGCCTGGAAGTGGGCTGTTGGGGGGCTTAGGACCGATAATGGGCTAGGGGGGGGGCTAGAACTGGTAATGGACTGGGGGGGTGCTATGACTGGAAATGGGCCGAGTAGAAGGGGGAGCTTGAACTGCAAATAGCTGATGGGGACAGGGTCTTGGAATGGTAATGGGCTGAGTGGAAGGGGGCTTGGAATGGAAATGGGCTGATGGGGAGGGGGGCTTGGAAAGGAAATGGGCTGTGAGGGGAGGGAGCTAGGACTGGAAATGGGCTGATGATGCGGGGACTAGAAGGGAGCGGATGCTGGGTTGGGCAGGAGCTAGAAGGGAGTTGATGTTGGGGGACGATTAGAATGGGATGGGGCTGGGAGAGTGAAATGGAGAGGGGAAATATATTTTGTGTGGGAGGGAAGAAAAATCTACAATTGGCCGGGTATTGGGAGAGTAAGTGGGGATTGAGGATGGAGGGGTAAAATTTGAGTGGATGAAATAGGAATGAGGAAAGAGCAAAAGGAGAATGATTAGTATGTTAAAGCAGATGTAGAGAGAATGGAAAAAAACTAGGAAAGAAGAAAGGAGAAATTGACAGCAGACGATGGAGAGTTAGCAGAAGACACAAAGAAACCAGAAGAAAGTGACTGGAACAATTGCAACTGAAAAAAAAATGCACAAAAGGTAGAAAAATATCTCTTTATTTTGAATTTATTAACTGAAATATGTCAGCTCTTGGAAATGTGCATCTTTAACGTCTGCACTTTATTTAATACAAGAGGAAATCAATGTATAGTTTTATTTCTACAGTGTTGTACATTCTAAGTTTGGCTTTTGGGGTTCCCAGTTTAATTGTCTTCCTGTTTCTAAATTGTGATTCCTTGTTTGGTGATGGTGTATGTTCTGCATGTGTAACTGAGCTGAGGTATTCTGTTTATGTAATTCCTATTTGACATTGCCACTTGTTCTCTTTCCCGAGTAGGTCATGTATTGTTATTCTCTGAAATGTGTTGATTTAATATTTGCAGTGTTGCCTTTTGATAGTTAGGGTATGGTGCTTTGTGAGTCCTGGTAGTGCTGTTAGGACACGGCAGGTTTGCTATGGGTTCTAAATGGGCAGTGTTTCTAGTAGTTCCTAATGTGCCTGGCGGTTGGCACTGGTTTATAGTAATGTAGAAATCTTTTAGTCTTTCTTTATCCATACACTCATTAAGAGGCATGTTTACTAAAAGTTAGTGTATGGTAACATTATGCAAATATTTATGTAAATGATGCCCTTATGCAAATGATGCCCTTATGCAAATGAGGCCTGCGTCTTGTGCGGCCCCCGGGTTACTCTACAAGTCCTCATTTGGCCCTCAAAGCAATTTGAGTTTGAGACCCCTGGTCTAGAGAGAGGCACAGCAAGAAGGGGCTCTTTCCACTTCAATGCAAAACAAAGTCACTTCCCCAGACTCACATTTCTTGCAACATGGCCATCCTATGACTCTGCATTGCAAAAATACGTTATGGTTATATCATGAATTAAATATTGTGATTGCAGGAACATTTACAGCATCCTCTGCACAAAAGGGATTCAATTGACCTTTTATTCAACTTCTTCGTTGTTCAAGGAAACACATGGCAAAGGCAAGAGTATAGCTTGGTCACAAACGTCCCAATTGTAAAGCGTTATAGCCCTTCCAGTAACCATTGACCTAGCAATGTACATGCTTCAGGTCAATGATTAAAGGTTACTCTAATGACCTGCAGCAGATTTCTCAATATCCTTTGTTGACATTCACAACTAGTAAGCAATCTGCCGAACGGTAGCAAAAGCTGACCAGAACTTCTAGCATAAGATGATCTTCAAGTCAAATCATTAACTAGCTAAAAATATCAAGACCTAAAAATGAACAAGGGATATCTTCAAGTGGGACGCACGAGAAGAAAACATAATATACGATTATTCTGTTAATGCAGAAATCATGAATTACTGGTTCACACAACCTTACACTTACTCTTAAGGATCACCAATAGCAAATCACATATATTTTGCAGTACAAAGGCTACAGTTGCACCAGCAGCTGCAATCAAATGAATACAATTTTGTCTAACAGAAGCAGAACATTAACATTGCCCCTCGGTCTAATAAAGCAGAAGTGGCCTGATAAGGAACCATTTATAGTTATCCCATTCACTAACGATAGCTATTAATCAGTGCAGCAATCAAATGAGAAAACAAATGCATCTGCTGAAATCAGTAGTAGGAAGTATTAAAATCATTTATTAAATAATTCAGCTCTCTGTTTTTATTTTTGAAAGCTCCTCCTCCTCCTTAGTTGGTCACTCTATTCATGATAGAGCAGGTCTTCCTCTGTGCCAGCAAAGGTGTGAGTGAGCAGCAAGTCATATATCTCAAATGTGAACAGATAAGAGCTCTTAAAGAATAACCTCAGGAAAGACTTTTTAAAAATAGAAAATATGCCTTTAATCAAAAATACAGACTGCACCTTTCATTTCAAATCAAAACATATGAAATCTTGTATTGTTGAAGACTCCTGGCGACCCCACAGCTCCCGGGTTTTCTTGGCAGTGTAACTCAAAGTAGATTGCCAGGCCTTTCTTCTGAGGCAATGAAGGGTTAAGTAACTTGCTGAAAGCCACAATGAGTATTAGTGGGTCAAACCCTAATCTCTTGGTTGCTAAAGCCAATGTTCTAACCATTAGGCTCCTCTACTCCAGGAGTAGCCTAGTGATTAGAGCACTTGATTAGCAACTAAAAGACTAGGGTTTGATTCCCACTAGCACAGCACTGACTAGAAGGTACACATTGCATTTACAGTGTTGGAAAACAAGAGAAGGAGGGCTAGGAAGACAGCCAAGAGAAGTCAATATTTTAAGTTCCAAAGGTAGTACTGCTACTTTAACAAGGATAATACTTGCCAGGAAATAAATGTTTTGTTTCTCAGCTTCTTGTTTCTTTATTAATATGCCTAAAGTCATAAAATGATTTGTTTTGCTTTATTTTTCAGCTTGCAAAAGGAAAGAGCAAGAGCATGGGAAGGATAGAGGGAATACACCCAAGAAGCCTCGGCTGGTCTTCACGGATGTCCAGCGTCGAACTCTACATGCAATATTCAAGGAAAATAAGCGCCCATCCAAAGAATTACAAATAACCATTTCCCAGCAACTAGGGTTGGAGCTGAGTACAGTCAGCAACTTCTTCATGAATGCACGGAGGAGAAGTCTGGATAAGTGGCAAGACGAGGGTAGCTCCAATTCAGGCAACTCATCATCTTCATCAAGCACTTGTACCAAAGCATGAAGGAATAACCACAGACTAAACCTCGGTGGAAAAGCTTTAAAAACAAAGACCAGGACCTCAAGATAGCAGGTTTATACTTAGAACTATTTGAGAAAAAATTATTATTTATAAGTCCAAAGAAACCAAAGACTTATTTCACCTGCATTATGACTTTGTTCTGAGATACACACTTTAGGAGGATGACTTGCAAAAAATGAATGGAAAAACAATCCCACTGGCCTTGCACCTTTATCTGCGATCATGTTCACTGTACTTGTTGGTCTGGTGGTTTGGAGCACAGTGATTTCATCGAATGGACATCTTTTCCAATATGACTCTTCATTTTCACATAAATTCCATGAAGGTGTAAGGTATACTTGCCAGTGGTTATAGACTTGGTCAGGGATGATCTAAAGGAACGGTTGTAATGTAGCATGACCAAAGCCGTGTGGCGTCGTCTGAGTTCATGTGAACGGTGGTGTGATTGCTCTTGTATTGTTTGAACCTAGTAGCTCCAATTCCTGGACAAAAAGTTCAAACTGTAGACAAAGGAATTTGAGTGCCACTTAAACCAGTGCATTCTCTTTGTTTGTTAAGAAAAATTCAGAAAAAAATAGTTCTGCTCTTAAAAAGACTAGATACCAAATAACATATTTCTTATTATATGGGAGATATTTAATTGCAGTGGTTTTAATAATCAAAAATATTTTTACATAACATATTTGACAGGGTGAAAGGTATAAACTATTTGAACATACAGCGATCAGAACATGCAAGTAGGACTGTTATTTGCAACATTTTAAAATAGTTCTTGTTTCTCTGACAGGCAGAAAAGAATGTAGCATCAGAAGAATAATCTTAAAACACAATATTTTAGCACCAAAGCCTATTAGTGAGATGTTGTGGTATCCACTATAATTGAACACCCTTTACCATTCCTCTATTTCTTATACATGTCAGGGCATGTTTACTAAACTGTGCAAATGGTTAGTTCGGGATTTACACCTGCTAAGCCTGCTGCGGTAACCATTACCACCTGCTGAAAATGTGGCTGGAGTAGAAATCCTACTCTTACTGCTTAGCGCAGTTTGGGGATGGAGACTGGGCAGATTAGGGGCAGAGGGTGGACACTGACTGCACATTGCGGTTAGCGTGAGCATCTTTGGTGCACGCTGACCGCCGCTGTTGCATTTAGCAAGGGCACACTTACTGCCACCTCAACGGGTGGCAGTAAGGGTGTCTGTTATAATGGCGGCCAACAGCTTAGCATAGGAGTGGTGCTGGACCCACACTAACTGCATCAGGGTGTGTCATGTACGCACCCCGTTTGTTAGTGCAGTTCCAGCGCCACCCAGTGCTAAGTTGTGAGGCTGAACACACAGCAAACTATTGTGTTTAGTAAACATATCCCATTATATATATTCTTTTCATAAATTTCCTGGACCATGTGACTTAAAAGTTCACATTACTTGAAGGATGCAACAGTTCTCTTGTGCGGCACTCTACATCTTCAACTCTATAGCCCGTACTCAATTATCTCAATTGGAGGGGGGGGAGGAGTATATTTGGATACAAAAGAGAGAAAACATATTCTTGCAACAGAAATCAATGTCCCTTTTTCGTTCCTTACCAGCATTTTTGTTTTAATCTATTCTATCTTGCATGTCTCATTAACAAGAGTGATGCATAAAATATTAGTCTAAAATGCATCCTTGTGAAGAGCCTAATTCACTGAGGACCCGGGAGACCAATCCTTAGCCTTGAATCGGACTCATAGCTTTGAAAGTACTATTAATACTGGCAAAGCTTCAAGTGCAAATGAAATTATTTCTACCCATTATAATCAAAATTTAAAAGGAAAGTAATAAAACATTTTATACATTAGAATTACCAAAAAATAAGAAAAGTAGTATAGGTGTGCAAGTTTATCTTCGGATTTGCATCTGAAATCACTCCAGCAAAATCTCTCATGAAGAAATTTGAATTAGAAATGATTAAATATGCAAACATGCTTATTCTGTGGAAGAAAATTCTATAATTTGAATTCTTCTTTAATATAAAAGAATGTTGTTACCTTCCGTTTAAATTAATATAGCAAACAAAATAAATTCCTGATAAACAACCAGTAACATTAAATTCAGCAAAAACAGAATCTGCTCTGCTGAACCAGATGGGTGCAATTCATTTACAAAAGGAGGTGGGAGTTGGCATTGACTCAACGGCACAAATTACTTTTTAACATATATAAGACAAAGCCAAATATCTTCCAATTAACTTATTTTTTGCAGTACATGAAAAACTACCAATGGTAGAATATATCCAAATATTCAGTTATTTACATGGCTCAAAGATTTTGCAGAATTGAAGTCAAAGAGTTTGCTTCATGTGGATTATAAACCCCAAAGTGCAAGAAAATCCACACATGCAAAAAGCATAACTTTGTGCTTCTTAACCCAAGCATTCTTGGGCAAAGGTCCCAAAATGCTATCTGCAGAAATCTTTATAGCCTGGAGAATATTTTTTGCTAGGGGCCCTTTTGCACTTAACACACTTTTAGCATTAAAACTAATGTGCAATAAGTGCACAGCCTCCGTGATAACTGTCGGGGCTGTGGCCAGCATGTTCCAGCAGTAACCATGCGGATGCGTACCCTAAAGTGTGGCACAATGAACACAGGTGCAATTAACTCCACCCATAGTGATGTCGTTATGTGCAGCTGCGCTAATCGCCACATTGACAACATGCAGCATCTGCCCCCTCATTAACTGCAATGTGCTCTCCACGCCCACACACTGCCCCAACCCGCCCTTCCCCACCCCATCACATGATCTACAGTTACCATGCAAATTAGCATGTAGTTGCTGTGGTAACAGTCACTATGGGCGGCTACTGCATGCTAAGACTGAGTTAACTGCTTAGTCGGCTTTAGAAAAAGGGCCCCTAAATCCTTTGGCAAAAGATGTAACTGTTTCACAACTGTACACACTAATTGAGTTGGATTTTCACACTATCTTTTGCTCTACTTTTGTCCAAAACTTAAATATGGTCCTAAATATAAAAAGTAGCCTGGTGATTAGAGCACTGGCTTAGTAACCAAGAGACCAGGGTTGGATTCCCACTAGCACTCCTTGTGGCTTTAGGCAAGTCGCTTAACCCTCCATTGCCTCGGAAGAAAGGCCTGGCAATCTACTTCTGATCCCACTGCCAAGAAAACCCAGGAGCTGCTGGGTTGCCAGGAGTCTGTATTGACTTGAAGGCACACATTGCATTGCAAATATAAAAAATGCCATGTAATCTATAAATGGCTTTAAGACTAATGGCAGGGAGGTGAAACTTTGGATTCACAAATAAGGGGTTAAATATCAAGGGGCATGTTTACTAAAGTGTACTAATTGGTAGCATAGGTTTTGACGTGCACTAAGGGAGCCGCACTAAGTCAGCAAGGGGCCTGACGCTAAAAATCCCATGTTAACTGGTGAGCATTTGATTGGGTAGGGACATGGCGAGTTAGGAGGGTAACATGGACATTGATGGTGCATTGTGGTTAACATGTTTTGGGTGCACACTAACCGTGCCTGTTGCTGTTAGTAGGGGTGCAATGAACGCCACCTCAGTGTATGCTGTTAAGTGTACCCATATGCCAGCTAGCATAGTGCTGCATGTTAGCATTGCATTATTAGTGTGGTTCTCCATGCTAATTTGGCGGCCCAGTCACACACTACCTGCGTGCACCTTACTAAACATGCCCCTAAGTTGTTTGAAATTATTTTTGGAGTAACTGGCGTTTTTCGTTTCTTATTATGGATTACTAGATAAACATATTCATGAAAGAAATCTTTGTGGGACTGGTTCACATAGCTATCTCAGTTGCAGCTCTGCTCTGCTCTGCGTGCCAGAGAAGGACATATTGCCCTTTTCTTATGAATAAAGCCAAGGTGCGCTATCAACTACGTTCAGCCAAAGAAATAGAGGCAGGACCATTGGGTCCACCCAGTCTCCTTTAATGAGAACCTTAAAGCCTTACAATTTTTCCAAGCACCAAGCTAACCTCACCTTATGCAATTTGAATTTGGATTTATTACTGTTTTACATAATCAGGTACATGAGTTCTTTTCTTTATCAAATGGGCTCACAATCTTCAGTAAATTGTACCTAAAGCAGTGGAGGGTGAAGTGACATGCCCAAAGTTACAAGAAGGGGCAGAAGGAGGATTCAAATCCCAGCTTCTCAGGTTCCCTACCTACTTCTCTAAGCTATTCTTCCGCTCCGATAAAGATGCTCTCTGATTCAATATCTATGGGCAAAACATTTGGGTCTATTCTAATTTAATATGTTTAATTGAATTGAAGAAATATTATTAAGATTTGTCCTTCCTGAAAATATTAGCTACAGGAACTAAATATTAAATGATAGTGCTGTCCTACTTTATCAAATGATAATACAATTACCTTTTTCACTGTCACATTTAAATGGTAATAGACACTTTATCTGTATTGTTCTAAAAGTAATGATTTAAAAGTAGATATTTTTAAAAGTACCTAACGGTTCATAACAAAAAATACATACAATTATAGGCAAGATTGCAATCCATGGCATAACATTAACAAAGGCAAATCAGTTGCTTGCAGGCAAAAATTGTACCTTCTCTGTGCATTCCTTAAACGAAAAATACTGCATTCAGACTTTTAAAGTTAGCTTTCCTTTATTTTAAACTTGTAATTTACAGATGCAAGGAAAGAACATGACCACATTTCTACATCTTTGAGGTACTACTAACGGAAATATTTGCTAAAACCAAAGAGAATTTTTCTATAGGCAATGAACTGACCTTAGACATGCAAAATATTTTCAAGTATGAAACAATGCATAATAGACATTTGATTTGCCAACTGAAGTTTACATTTATGTGACTCTTCAGCATGTGCATTACCATATTTTGTTAGAAACCTTCAATGAATTCAACAATCTCATAAGCAATATGCAAGCCACACTTACAAAATATACATGGAGACGTATGAAACCATGATCCCAGTGAGACAAATAGATACGTGTAAATGCAATGTGACTTCTGGTGTGAGGTTCCACTTCTATTACTTATTTCTAATATCCACTTAACAAGGAATCTTACTTTTTCTTTCATTCCTATATTTGCAGTTACACTTCATTTACAAGCCTATTTTATATGGGCTCACAACTCACTTTGGGGTATGTTTGCTAAAACAGGGTAGTTTGCCATGCATTCAGTTCCAAAAAATTGGAGTGGGGGTAGTGCTGGACCCGTGCTAGTGAATGAAGGCATGCATTGAATGCCCCCATGCAATTAACATGGCTCTAGCATCACCCCTATGCTAATCCAATTGCCGTGATTAGCACAGGTACAGTTACTGCCACCCATTGAAATGGCACTAAGTGCACTCACACTAACTGTGGCATTGATGGTGAGCGTGCAATAATGATGCCCACATTAAATGCAATGAGCAGTCAACAGCCACACTCTGCCCCAACCCACCTAGAATCCTCCAACTCGCACCAAGCAGTTAGTTTGCGATTTTTATTGATTGCATTTTTAGCTCATGCTAATGGCTACCACACGCATGGCAAACCCCGCATTCATCTTTAGTGCACCTTAGTAAACATACCCCTTTAATTTGTCAGTGTAGGACCTACAGGGGACTAGAAAGGAAACCAAAGTGTTTTGAAAAGGAGAAAAGTGGAGACACATTTGAAAACACCAAGCAAAGGGGTTGCAGTTTACTTTCCAAAGAAACTGAGGTTCCATAGTATTTGCATTCCATTCATTCCTAGAGTCAGTAACTCTATACCACAAACTACCATTAGCCATCACAAGCTACCAAAGACCAGGGGTGGGGTGGGGAAAGTTCACGGTTTTCATTTTTCCATAACACAGGGTCCTTTAGTGCATTTCTGTGGTACTCATAAAAGCGCTCTGCTGTCTTCAAGCTGCCCCCGTGTTCTCCATAGGTAGGTGGGATATTGCCTCCTGCTCAAGCAAACCACCAAACCTTACAGGAAAAGAAAACTGCAGACTTAGCTATACCAAAGAGTCTTAGGACATTACTTCTCACGTTAGCTGAAAAGACAGTTTCCTAAAAAGGTCCTTCTTTCTCCATATTGATGAAAAAACTATGCATTTAGCAAACAAAGAGAAAGTACTTATCCCTTTTGTAAGAGGTGTTTATGGTGCAGTCAAATCCTAGAAGAAAGGTCAGTTGGATATTTTGGCTGGCCTTTTGGTTTATTGTGGTGCGGTTAGCTTTACAATATATTTGGTAACGATTTCCTAATGTTAAGACAAAGAAGCAAAGGTAA
Organism: Ichthyophis bannanicus; assembly: GCA_033557465.1. Classification (NCBI taxonomy): domain Eukaryota; kingdom Metazoa; phylum Chordata; class Amphibia; order Gymnophiona; family Ichthyophiidae; genus Ichthyophis; species Ichthyophis bannanicus. Next base: position 172,418,083 of record CM066043.1, read on the forward strand.
GAAATAGCTGCTTCCACATGTAAAAAAATGTGTAAAGATCTACTGTTTATAGTGTGAACCAAAGACGCTACCTCACTCAATTTCCATTTGTGATTTTAATCACATTGATGATACCAAAGAATACCAAAGATTTTTCCTTGCACGGCCTTCGTCTGCAGAAGGCACTCGGCGTACTTCCTCCTATCTTCCACCATCACTCAGTGTACACGTTTTCTTCATTCCACTATTATTAATAATATTAATAATATTGATAATAACGTTTTAAGCAAACATGTTGCAAAACTTTGTAAACTCATAGGACGAGTGCCTTGCTTGAACCAAAGTGTTAAACCGCTGTTGACCTCTTCTCTCTCACCTTATACTCTTTGAATACCTCAGCCTCTTAGAAAGGCCACAAATGAAAAAAAAAAAGGAAATAAAATAAAAAAAAATTAAAAAGGAATAATTCTTCACCGTGGTGCTTTTGCCATGCAACCATGCAATGAACCTTTCTTTGATACCAAAGGAATTTTCCTTCTTTCCACTTTTTTCTCGCTGACAAACCAAAGCTCTTCTCCCAGCCCCCACATGCGCAGTTAGCCCGAGTCCTCCATGCCCAGATGCAGGCCGTGCAGGGCTTTTACCACTTGTTCCAAATACCTCATAGTATAAGAAAACTTTAGGGTTATGTTGTATAGAGAGTCTATGTGATAAGGCAGAACTTACTAGTTTGATAATTGTTAAACGTTACTTCAAAAGCTTTATAATTCTTATTTATTTTGTAGTGTTTATTTGGGCAGAACTACTCTGTCGTGCTCAAGGAAGAAGAGGGTGGTTTTTTTAAAGATGATTAGGGGTTGTATTAAGGTGGGTTGCAAAGATTTAATGCACGAAAGTAAAAAAATATGGCTTTATTTTCAGGTTTTTTTTAAATGATGAAGTTTTGTGTTTGATGTTCTTTTCACAGGGTAAAAACAGAAAACTGTGCTGTAATAAGCGTGTTCATACATTTATGTTCTTTCTATTGTATTGTGATTTTTTTTTTATTTAATTGTATTTTGTAAGCTTATTTAATCATTGCTTTAATTTATAACTATGTAGTATAGTAAACCAACTTTGTAAATAGTAGATTTCGAAAACAACCAAAGCTTTATGTTACAATCCTCTGTTCTTCTGCTAAGATTTAAGGAGGGTATTTAAGGAGGATTTAAGGAGGGTTCTTCTGCTAAGATTTAAGGAGGGTACTCTTGTCTGACTGCAGGGAGAGGAGGTATCTCCGTCATCATCTTAGCGGACACCTTTAAAGTGTGTTTTAAACACTGCCAGATTCCCACACCTTGAACATGCCAAAAGGAAGGCTCAAGGAACTCTATACCTGTAACAGAAAGGCGTTATTGCTATGTGTATCTTTTTTTCCTCTTAATTTATTTGTCAATTATGGAAGGGTTACTTTGTAGGTAAAACCTACACATCCAAAGAATTTAAACATTGTTTAATGTGAAAGCACTGGCATATGTGAAAGAATTTGTTCATTTATAGAAATATATATATATAATTTGCCATATGAACGGGTATAGAAGGTGTAGGGCGTAGGACTTTAGAGACAAGCTAACTTGAATTTGGAATTTCTGTACACCACACATTGGCCCCAATTTACTAACCTTTAGCACATGATAACAACGTTATTGCACATTATGTGCCGCAAAGTCCACTGCATAAAATGGGTTTTAGGAAAGTAAAGCACAATAACGCCATTATCACGGGTTAAGTGTTTGTAAACGGGGGCCGTTATGCTTTTCAACCATACTTTTTAATTCCTTAACTAGGGAAAGGATGAAATGGAGAGGGGGAAGGGACATTTGATTTTTTTTTGTTCAAAGGACCAATTCTTTAGTTGCCTCATGCACTTAGTCAGACGCAGCTGGGCTACCAGATCATGAGCCTACGATGAATGCTTACTGAATAGACTGGAGCAGCACAATTTTCAGTTCCATTAAACAGCTGTTAGAAATAGATTTATTCAGACATTATGAGTGTATCTTTTATTTATGTGCCATGTACATTGGCAAACTGATCAGTGTAAATTCTGGCTACCATCTCTGGAAACAAAGGTAGCTGAGCAAAATCAAAAGTCATTTTTCTTGCTTATTTCATTGTTTTTTTTAAAGAGGTAGAAATGCAGTGTATTGTGCTATCTCAATTGGAACCACTTTGTACAACCGTGACAAATCATATTTTTTTAAATAAAAGCCAGCGATGACTTTACCAAATGCATAGTGGCATCTTGGCGCTGGAGGATTAGGGTAGGGATTATGCCCTGTTTTGTTTTCTCTAATCTAACGCATTGCCTCATTTTCAACTGAATCTGAAATATCAACAGGATTTGTGATATGCAAGGAAACTGGTTTACGGAATTTAAAAAAAAAAAGAAATTAATTTTTCTAATTTTAATTTTTTTTCCTGCAATTGCACACTTTTTTCACATACATTATATTGCTTAAGAAAGTGGCCACAGCAGTCCTAAAAACTTGCATCTTTAAACTTTTGTTAGCATTATGAAAGAATCATCTCATTCAATCATTTTTTAACTTTCTTTTATCCAGATCTATTTTTATAGAAATAATAGAAGCATGGGTGATACTCTTTCATTTGCTGTGTATCTGCATCGCTTTTTATTCCTATAGGTTTACGTATTTGCTATACTGTAGTGCTTTAATTCCTTCTAAAATGCATATTGGTGACACACGTATATTTCTGGGTTTTGACAGCAGACTTAAAATGTTTTACCATAAATCAGCACCCCCTGGTTGTAGGGTAGATGTAAATATTGTTTCTTTATGCACAGTGATTAAGCTCAAAGTGTACACTTTTGGGGGGATATTTTGGAGGACTTAAGGGGACAAAAAGGGAGGGTTTGCAGTTTTGGTCAAAAGGTAGAACCTTCTTTGATACATTTTTATACATCAAGTATTGATAAAGAACAATATAAGATCATTTAATGGTCTTTTGGTCAGCATCAACAAGATTTGGCATGAGCTAATTGTGTGCTTATAATGCTTAAAAGAAATCTGTGAATTGTTTAAAGTGAAAAAAAAAAAAGAAAAATTTCTAGTCTGTTTTATAAACCAATTGGTAACAGAAGTGTATTTAGATCACTTTGTTTCTGTTTTAGTATTTGATTTGTGCTGGTATGTTCTGCGTTTATTGCATAATCATTGTGGGATCATTTTAGTTTTGCAGTATGAACCAAAAAACAGTATTAAAAGAATACATTTTAAAGCACTGTCTTTTGCTTGCCTCAGTAGTTGTCTTCACGTCCTCCCTGGTACCTTTCCTTCCCTAACCTGGACCTTGAAATGATTGTATTTGCTTCCATTCATTATGCTTTCTAATCTGATAGACATGTTTGATTTTTCCAACATGAAAGTCAGTTTCCAATTTTCAAGTTAGCTTGGTTATTTCAAACGGAAAAAGCGCACCTAAGACAATCATCAGGTAAAAAGATCCACGGACAAGGGAAAATCTTCCAAGAGCAAGAGAGAGTTCTTTCACAGGGGTGAAAAGAAAGAAGGGACTTAGAAGATTTTGCTAAAAAGAAAAAAGAATTACAATTTTGCTGACTTTTTTTTTTTTTGCAAATTAGCAGTAGTAGTAATTTATGCATTGCCTCTGCATTTCAACCTAAATAATTATTGTACCTAATTACAGCTTATTGCAAATACTTTGTCAATCTCTCTTTCTCTCTCTCTCTCTCTCTCTCTCTCTTTCCTAGTCAAGCGCTTCTTATGTACTTTTGTGTGTACCTAAAAGTGTAATGCAATAGGCATTATTTTGGTTTGTTTATGGGTATCTCCTGTAATGCATTAAGATTTATTTCTCTTTATTTTTTAAGCTTTGCTACTGTTTTCAATTTATGCCGTGCAATATCATCTGCTGTGTTTGCTAAACAAAAAGAAAAAAAAGCAAGTGATGATGTCATCATGCTTTCTGGTGTTACAATGTTTTAGCGTTTATGTAGTCGCAGAAATGTAGTAAATAAAAGGTTGGATTTTCCAGCACTTTAAATTTAGATATTTCTTGCCTTCTTTTGTTTCTCTAGTTTTAAGCGCAATCTAGTAATAAGCTTTAAGTTTCCTAATTAATTATTTAAAAGAGGGGATAATAAAAAAACAATCAAGGATTTATGGGGACACCAAGGGGCCCTTTTACTAAAGGGCGCTGAGGTGTTGCAGCTAGTGCATCGATAACATGCAAATCCGTGGGCCGTTAGGGCAACACCACAGCGTTAACTACCAGAGGCATGGAAAGCGTGTTCCCAGCAATTACTCACAGTGCAAATGGTCCTGCCATGGCTTGACAATAGCACGGGTGCACTCAACACCACCTATGGAAGTGGCGGTGAGTGCACCCACACTACTTGCCCACTATGCAGATAGCGCGGGTGCACTGACTGCGCAATGCTCACCCCGCCCACTCTCCACCCCAAGTCTCCACCCTTACTCACCATGCCAAAATCTGCAGCACTAACTGCCGTGGCCTCACCCTAGCTCTCAACGCATATCCAATGCTCGCTTTTAGCACGTGCCGGATCTCAGCTGATATCTAGCATCCTTTAGTAAAAACTCAGGAAACTCTCCTTTGTTTTCATTGTCAATAGCCCTGGCAAAGACCAAATCAAATGGAGACGTGATCCCTCTCTTAAAAATGGGCTGGGAGTCAACACGTTCATTTGGTATAAAGGTAGTACATAATAGAGTTTGACTTCTTTAACCAACAAGGTACCAAAAACATTTCCGGGAACAAGAGTTAGACGTATGTATCATAAGTAGATTTGACTACTGAATATAATCTATTCTATAGTTCTTTCCTTATTTTAGAGCTCAATGGATAAATAAATATTATGTAAATAACATATCATAGAAGTATGACCACACACAAATCTCTAATCTATTTCATTATACTGTTTCTTTCTGAGGCGGCTGAAAGAAATATAGACACCTCTGCAAAAGCCCAAAATGTAATTTTAAAAAGAATCCCTATTTGCTCACAGTGACAGAATATTCTATACCTATGGATAACTGTTTTGCATTGAAAAGTCCTCCTCTAGAGGGACTATTTTGAAATAAGCATGCCCATCTGTCTTATTTCTGCTGGTGGTTTATTTTGTAGCATTCTTTGGAGATTTTCCAGCACTAGTCAGGTAAGTATACAAAGAGTATAAGGCAAGAGGTCAAACCATATGCTACTATGAGCACTACGGTAACGAAATGAGTAAATTCTAACCCATTGGAAGGAAACATGGTAAGTGTGAGTTACAAGGGTAATGGGACATATTAAAAACTATGCAGATACAATTTCAATAACAACGCAAAAATATATTGAGAAGATATTTTTACTTATTTCTAGAATTTGACAGCTTTACTTCAGAATGCTACTTTTTGTAAATGTGAGTGGTTGTTTTGGCACTAAGGACCAGATGTGCTAACCCTTTTTCCATGTACGCATAAAAGGACAAGTCCTTTATCTAGTTCTAAAGGCCTCTCCGATAAAGATGTTTGTGATAGGCACAGAACAGGAAGAAGTCCTTTTTGAGTAAGATCCTAAAGGGCCTGTTTACTATGCTGCATTAAAATGGAACAATAATGCACCATTCCAAACACGGGCTATGCTATGATAGAGCTTGAGTGATTTTTGCATTATATAGGTTTTGTGTTAGAAAGGAGTTAATTAGTAAAGACATTCTCTTTTGGTTTCTCACAGTAGGCCTTAAGGGAAATATCAAATACAATAAGAAACGTTCCAGCAGGACTGGCCCAGGAATATCTGCTGTCCTAGGCGAACTGTCAACTAGGCATCTTCACCCCACCCCACCGCACTTATAGTCCAGCATATCTCCTTCTCTTCCCTTCTCCCCCCTCCCAAGCTGTCCAGCGTCTCTCCCCTTCCCTTCTCTACCTCCTCGCTCTCAGCAAGATGTCCAGCATCTCACTCCTTTCCCCCTGATACTGCTGCTGCTGCACCCTCCGTCCTATCTCCACAGGAGGCCAAAGTAAATACAGGCTTAGGGGGGGGGGGGCAGCAGCACTGGCACAGCCAGCCATAGGGAAGCCCTTTAAAGCCACTGTTAGCAACAGGCCTTTGAGCATCTGCATGCATGCGCACGTTCAAGGCCTGCTGCATCCCACACATACGTCAGAGGGTGCAGAAAATGGTGGCTTTGAGCATGTTCGTGGCCCATCACAGACAGTAGCTTTAAAGGGAATCCTTGCCATTTTTATTTATTTATTTATTTAATTTTCTTATATACCGCGCTATTTGTCATCAGTGCGGTTTACATTGAAACAATACAACAATTGGTCAGATATAACAGACCTATTACAATTAACAGGAAAATTAACATGGAAGTAGGCTGCCTAGTGGTTGGGCTGGTTCTACTTTCCGGCAGTGCTAACAACTGATATCAAAAGCCAGGAGAGGCCTTTGATAAGCTCCATCCATAATAATCATCAATAAGTCTGGACCATTAAAACTGAGAAAGAAGGGGCAGATATCACGAGCCTCAAAGGAAAAAGGCACATATTTAAGAACCCTGATACAATGCACCCTACCAATTACTAAGATGCTATTGAGCTACCGCACCCACCATACTTTTATCACAGTCAATGAGAAGAAATTTGTCTATGTACCAAAAGGGTTTTTAGGAACCTAGCCAAATTTTCGACTCTCCCCAGAAAAAGTTGTCAGTGCAGAAGAGACGACCCCAGTTGAAAGACGGCATCCTGAAGGACATCACCCCTAGCCAAGGTGAAAGCACTTCAAACCAGAAAGAGGGAGAAATAGACACATTTTGGGAATAGATAAGTATTGCATGTCAAAGCATGTGCTATGCTGTATTCTTTAAATTGCATTCCATATAGTACAATAAACAAATAAAACCAAATGCTCTTACTTTTCTTGTGTCTGTGAGCTTCAGCATCTGAATCACTCACGCTTTTTATTCTCATACATGCATAAATCACAATCAGCTAGGCACTTGTTAATCAGCATCCTGGGTAGTGCCCTTTACAGACACTGGTTGCATTGATTTCCATATTGTCACGCCCTCCTCCCCCGTGTAGGCGGTTGCCTGGAAGAGGGGGGACGTGACCACAAATGTATAGATCCTTGTAAGTGCTGATGTCCGGGTTCCGTGTAGTTGTGGGCCAAGACGCGGACAGCCAAGGTTAATTGGGGTAACAATAACTTTATTGTTAGCACAGGAATTTTGCATCTACTACCCCTAAATAACAGAAACAAAATGTGGATACTTTTTCCAACCAAATAAAGTCAAAGATGTAACAAAGTCCACCTGATACTTCTCAGGGTTGTCAGTTCCAAACAAGTTATCCGAACTTCTTTCCAGCTCTGAACAAGGTCTGTTCTTCACACTAGAAGTTTTACTTTCATGTAACAACTTTACTTTGCAGATAACTCAATAGCATTGTATTTGCTTTTCACAGCTGCTTAATGAGGTTGAGTTTTACACTTAGGCAGTACGCTGCCTCTCCCCGTGTAAAAGCTCAATTGCATGAAGTTGGACTTCTCCAGCACTTATCACTTGCACAAAGTTATACAGCTTTCACTCCTTATGACAGTAAGCACACTCTGTCTCCATATCAGAATAACTGCTATCTATTACAGCTGACTCAGTCTGCATTGGTTCTACTTCTGAGTCTGATATGTCCTGATTATAGTCAGGGTTTTGCAGAGCAACTGGCTTCCACTGCTCTAGTAAGCTTTTAAGCTGTTTCCATTTAGAATCCTTTTTACTTCTTGGTATATGTGAGGAATTAAAATTACCAGCTTCCTTTAAAACTGAATCAATGGAAAAAGGGCTTACCTTCCTTCTGGTATGTCTGGCTTTCCCAGTTTGGTTAAAAGGTAAGTATTTGTCCTGATACTGCTTCACTATCTCCTGTGTGGCAAACTGCTCAGCAGGGTCTGGCTCTAACCTCCGTCTCCGTAGCACACAATCAGCTGTTTGCTTATGAGCAGCTGGGCTATTCTCAGAGCTTGAGCTAGAGACACGCTGCCTGCCCTGGGAACGTTTCTGCAGCTTTTCACCTGGAACTTTAGTCCAGCCTAATCTCCCACCTGTAACCACAGCTTCCAGAGAAGACTCCGGGTAAGAACTCCTGTCTCTCCTGGGTAAGGTTTCCAGCCTCTCCCCTCGAGGTTTAAAGTTACTTCTGACCTGCTTCTCTCTGCTGTTTGGCCCGTGGTAATTCCTCTCCTTTACAGGAAGCTTTCTCAGACGCTTTTCCAGAGACCTTTCTTTCTCTAAGCAGTCTTGCTGGCAACTCCCCAAGCACCGTGTGCTACCTTGGTAATGGTTGCTCCTTCCTTTGCTTCCTCGGTTCCTCAGGTCTCCCTCTGGATCTGAATCCGAACCAGAACCTGAGCCAGAGTCCAAAACTCTGTCTCTATTCCCCTTCTTCTTCGTTCCTTTCTCTGTCCCTCTTCCTTCCTGGTTAAGAGCATGGGGCTGCCCTATCCGCTTTGACTCCGCCCCCTTGCCTCTTACATCAGCTCCCGGGGTTGTCATGGAGCTGGGGTGTGGCTCTCTCACTGACTTTCTATGCAGAGAGTTTCTCTGGGCTGAAGCTTTAACCCTTTCCCTGCCTGTATTGCTGTCTGCTTTTGGGGAAAGAAGCTGTTTTAGACCCCTATTTCTGGTGTTTAAGCCCTCTGCATCATCACAATATGCATTCAAATCTGTTGCTTACATACTGTATATATAGAATCTTCTGGTGTGATTGTATATGTATCCCAGCACTACCTTGCTGCCAGTGTAGAACTTAACCACATCTGGTTGAATGCCATCTTACTCAAAATCAGTTCCACTATTTCCACTGCCAGTACTGATCCACACAACTCCAGTCGTGGAATGGTGTGCTTAGGTGGTTGTGCTAACTTAGCTTTGCCAAAGATGAATCCCCTATGGGGCATGCCTTCAAGTAGGCCACTGCAGCTATTGCCTTTTCAGATGCATCTGAGAAAACACAAATCTATGAAAGTCAGCCTTAAGACAGTACATGGAATGTGGAGCAGTTCAACCTTTTATAGGGAATTTTTCACACTTCCTATTCTTGTTCCTTTTCTTGAGACAATGGGACATCCTCTTTACTTGCTTTATGAAAGTTCTCTTAACAAGGACCTTCCTTGTTTAGTGACTGGAGCCATGAATCCTAATGGATCATACAGGCTATTCACTGTTGAGAAAACACCTTGGTGAGTGTATGGGTTTTTTTGGGTTGAGATCTGGAAGCTAAAGATATCTCTCTTTAGGTCCTGACTTAAATTGACAATCTATTGTAGTGGAGGTGTATCTATTCTCAAGTCTAAATTCTTTAAGTCTTTAACCTGATCTTCCAAAGAGAATGCGTTCACCATCCTGGCACTATTGGAGGCTATTTTGTGGAGTCTCAAGTAGGTCTCCACTAACATCGCCTGTGTTCTTTTCAGCAGGTTGATGGTTTCTTCTTCATTAGGTAAGGACTTCAATCTATCATCCACATAAGCCTCTTTTTATGAGATGTCTGGCATCCATGCCATGCTCCTTTTCTCCTTCTTGCCCTATTCTCGAGTCCATAGGTTTCAATTACAGGAGATGGAAAGTTGCTGAAAATGTAGATTCCCATTCTGCATTCAACAATCTAGTTGTTGATGTCATTGTCGCAGTACCACAGGAATATCAGGTAGTTTCTATAGTCTTTGTGGATGACAAAGTAGTAGATCATTTGCTGGATGCGACAGGCTCTTTTCTGAAACATATCAAAATCCACAACAAATTGTTGATCAAGCCAGGCCCAGTAAGAAGTACATTGTTCCTTAGAACTGAGTGCTGGATTTGTATCTGACCTGGTTTCTGTGGGTGATATATGCTGAAAGTAGGCAGGCAGCAGCATTCATCATTGCTCTACATAGCCATTGGTTAACTTGTCCATCATGAAGTTTACAAAATGTTGTCTTGGCTCTGGTTCCTTTTAAAGTTCTTTGCATTGAAGTGAGTTATGACAGAGCCTAGTTGCTGTTGTTAGAAAGTCAATATCTGGGTATGCAGAATAGAAGAGAAGCTATCTAGCCGCTTTGACCCGGTGAAAAGCGGGATATAAATACAGTTAAATAAATAAAATAAATAAATCTAGCTATTTGATTCATCCTTTAAAAACTTCTTTGTCCATGATTCTCAGGAATTCTTTGTCTTCCATAGAGAGAAAAGGTTTATCATCATCTCGTGTGACTTGGAACTCTGAGCTCCCCAAATGTTCTCCTAAGTCTGACAAAGAGGTAGTCCAGAAGGTCTACAGATAATAATCTGATGACACCCTGCAGTCGAGAACCTCTTTAGTGGACAGATGGTTGGAGCATGATTCAAATAAGGACATGAGCCTATTTTATAGCACTCTGCTGGCACATGTTGTCATTTGATTTATGTATTATCTTGAGGCAAATCTTGATAGATATAAGGGGTGCTATGAGGACTTCTGCACAATTGATGAACTTTGTGTAATGCTAGTGCATCTCTGCCCAGAAGAAGTAGAATTTGAGAGGTCTGGATCCAAAATTGGGATTTGGTTGGCTATAAGCCTCAAGTGAGGATAGTGCCAAGCTACTTCTGGTGTAGGAATTTCATCCCTGTTTCATCCTTGTTGTCTGGAATCTGGTCCAATTCTGTAAGGGTAGATAGGCACAACTTGACATTGCCATCTATAGTTTCTGTCAAGTATCCAATCACTCTTCTCCCCATTGTTATTACAATTCCTGTACAAGTTTTTAGCTTATAGGGGGAGTAATCTTCACATACGAGGTATGCCAAACAAGTTGTAGAACTCTAACCTTGCTAATGACTTGTCACTTTGGTCATTCATGATGACATACATTTTCACTGACCTCTCAGGTAGTCCTTCAGGATATGCCTGGGCTAGACATATCTTAGCACAGGACTTTCCTCTGTTGGGATATAAGTGGGGGTTGCATAGGGTTGTCTATATGATAAGCTATCCCTTACCATATAGACAACCCTATGCAACCCCCCAACACCTCTGTGGCTCTCTCAACACATTTCCATACATTTTGGAGTAACTTCCAGTGGAGTCTTTTCTCCATCATTCTCTCCACTGTGACTCAACTCAGGGGCTAAGGCTACAGGGATTTAGGTTCCACCCCATCTGGATGTATGTCATGGATGTGTTGGTCACTGCTATATTCAGCACATTTGATGATTGCCTCAAAGTCTTTAGCAAGATGGTTTGATAAAGAAAGGCATTTATAGCAGATTCTGTGTCTTTTGAGCAATGTTTTGCATTCTGCCTAGAATTTCCCTCTAAACCCATGAGATTTCTTTACAGGGTGAGGTTACTTGTATAAAGGGCACTGTCAATCCAGATCCTCTACTTTGTTTATAATGGGAGGATGATCTGAAACTGCAGGTGTTGTGTCTTGTGCACAGATATATATAGAGAGGTCTCTACAAAAGATGAAAAAGCAAAATCGGCCAAAATGGATGATGGAAGAAACTCTGAAAATTGCCCAGAAATGCAGAGAAGCTAAAGCCAGAGGAGAAAGAAAGACAATCACAGAATGCAACAGAGATTTCCAACGTGTAGCAAGACAGAACAAGGAAAAGTACTACAATGATACATGCAAGGAAATAGAAACAGAAACTATTAGAGGAAGAACAAGATCAGCTTTCCTAAAGCTACAAGAGTTAAAGAAAAAATTCCAACCTCGAATTGGAACGTTACAAGATGCTTAAGGTTATATGTTGAATGATGCTGAGAAGATCAAGAAAAGGTGGAAAGAATATACAGAGTTTTTATATGATAAAGATCAAATGGACCAACAGTCATTTCAACCTGTACCTTATGATCCGGAACCATTGCTGATGAAAGAAGAAGTTGAAGCAGCATTGAAAGCTTTATCAAAGAACAAAGCACCAGGCATTGATGGCATTCCCATAGAAGTATTACAGCAATCTGATGCAGCTGTTACCATACTTACAAGGCTCTGCCAAGAAATTTGGAAGACAACATCATGGCCAACTGACTGGAAAAGATCTGTGTTTATACCAATATTAAAGAAAGGTGATCCAACTGACTGTGGAAATTATCGCACAATCGCTCTGATCTCACATGCCAGCAAGATTATATTGAAGATTATTCAACAGAGACTATAACCATACCTGGAACAAGAACTACCTGAAGTGCAAGCAGGGTTTAGGAAAGGGCGAGGAACGAGAGACATCATCGCGGATGTGAGATGGATCCTTGAAAAGACTAAAGAATACCAAAAGGATATCTATTTGTGCTTTATCGACTACAGCAAAGCTTTTGACTGTGTAAACCATGAGAAATACTGGGCCACATTAAGAAGCATGGGTATACCAGAACACCTGATCATTCTCTTGCACAATCTGTACATTGATCAAGAAGCAACAGTTTGAATTGAACAAGGAGAAACAGAATGGTTTAAAATAAGCAAAGATGTATGACAAGGCAGCATAGTTTCCCCCTACCTGTTTAATTTATATGCAGAACAAATCATCAGAGAAGCAGGATTGTATGAAGACAACAGAGGTGTGAAGATTGGTGGAAGACTCATCAACAACCTTTGCTGTGCTGATGATGCCACATTACTGGTTGAAAGTGAAGACGATCTGAAACATTTGCTTCTCACAATCAAGGAACTTAGTCTTAAAATGGGCCTGCACCTTAATGTAAAGAAGACAAAGATCATGACAACTGGCAAAATCAATAAGTTCATAGTTAAAGGAGAAGAAATTGAAATCATGGAAACTTTAACCTACTTGGATCAACTATCAATAAAGACGCAACAAGCAGTCAAGAAATCCTATGATGCATTGCTCTTGGCAGAATGGCTATGAAAGACCTAGACAAGATTCTCAAGAGCAGAGATGTCTCTCTCCATACAAAGATTTGACTCGTTCAAGCCATGGTATTGTCAGTGACATCAGATGGATGTGAAAACTGGACAGTTAAAAAGATAGACAAGAAGAAAATTGATGCCTTTGAATTAAGGTGCTGGTGGTGAATACTGCATATACCAAGGACTGCCCGAAAAACAAACCAGGAGATCAAACCTAAGCTTTCTTTAGAAGCTCAGATGACAAGACTTCGACTTTCATACTTTGGACACATGCGAAGAGAGAGATCATTAGAAAAAGACATCATGCTTGACAAGGTAGAAGGTCAACGCAAAAGAGGAAGGCCAGCAATGAGATGGATCGGTACAATAACAGCAGCTATGGGTACCAGTCTGTCAACAATGAGCCGCCTGACTGAAGACCAAACACAATTTAGGACAACTATCCAGAAGGTCACCATGAGTCGACACCGACTCAACAGCACTTAACAACAACAACATTCTTAGTTTACATTTCATCTCAGAAGTGGCCGACCTTGTCCCTTCAGAGATATCAAGCAAGAAGCTGGGATCATTTCTGCTCACTGCCAGATCCTTGAGAAGACAATGAAAGGAGGAAAGTTCATTGATTGTCCTTTTTGTACTTTGCACCATATGAAGACCATCCAGCCTGGCTGAACACGATAGTCCATGTGAGGCCTCACTATGTATAAAATTAATATATTAATATATAGTGATTATGGTCTAGAATCAGTTTAAGTCTCCTTGTTATCTTCAAACACCTACCAGAAAATGAAGATAATAAGGAGACTTAAACCGATTCTAGACCATGATCACTTCTGCACCATCTGCCAAGCAATCATCACCCCAACACTGGACTACTGTAATGCATTTTATCAGGGGCTCCCAAAGCAAACCATCTTACCACTTCAAATAGCACAACATACTGCAGACTGACTCATCAAAGGAACAAATAAACAGGAACACATCACCTCCAGACTCAATCACACTGGCTCCCAATCCAATCCCGCATCAGATTCAAATCAATCTCAGTCATTTTCAAAATCATATGCCAATTATCAGCTTATATCCTACAAGACACCATAATAAGACACAAGTACCCTGCCTAGGAGGAACAACAACAGGTATATGATTATCACACCCCATGGATACCACAAGACCATACAAACCACATCTGGAAGGGTGCTATCACTTTTTGCTCCATCACTGTGGAACTCACTCCCGGATGACATGCGCACAACTACAGACATTAAGGACTTTAGAAAGAAACTGAAAATGCTCCTCTACATGAATCATCTGGGACATATCACCTAACCTCTTGAATGAAGACATGACCCAAGCCTCCAACGGTGGAGCCATAGCCATGGACAACCAACCCAATAAACACTACACAACAAACCGTATATAGTTATGTCATGCATTCATGACTCTGTACATAGTTAATTCTGTTACCTTTTTTCTCCCCCTCCCCTGTTCAAGTATTCATGTATATCATTCTATGTATAATGTTGTAAACCGCTCTGATTGAAGGACAGAGCAGTGTAAAAAAATGTTAAATAAATAAATAACATTAATCTTTCTAAAGGAGAGGAGTGGAGAAGTAGCTGAGTAACCAAGTGACCAGGGTTCAATTCCCACTGCCACCCCTTGTGGCCTTGGTTAAGTTCATTGCCTCAGAAGAGAGGGCCTGGCAATCTACTTCACGTCACATTGCCAAGAAAACCCAGGAGCTGCTGGCACACATTGCATTTTCTTTGCAGTCTCTCTAAAAGGAGAATATTTATTGTCTATTTTATATTATTAAAGTTATCTACAGGGTGGCCCAAAAAAAGTGAGAACATCTCGTAGCATATAAGTTATTTAAAATTTCAAAAAGACAGATGTAAACGATTGACAAATTTAAAAAAAAATATGGCAACCGGAAATTGTCAAAATAAAGATGTTATATAGCTAAAAAAGGTAAATAAGTAAACTATTTAAGCTTTTAATTTATGAGATGTTCTCACTTTTTTTGGGCCACCCTGTATATACTATCTCACCTCAGCACATAGCAAAATTTTCACACTATGCACTGAACAATTGCTGCAGTTCTCTAGAAGTAGAAACATAGAAACATGACAGCAGAAAAAGACCACATGGCCTATCTAGTCTGCCCTTCCATATCAACTACAATAGTGCCCTTTTTTCCTTTAGAGATCCTCTGTGTTTGTCCCATGCTTTTTTAAATTCAGATACTGTTCTCGTCTCTACCACCTCCACTGGGAAACTATTCCATACATCTACCACTCTTTCTGAAAAGAAATATTTCTATATATTACTCCTGAGTCTATTCCCTTACACCCTCTTCCTATGCCCCCTCGTAGCAGAGCTTGCCTTCAATTGAAAGAGAGTCTACTCTGCATTTATGCCACGGAGGTATTTAAATGTCTCTATCATATCTCCCCTATCCCGTCTTTCCTCTAAAGTATACATATTAAGATATTTAAGACTGTCTTCATATGCTTCATAATGAAGACATTAGCCATTTTAGTAGCCACCCTCTGCACCAACTCCAACCTGCTTATATCCTTTTGAAGATGAGGTCTCCAGAATTGCACACAAATGTGGTTGCACCAGAGACTTATACAGAGGCATTATTACCTCCTTTTTTCTGCTGGCCATTCCTCTCCCTATACACCCAAGCATCCTTCTGGCTTTCACTGTCGCCTTTTCTACCTGTTTAGCTACTTTAAAATCATCAGACACAATTACACCAGATATCACTCTTCTTTTGTGGACAAAAGTACCTCAGCCCCTACACTGTACCGCTCCTTTGGATTTTTACAGTCCAAATGCATGACCCTGCATGTTTTAGCATTAAATTTCTGCTGCCAAATGCTAGACCATTCTTCAAGCTTAGCTAGATCCCTCCTCATGCTATCTACCCCTTCCTGGGTGTCTACTCTATTGTAGATTTTGGTATCATCTACAAACAAGCAAACCTTACCCAACAGCCCTTCCGCAATATCACTAATTAACGTGCATTAACATTAGTGCACCTTAGTAATTAGATCCCTTACTTGTTTACTGAGTTATCTTACAGAAGCAAATTGCCAATTTTTGTTTCTTTTGTCTGTAGACGGTGTCTCAGGTTTCACTGGCAATAGAAGGAGAGGGCGGAGAAGCTTAATTACCAACTGTTTATTACAAATAAGCAAGCAAGGAATTTACTGTGATAGTTGAAACTAAGAGTGCAGCACTGGTTCTGGTTCAATGCAAAAGAATGGCTTTGTCTAAAACTGTTTAGTCGAACTATTGCTGACGATATGGATTAACTGAACAGTTGTAGGGGTGGATGCTGAACATGAAATGCTGAACTGGTGAAAAGATGGTGGAGTTTCAGAGGTGGAGAAGCTATGAGGAGCCCTGCCTGCTTGCTTGCTTGCTGTGTCCAACATGTGCTGTGTCTTTTTCTCAAGAGGGAGCGATAAAGAAAAATACCCAAAAGGTCAGTGGACTCTGCAGTCGACTAATAGGGTCAAATGTTGTACCTTGAGATGAGATATGAACCAAACAGGATTCGACTGGAGAAAATAGGCCACATGGAACAGTTAACCTAAAGCTACAGAGATTACAGGGCCAAAGCAAGAAGTTGCTCGCATTAGCTTGCAGGCTGTCAGCAAAATGTAAACTGAATGTAAACATGCACACACAACTGGGGGGCAGAACGTGCATTCCAAACCACTTTATTGTACCATATTTAATACTATTAGGGGCCCTTTCACTAAGTGCTCATTCTGATCGCCAAATAGTGGGGTTGGACATCTGGCTTGGACGTCCAACCCGTGCTCAGGCCTGGGACACTATTCCAGTCCCAGTGCTTTCTGCACATACAGAGCATTCGGGCAGGGAGCACTGGAAGAGGGCGGGAGGAGCTGGGACAGAGGCAGAGTGGGGGCAGAGAGGGGACGGGGCAACACGCCAGGATGTACAGAGGCCATTCAGATCGGGTCCCTGTACATTCCCCAGCGCAGAGATGAACATCTGGCTTATTCCACCCTGATGGTGGAATATGCCCCGGGGGTCCCCATTGCACGGTGACGCGTACCCCTGCACATCATTCTGCCATTAGCACTGTGCCCCTGCAGCTGTGATCCAGTCCATGAAGGCCTCCAGTGCCAGCAGAATCATCTCTGCAGGGGCAGACATGAGTAATGGCATTCCGAACAGTCAGATAGATGGCTCGTTGCCATGGTGCCAGAACACTGCGGCTCCCACGCCCCAGCCATGGCGTTCTGGCCTCTGGACAGGCAGCTGCCCATATGCCGATCTCATTGACATATTGGGAGCACCCAGACGTCCAAGTTCCAGATTCTGCCATTGCAGGTACACCCAGGCCCCACGGCGGCAGAATCGGGTCCATTTCCCGCACGTACGGTTTTTGCATGATCAATGCAGCCAGACGTGCGGAAACCAGAATGTACCTCGACGTGTCACTAACCACTTAACATGCATTATAGAGTATAGTAGCTGGCCACAGTGAATGCCAACATATGGAATAATTAATCTTTTCAATTTTTTTAACAGCAAAAATCTTGTTAAGAAAGTGAAAAGCAGCATCAAATTATATCTTCTTTATACAGAGCAACCACAGCAAAATCCTTAAACACCTCTGAATTATCCTCACATGCCAACTTGATCAAATGTATTTGAAGAGCAGCATATAGAGCAGCCACGTATGGAAGGGACTTTCACTTTAAAAAAAAAAATTTCTTGTGTGTTAAAACTGAAATGGTTAGATGTTCCACTCTGTTTCTTCTGTCCATAGGATCTGTGGTTAATTTGATCCTGCTGCTTTTTCGGGATTTACCTTAGTATTTTATAAAGGCAACACAGGAGGTACCTATGTGCCTTTATAAAACAGACTTTCAGAACTATCCCTATGAGCTTACACATTTAAACCAGCTCCATAAAAGGGGGCTATGTGTACATATACTCTATGCATACGCATGCATATTTTGTAAAATATATGCATATGTGACAACTCCATTCCACTTCTGTCCAAAATATGCCCCCAGGAATGCTTATGCACAAATTGTGTAAAAGAGTGCACTTGTGCGTGTATACCCATGCAATTTTATAGGTTACCACTTTATACATGTAAACCATGCTGTACACACAGGAAATGCTCTATAAAATTACCCACAAATGATAAAGGAACCTGTTTACTAAAGTATGTTAAGCAGTTAACATGCATTTTACCATGCACTAACTACTATTAGCGTGGACCCATGTTATTGTAAATGGTTCCTGTGTATTAAAAATGGCACTGTGCTAATTGCTTAAGTTCTCACGGGGCAGGAACTGGGTGTAGTACGGCAGAGAATACAGCGCTGACAGCGCACAGTACATTACCACACGCTGAGAGGGTAATTTTATGTCACTGCTAGATTTATGTACTTTTTTATGCACGCACTTAACTCCTATTTTATAATAAGTACACATGTACTTTACATTATAAAACAGAGACATAAGTGATTGAAACCCTGCATAAATTTAAAGCACGGGCACTTACACCTATAGCTAGTGTAAGTGCCTGTGCCTGTGTTTTACAAGAACACACATAAATTATAGCAGTTTTTATGAGCATAACTTTGCATTCCATCCATGCTCTGCCCAAACTCCTCCCCTGTGCACACCCACAGTCAATGTACACACAATTTTAAGAAACATAACTTTTTACACAATAACAGACTCCTCAGTGATGCAGAGTTATTTTAATTACTTTCTTGCGAGGAAGGGTGAGATGCTTGAGTGAGCATTCACACTCATCCTCTGTTTCACGGTTCTTTTATAGTATACTATATGCATGACCCTGCCTTCTTCCAGCATGTCCATAATTCATTCGTTAATACTTATACACCTGTATCAGGCTACGTGTTATTAGCCACATAGTCTCTCTTCCCAGAATGCAGACATACAGTAAAGGAAGTCAGAAAATCATTACATACTACACTATATCCTCGCCCTCCTCCAGCATGTCTATCACTCATTGGTTAATACTTGTCTCACTCCACTTCTTTGTACTTCCGCACCTGTGACAGGCTATGTATTACTAGCCACATAGTCTCTCCTTCCAGGATGCAGGCATAAAACAAAGGAAGTCAGAGTCGTTACATACTATTCCAGCATGTCAATAATTCATTGGTTAATTCTGTCTCACTCCACCTCTTTGTACTTCTGCACCTGTGACAGGCTACGTATTACTAGCCACATAGTCTCTCCTTCCAGGATGCAGGCATACAAAATTATATTACAGAATGGTGAATGAATGGAATACAAGCATTATATTACATTGTAAAAATAACATATCACATTTGTTTATATCAAACCCCTCCCTCTTTCTTTTTAAAGTTTTCTTGTTACTTTTTACATTTACTCTACAGTTCCATAACAAGCTTCTAATCTAGATAACATCCTTCCTAGCTCTCTCTCTTTCCCCTTATTGTCCATTAATAACATTGCACCTTTGTGCACTGGAGATGATACAATCATTT
This sequence comes from Ichthyophis bannanicus, assembly GCA_033557465.1. Taxonomy (NCBI): domain Eukaryota; kingdom Metazoa; phylum Chordata; class Amphibia; order Gymnophiona; family Ichthyophiidae; genus Ichthyophis; species Ichthyophis bannanicus. The sequence goes on from CM066043.1 coordinate 172,437,543, forward strand.
GTTTAGTGCTTGCCTTTTCTATCAATCTTTGAGTTAACCCTCCTATACCCGGTATTATGCAACACCCCACCGTAATTAATACTCCAATTACAAGTACAGAGGTAAATATAGATACTACCACCCCTTTCCACTTCCCAAACCATGACTCCAACCATCCAGTGAGAGAGGTATCCATACCTGAATTTTCTGCCAATTCCTCTGCCAAGGTAGTTAGTCCTCGCAGGGCTTTCGTGATAGTACCATCAGGTGCCGTGTTACTGGGGATGAACATATATTCCCCCCCCCCCCCCAACATTACACACACACCCTTTTTCAGCTGCCATCGTATCTAAAATCATTCGGTTCTCACAGGCCATTCTGCTAGTGGCATCCAATTGTTCTGCGATCCCCTTTATTGCATCCCAGGTATAATTGATAAACCGCTGTTGGTTATAATATATAATTTATTCAATCTACATGTTTGTTTATCATGATTACCCCAAAAAGGGATTCAAATCCAGCTGCAATCTGGTTTTGTGCTTTATACTCATCTGGAACTCCCCGAGGGACTCCTATTGTGTCTATATATATCCCGTCATAAAATGAGGCTCCCAAAGTACTCTTCCTTTTCCTTTGTATTTGCCCCTTATTCTGTTCTGTGAGTGCCAAGGTGAAAGGAACTGCCAATTGAACTATTGCACATGTTCCCAACCATAGGGTAGGCAATGTTGGTCTCAACGTCCGCCCTCCACAGTACCACCACAGGTCTGCCCTAAGGATTACTAGGTTGGAGTAGTTCTTCTCTTCTCCTTTCATCCCTAGGCTTAGAATGCAGGTGTTCAGTTCCCCCACTTCTCTTGTGTAGTTCTTCCCCCACCTGGTGAGACAGGTGGAGTGATTTCTAAACACTGCTGAAAATGTGTGGGGGGGGGGGACTTTTACCTCCTTCAAGTCTGTAGGGGGAAAGAGCAGATTCAACATCTTGCAACTTTCATTTCCCCAAGCCGTTCTTCCTGATACAGAGATATGAGGCATCTTACTCCATCGGGATCTGTATCCCACCTCAAGGGTAAGGGCACAACCTGCGCAGTGGACCTCCCGGAGGCACATGCATAGCAATTGCTATGGTTGAGACTTCCTACAGTATATTTAACCCATTCCACCCAGGCGTTCACATTCCCATAACCAGTTTCCCCTCTACAGTGTCCCTCAAATCTTTAATCTCCACTATCTTGACTGCCTTAGGGTCCTTATTAGGTTCAAAGGATATACTGGAGAATGGTGTGGAGACCTGAGTCTGATTCTTCAGGGGTATTTTTATCTTCAATCTTCCCAGGGGATCTTGCCCACTAACATCTATTCCTAGTTCATAAATCCTATCCAGTAAGTCATCCCTTCCCGAGAGGGTGATCACGATGGGGTTGCAACTTCCTGGGTTGCATTGCTGAATGCTGTGTTTTTTTATCATTGGTATTTTCTTTTGAACTGGGGACTTCTTCCCCTCTGGGGAAACCCAACCTCTATCCTCGGTGGTCCACCAAACTTGTGACCACCCGTAACAGGGTATCCCATACACAAGTGTCTGGGCAGTCCCTGGACACATATACTTATGACTATTTCCCCACAACTTTTCGTAGTATCCCCCATCACAACTTATCACTTGGCAGGCATCAAATTCTAGGCTCACTGGTCCCTCTCCCTCAGGTACGGTTACAGTAAATATGTTAGGGTATATCCTTCCCCATCATGTCTGTGTTTGTATTTGTTCATCCGTCCATCCCTTTCCCCGTCCTAGATCCCATGTCATTCCCCTTAACAGAGAAAGTGATCCCCCCATCATAGCAACATCATCCACTTTTCTTTGTCCATGTTATAATTTTTATTAGTCCTTTTTAACCAACTCCTCTCCCGTTCTTCTGTTTCTCCTTGTTACTTTCAGGCGCAGAGGGTCATTAGTTCCCTGGACCTTCCATTGTTCATCTGAAGGAGCTTCGACTGGATCTTTAATTTGTGTATAATGAGACCAACCTTTTTCCGCAGTTCTTACAGCAGTCTCAGTACTCAGTATGACCTGGAACTGTTCTTCCCAGTCTGGTTGCAATTTGGACTACTTCAAGGATTTTATCAAGACCCACTGTCCTAGTTTGAAACCGTGAACTGCAAACTCCAATGGGGGTGTTTGTGCCAACAGTCCTTTATTCCTGAGAACAGATAAAGAAGAGGACAGCCAAAGTATATATTCTTTAAGAAACTTATCTTTAGTTTCAAACTGAAGAGGTTCCTTTAATTGTCCCATATAGGGTAATCCAAATAACATTTCGTAGGGAGACAATCCTAAATCTTTCCGAGTGGGGCTGTTCGAATTCTTAACAATGCTAAGGGCAAACACTTAATCCAAGGTAATTTTGTTTCTAACATCAATTTGGCTAACTGCTTCCTTATAGTCTGATTCATGCATTCCACTCTCCCTGAGGAGGGTGGATGCCATGCAGTATGGAAATCCCAGGATACTCCAAGAGTTTCCATTATGTTTTGCAATACCTTGGCTGTGAAGTGACTTCCCTGGTCCAAGTCAATGTGACCTATCATCCCATATTTTGGAATGATTTGTTCCAAAACTATTTTTGCTACTCCTATTGCTGTGGCAGTTACCATGGGATATGCTTCCACCCATCCCGTCAAATGGTCCACTATTACCAAAAGGTACTTCACCCGCCCAACCAGGGACAACTCAGTGAAATCAACCTGTGTACTTTAGAATGTATGAAGACCAGAGTCTCTACCTCCCTGAGGTTGTTTCCTAAGGACCTTTTTGTTTGTTTTCTTACAGGTTATACACCTCTCACACACTTGCTTGGCTACTATGTATATTCCCATACACCCCAATGACTCTTATTTATTTATTTAACAGGTTTTATATACCGCTTCATCATTTCAATCAAAGAGGTTTACATTGAAACTTAAACTTAGTATTGTACATTAAAACAGGGACATTGATAACTTGGTTTTTTCTGAGACAATGGAGGGTTAAGTGACTTGCCCAAAGACACAAGGAGTGCTAATGGCTTTCCCTCCCTCCCTCCCCACACCCACCCACCCCTGGGATAATCGTAGCTTTATAGGTACTTACACATTTTAAAAGACAGGAGGTGCTCTCAGGTGAAGCTCGTTACCCAAATCAGTCATACACTAAGGACCTGAGATTAATTAAGCTTCAGGTGAACAAGGTACATTAAACATATTAGGTACAGTTTTATTGGTATAAATATCCATAGCAACCCTTAGTAAGTAAAGAACTTAAAGATCTAAACAAAAACTTAAAACTAAGATGCAGACAGCAGTCCAGCAGTGAGATGGGGGCTTTCCAGTCTTTTGCATTGAGTGTCACATGTATGATTTTCTCCCAGTTGGTGAGAGGTCTTACGTGTGCACTAGGTGCAAGGAGCTCTTTGCTCTCAGGGAACGAGTCCGTTCTCTAGAGGCTAGAGTAGCAGACTTGGAAAACATAAGACAGACAGAGAGGTACATAGACGAGACCTACAGGGATATAGTCCTGAAGTCCCACCTCCAGTCTGGCAGCATCCCTGTTGCCATGGAGGAGAGAGGTCACGTGACAGGAGAGCATCACCCGGTTGTGGCAGGAAGTGATCCTGTAACTAGGACCTGTCCTCCAGGTGATGAAAAACCCTCTCGCACCGAGGAAGTTTCTCCAGGGCCATGTGCCCATGAGGGAAGGGTTAGGACAGCTGTTATAGTTGGTGATTCGATCATTAGGCATGTAGATAGCTGGGTGGCTGCTGGACGTGAGGATCGCCTGGTAACATGCCAGCCTGGTGCGAAGGTAGCGGACCTCACGCGCCACCTAGGTAAGGTCTTAGATAGTGCTGGGGAGGAGTCTGCTGTCTTGGTACATGTCGGTACCAATGACATAGGAAAATGTGGTAGGGAGGTTCTGGAGGCTAAATTTAGGCTTTTAGGTAGGAAGTTGAAATCCAGAACTTCCAGGGTAGCGTTCTCCGAAATGCTTCCCGTTCCACATTCAGGACCCAAAAGGCAGGCAGAGCTCCGGAGTCTCAATGCGTGGATGAGACAATGGTGCAGAGATGAGGGTTTTGGATTTGTTAGGAACTGGGGAACATTCTGGGGAAAAGAGGGGCTCTTCCGAAGGGATGGGCTTCACCTTAACCGTGATGGAACCAGGCTGCTGGCATTAATATTTAAAAAGGAGTTAGAGCAGCTTTTAAACTAGATAATAGGGGAAAGCTGACAGTCGCCCAAGAGCAGATGGTTCGGAAGAATGTATCCTTGAAGGATACTACCAAAAGCAGAGAGGTTCCAAAAAAGAGTAAAGTAGCCCAAATGCCCTCGAGTATGGAGCAGACAGAGCTTAAAGATCCCAAATTACCCATGTCTACCAATAGCCAAATTAATATGAATAAAATACAGTCTCTAAAATGCTTGTATGCAAATGCTAGAAATCTAAAAAATAAGATGGGAGAGTTAGAATATATAGCACTAAATGAGAGGTTAGATATGATTGGAATATCAGAGACATGGTGGAAGGAGGACAACCATTGGGACACTGTGATACCTGGGTACAAACTATATCGTAATGATAGAGCTGATCAAATTGGTGGAGGGGTTGCGCTCTATGCTAGAGAGGGCATTGAGTCAGAAAGGATTAAAGTTTTGCAGGAAACAAAATTTGCTGTAGAATCTCTATGGATAGAAATTCCATGTAAAAAGGGGAAGGTGATGGCAGTGGGGGTGTACTATCGACCACCTGGCCAGAATGAACAAATGGATGATGAAATGCTCAAAGAAATCAAGGAAGCTAACAAAAGTTACAGCGCAGTAATAATAATGGGTGATTTCAATTACCCCAGTATCGACTGGGTCAGTGTCACGGCAGGACATACTAGGGAGATAAAGTTCCTAGATGACATAAATGACTGCTTCTTGGAGCAGCTGGTTCATGAACCGACCAGAGGGGAAGCCATATTAGATCTAGTCCTTAGTGGAACACCAGATCTAGTGCAAGAGATAAGGATGTTGGGGCCACTTGGCAATAGTGATCATAGCATGATCGCCTTTGATTTAATTAGTGGAGGAGGGATAGTACAGAAATCCACAGTATTACCTTTTAACTTTTGAAAGGGAGACTATGATAAAATGCGGAAAATAGTTAAGAAAAAACTAAAAGGAGCAGTTGCAAAGGTTAAAGACTTACATCAAGCTTGGGAGTTGTTGAAAAATACTATCTTGGCAGCCCAGACCAGCTGTATTCCATGCTTTAAGAAAAGTGGAAGGAAGTCCAAAAAACTGCCAGCATGGTTTAAAGGTGAGGTCAGAGAGGCTGTTGTTGCCAAAAAAGCATCTTTCAGGAAATGGAAAAAAGAGCCAAACGATGAAACCTGGAAACAGCACAAGCACTGGCAAGTCAAATGCAAGGCATTGATAAAACAGACAAAGGGAGAATTTGAGAAGAAGCTTGCTGCGGAAGCAAAAACGCGAAATAAAGATTTTTTCAAGTACATTCGTAGCAAAAAACCTGTGAGAGAGTCAGTTGGTCCATTAGATGATAGAGGAGTTAAAGGGGCACTAAGAGGCGACAAGGCGATAGCGGAGAGACTGAATGTATTCTTTGCTTCGGTATTTACTGAGGAAGATGTAGGGATGTTACCCATGACTGAAGTGGTATTTAAAGGTGCGGAAGAATTGAAGGAAATATCGATACATCGGGAAGATATATTACAACTATTAGATAAACTGAAGAGTAACAAATCACCTGGGCCAGATGGTATACATCCAAGGATGTTGAAAGAACTGAAATACGAGATTGCAGACCTGCTATTAGTAATCTGTGAACTATCATTAAAATCATCTCTAATACCTGAAGATTGGAGGATCGCCAATGTAACACCAATTTTTAAAAAGGGTTCCAGGGGTGATCCAGGAAACTACAGACCTGTAAGCCTCACGTCAGTACCGTGAAAAATGGTAGAAACCATCATAAAGAATAAAATTACTCAGCATGTAGATAGTCATGGCCTAATGGGAGACAGCCAACATGGCTTTAGACAAGGAAGATCTTGTCTTACTAATCTGTTATGTTTTTTTGAAAGTGTGAATAAACAGGTGGACAAAGGTGAGTCGGTTGATATTGTGTATTTGGACTTTCAGAAAGCCTTTGACAAGGTCCCTCATCAGAGACTTTTGGCAAAACTAAAGAGTCATGGGATAGGAGGCAGTGTACTACTGTGGATCAAGAACTGGTTAAAAGATAGAAAGCAGAGGGTTGGGCTAAATGGCCAATTTTCCCAATGGAGAAAGGTGAATAGTGGTGTACCCCAGGGATCTGTGCTGGGTCCGCTGCTTTTTGACATATTCATAAATGACCTGGAAAGTGGAATAACGAGTGAGGTTATCAAATTTGCAGATGACACAAAACTATTTAAAGTAGTTAAAACCCAAGAGGATTGTGGAAAATTGCAAGAGGATCTTGATAAATTAGAAGACTGGGCATCAAAATGGCAGATGAAATTTAATGTGGACAAGTGCAAAGTTATGCACCTAGGGAAGAACAACCCAAACTATGGTTACAGAATGTAAAGTTCCACATTAGGAACCACCACCCTGGAAAAAGATTTAGGCGTCATTGTGGATAACATGTTAAAACCCTCGGCCCAGTGTGCAGCGGCGGCCAAGAGAGCAAATAGAATGCTAGGTATCATAAGGAAAGGAATGGAAAATAAAACAAAAGATATTATAATGCCTCTATATCGTTCCATGGTGAGACCGCACCTTGAATATTGTGTACAATTCTGGTCGCCATATCTTAAAAAGGATATAGCGTTATTAGAAAAAGTACAGAGAAGAGCCACCAAAATGGTAAAGGGGATGGAAGGATACTCCTACGAAGAAAGGCTAAAAAGGTTAGGGCTCTTTAACCTGGAAAAGAGACGGCTGAGGGGAGATATGATAGAACTCTATAAATTAATGAACAGAGTGGAACGGGTAAACATAGATCAATTGTTTACATTATCAGAATATAGAAAGACTAGGGGACATGCAATGAAGCTACAGGGTAAACTATTTAAGACTAATAAAAGAAAATATTTTTTCACTCAACGTATAATCAAACTCTGGAATTTGTTACCGGAGGATGTAGTAAAGGCTGTTAGTGTAGCTGGGTTTAAAAAAGGTTTGGACAAGTTCCTGGAGGAAAGGTCCATAAACCATTATTAAGAAGGGGCCCAGGATATCAATGCTTGACCCAGTACAAGCATTGCGGAACCTGTGTCTTTTGGGGAAACTGCTAGGTACGTATGACCTAGATTGGCCACTGTTGGAAACAGGATACTGGGCTTGATAGACCATGGTCTGACCCAGTATGTTCTTATGGGAATCGAACCCTGGTCTTTGGGTTCCAATCCAGTGTTCTTAACCATTAGGCTACTCCTCCACTCTTGATATAGAATGGCCATAATTTCTCTCATTATTTGTTTATTTATCATCTGCCTGGCATCGGGTAAAACCCATTTCCCCTCTTTCAGTTTCTACTGCCCCTATATCTTCGAGTTTTCATTTTTCCCTTTCGGTAAATAAGAACATATGATATGCCATACTGGGTCAGACCGAGGTCCATCAAGCCCAGAATCCTGTGTAATAAATTCCAGAGTTTGATTACACGTTGAGTGAAAAAAATATATATATTTTCTCTTATTAGTCTTAAAAAGGTTACCCTGTAGCTTCATTGCATGTCCCCTAGTCTTTTTATATTCTGATGACGTAAACAATCAATCTACGTTTACCCGTTCCACTCCATTCATTAATTTATACACTTCTATTAAATCTCCCCTCAGCTGTCTCTTTTCCAGGTTGAAGAGCACGAACCTTTTTAGCTTCTCTTCATAGGAGTATCCTTCCATCCCCTTTACCATTTTGCTGGCTCTTCTCTACCTTTTCTAATAATGCTATATCCTTTTTAAGATACGGGGATTTACTGCCTGACTCCCTATTTCTGGGGTTAAATTGTATATAGGGGTTAAGTCTTCCCCTAAGTTAGCTCCCTTAGCAGTCTCATCTGATAATCTATTTTTCTCTGGCTTCAAAAGAATTCCCTGCTTAATGACCACTTTCATGCATCACTGCTATTTTTTTTTTTTTGGCAGGAGCTAACTTGCTGAATTAATCTTTTCACTGTTTACATATAAGTTAAGGATTTGACATAACCACCCTTCATCTGTGCCAAATTTCAGCCAGAAGACTGCAGCTAGCTTTATGCTTTCTTTTGTCTATGTAAAAAAAAAGCAATTCTTAAAACACTTCTGCAATGCAATACCAGAGAAATAAAAGAGACTAATTTCCCTGTACTGTGTAAAATATAAAAATAATGCAAAGTCCAATCACTCATTTGAAAATAAAATTATTTTTTCTATCCTTAAAAAGGTTACCCTGTAACTTCATTGCATGCTACTAATACCAACATCCTCCCTAATTGACTGTCTGGAGGAATGTCCCCGGGTCTTTATTCCTGTCCCCATACTTACTCGAGTTTCCTTTAGAATTCCTAATCCCATCAAGACTTGTTTCACCAATGTGCTTTTCACTTCGTCTCTCTCTGGGTGCATTCCTCACGGATGTGTCGGAACCGCGGATTGAGACTCCGCACTCACTTCGTGTCTAGGATACGTCTCATACATACAACAATCTGTCTCGATACCCAACCACCAAGGCAATACTTTACAGTCTTGTTTCTTACCTTGGTCCGTGCACGGAATTACCTGGTTGATGCGTTTGTCCCCGTTTAATACCTGGTCTGCTTCACTGAGTCTGTATTGATTTTTCCTTCATGGTCTCGGGATTCTGCTGTCAGTACACTGTTGGAGCCCCCTGTCGCTGATGCACGAGGCCGTTGAACTGAACAGAACGCGTCTCCCCATCCTCAGCAGTGGTGGACTCCTCCAGCGATGACACAATCCCGGACGAGCCCCCAATCCATAAGAAACATACTTTTTTACACAATAACAGACTCCTCAGTGATGCAGAGGTATTTTAATTACTTTCTTGCAAGGAAGGGTGAGATGCTTGAGTGAGCATTCACACTCATCCTCTGTTTCACGGTTCTTTTATAGTATACTATGTCCTCGCCTTCTTCCAGCATATCCATAATTCATTGGTTAATACTTATACACTTGTATCAGGCTACGTATTACTAGCCACTTAGTCTCTCCTTCCAGGATGCAGGCATACAACAAAGGAAGTCAGAGTCATTACATACTATTTCAGCATGTCAATAATTCATTGGTTAATTCTGTCTCACTCCACTTCTTTGTACTTCTGCACCTGTGACAGGCTATGTATTACTAGCCATGTAGTGTCTCCTTCCAGGATGCAGGAATACAAAATTATATTACAGAATGGTGAATGAATGGAATACAAGCATTATATTACATTGTAAAAATAACATATCACATTTGTTTATATCACAATCACAGTCACATATGTGTGTAAATGCCCATTTACACACATATATGACTAAAATACGTATATGCATGTGCATTGTTTGCACATAACTCTAGGCAGCGTTTTATAACACTATCCCCTGTCATAACTGCCAATAACACAGATTCACTTAATACCACCTCAAGAGGCCACTGCCCAAATTTGAAAAAACACCGATCGTAGAAAAATGCTCCAACTGCAGCCATTACAGATCCAACCCCCGATGACAGCACCAACTCTTCCTGATCACAGTTCCCACCTCCCCAATTATAGCATTAACTCCCCATCACATACCCAACCCTCCAGTGATAGCTCCAACCTCTCTGATAACATACTCAAATCCTCCACTCAAAGCCCCATTCTAGATCCAAGTCTCACCCCCTTTCACCAACCCCCCCCCAAAGATGAAAACCTGACTCTTACTCCAACCTCTGACCCCCCCCCCCCTTGGCACTTACCTAGCAGTAACACTGGTGGCATACTGACTGGGATGGGAAAGATCTCTCTACACTCTTGCCCTATGGCCACCCAGGTTCAGAATGATGGTTCTGACCCCTAGTGATAGTACCGTGAGATAACTGGGCAAGCCACTTAACCCTCCATAGCCCATGTTCCCTGTAAAATAGTTATCTCCAAGTTATAAATGCCCTGTTCAATGTAATTTCAGTTTGTTCAATGTAAACCGCACTGATGCAGAATAGCACGGTATATAAGAGAATGTAAATAAAATAAAATAAATAAAAATAACTGCTATAGGTTAGAGCTGCCGGTAAGTATGTACCCCGTGTCCTAACTGCAGTGTATTTGCTAACCATGCTCCCAACAGTTAGTGCATGACCTTTGCACTTACTGCAAAAACTTACCATTCTTTATGCAAAAACTTACTGCACTTTAGCAAACATTCCCCAAAACCCTTTTGTACATTTGACCTATTTTTGTTAGCATATACTGGACATACCATGTTATCTCTGCTTAGATAAATCAGTTAAACGATGCACAACAAATATCCATCTACATATGTAGGACTTCTAGTTTTCGGTTATAACCAGAAAACTCTCATAAAATACCTGCAATGGTGATTTTGGAGTTTCTAATTATAACTGAAAAATACTGAAAAAGTAGCCTTTCGTCTGATGTCCTGATGACATCATCCAACAGATACTATCACAATTGGATGACATCATCAGAGCGGGCACCTCAGCAGAGTCCAGCAGCAGCAGCGGGAGCTTGTGTTTTTGCTTCCATTCCTCTTTGCTTCTAGTTCCAGCACTATTACTGGCCCCACAGGAGGGTTTACAAGGCCAAAATAGGCACTTTCTGTTTGTCACAAGAAACAGGAAGTGCCTGTTGTCATCTTGCTAACCCTCCTATGGGGCTAGTAAGCGCCAGAGCGAGAAGTAGAGAGCAGCAGAAGCAAAAGCACACAGTTCACCCTCCCCCCCCCCCAGCCACCACCACACTTCAGATAAGTGTCCCAGATTTGCCTGCAAAAAAGCTGGTAATCTTAGTATTTGGCATCTTCAAAATTGAGTTCCCTCAACAGGTGCTTATGCTGTGTGCACCTAAATCTGGGCCTGAAGATAATAAATTAATTAATACCTTATTTCTCACTAAATACAGTACAGCACTGGTGAGAGATTTCAAAAGGCTGTTTCATTTGTGCTCTGAAAATGAAGCTCCAGGAAGCATTTTTATTTGTCTTGTCAACATCTATTTAAACCTTATGCCTTTCCAGTAGTAGTTCAAGGCGAGTTATATTCAGGTGCAATTTCTCTGTTCCCAAAAGGATTACAATCTAAGGGACCCTTTTACTACAGTGCAGTAGGTCTTTGCACCTACCATGGATTTATCGTGGGAAAAACCTCATGAGGATTGGTGGAAGACTCATCAACAACCTTCGCTATGCTGATGATACTACATTACTGGATGAAAGTGAAAACGATCGGAAACATTCGCTTCTCAAGATCAAAGAACATGGGGCCCGATATTTAAAAACCATCTACATGGTTTACAGACCAGTAAACCATGCAAATGCCTTAAACAGGAATATTTGACTGCACCTACATGGTTAGTGATGTTGAATATCCTCGTCTATGTCCCCTACGCATCCTGATGCTATCCAGTTAGCACTGGGGTATGTTGGGGGTGTTCTGGAGCAGAGCAGGGCAGGAATTGCCGGTAACCAGATAGCGGCGATATTGGACTGCTACTCGGTTAGTGATCCACGCTTAAAACTAGGCAAGCTTTTGGCTCGCCTAGTTCTAGCCATGGATGCTTCAGGCCGGAAGGTCGGGGGTTCAAATCCCACTAGAGGACAGCAACCTTGGGCCGGAAGGACTGGGGTTTCTAGTCCCATAGATGCTCCTTATGGTCTTGGGCAAGCCACTTAACCCTCCATAGCCCATGTTCCCTGTAAAATAGTTATCTCCAAGTTATAATGCCCTGTTCAATGTAATTTCAGTTTGTTCAATGTAAACCGCACTGATGCAGAATAGCGCGGTATATAAGAGAATGTAAATATATAAATAAATAATAAATAAATGCTAACCAGATAGCGGTCCAATATCTCCGCTACCCGATTAGGCTCTGCGGGTGAATCCACTCAGTGCGAAACCCAGATATTCAATACTGTCACTGCGGCATTGAATATCTGGGTTTAGAGGTCAGCAGGCAGGGCTATGCACCAACGTAATGCATAGTCCACCCAAATGAATAACGGGCCCATAGTATTTCTTTAGAAGCTCAGATGACAAGATGTTGACTTTCATACTTTGGACACATCATGCGAAGAGAGAGATCATTAGAGAAAGACATCATGCTTGGCAAGGTAGAAGATCTACACAAAAAAGGAAGGCCAACAATGAGATGGATCGATACAATAACAGCAGTTACGGGTGTCAGTCTGTCAACAATGAGCCGCCTGACTGAAGACCAAACACAATTTAGGACAACTATCCAGAGGGTCACTAAGGATCAACACCAACTTGATGGCACTTAACAACAACAGTCTTAAAATGGGCCTGCATCTTAAAGTAAAGAAGGCAAAGATCCTGACAACTGGCAAAATCAATAAGTTCATCATTGATGGAGAAGAAATTGAATAGTTTATGGTTTATTAAAATACTTGATATACCGCCTTTCACACGTGTCAAAGTTATCAATTTTAACCTACTTGGATCAACAATCAATACAGAAACGACAAGCAATCAAGAAATCTGACCACGCATTGCTCTTGGCAGAATGATTATGAAGGACCTAGACAAGATTCTCAAAGCAGAGATGTCTCTCTCCATAAAAGATTCTCCATCTTCGCCCCATCATCATCCTTGGAACTGCTAAATCAACCCGAACCCCTATCTACCCCTGTCCCCTGGTCCGATCATAACCTTATTACATTCGTCATACCATCTGAGGAATCTCCAAGCAAATCACCAGATGTTTATCCACCTTCAAAACCAGCACGATTCAAACCATTCAACATAGACACAATCACCTCCCAAACCATCCCAAAACTCTCTACAATACCAGACAACATCGATGAGACTGTATCAAACTGGAACAGCGCCCTCAGACTATCAGCCCAGCCTACCATCACAGATCATCAAACTGTTACCAAATCTTCTATTTCCAAGAAAAAGAACGCGCCATGGTTCTCCTCCGAGTTACGAACCTCCTTACAGCAACTGAGGAGACTAGAGAAGAAATGGAGACACTCCCTAAATCCTTTTGACCAATCCATTTACTTAGCTCACTTGAAATCCCATCGTCAGCTAACCTGGGATAAGAGAAAAGAACATCATGCAAAGCTCCTTAGCCGTTCTCTTAACAAACCGAAAGATCTCTTCCAACTAGTAAAATCCCTAACCAATGAACCCCCTTCACCACAACAGGAACATATACATCCACAACTGTATGCTGACTACATCCAATCTAAGGCGATCAAGATCACAACTTCAACCACAAACGTATCCACACAACCTTCCAACGTCCAATTCATACTCAATAATTTCTCATCCCCAACTCTGAAGACAATCGAAGAAATTATAACATCCATCAACGCCACCACCGCACCTAACGATCCATGTCCTGCCCACTGGATCAAATCACTGAGAACAGAGCTCAGCCCATACATATCAGCCTTAGCTGACCAGTCCCTTAGCACCGGGATATTTCCAACAGCCCTCAAACAGACCTCCATCCGCCCCCTTCTGAAAAACAATAAACTTGATCCAAAAAAGGAAGACTCCTACCGCCCAATTTCAAGTATTCCTTTATTAGCCAAGATCCTAGAAAAAGTTATATTGAGACAAATCCAACAACATATTGATTCCGAAGCCCCACTAGATCCAAACCAGCATGGCTTCAGAGAAGCCCACGGAGTCGATACTCTTCTAACATCCCTAATGAACACGCTTATTAATACAACAGACAACATCAGGAATGGAGTTGCAATGATCTTCCTAGACATAGCAGCAGCATTTGACTCTGTTGACCATGACCAACTGCTTGCCCGTCTCTACGAAAAATGGATTCAAGGAATGGCATGGAATTGGTGCAAATCTTACCTGGAAGACTGCTGGCAACAGGTACGGATTGGTAATACTACATCTCAGCCTTTCCACCAGAAGCAAGGAGTACTGCAGGGTTCCTCCCTTTCAGCTCTGCTATTTAACATATATATGCAGCCCATCTGCAACATCTCCCGCTCATTTGGAATATCATGTCTCATCTACGCTGATGATGTGCTTCTATTCACTCCAATCAACGTGCTAAAACCCGACTACACTACATTAATCACCTGCTTCAATTCAATCTCAGACTGGCTGCTCACACAAAATCTCCGAATTAATTTCAAAAAAACAGAAGTCCTGATCATCACAAGGAACAAAGACTTCTCTCCTCCACCAACTCTAAGAACAAGAGATGCCGATCTACCACTCAAAACCTCAATACGTTACCTGGGTGTCATACTTGACCAGCGGCTCGAATTCAAAGAACATATAAAAAATACTGTAAAAGCCATCTACCATAAGATCAGGACACTCCGACACCTCAAACCTATGCTTGAACCATGCTACTTCCGCACAACTTTCCAGGCATTAGTCACTCCCCACTTCGACTACGCAAATATCGTACTACACGGCCTACCCAAGAGCACGCTGAATCCACTTCAACTAGCTATGAATACAGCTACCAGGGTCCTATATGGAGCCTCAAGGAGTCAACATATTACTCCCATCCTATCCGAACTCCACTGGCTCCCAATATCATGCAGGATTCTATACAAAGACCTTGTTTTGACCTTCAAAGCTTTCCATCAAATCTCACCATCCTCGTTGTCTGACCTCCTGCATCACACACACAGAACACCAGATCTAGACGATCCACAACAGATAACATGCTAACGGTCCCAAAAGACCTCACAAAACTCTCCCAGACAACTACTTCAAGAGCATTCTCATCCTTCGCCCCCAGATGCTGGAACGCGCTGCCACCTAGCATCAGATCACAACGAGACCTATCTCAATTCAGAAAATCTCTAAAAACACACCTCTTCATATAACACTTCTCACAATGTACTGGCTCTCCTACCCCTCCAACACAAACCAATGATCATGGCTAGCCGAATAAGTTCCTGAATTCACTACCTGTTCCAGATCAAAACCTCACAGACCCCCACCTTTAGAACGCAAAACATTTGAGAATCTATTGTAAATAGTTGTGAATATGTTATTTATTTTAACCCCAGTTATCCATGTTTTCATATCCTGTTACCTGTAAACTTGACATATGTTTTTATGCTTAAGTACAAAGTTGTTAAAATGTAAACCGCGCTGATGATAAAAGTGCGGTATATAAAAGCTGTTAATAAATAAATAAATAAATAAAACTTGTCCAAGCCATGGTATTTTCAATAACATCATATGAATGCGAAAGTTGGATGGTGAAAAAGATAGACAGGAAGAAAATCAATGCTTTTGAATTATGGTGCTGGCAATGAATACTGTGTATACCATGGACTGCTCAAAGAACAAACTACTACTAATAATAATAATCATTTATATAGCACTACAAAGCATATGCAACACTGTACAGACACATATCAAACCTAAGCTTTCTTTAGAAGCTCAGATGACAAGACTTTGACTTTCATACTTTGGACACAACATGCAAAGAGAGAGATCGTTAGAGAAAGACATCATGCTTGCCAAGATTGGAGGTCAATGTAAAAGAGGAAGGCTAGCAATGAGATGGATCAATACAATAACAGCAACTATGGGTGCCACTTTATCAACAATGAGCTGCCTGACTGAAGACCGAACACAGTTTAGGTCAACAATCCAGAGGGTGGCCATGAGTCAACACCGACTCGACAGCACTTAACAACAACAACAGGTGCAATTTATGTGGTAAATGCAGAGGATGTGCCCTGCTTTTAACACAAACAGCAGCCAAATACTGCACGGCCCTGCAGGCCCTGCCTTGGCAGGGAGCGCCAGAGCACACATGTTCCCAAGGTAGGGAACGCAGCTCCAAGGATAAGCAGGCATCCCTACTTGCCGGTGATTTAGCTTCCCTGATGATTCCCTCTCCCCCCTCAAGATTCATCCCCCTACCACATTCTTCCCCTGGGGGAAGCATCCCCTACCACAATCATTCATCCACATGAGTATCCTTTTCAGGACCACCATGACTAGAATGCCTTATGGCCATGGAAGACCTACAAAGGGGCCCACCAACGCTGCTGTCAAAGCACTCCTCTCCCCATCAATACACTCATACCCTCCCCCTGCCAGAACCTACCCGGGTCCAACCAGGTCATCCCTGGTGGTCTAGAGGTGACAGGGGCAGGAGCAGTCCCTCACAGCTCCTGCAGTCTTAAAAATTGTGCCAGGATCACCTCATGCTAGTCTCATGACACCTAGTGGTAGTGCCATGAGAATAGCACAGGGTGATCCTGGTGTCATTTTGAAGACTGATGGAGCAGAGACAGGAGCAGAGGGGCACCACTCCTGCCCCAATCACCCCTAGATCATCAGGGATGATCAGGATTGGACCCCGGGGAGGTTCCGAGGGGGGGGGTTGCAAATGCATTGATGGGGGGAAACCTTTTTGACAACGGCATTGGTGGGCACCTTTGCAGGGGGGAGATGATTGTGGTGAGGATATCTCCCCAGGGAAAATGCGGGGAGGGATCATAGAGAGGTTTTCCTACTTGGGGGGGGGGGGCGCAGATCACCAGTGGGGTACTAGCTGCAGCTTCACTACCATTGACGTGACTGTACTCTTTGAATGGCCATGACTGCAGCCATGCTATCGGCACTTGTGACAGCTAGCGTGTGTTTTTGTTGTGCACACTAACTATCAGTGTCTGACATGCCCCTTAGCTCTCCAATTTTGCCCCATCCCATCCTCCTTCGCAAGTGCAGACCGTGTGTTTTTTTTCACTGTGCTGTCTGGACTTGCCCCGCTGTAGCAGTTATCATGGGGATTTCGCGGGTGCTAAACCCATGGTAACTGCTTACCACATTTTAATAAAAGGACTTTAAGTCTGTATTTAAGATGGTGGAAGGTTAAATGACTTGCCCAAGGTCACAAGGAGTGTCATTGGGATTTTAATTCTGATCTCACTGGCTCCCAGGCTATTGCTCTAGCCACTAGGCTACTCCTAGTGGTTAGTGTTTATGTTGGTTTGCCCTGTGCTCAGGCGTCATCTGATATTAAAGATGTGGGAGACAGCAGTTAAAACCCAAGCAATGTCAGCTTGATGGAAACAAACTTAATGAGTACTGAAATATGACTTCTCCGTGATGAACCAAATGTATGAGGAGCAATGTAGGTGAAAAGTGAAGCACTCTCTGCACGTACCAAATGAACAAATCTTCTGAATCCTGAGATGAATACAAATAAGGTCATAACAACAAAAAGAATGAAGGTGAAGAAGCAAAGGGAGTAGCTTGGGATGCATTTGTTAAGAATATGAAGACAGACAACGGTGCTGTGATCATAGGGCTGTGAACTGTGTAACTCAAGTTTATAAGAAAGAAAAATAAAGGTCCAAAGCCATCTAGGACAAACCCATTATAATGTATTCCACTTCTGAAGATACCTACTACAAAACATCTTTTGAAGGCCCTAATGTTTCTTTGCAAATAATATTTTCTTGAAAAGCATTCTGTTAAGAACAACATAATCATTTAGATGGGTTGAGCATTCTCATAAATTTGATGCATAGTCACATCAAAACTGGAATGAAACGTATTGGAAGGAACACATTGCACTTCTGCTTACTGACTTCAATCTCTTGCTTATTCTGCTTTAGAAGAAAAGGGTTTGTGAACTGCATTTCACAGTCACAAATTACCAATGCAAAGTTCTGGTTACATTGTTTTACTGTAAACTGATACCAAATTGTAATGTAAACTGCTTTGACTTAAGGATAAAGCGGTATAAAAATCCTGTTAAATAAATAAATAAAATCAAAATTGTGTACAGAGCATGGTGGGGGTGGGGGTATTCAAAGGCATTTACATGCTTTGCAGAGCTGTAAACTGTATAAATGCTGCTCACCTGGATTTTCAGTGGCACTGAATATTCCTGGTCTGGGCCACTAAACACCCTGATGCTAACTGCTTAGCACTGGAGTGTTCTGGGAGTAGAGGGGAGGCAGCGCCGCAGGTTAACTGGGCCGTGGCGATATGCAATCTGGGCAAACTGGATATTGAATGCCAGGGCCCGGATATGGGAAATTACTGAACATGTAGATAGTCATGGCCTAATGGGAGACAGCCAACATGGCTTTAGACAAGGAAGATCTTGTCTTACTAATCTGTTATGTTTTTTTGAAGGTGTGAATAATCAGGTGGACAAAGGTGAGTCGGTTGATATAGTGTATCTGGATTTTCAGAAAGCCTTTGACAAGGTCCCTCATGAGAGACTCTTGACGAAATTAAAGAGTCATGGGATAGGAGGCAGTGTACTATTGTGGATCAGGAACTGGTTAAAAGATAGAAAGCAGAGGGTTGGGCTAAATGGCCAATTTTCCCAATGGAGAAAGGTGAATAGTGGTGTACCCCAGGGATCTGTGCTAGGTCCGCTGCTTAACATATTCATAAATGATCTGGAAATGGGAATAATGAGTGAGGTGATCAAATTTGCAGATGATACTAAATTATTCATAGTTGTTAAAACACAAGATGATTGTGAAAAATTGCAGGAGGACCTTGATAAATTGAAAGACTGGACATCCAAATGGCAGACTGAATTTAATGTGGACAAGTGCAGTTATGCACCTAGAAAAGAACAACCCAAACTATGGTTACACAATGCAAGGTTCCACATTACGAACCACCACCCAGGAAAAGGATTTAGGTGTCATTGTGGATAACATGTTAAAACCCTCAGTCCAGTATGCAGGGGCGGCCAAGAGAGCAAATAGAATGCTAGGAATCATAAGGAAAGTAATGGAGAATAAAATCAAGGATATTATAATGCCTCTGTATCATTTCATAGTGCAACTGCACCTTAAATATTGTGTGCAATTCTGGTTGCCATATCTTAAAAAGGATATTGCGGAATTAGAAAAGGCACAGAGAAGAGCCACCAAATTGGTAAAGGGGATGGAAGGATACCCCTATCAGGAAAGACTTAAAAGGTTAGGTCTCTTCAACTTGGAAAAGAGATGCCTGAGGGGAGATATGATAGAGGTCTATAAATTAATGAATGGAGTAGATAGGTTGTTTACTCCATCAAAAAGTAGAAAGAGAAGGGGATATGCTACGAAGTCTCTCTGCACTGAGTGCTGAACTGAAAGGAAAAAGGCAAATCTACCCGACTATGTGCCTATACCCCCAAATGCAGAGTTTGTCCCACCGTAGGTGCTGGCCGACCAAGCGCTGTTCCCTCTGAGCACCTCAGACATCACCGATCTCCCCTGCGCCTCTCTGGACAGTGCAATTAAGTCACCATGGGTCCCAGAATTAAGCAGCAACATCTCCCGACAAAACCCTAGCAGCAGTGTACCTTCCCACCAGATCGGGAGAGTTTGCAGCTTTGTCCCGGGGCCCACGGTGACTCACATCCACTGTCCAGAGAGGTGCAGGGGAGATCAGTGATGCCTGAGGTGCTCAGGGGAAGCAGTGCATGGTCGGCGATCACCCGTGGTGGGACAAACTCTGCATCTGGAAGCATTTGCACACAATTGGGTAGGTTTGCCTTTCTCCTTTCAGTTCAGCACTCAGTGCAGAGAGACTTTTTGAACACACTGTATTTTTTCACTCAACGTGTAATCAAACTCTGGAATTTGTTACTGGAGGATGTAGTAAAAGTTGTTAGTGTAGTTGGGTTTAAAAAAGATTTGGACAAGTTCCTGGAGGAAAGGTCCATAAACCATTATTAAAGAGAACCCAGGAAATCCACTACTTGCCCCAGGACAAGCACTGTGAAGCCTGTGTGCCTCTTTGGGAACCTTCCAGGTACTTGTGACCTGGACTGGCCACTGTTGTAAACAGGATACTGGGCTTGCTAGACCTTGGTCTGACCCAGTATGACATTTCTTATGTTCTTATCCATGGCAAAGTTAAAACAGCGACGGCCAATCTCTTTAAGTGTGCTGGCTGCTGTTTCTGAAAATCCCCCCCCCCCCCCCTATTTTTAAATCTTCAGAGCACAAGCAGAAAAACAGTCCCACATACAGGGCCAGAACGATCCAATAGGCAAACTAGGTGGTTGCCTAATGTCTCCAGGGCGGCCCATTGCTGCCGCTGTCGCCTCTATCCAGGACCTGCAGCAGCAGCAATGCTATTTTAACCACAACACAGTGCTTACCTGAACTCTCTGGCACTGCACTGCTGTTCCTCCTCTTTCACTTACCGCTTCCACCCCCTCTGACACAGACTTCCTGTTGCATGAGACCTAGGCAAGCCCTCACCTCGTGTTAACCATTAGCCCATTTTAGTCTCATGCTCTGTGCAAAAAGGTAGATGTTATAATATATACTGGGCTATATAACTGTGTCATTTTTATGATATAGAATATTCTGGTCTTGCTCCAGTGATGACAACATACTCTTTATTAAATACTCAACAATCTTTTCTCCAATTATATTCACACAGACTGAACAGCCTTAATCAACTTGCACATATATGTTACGATTTCTATTATATAAAACATATCCAAACTTTTTTTTATACGCTATCCTTAAGCAAGAGCGGCATAAAAAAGAAAGGGGGTGGTAGGACCAGAGAAGATATAGAAGGAAGATCTTGGCCACATGTCCTTGAATCATGATGGTAACACCTTCCTACAAATAGCAATAAGGTGATTAGGTAAACAAGAAGATACTCTTATTCTCTGAACATAATATATTGCATTAATAAGGTATTGGTTTTCAGATTTTTTTGGCCATTTTAATCCCTGATGCAGGCATTGTTGAAAGATGGCCAGTTAGGTTGTATCTTTATTCGTAACCATCAATTTGATTATTAAGTCTGGTTCTGTGGGACTACATTTCTGCTTGTCCTCTGTTTTGTGTACAGATAGCATGGTCTATTTTTCTGTAGATGTTTTCAAATTTACATACACCAAAAAGGGTAAAAGTCCAGGGATTGAATCCGTGGCAAGTTTAAAAGCAAAAGTACATGCATACTTTCTCTTTCAAACTTGGAACATGGTTTACAGATAAAATACTCACAAGCTTTGTCCAAAAGTGGACATTCTGCAAATATCTCTCAATAAGCTAAATTGTCAACAGAGCATCTAAGTAGAAAGTTACACACCTATTTTTGTGCCCACAAATTGTGACAGGCATAACTATCCTGAGCACTGTAAGGTTGAGAGAACCCCAGAGTGGTCTGCCCCTGCATTGCCCAAGAACCCTAAATGCCAGGACTCAGAGTACTATTCCCTAGAGGGGAAGGGAATTGGAGACAGGCCCCTGGGCTCCCTAGATGGGAAATGAGAGACACTCCCTAAGGAAAGAACAGCTTTCAAACCAATGGGGTGGGGCTGATGACTCAGCAGTTCCCCAGGCAATGGAAGAGAGGGCGTGGCTGATGTGCTTCCCCGGGAACATAATCAGTATCTGTAGAGCTCAGGGAAGAGAGGAGTCTGTTTGACATCTCGCAGTTTGCCAAACTAGCCAACGGAGTTATCTGAACCCGTGGAAACGGACCGTAATAAGAATTCTTGCACTGGCGAGATGGACATAGACTTCCAAGAAGCAAATTACTAATAGTTGTGAGTTGGTTTTTTTTTTTTTTTGTTCCCATTTACTTTTTTAGTAAGCAGTCAGTGAGAGGAACAACCTAGCGGGAGTTATGAGCTGAGCGCTTATTCAACCTTGTTCAGGGGAAGTGAATAAGAGAGTAAAGGTTTGCCGGACCTCGAAAAAATCTATGCCGATGAAAACAGTTTGTTCGCTAAGGTGTGTGCATGCAAACTACAGCCACATCGGCAAGTTCATGCGAGAGAAAATTCCCCTCTGCCCCACAGGGGGCAAGGCCAGGAGACCTGAGTTTGAACTGCGCTATGGAAATCTTGAACTGGTTTAGTTTGTGGAGGCAGCAGCCCGGGAACAGCCAGGACCCATAAAAAACGTGTTTGAAGTTTTCTTTATGGTTGAACATATCCTATGCTGGAGAGTATCATAAGCAGGGACTTATAAAGACTACAGGGGATTTTGAATTTCAGGGTTTAGTGGTGAATGGAATGATTTTTTTCTTCTGTTGAAAGGGCTAAAGCTTTTAAACGTGGATTCTGCTATTGCTGCTTTTGCCAGCTCACAAAAGGATTCACAATACCTACTTATCCCATTGTTCAGTTTTTCTTTTAAGAAGTGAAAATACTTGGCTTAGCACTACAAAAATGTTTATTCTTGAGAGTATCGCGGGAGGTGGACTAGAGGATCTAGGCTGCACTAGACTTATCACCTAATCTGAGATTCCTGTATGTAACAATACTCTCCTAAAATGAATTTGAACATCAAATTATGTGGTTTAGATATATATGTAAAAGAATCTTCAGACCCTTTTAAGGTGTCCTCTGCTCCTCCCATTTGAAAACGTGTGTGTCTATCTATCTATCTATGTGTGTGTGTGTGTGTGTGTATAAAAAGAGACACAGCCATTTTGCTGACACTTCCTGGGTGAAAAGGGAGCTGGAGATGGAGGAAACTGGTTTCTAAGTCTGAGCACTCGTACTGGGTGCTTCTGGCATCCCACTGTTATGGGGAGAAAACCAAGATCTATGAGGAATAGGAGCGGCCTGTGAGTAAAGCAGAGAAATGTGGGACCATGTGTAGACTCATTGTAACTCCTCATTTTAGGTCTGCAGGCACTAAAATGTGGGGCCTAAAAGAAGGGCAATGAACAAAAACTAAAGTCCTCTCTGGAATTTTTCTTTTGCAGCAGGCAAAAGCCCTGATCCAGTGGATTCAGTCTTCTGCTGGATGGTACGTTCCTCTTTTGGAGTTGGCTAAAGCCTTCCTTTCTCATGCTATGTATGACCTGGTACATTTTGGTGGCCACGGATAGTCCTTCTGGCGTGGAACTTCACTCTGTGACCCCTGAGTGTCCCTAGGCGCAGCCTCATGCAAGGCAGGTGGAGAGTGAAAATACTGTTTGCCTTTGACTAAGTGTCCCTGGCGTGGGGGTGCCTCCTGGAGAAGGGTGAAATAGCTGGGAACTGTCAGATTTTGACTGACTTGGATTCAGATGGCTCGGTACTGGCTGATGGGGATGTAGAAGTAGTCTCGCTTTCAGAAGATTGTGAAAAGGCTGGAGTGAGCCACCTATTCCGGAAGGAGGAGCTGATGGTGTTTTGCCAGGGTCTCTGCCTTGAACTTGACAGATGCTTCAGTCACGGAGCAGGAGCCAAAGGTACACCTGTTCCTTCAAGGGGTGTGAAAATCCACTAAAGCCTTCCTGCTTCCGGATGGGACTCTCCTGACTCCCTGCCTAAAGAGTTGAGTGCATAAGAAGATATATGCTCTTCTGGCGGAGGAGTGTATTGTGGTTTAGCATTCCCAAGGTGGATGCGCAGGTCATGGCGGTTACAAGACGGACCACCATTCCTGTGAACGGTGGATTGACCTTAAAGGATTTTCTGGACCGTAAGGTGGATTTGTGGCAGAGGAGCCAGTTTCGCCATGGGGGTGGCTATTCTGCAGCTGATGCATATACCAGCCTGAGGTCTCAAGCCCTGATCCAGTGGATTCAGTCTTCTGCTGGATGGTACGTTCCTCTTTTGGAGTCGGCTAAAGCCTTCCTTTCTCATGCTATGTATGACCTGGTACATTTGGTGGCCACGGATAGTGCCTTAATGATGGTGTCATGGCATTGGATTTGGCAGTGGGCACAACTGGTTTTTGAGAGGAAGCTTCTATTCAGAGCTGCTTTGGAGAAGCTGGTATAGGAGTTGGATGAGATAAAACCTACTTCCTTCCAAAAGACAGGTGCAAGGGGCCTGTGAAGTGGGCTGGTGCCCTTTCTCATCAGCCTCTGCCTGTCCATTGAGAGCATGCTGGCTAAGAGCCCAGAGACCCCCGGGAATCTAGCTTCAGGCTCGTTCTCAGTCCTTTCATGGCACAGGAATTCTGTTCCTTCGAGGAGGACCCTCCCAGGCTGCACAGTGAAGGTTTTGGGGCCCATTTGCTGTCTTTTCCAGTGGGAGGCTGGTGTCGCCCTTTCTTTGAGGAATGGGCCCGGGTTACCAAGGATAGCTGGGTGCTAGACATCATTCAGTGTGGCTGTATTCTGGAATGCAAAATGCAGATTCCGGATACCTTTGTTCTCCGGGAACAAGCAGGAAGTCCTCACATATGGGTGGCGCCAACAGAGCCTGCGCGGAGCAAATCCCCAGCTTTCAAAGAAAGCCTTTGGGATTGCTACCATGCATGCATGGTCCCCCTTCTTGCCCAAGGGTGCCATCTTAATCTGTCTCCTTTTTTTCCGTGGAGCCCACCAGACGTTTTCTGTTTTTCCCCTAGAAAAAACTGATTTTTTTTCCCTGAGTTTCTTACTTTTCTCCAGTTTGTATCGGTACCTTTCCCGTCCCAACCTCGGTGCTTCGGTATTGGGGTCCACTACTTTTTACTTAAAGATTTTTCTTTTTGGCGTCTTTGTGCCTTTTTCTCTGTTGGCAGCCCGAAAGGTCTTCAACCTTGCTGGGGTTCTTTTGCCCCCTATGGCGACCTGCGGCTTTAAAAGTGTGATCATTGTGCTAAAATGTCTCTAACTGACAAACATGACTGCTGCCTCCGGTGCCTCAGTTCGGACCATGACCCGGCGGTCTGTGGCCTTTGCAAGAAGATGTCTTCCAAGGCCTTGAGGAGCTGCCAGCAGCAGCATGATGAGATTTTTCCAGAGTCCCCAGTGCCTCTGAGAGCCAGGACCTCATCTGAGGCCTCGACACCTTGGAGGAACACTCCAAACCTGAGTGTCATTGTGGGTCCTCTGAGAGGGGGTCTCCCTCGAGGGAACTAAAAAGGAAGAAGTCCTCTAAGGCAGCGTCCTTGGACGGCTCTGACCGACCGGGGTCCTCTCGGGCCCAGTTGCAGAGCCCCGGGTGTCTGCTCGAGTCGTCAGAGGGAGCGGCCAGCCAAGGTCCCCCGGAAGGATCCGGTTGCGGACCAGCCTCAGCAGATACACAATCCTCATCGAGGATTCCCCTTCTGGGAGCCAGTGTCGGGCCAGTCCCTCGGTGCCCTCGCTGCAAAGCCATTGCGACTGAAGTCCAGAATGGCGGCCTTGGAGTGCAGTGGGCACTGATGTCCAGTTCCTCCACCCTGACCATTAGGCGTTCGACGTCTGACATCCCCGGAGTCCGAGCTGATCCTTGAGGCCATGCGGGCCTGGGGTAGATCCTTGGCCGAAGTCACCCCCGACAAGCCTTCCAGGGTCAGGTCGTATGGTGCTGGGCCCCTCGAAGCCCAAGGAACAACATCCCTTTGAGTCCTCAAGCGTATTCTGATTGGGAGACCGAGGACGAGGAGTCCCCGGTCTCTGAACCTCTAAGAAGGTCCCCACTGGAGGATATGTGCTTCGTGGACTTCGTCAAAGACATGTCCAAGGCCTTGGCATTCCCCAGAGTCCAAGGAGGATCCTCGGGCCGACAAGCTTGAGACCCTCCAATACGAGGCTCCTCCTTGGAAATTGCTCACAGTGCCCATTCCTCCCATCCTGAAGCGGCTCATATTCCATATGTGTTAGACACCAGCATTGGTGCCGGTGGTCAGCAAGAGGCTCAACTCGATGTACCGAGTCCGGAGCCCTGGTTTTCAGAAGTCACAGCTGCCGCATAACTCCATGGTGGTGGAGTCGGCCATGCATCGGCTGAAGAGCCTGAAGTCACACGCCTCGGTAACCCCTAATAGGGAGGCCCGCACCTTGGATGCCCTTGGCAGAAAGTGCTGTCAGGGCTCTATGCTGAATTGCCAGATCCAGGCCTACCAGCTGTACATGGGCATGTACCTGAGGGACCTGGCAAAGTAACTCGCCGGGTACTCAGTTGGTCTCTCCAAGGAACCTTTGCAGCACTTCAAGAGCCTGTCCAAAGCCATCCGTGAGTGCTCCAAATTTCTCTCGGGCGGCCTATGATGGTTTTGAGTCAGTGGCCCGGGTAGCTGCAGAAGGCATTAGTGCGCACCGCCAAGCTTGGCTCCAGTCATCCGACCTCGAGCAATGGGTACAGGATACATTCCATTCACAATTCCCAACCTACCGCTTCAACTTCTATCGGACTGCTATAATGAAATCACAACTTGGCTAAAAGCACAAAACCTCCATATCAATCACACTAAAACAGAAGTTCTAATTGTGACCAAGAACAGATCATATACCCCTCCGTCATATATAAGACTTCAAAACCAAGAAATCAAAATAAAAAAGGAAATAAGATATCTAGGTGTTATACTAGATACTCACCTCACGATGGAAACACACATCAGCAATACCATAAAGAAAATCTATTTCAAACTCAAAACCCTCAAACAACTTCGTCCACTACTTCTTACACAAGACTTTATCAACATAATCCAAGCCACCATAACCCCACATTTTGACTTTGCCAATCTAATACTAATAGGCATAACAAAACAAAGCATTAAGCGATTGCAATTAGCACAAAATGCAGCAGCCAGAATCACTTTGAAAATTAACTCCCTCCAACACATATCACCTATACTAGCCTCCCTTCATTGGCTACCAATTCAAAGTAGAATAATCTATAAAACAATAATAACATCATTCAAGGCCTTATATGACCTGGCCCCTTCCATGATATGCAACCTAATACACAAAGAACCATCTAAGTCTACACACAGAAAAGGGCAATTAAACAGACTGAAAATCCCGAAAGATTTTACAAAAGCCCATAAATCAACAAACAATAGAGCCTTTTCCCATATTGCCCCTACAATCTGGAACTCCCTCCCAGAGGAGCTACGAAAGCTAACAGAGATAATGGAACTCCGCAAGAAATTAAAAACCTATCTGTTTGCCAAACATTATAATACAGATAATTCATTATCTACTTTAGACAAAGGTTAAAGAGATAATCAGATTGCTCCATGCTCCATGCAAAAGCCCTTAACCCACACAGATAGCACTCACCCTCGATATATTCATATATAAACTTGTACATAGTTTGCACACGGTTTGGTATTATATTGCACTATTTACTCTATATTTAATATGATGTTCCTTGTAAATAAGTTCTGTGATATCTCAATGTTCCATGTAAAACAAACTTGCTTTGTTAATTGTTGTTAACTGTAAACCGCAACTGAACTTTGGAAGATGCGGTATAGAAATATGAAAATAAATAAAATAAATAAATAAAATAAAAGTTGGTCGATGTCCCATGTCAAGGGGAAAACCTCTTCAGCAAACCCATGACTGACAAGGCCACAGAGCTGGAGACAGAGTTCATGATGAGGACTAGGCTCTCCAATAAGACCACTACCACTCCCCGACGGAAGGGCTCGGGTAAAAAGCCCTTTTACCCAAGGAGGTCCACTGCTTACCAAAACTGCCCACCTTACCAGGCCTCCCTGGCTCCCCAGCAAGGGCAGAAGGCCAAGGGAGCCTTCTCCCACACGGAGATCAGCAGCTACAGGAGGTCGCCTCACTCTTTTTATGCCCACAGGTGGAAAGCTATAACCAGACTCCTGGGCACTAAGGGTGGTCAAGGAGGGTTACCTTCTCCAGCTGAGCCAAACACCCCCACACTACTTCCTGGGAGAGCCCCTCAGGTCTCCCCTCCACCGGGACCTTCTCCTGAAGGAGTTAGCAGGGTTTCTTGAGGACCAAGCGGTGGAACCGGTGCCCCACCACCTTAAGGGCAAGGAGTTCTTCGGGTACTTCCTCGTGCCAAAGAGGATGGGAGGCCAAAGGCCCATCCTCAACCTGGTGCAACTTCAACAAATTTCCTGGTGAGGGAGAAGTTCAAGATGCTCTCCCTTGGAACATTGCTGCCCTACCTCCGACAGGGAGACTGGCTATGCTCCTTAGATCTAAAGGATGTTTATACATACATCCTAATACATCCAAACCACAGACAATACCTGCACTTTGTGATAGGAGGCAATCATTTCCAATCAGGGTGCTACCCGTCATCAAGGGCACCACAGCCCTCGAGGTGCAGCAGGCCACAGCACGCACCACCCAGGTTCTGCAACACATGGGCTTCGTTATAAATTACCCCAAGTCGAACCTTTGCCTGACGCAAGGGCTGGCGTTCATTGGGGCAAGAATCAACACCCTAAGGTCGAAAGCCTTCTTGCTCACAGACCAGGCAGCCAGACTCATGTCTCTGGCCCGGGACATGTAGCACCGTACCTCGGTGCCTGCCAGGCATCTGCTGCGCCTTCTCGGGCACATGGCCTCCACGGTCCATGTCACTCCAGATGCCCGTCTCCACATGCAAACAGCACAGTGGTGCCTCTGGGACAATGGTCCCAGGCCATAGGCCACCTCCAGGACAGAGTCCAAGTGACCCGCCAGTTGGCAAAGTCCCTGGTCTGGTGGTGGTTGCCCTGACACCTGGAGGTGGGCATGCCTTCCAGACCCCCCAACCACTTGAGGGTCCTCACCATGGATGTCTCCTTGCTGGGCTGGGGAGCCCATTGCGAGGGCTACCATACTCAGGGCACTTGGTCCCTGGACGAGAATGCTTAGCAGATCAACCTCCTGGAATTGCAAGCCATTCACCTCGCCCTGAAGGCTTTTCATCATCGCCTGGGCCACCGGTCTGTCTTAGTCCAGACAGACAACCAGTTGACCATGTTCTGTGTGAACAAGCAGGGAAGCACGGGGTCCCATGCCCTCTGCCAGGAAGCCCTACATATGTGCTCTTATGCAATCCAACAGGGCATCCTCCTCAGAGCGGTATACCTGCCGGTCCAAGACAACTTGCGGGTTGACAGATTCAGCAGGATTCTCCAGCCACACAAGTGGCAGCTGGACCCAGGGGGTAGCCAGCAGGTTTTTTCAGACCTGGGGGGAACTGGTGATGGACTTGTTTTGCCAGCCCGGATAATCACCAGTTGCCCTGTGTCTGCTCTTGACAGCCTCACCCTGCCAGGGTGGCCACCAATGCCTTCCTGGTCTCATGTTCAGAGGGACTTCTGTACACCTTCCCTCCGACACCACTAATCGCCAGGACTCTGTTCAAGATTCTCCACAACAGGGCCTTTGTCATGTTGGTAGCTCCAAGGTGGCCCAGGCAGCTGTGGTTTCCACTGCTCCTGCAACTGGTGGTGGAGGACTCCATACCCCTGGAGTCCGCCCCCCCCCCCCCGATTCCTGTCCCAGGAGGGGGACTCTCTCCTGCATCCCAACACTGGGTCCTTTTCGCTGATGGCATGGCTGCTGAGAGGGTGACTCTAGCCCCACTCCTTCTCCCTAGAGGTGGAAGATGTTCTGCTGGCTTCGCGTCTACCATTGGGCCTACGCCTTTAAGTGGTGCAGATTCTCACTTTGGTGCACTGAGTGGGGGGCCGACACCTTCTCTTGTCCAGTGGTCATGGTGTTGCAATACCTGATCCACGTCTCTCATTCGGGGCTCAAGTCTAATTCCGTTAGGGTACACCTCAGTGCCCTAGTGGCAAACCACTACCAGGTAGATGGGAAGCCCCTCTTGGCCCACTCAGTGGTGTCCCACTTCCTATGGGGTCTGCTCCTGTCTAAGCCCCTGGTTGCCCCCCTTTCCCCCGGCGACCGAATGGGATCTCAATGTGGTGTTGGGGCAGCTCCCCTGGCTACTTGCCACCTTCGCTACCTCTCCTGGAAGGTGGTTTTCCTGGTTGCGCTCACCTCTGCCTACAGGGTAAGCAGGCTCCAGGCCCTGGTGGCTAAAGCGCCTTGCATCAGGTTTTACAAGAATAGGGTGGTTCTTCGCGCACACCCTAAATTCCTTCCGAAGGTGGTGTCGTCCTCCCACCTCAACCAGGAGGTGGTCCTTCCTACCTTCTTTCCCAGACTGCACACCAGTCGGGCAGAGATGGTCCTCCATACCTCAGAGTGTAAGAGGGCCTTGTCCTTCTATATACAATGCACTCGGGGCCACCGGAAAATCTCTCAGCTTTTTGTTTCCTGCGACCCCCAGTAAGCTGGGGGAGGTGGTGTCCACATGGGTGGCAGACTGTATTGCCCTGGCCTACGAGGAGGCGAGGCTACCGTTGGAAGGCCGGGTCACAGGTGCACCAGGTCAGGGCTATGGCAACCTCAGTAGCTAACCTGCATTCTGTCCCGCTAGCAGACATCTGCTGGGCTGCCACTTGGTCTTTACATCATACTTTTGCATCTCATTACTGCCTGGCTAGAGAGTCCCGATAGGACAGTGCCTTCGGCTAGGCCATGCTCCTTAAGCTTTTTGGGGTCTAGGCAGCTCCTACTCTCTGACCCTTCTGTGTTCAGGCTACCGGAGTGCTGGTTTCATTGGACACAGTCCTGTTTGGTCTGTCTATACAGACTCGATTGCTGCTGCTTGTGGCTCCCCACGAGGGAACTCTATTTTGGCTATGAGTTTTTGGTAGCCTGTAGCTGGGGAGTCTCATATGTGAGGACTGACTTCCTGCTTGTTCCCGGAGAAAGCATAGTTACTCACCTGTAACAGGTGTTCTCCAGGGACAGCAGGAATCAGTCCTCACAACCCTCCCTCTTCCCCTTGGAATTAGTTGTACCATCTTTATTTTGGTTTTTTGCCGTCTTTAGCTATGTCATCTGAATGAGCAAGATGGCACCCTTGGGCAGGAAGGGGACCACACATGCATGGTAGCAATCCCAAAGGCTTTCATTGAAAGCTGGAGATGTACTCCGC
This sequence comes from Ichthyophis bannanicus, assembly GCA_033557465.1. Classification (NCBI taxonomy): domain Eukaryota; kingdom Metazoa; phylum Chordata; class Amphibia; order Gymnophiona; family Ichthyophiidae; genus Ichthyophis; species Ichthyophis bannanicus. The sequence goes on from CM066043.1 coordinate 172,468,347, forward strand.
TCAGGCTCCTTAGGCACCCATATGTGAGGACTGATTCCTGCTGTCCCCAGAGAACACCTGTTACAGGTGAGTAACTACGCTTTATCTCCCCTTGTGAGTCTGATAAATTGCCACTGTGCGGATAAGAATATAAGAGATGCCATACTGGGTCAGACCAAAGTCCATCAAGCCCAGTATCCTGTTTCATACAGTGGCCAATCTAGGTCACATGTACCTAGCAGTTTCCCCAAAATAGAGACAGGTTCCACAATGTTTGTTTCGGGGCAAGCAGTGGATTTCCCAGGTCCTCTCTCTAATAAAGGCTGATGGATCTTTCCTCCAGGTACTTGTCAAACTTTTTTTAAACCCAGCTACACTAACAGCTTTTATTACATCATCCAGTAACAAATTCCAGAATTTGATTACGCGTTGAGTGAAAAAAATATTTTCTCTTAGTCTTAAATGGGTTACACTGAAGCTTTGATTGTTTACGCCATCAAAATATAGGAAGATTAGGGGACATGCAATGATCTACGTTTACCCGTTCCACTCCATTGATTGATTTATAGATCTCTATCAAATCTTCCCTCAGCCGTCTCTTTTTCAGATTGAAGAGCCCTAACCTTTTTTAGTCTCTCCTCATAGGGGTATTCTTCCATCCCCTTTACCATTTTGATGGCTCTTCTCTGTACCTTTTTTTTAATTCTGTGTTATCCTCAAGATACAGCAACCAGAATTGCACACAATATTCAAGGTGCAGTCACACCATGGAACGATACAGAGGCATTATAATATACTTTGTTTTATTCTCCATTCCTTTCTTTGATTCCTAACATTCTATTTGCTTTTTCGGCCACCACTGCACACTGGGCCGAGGGTTTCAAAGTGTTATCCATGATGATGCCTAAGTCCTCTCTTTTTTTTTTTTTTTTTTTTTTTTCCTGGGTGATGGCTCCTAAGGTGGAATCTTGTATCATGTAACTATAGTTTGGGTTGTTCTTTCCTAGGTGCATAACTTTGCACTTGCCCACATTAAATTTCATATGCCAATTTATCAAGGTCCTCTTGCAAATTTTCACAAGTTTCTCAGGTTTTAACAACTTTGAATAATTTTGTCCTTTGCAAATTTCATTCACATGTCCAGGTCATTTATGAATATGTTAAAAAGCAGTGGACCCAGCACAGATCCCCGAGGTACTCCACTATTCGCTTTTCTTCATTGGGAAAACTGGCCATTTAGCCCTATCCTCTGCATCTGTTTAACCAGTTCTTGATCCACAGTAGTACACTGCTATCCCATAACTTTTTAATTTCACCAAGAGCCTCTCATGAGGTACCTTGTCAAAGGCTTTCTGAAAATCCAGATACACTGTTTCAACCGACTCACCTTTTGTCTACTGTTTGTTCACACCTTCAAAAAAAAAAACATAACAGATTAGTAAGACAAGACCTTCCTTGGCTAAAGCTGTGCTGGCTGTCTCCCATTAAGCCATGACTACATGTTCAGTAATTTTGTTTATTATGGTTTCTAGCATTTGTTTTTCACAGTACTGATGTCGGGTTCACTGATCTGTAATTTCCAAATTACCCCTGGAACACTTTTTAAAAATTGGCATTACCTTGGCCATCCTCCAATCTTCAGATACTAGATGATTTTAATGATAGTTCAGATTGCAGACCTACTATTAGTAATCTCATATTTCAGTTCTTTCAACACCCTTGGATGTATACCATCCCGGTCCAGGTGATTTGCCACTCTGTTTATCAAATACTTGTACATTTTCCTGATTTATTGATATTTCGTTCAGTTTTTCTTCAGCATCTGTACGTTTTCCTCTGTAAAGACTGAAGCAAAGGATTCTGTCTCTCCACTATGGCCCTCTTAGTGCCCTTTTTGCCCCTCTATCATCTAATGGTCCAACTGACTCTCACAGGAGTTTTTGCTATGAATGTACTTGAAAAAAATTTTCTTTTATACATTTGCTTCCATAGCAAGCTTTTTTTCAAAATTCTCTTTGCCTGCCTTATCAATGCCTTGCATCTAACTTGCCAGTACTCATGTTTTTCAGTTTTCATCATTTGACTCCCTTTCCCCCCTCCTCCCTCCCCCCCCCTCCAATTTCCTGAAAGATGTTTTTGGCTACAAACAGCCTCTCTGATCTCGCTTTTAAACCATGCTGGCAGGTTTTTTTTGACGACTTCCACTTTTCTTAAAGCATGGAATACAGTTGGTCTGGGCTTCCATTATAGTATTTTTAAACACCACCCATGCTTGATGTAAATCTTTAAGCTTTGCAACTGCTCCTTTTTGTTTTTTTTCTAACCTATTTTCCTCATTTTCATAGTCTTCCTTTTGTTAAAAGGTAGTACTGTGGATTTTCTTGCCGTCCTTCCTCTATTTATTAAATCTAACATGATCATACTATGATCACTATTGCCAAGTGGCCCCAACACCCTTATCTCCTTGGACAAGTTGTTGTGCTTAAAGGCAGTGATGACCTTCCCACTGGATAAGTGGGGCAAGGGAAGATGCTCCCATCTCTTTCGTGGTGCCCAAAAGGATAGCTCTTTTTCACCCATTCTGGACCTCAAGAGGGTCAGCGAGCACTTGTGTGTCCTGGAGCACCAAAGGATCTATGTCCTCCTTAGCCTCAGCTGAGTGATCATTCTTTCGGGGAAGAGCCAGCTGTGGCCTGCCCAGTCCTGGAGTCTGGGAAAATGTTTTGACTCTCAAGTGGGTAGAGGTGTGGGGTTTTTTCCCTGTCAGAGGAGAACATCAGTCTGTTGTATTGTCTGGCACTGTTCTGGGATTCTACTTCAGCTCCTCTGATGGCGGCAACCATAGAGATGGTGCAGTGGGTGCATTCTCGCATGCGACTGCTTCGGTGATCCTTATTGACTTAGTGGTCCCTGAGTTCTCAGGAGTTAGAGCACAGGCTCCCGTTCCTGTTGATGTTGAAATCCAGCCTGCAGTGGTGGCAGCAGCCCTGTCATCCGAGGAAGGGCATGCCGCTGGATGATTTCTCCTGGATCCTCCTGACGATGGATGCCAATCTCTCATGCTGGGGAGTCTGTTGCCAAGACTGTACTACCTAGGGCCATTGGAACCACAGGGAAGTGGCATGATCCATCAGCTGCCTCAAGGTGAAGGCCATCAGATTGGCTCTTCCGTGTTTCTGGCCTCTGATCGAGGGCCTGGCAGTTTGCGTGTTTTCAGACACTATGGCAGTGGCTTATGTCAGCAAGGTGGCACAAGAAGTGCCAGGGTAGCTCTGGAGATGGCTTTCCTGTTTTTACCTGCGCAGAGAAGAACCTCTTAGCCTTGTCAGCTCAGCACATTACCAGGGTGGACAGTGTGAAAGCAGACTTCCTCATCCGGCTTCTCTGGATGCTGGAGAGAGGAAGTTCAGTCAGGAGGCATTTCAGTTGATTCTGTGCTGCTGGGATCACCCTGAAATGGATCTGATGGCAACTCACTTCAATACCAAAGTTTGCCACTTCTTCAGTCACCACATAGAGATGGGGTCAGCTGTACATATTTCCTCCTGGCCCCTAGTAGGGTGTGATTCAGTGTATGGAATGCCACCCGAGCAAAATTGTTCTGGTGGTACTGAATTGGCCAAGGAGATTTGATTGTGGTTCAGAGACTTGATGTGGCTCCTGTGGGTGCCACCTCTTCAGTTGCTTCCATCTCGGGACTTATTGCAGCAAGGGCCGATCTTTCTAGAGGACCTGTTTCACTTCTCACTTACGGCTTGGTTCTTAAAGGAGACGGCTAGCACATAAGGGTTACTCTCCAGCACTGGTCTCCACTCTGCTTGGAGCCCAGAGGGGGTCTACCAAACTAGCATACATGCATATCTGGTACCTCCTTTCAGCAATGTGACTCTTGGCAGTTGGCTCCTGAGGTGGCCAAGCTGCTATCTCTGGTGGCCTTTCTACCGAATGGCCTAGAGAAGGACCTTTTTCCCTTAGCTCCCTGCAAGTTCAGGTAGCAGCTTTGGCCAGTTTCCAAGGTCCAGTAGTTGTCCAGGTGCAATGCTACAGACTTACCATCTCATGCTTTCTCCAGGGGGTTCGGTGTCTGCATCCTCCGCTCTGGTCTGTAATTCCTTCCTGGGATCTGTCTGGTGTTCAGGGCCCTGATGGCAGTGTGCTATGAGCTGTTGATGCGTGCTACTTTTAAAGGATTGACGCTCAAGATGGTGGTTTTGGTTGCGATTTGTTCTACAAGGCAGATTTCTGAGCTGCAAGCTCTCTTGCCAAGATCCTTATCTGTCCCTTTCAAAGGATGCTGCTTTCCTTCTTGCCTAAGGTGCTTTCTCCCTTTCATGTGAACTATGTGGTATGCCTGCCCTCCTTCCCTAAAGAGCAGAGTCGGGAAGGATAAGGATCTTTGTCTTGTGACTGTCCGGAGAGTGCTTCTCCAGTACTCGAAGGTTTGAAAATATTTTGGCAAGTTCGACCATCTTTTTGTGCTGCTTGTTGGTCCATGCAAGGGTGACGCGCTGGATTAAGGATGTTTTTGCCTTGGCGTATCTGTTATGGAACCAGCTGTTATGCACCCCTGTGCATGTCCACATTGAAAGTATACATAATTGGTTTTATGTCCCTACTTACAGAATAGCAACTACCTAAAGCACTGTATGCGTTTAGGTGCCCATTCATATGCATAAGTCTTTGAAAATAGTGACGCTATGCAGCTTCCTTATTATATCACCCTCTATATGTTCTAGAGGTTTTTTTTTGGGGGGGGGGTCAGTTTTTTAAGGTACACAATTGTGGAAATCATAGCTCTTGACTGTCCTTTATGTAAAAACACATTTAATATTTCAAAACTCTTTATGAGATTTTATATTTAACTGTTTTTATTACACTAGATTACTTTTTCCTTTTTTTTGTATGCTTTATAAGGTCACTTTTTTGTATACTGTTTGTGCAGATCACTCATACCTTGCGGATGTTAAAATATAGCATCCACACTAGGGTTTGGAGGAATTCTATGGGGATTTAACTTTAGAATTGTGTAAGCCATGTACCTGTGAAGAGGTACATATGTACACAGCATTATGCAATGAAGGGATATGTAATGTTTGGGGTATTGTACACGTGCATTTTACTCTTTCAAAAAGTAGACATCCTAATATGTCCCAAAAATGTCTTTGAGAACACAGTTTTGTGTCCAAGTTTGTATGCATTATGACATGTATGTGGACTTTCAGGTGGCTAAAATTAGTTATCCACATATGTATGGCTAACTTACACGGATTGCAGGCATGAAAGGCAATGGAGGCCTTTTTATAAAATAAAACTTAAGCTAAACAATTTCAAATATGTTAATTTTATTTATTTACAATCTCTTATATACCGCACTATTCTGCATCAGTGCGGTTTACATTGAACAGGGCATTATAACTTGGAGATAACCCTCCATAACTATTTTACAGGGAACATGGGCTAAGTGGCTTGCCCAAGACCACAAGGAGCACCTGTGGGACTAGAAACCCCAGTCCTTCCGGCCCAAGGTTGCTATCCTCTAGTGGGATTTGAACCCCTGACCTTCCGGCCTGAAGTACCTTGCCCCAACCACTAGGCCACTCCTCCACTCCACTTAATGTCATTTAGGGCTCCTTTTACTAAAGCCCGCTAAGGATTTGCCATCAACGTGCTGTTCTCGCATGTGTTAATGGCAAAGGCCACACATTAGCTGTTGGGGGCATGTTCAGTATGTCCTGCGCAGCTAATACGTGAAGGGTTTTCCTAACATTGTCCTTTGACAATTAACGGAGGGTGCTATAGATAAGCATTATTGGAAGCCTTATCCATTAATAGTATGTATAAGGGTTCCAATAATCGGCAGTCATCTCAGATAAGTACTGCCTGCCCTGATGCAGAACTATTATTGAGAGTTTGAAGCACGTTGGCTGTTTTTTGACAATGTTTTTATGCATGATCACTTAATTTGATTAAAAAAGGACATATTTGGATGATGCTTATCTATAGCACCCTCCGTTAATTGTACAACAAAAATAAAATACGTTTTTACTTACATCTCTCTCATAGCTAATAACTTTCTATGATTTTTTTTGGATGGAGCACCATTTTAAAATACAGGTGTTAATATTCCACTGAAAGTGAATCCTATCCTATATTTTTGGTCCATAAAGGTGATAGTGTATGCAGTAAGATTTTTAGCATACTAAGTGCCTCTTTTACTAAGCCCATTAGCTGGTTAATGGGCATTTTAACTTGCAGATATCAGAGGTGTGTGCATTTGTTTTCCTTTTTCAGGAGGTCTCTTGGGTCCAAATATTCTTCAGATTTTGCTTTAAAACTACTGGCATGCAGTTCCAATGCCAGGCTTAGGTTATGTGGCTTTCAGCAAGGTGGCAGCCTTGAGGAAAAGGAGAACCAAGCATGCTCGGTTTAGCAATCATATACCATTATCTTTCCCATTGTTTATATGTCATTCCATTTTGAGTTAATATGTATAATAGTGTTGACATGCTAAACACTTAAGATGATGTCGTCAATCTAGCATTCAACTTCTTTCAGATCTGTATCTTCTTGGAGCTCAAGCGGCTTAGTCAAACAGCAAATGATCATGGCATCTTCTTTTCAACTCTTAGAAACTCTGCCCATTAAAATTCTTAAAGGATCAAAGAGTTAAATCAATGTATGCAAGTCTATCTGTATTACGCAGCCCTTTAGGTTGAACAGTACCTAAGATCATCCAGAATTGTTCCCATCAATTCAAAATAGCATCACGATTTCCTCCTTGCCAATGTTGAGGGACATGCTGAAAAATTCACTATGCAATTGATTGCTTATCTTGAAACATAATTTCAATGCTCTACCACTGGAGCCATTCTTGTTGGAATGACATTAACATTGGGAAAGATAATGGTATATGACTGCTAAACCGAGCATGCTTGGTTCTCCTTTTCCTCAAGGCTGCCACCTTGCTGAAAGCCACATAACCTAAGCCTGGCATTGGAACTGCATGCCAGTAGTTTTAAAGCAGAATCTGAAGAATATTTGGACCCAAGAAGAGACCTCCTGAAAAGGAAAACAAATGCGCACACCTGATATCTGCCATGGAGACAGAGGACCCTGAGGAAAACTAGACGAAAAGGGGGTCGTCTTGTAACCTTAACAAATGATTTTCAGTCAAATGAAATCCTTGTGTGGCTAACTGGCTCTCTCCTCCTATACCGCCCCCCCTCGACCTGCTCCTTTTCACCATGAATAAAATACCCGAACTATCAAACAGCATGCAGAGGCAGAAGGTGATTTTCAGCAGCCCTTTTTCTAGGGATGAGCATCTGTTTACCCATTGAAAAAGCTTTGACATTTCTCATCCCTATAACTGGAATTATTGATAATTTAACATGGAGAATATCATTTTCTTCAGTTCTCAGCAAATCATTTAGAATCACGTTTGTGTAATTCCTATCCCTTCTATAAGAAGATGATTTCTGCTATCAGTTTTGGACAGAACACAATAAATAAAAATGAATTTACTTATTTTGTGTTCTTTCAAAATAGAAAAGACAAGAAGTTGAACATATAAAACATGAGGGGGGGGGGGTCAGTATGCAAAAGATAGAAAGCAGAGGGTAGGGCTAAATGGCCAATTTTGCCAATGGAGAAAGGTGAATAGTGGAGTACCCCAGGGATCCCTGCTGGGTCTGCTGCCTTTTTTTCCTCCACTTAAACTTTATTGGGTTTTTCAAGTATACAACAAAACAGCAATTTAACCAAACCAACAAACACTTTCTTATAAGTTGTCATCCCCTCTCCCTTTATCCTTTAACACCCAAAGTAGAGGTTGGTCTAATATGACCCTTACACTCTCTATCAATACCCCTAAACCACAGTTCTCCTAGCAGTCTCCTTCCTTTGCTGCCTACCCAACCAGTCCCATACCCCTTTCCACTGCTTTATATCCCTGTCACGTTTTCCCCTCTTCAGCCCCATCAACCTATGCATCAAATACAGATTCACCATACTGTTTCCATATCCCTCCAAATTTGACAGCAGTGGTCTATTCCAATAAGCTGTTAGTTATTTTATTTATTTATTATTTGGTACCTTTTTCTATACCGCCCCTTCCAGAGATCAGGGGTGGTTTACAAGAAACTCAACAGTTTACATATAATGAGAAACAACTTTTGATTCTAAATTATTCTAATGTGATTCTAAATGACTTGCTGAGAACTGAAGAAAATATTTCACATTGTGCTGCTACTATACAACTTCCTCCCTACATTTTGGAATGTCCCTGTCCAGTTGATGGAGCAGGCATGCAATTGGACTTTTTTACAATTGGTATCCCATAATCTTTTATAGCCTGCAGCAGCATGTCCCAGTATGTTTGTACTTTTTGTACAATCTCACCACATGTGAATCAGGGTATCTTTTCCTCCACACCCCCTCCAACATTTATTAGATTGCACCAGGTCTGCTTTCCACTTCCTTACCGATGTCCAGTACCACCTAAAAAGCACTTTATAGGCATTTTCTGGAGTTGCAGTAGCTATAGAAATACTCTTGATTCCTTGACTATCTTTGTCCCAGGCCTTGTCGTCTCATTGTAGAGCCAGATCCTGCTCCCATTTTCTCATGTAATCTAGCTTCTCTTCCTTCCTCTCTAATAACCCTTTGTATATCCTCAGCAGAATCCCTTTTTGACCCATATTTCTAATAAAGATAACCTCAAACATCCCTTGTTGCTCCATAGGTTTTGCCACATCCTCTTGCTTTAGAAAAGAGTTAATCTGGAGATGGCTATAATAGTCTTGGGTTGGTAGCCTATACAAGTCTTTTATACCCTCAAAATCATGCACCCCTGTTTCATGTATCACTGCATTTTGAGTAAGGCCTAACTTGGACCACCTACGCAATACCCCAACATCGGGCCCTTGCCCCACTCCACAACATGCCGACAACATCCCCTATGAATAACATTTATCTTTAAACTAAGGCCCCCGTTGTTGCCATATAGACAGTGTGTAACACCATTGGGTTTATGCCCTGTACTCTGCCTCCTTGCCATACTAAGTATTCTAGCCCTGCTCCCGAAACTGAACCCATTTGAACCCATTGTTTGTGTCTCTCTCCCTATGCCATGAATTAAAGGGCTCTCAGCTGTGCTGCTAAATAATATTTTTGAAAGTTAGGCACCCCCAGCCCCCCCCCCCTCTGACCTAGGCCTTTGAGTGATTGCTGCCACTACCCTGGGGGAACGATTCTGCCATATGAATCAATGTACTATCTTCTGTAGATACTTCAATGTTTTATTCCAGGCATTGCCAATAGCAATGTCTAACAAGAAAATTGTAGCAACAGCAAATCAATCACTGCGATGCGCCCAAACCAAGAAATATGACCCTGCCACCATGTGCTCAGCAACCCCTCCACCTGCCCCAACAAATTCTGATGATTTAACTCAAACAAGCTCCCTATCCTATTGCCCATTTGTATCCCCCAAATAGTGAAAGGTATGTTTAGCCCATCTAAATGGGAATTTCTTTTGCAGTGATACTAAATTTAACAGTTGCAGTACCAAGTATTTCAGATTTAGACCAATTTATGGTGAACCCATCTGATTTTTCCATGTTCTTCTAACTCCCACATTATTATTGGGAGTGAGATATGTGGGCGTGTTATACTCTATAATATTGTCCATCTGCGAAGAGGGTTATCCGATAATCCTGATGTCCCATTTCTATTCCTTTCTAATCTGCATGTTCCCTAATCCATGCTGCGAAGGGCTCAAAAGAGAGCAAAGAGGAGGAGTGAAAGGGGACGTCCTTGGCGTGTACCCCTCCCCTGGGGAAATAAGGACGAATAGTCCCGTTCACCCTTACACAAGCCTTGATTTTGATATAGGGCCCGGACCCAACTCAAAAACCCTTTGCCTAATCCCATTCTCTCCAGGACCTGAAAGGAAGGGCCATGATGCCTGGTTGAACGTCTTTCAGCATCAAGCGATAGCAACAATGCTTTTTTTTTTTTTTTCTGACCAGCTGACCAGATCAGATTTAAGATCTTGCGGACATTATAAGATACCTGTCTACCAGGAATGAATCCAGCCTGGCCCTGGTGTACCAGCCACCCTATTACCTTTTTATTCAAGCGCATAGCCAGGATTTTTGCTGACAATTTAGCACCCAAGTTCAGCAGGGTGACTGGCCTATATAATGCACACTCTCTCTCTCTTGCGGGTCTTCCCCTGCCTTGGGGATCAATGATATACCTGCCCAGCTCATTGTTTCCATTAAGGCTTTCCCTTCCCTCAGTAGGTTAAACAGCTGTACCAGATAGGCCGGGGGCCTTATCCACCTTCAGTTGCTGAATAGCTTGAAAAACCTATTCCTCCTTAAATCTTCTAAAGAAACTTGGCAACGAAACTGACTGAGTAACTTGAGGCCCTTTCTGCTGGTGGGGTAGGTGTCGCTGTATATAAAGCCTGATAAAAGGATGCAAATGCTGCTCTAATCTCCCCATCCTTTTGCAATACTGCACCCCCTGGATCTTTAATCCTCAATACATGTGAGCGTAGTTTGCACTGTTTCAGATGCTGCACCATGTATCTCCCTACCTTGTCCCCTCCCTCAGATTCTTGTTGCAGCTGTTGCATTAGATCTCTAATGGCTTCAGCTTCCAAAGCATTCACCTGCACCCTTGCTGCCAAGACCTAACCTTTATAAATTCCCTTCCCCTCTCGTGCATCTAGCTCTTCCAGCCTCAACAAGCGTTGGCAAAGCTGCAATTCCCTTCCCTCCCCCTCTCCTCACAGCCGTGTCAAAACTCCCTGCACGACTGCTTTAAACCACCCCTCAACCCACCTCACCATTGTCGTTCAACCGAGAGTAATTTACTATTTCTCATTCCACCTCTTTCCTCGCTCTCTCATTTTCCAACAATGACTCATTCGACCTCCAGAATTGGGGTCCTCGTTCCTCCCCTCTCATTGACAACCTTATTGCCACCGGAGCATGATCTGACCAGGTAATGGGGTCCATCTCTGCCCCCATATTCTCCCAGCCACCTCTTTTTTTTTTGTTACCCAAATGGCATCTGTCCTCTAGTATGATTCATGCACTGGGGAATAGAAAGAAAACTGTTGCTTCCTTGGATGTTGATATCGCTAAGCATCTACCAAGCAATGCTGCTTCACCAACTTCTTGATATTTAACTCTATCCACCCTCTTGCCCTCCCTTTTCCCTGTTGCATCTCTGCTCAGTTCCCATGTTAATTTGTGCTGGGGACTTTAATAGCACTCCCCCCCCCCCCCCAATTTTACCACCTCCTCATTCAGTTTGGTTCTGTGTAGTGAATGTATATGCGCCCACAGGGGACATTTTCGACCATTCTGCCCCGATTTTATCTTCAGAAGCAAATATCTTCCTGCTTGTCTGATCACGTCGGAATCGCTGCCTTTTAATTTTGAATCTATCAATGCTGCCACTCCTGCTTTCTTCCATTCCACTGCATTTGATGCATATAGTCGTATGTCATACCCCTTGGGCTTCACTAAGTTTTCAGACACCCATCCCAAACGTGTCTCTTGTAGTAGCACCAATGATGCCCTCTGGTGCACCAACTTCTGTGTGTGTGGTGGGGTTTTTTTTAAATAGTTCACCCTTTAAGTACTAGAAACTATCCCCCCCCCCCAGCTGTAGCACCCCTCCTCCCCCCTCTCTGTAGCCATCCTCACTATCTATCTCTCTCCCTTGGATGGCCTGGGCTGCAATCATCCTAAGATGGCCCAGCCAGCCCTGTGCTTTTTTCACCATTTCACCCCCACACCCCTTCCCTTGTTCTCTACCCCCTTGATTGCCATTATTCACTGACGTATCCCCCCTCCCCCCCCTCCTTTATGGACACTCTATAGATAAAGGTAAACCCAATGAGTCCCCAACCAGATACCCATGCTTCTCCTGCATCTCTGTTTAACCAAACTGACCTCCCCCCTAATCCCTCATTATTCTTTTAGAGATAAATGGGGGAGAAAATGTCAGAAACACCCCATATGAGTTCCCTCAAATCTATACAGAACATAATCTTATTAAATTAGAGTTCTTTCTGGTAGAGTATTCTCCTTGCATGTGCTTTCTGATGCTGCATCCTGCTCTTGCTCTGCTGGCCCTCAGACCCATCACTCTCCTGTGGCTTCAGACAGCACATTGCCCAACTGGTGATGTAGACTATGCCGTCTGTACTCCACTCGTTGCCATGTTGGAAGCTTTGTCCTAGGTGCCTTCCCTGTTTCACGATCCATGCACAGTCCTGTCATTCCCGCAGTTGTTAAGACTTTGCTTCCTCCCGTGAGCGCACTCTGAGCTGTTGCCCTTTCATATGTGAAGCTCGGTCCAAACGGGAAGATCTAAGCATATCTTATTCCCTCCTCACACAGCTTAATAAATACATCTTTCATTGAGCGTTTTTTTTTTTTTGCAAAGTTACTTGCGCCAAGTCCGCATACATTTCCACTTCACATGACCCCCACTTAAAAACCCTGCTTGTCCAGGCCTTGCTTAGCACAATCTTTCACATTATAATCTTGGAAACATGCTGTGATATCTTGATTTATTGTTTTGCCCAGGTAATGATGGCACTCTGTGCACAGTCTATGCGAAAGTCCAGCTCTCTTCCTTCTTTCAAAAGGGCCTTGGAAATTTCTATAACCACAACTCTGCAATCTGTGTAGGCGTCGCCCTCTGGGATCCCTCAAAACTGAATGTTGCTCCTTCTGGACCTATTTTCCAGGTCTTCCAGTTTATCCTCCAAAACTATATTTTGCTGCATCAAATTTAAGTAATTGATTGTCGGACCCTTGAAAATTCCCCTTGCTCTTCCAAGCACTCCTTTATCTCCTCTGTGCTGTCCTAGCTCAGTCATCTCCTCCAATCACAGAGTGGATGTAGTAGCAGGTGTGGATGGCCTAACTTGCAGTATTTCACCTTTTGAGCTCCTGGAACCAGGCCCGCACTGCATCATGGAAGTTGCTTGGCGATTCCAGATTGGAGTCTGTGCCCCCACCCCCTCTTCTTGCCTCGTGCCTTTCTTTGGGCCTGAAAGCTCCATGGCTTTCCCTCCAGCAGTCGCTATCTTGTCTCTCTGTACTCAGGATGCCATCTGCTCTGCTGCTGCCAAGAATGCAAACTTTCATGTTTTCTTTTTACTTTTGCTGACATCCCTGTATGCTCTGCACCTCTTCCACGGAGTTCTCTATCTTTATAGATATCTGGGAGGGCAGCTTTTCACTTTTCTAGATCTAGGGCTGGCTAGAGCCCCGGTCACACATGGCCATATTGGATAGTGATGGCAGCAGCCTCTCGGTCTGCTGCTTTTTAACATATTCGTAAATGACCTGGAAATGGGAACAACAAGTGAGGTAATCAAATTTTGCAAATGACGCAAAATTATTTAAAGTTAAAACTCATGAGGACTGTGGGAAAAATTGCAAGAGGACCTTGATAAATTGGAAGACTGGGCATCCAAATGGCAGATGAAATTTCATGTGGACAAGTGCAAAGTTATGCACCTACGCAAGAACAACTCAAACTATGGTTACACGATGCAAGGCTCCACATTAGAAACCACCACCCAGGAAAAAGATTTAGGCGTCATTGTGGATACCATGTTGAAACCCTCTGCCAAATGTGTAGCGGTGGTCAAGAGAGCAAATAGAATGCTAGGAATCGTAGAGAAAGGAATGGAGGAGAAAGGATATTATAATGCCTCTGTATCATTCCATGGTGTGACTGCACCTTGAATATTGTGTGCAATTCTGGTTACCGTATCTTTAAAAGGATATTGCATTATTAAAGGTATAGAGAAGAGCCACCAAAACGGTAAAGGGGATGGAAGGATACCCCTACAAAGAGAGGCTAAAAAGATTAGGGTTTTTTAACCTGGAAAAGAGATGGATGAGGGGAGATATGATAGAAGTCTATAAATTAATGAATGGAGTAGTACGGGTAAATGTTGATTGGTTTTTTATGCCATCAAAATATAGAAAGACACGGGGACATGCAATAAAGCTACAGTGTAACCTTTTTAAGACTAATAAGAGAAGAGAATATTATTTTTACTCAGTGTAATCAAACTCTGAAATTCGTTACCAGAGGATGTAGTAAAACTTGTTTAGTGTAGCTGGGTTTGGACAAGTTCTAGAGGAAAGGTCCTTTAAACCACACAGGTACACTACCAAAAAACTGCCTCCAGTTTTGCAACTGATTCCTATAGATTTTGGGGTGCTGAATCCAGGAAAAATAGCCAAAATGTTCCATCACGTCACGTTTTCTTGCAAAATTAGATTTCTTACCCATATAAGGAATGTTCACATAATTTCTTTTTAGCCGACTGCAGTTTATTTTCTTGGCCCAAAATAGAGGTTGTAATGGTTAACTAACTAGAAACACTCCCTCATGAAATTTTAGAGTGTTTTGTATTCATTTTATACATTAACAGGACAATTGGGAGGCGGGGGGCTAAATCCAGTACTCGCGCTGGCGCATGTTCTTTCCTGTTCGCCTCGTTCGCTCGCTCAAACACGGTGGTTGCGACACGAACGTTCCTGTCAAATTTCAGTTTCTTGCAAGTTCATTATTACCTTTTTGTTTGCTCAGTCGTAATTCAGCTTTATTCCGAAGTGGTTCACTACAGTTGTAGTTTGCAGTGCTGTGTATTTGTGATGGCTCACAGAGCCAGAGGTTGCGTCAACTCTCCGGACAGTTTTTGTTTTATTTGTGGGGAATATACCGTGAAAAAGCGGCAGAGGAACATTTCTGCATTTATTAAAGTATATTTCGCCTATTTCGGTTTGAAGTTAGGCGATCAAGACAAACCGTGGGCTCCTCACAAAGTGTGCAAGACATGTGAGGAAGATCTACGCTTATGGATGAAAGGTAAAAAACAAGCATTTCGTTTCGGAATACCTATGATGTGGCGTGAACAAAGAGACCACAGCAGTGACTGCTATTTTTGCTCTTGCATTGTGAAGGGATACAACTTAAAAAATAAGAACGTAATAAGTTACCCCAACCTTCCCTCAGCAATTAGGCCTATGCCTCATAGCAACGAAGTACCTGTGCCTGAACCACCAAAATCTTTGGATCATATTTGTGTGGACGGTTCTGATCATGATGAGACTCATCAGATGGCTTTTCCCGATGAGTCCAGTACTTCCGAGTTTGAAACTGAACCAGATCCGAAACCTGAACTTTTCTCTCAAGCTGAATTGAATGATTTAGTCCGGGATTTAGGACTCCCAAAAGATGCTGCCCAACTGCTAGGTTCTCGGCTTAAACAGAAAAATCTATTGTCACCAGGAACAACTTTTTATTGGTACCGCAACCGCGAGAGACAATTTTTGAAGTATTTCAGCAAAGAGGAAGATTTGGTATTTTGCAACGATATATACGGAGTGATGGAAAAGTTTAAACTCGAGTATGATCCTGCTGAATGGCGGCTGTTCATTGATTCGTCAAAAGACAGCATAAAAGGTGTTCTTCATAATGGCAACACATTCGCTTCAGTTCCTATTGCTCACTCTGGTATTCTCCTGCTCACTCTGGTATTCTCCAAGAAAAATACAAGAATTTGGCCCTGATTCTTCAGAAGATTCGTTATGATGAGCATAAGTGGATGATTTGTGGAGACTTTAAAATTCTATCCATGCTATTAGGGCAGCAATCCGGTTTCACCAAATATCCCTGCTTCCTTTGCTTGTGGGATAGCCGGGCCCGCGACCTACACTGGGGGAAAAAAGACTGGCCAATTCGGGAGTATTTGAGACCCGGTGAGAAAATGTTCTTCATGAGAGCTTGGTACCTCGTGATAAAATTCTATTACCACCTCTCCACATTAAGTTGGGTCTCATTAAGCAATTCATCAAGTCCCTTCCAAAAGATGGTGAGTGCTTTCGGTACCTTTGCTCAAAGTTCCCCCGACTTTCTGAAGCAAAGCTAAAGGAAGGAGTGTTTGTTGGCCCTGATATAAGGAAACTCATTTCAGATGGAGCATTCGCTGAAACGATGTCTGAGAAGGAAAAAGAAGCCTGGGATTCCTTCAAGGAGGATGTTCTCAAATTCTTGGGGAACAGGCGGGATGAGAACTATAAGGATATTGTTGCCAGGATGCTCAATGCCTTCAAAGAACAAGGCTGTAACATGAGCCTGAAAGTCCATTTCTTGCACTCCCATGTGAACTACTTTCCCGAAAACTTGGGGGCGTACAGTGAAGAACAAGGTGAAAAGTTTCACCAGGACATCAAGGACGCAGAGAGAAGGTACCAAGGAAGATGGAACACCACTATGATGGCTGATTTCTGCTGGTTGCTGCTGCGGGAAACCCCAGATGAAAAATACGCCAAGCAGCGCACCAAGAGAAGCATTCGGGAGAAGAAGAAACGGGCCCACCAGGAGATTGATTGACCCAAGAATGACTTTAAAATCTAAACTGTGTTGACAAATATCGTGTTTACTAAACTTTGAAATAAAAATTTGCTAGTTATTACCACAGTGTCTGATCTCATTTATTAGAATTATCTCCAGGAACAAGCAGGAATAAGTCATCACATATGGGTACGTCGGTACCGACGGAGCCTGCGCGGGAAAGCTCCCCAGCTTTTCAGATGAAAAGCTTTTGGGGCCTCCCACTGCACATGCACGCTGCCTTCCCGCCTTCCTGACCAGCTCTCCTCAGTTCTTCTTTTTCCGCGGAGCCAGCAGGTCGTGTTCCTGTCACCGCTGAAGAATTTGTTACTTTTGTTTGTTTCTTTAGACCGCGTACCTGCCTTCCCCATACCGAAACCGGTATCGCCGGTCTCTCTTTCTTTATAAAAAAAAAAAAAAAAAAGACTTTATTTTCTTCAGCACAGCTTGGTACCTGTTGTTAGGCCTTAAGGCCTACACAATTTCTCCTCATGGAGAAGCCAGTCCCTGGTTTTAAAAAATGTACCAAATGCAGTGCTGTCATTTCTGTCACAGATACCCATGAATGGTGTCTCAAATGTTTGGGACCTGAACACTCCATACCGGACTGCCCATCCTGCACCCAGATGTCTAAACGTGGTTTGCAGAACCGGGCCAACAAGCTCCATGTGCTGTTTCCTTCAGAAGCATCACAGTCATCCAGGTCTTCCTCTCCGGATGGATCTCAGGTAACCAAAACTTCTGTGGGCAAATCCTCTAAAAGCAAATCTCTTTCTAAAGATCGAGAGGCTCTCAATTCTGAGTTCGAGGATTCTGCCCAGGCCAAAAAACCCCGGCAGGAGGTTCCGGCCTCCAAAGCAATCATGGGGTCACAGGTTGACATCGATGGCACGGCCTCGACCGATCACCTGTTGGACTGCTCTGGGGTACCGGCCCATACCGGTACCGACATCCAGGCAGTAGTGGCGTCTATGGGCAGTACTGTCCAGACCATGCAGCAAGCCGTTCTGGCATTCATTAAGGCTGCGACGCCCTCGGTACCGATTTCATCGGTACCGACCCCGGTTCCGGTATCTACACCGGAACCGAGACCATTGACTTCCAAACATCGATCGGTTCCGCATGCCGGATTCCGGCTTTTGCCCGGTACCGATCCCATGCCCGATACGCCCGATGTCGATACCGATCGGTATGCGTATCGTACATTGGCAGTACAGAGGGAAGACTCAGATTCTTCTGATGAATTCAATTCCTCTGATGACTCTGCTGAGCTTACTCTTCCTGAGGAGCCCTCTTCTCCAAAGAGGAGGATGTCTCCTCCAGAGGATTTATCCTTTCAGGATTTCATTGTTGATGTAGCAAAAGCACTTTCTATTGCTACATCTTCTGAAAAAGAACCCAGGTCAAAAAAATTGGACATTTTAGGATACTCAAAAGCTCCTAAAGAGGCAGTCACTCTGCCTGTCCATGAAATCCTTCAAGAACACTTGATGGATTTGTGGGAGACTCCTTTAACACTGTCTCCCCATTCCCGCAGGTTGGACACCATGTATCGAGTCCCTCCTTCGCCTGGGTTCCAGAAAACTCAGCTGCCTCACCACTCCATTGTGGTGAAGTCTGCCATGAAGAAAATAAAGAGTCCTAAAAGGCATTCTTCTACCCCTCCAGGGCGAGAATGTAAGAACCTAGACTCGTTTGGAAGAAAGATGTTCCAGGCTAGTATGCTTATAGCCAGGATCAATTCTTATAGCCTTTATATGGGCATGTATCTTGGGCAACTTGCCCTAAAAATACAGAATTTTGCCCCCTTTATCCCTGATGATCAAAGGGCGGACTTCTTTTCTATGGTGACACAACTTTCAGAGGTCTCCAAGTTCTCCAACAGGGCAGCCTTTGATTCCTTTGAAGTTGCAGGCAGAGCTTCGGGAATTGCTATTGCAGCCCGACGTCTCGCTTGGCTCCAGGCTTCTGACCTAGAACCCTGGGTTGTAGATGGCCTCAGGAATCTGCCCTGTACCGGTGAGAACTTATTTGGGGAAGACTGGCAGATTAAAGCTGCTCAAATGGATGCAGAAAATGCCACTCTAGATAGACTTTCCAAGTCTACTTCTACCCCTGCCAAAAAGAAGCCTTTTAAAAGGCCTTACTATAAAAAGACCAGATTTCCCACAAATACTGGCCAGCAATCTGCTCAGCCTCGCTTTGCGGCTAAACGCCAACAATCTAAGCAGGTAAAGTCAAAGCCTGCAGTGTCTGCTACACCCCAGCAGGCTCAACCCCCTCAGGGGTTTTGACTTGCCTCTAGAGAACTTGCCGTTTCTGGCTCTAGAACAACCAGAGCCCCTCACCATTCCTGGAAGGCTAGCTCATTTTGCTCCCAGATGGGAACAAATCACATCAGAGCAATGGACCCTCTCTATTATCCGAGAGGGCTACAAACTTCATTTCTCCAGCCTTCCTCCCCATACCATGGTGAGGCACTTCAGTTCTCCCCCATCTCTTCTGACCCTGTTGGGTCAGGAAGTCTCTTCTCTTCTTGCCCAAGGGGCAATAGAGGAGGTTCCTCCTCCACAACAGGGGTTAGGTTTCTACTCCCCTTACTTTCTCATAACAAAGAAGACAGGGGGCTTCAGACCTATCCTAGATCTGAGAGAATTGAACAGGTTTCTATTCAAGGAGAAATTCAAAATGCTCTCTCTGGGCCTTCTCCTTCCATACCTTCAGAATCAGGATTGGCTTTGTTCTCTAGATCTCAAGGATGCGTACACTCATATACTCATCCATCCATCCCACAGAAAATATCTAAGATTTCTGTTCCAGGGAAAACCTTTCCAGTACAGAGTACTACCCTTCGGTCTGGCCTCTGCTCCAAGAGTCTTCACAAAATGCATGGCAGTCGTAGCCGCATTTCTCAGAGGCATGGGAATCTTTGTCTTCCCATATCTGGACGACTGGCTCATCCGAGCTCCATCTCAGTCAGAAGCCCAGATGTCTCTGGACCGCACAAGGCGTATTCTTCAATATCTGGGACTTGTGGTAAACATTCCCAAATTCCAACTCATCCCTACTCAGTCTCTGGAATTCATAGGGGCCCAATTGGACTCCACCACTGCAAGGGCCTACCTCCCTCTGGTCCGAGGCCAAAGACTAATAAGCTTGGCCTCCCAGGCTCAGTCCAGAAGCCACTTGTTAGCCAGAGAAATGCTGCAGCTTCTGGGCCACATGGCCTCCACGGTACACGTGGTGCCCTACGCTCGTCTTCACATGAGAGCAGCTCAATGGACCTTGGCCACCCAGTGGTCTCAAGCATCAGGACTGCTCTCAGACCAAATACTCACCTCAAAACGACTGTTTTGGTCTCTCCAGTGGTGGACATCCTCCAAAAATCTGTTGTTGGGGATCCCCTTCCAACCTTCGTTGCCCCAAGCAACCCTCACAACAGATGCCTCCCAAGCAGGGTGGGGAGCTCATCTCCAGCACCTCTCCACTCAGGGCACCTGGTCTCCTCAGGAGACCACCCTTCACATCAACCTTCTGGAACTGCGAGCAATCTTCCTTGCCCTCACAGTCTTCCACACCCTCCTTGTCAACCTGACTGTCCTAGTCCAAACAGACAATCAGGTAGCCATGTTCTATGTCAACAAGCAAGGAGGGACGGGCTCTCTGTTGCTTTGCAACGAAGCTCTCAGATTATGGGCCTTCGCCAGAGAGCACCAAATTCATCTTCTGGCAGTATATCTTCCAGGAGTTCAAAACTCTCGGGCAGACAGACTCAGTCGAGTTCTGCTCCCACATGAATGGTCCCTTCATATGGACCAGATACGCAGAATCTTTCAGGAATGGGGGACCCCGGACATAGACCTCTTTGCAAGTCCGTGGAATGCCAAACTTCCCCGGTTCTGTTCCAGGACTCCGTGTCAGGGAGCTCAGGCCAACGATGCCTTTCTCCTACATTGGGGTCAGGAATTCCTGTATGCTTTTCCACCCCTTCCTTTGATTCCCAAGACTCTGTTCAAACTTCAGAGGGATCACGGATCCATGATCCTCATTGCTCCACGCTGGCCACGCCAAGTGTGGTTCCCTCTCCTTCTACAGCTCTCCCAGGGTTCCTCCCTGGACCTGGGAGCTGCACCAGACCTTCTGTCTCAGGAGCAGGGGACTTTGTGGCATCCAAACCCCAAGTCCCTACCTCTCCGAGCTTGGTTACTGAAGGCTTAAGTCTTCAAGAGTTTAATCTTTCTCAACCAGTGAAAGATATCCTTTATGCCTCTAGGAAACCCTCCACCAGGCGTTCCTATGCTTTCAAATGGAAACGTTTTTCCATTTGGTGTGCTCAACAGGGTCTTGACCCTCTAGCACTTCCTTTGAATTCTCTACTGGACTATCTCCTGCATCTTTCCAATGCAGGCCTCAAAACGAATTCAGTACGAGTCCATTTAAGTGCTATTACAGCATCCTTAAAACCTATAAATGGACAATCTGTCTCCTCTCATCCTCTTATTGCAAGATTTATGAGAGGCCTAACCCTCACTAAGCCTCCCATCCGACCTCCTCCGGTAGCATGGGACTTGAATTTAGTTCTGGGTCAACTTATGAAGCCACCTTTTGAACCGTTGGTATCTACCTCCCTGAAATTTCTTTCCTGGAAGGTCCTTTTCCTTATTGCAGTCACTTCGGCTCGCCGCATCAGTGAACTGCAGGCTTTGGTGGCTAATCCACCTTATACCAGATTTCATCATGATAAGGTGGTCCTTAGGACGAATCCCCACTTTATGCCTAAAGTGGTCTCGCCTTTTCATCTTAATCAAGAGGTATATCTACCTGTCTTTTTTCCGGCTCCTCATGCATCCAGTGCAGAGAGGAACCTTCATATTCTTGACTGTAAAAGGGCTCTCGCCTTTTACCTCAATAGGACTCAGCCACATCGAAAGTCTTCTCAGCTTTTCGTGGCTTTTGATCCTTCTCATTTGGGACTTCCAGTCACCAAACGCACACTTTCCAACTGGATTGCTCAGTGTATTTCCTTTGCTTACCAGAGTAAGAACATTTCTCTGGAAGGCCATGTCACAGCTCACAATGTGAGAGCCATGGCCACTTCTATGGCTCATCTTCACTCTGTGTCCATAGATCAGATCTGTCGAGCAGCCACTTGGGCCTCGGTTCATACCTTCACAGCCCATTACTGCTTGGACAAGGACTCCCACCGGGATGCCTTGTTTGGTCAGGCTGTCCTCAAACACCTGTTCCATACTTAAACTGCCCAGCTTCCCAGAATGGATGCCTGAGATCCATACGAAGATGGTTACCCTTGGAGGGGGATCTCCCAGGCATCTCAGCTAGGGAGTCCCCATATGTGATGACTTATTCCTGCTTGTTCCTGGAGATAGCACAGTTACTTACCTGTAACAGGTGATCTCTGGGAACAGCAGGAATTAGTCATCACAACCCACCCACCTCCCCTAGGAGTTGTCTCTCTATCTTCCTGTCCTCTCTCTCTATTGTCTCAGCTTTAAACTCGAACTGAGGAGAGCTGGTCAGGAAGGCGGGAAGGCAGCGCGCATGTGCAGTGGGAGGCCCCAAAAGCTTTTCATCTGAAAAGCTGGGGAGCTTTCCCGCGCAGGCTCCGTCGGTACCGACGTACCCATATGTGATGACTAATTCCTGCTGTTCCCAGAGATCACCTGTTACAGGTAAGTAACTGTGCTTTATTTTCACACCATCGGGTGTTTGTCTTCATGTATTGCAATGGTGCGGTTTGCGTTTTCTATTCTTACATACATACCTGTACAACATTTTTTGCACATTTCTTTGCTTTGCTTTGTGTCTAACCTCGCTCTTATATGCTCAATGTCTGTGCACATGTATGTGGCTGTTTTAAGTGCAGACAATTTTGCTACCATCAGTGTGTTTTGTTGACATTACTCTATTCTTATGTGCTGCCTTGTTACAATTTTCTTTATTCTTATTTGAATAACTACTAAACAATTAGTATAAAGAATTCATCCAAGAAACTTTTATCTCGATCGCACTCAATGTGAAACGTTCACCTCAAACTGCTAACCCAATGTAGCAAAAAATCTGTATGTGATGGAGCAAATTGGTTACCAGATTTGGATTCAGCGCACCAAAAAACGTAAAAATCAATCGAAACATTAGAGGCAGTTTAAAAAAAATGTTTTTAGTGTACCTGTGCCATTATTAAAGGGGACCTGGGAAATCCACTGCTTGCTCCAATACAAGCTTGGTGGAACCTGTCTTTTGGGGAAACTGTTAGGTATTTGTGACCTAGTTTGGCCACTGTTGGAAACGGGATACTGGGCTTGTTGGACATTGGTCTGACCCAGTATGGCATATATTATGTTCCTATGAATAAGTGCTTCACATTAAATTTCCCAGGCCACGAAAGGGGCTAGCTTATAAAGGTTTGTTGGCACAAATATGCCAACATACACAGGTAAAATGTGCTTATAATTGCCCCACATATATAAGCACATGGATGGCAAGAGTGTGTGTGTACTTGTATGTAACTCTGATCAGGGCCAGCGTTAGGGGTTGGCAAATGAGTAAATTGACCTGGGCTTTCCATCCCACAGGGAGTCCCAGACTCCCTTAAACTAAAGGAAACGGAGCCTGCAGGCAGGCTGTGGGCCCCCTTACCAGTTTCTGCCCTAGGCCCCTGCATGTCTTAACACTGGCCCTAGTCTGTAAGTATTCTTGGAGGTGGAGTTTGGACAGAGCACAGTCAGAATCATGATTTTAAGCAGTTGTGCGGTGATGTGTGTACACTTACACCAGATCCTCTTTGCTGTAACTGTATGCAGATTCATTATAGCCACAATGTCTATCTGTTAGTAGTTTATAAACACACATGTGCCTAAAGGCCCCTTTTTACTGAAGCCCTGTAGCCAGTCAATGCGTGGCAGTTGGCAGCCAGAAATAGTAACACAAAGGCATGCTAGCAACCATATGGTAAATTGTGCGGTTTTGGCCATCGCAGCATAGGGCAGAGAAGGGGGGGGGGAGGGTGTATGGGCTTGGAAAGCACATTGCTAGGGTGAGGACTATTGCCCTATTCTCAGCAGCAATGTAGCAATTCTGTGGGCACTAGGCTACCTGAATGTAAGGTGAACCTACATTAATGCACCAGTTGCCTGTTAGCTGCTGGGAACATGTTGGTGATGCCCCTGACAGCTAAAGCGGAGGCTTTGCACTTAATATGCAAAACCTTTTGCAGGCTTTATAAAAAGGGCCTAAAATAGGTGCCTGCTTGCCCTTCACTCGTAATTAGTTATAAATTACTCTGCAAAGGCTACATTTTGCCTGTATAAGATGAGGGTTCTCAACACAGTCCTTGGGACACACCTAGCCAGTCAGGTTTTCAGATAACCACAGTAAATATGCATGAGAGAGTTGCCTCCATTGTATGCAAGTCTCTATCTCGAAAACCCACCTCTTCAAGGCTGCATTTGCATCCTGAACCCCTTCTTCTTCTGCTTATCACCTATCTGTATTTGCCATTGCCCTTGAATTACCCTAGTCTACAGTAGATTGTAAGCTCTGAGCAGGGACTGTCTCATACATGTACAGCGCTGCTTATGCCTTGTAGCGCTATACCCATGATTAGTAGTATCTCATGCATAGTCATGGTAGTATCCTGAAACTTGTCTGGCTAGGTGCACCCTGAGGACTAGGCTGAGAACCCCTGGTATAAGATTATATATGCAGTATGGCCAAATGTACACATTTTACTTGAGAAGAGGCCAAGGGTCCAGGAACAGAATCTAAACTTATCCAGAGAGCTGTGATATTCAGCTGCTATCCTAATAGCTAGCCATATAAAGGGGCTAGTTACTAAGCTGTGGTAAAACATTCTGTTTTGTTACATTTTGTAACAGCTTATTTTACCATGGGTCACTACACTAGCGGAAAACATTGTGGATACACCTGTAAAATTTGAGCTCTCTGCGATAATATCTGCCTTACGTTAATTAAGTATTCCTGTTTGTGTAACCAGGCTAGTCCCGGACCTCTGGGTTCCCTATCTCATCCAGCAGCTTTGGAGACTGAGAAAACTCCTCCTTTTTTCGTGATGTCACCGGTATATCCCCTCAGGATCTGCCTCCTGCCACCAGTTACCTCAGTCTCCAAGCAGCTTGTGAGATAGGAGCCCGGAGAGCCGGGCTCACTGGAGATTTAAGTGTTTGTTTTTGTCTTTATTTTGGGTTTCTTTGTTTTTTCATTTAGTTAGAAACCTTTCAGAAAACCAAATGGAAGGGTCAGCTGTGTGCCTTTAAGAGATTGCTGGCAGGTTTTCCTGTTTTCTTCCTCTTCTATTCTCTTCCTTCCCTCTCCCCCCCCCCCCCCTCTTTCTGGGTCTGCGGGGGTCTTGCCTGAACAGCGCGCCGCTGTGTGAAGGGCCTCGGAAGTCTTTGCCCAACAGCCCCGATTGCAGCAGGCACTCAGCTTAGCCTAGCCAGCACTACACAGAAGGCTGCCTGTAAGTGTGCTGGCAGGCTCGGGAGATCTCTCTCTCTCTTTCTCCATACCGGAGGAGACTGCTCCGGGGACCAGTCTTCCTCCGAGGCTGCGGCTAACCTTGTTACCTGCCCGATTTCGTCTGGCTCCTTTCCCTTCAGTGGTTCCAGGTAAGCGGGCTCGATTCGGGCAGTGGGGAGCGGCGCTTCACTTTGGCGCGCTTTTCAGTTCGTCGGGCCTAGCCGCGTGGCGCGCGCGGCGGGGAACGCGCTCTCGCTCACTTGTCTAGCGCTTCACGGCCTGCTCCTCCTCCCTTAATTCCCTTCTTTTCTTTGCTCCGGAAGTTTTGGCCTGCCGATTTCGACGGCGGTTTTGTTCTCGGGGGTATTTGAATTTTTCTGTCCCGTTTAAAAAAAAAAAAAAAAAAAAGAAAAAAAAAAAAAAAAGAGTGAAGGAGATTCATAACCCTGAGATTGCCATTCCCTTACACGAACCCTCGGGTCGCAGGGGGATTTCTTGGCCTTCGCTTGCCCTCGAAGGTCAGGCTGTCAGCGGCAGGGAGCAGTTTTTTCGCGGTCCTCAGGAGACCATGTCCTCAAAAACGCTTTGTTTAGTATGTGGCCTCAGAAAAAGCTCTTCAGGGGTGTGCAAGACCTGTGTGAGAGATTCTCCACCCCTGGACTCCTCCAAGGCTGATAAGGGGGAGGTCCAGGCCTCTGAGGCCACCGCTTCGGTGATACCGGTGGTGGAAACAGTCCTGGACGAGGCTGTGGCAGGGCCGTCCTCTGCTCCGGATATGGTAAGGACAGCAGCCCCTTTGCCCAAGGACTGGTCTGCTATTTTTTCAAGTGAATTTGTCACGCTCCTGCAACAAGCCTTGTTCTCGGGCCAGCGCCAGGAGCCACTCGCGGGACTAAAGCGCTCTGCCCAGGAAGTCCCGGTCGAGGAGCCTTCCGCCTCCGCCAAGAGGCCGCGTTTGGATGCCTTATCTGATTATACTCTTCCCTCCGAAGGTCCCTGTTCAGAAGAGGATGTCTGTGAGTTCGAGGCAGAGGAGGAGTTGGAGGACGGCGAACTGGCGGAGAAGGAAGACCAAGCCAGGGTGGTCTGGGTTTTCTGCCGGGAAGAGCTTCCAGCCTTAATTGTGGAGTCCCTTAAAGTTCTCAATATTCCGGTTCCCGGTACATTGGAGGATGAGACCCTGGAAGACCCTTTGCTTCAAGTTTTCCGTAAGACTCAGCGGGCGTTCCCTGTGCACCGGGTGTTCAGGGAGATGATTCAGGAGGAGTGGAATGTCCCTGAGGGCCCGCTGAGAGGTGCGAGAGTCATGGGCCGTCTTTATCCGTTGTCAGATCAGGATAAAGAGGTTTTTAAGTCTCCGAAGGTTGATGCCGCCGTGTCAGCGGTCACCAAGAAGACTACCATCCCAGTGGAAGGTAGTGCGGCTCTCAAGGACCCGCAGGATCGGAAGTTGGAGGTGCTTTTGCGTCAGATTTTTGATGTCAATGCGTTATCTCTCCAGGCCGCCATGTGCGGTGCCTGGGTGGCTAGGGCCTGTCTCCGCTGGTCCCAGCGGGTGCAGAGCAACCAAGACGCGGAAGGGTCTGGTGAATTGGCCAAATTGGAATCGGGGGCGGCATATCTGGCTGATGTGCAGTATGACCTGATGCGTAGTTTGGCCAACAGCATGGCATCCGCCATAGCGGCTAGGCGATATTTGTGGCTTCGCAACTGGTCTGCGGATGTGTCCTCCAGGGCTCGCTTAAGCAAGCTTCCTTTTAAAGGGAAGCTTTTGTTTGGGGAGGACTTAGAGAAGTTGGTCAAGGATTTGGGTGAGTCCAAAGGGGGTAGACTGCCCGAAGATAAGGCTAAGCCTGCCCGTCCGTTTCAACCGGGTAGAGGTCAGCTGAGGGATTTTCGGCGATTTCGTTCACAGCGTTTCCCTGCCAGCCAGAGAGGACGTTACTCTAACCGGAGTCAGGGTTTCTGGGGGGTTCGAGGTGCAGGCCGGGGATTTGGACCTTCCTCGTCCTCTGCCTTCCAGGCCAAGAAGCAGCAATGATATAAGGGGGTTCCAGGCAACCTTAGTGCCGGTAGGAGGCCGGTTGCAAGACTTTTATCCTGCCTGGACCCAGGTAACTTCAAACATGTGGGTTCTGGAAGTGATTCGGGACGGTTACGCGCTAGAGATGCTGAAGCCTGTGCGTCCCGCCTTTGTTCTCTTGCCCGGCAAATCCCCCTCCAAGATCGCTGCGATGAGAGAAACGGTCCAGCGGTTGCTGCACCTCAAGGCCATCGTCCCTGTTCCGCAAGATCAACGCGGCGAAGGTCGATACTCCATTTATTTCATCGTTTCAAAGAAAGGTGGCGGGGTCCGTCCTATCTTGGATCTCAAGGGAGTGAATCGGTGCCTCCGCGTGTCTCATTTCCATATGGAGACGTTACGGTCGGTAATAGTGGCAGTCCAGCAAGGGGAGTTCCTTACCTCTCTCGACCTCTCGGAGGCATATCTCCACATACCCATCCGCCCCGACCATCATCAGTCCCTACGCTTCGCGGTTCCGTTCGGACATTTTCAGTTTCGTGCCCTGCCATTTGGTTTGGCAACTGCTCCTCGGACCTTCACCAAGGTCATGGTGGTGGTGGCAGCGGCGTTGAGACGGGAAGGAATTCTCGTGCATCCGTACCTCGACGACTGGCTTATTCGAGCAAAGTCGCGTGCCGAGAGCCTGTCTGCCACGGCCCGAGTGGTGGCCTTTTTGGAGGACCTCGGCTGGGTGGTCAACCTGGCAAAGAGTCACTTGATCCCTTCTCAGGATCTGGAATATCTCGGGGCCCGCTTCGACACCAAGAGCGGTCGGGTATTCCTCACCAGCGACCGAGCTCACAGCCTCCGGAGTCGAGTGTCCCGGTTCCTGCGCCTCCGAGCGCCGTCGGCCTGGACTTATCTTCAGTTGTTGGGCACGATGGCTGCGTCCATAGAGACGGTACCCTGGGCGAGGGCGCACATGCGTTCGTTACAAA
The DNA here is from genome assembly GCA_033557465.1 of Ichthyophis bannanicus. NCBI lineage: Eukaryota > Metazoa > Chordata > Amphibia > Gymnophiona > Ichthyophiidae > Ichthyophis > Ichthyophis bannanicus. The sequence continues at coordinate 172,496,274 of CM066043.1, forward strand.
GTGCTCTGCTTCACCGGTGGTCACATCAGCAGGATCCTCTGTCCCGAAGATTACCCTGTCCGTTGGAAACGCGCCGTTCGCTCCTGTGGTGGTTGCGTCCCCAGTCCCTGGCGGCGGGGCAGACGTTGGTAGCCCCGACCTGGGTCACCATGATGACCGATGCCAGTCTGCTGGGCTGGGGCGCTCACTGTCAAGGCCAATTCGCGCAGGGGGTCTGGTCTCCCCGGGAGAGTCTCTGGCCGATCAATCGCCTGGAGCTCCGAGCCATCTTCCTGGCTCTTCTAGCGTTTCGGTCACTGGTCACTCAGACGGCTGTTCAAGTGTTTTCCGACAATGCCACGGCGGTGTCACACGTCAACAGACAGGGAGGTACCTCCAGCGCCGGGCTAGCAACCGAAGCCGCTGCCCTCTTCAGCTGGGCGGAAGCAAATCTGCTGGCGCTGTCGGCGGCGCATGTCGCCGGGGTGGACAATGTCCAAGCGGACTTTCTCAGTCGCGTTCGCGTGGATCCCGGAGAATGGGTTCTCCATCCTGACGTCTTCCAGATGCTCGTCCGCAGATGGGGCACGCCGGTCATGGACTTAATGGCGACGTTGGCGTCTGCAAAGGTGGACCGGTTTTTCAGCAGGCGTCGGGAACGCATGTCGGAAGGCCTCGATGCTCTCAGTCAGGCTTGGCCTCCACAACAGCTCCTGTATGTGTTTCCGCCATGGGTTCTCGTCGGCAGGGTCCTGCAGCGGATCCAGTTGTTCTCCGGTCGCGTCATCCTCATAGCTCCGGATTGGCCTCGCCGTCCTTGGTATGCAGATCTGGTGAGACTGCTGGTGGCGAGACCGTGGCGGCTCCCGTCCCGGCCGGATCTGCTGTCGCAGGGTCCTCTATTCTTGCCTCACGTGGAACGGTTCTCGCTTACGGCCTGGCTCTTGAGCGGGCAAGGTTGCTCCACAGAGGCTACTCTTCGTCCGTGATCGCCACTCTTTTGAAGGCCCGGAGGAGGTCTACGTCCTTGGCTTATGTGCGTGTCTGGTGGATTTTTGAATCGTGGTGTACGGAAAGGAGATACGTGGCACTGAAGTCCTCCATCGCTCAAATCTTAGATTTTTTGCAGCACGGTTTTGATAAAGGGTTGGCCCCGGCATCTTTACGGGTGCAAGTCGCGGCACTTTCCTGCTACAGGGGCAAGGTTGGAGGGCGCACGATTGCTTGTCATAGTGATGTGAAGCGTTTTCTCCGAGCTGGGTCACTGTTGCGACCTCCGTCGCGTTCCGTGGTTCCTCCGTGGCACTTGCCTTCTGTCTTGGATGCATTACAAGGTGAGCCCTTCGAGCCACTTTCTCGGGCGTCGCTTAAGGATCTCACTTTGAAGGTCGTATTTCTGGTGGCCATTTGCTCTGCGTGACGAATTTCCGAGTTGCAAGCTCTCTCCTGCAGGGAGCCCTATCTGCAATTTTTTCCGTCGAAAGTGGTGCTCCGGACTGTCCCTTCGTTCCTTCCGAAGGTGGTGTCGCCTTTTCATGTGAATCAGATTTCTTTGCCTGTGTTTTCGCGATCCTCGGAGGCGTCTTCTAGCGGCAATTTCCACAGTTTAGATGTCCGTCGATCCTTGAAGTATCTGTCTCGGATGGCGAATTTTCGCAAGTCTGATAGACTTTTCGTTCTTTTTGCAGGGCCTAGGAAGGGCGAGGCAGCTTCCAAAGCGTCCATTGCCCGCTGGATCAAAGAAGCCATTGCTTCGGCTTACATGTTGGCTGGTAAGTCCGTGCCGGAAGGTCTTCGAGCTCACTCCACCAGAGCTCAGGCTTCTTCTTGGGCGGAATTTCGCTGGGTTCCGCCACTGGATATTTGTAAAGCAGCTACTTGGTCTTCCTTGCACACCTTTGTGTGACATTATCGTCTGGATGTGCAAGGCGCGGGTGATACTGCGTTCGGGGCTGCTGTACTTCAGGCGGGTCTCTAGACTCCCTCCCATGCCTCGTTCACTCACTGCTCTGGTACTTACCCAGAGGTCCGGGACTAGCCTGGTTACACGAACAGGAAGGTGAAATTAGACTTACCTGCTAATTGTAGTTCCTGTAGTGTAGCCAGGCTAGTCCCGTATCCCTCCCCGGTGGTCTGTGACATGATAGTAGCCAGAAGTACATGTCTGCTTTACAGGTGAGAGTCCTTTACATATTCCTCTTCTTTGCTTGCTCTGTGAGAGGCCTGAATCGCTTAAAGTCACGGTGCTGACTGTGCTTTCAATTTCCTTTGTATATAGTTTCCCTTTTGGGTCAGTGTTTGATTAGTTTCTGTGGTGCTTCCACGCTTAATTGTGTCTCCGGTGAGTCTGCTTTGTCAATAGGTTACTGATGGCAGGAGGCAGATCCTGAGGGGATATACCGGTGACATCACGAAAAAAGGAGGAGTTTTCTCAGTCTCCAAAGCTGCTGGATGAGATAGGGAACCCAGAGGTCCGGGACTAGCCTGGCTACACTACAGGAACTACAATTAGCAGGTAAGTCTAATTTCACCTTATATATATTAGATACTCTATGCAGATTGTAATATGTTCCCAAATGTTACAATCTGCATAGAGTATCTAATATACAGAATACTTAATTAACATAAGGCAGATATTATCGCAGAGAGCTCAAATTTACAGGTGTGTCCACAATTTTTTCCGCTAGTGTAACCTGTGATAACTCAGTACTGCAGTTTAATGAATTCCACACTTAATCAAAAATACAACTTGCAATTGATCGCTCAAGAAGTGTGTTTATTTTCCTGCCTGGGAGCACTGAGCCACTGACATGCTTCTGGGTATCAACTTAAATGGGGCCAGATGTTGAATAACAGCATGCAGACCCCTCCCCTTCCCCCCACCCAGCCCCCTCCCTAGACCCTAGTCATGAGTTCCCAGCACCCCCTTACCTCTTCCTCATCCTCCAAAAGAAGTGTCCCACTCAGTCTCCTCACCCTTCTCAAAGATTCACTCCCTAGTCATGCTTAACTTTCCACTCCCTTGTGGTCTAGTAGGTATTGGATAGGAAGGATCTGTCACCCCAGCTAAATCCACGTTTCAAAACACCAGCTTGAAATGCCTAGTATTAGTATTATCACTAGGGATTGAAGGGCTTTTGAATATTGGCTCATTCAGGCCTAACTTTATACGGATAAGTTAGCCATATATGTTTGGGGCTACAAGTTCAGCAGTTTAACTTTTATATATGGATAAACTGGCTGAAAAACCAGGTGACTGTCCCAATGAAAATTATTTTTTTTGTTTGTCCTTCAATTGCATTCCCGCAGAATGGGAAGCCTAAACATAAAGGGAAAAAATTTAAAAAAATTACTTTGAACAAAATGATTTCAGTAAGCAAAGTGCAAAAAATCTTGCTACCAGCAGAGGACAGGCAGAGTACATCTATAACTTACAAAGAAACAGACTGAAATGTTTTCTTGCATATCGCCTGCAAACAAAGATGGAAAACGCTGCATAAAGTCAAAGGTATATGGCTTCATTGTCAGAATTAAAAACATGAAACATTTTTAGCAATTCTATAAATTTATTTGCTATTAAATATAATACAAATCTTACAATGAGAGCAGACACAAATATTCTTTCACAATTATTGTGTTTCTAGAAGATTTCAGAGCCAGATTTAGAGAAATCACAGTATTAGCAAATGGGCTCCATTGCCAATAATGTCCGTGCTTGCAAAACGTGTTGCCATGTAATGCCTCTACCTCTAACATTCACCAGGGATGAACTCTTGGGCACTTGGGGTAGTGTTGGCTGGGACCCTCAAGTCTTATCAGTATATGTGCCTCTATCTGATAACCACCTGCCCATCATTTGCTATTCTTCTTGCCTATAGGCATTCACCATGCCCACAAACTAGTGATTTATGGGGTGACAAACTCCAAAAAGGCATTCAGAGACTACCGTATTCAGCATATCTCACCTGTGTCAGTGATCAGTCTTAGAATGCTAACAACCTAGAAAGTTTATTAACAAGGATGAACAGTGAACAACAAAGGGATTTAAAATCAGCAAGCAACAAACAGGAGAAAAGGAAGTTGAACATTGCAGAAACCAACTCTTACTTTTAGCAACTCTTACTTTCTCAGCCAGATCTGAAGATTCTGGTAGACTCCCACCACTCTGGGTTGGACTGTTAGCTTCAGCTGACAGAAAACCAGATCACTGCTTAAATTTCCTTCCAGAAACACATTTGCAGGTCAGAGTGGTCAACGTTTCGGCGGCTTTTTTTCGTAAATGCCAGCCACCATGGGTTAAATACAGATATTCTGTACCAGTATCCAGATACTGTCTGTCTGAAACTGAATATCTGGATTTAGCAGTCAGTTGCAGCACTGACTGGATAGTGGTTATCCAGACAGACAATCCACATAGCACTTAGTGAGTCGGGGGTATGCCCTGGGCACAGGGCCAGCACAACCATTAGACAAACTAGACTGCCAGTGATCCAGGGACAATCCATTGCTGCTGCTGCTCTCCAGGACACACATGGCCCCAAGCAAATAGCCCTGCAGCATCTACGTTTTCTAAAGGAAGCGCCACAGGGCTGTCTGTGGGCATTGTTGCTGCTCTTGGAGAGGGGCAGCAGCAGTGGCAATGGGCACGGGGGGGGGGGGGGGGTGCAAGTGATGAAGTATACCTAGGGCACCTCATCTCCTTTGCATGCTGGCCCTGCTTGGAGAGGACAAACATCTTCATGTGTATACCTCATTTACCAGATTTTTTTGCAGGAAACTTTGGGACACTTTTCAAAGTGGTGTCTGGGTGAGGGGGGGATAGTGGAGAAAGGGACACTATAACTCTAGGTTCCTGTGCGGATATCCAGTTTAGTCCTCCACAATCGGGTAATGCCCCTCCTACTGCAGCCTGGAGACTGGACCAATCAAATCTTCTGTAGTACATATCCAGCAGGAGCTCCCAGAAGCCCCCCAGTGTGTCCAGTCTCTAGCAGCTTGAAGACGTAAAAGTGTGTCCTCCTGGGCACACTGAGTGACTATTGCAGGAGCAACACTTGTTAGTTAGTTGTTTTAGGGTTTGTTTTGGGGCATTTCCTTGCTATTTCTTTGATAGCTAGCTGTATCTTTAAAAGGAGAACAAAAGAAGAAGCCTGTCTCTCTGGAGCACTGCCACAGGAGACTAGGGGGAAGTCAGACCTGTTGGCTCCTGTGTTCCTGCCTAGCCAATTTTCACAGCCCTGGGTGAGCTCCCCCTGGACAGTACGGGGTAAAGCCATACCTGATACAGTAGTGGCTGGCACTGGGAGATGTTGGCTGAATCCTGGTGGTTCCTGAGCTGGTAGGAGATTTTCATTTCATTTCTTCTTGTGTGCAGTGCTCTGTTAGAGCTGCCAGCATTTCTGTAGGCTCTCCTGAGCCCATTTGGCAATTTTTCTTAAATTTGGTCGTTTGCCCTGTATTAGAGGGTCGTTTTAGTTCTTTTCCATATTATTTGGTGGCTTTTGTATTTTCGCGCCGTTTTTTACCGCGGGTGAAAAAGTCCGGCGGCCATTTTGGATTTTAAAAGTGTGCTTTTAGAGGCACTTTTGAGCACTTGTGCACAGGTTCCCCTGGCGTTTTTGGGGTTCCTCTTGCTGGCGATTTTGCTCAGGGCACCCCAGGGAGTCTGGGGCATATTTTGTTTCTTGTAAAAAAAAAAAAAAAAAAAAAACGTTTTAATTTCAAATCGGGGCTGATTTGCATAGGATTGCCCCTGTGGTGTGGGCTTCCCTGTGACTGTTGTATTCTATCCCGCTGGGCAGAGGTGGCCTTGGGATGGCTTCCCAGCCCCAGTGCGTGATTTGTGGGTCCCGCAGAGCAGCAGGGACTGACTCTGGCATCTGCAGGTGCTGTGCTGCAGTGCCTGCAGAGTTAGAGCAATCTGTGAGTCTCCCGGATCAGCCTACCCCTGGGGATGCTTCTAATTCAGGGGACAGTGTTCTTTCCCCGAGCCTCCCTCAGTCTGGGTCGGTTCCACCGGCCAGCGGGTCGGTGGCTGCGCTCCAGCAGGCGGCTATAGCTGCACCGTCTATGGATTTCTCCCCGGATTTTGTGCTCCTCATGCATCAGGCGTTTCGCTTGAGCAGGTCCGGTCAGTTGCCGGCAGTTTGGCCCCCCTCTATCCCCCCGGGGTCCTCGGGGGCGGCTCAATGCACCTCGCAACCCGGGGGCAAGCGACTTCGGTTGGGGGAACAGGAGCAGGACGCCCTAGGTCTCCTGGATTCCGAGGCAGAGGGCGATCCTGAGACTGAAGCGGAGGAGTTGGAGGATGGGGAGATCCTTGAGCCGGAGGACCAGGCTCGGATCATTCGCGTGTTCCGTAGGGACGAGCTGGTTCCTCTGGTCACGGAGTCCCTGCAGGCGCTTAACCTTTCGGCGGTGCGGCCCATGGAGGAGGAGGGTCTTGAGGATCCTCTAATTCAGACAGTCAGGGATTCCCAGGTGGTTTTTCCCGTTCACCGCGTGGTGGATCATATGATCCAGGCGGAGTGGGAGCACCCGGAATCCGGCTTGAAGGGGATTCGGACCATGACTCGGCTTTATCCCCTTGCCGACAAGGACAGGGACTTGTTCAAGTCCCCCCGGGTGGACGCTGCGGTTTCCGCAGTGACCAAGTAAACCACCATCCCGGTTGAGGGGGCGGCTGCCCTCAAGGACGGTCAGGACAAGAAGATTGATAATTTGCTCAAGCAAACCTTCGATACTGATGCCGTGTCATTGCAGGCCTCTATCTGTGGGGCTTGGGTGGCTCGGTCGTGTCTGCGATGGTCGCAGCTTTTGCGCTCGAGCCCCGGGCTAGACCAGCAGGGCCTGTTGGAGGTTTCCCGGCTGGAGTCCGGCTCGGCCTATCTGGCGGATCTGTTTTATGATTTAATCCGCGCGTTGGCTAACAGTATGGCATCCGCGGTTGCGGCGCGACGGTCCCTCTGGTTGCGCAACTGGGCGGCGGACGGTTCTTCCAAGTCCCGCCTCAGTAAGCTGCCCTTCAAGGGCAGATTGTTATTTGGGGAGGCTCTCGAGAAGTTGGTAAAGGATCTCGGTGAGTCCAAGGGGGGCCGGCTCCCGGGGGATAGGCCAAGGTCCAACAAGTCCTCCCCCTCGGCGAGGGGGTCCTTTCGGGATCAGCGCAGGTTTCGTTCCTCCCGCCTGTGGACTTCGCAGCGGGGCAGGTTTGGAGCCCGTAATCAAGGGTTTCGTACCTTCGGGGAGCCGGCAGAGGCTTCTCCGGAGCCGCCTCTTCCTCGGGCTCTTCTTTTGGGCGCAAGCCACAATGACGCGAGGCAGGCTCTGGAGGGAGGCCCGATTATCGGGGGTCGCTTGCGCGACTTTCTTTCCTCTTGGGCCCAAATCACGTCGGATCGCTGGGTGCTACAAATTATAGGAGAGGGTTACGCTCTGGAATTTGCGTTCCCACTTCCAGATTCATTTGTTCTGTCTCCCAGCAGGGGAGCGCAAAAAACGCGGGACTTCCGCGTGACCCTGGATCGGTTGTTAGCGCTGGGAGCGGTGATCCCGGTTCCTCCTTTGGAAAGAGGCACCGGGCGATACTCCATCTATTTTGTGGTTCCCAAAAAGGGCGATTCCCTGCGTCCGATTTTGGGACCTCAAAGGCGTGAATCGCGCGCTCCGGGTGCCGCATTTCCGTATGGAAACCTTGCGGTCAGTCATTGTAGCGGTGCGACAGGGGGAGTTTTTGACGTCCCTCGATCTCACCGAGGCCTATTTGCACTTCCCGATACATCCATCTCATCAGCGGTTTCTCCGCTTTGCGTTTCCGTGGGGCCACTTCCAGTTCAGGGCCATGCCGTTCGGCTTGGCTACGGCTCCGCGCACGTTCACAAAGCTGATGGTAGTCGTTGCGGCGGCCTTGCGCAAGGAGGGCATTTTGGTCCATCCATATCTCGACGACTGGTTGATACGGGCAAAATCCAGTCGGGAGTGCCTGCGAGTCACGAGCAGGGTAGTGGCTCTGCTGCGATCTCTCGGCTGGGTGGTGAACGAAAGAAAGAGTTGTCTGCGTTCCTCGCAGGACCTGGAGTATCTGGGAGTGCGCTTCGACACCGCTCGGGGACTGGTGTGTCTCCCCGAGCGCCGCGTCCGGGCATTGCGGGCTCTTGTCCGACTCTTTCGGGGGATGCCCGCTCCGTCGGCGTGGTGGTACCTACGGCTTCTCGGAACGATGGCGGCGACCTTGGAGGTGGTGCCATGGGCACGGTTCCACATGCGCCCGCTCCAGAGGGCGCTCCTTCGCCGCTGGTCCAACCAGTGCGATTTGACGCGGGGGATTCCCTTGGAGCCTCCTCTGTGGGTTCCCCTCACTACGGATGCGAGCCTAGCCGGCTGGGGAGCTCACTGCGAGGCCCGCTTCACGCAGGGGGTGTGGTCCTCTCGGGAAGCTGCGTGGTCGAGCAACCGTCTCGAGCTTCGGGCGGTCAGGCTAGCCCTGTTGGCCCTGGGGCCTCTGGTCCTGGGTCGGGCGGTCCGCATCTGGTCGGACAATGCGACCACGGTGGCGTACATCAATCGCCAAGGGGGCACAGGGAGTGTGGCCCTGGAGACAGAGGCGACGGCCTTATTCAGCTGGGTGCAGACTCGCCTGCCGGCGATCTCGGCGGCGCACATAGCGGGCGCAGACAATGTCCAGGCCGACTTCCTCAGCAGAGTGCGGGTGGACCCCGGAGAGTGGGAGTTAAATCCACAGGTGTATGCGCAAATAGTTCGGCGGTGGGGTCCGCCCATCATGGATCTCATGGCGACCTACCAATCGGCCAAGACGAGTCGCTTCTTCAGCAGACGGCGGGAGCGAATGTCCGAAGGACTCGACGCTCTCATTCAGCCGTGGCCGACGTCCGGGCTACTGTAGGTCTTCCCTCCTTGGGCGCTGATCGGCCGGGTCGTCCAGCGCATCGAGTGCCTTCAGGGCCGAGTGCTGCTGGTGGCTCCGGATTGGCCCCGGAGGCCCTGGTATGCCGACCTCGTCCGGCTTCCAGACGGCGTGCCGTGGCGCCTCCCGGCGTTGCCGGACCTTCTCCTTCAGGGCCCCTTGCGGATGCCCCAGGTGGCTCGATTCTCGCTTACGGTTTGGCCATTGAGAGGGCTCGGCTGAAAAAGAAGGGTTATTCGCCCGCGGTGATTTCCTCTTTACTGCGGGCGAGAAAGTCCTCCACTTCTCTCACTTATGTTCGGATTTGGAGGATTTTTGAGGACTGGTGCTCCCGGCGGGGAGTCCGAGCGGCGACGGTCTCTGTGCCCGTCGTGTTAAGCTTCCTCCAGGATGGGTTCGAGAAAGGTCTCGCGGCCAGTTCCCTGAAGGTCAAGCTGGCGGCGATTTCGTGTTATAGAGGCAAGGTCTTGGGCCGCCTTCTTGGTGCTCATGCGGATGTGCGGCGTTTCTTGACCGCCGTTTTCCATTTACGGCCTTCCCGCAGGGCGGTGATTCCTTCGTGGGATTTGAATTTAGTTCTGCGGGCTATGGTTCGGGAACCATTTGAGCCCTTGCGGAGGGCGTCCTTGAAGGATCTCACATTGAAGACGGTGTTCCTGGTTGCCATCTGCTCGGCACGGCGTATTTCGGATCTGCAGGCCCTGTCCTGCCGAGAGCCTTTCTTGTCTTTCTCTACGGAGCGGATTGTGCTCCGTCCGGTTCCTTCCTTTCTGCCAAAGGTGGTGTCTCCCTTTCACTTAAATCAGGCGGTATTTCTGCCAGTGCTTTCGGCGAGCTCGGTCGAGTCGGTGGACAAGGGTCTTCTCCGGCTTGATGTGGGCCGCGCGCTGCGGCGGTATTTGCAGTCTACCGAGTCCTTCGAAAGACTGATCGGCTTTTTGTGCTCTTTGGGGGTACAATAAAAGGGGAGGCGGCGGCTAAGGCCTCCATTGCTCGATGGCTCAAGGAAGCGATCGCGTCCGCGTATCGGTTGCAGCGGCGGCCGGTCCCGGAGGGGCTCCGGGCTCATTCTACTCGGGCTCAGGCGGCCTCTTGGGCGGAGCATAGCCTGGTTCCACCAGCAGAGATCTGTAGGGCGGCCGCCTGGTCGTCTCTGCATGCTTTCAGCAGGCACTATCGCTTGGATGTGTCAGCGGCTCGGGATTCTTGTTTTGGTTCGGCGGTTTTGCGCGCCGGCCTGCAAGGTCCCGCCCGGTCTTAACTGCTCTGTTACATCCCGATTGTGGAGGACTAAACTGGATATCCGCACAGGAAATGGAAATTACACTAACCTGGTAATTGTAGTTCCTGTAGGATCCAGTTTAGTCCTCCTTCCCTCCCGACTATCTGTATGATTTTGCGGCGCGCTGTCCCGAGCGGGTGCCTGTAGGATGGTTTTCGTCCCGTTCGGACTCGGTCGACAGTCGTGCTTATCGCTATGGCTCTTCCCTTTATTTTGGAGTTCAGTCAGCTCCTTAGTTTCGGGGGGAAGCTCGGTGTAAATTTAAAGGCGTCGATGTCGGCGCCGTGCAGTGTCCTGACTTCCTCGTTTGGGGAGGGAGTTGGTTATTCCAGGGGGGGAAGTATATAGTTTAATGATAGCCTAATAATAATCTGATGTGTTGCTTCGTTAAGTTTGCTTTGTTACTAGTACACTGGGGGGCTTCTGGGAGCTCCTGCTGGATATGTACTACAGAAGATTTGATTGGTCCAGTCTCCAGGCTGCAGTAGGAGGGGCATTACCCGATTGTGGAGGACTAAACTGGATCCTACAGGAACTACAATTACCAGGTTAGTGTAATTTCCATTTTCAGCAACAAGGTAGGGAAGAGTAGTTATTAGCCTGCCCCATCCATCCCATGACAATAATATCCCTTCCAAGCAAATTCACAGCAATGCCTTTTCCCCCGTGCTGTGCAAAATATTAAGATAGTGGATGTAAAGTCTAAAAACTGACATTCAGTTCTGCTATTGGAATATAATTTTTTTTCTGCTTTCTCTGTTCCCATTGATGGAATCGGGGATAGGAGTCTGCCATACATGCAGGAGTCGGGGACACAGCTCTAAAATCGGGGATAATTCCTGAAAATTGGGGCATCTATGTAGTAACCTTAACTAAGGTGTCCCTCCTCCTCCCCCCCCCCCCTTTGAAAAGTGTCTGATTTGCCTGCAAAAAGTCTCTAATAACCTTTATGCTGAATATCCCTCTCACTGGGACAAGTTCTTTTGAGTGCTGTCTCCAGAGTTTAGTGCTCTCAAATACATGAAGGCACATTTTAGAAAGGCCATTTATGTGTTTGTTTGAATTTGATATACCGCTCAGGCCGAAGCATTAGAGTGGTTTACAATAATATAACATTTGTGGAAATATGAAAGGAACGCCATTTGTAAGATAGGAAAGAGTAGAGGACAGAAACAGTCAAAAGGATAGGCAAAGAAAAGAAAGGGAACAGCAGGTTACCATAATAAGCGTATGACAATCCAGACCACATATTCAATGCTCATTTCAGGACAAACGCCATGGACCAACGCCTAAGGGCCATACCAAAGGGCTCTCTGGCGAGGCCCTCAGGTGCGGGCCCGCCGGTGGAATGGCAGTTTAAAAGCCGATGGAGTGGGCAGTCTCTGTGGAGGGAGGTGGAGCTCCCGCTCTCATCTCTGATGCTGGCTGCTGCTCTCCCCTCACAGAACACGCTGGTGGAATGGCAGTTTAAAAGCCGATGGAATGGGCATCTGATGTGTCCAGGTCAAAAGCATCTGAAATTTGGTGGGAGGGGCAGCAGTTAAGGTGGACACGTGTAAGCGATTTGTAAAATAGACATGTCTCCACCTCAGAAATGATAAGCACATCCGTTGCAATATAATGACAGTGGGGCATGCAGAAAACCTGTTCGTGCTTAGGGGCGGGTATAGATATGGACGTGTTTGGTGGATTTACATGTAGCCAGTAATCTAAAATCGCCTGCGCACGTTTATCTTTTTCAGAATGCCTTGGACACGCCTCTGGCATGCCCCTCTGTGACGATCATGTGATTATGCTAGAGACGTGTTAACTTGCCCAGGGCATTTTAAAATGGTTCTTGGCACATGGATGTGATTGGGACAGCCATTTCAGATGTCCAAATCATGAATAGGGCTTCTCCCTCTTGTCTGCGTTTTAAAAAAAAACACAAAAAAACAAAAAAAAACTTGCAAGAGAAACTTTTTTTTTTTTTTCTTTTTATCAGCTCACAACTGTTTTCAGAAACTGTCAGTTGCAATGGAGCCAACTGTCTCTTAGATGGATTACAAAGTTGCACTGTTATACATTGTTAACTAGCAGGTGGCATCATAAGGAAAGGAGGGGGTGATAATTTCTACTTCAATCAAGCTAATATTAAAAACAGATCAAGAGCGTTTATTTTAGAAGTTCAATTCATGTTTTAACATGTATGTGGCACCAGAAAAATATGGGAGCCATGCTCCCATTTAGAAAGCTATTTTAGAAAGGCTGTGAGATGCACATTTTTGCACCGGGCATGTTGACCTTTGCACATCTTAGCAAGAAGCATGGCGAGGTCTTTCTGGGCATGACATTGATGGCACTAGCACCTGTGTGTCTATCAAATTTTGCATAGACTGAAGTGTAGGGCAGGTTTTTTTATACCTGCTATAAATCACAAATAAGGATGGGACTTTGACTGTTGGGAAGATTTGTGGTGTTGGTGATTGGAGGAGCTTGACTATGAGTTTTTTCTATTACTGTTGTCTGTGTCCACGTAGGTAGTTTCCACTCTGTATTGGCCACCACTGTGGGTCTTGGTCAGCCAGCCATCCATATCACAATACATCTCACACGGCGTGAAGGTCTTTCTACTCCACACTGCAGAATATGTAGCAGTCCCAGAGACCAGGTAGCAGAGATGGCAAACCATGATCCAGTTCCATGAGGTGGCCAGATTTCCATCAGTATTGGGGATCATTGATTGCACACATGTGGCCTTCAGATACCCATGAGGAAGGCCATTTACCACAACAGGAAGGCATTCCACTCAACATGCATATAGTTTGTAACACAGAGGGAGAGAGAACGGATGTCTTTCCAAAGTTCCCAGGTTCCTGCCAAGACTTCTGCATCCCCACCCACTCTGAAATCTACAAGAGGTTTGAGAGAGGGCAGATTACCAGTAGATGGTTGCTAGGTAAACCCCGCTCCAGCCCACTTCATAACTTGGGCCTGCTAGGAGGTCACAATGATCCATGGTAGCGGCAGTGCCCACCCAGCATATGAAACATCCTAATACAATACCTTAACATGTGTCTACACTCCTGCCACCCACATAAGTGACAGAGGTTATCCTCTAAGGAAATGACTCTTGAACTCCATCATGGCACCACACACGGAGGCAGAGGAGCAGTATAAAGGGGCCCAGAGATCATCAAGAGGATATTTGGACAGCATAAGAGCCACTTCTGTTGCCTAGATCTGGGGGAGAGTTCTACAATCCAACCAGGTTATGTCAGATGTTCATGGCCTACTGCATACTCCACCAACAGGCTGGGAGGTGGCGACAACCCCTGCTTGAAGAAAAGGTAAATGGGTGACCAAGACATAGATGAAGAGCAGAAGGACCAAAGCAAGAGGATACTGGGAAGCCATATCAACTGAGCATGGTGGCAAGAGATGGACTCGTACACAGGCACTTCCTGTGAAGGTAGGAGTTTTTATTTGCACAATGGAATATATGTACTTCAGAGTGCAACATCCACCATTCCCCTTGCACCTGCCCTATGCAACACCCCCTACCACTCTCATAAGCAGCCCAGTCACACACCCATTAACTTCCCTGCCCCCCCATGCCCTTCACTTCTAGCCCATTCCTTCCCCTCCCCCCATTAAGGGTGAAATACATGATGAGCATGCCATTACTACTTTTGTCCTGCCCCTCAGCCCTTTACCTTTCGGCCCCTGACCCACCCTAATGCACCTCCATTGGTTACCAGTACAGATAAGAGCAAAATACAATGCACTTACAATCATCTTCAAAATTATAAACAAACTAGCTCCACCAATACTACAACTGCTAATCATTAAAAAGTCAGACAAGGACATCCCAAAGGAACCTACTATCAGTCCCAAAAAGGAAGACCAGAGCACTCCAGTCCACATCCACAAGGGCGCTATCTCTGTACGCCCCATCAATATGGAACATTCTATCGGAGAATATAAGATCAATAACCAATATTTGTGACTTCAGAAAAGCAATAAAACCTCTACTCTTTAAAGAATACTATGAACTGAACAATTTAACAAACTATTCTTACCTCTGCATATAATCATAAAGCTACTACGTCACTATATACAAAGGTACAACACAAACGAATTCTCCTAAGAATCTATCCCACAACCCTCCTCCTGTCACAGCCTGAATAAGGGATGATACACACATCACATGAGCTCTGTATGTAGATTCTAACACTCTGTAAATAGGAACAGGATTTTACCCTGCATGTAGATACTTATATCCTGTAAATATTAGCCTGTAAAACATTCCTCCACATCTCACCAAGTTATAAACCCCTGTTAAATCTAAAGTTCAATGTGAAGTTAATGTTTAAATGTAAACTGCTTTGATTATATGACAGAGTGGTATAGAAAACCTGTTAAATGTTGGCATGATGGTGTGATTTTAAGGGTGGCATAAAAGTCTTTGATATGCTCTACCTCCAGCCGTAGAGAGCAGGGATATACCCTATGTTTTTCTTATTTTAGACGCTCCCCTTTCAGGCAGCACACAGTGAAAGCATGGGAGGGGAGGATGGAACAGACAACTCTGCAGTTTGTATCCATATTTCAAATGTTTGTTACCTGCTTAGATCTTGATGCAATTGACGGACAATAAATGCATTTTAAATAAATCATTTTATAACTTGTCACTTTGTATTTGGTGAGGACTAGTCTGGGGGGGGGGGGGGTATGCGTGCAAGATCACTGTGAGGTATTCTGTTTATGTAGTCCAGCTTATTTACTTTTCCCCATGGGAAATATAGTGCTAATATAACAGAACTGGATTCTAATCCCATCTTTTCAAATAATGCTGTAAGCCACTTTTAAGCATTTTTAGAAGTTGGATACAATAAGCCCTTGCCTCAGAGCTTACGATCTAAGTGGGGCTATGGAAGATACAGAGACTTTAAGATCACAAAGAGCGTTAATAGGGGAATTTGAGATTTAAACCCTGGTGCCTAACCTAGGTTATTTGTTTTCCCTTTTGAGAAGAATAGTAATGTTGCCCTGCCTGGTGCAATTTTTGTTGCTGCCTTTTCAAAAATAAGGTGCTTGCTGGTGTGACTTCAGAGAGTTAGTGTGTTTGATATGGCAGACTTGTTTATATAGGTTTTGACGGACCTTTTTTTGCAGAGTTTTGTGATGCTTCATGATGTCTGATGATTGAGAGATTTGTTAACAAAAGAAACTGATTTTTGTTTAAAATGGTGAATAAAGGGAAACAGCCCAGCTAGCCATTGTTCTGGGAGGAGTGGTGGTGGGGTCATAATGATTGAGTTTAATTACCATAATCTTGGGGTGGGGGGGGGGGCTGTGGCTGAGAATTGTATGGAGGGATGCAAGACTGAAGGTTCATTAAGGGTCCTAATACTGATGCACCAGCACTGAGGGAAAAGAGAGAAATGTTGAAAGAGGTTAAGCTGAAGACAAGTCACATGCTGGTGGTGCAAGAGGCAGGGGATGAATGCTGGGGAGAGGCATTTTGAGGAGGTGAGAAGGGGGTGAAAACGTGTTAGAGGGTTGAATGCTGGAGAAAGCATGAAGAGGAGTAAATACAGAAGGAAGCATGAGATGAATGGGGTTTCTTCCCAGATTTCTCTGAAATAAGCAATAAAAATTGAGATGATGAGAGGAGAAAAGCTAAGGAAGTGCATGAGAACAATGTGGGAGGAGGAGCTGTTTGGGGGGGGGGCAAAGCGGGGACACTAGACCTGGGGAAGGGATGCAAAAGAGCTGGTGGAAATGCAGTGGGGTGTGGAAAAAGGAAGATCTGTTTGAAAGAAAGCAGGAGAATCGCCACATCGTTTCTGTCTCTCCCACTCATTCAGCATCAGAGTCCCTCCTAATCCTCCACCTCGGCACATGAGTCTCTCGCCCAATCCCTTCTCCTCCAGTGGTAAAACTTTACCTGTCAGTAGCAGAGTGGTTCCTGAGGGTAGCAGCTGAGCCGCCTTAGAGTCCACACACACAGCTTCACATTTTTCTGATCCGTTCTGGTTGAATCGTTCTAGCCGAGTGGTGAGAGAAATAAGCCATGAGGATTGGCCGCCATTATGTTTCAGAGGGGGTATGTGCATACAGTTATGTTCATGAGACTATGTATAAGGTTACTACCTCTTTGAGGAGGCCTTCCAAGGGTGGGATTTGGGAGGGGTTTGAATTTAGGAACATCTGAAAATTAAGTATAAAGCATAACTTACCCTAGAAAGAGTGCATCCCAAATAGAAGGTGCAAATGTAAGCACATATTTTTCTTGGGGTGGCTCTGAAAGCATGAAAGGCCATCAGAGGTCTGATATCGACACAGGCTGGAAACAGAATGAAGAGAAACAAGGTTTCATAACAACATAAGAAATGCCATACTGGGTCAGACCAAGGTCCATCAAGCCCAGTATCCTGTTTCCAGCAGTGAAGAATCTAGGTCACAAGTACCTAGCAGTTTCCCCCAAAAGACACAGGTTCCGCAATGCTTGTATTGGGGCAAGCAGTGGATTTCCCAGGTCCACTTTAGTAATGGTTTATGGACCTTTCCTCCAGGAACTTGTCCAAATCTTTTTTTTTAAACGTGGCTACAGCTTTTACTACATCCTCCAGTTGCAAATTCCAGAGTTTGATTACCCAATGAGTGAAAAAATATTTTCTGTTATTACTCTTAAATGGGTTTACATTGTAGCTTCATTGCATGTCCCCTAATCTTTCTATATTTTGATGGAGAAACTTACCCTTTCTACTCCATTCATTAATATATAGGGCTCTATCATTCCTCCCCTTAGCTGTCTTTTTCCAAGTGGAAAGAGTAATTACTTACCTGCTAATTGTTGTTCCTTGAGGACCTCCAGTCCAGTCCTGCACTTCTGGGTAGTTGTACCTCTTCCAGCAGCTTGGAGACTGAGCATGTCTCTTTTTTTTTTTTTTTTTGACACCTCTCTACTTATACAGTTGGCACCAGCTCCAGTAACCTTTTGACAAAGCAGACTCTTACAGGAGCAACAAATAAGAAGTAGTTAGATCTAGTTTGGTTGGTTGTTGTTTAAGACTGCTATACTCCACCCCCCCCCCCTCCTCCTCATGGGAAGGAATACCTCATCCCCATTCCCCCCCTCCCCCCCCCGACGGGAAGGCTTACTTGTGAAATTCTGGGCAATGCCCTTCAGCACTTCAGCATAGAGCTGAAGACCGGCAGCTCTCCCGGCCACGGCCCCAACACCCTTCAACGTATAATCCTGGTACCCTCTGCTCTCCCCCAGTGAATCAGCTAACGAGCTGAAGGCAAATGTCTTCACATCAACTTCTTGCAGAAAGGATCCAGGACTGGACTGGAGTTCAAGGAACAACAATTAGCAGGTAAGTCTAATTACTCGTTCCTTATTGTCCCTCCAGCCCAGTCTTGCACCTCTGGATGTAACAGAGCAGTTAAATTAATGGGAGGGACCCACAACAGTGGCACAAAGCACTGCTGACCCAAAATAGGCATCTCCCACTGTCTGGACATCCAGGCGATAATGCTTAGCAAAAGTATGAAGCGTAAACCAAGTTGCTGCCTTACAAATCTCTGCTGGTGGAACTAAACTGTACTCTGCCCAAGAGGCTGCTTGTGCCCTCCTGGAGTGTGCACGTAATTCTGTTGGCACAACTGTACCCTTCAAGATGTATGCCAACCAAAAGGCTTCTCTAGTCCACCTGAAAATGGCAGCCTTGGCTGCTGCCTCTCCTTTGCATGGCCCACCAAACAGCACAAACAATCCAATCTCCTAAAAGACTTAGTCCTGCATAAGTAATGCCCAAGGGTTCTTCCAACATCCAAAAGTTGCAAATGCGGATCAGCGAAACCTCCAGCTGCATCCAATAGGACTGCTAAGAAACCAGACTGAATCACATGGAAAGCTGACACCACCTTAGGCAAGAATGAGGGCACCAGTTGTAGAAACACCTTCTCCCTAGAGAACAAAAGGAAGGGTTCCTGACAGGACAAAGTCTGGAACGCCAAAATTCTGCATGCCAAACAAATCGCTACGAGGAAAACAGTCTTCAGGGTCAAATCTTTTTCAGTGACGCTCAACTCAGCGGCTCAAAGGGCTCCCAAGTCAGTACCTTAAGAGCAAAGTTGAAGTCCCAGGGTGGCACCACCACTTGCCTCAGCAGCCGGAGGCACGTTACTGCTCTGAGGAAGCGTAGCACATCTGGGTGTGCACCCAATGCCACCCCACAAATCTTTTCACGATAACAGGAAATCACCAACTGCACTCTCAAAAGAACACTCAACTAGGCCCTTCTCAAAACAATCCTGCAAGAAAGCTAACACATCAGCACCAAAGCTGAGAGGAACAAACTGCCTGTGCCCCACACCATGCTTCAAAAATGCGCCAGACCCTGATGTATTCTAAGCAGGTGGCCCTTTTATGAGCTTTCAGCAAGGTTGCTATCACCGGCCTGGAATAACCTCTTTCGCATCATCGCCCTTTCAAGAGCCATGGCATAAATGCGAGAACCAAGCTACTTGAGGCATGCAGACAGACCCTTAAGTCAAGGGGTCTGTTTTGAGCTGGGAGCCACCAAGGCCAGTTCACCAGGATCCTCACCAGATCTGCATACCACAGCTGTCTCAGTCAATCTGGGGCAATCAGAATGACATATCCTCAGTGAGCCTCTATTTGCTGAGCCACATGGCCTATGAGCACCCACGGTGGGAACACAGGAATTCCCCTGCGGGCCACAGCTGTACCAGGGCATCCAGGCCCTCTGACATCCATTCTCTCCTCCTGCTGAAGAACTGTCTTGTCTTGGCTGACTGGAAAGTCCATGACCTGGGTGCCCCACTGGCACACCACCTGCTCGAAGACCTCCTCCTGGTTGAGTGACCACTCGCCCAAGTCCACATGCACCTGACTGAGGAAGTCCTCCACTATGTTACTATGTTGTCAACCCCCCCCCTCCCTGCTGACAAGGCCTAGAGGTGAACTTCCACCCACTCGAACAGCCTTTCGGCCTCTTCCTTCAAGGCAATGCTAACTGTGCCTCCTTGGCGGTTGATGCAGGCTACTGTGGTTGCTTTATCAGACAATATCTAGACTGCCTTCCCCTGCAATCCGGCCTCTAAGCTCTGGAACACCAGGAATATTGCATGCATTTCCAACCTGTTGCTCCCCACTGGGCTTCCAGCGGGCCCCACTGACCCTGAGCAAAACGCCCTTCACAATGAGCTCCCTAGCCAAAGAGACTGGGATCTGTCATCAGCGGAGTCCACAATCGCGACTCGAGGGGCATGCCCCTCTCCAGCATCCCTGGACATAACCACCACCAGAGTGCTCTCCTAGTTTGTCTCGGGCATGACAGAGGCATAGACAGGAGATGACTGAGACCAACGACAAAGCAGGGCTCTCTGCAATGGCTGCATGTGCACTTTTTCCCATGGAACCAAGTCTAACATGGCTGTCATAGTCCTTAGAACCTGCAGATAATGCCAGGCTGATGGATGGAACATCAGCAGTTGGTATGGCAATTTCTTCAGGACCAAGCAGGAAGTCAGCCCTCACATATGGGTGATGTCGGCGCTGACAGAGCCCTTGTGCGGAGCATTTCCCCAGCTTTCAAAGAAAGCCTTTGGGAATGCAGCGTGGTCCCCTTCCCGCCCAAGGGTGCCATCTTGCTCAGTCTTTCTTTTTCCGCGGAGCCCAACAGATGTAGTTCGTGTCACCCGGGAAAGTTGAGGAGGTTGGGTTTTGTTTTGGGTTTGGGGTTTTTTTGTGTCCCTTTTATCCGGTTAGACGCCGGTTCCCCCATCCCACCTTGGCTCGGTACACCGGTATCAAGCCCGGAAATTTTTCGGTTTTTGTCCTTTGACTAGCGTTTGTGCTTTTTCTGTTTTTCACTGGCAGCCCTCTCTTTTGACCTTGTAGGGGCCCTTTTTCCCCCGATGGCTGCCAGCGGGTTAAAAAAAAAATGTGATCGGTGTAAAACTGTCTCTCACCGACACACACGACTGCTGCCTCCGATGCCTTGGGCCCAACCATGACCCGCTGGTCTGTGGCCCATGCGGCAAGATATCATCGAAAGTGCTTCAGAGCCTTCAGCATCAACGTTTGAGAATTTTTTCAGAGTCCGTGTCCAGCCAGGCCCAGACTTCATTAGAGGGCTCGATATCTCGGGAGTCTGACCCCAAGCGCCGTTGTGGGTCCTCTGAAAGGGGGTCTCCTGCCCGGGAGCACAAAAAGAAGAAGAAGCTTGTGAGGGCGGCGTCAGTGGAGGCACCTGGATCCTTGAGGGCCAGGTCGCGCAGCCCTGACTGCTGTCCTGGGCTCTTGGAGTTGGAGCGGCCGACCAAACTACCTCACCTAGAGCCAGAGTCCCCGAGTCAGGTAACTTCTGTTGTCCTCGTTGACTCTCCTCTGGGAGAACTGACGTCGGGCCCCGAGTTGGGAGCTGTGGAGTCTCCTGAGCTCGGTCTCAGGTTGACGGCCCTGGAGAGCAGCCTGGATGGCTGCCTTCATGGAGCAGCAGCGGGTACTGATCACCGGTCTCACTGATGCATCTGCCCTGACCACCGGGACCTTGACGTCTAAGTCGACCCCGGAGGCCGAGCCAATCCTAGAGTCCATCAAGTCTCGAGTCGATCCTCAGCCAAGGTCTCCCTCGATCTCCCGTGCGGGGCCGAGGTCGTCAATGCCAGTGCCCTTGGCGTTGGGGCGGGTGGCCTCGAGGCCCACACGGCCAGAACCACTCGACTCCTCCTTGAAGGAGTCGGCATGGGAGACAGAGGACAAGGAGTCTCCAGACACCTTCCGGACCCAGTGCGTCCCATTGGACTCCTGGAGTCCGAGCCTCGGAGAAGGTCCCCCCCCCCCGGAGGATACCTGGTTCTCGGACTACATCAGGGACATGGCCAAGGCTTTTGGCATTCCCGGCAGAGGTCAAGGAGGAGCCTCGAGCCAAAGAGCTCAATGCCCTACAGTATGACTTTCCTCCGAAGAAAGCCTTTACTGTTCCAGTTCCTCCGATGCTGGAACGGCTGCTCTTCCATATGTGGGAAGCACCGGCCTCTGCGCCGGTTCTTAGCAAGCGGGTTGATTCAATATATTGAGTCCGTAAGAGCCCTGGGTTCCAAAAGGCGCAGCTACCGCACAACTCCATGATTGTGGAATCGGCCATGCACAGGCTGAAAAGTCAAAAGATGCACTCCTTGGTGCCTCCTGGCTGGGAGGCTCGGAACCTGGATGCCCTCAGTAGAAAGTGCTTCCAGGGCTGTATACTATCTTGCTGTTTCCAGACTTACCAGCTGTACATGGGCATGTACCTACGGGACCTGGCAAAGGAGATTTGCCAGGTTCTCGACTGGCCTCTCCGAGGATCCCTTGTCTACAGGGATCCGAGAGTGCTCAAAGTTTCTCTCTCGAGCAGCCTATGATGGCTTTGAGGCTTCGGCCTGGGTAGCTGTGGCCGGCATCGGTGCACGCCGTCAAACCTGGCTACAATCGTTGGATCTGGAGTCATGGATGCAGGACAAGTTGGTCAATGTCCCATGCCGAGGTGACAACCTGTTCGGCAAGCTCATGACTGAAAAGGCTGCAGAAATCGAGACCGAGACTCTCACCAGGACAAGGCTGTCCAGAAAGACTTCTGCCCCTTCTCACAAAAAGAGAGGCTCGGGGAAAAAAGCCCTTTTTCCCGAGGAAGGGTGCTGCCTACAAAACCTACTCGCAGTATCAGGCCTCTCCAGCTCCCCAACAGGGCCAGCAGGCCAAAGGGCAGGGGCATGGGCCCTGTAGGCAGAAAACCCCCAAGCCGCCAGCTCTGCCGGTAGCTCCACTCAGCACAGGAGGTCAGCTGACCCTGTATGCCTACAGGTGGCCAGCCATCACAGGGTATACCTGGGTACTGAGCATAGTCCAGAATGGTTATGTGCTCCATTTCCACCAGCTACCCCCCCCCCCCCATCCAGGGGAGCCTTCAAGACTCCCTCTACACAGGGACCTCCCTCCTTCAGGAGTTGGAAAGGGTTGTTTTTTTTTTTTTCTAAAGGAACAGGCAGTGGAACAGGTGCCACACCACCTGGAAGGTGTCACAGTAACCTCCCCAGAGCCAGGGCATGTAGGGTAGGTCAGCCTGGGATATCCTAACTTAGGAAGCAGGGTAGTGCATCTGGTCATGCACTGCCTTCTGGGAGTTGTATTTCCTCTTATTCTCTAAGCCAGGAATAATTGTAGTCGAGTGGTTTCAGGCAAAAGTATGACAAGGTTTTATTTCCCCTTCCGGGTGGATTAATTGCAAGTGAAACTCAGGACAAAATAGCCATACTTCTGGCATAAAGAAAACATTTCAGGAACTCATAACACAACAGCTTCTTTGGCTTTCAGCTTCAAATATGCAGTGCTCAGTACAAACTTAAAAGTAACAATCCCTTTTTCATACAAAGGAAACACTTTGCTTCTTCTCTGCTGTTCAAACAGCCTTGTTAACAGCCAGCTCAGCAAAGTGATACAACGTGATCAGCTAGTGATAGCGTGCAGTCCATTTCCTCATCTGATATCTCTTCGGTAACAGACCCTGTCTGCATTTCCTCCAATCACTCTCAGCTGGGTACGTTTGTGCACAGTTATATGGTGTTTTAAAATACAGTCCCTCTCTATTTCCCCAAGGCCTCTCTTCACAGCACGCTAAAGAGCAGGGTTGAGAATTACCGTATATATGGGATTTAGCATAGGTAGAGTCCAGCAAATCTTGGCGATCACAAGGAAAACTTTTAAACCTAGTTTTCTCTCTATATGGTTTATACAGCCTACCTTTTGGCTTTTGCAAGGAAGGACTTCTTAGCACGGTTGGGTCAGCAAGGGTTCCAAACACTGGATGTGTTTTCCTGCCTTTTTAGCTTCTCCTTTTCCTCAGACATACAAATATCATCTGGCCAGCACCTCTCTCTCTCTCTCAGGAGTTTCTGAGTGCTCCCAAACCAGCCTCTCAGGCAGTCTCTCCCTCCAGCTGCCTTCACGATAGGGCCCCCATCGTGGGCTGCTCCCACCTGGCTTTTGGGCACGGGCTCTTTGAATCTTTGTTGCTCTGGCTCCCTGAGCTGAGTCTCCCATTTTCTCTCTCAGCTGCAGCAGCTTTCTCCCAGGTACTTGTTCCTGTCCTCGTATCTCTTGCCTTTCTTGCTTCTCCCTTGGTGTCTCCCACCTCTCCTTCTCCATGGCTCAATTCTAGTGAGTACTTTTTATATCCCTGCTTCTGAGGGCTTAGCTGCACCCCTCCCCCAACCAGGTGTTTCTACTTAATCCCTGAGCTCGGGGATACGTTGCAGCTTGGGCGTGTTTGCTCCTCTCGTGACTCACTCTGTTTCCCTTGGCAACCCTGGGCCATGTGCTCTGCCTGCCTGTCAGTTTCTAAAGCAAACTCTTCTGCTTCAGCCAGCTCCATAGCCTCGGAAGGGTCTTCTACATGACAAAGGGCAAGGCTTCTATTCCAGGTACTTCCTGGTACCAAAGAGAACAGGAGGCCTCAGACCTATCCTAGACTTGCGAAATCTGAACAAGTTTCTGGAGAGGGAAAAGTTCAAGATGCTTACCCTTGGAATACTGCTGCCCTACCTCCAGCAGGGAGACTGGCTGTGCTCCTTAAACCTAAAGGATGCTTACACTCACATCCTCATCCATCCAGACCACAGACAATATCTCAGATTTGTGGTGGGAGGAAACCACTTTCAGTACAGAGTGCTTCCCTTTGGCCTGAACTCTGCCCCCAGGGTTTTTACCAAATGCCTGGTGGTGGTGGTGGCTTTCTCAGAAATCAGGGGATTTTTGTCTTCCCGTACCTGGACGACTGGTTAATCAGGGGCCAGTCGCTCCAGGAGGCCTGATGGGCCACTCTTCGCACTGTCTCTCTTCTTCAGCATCTGGACTTTGTCATAAACTAGCAAGTCCACTTTGCTCCCCTCTCAGAAACTGGAGTTTATAGGGGCCAGGGTGGACACCCTCCAGGCAAGGGCTTACTTGCCTGAGGACAAGGCCCACAGACTTATGGACTTGGCCTACCAGTTCCAAAGCAATTCTCTTGTTGCCGCCAGGTAATACCTGCAGCTCCTGGGCCACATGGCATCCACTGTACATGTGACCCCCGAATGCCCGTCTGCACATGCGGACAGCTCAATGGTGCCTCAGAGAGCAGTGGACACAAGCCACCGGCGACCTCCGAGACAGAGTAAAGGTGTCCAGACGACTTCTGAACTCCTTACAATGGTGGCTACAGCTGCCCAACCTTCTCAGGGGTGTACCTTTTCAGCCTCCACCACAAACAAGGGTACTGACGACAGATGCTTCTTTAAGAGGCTGGGGTTAACATTGCCAGGGCTCATGCACTCAAGGCCTTTGGTCCCTTCAGGAGGCCACACAGCAGATCAACCTTTTAGAGCTGCGAGCAATCCGCTTAGCTCTGCAAACCTTCGGCCATGCTCTCTCAGTAGTAGTTCAGACGGATAATCAGGTGGCAATGTTCTACATGAACAAACAAGGGAGCACAGGGTCCAGGCTCCTATGTCAGGAGGCACTGGCCCTTTGCTCCTTTGCGGTCAAACAGGGTATGTTTCTCAAAGCAGTTCATCTACCTGGTCAGGAAAACTTCCTAGCAGACAAGCTAAGCCGGATTCTCCAGCCCCACGAATGGCAGTTGAATCCATTGGTGGTCCAGCAGATCTTCTGCCGCTGGGGACTTCCATCCATCGATCTCTTTGCAAGTCCACTAAACGGTCAGCTGCCCAGGTTTTGCTCCAGACAGCCGCATCCCCTGAGGATGGCAGCAGATGCTTTTCTAATCACTTGGTCTACAGGCCTCCTGTATGTGTTTCCTCCCACGTCCTTGGTGGCCCGAACTCTGTTCAAGATCCTCTGGGACAAGGCCTTAATGATTCTGGTAGCTCCCAGATGGCCGAGGCAGCCGTGGTTTCCACTTCTTCTGCAGTTGGCAGTGGAAGCTCCGTTCCCTCTGGAGCTGCAACACGATCTCCTGTCTCAAGAGCAGGGTTCCCTTCTGCACCCCAATCTCAGGTCCCTCAATCTGATGGCCTGGCTGCTGAAAGGATAGTGCTAGCTCCCTTACTTCTACCTAAGGAGGTTGAGGAGGTGGTCTTGGCCTCTAGGAGGCAGTCCACCAGAAAGTCCTATGCCCTCAAGTGGCATAGGTTTACGGTATTGTGTGCTCAGCGCAATGAAGATCCTTTCTCTTGCCTTGTGCCAGTAGTATTGCAGTATCTACTTCACCTTTCAGACCTAGGCCTAGGCCTTAAGTCTAACTCTGTTCGGGTCCACCTCAGTGTTTTGTCAGTGCACCACTCACCGGTGGAAGGACAGTCTGTCAGTTCACCCCTTGGTGTCCAGGTTTCTCAGAGGCCTGCTTCTACTCAAGCCTCCTGTTCGTCCACCAGTGGCTGAGTGGGATTTGAACGTGGTCTTGCAGCAACTTACTCACCCACCGTTTGAGCTGATGGCTACTTGCCATTTGAGCTTCCTCTTGGAAAGCACTCTTCCTGGTGGCTCTTATCTCGGCCAGACGTGTGAATGAATACAAGCTCTGGTTTCTGATAGACCATACATGCGGTTCTATAGGAACAGGGTGGTCCTACGGACCCATCCCAAGTTCCTCCCAAAAGTGGTCTCCTCTTTCCACCTCAGTCAGGAGGTGGTTCTCTTGACCTTTTTTCTCAGGCCGCATGCCAGCCAGGCTGAAACAGTCTTGCATACCCTGGACCGTAAAAGGGTGTTGTCCTTTTACATAGATCGTACGAGGGAGCATCGAAGGGCTACTCAGATCTGTCTCGTCTGACCCTAATAGGATGGGGTTACCTGTCTCCAAGCGTATGTTGTCCACTTGGATAGCAGATTGCATCACCTGGGTGTACAGGGCAGCCGACCTCCCCTTGCAGGGTCGGGTCACGGCCCACCGTGTCAGGGTGAAAGCCGTGTCAGTAGCTCATCTCTGCTCTGTTCCGTTGGCAGACATCTGCTGGGCCGCAACTTGGTCTTCAAGACAGACTTTTGCAGCCCATTGCTGTCTAGAGAGAGAGAGTGTCCTGGAGGGACAGTGTTTTCGGCCAGGTGGTACTCCGTAATCTCTTTGAGGTTTAGGCAACTCCTACCCTCCGGCCCTTTGTGTTGGGCTACCGTACGGGGTGCGTTCTCAGAGAAAATTCTTATCACGGATGCTGAGGCTCTTGAGAGGGAGCCATTTTTTTCAGCTCTGGGTTCATGGTAGCCTAGAGCTGGGGAGTCCCATATGTGAGGACTGACTTCCTGCTTGGTCCAGCAGAAAGCGTAGTTACTCACCTGTAACAGGTGTTCTCCAGGAGCAGCAGGAATCAGTCCTCACGACCCTCCCTCCTCCCCTGGAGTTGCAGTCCCTATCCTTCATTTTGATTTTTGCTGTCTTTTAGCTGTGTCCATCAGACTGAGCAAGATGGCACCCTTGGGCAGGAAGGGGACCGCGCATGTGCGCTGCATTCCCAAAGGCTTGCTTTGAAAGCTGGGGAAATGCTCCACACGAGGGCTCCGTCGGTGCCGACATCACCCATGTCGGCACCGACGGAGCCCTCGTGTGGAGCATTTCCCCAGCTTTCAAAGCAAGCCTTTGGGAATGCAGCGCACATGCGCGGTCCCCTTCCTGCCCAAGGGTGCCATCTTGCTCAGTCTGATGGACACAGCTAAAAGACAGCAAAAATCAAAATGAAGGATAGGGACTGCAACTCCAGGGGAGGAGGGAGGGTCGTGAGGACTGATTCCTGCTGCTCCTGGAGAACACCTGTTACAGGTGAGTAACTACGCTTTCTGCAGGAGTCCCTGCACCTGCTGCACTGGCAGAAAGACCTTCCCCACTCGGGTATCAAAGCATGTTCCCAAGTATTCCAGTTCTAGGGATGGTATTAAATGACTCTTGGCCACGTTGACCACCCATCTGAGACTCTGTAGAAACTACACCACACGCTGCTTTGCTCTTTGGCTTTCACCCCTGGACTTCACCCAGATCAGCCAATCGTTGAGATATGGGTGTATGAGAATACGTTCCTTGCAGAGTGCCACTGACCACAACCATGACCTTGGTGAAGGTTTGTGGAGCCATTGCCAGACTGAAAGGCAGCGCCCGGAACTGGAAATGTCCCATTGGCACCGCGAAACGGAGAAACTGTTGGTGGTCTGAGCAGATGGGAATGTGAAGGTAAGCTTCCATAAGATCTAGGTAAGTCGAATTCCCCACCCTGTACTACTACGATAACCGACTGCAGAGTTTCCATACAAAAATGTGGCATCCGTAGACAGCAGTTGACGCCCTTAAGGTCGAGAATCTGATGAAAAGTTCCTTCCTTCTTGGGCACCACGAAATAAATGGAGTACCAACCACACCCATATTGGTTCTATAGCCTTTAGCTACAACAGTCTCGTCAAGGTTTCTCTTACCGCCCCGACTTTGTCTCGCGCCTTGCAGGGAGACTGAACGAATAAGTGGGCCACCGGTCGTGACTATTCTAGGGAATAGCCTTCCCGGATGACCTACGGGACCCACCGGTCTGAGGTGATTTGGACTCAGGCAGAGTAGAAATCCCATTGTCTGCCCCCCACAGACTGTACCTCTACCTGGGTCCACCTCGCATCATTTGATTTTCTAGCTCCCAAGGGAGAGGTGGTACTAAATCCCTGCCCCATGCCTCAAACCCCAAAATGGCTGCCCTCTGGAGGGGAATCTGCCTCTCTGGTAGGACCCAAACCGGGAAGGACAAAAATGCCTAAAATCTCATAGCTGTCCTTTTGACATAGCTGGGGGATGACTCTGCTTCTGTTTTATCCTCGGGCAAACGTCCACCCTTGGACTCTTCCCAGGTCCTTGACCAACTTATCCAGGTTCTCTCTGAACAGGAGTTTCCCCTTTAAAAGGGAAGCTTGCTGAGGTGGTACTTAGATGAACTCTCTGCTGCCCAGTTCCGTAACCACAAATAGCGGCGAGTCGCCACCAGTGAGGCCATACTGGTCGAAAGACCCCTAATGAGATCGCAGTGGGTGTCTGCCAGATGAGACGCACTCTATTCCAGCTTGGCTGCTTCCTTCAACAGGTCTGATGTCTGCTCTCCCAGCTTTTGCACTCTTTACAACCAGTGGAGGCAAGCTCTCGCTACCCAGTCCACACAAATGGCAGCCTGTAGAGAGAGTATTGGTGTCAAAGACCTGCTTCAAAAGGGTATCCTAACTTTCTATCCTGACCATCCTTGAGGGCCATGCTGCCTTCCACCAGAATTGTCATCGTCTTGGTGACAGCCAACACCGCCACATCCACCTTAGGCAACTTGAAGAGCTCCTGCTCTTGCTCTGGTAACTGGTACAGACAAGACATAGCCCGTACCATCCTGAGGCCTGCTTCTGGCAGATTCCACTCCTCCTGAATCATCTGCCTGACCACTCAATGCAAGGGAAACACCTTTTGTGTCTTCCACACTGCCTGAATAAGATTATCCTCCTCATCTGCCGGGACACTAGCTGGCATATTAAGGGCCTTCATGGACTCCCCAATGAGTGCTGACAACTCCTCCCAGCAGAAAACCCGAACCACCCGGGATTGGTCCTCCTGCCTCCAATTCTTCACCTTGGAACTCTAGGTCTGAGTCCAAGTCTTCACCATCTGGCCCCTCTGAAAAAGGAGACAACCCATTTCCCTCCTCTGAGGGTCTAGTCCTCTTGGGGGCAGTTACCTCTGTGTTGCTTTCACTCCTTTCTGCCACTTGCTTTCTGCCATGGCCTAGCGCCGAAGGGCCCGTCACCGCTCTTTGCTGTCACAGACAAAAGGTCTTAGGCAGCAGCAATACAAACTCTGGAGAGATGTCCCCCCCCCCCCCCCAAGCCCTTCAATCCCCTAGTCCTGAGACAGAGGACCCAGGAAGAACTAAAGAACAGGAAGCTGGCTCCCCTGATGACATCTGAGGTCCCTCTGCCTCCTGGATCTCCAAGGGCAGAGAGGGAGACCTGGCCTGCTGGGACTTAACCTGCAGATCATTTTTCCAGAGAAGTGGCCTCCTGTGTGCTTACCAAACAGATGCTCGCATCAGAGACTGCCCCCTGTGAGTCCCACAGACTAGGCACTGGGACCTGGCAAGCATTGCAACAATTCAAACTGCCCTGAAGGGAATTTGGGCCAGAAGACTTTATAGAAACACCAAATCAAAGAACTAACAAAAGAGCCTCTTAAGGTAAATTACCCCTCCAGAGAATTTAAACTACAGACTAAACAAATTAAATTAAATTAAAAGTAAATAGCCCAAATCCATAAAATCTCTTTGGGTGAATGAGGGGAAACTCCCCACACACTCCTTCCTGCCACCAGAGATGAGAACCATGAGAGGGAGCGAAACACCGTGCAGGCCCCGAGGGTGGGAACTCCTTGCTTGCTATGTCTCTGCACGGCCCAGAAACAGTGCACCGGATTCACGCACTGCTCCCAACTGCCGGCCACGAGGTTTGCACCGCTGAAGGGGCCTGCCCTACGAAAAGCAACGTTCTGCTGTCTGGGCCTCACCACTCTCCTTCAGCACGGCAGAGTAGGCCCGACTTACCTCCCCACATTTGCCTGGCCTCGAGTCTATTTTCTGCTTCTCCCCATGCTCATCATTTTTCTGATTATTGCATGAAGAAGGACCAGGAGTTTCATGGTTTGAAACACGAGATCATGTACAACAAATTTTTTATATACGTCTTAATGAGAAGAGTTGCTAAGTAAATTTGAAAGATAAAAGCCCAATGAGGCATAGAAAAGGCATAAATAGTCGGTGGTAGGACTACGCTTTTCGGTCTGGATCCAAGAAGGGTTACTCTCCACACACCGGTCTCTGCTTTGGATAGCTGAGCAGAGTAGAATTGAATGGCTGTTTTATTTGGAGATTGGATACTCTGGATCTAAAGCTAAGTACTACCTATTTGACAAATTTTAATCAAAGTAAACTGAGTACAAGTTTTGTTTTGTCTCGGTAAAAAAAAAAAAAAAAAAGAGTGCACTTTTTTTTTTTTTTTTTTTTATTTAAAGAGTAAAAAGGAGGGTTTGCTTCAAGAGAGGGAAAGTTCCTTCTCATGGCAAACGATCCGACAAAAAATAGTTATTCTTTCTGTCTCTAGGGTAGATATAGATAAGACATATATTTATCTCTTTGATAGATTATTCATCATTTTTTTCCAGCATCAGGGCTGGGGGAGGAGAAAAAGATGGAGGCTGCCGGTCTTTTGTTCAGCACTTTAATGGCAGCTCCTCATCTTATGACTGGTTCAAGAGCTGCCCCCAGCTACCAGGGTGGTGGGGGGAAACAGAGCTCTCCTTCCGTAGACCAAAGCAATTGCTTCCCAGGGGCTTTGCCTTCTCCTCCCCCCCCCCCACCCCCCCTGTTTTTGCTCTTCCTTCACAATGAGGTTTGAATCATGCATCTATCTTCCTTAGTTGTCCGTCAGTGAGTCCAGCACCCTGGCTCACTACCTCCTTCAGCTGCTTGGAGACAGAGCATACTGGAGCTGGTGGGCGGTGCCAGCTGTATATGTAGAGGGGTGTCATCAAAAGATGACATGCTCAGTCTCCAAGCTGCTGAAAGAGGTACACTACCCAGAGGTGCAGGACTGGACTGGAGGGATGATAAGGAAGAGCCCTAATCTTTTAAGCCTTTCCTCATAGTGGCATCTTTCTATCCCCTTTACCATTTTGGTGGCATTCTGCTATATCCTTTTTAAGATATGGCGACCAGAATTGCACACAATGTTCAAGGTGTGGTCGCACCATGAAACGATAGAGGCATTATAAGATCCTTGGTTTTATTCTCCATTCCTTTCCTTACAATTCCTAGCATACTGTTTAATTTCTTGGCCTTGGCAGAGGGTTTTAAAGTATTATCCACAATGACATCTAAATATTTTCCCTGGGGGGTGGTCCTAATGTGAAACCTTGCATCATGTAACCGTAGTTTGCGTGATTCCTTCCTAGGTGCGTAACTTTGCACTTGTCCACATTTAAATGTCATCTGCCATTTGGACATCCAATCTTCCAATTTGTTATGGTCCTCCTGTATTTCAATAACTTGGAATAATTTTGTGTCATCTGCAAATTTGAACACTTCACTCGTTCCCATTTCCAGTTCATTTATGAATATATTAAAAAGCAGCAGGCTCAGCACAGATCCCTAGGTACTCCACTATTCACCTTTCTCCATTGAGAAAATTGTCCATTTAGCCCTACTCTTTGCTTTCTCTCTTTTAACCAGTTCCCAATTCACAATAGGGACCTTGTCAAAGGCCTTCTGAAAATCCAGATACACTATATCGACAGTTCACCTTTTGTCTACCTATTTGTTCATATCTTCAAAACAATATAACAGATTAGAAAGACAAGACTTTCCTTGGATAAAACCATGTTAGCTTTTTCCCATTAAACCATGATTTATCTAAATGTTTAGTAACTTCTTTTTTTTTCTTTTATAATGGTTTCTGCCATTTTGCCCAGTACTGACATCAGGCTCACCGATCTGTTTCCCGGATCACCCATGGAATCCTTTTTAAAAATTGGCATTAAATTGGGCATTCTCAAGTCTTCAGCTACTACAGATGATTTTAATGATAATTCAGATTACTAATAGGTCTGCAGTCTCATATTTCAGATCTTTCAATACCTTCTGATGTATACCATCCAGTCCAGTTGATTTGCTGTTCTTTTAGTTTTTATCAAATAGTTTTAATACATCTTCCCAGTATATCAATATTTCTTTCAGTTCTTCCAGTACATCACCTTTAAATACCATTTCAGGCATGGCTAACATGCTTACATCTTCAGTAATAACCAAAGCAAAGAACTCATTCAATCACCTGCTATGGCCTTGTCTTCTGTTTTACCTCTCATCTAATAGTCCAACTGACTCAAAGGGTTTTTGCTACAAATGTACTTGCATATTGAATTTTTTTTGCCTGCCTTATCAATGCCTTGCATTTAACTTGCCAGTGCTTATGTTTCCTTTTTGTCCCCCCCCCCCCATTTCCTGAAAGATGCTTTTTTTTGGCTACAACCACCTCTCTGATCTCACCTTTAAACCATGCTGGCAGTTTTTTGGCCTTCCTTCCACTTTTTCTAAAATGTAGAATACATCTGGTCTGTGCTTCCAAAATAGTATTTTAAATAACACCCATACTTGATGTAAATCTTTAAACTTTGCAGCTGTTCCTTTTAGTTTTTTAACTATTTTCCTCATTTTATCATAGTCTTCCTTTTGAAAGTTAAAAGGTAGTACTGTGGATTTCCTTGCTGTCCTCCCTCCATTTATTAAATCAAATGCATTCATGCTATGATTACTATTGCCAAGTAGCCCCAACACCCTTATCTCTTGTAGCAGATCCTGTGTTCCACTAAGGACTAGGTCCAAAATAGCTTCCCCCCTTGTCAGTTCATGAACCAGCTGGTCCAGGAAGCGGTCATTTATTTCATTTGGAAACTTTATCTCCCTAGCATGTCCTGCAGTGACACTGACCCAGTTGATACTGGCCAGGGTAATTTAATTCACACATTAATACTATGTTGTAACTTTGTTAGTGTCCATGATTTCTTCTAGCATTTCTTCATCCATTCTGGCCAGGTGGACAGTAGTACACCCCCATTGCCATTGCCTTCCACTTATTACATGGAATTTCAATCCATAGAAATTATACAATGTGTATTGTATCCTGCACAACTTAAATCCTGTTACTCAACGCCTTCTCTATCACACAGCGCAACAAACAGCCCTCTCTCAGCCCTCGAGGGCTGCCAACTGGCCAGCTATGAGAGTTAAAGAAAAAATTCCAGCCTTGATTTAGAATGCTACAAGATGCTCCAAGGATCCGTGTTTAATGATCTTGAGAAGATGAAGAAAAGGTGGCAAGAATAGTCATTATACCATAAAGATCAAGTGGACCAATATCCGCTTCAACCTATACCTTATGATCAGGAACCATTGGTGATGAAAGAAGTTGAAGCAGCATTTAAAACCTTATCAAAGAACAAAGCACCGGGCACTGATGGCATTCCCATTGAGTTATTACAGCAATCAGATGAAGCTATTACCATACTTACAAGGCTCTGCCAGGAAATTTGGAAGGCAAATTTATGGCCAACTGACTGGAAAAGATCTGTGCTTTTATACCAATACTGAAGAAAGGTGACCCGACTGACTATGGAAATTATTGCAGAATTGCTCTGATCCCACATGCCAGCAAGATTCTACTCAAGATCATTCAGCAGAGACTACAACCATACCTGGAAGGAGAACTGCCTGAAGTGCAAGCAAGGTTCAGGAAAGGGAGAGGAACGAGAGACATTATCGCAGATGTGAGATGTATCCTTGAAAAGACAAAAGAATACCAAAAGGATATCTGTTTTATTGACTACAGCAAGGCTTTTGTCTGTGTAAACCATGAACAACTGGGCCGCATTAAGAAGGGTGGGTATAACAGAACACCTGATCGTTCTCTTGCACAACCTTTACACTGATCAAGAAGCAACAGTTCGAACAGAACTAGGAGAAACAAAATGGTTTAAAATCAGCAAAGGTGTATGATGCTGCATACTTTCCCCCTACCTATTTAAATTATATGCAGAACAAATCATCAGCGAAGCAGGACTGTACGAAGACAGAGGTGTGAAGATTGGTGGAAGACTCATCAACAACCTTAGCTATGCTGATACCACATTACTGGCTGAAAGTGAAGACTATTTGGAACATTTGCTTCTCAAGATCAAGGAATATAGTCATAACATTAAGGTCCAGACCTATTTTAAGACAAAGATCCTGACAACTGGCAAAATGCATAAGTTCATTTTTGATGGGAAAAGAAATTTGAAATAGTTGACAACTTTAACCCACTTGGATCAACTATCAATAAAGAAGCAACAAGCAGTCAAGAAATCTGACACATTGCTCTTGGCAGAATGGCTATGAAGGACCTAGACAAGATTCTGAAGAGCAGAAATGTTTCTCTCCATACAAAGATTTGACTTGTTAAACCATGGCATTTTCAGTGATGACATGGATGTGAAAGTTGGACAGCGAAAAAGATAGACAGGAAGAAAATTGATGCCTTTTGAATTATGGTGCTGGCGACAAATACTGGTATACCATGGACTGCCCAAAGAACAAACCAGTCAGTACTAGAGGAGATCAAACCTAAGGTTTCGTTAGAAGCTCAGATGACAAGACTTTGACTTTCATACTTTGGACACATCATGCGAAGAGAGAGAGCATTATAGAGAAGGACATGTTTGGAAAGGTGGCAGGTCAACGCAAAAGAGGAAGGCCAGCAATGAGATGGATCGATACAATAACAGCAGCTACGGGTGCCAGTCTGTCAACAATGAGCTGCCTGACTGAAGTTTGAACACAGTTTGGGATAACTATCCAGCGGGTTGCCATAAGTCGAGACAGACTTCACAGCACTTAACATGCATGAGAGAGATTTGCATGGAATGGAGGTAGTGGACATCTAAATCTCTCTCATGCATATGCCCCAATGCAAAAACTTTTTTTTCTGGATAAAACAGTAGGAATATACCATATTTCCCCCTACTACTCTTATATATACCTCTCCTGACTTGTCCTCTATCTTCCACTCAGTTTTGGTGCCTTTTCTGTGCTGGTGGCTCCAAAGTAACACAAATATACATCTTTGATTCCATCAGACACGATACTCAGCAATAAACATATGATAACTGTTAGTGTGCACTAATCTTTATAAAATGACCCCTCTCCATTAGTTACCCAAGCAGCTAATATAACATTTTTTAGATAACTACAGTGTAAAGTTTGTAAAAGGTTCTAATTCACCTATCTTCCACAAAAAAAATTTTGCTTGCAAATATTTTCACTTTTATTTTTTGTATGCTTTTTGCATTCTGCAGTTTAAAAAAAATACAATTCAAAAGGCATAATAAGAGGAGTTTTGTTTCACTGAGCTACACAACATACATGGGGCTTCTATTCCTAGATGTTTAGAAATTGTAGCTTTTGGGTATTTATTTTCCAGCTAATTTTAGTTGTGGGGTGGTGTGGGGTGGTTTTGTGTGTGTGTGTGTGGTTTTATATTTTATATTTTTTTATGGTAAAAAAATAAATCTCACTTTTTTGTATCTATTTATTTGACTTTATATACTGCGCTATTTCAAAATCAGCGTGGTTTACAAAGAACAATCAAAGCATGTAACCGGGCAAGGCGGATGTGTAGCTCATGCCCTGCCACCCTCACCCCACCCTACCCCCTCCCCAACAATCATCCCCCATGAAATGACAACAACCAGAGACAAAATGGCATTACAACTGGTCGCAGCTTTATTAATATACCATTATACAAACAATAAACAACCATAACTTCTTAACCCAGGTTCCGGCAGCGGGAGGAACCCTCACCAGCCATGTTATTAGCAAAGTGAGTTTGCTCCCGCCTCCGCCGGGCACCGTCCACCGGCAATTCCAAACCCCCCTACTCCGGCTTCGCCATATTACTAGCAAAAGCCCCAGGGGGTCCACCGGGTCGGGGGTACCCCACCCCCGCCCTGCGCATTGCCAGGCCTCCGGACCCCGGACACCTCTGAGATCCCGCCCACCCCCACCAGCTGCAACCCCCCATTCGCTAACCGCCCCCTGCCAGAAACCCCACCACTGGGAGGGAGGGCGGGAACTCCGATCCTCCTGGCTAACCCCTGAGGACTGAAGTCTCATGGCACGCGCCCTCTCCCCTCTTCCCTCTTCTCCCCCCCCCCGACCTTTTAACCCTATACAATTAGCTCCCGCACCAACTACTCCTTGCGGGAGCCAATCACTTTAAACAATGCCCCTTCCCGCGACTCGCCGCCGATGATGGGGCACGCACACGCCGCCCACCCAGTTATCGGCGGCCTGCGCGTATGCGGCCCTGCGGCCTTATCGTAACCGGGCAAGGTGGACGTGTAGCTCGCGCCCCGCCACCCCCACCCCCGACAATCATCCCCCATGAAATGACAACAACCAGAGACAAAATGGCATTACAACTGGTCGCAGCTTTATTAATATACCATTATACAAACAATAAACAACCATAACTTCTTAACCCAGGTTCCGGCAGCGGGAGGAACCCTCACCAGCCATGTTATTAGCAAAGTGAGTTTGCTCCCGCCTCCACCGGGCACCGTCCACCGGCAATTCCAAACCCCCCTACTCCGGCTTCGCCATATTACTAGCAAAAGCCCTGGGGGGTCCACCGGGTCGGGGGTACCCCACCCCCGCCCTGCGCATTGCCAAGCCTCCGGACCCCGGACACCTCTGGGATCCCGCCACAGGCTCAGACACCTGTCCCTGAGCCCCCCCCAACAGGAAATCTGCAACCAGGTAACCTGCCAGGCACCCCCTCCAAGGCCTCTTGCCAGTCATTGAGGAGTAAATCCACCCCCACCGGGGATAAGTGTACTCCATCGGACCGAAATAAACCCGCACAACCCACTTCCACCCAAGGGTGTAAAATCTGCGCCCCCCCCCTGCTCACAAACCCAGCGGCCAATTTGCCGATTAACTTTAACCCACGTGACCACCGCCGGTGGCCCCAGCAAGCAGGCCTCGGAATGATATCCGACCACAGCAACAAAACATCCTTAAACATTAACAACACAGCAGCAAGGTCCCTCTTCGCAGCTCGTATCAGCTGCTTGACCGTCCAAGCTCCTAAATCATTGCCACCAAGATGCAATAACAGGATAGCCGGGGAACCTTTCCCACGCCGATGGTGCCGCAGCAAAGGCAAGAGCTGCAACCAGCGAAGGCCACGCTCGCCCAGCCATGAGACGATCACCTCAGCAGGATTCAGACCGATGTTCGCCCCCAATGGTTTGTCCGCCGCTCGCCGCCCTGCCCAGTATACAAAAGAATGTCCAATCATCCAGCAGGCGTACGGCGTCCGACCCCATCTACAAGAAAGCACAAAGTTAAAAACAGCCCCACCCAAACCCATCACATACGAACATATCCCTGAAAGGCCTTGGAGCGCCACCGGCCTATGCGCTGAATCACCCGCTCGTCGCACCCCGCCGCCGCGGCACTAGTGGCAGCCCCAATCCGAAAGGAGTGTGGCGCAAAGTCTCGAGGGGACAGACCCACGTGGCGTACCGCTAACCGCAGGACCGACGTGAACTGAAACTGCGTTTAGACGGCGCGAATTCTGATGAAGAAAAAGAAAACCGCCCCCAGGAGGCCACACCCGCAGGTACTCCGCCATCGCAGCCACCGGGCAAGTGGACGCATTAGGAATAGCGAACAAATGCACCCAAACACCCCTGCCCCTCTGGTCTGTCTTAGACCGAGGCAACCACAGGCGCAATTCCTCGGCAGACAGCCGAACATGATGCAACTGCAAGGTCCCCTCCTCCCCTGACGAGCTGGACGCTGCCACCAGCTCCCCAATACGGAACGCCCCAAAAAAGGCTGCGCAAAAAAACGCCTGAAATAATAAGACCTCATAAGATGTGTCCCCCACCCATGGTAACGCGGCACAGAGCTGCACCAACAGAGCATGCGTGATCGGCTGCCATCCATCCCCCAGCGGCGGGGTACCCCTCTCCCAACCCAGCAACAGCCGCCGCACGAGAAACCTCCAACCATGCGTCCCCCACCCTACCGCTCTGCAGAAAAAAGCAAACCCCGCAATATGTGCCCGCACGGAAGAACGCGACATGCCCACCGCCTTCGCCTCCGCGATGTACAGACCCAGAAGGTGATCTGGAACAGAACCATGCCGCCATCCCCGCGCTGCTAGGAACTCCACAATCTTGTCACAGCCGCTGCAGTAAGACCGCCAAGTCGATGGGGACACACAACTCCGCAGAAGGTTCAGCATGCTCACAGGCCAAGACGCCATAAATGCTCTGGGACCCGCAATCCAACAGGGTCGGCCTCTGGCGCCAATCTCCGGAACAGGTCCCACTTAAAATGAGAGAGCATCCGCCAACTGATTAGAATACCCAGGGACATGACGAGCCTGCACCACCACATTCAAACGCAAACATCCCAACACCACCTCCCGCATCAGCGCCGCGGCGTATATCTATTGATGACACTCACGACGGCTTCGTTATCGCACCACCAGAGCAACCGACGGTCCCGCAACCTCTCCGGCCACAGCTCCAGCGCAACCAGCACTGGAAATAATTCAAGAAAGGTAACACCATCAGTCAGGCCTGCCGCGCACCACGCCGCCGGCCAGGGCTCTGCGCACCATGAACCTGCAAAATAAATTCCCAAGCCGCAACTACCAGCCGCATCCATAAAGAGCTGCAGATCAAATGTAGACATTTCTGCCATCGGCAATGCTGTGATACCATTAAAATTCCTGAGAAACTCATCCCAAACCCCCAAATCTGCCCGCATGCCTCTCGATACCCGAATGCGATGATGTGGCTGAAGCACACCCAACGTCGCCGCCGACAACCGACGTGTGAACACACGGCCCATCGGGATGACCCTACAAGCAAAATTCAAAGAACCAATGAGTGCCTGCATCTCCCGTAAAGTCACCTTGTGGGAGCCTAACACGTTAGCCACCAGCACTCGTAGCCGCGCCACCTTCTCCTGCGGCAAGCGAGCAACCATGTCCTGCGAATCCAGCTCAATACCCAGAAACGTAAGGCGGGACGTGGGTCCCTCCGTCTTCCCAGAAGCCAACGGCACACCCCAGGACTGAGCAAGTCCCTCAAAACCATCCAACAGCTCCTGACAGTGACCAGACGAGGCACTGCCGACGAAGAGAAAATCATCCAGGAAATGTACAACATTAGGACATCCAACCGACTCCACTAAAGCCCAGTGGAGGAAGGAACTAAACATCTCAAAATAGGAACAAGACACTGAACAACCCATCGGCATACATTTATCAAACTAAAACTCCCCCTCGAACGAAAAACCGAGTAAACGAAAAGAGGCAGGGTGGACGGGCAACAATCGGAACGCGGACTCAATATCGACCTTGGCCATCAAACACCCTGCACCGGCTTCCCATACTAAATGCACCGCCTCAAAGGACGCATAACGAACAGCACACAAATGCCTAGGGATAAGGTCATTGACAGACGCACCAACGGGGGAGGACAAGTTGTGAATCAAGCGGAACTTCCCCGGGTCTTTTTTCGGAAGAGTGCCTAATGGAGAGAAGACAAAACGCGAAAAAGGTCGGTCAGCGAATGGCCCGGCCACCCTCCCGCAGGAGAGCTCAATGTCTAACTTCTCCCGCACAATAACCGCCAGACGCCGAACCGATGGAGAGTTCACTGCTCTGCCCGGACCCCCAACCCCCACGACCGGTATGGGAAAACCATACTGAAAACCCCCCTGTATCACCGTCCCCCTGCTACGATGCAGATATCTACTCAGCCATGGCATCAGCGTCTCCAGCCGGATAGGCGTCGGGGCCAAGTGCCGCAAGTCCCTATTGCTTGGCCGGGGGAGGAGGCAAGGCTGACACTCCTTTCTTGACGCACCGAAGGGCCAAATGCCCGCCACCACAGACCGAACAACTGTGCCGGAACTTACAGTCCGGAAAGGGGCAGGAGGATTTATTGAAACGCCAGCAGAGATCGCCGGCCCCTGAACCGCCTGGCTTGGGCAACCCAGGAGCCGCGCCCCCATGAAAGGGCCGGCCCGCACTCGCCGTAGGAAGACTACCCCCTTTTTGTCCACCACCCCCAACTCCGGCCCCCCCCTTTGCCGACATTTGCGTTAACCATAAGTTAATGTCCTGCGTGCCCCAGGACAGCGACTTATTCTCCATCTTATCCCGAAATTTTTCATCATAGTTGAGCCATGCCCAACCATCATGCGTCTGCGCCGCCTCCAAAATGGAGTCGGCATAAGCAAGCAACATGCCATACTGTCCCGGATAGTGATGCCCCCACACGCTCGCCAACCGTAAAAAGGACCGCATCCAATTGAGAATAGAACGCGATGCCTTCCGCACCCTCCCCGCCTTCTCATCTTCCTTGCGTTTCCGTTTGCTATCCCCCGACCGTTTTCGACCCTCCAACAACCGGAAAATATCAATATATCGCCGTTTTCGGATTTTACGCCGCAACTTCTGGGGAACCCCCTCCCATAGTTCTGACAAGGACGCCAGCGTCAGACCACCCGTAACGACCCCTTCCCCCCCCACCACCGCCAACCTGTGCAGCTGCCCCGCTAATCGCAGAAGAAGAAGAAGAAATATCCGAAGAGGACGAGGACCGGGACCGCCGACGCCGCTTATGTCCACGCCGCCCCTTCTTTTTGGCTTTACCAGGCCCCCTCCCCATGCCCCCCCCCAGGCAACTCACCAATCGCCGTCGCCCCGGCTTGCGGTACTCCAGCGATGGGCACAGCCGCCGTCCGACTGACCTCCTCCCGAGGCTCCACGCGCTGTTGTTCACTGGAAGCCGCTGCCTGCAGAGTGTCCACTGGCGCCACATCAATCCCCGCATCCTGGACCAACAAACCGCCCGCCTGCTCCGACCTCTGCATCCCGGCGGCCTGCACCTGCGAAGAAAAAGAAGGGAAAAAGGGGGCAGGGCCTGCCATAGACCACGGTGTTTGCCACGCCCCCAACCACTCAGCCCTCGAGGAACCCTGTCCACCACCCCGCCAATGCTCCCAAGGAGTAGGATAACCCCCGCCCGCAGCAATAGAACCCCACACAGTGCCACCCGGCACGCTGCCCTGCCCTCCTACCTCCCCAGGGACCCCTGCCAGCCCAAAAACTGACCCAAGTAGCCCAACAGCCCCCCCTTCCAGCCGGACAGGTTCCCCCACCCCGAGCTGCCGCCTTCCCCCTGCCCCCACTAGGAACCCCTCGGCGCACAGCCCCCCTGGCCCTGGAAGGCCTCCCTACCACCCTCTTCCCCCCCCCCCCCCCCCCGCATAGACCCCGTAGTACCCAAGGCATCCCCAACCACAGGCCCAGCCCCTGAGCCCCTCCCCCATGCACTGGCCCCTGCACGCCCCTCCTACCACCTACCTGCCACCCACGCGCTGCAGTTGCCCGTCTCCCTGAACCCCGGGCCCTCCGGTGATGATTACCCGCACTTGCCGTCATTATCTCAAACCGCGGGAAACCTCCCCCCGAAAGCAAATGCACTTCACTGCCTACACAAAGCCCGTGCAGGGTTTATGTGCTGTTGTCTATATTTTTTTTTTTTTTTTTTTTTGATAGTGAGTGTATGCGAGTGAGCCCGAGAGGCTGAAATCACACGGCCCCCTGAACTAAGCTAGGCAGAACCGGCCCACACTCACCTGTGAAGAGCACCACCGCTCAACGCTGCAGCCAGTGACACTCCCGCCAGGTCGATCATGATGCAGTCAGCCGCTGTCCACTCCTGCAAGGTCGCTCGCGCTGCAGTCCGGCCGCCAACCCCTCCGCTCTGTGCCAAAAAACGCTCCGCTGCTGCCACCAAACGGAACCTCGCCGAAGAGAGTAACGCCGCAACTGAACCGCTGCTGCAAATGAACCCGATGCCGATAGAATAACAAAAACCGCCGGAGAGAAGAAAACGCAAACTCCGATCTTCCTGGCTAACCCCCGAGGACTGAAGTCTCGTGGCACGCGCCCTCTCCCCTCTTCTCCCCCCCCCCCCCAGACCTTTTAACCCTATACAATTGGCTCCCGCACCAACTATTCCTTGCGGGAGCCAATCACTTTAAACAATGCCCCTTCCCGCGCCTCCCCAACCGCTGGACTCGCCGCCGATGACGGGGCATGCACACGCCGCCCACCCGGTTATCGGCGGCCTTATCGTTATAGAACAGGTATCAAAGAAAGGAACTACCGCTGGACCCACAAGAATAAAATACACACTGTGGCAAAGAAGTGCAGTAGTAGCATTAGCAGGCATTGTTATTAAAGGCCCTCAAGACTGACTGACTGACTAGCTTTCAATCAGAAAGTTAAATAGACATTCATGGGAATGTTTACTAAACTGCACTAAGCCCGCTGCACTAATCATTACTGCTTGTTAAAAATGCAACCACAATAGAACTCCCATTAACTGCTTAGCACAGGTTGGAGCAGAGACTGGACATATTGGTGGCAGTGTGGGGGCACTGACTGCACAGCATAGTTACTCACCTGTAACAGGTGTTCTCCGGGGACAGCAGGAATCAGCCCTCACATATGGGTGACGTCAGCACTGACGGAGCCCTTGTGGAAGCATCCCCCCAGCTTTCAAAAAAAACCTTTGGGAGATGCCACCCCACATTCATGGTCCCCTTTCCGCCCAAGTGTGCCATCTTGTTCAGTCAGATGACATAGCTAAAAAATGGCAAAAACAGAATATGGTAAAGGAGCAACTCCAAGAGGAGGAGGGAGGGTTGTGAGGACTGATTCCTGCTGTCCTCGGAGAACAAAAACATGCAATAAACCAAACACAGGTCTACCCCACCTAATGCCGGACTTCATTTTCTCATCCACCCAAGTTAGTCTACTCCCAATACTTTATTTATGATCACAAATAACTATTATAGTCTCTTACTAACCATGTAAATCTACCCTTCTGGTTCCTTGTAACATAGTTTTATGACTCCTTGTAACATAGTTTTATATTTCCTTTTATGTTAATAACCCTCACATTGTTTTCCATTTAACCTAGTTATTATGTAACCTAGTTTATGTTCACCTAATATTTAATGTAATTCAATATTGCACTGTTCTGCTATATTGTTGTTTAAGTTCCTTGTAAACCGCCCCTGATCTCTGGAAGGGGCGGTATAGAAAAGCACTCAAATAAATAAATAAACACCTGTTACAGGTGAATAACTACGCTTTCTCCGGGAACAAACAGGAAGTCGGCCCTCACATATGGGACTCGCCAGCTACAAGGCTACTGAAAGCCAATAGCAAAAATAGGGTCTCCCTCAAGGGGAGCTGCAAGCAGTGGCAATTTTTAGTCAGTGTATGCAGACCACAGTAGGACCCCTGTGTCTGATGAAACCAGCACTCCGGTAGCCTGAACACTCCGGTAGTCTGAGGGTAGGCATTGCCTAGACCCTGAAAAGGTTAAGGAGCACAGCCTAGCCAAAGGCACTGTCCCATCAGGACACTTTCCAGGCAGTAATGAGCTGAGACGGTATGGACTGAAGATCAGGTGGCAGCCCGGCAGATGTCCACCACTGGGACAGAGCACAAGATTGCCACCGAAGCCGCCATGGCCCTGACACACTGCACCATCATGTGGCCTTCCAGCGGGAGCTTTGTCTGCTCATAAGTAAGAGTGATAGTCTGTCACCCATGTGGACAGCATATGCATGGTCACCACCTCCCCCAGCCTGATGGGGTCATAGGTGATGAAAAGCTGAGAAGCTTTGTGGTGGCCCTGAGTGCGTTTGGATATAGAAGGACAAAATCCTCTTACAGTCCAAGGTGTGAAGGACCTCCACCCGACTGGAATGAGGTCTTGGGAAGAAGGTAGGGAGCACCACTTCTGGTTAAGATGGAAGGGTGACACTACCTTCGGCAGGAATTTGGGGTGCGTGCGAAGCATCACTCTGTTCTTGTAGAACCTGGTATAAGGCACCTTTGCCACAAGGACTTGGAGCTCACTAACTCTACGAGCGGAAGAAGTGCAACCAGGAAACCACCTTCCAAGAGGTAGCAAATGTGGCAGGTAGCCAGAGGCTCGAAGGGTGGGCGAGTGAGCTGCCCCAACACAACATTCAGGTCCCATTTGGTTGCTGGAAGGCAAACTTGGGGTTTCGATAAGAGCAGGCCCCAAAGGAAACTGGTCACTAATGGTTGGAGAGAGAGAGATGCTTATCATCCACCGGATGGTGGTGCACCACCAGGGCACTCAGACGGAGTTAGACTTGAGAAGGTCCTGTAACACCAGAGTCTCCAGGCAGGAGACAGGATCAGCCCTGTGTTTGGTGCACCAAGCAGAGAAACTGTGCCATTTGAGGGTGTAAGCCTTCCTAGTAGAGGCCAGCAGAATGTCCTCAACCGGAAGATTGAGAGGGGCCAGAGTCAACCTCTCAGCAGCCATGCTGTCAGCTAGGGGGAC
This sequence comes from Ichthyophis bannanicus, assembly GCA_033557465.1. NCBI lineage: Eukaryota > Metazoa > Chordata > Amphibia > Gymnophiona > Ichthyophiidae > Ichthyophis > Ichthyophis bannanicus. The sequence continues at coordinate 172,540,525 of CM066043.1, forward strand.
CCCAGGTTGGGCTGCAGGAAAGAGCCTGCCTTCTGAAATAGGAGTCCTGGGGCGGTCCCCAAGGGGATGGGGGGCCTCCACCATCAGCTGCAGAAGCAGTAGGAACCACAGCTGCCTGAGCCACCAAGGAGCTATCAGGATGAGCAAGGCCCTGTCGTGAAGAGTACTGAACAAGGTCTTGGCAATCAGCGACATCTGAGGGAAGGCGTACAGGAGGCCTTCTGACCATGAGACCAAGAACGCATCCATTGCCACCCTGGAGAGGTGGGCCTGCTAGGAGCAGAAATAGGGCAACTGAAAGTTGTCCGGACTAGTGAATAGTAGTGAATAGGTCCATCACGGGTTCCTCCCAGAGCCAGAAAAGCCGACTGGCTACCCTGGGGTCCAGTTACCACTCATGCGGCTGGAGAACTCTGCTGAGTCTGTCAGCCAGCAGGCTGTCCTGGCCTGGCAGGTACACTGCCCGCAGGAGGATTGTGTACAAGCAGAGGACCCTTGTCCCCCTGTTTGTTCACGTAGAACATCGTCACCTGGTTGTGCATCTGGACCAGCACTGGCTGGTGACACAGGTGGTGACAGAAGACCCACAGGGCAAGGTGAATGGCTCTGAACTCCAGGAGGTTGATTTGCTGGGTGCTCTCATCTGGCAATAAGTTGCCCTGAGTGCAGAGATCTCAGCAGTGGGCTCCCCAGCCAAGCAGGGAGGAGTCTGTGGTGAGGACCCTCGAGTGGCTTAGAGCCTGAAAAGGCATGCCCACTTCGAGATGCTGGGGCAACTGTCAGCAGACCAGGGAGTCCAACTGGCAGGTCACCAAAACTCTGTCTCTGAGGCAGCCCGAGTCCACTGGTCCCGGAGACACCTCTGCACCATCCTCATGTGGAGGTGAGTGTCTGTCTGGGGTGATGTGGACCATGGAGGCCATGTGCCCGAGAAGGTGCTGGGCAGGCACCGTGGGACAGTGCTGTACATCCCGAGCTAGAGATCGGAGATGATCGGCTTGGTCCTTGGGTAAGAAGGCCTTCAACTGGAGAGTGTCTATCTTTGTCCCGATGAACTCCAGGCACTGTCAGGAGGAGGTAACTTGGGGTAGTTTATGAGGAAGCCCAAATATTGCAGAATCTGGATGGTGTGTGCTGTGGCCTGCTGCACCTCTGAGGCTGTGCCTCCCCTTATGAGCCAGTCGTCCAGGTAGGGAAAGATGAAGACCCCCTGGAGCTGGAGGAAGGTGGCCATGACTGCCAGGCATTTTGTGAAGACCCTTGGGGCAGAGGCTAGGCCGAAAGGGAGCACCCTGTATTGAAAGTGCCTGCCCCCTACTACAAACTTCAGGTACTGCCTGTGATTGGGGTGGATGAGGATGTGAATATAAGCATCCTTGAGGTCTAAGGAACATAGCCAGCTTCCCTGCTGGAGATATGGCAGCAATGTTCTAAGGGAGAGCATCTTGAACTTCTCCCTCACCAGGAATTTGTTGAGGTTGCACAGATCGAGGATGGGCCTTACTTCCTCATCCCAAAGAGGATGGGAGGCCTATCTGGAGTAGAACCCCTTGCCCTTGAGGTGGTGGGGCACCAGTTCCACTGCTTGGTCCTCAAAGACCTGCCAACTCCTTCAGAAGAAGGTCCTGGTGAAGAGGAGACCTGAGGGGGCTCTTCTGGGAAATAAGAGGGAGGTGTTTGAGTCAGGTGGAGGAGATAACCCTCCCTGACTACCCTTAGTGCCTGGGAATCAGTGGTGATGGTCACCCACCTCTGGGCATAGAGGGCCAGATGTCCCCCTGTGGGCTGCTGATCTCCTTGTGGTAGAGAGGCTATGCTCTTGGAGTCAAGTGCTCCCTGGTTGGGCAGGGCCAATGCCTGGGATTTTGGAGCCTTCTGCTTACGTGGGCCATGCCCATGTCCCTTGGCCTGCTGACCCTGATGGGGAGCCAGGGAGGCCAGATAGGGTGGGTAGTTTCGATAAGCAGCCGCCTTCCTCAGGTAAAAGGGCTTTTTACCTCGGCCCTTCTGTCGGGGAGGGGCGGTGGTCGTCTTAGAGCCTGGTCCTCATCATGAACTCTGTCTCCAGCTCGGCAGCCTTGTCTGTCATGGGTTTGCCTTGTCTCCTTGGCATGGGATCTTGACCAATTTTGTCCTGAACCCACTGCTTGAGGTCAGACAACTGAAGCCAAGCTTGGCGGCGTGCACTGATGCCTGCCTTGGCTACCCGGGGCCGCCAAATTGAACCAGTCATAGAGCACTCATGGACTGCCTTTGCAGTGGTTCAAGAGCCTGGCCAAGGTTCCTCAGAGACCAGCCGAGAACCCGGCAAGTTCCTTCACCAGGTCTCAAGTACATGCCCGTGTGCAGCTGGTAGGCCTGGATGCAACAGATGAGCATTGAGCCCTGGTAGCACTTTCTGCCGAAGGCATCCAAGGTGTGGGCCTCCCTGCCGGGGGGGGGGGGGGGGCCCCGGAGTACGTCTTCTGACTTTTCAGCTGATGCATAGCCGCCTCCACCACCATGGAGTTATGCAGCAGCTGTGACTTCTGGAAGCCCGGGCTCTGGCAGACCAGATACATAGTTGAGCCATCTACTCACCGGCACAGACGCTGGTGTCTCCCACATGTGGAGCATGAGCTGCTCCAGGATGGGAGGGATGGGAACCATGAGCGATTCCCACGGAGGGGCCTCGTACTGGAGGATGTCTAACTCATCCGCCTGAGGGTCCTCCTCCGACTTGATCAGGAATGCCAGGGCCTTTGTCAAGGACATATCTAAGAAGCCCATGCCCTCTGGTGGGGACCGCCGCCAAGGTTCTGAGATGGGAGAATCCGAAGGGATGTCACAGTGGCGATTGATATCAGGGGACTCCTCGTTCTCCATCTCCCATTCAGAGTAGTCCGTAGAAGAGGGCTGCTCCAGGCCTCGAGGACCCCAATTGCCCTACAGCTGGCACCCAGTAAAGTTGCTGGGGATAACTGCGGTTCTGTCAAGCAGGACTCGAAGCGCAACCTTGACCGAGGATTGACTTGAGGCCAAAGGATCTCTAGGATCGGCTCTGCCTCTGGGACATCTTTGATGTCAAGGACCCAGTGGTCAGGGCGGATGAACCAGTCATGCTGGACAACAGCACCCACTGCTGGTCCATGAAGGCAGACAAACTGCACTCCACTGCTGCCATTCTGAACTCCAGACCAGAAGGTTCCGCAGCCTTCAGGGCGGGCACCAAGGGACTCTGGCCTGAAGCCGGCTCCCCCAAAGGGGAATCCTTGACAAGGATGGTGTCTGGGGACCGAGACCAGTCCGTGGCCGGATCCTTCAGGGGACCTTCGCAGGTTGCTACTTCTCCAACGCCTCAGACAAGCATCTCAGACTGTGGGACCGGGCCCGGGGAGCTCCTGGCCAGTCGGAACCATCCAAGGACACCCCCTTCAAGGGGTTTGTTTAAAACTTGAAAAAAAAAATCTTTATTAAAAATAAAGTAAGAATACAAAATCAAGTCCACATCAAGGAGACAGTCACCTGAATAGACAAGCAAAAATCAAGGCAACAGGATCACAAATTGTTTAGCCCAATTACACAGGTACACTAAAAAAAATTTTTTTAAACTGCCTCTAATGTTTCGATTGATTTTTACGTTTTTTTGGTGCGCTGAATCCAAATCTGGTAACCAATTTGCTCCATCACGTACAGATTTTTTGCTACATTGAGTTAGCAGTTTGAGGTGAACGTTTCAGATTGAGTGCGATCGAGATAAAAGTTTCTTGGATGAATTCTTTATACTAATTGTTTAGTAGTTATTCAAATAAGAATAAAGAAAATTGTAACAAGGCAGCACATAAGAATAGAGTAATGTCAACAAAACACACTGTGATGGTAGCAAAATTGTCTGCACTTAAAACAGCCACCTACATGTGCACAAACATTGAGCATATAAGAGCGAGGTTAGACACAAAGCAAAGCAAAGAAATGTGCAAAAAATGTTGTACAGGTATGTATGTAAGAATAGAAAACGCAAACCGCACCATTGCAATACATGAAGACAAACACCCGATGGTGTGAAAAATAAAATTCTAATAAATGAGATCCGACACTGTGGTAATAACTAGCAAATTTTTATTTCAAAGTTTAGTAAAAACACGATATTTGTCAACACAGTTTAGATTTTAAAGTCATTCTTGGGTCAATCAATCTCCTGGTGGGCCCGTTTCTTCTTCCCCTGAATGCTTCTCTTGGTGCGCTGCTTGGCGTATTTTTCATCTGGGGTTTCCCGCAGCAGCAACCAGCAGAAATCAGCCATCATAGTGGTGTTCCATCTTCCTTGGTACCTTCTCTCTGCGTCCTTGATGTCCTGGTGAAACTTTTCACCTTGTTCTTCACTGTACGCCCCCAAGTTTTCGGGAAAGTAGTTCACATGGGAGTGCAAGAAATGGACTTTCAGGCTCATGTTACAGCCTTGTTCTTTGAAGGCATTGAGCATCCTGGCAACAATATCCTTATAGTTCTCATCCCGCCTGTTCCCCAAGAATTTGAGAACAACATCCTTGAAGGAATCCCAGGCTTCTTTTTCTTTCTCAGACATCGTTTCAGCGAATGCTCCATCTGAAATGAGTTTCCTTATATCAGGGCCAACAAACACTCCTTCCTTTAGCTTTGCTTCAGAAAGTCGGGGGAACTTTGAGCAAAGGTACCGAAAGCACTCACCATCTTTTGGAAGGGACTTGATGAATTGCTTAATGAGACCCAACTTAATGTGGAGAGGTGGTAATAGAATTTTATCACGAGGTACCAAGCTCTCATGAAGAACATTTTTCTCACCGGGTCTCAAATACTCCCGAATTGGCCAGTCTTTTTTCCCCCAGTGTAGATCGTGGGCCCGGCTATCCCACAAGCAAAGGAAGCAGGGATATTTGGTGAAACCGGATTGCTGCCCTAATAGCATGGATAGAATTTTAAAGTCTCCACAAATCATCCACTTATGCTCATCATAACGAATCTTCTGAAGAATCAGGGCCAAATTCTCGTAGTTTTCTTGGAGAATAATAGAGTGAGCAATAGGAACTGAAGCGAATGTGTTGACATTATGAAGAAGAACACCTTTTATGCTGTCTTTTGATGAATCAATGAACAGCCGCCATTCAGCAGGATCATACTTGAGTTTAAACTTTTCCATCACTCCGTATATATCGTTGCAAAATACCAAATCTTCCTCTTTGCTGAAATACTTCAAAAATTGTGTCTCGCGGTTGCGGTACCAATAAAAAGTTGTTCCTGGTGACAATAGATTTTTCTGTTTAAGCCGAGAACCTAGCAGTTGGGCAGCATCTTTTGGGAGTCCTAAATCCCGGACTAAATCATTCAATTCAGCTTGAGAGAAAAGTTCAGGTTTCGGATCTGGTTCAGTTTCAAACTCGGAAGTACTGGACTCATCGGGAAAAGCCATCTGATGAGTCTCATCATGATCAGAACCGTCCACACAAATATGATCCAAAGATTTTGGTGGTTCAGGCACAGGTACTTCGTTGCTATGAGGCATAGGCCTAATTGCTGAGGGAAGGTTGGGGTAACTTATTACGTTCTTATTTTTTAAGTTGTATCCCTTCACAATGCAAGAGCAAAAATAGCAGTCACTGCTGTGGTCTCTTTGTTCACGCCACATCATAGGTATTCCGAAACGAAATGCTTGTTTTTTACCTTTCATCCATAAGCGTAGATCTTCCTCACATGTCTTGCACACTTTGTGAGGAGCCCACGGTTTGTCTTGATCGCCTAACTTCAAACCGAAATAGGCGAAATATACTTTTTTAATAAATGCAGAAATGTTCCTCTGCCGCTTTTTCACGGTATATTCCCCACAAATAAAACAAAAACTGTCCGGAGAGTTGACGCAACCTCTGGCTCTGTGAGCCATCACAAATACACAGCACTGCAAACTACAACTGTAGTGAACCACTTCGGAATAAAGCTGGATTACGACTGAGCAAACAAAAGGTAATAATGAACTTGCAAGAAACTGAAATTTTGACAGGAACGTTCATGTCGCAACCACCGTGTTTGAGCGAGCGAGCGAACGAGGCGAGGCGAACAGGAAAGAACATGCGCCAGCGCGAGTACTGGATTTAGCCCCCCGCCTCCCAATTGTCCTGTTAATGTATAAAATGAATACAAAACACTCTAAAATATCATGAGGGAGTGTTACTAGTTAGTTAACCATTACAACCTCTATTTTGGGCCAAGAAAATAAACTGCAGTCGGCTAAAAAGAAATTATGTGAACATTCCTTATATGGGTAAGAAATCTAATTTTGCAAGAAAACGTGACGTGATGGAACATTTTGGCTATTTTTCCTGGATTCAGCACCCCAAAATCTATAGGAATCAGTTGCAAAACTGGAGGCAGTTTTTTGGTAGTGTACCTGTGTTATACATGGAAAGAAAAAGGAAAATAATATCTCATGAAGCTTCCTTACTGATCAGAAATGCCTCAAGTTGTCCGACATCGAGAAAAACATACTTAATACCTTCTAGCACCAAGATACATTTGCAGGGATATTTTAGAAAAAAGGAAACCCCAATGGCTAAAATCCGATCTTTCAAGGCCAAAAACGCTTTCCTATGAATCTGAGTAACCCTACTCACATCCGGGAATATTTTGTATAGAGTCCCCACAGAAAACCTGATTTTTCTTTGAAAAATATAAACACAAAATCAAATTTTTATCCTGTAATAACAAAAAAGAAACAAACAATCAAGGTAGCACGTTGAGGGATTAAGTCAATAGAAGACTCTAAAAACTGAGAAACATCTAAGGACTCAGCACCATTGGGGTCCCCTTTCTGTACAATGCCTGGAGAGGAAGTCTTAACAGAGGAAAACAAAGGAATATAATAAATTGAAGAAAACTTAATATAATCCACATCATCAATTAACACCACCTTAAAATATTTTTGTAACAAAATCAATGGAGCAAGATAATGGGTACGAGGGAAATTTAGAATACGCAAACTTTTAGAATGATTAACATTCTTAAGGGCTTCTAACTGATGGTGGACAAAAGCACTATCCTTAATAGAAGAAGAAGCAGCAGCCTCTAATACTGTAAAACAACCCTCCAGTTTAGTCAGACTTATTACATTTAGAATACAATACTTCATGCTCTGAAAGCTTCTGCACCACTTCCGAAGAAAACTGCTCCACTTGGGAGAAGGAAGCGCGGAAGGAACCTTCCCATACGCGCAACCAGCTCCCAAATATCTCTCAAAGAAACCTCAGCAGGTGCAGCCACTTCCAGTGTCCCAGGGGAAAATACCACCGGGGAAGGTATCTTAACTTTCTGTTCTCCCAATGCCATTAAAGATGAGGCTTCCTGATCACAACGAGGATTTTCACCGGGTACACCCTCCTGGATAGAGAAATTCTCCAATACCACTTCCTTTCCGGGTTGGACAACCCCCAGCATATTAGAGGATGAATCAGACACAGTACTCACGGACTCCCTCAACAGATCTTTCTCCGAGGAAGAAGTTCCAGGTTCCAGAAGATGCCGATCCATAGGGCCAACAGTTTTTCCAACCTTGGCAGAGATAGCTGGAAACACTTTTTTCCTCCGTCTACCCATGAGACCGTGTGGAAAACTCCTCAAGGCTCCAAAGGGGCGTGGCCTGCCCCTTTGGTCACGCACCCATGGGTACGTGCCCGCGGGTCACGTTCCATGGCGGGCCAACGTTGAAATAGCGGCCCGGAGGGGGGCGAGGTCTCCAAACTCCTCCACCCAAAATGCCGCACCGGGATCCAAAGCAGCTGTAGCAGGAAACTGTCTCCCCCTTCAAGGGTTTCTTCTTCCTGAGTTCCCTCCAAAGGAGACCCCACCCCCCTTTTTCTGAAGACCCACAACAAGGCTTTGGTTTGGAGAGAGCCACCCTAGATGTCTGGGCCTCAGACGAGGCCCTAGCTTTCGGCAGCATCAGGGACTCTGAAAAAAACTTATCATGCTACTACTGGCAGCTCTTGAGGGCCTTGCTGGACATCCTCTTGCAGAGACCGCAGGCCTCCAGGTTGTGGTCTGGCCCAAGGCAGCAAAGACAGTCATGTGTGTTGGTCAGACATGATTTTAGAGCACCGATCACACTTCTTAAAACCACTGGTAGCTATGGAGGAGAAAAAAAAGTACCCTTGTGAGGTCAAACACTCCGTGCTGCCAGAGGGAGAGAGGGTGCGAAGGTGCCAGAAAGGAAAATAATGAAAGACTACAAAAATTAAGCCGAGGCACAGAGACCGGTAGGCGGGAAGAGTGCCAGCTGTGGTGGCGAAACTGTATTAGAGCCATGGAAATAGATTAAAAAAACAAACATTTACCTTCAAGCAAAGGGATAGCCCAGAGAGCACTGACTTTCAAAGTACAGCTAAAGTGAAAAAAACCACACACGGGGCTGCTGAGCTCAGACCACGCCCAAGCTCCAAGGCAACCAAGAGAGGTAATGAGAAGCACCTGGGGAAGGAGTTCGAGGCTGTAGGGCAGCCCCACTCATTTAAGCCTCAGGGAACAGGAAGAAGGGAGACTACCAGGGAAACGGAAGGCGAGGAGATCACGAGGGAACCAGAAGGAAAGGAATCTTTCAGGGAAGCTGAGAGAGAGAGGTGCTCCAAAGACAGCCTCAGAAGGGATTCCCATTGCAGCCAAAACACAGGAAACTACAGCCCTGAAGGAAGCCCGTGTTGTAGAGGAATTACAGCTAGCTCTGGATACAGGAGCGTTTTGGCCTGAGGAAGCTGCAGACTATAAGCAAGGTACGGGAACAGCCCAGCAGGAGCCTGTGGGGAGAGTTTCACTTCTGAAAAGGCCTGTGAATAGAACTGTTGCTAGAAAGAAGGTGAGCCCATTAGAAGCCTTGAACAGTTTATTGAAAGATAAGGATCTCCATAGCCCATCAAAAACCCCTGAACCTAGAGAGAGGTCTCGCTGGGAAAAGGTTTTAAAATTGTTAGAAGAAATTAAGTCTACGTTCCCACAAACTGATTCCAGTCAGGAGACAACAGATCCTGATTTATGAGGGCATGCAGATAGATAATTATGATTCAGATAATGCCTCTACAGAATCTCAAATGGATTGCTCTTTTTGTATAAAGACAAAATGAAGAAGCTATAGGGTTTAAATGTGGAAAGACCCAGAAGCTATTGTACCAGTATGTTTTGTGCCTAGAGTGATGGAAAGGTTTGAAACGAAGTTGTTGGTGTTTTAAAGCAGCTAGAAAATCTTCAAAGGCTTGATTTGAATGTTTAAGAAAGAACTATCTGAGTGGGCAGCAGCCAGAAGTAAAAGAAGCTTTAATTTGAATACTGCACAGTTTGGAAAAGCAGTTGTCTAAGCCAGAAGTAAAGGAAATATCAAGCTGCATTCTGTAACAGCTGAGGAAAGCAATTGCAACTTTTGTCACTGTGAAGTTCTGGATCAGAAAATTATTTTTCTTTTGTGGGAGAAGTATCCTAATTTTGTTAATATGTGTGTTTGGTGCAAAGGAAGAGAAAAATAAATTTTCCTGTGTTCTTGCCTTCAAACCCTCGGCCTACTCATCATTTCACACAGCTACAAGCCCCAGAAGCCTCGGCTCTGGGAACCCATACTAAAAAAGGGACATTAGGATGTATGCCCCTGCCTATAGGCAACCGCCTAGACAAATGGGGGCGCCACACAGCGCAATACCGGAAGCGAGTTGAAAACTCGTGGAACAAAATAATCAATTTTTTCTGGGGACAAGCCAGACAACGTCTGAAGGGCTCCGCAGAAAAAAGAATGGGCAAGATGGCACCCTTGGGCTGAAAGGGGACCACACATGTATGGTGGCATCTCCCAAAGGCTTTCTTTGAAAGCTGGGGGGATGCTTCTCTGAGGGCTTTATCTGTGCCAACGTCACCCATATGTGAGGACTGACTTCCTGCTTGTTCCCGGAGAAATTGCAATTAGCATGTGTCTCTTTAGTGCACACTGACCATTAATGTTTCATGTTGGCACAGGTGCACTTGCCATCACCTCAGTGGGTGGCAGTAATTGTACCTGTGGTAATCACTGTAAACAGCTTATTGTGAGGATGTTGCTGGACCCATGCTGACTGAATAGGGACAGACTGTGTACATCCCCATTTGTTAGAGCAGGGCCACCCCACACTACATTTTGGGGAGTCTTATTAAATATACCCCTTAATGAATTGTAACAGAGATTAAAGTCAGTGATGCTAGACTTTGGAGAAAAGGAATCTTGCTCCTAGTGTCATTGTAATGAATCATTTCCTATTTGATACCTCCCATATTTCCACACTTCCTATACCTGTTGAATGTTGTCCTATTTTCCTATGAGGTAAGAGTAGTGATGAAATAATTTCAGAATTATCATCTTCAGATAAACCTGAACCATGACCGACTTGTCAAATCTGTGCAGTTTGTAAAATGTCCTGTGCTCATTGTTAAAAGAAGTGTTTTTAAACTTGGACAAGGAACTAACATATAAATTAGTGTGAATCTTGAAGACTGTCTCTTTTGAGCAGAACAAAATAATTTGTAAAATATCTGTTGCAGTACCATTTTGAAATCATGGCTGCATCTTTGCTTTTCATTACAATGTAATATTGGAAAATGTATTAAAACAAAGTTTTTTTATTTCAAGTAATTGAGTTCATTCACCAGCTTTTTTATGTTACTTTATTTTGTTTCAAGTTACTTATTCATTTCTTCCTAGAGGGTCAAGATCATGTCTATTTTATCAGAGGAGTATTCTGATCAATATTTAGAAGAACTTAGGCACTGGCCACATAAGTGCTTTGTTTATACAATTCCCACCAGTGGATAAATTTTGTCCACATAAGCCAATATGAGTGTAAGGGTGTGGGTTTTTTTTTTTTCTAAAGGATTTTTTTGCTCGACACCCCTTTTGCATACATGGAAAAGTCCTAGAAAATACCCCATGGGTAAAAGTGCGAATGGTGACAAGTCAGCACATACTATTAAATGGTCTGGGTGTTGGAGTATTTGGGGGGGATAGCTTGGGAGGAACATCAGCAGAGTTGAAATGTGTAGGCTATAAAATATGCAGCTATGTGCATTCTTCAGTTACATATGTTGATGCCAAATCCCAAGCAGGTATAAGTTTACCTGGCCACATTTAAAACTTAAACATTAGGCCGTATGGTGTTTAGCTGCCATAGTTTTCTATCAGTTTGCTCATTTATGAGAACTATTAAGTGCTACAATCTGTTCCTCTCCCTCAGAGATCCTCTGTATTTGTCCTATGCTTTCTTGAATTCAGATATAGTTCTCATGTCCACCACCTCGACTAGGAGGCTGTTCCATATATCCACCATGCTCTCTGTAAAGAAATATTTCCTCAGATTTGTCCTGAGTCTATCCCTTTCATTTTCTTCCTATGACCCCATATTCCAGCTTCCTTTCAATTGTAAGGAGGTCACCTCCTGTGCATTTATACTACAGAGGCATTTAAATGCCTCTATCATATCACCCTTCTCCTGCCTTTCCTCCAAAGTATACATATTGCAATCTTTGTCTGTCCCCATATGCCTTACAACAAAGGCCAGTGACTGTTTTAGAAGCCACTCTCTGGACCAAATCCACCCTGTTTATATCTTTTTGAAGGTGTGGTCTCTAGAACTATACATCAAATGAGGTCTCACTAGAAACTTTTACAAAGGCACTATCGCCTCCTTTCTCCTGCTGGTCATTCCTCTCCCTAAGCACAAGCTAGAAAGTTGCTTGGATGCAATCATCTTTTCTGTTTGGCCACTCCCAAGTTCTGCTCTACTTTTGTGTATTGAAGTACTTCACTCCCTATACTCCCTTAGGTTTTTGCATCCCAAATGCATGACCTTGAATTTTTTAGCATTAAATCTGAACTGCCAGATTCTTGACCATTCTTCAAGCTTTGCTAGATCCTGCCTCTTGTCATCCACACCTTCCTGGATGTCCTCCCTGTTACAAATTTTGGTTTCATTCGTAAGGAGGCATACCTTTCCCAACCAACCTTCTGCACTATTGCTTACAAAAACTTAAAGGTATCAGTCCTTGGTTCTGAGGCATTCAACTGGTTATACCCCTATATTCTAAGTAAACATCATTTACTGTTACAATCTGGCACCTCCCACTCAACTAGTTTCTTAATCAGTCACTTTAGGGTCCATCCAAAGAGCACCCTTTATATCTATCTATTTGTGTCTGTTCAGTGCGGTGTATGCTTGTTAGCACTTTAGAAATGCTTAATAAGTCATTGATGCAGAATGGTGTCAAATACCTTACTGTATACCACACTGAAATCTAAGTATACCACATCTACTACTCTTCCCCTAATCCAGTTCTCTGGTCAGAATCAAATTGTCTTCATCAGACAAGACCTGCCTCTAGTAAAGCCATGCTGTCTCGGATCCTGTAATCTCTTGGATTCTAGAAACCATACCAGCTTCTGTCATAGCAGTATTTCCATTAATTTACTCGCCAGAGGTCTTACTAACCAGTCTTCCTTACTTCTGATTTCGTGGACCGGAACTATATTCACCCATCTCTAGTCCTCCTCCTCCAGGATCATTCCTGACAGGTCAGCCAGTAAAGTCGCTAGAAATTCCCTAAAGTTTCTTCGAGAACATTTGATAAATATCATTTTAGCCCTATCGCTTTGTCCACTTTTAGTTTTGCTGGCTCCTCATGAACACTGATGAATAGTTTGAATTCTACTTTAGTTCCATTCCTATTCTTCATGAGACTCTTGGCTGAATTAAAAAGTCAAGGGATAGGAGGCAGTGTGCTACTGTGGATCAGGAACTAGTTAAGACAGCAGAGAGTAGGGCTAAATGGCCAATTTTCTCAATGAAGAAAGATGAATAGTTGAGTACCTTAGGGATCTATGCTGGGTTGGCTGCTTTCTTACATTCATAAATGACCTTTTTTTAAGGTTTGAATACAGACAAAGCTGAGCCGATTGATACTCTATATCTGGATTTTCAGAAAACCTTTAACAAGGTCCCTTATTAGAGACTCTTGGTGACATTAAAAAGTCATGGAATTAGAGGTAGTGTACTATTGTGAATCAGTAACTGCTAGTTAGAAAGCAGAGAATAGGGCTAATAGCCAATTTTCTCATTGGAGAAAAGTAAATAGTGGAGTACCACAGGGATTTGTGTAGGGCCTGCTGTTTTTTTAACATATTCATAAATGACCTAGAAATGGGAATAATGAGTGAGGTGATCAAACTTGCAGATGACCCAAAATTATTCAAAGTTGTTAAAACACTAGAGGATTGTGAAAAATTGCAAGAGGACCTTGATTAAATGTCACACTGTTCTACAAATTTTCAAAAATTGTTTGCTTCAGAAATTAAATGTGCTATTTCTTAATGAATTTGATATGCTGAATTCAAATATGATAGTAAAATTGGTCAATTAGCTCCTGTTTCTATGATATGTTGAATGTACATTTTACCACTATGTATGGTGAAAATTGAGCCTAAATCCTTAGATGTAAATCAAAATCTTATTACAAATGAAACTTTGCACAATAACAAGCATGTTTTTATAAAATAAAGTTCATAAATGTACTTAGACAGAGGAGTAATTTATGTCTGCAATTTAACTTTCATTAAGAACATTTGTAAGTACGTTCTAGCAATTTTTGTTCTCATTCAGTGGCTTCACGGCTCTTCCTGATCGGTTTGTTGTACTGAAGCAATGAAATATCCCTTGTCACTGTCCAGCAGTAGTCTGCAAGCATTGATGTACTCCATTTACCCTGATACCTCTTTTCCATGGCTGAAATGTCTTGGTGGAAATCGTTCTCCATGTTCATCACTTACTGCTCTGCAATTTTGTGGGAAAAATCTAGATGAGTGTAGAAAATGAATCTTTAAGGACATGTTGCAACCAAGGTTTTTGTATGCCTTGACAAGATCTTGAACAATCTCTTGGTAATTATTTGCTTTGTTTCCAAGAAAAATTTTGTCACTGATTCAAATGCTATCCATGCAGCCTTTTCCTTTCCACGCAATAAACATAGAAATGTCATCTTGAAGAAGTGCATGAATCTGAGGGCCAACAGAAACTCCTTCCTTAACTTTGGTATCACTCAGTCTAGGAAATTTACCACTAAGATACCTGTAAGCAGGTTTAGTTTTATCCATCGCCTTGACAAAGTTTTTCATTAGTCCTTGATTTGCAAGGAAGGCATCAAAATCTTGTTGCTGTCTACAAGTGCTGGAAACAGAACATTTTTGCTTCCAGGATCCAGTGACTGATGGAGTAGCCAGTCCCCTTTGATGAAATGACAATCTCTAGCATGACTGTCCCATTCACACAGGAAGCAGCAGTACTTGGTGTATCCACCCTGAAGACCAAGCAAGAGGGTGACCACTTTGACGTCACCGCAGATTGACCATAGATGTTGATCATAGTTTATACATTTCAAAAGTTGTTTCATATTGTCATAAGTCTCTTTCATAAAAGCTGCATGGCCAATAGGAATTGATGGTAGCAAGTTGCCATTATGCAGCAATACAGCTTTAAGACTTGCTTTGGATGAATCAATGAAGAGCCTCCAATCATCTGCATTGTAATTGATATTGAGAGCTGCCATTAAACCTTTTATGTTGTTGCATGCAGCAAGATCACCTTCTTTGAAAAAGCATGACACCAAGTCTTTCTGACAGTCCTGGAAAAAAGAAATTTAGAATGTCACCAGCCAAAAGATTCCACTGCTGTAGTCTGGAACCCAAAAGCTCAGCTTTACTTTTTGGAAGATCCAAATCCCTGACAAGGTCATTCAATTCACCTTGTGTTATGAGGTGTGGCTCATTAGCAGTGGCCAGAAGAAACTCTGGGTCACGTGAGGTTGACAGTTCATGACTACAAACTTCTTCCTCTTCCTCACTTGATTCTAATGATAATGATTCTGACATTTTGGGAATCGGCAACCCTTCTCCATGAGGCACTGGGTGTATTGCAGATGGAATGTTTGGATATTGCATGGTCACTTACTCTTTCTGGATATGCCTTTCTGAATTGGAGGAACCATGCAGAAGTAGCAATTGCTGATGTGATCCGTGGGCTCTCTAGATCATTGGACCTGCAAAAGGCATTGATTGCCTTTTCCCATTCATCCATTGCCTGAGATTTGTTGCACATGGGCGCCACACATATGCTGCAATAAAACTGTTATCCTGATCTCCTGTTCTGCAGCCAAAATAAGTTGTAGGCTTTCTTAACTGCCACAGTCATAATCCGTTTTTGTGATGTAAAAAGTCACTTCACCACAAATATAGCAGAAATTATCTGCATTATTAACACAAGTACGATGCATTGCCGAATACGCTGTGATTGACCTATTGGCATAAAATTTTTAATTTTTGTGACTAATACATCTTAAGATTTATACTGTCAAGTGATGCAAATTTTAAATACTAATTGTATCATCTGGTTTTGGACAGATATTTCTATTGGTTGCAAGTAGGGATTACACAACCTCATGCAAATGTTGCATAATACAGTTAATTGCCCCTAATGACTAATTAGGTCAAGTTGCTAAGATATATGCTATTAATCAGCCATTTTCATTATGATTTGTGTTCAGCAGCCTTAAATTAGTTTAGAACAGCTGCTTTTGTGACCGAAGCATTTTGGCTGTTGAACAGTGTGATCTGGCATTTGGACGTCTAGTCTTCCAGTTTATGTGAAAAAGTGTGAAGTTGTGCACCTAGGAACGAACAACCCAAACTATGGTTACACGATTCAAAGCTTCACATTAGGAACCACTACCCAGGAAAAGGATTTGTGTCGTGGATAATACGTTGAAACCCTCTGCCCAGTGTGCAGCAGCAGTGGCCAAGAAAGTAAATAGAATGCTAGGAATCATAAGGAAATGAATAGAGAATAAAACCAAGGTTGTTATAATGCCTCTGTATCGTTCCATGTTGCATTTGCACCTTGAATATTGTGTTTAATTCTGGTTGCCATATCTTAAAGGATAAAGCAGAATTAGAAAAGGTACAGAGAAGAGCCACCAAAATGGTAAAGGAGATGGAAGGAAACCCCAATGAGAAGAGGCTTAATAGGGTAGGGTTCTTCAATCTGCAAAAGAGACGACCAAGGGGAGATATGATAGAGGTCTACAAATTAATGACTGGAGTGGAACGGGTAAATGTAGATTGGTGGTTTTATGCTGTCAAAGTAGAAAGACTAGGGGGGGGGGGGGGGTGGACGACACACATTGTGGTTTCATTGCAACCTATTTAAGAATAATAAGAGAATAATTTTTCACTCAACACATAATCAAACTCTGGAATTTGTTACCAGAAGTTGTAAAAGCTGTTCAAAAAAGGTTTGGATAAGTTCCTAGAGGAAAGGCCCATAAACCATTATTAAAGAGGACTCGGGGAAATCCTCTGCTTATCCCAAGACAAGCATTATAGAACTTATGGACCATTTTGGGAACCTGCCAGATACTTGTGACCTGGATTGTTGGAAACAGGATATTGGGCTTGATGGATCTTGGTCTCACCAGTATGATGTTTGTTATGTAGAGTGGGTAGGCAGATGGCTGTCTTCAAGTGTACTGTACAGTTGGGGGTCTGTGTGTGTGGATGTGTGACACTGGATTTGGGTGGGCAGGTGCTAGGTAGCGAGTGACTGGGTGCAGTGTGAACCACCCAATTCCCTCCCCTCTATTCTCATCCCCTTTTTGCTGTCTCCCCCCCCCCCTCTATTTCTCACCCTTCCCTGGACTCAATTAGTTATTCATTCTCACTGCTGACTTACCACCTCTCTCACATCCCGGTATTACCAAAGTTTTTTTTTTAAATTTCTCTCTATGGGTCATCTCCCCAGACTTGTTCTCTCTCTAAGCTACCCTGAGACTTATCCACTGTCATCCCCCAGGCTCATCCATCCCCCCCCCTCCCGACTCAAATGCTTATTCACTTCCTCCTCTCTGATTCAATCACATCAATTACCTCCTTCAGTTCATCCCATTTCTCTCACTACCCCTCCCCCTGGCTCACCTCTGTCAGACTATGTTCTCCCTCCATATTAAGTTATTCATTTCTCTCCACACTCGCCCATCATGCTCTCCCTCTTTTCCAGGGTAACCCCCAAGGCTGATACCCTCTCATTCTTTTCCCTCTGTCACCCCCCTATCTCTTTCAACCCTGTCTCCTCTCCCTTGCTGGATATTTTTTCAGTAACTTCAGTTCTGCCTAGTTGGAGCAGGCAGAAGGAGGAGAATTAGGGTACCTCTGGTTCTCTCATCGTCGTCCTCTTTGGTAAGGAGGGGCGATGATTGATTGGCAGCAAAGTAGGTCTGGGTTTCTGGTACTGTGATATGCTAGAGGTGAGGACGTGAGACGCTAATCTATGATGATGATGCTTACCAAAGGTGAGGGAAGAAATCCTGGTTCGGTGGTAGTGATAGGCCATAAGTGAGGGAGAAAGGTGCAGGTTTTCAGGGTAATCCAGTGAAAAGAGTGAGAGACAGCATCAAAGTTACCTATTGATGATTTTTTTTTTTTTTTTGCTGCTCAAAGCCCATGGCAGACATGCAACAAAGCAGGATCAGTAATTCTGTACTCCTCATTTTCTTCACACAGCAGCCAAGAAGCATGGGCTTGCTGTGCACTTGCAGTGTGCCCATGCCTGTGGTTTTTGTTTTGGGTTTGTTTGTTTGTTTATTTAACATTTCTTATATACCGCCTTTCATGCTATCAAGGCGGTTTACATTGAACAAACTGAAATTACATTGAACAGGGCATTATAACTTGGAGAACTCTTTTTGTGGGTTTGTGTTTTTAATCCAGAGACACGCTTGTGACTCCATATGAGGATTTTGTAACCACATTTGGGGTTGTGACCCACAGTTTTGGAACGGTTGCCCAAGACACTTAAACCACTGCTTCTTTTTCTTTCTAACAGAGCAACTGATTCATTTAAATCTCGGGGAAAATCAGAACATGCAATTTTATTTCTAAATTGCAACATTTTATATAAAGGTAAAATAAGAAAATAGTCAAACAAATAAACAAAAGCACGGTATCTGTAAGGCAAATAAGACTACCCCAACCTACTTCCTGAGAAGAGAGAGAGGGTATGATTATAACCCAGGGCCAGAACAGATATCCAAAACTGAATAACGATTACCAACTCCATCAGAAAAGAAAAACCTGAAATAAAAATTAGAAATATTACAGTGAGACACATATCCAACATGCTTCTTACTTATCCAGTAGAAATATTTCCTGTTGCAGAGTCACCAAAAACATATCTAACACCCCACTATGTTATCAAGTACTTGCATGGAAAATGTAATCCAAGGCTTAAGCTTCAGAAACCAGCTCCTGTGTCCTTGAGTGGCTGTACAAATATTTGGACACAAGTAATTTTTGGACCACAGGAAATGGCATTTTTCTTCAAGAAATATGCTTTCAATATCATACATTTTATCACCACCTCAGCCAAAGAGACCAACACTGTAGCCGCTGATGGTTATCTCATTATTAGAAAGAAATTTAGTTAAATCCAAACTAGCTGGAGAATCTGCCACAACCTGGGCATTCATCGTCCCCACAGCAGAGAGAGTTCTAGAGCAAATATAGTACAATTTAGACAAAGCAATAGGCAAGTGCAGAACCTCTTGAAAATACTTCTCAATCAAAATAATTGAAGACAAGGCAAGTTTTTGTGAAATTTAGTAACCTTAAATGTATTTGCTCTAAATTAAATTTTCCAAAGACTCAGCCTGTCTATGCAAATACTATCAAATACTGTCATCCTGGTTGCCTGTAGAGCAACCACCTTCAGCCTGATTCAGTCTCCTATCGTGATCCTGAAGCTTGGCCATTCTCTTGCAAAAACTTAACCGTTTGCTCTGCCATATTCTGAAGATGCAAATCTGTCCCAGAAACAATCCACCAAATCCAAATAAGCAACACCTCAGCGGGCCACTAAGCTTCAAGTGCTAATTGTCCCCTATCAGAATACAATGATCCCCTCTCGCTTATACTGCACTGCTTTAAGTTACGTTTATGCTGCAGTCTGGTAGTAATGTTCTGAAAGGCAGGTTTGCTGAAATGGTGGTGCCGGGCTTAATAGAGATTCTCTGTGGCTATTCTGGTTACCCCTGCTTTCTGACTTTTTTTTTTTGCAGGGGGTATGTCCTCCCTTTTTTGTTCTACCCTTACTTACAGCTTGATTGGATTGACTGAAATTGTCCTCAAGAATCATATGAAAACTGGCATACTCTTGCCAAAACGCAAAAATAAGTGAGATCTCTCTGCAGTTGTGAGTGCCGGAGCCTTACCCAGTGTTTCCATCCAGACCCGTTGGAAGTACAAACATAGAAGTTAAGTTATTGGAATATACCTGGCTGCAAATGACAACATGGAGGAAAGTGGCAGACCTCAAGAGTTTGCCTATGCAGGCAGGCAGTCAGATGGATGGACTAGAACAGAAAATGGTGGCTGCAAGCTGGGAGGGGGGGGGAGAGAACCCAGAAGAGGAACTGCAAGGAGGATAGAACATTGAGGCAGAGCCGGGAGAAGTGGTGGTGCAAAATGTGACCTATGAAGAGCTAAAAGCATGGTTCACAGAACTAAAGGAGGAACTGGCAGCAGTGAAAGCAGAGGTGGGAGAGGTATGTGGAGAACTGGCACGTAAAGTGGAAAAGCATAATCAGCAGATAGAGCAACTGCAGCAGCACTAGGTGGCAATGGACAGATGAGGTGGAAAAGATCAACTTCTGTACAAAATAGAAGACTTACAAAACCGTACAAGGAGACACAATTTATGAATAAGGTGCATCGCTGTGGCCCCTGAGTTTTGTGACAGCAGGAAAGTAGCAGAGGCGGTCTGTAAAGCTGTGCTGCATCAAGATGATAGGTTGGAGGTAACGGAGAACGTGGGCCTGCCTGGTCCAAATGCATGATAGTGCTAGATCATGCCTAACAGGCTCAGAGATATTGTAATCTGCATCAAAGAGCGTATTGCAGAGCAGATGTGCAAGATGAAGGATTTAATTGGGAAGGCTGTAAGATTGAAATCTTTGCTGGTTTAGCCACTGGAACACTGCAAAGGAGAAGAGAGATGCTCCCTATTACACAGACTCTGCGTCATAAGGGCGTGAACTATAGATGGTTCAACCTTCTCTATAATAAAGGAGCCAGGAGTTGGTGGGTGAGAAACTATGAAGAGACCAAACGAGCTCTGGAGGAGGCAGGATTATCTGAGATGCCAAGAAACCAGCAGAGGACTGGAGGGCACGACAATGGATAGACCTCCAGGACAGTCTGGGAGGTCAGGGGCCAGACCTCGGAAGTCCTACGTGGACCTGAGATAATCCATCTAAGACAATTCCCTCCTGAAGGAATGTAAGGAGGGTGGATATTGATATTGTATAATGACCGGTGAATAGAAAGTGGTTCATGGAGAAACTGCCAACTACAATGTGGCTAGGACCAAATAAGAGACAACGTATAGGTTGTAATGTTTAACTGTTTACAAGATTTGGTGTTATGAAGCATACCTTTTGGATATTAGCTCAATTTAAGAAAAGTGAAACAGGATTAATGCTGAGGTACTCTAACAATATGCATAAATAAGGCAAATTATGGAGTTATAATTGGTGGGGATGGATGTAAAGATGATGTGGTAAAGCCAAAATGAAAGTGGTAGTCTGAATACTACAGTAGAAAATTGAAGAGTTAGGAGGAGGGGTACAGATGGAATATGGGAAGCCAGGGTAAAGGGAGGGAAGGTGTCTGGGAGGAGGGGTGGACGATGGAAACCAGAAAGATGAGCACTACTGCAGGCAAAGCAGAGTTACTTACCTGTAACGGAGTTCTCCGTGGACAGCAGGATAGGTCAGCCACACCTGGTGACGTCATCCGACGGCGCCGTGACGGAAGTGCTCTCTAGCTCAGAAGCTTCTGAGCATGTGTGAGGTGACCCCACCTCCCCAGTCCGCCCCCAGCCTGACCAGTGAGTCAGTAGCTTCGGCCAGAGGCTGGGGCGCGGATCGCAGGCCACCCTCAGAGGGGAGGTGGGCGGGATCGTGTGGCTGACCTATCCTGCTGTCCACGGAGAACTCCGTTACAGGTAAGTAACTCTGCTTTCTCCTAGGACAAGCAGGATGTGTCAGCCACACCTGGTGTCTCCCCAGCTACTTGTTACACGCTGAGGCTGAGGGGGGCCTGAGCCAAACTAGTAGGCCTGTGGGACACCACTGACAAGTCATGAGAAGAACAAACGTTTATAGTGCAAGAACAGACGTTTATTGTGCAACTAATGCAATACTATGCGTGCATGAGCGGCAAGGCCCAAAGCAGCAACAGTCGTGCAACACGCCGTGAGGTAGAACATGGTGCAATAAACCACAGTGCAGGGAACAACAGTGCAATGGCATTGTGCAAAACATTGTGCAAACAGCAATCACATTGTGCAACAACAATAAGGGGGGGGGGGCCGAGGTGGGCCACCCTTGTCCATGGTGGTTATGAGTAGAGGAGCTACTGCCCTCGGGCTGCGACTGGGTCGGGTGCTCCTGTCACATCCGGGAGGGTGGAGCTTGTTACAGTGGACAGGATCGCTCGTCCAAATGAGCTGTCGGCTTCTGCCTGGAAATCAAGGCAATAGTGTTTCTGGAAGGTGAGGTGCGAGGACCAGGTGGCGGCTTTACAGATCTCGCTTACTGGGACCTCCTGGGCGCTTGCAAGAGAGGTGGCCAGAGCGCGGAGCTGGTGTGCGCTCGCCTTGTTTGCTGGATGTCTGCCTGCCTTCTGAAGGCAGTAGGAGACACAGATATCCAGTGGGAGAGTGTGCGCTTGGTGACTGGCCGTCCCGGTCTGTTGGGGTCGAAGGACACGAACAGCTGGGTCCCTTGGCGGACTGAGGCCGTTCTTTCGATGTAGATGCGTAGGGCCCGGATGCAGTCCAGTGAGTGTAGTCATTGCTCTTCTGGTGACCCATGAGGGGCAGGGAAGAAGGACGGTAGTTCCACTGATTGGTTGACATGGAAGACCGAGGAGACCTTCGGAACAAACTTTGGGTGTGTCCGGAGAGACGCCCTGTTGTGGTGAATCTTGGTGTACGGGGGGTGAGCTACCAAGGCTTGTAGCTTGCTCACCCTCCTTGCGGAGGTGATGGCGATGAGGAAGAGCGTCTTCCAGGAGAGGAATTTTGTGTCCGCCGAGGGCAGAGGCTTGAAAGGTTCTCGTGTCAGTTGCTGGAGGACGATGTTGAGGTCCCACGAGGGGACGGGCCTCCGGATGGGGGGCTGCAGGTTCCTGAGGCCTCTCATGAAGCGGGTCACAATGGGCAGAGCGGCTATAGAGCCCGTGGGTGAGTCGCTCTGCGGCTGGTGCAGGGACGCGATGGCTGCGAGGTGCACCTTAATTGATTGAGGCTTCAAACCAAGACCGAAGAGCGAGGAGAGATACTGTAGCACCACCGGAACGGGGCAAGAGTCCGGCGTGATTCCTTGGCCCGTGCACCAGATACTGAAACGTTTCCACTTGAGACTGTAAGACTTTCTCGTGGACGGTCTCCTGGATGCCAGTACGATGTGCTGTACCTCCGCCGGGAGATGCTGTTCCTGGAAGTTCAACCTCTCAGCCTCCAGGCTGTAAGAGCAAGAGTCTGGAGATTGGGGTGCCAGGTGGTGCCGTCGTTCTGCGTGAGCAGGTCTGGTCTCAACGGTAGCCGGATGGGAGGCTCCTGTGAAAGCTGCAGTAGCAGGGGGAACCACATCTGCCTTGGCCAGTGGGGCGCGATCAGGATGACGTGTGCCTTGTCGTTGATGATGCGCTGTACGGTGGCTGTCATGAGGGGGGTTGGGGGAAAGGCGTAGGCCAGTTCCCACTCCCCCCAGGGTATTGCAAACGCGTCTGAGGCCACTCCCTGGGGTGAGGGGCGTCTTGAGCAGAACAGAGGGCATCTGGAATTGTCCTCGGTTGCAAAGAGGTCGATCCGTGGATTCCCCCAACGTCGGAAGATGGACTCCGCTACTTCCTCGTGCAGCGTCCACTCGTGGGGCTGGAGTTGCCTGCTTAGTCTGTCCGCTATCGCGTTCTGCTCCCCCGGGAGGTAAGTCGCCTGTAGGAGGCAGTTGTGCGCTAAGGCCAATGTCCAAGTCTGGAGGGCCTCCCTGCAGAGAATGCGAGAGCCCGTACCCCCTTGCTTGTTGAGGTAGAACATGGTCACTTGGTTGTCGGTCTGAATCGGAACCGTCTTCCCTGTGAGATGTGACATGAAGGTCTGGAGCGCATACCTGACCGCTCGGAGTTCGAGGACGTTGATGTGGAGGGATTGCTCCGTCCTGTTCCAAGCCCCTTGCGTACTGAGATGCGACAGGTGGGCTCCCCAGCCAGTGGAGGAGGCGTCCGTGGTCAGGACGAGCTGGCAGCCGCAGGGCTGAAGACTTTTGCCTTCGGAGAGATTGGCAGGCGCCATCCACCAATGGAGGCTCTGGGATACCCTCGGTTTGATCGGGATCAGGGTGGTGAGAGCTTGAGACCGTTGTTTCCAGTTGGAGCGCAGGTGCCACTGTAGTGTGCGCATGTGCAGCCTGGCCAGGTTTAGGACGGAAGTGGTCGCTGCCATGTGACCTAATAGGCGCAAGATGTCGTGGGCAGTGGTCTGTCTTGCGGAGGACACCTTCTTCGCAAGGCGGATGATGTTCTCCTGCCGTTGCCTGGGAAGGAAGGCCTTGGATGAGGTCGTGTCGATTATGGCCCTGATGAACTCCGTGCGTTGGGTGGGTTCCAGGCGAGACTTCTCCATGTTGAGCAGGAAACCCAGCTTGGATAGCAGGGTGGTAGTTTCTTGCACAGCCGCCCTGAGATCCGTGGCGGAGGGTGCCGATATCAGCCAGTCGTCCAGGTAGGGAAAGATGGCGAGCCCTTGTTTGCGGAGGTGTGCCGTTGCCACAGCTATGCACTTCGTGAAGACCCTGGGGGCTGGGGATAGTCCGAAAGGAAGTACTCGGTACTGGTAGTGGCACCCCATTGCTATGAACCGCAGGAACTTCCTGTGAGAGGCATGGATTGGAATGTGAGAGTAAGCATCCTGTAGATCCAACGTTGCCATCCAATCTCCCGGTCTGATGAGGGGAAGGATGGAGTTCAGGGAATACATTCGAAACTTCTCCTTCCAGAGGACGTTGTTCAGCTTGCGGAGGTCCAGGATAGGGCGTAGGCCCCCGGACTTCTTGCGAATAAGGAAGTATCGTGAGTAGAAGCCAGTGTTGATCTCCTCGGGGGGAACTCGTTCGATTGTCCGAGTCCTGATGAGCTGCTGTAGGAGGTCCGCAAGGGCAGCTTCCAGGTGCGGTGGTGGTTTGCTGCTGGGTTGTGTGCGCTGCCATGGTGGGGAGGAGAACCGTAAACGGTAGCCCTCTTGGATAATCTGGATGACCCACTTGTCCGTGGTGATCTCCTGCCAGGCAGGAAGGAAGCTGGATAAGCGGCCTCCCACCGGCGGGGCAGCAAGGACACTTGTGGGCAGCCGCAGCTGATTGTCAGAAGGAGGAGGTGTTTTTACTGGCTTGTTGAGAGTTTGCTGGTTTCTGTTTGCGTTCTCTTTGTGGCTGTCTCTGAAAGGACGATTTGTTGTAGTTTTGCTTGAATTTAGGTGCCTGCCACTGACGGTTGGAACCGTAGTACTTCTTTGAAGAGACAAAGGGCTTGCGGTAATAGCTCCCTTTCTGTGACCAGGAGGGGCGTTCGAGTCTGTCTGCCGCTAATGTCTTTAGCGTGGTGCAGTCCTCTTTCAGCCCATTCACCGTGTCTGCGACCTTGTCCCCAAAGAGGGAGTCTCCTAGGCAGGGCGCGTCAGCAATCCTGTCGTGAGTGTTGTCTGACAGGCCCAGCGGTGGGCTGCAATGGCCGTGCCGAAGGCATCGAAAGCCGTGCTCATCAGGTGTTTGGAACATTCCGCTAGCTCCTGGAACGTGGCTGAATGTTGTGATTGCTTGGGAGGATTGAGCAGTTGGTCTTTAAGATCCGCCAGGAGGGCATCTTGGAACAGCAGGTGTTGGAATTGGTGAGCTGATATCTTGGCATTCAGCATCGCTCCCTGGAAAACTTTCCGCCCTATGTCGTCGAGGAGTTTAGGGTCCCGACCGGGGGGATGTGTAGCTAGGGTGCGTGAAGACTTGGCCCTCTTGAGAGCTGAAGCTACCACGATAGATTGGTGAGGCAGCTGGGCCTTGTCAAAGCCCGGGGCTGTCTGGAGAAGGTATTTGTTGTCCAGACGTCTGGCGCAGGCTTGCCCGGAGGCAGGGGACTGCTAGAGGGTGGATTGTTTGTCCTTAAGTTTCCGGTGAAGAGGGAGACACAAGACTGGCTTGGGTCCGCTGAGGTATTTCATCACCTCTGGATCCTTCTCGTCAGAGGGCTCTTCGTTGGTGAGGCCTAGCTTTGCCACCACCTTCTTCAAAAATTTCGGGTATGTGAGGTCTTCCTGCACCGGAGCCTGTGCCTCCACTTGCTCGGGAGGAGATCTGGACGATGGAGAATCTGGGTCCCCTTCTTCTGGGGCGCTCCCTTCTGAGTCCTGCCCCAGCAAAGGGGAAGGGCTCCTCTCCCTAGAAGGCTCTGGAGAGGCCGGAGTGGGTGAAGTCTCCCCCCTTTCTGGGATTTGTATCTCCAAGGGGGTTGCTATGGAGCTGTCTTTGCCTGCAGGAGCAGTCTGTTGCACTAGCCGTTGCAACAGTTGTAATATCGCCTCAGAGGTGCTGGAACGAGAGGACCCGCTGCTCCGGAGACTCTGGGTGTTAGATTTGCTGCGCCGGAGACTCCCGGGGTTAGATTTGCTTCTCCCGCGGGAGGATTCGATGCCAGTGCTGTCACCGCGGGGAGAGTGCCTTTTTCTTTTGTGCCGTTTCGAATGGCTGTGGACGCTATCCCCGCGCCGATGGGAAGAGTCCCGGCTGTCGGCGCGGCGTCTGTGTCGGCTGCTGCGGCTGTGGTTGCTGCGGTGTGAGTCCTTGGCGCGGATGGAATCTTCGGCGTGAGGGGGGCTGCTGCGGCTGTGGTTGCTGCGGTGGGAGCCCTTGGCGCGGATGGAATCTTCGGCGCGAGGGGGAGCCTCCGGGGAATCCCTCCGTGGGCTGGCTCGAGGCGAGGGAAGCCCGTGGTGAGGGAGAGTCCCGACGTCATCACGGTGGGAGGAGGCGCTCCTGGCCATCTGATTGGGAGTCAAGTCTCTGGGGGCGGAGTCAGGCGGGACCACGTGGGTGGCGCCATCTTGACCGCCCCTGCCTGGACCGCATGGTGAAGGAGTTTGTCCGGAGAAGCGGCAGGCATCAGGGGAGCCTCCAGAGCGCGGGGTAACGATGGAATCTCTGGGGCCCCGTTGCAGGATATCGTTGGAGCATCCGGCGGTGGGGGCGCATGTGCCAGGCACCGCGGAGGCCACAGAGGGATGAGATCTCTCCGGCGGAGGGGGAGGCACAGGGCTTAGGCCTGGCCGGAGTTTTTTCTTCGCGGGGGCCTTCCCTTTAGCGGGCTTACCGCGTTCTGAGGAGCCGGTAGCAGTGGAGTGAGCCGGAGCCGCCAGGAATTCCCTTAAAGAGTGGTCCCTTATCTTCTTTGCCCTGGGGGACATCTGGGCGCAGCAGGCACAGTCCTCTACCTTGTGAGACGCCCCGAGGCATCGGAGGCAGCTCAGGTGAGTGTCGGAGATGTTCATTTTCCTCTTGCATGCTGGACATTGCTTGAATCCAGGTTTAGGCATTATTCTTGTAATTGGTGAGAGAGAGAGCTGAGATCCGTCTTGAGGCAAGGCGGAAGAATTGAAAACTGGTCGGGCTGGGGGCGGACCGGGGAGGTGGGGTCACCTCACACATGCTCAGAAGCTTCTGAGCTAGAGAGCACTTCCGTCATGGCGCCGTCGGATGACGTCACCAGGTGTGGCTGACACATCCTGCTTGTCCTAGGAGAACAACAAATGACAATTGCCACAATAAATGTGAAAGGTTTGCGAACATGACATAAAAAGAGATTACTGGAGAGGCAAGGGAGCAGGTTAAATGCTGATTTTGTGTGCATTCAAGAGAGACACCTGAAAGTAGGCCAGGAGAAAATGCTTCAAACGCAGAGAGATACACAGGTCATCTTAATAGGGCGGAACCTAGGAAAGGAGGGGTGAGAGTAATAATGCCTGTGATCATGGGAGGCAATTTTAACCTCACAGTGAATCTGTGCCTGGACAATAGTGGGCTAGGGGGGGGGGGGGGCAGGGAAGGGACGTTTACTGAAATTGAAAGAGAGGTTGGGTCTTATTGATATCTCTTTGGAGATGTATATACATCTGGGGGAACAAAAATATACCATCTACTCAGCCCCTCATGGCACATATGGTCGATTTAGACATGCTGTGGGGGAAGGAGAGTGGATGTCTAAGGTGGCTGAAGTGGACCGGGGCTCAATAATATGGACAGACCATGCCCCAGTGAATGTTGCAATTAATCTAGGGTATATAGATACAGGTATAAAATTTTGGAGACTTAATGAATTGCTTTTCGAAGAACAGAAAACAATAGATATAATCACTAGAGTAATTTCTCAAGTTTAATTTGGATGGGGAGGTAGCCCTGGGGATGGGATGGGCTGGGCTGGGCTGGGCTAAAAGCTGTGGTAAGAGAACATATGATACGTGTGGCAGCAAAGGCAAAAAGGTTGAAAGGTGAGATGGAAAGGCACATTTTGGGGAAAATAGAATGCAGTCTTCCGTGTGACTGTAATCCAAAGGTGGGAGAGCTCCAGCACTAACAGTGGAGCTGGGACAGCTATGGGAAAGTAAAATAGCTTATGATTTAAATGTACTTAAAAACCAAATTGGGGGGGGGGGGGAGGTGGACAGGACTTATACTGGCAAGTAGAATTAAAGCGTGGGTACAACAAAATAATAATCAGAGGTACAAGGAACCCCCAGGGGCAGCTGGAACATGGAAATAATGAAATTTAGGCAAGTATTTAAGGACTTCCATACCCACCTCTATAGTAGTGAAGGGGAGGAAAAGAGTGCACAATACCTAAATGATTGTCAGCTGCATAAAATTGGGTCAGTGTCACCTTTGCTATTTGCCCTGGTGATAGAGCTGCTAGCAGAACAGCTAAGAGGTCAAGGAGATTTTTTATTTATTTATTTATTTATTTAAAGTCTCTTATATACCGCACTATTCGGCATCAGCGCGGTTTACATGGAACAGAAATGCTCAGTACAGTTAACAAGTATGAGTTTACAGATAACAGGGCAAATAACTTGGATAACGGGTAACTATTTACAAACTTACTACATAAACTTGGATAACAGTGGTAAACTTTTTACAAATATTGCTACATCGAGTCGAGATATTAAAGATGTGCACATGGGTTCTATAAAATCGAAAATAGCCTTATTTGCAGATTGTCATCTTCACATTAAGTGAGCCTCTAACTACCCTACTGGTTCTTATGCATGAAATTAAGCAGTATAGTGTAGTAGCAGGGTATAAAATAAATCTTAGTAAAACAGAAATTCTGGGCTTTAATCTACCTGAAGAGTTATTAAAACAATTTTATAAGTGTTTTCATTTATGTGGGTTAAGTAAACATAGATACTTGGGGTTACAAATAGTAATGTTCAATTTCTGAAAGAATGAAATTATGATCCCCTGATACAGTAGGGGAGAAAGAGTGATCTGAGATGGAAGGGCCTGTTCCTCATGGCTAGGAAGAATAGCTGTAATAAAAATGAA
Source organism: Ichthyophis bannanicus (assembly GCA_033557465.1). Lineage (NCBI taxonomy): Eukaryota > Metazoa > Chordata > Amphibia > Gymnophiona > Ichthyophiidae > Ichthyophis > Ichthyophis bannanicus. The sequence continues at coordinate 172,569,271 of CM066043.1, forward strand.
TGTACTTCCATGGATATTATTTTTATTTAGCTCTACCATGTGTAGTACCAAAGATTTATCTGAAGCAAATTCAAAACTTGATTATGGATTTTATATTGGCAGGAAAAGCACAGAGGGTGTCCTAGTACATGATGTTTCTCAGCAGGAAGGAAGGAGGTCTGGGCGTGCCCTGTGTTGAAATTATATGGCAGCACAACTTAGAGCATTGCTAATATGGAAAGGGAGGGAGAAACGCCCCTCTGGGCACAAGTGAAATAAGTAGGACACGAGGCACCAAGTTTGGAGTCTTGGATATGGGACCCTAACCCCAGAAAGGAAGAGGAGGGGAATCTATTTAGAGCTTTCACAAAGAATATCTGGCTGGAGGTTAGATCAAAACTTATGGCAGGGAAAAGATATTCAAGGGAGACTTCTATTATGGGAATGGGGGATTTACAGCTGGGACTGACGGAGGGGGGGGGGGAGGAGAGAGAGAGAGAGAGGGTGTAAGGATAAGTATGCAGTTCTGAAGAACTCCAGAAGGAATATGGTTTAAAGGACTATTTGGCGTATATGCAACTCTATCACTATATAAGGCATCCAGAAATAAGAAAAGATTTAACTTCTGAGGCCACAGGATTTGAGACGCTCATGGAGCATGAGGGGAAAATGAAAGGTTTGATATCAAAGCTATATAAAGAATTGATGACAAAAGAGAAGGGAGAGGTCAAGACCCCCATGAAGTTGTACTCCTGAATAAGGGAACGGGAGGGGAATGCTGGAAGAAATGTGGGGGAAAAGGGTGATTTGAAACCTGTATTTTATGGGATGGTGTGAAGGTACAAAAACTGTGGAAAGAACTTGAACAACAGTTTTATGAGATGACCAAGGTACAGGTGGAATTAAAACCCACAATGGTCATATTAAACGAAATGCATGAAGGAGAGAGGAATTTAGAGATGTTTCTAGGTTATTGGATTGGAGCTGCTCGAGGGGTGCTCACTGCACAACAGAAACAGGAGGAGGTACCATCAATGCAGATTAGAAAAGCTCTGGTATATGTGTGCAGCATACAAATAGCATTTTAAAAAAACAAAACACAATTGGGGGGGGGGGGGGAGGGAGGTGGGACGTGTATAGTGAATAGTGTAACCGGAGGAGGACACAAGATCAGTAGAGAACAGGGAAGATAAGGGGCTGACGGGGGTGGTGGGGAGGGGGAAAATGAACAAAGGAGGAGGAGGAGATATGTATGTTTAAAGAGGATTCAGATAAATGACTATATAAATGATTGGGATAGGTATTATGCAAGGAATTACTGTTAATGACGAATGTATCACAATATAAAGATGTACACTGTATGGCATGTTTGAGCTGAATAAAAATAAAATTACAAAAAAAGAAAAAAGTGAAGGGCATCAGAGTTTGGAGCACATAAATTGCACAGCACTAATTCTTGATTTATTCAGGATACCCTTCACCAGCCATATCTGCCACTTGAGATACAATCTGACAATATAAAATCAGAAAGAAACAAGATTGCCATGTGATTTCTATTCCTGTCAACTCCAGCAAAAACACATGCTCCAAATCCATCCTGCCTAAAGACAAGAGGCATTGTACTGGTGCAAGTGTGTTTCTTTCAAAAATATTGTCTGCCCTACATTTTTGAGATAAGTCTAATATTTTAGATTTCTTGACTGGGTGATTTAATCCCTTAACATTAAGGGAAACCACCTTAATAGCATTTATCCGTATGTTCATGGAAAGAAAGTAAGCCCCATCATAACTACAAACCTCTCCTTTATTGAGCCATACACAGTAACACATTCAAAGAGCAACAACAAAATGGTTTCAGACGACCCTTGGGCTCTTGGCTGAGAACAGGGAGGAAGGGAAGAGTATACAAAAAAAAAGACAATGGAACCCTACTCATGCCCTGCATACCATTTATCACATGTATGCCCCAGCCAGCCAGCTGTTCCATCCCCCCCCCCCCCTAAAGCTCCCCAGTCATTCCATGCAATCCAAACCCACCCGAACCATTCAATCCAGCAAACCACATATATACTCACACTGAATACCACACCCAGTACTTAAGCATTAAACATGCTACTCAACCACATTATGGATCAGTACAAACCTTAACCTCACAAAGAAGGCTATAGCCAAAAACCCATACCCAAAGCATTCAACCCATCAGTCAGCTGTACCAGGTCACAAAAGAGGCATACAATCTCAAGCCATGCCGCCATTGCAAAATGAGTCCTGAAACTTAACGGAGGGGACCTCATACAGTACATCTTATGGAACTGTGCCAGGTGATCTGTGTTTCTACTGGATACAGCAGGCCATACCGTGCTCCTATGTCCTTTTAATTGCAGTTGCAAGGTCAAAAATTGCTTTCTGTGAAGAACAGTTGTTAGTCAAATCTGTGACAACTGGGATCTTTCCCCCTGCATTGAATAGGGGGGACTTCTAGCTCTCCTTGATGTTAGCAAAGTCCATGCCTGTTGATAACCAGCAATTTAAGCACCAGTCACTTTCAAGTGGTGGCTCAAAAAAAACAGACCTAACAGCTCTGGGAAGAATTTTGACAGGAGATCATCTGAACCTTATATACCATCCAGAAGGGCCACAATGAAACACAGACTATGGTTGGCAAGATCCTCCAGGTCCTACTGCAGATTGACAAGTTGGTGGCCTCTTGTTTCAGCATGCTCACCTTGCCTTCAGCACCTCAATTCTCTCTTTACCCTGGTCCAGCCAATCCTGGAAACTCGCTATAGTAACATGTAGCCATTCCACCTCCACTTTAATGTCCAGGCTTGGGGAATGGCTCATGGTGACCATAGTGTGCAAGTTCTATCAATTTAGTGCTGGCTGAGTTAGAGTAAGCCTGGGTAGGCTAGCAGCCACCTTCTCGAACAGCAGCTCTTGTTTTCTGTGCTTAATTTAAGCCGTGATACGATGGAAAGGGACGCATCTGACTTTTAGCACACGCCATGTTTCATAACATACTGCAAGAGTAAGCTGATCTTGATCACCTGTGCAGGTAAAGCAGGATATTCCTCATGGCAAACAGAGGAGTTCACAAATCACACTGCTATCTCTGTGCCACATAAGAGCACCATCCAAGTCTCAGTTGATTCCATTAGGTGACGGAGCACTGCCTGTTCTCATCAGGAATAATAATCATTTATTTAGCGCTACAAGGCGTACGCATTGTGCTGTAGACATATAAAAGACAGTCCCTGCTCCTCAATCTAATCAAGACAGACAATACAATAGATGAGGATCAAATGTGCTAAATTCCTTGTCCCCTTCCAAAACTATACAAAGTACTATACCATGTACCTCTAGTACAGGAATGGGCAAACTACGGCCCGGCGGACCTTTTAATCCGGCCCGCAGAGCTCATAGCGGTCAGAGGAGAATGGAGAGCTGAGAGGGACGAGTGCGAGGTAAGAGCTTCTAACGGTGGAAGGGGGAAAGAGACTGCGGTGGGAGCGTGGCCACCTTGATCTCACGTTGTGGGGGCGATGTCTCCTTCCTTAGCGCAGGGAAAGCGCGAGCCGTCACTCTCGCGCATCTGTCTATTGTCTGCCACACTGGCTCTGTCCCTCCTTCGCCGGCGGAGCACGATTCGCGCAGAGCCCTTTTATTGATGCCCGAAGGGTATGTATGTATACAGTGTTATCTGTCTATCTTGCCATTGGCTTGCAGCACAGCACGGGCGTCTTGTTCATGCATTCATCTTTCTTCTGCAGCGGTATTTGAATTGTAGAGTCTGAGTGAGGGCCAAGTAAGCGGCTGGAATCGTTTCCGCTCTCTTTCTTGCGTCTTGTTATCCCCGCTCTTGGAAGCGGTGGGCAAATCACACTGGCTAAAAGAGGAATTCGAAGGGGCAACAGACTGTTCAGTGGCTAAGAAGTTGTAAAGTAGAGAGCAGCGCACGCTATGGGTCTTGGTTTTTTCTATTAAATTACTTTTTTTAAAGAGAGTATCAGAGCTACTGGTTACCCAGTCCCAGGTGGGAGACTTTTTAGCCAGTCCTGGTTTTGAACTTACATTTCAAATGCAATGTATGGTTATTTGTAGTTTCTTTTTATATCCATTGAAATTGATGCTGCAGGTCCCAAAATGCATTAGAAATCTAGGACTGGCTTAAAAATGTCTGTCTTGGAACTGGCAACTCTGGAATATAGCTGCTTTTGTATTTTCATTTTGAGTGGAACCACCGCAGAGGCAATGGCTCAGGGTATAAAATATGTTTTTAAATACTGACTTGAGACCTATTTTTCATGACAGTTGCTGAGACTTGTAGATAATATTCTAAGTATTTTGTAATTATTTCCTCAGAGCAGACAAATGCTGTCTAGAAAACACCCTTATGAGAGGCTAATTTTTCTGCTAAGTGGATGTGGTTTGTCTGCAAGAATTGCCCAAATTAGATCAGACGGGAGGTCCATCATCCTGTCTCAGATAGTGACAAGCAATGGGGTGTTTAAGAAACAGCAGATATGTAGAACCGTCCGTCCACTGTTCTGCATTTGATAAAGGTTAAAAACAAGAATCGGATCACAAGGCATGGAGCAGGCCAAGGTGATGCCATTGTGGTTGAGGAGTGTTCCTCAGAACCATTAATGACCTTATGTGAGAATCCTAAGAGGAAGGTTCAAGACAATCCAGGAACATAAAACTTCTGAAATTAAGGTAAAACACTTCCAAATGGACCAGAAAAGATTTAACAAAGATCTGGGCATTCTATCATATTATAAACCATGCGGTTTTACAGCTTTCTCACTGTTTGATCACCCATCTACTCTTGGTCCGGCCCCCGGGTCCAATATATGAACCCATTGCGGCCCTCGAGTCAAAATGTTTGCCCACCCCTGCTCTAGTAAGAAATTGTATAGGGCAGAAACATAGTGTTATTGTAATGCTTTTCAGAAAAGGTTAAAAGTCTGAAGCTCATGAACTGGGGAAGTTTATAGGCGAGTTCATGACTTTCTAGTCCCTCCAGGGGGCTAGGACTACCATGCTTTGGTGCTGGGACATGGGCTCAACAAATACTAAATGTCCAGCTTCATGCCAACAAAATACAGAGTAGGAGATCTCGCACATCTTTTATTATTCTTCCTAAAAGAGAGTGCCATCAACTCTTTAGGGGCATACAGGTATTTGGAGAGTCTGAGAAAACGTGCCTGGAGTCCACTTTGAAACTGCAACAGCATGGAAAATGAGTGCAGAAAGAGACCATATGGTCTCTCCAATCTGCTCTTCCATATAAACTACTATTATCCTTTTTTTTCCTTTTCCTTTTCCTTTAGAGATCTTCTATGTTAGTCCCATGCAGATCAGTTAAGTATTCCTTTTTGAAACAGAATTTTTCTCTGATAGCAGTTTGGGTCTCAGGATTCCTCAGACTCTGATTCCTCTAAGATTGTGGATTCTATGAACGTCTTAAAAGGTGCCAACCCTGCAGCCAAAGACTGTTCACAACTCCTTAGGCTGCAGGGCAGAGTCAAATTGGTGTGCAGAAACGCCTCAGTTTGAACCCACTCAACTCATTCTTGGTGGTGATGGTGCCAAAGTATTCATTCTGCCCCTTTGTGCCTATCATCAACCTGCTTGACATCAGAAGTGGATCCATAAATGGCCCAAACAAGAATCTTAGATTATGATGTCTGTTCTGATCATTGAGTATCTCACATCCAGTGATCACCAGATTGTGTGGTTCAGTATTAGGACCAGGGCTGATAAAATCCTTTCAAAAACAAAGGTCTTATACTTTAGGAAAACAAACTTTGCAAAGATGGGATAATATCTCTCAAATCATTAGCAGAATTGGGAACAGCTGAGGGATGTAGAAAAGCAATGTGCAAAACAAAGGGGATATTTTAAGGGCAATAAACCTTTTTGTTAGAAAGGCAAATGTAAAATGAAAAGGAGGTTGCTATGGTTTTCAAAAGAAGTAGCTGAAAAAGTGAAGAAAAAGAGGGAGGTCTTCACAAAATACAAGAGATCAGAGAAAGGAAGACAAGCATCTACATTTGGAAAAACAGAGAAGCTAGCAAAGTATTCAGGAAAGCAAAGATACAAAAAGAAGAACTGGCCAATGCAATAAAATGGGGGGCTAAGACATTTTTCAGATATGTTAGTGAGAGGAGGAAGGGCAAAAGTGGTATTGTCAGACTCCAGGGTAAAGGGGATGAATATGCAAAAGCTGACGAGGATAAAGTGGAATTGCTTAACAAATTTCTGTTCTGTGTTCACAGCTGAAGGGCCAAAAGCAGGACCTCAGAAAACACCCACAAATAGGAACAGACATGATGGGGATCTTGAACGATTTTCAGAAGATTGTTAGTGAGGAACTAGCTAAACTAAAAGTAGACAACGCAATGGGATCGGATGGGATACATTCAAGACTATTGAAGGAACTTAGGGACATTCTAGCAGCTTCACTAACTGATCTTTTCAATGCTTCTGTGGCATTGGGAGTGGTCCTAGAGGATTGGAGAAAGGCACATGTAGTACCTTTACACAAAAGCAGAAGTAATGATGAGGCCGAAAACTACAGGCCGGTTAGTCTAACCTCTGTGGTGAGTAAATTATTGGAAGCACTGCTAAAAGAGAGAATAGTCAGGTTTCTGGAGTCCAACAGATTGCAGGATCCAAGGCAGAATGGGTTTACCAGAGGCAGGTCTTGTCAGACAAATCTGATTGATTTCTTTGACTGGGTGACCAAGGAATTGGACCCAGGGAGAGCTCTAGATGTGGTATACTTAGATTTCAGTCAAGCCTTTGACACCATTCCCTACAGGTGACTTATAAACAAACAGCACCATAGGGATGGACCCTAAAGTGAGTGACTGGGTTAGAAATTGGTTAAGTGGGAGGCGACAAAGGGTACAGGGTAAATGGAGCTCACTCTGAGGAGAAGGAGGTTACTAGTGGAGTGCTGCAGGGATCTGTCCTTGGTACAATTCTTTTTAATATCTTCTTTAGTGATATTGCAGAACGGCTGTCGGGTGGGTTTGCTTCTTTGCGGGATAATACCAAAATCAGCAACAGAGTAGACACACAGGAAGGAGTAGATCACATGAGAGGGGATCTAGCTAAGATTGAAGAATGTTCAAGGATTTGGTAACTGAGATTTAATGCTAAAAATGCAGGGTCATGCATTTTGGGCTGCAAAAATCCAAGAGAGCGGTACAGTGTAGGGGGTGAAGTACTTTAGTTTACAAAAGAAGAGCAGGACCTGGTTGTGCTTGTTTTTGATGATCTTAAAGTGGCTAAATAGGTAGAAAGATGACGGTAAAAGCCAGAAGGATGCTTGGGTGCATATGGAGGGGGAATGACCAGCAGAAAAAAGGAGGTGATAGTGCCTCTGCATCAATCTTGATGTGAACTCATTAGGAGTATTGTGTGCAGTTCTGGAGACCGCACCTTCAAAAGAATATAAAACAGGATGGAGTCTAGGCAGAGGGTAGCTACTAAAATGGTTAGAAGTCTTCGTTATAAAGCATATGAGGACAGACTTAAAGATCTTAATATACATAGATTAGAGGAAAGTGGGATAGAGAAGATCTGATAGAGATGTTTAAATACCTCTGTGACATAAAGGCACAAGAGGAAAGTCTTTTTCAATTGAAAGCAAGCTCTCCTACAAGTGGATATAGAATGAGGATGATAGGGGATAGACTCAGGAGTAATATGCGGAAAGATTCTTTTTATGGAAAGAGTGGTAGATGATTGGAATGGTCTCCCAGTGGAGGTAGTAGAGACAAGGACAGTATCTGAATTTAAGAAAGCATGGAACAAACACACAAGATCTCTAGAAGAAAAAAAAGGGGACTATTGTAGTTGATATGGAAGGGTAGGTTAGATGGGCTCTGTGGTCTTTTTCTGCCATCATGTTTCTAGCTGATATGCTGAGAAAACACCTCCGGTGCTCCTTTTATTAGGCTCTGCTACTTAAAAAATGGCAGACAACAGCCCAGTTCCACCATTCACTGGAAGTTACTCTCAATACCCTCTGTCTGGAGCTCTGGTGACAAATGAAGTAGCATGTGTGCCTGAGAAGCAGAGCCCATGTCCAAACAAGATTACTTTTGATAATGCAGAACCTCTTACATGTTCTGGTTGTCGCAGGCGTGCATCAAAGAGCAACAGTGATACTTCAAAACTTCCACTTGTGGCTTGATACCAATGTTTTCTGGAGTCCATCAAGTGATAAAACCCTTGGTCTCTGCTCAGGTATGAGGGGTAAGATTCTTCTTGATTCCTGGACCTACTGGACTGAGGAGCATAAGGGATTGAGGTCGACATGGCTACTTTTGGTTATTTTAGCTCTGTGGCCCTTAAGGTGAGCCTTCAACCAAAGTTTTCATATCACTTTTTTTATACCTGCTTATCCTGTAACTTCTAGTAAAAAAACAAAAACAAACCCAAAACAAAACATTATATCGTATACAAAAACAGATGAACAAAATTTGACTAAAATAAAAACTCCACTTTGGCTCAATAAAATTGACAGAGAATGAACTAACATAAGATGTGCCAAAAACCCTACATAGGGATAAATTAAATGGTCTGGCAGAAAAGGCAGAAGGAAAAAAACATTTCTGAAGCTTTCTGGGGGAACATTAAGAAAATAAATTAAGAAAATTTAATTCACTCGCTAGTCTTGTGTATGGGAACTACTTTTGCATTTAAATGTTATTGTTCCATCTTGGAAAGAGCAATATTTTCACCTAGTTTGACCATACTTCATCTTAAATTTTGAACAGTTCCCTTTTAAAGGCCAAAGTTCCACATATAACCAGCTATGGATGCTACTCAACTAAATGAATTGTCCATATGGTTATCAAAGATGGTTCAAATTTCCATTGCACCATCCTTCATTCTGATTTCTATTTTTATTGCTAGTCATCCAGAAAATGTCATGTTTAGAACCCTGCAGGTTATTCCTGTTTAAGATGATTACTTCTAGCCACAGAATCAAATAATTGTTAATTGCACATTCCATAGATACTTCACCTACTGACTGTGTCACACTTCCTTCAAAAATTATAGATCTTGAACAAAGCATGAGGAATGTATCTCACAATGACGATTGTTCTTCATCATTAAAAACAACTGAGAGTGTATTAAGGCCGCCACCTACATTCCTAAAACATCCCAGATGACGAGGACAGCTGTTTGGCACAAACTCCTTAAGGCTAAGCATTCATTACCCTAGTTACTATCCGTGTTCCCTCTGAGCTGCGCAAATCATCATGCACACAACTTTAATTTCTCCTGGGCAGAGCAGCTGTTTCTCTGAGTAGGCAGGGACGTTGCTGCTTTCCAATTCTATTTCCAGACAGTCTGCAATCAGAGAAGTCTAAGAGTTCTCCTGCCAAACGGTTACCCGTAGCAATCAACTTACCTTAAGTAAGTCCAACAACCTGCCTCTGTTGGGGGAGCTTTTTCTTATTCTTGATTCCACCTGCAGCAAAACAGCTGGGTCCTCACTCCTATGGCCACCTGGAGGATACCTGAAGAAGTGGAGCATGCTGCTGGAATTGGATATAAGAGTCACCAGCTCTCAGGTAGAGGGAAGGGAAGGGAAGTTGTGTGGTGGCGGTCTGTGTCATGCTAGAGGAACATCTGAATGGGGCAAACACTGAGGAAGAGGGTGGGAATAAGTAGAGGATAGGGTGCAGATGTAGCAGAAAGGGAGGAATAGATGGGAGGCAGATGCTGGAGGGAGGGGGGAACAGATGCAAAGGGAAGACATAGGGGGGAGGCCAAGGCTTGGAGAAAGAGAAGGGTTCAGATGCTCGGGAAGGGGGGAAAAATGAGGAAACATGGATATGAAGGCATTAAAGGGTTAAGATGATGGCGGAATAGGAGAAGGCCATAGGGGATGAGAAACAATGGTAAGGAAGGGTAGAATAAAGGACATCTAGAAAGATATGGGCTGATATTCAAAACCCTTAGCCAGGGGGGCCAACGGGAAGCTGTTTGGATAAGGGTCCTGAATATCTTCAGATTGTGCTGGGGTAAATCAGGGGTAGAGTGAGGGTGGTGTTGGCACTTTCCAGATAAGTGCTGACTTTATCCGGTTTGTGTGATTTTTAGTTGGTACTTATTAGGACAACTTAAATGTCAAGAGAAGTAGACCTAAATTGTAATCCAGATAACTGCCAGCTGAAAATCATGCTAATCGGCTAAGTGCCAGCACTTAACTGGATAGTACTGCCCAGCCTGAATATTCAGTGGCAGTTCCTATCTAGATAATGCTTTTTATCCTGCTGATATTTAAGCGGTGCAGCTGAGTGCTGTGGCACTTGAATATTGACCTTTATGAAACTTTGACCCCAAGAGCACAATGGCAAATAAAGACCATATGGCCTATCCAGGAAAATGGCAAAGGTGAGGGAACTGAAACATCTGATACAAGCTAAAGAGTGAGAATGAATGGAAGATGTCTGGATTTAATTATTCACCTTTTCAAACCTGTGCTCAAGACAGAGAGAACAACTTTACTTTATTCTATGCTTGTTGTACCTCTCTTAGAATTGTATAGCCAGCAGAGTGGTTTACAAAGAACTGTGAAAAGGGGGAAAGTTAATAAATCTCAATGGCCAAGGAAGGCAGAAAAGACAGTGAGGGGAAGGAAGAGGAGGAATGCATAGGTGGGTACAGTACTGTCTGCCCCAAGGTGCACAGAAGGGGGGAGGGTCAGACCTTGGCCATGTCAGCAAGGTTAAAAGCAAGTTTGAAGAGATTTTCAGGGCCTTTTTGAATCTCAAAAAAAGAGGGCTCTTGGTGAAACTATATGGGTAGAGTTCTATAAATAGGTCTCAAGATACCCCAAAGCCGGTTGTCACAAACACTCTAGGCAAAATGAAAGCAAAGAAGCTTGTGAGGAACATATGAGTGGGGGAATATAAGGGGTAACTGCATTGGAAAGAGAAGGGGAGAATTTTGATAGAAGGCACGGTATGTGAGTATGAGAACCTTAAACTTAGATGTTGAATTAGAAGAGGTGTTACATAGACGGATAGAGCATTTGGTGGTGCAGAGGAGCTTGATGGCTGTGGATTAAATAAGTTGGAATCACTATCACAAAGGCAGGAATGCCACAGTAAAGGGAGTTGCAATAATTGATTCTTATGATCACTAGTGATAGTAACAGCATCTTAAGCTGGGAAACATCTTATTTCTCAAACTGAAGCTATTCCTGGGGAGAGCATAGAAAGAAGACTTGATAACGGCATTGAGTTGAGGCTTAAAGGAAAGGGAGGAATCAAAAATGGCACCCAGTGTATGAAGAGATGGTGAGACTAGCAGGCTTATGCCCTCAATGCCAGGTTTCAAGTGGACACGTTCCAGGCCTGGCCTAAAGGTATCAGCTTCCCTAGGCAAATGTTCAACCACTGCCTCCAGGCCCCCCTCCCCTCCCTTTCCAGGAGATTTCTTCTTTCTGCTGTTTCTGAATGTCAGCATTGAAAAGGTAATTGAAATCTCCACAGAGCCTCGCATTCAAGCATGCCGCCCCTCTGCCACTCACTTCCCACTGCTGTGGGACTGGCACGATCTTTGAGCATGCTTCAACATGAGGCTCCATTTACCTTTTTGGTGCTGACATTCAGAAAAAGGAGCTGCTCCTGGAAGGTCGGGGGGGGGGGGGGTGGCAGCTAAGGTGGCTACTTTCTGCTGCCCTTAAAATTGTGCCACCCTAGTAATTGCCCAGCTCACGTAGGGGAAGGGCTGTGAAAACAAATGGAGTTGCACTTAATATTACTAAGTACAAGCTGAAGGAACTTTAAACCATGAAGATAAGGAGGAAAAGTAGAACTGTAAAAGAAAAGAGAACTCGGCTTGAATAATGTTCTCATCAAACGTATATAGTGCTTTACAGAGATATGTGTGAATAATTTTATGTGACTTCAGCAGGTAGAAGAGCACTGTATACACTCATGTGCTAAGAAAACATAGGACTCAGTAGTTAAAAAGGACTTATCCTGTTAGAAGCTTCTGCTATCTAGGTAGTGCTGGGGGCAGTCCAGGAGCAGACTTTAGTTATCCAGATGTGGATGACTTTCAGTGCTGCTATCTTGATAACTTAGGGCAGCTTTTTTTACACTCATAAGTATTAATCTGGCTAGCAGCTGAATATTGCTATCATCATCTCGCCACTCTATATCTGGATATTCAGCAGCAGCCGCCACGATGTACCTCTGCTGCATATTTAGATTTTTTTTTCTTAACTGTGGCAGCTGGTATATTGAAAAAAAAATGCTGACTGCTGCAGGCTCAATACCCCCATAGTGCCTACTTTTAGGGGTATGTTTACTAAACCGTGATAACATAGCAGTGGCTATGTTATCGTGCAATAAATGACCTTAATGTCTGCTAACGTCTCTGGTGGTGCTATGTCCCGTGGAGGGAAGGGGTCAGTGGGCGGGGAGACGCTACCGTGGCATTATCGCTGTGAACTGAAGGGCAGAAAATTACCATGAGTGAAAACCTGGCATTAGATGCATATTTGCAGGAGAGAGAAACCATTTCAGTCTCAGCAATGTACAGCATAGGCAGGGAGCCCAAAAACAGTGATAGTGCTCAGGTATGAAAGGGCACTATGGCAAGGCTGCAAATGGGGCATAGGGGCTGGAGGCGGGACGTGCAGTGGGGCAGCTGGGGCACAGGGTGGGCTAGGCAGATGCCTAGGTGGCACATGGGAACGTGGAAACAGGAAATCAGCAAGACAGCAACTGACCAAGGTCAAACATGCCCATGAGTCTGTGTCCCACAGTGTCCCGTCCAGGGGACATTACCCAGCAGGTAAGGGCACATGACATTGGCAGGCGGTGCTGGGGGAAGCGTGGATGCTTATGTAAGCACTCCTACCCCAAAACCTACATCCTAGGCAGCTGCCTATCTGGACACTGGATGGCCTTGGCTTGTGCACCATCTGCATATGGGCATGTCAGTATGGTGGGGGAGGGGGCAATGGCAGCTGCCCACAGCAGACCAAGGCCAAGCCCTGTTCAGGTGGGTGGTGTGCCGTGCAACAGACAAGGTCTGTCTGAACAGTCATGGTATCCCTAGGGACCGACCTACCTCTGTGGCAACAGTATGGTGCAGTACACACAGCCACTGTGTCCTGGGGCAGAAGGTCGCAGGTTAGAGTCCCAGCTGTGGCCCCTGCAGACCATAGCCCTACATTTTACCCTACACAGCACATATAACATAAACACGTGCACTCTCTAGAGCATCGGCTAACAGGGGCACAAACATCCATACCCACAGGCTCCACTATCCAAAGCCTCAGGGAGAGTCAGGCTCCTGGGCCCGGCATGGAGCAGCACTTACCACAGAAGCACTACTACTAGCACCTGCATACCTTGGCATTGCCTGCACTGTGCTCAGGACTAGTATGGTGGGCAGGGCTGCCAACCACTCCTGTCGTTGCACATTGCTGAAATAAGAGTGGGAATGTGTGTATGTCTATCCATTGTTTCGTGGCTGCCTACTCCTCAGCGTTAGCCTGCCAATGTGCATAATGAGGAGCAAGGTATTGTGGGTATGGTCTGGACAGGATGCATCTGTGTGGGGCAATGGCTGGGACATTGTAGTGCCCAACCACCACCTGCATGGACAGGGTAGCCACAGCATGTCGTGCTGGGAGGGCACTCTCACCTTAACTGAGCAGTGACCATGGCATGGCTAGGTTTCCACAGAATGCTAGACAGTGTTTCTCTCAGGTGATATCTGTGTGTTCCCTGTTCTGGGGCCCAATCACTGAGATACCTGCTTGCTGTCTGTGCTTACATCCCACCTATGGGTGCACATAGTTCCTCTGGGGACATGCACTATGGACTGGCTAGCGGACTGTCTGCAGTCAGCATCTGTATGGCTGGAATGCCTTGCAGGATGCAGCAGGTGCAGACTGACTGTGCCCTCTGCTGGTGAATGTCAGATTGTGGTGGGGGCAGCTGAGCTTTTTCAGGCCTACTGCCTGTCTGCCAGTGCGAGGTACAGATCTGCATCAACTGTCCTGGATGATGCCCTTTTGCCAGCAGGACGGGGGTTGATGGTCCCACAGCCCTTCACCATGCCCCTCTACTGCCTCCATTGCAAAGATGTAGAGTGGTGGGGGCAGATCCTGTCCACCACCTTGACCCAGTCAGGGTCGGTTGGTAGGTGGTGCTACATAATCCGCATGTGGGTCCAAACACCCCCCTGCTCTTATAACAATTGACCATGGAAACCACACTGGATATGCTTAACTTGGGTGGCTCCTGGTCTTCAAGGGCTAGATGTGACTGGGGAATATAGATGGACACAGGAGTATCTTAGGTGTGGCTGCAAGGAATACCTGTCACATACTGGCAATGATAGGGCCCTGCAGCAATGCCTATCTCAAGCAACCCGGGTACTGCGGATCTCGTGCTGGCTGCCCCACCTCACCCTCAGGGTGAACACAGTACTGGCACAATAGCATGGTGTGTTGCTACTCTGTGCCAGTATCATGCACAGTCAGTTCCTCCTACCACACTGAGGTGCTGGAGAGCTGCATACCCCATCTGGTGAGCAGATGTAGACTGCTGTTCTGCATGTGCAGAGCATCATGGGCACTGGTGGGTTTAACCTATCCTGGTGGACACAGCAGACAGTTTGTGCGGTGACCTGCAGTCTTTCTGTAGCCAGCCATTGCTGAGACAGACGCCATAGAGGTACAGCCCACTAGTTCATACAATGACGTTCTAGGCAGAGGTCATGGGTTCAATCCCTCCATGGTCATTTTAGTAGGCCTGTCCGAGGCAAGTCCTTTTCATTCCTGTGACAGTCATCTCTCTGTAGATCTGTGCTGCTAGCACATAATACCCTCATCACAGTTGCCAGCTATCCTTCTGTCCGTCTATCTGCGTCTGTCAGCTGTGTAGCGTCCTGTCTTCATGTGCTGGCTGCTACCCCATGTCCTGCACTGGTCCCCTTTTCTGCATTGCGGCTCTCCATGCTTGCCTCTCCTGTCTGCTCTGCATGGCACTACTGCTCCTCTGTCCTCCTATCATTGCAAATGTCTTGCCACCTCTACTGCCACTGGCGGACACGTATTCCCATCCTCTTCCACCCACTGTTATTGTAGCATTTTACATTGCCAACACCCTGTGCATCGGTACAGCTGCCTCCAATATGTTTGTCCATTTTGCTGGCTGCCACATCAGCTGCATGCAGATTTGGCAGGTCTATCAGCTCCCACCTCTGCTTCCTTCCATCACTTGTCCATTGCCTTTCCTTGGTGCTCTGTGCAGTTAGGGTTACATCAGTTTTTTGCCCTTATATTTCATACTTGTCAACTTGGGGTACCTTACCGCCCTTGGGCACCATATCTTGGATCACCTTAACATCCTTAGGGCAAGGCAACCTTATAAGGTGCCTTCACCTGAGGTGCCCTACAGGCCACCTTTATATAGCGCCTTCAGCCTTGTAATGTGCTGTCAGCTTCAATCTGTATTGTCTGTTTAACGCGTCGTGCCCTTTATTGTGTGTTACACAGCCCTACCTCAATGCTGATACGCCCACTTCCTTATATGGCATTGCTCATGTTAGCGCTGCACTTTTTGCCGGTAACGGTATCGTGGTTTAGTAAACATACCCCTTGGTATTGCTGGGTTTAGAAACTAGGCACACATAAATAAGCGTTGATTTTTATCAACACATAGATGTACAAAATTACTGCTGCCTTGGAGCAGGTTTAACTTTGAGTGGCAGCTTTGCTGAGGCAACTTCATAAAGGTGCAGATGTTGCCTTTATAAGATAGATTTGTGTATGAATTTTTGGTTATGTACTGATTTGTTAATCTATACCTTTTAGCCATTTGATAACTAATTTAGCCTTTATAAGATAAGCACAGCATATGGGCCTTAATAAACTACTTGCCCTGTTATAAATTACCTCCATGGTGAATATTTCCTTCCTCGCTTACAGTATTGTTAAGACAGACAACCAAACACAGGGGGTAGGCCTGGTGTGAATGACCCTTACCAGCTCTCGTCCCCCCAGCATGTTAGTAAGGAAATTTCACACTATTAATGTTAAGATACATTACTAGATTGGGGGGCGGTGCGGCGCCAAGGCAGATCAGGAGCAGCCAACCAGGGCTGGCTGTGCCCTGCCCATGGCCTCTTTTGAGTGATGCCCATTCCCTTAACCCAGCACGTTTGGATGCTTCTGGGTTAGGGACACTTGTTAGCACAACGGGTGTGTTTTGTCAAAGCTGTTACATTTATTTTCAGTAATAGATGTAAAACCCCAACTTGTATGTTGCAACTAGCAGTGGGTACCCAAGCCAATCAGATAGCTATGGTTGGTGAACCTACACTGAGTCTAAGCACCCTAGCTTGCAGCAATGGTAGAGTGCCCTGGCGGACTGATATCAAAGGCAGCTATGGTTGGTAAACCTAGCAAAAGATTGGGCCCTTGAGGTGACGACAATGGCAGTGTGCTTGATGGCAGCATTCAGGGCTGCCCTAGGTAGAAGCCCCTGATACGCAACCCCCCTCCTACCATGCCACCTGACTCCATCTTTTATGGACTGGGGAGGAACTGGTAATAACATGACTTTCTGCTTTGAAAGCTGCAGGTTATGTGCTTCTATGCCTGTATGTACATATGGTCTGCCTCTCCAACAGGAACTTGTGTCAGAGAGGGGCAGGAGCAGCAGCCCATGTTTTTTTTTGTGCCATGGCTACAAAAGCAGCTGTTTAAAAAAAAATCCTGGGGTGCTGCCTCATCCACCTATTGGACGAGCCGGCCCTTAGCAGCCAGCTCAGCTTACAGCGACCTGATCTAGGAATCTCGCAAGAGGCGTCTAGCAAGCAGCAGTGCTCATTTCCTCGGATGCACTCCAACACAGTGAGAATTCGTAGCAGTACTGGATTGGGTGACCCTAGGGAATCCAATGTTTTGTTCATGCCGTTAAATAAAGCTACGAACTACGACCTTTTGTCCCACATACTTATCTGTCCTGCGTCTTGATTTTGTGGGGGGTGTAACAGTTTAGGGAGTCCCGCCTACCTGTTACTAAGAGGATAGAGTGGGTCTAAAATCAGCATGGCCACATCGGGTGAGGTAAGGAGCAGTATAAGCTAGAAAACTCAATTCCACTCTGAGTTAGTGCTCAACATCACCACTTCTTTCTATAAAAGAAACCCCAAACAGACCAGAGAGGATGCCAATGGTGAAAGCCCTCTCTCTCTTCATCCCTTCCTCCTCCAACAGTTAATCACGGCCAAAGCTATTTTGCCAACAGAGACGCACACTCCCCAAAAAATCTGAACGAACTCTGCAGATAAGCGCATCTGTTTGGCACTGACTCTTTTAGCCTAAGCATCCATTACTCTATTGCTATCGCTGATCAGGGCTCAGGGTACAATTGCTACCTGCACAACTGGCAGGCCTAGTTGCCTATAGCTAACAACGCCAGGTTCGTCTGGGAGCGAGCGGCCGAAAGGAAGTGACGACAGCAGTTCGGCTGTTGTTGGGACACGTGACCTCTTCTTGCCAGCCCGTAGTGTTTTGACAGTCCCCAAAGAAATGAGAGGAGCTGAGGGAGGTGGTGGAAGTGTTCAAGTGGGTCTTGAGGGGGGTTGGTAGTTTCGGGGATTTTTTTGTGTTTTTATTAACTTGGGTCAATGTCGTTACTGTCATGGCAAAATAAAGCGGACGCAGTGCTGTTCCGCGGCTCCTTTCAACTTCGCCTCCTTCCCCGTACATGAGAGGCTTAGGTTTAAGCTTCTAAGCCTAGCAACAAATGCTTGGCAACAGCAGGCTAACTAGATGAACTATTTGGCTAGACCGAAACCTGAGAAGAGAGGAGGTGGCGAGCCAGCGAAGCGGGAGGGCAGGGGGCACGGAGACCTCGCGCGAACCATGCGGAGGAGATGGCTCTTCGGCCGGGCTTAACGAGCACAAGCCGAGCAGAGGGAGGGCGAAAGGCGTGCGGTGTCAGTTGAGCAAGGGCATGGGGGATGGGAGGCCGCTGAGGAAGCTGCTGGCTCGCTCAGGCTGTAGGGAGGAAGGCGGCAGGCAGCCGTGTCCAGCCGTGGGGAAGCCAGCGCTAGGTGTAGCGGTGCCGCCGTGCTCTTCCAGGTGAAGCGGCAGCGCTCGTTGCCTGCGGCTCTTTCTGGCTCTCGGTGATTATGCTGCTGAGCTGCCGCTCTTGTTTCGGCTTAGCAGTCAGTTTAAAAATAGCCCGTGCGCGGCGCACAGACGCTGCTGTGTCAGGAGAGGACAAACTGGCGAGGTCCACGGGAATCGTTAGTTTTGCCTGATTGGAGCCACGAGCCACCATGAACGCTAGGCCCAGACTCTAACAGTCTTGGGAGCTTGCTTTGAGAAGGGGATTTCTGTGTGTTTTCTCTTTTTTTTTTTTAAATTATTATTATGAAGAAAAAATAATTTCAGTAATAGTCCGGAGCGTTCCCGGGAGAAGATTGCATACTGATTTCAAAGAGACTTGGGTGGAAGTGACCGGACGAAAACATGAAACCAGACAGAGGTAAATGGAATACAGAAGAGAGAATATGGATGTACAAAATCGACCATCACAGTTTTTTTTATGAGTTACAATTTTTTGAGCTAATATATAACTGGTTTTCCTGTAGTCAGGTTATCGTGATCTATATTTCCTGTAAGCAAGATATTTAAACGACTCTGTAGTATGTGCTTAGACAGACAGGCTTTAGAAATACATTTCAGGATCTAGTGTTACTACCAATAACTTGTTGGTTTTTCAGCACAAGCGAAAATATTTGATTGGCCGTATGTTGGATATAAACAAAATAGAATCCAAACGGCACATAATTCTGGAAGAAAAACAATCATATTACATACTATGTTTCATATTAATATGAGCAGTACTGTACTATACGTTGTATTACTGGTAATGGAAAACAGCAGGCAGGAAAGAGTTAACGAGAAAAAGAGCATTGCACTACAGCTGAGTTGGCATATATTGTATTTTAGGGAGCAGCTGATCTGTACAAAAGCAAGCTTGTCTTGAATACCAATTTAGAGTGCAGATCACGTTACTGAAGTTTTGGTTTTTCTGTGTAACAGCACTGGAATCCCAGAAAGACATAAATAACAGAGATGTTATTCAAAGGGGATTTAGTGAAAGATGAGTTTTTAAGTTGGAGAAGAAGGTTAAAAAAAAGCTCCAGCCGACTGTCTACACATGTGCAATTATAGTGGTTTTCAGGTCTTAATAATAACTGAAAAGGAAGTGGAACTGTGTAAAACACCAAATCTCTTTATTTATCAGAGGAGGACCCCCCCCCCCCCTAGTTAGCTATTTTATCTCAACCAGCCAGTTTGTTCCTTCATCAGTTTTCTAACCTGCCTGTCTTTTTACTCTTTTCCACCAAGCAGTCAACATGTCTGATCTCTAGCAACTTGCTTCTTTTCTTTTTCCTCCAACCAAGCAGTCAACCTGCATAAGGTTTCCCTTTCTTCTTCCACCTCCAAGAAATTTAGTTCCTTCTTATTTTGTGCACTACTCTGCGGTCTCTTTCTACCATTCTCTGCAACAACTAATGCCAACATTGCTCACACTCTAACAAGCCGATGGAGAAAGCCGGTGCTGGACCTGCGCTGGATCGACTTTTTACGTTCCCGACAACGCACACATTTTAAGATGCGATGCAGAAAGGATAGGGTATGCAAAGGAACGTTGCGGTAACCATGTGCATTCAAATGAGCCACCACCGCGTTAAACTGGGAGAGCAAGCTAAACACGTGTGCGCAAGAAGTTTGCGCTAGTTTGGCTTGCTCTCTGGGCACCGTGTGGCTAATTTGCATATCAGCCCCAACAGTATTTTGATGGCATCGGGGATGATCGCGGCATCGGGAAAAACCCCCAACCCATCAAAACACTGTTGGGGGCTAGTGCCTGGTGGTCTAGTGGCCCCTGTACCCCCAAACTAAAATCACCTGGTGGTCTAAATCCAACCCCCCTCCTGTACCTTAAAAAAGGCGGGAGCACTGCCTACGCCTGCTCACTCTGAGTTCATCATCTTGAAAAATGATGATGCCTGGCCCCACGCAGTGCATCCTGGGATGCACTGACTGAGATCAGACTGCCATATACTATACCTTCTATGGCAGTCTAACCCTGCCCGGTGCATCGTGCCACCATTTTTCAAGATGGCAGATGCAGAGTGGGAGCACATGGACATCTCTCCCAGCTATTTTAAGATACCGGGGGGTTGGATTTAGGGGCCGCTAGACCACCAGGTGATTTTATTTTATTTTACTTTGGGGTGGGGGTACAGGGGCCACTAGACCACCAGGTACTTAATTTCTGTCAGGGCACCGGCCCCCAACAGTGTTTTGATGGCATCAGAGACTTTTCCCGATGCCTGATCGTTGGAGGAGAAGATGATCTAGGCATTGGGGACAGCACCCGGTGCCATCAAAATACTGTCCTTAACCTAGAGAGAGACACAAACACACAAATTTTTGTTGGAACGTACACCATGAAGGGAACCCCTTCTCGCGGTGTAATGTTCCTTTTTATTCTTTTAATTGAGGACGCAACCCCAGCAAAGGTTTCAAAGGGATTAAACCCCTCGATACCAGACAGTTATCAATTCTGTCAACAGACCCACTCCCTATCGTTCCAACCAATAGGCAAACAATAGGCAATCCTGCAATTAAAAGTCACTTATCTGGATGCGGAACATCTTTTTGCATAGCTCTCCATCCTTTTGCTTGTTTGTATGGAAACCAGCCACCAGCTCAACACCGCTCTCCTCGGTGACCTAAAATACAGTCAGCAAACCCTTCGAGTAAACTTCCACCCATAGGGAGCATGCACTGATGTATGATCAAAAAACATCCAGGGCGACCTTCAAGAAAATCCCTTCAATAGCAACCACACGAGACCCCCCTATCTCGTTTCAGTAACCAACGTTGAAGATGTTTCAAGCCAATGGTTTTCCTGGCTCTTTCTCAAACTGTGTTGCTCAAATGTCCTCAGGGAAATCCTTTCCTTTTAAACTACCTGGTTCGGTCATCTGACCCAGTGATAACCTATGGCCTGCCGACTCATTCGAAACACGCCCATCTGAATCACACAAGAATCCACCAATCCAGCTTAGCATTCAAACCTGATGGTACGACAGAATCCAACTTGTATATCCAGAACTGTTCCTGACTTTGCTGGGGTTGCATCCCCAATTAAAAGAATAAAAAGGAACATCAAAATACTGTCGGCATGTGTTAGAGATTTGTCACCTCAGACCCTGCAATAAAAATTTTGGCACTATAGCTGGTTGTGAAATCCTCTACATCTGTCTCTGCATCAGGCATAGCCATGATTTGCATACCAGACCATTATGTGCAGCTGATTAAAATACACCTAAATACGCGTGGTGTTAATTGGGCACTGGTTTTTCCGTTGGTGTTTATGAACATTTGAATGCAGAAAACAGATGTAAAGTGTGCTTAAATGTGGTATTATGGGTTCTTAAAGGCCGCGCAAGCTTTCTGCATTGGCCTGTAAGAGGCTGATGTAATAAACTGTGCGTTAAAACAGTGTGCTAAGTTTTCTGTCACACTGTTTTAAGGTACGTGCTAAAAAAATCTTTTACTCCCGATGCAGTAAAAAAAAACAAAAAACTTATGGTCATTTGTTTGTTTTCCTATTTAAAACAGCCAAATTATAAAGACAAAATATTTTTCTTTTTCAATTACTTATAAGAAAACATACAAATCAATCTAATTAGATCTTCAAGGATAGCTTCTTAAATTAAGCTGCATTATTCCAGAGACAGGAGAGAGGCTATTTTTGTCTTTAATCATATGCCTTCAGGGACATAGTCATCCCGACAATTTGCCTCAGGCCCCTCTTAAGTCCTTCGGCCCAGCCATAGTCAACATGTTTTACCATGGTAGGCAGGGATCCTGAAACCTTGCTAGTAGAAGAGATGTAGGATGCTTGGCCGGTACAGTGTGCATGTTAATACCTCATAGGTGGTACATCCCATTCATGATCTCTTGAGCGCATGAATGCAATGTTCACCGCTTGAGGTTTCAATTCACATGCGTTGGCCAGCTGCATATCAGGGAAGGAAGGCAGAGCAGTGAGGAGTGGCATGACAGGCTGCTGCCATGATTATCTGGATGCCATGGATGAGTGACATACTGATGTGTAGGGAGAGACTATATGCCTATTGCCCACTCATGTTGATCCTGGACCGCTCCCAAAATTGAGTTCTGGCTATGCCACTGCTACAGAATCAGTGTGGAGGAAGTTTTTCACTTGATGTAACCTCTCTGCATTTACATTTCTATATGCTCATATTGCTACCATTTTCTCTTTAGTTAATCTTTCATGGTGGTTTTGCAGATGTGTTCTACCCAACTCTAGTTGCATATTTAGCCAAGTAAATACAGCAGTACAAATAGTTTTCTGTTCCAGTCAAAAAGGGTGCAGAAAAGATGGACTACCAATGAGCAGACATGAGTTTCAGGTTTACATAAATTTAATTACATATTTTAGGGTAATTTGTTGGTATGCACTGATAACAGATGCTCTTAAAATAAAAAACAGCACCCTGCTGGGCCAAGTATTAAACTATTTTTTGCATGTATAGTGGTGTGGGTGGATACTAAGGAATAAAGGTAAACAAAATTGTAGATTGTCTTTTTTTTTTTTTTTTTTAACTTAGGGGTATGTTTACTAAACTGCAGTAATGTCACCGGCGTTAAGTGCAGCGTTAAGGTACCTGAAGCCATAAAAGGCAATGGGCAGGTAGGGGGCGTTCCGTCGAAAAGGGAGCAATGGGCGTCATTGCTGTTTGGCATAAAAAAAAGAACAAGAGGGAATCAAACCCATGACCCTTGGCTTGGGAGGTATCAGTACTAACCAGTAGGTTACACCTCCACAGCTCTATGATCTGCTATCTGCTGGATACAGAAGGATGATGTGTTGGGACAGCAGCTTAGACGGGCTTCCCCATGGCTGATGTGCAGTCCTATATTAATCTGAGACCTATTCTTCCTCTCGGATTCTGTTTCTGTTTTGTGCTCCAGTATTTTCTACCATATGCATGTTGATGTTAGGATGGAGTGATTGTTTCTTATCTCCCGATATAGAAAGACTGCAGGTCACCGCACAACATGTCTGCTGTGGTTACCAGGATAGGGTTAACCCACCAGTACCCATGATGCAATGCACATGCAGATTAACAGTCTATAGCAAGTCACCAGATGGGGTATGCCTCTCTGCTGTAACTGTACCGGCGGGCGGAGAGAGAGGGTCAATGGGTGGGGAGTGGGTGGGGAGAGGCCCCTGCTGCACTAATGCTGTCACATTTAACGCTGGAACAGTACCACGAGTGAAAACCTGTAGGTAAATGCACATTTGTAGGAGAGAGAAACCATTTCATGTCAGCAATATATATCGCAGGCAGAGAGCCCAAAACAGTGATAGTAGTGCTACATGTGCAGTAACAGCATAAAGGGCACTATGGTGTTGCTGCAAAGGGGGATGCAGGTGGGACATGTAGGGGGGGCAGGCAGGGTAGAGGGCAGACCAGGCAGCCACCTAGGTGGCACAGAGGAACACAGAAAATGGAAAACAGCAAGACAGCAGTTGACCAAGGTCAAACTTGCCCAGTAGTCTGTGCTCCACAGTGTCCCACCCAGGGGAGACGTACCCTGCAGATACCCCAAACGTCACACAGGAAACACAATGCCTGTAATGGGGCAAGCAGTGACCATCTGGGAACCACGCTAATAGGGGTCCACGTACTCACCCCAAGATACATCCCAAACTGTCCGAACACCCAGCTATACGAATCCCTGTCACACCAGCCCCCGGGAAGGACAGTGCAGGGAGCAGCCACGCGTTGCCTGACACATGTATACACCCAGCAGTCCAAAGTAACCGCCTTGATTACAGGAGAAGGCGGTATATAAATCCTTTTAAATAAATAAAGTGGATATACTGTACCCGCATTGCATACCCTAGCCTGTCCAGTCTGCTGGCAGAACACAATCTATCTACCATGCCCACCCTAGCCAATAGTTGCTAGATCACCGACCTGCCACCCCCAACCATCTCCCCCCCCCCCATGTGGAAGGGCCATAATAGTGGCAGGCGGTGATGGGGGGGGGACATGTGGATGTCCATGTATTGCCCCCCCCACCCCAGACCCAACACCCTAGGCACCTGCCTACCTGCACAGTGGATGGCCTGGGACTGCGCACCACCAGCACCAACAGCATATGGTCACATCAACATGGTGGGGGAGGGTGCATTGGTGGTGGAGGGGGCCGTGACACCTGCCCACAGTGGACCAAAGACGTGCCCTTTACCAGTGCATGGTGTGCAGTGCAGCAAAGGTCTGTCGGATGAACAGCAAAGGTAGCCCCAGGTACTACTATACTTCTGTGGCAACAGTGTGGTGCAGTACACACAGACAGTGTGTCTTGGAACAGAAGGTCACAGGTTCAGGTCCCAGCTGTGGCTCATACAGACTATGTCCCTACATTTTATAGTACGTTGCAGATAAAACATCGTCATGTGCACTACCCAAAGCATCCGCCAACAGAAGCACAAACACCCACACCCACAGGCTCCACTATCCAAAGCCCCATGGATTGTCAGGTTGTTGGGCCCGGCATGGAGCAGCAGTTTCCAGCAAAGCAGCACTACTAGCACCTGCATACCTTAGCAATGCCTGCACTGTGCCCAGGACCAGTGTGACAGGCAGGGCTGCCAACCACCCCTATCTTTGCACAATGCCAACATAGGAGTGGGAGTGTGTGTACGTCTATCCATTGTTTAGTGGCTGCCTACTCCTCACTGGGCCCACAATGCTTACACTGATTCCAGCATTAGCCTGTCAATGTGCATAATGAGGAGCAAGGTATTGTGGGTATGGTGTGGACAGGGTGGACTGGGCATCTGCACATGGTGTGGGGCAATGGCTGGGAGATTGTAGTGCCCGACCACCACCTGCATGGACAGGGTGGCCACAGCATGTCATGCTGGGACGTCACTCTCACTCTAACTGAGCAGTGACCATGGCATGTCTAGGTTCCCACATAGTGCTATACACTGCTTCTCTCAAGTGATATCTGTGTGGTCTCTGCTCTGGGGCCCAATCACTGAGATATCTGCTTGGTGTCTGTGCACCCAGACATGGGATGTACGCACAGAGTTCCCCTGGGAAGATGCACTGTGGACTGGCTAGCGGACTGTCTGCATTTCGCATGTGTATGTCTGGAACGCCTTGCAGGGTGCAGACTGAGTATGCCCTCTGCTGGTGGATGTCATTTCATGGTGGGGGGGGGGGGGGCAGCTGAACCCTTCCAGGCCAGTGCCCTTGTGAATGTGGAGTGTGAGTCTGTTGGAGGCCAGATCCTGTCCACCACCCCGGCCAAGTGAGGATGGTCTGGTAGGTGGTGCTACATAATCTGCATGTGAATCCAGACTCCCCCCTATCCCTGTAACAAGCAACCATGGCAACCACACTGGATAGGCACCAGTCTGGGTGCATCATGGTCTACAAGGGCCAGATATGACTGGGGAATGCAGGTGGATCCAGGAATATCCTAGGTATGTCTGTAAGAAATATCTGACACACAGCAATGCCTATCTCATTCAACCCGGTACTGCGGACCTGGTGCTGGGCGCACCACCTCGCCCTCAGGGTGAGCGCAGAACCCACACAATGGCATGGTCTAGCTACTCTGTGCCAGTAACACACACTACTCTGTGCCAGTAACACACACTGTCAGTACCCCCTACCACGGTGCGGTGCTGTAGAGGTGCATACCCCATCTGGTGACCTGTTGTAGACTGCTAATCTGCATGTGCATTGCATCATGGGTACTGGTGAGTTAACCCTATCCTGGTAACCACAGCAGACATGCCGTGCGGTGACCTGCAGTTTTTCTATATCCGGAGATAAGAAACGATCACTCCATCCTAACATCAACATGCATATGGTAGAAAATACTGGAGCACAAAACTGAAACAAAATCTGTGAGGAAGAATAGGTCTCAGATTAATATAGGACTGCACATCAGCCATGGGAAAGCCCCTCTAAGCTGCTGTCTCAACACATCATCCTTCTGTATCCAGCCATTGCAGATCAGAGAACTGTTGAGGTGTAGCCTACTGGTTAGTACTGATACCTCCCAAGCCAAGGGTCATGGGCTCGATTCCCTTTTGTTCTTTTTTTTTTATGCCAAACAGCCATGATGATGCCCATTGACCCCCTTCTCTCCATCCTCTGTTGGACTTACCGCCACCGGCGACGTTAACGCGCGCTAACGTTGCATCGGGTGGTCACTTAACACACGATAACGTAGCTGCTGCTACGTTATCGCCGTTTAGTAAACATACCCCTTAATTTTCAAGCACTGCATGTTCTTGATCCTGTCAAGCTTTCACATGCTGAAGAAAATGTTTAAAGTTATTAGCATGGATAAAACACATTTTCCTGTGTGGAGGCATGAAAGTGTGGTGCACACCTCCCCCCCTCCGCCCCCCCCCCCCCCAATACTCAAAGTGCTAGTGCTGAAAAAACACCCGTCTATCCCAAACTAAACAGGCAAACTATACTCTATAACTGTGTGAAGATTGCCCACTGTTAGTACTGTTTAAAAATATATGCGGCATCCACAATGCATGTATCTCAAGCTGCATTGAAAAGAGGCGCTCCTGAGTGCTTCTTTAGGTTGGAAGTAAGAGTACATGTACCTAACATTTTCAGATGTTCATGCGCTGCTTTATTTGTCTTTCTTGCCTGCTAGTCATCCTATGAGTCTAAGTCTTGTGGATCCTCGATGTTCTCAAGATTCAGTAGTGGTGCCTGCAGGATTTGCCAAGCTCCCGCAATGAGAGCCGGAGGGTTCTTCAGATGTTCAGTTGGTAAAGGAGTCATCTCTATCTATCAGACAAACCACATCCCATCGGTCCACAGGATTGAGGTCCTTAGTCAGGGCTAAACGCTGGCGTTTGCAGAGCTATTATGAGATGCTTTGGTATGTTGCCTTGTGGCTCACCACTCAAGCGTGTGGCAATAGAGGAAGCTCTACAGAACCTTTGGAAGTTGCAAGCTGTTCTACCGGTGCCTGCTGTAGAGCAGGGCCGGAGGCATTGTTACATCTGCTTCGTGATACCCAGAAAGGGAGGTTCCTTTTGGCCTATTCTAGTCCTGAAGGCAGTCTTTATCAAGCTTCAAGTGCCTCCTTTCTACATGGAGCTGTCAGGTTGGTCATTGTTTCAGTCTGACCAGGGAAGTTTCTAACCTCCTTGGATCTCACCAGGATGTGCTTGCATATTCCCAGCTGGGAGTGAACCCAGTGGTTCTCTGCTTCTGTCTAGTGGATCATCACTTACAGTTGCTGGTTTACCCTTTTGCTGTATTATATCATATATCCTCTAGTATTCTTTCAGGCAAAATACCATTTGTATTTGTGTAGTATTTGCAAATGCAACTCCTGCTATCGCTGTTTGGCATGTACCTATGAGCCAGTCTGGTACACGCCAAACAGCGATAGCAGGAGTTGCATTTGCAAATACTACACAAATTACATTAAAGCGTAAAATTGAACCCCCTGATGAAGCGCGACATAGTGAAATGCAAGTACGGTGCCGAAATATGGCGTTGGGGAATACAACAATGGAATAAGATAAGCATTTTTCATTATTGAAATAATCTGAATATAACTTATTGAGCTGAGGTCATTGATGCAAAACAGGTACAGTGGAAAACTAAGTTCCAGATTAAGTACTTAGAAAGTCTGAGACCTTTCAGTTCAAAATCAGTATATATATGAGTCTTTATTTGAATATTTAGTAGTGACTACACAACTATCAAATGGTATTTTGCCTGAAAGAATACTGGAGGATATATGATATAATACAGCAGTTTAATCCTCTGTTAACAAGACCTACGATCTTTAGGTTTACCCTTTTGGCCTAGCCACAGTTCCTTACACCTCCTTGAATAAGCTGTCTTTGCTCAGCTCTCCAATCACCTCAACTCTATTCACTTTCTTCATCCCTGTCAATCATTCTTGTCCCAGCCACAGTGTAGAAACTGTTTTACTTGCATTTCTAAATGAACTCCGTACCTCACATGACCGCGGTGATGTCACTGTGGCAGTATCTTTGGACCTCTCAGTGGCTTTTGATCTTGTAGACCACTCAATTCTCCTCTCGACTACGTGACACTGGCCTTGGGGTCTAGTCTATCACTGGTTCCATTCTTTCTCTCGTTCTTTCGCGGTCACTTCAAATGCAACTCTCCCCTCTTCCTCTGATCCACTTCCTCTCCACTGTGGCGTTACTCGGGGGTTCAGTTTTGACACCCCTCTTATTCAATATTTTCCTTACACCATTCGCTTTTCTTATTCAACAGTCCGGGATGTCAGCCTATTATTATACGGATGATATTATTCTACTCTACCACACTAGTCCCCCCAACCAGATCTCTCCCCTCTCAACTCCTGCCTCTCTCAAGTTTTTCAACTGGTTGACTGCTAACTGTCTCCATCTCAACCTGGCTAAAACATCAGCCATCTGGTTCACAAACGGAGGCCCATGTCCCCCAATAGCACCACTTCTCTCTGGTAACCTCATTCCGTTAGTCCCCTCTCTCTGCTACCTCAGAGTAATTCTCAACTCTGATCTCTTTTTTAAGGATCACATCTCCCAGCTCACTAAGAGATCTTTCTACTATCTTCGTCATATTTGTGCTATTCGTCCATTCCTCACTCCCGAAGCCCTAACTACTCTTCTCCTATCCCTAGTTATGTCCCGCCTAGATTTCTGTAATCTTGTACTTACCGACATACCCCAAGTCCAACTTCATAGACTCCAACTGATCCAAAACATGGCAGCCCGGATTTTTACACACGCTACATACTGAGATCATATCACCCCCCCTTCTCTTCCAGTTGCACTGGTTACCCCTAGAACATCATATCCAATATAAAATCCTCATTCTGGTTTACCAAGTTATCTACACTAATACCCCATGATACCTGGCAGATCTCCTTCAATTTCACACTCCTACACGCAGCCTTCAGTCAGTCCACATCAATCGCCTTCATCTTCCATCTCTTTCCCGTGCCCATTTACAATCCATCCGCCACTCAGTTTTCTTCTTCCTGGGTCCTTCCCTATGGAACTTCCCATCACCCTCCGTCTGGAACAAACCTACTCTAAATTCAAGTCACTTCTCAAAACCCATCTGTTTTCCTCTACCTTTGACCTCCCATCACCTACTGTATTGTCTGACTGTATATCTTTGGTGTCAGCCTCTGTCTTGCGTGAATGAATGATTTCTCTCTCTTTCCTGTCTTAAAGTGTAGTTTTATTTTACATTCTCTTATATACCGCGCTATTCTGCATCAGTGTGGTTTACATTGAACAAACTGAAATTACATTGAACAGAGTATTATAACTTGGAGATAACTATTTTACAGGGAACATGGGCTATGGAGGGTTAAGTGGCTTGCCCAAGACCACAAGGAGCACCTGTGGGCCTAGAAACCCCAGTCCTTCTGGCCCATGGTTACTGTCCTCTAGTGGGATTTGAACCCCCGACCTTCCAGCCTGAAGTACCTTGCCCCAACCACTAGGCTACTCCTCCACTCCAGTTCCTTTTCTTCTTCTGGCCTCTGGGCCTATTTGTATATTTTTGATTTGTACACCGCCCTGATGTTGCAAAAGAGCGGTATATCAAATGTCGGAATAAACATAAACACCTTCTCGAAGGTCATGGTGACAGTGGCAGCAGTCCTGCTTGAACATGGAAGCTGGGTTTACTTGCAGGTCAGTTTGTTCAGTTGTCCCTAGAAATATCCAAGACTAACACAGCCCTGGTGATTTTCTCGCTAGAGAGGCTGGAGTTAGTTATCAACTATCACAAGAGCAGCCTGGTTCCTTCCCAAACCTGCAGTACATTGGGGCTCAGTTTGCACTCTCCTGGTACAAATGTTTTTACTGCCAGAGAGGTTTCTGAAGCTGCAGGGCACTTGGAGATTTTGTCCTTGAGTCAGCTCCTTAGACCTAGAACTACCTTCAAGTCTTAGGTGCCATGGCATTGGCCCTGAACCTTCTACCTTCAGTGACATTGCCTGCTTGCCAGTCTCCCTGCTCTCAGTTGGGCGATCAGTCATTCTTTTCCCCGCAAGATCAAGGAGCAATTGCAGGGGCAATCTTTCCCTTGGTTGGGCAGGATGCCTCTGAAAATAATGACATGGATGATGATCTCTGCAGATGCTAGTCCAAGGGCTTGGGAACTCGCTGTCGGGGTCAGTTGGACCAGGGTCTCTGGCCACCTCAGGAAATCTCCTGGTCAGTCAACTAGTTAGAGGCCAGAGCGAGCTTCTAGCTTTAGAGGGGTTCCGTGTTCTCCTGGCAGCCTGCAGGTTCTCATGCAGTACCACAGATGTTTAAACAGGTAGGGCAGAACTTGCAGTGACGGAGCTATATCATTGGGTGTGGGAGCACTTGGTGGCTCTGTCCGCAGTCCACTTACTGGCATCAGCATCATGCATGTCAGCTTCTTGAGTCAAGTTGGGGTTACTCCCACCCTATACACATGTTTGGTCTTATAGTTCAAAGAGGGAACTTTCCAGTATTCGACTTGATGGCCACTGTGGAGTAGGCCAGAGAGAATAAAAAAAACCAAATTTTTGCAGCCGCAGGAAGATTTAATGGATAGCAGGCCTGAATGCTGTCCTGCAGGAGTGGCCGTGGAGAGACTTCTCTAGTATTCACTTTGTGGCTCTTGGTTAGCTGGTTTCTGTGCAGAATTTGGACACACCAGGCTTGGTGATTCTAGTAGTCCTGGACTTGCCAAGCTGGCCTTGGTATGTGGATTTTCGTTACTGATCAGTGGGGTCCCATCTTGTGTGGCTGCAAGAGAAGGGACTCCTCTGGCAAGAGCCCCTGTTGATAGAGAATCCCATTCCTTTCTCACTTGAGGCCTGGCCCTTTCAAGACGCAGGCTGTCCAAGAAAGCTATCCTGGCACAGTAGTGAACACTCTTAAGATCCAGGGGGTCACCTACTTCCTTAGTCCGTGTCAGAGGCTGGTAAATTTTCATGCAATGATTCCTCCCAGGCCCCTATTAGAATAAGTATTTGAAAGAAACAGCCTTACTTACAGAGGTTACTGATTTTTGGTTTGTTCCTCAGAGCAGATCTCTTGTATGTTAGCATTTGTAACATGTTACCAGGTAACCTGGCACCTTCATGCTTTTACAAACAAATTATAATAAGACTGTAAGCTGGAAGAACAGGCATTACTAATAAGGCAGACAAGTTACACAGGCAGGAGAAAAGACATAGGGCCTTAAAGATAAAGCATATTAGGCAACAGATTCTCTAGCTTCCCTTGTCCCCCTCCCCCACCTAATTACATGTGTCTGTGGCAGACATGGAAATTTAGTCCATTGTTAAGTCTTACTTAAAAGAACAAGCATCTAGGTCATTTAAGGTCTACTGTAAAGAGGAGCCTGGAGAGGTTAGGCAGGATGGTGAAGTAAGAGTAGAAATAGGAGGTGTGAAGTATTTATGTAGAAGACTGCTTCAAAACCTAATTATATCGCTCCTATTTAGATCTATATACTATAAGAGAAACATTTTAGCTTTTTTCTCTAATAGGCAAATGTTTCATTTGCCATTAATAGAAGAAATTTAACACATTTCCAAATCCCTTTCAAACTTTCTCTCATTCAAATTGATGCTTTATAGCTTCTTTGACATCCCCTCTTTGATAGTCAAAGATTAGCCAAGTGTGAATTCATGAATACCACAACAATAATTAAAGGCACATATTAAAAGTTTTCTCTTCCAGGAATGAAAAACACCTTGTACAGTTGTCAACATTATTGGCACCCTTGAAGTTCAAACTCTTAATGTCCAATATCTCCTAAAAAAAGTAGTGGCCAATGAAATGGCTTTGGACTATATATGCAATAACTCTATGAAAATCACTCCAGATAAACACACTGCTACAGAATATATAGGAGGGTGAGATCATAAAACTTATTAATCAAATAATATCCTAGGAACCGTCTCAGACCAGTCGGCTGCCTATATGCTGGGAAGTGAGAATTCAAATTCACCAGCGGCGCCTATAGCATCAATGACTGGTTCCTGGTGTTTTTTCTAATTATTGACACCCTCTCTCCACTGTGCTTGTAAATTATGCTTTTGAACAAACGAACAGTCTTTGTGAAAACATGTACTTAACTTACCAATTTCTGTGTAATTCAGTACACCTTTGACTTGATAGTTTTCAGTCCTTCTCAAAAGCCTTTACTTTGATTGAAAACAACGTGTCTCAGTCTCCCAACGCCTCACACATAACGTTATTTCCGCGTTTCTCTCTATGTTTCGAGGTTCTTCAGGGGATGAATCACATTCGGCAAGCTTTTAACCAGATTTGACCGAAACTGCGCATAGTTTGGATGGTAATACTTCTAATGTTCTTCGCGATAAACTCATATCTCTCAATCGATCTCTTCCAGCGTTTTTTGGAAGACATCGATTGAGAGATATGAGTTTATCGCGAAGAACATTAGAAGTATTACCATCCAAACTATGCGCAGTTTCGGTCAAATCTGGTTAAAAGCTTGCCGAATGTGATTCATCCCCTGAAGAACCTCGAAACATAGAGAGAAACGCGGAAATAACGTTATGTGTGAGGCGTTGGGAGACTGAAACACGTTGTTTTCAATCAAAGTAAAGGCTTTTGAGAAGGACTGAAAACTATCAAGTCAAAGGTGTACTGAATTACACAGAAATTGGGAAGTTAAGTACATGTTTTCACAAAGACTGTTCGTTTGTTCAAAAGCATAATTTACAAGCACAGTGGAGAGAGGGTGTCAATAATTAGAAAAAACACCAGGAACCAGTCATTGATGCTATAGGCGCCGCTGGTGAATTTGAATTCTCACTTCCCAGCATATAGGCAGCCGACTGGTCTGAGACGGTTCCTAGGATATTATTTGATTAATAAGTTTTATGATCTCACCCTCCTATATATTCTGTAGCAGTGTGTTTATCTGGAGTGATTTTCATAGAGTTATTGCATTATATTGCTCCATAAGAAAGACCCTATTCTTTTGTTTGGACTATATATGCGCACATATTTGACACAAAAGAATCAAACAAGATCAATTTAAAAAGGATATAGTAGGAAATAGTATAAAAACTGGGATATTGCCAGGGTATGATTATTGCCATCCTTATAAACAATTCAAATCAGAGGAACCACATTCCTATTGAAGTAAAATTAGACACACCTGTGATCAATTGTCAGCACTCTCATGACTTGAATCAACCAATGAATGATGGCTCTTATGTTTACAATGGCCACATTCATTCCCTGTTCCATTTTCACAATGGTGAAGGCAAGAGAGTTGCCTGAGACTATCAGAAAAGCCATTATAATCAAACTTCAAAGGGGTACAAGACCATCTCCAAAGACCTTGGGATTCCTGTGTCTACAGTTCACAATGTTATTAAGAAGTTTCGTGCTCATGGAACTGTCAAGAACCTCCCAGGACGTTGTTGGAAGAGGAAAATTTAATCCAAGAAGCCTTCGGAGGTTAGTGCGAACTGTCAGAAAAACACCACATTATGACATCAAAAGAACTTAAGGCTGACTTGGAGCAATCTGGAGTAGTGGTTTCAACCCACACCATATCCTGCACAGTAAACAAAGAAGGACTTCATGGATGAAAGCCAAGGAGGACCCCAATGCTCAAAGACAGACATAAAAAGGCATGCCTGATCTTTGCCCAAAACCATCTGGGAAAATGTTCTATGGACAATGCAGACCAGCAATGCACTTACAGGCAAAGAAATTAAGCTTACAGGGAAAGAAACACCCTTCCTACAGTTAAATATGGTAGAGGTTCTATAATGTTGTGGATCTGTTTTTGCTGCCTCAAGAACTGGGCCTGAAACGTATTAAAGGAATCATGGTCGGAGCACTATCAAGATATTTTGGAATGAAATGTGCTACCTAGTGTCAGAAAGCTAGGTCTGGGTCAAAGGTCAAGGGTCCTCCAGCAGGACAATGACCCAAAACATACATCCAAAAGTACAAAAGAATGATTAAAAATGAAAAAAATGTACTGTTTTAAACTGTCCATCAATGAGTCCTGATTTCAATCCAATTGAGAACCTTTGGAAAGAGCTGAAATCTGCTATTGGTAAAAGAAATCCTGGAAACATTCTTGAGCTGCAACAAATCACAGTTGAAGAGTGGGAGAAACTACCAGCAGATACATGTATGAAACTTATAGATCGCTACAAGAAAGGTTTAGAGGCTTTCATCATTGCCAAGGGTTGTGCAACCAAATATTAGTGAAAGGTGCAATTAATCCTGTCCATGTCATTATCAGAAAGCCTTTGGAAGCATCCCAACACGCCTGCGTGCTGCCTTCCCAACTGCCTCTCCTCATTTTTCGTTTTTCTGCGGAGCCGGCAGGACATTCTCCTTTCACCGCAGAAAATTAATCTTTTATTTTTTAGTTTTTTGGTGGTCGCGGTTGCCTTCCCCGACGCCACCGGTACCGCCGGTGTTTCTTTTTTCTTTTCTTGTAAAATTTTTCCTTTTTAGGGAATATTTTTTTCCTTCTCAGTGTCTTACGGTTTTTCAGGCCTGCTAGGCCTGAAATCTTCCTTCATGGAACCGCCAGCCACTATCCCCAAGCAATGTACAAACTGTGGCGGTACAAACTTAATGTTGGACACTCACAATTGGTGTCTAACCTGTTTGGGTCCTGACCATTTTCCTCCGGAGTGTCCCTCCTGCAATAATATTGTGGGAAGAAGTTTTCAACATCGAGTTCCCCTCGACACGCGGTCCCCCATCCAACTTCTGGGCACCGACCATATCTTCTACACAGGATCAGGTAACCCAAAAACAGTCTGTAAAGACTAGCCAGTCCTCGAGTGGAAGATCTCATGCACAGCATAGAGATGCCTCTGGCCTTGCCCTCGAGAATCCACTGGCTTCAAAACCCTGGTGGGAGACTTCGGCCTCCAAAGCCCGTGTGGGGTTTCAGGTTGTTCCTGAGGTTCACCCCTCACAGAACATACCTGAGCCATGCCTGGTGGTGGCATCCGCTTCGAGCGGTACCGATACCCCGGCATCGGCAATGGTATTGGATGAAACATTCCTCACCAAGGATCGTCGTCTGGCGTCCTCGGTATCTACGGGGCCGTTGGATACGCCGCAGACCGACCTTCCAGTATCGGTACCGGTACCCTCCAGATCTGCATCGATAGACTCGCTTCCTTCGATACCGAGTCTGGAATCGATCTCCAGTCTGGAGGATTGGGTACCGACTCGCCTGGGTACCGACACCAGACGGTACCGAAGACTCGGTTCCGATAATTCGGATTCAGCACTCTCGGTTTCTTCGATACCGTTAGAGTTGCCACCGGCTGGCCTTCATCCATCGGTATCCGATACGGTACCAAAGTTGGTACTGCTATCCACAGTACCATTTTTGTCGGTGCCTTCCATGCTTCTCTCATCAGGTTCGCTTCCCTCGATACTGAGTT
This sequence comes from Ichthyophis bannanicus, assembly GCA_033557465.1. Lineage (NCBI taxonomy): Eukaryota > Metazoa > Chordata > Amphibia > Gymnophiona > Ichthyophiidae > Ichthyophis > Ichthyophis bannanicus. The sequence goes on from CM066043.1 coordinate 172,604,876, forward strand.
TGGAATCGATCCCTAGCATGAGCGATGTGCTACCGACTGTCGCTGGTCCCGACCTCTTGCAGTACCGGCGACCATCCTCTAAGGATCCCATACTGCACCATTCAGGATCTTCTGTTTTCTAGAAACTTGTTTGGATCCCTCGGTGCTAACGCTAGTTCCTCATTAGATCTAGCCTATCCAAGGGATGGGGATCCTTCTTTTCAGGCTTTCCTCCTGGATATGGCAAAATCACTTGCCATTTCAATTCCTGGACAGGATCCTACACAAGAGAATACAGGATCCCTCTATATTCCTGGGAAAGCAAAGGATAACATTATGCTTCCTTTGCATCATTCCTTGCAGGATCTCCTTTTACGAATGTGGGAAGCTCCTTTAAAGGTACCCCCACCTTCCAGAGCAACTGATCTTCTATATCAGGTGCCTCCCTCTCCAGGTTTTCAAAAGACTCAACTTCCTCATCATTCCATTGTTGTACAGTCAGCAATGAGGCGGGTGAAGAGTACTAAAAAGCACTCTTCTTATCCGCCAGGTCGTGAGTCTTTTAGATGCCTTTGGACGCCATACCTTCCAGGCATCCATGCTTTCAGCAAGAATTCTCTCATATATTTTTTATATGGGTTTATCCCTTGAGGAGGTCACAAAGAAATTACATTATTTGACTCCTCTTCAAGAGCCCAAGAGTGCAGACTATTCTTCACTGGTTAGTCATGCTCACAATGTCTCTAGGTTTCTTACTCGTGCTTCCCTAGACTCCTTTGAGTCTGTTAGCAGGACTTCTGCTATAGCTATAGGGGCATGACGTAAAGCCTGGCTCCAAGCTTCAGACCTGGACAAATGGGCACAAGAAAGACTGGGAAATACTCCTTGCACTGGAGACAATCTCTTTTAACAAGGAGTCTTTACTTCAGGTAGCTCAGTTAACCACTGACTTTCCTGTTTCCAGAGGCTGTTCTACGCCTTCCTCTTTCCCAGTAGGTAGGAAGGGTCCTGCCAAACTTTCTTCCCCTAGGGGGAGAAGGTTTTATCCATCATCTGCCCATCATACAGATGTTCCCAAACAGGGGAAACATCGCCCTGGTCTGAAGAATCCACAACCTCAACAGGATCAACAAACCCAGCAATCGCAGGGTTTCAGATAGATCATGCTAACCTCCTGGTTAGTGGTTAGAGTAGCAGTCTGCTTCTTTTCATTGCAGTATCTGCACTAAATTTATCCTAACCTTCCTAGATGTCTCTTAATGAGACCTCTTTTCTTTAACTTAAGAGTCTTTATGATGATCATGCCCATTCTTAACAGCTTTTCCTCTTTCTTCTGGAGGAAAGAGAGCTACCACCTATCAATAGATAGTTGTTTCCCTGAACTGGCATGTATCATCTCACCTGTCAGAGACTTCCTCCATAGTTGGTCTCTTTCATCTTCGTCTTACCTTAGGGCAGCTCATCAGACACAATGTCTGTTGTTTCTTTTTCCCAATCTAAAGAAGGGAAAAGGAAAGGAAATTTCCTCCGCTGCCCTGGTAGTTGCTGCAATTACAGCAATTCCTAGTGGTTAAACCACTGGTTCTGTTCACCACACAACCAGGGATTCCCCTCCCCTAGCAATCCTCCTAGCCTCAAGGCTAGGTCCCAAACAGGTTATCAGCCTCGTTTGGGAAACCCTATTGTCACAATCTGGTTGGTTAACTTCTATTCTTCGCCCCCTTGTCCTTGGCAGAATAGCTGGTTATCTTCTGGCTTTCCACAGCCAGTTTTTTCTTCTAACCAACCTGCAGCATGCTCTCTGCAACTCTACAGAGTAGCTTTGCACTATGGGCCCTTGCTAGAGAGCATTCTTATCTGGCCTAGCAGATAACCCCAGATGGTTAGGAGGGGTTCTCCCAGTCATGTTCTATGACTGGTTAGTATTCCCAACCCTTTCCATCTCATCTTAAGTCTCTTTTGAGACATAAGCCTCAGGCCTTCATTACGTGAAAACCTAAAGAATGGCCAATTCCCTGGATTGGCCCATATCTCCTTTAGTCGTCTTGTCAGAGAGAGTTTTTCTTTAATGGCAGCTAAAGGACGCCTAATACCCATCGTGCCCTCATAGGTGGAACACTAGGGTATCTTCCTCCAGTGGCGTCCTCTATCCATTCTCCATACTGCAATTCTGGAGAAGTCTGGACGGCCTGCCTGTAGGCTGAAGTTATCCTCTGCAATTTTCACGTAAGCCATCCTGGTTATTCAAGAGCTCAAATTCTGAGAAGGATTCAGACTTCTTTTTGTCAGGGAAACCTTTCCTCTGACTCTGCCATTCATAACCAGGAAAAGAGGATTCTCCATGTATCTATTCAAGCAGGTATCAACCTTCTTGCTCTCAGATGAATCTTCCTCTCTCCCTATATCCCTAGAAGGGATCGGGTTCTATAGACATCTCTCCATCCACATACCTGGAGACGTATCTCTATATGCCTACATATTCATATGTGTATGTATATATAAATTATACTTATCTATCTATCTGACGGATGGGCACTACCTCCATCAATGCTGTTCCAGCATGCTTAGGGGGCTACACTTATAACCACTCCCTGTGGTAATTAACAACCTTTTCCTTACCATAACCTTTTAAGGTTAGGTACTCCTGAAGCTCTCCATGTGCCTTTTTCTTTCCTAATTTACCCCAGTTAGGAAAGACATTGCGGAGCTTCAGTTACTCTAAAGCTTAGTGCTCCTGAGTCTGTCTTTAATTTCTTATCAGATACAGGGGTCTCCATACCCTTTCTCCCCTACATGGACTGATTCCAACCCCAGTCCAGGTGGGTCAGACAAATTTTTTCTTTTGCTCCTAAGTTTATGCTGTTTTTGAACCAAAACAGCTTAAGCTTTCTTAATAGTACCTTCTGCGTCTCCGCTGAAGCCCTACCTCTTATGCTACCCCATGTTTTTCCCTGGGGCTATCTCTCACCCTGAAGGGTTCTGTCCTCCACTTGTTTTTCTACTTTTATTACCTCTACTTCTCAGTGAGATACCCTTTGAGCACATTCACTGGCTCTTCTAGCAGTTCCATATGTAGCTCAGTGGAGTTGTGCCATGCCAACAAGGGAGGCCCAAATTACAATATTTTACCACTAAATGCCCTCTATACAGGGTCTTTCCCTTTAGGAGCCCTGTTCTAGCCAGCTGTTCCACAGCTCCTTTTATGTATTCAACTCCTACCCTCCATCCCCAGGATGCCTGAGGTCCTGAGGAATAGCATGGCTCGTTCTAGACTTGCAACATGCTAGGACTCCCTCTGGGCATCTGAGCTTGGGAGTCCCCATATGTGAAGACTCATATCTCCAGGAACAAGCAGGAATGAGTCTTCACATATGGGTACGTCGGTACCGACGGAGCCTGCACAGGAATGCTCCCCAGCATCCAATCAGAAAGCTTTTGGGAGCATCCCTCGCGCCTGCGCACTGACTTCCCGCCTTTCCCACTGCCTCTCCTCAGTTTTCGTTTTTCCGCGGAGCCGACAGGACGTCCTCCTGTCACCGCAGAAACTTTTTTCCTTTAAAATTCTTGTTTTCTTGTGGTCGCGGCTGTCTTTCCCGCTGATACCGGTACCGCCGGTGCTTTATTCTTTTCTTTTCTAAACTTAGAGAAATTTTTTCTCCTCAGTTTTTGTTTTAACTTTTGGGCCTACCAGGCCTCTCCAACATGGAGCCTTCTTCCTCTAAGAAGTGCCTTCACTGTGGAAACATGGTTTTCTTTTTAGACTCCAATGCTTGGTGTCTAACCTGTTTGGGTCCTGACCCTTTTTTCCCTGATCCATCAGGCTATATTATTGGGAGAAGACCTTCCCTTTTTCGAGTTTCCCTCGATGCCGTTTTTCCTCCTGAGGTGAGGACACCGGTTTATTCTTCTCTCCAGGATCAGGTAACCCACAAACAGTCTGTTAAGACTAGCCAATTCTTGAAGGGTAAGTCTCATGCCCAGCATGATGACGGCTCCGGCCTTGCCCTCAAGACCCCATTGGCAATAAAACCCCGGCGGGAGTCTTCGGGCTCCAAAGCATTTACGGGGTTTCAGGTTGTTCCTGGGGCTCACCCCTCACAGAACATACCTGAGCCATGCTCGGGGGTGGTATCTGCTTTGAGCGGTACCGATCCCCCGGCATCGGCACCAGTGTCGAGTGTTCCACTCTTCACCTGGGATTGTCATCTGGTGTCCTCGGTACCTTCGGGGCCGATCGATACGACCCAGATTGGCTTTCCTGTATCTCCGCCATGCTCGGGGTTGGTATCATCTTCGAGCGGTACCGATACCCCGACATCAGTGCCGGTGTCGAGTATTCCACTCTTCCCCAGGCATCGTCTTCGGACGTCCTCGGTACCTTCGGAACCGATCGATACGACTCCGAATGACTTTCCTGTATCGGCATCGCCGATACCACCACCACCACCGTCGGTACCTTCTAGACATGCATCGATAGACTCGCTCCCTTCGATGCCGAGTATAGAATCGATATCCAGTCTAGATGACTTGGTGCCGACGCGTTTCGGAACCGATCCATATCGTTTCCGTCTACGCAGTACCGAGGATATTCACCAGGGCTCTCTGGCTACCTCGGTACCGCTTCAGCAGCCCCCGATTACTGCTTCGATGACATTACCATCTCCGATACCGGTATCGGTATCGAGGTCGATTCCTGCAGTTCCATCGGTGCCATCGATCCTTTCTATGCCTAGCTTAGAATCGATACCGGGCACTGATGATGCAGTACTAACTGCCTCGAATCAGAACTGTCAGTATCACTGTCCATCTAGCAGGATTCTTTTTCTGCACCAGTCCAGTATGTCTTCTGGTGCTCAAGCTGCTCCTTCAACCTCAGCTTACCCAGGAATAGTTCCTATTGGAGATCCTTCTTTTCAGAAATTTCTCCTTGACATGGCAACCTTTCTTGCCATTCCTATTCCTGGCTCTACTCTTAACCAAGATCCTGCAGAAAAGGAAAATATAATGCTTCCTTTACATATTCTTTGCAGGATCTTCTTCTGAGGATATGGGAATCACCTTTAAAGGTTCCTTCGCCTTCTACAGCCACTAATGTTCTGTATCAGGTGCCTCCATCTCCGGGATTTCAAAAAAAATAACTTCCACATCATTCCATTGTAGTGGAATCAGCAATGAGGAAGGTAAGAAGCAAGAAGAAGCATTCTTCTTATCCGCCAGGTCGTGCATCTAAAGCACTTGATGCCTTTGGACGTCAAACCTTCCAAACTTCTATGCTGGCTTCAAGAATTATTTCATATACAGTCAAACCTCGGTTTTCATGATTAATCCGTTCGAAAAAGTCTGACTAAAACCGAAACGTATGAAAACTGAAGCAATATTTCCCATAAGAAATAATGTAAATCCAATTAATCCGTTCCAGACACCCAAAAAATTCACAAAAAATACATTTTATAGAGAATAACTATATTTTTACATACAGAAAACAATGAGAAATAAATATAAATGACTAATGAAATGGATAAATGAACATTTAACATCACTGAAAGCAAGCTAAGTACAGTACTGTACAGTACAGTATGTTAACATCTGGCCTTAGCCACCCCTGACAAGCTGATGTGCCCAGCTCTCTTCGGAATCACATTGAATTCAGTCCATTAAAATACCTTTACATTATCTGCTCAATGCTTCAGAATGGCAGAAAATCTTAATGATATAGCTTCAGACGTACCCTGCAAGAGAAAGAACTGCCTCCCACATTCATGCAACATCTCCTGCTTACGTTGACAGCTTTTCTTCCCTGCTACTGGGACAAAATCTCAGTCAAAAGACGTTGAAAACCGAAGCAATGCATGAAAACCGGGACAAAATCTCAGTCAGAAAAGACGTTGAAAACTGAAGCGTATGAAAACCGGGGCAAATGAAAACCGAGGTTTGACTGTATTTTTTATATGAGTCTGACACTTCAGGAGATCACAGAGAAATAATCTCTTCTGTCCCCTTTTTTGTCAGAGCCTAAAGGCCACTGACTATTCCTTGCTTCTTAATCATAGCAGGAATATCTCTTGGTTTCTTTCTCGTGCTTCTCTAGACTCTTTTGAGTCTGTTAGCAGATCCTCTGCTATTGCCATTGGAGCACGTCATAAAGCCTGGCTGCAAGCTTCAGACTTGAACAGATGGGCACAACATACACTGGGTAATTCTCCGTGTACTGGAGAAAATCTCTTCAATAGAGAGGCTTTACGTCAGGTTGCTCATTGCTCCACTGACTTCCCTGGTTCTGGAAACCATCCTAAGCCTTCTTTTTCCCAAGGACGTAGGAAATGTCCTACCAAACCTTCTTTCCCTAAGAAAAGAAGGTTTCACCCTTCTCCTGCCCATCCTCCAGATGTACCCAAGCAAGGGACATCTCATCCTAGTCTGAAGTCTCCAGACTCTAACCAGTCTAATCATAATCAGCAACCATAGGTTCCTGTATGTTACAATCTACAGTTAACTTCTTCTTAGCAGAAGTTTTTTCTTCAAACTCTACACTGTTTTTTTCTTTTTCAGTATGCTAAGCTGTTAGGATACTTTTGTCCATGGGTTACAGAATTCTCCCCTTCTGACTACTACGAAGGGAGGTTACAACTATCCCATGATAGTTTCTGTCCCCACATGGACATCTTTTCCTTCAGCAGACTTACCATATGGTAAGTCACCTTCCAACCTCCTCTCTTCCAGGGTTTCCCCTGCTTGAGTGGATACCATACTGAAACACTTCTCTATTTTTTCCAGTGTAGACTTTTTGTTATCCTTCAATGCATGCTCTGAACAACTCATCAGACAGGGACGGGAATATCTCCGCTCCCTTTGTCTGTTTTCTCTCTGTTTTTATACAGGAGAATCCCCTCTGCTGTTTTGTTCAGTTGCTCTGCATGCAGGAATTCCAATGATTACTTTAGTGCTCATTGCAAGCTACTTTCAACTATCTTGCATAATACTACTCACTGCAGATTATCTTCTTCTAGCCATATCCTTTCCTAGGATGTGGCAACACACCTGACTTCAGTCAGTTTTATCTCATAATTCTCCTGCACAATGCTCTCTGCAATCTTCAGAGAAGCTTACTACTATGGACCCTTGCTACAGAGCATTGAACTTTATCTCTGAGGGTTTTTTCCATATAGTAGAAAAAACTTATATAATCATTCCATGACTATATGGGTTCTTTATACCCTCTTGTCTCCTGTTGTGATACAGAAGACAGGCTTTTTCTGCGTGAATGTCCAAGGAGTTCCCAATCTTGCAGGAATCTACCCCTTTTTTCCTTACAGCTTGGCATTATGCTTTTCTGCTCCACTTGGACAACACATACTCTTTTAGTGTACCTGATACCCCTGTGTCCCTTGGCTGGGTCATCCTGGTGTCTTAGTTTATGCGTTTTTCTTTTGTCCCTTGGGACATGTCAGAGTCCTGAAGTACTCCTGACGTGCTCTTGCCAGACTGCTATTATCCTCTGTTTTTTCATGCAACCATCCTGGTTATTCCACTGAACTACATTCCTGCACCGCAGAAATAGATTCTCTATATATCTTCCGGTGGTTTTCACCCCCTTATTATTAGATGAATCTTTTCCCATCACATTCCCCATGTGAATGTTTTTGTAGGGCTCAGTTGCAGGCATGTATCCTCAGACTTATATTCATGTATGTATAAGTCCTATACATACATATTTCTGTAATCTGTGTGGGCATAAGTCATATCTATCTATCTATCTATCTATAACACATATCTAGACATATATATATGTATATAGTTTAACCCTGTTTACCGCCAAGTTTCTGTACCCTGTTCATTGTAAAAAAAACAATGCTGAATGTTCATTGTGTTTAAATTTGTTCATATGTGAACCGCACTGATTAAAAGAGCGCGGTATATAAGAAGTAAAAATAAATAAATAAATATGCACATATATATAGATATGTATGTCTCTCCATGTATATATATATTTATATATATATGCCCATTGGGAGATGTCCATAGGACGCTATGTATTACCTACTATCTCCCTAACTGTCTGTGCTATAAAGCTTTTACCTTCTTAAGAGGTCCACACAGTCAACTTGCCTATTCTCATGCGGCTCAGTAAGTGGGAGCGGTTCTACACACAATTACTGCTGTGATGTCAACAGCTTCTATTTTTGTTATAGATCTCCCTGTCTATGAAGTATCAAACTTCAATGTCTTCCTATCTCTTACCAGCTAGGAAAGACGGTGTACATCTTCAGTATTTCTGAGTACATTTCTGTTCTCATTGGGAATAGGGGCTTTTTTCCATACCCCCTCTTCCCTTCAGGACTGGGCTAATTCTCCAGATCGGTCAGTCTTCTTCTTTTAGTCCTCAATGTTAATAACTCTATCTAAAAGAGTTTTCAGCTTTTTCCCATAAAGCTTTCCTTTGAAGACCTGCCGTTCTTCTCCTGCCCCAGTTGACACCTGGGTTACCTGCCCATTCCAGGTTTGGAACTTCATCCTCACTGCTGTGAAGTTACCTTGAGGATTCCGCTACTGCATCTACAGTAGACTCCATCACAGTTCTACTTCCTACAATCCAGTAGGTAAGCTCTATATTGTACTAGTTCATTAAATATTTTAATGATACTTGACATACATTCTAAAGACTCATTTTTTCTGTAGTCTTTAGATTCGCTGTTCCTCTACAGCTCTTCTCTATTCAACTCCTACCCCCATCCCTCAGGGAATGCCGGGGATCCAGGTTTGGGAAATGCCGTCCTGTTTCAGGGATACGCATTTTATGGGATCTCCCCTGGCACCCACAGCTAGGGAGTCCCCATATGTGAAGACTCATTCCTGCTTGTTCCTGGAGATAGCACAATTACTTACCTGTAACAGATGATCTCTGGGAACAGCAGGAATTAGTCTTCACAACCCACCCACCTCCCCTAGGAGTTGTATCTATCTATCTCCTTTCCTCTTTCTCTCCTGTCTCAGCTATGAAACTCAACTGAGGAGAGGCAGTGGGAAAGGCGGGAAGTTAGCGCGCAGGCGCGAGGGATGCTCCCAAAAGCTTTCTGATTGGATGCTGGGGAGCATTCCCGTGCAGGCTCCGTCGGTACCGATGTACCCATATGTGAAGACTAATTCCTGCTGTTCCCAGAGATCACCTGTTACAGGTAAGTAACTGTGCTTCCTGCTTTGTTCCTGGAGGTAGCACAGTTACTTACCTGTAACAGGTGATCTCTGGGAACAGCAGTAATAAGTCTTCACAACCCACCCACCTCCCCTAGGAGTTGCTTTCTCTCTATCTCTATCTTTGTCTCAGCTTTCAAACTTAACTGAGGAGAGGCAGTTGGGAAGGCAGCACGCAGGCGTGTTGGGATGCTTCCAAAGGCTTTCTGATTGGATGCTGGGAAGCGTTCCCACGCGGACTCCGTCGGTGCCGACGTACCCATATGTGAAGACTTATTCCTGCTGTTCCCAGAGATCACCTGCTACAGGTAAGTAACTGTGCTTTTCCTCAGAAATCACTATGTCTGTTGCACAGGCATCTTTTTTGTTTTATACCTTTGGACATACTATTAAAATATTATGATGACATACAGTTGGAATATTTCCAATTATTTCTCAAGATATTGTACACAATATACCTAAAATGCAAGGGTGCCAATAATGTTGACCACTTTGATGATCACTTCAGCATAGTTTTTCTTGTGAGGTATGCTGAAATGATTTGTATTTTTGAAGACTTCTGCTTACTAATTTATATTAAAATCTCAGTTTATACAAAATTATGTGGCTGAATCTTGGATACTGAAAAACTGCATTTATGATAATGGCACCTTCCACAAGTCTGAGTTACCTGTTAACACTTGCCAGTTTCTTTTTGTTTATACTTTTTGTTTCCTTCTGCTAGACCAGCCCAAGCAAGTGGGTTATGCTCCCTTGCCAGTAGGTGGAGGCAGACTTGAGCAACTCCGTAATGTCTTCACTGGGTATACATGCTTGGTGCAGCACTGAAAAAAGCCAGTATTTCTCTGTTTTCAGTAGATGGCATGGTGTTTGGACTGTTGCAGCAGTACAGATAATCTTGTCTCCCCGGGCCTACAAGTTTCAATGTTGCTCGGAGCTCAAGTATACCCCTGGTCTCCTTGAACAGTTGCCCTATGTCCAGCACTGAAACCCACAGATTCCAGCACTGGTAGGCCTGAGAAAGGGTCTGGTCATTCGGGCGCATCCTCCCTTCCCACATGCTTTCCATGTTTCTTGCTGCTTGAAGTAAAGCCGCTCCAAATTAGAAAAGAGTGCTTCCTAATCGTCCCTCCAGGCCAGTCGAGGTACGCATGGGTTCTCACCGTTTACCAACAGCTGAGAACTGAGCATGTCAGAATTCTGATGATCCAGTAGACAACTTTCCCCTTCAGCTCCATACTCCAGTCTCTCAATTTTCAGCAGCTGAGTGAAGAGCTCTTGCGTGGTGGACTTCCTGACAGGTCTTAGTTTAAAATTATTTTCCTTTTCGTCTCTCCGGGCCAGTCCAGGAACAGTGGGGTAGTCAACCTCCTTCAGCAACTGAGGACTGAAAATCATCCAAGCTTTGCTGACAGCCTACCTTGCTGCCCCTGGTGTCAGAGAGCCAGTCTTTTCAGTCCTCAGCAGCTGAAGGACGTCTTTGCTGACAGGCCCTGAGAGGGGAAAATAAATTTGACATAGTTTCTCCTTGCTAGCCCTAGCTGGGTTAGTTTATCTGCCTTACTGGTGGTCTTTGAGTGGTGCAAAACGGGGAGTGAAAGCAGTAATAAGTACAGGAAGGCAAACCGTCTGTTTTTTGTCAGAGCCTACCGGCTTCCTTTGCATACTTGCACTGAGCCGTTGCCTTCTTCGGCGGTAGAGGCAGAGCCTGTCTCACATACCGCTTCTCCCCACGCTGACAGTTCACGGTTCTGGGAGCTCCGGAGTCCCGTCTTCTGTTGGTCAGACTCCCAATCTTCTCGGCCGCGAGCAGCGGTGCTGACAGGTTGGTGGTGCTTTGTAGCAGCTGTGTGTGTCTTTCACCTTGTCGGGAGCGTCGTTAACCGAATCGGAGCGGCGTTTTTCGATTCGCGGGGGTCTGTTCTCGGGGGTCCCGGGAGAGGGGCGTGTGTCAGCCCTTCGTTGCGATGGAGAATGCGTCGGGGCCTTCGGGTACAGGACGTCCTCAGGCAGTGCTTGAAAAGGCGGGAACGGCGGCCATTTTAGAGCCGGCTGCCGTTTCTCCCGCGTTGCCCCGAAAGTCGGTGAAGAAGAGTGGGAAAGCGAAGCACTCTGCTCCGGTGCTATTGGAGGGCCCTGTGAAGGTCGCAGACGTTCCGGAGGGGTTTAGTACTTTTTTCTCTCCGGATTTTATATTGTCAATGCACAAAGCTTACTGCTTACGCTTAGAGAGGGGGCAGGGCACAGGAGTAGGCTCTTCCCTGCCAGGGCCTTCCACGTGTTCGGTCTCTCCAGGGGATCCCGGAGAGGGCACTTCCATGTCGGGGGTGTCTCCAGCAGGGGCGGAGGAATTTTTGGAGCAGTGGACCCTGGGGGTGATGGGCCCAGAAGAGGGAGAGCCTCTCTCAGAGTCTGGGCTGGATTTCTGGCCGGAGGACCTAGAGGAAGGTGAGTTATCCTCTGGTGAGGACCCCAATCTGTTTAGGGTGTTTAGGAAGGAAGAACTGGGGGCACTAATTGCTCACGCTCTAGCGGCCTTGAATATTACCGGCGGCTCCGGCTGAGCCATTGGAGGATCCCTTGTTGCAGGGGTTTTGCGCCGAGCAGAGGTGTTTCCCGGTACATAGAGTTATTAAAAAGATGATTGAGTCTGAATGGGAGTTTCCCGAGGCTTCCTTGCGGGGGGCACGGGCGCTCAGCCGCTTATATCCCGTTCCTCAGGATGACCAAGAGTTGTTGCGTATGCCTAAGGTTGATGCCTTGGTGTCGGCTGTTACTAAGAAAACCACTATCCCCGTAGAGGGGGCGGCGGCTTTAAAGGATCTGCAAGATAGGAAACTGGAGTCCATTCTGAAGCAGGCCTTTGATACCAGTGCGCTGGCGTTGTGCTCTTCTATCTGTGGAGCTTATGTATCCAGGGCTTCCATTAGGTAGTTGCAAGCGGAGGCTAGTCCGGGTTTGGAAGGTGTTTCTGTGCCGGAAGGAACGAAATTGGAATCAGCTGCCACGTATATCGCCGATGCATTCTACGATTTAGTACGGATGTCGACTAAATCCATGGCGTCGGTAGTGGCTGCTCGACGGTTTCTCTGGTTGAGGAATTGGACAGCGGACGCGTCGTCTAAGTCTCGGCTTAGTAGGCTTCCTTATAAGGGTAAGCTGCTTTTTGGGGAAGCGTTGGAAAAGATTGTGAAGGATTTGGGGGACTCCAAGGGAGGCCGCCTCCCGGAGGACCTTCCAAAAGGGCCAAAGCAGGGTTCGTCTCAGCGGAGTCCCGGCAGAGAGTTTCGTAGATTCCACGGGTCTCGGTTTGCCCCTTATTCCGGGGGGCGGTTTCTCTCTCGGGGACAGCCCTTTCGGGGGGCTCGAGGTTTCGGACGGGGATTTGCCGGTCCTCAGTCTAGCGCCTCTAAAAAGCCGCAATGAAACGAGGCGGGTCCAGGCAGAGGTGCGCATAGGAGGTCGTTTGCGGTTTTTCCTCTCCGCCTGGGCCGCCATTACCACAGACCGCTGGGTTCTGGAGATAATTCGGGACGGCTATTCCTTGGAGTTCGAGCAACCGCTTTCGGGGGCGTTCGCTCGGTCGCCGTGCGGGGGTTCGGCAAAAGCTTCGGCGGTGGAGCACACGCTTCAACGGTTGCTTCGGATTCAGGCGGTCATCCCGGTGCCTCCAGACCAGTGCGGGTTAGGTCGCTACTCCATTAATTTTGTCATCCCCAAGAAAGAGGGTTCCTTTCGACCAATTCTCGATCTCAAGCATATCAACCGCTGTTTAAGGGTGCCGCACTTTCGGATGGCAACTCTGCAGTCGGTAATCCGATCAGTGCGACCGGGGGAGGTGCTTTCGTCCGTCGACTTGACGGATGCTTACCTGCATATTCCCATCAAGCCTCACCATCAAAAGTTCTTGCGTTTTGCGGTACCCATGGGTCATTTTCAGTTTCAGGCCTTGCCCTTCGGGTTGGCTACGGCCCCTCGCATATTCACGAAGGTGATGGTGGTGGTGGCGGCAGCGTTGCGGAAAAAAGGTATTCTCGTGCATTCTTATTTGGACGACTGGCTTATCCGGGCTCGTTCTGTGCCGGAGTCGCAGGAGGCCACCTACAAGGTAGTGGCTTTTCTGGAGAGTTTAGGCTGGGTGGTAAATCGCACCAAAAGTCAGTTGGCTCCGGTGCAGTCTCTGGTATATTTAGGGGCGTTGTTCGACACGCGTCGCGGAGCGGTGTTTCTGCCGGAGGCCCGGATTCAAAAGCTCTTGCGTCAGGTGTCCGTTTTCTTGCGCCTCCAGGAGCCAACGGCATGGAGATACTTGCAGCTCCTGGGGTCCATGGCAGCGACCTTAGAGTTGGTGCCGTGGGCTCGAGCCCATATGCGGCCACTTCAGCACTCGTTGCTGTCCCGCTGGTCCCCGCAGCTCCATCCTCTCAGCCGGCGGCTGCCTTGTCTGGTCGAGGTGACCAGCAGTCTGGCCTGGTGGTCCGATCCCGCGCATCTCCGGGCGGGAATGCCCTTGGACACGCCGGAATGGGTGTTGGTCACCACGGATGCCAGTCTTTCGGGCTGGGGGGCGCATTGTCTGTCTCAAGTGGCTCAAGGTCTTTGGACGGAGGAGTTGTCCCGTTGGTCCATCAATCAGTTGGAAATGAGAGCGGTGGCTCTAGCATTGCAGCACTTCAAGACGCTGGTGAGCGGCAAAGCAGTGCGAGTTTTCTCGGACAGTGCGGTCACAGTGTCCTATATCAACCGACAGGGCGGCACGGGCAGTGCGGTCTTGTTGGCGGAGAGTCTGGCGCTCCTGTAGTGGGCGGAGGAGCATCTGCTGGCTCTTCCAGCAGCGCATGTAGCGGGAAGAGAAAATGTACAAGCGGATTTTCTCAGTTGTCAGCTGCTGGACCCAGGCGAGTGGCGGTTAAACGACGCCGTCTTCTACGACATCACGCAGCGCTGGGGTCAGCCGGTTATGGATCTCATGGTGACCTTCGATAATGCCAAGGCGTGCCGGTTTTTCAGCAGAACTCGGGAGTGCATGTCCGAGGGTCTCGACGGCTTGGCTCAGCCATGGCCGACGGGGGTGCTTCTCTATGTGTTCCCTCCGTGGCCGATGATCGGACGAGTCATCCGTCGGATTGCTTCTCATCCAGGGACGGTGATTCTTATTGCCCCAGACTGGCCGCGACGGGCGTGGTACGCAGACCTCGTGCGCTTGCTAGTCGACCAGCCGTACAGATTGCCGAGTCAGATGAATTTGCTATTCCAGGGTCCGATCCTCATGCCTCAGGTGGATCGCTTCTTGCTTACGGCTTGGCTCTTGAAAGACAGCGGTTGAGGCGGAAGGGTTTTTCCGCAGCGGTGGTCTCTACCATGTTGCAGGCTCGTCGGAAGTCCACCTCGTTGGCCTATATTCGTATTTGGAAGATCTTTGAGCACTGGGGGGCTCGGCATGGGGTGCAGGCTCGGGCGGCGACAGTTCCGGACGTTTTGGCTTTTCTCCAAGACTGTCTGGATAAAGGTTTAGCGTCCAATACCCTTTGGGTGCATCTTGCGGCCATTGCTTGCTATCGCGGGAAAGTGCGCGGTCGGAGTTTGTCGTCGCAGCGGGATGTGCAACGGTTTTTTCGAGCTGTGCAGAACGTGAGGCCGCCTAGAAGGCCGGTTGTGCCTTCTTTGGATTTGAATTTGGTTTTGCGGGCCTTAACGCGCGCTCGGTTTGACCCCGGGAAAACGGTGCCACTTTGAGAGCTTTCTTGGAAAACTGCTTTTCTGGTTGCGTTGTGCTCAGCTCGCCGGATTTCGGATTTGCAGGCACTGTCCTGTAGGGAGCCGTACATTCAGTTTTTAGCTGAAAAGGTGGTCTTGCGTCCGGTGCCTTCTTTTCTTCCTAAGGTGGTTTCTGGTTTTCATGTGAATCAGTCGATTTCGCTACCTACTTTTCGGTCGGCCACAGCGGAGGAGAGTGCTGTATCCCTTCATAAGTTGGATATGGGAAGAGTACTCCAACGGTATCTCCAACGGACGAAGGCGATCCGGAAGTCGGACAGGTTGTTCGTGTTGTTTGCAGGGGCCCGAAGAGGTGAAGCTGCCTCCAAGGCCTCGATCTCGCGCTGGGTGAAACAAGCGATTGCAGCTTCGTATCAGGCCGTCAGAGAGGAGGCACCGGAGGGGCTGAGGGCCCATTCGACTCGGGGGCAGGCGATGTCTTGGGCCGAGTGGGCCTTGGTTCCGCCGGTAGATATTTGTCGGGCAGCGACCTGGTCATCCTTACATACTTTCACGAAACATTATCGCTTAGATGTTCAGGCTGCGGGTGACGCGAGAGTCGGCGCAGCTACGATTTTGGCGGGGCTATTGGGTCCCTCCCGAGAGTAGGTACTGCTTTGGTACTGCCCTACTGTTCCTGGACTGGCCCGGAGAGACGAAAAGGAAGAAGAAATTAGACCTTACCTGCTAATTGTCTTTCCTTGAGTATTCTCCGGGCCAGTCCAGGACCCTCCCAGTGGTTACAGGATTTTAGTTTCTGGCTTTTCCATCCGGTGGCAGCCGCAGCGATTTGTTTCCGGGGTCGCTGGACGGAGATTCTCTGGTTTTAGCTGGACAGGTTTTTGGGCTTCTCCAGGAAGACTGCGAGTCTTACGCAGAGGTTCTGGCTAGGGGGCTCCCGTTGCGTTCGGTGCCACTTGTCCGCTCTGCGATGCTTCTTTGCAGCGACCGTGGCTTTTGATTTTTGATTTTTGATTTTGCTTTTTGGTTTTGCTTTTTGCTTCATTTTTGGTTTTCGGTCTTGGTCTGTTGATTCTTAGCTGCTTAGGTATTCTTAGACTGGCTCTCTGACACCAGGGGCAGCAAGGTAGGCTGTCAGCAAAGCTTGGATGATTTTCAGTCCTCAGTTGCTGAAGGAGGTTGACTACCCCACTGTTCCTGGACTGGCCCGGAGAATACTCAAGGAAAGACAATTAGCAGGTAAGGTCTAATTTCTTCTTTTTTTCTCAAAGACCCTGTGAATCAGAGAGCAAAGAAAACTAAAGGGAGCAGAAGCTGTGCAGGGGTTTGCTGGGGCTACTTATTCCTTCTGGCTTGCAGGTGAGTGAGGGCAGACAGTGGGGCAGGGCCTTTCTTGTGTCTGGGTCCCTCAGGAGTCAGGTTTATGTGGGGGACATACCTGGGAGCCCCAGATCCCCCCCCCCCCCAGCCGCAGGCACCAGGTTTCTGTTGGCTACAGGACACTGGGGTTTCCTTGTGTTCTGCATTGATGTTGTATTTTTGTTTGCTTGCACGGGCCCTTTAAATAGTATCATGTACCGATCAGCTGAGAGCAGCGGGAGGTGTAGGCGGCAGAGGCACATCACTTCTTCAGGCTTCGGCTTTGATTGAGCAAGTTTTTGTTTTTGGTGCCTCTCCATTCCTGCTGGACAGCATGCTGGTGTTTTGTTATGGAGGACTCGCTGTGTGTGGTTTTTTTTTTTAATTTGTTCTTGCAGCGTGCATGAGGTCAGACTTCCCTGCCTATGTGCAGGCAGCTGCGGTTTATCTCCGGTGGGTTTTGCTGCTTTTACCTGAGGCAGGGAAGATCTATTCAGCGTGTCTTGGCCAGATCCAGTATGGATGTTGATGACGAGCTCCCCTCCTCCGATTCTTCAGGCTCGGCGGTTCCTGTGGTTTTGGCAGGAACCTCAGTCATTTCCCCAGAAGAGAAAGTGAAGTGCGGGAAGTCTAAAACTAAAACAAAGAACAGGTCAGAGGGCAGGCCTCAGGTTCAGCACCATGGTCAGAGCTGAGGGCTTGACTGCTTCATTGGAACAGGGTTATTAGCTGATTTCATTCTTCGCCACACAAATACTATTGTTTGAAGAGGAAACAGGCTGAGTCTTCTGCTATTCCTGCTAAAGTTCCTGCTCTCTTGTCTGGGAAGCGTCTGTAAGAGGAGGAATTCGGGGAAGGGGCTCCCCCAATGAAGAAGAGTAGAGGTGAGCCTGATGCCTGGTAGGCTCAGAACTCTCCTCAATCACAGGCCTCGGAGGTGCTGGGGGAGGGCTCCTGAGACTTCTGGGGTGAGCCAGGAGCCCCGAGTTGGGAGGGAGATCCCAAAGTATTCCATCCGTTCTGCAGGGATGAACTGGCAGCTCTCAGTCATTCCCTAGCGGTCTTGAAGGACTAGAAAGGGGGACTGTTACTTCTGGAGAGAAATCTGCAACTGTGAGTATATACTTCTGGTAATTTTCTAAAAAGAATTCTTTGTATTAAAGCTACTTAATCTGTGAACCCATTGGTTTTTTTTGTTGGATCAGTTAGGGCCTAGTAGCAGCAATTAAAGTTTGAATTTAAAACACAGAGGAGAGCTTTCTGGTTACATTTCATACCCAGCAGAGAGCTTGTAGTTTAAATTTAATAGTCACTCAGGGCCAAGTAACAGCAAAGTACTTTTAGTTTAAATTTAACACACAGAAGAGAGCTTTCTGGTTAAATTTAGTACCCAGCAGAGAGTTTGTAGTTTAAATTTCATAAGAAGTTAGAGCCTAGCAGCAGCTAAGAGCTATAATTTAAATCAAATCAGAATTTAGCTTACCTCAGCAGCACAAGACAGGGTACTGTGTAGCAGCCCTCTTTTAATAAGTGTTATTTCCCTCCCTCCCCTGGGATAATCGTAGCTTTATAGGTACTTACACATCTTAAAAGACAGGAGGTGCTTTCAGGTGAAGCTCATTACCCAAATCAGTCATACACTAAGGACCTGAGATTAATTAAGCTTCAGGTGAACAAGGTATATTAAACGTATTAGGTACAGTTTTATTGGTATAAATACCCATAGCAACTCCTAGTAAGTAAGAACTTACAGATCTAGACACAAACTTAAAACTAAGATGCAGACAGCAGTCCAGCAGCAGGATGGGGGCTTTCCAGTCTTTTGCATTGAGTGTCACATGTATGATTTTCTCCCAGTTGGTGAGAGGTCTTACGTGTGCACTAGGTGCAAGGAGCTCTTTTCTCTCAGGGAACAAGTCCGTTCTCTAGAGGCTAAAGTAGCAGACTTGGAAAACATAAGACAGACAGAGAGGTACATAGACGAGACCTACAGGGATATAGTCCTGAAGTCCCACCTCCAGTCTGGCGGCAGCACCCCTGTTGCCATGGAGGAGAGAGGTCACGTGACAGGAGAGCATCACCCTGGTGTGGCAGGAAGTGATCCTGTAACTAGGACCTGTCCTCCAGGTGATGTAAAACCCTCTCGCACCGAGGAAGTTTCTCCAGGGCCATGTGCCCATGAGGGAAGGGTTAGGACAGCCGTTATAATTGGTGATTCGATCATTAGGCATGTAGATAGCTGGGTGGCTGGTGGACGTGAGGATCGCCTGGTAACATGCCTGCCTGGTGCGAAGGTAGCGGACCTCACGCGCCACCTAGATAAGGTCTTAGATAGTGCTGGGGAGGAGTCTGCTGTCTTGGTACATGTCGGTACCAATGACATAGGAAAATGTGGTAGGGAGGTTCTGGAGGCAAAATTTAGGCTTTTAGGTAGGAAGTTGAAATCCAGAACTTCCAGGGTAGCTTTCTCCGAAATGCTTCCTGTTCCACGCGCAGGACCCAAAGGCAGGCAGAGCTCCGGAGTCTCAATGCGTGGATGAGACAATGGTGCAGAGATGAGGGTTTTGGATTTGTTAGGAACTGGGGAACATTCTGGGGAAAGGAGGGGCTCTTCCGAAGGGACGGGCTTCACCTTAACCGGGATGGAACCAGGCTGCTGGCATTAACCTTTAAAAAGGAGATAGAGCAGCTTTTAAACTAGATATTAGGGGAAAGCCGACAGTCGCCCAAGAGCGGATGGTTCGGAAGAATGTATCCTTGAAGGATACTACCAAAAGCAGAGAGGTTCCACAAAAGAGTAAAGTAGCCCAAATGCCCTCAAGTATGGAGCAGACAGAGCTTAAAGATCCCAATTTACCCATGTCTAACAATAGCCAAATTAACATGAATAAAATACATTCTCTAAAATGCTTGTATGCAAATGCTAGAAGTCTAAAGAATAAGATGGGAGAGTTAGAATATATAGCACTAAATGAAAGGTTAGATATGATTGGAATATCAGAGACATGGTGGAAGGAGGACATCCAGTGGGACACTGATACCTGGGTACAAACTATATCGTAATGATAGAGCTGATCAAATTGGTGGAGGGGTTGCGCTCTATGTTAGAGAGGGCATTGACTCAGAAAGGATTAAAGTTTTGCAGGAAACAAAATCTGCTGTAGAATCTATATGGATTGAAATTCCATATAAAAGGGGGAAGGCAATGGCAGTGGGGGTGTACTATCGAGCACCTGGCCAGAATGACCAAATGGATGATGAAATTCTCAAAGAAATCAAGGAAGCTAACAAAAGTTACAGCGCAGTAATAATAATGGGTGATTTCAGTTACCCCGGTATCGACTGGGTCAGTGTCACGTCAGGACATGCTAGGGAGATAAAGTTCCTAGATGAAATAAATGACTGCTTCTTGGAGCAGCTGGTTCATGAACCGACCAGAGGGGAAGCCATATTAGACCTAGTTCTTAGTGGAACACCAGATCTAGTGCAAGAGATAAGGGTGTTGGGGCCACTTGGCAATAGTGATCATAGCATGATCGCCTTTGATTTAATTAGTGGAGGAGGGATAGTAAAGAAATCCACAGTTCTACCTTTTAACTTTCAAAAGGGAGACTATGATAAAATGAGGAAAACAGTTAAGAAAAAACTAAAAGGAGCAGTTGCGAAGGTTAAAGACGTACATCAAGCTTGGGTGTTGTTGAAAAATACTATCTTGGAAGCCCAGACCAGCTGTATTCCACGCTTTAAGAAAAGTGGAAGGAAGTCCAAAAAACTGCCAGCATGGTTTAAAGGTGAGGTCAGAGAGGCTGTTGCGAAAAAAGCATCTTTCAGGAAATGGAAAAAAGAGCCAAACGACGAAACCTGGAAACAGCACAAGCACTGGCAAGTCAAATGCAAGGCATTGATAAGGCAGGCAAAGAGAGAATTTGAGAAGAAGCTTGCTGCGGAAGCAAAAACGCGAAATAAAGACCTTTTCAAGTACATTCGTAGCAAAAAACCTGTGAGAGAGTCAGTTGGTCCATTAGATGATAAAGGGGTTAAAGGAGCACTAAGAGGCGACAAGGCGATAGCGGAGAGACTGAATGAATTCTT
This sequence comes from Ichthyophis bannanicus, assembly GCA_033557465.1. NCBI lineage: Eukaryota > Metazoa > Chordata > Amphibia > Gymnophiona > Ichthyophiidae > Ichthyophis > Ichthyophis bannanicus. The sequence continues at coordinate 172,625,213 of CM066043.1, forward strand.
TGCTTCGGTCTTTACTGAGAAAGATGTAGGGATGTTACCCATGACTGAAGTGGTATTTAAAGGTGCGGAAGAATTGAAGGAAATATCGATACATCAGGAAGATGTCTTACAACTATTAGATAAACTGAAGAGTAGCAAATCACCTGGGCCGGATGGTATACATCCAAGGGTGTTGAAAGAACTGAAATATGAGATTGCAGAACTGTTATCAGTAATCTGTAAACTATCATTAAAATCATCTCTAATACCTGAAGATTGGAGGATCGCCAATGTAACACCAATTTTTAAAAAGGGTTCCAGGGGTGATCCGGGAAACTACAGACCGGTGAGCCTGACATCAGTACCGGGAAAAATGGTAGAAACCATCATAAAGAATAAAATTACTCAGCATGTAGATAGTCACAACCTAATGGGAGACAGCCAACATGGCTTTAGACAAGGAAGATCTTGCCTTACTAATCTGTTATGTTTTTTTTTGAAGGAGTGAATAAACAGGTGGACAAAGGTGTTTCGGTTGATAGTGTGTATCTGGACTTTCAGAAAGCCTTTGACAAGGTCCCTCATCAGAGACTTTTGGCAAAACTAAAGAGTCATGGGATAGGAGGCAGTGTACTATTGTGGATCAGGAACTGGTTAAAAGATAGAAAGCAGAGGGTAGTGCTAAATGGCCAATTTTCCCAATGGAGAAAGGTGAATAGTGGTGTACCCCAGGGATCTGTGCTGGGTCCGCTGCTTTTTGACATATTCATAAATGACCTGGAAAGTGGAATAACGAGTGAGGTTATCAACTTTGCAGATGACACAAAACTATTTAAAGTTGTTAAAACCCAAGAGGATTGTGAAAAATTGCAAGAGGATCTTGATAAATTGGAAGACTGGGCATCAAAATGGCAGATGAAATTTAATGTGGACAAGTGCAAGGTTATGCACCTAGGGAAGAACAACCCAAACTATGGTTACACGATGCAAGGTTCCACATTAGGAACCACCACCCTGGAAAAAGATTTAGGCGTCATTGTGGATACCGTGTTAAAACTCTCTGCCCAGTGTGCAGCGGCGGCCAAGAGAGCAAATAGAATGCTAGGTATGATAAGGAAAGGAATGGAAAATAAAACAAAAGATATTATAATAACTCTATATCGTTCCATGGTGAGACCGCACCTTGAATACTGTGTGCAATTCTGGTCGCCGTATCTTAAAAAGGATATAGCGATTTTAGAAAAGGTACAGAGAAGAGCCACCAAAATGGTAAAGGGGATGGAAGGATACTCCTATGAAGAAAGGCTAAAAAGGTTAGGGCTCTTTAACCTGGAAAAGAGACGGCTGAGTGGAGATATGATAGAAGTCTATAAATTAATGAACGGAGTGGAACGGGTAAACGTAGATCGATTGTTTACGTTATCAGAATATAGAAAGACTAGGGGACATGCAATGAAGCTACAGGGTAAACTATTTAAGACTAATAAAAGAAAATATTTTTAAAATTAGTAATATCCAAGGAATCTAAAGGTTCAGGCAAGGCTACAGATTGACGGTCACCAGAGGTTATAGGCCTCGGGCCAGACAAATAATATATTTTTGTAATTACTGGCATAGTATTTGACTGATACCCCAATACTTCTGTTAAATATTTTTCAAATAAAATTTTGGGCGACATTAATCTAGTACAAGGAAAATTCAAGCAACGAATATTTACTGCCCTCAAATTATTCTCTAGTAATAGAGTCTTCGCGTGACTTAATTGAAACTAGATCTACTCTTTTGGTTTCTTTCTCTTCGGAGATAGATAAGAGTACTGTCATGCGACTTTATTTTCGTAATAAGAATGCTGAATTCTGTGGTGGAAAAGTTAATATATTCCCAGATGTGGCCAGGCAAACACAAGCTAGGCGTAGAGCCTTTTTGGCTCTTAAGCCACGGGTTCTCGCTTCTGGCGCAACTTTCTTCTTGAAATTTCCTTGCAAATGTCTGGTCACATCTGGGGGTACTAAATATGTGTTTATGGATGTTGGATCATTAGAAGTATTTCTTAAGGGGCTAGATCCTCAGGTTGTAGCAGATGCATAAGTTTAAGGTGTGCTATGTTTTTCATATTTTTCCTTTGGTTGTTCTATTAGCATTGTATGTAATAATTAGAGTTTGTTTAATTTTGGCTGTCGGCTGGATGTTCCCTCACCACTCCCCGTGATGTGGACTAAGCTTGTTTTCTTATTATTCTTGTGATAATTATTTTGCCTATGTTTGATATTTTGTATAACCTCAATAAAAATTAAATTACAAAAAAAAAAAAAAAGAAAATATTTTTTCACTCAACGTGTAATCAAACTCTGGAATTTGTTACCGGAGGATGTAGTAAAGGCTGTTAGTGTAGCTGGGTTTAAAAAAGGTTTGGACAAGTTCCTGGAGGAAAGGTCCATAAACCATTATTAAGAAGTGACCGAAGATATCAATGCTTGACCCAGTACAAGCATTGTGGAACTTGTGTCTCTTGGGGAAACTGCTAGGTACATATGACCTAGATTGGTCACTGTTGGAAACAGAATACTGGGCTTGATGGACCTTGGTCTGACCCAGTATGGCATATCTTATGTTCTTATGTCTTAAAAATAGTCCCTGCCACCAGCTCTGGTGGAGGAGCCTCTGGAAGACCCTTTGTTGCAAGGGTTCAAAGGTGTGCAGGCATGTTTTCTGGTAGATAGGGTGATAAAGAAAATGATTTGATTCAGAATGGGAATTCCCGGAGGCGACGTTGCACGGCAATAGGTTGATAGTCGCCTTTACCCTGTTCCACAGGATGAGTGTGACATCTTGTAGATGCCCAAGGTGGATGCCTTGGTCTCGGCAGTGACCAAGAAGACCACTGTTCCGTGAAAGGCGGGGCAGCGCTCAAGGACCTCCAGGACCGGAAGCTAGAGACGTTGCTCAAGCAGACCTTTGACACTAGTGCCTTAGCTATGCATGCCTCTGTCTGTGGGGCCTATGTGTCCAAGGTATCCATGCGATGTCTCCAGGGTCTGACTCTGGAGGACCAGAAGGTGGCGGAAGGCACTTGGCTAGAGTCTGCTGTGGCATATTTGGCGGATGCGTTTTACAATTTCATCCAAATTTCTTCAAAGACCATGGCTTCAATCATCGTGGCTCAGTCATTTTTTTGGTTACGTAACTGGTCAGTGGATGCATCCTCCAAGACTCTCTCTTTCAAAACCCATATTAAAAACACAACTAAAGCTATATTTAATAAAATCCGATTACTACAACACTTGAAACCCTTACTACATAGTAACAATTTCAGAACATTGATGTAAGCAATGATAATCCCACATATTGACTATTGTAATAGTCTACTACACAGGCTACCAAAACAAATTTCTAGTCCCACAGGTGCTCCTTGTGGTCTTGGGTAAGCCACTTAACCCTCCATTGCCCATGTTCCCTGTAAAATAGTTATCTCCAAGTTCTAATGCCCTGTTCAATGTCATTTCAGTTTGTTCAATGTAAACCGCCTTGATATCATGAAAGGCGGTATAAAAGAAATGTTAAATAAAATAAATAAATAAATGCTTCATCCCCTTCTCAATGGCTCAGGATTTGGCTGCACGTATTATCTATAACTCACGCCACATGGATCATATAACACGTATTCTTAAAACTCTACATTGGTTATCGGTATATGAGCAGAATAAAATACAAGTTAATAATGATCTCATTTAAAATTATCAGAGATATAGAACCCACAATTCTATCTCGCCTAATCAAGATCACACCTAACGATCAGCAAAGAAAAGGCCGAATGAATAATACTCTTTCAATCCCGACCGACTACCGAAGGATAAAACGTACTAGCAACAGAGCATTCAAGTACTTATCCCGAGTGCTGTGGAACTCTTTACCAGAAAGACTCAGAAGCATTACAGACCTATCCATGTTCCACACTCAACTCAAAACATTCCTATTCATAGAACATTTTGGACAAAATGAAATAACCTCAAATGTCGACCCGACATAACACACATTCCACAGCACAGCAGATATGAAATATTACTACCCACAACCAGTCTAACCTTTCTTTACAAATCAACCACCCTACATTTCCCTTCACAAACAAACACCCATGAAAATTTCCAACAAATACAAATCCTAGGACTTCTTTATTCAGAAGAATTGTAAATAAGTTAAATTGTAAGAATCATGTATATACCTTTGACTGTTCACCTGTACTGGTTATTTTGTTAAAATGTTCAATTATCCCAGTTGTTTAGTATGTAAACCGCTATGATTACCTGAAATGGCAGTATAAAAATCACAAAAATAAATAAATAAAATAAATAAATAGTACTGGTGCCTCCGAGCCAGTGTGGCACCAGACGATACTTCATTTATTTCATGGTGCTAAAGAAGGAAGGTACCTTCTGGCCCATCCTAGATCTCAAACACGTGAATTGCGCCTTGCGTTTTCCACACTTCCGGATGGAAACCCTACGGTCAGTCTTCCTTGCAGTGAGGCAGGACAAGTTCCTATCTGACCTCACAGAAGCTTAGCTGCACATCCCATTCATCTGGACCATCAGCGCTTTCTGCAGTTTGCAGTGCCCATGGGACACTTCCAGTTCCGAGCTCTGCCATTTAGGTCTCGCAATATGTCCATGCACCTTCACAAAGATCATGGTGGTTGTGGCAATGGCGTTGTGGAAAGAAGGCATCCTGGTGCATCCTTATCGGGATGATTGGTTCATTCGCGTGAAGACTGAGGCTCTCTCCGTGATGGGCTAAGTGGTGGAGATCCTCCATAGCCTGGGCTTGGGCGGTCAACCTGGCCAAAAGCCAGCTTCGGCCTGTACAATGGCTGGTATACCTGGGGACACAGTTCGACACTCTGGCAGTAGTGGTCTCTCTGCCTGAGGGCCAGGTGCAGAAGATTCAAGTTCAGGTGCGACATTTTTTTGAGCATGAAGGCACCAGCTGCATGGTACTGCCTTCAGCTTTTGGGTTCCATGGCGGTGGCGCTGGACCTGGTTCCCTGGGTCCAAGCACACATGAGACCATTGTAGCAGGCACTGATGTTTCGCTGGTCGCCACAATGCCATCCCTTGTCTTGGAGGCTACTGTGTCCGGAGAGCACACGATTGAGTCTGGAGTGGTGGTTGCAATTGAACCGCCTCACCGCGGGTGTACTGCTGGAATAGCCACAGTGAGTCCTGGTGACAACCGATGCCAGTCTCACAGGGTGGGGGTGCACACTGTTTGTCATGAGTGAAGCAGGGATGGTGGATGCTGGAGGACAGATCTTGGTCCATCAACTGCCTGGAGATGAGGGCGGTCTTCCTGACCCTGCAGTTTATCCACCCCTGGATAGCTCAGAAGGCGGTCAGGGTGTGCTCCGACAACACGACTACAGTGTTGTACATCAACTGCCAGGGGTGCATGGGCAGGGCGACCCTGCTGGAGAAGAGTCGGGCCCTGTTGCTGTGAACAGAGGGCAACCTCATAGCGCTGTCCATGACTCGCGTAGTGGGCAAGGACAACATTCAAGCAGACTGCCTCAGTCAACACTGGTTGGATCCAGGTGAGTGGGAGTTAAACGCCGCAGTGTCCCATGACATCGCCCTGCGCTGGGGTGCTGGTCATGGACCTCATGGCCACCTTTGAACAACGCCAAGGCGAGCTGGTTCTTCAGCCGGCATAGAGAACACATGTCGGAGGGCCTCGACACTCTCGCTCAAGGTTGGCTGATGGAGGGACTCCTCTGCGTGTTTCCTCCTTGGGTGCTGATTGGTCATCTTCTGCAGCGGATAGATGCTCATGGAGGGCTGGTAATTCTGATCACACCAGGTTGGCCTCATAGACCATGGTATGCAGCCTCATCTACCTGCTGATAGCCCATCCAGCTCCCGACCGGATCAACCTGCTGTCCCAGGGCCCGGTTCTGTCAACAATGAGCCACCTGACTGAAGACCGAACTCGACGGCACTTACAACATGGTAAGAACTTGTAAATAGTTATACTTAAGAATTCGCTAACCGGTACATGTGGAACGGTTCTCGCTTACAGCTTGGCTCTTGAGAGGGCGCGGCTGCAGTGCAGTGCAGTGCCAAGGCTATTCTCCAGCATTCATCACTACCATGTTGAAGGCCCGAAAACTTTCTACCACTATAGCCTACTTGCGAATTTGAGGACTGGTGTCTGTCTCAGAACATCCGCCCCTTTGCCTGCGAGCTCCCAGATAATTTGCTGCTCTTGCAGAGGGGCCTGGAGAAAGGTTTGGCACGTGATTCCCTGAAGGTGCAGGTAGTAGTGCTCTCTTGCTATAGAAGGTGAGTGCAGAGGCATTCCTTGGCAGCTCACCCGGATGTTGGGCAGTTTCTCAGGGTGGTGAAACAAGTGTGTCTGCCTTTTCACATGGTGGTTCTGCTCTGGGATTTGACCTTGATGCTGGCCGTGTTGAATGGACCCCCGTTCGAACTGCTTGACAGGGCTTTGTTGCAGGATCTCACATTGAAAACTGTCTTTTTGGTGGTGATTTGTTCTTCTCATCATATTTCTGAGCTTGAGGCGCTTTCCTGCAGGGAGCCCTATTTGCTGTAATCCAAAGAGGTAGGTGGTGCTTTGTCCAGTGCCCTCCTTTCTCCCGAAAATGGTCTCTCGTTTACACCTGAATCAGGTGGTCTCCTTACTGGCCTTTCGTTCACTGGAAGACTCTGAAGGTGACCAGCAGCTGCACCTGTTGGATTTACGTAGGGTGCTGCGTTGCTACTTGAAGGGGATGGCGTCCCTCTGAAAGTCAGATTGTTTGTTTGTGCTGTTTGGAAGCTCTCATAAGGGGGAAGTGGCTTCCATGGCTTCGATTGCCTGCTGGGTGAAGCAAGTCATCTGCTCAGCCCATACTTTCAGAGGCAAAGTCCCACCACAGAGCCTGAAGGCTCATTCTGTGCAGGCTCAGATGACTTCAAGGGCGGAATACAGCCTAGTGCTGCCAGCAGACATCTGCAGGGTGGCGATTTGGTCATTGCTCCATACCTTTACTAGGCATTATTGGCTGGATGCCCAGGCAGTCGGAGATGCAAGGTTAGAGGTCTCGATTCTGCAAGCTGGTCTTGCAGTTCCTCCCATGTTTAGGCACTGCTTTGGTACATCCCATGCGTACCTGGACTGGCCTGGAGGGACGATTAGGATGGCAAAATTAAACCTTACTTGCGAATTATCTTTCCTTGAGAACATCCAAGCCAGTCCAGGGCCCTCCCTGTTGTGATTTTGTTCTTTTTTCAGATCGTTGCGCAGATGCTTGGAGCGAGCCCAGTTTGCTTATAGGACCCGTCTGGATGTAAGGACCTGTGGAAGAAATATAGCACTATTGCCATCACAGGGCACCCTATCAGGTAAGGAGTCTACAGAGGTATGGCCCTGTCCACCTGTCCTGTTACAGTATCATACAGTGTATACAGTGTAACTTCTGTTCTTGGTCTCAGGGCAAGGGATGGATGTTTTTTGTCTGCTGTTTCTAGAGGCTGTTTTTGACAATAGGAGACTGGAGTATGGAGCTGAAGGAGGAGCTCTTCTAGTGGATCATCAGAATTCTGACATGTTCAGTACTCAGCTGTGGGTGAACATTTTAGAGAACAAAATGGAATCAGCATTTGATAAAGACAAAATCTCTTTCAAATATTTCCGGAATAAGATTTCTGGGGCCAGCAAATGAATTATAGGAAAATTCAAAAATCTAATATTTTTTGTTTCTAAGGAAATTCTTTCCAATTTAAGGTGGACACTTAAACTATCCTTAACAGAAGATGCATAAACTGATTGCAGGGAGTCAGTTTCTGAAATGTGAGACTCAAAGGAAGTCCACATATTCCTCTGTTTTTCCCAACCTTGCCACAGTTTCCTGTGAAAATGTTCATAGTTGGGAGACCATGGCCACTAGACATTTCTCTGTTCGGGTCACCACCCGCCAGATGTCACCCAAGGAGACATGAGGTTCAGGCACAACCTTGGAGTCGGCTGGGGACAGAGACCAGGTCACAGCAGTATAGATACTAGAAGAAGAACTAGAAGGGAGTACTTTGTTGTAATGGCTGGTCATTCTTAACAGATGCGGGTGGAGTCACAACAGATGGGGGAAGAAATGGAGTGCAGTCTGGGGAGCTCAAAGAAGCTCGCAGGGGAGACGCCGAAAGGAGCACAGTATCTGCTGCTGTTTAATTGATCCTCCTTAGGCTGCAAATGTCTATTCATCGGACCGACAACAACTTTAAAGGGAACTACCTTCTTTTTCTTCTTTCCCATAGAGACATTCAGCATCGAAGGAGAATTGGCGACACCTAAGAGGCTCCCAAGAGACCTATTTGTTCCTTGTGGCACGTCCCTTAGAGCAGTGTTTCCCAACCCAGTCCTACGGGGCACACCGGCCAGTCAGGTTTTCGGGATATCCCTAATGACTATGCATGAGATATATATGCATTAGAGATATCCTGCCAACCTGACTGGTTTGTGGCCCTCCAGGGCTGGATTTGGAGACCCCTGCCTTACACCTCTGTCATTTAAGATTGTGAGTGGGCAAGGTGCAGATATCCTAGACATCGAAAGGGTATATAGAATGTGACACATTCCTCCTCAATTCTCACCACCACCAAAATATTGTCTATTAGACAACTTTTTGGTGGTGGTGAGAATCGAGGAGGAATGTGTCACATTCTATATACCCTTTCGATGTCTAGGACATCTGCACCTTGCCCACTCACAATCTTAAATGACAAAGGTATAAGGCAGGGGTCTCCAAATCCAGCCCTGGAGGGCCACAAACCAGTCAGGTTGGCAGGATATCTCTAATGCATATATATCTCATGCATAGTCATTAGGGATATCCCGAAAACCTGACTGGCCGGTGTGCCCCGTAGGACTGGGTTGGGAAACACTGCCTTAGAGCACGCCATGGCTGGTGCCTAGGAGCTACTCACAATTTGAAGGGCCCCTGCTGACATAAGGAATCATCCTCCAAGCAGCCTACATTCCTCCAAACACTCTCTTCTCCGTGGATGGCTTGCTCCGCTCTCCCAGGGAAAGACCCCTCTCTCTGCAATTTGAAGAGCCCCTCTTGACGTCAGGGAACATCCTCTAGGCAACCTGCATGCCTCCAAACACTCTCCTCTCCGCAGCTGACATGCTGCTCTCTCCCTGCCTTATACAATGCTAAGAGTTAGCGAATTCTTAAGTATAACTATTTACAAGTTCTTACCATGTTGTTGTTAAGTGACGTTGAGTTCGGTCTTCAGTCAGGTGGCTCATTGTTGACAGACTGCTGTTGTTGTATCGATCCATCTCATTGCTGGCCTTCCTATTTTGCGTTGACCCTTCTACCTTGCTAAGCATGATGTCTTTCTCTAATGATCTCTCTCTTCGCATAATGTGTCCAAAGTATGAAAGCCGAAGTCTTGTCATCTGAGCTTCTAAAGAAAGCTTAGGTTTGATCTTCTCTAGTACTGATTGGTTTGTTCTTTGGGCAGTCCATGGTATACACAGTATTCGTCGCCAGCACCATAATTCAGAGGCATCAATTTTCTTCCTGTCTTTCTTTTTCACTGTCCAGCTTTCACATCCATATGATGTTATTGAAAATGCCATGGCTTAACAAGTCGAATCTTTGTATGGAGAGAGACATCTCTGCTTTTGAGAATCTTGTCTAGGTCCTTCATAGCCATTCTGCCAAGAGCAATGCGTTATCTGATTTCTTGACTGCTTGTAGCTTCTTTATTGATAGTTGATTTAAGTAGGTTAAAGTTGTCAACTATTTCAATTTCTTCTCCATCAATGATGAAGTGTATATAGCCATCTAATATCGCGCTTAGTCGCCAAGCAATACTGTACATCTGCGATTTGGACGATCAATCTGTATATAGTTAGACAACCTGTAAATAGATGCCAGCTGATCCGGTCACCTGAGACCAATCGCTTAGCCTGTACATAGTTACCCTCGTTAGTCCCAAGATGTAACACCTGTTCATTGTAAGTACAGTGCAGGTTCTGCCAGCACTGTACAAATTTTGTTGACTGTAAACCGCACTGATTCTAAAAGCGCGGTATAGCAGAGACATAAAATAAAAATAAATAAAACTTACTCATTTTGCCAGTCTTCTTTGTCTTCTTAACATTAAAGTGCAGACCCATTTTAAGACTATATTCCTTGATCTTGAGAAGCAAATGTTTCAAATTGTTTTCACTTTCAGCTAGTAATGCTGCATAGTTCCTTGAATTTTTAACAAAGTCCAGAAGTGGGATTCAGAGGTGTGCAGTCCTTTGGATTTCCAATCAGACTGAGAGTGTATTCTCTTTGAAGAACTAAGGGATTTCAATGTGTAACTTTTTGATTTTTTTAACAACGATTTGGAGTTTAGTCCCTGGGGGATTCAGAGGTGCTGCTCTTCGGCTTTACTGCAAGAAGTACACTGTTTAGGCGATGAAGAATGAGTCCCATAGAATGCCTTGGGTGAATCACTGTATGGCATATAAAGAAGATGGCAATTGAGAGAGATTTTAATGTGCAATAAGAGTGAATTTGGACAACATTATTCTGATTGGAAGGATAGAGAAGTTGTTTTCAAACACATTTGGACAATGTTATGCGCATGAACTGGAATAGGAGGAATGTTTTTCTGTTCTAAAGGGTTTGTGCTGTTAAAGGGTTTTGTCAATGGCTACGCTATAATTTTGGAGAAGATTGTATCATCATTATAAGTGGGGGTGTGGGTTCTGTCCTTCATTGTCATAGTCATCATGAATGTCATAGGGTAAACGTGCAGTTTAGTATATTGAATGTGTTTTTGATATTTGTAATTTGTATTGATACAATTGTGTGTGTATGTTTGAGTGGTTCAATGAATATTTTATTTCATTTTATGATGGGATTTTAATGTATTTTATTTTCATTTGTTTGTAGTGATAACGAATATAATAAATTGTGGTTTTTGATACAAGAAAATTCAATATTTATTTGAGATCTATTAAATCATTGTTCACAGTGCAAAGTTGTTGGTATAGGTCTTCACACCTTATAGTTGTGCAATATTTAATTTACATCTTATAAACAATTGTCCAGAGTAAAGTTATAATAAATGTATGAATTAGTGTATTTTCAACTTTTTAATGTGAATAGGTTGCGTTGTATTTGAGGGTATATTGATTTTTGCAACCAGGTTTGGTGCTTTTGTTTCAAGTGGAAAGTTATGCACCTAGGTAAAAACAACCTAAACTTTGGTTGCAAGATGCAAGGTGTCACCTTAGAAACCACCACCCAGGGAAAAAGATTTGGGCGTCATCGTGGATAATACATTGAAACCCTCTGCCCAGTGTGCAGCGCCAACCAAGAAAGCAAATAGAATGCCTCTGTATTGTTCCATGGTGTGAACGCACCTTGAATATTATGTGCAATTCTGGTCACTGTATCTTAAAAAAAGGAGATAGTGGAATTAGAAAAGTTACAGAGAAGAGCCACCAAAATGGTAAAAGATGGAAGGATACCTCTATGAGGAAAGGGTTAAAAGGTTAGGGCTCTTCAACTTGGAAAAGAGATGGCTGAGGGGGAGATATGATAGAGGTCAATAAATTAATGAATGGAGTGGAACGGGTCAACGTAGATCGGTTGTTTATGCCATCCAGAAAGTAGAAAGACTAGAGGACATGCAATGAAGCTATAGTGTAAGACTAATAAGAGAAAATATTTTTTCACTCAACGCGTAATCAAACTCTGGAATTCGTTACCAGAGGTTGTATTAAAAGCTGTTAGTGTAGCTGGGTTTAAAAAAGGTTTGGGCGGTGATTGCTACTTACTACTTGCCTGATCGGATCCCGGTGCAGCTGGGTGGGTGGAGGAGGAGCTTGGTGTCCCCACCCCTCTCTGGCCAGCATAAGAACGTCGGCCTGCTGTGCTGCTTTGGGATTGCTACTTACTTCTTGCCTGATCGGATCCTGGTGCGGCTGGGTGGTGGAGGAGCAGCTCGGTGTCCCCACCCCTCTCTTGCCGGCATAAGAATGTCGGCTCGCCGCGGAACGCGACCCACGGGCATGCACCCGTGGGTGCATGCCCGAAGGGGCGTGACCAAAGGGGCAGGTCCTGCCCCTTTGGAGCCCCTTCGGAGCCTGAGGAGCCGTCTGTAGTCTCACATGGGTAGGAGGAGAAAAAAGATCTTTCCCGCCGTGGGCACTAAGTCTTTAAAGACTGTTGGACCAATGGATTGTCATCTTTTGAATGCCCAGGCTGATCACCCGGAAAAAGAACGACTGGGTGAAACTGTGAGTACTGTTTCAGACGTCTCTGTGAATGTGCTGGGTCTTGCCCTACCCGGACAAGAAGTGTTTTCTGAGTTGTCTCTCCCCAGGGAAGAGTTACCTGGGGCAGACTCTCTTTTGGGTCAAGCAGCCTCTTTGTTACACTTGCCTAGTGCCTTGGGGATTGAGAAAGCTAAGCTGCCCTCTTCTCTGGAATTTTCTTCTGCTGTTTCCTCTGTTGATGTTCCTGTTGATGTTTCTCTGTGTGACATATGGGAGGTGGTTGCATGTATTGAGCTTTCGCTCCGTGCATCGTTATCTCAAGTTACGCAGTTTTCCAAAGAAGTTGTGCAGAAACTTTCTGAACATGATTTGCGTCTAGATAAATCTAATAAATCGTTAAATAAGTTGGAAGGGTCAGGTCTCTGTGATAGAGGCCACAGTCTCTTCTTCTATTGGGGACAGTGTGGTTATACACCATCAGTTGGAGTTATTGGAAAATGCTGCTCGTGCTAAGAATTTACGTTTTCTAAATTTTCCTTGTACTCACTATCTTACTCCTATAATTCTTTTGCAGAAATATTTTAAGGAGGTGTTATTAATGGATGATGTTGAGTCAGTTAGGTTTTCCTCAGTCTATTATGTTCCTTTTTTGCGTATTACAGAGACCTCCTCCCCTATTATGAAGGAGAGAGGGAACCCCCTCCTGCGGCTGAGTCCCTTTTTGGAATCTTCTTTGGATGTTATTTCCCATCGTGCTACCCTAATCACTTCCTTTTTATCTCTTGCAGATAAAAATTTAATAATGCGATTGTATTTTCTGAAAAAGGATCAAGTCTTTTGTGGTAGCTCTATTCAGATTTTTCCTGATGTTAGTAGATTAACCCAAAAATGGAGGAAAGCTTTTCTGGCATTAAAAGCTCAGGTTTTGGCTATGGGGGCTTCTTTTTTTTCTAAAATACCCCTGTAAATGTATTTTGTTATATGAGAATGTTAAGTATGTTTTCCTTGATGTTGGGCAATTGGAGGCTTTCTTGATTAGTAAAGAAAATGGTTAGGTTTATTTATCCTTCCTTTCCTAGTATATTAGGGTTAGAAATTAACTTGGGATCCATTTACTTGTAGGTTATATTTTGATATATTATAAGTAGTTTTTGCTGTGTAATTTGAATATTCCTGGTGGTAATGGGTAGCATTCCTCTTGATGTGGACTTGATTGTACTCTTGCTTTATGTTTATAATAAAGACTTGTTGAAAGTTCAAAAAAAAAAAAAAAAGGTTTGGACGAGTTACTGGAGGAAAGGTCCATAAAACAGAGGACCCAGGAAATCCACTATTACCCCAGGACAAGTATTGTGGAACCTGGGTGCCCTTTGGGAACCTGCCAGGTACTTGTGACCTAGACTGGCCACTGTTGGAAACAGGATACTGGGCTTGATGGATCTTGTCCTGATCCAGTATGGCATTTCTTATGTTCTTAAGATGGCATAGCTAACAGTATCGAAAGCTACAGATATATCCAGTAGTAACAAGATATCACATTGTCCCATACCGAATACCTATGTACATCATCCAGTAGAGTTACCAGCAAGGTTACCATGCTGTTAGAGTCTAAAGCCTATATGATAGTCATCCAAGATATGATGTTCTTCCAAAAACTAACCAATTGGGAGGCTGCAACCTTCTCTATAACCTTACCCAAGAAGGGTAGATTAGACACCGGTCTGTAATACGCCAGTTTTCCGGGATCCAAGGAATCTATTTTTAATAGACGGAAATCAGAGTCTTCTTCAGTTGCATAGGGAAAACGCCACTTATCAAAGAAACATTCACAATATCACAAATTAGAGACTCCAACACATCACCATCCAACTGAAGAAAAGAGACATATATTCAGCCGCATGTATTGAATTACTTTATAAATATCCTGAGTCAAATGTAGACCAGTGAACCATGCCCAATGCAGTAGGGCGCAACAGAGGCCTTTAGTCTATAAACTGGAAGAACTATCAGATCCAGGGGAAATAGAAAATCCCACAGCAAATTCTTCACTTTGGAAACAAAATACCTTCAGAAAAACACTCGACATAAGGCTACAGGTGGAGTAGACATCAAATCATGAACCACTTAAATTCTTACTTCAGTCTCCTTTTCCAAAGAATCTGCACATCTTCTCTCCTCCTCCAAACTCGCTGTCTGCATCTCAGAACTTAGTAGATGGGTAGGAACTTGATCAGTCTCCTCTGCTGTCATCCTTTCCATCTGTCAAATCTTTGACCTGTCACTTTCCACCACAGTTGTTCCTGCTGCCTTCAAACATGCTGTGATTGCACTACTTCTCAAAAATCCTTCAATGGACCCTACCTGCCTTCCATCTCCCTCCTCTTCTTTTTGCCTCCAAACAACTTGAATGCGCTGCTCACTGCAGCTGCCTTGAATTTCTTTCCTCAAACCATTCTGGATCCTCTGCAATCTGGCTTTAGTCTTCTACATTCTATAGAAATGGCCCTTGTCGGGAGGAAATGACTTCATGAGCTAGAATGGCTGCATAGACTTGTGGTTCCGTGGCCTGAAGCTGTAATCCCCGATAAAAAGACAGTCTCCTCCTGCAGTATCTGAGCAACGAGGTGTGGCAGATTGTGCACAGACACCATTGGAAACTATGGCGGGGGAAAAAGACTGTGATGGATCTAAAAAAACATTTTCTTTTAAAGCAGTGGCAGTAGCGTCAATGGGGAAGTCCAAGCTGGACGTGGCTGCTTTGAACCTGATGGAATAACGGTAGGAAAACCACAAAATGGAGTCGGCAGCTCAGTGTGACTTAATGCTCAGGGTGAGATGAGAAAGTGGTTCTTGACTATGCATAAAGACCTAAGTGGATTCAAAAAGAAGGTCCAGACCTGGGTCACCAAAATTAAAGGAGATATATCCGAGTTGGGTCAGAGAGTGGAGGAGTTGGAAGGACGACTAGAAAGCTATGAGGGCTCTCTGCAAGCTCTGCAGCAGGACAGTATGGCTCTGCGGGCTGTACAGGAGGAGCTTGCCCTTATGGTTGAAGACCTGGAGAATAGGTCCAGGCAAGTGAATTTACGCTTTAGGGGGACTCCAGAAACTGAAGAATCTATGGACTATAGGACCCAGGCAGAACAATTCTGCAAGGTGGTAGTATGAGCAGAGGGCCTGGACTAGGGAGCCCTGTGCTTCAAGATGGAGAGCGTACATCGGGTGCTGGAGCCCCATAGAGACAGCAGGCCTTGGAGCACAGTGGCATGTATGCATGAGCACGCATCCAAAGAGGCCATCTTGTCTGCTGCCAGGAAACTTGGCAAGATAAAGTGGGAAGAGCATGAGGTGGAGGTCTATGGAGACTTATCTACCCTAACTACACAGAAAAGGAGGGCATATCAGGCGGTGATAAAACGCCTCTGGGAGGAGCAGATTCGGTACAGATAGCTCTTCCTGGTGGGCCTACAATTTACAGTATCCGGAACTACTACTTATGCAGAGACTGTGGAAGCGGCAGTCAATGCAATGCAACAGGATGGATGGAAAAACTTACCGTAATGTAGGGAGGTGGAATGGCCAGACCAGTGTAAGGACACCACTACTTGGGTAGGGTGGACCCGAATGGCCGGTGATGAGAAGACTTCGCAGGCAAAAGAAAGTGGCAGTAGGAGATGGCCAGCGCTGATTGAACCCTTTGTGGACTTTGGGGTTTTTTGGGTGCATGGTTTAAAAGGATGTGTAAGTAGTTTGTAAGGATGTGGTTCATAGGGTTGGGGAATGGGCGGTGGAGAGTGGTCTGTTGATGATCCTGTGCTTGGGTTGTGCATTAGGATAGATGGATAAGTTATGATGAGCAGAAAGTTAAATTAACTGGGGGATTGTAAAGTATGGGCTGAAATGTATGAGAGATTGGCCGGGCAGTGATGTCATGCCTCTAAAGCTGGAGAAGGCTGGAGGATGGGGTGTGGGGAGAGGAGGAAGGAACCACAGTGGGGGTGGTGGAGGACGGGGGGGGGCAACCAGTGACCGAATGGGGATGCTTTTGTAAGAATTGTTGAGATAATGGGGAACTTAAACTAACTACTCTGAATGTACAAGGCCTTAACACGCCTACTAAGCGCCAGCTCCTGTGTAGAGTTGATGCATCTTTAGAAGTGATGTAGTTTTCAATCTCCAGGAACAAGCAGGAATGAGTCTTCACATATGGGTACGTCGGTACCGATGGAGTCTGCGCGGGAACGCTTCCCAGCGTCCAATCAAAGAGCTTTTGGAAGCATCCCACCACGCCTGCATGCTGCCTTCCCGCCTTTCCCAACTGCCTCTCCTCAGTTTTCGTTTTTCCGCGGAGCCGGCAGGACGTCCTCCTGTCACCGCAGAAAATTTTGTTTTATTTCTTTATTTTTCTTGTGGTCGCGGCCATCTCCCCGACGCTACCGGTACCACCGGTGCTTTCTTTTCTTGTGAAATTTTCCTTTTTCAAGGACTATTTTTTTCTTCATAGTGTCTCAGGCCTTTAGGCCTCTTCTTTTTCCTTCATGGAACCGCCGGCCACTTTCTCCAGGAAATGTTCAGACTGTGGCGGTACAACTTTATTTTTAGACCCTCAAAGCCGGTGTCTAACCTGTTTGGGGCCTGACCTTTTTCCTCCGGAGCCTTTGAGCAACAGTTTGGTGAGAAGAGGATTTCAACATCAAGATTTCCTCGATACCCGGTTCCCCTCCAACTTCAGGGCACCGTCCTTTTCTTCTTCTACACAGGATCAGGTAACCCACAAACAGTCTGTTAAGACTAGCCAGTCCTCGAGTGGTAGGTCTCATGCACAGCATGTAGATGGCTCCGGCCTTGCCCTCGAGGGCCCACTGGCTTCAAAACCCCGGCGGGAGTCTTCGGTCTCCAAAGCGTATAAGGGGTTTCAGGTTGTTCCTGGGGTTCACCCCCCACAGAACATACCTGAGCCGTGTCCGGTGGTGGCATCCGCTTCGAGCGGTACCGATATCCCGGCTCCGGCACTGGTGTTGGATGAAACACTCCTCACCAGGGATCGTCATTTGGCGTCCTCGGTACCTTCTGGTCCGGTGGCTATTCCCCAGGCTGACCTTCCGATATCGGTACCGACACCGATACGACCACCGACGTCGGTACCCTCCAGATGTGCATCGATAGACTCGCTTCCTTCGATGCCGAGTCTGGAATTGATTTCCAGTCTGGAGGATTGGGTACCGACTCGCCTTGGTACCGGTTCTCCTCTTCTTCCTGCTAGGGAAAGACGTCTAACCACTATCAAATGATAGTTTCCTGTGCCAGCATGTATTTCCTTTCTATAGACTTACTACTGGGTAAGTCTTCTTCAGCTCCATTCTCTTCACCCTCTTACCAAGTTTTTCCTCTGTAAGAGTGGTACTACTTCACTGGAGGGCTTTTTCTTCAGCCTCTCTACTTTTGTCACTTTCCAGTGCGGAGTTTTCCTCTCTGAGTTAACTCCTCTTTTTCAATCTTGCTTTGAGGCAGCTTATCAGACATGTCCAGAGTTTTCTACTCCTGTCTGTTCTTTCTGTTTTTAAACAGTAAGATTCTTTCTGCTGTCTTGCTAGCAGCTTGCCTATGCAGGAGCCTTAATCTTTGGACCACTGGTTCTGTCCACAAACAACTAGATTTGTCCTCCACTAACATTCTGTCTAGTTTTAGTAGTGGCTCCAAGTCAGTGCTTTCATCTATTTTGGAGACTATCTCACTACAAGCTTTCTGGATTGTCTTCTATTTCTGCCATCTCCATTCTCCTGGGTTTGGCAGCATAGTTGGCAGAGATACTGGCTCTCCAGCAGCCAGTTCTATCTCCTCATTCTCTTGCATCATGCTCTCCGCAATTCTACAGAGAAGCTTTCCACTATGGGCCCTTGCTAGAGAGCATGGTTTTTTTTTCTCCAACAGCTATTCTAGATGGTTGGAGAAGGCTTTTCAGTCATGTCTCCCATGACTAGAAGGGTTCTCCCTTCTCTTACTATCTCCTTTTTGATATAAAGGACATAGGCCTTCTCTTACGTGAAAGCTTAAGGAGTTGCCAATTCCCTGCTTTGGTCTATAGTATTCCCAGTCGGGGATGGGCTCTTTCTCCTTGCAGTTCATCCTCATGGTAAGAACGCATGATACCTTTTGCCCTTAAGCAGGTCAACATGGTATCTCATCTCTATGCGTCTTCTGTCCACTTACCATGCTAGATTTCTGGAAGACTCGGGATTTCCTAGCTGCAGGCTGATATTACCCTCTGTTTTCACGTAACCATCCTGGTTATTTTACTAGCTAGCATCCTCGCAGATCATAACCAGGAGGAATAGATTCTCTATATATCTTCTCAAGTAGGTTCCACCTCCTTGTTATTAGATGAATCTTTCCTCTCCACATATCCTATGTGAATACCGTGCTGTAGGCATATCTCTGTCTAATTGCAGACACCCATACATAGGCCTACATATTCATATCTATCTTTTGTGTGTATTTATGCCCTTCCATATCTCACTATAGATATATTCTTATATATATATATATATATATATATATATATATATATATATATCCGTATTTGTCGAGATATGTATCCACATACTTATCTGTCTATAATATAATATCTATCTGACTGTCTATGCTCATATAGCTATATGATTCCGACAGATGGGCTTTACCCATACCTATGCTATCCAGCAGGTTTGGGATTCGAGACACACAACCACTCCTGTGGTAGTCAATAACTTTATACCATAACCTTAGGGTCTAGGTACCTCTGAAGCTCTCCATGCTCCAATATCTCTCCTAGCTTACCCTAGTTAGGAGAGATATTGCGGATCTTCAGTTAATCGCGGGCTTTAACGCCTCAGGCATTTGTCCTCTCTTTTTGGGATACAAGGGGTTCCCATACCCTTTCTCCCCACAAGGACTGTACCTGTTTGTCCAAATCGGTTAGCCTTTCTCTTTTGCTCCTAAGAGTGAGTCACTCTGCTGACAAAAGAGTTCGGCTTTTGTCATAAAGCCTTCCGCTGAAGGCCCACCGTTTTTGTACTACCCCAGTTTGTTTTGCTGGGGTTACCTGTTACCTTTCAGGATTCTGACCTCAACTGTTTTTCCTACAGGGTTATTACCTCCACTTTACAGTGAGGTCCTCTTTGAGGTTCCTCTACTGGGTTCCCCAGTAGATCCCATGAACCTCCATACTTCTGTGAAATCCTGTTAGAGGAGGTCCATATTGCAATATTTCATTTCAATATCATTGATGACAATTATCATCCACACACGGACTTCTTGTCTGCAGTCCTATGCTAGTTTACGCTGTTGTCCACAGCACCTTTCTCTTTCAACTCCTACCCTCCATCCTCAGGATGCCTGGTGTTGTTAGCTATAGCATGTCCAATCTCTGACATGCTGGAACTCCAGGCATCTCAGCTTGGGAGTCCCCATATGTGAAGGCTTGTTCCTGGAGATAGCACAGTTACTTACCTGTAACAGGTGATCTCTGGGAACAGCAGGAATAAGTCTTCACTACCCACCCACCTCCCCTGGGAGTTGTATCTCTATCTATCTTTCCTTTCCTCTCTCTCTCTCTCTCTCTCTCTTTGTCTCAGCTTTAACACTTAACTGAGGAGAGGCAGTTGGGAAAGGCGGGAAGGCAGCACGCAGGCGTGGTGGGATGCTTCCAAAAGCTCTTTGATTGGATGCTGGGAAGTGTGACCGCGCGGACTCCGTCGGTACCGACGTACCCATATGTGAAGACTTATTCCTGCTGTTCCCAGAGATCACCTGTTACAGGTAAGTAACTGTGCTTTCTGGAAACCCAGCAGAGGAATGGAGGCTAAATATCCACATAAATATTTTGCATCAAATAGGTTGGAACGAAAAAAAGGAGGGGGGGCAATTCTTATTATCCACAAAAATTCAGCATCAAGTTCTAGAGATCGAAAAAGACAAATGGGGTAGATACATAGGGTTGGAATTAGATGGGAAGGGTCACGTTTGAACATTTGTAAGTTTTTATATGCACCGAATACAGATCATGCCTCCTTTTATGAAGACATTTTGGAGGCCCTGTAGGATTATTAGTAGCGCAAAAAGATAAGTTAGGCTCTCAGTTATGTCCAGGGGAAATTGGCTACTGATACCCAGCCCGAAGTTCTGTGAGTTATTCTGGCAATGAGCCACGAAGTAAGTCTGGTCTATAGATATATATATATTAGATTTTATTATGGACAGCCAGGTAGAAAATTATACAAACATATATATGTAATTAGAAACATGAGGTAAAAATTTGTTATGACACAGAATTACAATTGGACAAAGTAATAAATCACTAATTAGTAACCAGACGTCACTGATTTGCTCTGCACTGAGAAAAGTTATGGAATAAGTTTCTAACTACCCTTGCCCATCCGGAGGAGGAGAGAGAGAAGTCGGTACCTTAGCTTCATCTGTCACTCGGGGCTGATGTCTGGAGACTCTGGAGCAGCACGTCCAAGGAGGCAGCTAAGCTAGATAACGCAGGCTACAGCCCTTTTCGGAGGCGAGCCGTGGTAGGACACAGAACCGGAGGTATCTGTGAAAGTCTTATCTCAGACCTTAGGAGAACGGCCTTGCCCACACATAATGTGGCTGTCTTGCAGACACATCAGGTAGCAGAAACCAGGTAAGCAGCGCACAAACAGCGAAAGACCTGTGTAAGTTCTTCTGTGCAGATTGTATTATTCTTTGTGATGATTCTCCGTCATAGGTCCTGTGATTGGTTGGCACAAGCCAGTCCGAGGTGTTCTCAGTGAATCAGGAGGTAGGTAGATGATGGGCATCTTCTTGCAGACAAAGGATCCATAGTAAGATGTCATGCTGAGAAAACAGTATGTAGTTTTCTGGGCATAGGTACAAGTGTCCAAGGCCAGTAGAACCAGCTATAGATAAGCACTGGAGAAGCAGATGTTCTTGCATGTGGGCAGTGAATTAGCCAGGGACAATGGCTTCTGTATGCACACACAGAAATGCTGCACAAGCAGTTGCTTGGAGGTCAAGTCTGTAGCTGAACACAGCAAAAGTGTAGTGAGGAATCCATCTTGTCTGTTCAGCTTGGTACCAGCCCTACAGCCCCTAGTAGAATTTGTTGAAGGTTATATAATTCTAGGGGTAGATTTTATTTAAGTTTTAGCCCCCACACTGGATAGATACTGGGGAGGGGAGAAGGGATTGAGCCTAGATATGTGGCAGGAGCTGCATGGTCGGAAGAGGGATTAAACCTTTTATTCCTCGGTACATGATTGATTCTTGCGCATTGATATGCTTTGGATAGACAAGTCCCTAGCAATGCGGGCCTTGGAGAGTGGGGTTGGAGAGCGTACCTGGTCAGACCATGCCCCTGTCTGGGGAGTCTTTAAAGGGGGGGGGGGCAAGTAGGTCAGTGGTGTCACTTAAATTCCTATTGGAGAATCAGGGGGTGATTGCTCAGCTGCAAAGAGAAATAGAGTATTTGGAGGTGATTGATGCTGGTCATTGTGCTGCGGGGCTGGTGTGGGAAGGTTTGAAAGCAGTGCTGAGAAGTAGACTCATTGAAATTGGGGCATATAAAAAGAAACAGCGGACTTGGCAGTCTGATGTATTGTGGAGTACAATAGCGGATTTGGAAGTGAAGCAGAAAAAGGATAAGTGAGAGGTGGGAGGTGAGAGTTGGAGATGGCTAGGAGGGCCCTTTCAGCTTTGTAATTAGGGAAGATTAAACACAAATTGGAGCAGCTCCAGCAATAACATTTTGAGTTTGGTAACCAGGCCAATTGGTTTGTTGGCTCATAAGTTGAGGAAAAAACAACTGTGTAATCATATCACTAAGAGCTGGGATATAAAGGGGGAGTTGGTGAGGGGGAGGAAGAGATTACTTGCTTGTTGTACCTGTTTATGGCCTTACTGATCTTGATACCTATAGCCTTTCTAGGGAGGGTTCAGAAATAGGTGATGCAATTTATCTGGGTCAAAAAGTGACCCAGGGTGGCGCGGGAGGTGTTGTGGCGAAGGAAAGAGAGGGGCAGCCTGGAGGTCCCGCAGTTCTCTCACTACTACTACTACTACTACTATTAAACATTTATAAAGCACTGCTACCTCGAGGCCACTCGGGTCCGAGTTGCTCTAATGGTAGCTTAGAGACGAGTGTGAATGGATGTTATTGTAAGACGAGATGGAGGGAGAGCGGTCCGGGTATGGGATCAATGCATCAGGGGTGTGGCTTTGGATGGGATCACAGTTCCTTTGTAGCCTTGACCATGAAAGTATGGCGGAAATGGAAGAAAGTTGGGAGGTCCAGGGTATTCCAGATTTACTCCTGGGGGGGGGAGGGGAATAAGGAGTTCACCCCAGGGTTATTTGGGGGGGCATTTAGGAGATGGGGCATCTAGGGGTCTAAAATGGGTGAGACAGTTCTTGGAGGAAGGGGAAATATTTAGCTTTGAGGTTGTACGGGAAGAATATGGCTTAGTAGAGGCAGATTATTTCCCATATTTATAGGTGGTTCATTATATAAGGACGAACGTACTTGGGTCTCTTCACCCATTGCCTTCAGTGGTGGAAGAATTGTTTATGAGGGAGAAAGTTAAAGGGGTTGTCTCTCAACTTTACCATATGATTGAGGAGGAGGGGAGGGGGAAAAGTCCAGCTCCAATGAGAAGAGGACTTGGAGAGGGATTGTGATAAGACTTATTGGGGGTGGGTCGGTTGGAACATAATTATAAGATGCTCTACAGGTGGTATATCACCACCACAAAACTGGTGCACCTGTACAGAAGAAGGTTGAACCTCTGCTTGTGACAATGTGGGGAGCGAGAAACATTCTGTCATGTTTGGTGGGAGTGTGTAAAAATCTGATCTTATTGGGCAAAAATCTTTACGTGGTTGGGAAAGGGTTCTGGGGGGTCCCTTGACTCCCACTCCGGAAGTGGCTTTTTTAAACATAGCCCCAAGCCATTTACCAAGGGAAGTCACATCCTTTGAGCAGGGTGCATGGCGACTCGGCTGACTGTGGCCTGGAGATGGAAGCAGGGGGAGCTTCCGGAATTGAGGGAAGTTGAACTGTGGGTGGGTCATCCTGTATTTAATGTATAAACTAACAGCAATGAAGTATTATCGGTTGCTTAATTCTGTAAAGACATGGGGGAAGTTCTCAGAGTAGAATGGCTTAAAAGATAATTAATTTATGATTAATTTTGGAATCTGGTCTATGGTTGCTGGGGTGTAGGAGCTGGAGTGGAGGGATGGGGGTATCTAGTGGGTCTTGCTTTTTGCAGAAAGAAAACATGGAGAGGTTGGATTGGTTTTGTTTTGTTTGTATGTTGCCAATAAAAAAAAAAGAAATGGAGGGAGGAAAGAAGGAAGGAAGGAAATTGCCTTTGACAAAGTCTCCAATGACCTTTTTCTGTCCATATACAAGGGCCTTTACTTGATCCTCATCCTTCTTGACCTAACTGCTGCATTTGATACCATTGATCACGACCACCTCCTTGATACCTGTTCTCACTTGGCTTTTGAGCTCTGTTCTATTTTGGTTTGCTTTACTTTGCTTCTTATCTCTCCCATCACACTTTTAACACATGCTCTGAATCATCTGCTGCTATCTCGCTTTCAGTTAGTTTACTTCAGGACTCTGTCTTTGGACCTCTTTTCTCTTTTCTTCTCTCTCTATACTCATTCCCTTGGTGCCCCCCCTCCCCCATGGTTTTCAGTACCATCTTTACTCTGATGACTATCGGATTTCTCTCTCTACACTAGACTCTGGAATCCAGGCCTGAATTTTAGTCTGCCTGTATGTCCCACCACTGTTTTTAAAGCTGAACCCTAAAACTACTTTTCCCCTTTTATCTTACTCCAGTTTTTGTAGATAACACTGTCATCCTCTCTGTTTCCTCTGCTCGCAGATTTGGAGTCATCTTTGATTCTTCTCTCTCTCAATATACATCCAAGGGACAGGAAGAAACAAGAAACTGCACTGTGATTCTCAACGCCAAAATACATTATTAATTTTATTTTGGCATTGGAAACTGATATGGTTCTCTTTTTTTTTCTTTTTGAACATCTATTTTGCATCCAACGAAACCCCTCCTGCAACAGTAGATGCAGAGCAGAACTAGGACATTTCACCATCGAACCCAACATACAAGAAAAAAAAAATCTTATTTCGGCGTCATCTCATTAACTGCCTCTCCAATATGAGGCAGATTGTGAACTAACACAAAACCGTACAAAAGTCACTGAAGACCTATAAAGCAAATCTATCATATCATAATGAAACCAGCTTCTAAAATTAACACAATAAGGAGCCTACCCATGAAAGAGCAGCACCATAATTATTGCAGTGGGCCTTAGAACATCCTTTTACCTATTCAGAAACCTAAACAAGCCAGATTACTACAGATCCTACATAGAAACTCCATGCTAACAGAACACTTTGTCTCGATAACACAAGCAAAACACAGTTATAATTTATTCTGTACTTGACAAGTGTCTAATAAACTCAAAGTAAAAGTATGTAGATAAAATTAAATTGAAACCTCAACAAGCCAAGTTCTGCATGCAGTATAACACAAGAAATAGAGGAGATAGTCGACACTTTACTGCATCTTTCTTGAGCAATAGCATGAGACACACAGGCCTCTCTGATCCAACATGCTGGCAGTGCAACCTCTCCTCATAGTCTTCCCCCTCCGTCTGTCTCAGTGCCACTTGCTCAGAGATGGCCATGTTGCTGATTAGGTGCAGTGCAGGCTCTCCTTGCAGCTCATCTCTGAATAAGAAGCACCAGGGTTGAGGGAGGGGGAAGACCATGGGGAGAGGTAGTGTTGCTTGCATTTGGGATCGGAGAGAACTGTGCCTCATGTTACTGCTCAGCAAACGTAAAAGCAGCAGCTAGCAGAGAGGTGCACATGGTGATGGGGCTTTATTTGTGCAGCTATGCATCCTATAGCTGGTGCCAAAATTCCAAATGTGCTATGCTTCTATTACAGGACTCTGCAAATTTTTTGTGGATTTAGGCACCAGGCCAAAATCTTAACAGCCAGTGCTTGCGAACTCCTTGCGTTCATCCCCCATTGTCTCTCACACTGGTCTCATGTTCTCAAGTGAGACCAGCATCAGAGTTCTATACTATGTGACATCTTTAGACAGAAATAGAGATGATAATAGTTTTATGACTTCAGATATTGTGTCTGTTTGTGTGCGTGGTGCAACTGTGGTGTTCCTATCTGTGTGGGAAGAGATGTGATAGGTGTCTCTGTGTGGGTGGGGCGAGGGGCATCTCTGGAGCAGAAGTGGCATGCCTGTGTATGTTTGTGTTGCATGTTTGTTTATTTATTTATTTATGTTCTCTTATATACTGCGCTATTCTGCATCAGTGCGGTTTACATTGAACAAACTGAAATTACATTGAACAGGGCATTATAACTTGGAGATAACTATTTTACAGGGAACATGGGCTATGGAGGGTTAAGTGGCTTGCTCAAGACCACAAGGAGCACCTGTGGGACTAGAAACCCCAGTCCTTCCGGCCCAAGGTTGCTGTCCTCTAGTGGGATTATGAACCACCGGCCTGAAGTACCTTGCCCCAACCACTAGGCTACTCCTCCACTCCATGTGTGTCTGTCGTGCAGAGGTGGGATGCCTGGGTGTGTGGTGTGGGGATGGAGTGTTTGTGTGTGTTCTGGGGGAGGGGAATGCATCTTTTGGCAACACCTTGCACTCTTCCTGCTGGCTTCCCTCCTCTGTTATCTTCCAGACTCTCACTGCTTCACCAACTCCCCTAGCACTCATATCCCCTTCTCTAAAATCCCCTCTCCTCATTTTTTTAAAATTGCCCCTGCCCCTTTAAAGTGTTCCTGCCTTCTCTACCTCACTTGAACTCCTCCTCTCCCACCCCCAACACACAAACCCACCCACCCCCATCACACAACCTTTTGTGGTGCAGGCCACCGGGCTTCCCTCTTCTGCCCGAAGAGGATTGGATGCCCTTGAGCAGACTGCTTGTTTCTGGGCTGCCCCTTCTCTTCTGCCCGCAGGGGATCCAATCTCCCATGGGCAGATAGGAGACTTTTGCCACAATCACCTCTCTTCTGCCTGCAGGCATTGGCCCCCCCCAAATGAGTTGCCACAATGATGACCACAAAGCTTGTCTGATCCAACCTCCCTCAGGCAGAAGAGAAGGGAATGGCCACAATTGCAGCAAAGTCCCTTTCTGTCTGTCTGAGGGAAATCTGATCCCTGCGGGCAGGTAAGCATCACGGCCATTATTGGGACAACTCGTTTGGGAGGGGGGGGCGTGCCCCCAAAACTGTGCTCATGTTTGGACCCCTCTGGGATGGGAATCCTATTCACGGCTGTGACAAAGCATATCACTGACCCACTGAAGGAAGGTACTGTGTTTGAGGAGTCTGTTTTGGAAGATCGATTATTTGAATTACCGCAGTGCTTAGAAGGGACTCCCTGGCAGAATCTCCCTGCGGCTCTCCAGTCTTATGGGTTAAGTTTGAGGAAACTCTTCAGCCCATCAGCAAATGACAGTTTTTTTTTATGGGAGAGAACATCCCTGCTGCAGGGCCAGGGATGTTCTCTCCCATACATGAGTACTCATACATGAGTTAAATGTATTGAGCATGTTTGGTTAAGTTGTTTTAATGATCAAGCATTGAGTTAAATGTGAACCTTCTTGACTTATAGAAAAGACTGTATAAAGTAAACAAAGATGTTAAATATCCAGGAAGGAAGGTTCTTTCCGACATAGCCTGGACATAGAGCCAGTTGTGTTTGAATTCAGTCTCTTGTTTTTGTATAAAATCCTTCAGTTCTGTCATTGCATCATTCAGATATTTTTGTCTCTGTGAACAACATTAGCTGTTTCTCTGCTTCTGTATTCTTGGCTGCCTCTCCAGTTCTGGGCTCCGTCTTTGGCCCAGACATGGCTCTCCATACCTTTTTATCAAGTTAGTAGTAGTGATAGTGGTGCTTTTCTGCATGTAGAGAGCCTGAGTTGCCCATACCTGGATGTCAGGCTGATCCAGTCAGTCTCTTTGAAGGCCAAAGATGACATAGACTTGATGAGCTCGGACTGGGAAAGCTGGGGTTGGTGATCATCTGTCCTTGGAATAACCTGATTCCCAGGATTCATAGTACCTTGGGAGTCTGTTTCATACTCTGAGCCAAGCTTCCTCATTATGGCGAGGTCACTCAGCTGACTCAGAGCATGTGAATCTCGGTCATCTCCATGGACCTGGGATGGAGCCGCGGCTACAAGCCATTTCGGCAGCGCACATTGCGGGGAAGGACAATGTGATGGTGGATTTTCTCAGCAGGGTCCAGGTGGACGCTGGGGAATGGGAGCTTCATCCGCTGGTGTTTGCTCAGATTGTTCGCAGATGGGAGACGCCGGTGATGGATCTCATGACGATGTTCCAGTCTGCAAAAGTGACCAGGTTTTTCAGCAGGCGTTGGGAGAGGATGTCAGAGGGCATCGATGCCCTGATCCAGCCGTGGCCGACGTCCGGTCTGCTGTATGTCTTTCCGCCGTGGACGCTCATTGGTCGGGTGGTACAGCGCATCGAGGCACACTGCGGCAGGGTTTTGCTCATGGCGCCAGACCGGCCAAGACGTCCATGGTACACGGATCTGGTTCGTCTTCTGGACGGGACTCCCTGGAAGTTACCGATTTTGGAGGATCTGTTGCTGCAGCGACCCCTTCGAATGCCGCAAGTGGCTCGGTTCTCACTTACGGTATGGCCATTGAGAGGGCTAGGTTGAGGAAGAAAGATTATTCCTTGGCGGTTATCGCTACGATGCTGCGGGTTAGAAAACGTTCCACCTCCCTTGCTTATGTGCGCATCTGGCGGATATTTGAGGACTGGTGTTCGCGTCATCGGATACGGGCGGCGACGGTATCGGTTCCCATAGTGCTCAACTTCATACAAGACGGATTCGACAGAGGTTTAGTGGCCAGCTCGCTGAAAGTTCAGGTGGCTGCCCTAGCCTGTTATAGAGGCAAAGTGAACGGGGTGGCTTTAAGGGCTCACGGGGACGTGCAGCGATTTCTTAGAGTGGTTTTTCGGCTTTGGCCGTCGCGCAGGTGTTTCGTTCCGCCTTGGGACCTCAACTTGGTGTTAGGGGCATTGTCCAGGGCACCGTTTGAGCCCTTGAGTCAGGATCCGTTAAGGATTTAACGCTCAAGACAGTATTTTTGGTGGCCATTTGTTCGGCGAGATGAGTCTCGGAGTTGCAAGCGTTATCGTGCAGGGAACCTTTCCTGTCTTTTTCCAGGGAGAAGGTGGTGCTGAGGCCGGTGCCGTCTTTTCCGAAGGTTGTCTCTCCGTTCCATTTGAACCAGTCAGTATCCTTGCCAGCACTTCCAAAGTCGGCGGGGCTGGAGTCAGATGATAGCTTACATTGCCTGGATGTACGGAGGGTCTTGTGGCGATACTTAAAAGTGACAGGCGCGTTTCGCAAGACAGACCATCTTCTTGTCCTGTTTGGTGGTGTTCGTAGGGGAGAAGCGGCAGCAAAAACCTCAATTTCCAGGTGGCTAAGAGAGGCTATTGCATCAGCTTACATTTTGCAGAATCTGTCGGTTCCGGTGGGGCTACAGGCACATTCTACTAGAGCGCAGGCGGCATCCTGGGCGGAGCACTGTCTGGTTCTGCCTGCTGAGATTTGCAGGGCGGCGACTTGGTCGTCACTGCACACTTTTAGTAAGCACTACCGCCTGGATGTGCTGGCGTCGAATGATGCGTACTTTGGAGCGGCGGTGTTGCGGTCAGGCTGCAAGGGTCCCCCCCATTAAGTACTGCTCTGCTATATCCTGATGGTGGAGGATTGAACTGGAGGATCGCTAAGGAAATGAGAATTACACTTACCTGGTAATTGATGTTCCTTTAGGGGCGACAGTTCAGTCCTCCTTCCCTTCCGGTGTGTCTGGGTCAGACAAGGGATTGGTTTGCAGCGAACGCTATTTCAGGTAAGAAGATTTCAACTCGATATGGCCTGGAATTGTTTTCTACTTTGAGCTTTCGCTCCCTTTCACTTTCTTTCTCTCTCTGTCACTGCCCTCTACCTTTTTCTCAGAAGCGGTTCGGTGGCAGAGTAGCGAGTTGGGGGTGGTCTTGATTCTGTTCCCTTGGGTAATCAAGGGGGGTATTCGTTAGTTGAGTGTTGGAATTTACATTTTGAAATCTAGTTTGACGTTTTCTATGTATTGGCTACTTATTTGTTGCTCCTTGGAGTGTGCTTTGTCAATAGTTCACTGGGGGCTGATGGGAGAACCAGCAGAGGGTATCCAGAGCTATCAAGAATTTGATTGGTCCAGTCTCCATGCTGCAGGAGGAGGTGCACAACCTGATGGTGGAGGACTGAACTGTCGTCCCTAAAGGAACATCAATTACCAGGTAAGTGTAATTCTCATTTCTGCCACATGTGACCTCATAGTCCAAAGACAAGCCTGCCAGTCTTCTTGCCGATGGCCACTCAGGAGAATGCTATAGTAAGGAGCTATTTCAGCGATAGGTAGATCCATTGATGCTGGGATTGGTTGCCCCTTTTTTTAGGAATGGCCTCGGGAAGGGATGCTGTATGTCTTCATCCCTGGCCCTTGGTGAACTGTTTTTTGTACAGGTTTCGGGCTCATTGGGCTTGGTGATCCTAGTGGCCCCAGTTTGCTCTCGCAGACAATGGTAACATGGATTCTTGATCCAGGAAGTGTGGCTTTCTCACTACCTCAAGAGATGGGCTTACAATAAAAAGGATAAGGGCTCCTGGTTATGGTGGTTCCTGATCCCTTCTCTCTTATGGCCTGGCCCTTGTGGGCATAGCTTTCCATTAAGTGTTGCTCAGGAGTGATGATAGGCTTCCGGCTTATGGGCCTGGTGGGCTTCTGTGTTATCTTACATTAGAGTTATTTTGGCAGTTCTACCTGCACTGGGACTTGACCGTAAACTCTCAAGGTTTGGGTGGTGTCCTGTTGTGCTAAAGGACATCCAAGGGAATTCCTTTGCAGTGCATTTCAGTATTGCCCACTTCCTCAGGAGTGAAGCAGTTTGGTCAGCCTTTGTGGCCTGTTGTGCCTCAGTAGCTCTCTGAGGTTGAAGGTGCTGAAAGGGCCCTTCTTTGCGCTGTTGTGTAAGATCTTTCTAGAGGGCTGGTTCCTTATGGTGGCTTCTCAGGGTCTCTAGCTTCTGCCAGGTGTTGTCCATGCTGCAGGCCTGGTCTTGCAGAGAACCATCTTGTTTTTTTCAATGGCTTCCTTCAGTTTGAGGTCTATACCGTGTTTTCAAGGTTGCTTTTCCCCTTTTCCATCTTGGCCAGACTTTTGTGCTGCCTCTTTTCCTCAGCTAAATGTGCAAAGGGGAGTGTTCAGATAGATGACAACTGTTAATTCCTTCTTCTGTCCTCCTTGGCTGTTTGAGGAAAGAGCTGGCAGAGGTTAAATCCTCTGTCCGCTGGCTTAAGGAGGCCATTGAGTCAGTGCACTTTCTGCCTGGCAAGTGCCTGCTAGAGTGAGTCAGAGCTTGCACCCACTTGGCACAGGTTTCTTGGGCATATTCCACTCTGATGTCTCCAGAGAATATATGTAAGGAGGCATCCTGGTCTTCGTTGAATGTCTTTGTGAAGCTTTACATGATTCTAGTGGGGATTGGTATAGATGGCACCTATGGCAGGGTAATCGTTCTGAGCATTGTCTTCTTCCCACCCTGGGCTCTGATATTTGGGTATGTCACACTTGTCTAGACTGATCTAGCAGGATGATAGGGAAGGAGAAAGTTTACATGCCTAATAATTTACTTTCCTTGAATCCTGATAGACCAGTCCAGGTCCCACCCTGGAAGACTACTTCTGCAGGTTTCAGGGACCTAGTCAGTCCTGTGGTCTGACACCAGTTTCATCATGATAAGAGAGCCAAATAATTGTTCATGCTATTTGTGACACAATTATTAGTGGAGGTTAATGTTTTCTGAGTGTTTTTTCTGAGTTTTACAGTCTTGTTTATTGCTTGGGAAGTTTCATACTGGCTTCTCTGTGCTGCACCAGTTGCTCTAGTCTGCCTCCACCTACTGGCAGGGAAGCATAGCCCACTCGTCTGGGCTGGTCTAATAGGATTCAAATAAAATAAATTATCAGGTATGTAAAATGTATCCTTTGTGCTTCAGAACATCTGTAAATCTCCATGTAAAAATTTTTTGACGTACGTGTAGATTCCTTTTGTGAAATGGTTACATGTAAAAGTTGTTCGTTATTCAATTGTTCTGTAAACCGCCCTTGATCCTCTGGAAGGGGCGGTATAGAAGAAAACCATAAATAAATAAAATAAATGGGAATAAATTTGTTGATTTTTTTTTTTTTGACCGGCCAAGTCACTCCCAAACCATGCCGCCATTCCCCCTTGAAATCTGTATGCGGTGTAGATTGCCACATGTAAATAGTGACTTTCTGAAATCACATTTACATGTGTATGTTGAAGACCTATCTTTTTGAGCAGGCTTTTGGTCCAGTTGCTCCCTAGGCTGCAATTGCACTTTTTAACTTTTATTTGTATTTTAAATAATATGCCTTTTAGCATATATGTCCTGGATCAAATGGTTCCTGCTGCTTTTGTAGTCTTTTTGTCCTCTGTCCTATCTAACATTGTAGTTCCTTTCTTTCCCCTCTCAGTTTCTATTTATTTTTTTATTTTTTTGTAAACCACTCTGTATGTCCCACAAAGGGCAGTATATCAAATCAGAATAAAACATAAACATCTAAGCATGTAAGTGACACTATTTACATGTGGAAGATCTTCTAAGATAACCTCCATCATCTATGTAGCCATAATGGGGAAATAGGAGTTTGAGGAAACTGTTGCGTTTCATACAATTTTGCCACATAATTACCACCGAATTTTGACAGCTCTGCCACAGGAAACCATGAGCTGTGAATGTAGGCCAAATCTGCCTCCTTTTTTTTGCAGAAGGTGAAATTAGATCTTACCTGCTAATTTTCTTTCCTGTAGTCCCTCCAGTCCAGTCTAGACAAGTGGTTATGCTCACCAACCAGCAGGTAGAGACTGAGAAACACAAGCTCTCAGATCAGTACAAGTAGCCTGTGCCCATTGACCTGAGCAAGTAGTTTGACACTCGCAAAGCAGAGATCCGAAGTAGAGCCTCCAAGACTCCCACTCTCCGCCATGCACAATCTCCCCAAAAAGGGCTCCTTTGAGGCAGATGACCACCAAGTGGATGCCTTGACAAAAGAATTCTGTCCACCTTAAATTCTACACTCTAAATCCCTTTACTTTTATGGGTTTCTTTTTTTGTATTGCAGAATAGTAGCCTCATGAAAAAACAAGCACCAGCCTAACAACATGGGAACCCAAAGTCACGGGCTCGACAAACCATGCAACTGCTCCTACCGAAAATCTAGAGCAAAGCACGCCTGACTCCATCAACAGACTGAAATCTTCCAGGAAGAGTCCTGGACTGGAGGCACTACAGGAAAGAAAATTAGCAGGTAAGGTCTAATTTCACCTTCCAAAGTGTTCCTCCAGTCCAGACAAGTGGGATATAGCAAAGCAGTTCTAACGCAAAGTAGGAACCGAAAGGCTGGCTCTCAACACCTTCTCTCTAAATTGGGCATCTTGCCTTGCCTGCATATCCAGACGATAGTGCTGTACAAAGGAATGAAGCGATGATCAGGTGGTTGCCTGACAGATGTCCAGAGGAGAAACCTTCCCCACGTCGGCCAGGAAGAAGCCTGAACCCTTGCCGAATGGGCATGCATGCCCATGGGCTCCTGCCGTCCCTTCAGCAGATAAGCTGATAGAAGAACTTCCTGGATCCAGTGGGCAATGGAGGTCTTAGATGCTACCTCTCCCTTCCGGGGTCCGCCGAAGAGGATGAAAAGCCTCCCTGAGCATTGGAACAGCTGCGTCATGGCCAGGTACCTTTTTCAAGACCCAACGAACATCCAGCTTGCATAAGCAGGAGGCCTCCGGCGAGTCCCACTGACCTGAGAAAGAGGACAGGACCACAACCTGGTTGATATGAAACTCGGACACCACCTTGGGCAGCAATGAAGGAACTGTCCATAAGACCACCTTTTCTTTGGAAAACACTAGATAGAGCTCCCTGCATGAGAGAGCTGCAGTTCTGAAACCCGACAGGAAGAACAAGTTGCCACCAGAAAGACAGATCTTTCATCGATGTCCGTCAAAGAGGCTCGAAGGGAGGACCACTTAGGGCAGGCGGCACTAAGTTGATGTCCCAGGCAGGCACCACAGGTCAGCACGGGGACCATAGCTGCTTGACTTCCCTTCCTGTAAAAACTGGACCATGTCTGATTGAGATGCCAAAGAAACTCCCTGCACCCAGCTGTGAAAGCAAGACAAGGCTGCTACCTGGACTTGCAACAAGCCCAGCGCCAGGCCCTTCTCGAGTCCGATCTGAAGAAAAGCCAAAATGGCTGACAGAGGTGTCACCAAGGGATGAACTCTGTGTTCCTCACATTAGGCTTCAAATATCTGCCATATATGCACATAGGCCAAGGAAGTAGAACGTTGATGGGCCTGCATGAGGGTGTTAATCACCTGAGTAGAATAGCCATGACACCTTAGCCGAACTCTTTCAAGACCCAAGCCATAAGCGAGAATTGATTCACTGTCAGCATACACACCGGCCCCTGCCTCAAAAGGTCCGGCAGTGACGGCAGACAAACAGGTTTCTCCACCAGGAGCCTCACTAGGTCCACATACCAAGGCCGGCAGGGCCAGTCCAGTGCTATCAGTAGTACTCAACAACGATGCGACTCTATGCTTTGCAACACCCACCATATTAGGGGGCAAGGCGGAAAGACATACAGCAGCTCCACCCAAGGCCAGGGCTGCACCAGAGCATTGATGCCCTCAGACATTGGGGACTTGTGGCGACTGAAAAACCATGAGGCCTTTGTGTTTCCCAGGCATGCCATCAAATCCATTGCTGCCACTCCCCATCGCTCCAGCAACGACTGGAATACTGTCTTCGAGAGAGACCATTCCCTTGGATCCAGGGTATGGCGACTGAAGTAATCCACCTGAACATTTGCTGTTCCAACCACGTGTGCCACTGAGATCGCTCTCAGATGGGCTTTCATCCACTGCAAAAGCGGTATTGCCTCTGCTGCTATCAGGAAGCTCCTTGTGCCATGGTGGTGGTGTCCAACAGGACCTGCACGGCTCTCTGCTGCCCCAGCTAAACAGGCTTGCATCTGTGGTGACTACCACCCAGTCCAGAGTCTCCAGGGGCATTCTGCCCTCAGGTTCACTGGTTCGAGCCACCACCCTCGTTCCAAGTGATTGATGGGCCACTACTGCCCTTCGGCGGACCTCCAGCCCTGTGCCACATGTGACAGACAGTGGCTGCCCCAGCTGAACAGGCTTGCATCCGTGGTGACCACCACCCAGTCCAGAGCCACCACCTCAAGCTCGCCTGGACCATCCTTGGCAGCAGGAGGTGGACTTCCATGACTTCCATGGATTGTTCTAGAGGAGACCAGTGGGAGAGTAAATGTGCCTGCAGGGCCCTCGTGGAGCCGAGCCCAAGGCACTAGCTTCAGAAAAGCTGCTCTGGAGCTGAGGACCTGCAGATAGTCCCATGCCCGGGATTGCGGGACCCTGCAAAGGCCCCACACCTGGGCTTGCAGCTTCGTGATTCGGCCCTCCAGGAGATAGACCATGCCCCGGTATGTGTCAAACTGGGCTCCCAGATATTCTGGGGTCTGCGATGGCTGCAGCTGGCTCTTAGCGAAATTCACTACCCAGCCCAGCTCCTGTAAGCAATGGACCACAATTTCCATGTAGTGCTGGCTCTCCTCGAGGGACTTCCCCTGAATCCACCAGTCGTCTAGGTACAGGTGGACCAGTATCTCCTGCTTGCGAAGGTGTGCCGCCGCCACCACCACCACCATGACTTGTAAACACTCGTGGGGCTGTGGCAAGGCCGAAGGGCAGTGCCTGAAACGGAAAGTGCCCTTTGAGCACCAGAAAGTGAAGAGAAGTGCTGGTGCTCTGCCTGGACTGGAATGTGCAGGTATGCCTTTATTTATTTATTTATTTAATTAACACTCATTTTTATACCGCATCTTCCAGAGATCAGTTGCGGTGTACAAACAACAACATTTAACAAAGCTAAGTTTGTTTTACATAGAACATCTTAATTTTACATAGAACATCTTAACATATCAAAAATAAACAAGGTGAGTTTTTGAACTGGGACCGTGTAAAAACAGTTAACTAACAAGGTGGAGTATCTATATACGTAAGACAGTACATAACTGATACAACTATATACATGCGTAGGTATTAGGGCATAAGAGATAGGATCGTCAATTCGTTAGAGCTGAGTGTTGTCCATTTAGGTGGGAGGTTTGTGCTTTAAGTGGTCATTTACCCGATTATCCTTTGTCTATGTTGAATGCAAGGTTTTCCATGGTATTGTAGTGTTTAGTGAATAGATAAGTTTTTAATTTTTTGCGGAATTCCAAGATCTCTGTTAGTGAACGTAGATCCTCTGGTAGGGAATTCCAGATAGTTGGGGCTATGTGTGAGAAGGCTCTGTTGTTGGTCAATTTATGAGCTTTTATGAAGTCCTTCGGGGTCTTTAATTTATTTAACTGTTCTTTTCTATTAGTAGGCTTAGGTGTTTCTTTGCATATTAGATTACATAGGGTAATCGGCGCCATGTCGTTTAATGCTTTAAATGAGGTTATTATTGTTTTGTATATTATCCTGCTTTGTATTGGTAACCAGTGAAGTGATGCAAGTATAGGTGTTATGTGTTGGAGATAGTTTATTATTAGTATAATTCTTGCTGTTGCATTTTGGGCTAATTGAATTCTTTTAATGTTCTGTTTTGAAATGCCTATAAGTATTAGGTTGGCGAAATCAAAGTGAGGGGTTATGATAGCTTGTGTTATATTAATGAAATCTTGTACAAATACAAGCGGACGTAGTTGTTTGAGAATTTTAAGCTTGAAATAGATTTTCTTTAAAGTGTTTCTAATATGGGTTTCCATTGTAAGATGTGTATCTAGGATAACACCTAGATATCTTATTTCATTTTTTATTTTAATTTCTTGCTCTTGTAGTGTTATATGGGTAGGATGGATAAATGATTGATTTTTTGTTACGATTAGGACTTCAGTTTTGGCATGGTTTATGTGAAGGTTTTGAGTTTTTAGCCAAATTGTGATTTCATTATAGCAGTCTGAGAGGAGTTGTAATGGTATGTTAGGGATTGTAAATGGAATGTACATCATAATATCGTCTGCATAGAGGTGATAATGTACTCCAAATTTTTTAAAGATATTGCAAACCGGCTTTATGTAAATGTTAAAGAGTAGGGCTGAAAGAGCAGATCCTTGTGGTAAACCTATTTCTTGGTGAGGTCCAAGGAGGTAAGAAACTCATCCTGGCGCACTGCCACAATTAGGTAGCGCAAGGTCTCCATGCTAAAGTACAGAACTCTCAGGGCCCTGATGTGATCCCTTTCAAATCCAAAATTGGGCACCAGGACGACACCACCTTGGGCACCACAAAGTAGTTAGAATATCTTCCAGAGCCCCACCCAGCTCGAGGCACAGGAACCACCGCCCCGAGCTACAGAAGGTGCCAAATTATCTCTTCTACCACCCATGCTTTCCAGGCCCTCCACAGAAAACATGAAGTTCCACCAGGGGCTAGGCAGATTTGAGGACATAGCTCTCGCAAATGACCTCCAAGACTCAGGCAGCAGACTTAATCTGGGCCCAGGTGGGAAGGAAGCCCCATAGGTGACTGCCCACAGACCTTCATTGCGAGGGCTTGGCTATTCCCGGGACACCAGAGCCAACTCCTTGGCTGCCTCTGACTCCCCCTTAAAAGGAGGAGCCCTGCTGGAGAAAACAAGTTCTCTGTGGATTAGCTGCCTGAGAGGGATGAAATCCCCAGAACTCCTTCAATGGCCCCTAATGGGGCTGCTTCTGCCAGCCTTGGGCTTGGACTCGGACTCATCCAGTGACTTAACAAGCTTCTCCAGTCTTCCCAAAGAGCAACTTGCTCACAAAGGGGAGCTTTCTGAACCTTGTCTTTAAGGTCACATCAGCAGACCAGTTGCACAACCACAAGAGATGCTGGCGGCGATCACTGTGGCCATACTCTTAGCAGAGATGCACAGCAAATCATAGAGAAAATCTGCCAAAAAAGGCAGTTGCCAACTCCAAGCAAGCAGCCTGAGGGTCTTTCAAGGCAGCACCGCCTTCCATCGGAATGGTGGTCTTTCATGTGACCCCATCAACCTTGGGGAGTCGCAACTTTTCCTTCTCTGGCGGAATTGGGTAAACCCTAGCCATACTGCACCCTGTTTGAAGCCTCTCATCCAGAGTAATCCTTATTAATCATGGCCTGCAGCGCCCTGTGGACCAGAAAGGACCTAGGGGTTTTTCGGATACCCTCCATTAAAGAGCCCTCGGTTGACTCTGGCCCGATGACCCCCATCTCCCCTGCTATCCTGAGAACTGCCAGAGATTCTGTGATCAGTGCTGGGAGCTCATCCCGGTAGAAGATCCTGAGCCTCAGCCCCCAGGATCTTCCCTTCCTCCAAGTCCTCCTAGAACCGCTCCTGGGGGTCAAGTGACTCCAGGGAGGCCAGTGAGCCGAAATCAGCCTGCTCCTCCAAGCGATCCCTACATGGCTACTTACCCGTGGGCGCCAGCCCCTGCCCCTCCCCCTCCCATAAGGGGCTTGTGGGGGGGGGGGAGCCTCTCCTATTCTCTACTTCATCAGAAAGAGTAGCTCCAGCCCCCCCCCTCCAGATTGTCCTGCTAGCTTCCCAGTCACCTGCAGTAATTCTTCAAAGATGGCATTGGTTCCCTCCGAAAATACGGGCCCACCACCATCTATGGAGACCACAACACCTGCCTTCTCTGTTGATCTTGGGATTCCTGGGCCCCCAGTCCTTCAGCCACCGATTTTCTTCTGATTTTTGTCAGCCGTGGCACAGCCTGATATCAAAGAACTGTGCCCTGCGACTGCCTCCAAGCGCATACCGGCTGCGTTCCATACGACAGTTGCACACACGGCTGCTCCCCCAGTGAAAAGAACCAAAAATACTCTGGAGCCTCTGGAGGACTTACCTTGCTGTCCTCTCTGTTCGGAGAGCAGGTTGATTCCAGTCCCTATGTCAGCCCGTGCTGTGCCTTAATTTGGCTTCTGTGCTTTGTTTTTTTTTTTGAGTGCTGAATTAAAGGAACAGAAGGTGCTTCTACCTTTTGGCCCCCTCCCAAAAGTTGTGGAGTGGGAAAGGAGGGAGCTGGCCAGAGGAGGCTGCTGTGGGAGAGTGGGGGAGGGACCCGAAACCCTCTGGGTTCTGCACCTCGGGCCTAGAAACATCCAACTCCAAGGCACCGCGGAGCTCAGTATAGTATAGACTGTGTCCACTACCTTCTTGAGATTGAGAAATACTGGTTCAGGTTAGTGGGCAGAAGTTACTTGTACTGATCTGAGAGCTTGTGTTTCTCAGTCTCCATCTGCTGGTTGATGAGCATGACCAACCTTGGACTGGAGGGACACCTTTTGGAATATTTTTTTTTAAGTCCCTTTCAAATAAGCTTACTGCGAGTCTGAAAATAACATATTAGCAATTGAATACCACCTTTTTGACTGTATATATGTTTGGAAGCATGTGATATTTGGCTGCTGTTTTGCCTACTTGAGATCTAAACCACTGGTTAGAGGGAGCAGGAAAGTGTGGGGAATTGACCCTATTGTTTGTTAACAGATCAATTGCTCATTTCTTTACTTCGTACAAAAGTGCTTCTGTGGGACTTGTTTTGAATGTGGTGGTTTTAAGTTTCAAGAAGAACCGCAGTTTGGATTATTTTTATTGGCTCTAGTTACTTCCTACTTGTTCTGTTTTTTGCTTAAAATGCTCAAGCACAGCTGAGCTCACTAGAAGAGAAGATAGCACAACCCTGCTGCCAGGCAGACAGGAAACTATAGTAGACCTTATAAACAGCCACGGGTTGAATAACGCCTCCTGGCCAATCAGCTGTGAGTGCTGTTGCTATGTGCACTCATATTCTGCCTTCTTTGTGGGGAAAAAATGTCTTGCACGAAGATAGGCTGGACATGCAATTGAAGCAGAATATTTTGTTCCAACCACTGCAGACATCTGGATCCTTGAGATACTGATAGTGTAGCCCAATTTCAACCAGCAGGCAACTTTACACAGGGATTTCCAGTATGGTTTATGCTGGAAACAAAAGGCTGCACAGGAAAGGTGTGTAATGAAGGAAGTACTTTTAAGCATTGGCTTTTTTTTTTCTTTCAGTAATTTGTATGTGTTTTTGAAAATCAAGGTGTTTTCTCCAATAGATTTAATTGAACAAGAAAGAGATAAGAATTCTCTCCTTCTGAAATATTTAATTTGTGGCGTTTACTGCTCACACATAGCTCATTTTTAATCCATTATTCGTAAAACAAGTTTTTAATTGATGGTTTTCTTACTAGCAATATGAAATCAATGAATAAGCATTATTGTGTGATGTATTCTTTTGAGATCGTCTAAGGGCTTTAAAACAGATGTGTACATCCAAATATTTAGGTGGAGGGGAGGGTTATTGTTGTTTTTTATTACTTTGGCAGCTTTTGATAGCGTATCAGAATATTACCATCATTTTTGTATACAGTAAATAAATTTAATGTTTAGATGTTATATTTGCATGATTTCTGTCCATTTAAACTTTTATTTTTACTGTTTAAGAATAATTCATAAATACATTTTTTGAAACTGAAACTGAAATTAGAGTAGGAACATGACATTTTACTCAAGCAGTGATACCTATTGTCATGTATAGCAAAGAGAGCAGTTCTTTTGTTTGTGTCTTCAATTCTGTGGATTCCCTTGATATTCA
Source organism: Ichthyophis bannanicus (assembly GCA_033557465.1). Lineage (NCBI taxonomy): Eukaryota > Metazoa > Chordata > Amphibia > Gymnophiona > Ichthyophiidae > Ichthyophis > Ichthyophis bannanicus. The sequence continues at coordinate 172,665,404 of CM066043.1, forward strand.
TTGTGTTTCCTGTCTCTAAGGATTATTTTGCGCCTAACACTTAATATTCAGTATTTTATAGAATTAGTGCAGATATATGTAAATCCTGGAATAGGAGTCCTCTCAATTAATGAAGTGATGATTTGGGCTTCCAGGTGTGTGTCACAGAATATGCCTGAGACTTTTATAGTGTTTAATGTTACATACGTCAAGTTCCTTAACAGACATTTGCTGAAATGAATGTCATATGAATATCGGCCTTTTGTCATTATTTATTTTTTGTTCTTGAGGCAAATTCAGTTCATACAAGTAGATTCATTTGCCAGTATTAAGAGGCTGGGCAGATATATTTCTGCACTACAAAAATGTTTGTGGCAATTGGTTTAGTAAACTTAAGTTCCTGAGCGGTCCTCCAGTTTAGTCCTCCACATCCGGGTAGTGCACCTCTTCCTGCAGCCAGGAGACTGGACCAATCAAATTCTTTAAACCATGGAATGTATGCTGCTGGAGCTCCCATCAGGCCCCCAGTGTGTCCAGTCTCCTTGCAGCAGGAGGACGTGTGAGCCTGGTTCTGGGCTCACTTAGGGCTTTTCTTAGCAACGCTAGCTACATTTCCTTTCCTTTGGGGAGTCCTTTGTTTTGTTTTGCTTCTTTCCATTTATTTTGTTTTTATGTAGATATCGCTTAAAAAAAAAAAGATGCAGAGCTGAGCCGTACTGCCCTTCCCCCCCCCCCCCCCCCCTTTGCGGTGCTTACTGAGGCAGCATTTCTCGATCGATCCCCCTGGACAGTACGGGGGACAGATCGGGCACTCACAGCAGCTCCTTGCTCTTCCGTGCCTGTGGGTGCTGGAAGCGGAGTTTAAAATCTGACGGCGAACTTCAACTCTGAGGGCTCAGTTTCCCGATGGTCTTTTGACTGCCGGGTTGTCAATTCAGCACCTCTCAGGTTCGAGCGGCTTCGCTGTTTCTCTAAGTTTTACATTGTGCTGGGGTAAGTGCCTCCCTTTTCCGAATGTCCCCGTAGTTTTATTTTGTTTTTTCACTCGCGTCATGCAGTTTTTAGTTTTGGCACCTTTTTTTCTTCGTTTCGCCAGTCGTGGTGGCCATTTTCGGCTTCTTTTCTTTTAAGGTCCCGGCACTGCAGTAGCCTGCAGGTTTCTGGCCTTTGGGGTTTTAGCATTTTTTGGAGATCCTGTCTTTATCTTTTTACTTTTTGGCCCTTCTTTCACTTGAGTTTTTAAAAAAAAAAAAAAAAGCCATACGGGGAAGAGAGGATTTCTAGTTTTGGTGTGGAGGCCTTAGTATTTCCAATCTCTGCAATTTTAATTCCCTGGAGTTTTTCATTCACAGTTATGGCGTCGAGACCGCAATGCGTGATCTGCGGGTCTCGTAAGAGCATAGCTGCCGAGTCAGGAGTTTGTAAGGGCTGTGCTGCGGGGGCCTCCCACACAGAACAGCATGTGGAAGGCCAGGCGCTGGCAGATCCTGTAGTCCCTTTTTCGTCTGCTGAGGGGACTCCTTCTCCGGGTAATCTCCTGTCCCAAGATCCTGGCTCTTCAAAGGGGCTGGGTTCTGTGCTGCCAGTAGAAGGGGGAGAGTCTTCTTCTTTGACAGATTTTTCCCCTGATTTCGTACTGATTATGCATCAGGCTTTCCAACTGGGGCGCTTGGGTAAGTTACCAGAAACTTCTCTGCTTCTTTGCCTCTGCCGCTACCCACAGCGGAGGGGTCCGGTCGGATGGCGCCCCGGCCACCTAAAAGATTGCGGTCCCTGGACTTAGAACCAGAGGAGCTGCAGTGGCACGCGTCTGAAGCGGCAGTGGACGCAGAGGACACGCTTGACGACTTAGAGGAAGGCGAAATTCCTGAGCCTGAGGATCAGGCTCAGATTATTTGGGTGTTCCGGAAGGAAGAACTGGTTCCCTTGATTAAGGAAGCCCTGCAAACCCTCAATCTCGCCTCGGCGCAGTCGGTGGAAGAGGAAGCTTTAGAGGATCCTCTCATTCAGGCGGTTCGACAATCTCAGGTGGTGTTTCCGCTACATAGAGTGGTGGATCAAATGATTCAAACTGAGTGGGATCAGCCTGAGTCGGGTTTGAAAGGTATTCGGACAATGAACCATCTGTATCCGTTAGCGGACAAGGATAAGTTCAAGTCTCCTCGGGTAGACGCGGCAGTGTCGGCAGTAACCAAGAAGACCACAATCCCGGTTGAGGGAAGTGCCGCCTTAAAAGATACTCAGGACAGGAAGGTGGATGGTCTTTTGAAACAGGCTTTTGAGACCAATGCCTTGTCGTTGCAAGCATCGATCTGCGGGGCGTGGATAGCTAGAGCTTGTTTATGGTGGGCTCAGCATTTGCGTCAGAATTTTCTTCTCGATCAGCAAGCTTTACTCGAAGTGATGCGATTGGAGTCGGGATCAGCTTATTTAGCTGATGTCCATTATGATTTGATCAGATCCTTAGCTAACAGTATGGCTTCCCTGGTTGCGGCACGGAGATCCATCTGGCTGCAAAATTGGGCAGCTGATGGCTCGTCCAAGTCTCGTCTCAGCAAGCTGCCATTCAAGGGCCGCTTATTGTTTGGGGACGATCTAGATAAATTGGTGAAAGACCTTGGGGAGTCTAAAGGTGGAAGACTACCGGAAGATAAACCTAAGTTAGGTAGAGGTTTACCAGCTTCTTGGGGTCAATTCAGAGACTTTAGAAGGTTCCGCTCTTCCCGCCTTTGGAGTTCTCAGAGGGGCAGGTTCGGATCACGTTCACATAATTTTCGAGGTTTCCGAGGGGCGGGTCGAGGCTTCTCAGCTACAGCCTCCTCTTCCTCCCCTTCCTTTAATCGCAAACCACAATGAAGTGAGGCGGGCCCTGGAGGGACATCAAGTCATCGGGGGTCGTCTTCGGGACTTTTTTCCTTCTTGGGTCCAATAACATCTGATCAGTGGGTGCTGGAGATAGTCAGAGAGGGTTATGCACTGGAGTTTGCCTTTCCGCCCCGAGACTCCTTCGTTCTGTCGCCCAGCAGAGGTCCGTTAAAGGAACTGGCCATTCGCTCTACGTTGGACTGGCTCCTGGACTTGGGGGCAGTTATTCCTGTTCCAGATCCCGAGCGTGGGGTAGGTCATTACTCCATTTATTTCGTGGTGCCCAAGAAAGACGGCTCTCTCCGTCCTATCTTAGATCTCAAGGGGGTGAATCGTCTCCGAGTTCCGCACTTTCGGATGGAAACTCTAAGGTCCGTCATAGTGGCAGTGCGACAAGGGGAGTTTTTGACTTCGCTGGACCTCGTGGAGGCCTACCTACATATTCCTATAAGACCAGTTCATCAGAAGTTTCTTAGGTACGCTTTCCCTTGGGGCCACTATCAGTTTCTAGCATTACCGTTCGGCCTTGCAACAGCTCCTCGCACCTTCACCAAAGTCATGGTGGTGGTGGCAGCGGCGCTGCAAAAGGACGGTATTCTGGTCCACCCGTATCTCGACGACTGGTTGTTCTCCAGGACCAAGCAGGAAGTCAGTCCTCACTTATGGGTGACGTCGGCGCCGACGGAGCCCTCGCGGAGCAATTTTCCCCAGCTTTCGCAGAAAGCCTTTGGGATTTGCAGCGCGCATGCGCGGTCCCCTTCCCGCCCAGGGATGCCATCTTGCTCAGTCTTCTTTTTTCCGCGGAGCCCTACAGACGTAGTTTGTTACCGCCGCTGAAAAAGTTGATTTCTTTAGTTTGATTTCTCGAAAAAATTTTCTCGGTTCGTGTGTCCTCTTCCCACCGGGCTTTTGAGCCCGTTCGCGTTTTTTATTTTATTTTATTCCAACTGGCGTTCCCGCCACTTTTTCCTTCTCCCCTGGCAGCGCGGTCTTTCGACCTTGCAGGGGTCCTTTTTCCCCCGATGGCTGCCAGTGGTTTTAAGAAGTGTGATCGTTGTGTCAGACTCATGTCTCTTACTGACACGCATGACTGCTGCCTCTGCTGCCTAGGGGCCGAGCATGACACTATGAGTTGCGGCCCGTGCGGAAAGATGTCCTCGAAGACCCTGAGGAGTCGGCAGTCGCAAAGGGATCGTATCTTCTCTGATTCCGCGCGGACCTCGTCGTCTCGTGGCTCCGGCTCAGACCATCGTCGGAGTTCTTCTGAACGGGGCTCCCACGGCCGGGAACACCGGCGGGAGAAGAGGCCCGCGAGGGTGGAGCCGGACGGCAACCCTGGTTCCTCGAGGGCCAGGTCGCTCAGCCCGGCCCGATTCCCCGGGCCCTCGGAGGGGGAGAGGCCTTCGAAGCTTCCTCGTCTCGAAGTGGAGACTCCTGGACACGTGAGTGATATAGTCCTCCTGGACTCCCCCACGGATGATCCGACATCGGGCCCGACGCCGTCGGGGCCCGAGTCGGCGGATGCTGGGTCTTCTGAGCTTGGTCTCAGACTGACGACCTTGGAGCGCAGTATCTCTGCCTTCATGGACCAGCAGCGGGCATTGATCACCGGCCTCGCCAGTGCATCTGCCCCGATCACCGGGACGTCGACGCCCAAGTCGACCCCGGAGGCCGATTCGATCCTCGAGTCCATACGAGCTCGAGTCGATCCTCGACCTAGGTCTCCCTCGGCTTCCCGTTCGGGACCGAGGTCCTCGACGCCGGCCTCGGCGTCGGGGAGGAGGTCCCCGGGCCCCGTGCGCACGGAGCCGCTCGACTACTCCTCGGAGGAGTCGGGCTGGGACACGGAGGAGGACGAGTCACCCGGTTCCTTTCAGACCCGGTGCGTCCCCTCCAACTCGCCCGAGTCGGAGCCTCGGAGGCGGTCCCCCCCCGGAGGATACCTGGTTCTCTGATTTTGTGAGAGATATGGCCGAGGCCTTGGCTTTTCCCGCGGATCCGGAGGAGGAACCCCGAGCCGAAGAGCTCGAGGCCCTTCAATATGACTCCCCCCCTAGGGAGGCCTTTACTGTACCGGTTCCCCCGATGCTGGAGCGGCTTCTCTTCCGCATGTGGGAAAGCCCGGCCTCGACGCCGGTGTTGAGCAAGCGGGTCGATTCCATGTATCGAGTCCGCAAGAGCCCCGGGTTCCAGAAGGCGCAACTACCGCACCACTCCATGGTGGTGGAATCGGCCATGCATCGACTTAAAAGTCAAAAGATGCACTCCTCGGTGCCTCCGGGTAAGGAGGCCCGGAATCTGGATGCCCTCGGTAGGAAGTGCTTCCAGGGCTCTATGCTTGCTTGTCGGGTCCAGACATATCAGTTGTATATGGGTATGTATCTCCGCGACCTGGTGAAAGAAATGGCAGGCTTTTCCGCCGGTCTCTCCGAGGAACCCTTGCAGCGGTTCCAAGCCCTGTCCACAGGGATTCGAGAGTGTTCGAAGTTCATTTCTCGAGCGGCCTATGATGGCTTCGAAGCATCGGCTCGAGTAGCTGGAGCCGGCATCGGGGCTCGCCGCCAAGCTTGGCTTCAGTCCTCTGACCTCGAGCCGTGGGTGCAGGACAAGTTGGTCGATGTCCCTTGCAGAGGGGAAAACCTCTTCGGCAAGCCCATGGCCGACAAGGCGGCGGAGTTCGAGTCAGAGACTCTCATCAGGACTCGCCTTTCCAGAAAAACCTCTGCTCCTTCTCAGAGGAAGAAGGGCTCGGGAAAAAAGCCCTTTTACCCGAGGAAGGTGTTCGCTTATAAGCAGCACCACCCACACTATCAGGCCTCGACAACCCCTCATCAGGGGCAGCAGCCTAAGGGGCAGGGTAACGGATCCCGGAGGCAGAAAGCCCCCAAGCCCACCACGCAGGCCCCGGCCCAGCAGGGTGGGGGTTTTTGACTATGCCAGCATAGCCTCTCCCCCCCAGGGGCCCTCGCTCAGCACGGGGGGCCGGCTGACCCACTTTGCTCACAGGTGGTCAGCCATAACATCCGATGCCTGGGTGTTGCGGGTGGTTCAAAAGGGCTACCTCCTACATTTTCACCAGGTGCCCCCCCCTACTTCCCGGGGGAGCCTTCCAGACCCCCGCTGCACAAGGACGTACTCCTTCAGGAGCTGCAAAGTCTGCTGCAGGAACGGGCGGTGGAGCCAGTGCCCCAGCATCTGTGCGGTCATGGTTTCTACTCGAGGTACTTCCTGGTGCCAAAGAGAACAGGAGGCCTCAGACCCATTCTGGACTTACGCAACCTCCTCAAGTTCCTGCAGCGGGAAAAGTTCAAGATGCTTACCCTTGGAACCCTACTGCCCTACCTCCAGCAGGGAGATTGGCTATGCTCCTTGGATCTAAAGGATGCTTATACCCACATCCTTATTCACCCGGACCACCGACAATACCTAAGGTTTGTGGTGGCAGGGAACCATTATCAGTACCGAGTACTGCCTTTTGGCCTATCCTCCGCTCCCAGGGTGTTCACGAAGTGCCTGGCAGTGGTGGCAGCCTTCCTAAGGCTTCAAGGCCTCTTCGTCTTCCCATACCTGGACGACTGGCTCATCCGAGCATCGTCTGCTCCAGAGGTCGCCCAGGCCACCCAGCGTACGGTGGCTCTGCTTCAGCACTTGGGCTTCATCATAAACTTCGAGAAGTCCGCTTTGCTTCCCTCTCAGGACCTCGAGTTCATAGGGGCACGGCTGGACACTCGGCAGGCTCGTGCCTTCTTGCCTCTGGAACGGGCCAACAGGCTTATGGCTCTAGCCGGCAGGTTCAACAGCGAGTTGCCGGCCCCTGCCAGACAGTTCCTGCAACTGCTCGGACACATGGCCTCCACGGTCCATGTCACTCCGAATGCCTGTCTACATATGAGACCTGCTCAGTGGAGCCTTCGCACTCAGTGGCATCAGTCCACAGGGAGACTGTCGGACCTGATACAGATTTCCGACCGTCTGGTCTCCTCCCTGCAATGGTGGCTTCACCTGCCCAACCTAGTGCTCGGCATGTCCTTTCAGTCGCCCCCACCGTCCCGGGTGCTCACGACAGATGCCTCCCTCCTGGGCTGGGGGGGGCATTGTCGGGGGACATGCACTCAAGGCCTTTGGACACCTTGGGAGGCCGCCCAGCAGATAAACTTTCTAGAGCTACGGGCGATCCACTTAGCTCTGCGGGCCTTGTCTCACCTGATGTTCGGTCAGTCCGTACTGGTGCAGACGGACAATCAGGTTGCCATGTTCTATGTGAACAAGCAAGGGGGCACGGGCTCCCTCCTTCTATGTCAGGAAGCCCGGAGGCTGTGCTCTTGGGCTGTCGATCACGACATCCTCCTCAAAGCAGTTTACCTGCCAGGGCAGGACAATTGCCTGGCAGACAAACTGAGCCGGATTCTGCTGCCGCACGAATGGAAGTTGAACCCCGCGGTGGCCCAGCAGATCTTCCGCCGGTGGGGCTCTCCCACTGTGGATCTCTTTGCCAGTCCCCTGAACAGGCAGCTCCCCAGATTCTGCTCCCGGCACCCTCACCCTCTTCGAGTGGCGCCGGATGCTTTCCTCATCCCGTGGTCCACGGGTCTGCTGTATGCCTTCCCTCCCACACCACTGGTGTCCCGGACCTTGTTCAAAGTTGTCCAGGACAGGGCCTCCATGATCCTGGTAGCGCCCCGGTGGCCGAGACAACCGTGGTTCCCTCTGCTTCTACAGCTAGCGGTGGACAACCCTCTTCCCCTGGGGTTTCAGCCCGATCTCCTGACCCAGGATCAGGGTACTCTTCTGCACCCCAATCTCGGGGCCCTGCACCTGATGGCTTGGCTGCTGAAAGGGTAGTCCTAGCCCCACTGCTGCTACCCCCGGAGGTGGAAGCCGTCGTTCTAGCATCTCGGCGACCTTCCACCCGGAAGTCTTACGCCCTCAAATGGCGTCGCTTCTCGGTCTGGTGTTCTCAGCGATCTGAGGACCCCTTCGCCTGTCTAGTATCGGTGGTACTGCAATATTTGCTTCACCTCTGCGATCTAGGTCTCAAATCCAATTCTGTCAGAGTCCACCTCAGTGCTCTCTCTGCACATCATTCACCGGTTGAAGGCCAGCCTCTCTCTTCGCACCCCTTGGTGGCGCGTTTCCTCAGAGGCCTCCTTTTGCTTAAACCTCCGTTGCGCCCTCCAGCTCCTGACTGGGACCTCAACGTGGTTCTGCAAAGGCTTACCTGCCCGCCTTTTGAACCCATGGCTACCTGCCCTCTTCGTTTCCTCTCCTGGAAAACTCTCTTCTTGGTAGCCCTCACTTCCGCGAGGCACGTAAGTGAGCTGCAGACCCTAGTGTCGGAGCCTCCGTATACTAGGTTCTACAGGAATAGGGTGGTCCTGCGGACCCACCCTAAGTTCCTTCCAAAGGTGGTCTCCCACTTTCACATCAATGAAGAGGTGGTTCTTCCGACCTTCTTCCCCAGGCCGCATGCCAGCCGAGCTGAGACTGTCCTGCACACCCTGGATTGTAGAAGAGCCTTGTCCTTCTACCTTGACCGTACGCGGGAGCATAGAAAAGCGGTTCAGCTTTTCGTGTCTTTTGATCCCAATCGGTTGGGGGTACCTGTCTCTAAGCGCACTCTGTCCACCTGGGTGGCCGACTGTATCGCCTGGACTTACGGGGCAGCCAGCCTCTCCTTGGAAAGTCGCGTCACGGCTCATTGGGTCAGGGCGAAGGCCGCGTCCGTGGCTCACCTCCGCTCTGTTCCTTTGGCAGACATCTGCCGGGCCGCTACTTGGTCTTCAAGTCAGACTTTTGCGGCTCACTACTGCCTGGAAAGGGAGTCCCGCAGGGACAGTGCTTTCGGTCAGGCAGTCCTCCACCATCTCTTTGAGGTTTAGGCAACTCCTACCCTCCGGCCCCGGTGTTGGCTACCGGCCGGATGCGTATTCAGAGAAGATTCCTTCCTTCTGTACTGCTGAGCTTCAGGAAGCTCTTTGGGCTTGAGGTCTCCGGTAGCCTTAAGCTTGGGAGTCCCATAAGTGAGGACTGACTTCTTGCTTGGTCCTGGAGAAAGAGTAGTTACTCACCTGTAACAGGTGTTCTCCAGGAGCAGCAGGAATCAGTCCTCACTACCCTCCCTCCTCCCCTTGGAGTTGCAGTCATTCTTATTGCATATCTTGCAAATTTTTTGCTGTCTTTCCGCTATGTCATCAGACTGAGCAAGATGGCATCCCTGGGCGGGAAGGGGACCGCGCAATGCGCGCTGCAATTCCCAAAGGCTTTCTGCGAAAGCTGGGGAAAATTGCTCCGCGAGGGCTCCGTCGGCGCCGACGTCACCCATAAGTGAGGACTGATTCCTGCTGCTCCTGGAGAACACCTGTTACAGGTGAGTAACTACTCTATTCGAGCGAAGTCCGCTACGGAGAGCTTACAGGTGACGGCCAAGGTCGTACGTTTTTTGCAGAACGTAGGATGGGTGGTCAATGCAAAAAAGAGTCATCTGGAGCCTTCTCAAATGCTCGAATATCTCAGGGTTTGTTTCGACACGAACAGAGGTTTGGTATCTTTACCGAGTCGCCGCGCACAAGCCTTGCGACGTCTGGTTCGGACTTTCTTGGCGCTTCCCGCTCCGTCGGCATGGTGGTATCTCCGTCTGCTGGGCACCATGGTGGCAACAATAGATGTAGTTCCTTGGGCCAGGTTTCATCTGCATCCGCTACAGAGAGCTCTCTTGCGTCGCTGGTCAAATCAGACGGACTCGCTAAGTTGCAGGTTGCCCTGCCCGAGACGGGTGCATCGGGCGTTGCAGTGGTGGCTTTGCCCACGGTCCCTTCAGGCAGGACTGCCTCTGAAACAGCCAACTTGGTTACCAGTCATAACCGATGCAAGTCTAGCGGGCTGGGGAGCCCACTGTCAGGGTCGTTACACTCAGGGAACTTGGTCGGCACAGGAGCTCCAGTGGTCGATCAACCGGCTCGAGTTGCACACGGTGGGGCTAGCGCTGCGAGCCTTCGAGTCAATGGTGTTACATCGAGCAGTGCGAGTTCTCTCGGACACTGCGACTGCGGTGGCGTACATCAATCGACAAGGCGGCACAGGAAGCGTAGCCATGGAGGAGGAGACACAGGACCTCTTCGAGTGGGTGGAAATACGCCTTATGGCCATTTCGGCTGCGCATATCGCCGGAAAGGACAATGTGATGGCAGATTTTCTCAGCAGAGTCCGGGTGGACGCCGGAGAGTGGGAGTTGCATCCGCAGATTTATGCACAAATAGTTCGTCGGTGGGGACCTCCGATCATGGATCTCATGGCGACCTTCCAATCGGCGAAGACAGGTTGGTTTTTCAGCAGGCGGAGAGAACGCATGTCCGAAGGAATCGACGCCCTCATCCAACCGTGGCCAGAGTCCGGCCTCCTGTATGTGTTTCTTCCGTGGGCGTTGATCGGCAGAGTGGTCCAACGCATCGAAGCGCACCACGGCAGGGTTCTGTTGGTGGCTCCAGACTGGCCCAGGCGTCCTTGGTATGCCGACCTGGTGCGGTTTCTCGACAGGGATCCATGGAAGCTCCCTCTTCTCGGAGACCTTCTAGTTCAGGGTCCCCTGAGCATACCTCAGGTGGATCGGTTCTCGCTTACAGTTTGGCCATTGAAAGGGCTCGGTTGAAAAAGAAGGGCTATTCACCGTCAGTTATTGCCACGCTACTTCGAGCCAGGAAGACTTCTACATCGCTTACGTATGTCTGCATTTGGCGTATTTTTGAGGATTGGTGTTCGACGCATAATATTCGAGTGGTGACGGCTTCTGTGGCCGTGATTCTCAGTTTCTTACAAGACGGATTTGACAAGGGTCTAGTCGCTAGCTCCCTAAAGGTTCAGTTGGCGGCTCTCGCGTGTTATCGTGGTAAGATACACGGTCTCTCTCTAGCAGCTCATGCGGATGTGCAGCGTTTTCTTAGGGCCGTGTTTAGGCTGCGACCTTCGTGCAGAGTGACTATTCCTCCTTGGGATTTGAATTTGGTGTTGCAAGCCCTGGTTCGGAAACCTTTTGAGCCGCTGCGCAATGCATCAGTTAAGGACTTAACCCTGAAAACGGTTTTTCTCGTCGCCATTTGTTCGGCGAGGCGAATTTCGGAGCTCCAGGCGTGGTCTTGTAAGGCTCCCTTCTTGTTGTTTTCTCGGGATAAAGTGGTTCTTCGACCAGTGCCCTCCTTTCTTCCGAAGGTGGTTTCTCCGTTTCATTTAAATCAGTCCATTGTTCTACCGGTTTTCAATTCAGACCAGTCTACGGGCGCCGACGATGGCCTCCACCGGTTGGATGTGAGCAGAGTTTTGCGACAGTATCTGAAGGTTTCTGAAAGTTTCCGTAAGTCGGATCGTTTGTTTGTCCTTTTCGGTGGAGTTCGGAAGGGGGAAGCAGCGGCGAAATCCTCCCTTTCCCGCTGGATTAAGAAAGCCATCGCCTCTGCATATTTGTTGCACGGTCGGCCTGTGCCGTTGGGTTTACGTGCCCATTCTACCAGAGCGCAGGCGGCTTCATGGGCGGAGTACAGTTTGGTTCCGCCAGTGGATATTTGCAAAGCGGCTGCTTGGTCTTCTCTCCATGCCTTTAGTAGACATTACCGGTTAGATGTTCAGGCGTCTCGGGATTCTTGTTTCAGTTCGGCGGTACTGCGTGCCGGTTGGCAAGGCTCTCCCCGTCCCCCCCCCCCCCCCCCCCTGTTGATTACTGCTCTGTTACATCCCGGATGTGGAGGACTAAACTGGAGGACCACTCAGGAAATAGAAATTACACTTACCTGGTAATTGTAGTTCCTGGAGGGTCCAGTTTAGTCCTCCGTCCCGCCCAAGGGTCTATGAAGTGTCTTTTTTATCTGTCTGGCGCGCTACCTCGGTGGGACAAGGTTTCGGGAAAGTGATGTACTTCCCCTTCTCATACTGCAGGTACTTTCGACTTTCTTTTTTCGGTAAGTCCTTTTTTTCATTATATGTGCTGCAGTGTCTCAGTTGATTCAGGTAAAGGGGGCCGAAGCAAGGTACAATGTTCTGACTCTCTCGTTTGGGGAGGGGGTCAAGTGGTATTGGGGGACATAAGTCTGTTTATTTTGGGTTGCTTACGTGTTGCTTCTTTGAGTCTGCTTTGTTATTAGTTCACTGGGGGCCTGATCGGAGCTCCAGCAGCATACATTCCATGGTTTAAAGAATTTGATTGGTCCTGTCTCCTGGCTGCAGGAAGAGGTGCACTACCCGGATGTGGAGGACTAAACTGGACCCTTCAGGAACTACAATTACCAGGTAAGTGTAATTTCTATTTTTACTGTTCAGTGTTTACAGACGTCGTAATACTTTATCTCCAGGAACAACCAGGAATGTAGTCTTCACATATGGGTATCGTCGGTACCGACGGAGCCTGAGCGGGAACGCTCCCCAGCGTCCAATAGAAAAGCCTTTGGGAGCATCCCACAGCACCTGCGTGCTGCCTTCCCACCTTTCCCAACTGTCCCTCTCCAGTTCTTCGTTTTCCGCGGAGCCGACAGGTCGCACATCCTGTCACCGCAGAAAATATTCCTGTTTATTCTTTTTTGTGGTCGCGTCTGCCTTCCTTCGACGCTACACCGGTACCGCCGGTTTCTTCTTTCCTTTTCTAAAAAAAACCCCCTTTCTTCTGGAATTTCTTCCAGCTACTTTTTCCTTCAGGTGCCACGCACCATTTTGGGCACTAGGCCCAATTAACATGGAAAAACCCTCTTCGGGTTTTAAAAAGTGTTCTAAGTGTGGCGGTACCATCTCTGTCACCGACACCCATGAGTGGTGCCTCAAATGTTTAGGTCCTGACCACTCTATTTCAGAGTGTGTTGCCTGAGGGATGATGTCGAAGAGGGGTCAGCAAAACCGAGCTGCTAAACTTAGCACCCTTTTCCCTCCGATGCAGCGTCTGTGGCATCGACGTCTTCCAGGGCTTTGTCTTCCTCCCATGGATTTCAGGTAACCAAACATAAATCTGGCTGGTCCTCAAAGGGTAGATCTTCCAAGCATCGAGATGCCTCTGGCGTTGCCCTTGAGGTACTTGTACCAGCAAAATTGCCCCGGCGGGAGGCTTCGGCTTCCAAAGCACTAACGGGGCTCCAGGATGTTCTCGAGGCCCCAACCTCGGCAGAACTACTGGTGCCATGCTCTGGGGTACCGGCTGCTTCATCCGGTACCAATACCCAAGCATCGGCAGCGTCGATAGACCAGAGATTCTTGGCTATTGAACACAGTCTGGCGGCTCTTCTTACGGCCTCGATGCCCTTGAAACTGCTTCAGACAATTCAATCGGTACCGGTACCGACTGCTTCGACATCGGCAGGTATTCTACCGGGGCCAAGTCTAACTTACCCATCCGGTATCGACAAGTCGGTACCGGACCCCTCCGACACCGACTTTGATCGGTACCGGTATCGTGCCTTGCACGATCACCCGGATCGGAGATACTTTGAATCCTCGGATGAGTCTGAAGACTCTGAAAGCTCTGCCGATACCAGAGTACTTCTTCCTGAGGATTCTTCTTCTCCTCAACGTAGGATGTCTCCTCCAGAGGATATGTCCTTTCAGGATTTTATCTGAGATGTGACTCGAGGTCTTTCCATCACAGTGGCTCCTGAAAAAGAGCCTAGGGCAAAGGAATTGGAAATCCTGCAATACCCTAAAGCTCCCAAGGAGGCAGCTACTTTCCCACATCCTTAACATGAGATCATGCAGGATCTCATGAATAGGTAAACACCACTAACCACTTCTCCTCACTCTCGAAGGCTCGACACCATGTATCGAGTTCCTCCTTGTCCTGGATTTCAAAAAACTCAGCTACCACAACATTCCATGGTGGTTGAATCAGCTATGAGAAGGATCAAGAGTGCAAAAAGACATGCATCTAATCCTCCGGGACGTGAGTGTAGGACTCTTGACGCCTTTGGACGTCGAACCTTCCAGGCTTCCATGCTTTCTGCCAGGATCAGTTCCTATATATTATATATGGGAATGTTCCTTAAGGAGGTCACCGGAGATTTAGAGCTTATGAGCCCTCTCCTTCCTGACGATAAGAGGCAGGATTACCTTGCACTCATCAAACATGCTCAGGATGTTTCCAAGTTTGTAAATCGTGCAGCCTTTGACTGCTTTGAGTGCATAAGCAGAACCTCTGCTATTGCCATAGGTGCACGTAGGATTGCCTGGCTCCAGGCATCTGACTTGGAACTTTGGGGAATATTCCTTGCACAGGAGAGAATCTCTTTGGCAAGAATTGGCAGGAAAAAGCTAATGAGATAGATGCTGACAATATCACCCTGGATAGATTGTCTAAATCTACAGCTGATCCTGCAAGGAATAAATCCTACAAGAAACCATTCTTCAGTAAGAAGAAGAAGTTTTACCCCTCCTATACCCAACAGGGACATCATGTAGGTCAGTCTGCCAAAAAGGGACAGCAGCAACAGCCTAGGCAAAGAAAATCAAAAGCTGCTAAGCTTCAACCTGCTCAGCAGACTCAACCTCCACAGGGGCTTTGACTCCTATCTAGAGCACTTTGTCTTCCTGGCCCTGAACGGCCCAGAACTCTCCACCATCCCAGGAAGATTATGTCGTTTTGCCCCCAGATGGGAGCAGATAACAGCAGAAAGTTGGACTCTGTCCATTGTAAGAGAGGGATACAAGCTTCACTTCCTCAGCATGCCCCCTCCTACAATGGTAAGACAGTTCAATTCTCAGACCTCTCTCAACGCCCAGTTAGGTTAAGAGGTCGCTTTGCTTCTTGCCCAAGGGACAATAGAAGAGGTACCCATTCCCCAACGGTACAGGGTTCTACTCCCCCTATTTCCTTATCCCAAAGAAAACAGGAGGGGACAGACCCATTTTGGACCTCAGAGAATTGAACAAATTCCTGTTCAAAGAGAAGTTCAAAATGATTTCTCTGGGAACTCTGCTGCCAGACCTTCAGAGTCAGGATTGGCTTTGTTCTCTAGATCTCAAGGATGCGTACACTCATGTTCTCATCCATCCAACTCGCCGAAAGTTTCTTTGCTTTCTATTTCAAGGGAAGCACTATCAATACAGAGTTCTTCCTTTTGGCCTGGCTTCGGCTCAAAGGGTGTTTACCAAATGCATGGCTGTGGTGGCAGCATTTCTTTGCACCCTGGGAATATTCGTCTTCCCTTACATAGAGGACTGGCTCATTCGAGCCCCGTCAGAACCAGAGGCCAGGATTTCTCTATCTCGCACAATGCGTATCCTTCAGTATTTGGGACTTGTCATAAACTTCCCAAAATCCAACCTAGCTCCCACTCAGTCTCTAGAGTTTATAGGAGCTCTGCTGGATACCAGACCGACAAGGGCCTATCTTCCACAGCTCCACTGCCTTCGCATGGTGCAGTTAGCTTCCCAAGCAGTGCTAAAGCCTCATCTCACTGCTCGGGAAATGTTACAATTGCTAGGCCACATGGCATCCACCACACATGTGATTCCTTATGCTTGCCTCCATATGAGGGCAGCCCAGTGGACTTTATCCACTCAATGGACTCGGG
Organism: Ichthyophis bannanicus; assembly: GCA_033557465.1. Taxonomy (NCBI): domain Eukaryota; kingdom Metazoa; phylum Chordata; class Amphibia; order Gymnophiona; family Ichthyophiidae; genus Ichthyophis; species Ichthyophis bannanicus. The sequence continues at coordinate 172,680,781 of CM066043.1, forward strand.
CATCAGGTTGCCTGTCAGACAAAATAACAAACACGGATCGTCTTATTTTGTCCCTCCAATGGTGGCAGTCGTCCCAAAACCTTTTGGTGGGGTCCCCTTTCCAACAACCCCCACCCCAAGCCACTCTGACAACAGATGCCTCACAGGTGGGTTGGGGAGCTCACCTGCAAGGCCTCTCTATCCAGGGTACCTGGACTCCACAGGAGACCCATCTACACATCAATCTCCTGGAACTCATAGCAATCTTCCTTGCTCTTCGAGTATTCCACACTCTGCTCAGCTACAAGACTGTCCGTTTGAACTAGGACTATCAGGTAGCCATGTTCTTTGTGAACAAGCAGGGCGGAACAGGGTCTCTGTCGCTCTGCAATGAAGCTTTGCGACTATGGGCCCTCGCCAGAGAGCATCAGATTCATCTCCTTGCGGTGTATCTTCCAGGCATTCAAAACTCTTAGGCAGACAGACGCACTCGAGTTCTGCTTCCACACGAATGGTCTCTCCATGTAGACCAGGTGGCCAAAATTTTTCAAATTTGGGGAACCCCTGACATAGACCTCTTCACAAGTCTGCTGAATGCCAAACTTCCCCGGTTCTGTTCCAGAATTCTGGCTCAGGGTTGTCAGGCCAGGGATGCTTTCCTCCTCCATTAGGGTCAGGACTTCTGTATGCCTTTCCACCCATTCCCCTAATTCCAAAACCCTGTTCAAGCTTCAGAGAGACAGAGGTCATATGATTCTCATAGCTCCACATTGGCCACGGCAAGTGTGGTACCCTCTGTTTCTACATCTCTCTCAAGCTCCATCTCTGGAGTTGGGATCTGCTCCAGATCTCCTGTCTAAGGAGGACGGGATGCTGTGGCATCCCAATTCCCAGTCTCTGCATCTCAGGGCCTGGTTGCTAAAAGCCTAGAACTTCATGGTCTTAACCTTTCTCAGCAGGTAAAGCATATCCCTTATGCTTCCAGGAAACCTTCCACAAGACGCTCTTATGCGTTCAAGTGGAAAAGGTTTACCATATGGTGCTTGCAGAAGGGTCTTGACCCTCTTGCGATACTCCAGTAATGATTTCAGAGGTGTATCCTTCATTTGTCTAATACAGGGCTTAAGACCAATTCAGTGAGTTCATTTGAGTGCTATTGCAGCTTATTTCAAGCCTCTGAATGGACAACCTATTTCCTCTCATCCTCTCATAGCGAGATTTATGAGAGGCCTTTTAACTAAGCCTCCCATTAAGCCACCATCGGTGGTATGGGACTTAAATCTGGTTCTTGGGCAGCTCATGAAGCCGCCTTTTGAACCGTTAGCTTCTACCTCTTTGAAATTCCTTTCCTGGAAGGTCATCTTTCTTATTGCAATCACATCAGCATGTCGCATCAGTGAATTGCAAGCATTGGTGGCTGATCCTCCTTATACAAGGTTCCATCATGATGAGGTAGTCCTTAGGACTCATCCACACTTAATGCCAAAGGTGGTGTCACCTTTTCATTTAAACCAAGCGGTTTACCTTCCTGTATTCTTCCCAAGGCCTCACGCCTCAAATGCAGAAAGGAATCTTCATACTTTGGATTATAAAAGAGCTTTAGGTTTTTACTTGCAAAGAACTCAGCAACATAGAAAGTCCTCTCAACTTTTTGTTGCTTTTGATCCTAGTCATTTGGGACTTCCAGTCTCCAAGAGAACACTGTCCAACTGGATTTCACAGTGTGTTTCTTTTGCCTATGAGAGTAAAAACCTTCCTTTGGAAGGCCATGTCACAGCTCAGAATGTGAGGGCCATGGCAGCCTCTATGGCTCATCTTCACTCTGTGTCTATTGACGACATCTGTCGAGCAGCTACTTGGGCCTCGGTTCATACCTTCACAGCCCATTACTGCTTAGACAAGGACTCCCGCCGGAATGCCTTGTTTGGTCAGGCTGTTCTTCAACACCTGTTCCATACTTAATCAACTCCTACCCACCATCCTTGGTAGGATGCCAGAGATCCATGGTGGGAAGTGGAGCCCTTTCACAAGGGCACACAACTTCTGGAGTTTCTCCCTGGCATCTGCAGCTAGGGAGGCCCCATATGTGAAGACTACATTCCTGCTTGTTCCTGGAGATAGCATAGTTACTCACCTGTAACAGGTGATCTCCGGGAACAGCAGGAATTTAGTCTTCACAACCCACCCACCTCCCCTAGGAGTTGTATCTCTCTATCTCTCTCTTTCCCTCTCTCTCTGTCTCAGCTATAAACTCAACTGGAGAGGGACAGTTGGGAAAGGCGGGAAGGCAGCACGCAGGCGCTGTGGGATGCTCCCAAAGGCTTTCCTATTGGACGCTGGGGAGCGTTTCCACGCAGGCTCCGTCGGTACCAATGATACCCATATGTGAAGACTAAATTCCTGCTGTTCCCGGAGATCACCTGTTACAGGTGAGTAACTATGCTTTCTCACTTCTTGCTGTACTTCCTGCTGTACATGAAGCTTCACAACCAGGAAGTTAAAAAGCATGTGAAATGCAGTAACAACTTCTCACTGATGTTTAATGCTTATGTCCATCCATTTGTAAAATAAATTATCTGGACACGTTTATTTACATTATCTAGCGTTTCATCAAATCTTTTATATTATGATCTAGATACAAAAGTTATCTACTAATTATGTAATGGATTTTGAAAACAGTCTAGTGTAAAATATGATTTAATGTTTAATTATGTTAATACATTAGAACAGTAGAATATTGTGGGCAGAAGAAAATTCTAAAACAAACTTTCCCATAGAGTAGTGTGGGGGAAATGTGCATTTTGTATGATCTTTCTACTCCATTCTCTGGTATTTATAACCCACTTAGAAGCAGTTCTGAAAGGCCAGATTTCTTTCAACTTGCTTTCTCTTCTCACAGTACAGAAAGAGGCAAAAAGAATACTGAACACAAAATGTTGTCATTTGTTTTTTGTATGTGGCTTTCCAATCACTGTCGATCTAGGGTTCGGTCTTCTGAACAGTTACTTCTGGTCTGTGCCATGACAAATAACTTTCTCCTTTATCCCAGTATGAATGACTAAGCAGTGGACAGTGTCGATTAGGTTAAGAATTCCAGCTCCTGGCAAAAAAGGAGCACCAAAACTTTATTTAAAATAAATCTTCTTCCTCCATTCTTTCTAGCCAGGAACTACCCTTCTTTTGCTGGATACATATCATGATGATGATGATAACGATGCATATTCTCTCAGCTAGTCACCAAAAAGCATTAGATCAGGGATACAAATCGCCAGTCCTTAAAGGCCACCAGCAGATCTGGTTTTTGAGTAGCTGATGTATTGCAGTGAATATGATGATTGATCATTTTAGATATTATAAAAAGTAAACCCAATGACAGACTTTGAGGACCAGTGTTATGAGGCCCTGCATCAGATCATGATGTATTACAGTTCCCCTTCCAGAAGGTTGCAGTTGCTGGCTTTAAAACACTTCTAGCAATTGAAGTGGGGAGCTCTTCTTCTTGAAACTCTGGTTCCTTATCGTACTTCCAGTCTAGTCCCGGACCTTAGAAGTTCTGTACGTCCTCCTGCAGCTTGGAGACTGAGCATGTCACACTTTTGATGACACCCACATAAGTACTCCTGGGACCGCCTCCTTATTTTTATTTATTTATTTAGTATACATTTGTATACCGCTACTTCCAGCGATCAGCAGCGGTTTGATTACAGATTGGAAATTGTCAAATCATGACAGGAAACTTTTGAGGTATAAACACATTGATTAGACAGGAAAGCACAGCACACAGAGAACTATTTTACAGGGAACATGGGCTATGGAGGGTTAAGTGGCTTGCCCAAGACCACAAGGAGCACCTGTGGGACTAGAAACCCCAGTCCTTCCGGCCCAAGGTTGCTGTCCTCTAGTGGGATTTGAACCACCGACCTTCCGGCCCGAAGTACCTTGACCCAACCACTAGGCCACTCCTCCACTCCAGTTTTTCAGTCTCCAAGCAGCGGAAGGACGTGAGCCCTAAGGTTCGGGACTCACCAAAGGAATCATTGAGTAGTGTTAGGGAATTATGTTGTGCTGAGATAAATTTTGTTTAAAAAAAAAAAAAAAAAAGAGCTGCGGGCTCTTTAAATCGGCGATTTTTGCTGCAAATTTCAGACAAGCGTGAGATGTGTGGAAAGACTGCCCCCCTTCTTCCCCCTCTCTGAAAGGTGCTTGCACAGCAGAGAAGTGTGTGGGAGTTGCGGTAGGGGCCTCCAGATCCGATCCCACGCAGTGGGTGAGGAGCCGTCGAGAGCCGCCACTCGGGCTGTTCGGGCGGGAGAGCAGGCAGAGAAGCGGAGAAGCAGTGTTCGGCGGTCCGGTAATAACCGGGTAGCCAGAACACGCGGAAAACGCCGAGCGGAGTGGAACAGAGACAGAGACACCTGAGGGTGAAGTGACAGGCTCCGGCGAGGTAAGAGGCGCTAGTGCCTAGGGCCGTGCTGTGCCTCGGGAGGTGTGAGAAGAGGCGGCGTCCTTTTTAGAGGCCTCGTGGTGTTTGAGTGGGAGCTGTGTGTGCAGGCAGGCTGACCTTCAGGACCTCGGCAGGTTCGGACAGCAGGGGACATCGGGAGGCATAAGGTCGCTAGCTAGATATTGGTAGGTGTAAGTTGGAGGGAGGAGTTATTGAAAAAACAATAATAATAATAATAGAAATTGAGAGAGAAGCAGGTGTCAGAGAAGGGCTATTTATGCCTGCAAGGTCTTGCTGCCTCCTCTGTGGGATCCGGAGAGGGTCCATTTCGGAGGCAGGAGTCTGCAAAGGTTGTGCCCATGAGGCAGCACTGTCTGCTATGGCAGAACAACAGGGGACAGATGTTTCTGGAGGTGTTGGAAGCAGGGGAGCCTCTAGACCAGTGATGGCTAACCTTTTTGAGCCCGAGTGCCCAAACTGCCGCACAAAACCAAAGAATTTCCTCAAAGTGCCAGCACGTCAATTTGCATAAATATTTGCATAATGCTAACATACACTAACTTTTAGTAAACATGTCTCTTAATGAGTGTATGGATAAAGACAGACTAAAAGATTTCTACATTACTATAATCCAGTGCCAACCGCCAGGCACATTAGGAACTACTACAAACACTGCCCATTTAGAACCAATAGCAAACCCGCCGTATCCTAACAGCACTACCAGGACTCACAAAGCACCACACCATACCTATCAAAAGGCAACACTGCAAATATTAAACCAATACATTTCAGACAATAACAATACATGACCTACTGGGGAAAGAGAACAAGTGGCAATGTCAAAAAGGAATTACATAAACAGAATACCTCAGCTCAGTTGCAATTGCTCCAGCCACTTTCTTCTGGTTTCTTCATGTTTTCTGCTAACTCTCCATCATCTGCTGTCCATGTGGCCTTTGTCCTTTCTTCTCTCTTCTAGTTTTTTTTTCCATTCTCTCTCTCTACATCCGCTTTAACATACTAATCTTTCTTCTCCTTTTGCTCTTTCCTCATTCCTATTTCATCCACTCAAATTTTACCCCTCCATCCTCAATCCCCACTTACTCTCCCAATACCCGGCCAATTGTAGATTTTTTATCCCTCCCACACAAAATATTTTTCCCCTCTCCATGTTACTCTCCCAGCCCCATCCCATTCTAATCCTCCCCCAACATCAGCTCCCTTCTAGTTCCAGCCTCACCCAGCATCCATTCCCTTCTAGTCCCTGCATCAGCCCATTTCCAGTCCTACCAACCCCCCAACCCAATACCAGTCCCAGCCCCCCCCCATCAACTCACTTCCAGCCCTAAACCCCCATCACCCCATTTCAGACAGCCCCCATCAGCCCACAGCCCATTAGCAGTCCTACCCCCCCAGCCCATTAGCAGTCCTACCCCCCCCGCCCGCCCGCCCCATTAGCAGTCCTAACACCCCCGCCCATTAGCAGTCCTAACCACACCCCCCCTCCTGCCCATTAGCAGTCCTAACACCCCCCCCTCCTGCCCATTAGCAGTCCTAACCCCCCCCCTCCCTGCCCATTAGCAGTCCTAACCCCCCCCCTCCTGTCCATTACCTGTCCTTACCCCCCCCGCCCATTAGCAGTCCAAAACCCCCCCCCCGCCCCGCCCATTAGCAGTCCTAACACCCCCCTCCTGCCCATTAGCAGTCCTAACACCCCCCCCTCCTCCTGCCCATTAGCAGTCCTAACCCCCCCTCCTGCCCATTAGCAGTCCTAACCCCCCCCCTCTTCCCATTTAGCAGTCATAACCCCCCCCTCCTGCCATTTTGCTGTCATAACCCTCCCCCCCCTGCCCATTTGCTGTCCTAACCCCCCCCCTGCCCATTAGCAGTCCTAACACCCCCCCCTCCTGCCCATTAGCAGTCCTAACCCCCCCCTCCTGCCCATTAGCAGTCCTAACCCCCCCTCCTGCCCATTAGCAGTCCTAACCCCCCCTGCCCATTAGCAGTCTTAACACCCCCCCCTCCTGCCCATTAGCAGTCCTAACCCCCCCCCTCCCTCTCCCTCCCCCTCCCTCTCCCCCTCCCTCCTCCTGCCCATTAGCAGTCCTAACCCCCCCCCCCCCAGCAAATTTTTTTAAAAAAAAAGCAGGCTCTGGCTGCTGCCGCGGCAGATTACAATGTCCCGCGGGGCCCCCTCCGCCCGCTAAGCCCCTCTGCAAGGGCTTTCAGATTCGCGAGGGAGAGCGTCTCCCTCGCGTCTCTGTTAAGCCCGCAGGGGCTAATGGGAAATTTCCCATCAGTCCCTCGCGTCTAAAGGGGCTGATGGGAAATTTCCCATTAGCCCCTGCGGGCTTAACAGAGACGCGAGGGAGACGCTCTCCCTCGCGAATCTGAAAGCTCTTGCAGAGGGGCTTAGCGGGCGGAGGGGGCCCCGCGGGACGCTGCATTCTGCCCTTGCCGCGTCCGCGGCAGCAGTCAGAGACAGCTTTTTTCTTTTTTTTGCGGACCTATGGCCCGCGTGCCAGCTGCAAGGCCTTCGCGTGCCACAGCTGGCTCGCGTGCCATAGGTTCGCCATCGCTGCTCTAGACGTTCCGGCGGGGACGCAGGAGCCGGTGGCAGGTCCCTCATCAGCGCCAGATGTGCCTTTGGCCGAAGCCTTGCTGCAAGGGGGTTTGGGGGCAATTTTTTCGCAGCAGTTTATGCTGATGCTTCAGCAGGCTCTGGGGGGAGTTAGCACCAATGGAGCAGGGACTAGAGAAGAGAATGCATCCGGGTCCAAGAGGCAGGGAGCGCCACTGGAAGGTGGGACGGGTGGCGTACCCGGTAAGAAGGCTAGGATGGTGGCGGACCGTGCAGACCTCGACTTAGCGTTAGAGGAGCAGCTAGGGGTCTTAGATGATTCGGACATAGACCCAGAATTAGAGGAAGGAGAGTTGACAGAACCGGAGGACCAGGCAAGGGTTGTCCGGGTGTTCCGGAGAGAGGAGCTCTCTGCGTTGATCGCAGAGACAATGAAGGCATTGAATATGCCGGCCGCGGAACAGGGGGCGGATGCTTCATTAGAGGATCCATTATTACAAGCGGTTAGGAAGTCTCAGCGGGCGTTTCCAATTCATAGAGTGTTTAAGGAAATGATTCAGGAAGAGTGGAATACATCGGAGGCCAGTCTCAGGGGGACCAGAGTGTTAACCAGGCTGTACCCGGTGCAAGAGCCAGATAAGGAGTTGTTTAAGCCCCCGAAGGTGGACGCTGCCGTTTCTTCGGTGACGAAAAAGACTACTATTCCGGTAAAGGGGAGTGCAGCGCTTAAAGATGCGCAGGATAGGTGCTTGGACACGCTTCTGCGTCGAGTGTTTGAGGTGAATGCGCTCTCCATTCAAGCTTCGATTTGTGGGGCTTGGGTGGTGAGGGCATGCCTGAGATGGTCGCAAAGGCTTAAGGGATTGCAGGTAGAGGACGCAGTAGAAGAGGCGGCAAGGTTGGAATCGGGGACCGCGTACTTAGCGGACAGTCAGTATGATCTTATGCGTGGTTTGGCGAAGAGTATGGCGTCGGTGGTGGCGGCAAGGAGGTCCTTGTGGCTACGTAATTGGTCGGCAGATGTGGCTTCTAAGGCAAGGCTAGGGAAGCTCCCCTTTCGAGGTAAACTTCTCTTTGGTGAAGATCTGGAGAAGTTAGTTAAGGATTTGGGGGAGTCCAAGGGGGGTAGTTTGCCGGAGGATAAGCCGAAGCAGGGGCGGCCGGTAGTGCCCTCCAGGAGTCAGCAGCGAGTTTTGACGTTTTCGTCAGTCCAGATTTGGTTAGCCTCAGAGGGGACGGTTTCAGTACAGAGCCTCGGGGTTTTGAGGGTTCAGGGGAGCAGGTAGAGGTTTTGGAGCCGCCTCCTCCCCGAACGTTAAGAAACGGCAATGAAGTGAGGGGGGCTCAGGCTGGGATCGTACCGGTGGGAGGTCGGTTGAAGTAGTTTTTTCCAGCCTGGGCCCAAATTACCTCAGATCAGTGGGTGTTGGAAATCGTGCAGAGGGGCTATGCGCTCGAGTTTCAACGGCTGGTGAGAGACGCATTTGTACAATCGCCCTGCCGAGCGTGAGCAAGAGTGCTGGACGTGCAGGAAACGTTGGCAAGATTGCTAGCGCTGAAGGCGGTAGTGCCGGTGCCGCAGGACCAATACAGCTGCGGTCGGTACTCCATTTATTTCGTGGTACCCAAAAAGGAAGGGACCTTGAGGCCCATCCTAGATCTCCAAAAGAGTAAACAGGTGTTTCAAGGTGTCGCACTTTCGCATGGAAACACTACGGTCGGTGATCGCGGCGGTTCAACAGGGAGAGTATCTCACGGCTCTAGATCTTTCGGAGGCATATTTACACATCCCTATCAGAGTAGAACATCAAAGGTTTCTGCGGTTTACGGTGCCCATGGGGCATTTTCAGTTCCAAGCAATGCCATTTGGATTGGCAATGGCGCCAAGGACGTTCACCAAGATCATGGTAGTGGTTGCGGCGGCTTTGCGAAAGGAAGGACTATTGGTTCACCCTTATCTGGACGACTGGCTAATCCGGGCAAAGTCAAAAGAAGAGACCGTGGTGGCTACCAGACGGGTGATGCAGTTTCTGCAGTCCCTAGGATGGGTAGTAAATATAGCAAAGAGCAAGTTACAGTCAGTGCAGGAGTTGGAGTATCTGGGAGCCCGATTTGACACGAACAAGGGCAGAGTTTACCTGCCAAAGGCCAGAATCAGCAAGTTAAGGAGGTTGGTTCGGACCTTCTTGGAAAGGAGGGCTCCCTCAGTGTGGCAGTATTTGCAAATATTGGGGACGATGGCAGCAATGCTGGAGGTGGTTCCGTGGGCCAGAGCCCACATGAGACCGTTGCAGAGGTCTCTGCTCAGGAGATGGTCGCATCAGTCCGATCAGTTGTCAAAAAGGATGGTTTGTCCGCAAGAGGCAGTGGTGGCTGAGCCCAGGGACTCTGAAAAAGGGGATGACCCTAGAGGCGCCAGATTGGAGGGCGCTGACAACCGATGCAAGCATGTACGGCTGGGGCACGCACTTCGAAGGCCAGTACGCTCAGGGTCAGTGGACGGCGCAGGAAAGGGCTTGGTCGATCAACCGGTTGGAGTTGAGAGCAGTTACGCTGGTGTTGAAAGCCCTTCAGCGGGGGCTGAGGGGAAGTGCAATACGCTTATTGTCGGACAATGCTACAGCGGTAGCTTACATCAACCATCAAGGTGGCACGGGCAGCATGGCTCTCGAAGAGGAAGCGGACGAGCTGCTCAGCTGGGCAGAATCCAATCTGGAAGCGTTATCGGCGGCGCATGTCGCGGGAGTGGACAATGTGACGGCCGATTTCTTGAGTCGAGTCAAGGTGGATCCGGGAGAATGGGCCCTCCATCCGGAAGTGTTCCATTTGCTGGTGCACCGATGGGGTCGGCCGGTAATGGATCTCATGGCGACGTGGGAGTCGGCAAAAGTGGACAGATTTTTCAGCAGAAGAAGAGAGCGGATGTCACAGAGGGGTTGGATGCCCCGATTCAAAAGTGGCCAGAGGAAGTACTCCTTTACGTGTTCCCACCTTGGGCCCTAATAGGGTGCGTTCTGCAGCACGTAGAATGCCACAAGGGTCTGGTGATCTTGGTGGCACCGGATTGGCCAAGGAGGCCATGGTATGCCGACTTAATGCACCTCTAGTAGAGCCCCCATGGAAGCTGCTGCTAAGGAACGACCTGCTGAAGCAGGGGCCCTTAGTTATGCCTCAGATGGATCGGTTCTTGCTTACGGCTTGGCTCTTGAGAGGGCAAGGTTAAGAGCTAAAGGCTACTCGGCGGCAATGATTGCCACGCTGTTGAAGTCTAGGAGGAGATCTACTTCATTGGCATATGTCCGAGTTTGGCAAATTTTTGAGGCATGGTGTGATGACAGGGGAGGTAAGGCCTTGGTGTCTCAGGTGTTGTCGTTTTTACAGGATGGATTCGAGAAAGGGCTGGCAGCGGCGTTGCTGAGAGTGCAGCTGGCGGCAGTATCGTGCTTTAGAGCAGTGGTCCCCAACCCAGTCCTATGGGGCCCACCGGCCAGTCAGGTTTTCGGGATATCCCTAATGACTATGCATGAGATATATATGCATTAGAGATATCCTGCCAACCTGACTGGTTTGTGGCCCTCCAGGGCTGGATTTGGAGACCCCTGCCTTACACCTCTGTCATTTAAGATTGTGAGTTGGCAAGGTGCAGATGTCCAAGACATCAAAAAAGGTTAGATAGAATGTGTCACATTCCTCCTCACTTCTCACCACCACCAAAATATTGTCTATTAGACAACTTTTTGGTGGTGGTGAGAATCGAGGAGGAATGTGACACATTCTGTATACCCTTTCGATGTCTAGGACATCTGTACCTTGCCCACTCACAATCTTAAATGACAGAGGTGTAAGGCAGGGGTCTCCAAATCCAGCCCTGGAGGGCCACAAACCAGTCAGGTTGGCAGGATATCTCTAATGCATATATATCTCATGCATAGTCATTAGGGATATCCCAAAAACCTGACTGGCCGGTGGGCCCCATAGGACTGGGTTGGGGACCACTGCTTTAGAGGAAAGGTCCAAGGGATGTCATTGGGAACGCATCCCGATGTAAGGAGATTTTTGAGAGCAGCGGCTCTGTTGAGGCCTCCACACAGGTGGGCGTTCCCAGTCTGGGATCTGAATGTAGTGCTGGAGGCGCTAGTGTGGGAGCTGTTTGAGCCCTTATCTAAGGTGACAATCAAGGACTTAACGCTTAAAATGGTGTTTTTGGTGGCCATAGCGTCGGCTAGGAGGATTTCCAAATTGCAGGCATTGTCGTGTAGAGAGCCTTTTTTGCTTTTTGGCATCAAAAAGGTAGTTTTGCGGACTGTTTCCTCGTTCTTGCCTAAGGTAGTGTTGGCATTTCACATGAATCAGGAGGTGTCGTTGCCGATCTTTGAGAAGGCAGGTGGTAACGTAGGAGACGATTGACTGCATAAGTTGGATGTGAGCAGAGCGTTAAAAACTTATTTGCAGAGAACGGAGTCATTTCGGAAGACCGACAGGTTGTTCGTGGTGTTTGGAGGGCAGAAGCAAGGAGAGCTGGCGTCTAAGGCATCTATTGCCAGGTGGATTAAGGAAGCTATTGCTTCGGCCTACCTGTTGAAGGGAAAGCTGGTACCAAGTGGATTAAAAGCACATTCGACTAGGGTGCAGGCTGCGTCTTGGGTGGAGTTTAGTTTGGTGCCGCCGGCGGAAATCTGCAGAGCGGTGACTTGGTCGTCATTGCATACCTTTTGTTAAGCATTACAGGATTGATGTTCAGGTGCAAGGGGATTCTAAGTTCGGATCAGCGGTGCTTAAGGCTGGTCTGGCAGGCCCCTCCCGTTAAAGGATTTACTGCTCTGATACATCTCCTAAGGTCCGGGACTAGACTGGAGGTACGATAAGGAAAGTGAAATTAGACTTACCTGCTAATTGTTGTTCCTTGAGGAACTCCAGTCTAGTCCCGCATCCCTCCCTGGAATGGCCTGCTGTAGAGCACTCTGATACAAAGCAAAAGAGTTTAAGGGGACCTCGAGAGCTTCTCGGTGGTTCTGTGTTTCAGGTAGGGGTGTGGAGAATGGGGGATGCAGTACTTTCACCTTTGTGAGCGGGCGTTTGGAGAGATCCATTCATTAATTTCTCTGGTTGGCAGTATTTATGAGTTAGATTGTTGTTACAGTTAGTTTAGAATGAGTGTCAATATTTACTTGATTATTGCTATGGTGAGTCTGCTTTGTCAATAGGAAACTGGATCAAGGAGGCGGTCCCAGGAGTACTTATGTGGGTGTCATCAAAAGTGTGACATGCTCAGTCTCGAAGCTGTGGGAGGATGTACACAACTTCTAAGGTACGGGACTAGACTGGAGTTCCTCAAGGAGCAACAATTAGCAGGTAAGTCTAATTTCACCTTTTCTGCATTCCAACCAATATTTTCATATTGTAAAAAAAAAAAAATTCAAAAATTAAATGGCATTCAGGAGGCACTTTTTACTTTTATTTTAAAATACAGTACTATTTCATCCTAGTTATGTATTCTATAAATAACATATTGTTCTACTTTGTATTTGCAAAAGGAAAAAGGAAAATTGTAAAATGTTTGCTTCTAAATTTTGGGACTTTGTATACTCCTAGAATATTTTTCCCCTTCTGGGAGCATTCCAATATTTTGTGAAGACAAAATGGGGCCTTAAGTCATAGGTTCTCTGGCAGCTAGTCATAGACTGTCACTTGGGAACACGCTACCCATAGCAATGTTACAGTCAGTTACTACCCCTTTTCCTAACTATCTACATGGCTTATGTGATCTGCTGATGTTTTGGGACAGGCTGGATCGCTGTTGCCAACACACAGCTTGTGAACGTGGTTTTGGATGGAGTGGTACATGGCTCGGCACTGTTCCAAATGTGGTATGAGTGGTGCCAGCCACATAGACACGCATATGGAAGTGTGCAGTGCTGACTGTACAGCCACATGTGCTCTTTGTGCTGTGACTGTTGAAGATCCCCGCAGCACCATCAGCACATGTATTCTAGAGAGGTACAGGCCATATGGGCCCTTCCCTGACAAATTTCAGACCTGCTAGAGCAGCAGGAGCTTGCTTCTTCATTCCCCGTTACGCTCTCTGTCTCAGCCAAGCTGCCTCAAGGCCAGCATGAGCACATTTTAAATGTGAGGGCAGGCGGGAGGGGAGTAGAAAACCGGATAAAGGAGCAAGACATAAGAAAGGGACTGTAGGGGAGAGAGTTTGCCAAGAAGGTTGGGGGGAGGAGAGAGTGTCTGGGAGAAAAGTGGGAAAACTGTGAGGAAGGGGAAAGAAAATAGGGGGAGGGAAGAAAGATAAGAGAGGCAAAACGAAAGGGAGGGTGAGGAAAGGGGGAAAGGAGAGATGAGAACAGAGGAAGAAGAGCTGAGAGAAGGGGGTGGGGAAAAGAAATTAGGGGGAAGGGGCAAACTGAAGAAAAAAGGGAGGGAGAAGATGGTGTGGAGGATAGAAGAGTAAGGAGGAAAGGTGTAGAGGAAGAAATAAGGGAAAAGATGAAGGATGAGGGAATTGAGGTGGGAATATTATTTGACTAAATACGCAAGTGAGAGTCTGATATGTCACAGATGGGGGTGAGGGGAATGCTCCAGGGTGCAGTTGTGATGTTATAACTTGCTATGGCACTGCATGGGCATCCTATTTCACCTCCAGTGTACCCTTCACTCTCTCTAGCTTGGCATCCTGGGCAGTAGCTAGGCTTGTCCATCCACAGTGATGGCCTTTGTGGCACCCATTGCTAAACTTTAGGGATGTGCATGGGGAAACTTTCTTTTTTTTTTTTTTTCTTTTCCCACTCCCCCCTCCCCCGAGTTTTGGATTTATATTTTGGTTCATTTTCACATTCAACATTTATTTTTTATTTCTTTTTGTGCAGCACCTCTTGTCCCCATTAGGCACTGGTGCTTCATTCGGGCCTTGCTTCAAAATCGAACCATTTGATTTTGCTGTGACTTTCTTCCCGGGTGACATGTCTCAGAAACCTGCCATTGGGTTTAGAAAGTGTACCCAAGTGTGCAAGGACTATATTCGCCATGGATACACACAGCTGGTACCTCCAGTGCTTGGGACCCGATCGTCAACCCTCTTCTTGTAGTTTGTGTTTACAGATGACAAGAAGAGGCCTCAAAGGTCAAGAGAAGCAGCGTGAATCACTTTTTGGCGCTCACAAATCTGATCCATTGTCATCTGCATCGACTGCACCAGTCTCCATGACTTCATAGGGAGCGTCGGACGTTGGCAATGCATTGACATCGAAGAGTTCTCGAGCCCCCTCAGAGCCGAGCACCGTTAGTGCCCAGAGCATTCGCCATTAATCGATCTCCTCAGTGCCGAGGGGTGATTGAACCGAGCATCAAGTGACGACTCTGGTGCATTGGCAATAGGGACCATTGAGGTCAGATGTCAAGAGCAATGAGGGTCTGCGAGAGTGTCCCTTGAAGCTTCCCTGAAGGGTGGAGAGCGCATCCTCCAAAACATTGCAGGGGCAAAGACAGCCTGCCGAGACCAAGCCGCTGATACCCCTGTACAGTTACCTGGTACATTGGTTGAAGTTGCTGTGGGCCCACAGCCTTCGGATTTGGCAGCCATGGAGAAGTGCCTTCTGCAAGCTCTCAAGGAGCACATTGTGGTGCTCTTGGCGGTGCAGCACACAGGGGCCTTGACGCTGGCAGCATCGACATTAGCCATCGTGTCCCCAATCCTCGAGACTCACGTCTTGCCTGCGGGAGATGTATAGACATTGGGCATTGAAGGGCCCTGACTCCGATGCCTACCTGGTCACTCTCTCTCTAGTGTCTTGGGTCTGATGCACCCTTGAGATCTAGAAGAGCATCAGTGTATCATCGCTCCTGATCCCCTCGGACCAGGAAAGAGATCCAGGCAGAGACGCGGATGTACTTAATTTCTCTGAATCTGACTCAGAAGGCTGTGTCACCAATGTGGAATTGGAATATCTGTCAGAGGGCAAGTCTCCTGAGCTCTGTCAGACCCTTCTCCACCTCATGACCAGTGAAAGTCCACTTCTGAGGACATGACCTTCCAGGATTTCGTGCCGGATATGCAAAGGCCATTCCATTTTCTTTGGAGATTGAGGATGAGCCCAGGGTAAAAGACTTGGAGATCCTGCAGGACTCCTCGGCCCCTAAGGAAGCTGTGACAGTGCCTGTGCACCACATACTGCAAAGAGTGCAGATGAGAATGTGGAAGAACTCCCTCACTGTGCTTCCAGTCAGTAGAAAGTTTGACTTCATGTACCGAGTTCAGAAAGCTCCCAGATTCGAGAGGCCTCCGCTTCCTCACCATTCCTTGGTGGTCGAATCCACCCTAAAGAGGTGTAAGAGTACCAGGATTCATTCCTTGGTGCACCCAGGGAGGGAGGCTCAGAGATTGGGCTCTTTAGTGATAAATTCTTTATCGTCCCTCCTGTCCAGTCCCGCACCTCTGGGTAGTGTACCTCTTCCAACAGCTTGGAGACTGAGCATGTAATCTTTTTGATGACACCAGTGTACTTATACAGCTGGCACTGCCTACCAGCCCCAGTATGCTCAATCTCCAAGCAGCTGGAGGAGGTAGTGAGCCAGGGTGCTGGACTCACTGAAGGGACACCTAAGGAGATAGGTTTAGTTAGCGTTTCCTTTTTATTTCCCCTGTTAAGTTGCAGGTTTCTTTGTTTTTAAAGGTAGAAAAGGAAAAAAAACCAGACAGATCAGAAAGAACCTGGGGGACAACAGGGCTGAGGGAAGGATATTTCTTTTCCCCCTCCCCCCCAGGATTTCGGGGAGGAGTTCTGTGGAGGCCGTCCTCAGTCTGAGACTTCTCGCGGCTCCTCATTATCAGGTGAGGAGCCACCGCGGGGACAGCAGTGGATTGATGGGAGTGAAAGCCAGCAGCCTCAAGTCGACCCCCTCAGCGCCGAAGCTGGGAAGGAAGGCTGAGCGCAAGGGGTAGAAAAGCCACACGGCAAAGAGGCTTCAAGGTAAGAGCGGCGGAGACAGCAGGAACCCATAGCAACCACCAGAACACGAGGAGACAGAGCAGCCTGCATCCGCGTGTTTGGGAGCCTGCAGCAGCGAGGGAAACTCCCCCGCTAAGTTTAGGCACAGTTTCTTCTTCAGTCCTCGTGCGTTTTAACCCCCGCTGTGTTTTGGGCTCCTGGGAGAGGCAGCTACCGGAGAATAAAGCAGGACAGAGCAGCTTCTTCCTAGGGAACCATTTGCAGTTTCCTTTCAATTTCAGTTTCTGTTAATTAGATTTCGGTAAATTTGGTTTTGTTTTATTTTATTTTAGTTTGTGCCTGAGCCCGTGGAGGTGCACTGTGATAGGGATCCTTCTACCTTCCTGGGTACAGATTGAGGACATTCCTAGGAAGTACCCACAGCCCTTTCCACCATGCTGGCCAGACCGCAGTGGTGTGATGTGATGGTATCAAGGAGGGTGAACCCCACTTTATACCACATCCTTAAACATTTCTTTTGTTATACAGCTCAAAACCTGCAGCGGTGTCTGCAGCAGTAGAGGAGACCTTGACTCGTCTCCTGCAGCTAAGAGATGTGGAACCGGTTCCGCAATACCAGTACGGCCATGGTTGATACTCCATTTATTTTGTGGTGCCCAAAAAGGAAGATTCCTTTTGCCCGATTTTCGACCTCAAGGGCATGAACTGCTGTCACTGGGTATCACATTTCCACATAGAAACACTGAGATCAGTAATAGTGGCAGTAAGGAGTGGAGAGTTCTTGATGTGTCTCAAACTCACGGAGGCGTATCTACACATTCCCATCCATCCAGAACATCGGCAGTTTCTCCACTTTGTGGTGCCAAGGAGCCATTTCTAGTTTTGAGCGTTGCCCTTCGGTCTGGTGACCAGCCCCCATACCTTCACCAAGGGTCATGGTGGTGGTTGTGGCAGCTCTCCGCAAGGAAGGGGTTTTTATCCATCCGCACAGCTTCCTAGTGGGCTTTGAGGTCCCCTCCCAAAGTTTTACTGAGTTCATCCCCAGCCATATCTGCCATCAGTCCTGGCAGATGTACATTAAAAAAAAGTTAATATATTCAATCACTAATTAGAAAAAAGAAAAAAATTCTACCTTGTTTTCTGGCCATTTTATTTTTGTTGTCGTTTGGCTCTGGTTTCCACTTTTCTCTGTCTTCTCTTAGCTCTTTTTTTCAAGGGTCATCTCTCTATCTGCCATTTCTTCTTTCTCCTGTCTTCACCATCATCACCTCTTTCCTCTCTCATTCTTCCCTATCCAGGGTCTCTCTCTCCCATGTTCATTAGTTCCTTTCTTCCTCCCTAGTCCCCCCCCCAACACATGTCCAGCATCTCTTCTGTTTCCCTAGTTCCCACCGCCCCTTACCAGTAATTTTTCTGTCTCCCTAGCCCTACCTTTAATGTTCAGCGTCAACAGTTGCTGCACCCTCCATATCCAGTATCTCTTCTCTTTCATATCCCCTATAACCCCCCCTCAATGTCAAACATCTCCTGTCTTGTCTCCCTTCTTTTCATTCCAGCATCCCCTCTATTTCCAGTGTTTCCCTAGTTATCCCCTCCCATATCCAATATTTCATTTAACCAAGTTCCTCTACAAAGGCCATCATATCCTCTGTCTCACCAGTCATCTTCCTACCCATATCTGGCACCTCCACCCCCCCATGCCGAGCATCTCCTATCTCCCGCCCTTCCCTGTCCAACATCACCTCTGTCTCCCTATATCTTCCCCCAATATCCAGCATTATCCTTTCGTCTCCTTATGCCGCCCTATGTCCAGCATCACCTCTGCCTCCTTGTGTCTCCCACCCCCCCATGTCCAGTATTGCCACTTTGTCTCCTTATGGCCCCCCTTTCAGAAGCACGCATGTGCATCCCTGCTGGACCTCCCTGTCCCGCCTTCTTTGATGCATACTTGTCGTAGCCATATGTGGGGTTCAGGACAGGGCAAATGAAACTTTTGGGAGGCCACCTCCTGTCAAATCTAGCCCATTGTCCACTGCCGGTAACAAACAAACAAAAAAAAAAAGTACAGGCGCGGGTCCTTTGTGATACAAGAGCTGCCTGCCTCTAAGGCCCTGCTGGCCCTCCTTGTTCCGCCTCCTCTGACCGACAAGTATGCATCGGAGAGGGCGGGACAGGGAGGATCGACACGGTCTTAGAGGCAGGTGCGCGCTTGTATCGCAAAGGCCCTGTGCCTGTATTTTTTTTATGTTACTGGCTGTGGACGGCATGCTGGATTCGACAAGAGATGTCCACCCGAAAGCACAACTTAACCCACCCCAAATGAAGATTTTGTGACCCCATTTGGGGTTGCGGCCCACAGTTTGGGAAATGCTGCCCTAGAGTCGAATATTTTTCCTTAACATAGAGATGTGCCAGCTGCTTTTTTTAAAAATCTATTGAGGACTGGTGTATTTTAATCCTTTGTCCTACTTTAGATGGCAACTTGTACAGTAACAATGAGTTTATTGTATTTCTCATGAATTCCTTTGTTTGATAGAAAAAAAGCAGCTACTTTAACTATTTAAATACTACATTTTAAACATTTTTGGTAAGGCTTTTTCTCCGGGAACAAGCAGGAAGTCAGTCCTCACATATGGGTGATGTCAGCGCCAACAGAGCCTGCACGGAAGCATCTCACCAGCTTTCAAAGAAAGCCTTTGGGAGATGCACCACGCAGGGTGTCATCTTGCCTCCGTCTCCTTTTTTTTTTCTGCGGAGCCCACTGGATGTCTTTCTCGTTTCCCTGGAAAAAATATCTTTTTGTTATAAAATAAATTCCTTTCCGGTAAGCGTACCGGTTCCTCTTCTCGTTCCTGAGCCAGCTTGCCTCTGAGTCACTCCTTGGGTCGTTTTTCTTGTTTTTCCTGTTTTTTCTCAGGGTGTCCCTCGACTGGTGCTTTGCGTCCTTTTTTTGACCGGTAGGCCTCGGACCCTCGTCCGGGTCCAAGGACCCGTTTTTCCTATGGCCTCCAGTGGCTTAAAAAAATGTGATCGGTGCAGCAAGATGATGTCCCTCACTGATCCACATGACTGCTGCCTCGGTTGCCTCGGGCCAGTCCATGAAAACTCGGACTGCAACCTTGGCAAGTCCAAGTCCGCAGAGGCCATCAAGAGCCGTCAGTTGCAGCAGGAGAAGTTGTTCCATAGATCCGACTCTGCACCAGAGTCCCCAGCAACACCATGCTCCAGGGCCCCCTCTGGATACCTCAGTGCTCTGCGATGCCCGGGCCACTTCAGAGTCCCGTGGCCATGGCTTCTCAGAGAGGAACACCCCGGAGGTGCAACACAAGAAGAGCTTGAAAACCTCGAAGGCTGCCTTGGAGGACGGGTCTGGAAGAATGGGTAAATCTCACACCAGGCCCCGCGGTTCACAGCATGAGTCTGAGGGGTCGGAGTGGCCTTACAAGCTGCCCTAGAAGCAGTCGTCAGCATCGGGCAACTGGCCTCGAACCCCCGAGGTCATCCTTGTTGAGGACGCCCCCTCAATAGAGCTGATACCAGGCCCGAAGTCCTCTGTGCCCTCATCAAAAGCTGCAGAGCCTTCTGGCATGGAGACCAGAATGGCGACCTTGGAGCGCAGTATCGCTGCCCTCCTGGCACAGCAGCAAGCATTGATGTCCGGTTCCCCTGGTTCATCCACCCTGATGACTGGACTCCCGACCTTGAGGACCTCCGGTTGTCAAGCCAATCCTCGAACTACCCGCCTCGAGAGACCCATCGGCTTCGGACGAGGTCCTAGTCCTGTTCCTCAGAATACCGGTCCTCTCCGGCGTGAGTGCATGTGTTTCAGACCACAGGTCTCCTGGGGGTCATGGGCCTTCGGGCTCGGGGCCTGACCACAGGAGCAGCGGAGCCTTGGATTCTTCCTCTGACTTTGTCAGACTGGGAGACCGAGGACGAGGAGTCCCCGGACATCCGGCGACATCAAGATGTGCTCTTGGACCCTTCTTCACCGGTTCTACAGCACCGTTCCCTACCCAAGGATGTTGCCTTCCTCGACTTTGTGCAGGACATGGCAAAGGTGCTTGTGTTCGAGTACCAAAGTGGAGGAGGAACTTGAGATCCTCCAATATGAGGCCCCCTCCCCCAAAGGAGGCCTTCACAGTGCCTGCCCCTCCGATCCTCAAGCACCTCCTCCTCCGTATGTGTGAAACACTGGCGTCTCTGCCCATTGTGAGTAGAAGGCTTGACTCCATGTATCGAGTCTGCCGAAGCCCGGGGTTCCAAATAATCCAGCTCCCTCACAATTCTATTGTTGTCGAGTCAGCCATGTGACTACTTAAGAGCCAAAAGACTCATTCTTCGGTGCCCCCGGGTAGGGAGTCCTGGACCTTGGACACCCTCGGCCGAAAATGCTACAGGGCTTGATACTGGTTTGCCGAATCCAGTCCTACCAGTTGTATATCGGCATGTACCTAAAAGAACTGGCAAGGGAGCTTGCCGGTTTCTCTGCAGGCCTCGATGGAGAACCTCTTCAGCGGTTCAAGTCACTGGCCTCGGCAGTCAGGGAGTGCTCGAAGTTCCTGTCTCGGGCAGCATTCGATGCCTTTGAATCCTCGGCCAGAGTAGCTGCTGTGGGCATCGGGGCCCGACGCCAGGTGTGGTTATAGTCGTCTGACCTCGAGCAATGGGTCTAGGACAAACTTATCTATTTCTCTTGCACTGGAGAAAACCTCTTTGGGAAAACCATGTCAGACAAGGCTGCTGAGATAGAGACTGAGTTCCTGACCAGAACCAGACTCAAAGACGACCTCGGTGCACCCCTGTAGGAAGGCCCTGGGAAGAAGCCTTTCTTCCCAAGAAAGAAAGAGGTGTTTGATAATGCCCCACAGTACCAGGCCTTCTCTGCCTCACAGCAGGGGCAACAGTCCAAGGGGCAAGGACACTGCCCCCACAAGCCTAAGACCCAGGCACCGGCCCCAGCCCAGCCTGGAAGGAGCTTTTGACTCCTGGGATGTATCCTTTGCCCACAGGATGTCCTCCATCACCGATTCCTGGGTGCTGCAAGTTGTCAAGGAGGGGTACTTCCTCCACCTGCAACAGACGCCACTCTTGTTCTTCCCAGGAGAACCTGTAAGGCCTCTCCTTAACCAAACTCTGCTCCTCACTGAGCTCGCAGGCCTCCTCAAAGACAGGGCGGTGGAGCCAGTGCCCAAACATCTTTGGGGCAAAGGCTTCTACTCCAGATATTTCCTTGTTCTGAAGTAGACAGGGGACCTCAGGCCCATCCTGGACCTACAGGACTTGAACAGATTTCTGGTGAGAGAGAAGTTCATGATGCTCTCCCTTGAAACACTGCTGCCTTACCTCCAGCAGGGATTCTGGCTATACTTCTTAGACCTGAAGGATGCTTATACACAAATCCTGATCCATCCCTCCCACCGACAGTACCTCCGGTTCATGGTGGGAAGAGGTCACTTCCAATACAGGGCGCTGCCCTTCAGACTAGCGTTATCGCCAAGGGTCTTCACAAAGTGCCTAGTCATGATCGCAGCACACCTTCATCTCTAAGGGGCCTTCGTCTTTCCCTACCTGGACGAATGGCTCATAAGGGGAGGCGCAGCTGCAGAGGTGCATCACACCACTGAGCACACCATCCACATTCTGCAGTGTCTGAGGTTCATCATCAACTACCCCAAGTCCCACCTCTCTCTGGCAGTGTGTCTGGAGTTCATAGGGGCTCAGCTAGACACCCTCCAGGCCAAGGCCTTCCTCCCTCTGGAGATGACAAAGCACCTCAGGGTGCTAGCCGCAGAAGTGCAACACAGCCAATTGGTGCCCGCTCGCCTTCTCTGCCTGCTGGGCCACATGGCCTCCATGGTCCATGTAACCCCGTACACCCGCCTGCATATGAGGGTGGCTCAGAGGTGCCTCTGCTCCCAGTGGACACAAGCCATGGGCAGACTTTGGGATAGGGTAAAAGTGACCTGCCAACTGATGGACTCCCCTTCACTGGTGGCAGATCCCCTGCCACCTTCAGGCCGGGATGCCCTTTCAGGCACCCACTCCCCAGAGGATCCTCATCACAGATGCCTCCCTGCAAGGGCGGGGAGTTCACTGCGAGGACTTCCACACCCAAGCCATATGGTTCCAGACAGAGTGCTAGTTGCAGATCAACCTCCTGGAGCTCTGGGCAATATTTCTGGCCCTCCGAGCCTTTTGCCACTGGTTGCAGCACCAGTCTTTGCTGGTACAGATGGACGACCAAGTCGCAGAGTTCTGTATCAACAAACAAGAGGCACAGGGTTGTACTCCCTCTGCCAGAAGGTGATAGCTGTCTCCTCATATGGGACATGCAACAGGATGCTCCTGTGGGCAGTCTACTTCCCGGGTTTGGACAACGCCCTGGGGGACAGGTTCAGCAGAGTCCTCCAGCCACACAAGTGGTGCCTGGACCCCAGAGTGGCCTCCTCGCTTTTCCGACTCAGGGGCATCCCCCTAGTGGACCTGTTCGCCAGCCCGGACAACACGCAGTTGCCCCGCTTCTGCTCCCACCAACTGCACCTGTCCCAAGTGGTGGCGGATGCATTCCTCATCCCATGGACGGAAGACCTCCTTTACGCCTTCCCGCCGATACCACTGGTCGCCAAGACCCTATTCAAGGTCCAGCGTGACAGGGCATCGCTGATCCTGATAGATCCCCAGTGGCCTAGGCAACCCTGGTTCCCGCTGCTTCTCTGTCAGTGGCACCTCCAACACCCCTGGGCTGCATCCCAGGACTACTCTCACAGGAGGATGGCTCTCTCCAACATCCCAACCTGGGGTCCCTGTCACTCATGGCGTGGCTGCTGAAAGTGTAACGCTAGCTCCCTTCATCTTCCCACATGACATAGAGGAGGTCCTTCTGGCCTCCTGTAAGAGCTCCATGAGAAGGGTGTACGCCTTCAAATGGCGTCTGTTTTCAGTGTGGTGTGCCAAGAAGAAGGCAAACCCTTTCTCCTGCTCATTTCAGCTGGTGCTCCAGTACCTACTCCACCTGTCACAGGTGGGACTGAAGTCCAACTCTGTCAGAGTGCACCTGAGCGCTATTGCGGCAAGCCTCCTCTCGGCTCAGCCCCTTATCTCTCATTTCCTGGGGGCCTTATGTTGTCCAAGCCCCCCATCCGTCCATCAACGGCGGCGTGGGATCTCAATGTGGTGCTCTCACAGCTCACTAAACTGCCATTTGAGCCCCTGTCCCAACTGCCACCTATGGTACCTCTCTTGGAAGGTTGTCTTTCTCATGGCACTCACGTCGGCTCGAGGATCAGCAAGCTACAGGCTCTGATGACAGAGTCGCCCTACACGAGGTTCTACAAGAACAGGGCGGTGCTCCGCACACACCCCAAGCTTCTGCCAGTGGTTTCCCCCTTCTACCTCAATCAGGAGGTGGTGCTCCCCACCTTCTTCCTAAGGCCTCACTGTGGCAAGTCGGAGACAGTTCTCCATACACACTGGATTGTAAAAGGGCCCTGTCCTTCTATCTGCAGCAAACTCAGGGCCACCGCAAAGCACCTCAGCTATTTGTCTCCTATGATCCCAGTTGACTTGGGCTCTCAGTAACTAAGCGAAAGCTGTCCACTTGGGTGGCGGACTACATTGCCCTTGCCTATGCTCAGACTGAGATCTCACTAGACCACCGGGTCACAACGTACCGTGTCAGGGCCATGGCTACCTCTAACAAATCTGCGTTCGTTCCTGTTATGGAAATCTGCCAGGCCGCCATCTGGTCTTCAGTACATACCTTCACAGCTCACTACTGCCTGGAGAGGGTCCCGATGGGACAGTACCTTCGGCCAGGCTGTGCTCCGTAATCTCTTCGGAGTGTAGACAACTCCGGTCCTCTGACCCTTCTGTGTTCAGGATACTGTATTGCTGGTTTTCCGCCAGACACTTGGGTCTTGCGAAAGTCTCTCAGTTGGGACTCAACTGCTGCAGCTCAGGGCTCACCACCTCTGGTCACCGTGGCATTTTGTACAGGTTCTTGGTAGCCTGTAGCTGGGGAGTCCTATATGTGAGGATTGCCTTCCTGCTTGTTCCCGGAGAAAGCATAGTTACTCGTCTGTAACAGGTGTTCTCCGGGGACAGCAGGAATCAGTCCTCACAACCCTTCCTCCTCCCCTTGGAGTTGTTTCTTTACCGTATTTTATTTTTGCCATCTTAGCTATGTCATTAGACTGAGGCAAAATGGCACCCATGGGCAGGAAGGGGACCACACATGCATGGTGCATCTCCCAAAGACTTTCTTTGAAAACTGGGGGATGCTTCTGCATGGGCTTTGCCGATGCCAACGTCGCCCATATGTGAGGACTGATTCCTGCTGTCCCCCGAGAACACCTGTTACAGGTGAGTAACTGTGCTAAATGAAATTTGCCTTTTACTTTTGTGTACAGTCTAATACCTATTTAAGAGGAAATTGAATTGAGGACATTAAGACTAAAGATTTTAAAATCCTCCTTTAAAAAAAAATCCATTAAACTAGTTTCAGGAATGGAAGCAACACTGGTGTTTGGCCATTCTTGCAATGAACAGCAATACATAAGACCTGTGATCTTAAAATCTCTTGTAATCCACAGGTGTGGTGCAGCAGAGGAATTTAAGGAAAATGTCTGATTATAGTTTACTTGCCACTGGTGATTCAGTCTGATCTCCAGGAACAAGCAGGAATGAGTCTTCACATATGGGTATCGTCGGTACCGACGGAGCCTGCACGGGAACGCTCCCCAGCGTCCAAAAGGAAAGCTTTTGGGAGCATCCCACAGCGCCTGCGCGCTGCCTTCCCGCCTTCCCCAACTGCCTCTCTCCAGTTCTTCTTTTCCACGGAGCCAGCAGGTCGTGTTCCTGTCACCGCTGAAGAATTTCTTTTTTATTTTATTTCTTTGGTCGCGCGTCTGCCTTCTCGACGCTAGACCGGTACCACCAGTCTTTTCTTTATTCTAAAAAAAACAAACAAAAAACCTACTGTTTTTCTCACTTCAGTGCATTTTCTTCTTTGGGCTTAGGCCTAGGAGATTTTTCCTCATGGAAAAGCCCGCCTCTGGTTTTAAAAAATGCACGAAGTGCAGCGGCACTATTTCTGTCACTGACACCCATGAATGGTGTCTGAAATGTTTAGGTCCTGACCACTCCATTATGGATTGTGAGTCCTGTTCCATGATGTCTAAAAGAGGTCTACAGAATTGAGCAGCCAAGCTCAGTACCCTGTTTCCCTCTGATGCAGCTTCAGTTGCATCGACGTCTTCCAGGGCTGCTTCTTCCTCACATGGATCTCAGGTAACCAAACTTAAGTCCAGCCGGTCCTCGAAGGGTAGATCTCCCTCTAAGTATCGAGATGCCTCCGGACTTGCCCTCGAGGAATCCGCACCGGCAAAATTACCCCGGCGGGAGGCTCCGGCTTCCGAAGCTTTATCTATGGGGTCACAGGTTGACATCGATGGCTCGGCCTCGACCGATCACCTGTTGCCATGTTCTGGGGTACCGGTGGTTGCCACTGGTACTGACATCCAGACATTGGTTGCGTCGATGGATCAGAATATCCTGACCATGCAGCGTGCCATCACGGCATTCATACAAGCTGCGACGCCTTCGGTACCGCAACAAACTCCGTTGCCGGTACCGACTCCGGCACCGGTAACGATATCGGTTCCGGTGCCGGTACCGATTGCATCGACATCTGCTTCGGTGTCGACTGCAGCGGTACACTGTTCTGTGATGCCCATCGGTACCGATCACTCCCGATGTCGATACCACTCGGTACGCGTATCGGGCTCTGCATGAGCATCCAGACAGGCGATACTTCGATTCCTCTGAAGACTCTGATGAATCAGAGGTCTCTGACGAAGCATCGGTGATCCATCCTCAGGAGCCCTCTTCTCCAAAAAGGAGAATGTCTCCTCCAGAGGACTTATCTTTCCAAGACTTCATTAGGGAAGTGGCCAGGGGCCTTTCCATCTCAGTGGCCCCGAGACAGAGCCTAGAGCCAAAAAATTAGATATTTTACAATATCCTAAGGCTCCTAAAGAGGCAGCCACTTTACCAATACATGAGATTCTTTATGATCACATGTTGGGCATATGGGAGACTCCTCTCACCACCTCCCCTCATTCTCGCAGGTTGGACACCATGTATCGTGTTCCTCCTTGTCCTGGCTTCCATAAGACTCAGCTTCCTCACCACTCCATTGTGGTAGAGTCTGCTATGAAGAAGATAAAGAGTACAAAAAGGCACTCTTCTGCTCCTCCAGGAAGAGAATGCAGAACTTTAGATGCTTTTGGCAGGAGAATTTTCCAGGCCAGTATGCTTGTTGCCAGAATCAACTCCTATAGTCTCTATATGGGGATGTTTCTAAAAGAAGTTACAGATCACCTGCAAACTTTATCTCCTTTTATTTCAGAAGATAAAAGGGAAGAGTTCCTCACCTGGCTCAAACATGCCCAGGATATTTCCAAGTTTTCCAACCGTGCAGCCTTTGACTCTTTTGAAGGTTCCAGCAGAGCCTCGGCTATTGCTATAGGTGCACGCAGAGTTGCTTAGTTACAAGCTTCTGATTTGGAACCCTGGGTTCAAGATAGACTAGGAAACCTTCCTTGTACAGGTGAAAACCTTTTTGGCAAAGATTGGTAAGCAAAGGCCACCCAAATGGATGCTGAAAATTCTGCTTTAGATAGACTTTCAAAGTCTACTTCTGCTCCTTTTAAGAAAAGGTTGTTCAAAAAGGGTTTTTTCCCAAAAAAGGGAAATATTATTCTGCTTATGGTCAGCAGTCATCTTCTGCAGGTCGTTTTGCTACAAAGAGACAGCAACAACCGAAACAGGCCAAGCCTAAGGCTGCTAGGACTGCTACGGCCCAACAGCCTCAGCCTCCTCAGGGCCTTTGACTTACACCTAGAGAACTTAGCCTTTCTGGCTCTAGAACATCCAGAGCCTCTCACCATTTCAGGAAGGTTAGCTCACTTTGCTCCCAGATGGGAACAAATCACAACAGAGCAATGGACCCTCTCCATCATAAGGGAAGGGTACAAGCTTCATTTCTTAAACCTTCCCCCTCACACCATGGTGAGACAGTTCAATTCTCCAACATCTCTTCTCGACCTTCTGGGTCAGGAGATTGCTACCCTTGTTGCCCAAGGGTCAATAGAAGAAGTACCCCTTCTTCAACAGGGTTCAGGGTTCTACTCCCCCTACTTTCTCATCCCAAAAAAACAGGGGGCTACAGACCCATATTAGATCTCAGAGAATTGAACAAGTTTCTTTGCAAGGAGAAATTCAAGATGACTTCTCTCGGTACTCTTCTTCCATACCTCCAGAGTCAGGACTGGCTTTGTTCTCTAGATCTCAAGGATGCGTACACCCATATTCTCATCCATCCAACACACACAAGGTTCCTTCGGTTCCTTTTCCAAGGAAAGCACTATCAGTACAGAGTGCTTCCCTTCGGTCTGGCCTCTGCTCCAAGGGTGTTCACAAAATGCATGGCAGTAGTAGCTGCATTTCTACGCACTCTAGGAATATTTGTATTCCCATATCTGGACGACTGGCTCATCAGAGCTCCATCCCAGTCAGAGGCCCAGGCTTCCCTGGCCTGCACAAGGCATATTCTTCAGTATCTGGGACTTGTAATAAACATCCCAAAATCCCATCTCACCCCTACTGAATCTGTAGAGTTCATAGGGGCCTTACTGGATACCACCACTGCAAGGGCCTATCTTCCCCAGGCCTGTTGCCTACGCTTGGTGCAGTTAGCCTCCCAGATTCAGTTAAAGTCCCATTTAACTGCTCGAGAGATGTTACAACTGTTAGGCCACATGGCATCAACCGTGCAAGTGGTTCCTTATGCTCGCCTTCACATGAGGGCAGCTCAGTTGACTCTGTCCACCCAATGGACCCAGGCATCAGGGTGCCTGTCAGACAAAATAGCAACCTCCAGTCGCCTCTTTTGCTCTCTCCAGTGGTGGAAGTCCACTCAAAATCTGTTGCTGGGGTCCCCCTTTCAACAGGTGTTACCCTAAGCAACCCTTACCACAGATGCCTCCCCAAAGGGTTGGGGGGCTCATCTACAAGATCTCTCCACCCAAGGCATCTGGTCTCCACAGGAGACATCTCTACATATCAACCTCTTAGAGCTCAGAGCAATTTTTCTAGCTCTGAGTCTTCCACACCCTGCTCAGCTACAAGACAGTCCTCATCCACACGGACAACCAAGTAGCCATGTTCTACGTGAACAAGCAGGGGGGGAATGGCTCTCTGCCGCTTTGCAACGAAGCTCTGAGATTGTGGGCTTCGCCAGAGAGCATAAAATTCATCTCATGGCAGTGTATCTTCCAGGAGTTCAAAACTCTTGGGCAGACAGACTCAGGCGAGTTCTGCTTCCACACGAATGGTCCCTCCATGGGGACCAGATAGCCAGGATCTTTCAAATTTGGGGAACCCCAGACATAGACCTGTTTGCAAGTCCGTGGAATGCCAAACTTCCCCGGTTCTGTTCCAGGATTCCATGTCAGGGAGTTCAGGCCAGGGATGCCTTCCTCCTTCATTGAGGGCAAGATTTCCTCTGCCTTCACACCCATTCCCCTAATTCCCAAGACACTGTTCAAGCTTCAGAGAGACAGGGGGTCTATGATCCTCATAGCACCACGTTGGCCACGCCAAGTGTGGTACCCTCTACTTCTGCTTCTCTCTCAAGCTCCCTCCCTGGACTTGGGATCTGCTCCAGATCTCCTGTTCCAGGAGCAGGGAACGTTGTGGCACCCAAATCCCCAGTCTCTTCATCTCAGGGCCTGGTTGCTGAAGGCCTAGACCTTCAGGATTTGCATCTTTCTCAGCAAGTGCAGGATATCCTTCGTGCTTCCAGAAAGCCTTCCACCAGACGCTCCTATGCTTTTAAATGGAAGAGGTTTACCTCTTGCAATACCTCTGAATTCTTTACTAGAGTATTTGCTGCATTTATCCCATGCAGGCCTTAAAACGAATTCAGTAAGAGTCCATTTGCGTGCTATTGCAGCATCCCTTAAGCCTCTCAATAGTCAGTCTATCTCCTCTCATCTTCTTATAGCAAGATTCATGAAAGGCCTTCTTTTGACTAAACCTCCCATTAGACCACCTCCAGTGGCATGGGACTTGAATCTGGTTCTTGGTCAGCTTATGAAGCCACCCTTTGAACCCTTAGCCACTACCTCCTTGAAATTTCTTTCCTGGAAGGTTACTTTTCTCATTGCAGTCACTTCAGCTCGCTGCATCAGTGAGCTGCAAGCCTTGGTGGCTAATCCTCCTTATACAAGGTTCCATCATGACAAGGTAGTCCTCAGGACTAATCCACACTTTATGCCTAAAGTGGTTTCACCTTTTCATCTGAACCAGGAAGTTTATTTACCTGTCTTTTTTCCAGGACCTCATGCATCAAGTGCAGAGAGGAATCTTCATACCCTGGATTGTAAGAGAGCCCTTGCCTTTTACTTACAAAGGACACAGCAACATAGAAAGTCTTCTCAACTCTTTGTTGCTTTTGATCCCTCTCATTTAGGACTTCCAGTCTCTAAGAGAACTCTGTCCAATTGGATTGCTCAGTGTATTTCTTTCGCCTACCAGAGTAAGAACCTTTCTCTGGAGGCCATGTCACAGCTCACAATGTGAGGGCCATGGCAGCCTCTATGGCTCATCTAAATTCTGTGTCCATCGACCAGATCTGTCGAACGGCCACCTGGGCCTCGGTTCATACCTTCACAGCCCATTACTGCTTGGACAAGGACTCCCACCGAGATGCCTTGTTTGGTCAGGCTGTTCTCAAACACCTGTTCCATACCTAATCAACTCCTACCCTCCATCCCTGGCTGGATGCCTGAGATTCATGTGTGGAGGTAGAGCCCTTCCCAGGGACTCACAACCTGGGTGATCTCCCAGGCATCTCTAGCTGGGGAGTCCCCATATGTGAAGACTCATTCCTGCTTGTTCCTGGAGATAGCACAGTTACTTACCTGTAACAGGTGATCTCTGGGAACAGCAGGAATAAGTTTTCACAACCCACCCACCTCCCCTAGGAGTTGTACCTCTCTATCTATCTTTCCTTTCCTCTCTCTCTCTCTCTTTGTCTCAGCTTAAAAACTCGAACTGGAGAGAGGCAGTTGGGAAAGGCGGGAAGGCAGCGCGCAGGCACTGTGGGATGCTCCCAAAAGCTTTCCTTTTGGACGCTGGGGAGCGTTCCCGCACAGGCTCCGTCGGTACCAACGATACCCATATGTGAAGACTTATTCCTGCTGTTCCCAGAGATCACCTGTTACGGGTAAGTAACTGTGCTATACATTCTGACATCTTAGGGGCCTTGGAAGTGTGAGAGGCTGCAGTCATTCTTCCCTCTCCAAATATGTCAAGTCCTTTCAGCATGCAGTGATTGCCCTAAGGTTTACTACAAGTTGTATACATGTACAGAGCTGAATAGGCAAATTGTAAGAGGTTTTAGTAGATCTCTCTTCCGGTATGAGATGTGGATATGTTGACCATGTTTCATGATCCTATTATGAAGGGCATATATGAAGCCAGAGACCTGCAGGGGTCAGTGTGGTAGAGGTGGTGTGTTTTGTGTGAAGTATAGGAGATGGCATTTCTCTTTGCCCTTTCCCTTCATATCCTACCTGTATAGTCCTGTTGTATGATGTGGATTAACAACGGAGTAGGAGTAATCATGGAATTTTGCAATCCAAGGTGCCAAGCTTTGTACCTTTTTTATAGTGGTTGGGGCAAGGTACTTCAGGCCGGAAGGTCGGGGGTTCAAATCCCACTAGAGGACAGCAACCTTGGGCTGGAAGGACTGGGGTTTCTAGTCCCACAGGTGCTCCTTGTGGTCTTGGGCAAGCCACTTAACCCTCCATAGCCCATGTTCCCTGTAAAATAGTTATCTCCAAGTTATAATGCCCTGTTCAATGTAATTTCAGTTTGTTCAATGTAAACCGCACTGATACAGAATAGCGCGGTATATAAGAGAATGTAAATAAATAAATAAATAAAATATAGACATAAGAGCTGCCAATCTGCTATGGAGAAGATATGTGTATATTGGAAAGGTGTATGGAGAAGGGTTTATGGGATATTTTTCCCCATTTTGGTATTTTTAAGCTATTCCAGGTTTGTTTTTTAATGGTAAATGGCTTTTTTCCGTATTCTGCTAGACCAGTCCAGATGAGTGGGTTATGCTCCCTTGCCAGCAGGTAGAGGCAGACTTGAGCATCCTTTCAATGTCATCAGAAGATATAACCACTGGTGCAGCAGTCAGCAATTGTCTGCCTCCAGAAGGTGACAAGATGTGTGTGAACTGGTGCAGCAGTGCAGATAGGCTGGAATTTCCTGTCTGACACTAAAGTACAGTGACCTAGGATAGAGTCTGATAGGGGCCTATGGAGCTTGGAGTGAGGGTACGTTCTTGACTCTTCAAGCAGATAGCCGCCCAGAGACACACGATGCTTGTATCGTCAGATAGCATGGGAACTCTCGCAGTGCCTGCCAATGCAGGGATCGTAGGATCTGTGGCAAGTGCAAGAGCAGGACAGAGCAATTACTTGCATCTGATGATGCAAGGATTGCTTCTTCCCCCCTCCAAGGACCCCTTAGTCCCCCAATCCACCTAAAAGCTGACAGTGCAATGGATCAGGTGATCTGCGGCACTGACAATAGTGAAAAGGTCAATCCCCCTATACAGCACCCCCAACCCTGGACAGCGCCCAACCCCCTCCTCTGAAAAACAAGTGTTCAGCTGGCTAGTTTGTCCCCCTCCTCTCCCTCCATACAAGAACTACAACCAGGCTAGGCAGCTGGAACAAGGTGACCCCCTTCCTTTCTAATCACCCCCCCCCCCTATTCCTTACCTCCAAAGTCCTGGTGGTCTAGTGGGCCCGAGGGAGGAAACGATCCTCCCTGCTCCTTCTCCCATCTTCAGCACTATATAAAATGGCGCCAATCTTGCGGTGCTGCACCCTAGAGTCCTGATGCTAGGGGACAGGACTGTCATACCGGTGCCCTTTTTGTTAATGCCAGTGAAGGGGACAGGAGTGGTCCTTTCAGCTCCAGCCCTCTTCACTTGTACTAACTAAAATGGTGCCAGTCTTATGGTGCTCTCCCTAGCATCCTGACGCTAGGGGCCAGCACTGTGAGATTGGAGCCATTTTACATAGCCCTTAGGGCAAGAGCAGAGCAGATGGCTTCTGTCCCTTGGCCCACTAGACCACCACGATTTTGTAGGTAAAGGGTGAGGGAGGGTGGCTGGGAGGGGCTTGAATCTAGTGGCCTGTACCTAATTTGTTCTGTGTGACTGTTTCTTTTAAAATAGTATCTTTTCCTGTATTTTAATTGGCATTCTTTTTCTCACTTCTTAATTTAATTATTTTTAGTCTTGTAAACTGCCTCGATGCATTTATGGGAGGCGGCATAGCAAATCTCAAAATAAACATTAAAAAAACATGACTGGCTAATTGGGTGGTAGTTCTTATATGGGGGAGGCAGGGTGGCTGGCTGGCTAGCTAGCTAGCTTGACATAAGAAATGGGCGGTTGGGAGGAGGGGCCAACTGACTAGCCAAGCATTCGTTTTTTGGGGTGGTCTGGCCCCCATCTCGGCACAGTTCCCAATGAGTTTGGGAGCTGTCCGAGGTTGGGGTGCTGCAAAGGGGGACTGTGCTCCTTTTCCCTGTGGTCGGTGCCATGGATCACTGTGGCACTGCCAGCTTTTAGGTGGAGAGGGGGACTAAGGGGGCCTCGGAGGGTGACATGACAGGTGCTGCTTCACTGCTGCTGCCAATCAGCAGTGGCCACAAAGCAGCACATGAAACTGGGTGCAGGTAATTCCACCTCATGAGGTGGCATTATCTGCAACCGCAGTTGGGCCAATTTTGACAGCCTTTAGTGCAGCAAGTTTTTCATGCGATGGCTATCAAACATTGGCACGTCTGCTTCCCTCCCCTCCCCTATCCCACCTCCCCTCCCGACTATACCACACAAAATACAGATTTCGCTGAAAGTTACCTACAATATCTGCATTTTATCCATGTTAGCCCCACGATTTCAGCTAATGCGGTTTAGTAGACAGGCCCCTTAATATTTTGCTTGACTTGAATAACTTTTGGTAGAAAAAAAGATTTTATTGTATTTTGCTTTCATTATGTTAACGAAAAAGGAATGATCACATTTTAATAAATGTTCCCACTTGTTTTTTCTGCTTTCTTGTTAAGTAACCCACTTTTTCCCTTAACTTTGATATGACAGACACCATAGATGAATACTTTGAATATGATGCTGAGGAGTTTCTGGTCTCCCTGGCCTTGCTGATTACGGAAGGTCGAACACCAGAATATTCAGTGAAAGGCCGAACAGAAGGCTTTCATTGCCCTCCAGCACAATCCAGTCAACCAGCATTGCGCAAGCATGAATGCAGTGATAAATTGGCACAGGTACAGCATTTTTAAATTGATTCATGAGCGTTGAAGAATTGGATTTATGCAATGGTTCTGTTTAGCATTTATATAAATACTTTAATCAGAGAATTCATGTATTTTGTGATGGTGTGTAACTGCTTGGTATCAGCTTGAAACATTGGTTGACTTATAGTTTCAGAAAAAGGTTTTTATT
Source organism: Ichthyophis bannanicus (assembly GCA_033557465.1). Classification (NCBI taxonomy): domain Eukaryota; kingdom Metazoa; phylum Chordata; class Amphibia; order Gymnophiona; family Ichthyophiidae; genus Ichthyophis; species Ichthyophis bannanicus. The sequence goes on from CM066043.1 coordinate 172,714,362, forward strand.
GTGCACAGAAGAGCTCTCAAAAGAACATGAAACATCTGTTTTGCAATGTGTTATCAGTGTTGTCTTTTTTCCCGATACATTTTTATAGTATGACTTTTTAAAAATGTCTGTTTCATAAGTCAGATATTTATAAATTAGACTGTTCAATCAGTTATCCTTTTTTTAAAGTGCTCTATAAAATAGAATGCTTGTTTATATAATTCATTGTACAGCATCAAATGTAATTAAACCTTACTTATTTATATGTAAATCCTTACCAAAGGAAAACTTTTTAATCCAAATTAAGTCTTCCTGCCTAATTTACATTGTATATCTAATTAATGTGGCATCTTGACCCACTTTGAGCTGCTAGAAAGGTGAATAAATTAATAGGTAAATATGCAGTTGCACAATGGAAAATCATTTTGATACATGCGTAACAAATAACCAAATATAATGGACCAGATTCCTAATTAATAATATATGAGTATGTCATGAATTTAAATGGTCACTTGCTTTATCTGGTTCATCTGTTACGTTTTTAAACACATTTCTTTGACTGGGTAGAAATTTTCCATTGTTAAATAATTTTGATAATGGTAATAGTGGAAGAACATTTTGTGCCTTAGTGACACCAGTACATTAGTATTTTTGGTAAAGTATTACTTTATCTCATTTCAATTAGTCTCTAGATACCTGTTTGCTACTAACATTTTCATCAAGATTGCCAACCAGGGGGCTAATTAGTGTCAATCACAACTGTAGTGCCAAGACTTGCAGGATTATGAGAAGTATTGTTCCATCCTTTGATTCCTGCAAAACATATTGCTAGTGTAATATGAGAACTTGTATCTCTTATGAGTAAATATAAAGTAATTTAATTATTAAAGCAATATTCCTCTTTGTCTCTCCCGGCCAGTCCAGGAACATTAGGGTTGTCAACCTTCTCCAGCAGCTGAGGACTGAAATCTGAAGTTTTGCTGACATGCTATCCGGCTCCCCCTGCTGGCAGAACCTCAGTCTTTCAGTCCTCAGCAGCTGGAAGGGACATAAGGCTGAATGGCTACCGGAGAAACAAAAAGAAATTTTAGGCTGGAGGCTAGTTTTTTGTTTTGGTTTTCAATTCTGCAGGAGAGAGAGGTGCTTTAAGGGGAAGGACCCTAGCAGGGCTCTTCTCCGCAGACATGGAGATCAATTGATTTCATAGTTAAAACGGCCTGTTTTGGCACGGAGCAGTGGAGGCAGAGCCTGCCTCAGTCAACAGCTCCTGTTCCCGGGTGAGGGCGGAAAGAGGTTCTGGGAGCCCCAGAGACCATCAGACCGCCTCCGGAGCCAAGTACACTACCGCTAGCAGCGGGAGTGAGTGACTTTGAGAGGAAAATACAGAGGTTTAGCGAAAGGCAGCAGTTACATTAGAACCGGGCGGCTCAGCTCAATCAGATCGCAGGGTGATTTCTGCAGCGCTGTGTGCCAGCGTTGCTAAGGGTGCGCATGCTGCCCGGCCCGACGAGGTTCGGTAGCTGTCGACGGGGGCTCTCAATCCCGGTGGTGGTGGTGGTGTTGTTGACGTTTCATAGCAGGGGTTAAATTTGACGCAGTTGCAGTCGCGGCAGCATGGAGAGCAGGCCAGAATCCGGTGATCCTTTAGGGGGCCCTCAGAGCGGCACAGAAATGGTGGGAACGGCGGCCATTTCAGATAAAACTTCCGTTCTGGGGTCTAGTCAGGAAAAGCCCGCAAAGAGGAAATCTAAATCAAAAAATCCAGTTCAGGTGGAGGAAACTCCTTCACAGTCGTTGCCTGCAGCGCAGGGGGGCTTGGAGTCTGTTTTTTCAGCAGACTTTATTCTGGATTTACATCAAGCTTATTGTTTAAAGTGGCAGCAAGTTCAGGGCAAGGGCCCTATTTCCATGCCCTCACAGAACCCAGACAAAAAAATCTCCCCGTTGGACCCGGGGGAAGGGCCTTTCAAATCGGCCCAGGGAGCTGAGGTGCGCACTGATGGCATCGGTCAACTCATCTCAGGGCTCCAAGGGACAGAAGAAGGAGAGAGCCTTTCAGAATCAGGTCTGGATCAATGGGCCATGGATCTGGAGGATGGTGAGATGGGGTCCAGCAAGGATCCTAATCTGTTTAGAGTGTTTAGGAAAGAGGAATTGGGGGCGCTTATTGCCCAGATGCTGCCAGCCCTAAATATCATTCTGCCAGCGGTTCAGGAAGAGCCCTTGGAGGATCCTCTACTCCAAGGCTTTAAAGCAGAGCAAAGGTGTTTTCCTGTTCACAGGGTCATAAAGCAGATGGTAGAATCCGAATGGGAATGTCCGGAGGCTACCCTACGGGGAGCACAGACCATCGGACGATTGTACCCGTTACCACAAGAGGAGTAAGACTTATTGAAAATGCCTAAGGTCGATCCCTTGGTGTCAGTGGTGACTAAGAAAACGACAATTCCTGTGGAGGGCGGTGTGGCTCTTAAGGATTTACAGGCTAGGAAATTAGAAACCCTTCTGAAACAGACTTTTGAGACTTGCGCACTGTCGCTAAGAGCAGCTATCTGTGGGGCGTATGTCTCTAGGGCCTCCATTCGATGGATTCAAGGCGTTACTCACTCCAAAGGAGATGAGGAGGAAGGCGCAAAGTTGGAGTCAGCGGCAGCTTACCTAGCAGATACATTCTATGATCTGGTAAGGATTTCAGTGAAGTCCATGGCATCGGTAATTGCAGCCAGAAGGTTTCTCTGGCTGAGAAACTGGGCGTCTTGACACGTCGTCCAAGGCGCGGCTCAGTAAGCTTCCGTACAAGGGCACGCTGCTCTTTGGGGCAGCCTTGGAGAAGATTGTAAAGGTCGGAGACTCCAAAGGGGGTCGCCTTCCAGAGGACCGCCTGAAAAGTCAGAAACCTAACTGTCAGAGCATCCTGGTACCTTTTGGCTTTAACCTCCTCAGAAATTCCTGCATCCCTTATGCACTGTTCATTCTCTCTAAGACGGGCACTGAGGTGGCATATTGGGTCCCCCCCACCCCCCCAGTAGTGGCTGCCCTACCTAAGACACGAGGTTTGGACTCATAATAGGACTTGCTTATCTCTAAAACACTAGAGACAGTACTGTGCAGGACAGGGGACCTGCTGGACATAGCAAGGTATTTAATACAGGAGGTATTAGACAAGCTGCCTACTATCATGTAATTGCAGCTGGGACAGGTACCACAGGTTTGCTTCCACCATTTCCAGGCACAAATAATAAATAAAAATAAAAAAGGTGTGGGAGATGTCAGCATACATCAGCATGACATTATGCCTAGCATAGGTGTCATGGCTTTTCCCAGACCTTGAATTGCAAACAGCTTTGACTCTCTGGTGATGTCAGTCTCCAGACTTAATGAGCATAGTTTACCTGATTAGTCTGTAAGACAACAGCCCCTCATTACTAATCAGGAGAGATCAAATCAAACAGACCAAATTATGACAAAAAGGGAGGTGCTGGAGAATTTCACTATAAAATACAGAGGACAAAAATATCTCGCTCTCTTCCTATTTCATCGGACACTCCTTACACCCAATTCTTACCCCCCACCCTTCTTTCTCTTTTCTTCCTATTCATTGAACACCCACTTCTGACCCCACCCTTCTCTCTCTCTCTCTTTCTCTCTCTTCCTATTCTCTCTCACACACAGACACACAGATTCATTGAAGTACACTGAAGCAGCTTTATAACAGCTTTTTACATCTGTTCTGTACCTACTTAATAAGCCTATTTCTATATAAAACCCTTTTTCCAAGCCACACCTGCTTGGTTGTCTTATTATGCTACAAAACCCTACTGTCTCTGTGAAATGAACCCAGGACCAAACGGAGAATAACCAAAAGTAGAGAGCGGCGAAAGTTTACACTAACAATTTGCACAAAGGTCCATCTCGAGAGGTTCGCAGATTCAGAGGATCTTGCTTGGCCCCGTATCAGAGGTCAGTCCTTTCAAGGAGCTAGAGGGTTTGGCAGGGATTATTTCGGAACCCAGCAGAACTCCGGTAAAAAGCCACAATGAAAGGAAGTTGATCCAGATGGAAATCCCGGTGGGAGGACGTCTGCAAGGCTTCCTGTCCGTTTGGGCCACCATAATGTCCGACCAATGGGTACTAGAAATTATTTGCGATGGCTACGCGCTTGAATTTGCTCGGCCGTTAGCAGAAGCTTTCGTGGTGTTTCCATGTGGGTCTGCCGAAGAGAAGAAGGCAGTGTCCAAGATGCTTCAACGGTTGCTGCGTCTTCGGGCGGTGGTTCTGGTCCCTCGCGACCAGTTAGGATTAGGTCAATACTCGATTTATTTCGTGATTCCCAAAAAAGAGGGGTCTTTTCGGCCTATTTTGGATCTCAAAAATGTGAACCGCTGCTTGAGAGTTCCGCACTTCCGGATAGAGACACTACAGTCAGTTATTCATTCGGTACAACCGACAGAGGTGCTTACATCCATAGATCTGGCAGAGGCCTATCTTCATATACCCGTCAGACCAGAGCATCAAAGGTTTTTGCGTTTTGCGGTGCCCATGGGTCATTTTCAGTTCCATGCCTTCCCGTTTGGTTTAGCTACGGCACCGCGGACCTTCACAAAGGTGATGGTAGTGGTAGCGGCAGCGTTGAGGTGAGAGGGTGTTCTGGTGCACCCGTACCTCGATGATCGGCTGATTTGAGCGCCGTCTGTGGCGGAGTCGGTGGCGGCAACGGCACGAGTGGTGAGTCTTCTGGAACAGCTTGGTTGGGTAATAAACCAGGCCAAGAGTCAGTTGCAACCGGTACAGCGGCTCCTTTACTTGGGAGCGGTGTTCGACATGGAGATAGGAGCAGTTTTTCTGCCGGAGGTCAGGGTACAAAAGATTTTGAGGCAAGTAGCAGCGTTTTTGCGCTTGAAAGCTCTGACAGCGTGGCGTTACTTGCAGCTTCTAGGTTCCATGGTGGCGGCCTTGGATCTGGTACCCTGGGCAAGGGCGAATATGCGTCCGTTGCAGCAGGCTTTGCTCAGGATCATCCCCTAGATACGGAAGTTGACAAGGTCACAGGAAGTAAGCGACAGTCTACAGTGGTGGTTGGATCCCGCCCATCTTCAAGCGGGAGTTCCCTTACTACAACCGGACTGGGTGCTCATCACTACAGATGCCAGCCTCTTGGGCTGGGGGGTGCATTGTCAGTCGCACATGGCTCAAGGGTGTTGGCCGCCAGAGGTGACGGGTTATTCCATCAATCATTTGGAACTCAGAGCGGTGCACCTGGCTCTTCACAAATTTATCCATCTCGTGGAGGGAAAGGCGGTGCGAGTGTTCTCCGACAGTGCGGTGACAGTGTTCTATATCAATCGGCAAGGGGGTACAGGCAGTGCAGCCTTGTTAGAGGAGAGTCAACGGTTGATGAGCTGGGCGGAGTCTCATTTGTTAGCTTTTTCGGCGGCGCATGTGGCAGGATGAGACAATGTACAGGCCGATTATCTCAGCCGACATGTGATAGATCCAGGAGAATGGGAGTTGAACGCGGCGGTGTTTCACGACCTGACCCGATGATGGGGACAGCCGGTGATGGACCTGATGGCCACCTTCGACAATGCCAAGGCGAGTCGTTTTTTCAGCAGGCGCAGAGCGTGTATGTCGGAAGGGCTCGACGGCTTGGCACAGCCGTGGCCGTCGAGGGTGCTCCTTTATGCCTTTCCTCCATGGCCAATGATAGGGCGAGTCATTCAGCGGATAGAGCGTCACGATGGCCGGGTGATTCTCATTGGCCCAGGAGAGCGTGGTATGCGGACCTGGTGCGTCTCCTAATAGACAGTCCCTGGAAACTACCCACTCGGGTGAACCTTTTGTACCAGGGTCCGCTACACATGCCGAATGTGGATCGCTTCTCGCTTACGGCTTGGCTCTTGAAAGGGAAAAGTAAGGCGTAGAGGTTATTCCTCGTCAGTCATAATCACTCTGTTGAAAGCCAGGAGGCAGTCTACGTCCTTAGCTTATATTCGCATTTGGTGTATCTTTGAACGATGGTGCAAAGAGCGGGGCCTGCGGCCGGGCAACGCTCTAGTACCAGAGGTCTTGTCGTTTCTGCAAGAAGGGCTGGATAAGGGGTTAGCCCTCAGTACTCTTAAGGTTCAGTTGGCGGTTCTGGCGTGTTTTTGAGGTAAGATATGGGGAGTGTTCTCCCTTCTGGTCACCCGGATATTCTGCAATTCTTGAAAGCGGTGAAAAACATGCGTCCTCCGATTCGGGCAGTGGTTCCGGCCTGGGATCTGAATTTAGTGCTCGAAACTTTGGCGAGACTCCCTTTGAACCAGCAAGGTGGGGTATTGCTCAAGGAGCTATCATTGGAAACAGCTTTCTTGGTGGCTTTGTGTTTGGCGAGAAGAATTTCGGATCTCCAAGTGCTTTTGTGTAGAGAGCCATATCTTCAGTTTTTTGAAGAGAAAGTAATGTTGCGGCCGGTTCCCTCTTTTTTTCTTCTGAAGGTAGTATCTCAGTTTCATGTGAATCAGACTATTTCGCTTCCAACCTTTCAGGGCCAGGGGGGAATGCCTATAGATGGAGTTCTGATTAAGATGGATTTAGGTAAAGTGCTCAGAAGGTGCCTTAGGAGGACGAAGCCTTTTCGAAGAACAGACAGGCTGTGTTTGGGGTGCCTCGGAAAGGAGAAGCGGCTTCCAAGGCCTCAATTGCTAGATGGGTAAAGCACGCTGTAGCAGCGGTGTATCAGGCAAGCGGAAAAACACCTCCGGAGGGGCTCCACGCTCATTCGACTCATAGCCAGGCGGCGTCTTGGGCCGAGTTTGCTTTGATTCTGCCTGTGGATATGTGCCGGGTGGCTACTTCGTCATCTCTTCACACATTTGCAAAGCATTATAGATTGGATGTTCAAGCTAGGGGAGACTCAAATGTGGGGGCTTCGGCCATCATAGCGGGCCTAGCGGGTCCCTCCTGGGGTTAGGTACTGCTTTGGTACTTCCCTAATGTTCCTGGACTGGCCTGGAGAGGCGAAGAGGAAGAAGAAATTAGACCTTACCTGCTAATTGCCTTCCTTGAGGCCTCTCTGGGCCAGTCCAGGACTCACCCAAGACATTTGCAGGTGGTCGGTGTTTGGCAGGGGACTCGGGTACTTCCATGGTCCATGTTTGACGGGGCTTAGGGCGTGTAAGTTACTGAGCAGGAGATTCAGAAGGTGTTATTGGTCTTCCGCTCAGGGAGCCTGGGTTGATGTGGTCTATGGAGCTTCCTTGTTTGAGAACGAGGATCGTTTTACTGTGAATTTAAAAAAAAAAAAAAAAAAAGAGAGAGAGAACAGGAGGAGCTGTTAACTGTTTAGGTAGGCTCTGAATATTCATTTGATGGATTAGATAGGTTTATGATAGTTTTGTTTTTCAAGGTATAGGTTATGTTCTTAAACTGCTTGGAAAGTTATAGACTGAGGTTCTGCCAGCAGGGGGAACCAGATAGCATGTCAGCAAAACTTCAGATTTAAGTCCTCAGCTGCTGGAGAAGGTTGACAACCCTAATGTTCCTGGACTGGCCCGGAGAGATCTCAAGGAAAGACCATTAGGTATGGTCTAATTTCTTTTTTCAGCTTCAACTGACATAATTTTTTTATTTTCCTAAATCTTAAAATCAGTGTATTATTTTTTAAAATAAATATAGCTGGTAAATGGTGGTTTATAAATTCTGCGTATAGGAGTTGATGTCATGATGAGCTTTTATAAAATATATGCACACAAAGATCCAAGGTTATGGTTAATTGATTGATTATACTTCCTCCTTGTCTCTGAAGTCCAGATGAATGGGTTTGTGTTCTCCTGCCAGCAGATGGAAACTTAGAACCACGGTTTGCTGATGTTACCCTATAAGAGTCGTGGTACTTCTCAGAGCAATAGGGGGAGGGACCAGGGATGCAGAATCTGGTGGATATGGGTCGTCATTCTCCCCCTCCCCCCAACCCTGATACTCTGCTGTCAGAAAACTGACTTTGCCTAGTAGGCTCTGATGCTCCCCCTTTCCTCCTTCCCAGCCTTTGAGTATTTTGCAGCAATTACAGTTTAAAAAGCCCAAAAGTGGAAGCAGAAAAGCAGGAACTCTTGAGTTGGGGAAAGAATGAAGCCTGAAAGTCTAATGTACAGGGAATCAGGCTGGTACTGTGCCTGAGGTGAGTGTTGCCGCACTGAGGGGGGGGGAGGGAAGGGAGCAGAAACACATGGATTGCAGCTGCCACTGTGCATCCTACAGCATCCATCAGATTAATCTTTCTTTAGCCAGCTGATGCTGCGATTGCAAAGAGGAGGCTCAGATTTTGGCTGCATATAGAACATCATAACTTCAGAGGCAGAGAGGGTTGGGGCAGGGAAGGTGGAACAGCTGCTTTGGAGGCCTTGGAATTGTTGGTTTTGGCAGGAAACTCCACCATTAGGCCTTCTGGGGAGCCAGTATTCCCTTGTGGCTGAGGCAGTACCAGCACTGAGCCCACTGGTGAAGGCAGTCAGTCTCCCTAAAATGGCTAGGGGTGGAGGGGGGAGGGGACTGTGACCATTGCAGGCATCTTCTTTTCTCCAGAATTCATGTTGTGGCTTCATCATGCTTTCTGTCTGAAGAAAGGTCTTGGGGTGGCCTGGCCGAAACCATTCCTGGTTGGCTTGTACTCCAGGTGGACTCTGCCAGCACAAAGAGGCTGTGCCAGGGAGTCTGTAGAAGATTTGGAGAACACAGCGTCCGTGGTTTCTGCGGACTCCTTAACACCCATTGGAGAGGCTTTCTAAGATCCTGGAGGAGGGTCCTAAAAGGGAGCTGGAGGACCGTGAGATCCCCCACCGGGGAGGACTCTATGGGGTGGTATGTATTTTTCATAAAGAAGAGTTGCCATCTCTGATTTCCCAAGGCATTAAACATGGCTGATGACTGGCCAGCGACCTCTAGTCCAATGGAAGACTCTCTTTTGGAGGGCATTCATAAGCTGCTGATATTTTTCCTGCTCCATAGAGCTATAAAGGATATGATTATAATAGTTTGGCCATCATTCTACCTACCTTCAAGCCAACATCTGGCGTATTCCACTCTGTTTCCAATTCCTGGTGGAAGAGAAGGACAATTAGGTCTGCCTAGAGTGAATGTGCTGCTCTTGGCATTGACTGAAAAGGACCACCATTTCATCAAGGGCGGAGTTGCGCTGAAAAATTCTCTAGACCGTCTTATGGAAGTGCTGTTAAAGCAGTTCTTTGAGATCTCAGCTCTGGCATTGCGGGTGGCCATCTGTGGGGTCTAAATGGCTAGAGATTTTCTGAGGTGGTCGCATGAAATTTCAGAGTTCCTTGTCTGAGTCAGAAGCCTTTTTGGAGGCAGTGCATCTGGAACTGGGCTCAACCTTTTTGGCAGACGCTCTGTATGACTTGGTCCGCACTTTGGCAAAGAATATGGTGATGGTTGCACATCAGCTGCTTTGCCTAAGGAACTGGTCGGTGGATGGTCCTCCAAACTTGGCTCAGAAAATTCCCCTTTAAGGGGAAATTACTGTATAATAAGGAGCTGGAGAAAGATCTTGGGGATTCTAAGGTTCCTAGGCTCCCTGAAAATAGACCTTGAGGTTCCAGGGGTATTTCTTCAGCTAGAGGGGAGTGTTGGGAGGCCCAGAAGTATTATCTGTCTAGATCAGATTTTTCCCGGAGGTAGAGGTTTCTGTCCCAGGGTCATTCCTTTCGAGGGATCCACTAGAGAGGCAGACGCTGTCCTTCTGGTTCCTTGGCTGGAGCCAAAGGTTCACAGTGAGGATTCACAGTTCCATGTATTGGTGCAGCCAGTAAGTGGTCATCTGTAACTATTTTACCATGCATGGACTTAGAGTACTTCTGACTTAGGGGTTCTAGAGGTGATTCAGGAGGGCTACCCTCAAGCTGGTGCAGCCCCTCTTGGAGGAGTTGGGGGGGAGGGTAAGGCGATACTCCCATCTATTTTGTGGTGCCAAACCCCATTCTGGATCTAAAACATGTGAACAAGGTTTGCAAGTGCTGAGATTTTAAATGGAGATTTTGCATTCAGACATATTGTGGCAGTTCATTAGAGGTAATACTTGATGTCCTTGGATCTTATGTAGGCATATTTCCATATCCCCATTTATTCAGAGCATCAGAGATACTTGTATTTTCTCTGGGAACTAGCAGGAAGTCAGTCCTCACATATGGGTGACGTCGGTGCCGATGGAGCCCTTGGGGAAGCATCTCCCCCAGCTTTAAAAGAAAGCCTTTGGGAGATGCCACCACACATGCATGGTGCCCTTCCCGCCCAAGGATGACATCTTGCTCAGTCTCCTTTTTTCTGCGGAGCCCTTCAGACATCTGTCTGGTTACTCCCCCCCCCCCCCCCCCAAAAAAAAAGTTGATATTTCTCAACCTGAGTTTCATACTCTCCGGTTGTGCACCGGTACTCTTCCCGCCACCCGAGCTTGCTGTCTCCAGCATCAAGTCTCTGGTTCCTATCTTTTTTTTTCTTTTTGGCGCCTTCGTGCCCTTTTTCCAACTGGCAGCACCGCGGGTCTTTGACCTCGCTGAGGTAATTTTCCCCCGTGGTTACCAGTGGGTTCAAGAAGTGTGATCGGTGTGCCAAAATCATTTCCCTTACTGACACACATGACTGCTGCCTAGGATGGGACCATGACCCCATGGCATGTGGTCTTTGTAAAAAGATGTCCACCAAGGCCTCAAGAACCGCCAGCAGCAGCATAAGGTTTTTTTTTCCCCAGAATCCCCAGTACCTCCAAAGGCCAAGGCCTCCTCTGAAGCCGCAGAATCTTGGGACACCCTTGCAGACCTCGATTGACACCATGGCTCCTCAGAAAGGGGGTTTCCCTCAAGGGAACATAAGAAGAAGAAGAAAACCTTGAAGGCGGCATCCCTGGACAGCTCTGACAGATCGGGTAAGCTCCGAGCCAGGAACCTCAGTACTTAGACGCCCATCAGAGGGATTGGAGCAGAGTGGCCTACCAAGGTCCCCTGGAAGGACTCGACCACAGATCGGCCTCTGACGCCGGAACCTATCCTTGTTGTGGACTCCCCCTCGGGGGAACCGGCACCGGGCCCAATTTCCTCCATGTCCACGCTGATGGCTGTGGAGCCTTCTGGACTTGAAACCAGAATAGCAGCCCTGGAGCGCAGCCTGTCTTCCTTCATGGACCAGCAGCGGGCGTTGTTGTCCATTACCACCGGTTCCTCCACCCAGACCACAGAGTCATCGACATCGAGGACATCCCCAAAGGCCAACCCAATCCTTAGCTGTGGTTTATTTATTTATTATTTATTTGCAGTCTCTTTTATACCGCGCTATTCGACATCAGTGCGGTTTACAATGAACATAAGAGTTGCACATCTCAATTTCGTGATTTGTGCTTACAGTGAAACAGGTATAATAACTTGGGTATACATTAAACAGGAAAATTAAACTTGGGTATGCATTAAGCAGGTATAACAGGTAAAATAGGGTGGTTCCGATCCAATTCCCGTTCCATGGGACCGAGGTCCTCCCCAGCTAGAACAGATGGCACCAGCCATGGGGCCTCTGAGGGACCACTGGCAAGGCTCAGGCCCAGAGCCCGTGGGCCACCCTTCCTTTGAGTCTTTGACGGATTACTCGACTTCATGAGGGTCATGCCCTAGACCCTAGCGTTCTCAACTGAGTTTGAGGAGGACCTTCAGACGTAGGAACTAGAAATCCTCCAATATGAGGCTCCTCTGAGGGAATCACTCGTGTCAGCTGAAAAGCCAGAAGACCCATTCCACTGATCCTGGAACAGCTTATACTCTGTATGTGGGAGACAACTGCATTGGTGCCAGTGGTGAGCAAGCGGCTCAACTCGATGTACTGGGTCCACCGGAGCCCGGGATTCCAGAAGTCACAGCTGCCGCACAACTCCATGGTGGTGGAGTCGGCCATGTGTCAGCTGAAAAGCCAGAAGACGCACTCCTTTGGTGCCCCTAGCTAGGGAGGCCTTGCACCTTGGATGCCCTCAGCAGAAAGTGCTACCAGGGCTCGATGCTGATCGGCTGGATCTAGGCCTACCAGCTGTACATGGGCATGTACCTGAGAGATCTGGTGAAGGAGCTCACCAGGTTCTCGGCCTGTCTCTCCGAGGAACCCCTGCAGCGGTTCAAGAACTTGGCCAAGGCCGTCCATGAGTGCTCCAAATTTAGGAGGAGGGAGTTCACCTCGTGCTGACCAAGGGCTTCATCGCAGGACATCCCAGCGGCTCCCGCTGCCCAATCAGGGCAGATAGGCAAAGATAAAAAGAAGCGCCGCTCCGAAATCGCCCTCTTCTGCCCTGCACAGCTCCCAGGAGGGAGTTCACCTCGTGCTGACCAAGGGCTTCATCGAAGGACATCCCAGCGGCTCCCGCTGCCCAATCGGGGCAGATCGGCAAAGATAAAAAAGAAGCGCCAGCGGGCGTGCCCGCGCCTGGCGGGCCCGCGCCTGAGGCAGTGGCCTTTCTCCAACGCCTGTGAAAAGCCTAAGCACTCATCACTACGACCGACCAGCTGCTTGAGCTCCCCCAGGGTCGAGCTCGCTATCTTCATCGGCAGGACCAACTGCTGCATTACAGCAAGTATACCTCACCTAATGGACAAAACAAAGCACCCGTATACTATCCCTGCTACCAGCGATACCTTTAACCTCAGATAAGCTATTACTTTCCGTGACATTATTACTGTTGCCAGTAGTCTTCATCTACCTTCACGGTAACCAGCATATATCTCCAATTGTCCTCTCGACTGTATCTAGTAGTTTGAACTCTGTCTTTACTGTTGCCATTAACTGCAAGCTTGCAATTCCCGACAGCTAGCATTAATTACACAGCCACCAGTCTACATTTACCGTGTCTGTCCACCTTATAGGTTACTGTTGTCAGTAACTTGTTAACCAGTAGCTTTACTGTTGTCCGTGGCTAACATTCATACTTTTACTGTTGCCAGTACTTGTCCCAGTAGCTTTACCGTCGGCATTGACTGTTACCATTATTTTTGCCAGTAATTAACAGCCATCAATCTTCTGCCAGCAGCCTTACGTATGCTCATGGTCGCCTAACTAGCCAACTTCTGCTTATCACTTTGGTCACTAGCTGATACGACTGCTATATATATTACAGCTGTTACGGGCTCAATTGTGCTAGAGATCTGTACCCTTGATACTTTGTGAAAATTGTGATACTGCTACGTTATACTGACCCTGACACTGACACTGCTCTCTCCAACAAGCTACTGAAAAACACTGATAGCTAAAGCAGTGCGTTGACCCTATTTACTCAACATCACCAGGAACGCACTCATACCACTCACTGACCCACACCTTCTCTACCAAAAGGCTCAATCTGAACTCCTTACCACCACCTTACGCCATGGCACCACCCTCCACTGCCACACTATCACACGCATTCATCAGCTGCTACATATTGCTCGCACTGACACAATTCGCCCAAGCCCTCACCCCCACCCACAGCTCCATCCCAATCCTTCACAGCCCTTGGAAAAGACACCATAACCACACTAACCACCACACGATCAGACCCATGCACACAACGCACCCTCACCTCATCTATGTGGCCCTTCACCAGGCCAAACCCTCTCAGCTCAACCACGACAACCCCCCTCATGACCTGAAATGTGCTCTAATAAATGCTCGCTCTATCAGAAAGAAATGGCCTGCCATAGCTGATGTGTTAGCCACCCCCGACATCGACATACTATGCATCACAGAGACATGGATGTCAGAAGCAGATGCAGCGATCCTCCACCAGTTTGTTCCCCCCCAACTTCTCCACCCACTCCTGCCCCAGAACTGACAGAAGGAGGGGAGGAGTACTCATACTAAGCAAGACCATTCTACAATTCCAGACGATTACATCAAGCAGCACCCCCCACCTAGACCACATCGCCATAGCAAATAAATATCTCACCATCAATCTATTATATCGGGCGTCTTCACCGTCACCAGATGAACTTTCCTCAATTATTAACCTCGCCTGTAACCCCATCAAGACACATACCTCGAATTGGATACTAGGAGATTTCAACCTCCCCTCACTCCAAGACACTCAAGCCAGAGCCTTCCTAGATGCTCTCGAGACGGTGGGTTACATCCAGTTAGTCAACTCTCCTACCCATATCAAGGGGAACACCCTGGATCTCATATTCGCACCACAATCAGCTCTCTGCCCCACACCCAAGATCAACCTATCACTATGCTCAGTACCATGGTCTGACCATAGCCTAATCAGATTCTCGATGCCCACACATTCCTCCCTGCATAACCCTCATTCCTCAAACAAAACACCTGCTCCAGTAGCAAAACGTTACCGCCAGTTCAACAGAGAAGAGATATTAGAGAGAGCACAACCTCTCTGCAATACACATGGACTGAACCTTGATGACATGATTTCCACTTGGAACTCATGCCTCAATGCTGCAATTGACTCTCCTGCCATCAATACTTCATATGACAAAAGGAAGAATGCACCTTGGTACTCGCCCGAGCTCAAGACCTCCCTCCGACAACTGCGACAGCTAGAAAAACGCTGGCGCCGCTCAAAAACGACTGAAAACCAGAAAGCTTACTCTGCCCAGCTTTGCATCCATCGAACAGCAGTCTCAAAGAGAATGAGGCAATACCACGCTGAGGTTCTACAACGATCTCTGAATAAGCCACATGAGTTGTTCAACATAGTGTGGTACCGAAAGCACTCCTGAACAGATGGAATGGGAAAATAGCGAGCACTTTACCTTTAAAAGTAAGAGCAAGCCAGGTTCCCATGGCAACAGGAAGCTTTCAGCCAGAACGGAGCTCAGCCATAGCCATGACGTAAGAGCTGAAGGCAGCTCTAATGATTTGCACCTGAGTAACCAGAGGGGTGTGGCTGCAGGAGGAAGCCGTTTTAAACCGGCTTCAGAGTCAGTCTTGGAGCACAGGAACAAGAAGGAGATCAGGCACAGCCAGGAGTGGGAGAAGCCACACCGGCAGGAACACAGCCAAGAGAAGAATACAAAGTTGTTTTGGCTGTTTAAGTTGCTGTGAAGAAACAGTTTTTGTACTTTATTTCTACTTTTCATTTGCTCCTGTTTCCTATTATTTTGGAAAGAAATTCTATGCTTTGCCTAAGCCTGTTGAACCCTTGTGAAAGGAAAAACCCCTAAATAAATTTATCTGTTCAAAAGACCCTCGTGCCACAACACATTTTGTTGAAGAGTGAAACTTAAAAACTACAAGTCCCAGCAACCCTTGCTGCTACATAGTAAAAGGACACTTGGAAACAAGATTGCGGTCACCCTTGCTATAGAGCCATCGGCCCTAGGCAGGGGAAGCGTGACAGTAGTCAAATCCTTGGCTAAGGAACCCTCTACTGACCAGGCAAACCTGCCAGACCCACAGCTATATGCGGACTACCTACAAACCAAAGCGAACAAGTCTACCCCACCCGCCAGCTTCGGGTCGCCGGCAATGTTCCCTCTAATTTTCTGTAGGCCGTGTGCGCATAAAATATCAGCTGTGTAGCTTTTGAAGGAAGGTTAAATTTTTGTGCGGCACATAATGACACTCGGAGTTATATACTTTAAAATTTCACTACATGTCAGAATACAGTATGTACACCACCTTGATTGCACTAGATAATATTGTAGAACTTGTGAAAACCGTAAATACACAACAACTTTTAAATTTTAAGATGTTTGTGTTGTTTTCTATCAGAATCAGAACCGTAAATTTTGTGCGCTCTGTTATAAAGTATGTGCGCTCACTCGGCGAGGTGTGTGCGCGCGCACACGCGCACAGCTTAGAGGGAACAGTGGTCGCCGGATATGACGCCGGCCCTTTCCCCCCCACCTTCACCCACACAAGTACTGTCAATTACCCAGCGTACCATCTCCACCTTTGCTACCCCAACTGAAAGGGAAATACAAGACATTATTATGAATATAAACACCACCACAGCACCAAACGACCCATGTCCAGCATTCTGGATAAAAACTCTACGTATTGAGCTCAGCACCTTCCTGACTAAACTGATTGGAACCTCATTTCAGACAGGCATCTTCCCCCAAAAACTGAAACAAACATCAATAAGACCGCTGCTCAAGAACAATAAATTGGACCCCACAAAGATGGACTCATACAGACCCATCTCCAGTATACCGCTTCTAGCTAAAATCTCAGAGAAAATAGTCCACCGTCAACTGAGCCAACATATAGAGGATAACTCACCCCTCAATCCTTGCCAGCACGGGTTTCGGGAGCAACATGGTGTGGAAACCTTGCTGACAATTTTACTCAGCACTCTGATAACTGGACTAGACAACGTCAAACAAGGATTCGCCCTCATCTTCCTCGACATTGTAGCGGCTTTTGACTCCGTCTGCCATGATCTACTTCTGTCCCGCCTTGTCGAGAAGGGAATCCATGGCACCGCCCTTGCATGGTGTACCTCATACCTAACTGACAGATGGCAGCACGTTCGCTCCGGTACCTCAACTTCCACCCCATTCCCACTAACAAAGGGCGTCCCTCAAGGTTCCTCACTCTCTGCCCTCTTCTTCAACATCTATATGCAGCCTATCTGCTCCATCATTAGATCCTTCGGTGTAAACTGCCTAATTTACGCTGATGACTTCCTCATATTCACCCCAATACATACTGATCACCCAGATGTATCCCGCTTGTCCTCATGCTTCAACGCAGTCACAGATTGGTTACACTCCCAGAAGCTCAAAATAAACCTTAAAAAGACAGATGTACTCTTCATTAGCAGAGACCCAGCATTCACCCCACCCCCTTCTTTGAAAGTACGAGATGCCGAACTTCTCACGAAGACAATGATTCGTTACCTTGGAGTAACGCTCGACCAACATCTTAACCTAAATGCCCAGATAGGCAACATTTCAAAAGCAATCTACCACAAAATCCGGATGCTACGTCACATCAGACCTCTACTTGAGCCAAATGACTTTCGAACAGTATTCCAGTCACTGGTGATGCCCCACTTCGACTATGCGAACTCCATTCTCCACGGCCTTCCGAAATGCACTCTACAACCTTTGCAGCTGGCAATGAACACAGCAGCCCGAACTCTTCACCAAGCCTCTAGAAGGGATCACATCACCCCCATCCTGAAAGCACTACATTGGCTCCCAGTACGCTACAGGATCACCTTCAAGATATTAACAATAACATTCAAAGCCATCAACAATTGTACTGCCAGCGCTCTCTCTGAACTTATCCAACTCACCCCCCCCCCCAACAGACTAAGAAGATCTACCGCCACCAACTCCCTAATAATCCCGAAAACCATCACCAAATGCACCAAAGCCTCTAGAGACCGCGCCTTTGCTCTATCCGCACCTTCATGCTGGAACAACTTACCAACCAACATCTGTGCCATAAGCAACCTCCACCAATTCAGAAAGGCATTGAAGCACCACCTCTTCCTTCAATGCTTTCCCAACTCAGACGACATCACGTAGCCACACCTCACCCTACCCAACATCCACTGAGCAGACACCCCAATTCACTCCCTCCTACCCTCCAACCCCCCTTTCCCGGTTAGTCTCCCGACCGACCTTGATCCTGCTCTTCATAGCGTCTGTTAATTAGCGTGCATAGACATATTGTAAGTGATGTACATAGTTCTACTTGTTCTCCAGGTTCTGATTTCCTTGTTTTACTGTAAGACCAATGTAACCCCACACTGGACATTTGTGTTATATCTGGAAACCGCGCTGAGGTAAAATAGTGCGGTATATAAAAAATGCTAAATAAATAAATAAATGTATCTCGGGCAGCCTATGACTGCTTTGAGTGGGCGACTTGAGTAGCTGCGGCGGGCATCGGTGCCCAACGCTAGGCTTGGCTGCAGTCTTCCGACCTCGAGCAATGGGTTCAGGACAAATTGGTCAATGTCCCATGCCAAGGAGAGAACCTCTTTGGCAAACCCATAACCAAAAAGGCTGCTGAGCTGGAGACAGAGTTCATGACGAGGACCAGGCACTCTAAAAAGACCACTGCCCCTCCCTGATGGAAGGGCTCGGGTAAAAAGCCCTTTTGCCCGAGGAAAGGAGCTGCTTACAAAAACTACCCACATTTTCAGGCCTCCTCAGCAGGGTCCTCAGGCCAAGGGACATGGGAAGGGTCCTCGTAAGCAGAAGGCTCCCAAGCCCCAGGCGTCTGCCCCAGCCCAGTTTTTTACTTCTTGGGCATAGCCTCTCCACCCCCAGGTCAACAGCCCACATGGTGACATCTGATCCACTATGCCCAAAGGTAGACAGCCATCACCACCGATTCCTGGGCACTCCAGGTGGTCAGAGAGAGCTGCCTCCTCCATCTGGCTCAGACACCTCCCTCCTTTCTTCCAGGGAGAGCTCCCCAGGTCTCCCCTTCAATGGGACCTCCTAATGAAGTAACTCGCAAGTCTTCTCGAGAACAGGGCAGTAGAACTAGTACCCCAACATCTTAAGGGCAAGGGGTTCTACTCCAGATACTTCCTCATACCAAAAAGAACAGGGTGCCTAAAGCCCATCCTGGACCTGCGCAACCTGAACAGGTTCCTGGTGAGGGAGAAATTCAAGATGCTCTCCCTTGGAACATTGCTGCCTTACCTCCATCAGGGAGATTGGCTATGCTCCTTGGATCTGAAGGATGCTTATACCCACATCCTCATCCACCCCAACCACAGGCAGAACCTGCGCTTCATGGTGGGGGGGCGGCCACTTTCTCCAGGACCAAGCAGGAAGTCGGTCCTCACATATGGATGACGTCGGCGCCGACGGAGCCCTCGTGCGGAGCATTTCCCCAGCTTTCAAAGAAAGCCTTTGGGAATTGCAGCGCGCATGCACGGTCCCCTTCCCGCCCAAGGGTGCCATCTTGCTCGGTCTTCTTTTTTCCACGGAGCCCGACCGACGTAGTTCGTTTTTCCCCGAGGAAAAAGTTAATTTCCCTGTTTTTTCTTTTTCTACCTTTGGTTCGACGCCGGATCCTTTTCCCGCCTTGGCCCGATACGCCGGTATCTAGTCCACTCTCTCTCTTTCGGTTTTTGTCCTTTGTGACTAGCGTTCGCGCCATTTTTCTTTTTTCACTGGCAGCCCGGTCTTTTGACCTCGCAGGGGCCCTTTTTCCCCTGATGGCTACCAGCGGGTTTAAAAAGTGTGATCGGTGTAAGAAACTTATGTCTCTTACTGACACACATGACTGCTGCCTCTGCTGCCTCGGACCCGATCATGACCCGATGATCTCTGGTCCGTGTGGCAAAATGTCCTCGAAGGCGTTGAGGAGTCGGCAGCACCACCAGAAGGATAGGATCTTCTCTGACTCCGCGTCCGGATGGGCCCGGACCTCGTCAGAGGCCTCGACGTCTCGGGACTCCGGCCCCGAGCAGCGTCGGGGTTCCTCTGAGCGGGGTTCTCCTTCACGGGAACACAGCAGGAAGAAGAAACCCGCGAGGGCGGCGTCGGTGGACGCTCCTGGTTCCTCGAGGGCCAGGTCGCATAGCCCCGATAGCCGTCCCGGGTCTTCGGAGTTGGAGAGGCCTGCCAAGCATCCTCATATCGAGATGGAGTCTCCTGGACACGTGAGTGCTGTAGTCCTCGTGGACTCTCCTCCAGGGGAGCCGGCGTCTGGCCCGACGCCATCGGGGCCCGAGTCGGGGGCTGCTGGGTCTCCTGAGCTCGGACTCAGGTTGACGGCCTTGGAGAGCAGCCTCGCTGCCTTCATGGAACAGCAGCGAGCATTGATCGCCGGTCTCACCGGTGCATCTGCCCCGACCACCGTGAACTCAACGTCCAAGTCGACCCCGGAGGCCGAGCCGATCCTCGAGTCCATGCGGGCTCGAGTCGATCCTCGGCCAGGGTCTCCCTCAGCCTCCCGTTCCGGGACTGAGGTCGTCGATGCCGGTACCCTCAGCGTCGGGGCGGATGGCATCGGTGCCCGCCCGACCGGAGCTGCTCGATTCCTCCGAGGAGGAGGCGGGCTGGGAGACGGAGGACGAAGAGTCACCCGACACTTATCGGACTCGGTGTGTCCCATCAGACTCGCCGGAGTCCGAACCTCGGAGACTATCCCCACCGGAGGATACCCGGTTCTCGGACTTCGTGCGGGATATGGCCAAGGCCTTGGCCTTCCCCGCGGATCCCGAGGAGGAGCCGTGAGCCGAGGAGCTCGAGGCCCTCCAGTATGACTCTCCCCCAAAGGAGGCCTTTACTGTACCGGTTCCTCCGATGCTGGAGCGGCTGCTCTTCCGCATGTGGGAGACCCCGGCCTCAACGCCGGTGTTAAGCAAGCGAGTCGATTCCATCTATCGAGTCCGCAAGAGCCCCGGGTTCCAAAAGGCACAATTACTGCACCACTCCATGGTTGTGGAATCGGCCATGCATCGACTGAAAAGTCAGAAGATGCACTCCTCGGTGCCTCCCGGCCGGGAGGCCCGGAACCTGGATGCCCTCGGTAAGAAGTGCTTCCAGGGCTCTATGCTTGCTTGCCATGTCCAGACTTACCAGCTCTACATGGGCATGTATCTCCGAGACCTGGCAAAGGAGATTGCCGGGTTCTCTGCTGGTCTCTCCGAGGAACCTTTGCAGCGGTTCCAAGCCTTGTCCACTGGTATTCGAGAGTGCTCGAAGTGTATCTCTCGAGCAGCCTACGATGGCTTCGAGGCTTCGGCCCGAGTAGCCGAGGCCGGCATCGGTGCCCGCCAACAGGCTTGGCTACAGTCATCTGACACGGAGCCATGGGTGCAGGACAAGTTGGTTGATGTCCCCTGCCGAGGTGAAAACTTCTTTGGCAAGCCCATGGCTGAAAAGGCTGCAGAACTCGAGACCGAGACTCTGACCAGGACTAGGCTGTCCAGAAAAACCTCTGCCCCTTCTCAGAAGAAGAAGGGCTCGGGAAAAAAGACCTTTTACCCGAGGAAGTTCTCTGCCTATAAACAATACCCTCATTATCAGGCCTCTGCAGCTCCCCAACAGGGTCAGCAGGCCAAGGGGCAGGGTCATGGGCCCCGTAGGCAGAAGGCCCCCAAGCCACCAACACCGGCCCCTGCTCAGCAGGGTGGGGGTTTTTGACTCAGCAAGCATAGCCTCTTCTCCTCAGCTGGCTCACATCAGCACAGGAGGCCGGCTGGCCCACTTTGCCCACAGGTGGTCAGCCGTCACATCAGATACCTGGGTGCTCCATATAGTCCAAAAGGGCTATCTTCTCCATTTTCACCAGGTACCTCCCTCCTATTTTCCAGGGGAGCCTCCAAGACTACCTCTACACAGGGACCTACTCCTTCAGGAGTTAGCAAGTCTGCTAAAGGAACAGGCTGTGGAACCGGTGCCCCACCACCTGAGAGGTCACGGATTTTATTCCAGGTACTTTCTGGTACCAAAAAGAACAGGAGGCCTCAGACCCATCCTAGACTTGCGCAACCTCAACAAGTTCCTGGAGAGGGAAAAGTTCAAGATGCTTACCCTTGGAATCCTGCTGCCCTACCTCCAGCAGGGAGATTGGCTATGCTCCTTAGATCTAAAGGATGCTTATACTCACATCCTTATTCATCCAGACCACAGACAATCTCTCAGATTTGTTGTGGGGGGAAACCACTACCAGTACAGAGTACTTCCCTTTGGCCTAACCTCCACTCCCAGAGTGTTCACCAAGTGCCTGGCGGTGGTGGCGGCCTACCTGAGGCTTCAAGGTCTTTTTGTGTTTCCATTCCTGGACGACTGGCTCATAAGGGGCCAGTCTTCCCAGGAGGCCAGTCAAGCCATCCTTCGCACTGTGGCTCTGCTTCAGCACTTGGGGTTTGTCATAAACTTCACAAAGTCCACTTTGCTCCCGTCCCAGAACTTGGAATTCATAGGAGCAAGGCTAGACACTCTTCAGGCGAGGGCTTTTCTGCCAGTGGACAGGGCCCTCCGGTTGATGGATGTAGCCAGGCAGTTTCACAGCAATTCCCTGGTCTCTGCCAGGCAATTCCTGAGACTTCTCGGCCATATGGCTTCCACGGTTCATGTAACCCCCAATGCCCGCCTGCACATGCGGCCTGCTCAGTGGAGCCTTCGAACTCAGTGGCATCAGGCCACAGGGAGCCTTGCAGACTCAGTGAGAATATCCACCCTGCTCGTCTCCTCTCTACAATGGTGGCTTCATCTTCCGAATCTGGTACTCGGAGTGGTTTTTCAATCCCCTCCGCATTCTCAAGTGCTGACGACAGATGCTTCTCTTCTAGGTTGCGGAGCACATTGCCAAGGGGCATGTACTCAGGGTCTCTGGACTCCTTGGGAGGCTGCTCAGCAGATAACTTCCTGGAGCTACGGGCAATACACCTAGCTCTGAGAGCCTTCTCCCACTTCACATCTCACCAGTCTGTACTGGTCCAGATGGACAATCAAGTTGCCATATTCTACGTGAACAAACAAGGAGGCACGGGCTCCTTCCTTCTCTGTCAGGAAGCACAACGGCTCTGCTCTTGGGCTGTCAGTCACGGAATCCTCCTCAAGGCTGTCTACCTCCCCGGTCAAGAAAATTACCTGGCGGACAGACTGAGCAGGATCCTGCAACCACACGAATGGAGATTGAATCCATTGGTGGTTCAGCAGATCTTTCTCAGGTGAGGCCTCCCCACCATGGATCTCTTCGCCAGTCCTCTGAACCAGCAACTCCCGAGATTCTGTTCCAGACAACCGCATCCTCTCAGAGTAGCAGTGGATGCCTTTCTGATTCGGTGATCCCAAGGCCTACTATATGCGTTTCCTCCCACGCCACTAGTGTCTCGGACACTGTTCAAGGTCCTCAAGGACAGGGCCTCAATGATCCTGATAGCCCCCAGGTGGCCGAGGCAGCCGTGGTTCCCACTCCTGCTGCAACTGGTGGTGGACACTCCTCTGCCTCTGGGAATTCAACACGATCTCCTGTCTCAGGACCAGGGGACTCTCTTGCACCCCAACCTCCAGTCCCTTCATCTGATGGCCTGGCTGCTGAAAGGGTAGTCCTGGCTCCCCTACTCCTGCCTAGAGAGGTGGAAGACGTAGTCTTAGCCTCTAGGCGGCAATCCACCAGGAAATCCTACGCTCTTAAGTGGCGTAGAATCTCCACATGGTGTGCTCAGCACAGCGAGAATCCCTTCTCGTGCTTGGTAGCGGTAGTATTGCAATATTTGCTTTACCTCTCCAATCTAGGCCTTAAGTCCAACTCTGTCAGGGTTCACCTCAGTGCTCTCTCAGCGCACCACTCGCCAGTGGACGGGAGGCCTCTTTCCAACCACCCTTTGGTGGCTCGTTTTCTCAGAGGCCGCCTCCTGCTTAAGCCTCCTTTGCGTCCACCAGCCCCTGAGTGGGATCTGAATGTGGTCTTACAGCGAATTACTTGTCCGCCATTTGAACCTATGGCTACCTGCCCTCTCCGTTTACTCTCCTGGAAAACCTTGTTTCTGGTAGCTCTTACCCCTCTGCTAGGCGAGTGAGTGAACTTCAGGCACTAGTGTCTGATCCCCCTTACACTAGGTTCTACAGGAATAGGGTAGTCTTACGGACTCACCCGAAGTTTCTTCCTAAGGTTGTCTCCCCTTTTCACCTCAATCAGGAGGTGGTTCTTCCGACCTTCTTTCCCAGGCCGCATGCCAACCGGGCTGAGATGGTCCTGCATACCCTGGACTGTAGGAGGGCGTTATCCTTCTACCTTGACCGTACGCGGGAGCACTGGAGGGCTGTTCAGCTCTTCGTTTCTTTTGACCCCAATAAGTTGGGGCTACCTGTCTCCAAGCGTACTTTGTCCATATGGGTCGCTGACTGTTTCGCCTGGGCTTATGGGGCTGTCGGCCTCTCGTTGGAGGGTTGAGTCACGGCTCATCGTGTCAGGGCGACGGCTGCGTCAGTGGCTCATCTCCGCTCTGTTCCATTGGCAGACATCTGTCGGGCCGCTACTTGGTCTTCAAGCCAGATTTTTGCGGCCCATTACTGCCTTGAGAGGGAGTCCCGCAGGGACAGTGCTTTCGGACAGGCAGTACTCCATAATCTCTTTGGGGTTTAGGCAACTCCTACCCTGCAGTCCTGGTGTTGGGCTACCGGTCGGGGGCGTTCTCAGAGAAGATTCCTTCCTTACGTACTGATGAGCTAGAGGGAGCTCATTTTTCCGCTTGAGGTCTCCGGTAGCCTTAAGCTGGGGAGTCCCATATGTGAGGACTGACTTCCTGCTTGGTCCTGGAGAAAGAGTAGTTACTCACCTGTAACAGGTGTTCTCCAGGAACAGCAGGAATCAGTCCTCACAACCCTCCCTCCTCCCCTTGGAGTTGCAGTCTTATGATTTATTTTTGCTAATTTTTTGCTGTCTTTCCGCTATGTCATCAGACTGAGCAAGATGGCACCCTTGGGTGGGAAGGGGACCGCGCATGCGCGCTGCAATTCCCAAAGGCTTTCTTTGAAAGCTGGGGAAATGCTCCGCACGAGGGCTCCGTCGGCGCCGACGTCACCCATATGTGAGGACTGATTCCTGCTGCTCCTGGAGAACACCTGTTACAGGTGAGTAACTACTCTATCAGTACAGGGTACTATCCTTCGGCCTGGCCTCTGCCCCCAGGGTTTTCACCAAATGCCTGGCAGTAGTGGCCGCCTTTCTCTGCCTACAGGGGGTATTTGTCTTCCCCTACCTGGACGACTGGCTCATAAAAGGCCGCAGAGGTGCAGCAGGCCACCGCACGCACCATTCAGGTTCTGCAACATCTTGGGTTTGTGATAAACTACCCCAAATCCCATCTCCTCCAGACACAGTGTCTGGAGTTCACAGGAGCAAGGCTAGACACTCTTCAGGCAAAGGCCTTCCTCGGACCGGGCCGACCATCTCAGGACACTGGCCATGGAGATATACCACCCCTCTGTCAACTTGGCTTCTGCTGTGCCTACTCAGGCACATGGTCCATGTCACCCCAGATGCCCATCTGCACTTGAGGCCGCTCAGTGGTGCCTTCGAGACCAGTGGACACAAGCCACAGGCAATCTCCAGGGCAGAGTCTCAGTGACCCACCAGTTGGCAGAATCTCTGACTTGGTGGCAAAACCCTCATCACCTCTAGGTAGGGATGCCCTTGCAAACCCCAAGCCCTCTGAGAATCCTCACTACGGACGCTTCACTGCTGGGATGCGGAGCCCACTGTGAAGAACTCCGCACCCAGGGCAGCTGGTTGCAGGCCGAGAGCAAACAGCAGATCAATCTCCTGGAGCTTTTGACGATATATCTAGCCCTCCGAGTGTTCTGCCACCACCTGAGGCACCAGCCGGTGCTGATCCAAACAGACAATCAGGTGGCAATGTTTTGCACGGTCTCGCACCCTCTGCCGCGAAGCGGTGACACTCTGCTCCTACTCAGTTCAACAGGGCAATTAGCCAATGAACCCTGTATATAGTTCAAGGTTGAATAATGTTAAGACCTATTATATGTAACTTGCAATGTGTTTATTTGTTAAATATTCAGACTTTACTATGTAAATAGTTTCACTACTGTTATATATAACATGTTTTGTTTTTGTAAACTGCCCCTGATCTCTGGAAGGGGCGGTATAGAAGAATGAATGAATGAAATAAATAAACAAAATACTCCTACGGGCGGTATACCTATCAGGCCAGGACAACACCCTGGCGGACAAACTGAGCAGGGTCCTCCAGCTGCACGAGTGGCGGCTGGACCCCAGAGTAGCCAACCAGCTCTTCCAGCTCTGGGGGACCCCAGAAAACTACCAATTGTCCGCTTCTGCTCCTGGCAACCCCACCCCTCCTGGGTGGCACTAGATGCATTTCTCATCCCGTGGTCGGAAGGTCTCATGTATGCCTTCCCATTCACAAACATCTTCAGGATATCTCTGAAAGATATGATGCTGATGACAATGTTTTGGGTAGCTATTTGTTCTGCTAGAAGGATGTCTGAGTTGCAAGTTCTTTTGGGCTGGGAACTTTTCCTGATTATATCGGAGAATAAGGTTGTGTTGTCATTAGTGCCTTTCTTCTTAAGATTGGTGTCAGTCTTTCATGTCAATCAGTTGATTTCCCTTCCAGTGTTTTGGAAATCAGAGGACAGTGTGGAGGCGCAGATCTTGCATAAGTTGGATCCCCTTAAGGTGCTGCAGAAATATTTGAAGAGGACTGAGGCCTGTCATTTGGATCATTTTGTGATGTTCAGAAGTCTGCGGAAAGGCAAAGCGGCTTCAAAAGTCTTTTTAGCATGTTGGATAAAGGAGGAGGCTAGTTTATCCAATAACCTTAACGCTGTAACCAACACCCGAACGAGTATGAAAACTACTGGTAGAAGAAAAAAAGCACCCTGGTTCTCACCTGATTTAAAGGCATCCCTCCGCCAGCTTAGACAACTTGAGAAACGATGGCGCCGATCAAGGACAACTGCAAATCACGACGCCTACATGACCCACCTTGAATCTCACAGAGCAGCTGTTTCCGCAAAGATGAAGAAGCACCATACAGAAATTTTGCAACAAGCCATCAACAAACCACACGAGCTATTTAATCTCGTCAAGAACCTGGCCAAGGAACCTGCCCCCAGCCAATCTGACCTTCCAGACCCACAGGAATATGCAAATTATCTGCAGACCAAATCATCCCAACCCACCAATCTGTCAAGCAATCACACCACAGACCAATCTCCTTCACCTCCTCCCATACCCTCCCACACATCAACCTCAGTAGACACCCAACATACTATTACCTCCTTTCCCCCCCAACCATAAAGGACATTCAAGACATTCTAACAACCATAAACACCACCACAGCACCAAACGATCCCTGTCCGGCACATTGGATAAAAACTCTAAGGGCTGAGCTCAGTCCTTTTCTAGCCAAACTAATAGGCACATCCTTCCTTTCCGGTACATTCCCCCAGGAACTAAAACTAACATCAATAAGATCTCTTCTGAAAAACAACAAGCTTGACCCCACAAAGATGGACTCACAGGCCAATTTCGAGCATCCCGCTCCTTGCCAAAATCATGGAGAAAATAGTCCAACAGCAGTTGACACACCACATCGAAACGAGTGCACCTCTAGACTCTTGCCAACATGGCTTCAGGGAGTCACATGGAGTTGAAACCTTGCTGACAACATTATTCAACACCCTCACCATTGGTCTTGACAATATTAGACAAGGCTTTGCCCTTATCTTCCTAGATATCGCAGCAGCCTTCGACTCCGTCAGCCACAAACTACTCTTAGCCCGCCTTGTTGAGAAGGGTATCCATGGAAATGCCCTTGCATGGTGTGTCTCTTATCTAAACAACAGATGGCAGCATGTCCGCTCTGGCCTCTCCAATTCCGCACCTTTCCTGCAAGAGAAAGGGGTCCCGCAAGGATCTTCACTCTGCCCTTCTGTTCAACATCTACATGCAACCCATCTGTAACATCATCCGGTCATTCAACATCAACTGCCTAGTTTATGTCGATGATATCCTAATATTCACCCCAATAGCCACAGATCACCCTGACCTCTCTCAGCTGAGTATGTGTTTTGATGCTGTCGCAGACTGGCTACAATCCCAAATGCTCAAAATAAATTTCAAAAAGACAGAGGTTCTGTTCATCAGTAGAGATCAGACATTTGCCCCGCCTTCATCAATAAAGGTACGCGACGCCAAACTCACCTCTAAGGAGACGATCAAATACCTAGGTGTAACGCTTGACCAGCACCTCGACATGCATGCCCAGATAAGCAACACAGTGAAAGCAATCTACCATAAACTCCGGATATTACGACATATGAAGCAAATCCTTGAGCCACACGACTTCCGTACAGTCTTTCAGGCCTTAATAATGCCCCATTTTGACTATGCCAACTCCATCTTACTTGGCCTCCCAATGAGCTCGATACATCCTCTGCAGCTTGCGATGAACACTGCAGCTAGAGCAGTCTACGGAGTCTCAAGAAAAGACCATATCACACCCATCCTAAAAAACTTAGATTGGCTCCCTATCCACTGTAGGATCACCTTTAAGATCCTAACCATGACATTCAAAGCAATCAAAGGAAGCACATCGACCACCCTCTCAGACCTTGTTCACCCTACCCCCCTCAACAGATCAAGGAGATCAACAACCTCCAACACCTTAATTCTCCCAAAAGCCATCACCAAATGTAACAAGACCACGAGAAAACGCTCCTTTGCACTGCACGCGCCATCCAGCTAGAACTCTCTCCCATCAGACGTCCGTGCCTTAAACAGCCTTCCCCAGTTCAGAAAGGCACTCAAACATTATCTTTTCTTGCAACACTTCTCCAACTCTGACAGCATCACCTAGCCATCCCCACCCGACAATAGCGGCTCTCACAGATCAACGCACCTATCACAGCATCTTGCATGATAAACATATCATCCCTGGCTACATGCCCAAAATACCCTAGACTATCGACACAAACATTTACATACATTTAGCCACCCTGCCCAATGTAAATATCCCACACCTCATTTACATCCCCCTTACTATATTGTATATAGTGTATATATAGTATCTCCAGGAACAAGCAGGAATGAGTCTTCACATATAAGGTACGTCGGTACCGACGGAGCCTGCACGGGAATGCTCCCCAGCATCCAATCAGAAAGCTTTTGGGAGCATCCCTCGCGCCTGCGCACTGACTTCCCGCCTTTTCTACTTCTCCTCAGTTTTCGTTTTTCCGCGGAGCCGGCAGGATGTCCTCCTGTCACAGCAGAAACCTTTTTCTTTAAATTCTTCATTTCTTGTTTTCTTGTGGTCGCGGCTGTTTTTCCCGCCGCCACCGGTACTGCCGGTGGTTTTTTCTTTTCTTTTTCTTAAACTCAGAGTTTTCCCTCTGCTTCTGTCTTAACTTTTTGGGCCTACAAGGCTTCTTCATCATGGAGCCTTCTTCTCCTAAGAAGTGCCTTCACTGTGGAAACACAGTTTTCTTTTTAGACTCCAATAACTGGTGTCTAACCTGTTTGGGTCCTGACCCTTTTTCCCCTGAACCATCAGGCTGCAATACTGGGAGAAGACCTTCCCTCTTTCGAGTTTCCCTCGATACCGTTTTCACTCCGGCAGTGAAGGCACCGGTTTTTTCTTCTCTACAGGATCAGGTAACCCACAAACAGTCTGTTAAGACTTGCCAATCCTTGAGTGGTAGGTTTCATGCCAAGCATGATGACGGCTCCGGCCTTGCCCTCAAGACCCCATTGGCATTAAAACCCCGGCGGGAGTCTTCGGGCTCCAAAGCATTTCAGGGGTTTCAGGTTGTTCCTGGGGCTCACCCCTCACAGAACATACCTGAGCCATGCTCGGTGGTGGTATCCGCTTCGAGCGGTACCGATACCCCGGCATCGGCACCGGTGTCGAGTGTTCCACTCTTCACCAGGGATCGTCATCTGGCGTCCTCGGTACCTTCGGGACCGATCGATATGTTCCTGATTGACTTTCCTGTATCTAAGCCATGCTCGGGGATGGCACCCGCTTCGAGCGGTACCGATACCCCGGCATCGGCACCGGTGTCGAGTGTTCCACTCTTCACCAGGGATCGTCGTCTGGCGTCCTCAGTACCTTCGGGACCGATCGACACGACCCAGAGTGACTTTCCTGTATCGGCATCGCCGATACCACCACCGACATCGGTGCCCTCTAGACATGCATCGATAGACTCGCTCCCTTCGATGCCGAGTCTGGACTCGATATCTAGTCAAGATGACTGGGTACCGACGCGTCTTGGAACCGACCCTTATCGTTTCCGGATACGCAGTACCGAGGATATTCACCAAGACTCTCTGGTTACCTCAGTACCGCTTGAGCAGCCTCCGATGACTGCCTCGATGACATTACCGTCTCTGATTCCGCCTCAGCTGCCGGTATTGGTATCGATGTCGATTCCTGCAGTTACATCGGTACCATCGATCCTTTCTATGCCTAGTTTGGAATCGATACCTGGCATGAACGATGCAGTACTAACTGCCTCAAATCATGACTGCCAGTATCACTATCCATCTAGTAGGGTTCTTTTTCTGCACCAGACCAGTACATCCTCTGGTGCTCAGGCTGCTTCTTCAACCTTAGCCTACCCAGGGATGGTTCCCATTGGAGATCCTTCTTTTCAGAAATTTCTCCTTGATATGGCAACCTTTCTTGCTATTCCTATCCCTGGCTGTGATCTTAACCAAGGCTCTCCTGCAGAAAAGGAAAATATAATGCTTCCTTTACATCATTCTTTGCAGGATCTTCTTCTAAGAATATGGGAATCACCTTTAAGGGTTCCCTCACCTTCTACAGCAACTAATGTTCTGTATCAGGTGCCCCCCTCTCCAGGGTCTCAAAAGACTCAACTTCCCCATCATTCCATTGTAGTGGAATCAGCAATGAGGAAAGTAAAAAGCAAGAAGAAGCATTCTTCTTATCCGCCAGGTCGTGCATCTAGAGCACTTGATGCCTTTGGATGTCAAACTTTCCAAACATCTATGCTGGCATCAAGAATTATTTCTTATATATTTTATATGAGTTTAACACTCCAGGAGGTCACAAAGAAATTATCTCTTTTGACTCCTTTTTTGTCAGAGCCCAAGGCTGCTGACTATTACTTGCTTCTTAGTCATAGCCGGAATATCTCTTGGTTTCTTTCTCGTGCTTCTCTAGACTCTTTTGAGTCTGTTAGCAGATCCTCTGCTATTGCCATTGGAGCACATCGTAGAGCCTGGCTCCAAGCTTCAGACTTGAGCAGATGGGCACAACACACACTGGGTAATTCTCCTTGTACTGGAGAAAATCTCTTCAATAAGGAGGCTTTACGTCAGGTTGCTCATTGCTCCACTGACTTCCCTGGTTCTGGAGACCATTCTAAGCCGCCTTTTTCCCCAGGAGGTAGGAAATGTCCTACCAAACCTTCTTTCCCTAAGAAAAGAAGGTTCCATTCTTCTCCTGCCCATCATCCAGATGTACCCAAGCAAGGGACACCTCGTCCTAGTCTGAAGTTTCCAAACTCTAGCCAGTCTGAGCATACCCAGCAACCATAGGTTCTGAAGGTTGCAATCTACAGTTAACCTCTTCCTAGCAGATGTTTGTTCACTGTTTTTTCTTAAAGCTCTACACTGGGGTTTTCCTTTTTTAGTATGCTAAGCTGTCAGGATATTCTTGTCCATGGGTTACAGAATTCTCCTCTTCTTACTACCAAGAAGGGAAGTTACAACTATCCCATGATAGTTTCTGTCCCAACATGAACATTTTTTCCTTCAGCTGACTCGCCATATGGGTAAGTCACCCTCCAATTACCTGTTTTCTCTACCCTCTCATCCAGGGTTTCCCCTGACTGAGTGGTACCATACTGAAAAGCTTCTCTAGCCTTTCATTCCAGTGTAGACTTTTTGTTTCCTTGAATACATTCTCAAGATAACTCATCAGGCAGGGACAGGAATATCTCCTCTCCCTTTGTCTGTTTCTCTTTGTTTTGCACAGGAAGATTCTCTCTGCTGTCTTTTTCAGCTGCTGTGCATGCAGGAGTTCCAGTGATTGAACTACTGGTACTTTTCCACAGGTTCCAGTCTATCTTCCACAATTTTTGTCTAGCCTCAGTAGTGATTCCAAGCTAGTCCTCATCTATCTTGGATAATCCTACTCACTTTAGGCTTCTCACATTATCTTCTTTCTAGCCATCTCCTTTTCCTAGGATGTGGCAACACACCTGACTTCAGTCAGTTTTATCTCATAATTCTCCTGCACAATGCTCTCTGCAATCTTCAGAGAAGCTTTCTACTATGGGCCCTTGCTACAGAGCATTGAACTTTGTCTCTGAGGGCTATTCTATATAGTAGAAAAAAAGCTTATAAATCATTCCCATGACTGTGAGGGTTCTCCACACCCTCTTGTCTCCTGTTATAATTCAGAATATAAGCTTTTTCTGCGTGAATATCCAAGGCTACTAGTAACGCATGATACCCCTATGTCCCTCCTGGGTCCTCCTGGTATCTTCTCTATGCGTTTCTACCCATCTACCATGTCAGAGTTCTAAAGGACTCCCGACTTGCTCTTTACAGACTGATATTATCCTCTGTTTTTCATGCAACCATCCTGGTTATTTTACTGGATTGCATTCCTGCATCCTCTTAGCCCACGGAAATAGATTCTCTATATATCTGTCAAGTGGGTTTCACCCTCTTGTTATTGGATGAATCTTTCCCCTTCACATTCCCCATGTGAATGTTCTTATGGGGCTTAGTGGTAGACATGTATCTTCAGACTCATATTCATGTATGTATATATCTCTATATATGCATCTACATACATATGTCTGTAAGCTGTGTGTGCATAATTTATGCCCTATATCTATATATATATATATATATATATATCCCCCTATATATATATGTATCTGTTGGGAGGCTTTTTATAGGTCGATATGTATTACATACTATCTCCCTAACTGTCTATGCTATAAAAATTTTTACCTTCTTAGAGGTTCCAGACAGTGGGCTTCCATATTTTCATACTGTTCCTCAGTATGTGGGGGCTCTTATGCACACAACCATTGCGGTGGTGCTAACAGCTTCCACTTTGCCCTAAGTCTCCCTATCCTTGAAGCGTCAGGCTTCAATATCTTTCCTATCTCTCACCAGCTAGGAAAGACAGTGTACATCTTCATTAGTTCTGAGTACACATCTGTTCTCCTTGGGAATACGGGCTTCTTTCCATACCCCTCCTTCCCTCTAGGACTGGGCTAGTTGTCCAAATCGGTCAGTCTTCTTCTTTTAGTCCTCAATGTTAATGACTCTGTACCTAAAAGAATTTTCAGCTTTTCCCATAAAGCTTTCCGTTGAAGACCTGCCGTTCTTATCCTGCCCCAGTTGACACCTGGGTCTCCTGCTAATTCCAGGTTTGGACCTTCATCCTCACTGCTGTGAGGTCACCTTGAGGATTCCGCTACTGCATATCCAGTAGACTCCATCCCGCTCTCTACTTCCTACAATCCAGTAGGTAAGCTCCATATTATAATTGTTCATTAAATAATTTTAATGATACTTATCATACATACCAAGGACTCCTCTTCTGTAGTCCTTAGGTTCGCTGTTTTTCCTTACAGCTCCTCTCTTCTCAACTCCTACCCTCCATCCCTCATGGGATGCCGGAGATTCCTGTGTGGAAAATGCACTCCTGATCCAGGGACACGCATTTTATGGGATCTCCCCCTGGCATCTATAGCTAGGGAGTCCCCATATGTGAAGACTCATTCCTGCTTGTTCCTGGAGATAGCACAGTTACTTACCTGTAACAGGTGATCTCTGGGAACAGCAGGAATAAGTCTTCACAACCCACCCACCTCCCCTAGGAGTTGTATCTATCTATCTATCTATCTTCCTTTCCTCTTTCTCTCCTTGTCTCAGCTATGAAACTCAACTGAGGAGAAGAAGTGGAAAAGGCGGGAAGTCAGTGCGCAGGCGCGAGGGATGCTCCCAAAAGCTTTCTGATTGGATGCTGGGGAGCATTCCCGTGCAGGCTCCGTCGGTACCGACGTACCCTATATGTGAAGACTTATTCCTGCTGTTCCCAGAGATCACCTGTTACAGGTAAGTAACTGTGCTTTATCTGTTCACCATGTTAACTTCCCTGTTCATTGTAAGTTCAGTGTGAGGCTGTTCTGCATTGTTCAAGTTTTGTTGTTTGTAAACTGCGCTGATGATAAATAGTGCGGTATAGAAGAACCATTAAATAAATAAATAAAAATAAAATAAAAATAAATATGGTCAAGGGTCAGGTGGTGCTGCCCAGCTTGCAGGCACATTCTTCGAGGACCCAAGCTGCTTTCTGGGCAGAGTATGGCACTGCCTCAGAAGATTTGTAACGCGATGACTTGGTAATCTCTGCACTCTCTTGTGTATAATTACAGACTGGATGTTCAAGCTAGGCAGGATGCAGCCTTTGGAGCAAGGGTGCTGCAGGCTAATCTCTCTGCTCCCACCCAACATTAGGGGCTGCTTTGGTACTTCTGACACATCTAGACTTGAGGGACAATGAGGAAGGTGAAATTTGGCCTCACCTGCTAATTTTCTTTCCTTAAGTCTTTTCAGTCCAGTCCAGGGCCCATCTTGGGAAGAGGCAGTATTATGTCTGTCTGAAGAAGTTCTTGTCAGAAATAAACACAGTCTCGTGTTGTTTTAGATGGGGGGACTATTGTCTTTTGTTCATTCTGAGCTGTGCTGTGATATTTTTCTTCTTTTTCCATTTCTGATTGGCGAAATGGTTTGGTAGCTCTAGGTCCGCTTGGTTTTGGGGTTTGGGTAGATTCAGGTTTTTAGTCTGCCTTGTTATAAAAATGATGGTGGCTTATGGGCTGCACAGGACCCCTTGTCAGTGAACCGGAGGGACTCAAGGAAAGAAAATTAGCAGGTAACGCCTAATTTCACCTTTGGATATATTGCAAACTAAACTAGTTTGAGGAATTTGGAGTTCACAGTACCTGGCCTAAAGAATTTAATATCTTTTGTAGTGTTGTCAAGCAAGAAGAACAAGGTCAGAAGTCATTCTGTTGTGGAGAAATAATATCCCAATTATGGTTGAAGTGATGCTACTTCCAGACTGTTGCTATAGTGATGAAGGGTCTGCTGCAGAGGGGAATGATTTAAATGACCCTGCAATCAAGCAAGATGCACTGTTGTTAGAGAGGTGGATTTTAGAACCAGTTCCTCGACAGTAAGTGCTGTTTTTAAGATATAAATCTTGAAAGACTTAATTAGTAAAAACTAGGGGAAATTAAACATTTTTAATTAGAATATTCTGTTTCC
Source organism: Ichthyophis bannanicus (assembly GCA_033557465.1). NCBI lineage: Eukaryota > Metazoa > Chordata > Amphibia > Gymnophiona > Ichthyophiidae > Ichthyophis > Ichthyophis bannanicus. Next base: position 172,749,099 of record CM066043.1, read on the forward strand.
TGCTATTAAAGATGGGTATTCGTGCATGATGATAGAAATGTGAAACTGAAAATCTATGCTTAAGAGACATAAGTGAGCTTTGCTTATTTTCGGATTCATTTTAAAAGCCATAGGAGGCCTTTAATTTGTTCTTCCTTTCAATATTTTCCACTATACCTTATACAAGTTGTCTAATTATTACAACAAAATCCATGAGCATTATTCAGTATTTGGCACCCCTGGAGAGTAGAAGTTTTTTAATCCAATTCCTGACTATAATAATAATTCTGAAGTGTCTCTTGGTAGTAGAGTCTTTTTTTTTTTCTGATCCGTATTCTTCTAAATATCAGCAAGTGTGATGTATAACTGTCTTTTTCAAATTATGTCTTATGTATTTGCACAGTCCTTGCTTTAATGCCTTTACTAAGTATATAAGAAGAAAATTAAAAACATGGACTGATATATAGTCTAAAAATGGTACACTACTAAGTTTGGATGCTGTTTAACAACATGCTCTTTCTGCCACAGGGCCCACAGAAATATTAAAGGCCCTGCGACAAATAGCAGGAACTGTTAGCATGATAAAGTGGGGCATTTATTATCAGCAACTATGAAACTAGAAAATAAGAGTTAATTCTCATCTTAAAATTAATGTAAAATTGAACTAGTAAGTTTACTACGACTATACAGGCCGATGCAGGAATGCCGGCTCTGAAGTCATGTGCTATTAATTCTGTATGCATCTATCTCCAGGAACAAGCAGGAATGTAGTCTTCACATATGGGTATCGTCGGTACTGACGGAGCCTGCGCGGGAACGCTCCCCAGCATCCAATTAGAAAGCTTTTGGGAGCATCCCACAGCGCCTGCGTGCTGCCTTCCCGCCTTTCCCAACTGCCTCTCTCCAGTTCTTCGTTTTCCGCGGAGCCAGCAGGTCGTCGTTCCTGTCACCGCAGAAATTCTTTTCCTTATTCCTTCTTTTTTGTGGTCGTGTCTGCCTTCCTCGACGCTATACCGGTACCGCTGGTTCTTCCTTCTTTCTTTATTAAAAAAAAAATATATATATACTATTTTTTTTTTCCAAACTTTTCTTTTCCAGGTGCACGTGCCATAAAGGCCCAAAATTTCCTCCACTATGGAAAAACCCGCTTCGGGTTTCAAAAAGTGCACCAAGTGTGGCGGTACCATCTCTGTCACCGACACCCATTAGTGGTGTCTTAAATGTTTAGGTCCTGACCTCTCCATCTCCAAATGTATGGCTTGTGCCATGATGTCCAAGAGGGGTCGACAAAACTGAGCTGCTAAGCTCGGTGCCCTTTTTCCCCGCTGATGCAGCTTCTGTGGCATCAACGTCTTCCAGGGCTTTGTCTTCCTCCCATGGATCTCAGGTGTCTAAACATAAGTCTGGCCGGTCCTCAAAGGGTAGATCTCCTTCCAAGCATCGAGATGCCTCTGGCGTTGCCCTTGAGGGTTCTGTACCAGCAAAATTGCCCCGGCGGGAGGCTTCGGCTTCCAAAGCATTATCGGGGCTCCAGGATGTTCTCGAGGCCTCGACCTCGGCAGAACTACTGGTGCCATGCTCTGGGGTACCGGCTCCTTCCTCCGGTACCGATACCCAAGAATCGGCATCGTCGATAGACCAGAAGTTCCTGGCTATTGAACGCAGTCTGGCGGCTCTCCTTGCGGCATCGACAACCTTGGAACCGCGTCAGACAGTTCAACCGGTACCGACAGCATCGGCATCGACATCAGTGTCTGCTTTGCCGACACCCAGTCATGCGATGCCTTCCAGTACCGATACACCGGTACTGATTACCCCCGGTACCGACTTCGCTCGGTACGGGTATCGGGCTCTTTAACAGCATCCGGACAGAAGGTACTTCGAATCCTTGGAGGATCCGAGGATTCTGACAGCTCTGTCGGTATCGGAATACTTCTCCCGGAGGAGCCTTCCTCTCCTAAACGTAGGATGTCTCCTCCAGAAGATATCTCCTTTCAGGATTTCATCAGGGAGGTGGCTCGAGGTCTGTCCATTACTGTGACTCCTGAAACAGAGCCCAGGGTTAAGGAATTGGAGATTTTACAATATCCCAAAGCTCCTAAGGAGGCAGTTACCTTGCCTATCCATGAGATCTTACATGATTTCATGTTGAGAATGTGGGAGACACCTCTTACAGATGCCTCTGTATCGCTCCATGGTACGACCGCACCTTGAATATTGTGTGCAATTCTGGTCACCGTATCTTAAAAAGGACATAGAGTTATTAGAAAAAGTACAGAGAAGAGCCACCAAATTGGTGAAGGGGATGGAAGGCTACTCCTATGAAGAGAGGCTAAAAAGGTTAGGGCTCTTTAACCTAGAAAAGAGACGGCTGAGGGGAGATATGATAGAGGTGTATAAATTAATGAATGGAGTGGAACGGATAAACGTGGATCAATTGTTTACGCTATCAGAATATAGAAGGACTAGGGGACATGTAATGAAGCTACAGGGTAAACTATTTAAGACAAATAGGAGAAAATATTTCTTCACTCAACGTGTAATCAAACTCTGGAATCTGTTACCGGAGGATGTAGTAAGGGCTGTTAGTATAGCTGGGTTTAAAAAAGGTTTGGACAAGTTCCTGGAGGAAAGGTCCATAAACCACTATTAAAAAGGGACCCAGGATATCAATGCTTGGCCTAGTACAAGCACTGCACAACCTGTGTCTTTTGGGGAAACTGCTAGGTACGTATGACCTAGATTGGCCACTGTTGGAAACAGGATACTGGGCTTGATGGACCTCGGTCTAACCCAGTATGGCATTTCTTATGTTCTTATGTTCTTACCACCTCTCCTCACTCTCGCAGACTGGATACCATGTATCTAGTCCCTCCTTGTCCTGGTTTTCCTGGTTTGGAGTGGAGGAGTGGCCTAGTGGTTGGGGCAAGGTACTTCAGGCCGGAAGGTCGGGGGTTCAAATCCCACTAGAGGACAGCAACCTTGGGCCGGAAGGACTGGGGTTTCTAGTCCCACAGGTGCTCCTTGTGGTCTTGGGCAAGCCACTTAACCCTCCATAGCCCATGTTCCCCTTAAAATAGTTATCTCCAAGTTATAATGCCCTGTTCAATGTAATTTCAGTTTGTTCAATGTAAACCGCACTGATGCAGAATAGCGCGGTATATAAGAGAATGTAAATAAATAAAATAAATAAATAAAATAACTCCAGCTTCCTCACCACTCTATTGTAGTGGAATCAGCTATGAGAAGGATCAGGAGTGCAAAGAGGCATGCCTCTAATCCTCCAGGACGTGAGTGTAGAACTTTGGATGCCTTTGGACGTCGTACTTTCCAGGCTTCCATGCTTTCTGCCAGGATCAGTTCCTATATTTTATATATGGGAATGTTCCTTAAAGAAGACACAGGAGACTTGGAGATTTTAAGCCCCCTCCTTCCTAATGACAAGAGGCAGGATTTTCTCACACTGCTTAAACATGCCCAGGATGTTTCTAAGTTTGTCAATCGTGCAGCTTTTGACTGTTTTGAGTGCATAAGCAGAACCTCTGCTATTGCCATAGGTGCACGTAGAATTGCTTGGCTCCAGGCATCCGATTTGGAGCTCTGGGTGCAGGACAAACTGGGCAATATCCCTTGTACAGGTGAGAATCTATTCGGCAAAAATTGGCAAGAGAAAGCCAATGAGTTGGATGCTGGCAATTCCACTTTGGATAGGTTATTGAAAGCCACAGCTGATCCTGCAAGAAAGAAATCTTTCAAGAAACCATTCTTCTCAAAAAAGAAGAGGTTTTATTTTTATTTATTTTTATTTATTACAATTTTTTATATACCGCACTATTCGGCATCAGCGCGGTTTACATTATAACACAACGACCATAACAACAAGCTGTTAGGTTTTACATAGAACAGGGGTACAAACATGGATAACAGGGGTCAACTATATACAACTATATGCATACATGAAATAATTATATGGCAATAAGTAACGATATCATAATAGGAGTAAGGGTTATTTCCTAACTGTGGCAATTCTTCAGAGGGGATGTCTAGGTGGCATTGGTGGTTGGGTAGCATTGGAGGAAAAGATGGAATTTGAGTGCCTTCCTGAACTGCGCTAGGTCGGTGATAGCCCTAATGTCAGGGGGTAGGGCATTCCAGCATTTAGGTACATAGAAACTGAACGCCCTGTTTGTGGTTGATATGTTGCACTTCGACGATGCCTTGGGTGTTACTAGTAGGTTTATGGCTATTGCTCTTCTGGCTCTGTTGGGGGGCACTATGTGAACAAGGTCTGTGAGAGAGGCGGAGGAAATACCCTTGATCGCCTTGAAAGCAAGGAGTAGGGTTTTAAAGATGATCCTCCCATGGATAGGTAACCAGTGAAGTTGTTTGAGAATGGGAGTCACGTGGTCACTTCTGGCGGCTCCATGTAGGACCCTTGCTGCAGCATTCATGGCCAGCTGTAATGGGGCCAATGTGGATTGAGGGAGCCCTTGAAAGATGGCGTTTGCAAAGTCGAAGTGAGGCAGAATTAGCGCTTGGTATATGGTCCGGAAGTCATCTTGGTCCAGCAGGGAGCGCAGATGTCTGAGTGTGCGGATTTTAAAATATACAGCTTTGACAATGTTGCTTATGTGTTGCTTCATATCTAGACGTTGGTCCAACGTAACTCCAAGGTACCTTATTGTTTCTTTGGTTAGTAGGTCAGCTTCCTTGACACTGACATGGGATGGAGGAGTAAAGTTGGGGTCTCTGGAGATGAAAAGAACCTCCGTCTTTTTATGTTGAATGCGTAGATTCTGTGATTGAAGCCACGCTGAGACAGCATTGAAGCAGTCTATTAGTGGAGCTAGGTCCATTTTGGCTGTGGAGAACGGCATGTATAAAAGAATGTCATCTGCATATATCAAACAGCTCACGTTAAATGATCTTATGATGTTGCAGATGGGCTGCATGTAAATATTGAATAGAAGGGAGGACAACGAGGAGCCTTGAGGTACACCTTGTTTTTGATGGAAGTGTTTTGATTCCTCTGATCCAGACTTCACGTATTGCCATCTTTCTTCCAGATAGGATTCACACCATCCTAGCGCAGTGTTGCAGATGCCCTTCTCTTTCAGCCTTCCAAGGAGAATTTCGTGACTCACCGAATCAAACGCAGCAGCGATGTCTAAAAAGATGAGCACAAAACCTTGGTGGATGTTGTCTATGCCTGTGATAATAACGTTGAATAGGCTAGTAAGAAGGGTCTCGACTCCATGATATTCTCTAAAACCATGTTGGCAGTGATCTAGGGGAGCCGCGGAGTCTATGTGATTTTGAATTTGCCGTTGTACTTCCTTTTCGGTTATCTTGGCTAGGAGGGGAATGCTGGCTATTGGCCTATAAGAATCGACCTTTTGCGGGTCAAGCTTGGGGTTTTTTAATAGTGGCCTAATGGATGTCTGCTTGAGTGTTGTGGGGAAGTATCCTGTTGTGAAGGAGAGGTTCATTAGGTTTGCGATGAAAGGGCTAAACACATCACGTAATTCCTTGATCCAGAAGGCTGGACATGGGTCAGTCTGTGCTGTGGAGGTGTTGAGGGATGCTATGGTATCTTCTATGCATTTAGTGGAAGGTGTAGAAAACTTGTCAAGTGGGGTTAGGCCCATTGGTTCCTGAAACTGTATTGTTGACTCCTTTTCGGTTTGAATGATCTTGGATTGCAGGTAGTCAGCGTATTCTTGTGGGTGGATCACACTGTGAGGATCGGGAGATGGTTCCTTCGAGAGGGATTTGACCAGGTTGAAGAGGTCACGTGGTTTATTCAATGATCTCTTTAGGGTGTCGGAGTGATATTGTTTCATTTTGGATGTGATTGCTTCACGATGAATTGAGAGGTGAGATTGGTAGGCGGTCTGATCTTCGATAGAGAGCGATCGGCGCCATTGGCGCTCAAGTTTACGTAGTTGCGTAAGAGAGGATCGTAGCTCAGGAGAGAACCACGGGGCAGAGCTTCTCTTCATCCTTGCTGTGGTGTTGGAGTCTGGGCGTTGTGCGATGGCATTTAAGTTGGAGTTCCATGATGAGATCAGTTCTTCAAGGTCAGGCGTAGTTTTGTTGAGGAGGGATTGTGTCTCCGATATAATGTGTTCCCTGTTAAAAGGGCGAAAGCTTCTTGTAAATGCTTGTGATGTGCTATTCTGGTTTTTGCTTCTGTGCAGCTGCTCATTGTTGGTAGGTATCTGGATAATAATCAATTTGTGGTCTGACTACGGTACGTCAGTTACTGAAGTTTGTAGATTATGGTTTTGCTCGATGATTGGCTGAGGAGCAAATACCATGTCAAGAACATTCCCCTTTATATGTGTGGGTTCATTGATGATTTGCTTGAGTGCTAGTTCTTCCATGGCACCAAGGAAGGCATTTGCGTGGTTTTGGGGTAATGAAGGGAGATTGAAATCACCCATTATCCAATTAGGTTTATTGGGACTGAGGGTATTGGCAGCAAGGTCAAGAATGGTTGGGAGGTCATCTGGACAAGCCGAGGGTGTTCTGTATAACAGGTTGAGAGAGCAATGCTGGTTTGCAATAGAGAGGATGTCTAGACTGGTTGTGCTGGAGGAGTCTGATATATGGAAGTCAAGGTCTGTTTTGGTGATTATTAGCACCCCACCTCCTTTTTTGTTTTCTCTATGTCTTGTGTGTATGGAGAAATTGGGGGGTAGGAGTTGGTTGAGGATAACGTTGTCCTCCGATGATAACCAGGTTTCAGTAATCATAAGTATTTCTAGGTTGTAGAGTGAGATTGTGTCTAGTACAACAGGCCATTTTTTGCGAATAGAGCGTGCGTTAATGATGGCACATTTCAGTGGTCGGCAGCTCAGAGGTTTTTGCTGAATGGGTGTTTTAGATAACTGGAGTGCTACATGGATAAGGTGTGAGCGGCGCGTGTGGGCGTCACTTCTTGGGTGGGAGTATGGGGGATCAGACCATCTTTTTCCATGGCTATTCAGGATAGGGATATTGCTGTGGGACGTGTAGAGGGCCTGGGTGGCTCCAAGCCAGTGAGTGAGGAGGTAAATGCTAAAGAGGGAGGCGAAATGGATGGCCATTTTGCGAGTAGCAAGTAACAGTGAGGCACAATGTGACAATACTAGAATCAATGAAGCACAGTATAATAGTGGAACACAATATAGTAATGAGATACAGTGGGGAGGAGGAGATATTATGCAAAATTATCGATTAAGATGGAGCAGTAGGGAGGTCTGTAGAGGACTCGGCCTCAGGGTAAATATGTCATATCTATGAAATCAAATATATTCCAATCATGTCAGGGAGATACATAATGATATGCTGCAGTACTAGGATGATGCATTAACAAGATAGGATACTAGCAGCAATGAGATATCAGTGATGGGATTGGATTCTATTAGGTTACAATGTATCTTGAAAGATAAAACAGTTACACATTAACAAAGGACTATGTCAATTAGTACCTTTCTCATGTGAGCTCAGAGGATTATAACATACTGATTCTAGTAGCTTTTTACTTTATCCCTCTTATTCCCAGCAGGGACGTTCTGCAGGTCAGCCTGCCCGAAAGAGTCAGCAACCACCTAAACAAAGGAAAGCAAAGACTGCTAAGCCTCAACCGTCTCAGCAGTCTCAGCCTCCACAAGGCCTTTGACTTTCATCTAGAGAATTTAGTCTTCCTGGCCCTCAATGGACCAGAGCCTTCCACCATTCCAGGAAGATTGTGTCACTTTGCCCCCAGACGGGGGCAGATAACAGAAGAACATTGGACATTCTCCATTATAAAAGAGGGGTACAAGCTTCACTTTCTGTGCATGCCCCCTCCCACAATGGTAAGATGGTTCAATTCTCAGACCTCTCTCATCAACCTGTTAGATCAAGAGGTCACTATGCTTCTTGCCCAAGGGGCAATAGAAGAAGTACCCATTCATCAACAGGGTACAGGGTTTTACTCCCCCTATTTCCTTATCTCAAAGAAAACAGGGGGACACAGACCTATTTTAGATCTCAGAGAATTGAACAAATTCCTGTTCAAAGAGAAATTCAAGATGATTTCTCTGGGAACTCTGCTGCCATACTTTCAGTCAGGATTGGCTTTGTTCTCTAGATCTCAAGGATGCGTACACTCATGTTCTCATCCATCCAACTCACAGAAAGTTCCTTCGGTTCCTTGTCCAAGGAAAGCACTACCAATACAGGGTGCTTCCTTTTGGCCTGGCCTCAGCACCAACAGTCTTCACGAAATGCATGGCTGTGGTAGCAGCATTTCTTCGCACTCTAGGGATATTCGTCTTCCCCTACTTAGACGACTGGCTCATTTGAGCCCCATCAGAGTCAGAGGCCAGGACTTCTCTATCCTGCACAATGCGTATCCTTCGGTATTTGGGTCTGGTCATAAACATCCCAAAATCCAGTCTAACTCCCACTCAGTCTCTAGAGTTCATAGGAGCTTTGCTGGATACCAGAAAAGCAAGGGCCTATCTTCCCAGGCCCGTTGTTTTCGCATGGTGCAGTTAGCTTCTCAAGCAGTGCTAAAGCCTCATCTCACTGCCCGAGAAATGTTACAACTACTAGGCCACATGGCATCTACAGTGCATGTGGTTCCTTATGCTCGCCTCCATATGAAAGCAGCCCAGTGGACTTTATCCACTCAGTGGATCCAGGCATCAGGGTGCCTGTCAGACAAAATAGCAAACACAAATCGCCTTATTTTGTCTCTCCAATGGTGGCAGTCCACTCAAAACCTGTTGCTGGGGTCCCCATTTCAACAACCTTTACCCCAGGCAACTCTCACAACAGATGCTTCACCAATGGGTTGGGGAGCTCATCTGCAAGACCTCTCCACCCAAGGCACTTGGACTCCACAGGAGACTCATCTACATATCAATCTCTTAGAGCTCAGAGCAATCTTCCTTGCTCTTCGAGTGTTCCACACCCTGCTCAGCTACAAGACAGTCCTCATTCATACGGACAATCAAGTAGCCATGTTCTTCGTGAACAAGCAGGAGGGAACAGGCCCTCTGTCGCTTTGCGACTATGGGCCCTCACCAGAGAGCATCAGATTCATCTCCTGGCAGTGTATCTTCCAGGCATACAAAACTCTTGGGCAGACAGACTCAGTCGAGTTCTGCTTCCACACGAATGGTCTCTACATGCAGACCAGGTGGCCAAGATTTTTCAAATTTGGGGAACCCCAGACATAGATCTCTTTGCAAGTCCGTTGAATGCCAAACTTCCCCGGTTCTGTTCCAGAATTCCGGCTCAGGGCTTTCAGGCCAGGGATGCTTTCCTCCTTCACTGGGGTCAAGACTTCCTTTATGCCTTTCAACCCATTCCCCTAATTCCCAAAACCCTTTTCAAGCTTCAGAGAGACAGAGGCCGTATGATTCTCCTAGCTCCACATTGGCCATGGCAAGTGTGGTACCCTCTTCTTCTACATCTCTCTCAAGCGCCCTCCCTGGAGTTAGGATCTGCTCCAGATCTCCTATCTCAGGAGGGACGGAATGTTATGGCATCCCAATCCCCAATCTCTGCATCTCAGGGCTTCGTTGCTGAACGCCTAGATTTTCATGATCTTAACCTCCCTCAGCAAGTAAAGGATATCCTTTATGCTTCCAGGAAGCCTTCCACAAGACGCTCTTATGCTTTCAATTGGAAAAGGTTTACCAATGCAGGACTTAAGACTAACTCCAGTAAGAGTCCATTTGAGAGCTATTGCAGCAGCTTTCAAGCCTCTAAATGGACAACCTATTTCCTCCCATCCTCTTGTAGCAAGATTTATGAGAAGCCTTCTTCTAACTAAGCCTCCCATTAGGCCACCACCAGTGGCATGGGACTTAAACCTGGTTCTTGGTCAGCTCATGAAGCCACCTTTCGAACCTGTAGCTACTACCTCATTGAAATTCCTCTCTTGGAGGTTATCTTTCTCATTGCAATCACATCAGCACGCCGCATCAGTGAATTGCAGGCACTAGTAGCTGATCCACCTTATACAAGGTTCCATCATGACAAGGTAGTCCTTAGGACTCATCCACACTTTATGCCAAAGGTGGTCTCGCCTTTTCATTTAAACCAAGCGGTCTACCTGCCTGTGTTTTTTGCAAGGCCTCATGCATCTAATGTAGAAAGGAATCTTCATACTTTGGACTGTAAAAGAGCTTTAGCCTTTTACTTGCAAAGAACACAGCAACATAGAAAGTCCTCTCAACTCTTTGTTGCTTTTGATCCTTCTCATTTGGGACTTCCAGTCTTCAAGAGAACACTGTCCAGCTGGATTGCTCAGTGTATTTCCTTTGCCTATCGGAGTAAGAATCTTCCTCTGGAAGGCCATGTCACAGCTCACAATGTGAGAGCCATGGCAGCCTCAATGGCTCATCTGCACTCTGTGTCTATCGATAACATCTGTCGAGCAGCCACTTGGGTCTCGGTTCATACCTTCACAGCCCATTACTGCTTGGACAAGGACTCCCGTCGGGATGCCTTGTTTGGTCAGACTGTTCTTCAACACCTGTTCCATACCTAATCAACTCCTACCCACCATCCCTGGTTGGTGCCAGAGATCCATGGGGGGAAGTGGAGCCCTTTCACAGGGACACACAATTTCTGGGGTCTCTCCCTGGCATCTGCAGCTAGGGAGTCCCCATATGTGAAGACTACATTCCTGCTTGTTCCTGGAGATAGCATAGTTACTCACCTGTAACAGGTGATCTCCGGGAACGGCAGGAATTTAGTCTTCACAACCCACCCACCTCCCCTAGGAGTTGTATCTCTCTATCTGTCTCTTTCTCTTTCCCTCTCTCTCTCTCTCTCTTTGTTTCAGCTTTAAACTCAGCTGGAGAGAGGCAGTTGGGAAAGGCGGGAAGGCAGCACACAGGCGCTGTGGGATGCTCCCAAAAGCTTTCTAATTGGACGCTGGGGAGCGTTCCCGCGCAGGCTCCGTCGGTACCGACGATACCCATATGTGAAGACTAAATTCCTGCTGTTCCAGGAGATCACCTGTTATAGGTGAGTAACTATGCTAAACAGTGCACCAATAGCGCGCGACTTCAGCGTGCAGAAACAGGTGCGTATGAAAGTTAACCATGTGTTAAACTGTGGTGCAAATGGCAGTGTAAACTGGGAGAGCAAGCCAAATACATACGCACAGAAGTCTGTGCAAGTTTGGCATGCTCTCCCAGAAAAACAGGTGCACCACGTGACTAATTTGCAGATGAACCTGACAGTATTTTGATGGCATTGGGGGCTTTCCCTAGTGCCTGGATCATCTGAGGTAAAGTGTAAAATGTCCCCTCAGATGATCCAGGCATCGGGGAAAGCCCCCAATGCCATCAAAATACTGTCGGGGGCGGTACCTCCAACAGAAATCAAATCCCTGGTGTCCCAGTGGCCCCGAACCCCCACCCGCCCACCCAATATAAAAATAAACCTGGTGGCCCAGTAGCCCCAAACCCCCCACACCCCTACTGATATCTTTACAATGGAGCGGGAGCGTTGCCCATGCGCTCCTGCTCCTGTGCCGCCATCTTGTGGGCAATGCTCCCGCTCCATTGTAAAGGTACCGGGAGGGGGTGGGGGGTTCAAGGCTGCTGACCACCAGGCTTATTTTTAAATGGGTGGGTGGGGGGATTATTTTTATGTCATTGAGGGCTTTCCCCGATGCCTGGATCATCTGAGGCATCAGGGAAAGCCCCCAATGCCATAAAAATACTGCTGGGGGCATGAGCAGAATGTTTAAGCCACCTCCGTCCCAGGCATTGAGAAATGGCATTTCGGCTGGTTATGAAATCTTCTACGCATTTCTATGCATCGGGCGCAGACAATATTAGCATGCCATTTTAATATGCACAGTTCATTTGCGCTTGGCATTACTCTGTACGCTTGCTTTTCCTTTGCTATTTATGTGCACGTCAGTCTCTCTTTCTCTGCATTTGGTTTGTCGGAACTTGTGCTTATAATTTGCATTATCTTCACACAAAGGGCCTGTTGGTCTTTCTACATCGGCCCAGTAATTTGTTGTTTGGTTGTAAGAGGCTGTATGAACAAATTTTTCTGCTGAAACAGCACTGTAAATGCAAGCAATTTCAGTGCTTTGTACTATCATATGCAACATGACTATCTGTGCTGACATTTTAAGAGTCTGCTTTATATAATACTGTCCAGTATATTCTGATTATACTGTTTCTTTGGTGCTATTACTACTTGGTAAAACATTTTCCTGCAGAATGTTTGTTTTAGAAATCTCATGGTTTTGTCATTGCAAAGAAAGACCTCATGTTTTCATGTACAAGATTTATTGTTCATAAGCATGAGTTTTGTTTTTTGTGGTGGTTTTCTTTTTTTTTTTTTTTTTTTTTAAACCACCGTTAAGTTTATTCTGGTATTTTTTTCTTTTAGAAGTGGAGATAGGTTTATTGAAGAGAAGACCTTATTATTAGCAGTCCGCTCGTTTGTTTTCTTTTCCCAATTAAGTGCTTGGTTGAGCGTTTCTCATGGTGCCGTCCCACGTAACATTCTTTATAGGTAAGTTGGAAATCTAGGTATTTTTTTAAAACAGACACCAAATTTATTGAGCTGTATGGTAGAAAATGTGGCCTTCAAATCATTTTGTTTCTTTCCTTCTCTTTTGTTTCATAGTAGAAAACTGCTAGAAGATGTATATAGGTTCAAATTTGGATTGTAAGCACTCTGGAAACAGGGCAATAATACCTATTGTACCTAAATGTAACTTACCTTGAATGAACTACTGGAAAGTTGTGGGCTAAATACATATAAATGACAAATACTGGTAATTTATCAAAATGGGTATACCACTTAATAAAATATCTCTAAACAGTTTACAGTAATAATAAAATAAATATAAAACCATACATAAAACATTTAAGTGCAAATGTATTCTAGAAAGTCCTGAACAAACTTCCAGGCCTTAAGCTGCTTTCAAAACTTTATTAGGTTTCCTTCCAAAAATAACTCCATCTTTTTCCAAAGAACAGGTAGCGCACAATTTAAATGCTGAATTCCTAGTTGCCTCAAGCCTAGCAGAGCTTGCTGATGGTATTGAGTAAATTTATTCTGAAGAGCACAATGTGTGTCCCAGAGTATGCAGCAAGACCAGGCTGGATAAATACATTGGTACCAATTGGTAAGGGCATTTAAATGACAAAATTAAAGACTTGAACATGACCATCAATAGATCAGTAACCAATGCAGCTTAGATAAAATTGGAATAATTATTCTCTCCTAAAATTTGGCAGCTGTGTTTTGAAGAAGCTTCAGTCTCTGCATCATATATTTTGAAAGAGCCAACAATTAGCATGTTGCAGGAATCAATTTTGCTAATAACACATGCTGGTAATACTACTCACAAATCTGTTGAGTCTGAATAAGCCTTAATTTGTCTAATTTTATACAGATACATAAACTATATGGACAACATGGTGTTCCATATTTAGTATCGAATTCATGTGCATGCCCAGATCATACACTGCTGATTTTGTCTGCAAGGGGATACCTCCTAAGGTTGGAAAGTACAGAAGACTGGCCAGCTGGCTCAACCACAAAACCTCTGTTCTGTTTTAATAAGATTAAGTTTAAGGTGATTTTTGTTGTAACAAAACCAATGCATTGTCCAAAAAAGTCGATTGCTGCATTGCTTTTTCCTTGACCATCAGTAACGGCAATAATAATTGAACGCTCTCAGCAAAAAGTGACAACTAAACTTGCTAACTGAGATGACATCCACTAGTGGCCTAATACACAGATCCAGTAGAATAAGGGACAAAATTGATCCTTGTGGAATACTGTAATTCACCTGTTCGAGGACAGAGTTGATTTCCATTTAATTGGTTAAAACCTTTTTTAAAATGAATGGAACCGTGCTAAAACAGTTCCCCCAGACTCCTTTCTCTTCCAGTTGGCAAAGCTAAAGTAAATGGTTGACTGTATCGAAGGTGATGGCTAGATACAGTAATATTAAAAGAAATTCCTGCCCACTATACCCAGAGGTGGTTGACTATCACCACAGACTCCTGGGCACTTCAGGTGGTCAAGGAGGGTTGCCTCCTTCACATGACTCAGACACCTCCCCCTTATTTTCTGGGAGAGCCCCTCAAGACTCCCCTCCACTGTGACCTTCTACTGAAGGAGTTGGCAGGTCTTCTCGAGGACAAAGCTGTGGAACCAGTGCCCCACCATCTCAAGGGCAAGGGGTTCTACTCCAGGTACTTCCTCATGCCAAAAAGGACAGGGGGCCTAAGGCCCATCCTCGACCTGCACAACCTAAGCAAGTTCCTGGTGAGGGAGAAATTCAAGATGCTCTCCCTTGGAACATTGCTGTCCTACCTCCAGCAGGGAGATTGACTATGCTCCTTAGACCTCAAGGATGCCTATACTCACATCCTCATTCACCCCAACCACAGGCAGTACCTGCGGTTCATAGTGGGGGGGGCAGTCACTATTCGTACAGGGTGCTCCCCTTTGCCTTTGGCTTGGCTTCTGCCCAAGAGTCTTCACAAAATGCCTGGCAGTTGTGGCCACCTTCCTCCATCTCCAGGGGGTCTTTGTCTTCCCCTACCTGGATGACTGGCTCATAAAGGGAAGCACGGTCTCAGAGGTGCAGCAGGCCCCCGCACACACCATCCAGGTTCTGCAGCACTTGGGGTAGTTTATGACAAAACCCAAGTCTCACCTCCTCCCAACACGGTGTCTGGAGTTCATCGAGGCAAAGCTGGACACTTACCCAGGGACCGAGCTGATCATCTCAGGACTCTGGAATGGGACATACAGTGACATCCCTCTGTGCCCACTCAGCTTCTGCGCCTTCTCGGGCACATGGCCTCCACGATCCACGTCACCACAGACGCTTGCCTCCACATGAGGTGGCGCAGTGGTGTCTCTGAGACCAGTGGACGAGCCATGTGATGCCTCCGAGACAGAATCTCTGTAACCCGCCAACTATGGACTCTCTGGTCTGGTGGCAGTCTCTCCAGTATCTCGAGGTGGGAATGCCTTTTCAGGCCCTGAGTCCCTTAAAGGTCCTCACCACGGACGCCTCCCTGCTTGGCTGGGGAGCCCACTGTGGGGAGCTCTGCACCCAGGGCAGCTGGTCACAAGGCGAGAGCACCCAGCAGATCAACCTCCTGGAGCTGTGGGCGATATACTTAGCCCTCTGAGCGTTTTGCCATCACCTTCATCACCAGCCGGTGCCGGTCCAGATGGACAACCAGTTAGCAATGTTCTATGTGAACAAACAGGGAGGCACGGAGTTTCATGCCCCTGTTGGGAAGCAGTGGCCCTCTGCTCATTTGCAGTCCATCAGGGTATTCTCCTACAGACAGTATACCTACCAGGCCAGAACAACCTGCTGGCCGACAGGCTGAGCAGAGTCCTCCAGCTGCACAAGTGGCAACTGGACCCCAGGGTGGCTGACTGGCTCTTCCAGATCTGGGGGTTTCGCGTGATGGACCTGTTCACCAACCCGGACAACTTTCAGTTGCCCCGCTTCTCGTCAGGCCCACCACTCCAGGGTGGCAGCGGATGCGTTCCTCATCTCATGGTCAGAGGTTCTCATGTACTCCTTCCCTCCCACGCCACTGATTGCCAAAACCTTGTTCAGGACCCTCTGCAACAGGGCCTCGCTCATCCTGATAGCCCCTCGGTGGCCCAAGCAACCATGGTTCCCACTGCTCTTCCAATTAACGGTGGAGACACCCATCCCATTGGGATCTCTCCGGGACTCTTGTCTCCGGAAGGGGGCTCTCTTCTGCACCCCAACCTAGGGTTCCTTTCGCTGACAGCATGGCTGCTGAATTGGTGACCCTTGCCCCTTTCAACCTCTTGGGTGAGGTAGAGGAGATCCTGCTGGCCTCTCGCAAGGCCTCTACTAGAAAAGCTTATGCCCTCAAATGGTGCAGATTTTTGGCCTGGTGTGCCAAGCACGGGGCTAACCCGTTCTCCTGCCCGGTGGGTTTGGTGTTACAGTACCTTCTCCACCTCTCGCAATCCGGGTTCAAGTCTAACTCCGTCTGCGTGGATGGCAAGCCCCTCTCGGTCCAGCCGTTGGTGACCCACTTTCTTAGGGGTCTGCTCTTATCGAAGCCCCCAGTTTGTCCTCTAGCAGCTGAATGGGACCTCAACATGGTGTTGGGGCAGCTCACTCACCCACCCTTTGAGCCTCTGGCTACTTGCCACCTATGCTACCTCTCTTTGAAGGTGGCATTCCTGGTTGCACTCACCTCTGCTCGCAGAGTTAGCGAGCTTCAAGCCCTAGTGGCAGAGGCACCTTATACCAGGTTCTACAAGAACAGAGTGCTGCTCTGCACGCACCCTAAATTCCTTCCAAAGGTAGTATTGTCCTTCCATCTCAAATAGGAAGGTAGTACTCCCCACCTTCTTTCCGAGACCTCACTCTAGTAGGGCGGAGACAGTCCTTCACACCTTGGACTGTAAGAGGGCTTTGTCCTTCTATATCCAACGCACTCAGAGCCACTGCAAAGCTACTCAGCTTTTCATCTCCTACAATCCCAGTAGACTGGGGGAGGCGGTGACAAAGCATATGCTGTCCACCTGGGTGGCGGACTGTATCGCCTCACCTATGAGCAGGCGGGATCCTGTAGCTGGGGAGTCCCATATGGGGGGACTGACTTCCTGCTTGTTCACGGAAAAAGCATAGTTACTCACCTATAACAGGTGTTCTTCAGGGACAATAGGAATCAGTCCTTGCAACTCTCCTTTCTCCCCTTGAAGTTGCCCCTTTACCATCTTTTATTTTTGCCATCTTTTAGCTATGTCATCTGACTGAGCAAGATGGCACCCGTGGATGGGAAGGGGACCATGCATGCGTGGTGGCATCTCCCAAAGGCTTTCTTTGAAAGCTGGGGGGATGCTTCTGCGAGGACTCTGTCAGTGCCAATGTCACCCATATGTGTGGACTGATTCCTGCTGTCCCCGGAGAACACCTGTTACAGGTGAGCAACTACGCTTTCGGGGGGTGGCAGCAGCAGGGGGATGCTGGTGGCAGGGGGTGGTGGCGGCAGCAGCAGGGGGGTGGCGATAGCACATTGTGTGACAAGGGCTTCTGCCTGGGGTGGCAGAAACCCTTGGGCCACCCCTGTGAATGGATGGACTATAAAGGTGGTTATTAAGCTATATGCCAAGCTTCTGGAATGCAGCGTCAAATCTCTCTCTCCCCTCCCCCCCCCCTCCTCATTCCGTGGCTGTAAGTTACTGTCATGTAATTTGGTAGTAGCTAAAAAATACTCACAGAAAATGTTCTTACAGTCTGTGTGCTAGAAATGAGCTTCCATGTCTTAAAGTTCACAATTTAATATTTGAATACATTGTCTGGTGTCCCACCTGTTTGAGTGAATGGCCCTGCAGGTATAAGATGTTTCTCCGAGAACAAGCAGGGAAGTCAGTCCTCACATATGGGTGACATCGGCGCTGACAGAGCCCGTGCAGTAACCTCTCCCCAGCTTTCTAAGAAAGCCTTGGGAGATGTACCACGCATGTGAGTAGTCCCCTTCCCGCCTAAGGGTGTTATCTTGCCCCAGTCTCCTTTTTTCCATGGAGCCCATTGGTTGTGTGTCTGTTCCTCTGGAAAAAGTTGGTAATTTTTGTCGTCATTTTTGCTTTTACCGGTAGCGTGCCAGTGCCTTTTCCCGCCCTGAGCCCGTTTGCCTCAGCATCGCATCCTCTGGTTCTTTTTTCTTTCTAACTTTTTCATTTGACACAGATTTGTGCCTTTTTCCTGGCCAGGCCGAGTGAACTTGACCTCACAGGGGGACCACCTTCCCCGCCATGCCAGTGGCTTCAAGCCGTGCAATCACTGCACTCATAATATGTCACTCACGGATCCGCACAACTCCTGCCTTCGATGCCTCAGGCATGATACCTTGGTCTGCGGTCTCTGTAAGCAGATGATCCTTATGGCCCTCAGGAAACATCAGCAGTGTGAGTCAATTTTTCAGAAGACCAACTCAACCCCGGAGTCTTCCGCAAGAGCCCGCTTCGAGACTCCTTACAGGACCTCAACTACCAGTAGAGACCATGCGGCCTCAGAGCCCCGGGACCACAGAAGCTCCGGCCAGAGCTCCCACATCAAGGATCACACCAAGAAGAGCCAGAAGACCTTGAGGACCCTGTCGGGCGACGAGTTGGGGAAAGTGGGGAAATCAAACAGGCTCCGGCTCCAAAGCCCTTGACGGGAGGGCAATGGCAAGGAGTGGCCGTCCAAGTTACCTTGCCGGGAACCGTCCACACCCCAGGACCAGTCTCTGACACCTGAGGCCATGCTGGTCAAGGACTCCCCCCTCGATGGTACCGGCACCAGGCCTGAAGTCCTCAGTGCCCGCACTGAAGGCTGCAAACCAATCTGGTCTCGAGGCCAAGATGATGGCATTGAAGTGCAGTTTGTCTGCCTTCATGGCCCTGCAGCAGGCTCTGATGCCCAGTTCATCACTCCCAACTACAGGGCCCTCCACCGCGAGAGACTCCCCAGAGGTCCAAGCAGATATTTGAGCTCACCAGCCTCGAACTACACCTCTGCCGCGGTCTTGGTCCCGGTCCTCGGGACTGTGGCCCTCACCACTCGGTGCCCTCTGTTCTGAGTGCTCGGCCACCTTGGGTTCAGGCCAGTACCCCGAAGCCCAGCGGACCCCCGACGACTCAGAGCCAGATTCAGATTGGAAGACAGAGTACCCGAATACCCGCTGTCACCGCAACGTACCCTTGGCCCCATACCCTCCAGAGTCAAGGCGCAGGTCCCCACCCAAGGACATGGCCTTCCTCAACTTCGTACGGAGCATGGCCCATGCTCTGGCCTTCGCCACCGAGTTGGAGGACCCTCACACGGAGGACCTCTAGATCTTTTCAATACAAGGCCCCCCCCCCAAGAGGCGCTCATGGTGCCCTTTCCCCCCCATCCTAGAACTGCTGCTCCTCCATATGTGGGAGACCCCTGCATCAGTGCCCATACTTTGCAGGCAGCAGGACTCAATGTACCAGGTCTGCCGGAGCCCTGGCTTCCAAAAAGCCCAACTGCCTCACAGCTCCATGGTGGTGGAGCCATGCAGAGGCTCAAGAGCCAGAAAAAGCACTCCTCGGTGCCTTGGGCAGGGAGGCCCACGCCATTGGCAGAAAAAGTGCTTTCAGGGCTTGATGCTTACCATTTGTATATGGGCATGTATTTTTGAGACCTACCAGGTACTCTGCTGGTCTCTCGGAGGAACCCCTCCGGCGGTTCTGGACCCTGGACTCTGCAGTCAAGGAGTGCTCCAAGTTTATCACCAGAGTGGCCTACGATGGCTTTGAGTTGGTGGCTAGAGTAACTGCGGTGGGTCCCCAGTGGGCCCGCCGCTCAAGTGGTCCCAGACCACGGGACACTTGCAGGACAGGGTGCTCATCACCCGTCCCCTGGCTCTCTCAACTGTTGGCAAAACCTCCAGTGTCTACTGGCCAGATGCCCTTCCAGCCCCCAGCACTCCGAAGGACCCTTGCTATGGATGCCTCCAAGCTGGGGTGAGGTGCACATTGCAACAATCTCTGCACTCGGAGCAGCTGGATCTCCAGGAACAAGCAGGAATGAGTCTTCACATATGGGTATGTCGGTACCGACGGAGTCTGCGCGGGAACGCTTCCCAGCGTCCAATCAAAGAGCTTTTGGAAGCATCCCACCACGCCTGCGTGATGCCTTCCCACCTTTCCCAACTGCCTCTCCTCAGTTTTCGTTTTTCCACTGAGCCGGTAGGACGTCCTCCTGTCACCGCAGAAAATTCTTCTTTTATTTCTTTAGTTTTCTTGTGGTCGCGGCTGTCTTCCCGACGCCACCGGTACCGCCTGTGTTTTCTTTTCTTTTCTTGTAAAATCTTCCTTTTTCAAGGAATATTTTTTCTTCATAGTGTCTGAGGCTTTTCAGGCCTCTTTTTCCTTCATGGAACCGCCAGCCACTTTCTCCAAGAAATGTTCAAACTGTGGCGGTACAACTTTATTTTTAGACCCTCGAAGTCGGTGTCTAACCCGCTTGGGTCCTGACAACAGTTTGGTGAGAAGAGGTCTTCAATATCGAGGTTCTCGCGATACATGGTTTCCCTCCAGCTTCGGGGCACCGTCCCCTTCTTCTACACAGGATCAGGTAACCCACAAACAGTCTGTTAAGACTAGCCAGCCCTCGAGTGGTAGGTCTCATGCACAACATGTAGACGGCTCCGGCCTTGCCCTCGAGGGCCCACTGGCTTCAAAACCCCGTCGGGAGTCCGGTCTCCAAAGCGTATAAGGGGTTTCAGGTTGTTCCTGGGGTTCACCCCTCACAGAACATACCTGAGCCGTGTCCGGTGGTGGCATCCGCTTCGAGCGGTACCAATACCCCGACATCGGCACTGGTGTTGGATGAAATACTCCTCACCAGGAATGATCATCTGGTGTCCTCGGTGCCTTCGGGACCGCTGGATACACTCCAGATTGACTTTTCATTATCGGTACCACCGACGTCGGTACCCTCCAGACGTGCATCGATAGCCTTGCTTCCTTCGATGCCGAGTCTGGAATCGATCTCCAGTCTGGAGGACTGGGTACCGACTCGCCTTGGTACCGGCTCTTGGCGGTACCGAAGGCTCGGTTCCGATGATTCGGATCCGCAACTCTCGGTTCCCCTGAGGCCGATTGAGTTGCCACTAGCTGACCTTCACTCACCGGTATCAGACACGGTACCAAAGTCGGTACCGATGTCCTCATTACCCTTACGGTCGGTGCCTTCCATACTTTGCTTATCGATGCCGAGTTTAGAATCGCTCTCTAGTCTGGAAGACTCGGTACCAATACACTTTGGTACCGACACCAATCGATACCGGTGGCTCAGTACCGAGGATAGCACCCGGAGGTTTTCGGTTACCTCGGTACCGATTAAACTGTCACCGATGACTGCTCCGATGTCTTTGTCGGGCTCGACTCCGACATCGGTACCGGTATTGGCATCGGTACCGGTATCCACAGTAGCATCGTGGCCAACTCCTACCATGTTTTTTCAACAGCATCGCTCCCTTCTATGCCAAGCTTGGAGTCGATACCTGGCATGGACAATGTGGTAATGACGGTCGCTGCTCCTGACAGCCAGTACCGGCAACCATTCTTTAAGCATTCCACACTGCACTGTGCAGGATCTTCTATTCCTATATATCTGGATAGCTCTGTCGGTGCTCAGGCTAGTTCTTCAGATCTAACCTGTCTAAGGGAAAATACTGTTGGGGAACCCTCTTTTCAGAATTTCCTCCTGGATATAGCAAGATCTCTTGCCATTCCTATCCCAGGACATGATCCTGCACAGGACTGTCTTTCTACCAAAGCAAAGGAGAACATAATGCTTCCTTTGCATCATTCCTTGCAGAATCTCCTTCTAGGAATGTGGGAAACACCTTCCAGGGTACCCCCACCTTCCAGAGCAACTGATCTCTTATATCAGGTGCCCCCCTCTCCAGGGTTTCAAAAGACTCATCTTCCTCATCATTCCATAGTTGTGGAATCAGCAATGAGGCGGGTAAAGAGCAAGAAAAAGCACTCTTCTTATCCGCCAGGTTGTGAGTCTAAGATACTTGATGCCTTTGGACGTCAAACCTTCCAGACATCTATGCTTTCTGCAAGAATTCTCTCATATATTTTCTATATGAGTCTATCTCTTGAGGAGGTCACAAAGCAATTACATCTTTTGGCTC
Source organism: Ichthyophis bannanicus (assembly GCA_033557465.1). Classification (NCBI taxonomy): domain Eukaryota; kingdom Metazoa; phylum Chordata; class Amphibia; order Gymnophiona; family Ichthyophiidae; genus Ichthyophis; species Ichthyophis bannanicus. The sequence goes on from CM066043.1 coordinate 172,770,788, forward strand.
CTTCCCTTCCAGAGTCCAGAAGTGCAGACTATTCTTCCCTGCTCAAGCATCTCCAGAATATCTCTTGGTTTCTTACTCGTGCTTCCCTAGACTCTTTTGAGTCTGTTAGCAGGACTTCTGCTATAACTATAGGGGCACGACGTAGAGCCTGGCTCCAAGCTTCAGGCTTGGACAAATGGGCACAGCACAGACTGGGACATACTCCTTGCACTGGAGACAATCTTTTCAACAAGGAGTCTTTACATCAGGTTACTCAGTTCTCCACTGACTTACCTGTTCCTAGGGGCTGTTCTGCACCACCTTCTGTCCCAGTAGGTAGGAAATGTCCTGCCAAACTTTCTTCCCATAGGAGAAGAAGGTTTTATGCATTATCTGCCCATCCTACAGATGTTCCCAAACAGGGGAAGCATCGTCCTGGCCTGCAGGGTTCAACCTCTCACCAGGTTCAGCAAACCCAGCAACCACAGGGTTTCTGATCAACCCATCAGATGCTTGTGACTCTGGGGTTTACAATCTGCAGTTGCTTCTTCTCAATAGAGACAATCCACTGCTGTCATTCTAATTCCTAAACATGGATCTCTTCCCGAAAGAAATCCTTTCTTTCTATGTTCCATGAGCTGTCAGGATGTTCATGCTTCTAGGTCACAGGGTTCTCCTCTTCTTCCTTCTAGGGAGAGAGGTCTATCCACTATCAAATGATAGTTTCCTGTGCCAGCATGTCTCTCTTCCTTTCTATAAACTTACTACTTTGTAAGTTTTCTTCAGCTCCATTTTCTTTACCCTCTTACCAGGATTTTTCCTCTGTAAGAGCGGTATTGCTTCACTGGAAGGCTTTTCTTCAGCCTCTCTAGTTTTCTTACTTTTCTAGTGCGGAGTTCTCTACTCTGAGTTGACTCCTCTTTTTCAATCTTGCTTTGAAGCAGTTCATCAGACACGTCCAGAGTTTTCTACTCTTGTTTTGTCTGTTCTTTCTGTTTTTAAACAGTACCATTCTTCTGCTGTCTGGCAAGCAGCTGCCAATGCAGAAGCCTTAATGTTTCGACCACTGGTTCTTGTCCACCAGTAACCAGATTTGTCCTCCACTACATTCTGTCTGGTCTTAGTAGTGGCTCCAAGTCAGTACTGTCATCTGTCTTGAAAATTTTTTCACTACAAGCTTGTTGGCTTGTCTTCTCTTTCTGCCATCTCCATTCCCCTGGGTTTGGCAGCATAGTTGACATAGCTACTGGCTCTTCTGCAGCCAGTTCTATCTCCTCATTCTCCTGCATCATGCTCTCTGCAATTCTACAGAGAGGTTCTCCAGGACCAAGCAGGAAGTCAGTCCTCACTTATGGGTGATGTCGGCGCCGACGGAACCCTCGTGGAGCAATTTTCCCCAGCTTTCGAAGAAAGCCTTTGGGAATTGCAGCGCGCATGCACGGTCCCCTTCCCGCCCAAGGGTGCCATCTTGCTCAGTCTTCTTTTTTCCGCGGAGCCCTACAGACGTAGTTTGTGATCGCCGCTGAAAAAGTTGATTTTTTTTGTTGTTTTTTCTCAGTTCGACGCCGTGTCCTTTTCCCGCCCGGCCTCGATACTCCTATATCGAGTCCATTCACATTTGTTTGGTTTTTGTCCTTTGTAACGGGCGTTCCCGCCACTTTTTTCTTTTTCCCTGGCAGCATGGTCTTTCGACCTCGCAGGGGCCCTTTTTCCCCCGATGGCTGCCAGCGGGTTTAAAAAGTGTGATCGCTGTACCAGACTCATGTTTCTTACCGACACACATGACTGCTGCCTCCGTTGCCTCGGACCCAATCATGACTCGATGAGTTGTGGTCCGTGCAACAAAATGTCCTCGAAGGCATTGAGGAGTCGGCAGTCACAAAAGGAACGAATCTTCTCTGACTCCGCGTCCGGTCGGGCCCGGACCTCGTCAGAGGCTTCGACGTCTCGTGACTCCGGCCCCGAGCATCGTCGGAGTTCCTCTGAGCGGGGGTCTCCCGCCCGGGAACATCGTCGGAAGAAGAAACCCGCGAGGGCGGCGTCGGAGGACACTCCTGGTCTCTCGAGGGCCAGGTCGCATAGCCCCATCAGCCGCCCCGGGTCCTCGGAGGTGGAGAGGCCTTCGAAGCATCCTCGTCTCGAAGTGGAGTCTCCTGGACACGTGAGTACTGTAGTCCTCGTGGACTCGCCTTCGAGAGAGCCGACGTCGAGCCCGACGCCGTCGGGGCCCGAGTCGGGGGCTGCTGGGTCTTCTGAGTTTGGTCTCAGATTGACGGCCTTGGAGTGCAGTATCGCTGCCTTCATGGACCAGCAGCGGGCATTGATGACCGGCCTCGCCAGTGCATCTGCCCCGACCACCGGGACGTCGACGTCCAAGTCGACCCCGGAGGCCGAGCCGATCCTCAAGTCCATACGAGCTCGAGTCGATCCTCGGCCAAGGTCTCCCTCGGCCTCCCGTTTGGGACCGAGGTCGTTGACGCTGGCCTCGGCGTCGGGGCGGAGGTCCTCGGCACCCGCCCGCACGGAGCCACTCGATTCCTCCACGGAGGAGTCGGGCTGGGACACGGAGGAGGACGAGTCACCCGGGTCTTTTCAGTCTCGGTGCGTCCCCTCCGACTCGCCCGAGTCGGAGCCTCGGAGACGATCCCCCCCGGAGGATACCCGGTTCTCCGATTTCGTGAGGGACATGGCCAAAGCTTTGGCCTTCCCCGCGGATCCGGAGGAGGAGCCTCGAGCCGAAGAGCTCGAGGCCCTCCAGTATGACTCTCCCCCGAAGGAGGCCTTTTCTGTACCGGTTCCTCCGATGCTGGAGCAGCTGCTCTTCCGCATGTGGGAGAGCCCGGCCTCGACGCCGGTGTTAAGCAAGCGGGTCGATTCCATGTATCGAGTCCGTAAGAGTCCCGGGTTCCAATAGGCACAACTACCGCACCATTCCATGGTGGTGGAATCGGCCATGCATCGACTTAAGAGTCAAAAGATGCACTCCTCGGTGCCTCCGGGTAAGGAGGCCCGGAACCTGGATGCCCTCGGTAGGAAGTGCTTCCAGGGCTCTATGCTTGCTTGCCGAGTCCAGACATACCAGCTATATATGGGCATGTATCTTCGAGACCTGGCAAAAGAAATTGCCGGGTTCTCTGCTGGTCTCTCCGAGGAACCTTTGCAGAGGTTCCAGGCCTTGTCCACTGGTATTCGAGAGTGCTCGAAGTTTATTTCTCGAGCAGCCTACGATGGCTTTGAAGCATCGGCTCGCGTAGCCGGAGCCGGCATCGGTGCTCGCCGTCAGGCTTGGCTTCAGTCATCCGACCTCGAGCCATGGGTGCAGGACAAGTTGGTCAATGTCCCCTGCAGAGGTGAAAACCTCTTTGGTAAGCCCATGGCTGAAAAGGCGGCAGAACTCGAGTCCGAGACTCTCACCAGAACTCGCCTATCCAGAAAGACCTCTGCCCCTTCACAGAAGAGGAAGGGCTCGGGGAAAAAGCCCTTTTATCCGAGGAAGGTATCTGCCTATAAACAACACCACCCACAATATCAAGCATCAGCAGCTCCACATCAGGGCCAGCAGGCTATTGGACAGGGTAATGGGTCCCGTAGGCAGAAGGCCCCCAAGCCCACTACACAGGCCCCTGCTCAGCAGGGTGGGGGTTTTTGACTATGCCGGCATAGCCTCTCCCCCTCCGCGGCCTTCGCTCAGCACGGGGGGCCGGCTGACCCACTTTGCCCACAGGTGGTCAGCCATAACATCCGATTCCTGGGTGCTGCAGGTGGTTCAAAAGGGCTACCTCTTACATTTTCACCAGGTGCCTCCCCCCTACTTTCCAGGGGAGCCTCCAAGACCCCCTCTGCACAGGGACTTACTCCTTCAGGAGCTGCAAAGTCTGCTTCAGGAGCAGGCTGTGGAGCCAGTGCCCCAACACCTGTGGGGTCACGGGTTTTATTCGAGGTACTTCCTGTTACCGAAAAGAACAGGAGGCCTCAGACCCATCCTGGACTTACGCAACCTCAACAAGTTCCTGCAGCGGGAAAAGTTCAAGATGCTTACCCTTGGAATCCTACTGCCCTACCTCCAGCAAGGAGATTGGCTATGCTCCTTGGATCTAAAGGATGCTTATACTCACATCCTTATTCATCCGGACCACCGGCAATATCTAAGATTTGTGGTGGCAGGGAATCACTATCAGTACCGCGTACTGCCCTTTGGCCTCTCCTCCGCTCCCAGGGTGTTCACGAAATGCCTGGCAGTGGTGGCAGCCTTCCTGAGGCTTCAAGGCCTCTTCGTCTTCCCCTACCTGGACGACTGGCTCATCCAGGCACAGTCTTCCCTAGAGGTCACTCAGGCCACTCAACGCACAGTGGCTCTGCTTTAGCACTTGGGCTTCGTCATAAACTTCGAAAAGTCCACTTTGCTCCCCTCTCAGGATCTCGAATTCATAGGAGCACGGCTGGACACTCTGCAGGCTCGTGCCTTCTTGCCTCTGGAACGGGTCAACAGGCTCATAGCTCTGGCCGGCAGGTTCCACAGCGCGTCACTGGTCTCTGCCAGACAACTCCTGCAACTGCTCGGTCATATGGCCTCCACGGTCCATGTCACTCCGAATGCCCGTCTGCATATGAGACCTGCTCAGTGGAGCCTTCGCACTCAGTGGCATCAGGCCACAGGGAGACTGACGGACTTAATACAGATCTCTGACCGCCTGGTCTCCTCTCTGCAATGGTGGCTTCACTTGCCCAATCTGGTACTCGGCATGACCTTTCAGTCTCCTCCACCTTCCCAAGTGCTAACGACAGATGCCTCTCTCCTGGGATGGGGAGCACATTGCCAGGGAACATGCACTCAAGGCCTTTGGACACCTTGGGAGGTTGCTCAGCAGATAAACTTCCTGGAGCTACGGGCGATCCGCCTAGCTCTGCGGACCTTCTCTCACCTCACTTCTCGTCGGTCTGTACTGGTACAGACGGACAATCAGGTTGCCATGTTCTACGTGAACAAACAGGGGGGCACGGGCTCCCTCCTTCTATGTCAGGAGGCTCGGAGACTGTGCTCTTGGGCAGTCGACCACGACATCCTCCTCAAGGCTGTTTACCTGCCCGGGCAGGAAAATTGCCTGGCCGACAAACTGAGCCGGATTCTGCAGCCACACGAATGGAGGTTGAACCCCATAGTTGTCCAGCGGATCTTCCGCCGGTGGGGCCTCCCCACCGTGGATCTCTTTGCCAGTCCTCTAAACCGGCAACTTCCCAGGTTCTGCTCCCGGCACTCGCATCCTCTCAGAGTAGCACCGGATGCTTTCCTCATCTCGTGGTCCACGGGCCTACTGTATGCCTTTCCTCCCACGCCACTTGTGTCCCGGACGCTGTTCAAAGTTGTCCAGGACAGGGCCTCCGTGATCCTGGTAGCGCCCAGGTGGCCGAGACAACCCTGGTTCCCTCTACTCCTACAGCTAGCGGTGGACACCCCTCTTCCTCTGGGGTTTCAGCCCGATCTCCTGACCCAGGATCAGGGTACTCTCCTGCACCCCAACCTCCGGGCCCTTCATCTGATGGCCTGGCTGCTGAAAGGGTAGTCCTAGCTCCGCTCTTACTTCCTCCGGAGGTGGAAGCTGTCGTCCTGGTGTCTCGGCGACCTTCCACCCGGAAATCTTATGCCCTTAAATGGCGTCGCTTCTCGGTCTGTTGTTCTCAGCGCTCTGAGGACCCCTTCGCCTGCTTAGTATCGGTGGTACTGCAATATTTGCTTCACCTCTCCGATCTAGGCCTCAAATCCAACTCTGTCAGGGTCCACCTCAGTGCTCTCTCTGCACATCATTCGCCGGTGGAGGGCCAGCCTCTTTCCTCGCACCCTTTGGTGGCGCATTTTCTCAGGGGCCTTCTTCTGCTTAAGCCTCCGTTGCGCCCTCCAGCTCCTGACTGGGATCTCAATGTGGTCTTGCAAAGGCTTACCTGTCCGCCTTTTGAACCCATGGCTACCTGCCCTCTTCGTTTCCTCTCCTGGAAAACTCTCTTCTTGGTAGCCCTTACCTCCGCTAGGCGCGTTAGTGAACTACAGGCCCTAGTGTCGGAGCCCCCATACACTAGGTTCTACAAGAATAGGGTGGTCTTACGGACTCACCCTAAGTTTCTTCCAAAGGTGGTCTCCCCTTTTCACGTCAATCAAGAGGTGGTTCTTCCGACCTTCTTTCCCAGGCGCATACCAGCCGAGCTGAAACTGTTCTGCATACCCTGGACTATAGAAGAGCCTTATCCTTCTACCTTGACCGTACGCGAGAGCATAGAAAGGCTGTCCATCTTTTCGTATCTTTTGACCCCAATCGGTTGGGGGTACCTGTCTCTAAGCGTACTTTGTCCATCTGGGTAGCTGACTGTATCGCCTGGGCTTATGGGGCAGCCGGCCTCTCCTTAGAGAGTCGGGTCACGGCTCACCGTGTCAGGGCGAAGGCTGCGTCAGTGGCTCATCTCCGCTCTGTTCCGTTGGCAGACATCTGCCGGGCCGCTACTTGGTCTTCAAGCCAGACGTTTGCGGCTCATTACTGCCTGGAGAGGGAGTCCCGCAGGGACAGTGCTTTCGGACAGGCAGTCCTCCACAATCTCTTTAAGGTCTAGGCAACTCCTACCCTCCCTGTAGCCATAACCAGTAGGAATTGATTCTTCTCAAGTAGGTTCCACCTTCTTGTTATTAGATGAATCTTTCCTCTCCACATTTTCTTATGTGAATACCTTTTTGTAGTCATATCTCTGTCTGCTTCTTTACAGACTTCCATATAGAAGCATATATATATTCATACCTATAGCACACATCTTACAGATGTCTATGTCTATCATATGTGTGTATTTTATGCCCTTCATATCTCACTATAGATATGTTCTCATATATCTATAGGTTTTATATATATATATATATATATATATATGTATCTGTCGAGATATTTTATTATCGGTAGATATATATTCTGCTTTATCTACCTCACTGTCGAGGCTCATATAGCTATATGATTCTGACAGATGGGCTTTACCCATACTTATGCTATGTAGCATGTTTTGGGGTCCTACACTCACAACCACTTTGGTGGTAGTTAACACCTACCATGACCTTAAGGTTAGGTACCTCTGAAGCTCTCTATGTCCAATATCTCTCCCAGCTGACTTCAGTTAGGAGAGACATTGTGGATCTTCAGCTACTCACAGGCTCTAACGCCTCCGGCGTTTGTCCTTTCTTTTGGGAAACAAGGGGTTCCCATACCCTTTCTCCCCACAAGGACTGGGCCTGTTTGTCCAAATCGGTTAGCCTTTCTCTTTTTGTTCCTAAGAGTGAGCCACTCTGCTGCCAAAAGAGTTGGGCTTTTATCATAAAGCCTTCCGCTGAAGGCCCACCGTTTTTGTACTACCCCAGTTTTTCCTACTGGGGTTCCCTGTTACCTTTCAGGGTTCTGACCTCCATTGCTTTTCCTACAGGTTTACTACCTCCACTACAGTGAGGTCCTTCTCGAGGTTCCTCTACGGGGTTCCCCAGTAGATCCCATGAACCTCCATACTTCTCTGAAGTCCTGTTAGGCGAGGTCCATATTGCAATATTTTTTCTTTGCAATATCATTGATGACAATTATCATCCACACATGGACTCCTTGTCTGCAATCCTATGCTAGGTTAGCTGTTCCACAGCACCTTTCTTTCTTCAACTCCTACCCTCCATCCTCAGGATGCCTGGTGTTCTGGGTGATAGCATGTTCCAACCTATGACTGCTGGGACTCCAGGCATCTCAGCTTGGGAGTCCCCATATGTGAAGACTCATTCCTGCTTGTTCCTGGAGATAGCACAGTTACTTACCTGTAACAGGTGATCTCTGGGAACAGCAGGAATAAGTCTTCACAACCCACCCACCTCCCCAGGAGTTGTATCTCTATCTATCTTTCCTTTCCTCTCTCTCTCTCTTTGTCTCAGCTTTAAAACTTAACTGAGGAGAGGCAGTTGGGAAAGGTGGGAAGGCAGCACGCAGGCGTGGTGGGATGCTTCCAAAAGCTCTTTGATTGGACGCTGGGAAGCGTTCCCGCGCAGACTCCGTCGGTACCAACGTACCCATATGTGAAGACTTATTCCTGCTGTTCCCAGAGATGACCTGTTACAGGTAAGTAACTGTGCTTTATAGACAGAGAGTCTCCAGCAAATCAACATCCTGGAGCTCCAAATCATAGCCTTAGCCCTCCGGGTATTTCGCCACCACTTGCAGCACCAGACGGTACTGGTTCAGACTGACAACCAGGTGGCGATGTTCTACATAAACAAGCAGGGGGCACGGGTTTGGCCCTGCCCTGCCCTGCCCTGCCAGGATGCAGTGAGCCTCTGCTCATATGCCAGCAGCAACGGGATTCTCCTGCAAGCAGTTTACCTCCTGGGCCTGGATAGCAGCTTGGCAGACCGGCTTAGCCAGGTCCTCCAGCTGCACGAGTGGAGGCTGGATCCCAGGGTGACTGGCCAGCTTGTCCAGCCAATGCACAACTGCCCCGCTTTTGTTTCTGGCAGCCACACTCTTCCTGGGTAGCAGCGGATGCATTCTGATCTCATGGGCAGAGGGCATCCGGTACGCCTTCCTGCCCACCCCACTGATCACTAAGACCCTGTTCAAGGGACAGGGCCAGTGATCCTGGTGACCCCATGTTGGGCTAGGCAGTCGTAGTTTCCCCTGCTGCTCTGCCTGGCCATATCACGCCTGGTTCCCCTGGGGTGCAACCCAGGCCTACTGAAAGAGAAGGAGGGCGCTCTCCTGCACCCCAACCTGGAGTCTCGACACTCATGACCTGGCAGCTGAGAGGGTAGCCCTGGCCCTTCCAGTCTCTTTATTGAAGTAGAGGAGATCCTCCTCATTTCCCACAAAACCTCTACTCGTAGGGTGTATGCCTTCAAGTGGCAGAGGTTCTCTGTCTGGTGCACGGAGCTTCGGGTCAACCCTTTCTCCTGCTCAGTCCGCTAGTGCTTCAATACCTATTTCACCTGTCCAGGGCAGGGCTGAAGTCTAATTCCATAAGAGTGCACCTCTGCGCTCTTGTGGCGCACCACCAACTCATTGAGGGCAAACCCCTCTTTGCTCAACTTTTCATGTCTCACTTCTTGAGGTGACGACTCCTGTCAAAGCCGCCCATCCACTCGCCTGCGGCGGAGTGGCACCTTAATGTCATGCTCTCCCAGCTCACTGTGCCACCCTTTGAGTCTCTCGGCTCCTGCTACCTCAAGTATCTCTCCTGGAAGATGGTGTTCCTCGTGGTGCTCACCTCTGCCCGCAGTGAGCTTCAGGCGTTGGTGGCAGAGCCACCATATACTAGGTTGTACCAGAATACGGTCGTGTTCCGCACGCACCCCAAGTTTCTACCCAAGGTGGTATCTCTGTTCCAGCTCAACCAGCAGGTGGTGCTCCCCACCTTCTTCCTGCGGCCTCATGCCAGCAGGGTGGAGGCAGTTCTCCACACGCTGGACTATAAGTGGGCGCTCGCCTTTTATCTCAGGCATACCCAAGAGCATCGCCGAGCTTCTCAGCTCTTTGTTTCCTATGACCCGAGTCGATTGGGAGCTGCATTCTCTAAGCAGACCCTAGCCAACAGGGTCGCTAACTGCAACACCTTGGCATATGAACAGGCTGGTTTCTCACTGGAGCGCCATGTCACGACGTACAGTGTCTGGGCCATGGCAGCCTCTGTAGCACACTTGCGCTCCATTCCTTTGTCGGAAATCTGCCGGGCCACCACCTGGTCCTCAGTCCACACCTTTGCAGCTCACTACTGCCTAGAGAGAGTCCCTTCAGGACAGCGCCTTCGGTCAGGCAATACTCGGTCATTAGTTTGGGGTATAGGCAACTCCTGTCCTCCGTCCCTTTGGTGTGTTCAGGCTACTGGAGCATTGACTCCTTGCTAGGCACTTGGGCTGCTCAGGAGTCTGTTATCTCTTGACTCATTGCTGCTGCGCGCCATTTTTCTGGTCACCCGTGAGCTTTTTACAGGTTTTTCGGTAGTCTGTAGCTAGGGAGTCCCCTATGTGAGGACTGACTTCCTGTTTGTTCCCGGAGAAAGCTTAGTTATTAACCTGTAACAGGTGTTCTCCAGGGACAGCAGAAATTAGTCCTCTCAACCCTCCCTTCTCCCCGTGGAGTTGCTTTTTCTTTTTGTCATCTTGGGTGGAAAGGGGTCCATGTGGTACATCTCCCAAAGGCTTTCTTTAAAAGCTGGGGAGAGGTTACCGCGTGGGCTCTGTTGGTGCAGGTGTCACCCATATGTGAGGACTAATTCCTGCTGTCCCCGGGAGAACACCTGCTACAGGTGAGTAACTACGCTTTGCCAATTGAATCCATGATTAAGAAACGAAGGGCTTTTATTTTTTGATAAATGGGCATGTTTAATAAAATGTGCTGATGGTTAGTGAAGGATTTACTGTGTGCAAAAAATGCCAGTACAGTAAAAATCCCACAATATCCATTTAGTTTGCAGTGGGACAGAGAATGGGTGGGTAGGGGGTGGAGAGTGGCTGTTGACTGTACATTGCACTTAGCACAGGTTAATTATCCCTATGCTAAGGGTCAGTGCTGCAGTTAGCATTGGTGTAATTACTTCCACTTAAGTGGGTGGCGATAAGTGCACCTCCGTTAAATGCACTTGCCAGTTTAACATACTGGGATACGTGCCTGCAGTGCTGAGCATGCCCCCGACAGCTAGTGCAAGCCCATCCTGTTCTAGTTTTTCACCCCCAGTGTGTGCTACCTTAGACACTTTGGGGCATGTTTACTAAATTGCATTATCTATAGATGGGCTTAGATATGAAGGAGAGAGGTCAGTAGAAGAATAAACAAGCGGCTTTAATAGAATATTAGATACAGCAGTGGGAATAAGGGATATCATGTGCACACACCACCCAATTTAATCAGCTAGGAATGATTACATGACTAGTATGAGGCATTTGTGGGAACAACTTTGAGTGTCCGAAGGAAGTGTGCAGAAACAATTGGGATGCTGAACAGGTAACTCTTTGAGGTGGTGACTTGCAGGCTTCTGGATTTCCTTTCTATTAGCCTACATATGCCTATGCTTTGGGATCAAAATGTTGTTTTAATCTTGCTGAAATGGAAACTGATTGATGAGGATTGGGGGGAGGTTTATGCTTCCTTTTAGAATTGCAAAATGCAGTGTGTGCCTTCAAGTCAAGGCCTATTCCTAGTGACCCAGCAGCTCCTTGGGTTTCTTGGCAGTATGACAGGAAATAGATTGCCAGGCCTTTCTTCCAAGGCAATGGAGGTTTAAGTGACATGCCCAAGGCCACAAGGAGTGCTAGTGGGAATCGAACCCTGGTCGCTCGGTTACCATGCCAGTGTTCTAACCATTAGGCGGCTACTCCATTCCATTCTCAAAGGTGGATCAATAAATTGTGGTTTGATTAAAGGCAATGCAAATACAATGTGTGCCTTTGAGTCAATGCGGACTCTTGGCAACCCAGGGTTTTCTTGGCAGTGTAACCAGAAGTAGATTGCCAGGTCTTCTTCGAGTTGGTGGCTAGAGTAACTGCGGTGGGTCCCCATTGGGCCCTCCGCTCACAGTGGTCCCAGACCACGGGACACTTGCAGGACAGAGGGTGCTCATCACCCGTCCCCTGGCTCTCTCAACTGTTGGCAAAACCTCCAGGGTCTACTGGCCAGATGCCCTTCCAGCCCCCAGCACCCCGAAGGACCCTTGCTATGGATGCCTCCAAGCTGGGGTGGGGTGCACATTGCAACAACCTCTGCACTCTGAGCAGCAATGGAGGGTTAACTGACTTGCCCAAGGCCACAAGGAGTGCTAGTGGGAATCGAGTCCTGGTCTCTTGGTTACCAAGCCAGTGTTCTAACCACTAGGCTACTCATCCACTCCTTTTAGAATTAAACCAGACAATATTGGATTCAGAATGCATTCACTGAGCTGTAAATCTGTTTTTTCTTATGGAACTTGGAGAATTCAGAATTTACTGCACATGCAATGCAGTAAAAACAGGAATTTATCCTAATCAACTGTATCTATCTATATATAGCCAACTTACGTGACACTGTTACATAGTGACATAGTAAATGACGGCAGATAGAGACCAGTATGGTTCATCTAGTCTGCCCATTGAGCTGACGAGAGTTGTACCTGCCGTTCTATGCAGGTTACCTCTCTTTATAGCTTTTACACGTTTGATAAAATGGTGCTAAAGAACACTATAGCCTTTTTTAACCCGTTTTGGACAGCTTGCATATTCTTTCTCTGTTCTGGATGATTTATTAGATTTGTTACACTCAAACAACTATGAAATACCGGCAATAATAAAAAATATTAAAACTTTGCAGAAAATAGAAGTTTCACATAGTGTATGTTTTTCATACACTGGTCCAGTATAGTACATTGTCCGTCTTCAGAAAAGATAGGATTCAGTTCCAATATTCATTGACATAAACATACTGTATGATACTATTGAAACCGCAGTTTTCATTTAAAACACTTTATTATGATATAATATAGTTTGTCAACAGTCCATTCTGACGGCGGAATATAATAGTGAAAACACTTCTGATGCAGTGCGTCGATATTGCACCATTGAAACACCTAGAACAGAATGCTTGACAGCAATTAGTTTCGACAACATTAGCCCAGCGTATGAAAAACATACAAGGACGATATACGCACCAATAACTCTGACACTAAGTAACTTACAGTTATCTAAACCTATTTTTTAAAGTCTACAAATACTTTTATTTGCAAAATAGTAGCATTATAAGCTACTTACTATTTTTTGTGATCTTTTTATGTTGAGCCGCCAGTACCGTCAAAATCAGCAAACTTTGAATACCTTTTAAACTAACTAGATCTCAGATAAAAAATCTGTATATAACGCTTTTTGACAAAACGATAATAGCTAAACATAGTTCCATTGAATTTATAACCATTAATTAGTAAACAGTTGAGTAGTAAGTATGGAAACCTTATGTATATAAAACATACACTGGTCCAAAACGGGTTAATATAACTCTGCATTTACTTGTATAAGGACAAGAAAAGTGAAGGAAAATATATTTTAATATAGAAGCTTTGTATTTATCCTGGAAGATTTTCAGTTTTTGCTAAATAACAGTACATCCTGCAAGAAAGGAGCCCCTTTATTTTTTTTAGGGCCATTGGGGCCCAAATGTGTTGCAGAGAGGTAGAGGAAGATGAATACATGTTGCTTCTTAAGGTTTCTTGCCATCATCCAGCATGGGTATCTTCTTAACCTGGGTAAATAGTCCTGGTAAGACAAAGGAGAAATAACCTGAATAAACATTTAAAAACTAACCTCCATTGTTTGCTTATATTGTTTCAGAGTAAGTGCAGCAGATGTAGAACTACAGTGGAATTTTTCTCAATGTCCAAGTGAACACGTATTTCCAGTTCCTAATGTTTCTCACAATGTGGCCTTGAAAGTCAGCGTTCAGTCCTTGCCTAGACAATCCAATTACCCAGAACTAAACTGTAGTATTCACACTAACCTTGGCCTTTATGAAAAGAGAATCCAAGAACGTGCACATGGTATCCTTCAACACTTTGATTCTCTTGATGTAAACCAGTGCAGTATGCCCAGCTCTCAGCATACCCTTAGCAAGCAAATGTGTACATTGGCACCTGAAAATTTAGTACATGCAAGAACATGTTTAGCTTCTGACCTTTCTGCTTCTGTCAGAAATTTGAAACTGTATCCAACAGTGGGACATAGATATGATATTGGAACATTACAGTCTAAAGTTCAGTGCTGTAGCGCCTCAGAGGACTCTAAGACACAGTTACGTGTAACACCAGGTAGAACTTCAAAACAATTTTCTTGCATTGAACCACTTGTTTCTATGAACCATGGTCCCCGCCAACTCATAGGGGAGGCTAATCCCTTAATTGGTTCTCTACTTCATGAACGACAAGAAGTTATAGCAAGGATTGCACAGCATTTGCTTCATTGTGATCCAACATCATCACATGTTGCGGGACTTTCTCTTGGTGTACACAAACCTAATTCAGTTAATTCTAAGAATATTTGGAGCTCATATGAGGATGAAAATTTGTTAAAGAGGACTAAGGAAGCATCATTATCTCTCTCTAGTTCAGGTTCTGCTGGTTTGAAGGAAAACTGCGAAGGAAAAAACAGTGTACCTGATACTCCTTTTGCTGCTTTTAAGCTTGATAAAGAACTGACCTCTCCAAAACCCCAAGCAAGAAGAAAACCTTTTGTAGCACAAACAGATGAGCCTGTTCATAGCACATTACAACAATCTGTAATTAAATCAACTAATTCAATCACCTGCATAACTTTACCATCTAGAAAAGCAAGCAAATCTGAACTGCCAAACAAAGCAGAAAAAATAACTTCTGCTAGTCAGTGTAGAGACAAAATGGCCATTAAAGGACTTGTAAAACAGTGTTCAAATTTCAACAGCCCTGAAGAATTAATTTGCTCAAACAAATTTAAAGCAAGAACAACCACTGAGGAAAATAGCAACTCTGACTGTTCGAACAAGTTTCAATTAGATAGTTCCAAAAGCTCTGAAAGGACAAAACACATTGTAATGCAAACATCTGATCTGTGCAAGAAAGAACAGAAGAGCTTTCATAAAAACTCTAAAAAAACGAAAACATGTGAACAAAACGGTCAACTTGTTAGTATAGAAAATTATTTAAATAAAGACCACGATGATTTTAAATGTAAAGATAAGCAAGATAAACTGAAATGCATACATGATGAGAATGAAGACCCCAAAAATTGTTACAGTTGGAGCCCTCTTCAGAAAAAGTCTATGGAAAGTTCTAGCTGTGAACGACTGAAAACTGCAGAAGTACTGGTGAGTGTGTGTGGGGGGGGGTTCCCCCAGTTAATGAGAAAATGTAATAATTCAGATACCATGGTCAGTCCTAAACAAGTAGAGAAGATGCTTATTTGTATAAGTACTGTAAGTTTCTCCAGGAACATGCAGGAAGTCAGTCCTCACATATGAGTGATGTCGGTGCCGATGGAACCCGCGCGGAGTATTTCCACAGCTTTCAAAGAAAGCCTTTGGGACATGCTACCACGCATGCGTGGTCCCCTTCCCACCCAAGGGTGCCATCTTGCTCAGTCTCCTCTTTTTCGCAGAGCCCAATGGATGTCTGTCTGTTAACCCCCCCAAAAAAAATCCTTGTTAATATCCTTAAAAGTTAGCTTTCCCTGGTTTGCGTACCAGTTACTCTTCCCGTCTTGAGCCACCGCTAGACTTGGCTCAACTCTCTTCCCTTTTTCATTCGAGGCTTGCCTCGACCGGAGTTAGCGCCTTTTTTCGCCCATGGATCGTAAACCCCAGCCAGGTGTTTCCCACCATGTCTCCTGGTGGGTTCAAGAAATGTGACCGCTGCAGTCAAACCATGTCAGAAACCAACATCCATGACTGCTGCCTATGCTGCCTGGGACTGGACCATGACAGCTCCTCCTGCGACCTGTGCCAGGCCATGATGCCTAAGACCAATAAAAAGAGGTTGGAGTTGCAGGAAAAACTGTTCCCAAGGTCCGACTCTGCACCAGTTGCCCCAATGCTGAGCTCTAAGCCCAGCACTTCCCGTGAGGCCCAAGCGTCCTTGGAGTCCTGCGGCAGCGGATCCTCCGAGAAGACCTCAGATCCTGAGAGAGAGAAGAAAAAATCCTAGAAGTCCGTTGAAGTTCCACTGGACAAACTTGGTAAAACCCCTCGGAGGAACTCGGGTGGCTTTGAGAAGTGCCCTACCAAGGTCCTCAGAAAGGATTCCTGAGTCGGCAGAGACCGTAGTCCTCGTAGAGGACGCACTCGTAAAAGTGCTGGCACCGGGCCTGAGATCCTCTGTGCCCGCACCAAAAGCTGCGGAGCCTTCTGGCTTGGAAACCAGAATGGTGGCTCTGGATTAGACCATCACTGCTATTCTGGCCCTGCAGCAGGCAATGATGGTTGGTTCATCTGCATCATCTGCCCTGACGACCAGCTCCCCAATGGCGGGGAAGTCCCCGGTCGTCGAGCTGAGCTCTGAGCACCACTGGCCTCGAGTAGGACCTTGACTGGCGCTGATGGCTCGGTCACGTTCTTTGGGAATCCAATCTGTCCCTGGCCAGTTTCTTCAACTTTGGACCTTGGGTCCTCTGGAGGCCCTAGGCCCCTCGGCACTGGTCTCGAGGCAAGAAGTCTCAGGACCTCGGATTCGTCATCACCCCTCGACTCTGAGTGGGAGAGAGACGACGAGGCATCCTCAGAAACCAGACGGCACCGAGACATCCCCACGCACTGAAGAACTGGAGATTCTCCAATATGAGTTTCCACCCAAGGAAACTCTCACAGTGCCGGTGCAGCCAATCCTCAAGCGGCTCTGAGAGTGTGGGAGACCCCAGCGTTGGCACCGGTGGTCAGCTGGCACCTCGACGCCATGTACTGCATCGGAAAAGGTCTGGGGTTCCACATACCTCAACTCTCACATACCTCCATAGTTGTCGAGTCAACCATGCAAAAACTTAAGAGCCAGAAGACCCATCTTCTCTGTCCCCTGATAGGAATGCTAGAGCCCTTGGGCGCAAGTGCTACCAGGGCTCAATGCTAGGGTCAGATCCAGGCCTATGTGTTATACATAGGTATGTATCTCAAGGCCCTAACCCAGGAGTTGTCTGGGTTTTCAGCAGGGCTTACCGAGGAACCCCTCCAACGGTTTCAAGCCCTGATCTCCGGGATCAAGGGCTGCTCTAAGTTCCTCTCCCAGTTGGCCTACGATGGCTTTGAGTCAGCGGCTCTGGTAGCAGTGACCGGCATCGGCGCCCAGCACCAAGCCTGGCTGCAGTTGAGCAGTGGATCCAAGACCAGCTGCTCGACGTCCCCTTTACTGGGGACAACCTGTTCGGCAAGCCTATGGCCAATAAGATGGCCAAGATAGAGGCCGACATGGTGACTCAACAGAGGCTCTCCAGAAAGACCTCATCCTTCCCCCATAAAAAACCATCAGGGAAAAGACCCCTGTTCCAGAGGAAAAAGGGGCCCTTTCATCAGAGTCACCACTACAGCCCTTCTCGGGCCAGCAGCAGGGTTTTCGCCCTAAAAGACAAAACCATGGGGCCCAGAAGAACCAAGTCCCAACTCCCACCCAGCCCGGAGGGAGCTTTTGACTCCCGGGGCAGGGCCTCCCTTCCCACGGGAGACCACCAGCCCACAGGGGGCCACCTGGCACGCCCACAGATGGGCCAGTGTCATCTCAGACCAGTAGGTACTGCAGGTGGTAAGGGAGGGATACCTTCTCCAGCTACAGCAGGTACTACCAGGTTCTTTCCAGGAGAGCCAGTGCGACCTCTCCTTCACCAGACCCTTCTGCTCTCAGAATTTGCAGGTCTGCAGGGACAATACAGTAGAGCCTGTACCCAAACATCTATGTGAAAAAGACTTCTACTCCAGATACTTCCTTATCCCAAAGAGAACTGAGGGCCTTAGGCCAATCCTAGACCTGAGAAACTTAAACAAGTTTCTCGTGAGGGAGAAGTTCAAGATGCTCTCCCTTGGAACACTGCTGCCTTACCTCCACCAGGGAGATTGGCTGTGCTCCTTGGACCTAAAGGATGTATACACGCACATCCTGATCCATCCCTCCCACAGGCAGTACCTACGGTTTGTGGTGGGAGGGAGGGCACTACCAGTACAAGGTGCTACCCTTCAGCCTGGCCTCCTCGCCATGGGTCTTTACCAAATGCCTGGCAGTGGTAGCCATCTACCTGCACCTACAAGGGGCTTTCATCTTCCCCTACCTGGATGATTGACTCATCAGGGGCGGTACGGCCTCAGAGGTCAGTCAGGCTGCAGAACATGCAACCCTTCTGTTGCAGCACCAGGGATTCGTCATCAACTACCCCAAATCCCATCTCTTTCCAGCCCAAAGTCTGGAGTTCATAGGTGCCCAGTTAGAATCGTTACAGGTCAAGGCTGTCCTCCCAAGAGAAAGGGCAGGATGCCTCAGGCAACTGGCAGGAGAGGTACAACGCTGCCAGTTAGTTGCCAGCTCATCTCCTCCTCCACCTACTGGGCCATATGGCCTCGGCGGTCCACGTCACGCCTTCAGCCCGCTTACACATGCGGACAGCCCAGTGGTGCCTACGCTCGCAGTGGACTCAGGCCATGAGCAAGCTGCGGGACAGGGTCAGGATTACCCGCCAACTGGCTGCAAACCCTGCACCACCTCCAGGCAGGCATGCCCTTCCTGGCACTTACACTGCAGAGGACCCTGACCACAGATGCCTCCCTCCTGGGTTGGGGAGCACATTGTGGAGACCGCCTCACACAGGGCAGCTGGTCTAAGGAAGAGTCGCTCCTACAGATCAATCTCCCGGAGCTCAGGGAAATCTTCTTGGCCTTATGAGCATTCAGCCACTGCCTGCAGCAGCGGCCTGTACTGATCCAGACTGACAACCAGGTTGCCATGTTTTATATCAACAAGCAGGGGGGCACGGGTTCGTACTCTCTCTGCCAGGAGGTGGTGGCCGCCCTCTCCTTCGCAGAATGCAACAGCATGCTTCTGCAAGCGGTATACCTCCCGGGTCAGGACAACTGCCTAGTGGACGGGCTAAGCAGAGTCCTTCACCCACATGAGCGACGCTTAAACCCCAGAGTGATGAAGCAGCTCTTTCACCTTTGGGGCAGGCATTCACCTCTCTGGACAACACGCAGTTACCCCGCTTCTGCACCCATCAGCCGCATCCAGAGAGAGTGACGGCAGATGCCTTCCTGATCTCGTGGTCCGAGGGCCTACTCTATGCGTTCCCACTGATCCACCCGCTCCCCCTCACCCCCCGCTTCCCTGGTCGCCAGGACCCTATTCAAGGATCAGAACAAAAGGGCCTCAGTTATACTGACTGCCCCCAGGTGAACCAGACAACCTTGGTTCCCTCTGCTGCTTTCCATGTCAGTGGCATTCCCAGTCCCTCTGGGCCGAGCCACAGACATCGTGTCCCAGGAGGAGGGTTCTCTCCTGCACCCCAATATGGGGTTGCTAACGCTAACAGCTTGGCTGCTGAAAGGGTAGCGTTAGTCCCTTTCAGTCTTCCAGGAGAAGTCTAGGAGATCCTACTGGCCTCACGAAAACCCTCCACCAGATGTGCTTATGCCTTTAAGTGGAGAAGGTTCTCCACCTGATGTGCAGAAAAGGAGGAGAATCTCTTCTCCTGTCAGGTGCAACTAGTACTGCAATACCTACTGCACCTGTCAACACCGGGCTGAAAACGAACTCTGTGATGGTATATCTGGGCACTCACCACCACCCTGTCGAGGGAAAACCCCTCTCAGGCCAGCCCCTGGCCTCCTGTTATCCAAGCCCCCTCTCCACCCTCCAGCAACAGAGTGGGACCTCAACATGTTGCTCTCTCAGCTCACCAAGCTGCCGTTCGAGCCCCTGGCCTCTTGCCACCTGCGGTACTTGTCATGGAAGGTAGTTTTTCTGGTGGCCCTCACGTTCACTTGAAGGGTGAGCGAACTCTAGGCTCTGGTGGCAGATCCACCATATGCAAAGTTCTACAAGAACAGGGTAATACTCCTCATGCACCCCAAATTACTCCTGAAGGTGGTGTCTCCTTTCCAACTCAGCCAAGAGGTGGTCCTCCCCACCGTTTTTCCGTGGCCTCACGCCGGCAAGGAGGAACTAGTGCTTCATACACTAGATTGCAAATGGGCCCTGTCCTTCTATTTACAGCGGGCTCAGGCCCATCGAAAAGCTCCTCAGCTTTTTGTGTCTTATGACCAAAGCAGACTGGGGCGCCCCGTGACCAAGCAAACTCTTTCCACTTGGGTGATGGACTGTATTGCCCTCACCTAAGAGCAAACCCAAATAAAGAACCCTGGCATAAACCTCCGTAAAAATAGGCTAAATTAAATAAACATGCAGGAAAAACCTTTTCTTATACTATTTTCTTTTTTGTTGGAGTAACCATACAAAAGGGGAAGATTTAAATGATTAAACTGGAGTAACCACGGCGAGGGGCGGGTTGGAGTTCCTTCCCCTTTTGTATGGTTATTCCAACAAAAAAGAAAATAGTATAAGAAAAGGTTTTTCCTGCATGTTTATTTAATTTAGCCTATTTTTACGGAGGTTTATGCCAGGGTTCTTTATTTGGGTTTACTTTTTCACCTTGTGCTGGGGTTTCTTATTGACTGCTCACCTAAGAGCAAGCAGGCCTCTCCCTTGGGCACCGGATCACATCGCGTGAGGGCAATGGCCGCTTCGGTGGCCATTCTCTGCTCAGTGCTGGTGACGGAGATCTGCAAGGCCACCACATGGTCTTCATTTCATACGTTCGCAGCTCACTACTGCCTGGAGAGTGAGTCCCGCAGGGACAGTATCTTTGGACAGGTAGTACTCCCTAATATTCTCGGGGTGTATGCAACTCCTGCCCTCCGACCCTTCTGTGTTCAGGGTACCAGAGTGATAGTGTCACTGGACGCTAGAGTTGTGCAGAGTCTCTTGGTGGGGACTCACCTTTTGCAACTCATGGCCACCTGATTGATTGCCATTGGTGCTGTTGTGGTTCGATCTTGGCAGCCTGGAGCTAGGGAGTCCCATATGTGAGGACTGACTTAATGCTTGTTCCTGGAGAAAGCATAGTTACTCACCTGTAACAGGTGTTCTCCACGGACAGCAGGAATCGGTCCTCACAACTCTCCCTCCTCCCCCCCCCCCAGGGGAGTTGCCTCCCTACCTTATTTTAGTTTTTACTGCCGTCCTATCTATGTCGTCTGACTGAGCAAGATGGCAGTCTTGGGTGGGAAGGGGACCACGCATGCATGGTAGCAAGTCCCAAAGGCTTTCTTTGAAACCTGAGGAAATGCTCCGCGTGGGCTTCATCGGCACTGATGTCGCCCATATGTGAGGATTGATGGTGGATAGAACACTTGTTACAGGTGAGTAACTATGCTATTCCAAAATACAGTGCCTTGTAAACTTGCCTTGGACTCGCCAGTGATGGTATTTGTATGATAATAATGAGATGAAAAATACAATTGAAGAGAGTTTGGAAAAGGAGCAAACTCTTAACTAAACAGAAAAGCCAGCAAGTGTGTATTAAAAAGAATAAAAGTTCTTTACCATAAAGAAGAAAGAAAAGGTAAAGTTACATCAAGCAAGTTCTTCCATATATTCACTTGGCTGCTAAATAGTTCAGCAAATCCAAACTTGTTTTGATCGCCTCTTGACAGAAAATTGAGATTGCATTGTTGACAAAAGCAAAAGGTTCTTTCCATATCATCCTGCTAGACCAGTCCATTCAAGTGGGTTATGTTCCCCTACCAGCAGATTGGTGGAGACAGGAACCAGTGAAAAGCCCAGTTTTCAATGACATCACTCCCATGCCTCTGTACACCTCAGCTACCAGAGGTCTCTTCGGTATTTCTTTGTTTCCAGCAGATGGTGGATAGATTTTCTCTTTTCTGAAGAAAATCTGAAGAATTGAAAGGAAAAGATTGATTTAACCGCTCATGAATGACCACTTTGAAGGGTGACTCTTTCACTTGAGCACAACTTGGGAGGCTCCACTAGACTGCTGTCTTTCCGGTAGCCATAAGATGAGGGAAAATTGATTCAGCTCAACACGCTTACCCTGATAAGAACCTGTTGAGCAGCCAGAAAATTGGAAGGATGAGTTCAGCAGCCTCGCACAACCCCAATGCCCCCTCTCTCCTCCTTTCCCAAACATAGAAACATGACGGAAAAAGACCACATGGCCTATCTAGTCTGCCCTTTCATATCAACCACTACAGCAGTCCCTTTTTTCCCTTTAGAGATCCTCTGTTTGTCCCGTGATGTTTTTGAATTCAGATACTGTCGTCATCTCTACCACCTCCAAGAAAGAAGCAACAAAATGCTCTTAAGACTATTAGAAGGTAAATATTGTGAAGTGGAAGAAAACAGCACTAGAAAGGAGGAGGAAGGGGTGATGAGGGTGGGGTTGAGGGTTTGATTGAGGCTTGATTTACATCAACAGAGGAAGCTTTAGAAGAGGTGGCCTCAGAAAAGTCATGTCAGATACATCCAGGGCAGCAAAGGATGCAGTTTAAAGAAGACCTGAAATTACAGAAACGTATGAAAGTTGGAAAATCTTGTTTGAAATCACGATTAGAGATTAATAGGAGAATTTGGACGAAAGAAGCTAAAGTGACATTTTACTTTCCAGATAATGTCTTGTCTTTGAGTCCTGTTAGACCAGTCCAGACAAGTGGGTTGTGTTTCCCTGCCAGAGGAGGTGGTGACAGAAATTTATGACATCATCATGTCATTAACAGCCTGTGTCCCTAGGGGCATAATCCAGTATTCGTACCCAAGAATATGATCTGGAATCTCCAGCCTTACACAACCTTAGTGAAGATAACAAGGTTCAACCAAACTGGAACCATAACTATGTACAGGATCAGCTTCAACAGAAGGCTTGTCAGAAGGGTATGAGCCTGCAGGGCTAATCACAGAGAACAGCAGACCAAAACAGTTTCTAGGGGCAGGTCCTGGACTGGTCTAGCAGGACTCAAGGAAAGGACATTATCTGGTAAGTAAAATGTCACCTTCCATATCGTCCTTCTAGACCAGTCCAGACAAGTTGGACATAACCAAAGCTATGATTCCACTGTGTGGGAAGAAGATGCAGCAGCTTTTAAGATCTTCGAGCCAAAGGTCATGACTGCAGACAAGATAGATGCAGACAGCTCCAAACTCCCAGAGCAGGAGCCTAAGACAGGAGGGGAAGGAGTGACCACCCGTATTAAAACAGGTCAGAAAGTATCTTCCTTAACTACTGCTCTAGTGAGAAAGAAACAGAG
Organism: Ichthyophis bannanicus; assembly: GCA_033557465.1. NCBI lineage: Eukaryota > Metazoa > Chordata > Amphibia > Gymnophiona > Ichthyophiidae > Ichthyophis > Ichthyophis bannanicus. Next base: position 172,793,590 of record CM066043.1, read on the forward strand.
CAGTAGGATAAATATGCCTACACCTTTGGAAATAGTGTGCGCAGGAGAAAGGAATGGTGGTTATACTAAAAAGCCTCAATAGAGCATGGAAACCACAGCAGGATAATAGCCCTTATGCGCTAAATGATGCCTCTCAACAGCCAAGCCATAAGCAAGAAGGGAGCCGAGTTGTCCAGAAGTACCGGCTCTTGATGTAACAGCCCCCAGGCTGTTACATGAGAAGGCTTTCAGGGGGATCTGCCTGCTAGCCACGTTAAACCATAGTGCCTGCAAACCCAGGAAAAACAATTTCAGGGGAGTAGACCTGAGCCTAGCACAGATTCTGTGGCTCTCAGGAGGTGAGTACCAAGGCTTGGCCTTGTCTTTGTCCTTGTTGGGAGCTCCCGATTTCACCCGTCTGGGGCGCAATTCGTGGTAGACCGCTAGTGACCATTGGCATGGTTTGAGGGTTTCCTGCCATTTTCTACATGTATTAGTAGCGGGTTTTTGGTTTTTTTTACTATTGTGCGCCTTGCGGATTACACAGTCTACCCAAGTGGCTCCAACATGGCATTCTACCCTAGCGCCTGTAATGCGCATTGCTGTAATAGCGCTATTAACACGTGCCTTCCAGGCTGAAGCAGCCTTAGCGTGTGCTATTGTGATACTTGCCTTAACTCTGTTGTCTTCCAGGAAACACTGTTTGACCTGTGGCAAGAAAGGTGCCTCATCCCCAGCTTCTGGACTGCACTTCCTGCATGGTGGCTTGCTGGGGAATGCAGTTAGTCTGGCCTTGTCTGCCTCAGGGCAGGAGGTGGTGGATGGTGGCGTGAGTAAGAATATCCAACCATCTGGAGGTTCCGGTGACAATGCTGTGGGCCGCTCCCTGTCCTCTGTGGCAGTTATGTCCCCCCTGGTGTGGGGGAGGGGGGCATTTCCAAGATGTGAGTTTCCGGACTCCAGATTGTGCTCTTTGGAATTCTTTTGCTTTTTACAGCAGGCCTGGTCTGACATGGAAATTCAGACCCTGCGGCCTCTGGGTGCTACTGAGCGCAGTCTCATGAGGGGCAGGCTGAGAGTGGCAGCCCTGTTTGATTGCCTATGACTAAGCATCCCCTGGCAAAGGTCACTCCCTGGAGATGAGCATCAGCCCAAGATTTAGACAGTAACTTGGATTGAGATGTGTTGGTGCTGGGCTCTAATGTGGACAAAAGTACTCTTGGCTTCGGAGGATTGTGCAGAGGCTGGTGTTGTCCATCTGTTCTGGAAGAAAGAACTAGCGATGCTGATTTGCCAGGGTCTCATCCACCTTAGGCTTGGCGGATGCTGCAGGCATGGCCGAAGGTGCAACCATTCCTGCAAGGGGTGTAGAAATCCACTACTGTCTTCCTGTTTCCAGAGGTGTTCAAGGATATGATCTGGTCGGAGTGGCATTCTCCTGGCTCCCTGCCTAAGGGGCTAAGGGTGATTAAGAAGATATAAGTTCTCCCTGAGAAGGAGCGTATTGTATGGTTTGATATGCCCAATGTAGATGCGCAGGTCACGGCGGTTACCAGATGGACCACCATTCCTGTGAAAGGGGGGGGGGTCGGCCTTCAAGGATACTCTGGACCAAAAGGTGAATTCATTGTTGAAGAAGTAGTTAGTTCACTGTGGCTGCTACTTTTCTTCAGTTGACAGTATGTGCAGGCCTAACGTCTCGAACCCTGCTCTAGTGGATTCAGTTTCTTCCATCAGATGATACTACTCCTCTTTTGGAGTTGACTACAGCCTTCCTTTCTGATGCCATGTACAACCTGGTATGTTTAAGCAGCCAGAGATTTTGCCCTGTCGATGATGACACGACATTGGATTTCACTCTGACACTGGACAGCAGATGCATCTTCCAAAACCCAGTTGGCCAAACTGGCCTTTCAAGGGAAGCTTCTTTTTGGGTTAATTTGGAGAGACTGGTGAAAGACTTGGGAGTGATAAAATATTACCGCCTTCTGGAGTGTACAGGTCTAAGGTGCCTGTGAAGTGGACAGGAGTCCCTTTTCCATCAGCCTCCGTTCATTCCTCATGGGCGTGCTGGTCGGACGTCCGGGGGTCTCGGGACTCCTGTCGCTACTAGCCTGGAAAGTCTTTCTTACCCTCTGCTTCTGGATTTCGGACTTGTTCTCAGTCCTTTTGTGAAGCGCACAGGCCCAGGCTGCGCAATGAATGTTTGGGCACCAGTTCCCTGGTTTTGTTGGTTGGGGACAGGCTTTGCCTCTTCTTTCAGGAATGGGCTTGGGTCACCAAGGATCACTGGGTGTTAGACACCATTCAGTACTGCTATGTCTTGGAATGCAAAGAGCCACTCCTGGATGCTTTCATCATCTTCCTCTGTGGGTCTGCAAACAAAAGGGCAGCTGTGCGGATCACCTTAAACAAGTTGCTGCTCCTGAAGGCAGTAGTACCCATTCCCCGGATGATCGGAGCAAGGATAGATATTCCATATATTTCATGGTGCCGAAAAAGGATGGATCCTTCTGGCCCTCAAGGGTGTCGTGTGCTTGTGCATCCTGTGCTTCTGGTTGGAAACCTTGCGATCCGTGATTCAAAGTGGTATGCTGAAGGGAGTTCCTGACATCTTTGGATTGGCTGAGGCATATTTTCATATCCCGATCCAGGAGTATCAACAAACGTATCTGCAGTTTGCCGTGCCTGGCTCTCACTTTGAGTTCACCACCCCCAAACCCCATTCAGACTCTCCACTGCCTGGAGGAAATTCTCCACGGTCATGGTGGTGGCTGCGGCGCTATAGCACCAAGGGCGCTGTATGCATCCATATCTGGATGGATGACTTTTCTGAGCCTCTCTTTCAGAGTCGTCTTGGATAGCGACCCGAATGGTGTCCTTTTTTTTTTTTTTTTTGTAAAGCCTCGGCTGAGTGATTGAGGGAAAGAGCAAGTTGCCTTCCCAGTCCCTGGAGTTCCTGGGAGCACATTTTGATACTTGAGTGGGCAGTCTTCCTGCCAGTGGAGAAGTCAAAAGGTTATTGGATTGCCTGGTGCTGTTCTGTTCATAGCAGGCTTCCAGAGTCCAGGATTATCTTCAGCTCCTCGGATTGATGGTGGCCACAATCAAGATGGTACTACGGGCACATGCTCATATGCGACCGCTCCAACGCGCCTTGCTGACTCGATGGCCCTGAGTGCTCTGGAGTTCAAGCTCAGGTTCCCAATGATGGTAAAGGCCAGTCTGCAGTGCTGGCACCAGCCCAATCATCCGAAGAAGGGCATGCTGCTGGATGATTACGCATGGATTCTTTGGATGACTAATGCCAGTCTCTTGGGCTGGGGAGCCCATTGACAAGACCGAATGGCTCGGGGCTCTTGGAGCTGCAGGGAGGTGGTGTGGTCCATGAAAATCCTCGAGATGAGGGCCATCAGGTTGGCTCTCTGGTGTTCTGGCCCCTGGTCAAGGGCTAGGCAGTTTGTGTGTTCTCGGGCAATGCCACAGCAATGGCTTTTTTCAATTGGCAGGGCGGCATGAGGTGTGCCAGAGTGGCTGTGGAAATATAGTAACATAGTAAATGATGGCAGATAAAGACCATTCCTTAGCATCCCTCAAGTCTAGTCCCGACCTCTGGATTTTGCTGCTCCTACAGCAGCTTGGAGACTGAAAAAGTCATCTTTTTATGATGACACTGGACTATCCTGTGAGGATCCGCCTCTCAGCTCCAGTTACCTCAGTCTCCAAGCAGCTGGAGGATCAGTGAACCGGGAGCTCCTGGTTCACTGGAGGAGCAATTAAGGAGAGAGAGCCCCAACCTCTGGGGTTTTCTTTTTTATTTGGGAGTTAAGATATTTCATAAACTAGCACACAGAAGCTTAGAGTGATGTGGGGGGGTCTGTAGCTTTAAGGGGCTGCTGAGGCCTTCTTTCTCCTCCTCACCTCCCCATCTCCCCTCACCTCCCCGCCTCCCCTCACCTCCTCATCCACAGCAGGGGTGTTTTTGGCTGGACAACGGGGCTTCAAAGCAGAAGTAGGTAGGGGAGGCTCCGGAGCTCCGCAGACAGCGAGTGCAGAAGCTTTGCCTGCTAGTCGCTGCAACAGGTCCAGAGGCAGTGATGCACCGGCGGTAGGGAGTGCAGGTTCTCATTCTCCCTTTCACTCCGCTGTACTCCCAGCACTGGAAACAGCAGGTCGGTGGAGCGCGGAGGCAACAGCATTTTCAAACCGCACGGCTGCCGGCGCCAGCGCAGGAGGTAAGCAGGGAACTGATTGCAGTGCGGCTGTGAGGAAAGTTTTGGGCGCAAGACAGTGCAACGGGCCGGACCGCATGGCGGCAAGGCGGGCAAACGCGGTCATTTTTCGGGGCCTGCAGAGGTGCCTAGTTTAGACGGGAAGCTTCATTTTCTATAAGAAAGGCATTTTTTAAGCTCGGGAGACTTGGTAGAAGCGGTCTCGATCGTCCTTGTATAGATAAATAGTTATCTTTGTTCATATTCGGTGTTGATTTGGAGATTAAAGGCTCTGCATCCCAGTTTTACCTCAGGTTGGGTAAGCAGGGGGCCAGCTTCAGCGTAATGCACTCTAAGCCGCTGTGCTTGGTTTGCGGCTCTAGAAGAAGGGCGCTGTCGGACGTGGGTGTCTGTAGGGGTTGCGTGCAGGAGGCAGCCGCAATGGAGAGTTCCTTGGAGGGGTGAGCTCTGCAAGATATCCAGTCGTCGTGCAGGAATCAGGACCTATGGATTTACCGGGTGGAGAGCCAGTAGCGGGAACGTCGTCTACACCGGCTGTCCCGTCCTTGCAGGCATAATTGCCAGAGAGTTTCTCGGCTATCTTTTTCCTGGATTTTGTGGCTCTTTTGCAGCATTCCTGTGGGGGTCTGCAAAAGAAGCGAGCGGCAAGTGCCGTGAATGAGGAAAGGAAGGAGAAGAGACCTGGAACTCCGCTGAGCGCAGGGGTGACAGGCAGCGGGACGAAGACACCCAGAATAGAGATGGAATTGAAGGATCAGTTGGTGGCCTCGGAGGGAGTTCACTCCGACGAGGGGGATCCTGATTTGGACATGGATGACGAGGTGGAAGAAGGCAAGATCACTGACAGGGAGGAACAAGCTAGGGTGGTCCACTTGTTCAGGAGAGATGAGTTGCCAGCTCTTATTGCTGAAACGCTGAAGGCGCTTAATATGCCAGCGCCCGGACCAGCAGAAGATGCTACACTGGAAGATCCATTGTTTCTCCAGGACCAAGCAGGAAGTCAGTCCTCACATATGGGTGACGTCGGCGTCGACGGAGCCCCCATGTGGAGCATTTCCCCAGCTTTCAAAGAAAGCCTTTGGGAATGCAGGCACGCATGTGTGGTCCCCTTCCTGCTCAAAAGGTGCCATCTTGCTCAGTCTTTTTTCCGTGGAGCCCTACGGATGCCTGTCCTTGTTACCTGTGAAAAAAGTTGATTTTTCTGCGTTGGGTCGAGTATTTCCTTCGTTTCGATGTTGGTTCCTTTCCCGCTTGGACTCGGTACACCAGTGCCAAGCCCGGATCTCTCTTTTCAGTTTTTGTCCTTAGAGACTGCGTTCGCGCCTTTTTTTCTTTTCCCTGGCAGCCCAATTTTTTGATCTTGCAGGGGCCCATTTTCCCCCGATGGCTGCTAGTGGCTTTAAGAAGTGTGATCGGTGCAAGAAACTCATGTCTCTCACCGACACACATGACTGGTGCCTAGGGCCAGACCATGATTCTACGGTCTGTAGCCCCTGTGGTAAAATGTCTTCCAAGGCATTACGGAGCCGTCAGCACCAGCGTGAGAGGATCTTCTCCGAATCTGCCTCTGGACGGGTCCGGACTTCATCAGAGACCTCAACATCTCGGGAGTCTGACCCCGAGCATCGTCGGGGCTCCCCTGAAAGGGAGTCCCCCTTGAGGGAGCATCGAAGGAAGAAGAAACCCATGAGGGCGGCATCGGTGGACGCTCTTGGCTCCTCGAGGGCCAGGTCGCATAGCCCCGATCGCCTTCCCGGGTCTTCGGAGTCGGAGAGGCCTGCAAAGCATCCTCGTGTAGAGTTGGAGGCCCCGAGTCACGTGAGTACTGTAGTCCTCGTGGACTCTCCTCCGGGGGAGCCGACGTCAGGCCCGACGCCGTCGGGGCCTGAGTCGGAGGCTGCTGGATCTCCTGAGCTCTGACTCAGGTTGACGGCCTTGGAGAGCAGATTGTCTGCCTTTATGGAGCAGCAGCAGGTGCTGATCGCCGGTCTCACCGGTGCATCTGCCCCGACCACCGGGACATCGACGTCCAAGTCGACCCCGGAGGCCGAGCCGATCCTCGAGACCATGAGAACTCGAGTCGATTCTTGGCCGAGGTCACCCTCGGCCTCCCGTTCGGGACCGAGGTCGGGGCGGATGGCGTCGGTGCCTGCCCACTCGGAGCCACTCGATTCCTCCTCGGAGGAATCGGCATGGGAAACGGAGGAGGAGGAGTCCCCTGACACCTTCCGGACTCGGTGCGTCCCTTCGGACTTACCGGGATCCGAGCCTCGGACAAGGTCCCCCCCCCCGGAGGATACCAGGTTCTTGGATTTCGTAAGGGACATGGCCAAAGCATTGGCATTCCCTGCGGACCCCAAGGAGGAGCCTCGAGCCGAGGAGCTCGAGGCTTTGCAGTATGACTCTCCTCCCAAGGAGGCCTTTACTGTCCCGGTTCCTCCGATGCTGGAGCGGTTGCTCTTCCGCATGTGGGAGGCGCTGGCCTCGATGCCGGTTCTAAGCAAGCGGGTTGATTCCATCTATCGAGTCCGCAAGAGCCCCGGGTTTCAAAAGGCACAGCTACCGCACCACTCCATGGTTGTGGAATCGGCCATGCATCGCCTGAAGAGTCAGAAGATGCACTCCTCGGTGCCTCCCGGCAGGGAAGCCCAGAACCTGGATGCCCTCGGTAGAATGTGCTTCCAGGGCTTTATGCTTGCTTGCCGTGTCCAGACCTACCAGCTATACATGGGCATGTACCTTCGAGACCTGGCAAAGGAGATTGCCGGGTTCTCTGCTGTTCTGTCCAAGGAACCTTTGCAGAGGTTCAAGGCCTTGTCTTCTGGTATTCGAGTGTGCTCGAAGTTTATCTCTCGAGCAGCCTACGATGGATTTGAGGCTTCGGCCCGAGTAGCAGGGGCTGGCATCGGTGCACGCCGCCAGGCCTGGCTACAATCCTCGGACCTCGAGCCATGGGTACAGGCAGGACAAGTTGGTCGATGTCCCTTGCCGAGGTGAAATCCTCTTTGGCAAGCCCATGGCCGAAAAGGCTGCAGAACCCGAGACCAAGACTCTTATCCGGACAAGGCTGTCCAGGAAAACCTCTGCCCCTTCTCAGAAGAAGGGCTCGGGGAAAAAGGCCTTTTACCCGAGGAAGACCACTGCCTACAAAACCTACCCTCACTACCAGGCCTCTGCAGCTCCCCAGCAGGCCAAGGGGCAGGGTCATGGGCCCCCGTAGGCAGAAGGCTCCCAAGCCTCCTACTCCGGCTCCTGCTCAGCAGGAAGGGGGTTTTTGACTATGCCGGCATAGCCTTTCCTTCTCTACAGGGCACAGGAGGTCGGCTGACCCTGTACGCAGACAGGTGGCCAGCCATCACAGGGAATACTTGGGTGTTAAGCATCATCCAGAAGGGCTATCTGCTCCACTTCACCCAGATACCCCCCTCCTACTTTCCAGGGGAGCCTCCAAGACCCCCCTCTGCACAGAAACTTACTCCTTCAGGAGTTGGAAGGTCTGCTACAGGAACAGGCAGTGGAACCGGTGCCCCATCACCTGGAAGGGCAAGGCTTCTACTCAAGGTACTTCCTGGTACCAAAAAACAGGGGGCCTCAGACCCATCCTGGACCTGAGAAATCTGAACAAGTTTCTGGAGAGGGAAAAGTTCAAGATGCTTACCCTTGGAATCTTACTGCCCTATCTCTAGCAGGGAGATTGGCTATGCTCCTTAGACCTGAAGGATGCTAATACTCACATCCTCATCCATCCAAGTCACAGACAATTCCTCAGATTTGTGGTGGCAGGGAAACACTTCCAGTACAGAGTGCTTCCCTTTGGCCTCACCTCCGCCCCCAGGGTTTTTACAAAATGCCAGGCGGTGGTTGCGCCCTACCTCAGGAACCAGGGGATCTTTGTGTTCCCTTACCTGGACAATTGGCTTATCAGGGATCAGTCTCCACAAGAGGCCAGGCAGGCCACCTTCCGAACCATATCCCTGCTTCAGCACCTGGGGTTCGTTATAAACTTCCCAAAGTCCACTTTAGTCCCCTCACAGGACGTGGAGTTCATAGGGGCAAGATTGGATACCATCCACGCAAAGGCCTATTTGCCTGTGGACAGAGCTCACAGGCTGATAAAGTTGGCCGGCCAGTTTCGGGCAAACTCTCTGGTCTCGGCCAGACACTTCCTCCGGCTCTTAGGTCACATGGCTTCCACAGTGCATGTCACCCCAAATGCCCGGCTGCACATGAGGCCAGCTCAGTGGTGCCTCAGGGCACAGTGGCTACAGAGAGGTTCCAAAAAAGAGTAAAGTAGCCCAAATGCCCTCGAGTATGGAGCAGACAGAGCTTAAAGATCCCAAATTACCCATGTCTACCAATAGCCAAATGAATATGAATAAAATACAGTCTCTAAAATGCTTGTATGCAAATGCTAGAAGTCTAAAAAATAAGATGGGAGAGTTAGAATATATAGCACTAAATGAGAGGTTAGATGTGATTGGAATATCAGAGACATGTGGAAGGAGGACAACCAGTGGGACACTGTGATACCTGGGTACAAACTATATTGTAATGATAGAGCTGATCAAATTGGTGGAGGGGTTGCGCTTTATGTTAGAGAGGGCATTGAGTCAGAAAGAATTAAAGTTCTGCAGGAAACAAAATTTGCTGTAGAATCTCTATGGATTGAAATTCCATGTAAAAAGGGGAAGGCGATAGCGGTGGGGGTGTACTATCGACCACCCGGCCAGAATGAACAAATGGATGATGAAATGCTCAAAGAAATCAAGGAAGCTAACAAAAGTTACAGCGCGGTAATAATAATGGGTGATTTCAGTTACCCCGGTATCGACTGGGTCAGTGTCACGGCAGTACATGCTAGGGAGATAAAGTTCCTAGATGACATAAATGACTGCTTCTTGGAGCAGCTGGTCCATGAACCGACAAGAGGGGAAGCCATATTAGACCTAGTCCTTAGTGGAACACCAGATCTAGTGCAAGAGATAAGGGTGTTGGGGCCACTTGGCAATAGTGATCATAGCATGATCGCCTTTGATTTAATTAGTGGAGGAGGGATAGTAAGGAAATCCACAGTACTACCTTTTAACTTTCGAAAGGGAGACTATGATAAAATGAGGAAAATAGTTAAGAAAAAACTAAAAGGAGCAGTTGCAAAGGTTAAAGACTTACATCAAGCTTGGGTGTTGTTGAAAAATACTATCTTGGAAGCCCAGACCAGCTGTATTCCATGCTTTAAGAAATGTGGAAGGAAGTCCAAAAAACTGCCAGCATGGTTTAAAGGTGAGGTCAGAGAGGCCGTTGTTTCCAAGAAAGCATCTTTCAGGAAATGGAAAAAAGAGCCAAACGATGAAACCTGGAAATAGCACAAACACTGGCAGGTCAAATCAAGGCATTGATAAAGAAGGCAAAGAGAGAATTTGAGAAGCTTGCTGCGGAAGCAAAAACGCGAAATAAAGATTTTTTTCAAGTACATTCGTAGCAAAAAACCTGTGAGAGTCATTTGGACCATTAGATAATAGAGGAGTTAAAGGGGCACTAAGAGGCGACAAGGTGATAGCGGAGAGACTGAATGAATTCTTTGTTTCGGTCTTTACTGAGGAAGATGTAGGGATGTTACCCATGACTGAAGTGGTATTTAAAGGTGCGGAAGAATTGAAGGAAATATTGATACATCGAGAAGATGTATTACAACTATTAGATAAACTGAAGAGTAGCAAATCACCTGGGCCGGATGGTATACATCCAAGGGTGTTGAAAGAACTGAAATATGAGATTGCAGACCTGCTATTAGTAATCTGTGAACTATCATTAAAATCATCTCTAATACCTGAAGATTGGCAGATCGCCAATGTAACACCAATTTTTAAAAAGGGTTCGAGGGGTGATCCGGGAAACTACAGATCGGTGAGCCCTCATGTCAGTACCGGGAAAAATGGTAGAAACCATCATAAAGAATAAAATTACTCAGCATGTAGATAGTCATGGCCTAATGGGAGACGGACAACATGGCTTTAGACAAGGAAGATCTTGTCTTACTAATCTGTTATGTTTTTTTGAAAGTGTGAATAAACAGATGGACAAAGGTGAGTCAGTTGATATAGTGTATCTGGACTTTCAGAAAGCCTTTGACAAGGTCCCTCATCAGAGACTTTTGGCAAAACTAAAGAGACATGGGATAGGAGGCAGTGTACTACTGTGGATCAGGAACTGGTTAAAAGATAGAAAGCAGAGGGTTGGGCTAAATGGCCAATTTTCCCAATGGAGAAAGGTGAATAGTGGTGTACCCCAGGGATCTGTGCTGGGTCCACTGCTTTTTGACATTCATAAATGACCTGGAAAGTGGAATAACGAGTGAGGTTATCAAATTTGCAGATGACACAAAACTATTTAAAGTTGTTAAAACCCAAGAGGATTGTGGAAAATTGCAAGAGGATCTTGCTAAATTGGAAGACTGGGCATCAAAATGGCAGATTAAATTTAATGTGGACAAGTGCAAAGTTATGCACCTAGGGAAGAACAACCCAAACTATGGTTACACGATGCAAGGTTCCACATTAGGAACCACCACCCAGGAAAAAGATTTAGGCGTCATTGTGGATAACATGTTAAAACCCTCGGCCCAGTGTGCAGCGGCAGCCAAGAGAGCAAATAGAATGCTAGGTTTCATAAGGAAAGGAATGGAAAATAAAACAAAAGATATTATAATGCCTCTATACCGTTCCATGGTGAGACCGCACCTTGAATATTGTGTGCAATTCTGGTCGCCGTATCTTAAAAAGGATATAGCGTTATTAGAAAAGGTTCAGAGAAGAGCCACCAAAATGGTAAAGGGGATGGAAGGATACTCCTATGAAGAAAGGCTAAAAAGGTTAGGGCTCTTTAACCTGGAAAAGAGACGGCTGAGGGGAGATATGATAGAAGTCTATAAATTAATGAACGGAGTGGAACGGGTAAACGTAGATCGACTGTTTACGTTATCAGAATATAGGAAGACTAGGGGACATGCAATGAAGCTACAGGGTAAACTATTTAAGACTAATAAAAGAAAATATTTTTTCACTCAACGTGTAATCAAACTCTGGAATTTGTTACCGGAGGATGTAGTAAAGGCTGTTAGTGTAGCTGGGTTTAAAAAAGGTTTTGACAAGTTCCTGGAGGAAAGGTCCATAAACCATTATTAAGAAGGGACCCAGTATATCAATGCTTGACCCAGTACAAGCATTGCAGAACCTGTGTCTTTTGGGGAGACTGCTAGGTACGTATGACCTAGATTGGCCACTGTTGGAAACAGGATACTGGGCTTGATGGACCTTGGTCTGACCCAGTATGGCATATCTTATGTTCTTATGTACAGGCCACAGGGAAATTGCAGACAGAATAAAGGTGTCCAAACTCTTGGTGGACTCCTTACGCTGGTGGAGGCATCTCCCAAACCTGGTCGGGGGAGTTCCTTTTCAGGCCTCCCCACATACTCAGGTACTGACAACCGATGCTTTCCTGCAGGGCTGGAGGGCACACTGCCAGGGGGCCTGCACCCAAGGCCTGTGGTCTCCGTGGGAGGCCACCCAGCAGTTCAACCTGTTGGAATTGAGAGCCATTCGACTAACCTTACGGACTTTCTCTCGGGTCCTCTCTCACCATTCTGTCCTAGTTCAGACGGACAACCAGGTGGCTATGTTCTATGTCAACAAGCATGGAGGCACAGGATCCAGACTCCTGTGCCTGGAAGCACAAGCTCTCTGCTCCTGGGCTATCAATCAGGGCATGACCCTCAGGGCGGTCTACCTCCCAGGCCAGGAAAACTACCTGGTGGACAGGCTAAGCAGACTCCTGCAGCCTCACGAGTGGCAGTTGGACCCTCGGGTAGTTCAACAGATCTTTCTGAAGTGGGGACTTCCAACTATGGATCTTTTTGCTAGTCCGCTGAACAGGCAATTACTCAGGTTCTGTTCCAGGCAACCGCATCCCTTGAGAACAGCGGCAGATGCATTCCTGATCCCTGGTCAGAGGGCCTGCTGTATGCGTTTCCTCCCACACCTCTGGTGGCCCGGATTCTATTCAAAATCCAGCAGGACCGAGCCACGGTGATCCTGATAGCCCCCAGGTGGTCCAGGCAGCCGTGGTTCCTTCTTCTTCTGCAGTTGGCAGTGGATACTCCACTTCCTCTGGGGCTGCAACCTGACCTTCTGACTCAGGATCAGGGGTCCCTCTTGCATACCAACCTCAAATCCCTCAATTTGATGGCCTGGCTGCTGAAAGGGTAGTCCTTGCTCCTATCAAAGGAGGTTGAAGAGGTGGTGTTGGCCTCCAGGAAGCATTCTACTAGGAAGGCCTATGCTCTAAAGTGGCGTAGGTTTTCTACTTGGTGTTCTCAACAGCAGGTGGATCCCTTCTCCTGCTCAGTCCAGGTGGTGCTACAATACCTGCTCCACCTTTCCAACCTAGGACTTCAGTCCAACTCTGTCCAGGTTCACCTCAGTGCCCTCTCAGCTCACCACTCGCCGGTGGATGGACAGTCTCTCTCAGGCCACCCTCTGGTGTCTCGCTTTCTCAGAGGCCTGCTTCTGCTTAAGCCTCCTATTCGTCCACCGGCCACTGAGTGGGATTTCAGTGTGGTCTTGCAGCAACTGACTTGCCCACCTTTTGAGCCGATGGCAACCTGCCACTTATGTTTTCTCTCCTGGAAGGTGTTGTTCCTTGTGGCACTCACCTCAGCTAGGTGGGTGAGTGAACTTCAGGCCCTGGTCTCAGATAGGGCGTATACCAGGTTCTATAGGAACAGGGTAGTCTTGCGGACTCATCCTAAGTTCCTTCCAAAGGTAGTGTCCTCCTTCCACCTCAACCAGGAGGTGGTACTTCCGACGTTCTTTCCCAGGCCGCACGCCAGTAGGGCCGAAACTGTCTTGCATACCCTGGATTGTAGAAGGGCGCTGTCCTTTTTACCTAGAACGTACGCAGGGGCATAGAAGGGCTTCTCAGCTCTTCATTTCCTTTGACCCTAATAAATTGGGGTTGCCTGTTACTAAGCGTACGTTGTCTATCTGGGTGGCAGATTGTATTGCCTGGGTGTACAGGGCAGCCGGCCTCTCCCTGGAGGGTCGAGTCATGGCCCACTGGGTCAGGGCGAAGGCCGCATCAGTAGCTCACTTCTGTTCTGTTCCGTTGGCAGACATCTGCCGGGCCGCTACTTGGTCTTCAAGCCAGACCTTTGCGGACCACTACTGCCTCGAGAGGGAGTCCCGTAGGGACAGTGCTTTCGGGCAAGCGGTACTCCGTAATCTCTTTGAGATTTAGGCAACTCCTACCCTCCGGCCCTGGTGTTGGGCTACCGTTCAGGTGTGGTCTCAGAGAAGATTTTCTCACTGTTGCTGAGGCTCTAGAGGGAGCTCTATTTTTCTGCCTTGGTTCCTGGTAGCCCAGAGCTAGGGAATCACCCATATGTGAGGACTGACTTCCTGCTTGGTCCTGGAGAAAGAGTAGTTACTCACCTGTAACAGGTGTTCTCCAGGAGCAGCAGGAATCAGTCCTCACAACCCTTCCTCCTCCCCTTGGAGTTGCAGTTGTATATAGTTCATTTTCTTTTTTGTGCTGTCTTTTAGCTGTGTCATCAGACTGAGCAAGATGGCACCTTTGGGCGGGAAGGGGACCGCGCATGCGTGCCTGCATTCCCAAAGGCTTTCTTTGAAAGCTGGGGAAATGCTCCACATGGGGGCTCTGTCAACGCCGACGTCACCCATATGTGAGGACTGATTCCTGCTGCTCCTGGAGAACACCTGTTACAAGTAAGTAACTACTCTTGCAGGTGTTTTGGAAAAATCAAAGAGCGTTTCCGGTGCATAGAGTGATCCGAGAGATGATTCAGGAAGAATGGGATATGCCGGAGGCGAGTCTCAAGGGTTTCAAAGTTATGGGGCGTCTATATCCCCTGGTAGAGCAAGATCGAGAGTTGTTCAAGGCACCAAAGGTGGATGCCGCTGTCTCGGCTGTGCTGAAAAAGACTACCATCCCAGTGGAGGGTAGTGCAGCCCTGAGGGATTTGTAGGATAGGAAACTGGATTCCCTGTTGAAACAAGTCTTTGAAGTTAATGCTCTTTCCATGCATGCGGCAGTCTGTGGGGCGTGGGTGGCAAGAGCCTGCCTTCGCTGGTTGCATCGCATTCAGGGTGAGCATGGAGAGGATACCGTCGGGGAAACATCCAGATTGGAGTGGGGAACGGCGTATCTGGCCGACATACATTACGACCTCATTCGGGGCATATCAAAGAGCATGGCATCGGTAGTAGCGGCCCGGCGTACTTTGGCTGCGCAATTGGGCAGCAGATGGGTCTTCCAAGGCCAGACTAAGTAAGCTTCCGTTCAGGGGACGCTTGTTGTTTGGAGAAGATTTGGACAAGTTGGTTAAAGACCTAGGGGAGTCCAAGGGTGGCAGGCTGCCAGAAGACAAACAGAGGCAGGTTCACTCGACTCCATCGTCCAGAGGTCAGCAGAGGGAGTTTCGTCGGTTCCGTTTTCCTAAGTTCAGTCAGGCGCAAAGGGGACGTTTTCCCGTTTGGAATCAGGGGTTTTGTCCCTTTCGGGGAGCAGAAAGAGGTTTTGCGGCCTCTTCCTCCTCCGCCGCAAATCTCCCGAAAGCCACAATGAAGTCAGGAGGGCCCAGGTAGATCTAGTACCCGTAGGGGGTCGACTACGGGATTTTTACTCTGCCTGGGTCCAGATAACGGCAGACCAGTGGGTGTTGGAAGTGATTCGAGAAGGTTTTGCGTTGGAATTTCAAAGGCCGGTAAGGGATTCCTTCATTCAGTCCCCTTGCAAGGCGCCAGGCAAGTGCGCAGCGGTGGGGGAAACGGTGCAGAGGCTGCTGGATCTAAATGCAATTGTACCGGTTCCCTTAGACCAATACGGCTGCGGTCAGTACTCCTTATACTTCATAGTTCCCAAAAAGGAAGGGACCTTTCGACCAATTCTGGATCTCAAAAGGCTAAATCGATGTCTGCGGGTATTGCATTTTCATATGAAAACACTGAGGTCAGTAATTGTGGCTGTCAGAAAGGGCGAGTTTCTTACTGCCCTGGATCTGTCAGAAGCGTACCTGCACATTCCGATTTGGCAGGAGCACCAGAAATTTCTCAGGTTTGCTGTTCCGGTAGGCCATTTTCAGTTCTAGACCTTGCCGTTCGGACTAGCTACGGCACCGCAGATGTTCACCAAGGTGATGGTCATGGTAGCGGCAGCATTGCGAAAGGAGGGTGTCCTCGTGCATCCGTACTTGGACGATTGGTTAATCTGAGCGAAGTCCAGAACAGAGAGCGTGGTTGTGACGCAGAGAGTGGTAACATTCTTACAGAGTCTAGGCTGGGTAGTCAATATGGCAAAGAGCAAGTTGAGTCCCTCGCAGCAACTGGAGTATCTGGGAGCCCGCTTCGATACAGAGGCGGGAAGGATTTTTCTGCCGCAACAACGGGCGAGCGGGCTGAGAGCACTAGTCCGGCAGTTTCTAGGCAGAGTGAGACCCACGGCATGGCATTATCTACAGTTACTGGGGACCATGGCGGCGACTCTAGAGTTGGTCCCGTGGGCAAGAGCGCGCATGAGGGCCTTGCTCAGGCGATGGTCTCACCAAAACGATTCCCTGACGACGGTCCTGCCTTGTATGGCAGAAGCGCGGCAATCTCTTCAATGGTGGTTGCTCCCCGGGAATCTGGAGAAAGGGATGCCGTTGGAGATGCCTGGTTGGAAACTGCTAACAACCGACGCCACTCTGGTAGGCTCTGGTAGGGAGCTCATTTTCAAGGGAGCTTCACTCAAGGTCAGTGGTCCGCTCAGGAGAAGACCTGGGCGATCAACAGGTTGGAGTTGAGAGCGGTGACCCTTGCTCTACAAAGTTTTCAACGGGATCTGTGCGGGCGAGCAATTCGGGTGTTTTCTGACAACGTGACCGCGGTGGCCTACATCAATTGGCAGGGCAGGGCAGCACAAGCAGCGTACACCTGGAAGCCGAACAATTGTTCGAGTGGGCTGAAGTCCATCTGCCAGTGCTATCGGCAGCACATGTGGCGGGAGTGGACAATGTGGAAGCCGACTTCTTGAGTCGGGTGAAGGTGAACCCAGGGGAATAGGTCCTTCATCAGGACGTGTTTGAGATGCTGGTGAGTCGTTGGGGACCGCCAGTAATGGTTCTCATGGCAATGTTCCAGTCAGCAAAAGTCGGTTGTTTTTACAGCAGAAGAAGAGAGCGAATGTCCGACGGTCTGGATGCTCTCATTCCGGTGTGGCCGAAGGACAAACTCCTTTACGTGTTTCCGCCTTGGGTTCTGATCGTAAAAGTGGTACAGCGCATCGAGGGACACCGGGGGAAGGTGATCTTGATAGCGCCAGATTGGCCCAGGCGACCTTGGTACACGGATTTGATGCGGCTTCTGGTAGCGAAACCATGGCGTCTACCTCTTCGGAAAGACCTCTTGACTCAGGGGCCGCTGCACATGCCGTACGTGGATCGGTTCTCGCTAACGGCCTGGCTATTGAGAGGTCTCGGCTAGCAAAGAAAGGTTATTCCGCTTCGGTTATTGACACGTTGTTGAAGGCAAGGAAAAGATCTACTTCATTGGCGTACATTCGCGTCTGGCGGGTGTTTGAGCAGTGGTGTTTGGATAAGCAGTTGCAGCCTTTAAGAGTGTCAGTTCCGTAACTGTTGGCATTTTTGCAAGATGGAGTAGAGAAAGGCTTAGCGGCTGCATCCTTGCGGGTGCAGGTAGCGGCGTTATCCTGTTATAGAGGGAAAGTAGTGGGAGTGCCATTGGGGTCACATCCGGATGTCAAGAGGTTTTTCAGAGCAGTGGCCCTTATCCGACCTCCCTGTAGGCAGATAGTACCGAGGTGGAGCCTTCCTTTTGTGTTGGAAGTGTTAGGTCAAGAACCGTTTGAGCCTTTGTCAAGGGCGTCTTTGAAGGATCTTACTCTCAAGGTGTTGTTTCTGGTGACAATTTGCTTGGCTAGGAGGATTTCAGAGTTGCAGGCTTTGTCCTGTAAGAAGCCTTTTTTGTCTTTCTATGATACTAAGGTGGTGTTGAGACCAGTGCAGTCGTTTTTGCCCAAGGTGGTGTCGCCGTTTCACTTGAATCAAGAGGTTTCCTTACTGGTGTTCGGGTACTCTGCGAAGGATGCCGCCACTGGTAAGTTTCATGTCTTGGATGTGCGCAGGTCCTTGAAGAAGTATCTCAAGAGGACGGAAGGTTTCCGTAGGTCAGATAGGCTCTTTGTTCTGTTTGGAGGGCCGAGAAAGGGAGAACCGGCGTCAAAAGCTTCCATTGCCAGGTGGATTAAAGAAGCCATAGCGTCCGCTTATGTTCTGAAGGGAAAGCCGGTACTGGAAGGTTTAAAAGCTCATTCGACTAGAGGGCAAGCGGCCTCGTGGGCAGTGTTGTCTAGTGCCGACGGTGGAGATCTGTAAAGCGGCTACTTGGTCATCCTTGAATCCTTTTGTCAAGCATTACCGTCTTGATGTTCAGCAACAAAGGGATGCGTGTTTTGGATCAGCAGTGCTTCAGGCTGGTCTAGCAGGTTCCTCCTTATGATTTACTGCTCTATTACATACACAGAGGTCGGGACTAGACTTGAGGGACGCTAAGGAAAGGTAAATTAGACTTACCTGCTAATTGTTCCTTAAGGAACTCAAGTCTAGTCCTGTATCCCGCCCAGGGATTTCTTGCAGGAAGCTAGTGCCTGAAGCAGGTAAACAGCACAGGTAGGAAGTATTAGCTTCTATACATCGCGGTTAGAGTTTGGTAGCTATCCTCTGTTTAAGCGGAGGGCAGGCCTGAGTAGCTCTAACATGAGTTACAGTGAATTATTGAAAATTTAAAAAAAAAACAGGGAAACTTCAGTTGCTTATAGTTGTGGTTATGGTTGCTACTTAATTGTTGCTCTGGTGAGTTTGCTTTGTCAATAGATAACTGGAGCGGAGAGGCGGATCCTCACAGGATAGTCCAGTGTCATCATATAAGGATGACGTTTCTCAGTGTCCAAGCTGCTGTAGGAGGAGCAAAACCCAGAGGTCGGGACTAGACTTGAGTTCCTTAAGGAACAACAATTAGCAGGTAAGTCTAATTTACCTGTATGGTCCATCTAGTCTGCCCAGTAAGATGGCAAGAGTAGGTGCACCTGCCATTCCTGCAGGCCACCCCTCCCCATGTCTTTGTTTAGGGGTGAACCCACCGCTCCATGTAGGACACCCCTGTTTGTTGAGAAATTAGATAGTTAAGTTTATTTTGATTTTATCCTGTTGCTGTAAAGGGATCCACTGTGTCTGTCCCATATTGTGTGTAGATGTGCAGGATACGGACATGCATGTATGTGCATAGTGTGCATGGAGCTGAGAGACCCCCAGTGACTACAGCCTATGACAGTATGCATACAGCTACATTGTATACTCTTTCCTGTATCAAGTGACTCAATTGAACATTCACAGAGGACTGCCCTCCACATGAGCCTAGCTCCCAATAGGCTGCAGCTACACCAAGGGAGCTGCGGACACAGCTATTATGACAATCTCACCTGTGTAGGCAGGTGTGTCCTGAGGTCTGGAGGCTTAGTTAGAGGTGAGAGTTGCTGCACACACATATGTCTCTGGTAGACAGTGTGGCAGCGGACTTTCTCAGCCAGCACTCTCTGAATCCAGGAGAGTGGAAGTTGAGTCAGGAGGCATTTCAGATGGTTCTGTGCCGTTAGGGTGTCCCCGAGATGGATCTGATGGCGACCCACTCCAATGCCAAAGTATGCCAATTCTTCAGTCGCCACATGGAGACGGGGTCTGAGGGTGTCGCCACCCTGGCTCAGCCTTGGCCATGTCAGCGCCTGTTGCATGTATTTCCTGCTTGGCCCCTGGTGGGGCATGTGATTCGGAGTATAGAGTGCCACCCAGGAAAAATTATTCTGGTGGTGCCAAATTGGCCGAGGAGAGCATGGTTCAGAGATCTGATGTGACTTCTGCATTCACCACCTTTTTGTTTGCCCCAGTCTCTGGGCCTCTTGCATCAAGGGCCGATTGTCCTGGAACACCTGGTTCCCTTCTCGCTTATAGCTTGGCTCTTGAAAGGAGACAGCTACAAACCTGATATACTTGCGGGTCTAGTGCCTCTTTGAGTGATGGTGCGGCGCACGGCAGTTGGCTCCTGATTCTACCTTTCATGTGAACCAGGTGGTTTGCCTGCCCTTCTCAAAGGGGCAGTGCTGGGGGAAGGATAGGGATCTTTGCCTTGTGGATGTTCAAGGGTGCTTCTCCACTACTTAGAAATTACGAATTCTTTTCATAAGTCCAGCCATCCCTTTATGCTGTTTGCTGGGCCGTGCAAGGTGACATGGCGGCTAAGTCTCCCTTGGGGCACTGGACTTAGGAGGTTATGGCCTCGGCATATGTATTGTGGAATCGGCCTGTTCTGGAGGGTTCTGCACCCATTCTATCCAAGCACAGGCATCCCCTTCGGCAGAGTGGAGCTCTGTAGTGTTGCAGACATTTGTCAGGTGGCAATGTGGGCATCACCTTCCACTTTTGTTGAGCATTAATGCATGGATGTCCTCGCTCAGGTGGGCATGGCCTTGGCTGTGAGGTTTAGCAAGCTGCTGTGTCTTCCCGCCCAGTGAAGTCATAGCTTTAGTACGTCCCACTTGTCTGGACTGGTCTAGCAGGATGATATGGAAGGTAACATTTTACTTACCAGATAATGTCCTTTCTTTGAGTCTTGCTAGACCAGTCCAGAGCCTGTCCCTGGAACTGTGTTTGCTGTCTTGTTCTGCGACAGTACTCTTGAATCTGCTTTGATTTATATATTTGGCTCTGCAGGTTCATTTTCTATGAACAGCTGTCATTGTTTTCCTGTACATAGTTCTCTACTGTTTGATTGCTCATTGTTGCTCATGTTGAGGTTGTGTGAGGCTTGCCATGTTCTCCCATATGCTTTAGGACGGTTACTGAAGAGACCTTTGGTGGTTGAGGCATATAGAGGCATGGGACTGATGTCATTGAAACCTGGGCTTTTCATTGGTTCTTTGTCTCCACCAATCTGCTGATAAGGGAACACAATCCACTTGTCTGGACTGGTCTAGCAGGACTCAAGAAAAGGACATTATCTGGTAAGTAAAATATCACCTTTTTCTGAAGAAATAAGCGTCCAAAAATTGCAGGATGAAATAATTTCATACTTGGTCCTCTTGTTCTTGCAGAAAACAATAGCATTTAAGCATTCAAATATTTGGAAGAAACACAATTTTCGATCTTTGGATGGAATGTCAACAAAGGCTTTTCATCCTCAAACTGGATTGCCTTTGCTTTCAAGTCCTGTAAGTTATTTTTTTAATCGGCATATAAATTAAAATTGTCTACCCTAATGCTAAAATGGTGGTTAGAATGTTCAGGTTTTTTCTGTGTTAAGACATTTTTGTATCATCTCTGTATCTTAAAAAAATAAAATAAATGTATATTTTTTCTAAGAACCTTGCCACCTTTTCTGTGGACAAGTAGGGAAAGGTCCTCACATATGGGTGATGTCATCCAGTGGATTCCCACACTAGAGCATTCCAGGCTTCTATAATCTTTTGGAAGCTCTACGGCGCATATGTGTGTCTTTCCACCGTGGCGCCATGTTATCTTTAATTCCATTTCTTTCTGCAGAGCACACGGACATGTTTGCAGACCTGCACTTGAGTTATTTCTGAACCTGTTTTCAGTATGGATTTTTGCGACTATTTTCTCATCTGCTTTCCCATATTCTTAGGTTTTTTGTGCATTTTAAAGTCTCCTTTAATCTCCAGGAACAAGCAGGAATGTAGTCTTCAAATATAGGTGACATCGGGTACCGACAGAGCCCGCGCAGGAAGCTCCCCAGCTACCAATTAGAAAGTTTTTGAGAGCAATCCACCGCATCTGCGCTGGTGCCTTCCCGCTCTTCCAACGTACTCGCCTCAGTTCTTCTTTTTCCGCAGAGTCGACAGGACCTCTCCCTGTTACCGCTGAAGAATCATCACATACCTACCTTTTTTTCCGCTCAATTTCAGTATCAATCAATGATACCTTTCCCTTTATTCTTTATTTTACAAAAAAAAAAGTATGATTTTTTCCTTTAGGACCTCGTGTCTTGTGGAGCCTTTCCCACCCCTTTCCAATCATGGAAAAGTCTGCCAGCGGCTTTTAAAAAAAAATGCACAAAATGTTCAGGCACCATATCGATCACTGATAAGAACGATTGGTGCCTTAAATGCCTTGGTCCCGACCACACCCCTCAAGGGTACTCCCTATGCAAACAAATGACCAAAAGGGGCCTAGGGAACCAGGCCAAAAAGTTTGGAGAACTTTTTCCTTCGGACACAGTATCGTTGGCCTCTCACTTCTAAACATTCTAAGGAGTCCAGACATGGGGAGAAGAAATCAAAGAAGC
The DNA here is from genome assembly GCA_033557465.1 of Ichthyophis bannanicus. NCBI lineage: Eukaryota > Metazoa > Chordata > Amphibia > Gymnophiona > Ichthyophiidae > Ichthyophis > Ichthyophis bannanicus. Next base: position 172,815,227 of record CM066043.1, read on the forward strand.
CTTCTCCATCTCGCTCTCAAAAAATAAGTTCAGACCCCGGGAACCCTCAGACTCCGAAGGAACCGAGCCATAAGTCCGAGGACTCCGGTAAGCTTTCAGAATCGAGAAAGCGTTCCCGTTTGCACAAGAATTGGCCAGGACTTCGTCAGACTCAAGCCATAGGTCCAAGCATCCCAGTGGGAGGACTTGTCCTCCAACGCCCCGGTGGGGATTCGGGAGGTACCCGGAGCCCGATGCCATGCACTGGTACGGTGGCACCCAGCCTCGTTCTAGCTATGGACCAGGCACAAGCTCCGTCCTTGGACCAGCGGATGCTGTCCTTGGAAAGGACCTTAGCAACTCTCCTGGCGGCATCGGTACCACTGACACCAACAGCCCTGGAGAATCGGCTAGTGGCACGACCTTGATCCCCCAGCAGCCATCCCCAATGGTATCATCAACATCAAAGCAGAGGCCTCGAGACACCGAGACTTTGGTTCCGGTACCGATACCACCACCATTCACGGATCCCTCCTGAATGGTGCAGGGCTTCGATCCTAAGGACATCAAGAGGCATCGACATGACACTCAACATCGGCACCATCGATACGCACTGGAGTCCGATTCCGATGTATCTGATTCCAATCACTGGTTTCTGGACTCTGATGACCTTCGGGACTTCGCTTCAGAACCGTCGCCATCATCAGTCAATACCCAAAGAAAATCCCCTCCTGAGGACATGTCCTTTCAGTAATTCATCAGGGATATGGCGGCGGGCCTCTCAATCCAGCCAGCATCAGAACCAAAACCGAGGGCGGAGGAGCTGGAAATCCTCCAGTATCCCGCAGCGATGAAAGAAGCCACCATCCTGCCGGTGCATGGAATGCTACGAATGTAGGAGACTCCTCTTACCATCTCCCCTATAAGTCGTCTTTTGGATACTATGTATCGAGTGCCCGACTGCCCCGGCTTTCAAAAACAAAATGTATGTGGTCGTTTTTCAGAGTGTACCAATCCAAATCTTCAAAATACACACTCCACAAAAAACAAAATATGCTTCTCAAAAAACTTCAATGTCTGTTATTCAGTGATCTTGAACAAGGGTTTGGTGCTTTTTGCTCTTGTTAGGAAGATTTTTAATGATCTGCGGATTTAATGTTTGGTATTTGTTTTGTTGGTTAGGGAGTTTTCCCCTGATGAAGCGAGGGTAATCGTGAAACACTTTTGAGCTCTGGACTGAAGCGTCGGGGAGCAGGGTGGTCACCAATCAAGATTTACAGAAGATGTTTTTGAAGTTAAGTGATTGAATCTATGTGGAAGGTCATTGATGTTACGGGGTCTGTGTATTATGACAGTGCTTTTGCATTCTGTTTGTCATAAGCCCATGATTACTGAGCCCTTCCACATAGTATTTTGTTATCTTGTTCAAGATCACTGTATAACAGACATTGAAGTTTTTTGAGAAGCATATTTTGGTTTTGGTGGAGTGTGTATTTTGAAGACCTGGCTTTCAAAAACTGCAGTTTCCTCACCATTCCATGATGGTGGAATCAGCGATGCGCCCGATAAAGTGCGGGAAGAACCATGCTTCGATTCCTCTGGGCTGTGAATCAAGGAGCCAAGATTCCTTTGCCCGACACTCTTTTCAAGCATCGATGCTGACTAGTAGAATAAATTCCTGCATCCTCTACATGGGGATTTTCCTGAAAGAACTGAACAAGGACTGGGAAGGATTCCTCCCTTTTCTCCCAGAGGAAAAATGACCAGCCTTCCAGGCTGTCCTCACCCATAGTCAGAATGTATGAAAATTTGTCAACAGAGCCACCTTTCATGCATTCGAGTCATCCAGCAGAGCATCTTCTATTGCTATAAGGGCTAGGTGGCTGGCTTGGCTTCAGGCCTCAGATTTGGAACAATGGGTCCAAGGTAAGCTTGGCAACATTCTCTGCATGGGTGAAAACCTATTCAGTAAGAACTGGCAAGAAAAGGCAGGGGAATTGGAGACTGATGATACCACCTTAAACGGCTCTCTAGGAAGACCTCTGACCTCTCCAAAAAGAAGGCACCGCCTAAGAAAACCTTCTACCCCAAGAAGAGAAGGTTTTGCCCTTCTTACCACCAGCCAACCTACCACCCACAACAGAAGCAGCAGGGACCCAAGCAGGCCAAGAAGCCCAGACTCGCTAAAAAAACAACCCCAAACTAAACCAGCTCCTTCTCCATCGAGTTTTTGACTCCCAGATAGGGAACATAGCCAGTCCCCAACAGACTCTGCAGGATCAGATACCCATTCCAGGAAGACACTCCCTGTTCAGCCAGAAATGGCATACCATTACCACAGAAAACTGGATTCTCACCATCAATACAGAAGGGACATCAACTCATCTTTCGCGAGTTTCCCCCTCACTATTTCAGAGGAGACTATCCTTCCAAACCCCCCCTCTGGAGGCCCTTCTCCAGCAAGAAATAAACATTCTCCTTACACAAGGAGCTGTAGAACTAGTTCCCCCTCAGGGAACAGTTCAAAGGTTTCTACTCCCCCCTACTTCATCATTCCAAAGAAGTCAGGAGGCCACAGGCCCATCTTGGACCTCAGAAATCTAAACAAATTCCTGGTAAAAGAAAATTTCAAGATGATCTCCCTGGGGACCCTTCTTCTCTACCTCCAGGAAAACGACTGGCTTTGTTCCCTAGACCTCAAAGAAACCAATACACATATCCTGATACACCTATGCCACAGGAAGTATCTCAGGTTCACATGTCAAGGAACCCATTATCAATACAGAGTTCTCCCCTTCGGCCTGACATCTGCACCAAGAGTTTTCACAAAATGCATAGCCGTAGTGGCGGCTCATCTTCAAAAACAAAAAATCTATGTTTTCCCCTAAATAGATGACTGGCTCATAAAGGCAGACTCTCCTGGAGAACTCTGCTCGTCTCACAAAAGATCCTAATCCTCCAATCCCTCGGGTTTGTCATAAACTTTCCAAAGTCACACCTTTATCCAACACAAAGGTTGGAATTCATAGGTGCCATTCTAGACACCAAGCAGTGCAAAGCTTTTCTCCCGGTGGACCGCATGGACCGCTTAATAGCATTGGCCACAAGCATGCGACGAAGCCAAGAGGCTTCAGCACGCTGCTTTCTAACCCTGCTAGGTCATGAAGAATACGCGTGATCTGGCCACAATACCATGGCTCTTTCGGTCTCTGGTCCCTCAAGCAGTGAGAAATAAGCAGAGAGTAACACAGAACACAATCGCACACAAAGTGCTACTTTCTTTGAGCTCAGAGGGAAAGTAACAGAAGGTCCATGGACACAGCACGGTTCCACCTCTGTTGAATTCAAATTCTTCCTCCTTTGAAGCTCTCTTTATTGAAGACAAAAGGGGAAGTAACACAGTCATTAAGCATAAACATGACATAACACAAAGTGTCGCTAGAATTCTTTACAGAGTAAGAGCTGTTTACAATGTATTAGATGAAATTTACTTGATTATGACAGAATTATTTATAATTGCAGAGTTGCAGAAATTATGCTGTGCCAGCAGGGACCTATAGTTGACTGTACAATGAACTATGGTTGCGCAGTTCATAGCCTATGTTTACTCTTTATGCTTGCGTTAACAATGTTCTCAAACTATTTTAAAGACAGTTACACAGAACTCATGATCATGATATCCCACTCCACCCAAGAGGAAGTAGGTGAAAGGACAAACCCGTGAGTGATAGTCATTGTTAAAAAGTTCTTCTATCAGCACATTTTAGAGATCTGTATCAAGAAATTCATCTATCTTTAATTACATCTTGGGGATTCTGGTATCCCCTTTACCGGTCCATTCCTACAGTCCTCCCTGTGATTCTATAAAGAAATCATTACAAAAGAGCGGTAGCTGAAACATGTCCAATTCCAGAATAAATCTTCTACAGTAGGCTTCATTTTGCAGATGTTCCTTCAGAGTCCTAGGCACATCTGGTCCATAGGTGAGCTCCATCTTGTTCATTGGAGGAAGTTGTTATACAAAATCATGTGACATTGTTTGCCTTTGCTTAGCCTCAATAAGAATGTGTACAGAGAGTAAGACTTTACCAATTATTCTTGTAAGCACTACCTCTTCTAGAAGTGGCCAACTGCTTCTCATAGATCTATCAATAATTCAGAGATTAGTCCCTCATATCATGACACCAGTGATCACTCCAGATTCTTTAGCAGCATCCTTTCTCACCATGGGCTGTGCCATGCACATCTTAGATAGAGCTTTTTCAGTGACTGTCCATCCAGGCTTCACTGCTGCGCATACATGAGTAGTTCCGCTGGAATCCCTGATCTTTATCAGGCGTCTCCATATTCAGTAGCATTATCATTCACAGTAGTTTTCTTCTTTGCCCCATAGGATTCAGTGCATACAATATATAATTTGTAAAAACCCAACTCTCCACTACAGCATCTTTCTTGATTCCATACAATTGCAAACAAGCACAATTATTCATCCCTAATGGCAGTCTTAAATTGTTGAACAGAATTATATTTTTTATTGTTAATTACAATACATCTATAGCTAGCACTAAATTATTATATAGCTAGCCTGTAACATACTTCTATTTTTTGCATCTACATTCATAAACTTATTCTGTCTACTTGCCAAATCAAATGTTAGCATGTGGCCTAATAGACACATTTCTTTTTTCCTGTCAGGAACACAATTGTACATATTCATAACACTAATTATATTTGTGATGTACTCTCCAGCTATAACAATATACAAGGTATAGTCAATCTGGTAATTCAAGGGGTAACAAACATTAAAACATAACTAGCAGTTTATGACATAAATTAAACTCATTTCAATTGTTTGTCAACAATTTTTAGGAAGGTTGTCTTATCTTAGGTGATGGTTCAACTCACATTACTTTAAACATTATCAGTAATATACCCTTTTTCTTTTTATGTTGTTTTTTTAATACCACTTTCCCCACTAGTCACAGCAGTTCATATTGCAGCTAAAACTTGGTACAGCACATTAAACAGGAACATTGATAACATTGGAATTTTTTTTCTTTGTAGGCAATGAGGGGTTAAGTGACTTGTCCAAGGTCACAAGGAGTGCTAGTACTCTAATCATTAGACTACTTCTCTATTCCATTCTAATTCGCATAGACATCTAAGCTTGCAAAGGAACCAACATTTACATAAGGGTGTATACATTCATAAACTATAAAACTTTTTTAGCACCAAATTTGAACCAATTAGTCAATTACCACTTCTTAATGGCTTAACAGTTCTATCTTTGTTACACTGTTTTCAGAACAAAACAGCATAGTAGTAAAGGATCAGCATATAGAGCTCCCCATGCAAGAAGCGTGAGACAAAGTCAGTATTGATGATCAAGTGAGCAGATAACTCAAGAGCTCTAGAAAGAGCGAACACTTCAGCTAGTTGAGCACTAGCAAATAGCAAAGCAGCCGACTCTGCCACAGAATCAACTCTTATAATTGCATCAATTTTCCTTATTCATTGCGGAAAGCAGAACCATCACTACATAGTGAGGTCAAACAGTAACAATCTAGAGCTGGAAGAAAGCTGGAGTTTTTTGGTTTTTTTTATTCCAAATGTAGAAGAAGCGAAATCTGAATGAGAGGCATGTTGCAGTACTAGAAAATCAGTAATTTGGATGGCAGAGACTACTGCTGCCAGAGACTGAAAGCATGGAGGCATTCCTGCTACAACAGGGTCTCAAGTCTAAAAAAAATAACCTAGTGGCTTAAGTCCAGTGGGAAATTTCTGAGCAAGAACACAAACAGCAGCAATAGAAGAGGTAGCATATTGAATCTTACCTCAGTGATACTAATTTAAAACTATTCCACTAGCAACAAGGCATTTGCTTCACACTTGCAATTAACAACATCAGTTCTGCAGAGGTCTTTCCATAATAACTAAAACATACACAACATGAGGATTTAAGATCACTCCTCCAATTGACTCTTGCAGATTAGTTTAAAAGAGACTGGGAGAAATATCAGCATTTTTTTTCTGCAGACATTGTTACTCATACACTATCATAGTTGTAATTTTCAACTAGTCTACTATCACAAAGGAAAAATAAAATTTTATACATATATTTACCATATTGTTTTAATTACTTAATTCACTTGTTTGAATGTAGTTGTATCATTCACGTTTTTCCTTTAATTAAACAAACTTGCTTGACTTAACTTGACAAGCAATTCAGTTTTGTTTTGTTTTTTTTCCAGTTACATTACTAACGTCTATCTTTCCTTTAAACACTTAATTTTTCTTAACCTTTGTCACATCACACAAATCCACACAATTTATCAAATATCTAAATGCATCAAAGCATGGAAGATCTTCCCATTCATTCACATCAATTATAACTAAAATACAATTTGGAGAATATCATCAATCATTTTTCTTCCCAGAGTATCCAGAGATATAAGAAGCACCGAGGAGTACTGTTTCTAATAATACTTTTCAGCATTTGCATTATTACACATAGAATGGAATCAGTAGATAAATTCTCATAACCAAAACAAGTTCAGATCCATGACCTAGAAAACAAAACTTATTTACTATACATACACAAGTAAAAGAATGGTTAATCACTTTTGGAGTCTTTTTTTTTTTAATTAACTTCCCCAATAAGGCTTATGGTTAGTCTAACAAAAAAAATCTTACCACGGTTGCTCAAGACTTTCTTCCTGCTAAAAAATATACAGTCATGCCAAGCTGTTATCTGTGCCGGAAACCTCCAAATTGTTACTGCAGTGTACTGCACAGCACACTCCCCTTCCCAAACCACTAAATTAGAGAATCCACTTCATACTACAGTTATGACATGAAAATTAGTCCTTCAAAACTTTGCTTGATTAATTCTATTTCCCTGTAAGTTTTAGTTTCTTTTATATTTACACTATCCTTCCAACCACTCAAACTACTTACTGATCAAAATCTTCAATCTCCGCCTTCAGCCTTAGCTGATATTGTGCACATTCACAATTCTTTGGAGGAGGATTACTAGCATTAATTTCAGTTTCTTTCTGTTTAGTTAAAACACATATCCATCCTAAACACTCGATTTTTAAATTTTTCAAACACAGAGTCAGTGGCTTGCTGCACTTTTTCAGCAGCCTTAAACTGCCACCAACCATACACGACCCATTCGTGATTGGTATGAGGTCGCCCCAAATCTTTAAGGGCCATCTCATACTGTAACCAGCACAGTTTGTCCTCCTGAAAAGTTCCACCCCAAGGGGAACTGCAAACTTGGGTTACTGGCAGTCATCGAATGTCAACGGCCAACATAATCAACGGCGCTATCACCATATCTGTGCCTCATTTCATAATTCGGGCTTCCCTTTTTTCTGCCCTATATTACGAGCTTTCTCTGCCCTATATTACGAGCTTTTTCGCCCCATTCATTTAACAGAGTGTTCTGTTTAGTTTTACTGGCATTATTGCCCATTTTAAATACACACGACAGAAAACTGCCTTTTAGTACACATGACAGAAACCTGCCTTTTAATACACACGACAGAAACCTGCCACACACATCCTGGAGACTTGTCTGCTGTTTCCAACTGCTGAAGAACACAGTGATCCGAGAAGCGGCACCAACTGAAGAATACCCGTGATCTGGCCACAATACCACGGCTCTTTCGGTCTCTGGTCCCTCAAGCAGTGAGAAATAGAGTAACACAGAACACAATCACACACAAAGTGCTACTTTCTTTGAGCTCAGAGGGAAAGCAACAGAAGGTCCATGGACACAGCATGGTTCCACCTCTGAATTAAAATTCTTCCTCCTTTGAAGCTCTTTTTATTGAAGAGAAAAGGGGAAGTAACACAGTCATTAAGCATAAACATGACATAACACAAGGTGTCACTAGAATTCTTTACAGAGTAAGAGCTGTCTACAGTGTATTAGATGAAATTTACTTGATTATGACAGAATTATTTATAATTGCAGAGTTGCAGAAATTATGCTGTGCTAGCAGGGACCTATAGTTGACTGTACAATGAACTATGGTTGCGCAGTTCATAGTCTGTTTACTCTTTATGCTTGCGTTAACAGTGTTCTCAAACTATTTTAAAGACGTTACACATAATTCATGATCATGATATCCCACTCCACCCAAGAGAAAGTAGTGAAAGGACAAACCCGTGAGTGACAGTCATTATTAAAAAGTTCTTCTATCAGCACATTTTAGAGATCTGTATCAAGAAATTCATCTATCTTTAATTACATCTTGGGGATTCTGGTATTCCCTTTATCTGTCCATTCCTACAAGTCACATGGCCTCCACAGTGCATGTAGTCTCATATGCCAGACTCCTCATGTGTCAGACACAATGAACTCTCTCAACGCAGTGGACTCAGGCCACAGGAGTCTACGGGATCTGATCCAAATAACATCTCGCAAGGCCAACTCCCTTCAGTGGTGGTGCAGCCCAGCAAATCTACTAGCAGGGTCTCCTTTTCAGACGCCCCAGCCTCAGCATACGAGGGTTGGGGAGCACACATGGACTCCCTCTGCACACAGGTTCTCTGGACAGCCCAGGAGTCCCAACAATAGATAACAATCACGAAAGCTGTCCATGTTTTTCAACATCAACAGTCCAGTCCTCATACGGACAGACAATCAGGTCACAATGTTCTGTATCAGCAAACAGTGGGGAACGGGCTCTCTCCCTCTGTGTCAGGAGGCCTGCGAACTTTGGGACTTTGTCAACCAACACCACATGTACTTAAGTGCAGTTTACATTCCAGGAGAGAGCAATCTCTTGGCAAGACTGCCTGAGTCGCATCCTGCAACCCCACAAATGGTCTCTGGATCAGATGAGGGAAACAGAATTGTTCCATCTCTGGGGAACTCCTTGGATAGATCTCTTTGCCACCACCCAGAACTCCAAACTTACCCAGCTCTGCTCCAAAATACCATCCTAACTCAGTTTGGCATCGGACACATTCATGATCCATTGGGGTCGGGAACTCCTTTATGCATTTCCCCCTATCTCAATAATCTCGAAAATCCTCTTCAAACTGAGGGCAGACAAGGGCTCCATGATACTCATTGCCCCACACTGCCCTCATCAGCCATGGATTTCCCTCCTATTACTTCTGGCACAAGCCTCACCTATCCCACTGGAATCCAAGCTAGGTCTCCTCTCACAGGACAACGGAGCACTCCTCCACCCCAATCTCCGATCCCTTTGCCTAACAGCCTGCCTCCTGAAAGCATAGTTCTTCAGGATCTTCCTCTATCTACGGAGGTCAAGGACATCCTCCTTTCCTCCAGAAAACTCTCCACCAGAAGGGCTTATTCCTACAAGATATGCTACATGGTGCTCTGAAAATGCTCACAATCCGTTCGAAGCATCAATATCAACTTTGCACTACCTCTATCATTTATCCTCACTCTTAATTAAACTCTGTCCAAGTACACCTTAGTGCTATTTCAGCTTTTCATAACCCGGTCGATGGCAAACCCATCTCCACAGTTCCTCTCATGGCACGATTCATGAGGGGTCTACTCCTCACCAAGTCACCTATTCGCCCACCACCAGTGGCATGGGATCTCAACATGGTGCTAGCTCAACTCCTCAAACCACCCTTTGAACCGTTAGCAACCACACATCTCCGCTACTTATCACCAGGCGCGTCAACGAGCTACAAGCCTTGGTGGCTCACGCCCCCTGTATGCATTTTCACCATGACAAAGTAGTCCTACGGACACACCCCCACTTCCTCCCGAAAGTGGTTTCCCCCTTTCACATGAATTAATCTGTCATTCTTCCAGTCTTCTTTCCAAGGCTATATGTCTCATGTGCAGAAGCAACTCTGCATACCCTCGACTGCAAGAGAGCCCTGGCCTTCTACCTACAGAGAACACAAAACCTCAGAAAAACCTCACAACTGTTTGTGTCCTTTGACCCAGCACATTTAGGTCTCCCAGTGTCTAAACACTCCCTATCCTGCTGGATAGCGGACTGCATATCTTTCTGTTATGACAAAGCAAGATTTTCCCTCGAGGGACATGTCACTGCTTACAAAGTCCGGGCTATGTTGGCCTCTATGGCCAACTTACGTACCGTACCCATTGCTGAGATTTGCCGAGCTGCTACATGGTCCTCCATCCATACCTTTGTGGCCCACTACTTCTTGGAAAAGGACTGCCGCCGGGATGCAGCCTTTGGCCAGGTGGTCCTTCAGTATCTCTTTGGGATGTAGAAACAACTTTCCCCCCCCCCCCCCCCGCCCACTCTGACCAGATCTCTGTGATCGGGAAGTCAAGGTCAACAACCTTTTCCGACCTTAACTGTGTCCTCTGATATCTGGGAGCTAGGGAGTCCAATATGTGAAGACTACATTCCTGCTTGTTCCTGGAGATAGCGTATTTACTCACCTGTAACAGGTGATCTCCGGGAACAGCAAGAATTTAGTCTTCACAACCTGCCCACTTCCCTGTGGAGTTGTATGGTTCTCTCTTTTCTCTCTTCTGTACTCTCCTTTTTCTTCAGCTTTATACTGAACTGAGGAGAGTATGTTGGAAGAGCGGGAAGGCACCAGCACAGGTGCGGTGGATTGCTCCCAAAAGCTTTCCTGTTGGTAGCTGGGAAGCTTTCCATGCGGGTTGTCGGTACCCGATGCCACCCATATGTGGACTATAAATTCCTGCTGTTCCTGGAGATCACCTGTTACAGGTGAATAACTACGCTTTTTCCACAATGCCTAAGCCCTCTTAGACACTTGGGGTTTCAGCCATGTTTAGTTTTTCAATATCGAGCTGTTTGATTTTGCTGTGGCTTTTTTTCTAGACAACATGTCCCATAAACATGCCAATAGGTTTAAAAAGTGTACCAGGTGCTCGAGAACCATATCTATTTCAGACACATATAAATGGTGCCTCCAGTGCATGGGACCTGATCATAAGCCCTTTTCTTGTAATTTGTGTTTGCAGATGACAAAAAGAGGGCTCAAAAGTTGAAAGAAGAAGTGTTACAAGATTTTTGGCGCTTCTAAATCCGATCCATCAGTATTGGTGATATCAGTCTCAGTGGCCTTCAAAGCTGCATCAGATGCTGGCAGTGCATTGACATCAAGGAGCTCTCGTGCCTACTTGGAGCCGAGCCCCCATAGACCTTCTGAACATTCAATATGCATCAATGTTTCCCTGAGGATGAGGAAGGATTTGGCATCTTTATCATCGAAGGACAAAAATGTGGAATATCAAGCAGATGCTCTGGTGCATAGACATCAAAGTCCTCAGAATCATGGTGCCAAGAGCATCAAAGGTTCACAAGAGCGCACCTCCAAGCTGTCTCAAAGGGAGCTAGACTCAACCTCTCTGGCTCCGGAGGAGCAGTGACTGCCTTCCCTTAGTTGATATAAGCCTGCTGATGTTTCCCTTCAGATTCCAGGAACATTGGTCAATTCTGCTGTGTCCCCCCACACCTTTGGAGATGACAGCTATGGAGAATAGACTTCTGAAGGCTGTCGGAGAAAATCAGAATGACCTTCACCATGCAACATGTCAGAGTCTCGAATGTTGCCATGCCACCTCAGGGCATTGAGCCTATCTTCAAGAAGCACAGTATGCCTATGGGAGAGGCATTGACATCAGGGAATCGAAGGGCCCTGACGCAGATTCCTTTCTGACTGTTATCACTCTACAGCACATTGGGGACCAGTGTCTCAGAAGTCTTCAATGCCTCAACACTCCTGGAGGCGATCCATATCCCCAAAGAGAGGGAAAGTTGACCAGGCAGAGACTCAGAAGAACTTTGATTTTTCTCTCCAAGTTTGATTCAGAAAGCTGGATCACAGATGAGAAGTCTAGTGGTCTGTCAATGGATAGATCCCCAGAGCTTTCTTCTGATCCTTCTTTTTCTCATGAAAGACATGTCTCCACCTTGACATGCTAGGATTTTGTGAGGGATATAGCCAAAGTCATACTATTTTCTTTGAAGACTGAGGATGAGTCCAGGGCAGAAGAAATGGAGATCCTTCAGTGCGCCACAGCCCCCAAAGAGGTGATAACCGTGTCTGTGCACCGTATCCTTCAGAGGTTACAGATGAGATTGCGGGGGCGGGAGACACCCCCTCTCCCTTTTACCTCCAGTTCAGAAGACTTCTAGATTCAAGAAGCCCCAGCTTCTGCACCACTCTCTGGTCATTGAATCTGCTATCAGAAGAACCAGAATTTCCAAGACAACGCTGCTCAGCGCCCCCAGGGAGAGAGGCTAGAACACTGAACTCTTTGGGAGGTAAGGGGTTTTTTTTGTTCTGGTTTTTTTTTCAGTGTGTCATGCTTGCTTCCCAAGCTCTACTTGGGCATGTTTCTGAAGGACATATCCCCAGTTCTCTGGAACTCATTGCCAACTAACCTTCGCAATATCACAGACCTAACCTCCTTCCGAACCCACTTTGAAACCTACCTCTTTACTGAACATTTCGGTCATAACATGTTTACAACTGATAATAGCTCCATCCAATTATTTACTCCTCCTCGCCTAATTCTATTCCCGCACCCCCTCCTTCCCGCTCCATCCCCCCCACCCCACCAAACCTAATCTAAAAAGCAATAAAGCTCTGTCATTTAAAAATGTAAAAATGTAAATAAGTTAACTCAGTTGAATATGTAAACTTGTTATTTTATGTTACAGCACTAGTTTTACTGTTAAACTGTTTTATGTACATTTGTTCATTTGTAAACCGCTATGATTACCTAAAATAGTGGTATAAAAAACACACAAATAAATAAAATAAATAAATGATATGCCTACGTTTCTTCCTCCAGAGAAACCTGAGCATTAGCATTTCCTAATGAATCACAGCAAAAACTGCCTAAAATTCATGGTTTGAGTGACCTATGGTATTTTCAATACGGTATCCAAAGCTTTTGCAGTTGGTATTGGCACCCAGAGACTCGCTTGGCTCCAGTTTCAGACCTTCAAACATCAGTGCTGGACAAGCTCACTAGCATACCATGCCACAGAGAGAATATTTTCAGAGATAAATTTGAAGTCTGCAGGCTTCATAGAGAAGCAATCTATTAAGCTTCAGAATCTCTCCAGGTGCACGTCTGAGCCAGCTTCCTATCACAGGAGGTTTCAAGGTGTGGCAACCAAAGAAATACTTACTATCCTCAAAGGCAAAAGTACTTCCCTGGCTCCAACTACTCAGAGTCTAAGCAGATTCCTTGAAACTATCCAAAGCAAGAGAAGTTGCAGAAGGCCCAGTCTGCTCCCTAGCCAAAACCAGGGGCGGTATTTTGGCTGGTTCCTACAGAGTGTAGTCGCTCTTCCAGTAGCCTTAAAAAAACAAAAAAAAACCTCTTCTGTCGGGGGAGGGTCACTCTTTGCCTAGAGGTGGCCCCTTGTAACCTCTGATGCCTGGAATTTGCAAATTATCCAAAAAGGCTGCATACTACATTTATTTAACCTCCCTCCAAATTGTCCCTCAAAGGTTTAATCTCTAAACCCGCAGCATCAGGAGTTACTTCTTCAGGAAATTGCCACCCTTCAAAATATATCCGCAATCAAGCCTGTTCTACCAAGTCAAGAAAGGTGGAGATTTTAATCATGGTACCTCCTGGTCACCAAAAAGATGGGAGGATACCCTAGACTTAAGAGATCTAAACAAATATTTGGCCAAAGATAAGTTCAGAATGATTTCTCTAGGCACCCTTTTTCCCTGTCTTCAAAAACGGGATTGGCTATGCTCTCTGGATCTAAAGGATGTGTATATCCATGTCCAAATACTTCGTAGTCACAGAAAGTATTTCAGATTTGTTGTAGGAAAGCAGCACTTCTAGTACCGCGTACTGCCCTTTGACTTTGTGTTAGCTCCTTGGATATTTACAAAATGCCTTGCCATGGTAGCATTGTCTCTATGCAGACTGGGAATGCATGTTTTTCACTAATTCAACGATTGGCTGCTCAAGAGCACCACTACCAGAAAGAACTCCAGAATCTCTGCATAATTACTGTTCGGGTGTTGGAACTACTAGGTTTCGTTAACAGTTACCCCCAAATCCCATCTTTGCCCCTCCCATCAGTTGGAGTTTCAGAGCTCTGCTCGACACGACTCAAGCGGGAGCTTTTCTCCCGCACAAAACACTTTACAGACTAATAGCGATAGTGTGGGAAGACTCAGATGAGTCAGTAGTAGTCAGCTCATGCCATGTTAAGACTACTGGGCCACATGGCTGTAACCGTTCATGCAACGCTCTTGGCACGTCTCCATATTAGACAGGTTCAATGGACTCAATCCACAGTAAGACCCAGAGACGTTCTGTCTGTCACCCGCCCACTGATTGTCTCTGGCCTGGTGGACCCATCCACAAAATTCTCGCCAAAGGTCTGCCCTTCCAGATTCCTCCCCATCAGAAACTTCTCATTACAGATGCGCCCAAACTGGGATGGGGCGCTCATCTCGAAGAGTTTTACACTCAGGGGGAACTGATCCTTCCAAGAAAGTTTCCATCAGATGATTTTCTTGGAACTATGTGAGAGAGCAAATGCTCTGAGGGCTTTCAAAGATCAGTTTTCCAACCTAATTCAAACCGACAATCAAGTTGCCATGTTCTACATTAACAAATAGAGAGGAACGGGACAGCTTGGAAGGAGTTCTTTTGTGGACCCCTGACCCTCTCTGGGGATCTTTGACATTGATGTACCAGAGCCTCAGTCCAATGTTCCACGTCTTTTCCGATGCTAAATCCTTCCTTGTCCTCGGGGGGAACATCAGTGGATGTCTGATGCTCAGGTGGTCTACGGGTGCTCTGCTCAGAGTGGGCTTCAGAACTTCTCGGTGTCAATGTACCATCATCCAGTGCTGCCTTGGAAGCCACTGAAACCAATGTTGACGATGCTGATGGATCGGACTTAAAAGTGCCAAAAATCTTGTTGCGCTGCTTCTCTCAGCCTTCAAGTTCTCTTTTTGTCATCTGCAAACACAAATGACAAGAGGGCTTATGATCTGGTCCCAAGCACCGGGGGCACCATTTAGAAACATAGAAACATGACTGCAGAAAAAGACCATATGGCCTATCCATTCTGTTCTTCCACTCCAACTACTATAGTCCCTTTTTTTTTTTCCTTGAATTCAGATACTGTCCTGGTTTCTACTGCCTCCACTGGGAGACTGTTCCATGCATCTACCACTCTTGCTGTAAAGAAATATTTCCACATATTAATCCTGAGTCTATCCCCTTTCACCTTCATCCTATACCCCCTCATTGCAGAGCTTGCTTTCAGTTAAATTGAAAGAAACTCTCCTCCTTTGTATTTATGCCACAGAGGTATTTAAATGTCTCTATCATATATTGTCTCTCCTGCCTTTCTTCCAAAGTATACATATTGAGATCTTTGTTTGTCCCCATATGCCTTATGACGAAGTCCACTGAGCATTATGGAAGCCACCCTCTGCACATACACCATCCTGTTTATATCCTTTTGAAGGTGTGGTCTCTGGAATTGCACCCAATACTCCAAATGAGGTCTCACCAAAGACTTATACAGAGGCACTATCACCACCTCCTTACTTTTGGCCATTCCTCTTCCTATGCACCCAAGCATGTTTCTGGATTTTGCCGTTTCCTTTTCTACCTGTTTAGCCACCTTAAGATCATCAGAAACAATCATCCCTGGGTCCCGCTCTTCTTTTGTGGATAGAAGTACTTCACACACACACACACCCCCCCCCCCCCCCCGATATATTGTACTGCTCCCTTGGAATTTTGCAGCCCAAATGCATGACCCTGCATTTTTAGCATTAAATCTCAGCTGCCAAATTCTTGACCATCCTTCAAGCTTAGTGAGATTCCTTCCTGGGTGTCTACTCTATTGCAGATTTTGGTATCATCTACAAAGAGGCAAACCTTACCCAACATCCCTTCAGCAATATCACTAACAAAAATGTTAAAAAGAATTGGACCAAGAACAGATCCCTGCGACGACACATTATATACTACTTTGTCGCCTCCCAGTCAACCAGTTTCTAACCCAGCCAGTCACTTTAGGGTCTATTCCTAGGATACTCAATTTATTTATAAGTTGTCTGTGCAGAATAGTGTCAAAGGCTTTACTGAAATCTAAGTATACCACAACTAGGGCTCTCCCTCGGTCCAACTATCTGATCGCACAGTCAAATTAATTAGATGTGTCTGACAAGACCTGCCTTGGGCCAGCCCGTCCACTAGGCGGGCTGGACGGCAGATCTCTATGGGTGGCATGGCACACATAACTTGCTGCCATCCCCACCCAGCTGAGCCATGCCACCGTCCCCCGCTGCTACTGATTCTGGCGGCAGAATCCTGGGGGAGGAGTAGCAGCTAAGTTTGGCGACAGCAGCCTGCAACAGGTCATGTGCTTCGGCACACATGGCCTGCTGCTTCTGTGCTTCCAACACAAATTTGGGTGGTGAGAAGCAGCAGGCCATGTGTGCTGAAGCACATGGCCTGCTGTGCTGCCCACGCTGCCAGAATCGGAGGCAGCTGGGTACGGTGGTGTGTCTCACTGCGGGGCGGGGGGGGGGGGGGGGCATGATGCATGGTGGGGGGGCAGCACGAGTGGGGCTTCTGCCTGGGGTGGCAGAAATCCTTGGGCCGGCCCTGGATCTGTCCCTAATAAAACCATGCTAATTCAGATCCTGAAATCCTTTGGACTCCAGAAACTTCACTTATCTTCTATTTTAGCAAGTTTCCATTAATTTACTCACCACAGAGGTCAGACTAACCAGCCTTTAGTTCTCAACCTCACCCTTACTTCTGCTTTTGTGTAAAGGGACTACATGTGCCTTTCTCCAGTCCTCTGAGATTACTCCCAATTCTAAAGAAGCATTGAAAAGTTTAGACAGTGGAACCACTAGAACTTTCCCCAAATTCCTTCAGTACTCTGGGATGTATCCCATCCAGTCCCATTATTTTGTCTTACTTTTAGTGTAGCTAGTTCCTCACAAACATAGTCTTCTGAAAATCATTCAAGATCCTCTTCACTATTGTTCCTATTTGTGGATGTTTTCTGAGGTCCTACTCCTGGCCCTTCATCTGTGAACACAGAACAAAAATATTTGTTAAGCATAGTAACAATAGTATATGATGGCAGATAAAGACCAGTTTGGTTCATCTAGTCTGCCCAGTAAGGTGGCTAGAGTAGGTGTACTCGCTGCTCTGTGCATGTCCCCTCTCTATTTGTTGAGGTATAAGAAATAATTGTTTATTTTTATTGTATCCTCTTTTTATAAAGGGATCCACTGTGTCTGTCCCATGCCATTTTGAATTCCGTCACTGTATTTGCCCCCACCATCTCCATTGGGAGGGCGTTCCAAACATCCACCATCCTTTCTGTGAAAAAGTTTAACTCCTTGCAGCTTCATTTTATGCCCTCTAGTTTTGCAACTTCCCCTTCTTTGAGAAAGGTTTGTTTGTTCATTAATAAGCTTTAAGTATATAAATGTCTGTACCATATCTCCCCTGCCCTTCCTCTCCTCTCCTCTAGGGTATACATATATAGGTCTTTAAGTCTCTTCTCATACATCTTTTGCTGCAAGCTCCAAATCATTTTGATCGCCTTCCTCTGAACTGTTTCAATTTTTTTAAAATATCCTTTGTGAGATATGGTCTCCAAAACTGAATACAATACTCCAAACGAGGCCTCACCAATGACTTTTATAAGGGGCATTAACACTTCTTAAACCTGCTGGCAAGTTTTTGGGACATGTCTAGAAAAATAGCCAAAGCAAAGTCAAACTGCTTGATTTTGAAAAAGTAAACTTAGTCGAAATGCCAAGCACCTATGGGGGCTGAGACATTACGGAAAATAAAGGAAATTTTAAAATAATGAAAAATCTAACTAAGGAGAACGCAGGAAAAAGGCTGTTCAAAATCATAATGGCAGGTGAGAAAATAATCGCAAGAAAAAAAGACTCGCATGTAGGTCCACAAACCCATTCGTGAGGCTTCGTGAAAAGAAACAGACTAAGATGGCACTGCGACAGCATGCGAGAGGACATACATATACGTGGCAGTGCTTCCAAAAGCTTCTATTAGGAGCTGAGAATGCTCTCATGCAGTGCTCCATCGGATGACCACCTATATGTGAGGACATTTCCTGCTGTACATGGTGCCACCTGCTACAGGCGAGTACACTTTTTTGGTCTCTTATTGGAGGGTTCCTTTGTCTCTCTTCTAGAAAACTTACTGATGTTCAAATGTTTTATTATCATAGATTGTCTGTTCTGGTTCTAGTACCAGTGGCTAACTAAAGAAAGTTAGGCTTTCACTGAGTGAGCTAGTAAGTAGGATCTTAACATGAGCACTAAGGAATAAACAATATTATGTTATGTAGTGCTGTTATGATACTTACAGTATAAATGTGCTATCCCTGACATAGACTTATTAGGGACCGCTAAGATTCTCTTCTCCCCCTTAACATTCTGAGCCTACTGTGTGTATTTAGTTCCATCATTTTCTATTGCCTTCATCAAGTTGTTAATGAGCAGGGAAAAAACATTGAACCATCTGTGGGGTTCCACAAGGGTTGGCGCGCTCCCCATGTCTTTTTAACCTTTTTTTTGAATCCCATGGAGAGCTTAATACGGAAGCATGGCTTCCAGTGTTTTCTTTACACGGATGACATCCTATGGGTGACAGTGTCTGTCAGATTGTGCAGTGGAAGCTACTATTGAGAAGGTGAGCGGGTGTTTGTGGGCTAATGGTTTGGTCCTGAATGCTCAGAAATCGGAACTGTTGGTATTTGGGGGGCAGGAGAAAGGGGAGGGGATGTACAGGTTTGGCCTGAGGTAGCAGGTGTGAGGCTACCATGAAGGAAGGAAATTTGGGAGTGAGGATGGATATTGGTTTGGATTTTCATTCCCAGGTATCAAATGTGGTGAAAATGGCGTATAGTTGCGTTTGGTGCAACAATTGCGTCTCTTCCTGGACATGGGGACATTGTGCCTGTTGATGCAGGTTTTGGTATTGTCCGTGTTTGAATTATTGCAATCTCTTGTATGCTGGGTTGCCAAAATACCTTCTGCAGAAGTTGCAGATGGTACAAAATGCAGCTGCATGTGTGATTTCGGGGTGCAGTTGTAAGGAGCCTGTGGGGCGGATGTATTGCATCAATTTGACTGGCTCCCAATGGAGCAGCTGTGTGTGTTTAAACCTCTGGTGACTTTTAAGGTTTTTAGAGTTCAGGGACCAGACTATTTGGCGGAGGTCTTGAAATGGTACCAGCCGGGTCAGTAGAGTCAAGGCTACTGTTTAGTTGTTCCTGGTCCACAGTGTATATGGTTGAAAACATAGCAAGAGAGGTACTTTGCAGTAGCTCCCCCATTCTGGTGGAACAGGTTACCGGTGTCTTTGCGGCAGGGGCAAGATCAGTTGGCTTTTAGGATGGCCTTGAAAACCTTTGTTTCCTCAGTCTGGGTAAAGCAGGTGGTTGGGCTGATACATGGCAGGCAGGCAGGCAATCAGGTAGCATGATAGGGGGAGGTAAGGAGTTTTTAGTGTTAACGCTAGATCTGTTTTGCCTCCTTGAATGCCTTAGGGCATATGGTGGGATACAAATATTTAAAAAAAAAATCTGAAAAGAATTCTGGTATGATATATGTATAACACTGCTGGATCATATATACTTTAAGACACATTTTAGGTAGAACGTGGTGATCAGAATTGAGATATCAAGGTCAGGACATACTTTATTCTGATACTATTTTAGGACTGGGAGATCGGATCCCTGTGGACAAAACAAGAGGGGAAGCCCAGGGCAGCAAAGAACCATGGGCGTCTGAGCTTTCATTAAAAAAAAAAAAAAAACAAGAGAGACCTGGAGAGAGGAGGAAAATTTTAAAGTACCTTTAAAAAAAAAATAAAAATACAGAGAATGGGTGAATGGAGGCCAGGGGGTGGGAGTGCCAGGGGTAGGGAGACAGTGGGTGAGAGTCCAAAAGAGGATAACAGAGAGTGGGGAGGAAAGAGTGCAATGTGGAGGTTAAAGGGATGAATGCATGGGAACAAAAATGACAATCTGTATATTCCAAAGGGTGCTTCACCTCCCCAAACCCCAGAACATACACACAAGCACTTCACCGCCCTCCCCCACTACATACACCAAACATCTCACCCCCACACTGCACACGTGCATGCACCCCACCCCCACATTGCACACACGCATGCACTCCACCTTTGCATGACACACACACACACAGAGGCACCACACATATACACGAATAATTCATGCGCACACATGTACACTTCACCTCTGCACCACACACCACATACACACACAGAGGCTCCCCAGCTCTGCAGCACACACACAGGCTCCCCAGCTCTGCACCCACCGCCTCATCTCACACACAGACAGGCACACTATCATTGCACCTCATACCCACAGAGAGACTTGCTATCTGGTGCTGGTCTCACGAGAACATGAGAACAGCTGCAAGAGAACTGGAGGGGGGGGGGGGGATGAGGAGGTCACAAGCCTGGCTCATAAGATGTTGGCCTGGCTCCTGATTCCGTACAAAATGTGTCCATGCCTGACTTAAAGATCTGAGTGCATATGGATGGGGAGATACGATAGATGTTTAAATATCTCATAGATATAAATGCAGATGAGGTGGTCCTCTTTCAGTCAAAAGGAATAGGGGTTAAAAAGTGTAGATGAAGATGGAATCTAAGAAAATATTTCTGTACAGAAAAGAGTAGTGGATGTATGAAACAGCTTCCTAGTGGAGGTGGTGGAGATTAATCTATCCAGTTTCAAAAAAACATGGGACAAGCACAGAGGATCTCTTGAGGGAGAGAAAGGAGGTGGTAGAGTTTAGTAGTTGGTGTGAATGGGTAGACTGGATATGCCGTACAGTCTTTATCTGATACCTTCCTCTTCGTCTCTCCGGGCCAGTCCAGGTTACTGTTGGGTAGTCAATCCCTTCCAGCAGCTGAGGACTGAATGCTGAAACTTTTACTGGCAGGTGATATAGCTCCCCCTGGTGTCAGGAAACCAGTCTTCAGTCCTCAGCAGCTGGGAAGGACGTTTCTCTGGCAGGCTCCCAGAAGACCCGCATTTTACATCTGTGTTAATGATTAATAACGATATAGAGCAGAATAAGAAGCATGCTAATGGAGACAGACTGATTGGTTTTGGAAGACCAGAGGCTTCATCGCTGGTCCTAGCAGGGCACTTCAGCGAACAGGGCTCCCTTATTCGGGGAAGTCCGTTAGGTCACACGGGCAAAGTCAGAACGTTGATCCTCGGCTATATTTATTATTTATAGCACTTTCGGAGGCAGAGCCTGTCTTCCGCAGGATCCGTTCTTCAGCGGGGGACTTAGGCGCCGGGAGCCCCGGTATCCTCTTCCCACTGCAGTTTCAAACGTCTCTCAGTCTTGCTAGCAGCGAGTTCATAGAGGCGAAAGTTCAGTCTCCTGAGTTCAGGTACTCTTTATTTCATTTGTTTTATGTGAATTTCTGGTGTTTTCACTTTATTTCTCTCGCCGGTCAGTCTTGTTTCCTGCAGCTTTTCGTCGGCGGGAAAGCCCACGCGCGCGCGCCATTTTTTTTTTTGCTTTCACGTGGTGTTTTCGGCGGGTCAGTTTTTCTCTGGCTAGCTCTTAGTGTATTTTAAATTCTTGGTGTATTTTTTTGCTGCGATTTTTAGCCATAATGGAGAGCTCTGGCTCGGGGGATAGGGCTGGTGAGAAGACTCAAGGGTCTCTGCTTAAGGCGGGAACGGCGGCCATAGTGTCTGCAGAGGCTGCTGCCTCTCCCGCGCTGTTGCCACCTGCTGGAAAAAAGAAGTCTAAGTCTTCCAAAACGTCTGTAGTAGAGCAGATAGACCAGTCTCCGGCCCCTGCAGCCCCAGGTCCATTGGACTCTCTTTTTTCTCTGGATTTTATTCTAGCCTTGCATAAGGCCTATCTGTTAAAGATGTCTCAGCCTGTTGAAAGCAAGTTTCCTAAGCCTCCAGCAGGTTTATCTTGTGGGGACCCTATCCTCTCAGATCCGGGGGAAGGGACCTCGGCGCAGTGCCCGGGGGGAGATTTCTCTTTGGGGGCATCAGGTCCTCAGCACTCCGATCCTCTTATGCCTGAAGAAGGGGAAATTTTGTCTGAAGGGGGATTGGATTCCTGGCCCTTAGACTTGGAGGAAGGGGAGCTAGCGCCCGGGGAGGACCCCAATGTTTTCAGGGTCTTTCGTAAGGAGGAACTGGGGGCTTTGATTCTTCAGTCCCTGGCTGCTTTAAATATTGTACCTCCGGTGCTGCAACAGGAGCCATTGGAGGATCCTTTATTACAAGGGTTTAAACCTGAGCAGCGGTGTTTCCCTATGCACAGGGTAAATAAGCAAATGATTGAGTCAGAATGGGAATGCCCAGAGGCTAGTTTAAGAGGGGGGCGTACCATTGCCCAACTTTACCCGGTTCCTCAGGAGGAGAAGGAGTTGCTCCGGATGCCTAAAGTGGACGCGCTAGTGTCGGCGGTCACTAAGAAAACCACGATCCCGGTCGAAGGGGGGGCAGCCCTTAAAGACCTTCAGGATCGTAAGTTGAAAGTGCTGTTAAAACAAGCCTTTGACGCTAGTGCTCTAGCCTTGCAAGCTTCGGTTTGCGGAGCATATGTATCCCGAGCCTCTATCCGTTGGATTCAAGGAGAGCAGTCTACGGTGAAGTTGGAGGATCCGTCCCCGGAAGGGGCGAAACTGGAGTCGGCGGCGGCTTATTTAGTGGACGCCTTCTATGATTTGATTAGGATATCAGCGAAATCCATGGCGTCGCTTATTGCGGCTAGGAGGTTTCTGTGGTTGCGGAACTGGGCGGCGGACGTGTCTTCTAAGTCGCGCCTCAGTAAGCTTCCATACAAGGGCAAGCTGCTTTTTGGGGAAGCCTTGGAAAAAATTGTGAAAGATTTGGGCGATACTAAGGGCGGACGTCTTCCTGAGGATCGGCCCAGGTCTGCTAAATCTACTCCGGCGCAAAGGGATCTCGGCAGGGATTTCCGTAGGTTCCGCGGCTCTTGCTTTGTCCCTTATCAGAGGGGTCGCTTTCCTTCCAGGGGGCAGTCCTTTCGTGGGGCCAGAGGGTTTGGCAGGGGGGTTTTTCAACGCCCAGCAAACCTCCTCCAAGAAGCCTCAATGAAGGGACGCTGGTCCAGGCGGAGGTTCCCGTAGGTGGACGTTTGCAGGAGTTTCTCTCCGTCTGGGCCAACATAACTTCCGATCTCTGGGTGCTAGAGATCATCCGCGAAGGGGATTCTCTGGAGTTTGCATCCCCTCTGCCGGATGCCTTTGTGTTGTCCCCCTGCAGTCCTTCTTGGAAACGTCAAGTGATCGACAGCACTCTTCAGCAGTTGTTGCGACTACGGGCCGTGGTTCCCGTGCCTTTAGACCAGTGCGGAGTAGGTCGGTACTCGATTTACTTTGTGGTGCCCAAGAAGGAAGGCTCGTTTCGACCTATTTTAGATCTCAAGCGCGTAAACCGTTCCCTGCGGGTGCCGCATTTTCGTATGGAGACTCTGAGGTCCGTCATTCGGGCGGTAAAGCCCGGCGAATGGCTCACCTCCATAGATTTGACGGAAGCTTATTTGCACATTCCCATACGTCCGGAACACCAGCAGTTTCTGCGCTTTGCGGTTCCCCTGGGTCATTTTCAATTTCGGGCGTTACCCTTTGGTCTGGCTACCGCGCCTCGGGTCTTCACCAAGGTGATGGTGGTGGTAGCGGCAGCTCTTCACAAGGAGGGAATTCAGGTGCATCCCTACTTGGACGATTGGCTCATACGGGCAGGGTCTCGGCAGGAATCAGCCACAGCAACGGCCCGAGTGGTGCACTTTCTGGAACACCTCGGTTGGGTCGTCAACCAGGCAAAGAGTCAGTTGCTTCCGGTTCAGCGTTTGGTTTACCTCGGGGCCTTGTTCGACACGCAGAGCGGAACGGTGGTTCTTCTGCTGGACAGGGTCCAGAAGCTGATAGCCCAGGTCGACGCCTTCCTTGGGTTGGCGACTCCCACAGCGTGGAGGTACTTGCAGTTGTTGGGTTCGATGGCCGCGGCCTTGGATCTGGTGCCTTGGGCCAGAGCTCACATGCGGCCACTGCAACACGCCTTGATCCCGCGGTGGTCTCCACAGGTACATCCCCTATCGCAAAGACTTTGGTGTCCGGAGGAGGTCAAACTCAAGTCTGCGGTGGTGGCAACTTCCAGTGCACCTTCAGGCTGAAGTTCCGCTGGAGGATCCAGAGTGGATCTTGGTCACTACGGATGCCAGCCTGTCCGGTTGGGGAGCTCATTGTCGGACTCGGGTGGCGCAAGGTGACTGGTCGGCGGAGGAGAGCACTTGGTCGATCAATCGGTTGGAGCTGCGCGCGGTGCATTTCGTGCTTCTGCATTTCTCGGATCTCCTCGAAGGTCACGCGGTACGAGTGTTTTCCGACAATTTAGTGACTGTGTCCTACATCAACAAGCAGGGGGGCACGGGCAGTGCGCCCTTGCTGCAGGAAAGTCAGCTATTGCTTCAGTGGGCGGAATTGCATCTCGCGGCTCTTTCGGCGGCTCACGTAGCGGGAAAGGACAACGTTCAAGCCGATTATCTCAGCCGTCATCGCCTGGATCCCGGAGAGTGGGAGCTGAACTGGGCGGTGTTTCACACCATTACGGTGCGGTGGGGTCAGCCAGTCCTGGATCTCATGGCAACGCTGGCCAGTGCCAAGGCGTCGCGGTTTTTCAGCAGGCGCAGGGAGCACATGTCGGAAGGTCTAGATGGTCTGGTACAGCCCTGGCCGGCGGGGAAACTCCTTTATGTGTTCTGTGATAAGGAAGCTTATCATAGCTCAGGAAGGAGCTATAGAAAAGGTGAAGTGACTCTGAACAAGCAACCTGTCAGTTCTGGTAGAAATAAGAAAACAGAATTTTCCCATAAAAGACTACCAGTCCCAGAATGCACCAGGTTTCCAACAGCCATTAGAGGAGCTGAAGTGGGAAAACGTGTGTTCAATCAGGAGGGCTATGAGGTAATCCCTAAGCACTCATCTCAAAGGGCAGGGCCTGATTCAGCACAGCTGCGCTGTATTAGGGGGGAGCACTCATCTAGGCAGAATAAAGGTAGAGTTTATTCTACAGAGAATCAGTATCCTGAGAATCAGCTTGAGCTTGATCATCTTCATCATCAGGAGGATCATCAGAAGCAGAAGCCAAACCGGACGGACAGAGAGGGAAAGAAACCCTTTGGAAGAAGGAAGAGAAAAGCCTTTGAGAGGTCTAGAAGAGTCCAGAGCAGTACGTATACTGGGAGGCATTCCAAGGGCCATCATACACCATTGGACTGGGGAAAGCCAGAGGAATGGTGCTGCAGAGCTAGGAATCTCCAGACGGTACCTGTGAGAGAGACGGCTACACGTGGAAGGGACCCTAAGACCCGTGCCAGAAGGTATGTGAAGAGAGATCCAGTGTCCAGGGATCTGGATTGGAAGGCTGGACATAAGAACTGGACTACATACTGGCCAGGCTATATAGAGAGGAACTCTAACAGCAATGGAAGCTCAGGCATGAACACTGATCTATGCCCTAGCTATAACCTTGAAAGACAGCAGGGAAACAAGAATTCTCCTGAAAGTGCTCCATTGAGAGATTCATCTATGCCAATCCATGATATTGAACCCATGCTTGTTGAAGAAGGGGGAATGATTGCAGATGAAGAATGTGTTTATATGGACTGCTCTCTGTCTAAACTCCTTTGGTAACTTTCTGTTACAAAGTACAGCAACCATCACAAAGAAATACAAACTTGTTCTTTAATCTACTCAGAAAAGCTCCTGAAGCAGGATTTGACCCACACAGTAGATAGCAAGCCAGCTAAGGGGTTTCAGCTGGATAACTGCTAGCAATTGAGCCTTACCTAATTGCTTGTGAGCTAGGAGAGAATCACTTTTGAATCTATGTGGGAAGTTATCAGAAGTTAACCTGAAAAGAACAGTTTTTTTTCTTTCTTTGTGGCTTTTCGTTTGTTGTTTGATATAGGCTAAGAAAACATTAGCTAATGCCTGACAAGTTTGAATGTTGTTTTCCTGATTTTGATTTTGTTTTTCCAAGTTAAACACTGGAAGCAAGTAACCTGATTTTATGTGCTACCAAGCATATCTGTGTTGGGAGAAATAACCCCATAAATAAATTTCTTATTGGCTTTAACACTTGAGCACAACTAAATTATTGTCAGCAGCTGTGTCTGGTGTGAATGAACTACATTGCCCACAATCCCTTGCAAATCATATAGATATATGCACTTGCCAAGACTGTGAAGATTCTCACCCAGGCAGCCGTCTGACAGTTCCCTCCTTGGCCGTTGATCGGTCGGGTCATTCGGAGGATTTCGGCTTACAGCGGCACGGTGATTCTCATTGCTCCGGATTGGCCAAGACGACCCTGGTATGCGGATCTGGTTTGACTTCTCGTAGCTCCGCCCTGGCGGTTGCCTTCAAGAGTCAACCTCTTGAGTCAAGGTCCAATCTTGATGCCGCAAGTGGATCGGTTCTTGCTTACGGCTTGGCTCTTGAGAGGAAGCAGTTGCGACGGAGAGGATACTCGGCGGCGGTAATCACTACTATGTTGAAGTCTCGGCGGCCCTCAACGTCGCTAGCCTATGTTCGCGTATATCGCATTTTTGAGGCATGGTCTAGAGATCGGGGCTTGTGGCCCGGCGCTGCGGGCTTACCGGAGGTTTTAGCTTTTCTTCAGGGGGGACTAGAAAGGGGTCTAGCCCTAAGTACCCTCAAAGTTCATCTTGTGTCTCTTTCCTGTTTCAGAGGTCGGGTGAATGGGTCTTCCCTCTCTTCGCACCCGGATGTTCAACGATTTCTCAAGGCGGCTAGAAATATCCATCCCCCCTTACATCTCGTGGTGCCTCCGTGGGACTTAAATCTGGTTCTGGAGGCCTTAATGGGACCGCCTTTTGAGTTGACTGACAGTGACAGTCTCCGAGAGCTTTCTTGGAAAACGGCTTTCCTCGTGGCCTTGTGTTCGGCTCAGAGAGTTTCGGATTTGCAGGCGCTGTCTTGCAGAGAGCCGTTCCTGTACTTTTCCGAGGACAAGGTAGTTGTGCGGCCGGTTCCCTCGTTCTTGCCGAAGGTGGTTTCTGATTTTCACATGAATCAGGCAGTTTCACTTCCTACTTTTCGCTCGCGAGGGGGCGAGAAGGTGGATCGCGCTCTTCAAAGCTTAGATTTAGGACGGGTTTTGCGGAAGTATCTTCGGAAGACTCGCTCCTTTCGGAAGTCCAATTGCTTGTTCGTTCTGTTTGGAGGGCCTCGTAAGGGTCAGGCGGCTACAAAAGCGTCTATCGCTCGTTGGGTGAAATGGGCGATAGCGGCAGCTTATGAGGCCAGGGGCAAAGCTCCTCCTAAGGAGCTTCGAGCGCATTCGATGAGAGCCCAAGCTACATCTTGGGCAGAGTTTGCCTTGATTCCGCCCGCAGATATCTGTCGGGCGGCGTCCTGGTCCTCTCTCCATACTTTCACGAAGCACTATAGGTTGGATGTGCAGGCTCGTGCAGATTTATTTATTTATTTATTTATTTAAAGTTTCTTATATACCGCGCTATTCAGCATCAGCGCGGTTTACATAGAACACAACAATCTCAGTACATTTGAAAACACGTATGAGTTACAGATAACTAAGATGCTAAGGTTGGGGCCTCGGCCATTTTGGCGGGGCTTGCAGGACCCTCCCCAGTTTAGGTACTGCTTTGGTACTGCCCAACAGTAATCTGGACTGGCCCGGAGAGACGAAGAGGAAGGAGAAATTAGGCCTTACCTGCTAATTGTCTTTCCTTGAGTTCTCTCCAGGCCAGTCCAGGTCCCTCCCATTTCGTCTGCGAGCCTATCAGTTCTTAAACTGCCTTCTAGTCTTACCGTTGCGGAGCTTTGCCCTTGCAGCTAGGGCATTTGGTGGCAGGAAGAGGATATTAGGAATTCTGGAAACATAGCTGTTTAAAAAAAAAAAAGGAAACAGCAAAGTCAACAGTTTTTATTTTTATGGGGTACGCTTCTTTGCAGGATAGGGCGTGCTCCGCAGTTTTTGTGGTCTTCAGGACTTCTCAGTTTGGTTCCAATAGTTCAATATTAGTGGATTTCTTATTTTGGTCTGCTGCTTTGACAATAGGTAACTGGTTTCCTGACACCAGGGGGAGCTATATCACCTGCCAGTAAAAGTTTCAGCATTCAGTCCTCAGCTGCTGGAAGGGATTGACTACCCAACAGTAACCTGGACTGGCCCGGAGAGAACTCAAGGAAAGACAATTAGCAGGTAAGGCCTAATTTCTCCTTTTTTTCTATGTTAAACAGTGTGTGTGTACAGAGGCGGCCTGAGGGGAATGCAGAGGGATACGGGACCATGTGCAGAGACTGACTGCAGAACCTCATGTGCATTAGTTAATAAGGATTAAAAAGCGTGGCCATGTACAAAAAAACACTCTTATCAATGGTAGGGCTGGCCCTGTGTGAGTGTAAAGGTTTATACAATGTTTACTTTTTAGTCTTTCCACTCTAACGGAATGTTGTAGAAATTTTACATAAGTGGTTAAAAAAAGAAAAAAAGGTATGTCCGTCTGTCTAGGGGCAAAATAACTCCAGAAGTTTAATAGAAGGGAACCATGTTTGGCATGAAGGTAAAAACAATGAAAAGAGACATCAAATTTGAAAATGGGCTAGATTGAATTTGGGGATTCCATAGGAATAAAGCCCCTACAAATAGTGGCCCAGTGTGTTTGTATGGAAAGCAATAGCAAAAGCCAGAAGGATGCTTGACTGCATAGGGGGAGGAATGGCCAACAGGAAAAAGGAGGCGATAGTGCCTCTGTATAAGTCTTCGGTGAGACCTCATTTGGAGTATTGTGTGCAATTCTGGAGTCCAAAAGGATATAAGAATGGGAGTCTGTGCAGAGAGTGATTACCAAAATGGTCAGTGGTCTTCATGATAAACCATATGGGGACAGACTTAAAGATCTCAATATGTATACTTTAGAGGAAAGGCGGGATAGAGGAGGTATGATAGCAACGTTTAAATACCTTTGTGGCATAAACGCACAGAAGGAGAGCCTCTTTCAATTGAAAGAAAGCTCTGCAATGAGGGGACATAGGATGCAGGTGAAAGGGAATAGACTCAGGAGTAATAGACGGAAATATTTCTATCTCCCAGGAACAAGCAGGAATGTAGTCTTCATATATGGGTGACATCGGGTACAGACGGACCTCGCGTAAAGCTCCCCAGCTACCAATAGGAAAGCCTTTTGGAGCACTCCACTGCACCTGCGCTACTGCCTTCCCGCTCTCACAGTTCCTTCTCCTCGGTTCTTCTTTTTCCATGGAGCCAATGGGTCAAAACCCTGTCACTGGAGAAAAGAACTTTAAAAATTTCTTCAAAAAGCACTTCTGCCTCTCCGCACTGGTATGGCTCGATCCTGGTATCATTTCTTTTTTTCTTTTTTTTTCTCCTCTAAAATTCTTTTTCTTTTCAAAACTTTTACCTTAGGGCCTCGCCCACCATCTTCACGATGGAAAAACCCTCGAGTGGGTTCAAAAAATGTACCAATTCGGTGACAGATAAACATGATTGGTGTCTGAAATGCCTTGGTCCCGACCATGTAAACAGATGACAAAGAGAGGCCTAGGGAACCGGGCCAGAATGTTTGGAGAACTATTTCCATCGGACTCGATGTCATTGGCCTCGACTTCCTCTAGAGCAGCCTCATGCTCTCAGGATTCCAAGCATTCTAAGGATTCCAAACACTCTGAGAAGAAGACTAAAAGACCCACATCTCCTTCGAGGTCTTCCAAAGACAAGCTAAAACCTCGAGAATACTCGGAGAAGTCAAAGGAATCGAAGAAAAAGTCCAAGAATTCCTCAGGCAAGTCTGGGGAATCGAGGGAGAGACCCTGCTCTAAACACCAGGAATCTTCCAGGACCTCTTCTGACTCTGCCATCGGCCCAGGCATCCCTGGTGGGAGGACTTGCCCTCCAAAGCCTTGGTGGGGAATCTGGAGGCGCTCGAGGTCTCGACCTCTGGAAAGCCCCCAATGCCTTGCTTTGGTATGGTGGTGCCAAGCCCAATTCTTACATTGGACCAGATGCAGGCAACCTCTTTGGATCAGTGTATGCTGTCCTTGGAGAGGACTTTGGCAACTCTCCTCGCAGCTTCGGTTCCTCTTACACCTAGAGCTGGGGGACCACATACTGGGGCATCAACATCAGTGAGCCCATTAACACCGATCCAAACATAGACATCGGTACTACCATCGGCTGCGGACCACTCTGCATCAAGAACAGACACCTCGGGACCGACACAGATATCGGTATCGGCCACTGAGATCCCATGGGGAACTACCACAGTTCTGGCCCCTGAAGGTATCGAGGAGCATTGACACCGTTCATACGGGCATTGATATCGTCGATACTCACCGGTGTCTGACTCTGATACGTCAGATTCAACCACCTCTCCTTCGTTCCATGGACCTCCATGACATCGCCTCCAACCATGAGCACACGCAGAAAATCTCCTCCTGAAGACATGTCTTTTCAGGAATTTATTTGAGACATGACGGCAGGGCTATCGATTCCGGCTGCATCGGAACTGGAACAGAGGGCAGAAGAGCTGGAAATACTCCAATACCCTACAGCCCTGAAGAAAGCTGCGATCCTCCTGGTGCACAGTATCCTCCACCACTTGATGCTCCGGATGTGGGAGACCCCTCTCACGGTATCTCCAATTAGCTGTCGGCTTGATACCATGTACAGGATACCGGAGTGTCCTGGTTTTCAGAAACCACAACTTCCACACCACTCTATGGTGGTTGAATCGGCGATGCATCACATTAAAAGTGGCAAAAACCACTCTTCTATACCGCCAGGAAGAGAATCCAGGAATCTTGATTCCTTTGCTTGCCGATCCTTTCAAGCGCGATACTAGCCAGCAGAATTAACTCTTACATTCTCTATATATGAATGTTCCTTAAGGAACTTAATAAGGATTGGGAGGGTTTCCTTCCATTCCTTCCTGAGGAAAAGAGACCTGCTTTTCAAGCTGTACTTGCACATAGCCAAAATGGGATGAAGTTTGTGAATAGGGCAGCATTCGATGCTTTCAAATCCATTAGTAGAGCCTCATCTATTGCCATTGGTGCATGCCGGTTAGCTTGGCTCCAAGCATCAGACCTGGAATTGGGTCCAGGATAAGCTTGGCTATACAGGAGAAAACCTCTTCGGTAAGAACTGGAGGGAGAAGGCTGGAGAGCTGGAAACAGATGACACAACCCTGAAACAGCTCTCCAGAAAGACTGCTGACCATACAAAGAAGAAGCAGCAGCTAAAAGACCCTTCTGCCCACAGAAGAAGAGGTTCTACCCCTCTTATTCTCAATCGGCTTATCAGCCCCAGCAAAAACAACAGGGTCCTAAACAAGCAAAAAAAGCCCAGGATAGCTAAGTCACAGCCAGTCACCCGCAACACCCAGTTTTTGACTCCCACCTAGGGAGCACAGCCAGTCCGTTCCTACACATTCAGGAACCCACCACTATTCCAGGGAGACTCTGCCATTTTTCACATTGATGGCACTCCATCACCACAGAACAATGAACCTTATCCATAGTTCGGAAGGGTTACCAGCTAAATTTTCAGAAACTTCCCACTCACCACTTCAGGGGGGATTTCCCCACCCATCCTCTCCTGGACACCCTGCTCAAGCAGGAAGTCTCCATTTGTAGCTCTGGAATTTGTTACCGGAGGATGTAGTAAAAGCTGTTAGCGTAGCTGGGTTTAAAAAAGGTTTGGACAAGTTCCTGGAGGAAAGGTCCATAAACCATTATTAAAAGGGACCCGGGATATCACTGCTTGACCCAATACAAGCATTGAGGAACCTGTGTCTTTTGGGGAAACTGCTAGGTACTTATGACATAGATTGGCCACTGTTGGAAACAGGATACTGGGCTTGATGGACCTTGGTCTGACCCAGTATGGCATATCTTATGCTCATTCCCAAGGAGCCATAGAAGCAATTCCTCAAAACCAACTGCTAAAAGGCTTCTACGCCCGCTACTTCCTCATTCCAAAGAAGTCAGGGGGCTACAGGCACATTCTTGACCTCAGAGAGCGAAACAAGTTCCTTGTCAAGGAGAAATTCAAACTGATCTCTCTGGGAACCCGCCTTTCCTAACTACAGGAACACTACTAGCTCTGTTCCCTAGACCTCAAAGAGGCCTACACTCACATTCTAATTCATCCAGACTACAGATAGTATCTTTGTTTCACCTGTCAGGGCACCCATTATCAATACAGGGTCCTTCCCTTCGGTCTTACATCTGCACCAAGGCTCTTCACAAAGTGCTTGGCCATAGAGGCAGCATATCTTCGAAATAACAAAGCCTTCATCTTCCCTTACTTAGAGACTGGCTAATAAAAGCAGACTCTCTTGGAGAACTCTGCTCATCTCGTCAGCAAATTATATTGCAACATCTGGGATTTGTAATAAACTTCCCAAAGTCCAAGCTCACTCCATCCCAAAGATTGGAGTTCATAGGAGCCATATCGGACACTCAGTAATCCAGAGCCTTCCTTCCTATAGACCGCATGAACAAATTGGTGGACCTAGCTACCCACATGCGCCAACAGCAGACTGCAATGGCTCGAGCCTTCCTGTGCCTCTTGGGCCACATGGCATCTATAGTACATGTAGTACCTTATGCGAGACTGCACAATGGACCCTCTCAACCCAAGCCACAGGGAATCTATGGGATATCATATAAGTAACACGCCCTCTGGCCAAATCACTCCTCTAGTGGTGCATCCCAACAAATCTTCTCGTAGGGTCACTTTTTCGGCTGCCCCAACCTCAACATAGCCTGACTACAGATGCGTCCAAGCTCAGTTGGGGAGCCCATCTAGATTCCGTCTTCACACAAGGACTATGGGGACAGCCCAGGAATCAACCCAACAAATCAACCTCCTCAAGCTTCAAGCGATCACTGATGTCCTCCAAGTTTTCCAGCACCACCTCTCCAACAGTCAGATCCTGGTCAGGACAGACATCCAGGTGGCAATGTTTTACATAAACAAACAAGGAGGGATGGGCTCTCTTCCTCTCTGCCAGGAAACCTGCCGCCTCTGGAACTTAAATTCTTCATCACATGCACCTTCATGCAGTTTATATTCCAGGAGAGATCAATCACTGAGCGGACAAACTGAGTTGAATCTTACAGCCACATGAGTGGACCCTAGATCCAAAGACAGTGGCACATGTCTTCCAAGCCTGGGGAACCTCAGTAATAGAGATCTCTGCCACGCCACAGAACTCCCAACTTCTACAGTTCTGCTCCAGAATACCATACAAATTCAGTCTGGTATCAGATGCCTTTATGATCCACTGGGGTCGGGGACTGCTTTATGTGTTTCCCCCCATACCCCTGATCCCAAAGACCCTCCTCAAACTCCAAGCAAACAAGGGATCTATGATCCTCAGTCCCTCGCTGGCCCCGTCAGCCTTGGTTTCCCCTCCTGCTTTGGCTGACACAGACTCCTCCGATTCCATTGAGATCCAAGCCAGGTCATCTGACCCAGGATAACGGAAAAGTCCTGCATCCCATTCTGCAGTCTCTGACTGGCAGTGTGGATGCTGATAGCATGATGTTTCAACAGGAAGCCAACTCGGTCCCTCATAAGGAATCTGCTGCAGAATGGAACACTTTCCACCAATTAAACAAACAGGTCATAAACATTATAACCAATTTAAAATCCACCACCTCCCCTCTTGACCCATGCCCTGCAGCATGGATAAAAGCAACCAAAAATGAAATAGCAAAACCAATCACCCACATTGTCAATCAATCACTTCACCAAGGTGAAATGCCTGCCTGTCTCAAGAGATCACTCATTAGGCCCATCTTAAAGAACAGATCGCTCAACAAAAGTGACCCTGCGTCTTACAGGCCAATCTCGAGTATATCTTTCTTAGCAAAAACAATTGAAAAAGCGGTACAGCAGCAGCTGCAAGATCACATTGACGATAGGAAAGCCCTAGACGTGCATCAATATGGATTCCGCCAACATCACGGAGTAGAAACCCTCCTGCTAGCACTCCTCGACAACCTCCTCAGGGGTCTTGAGAACAAAAATGACATGTTCATACTTGTATTTATAGACATCTCGGCAGCATTTGATACAGTACATCACAGCACCCTCTTAAAACGACTATCTTCAATAGGTATAACAGGGACCCCCCTAAAATGGTTTGCATCATACATCTCCAACAGGATGCAACAAGTCCTATTCAACAACGATAAAGCTGATGCCTTCCCCCAGACGCAGGGCATCCCGCAAGGCTCTGCCTTGTCATCTCTACTTTTCAAC
Organism: Ichthyophis bannanicus; assembly: GCA_033557465.1. Lineage (NCBI taxonomy): Eukaryota > Metazoa > Chordata > Amphibia > Gymnophiona > Ichthyophiidae > Ichthyophis > Ichthyophis bannanicus. Next base: position 172,849,606 of record CM066043.1, read on the forward strand.
CTGTACATAAAACCAATCTGTGAAATCTTTCAGAAGTGCAACATCAATTACCACATCTATGCTGACGATGTGATGCTGTACACACGCCTAAACGCAGCGCAGCCAGATTTCACTCCCCTAGAAAAATGCCTTGACATGTTACAAACATGGCTTCAACAAAACAACATGTCAATAAACCACAAGAAAACAGAGGTCATGTTTATCTCCAAAAAAACTAATTTCAACCCACCCACTACAGTAGCCCTCAACAAAAACATTTACCATGCAAAGCCTGCAATAAAGTACTTAGGGGTCCTAATAGACAACAACCTTAAGATGGATAAACATCTCCGAACAGTCAACCGAGCCATATTTTACAAATTGAAAGTTCTTCAACCACTTCGCAGTATCTTAGAAAAATCGGACTTCAGGACTGTCGCTCAAGCACTAATCATTCCTCACCTGGACTACTGCAGCGCCATTTTACAAGGGCTCCCGAAGAACACCCTAAATATCTTACAAATGGCCCAAAATGTTGCTGCAAGAATCATCATGGAAAAAAACGTCACGGACCACATAACGCCAGTGCTTATGGAACTACATTGGCTCCCGGTAGCCGCCCGCATCATCTACAAACTACTCATAACAACGTTTAAACTCATTCACAATATTGCTCCCTCATACCTTGACAACCTAATCACTAAGCAAACACACAACAGGAACAGAAGAACCATACATCTCAACACGCTCTGTGTCCCTACCAGCATGAGATCTGTTAAAACAGAAACAAGCAACAGAGCATTCACCTATGCAGCGCCAATCCACTGGAACCAGCTCCCTCCTGAGCTCCGAATGTCGAATAGCCTTATTGAATTCAGAAGGAACCTCAAAACGCATTTATTTCAGACATACTACAACCCAACCTAATTGCAGCACCTTACCACAATCAGATCTCTTCTAATGACACTTGGAACACACGCAGCATTTGACGACCGATAGGTAATCATGTATATATGTATATTTTATCCCCCTCCCTCGCACCCTTGAATCGAATGTTTATTTAGATTTATGAAAAGTATCTAATCTCTATTTTGTGTGTTATATAAATCGTTGCCAAAATCAAAATTGTATTCTAAAAATTCATTGTATTGTACGATACATGATGATTCTGTAAAGTAACCGCGGCTGATCGTAGGAAGCGGCGGTATACAAATGTTTACTAAATAAATAAATAAATAAAACATCTACCACTATCAACAGTCATGAAAGATGTCCTCCTTTCTTCCAGAAAACCCTCCACCAGGACGACATACTCTTTCAGATGGCGTAGATACGCGTCATGGTGCTCCCAAAATAATCACAATCCCTTTGAAGCATCAGAATCCACATTTCTTCAATACCTTTTGCATTTATCCTCTGTAGGACTCAAAACAAATTCGGTACGGGTGCACCTTAGTGCTGTTTCAGCTTTTCATAAACCTGTGGGTGGTCGACCCATCTCCACAGTTCCTCTAGTGGCACATTTCATGAGGGGCCGCCTCATCAGCAAGCCACCCCTTCGACCACCCCCAATAGCATGGTATCTTAATGTGGTATTGGCTCAACTCCTCAAGCCTCTGTTTGAGCCCTTAGCAACTTCCAACCTGCAATACTTACCTTGGAAATTTTTATTCCTCATTGCCCTGACCTCAGCCAGGCACATCAGTGAGCTGCAGGCCTTAGTGTTGCATCCACGGTTTACTAGATTTCATCATGACAAAGTCATCTTTCACACACATCCCCACTTTTTGCCAAAAGTGGTGTCACCTTTCCATATTAATCAGTCAGTGATCCTTCTGGTCTTCTTCCCAAGACCTCCCGCTTCTCGTGCAGAGGCAGCCCTGCAAGCACTTGACTGCAAAAGGGCTCTAGCCTTCTATCTCCAAAGGATGCAGGATATCAGAAAATCCTCTCAGTTGTTTGTGTCCTTTGATCCTAACTGCCTGGGTCTCCTAGTAACAAAACTCACGCTTTCCAGATGGATAGAAGATAGTATATCACCGACATATGACAAAGCAGGACTTACCATTACCAGACATGTTACTACTCATAACATCCGAGCCATGGCAAAGTCGGTGGCGAACCTAAATTCAGTAGCCATTGACGAGATCTGCTGGGCTGCAACATGGTCCTCCATGCACACGTTTGCCGCCCACTACTGCTTGGACAAGGACTCCCGCCGGGATGCAGCCTTTGGCTAGGCAGTTCTTCAACATCTCTTTTGAACATAGGGACAACTCCTACCCCCTGCCCCACTATTCTTGCCAGATCTCCTTGGGGGGGGGGGGTCTAGGTTCAGATGACTTTGTCCGACTTTCTGACCCAGTCCAACTCTTCAGAGATCTGGGAGCTAGGGAGTCTCTTATGTGAAGACTACATTCCTGCTTGTTCCTGGAGATAGCATAGTTAGTTACTCACCTGTAACAGGTGATCTCCGGGAACAGCAGGAATTTAGTCTTCACAACCCACTTTCCTCCCCTTGGAGTTGTAGGGTTCTATTTTTTTGTTCTCTACTCCATCTTTTCAGCTACAAACTCAACTGAGGAGAAGAAGTTGGGAGAGCGGGAAGGCAGTAGTACAGGCGCAGTGGAGTGCACCCAAAGGCTTTCCTATTAGTAGCTGGGGAGTTTCCCACACGGACCTCGTCGGTACCTGATGTCACCCATATGTGAAGACTAAATTCCTGCTGTTCCCGGAGATCACCTGTTATGGGCGAGTTAACTACACTTTACGGACAGAGTGGTAGATGCATGGAATGGTCTCCCAGTAGAGATAGTAGAGATGAGGACAGTCTCAGAAAATCTCTAAAGGAAAAAAAGGGAATATAGTAGTTGATATGGAAGGGCAGACTAGATGGGCCGTGTGGTCTTTTTCTGCTGTCATGTTCTAAGTAAAAGAATCTGCAGCATCCAGGCATTGTTGCTGTAATATGGCAGGGATTACAAATGGCAGGTAAAGGAGGTAAGTAGAAGAAAGTGGCAAATTTGCATGCTAAATAAGGTCTTCATGCAAAGGAGGATGAGGATGAATTTTATTTTTTTATTTATTTAAATAGGCTTATATACCACTTTTCTATTAGTCAAAGCGGTGTACATTTAGGTACTGTATATATGTATCTCCAGGAACAAGCAGGAATGAGTCTTCACATATGGGTATCGTCGGTACCGACGGAGCCTGCGCAGGAACGCTCCCCAGCATCCAAAAGGAAAGCTTTTGGGAGCATCCCACAGCGCCGGCGCGCTGCCTTCCCGCCTTTCCCAACTGCCTCTCTCCAGTTCTTCTTTTCCGCGGAGCCAGCAGGTCGTGTTCCTCTCACCGCTGAAGAATTTCTTATTTTCTTTTATTTCTTTGGTCGCGTGTCTGCCTTCTTCGACGCCGGATTGGTACCGCCGGTCTTTTCTTTCTTTCTTTCTTCTTCTTCTTCAAAAAAAACAAACCTATTAATTTCTTCACTTCAGTGCATTTTTTCTTTTCTCGGCCTTAGGCCTAGGAAAAATTTTCCTCATGGAAAAGCCCGCCTCCGGGTTTAAAAAGTGCACAAAGTGCAGCGGCACCATTTCTGTCACCGACACCCATGAATGGTGTCTAAAATGTTTAGGTCCTGACCATTCCATTACGAATTGTGAGTCCTGTTCAATGATGTCTAAAAGAGGTTTACAGAATCGAGCAGCCAAGTTCAGTACCCTGTTTCCCTCTGATGCAGCTTCGGTGGCATCGACGTCTTCCAGGGCTGCTTCTTCCTCTCATGGATCTCAGGTAACCAAACTTAAATCCAGCCGGTCCTCGAAGGGTAGATCTCTCTCTAAGTATCGAGATGCCTCCGGGCTTGCCCTTGAGGAATCCACACCGGCAAAATTACCCCGGTGGGAGGCTCCGGCTTCCAAACCTCTACCTATGGGGTCACAGATTGACATCGATGGCTCGGCCTCGACCGATCACCTGTTGCCATGTTCTGGAGTACCGGTGGTTCCCACAGGTACCGACATCCAGACATTGGTGGCGTCGATGGATCAGAATATCCTGACCATGCAGCGTGCCATTACGGCCTTCATACAAGCTGCGACACCGTCGGTACCGCAACAAACTCCGGCGCCGGTACCAATATCGGTTCCGGTGCCAGTACCGATTGCATTGACATCGGCTTCGGTGTCGATTGCAGCGGTACACTGTTTTGTGATGCCTATCGGTACCGAATTGGTACCGATCACTCCCGATGTCGATACCTCCCGGTACGCGTATCGGGCTCTACAGGAGCATCCAGACAGGCGATACTTCGATTCCTCTGAAGACTCTGATGAATCAGAGGCCTCTGTCGAAGCATCGGTGATCCTTCCTCAGGAGCCCTCTCCTCCAAAAAGGAGAATGTCTCCTCCAGAAGACTTGTCTTTTCAAGACTTCATTAGGGAAGTGGCCAGGGGCCTCTCCATCTCAGTGGCCCCTGAGACAGAGCCTAGAGCCAAGAAATTAGATATTTTACAATATCCTAAGGCTCTTAAAGAGGCAGCCACTTTACCAGTACATGACATTCTTTATGATCACATTTTGGGCATATGGGAGACTCCTCTCACCACCTCCCCTCATTCTCGTAGGTTGGACACCATGTATCATGTTCCTCCTTGTCCTGGCTTTCATAAGACTCAGCTTCCTCACCACTCCATTGTGGTGGAGTCTGCTATGAAGAAGATAAAGAGTACAAAAAGGCACTCTTCTACTCCTCCAGGAAGAGAATGCAGAACCTTAGATGCCTTTGGCAGGAGAATTTTCCAGGCCAGTATGCTTGTTGCCAGAATCAACTCCTACAGTCTCTATATGGGCATGTTTCTAAAAGAAGTTACAGATCATCTGCAAACTTTATCTCCTTTTATCTCAGAAGATAAAAGGGAAGAGTTTCTCACTTGGCTTAAACATGCCCAGGATGTTTCCAAATTTTCCAACCATGCAGCCTTTGACTCTTTTGAAGGTGCCAGCAGAGCCTCGGCTATTGCCATAGGTGCACGCAGAGTTGCTTGGTTACAAGCTTCTGATTTGGAACCCTGGGTTCAGGATGGACTAGGAAACCTTCCTTGTACAGGTGAAAACCTTTTTGGCAAAGATTGGCAAGCAAAGGCCACCCAGATGGATGCTGAAAATTCTGCTTTGGATAGACTCTCAAAGTCTACAACTCCTCCTTTTAAGAAAAGGTTGTTCAAAAAGGGATTTTTTCCCAAAAAAAGGGAGATATTATTCTGCTTATGGTCAGCAGGCATCTTCTGCAGGTCGTTTTGCTACAAAGAGACAGCAACAACCGAAACAGACCAAGCTTAAGGCTGCTAGGACTGCTACGGCCCAACAGCCTCAGCCTCCTCAGGGCCTTTGACTTGCAGCTAGAGAACTTAGCCTTTCTGGCTCTAGAACTTCCAGAGCCTCTCACCATTACAGGAAGGTTAGCTCACTTTGCTCCCAGATGGGAACAAATTACAGCAGAGCAATGGACCCTCTCCATCATAAGGGAGGGGTACAAGCTTCATTTCTTAAACCTTCCTCCTCACACCATGGTGAGACAGTTCAATTCTCCAACATCTCTCCTCGACCTCCTGGGTCAAGAGATTGCTACCCTTCTTGCCCAAGGGGCAATAGAAGAAGTACCCCTTCTTCAACAGGGTTCAGGGTTCTACTCCCCCTACTTTCTCATCCCAAAAAAACAGGGGGTTACAGACCCATATTAGATCTCAGAGAACTGAACAAGTTTCTATGCAAGGAGAAATTCAAGATTTCTCTCGGTACTCTCCTTCCATACCTCCAGAGTCAGGACTGGCTTTGTTCTCTAGATCTCAAGGATGCATACACACATGTCCTCATCCATCCAACACACAGAAGGTTCCTTCGGTTCCTTTTCCGAGGAAAGCACTATCAATACAGAGTGCTTCCCTTCGGTCTGACCTCTGCTCCAAGGGTGTTCACAAAATGCATGGCAGTAGTAGCTGCATTTTTACGCACTCTAGGAATATTTGTATTCCCATATCTGTACGACTGGCTCATCCGAGCTCCATCCCAGTCAGAGGCCCAGGCTTCTCTAGCCTGCACAAGGCGTATCCTTCAGTATCTGGGACTTGTAATAAACATCCCAAAATCCCATCTCACCCCTACTCAATCCCTAGAGTTCATAGGGGCCTTGCAGGATACCACCACTGCAAGGGCCTATCTTCCTCTGGCCCGTTGCCTACGCTTGGTGCAGTTAGCCTCCCAGATTCAGTTAAAGTCCCATTTAACTGCTCGAGAGATGTTACAACTGTTAGGCCACATGGCATCCACAGTGCATGTTGTCCCCTATGCTCGCCTTCACATGAAGGCAGCTCAATGGACTCTGTCCACCCAATGGACCCAGACATCAGGATGCCTGTCAGACAAAATAGCAACTTCCAGTCGCCTTTTTTGGTCTCTCCAGTGGTGGAAATCCACTCAAAATCTGTTGCTGGGGTCCCCCTTTCAACAGGTGTTACCCCAGGCAACCCTTACAACAGATGCCTCCCCAAGGGGTTGGGGAGCTCATCTACAAAATCTCTCCACCCAAGGCATCTGGTCTCCACAGGAGACATCTCTACATATCAACCTCTTAGAGCTCAGAGCAATCTTTCTGGCTCTGAGTCTTCCACACCCTGCTCAGCTGCAAGACAGTCCTCATCCACACGGACAACCAAGTAGCCATGTTCTACGTAAACAAGCAGGGGGGGACTGGCTCTCTGTCGCTTTGCAGCGAAGCTCTGAGATTGTGGGCCTTCGCCAGAGAGCATCAAATTCATCTCATGGCCGTGTATCTTCCAGGGGTTCAAAACTCTTGGGCAGACAGACTCAGTCGAGTTCTGCTTCCACACGAATGGTCCCTCCATGGGGACCAGATAGCCAGGATCTTCCGAATTTGGGGAACCCCGGACATAGACCTGTTTGCAAGTCCGTGGAATGCCAAACTTCCCCGGTTCTGTTCCAGAATTCCGTGTCAGGGAGTTCAGGCCAGGGATGCCTTCCTCCTTCACTGGGGGCAAGACTTCCTCTATGCCTTCCCACCCATTCCCCTAATTCCCAAGACACTGTTCAAACTTCAGAGAGACAAGGGGTCTATGATCCTCATAGCACCACATTGGCCACGCCAAATGTGGTACCCTCTACTTCTGCATCTCTCTCAAGCTCCCTCCCTGGACTTGGGATCTGCTCCAGACCTCCAATCCCAGGAGGGAGGAACGTTGTGGCACCCAAATCCCCAGTCCCTTCATCTCAGGGCCTGGTTGCTGAAGGCCTAGACCTTCAAGATTTGCATCTTTCTCAGCAGGTGAAGGATAATCCTTCATGCTTCCAGAAAGCCTTCCACTAGACGTTCCTATGCTTTTAAATGGAAAAGGTTTACCATTTGGTGTGCAGAGAAGGGTCTTAACCCTTCTGCAATACCTCTGAATTCTTTACTAGAGTATCTGCTGCATTTATCACATTCAGGCCTTAAAACAAATTCAGTAAGAGTCCATTTGAGTGCTATTGCAGCATCCCTTAAGCCTCTCAATGGACAGCCTATCTCCTCTCATTCTCTTATTACAAGATTTATGAGAGGCCTTCTCTTAACTAAACCTCCCATTAGACCACCTCCAGTGGCGTGAGACTTGAACTTGGTTCTTGGCCAGCTTATGAAGCCACCCTTTGAACCCTTAGCCACTACCTCCTTGAAATTCCTTTCCTGGAAGGTTATTTTTCTAATTGCAGTCACCTCAGCTCGCCGCATCAGTGAACTGCAAGCCTTGGTGGCTAATCCTCCTTATACAAGGTTCCATCATGACAAGGTAGTCCTCAGGACTAATCCACACTTTATGCCTAAAGTGGTTTCACCTTTTCATCTGAACCAGGAGGTTTATTTACCTGTCTTTTTTCCAGGACCTCATGCATCAAGTGCAGAGAGGAATCTTCATACCCTGGATTGTAAGAGAGTTCTTGCTTTTTACTTACAAAGGACACAACAACATAGAAAGTCTTCTCAACTCTTTGTTGCTTTTGATCCCTCTCATTTAGGACTTCCAGTCTCTAAGAGAACTCTGTCTAATTGGATTGCTCAGTGTATTTCTTTCGCCTACCAGAGTAAGAACCTTTCTCTGGAGGACCATGTCACAGCTCACAATGTAAGGGCCATAGCAGCCTCTATGGCTCATCTAAACTCTGTGTCCATCGACCAAATCTGTCGAGCGGCCACCTGGGCCTCGGTTCATACCTTCACAGCCCATTACTGCTTGGACAAGGACTCCCGCCGGGATGCCTTGTTTGGTCAGGCTGTTCTCAAGCACCTGTTCCATACCTAATCAACTCCTACCCTCCATCCCTGACTGGATGCCTGAGCTCCATAGGGGGAGGTAGAGCCCTTCTCAGGGACTCACAACCTGGGGGATCTCCCAGGCATCTCTAGCTGGGGAGTCCCCATATGTGAAGACTCATTCCTGCTTGTTCCTGGAGATAGCACAGTTACTTACCTGTAACAGGTGATCTCTGGGAACAGCAGGAATAAGTCTTCACAACCCGCCCACCTCCCCTAGGAGTTGTATCTCTCTCTTTCTATCTTTCCCTTCCTCATTCTCTCTTTGTCTCAGCTTTAAAACTTGAACTGGAGAGAGGCGGTTTGGAAAGGTGGGAAGGCAGCGTGCAGGCGCTGTGGGATGCTCCCAAAAGCTTTCCTTTTGGACGCTGGGGAGCGTTCCCGCGCAGGCTCCGTCGGTACCGACAATACCCATATGTGAAGACTTATTCCTGCTGTTCCCAGAGATCACCTGTTACAGGTAAGTAACTGTGCTTTTTCCCTTGTCCCCAAAGGCTCACAATCTGTTTTTGTACCTGAGGCAATGGAGGGTTAAGTGGCTTGCCCAAGGTCACAAGGAGCACCTGTGGGACTAGAAACGCCAGTCCTTCTGGCCCAAGGTTGCTGTTCTCTAGCGGGATTCGAATCCCTGGTTCTTCGGCCTGAGGTAACTTTCCCCCTACCACTAGGCCACTCCTAAATTTTTACCACCATGCTCTCCTCTTTACTCTTAGGGTCAAAAAGAGTCAACTTCCCCTCTTTTCTCTGTAACACAGTGTTCTTATTTAAAGGTTGTTTTCTACTGAAACAGTGATAAACACAAAGCTATGGCTTGCATAGAATGTTTTTACTTCTCCAGACAAGAACTTGGGTGAATTGCTGTTTTTAAATTGAGATGAGGATTGAGTATAGGCCCTTGGATTTTGCCAGGAACAAGTTGCTGGAGACTTTGGCAAGAACCATTTCAGTAGAATGTAAAGGACGAAAGCCAGATTGTAAAGGATCCAGGAGGGCTTGAGAGGCGAGAAAGCCGAGGCAATGGCGGTGAACTGCATGTTCAAGTAGTTTAGCAACAAAGGGGAGGAGGGAGATGGGTAGCTAGAAAGATAGGTAGGGTCTAGTGTCAAACGGTCCTGCTACCACCGTCCCTATTAGGCGGTTGCCTAGGGGCGTGAGGTGCGGGTTGCCTTTATAAAGAATAGTCTGTAGCCGTGTGTTAAAGGCAAAATATAATGATGAGGTTTTATTCCCCTTCCCTTGTGGATTTCTGTTTTTCTCATACAGCAACAAAGAACTTAAACAAAACTGTTTCTTCACAGCAAAATAAACTGTACCTTTTTCAAACAGGTATAACAAGGCTCTTGCTTCCTTAATTAACAAAGAGACGTAATCTCATCAGAAATACATAGCGTGCAATCCATAGCACTGGAATCAATGTCCTGGTCAGTGTTTTCCCATTGCATTTGCTCACTGTCAGAAATTGTAAATGGGTAACATTCACCACAGCTATTATTTACACAACTCTCTCGAGAGGCAGCAGTTCTTAAGGCAGGAAACTGTTCTGCATAAGGAGGGACCTGGAGATCTGTACTGAAGCCTGTTTCTCTGAGGCTTCCCCTTTCTCTCCACCAAGGATTATCCTCCCAAGTATTAGCTTTTACTTTCCTAGCCGAGCCCACCTCTTGCCCTCTAGAGAAATTGGTGTACTTAGCTCTGCTTCTGGGATGGCTGGCTTCCACTCCTTCCTCTGTAAACCAGGCTCCTTTATTTGGGCTGTAGCCTGCTTTTCCCCGAGAGTTCCACTCAGCAGTTGTCTGGTCTGGGCTGTAGTAGCTCCCAAGAAAGGTTTCCCTTCTACTGCTACTTACTGTCGGGACCCAGCAAGCTCTCCTGCTTGTGACTTCTACCCTCCAGCTGCTTACTCACTCTCCATGGGACGATGCCCCCTCTGGCTTGGGAGACTTGTGCACGAGCACTTCCAGCTCTCTCTGTGTCAGCTGCTCTTCCCTTAGCTGCACCTCCCTCTGTGGCACCTCTCTTTGCTGCTCCTCCTTTTGCTGCTCCTTCCTTTGCTGCTCCTCCCTTTTCTGCTTCTCCCCCTACTGGGATTTCCCAGCCACTTTTATCCTCCTGGCTCCTGCACGTTGTACGTCCTTCCTTCCCTAGGTGGACGTGATTAGCTTTCTGGCTTTCTACTGCGTCACACCCAGTGTAGGGAAAGTTTGTTCCACTATTCTCTGGCTCCTTATAACCTGAATATGCTTTCTGCCCAGGTGACTGTAAGGTAAGCTCTTCCTTTTCTCATGTATCCATGGGTTTTGTGCTGGCCACTGTATCACACTAGTAAGGGATTCTTGAGGTGTAACCACAGCATGCTTGAAGGCTGCAGGGACAGTTGCAGTGGAGTGCGATAGGTGGAGAATATGAGAAATGGTAGGGACAACAGTGGAGGAGATGGGGCTTAGAAGACACGTGGGAATAGGATCAGAGGAGTAGGTAGTAAGTTTGGAAGAGGAAAAGAAGGTGTGTGGTTTCCTCCTCAGAGATCTTAGAAAAGGAAGAAACTGTAGCAGAGATGGGAGGGGGGAGTAGCTGACCTCATGGGGAATTGGAGTGTGATCTTGTGGATTTTGTCATGGAAATAGTCAGCCGGAGTTTGGGCAGAAAGTGAAGGAGGGGTCGGAGGCGGAGGCACCTTGAGGAAAGAGTTAAGAGTTGTAAAGAAGACAGCAAGGGTCAGAGACAAGAGAGTTAGATGGACATAATAGTCTTGTTTGGCAAGTGCTATGGCTGACTGGAAAGAGACAAGCATGACTTTGAAATGTAGAAAGTCTGCAAGGGTGCAGGATTTGAACCAAGCGCGCTCAGCTGAACAGGCACAGGAACGTGGATAGTGGGTACTAGAAGACGGTCAGGGCTGGGGTATAGTACACTTCACAGGACATGGCATGGGCGAAACAAGAGCATCCAGAGCAGAGGAGAGTGCAGTGTTATAGGAAGCTACTGCCTCATCAACAGACTCAGATGACATAGTGGAGGAAAGAGGTGATGAGACAGTGGAGGAGAGAGCCAAAGGGTCAATAGCACGCAGATTTCTAAAGAGGTTGGAGGAGACAGGGTGAGGTTGAGGCAGCGGATGATGAAGAGTGAAGCTTAGCAGAACTGAGGTACAGAAGTTTGAGGGTAAGCAGTTAAAGAAGAATACAAAGTCAAGGCAGTGGTCGTGCTGGTGAGTGGGGACAGTAGAGCAAAGCTGGAGGTCGAATGAGGAGGTAAGGGAAAGGAGCTTTAAAGCATAAGGGTCCAGAGGGGTTATCAACATGAATGTTACTCTTCCCCCTCCCTTATTCTCTGTGATTTTAATCCAGAAAGAAGGAAAGCCATGAATCAAAGTCAGTGAGAAAGGTAGAGGTGGACTTGTCAGAAGGTCGATAAATAGCAGCTAATTGGTGAGGTAGTGGAGTAAAAAGGCGGATGGAGTGGACTTCAAAGCAGGAAAAGGAGTGAGACTGAGGCAACAGAAGGGGTTGAAATTGGCAGGACAGAGAGAGTAGAAGCCCAAGCCCAACACCAACACTACCATCACGGCCAGTGGGACAAATTCTGTGGGAGAGCTGATAACCGCAAAGACAGAGAGCAGCGACTGACGCTGAGTCTTCTGGGAGGAACCAGGTCTCAGAGCAATAGGATGGAGAGCATTAGAGATAGAGATCATGAATAAAGGCAAGTTTATTTGAGATGGAATGTGCATTCCACAAGGCACATGAGAAAGGGAGAGAGGAAGGAGAAAGGAGAGGGATATGAATAAGATTTGAGGTGCTGCATGAAGATCTGTTTTGGGAGTGTGACAAAAATCTAGGGGACCAGGGGTTGGGGTTGATATCTCCAGATGAGAGAAGGAGTAGAAGAATGCGGGGCAGAGAAGACAGCACAGCAGTAACTAGGATGAGGTTGTTTTAGAGAGAGGAGATGGCTGAATGAGAGTGAGAAAGTGGTGAAGCTCAAGAGCTGATGACAGGGTAGAGGACAAGATGGTGGGGGAAGTGGGGACAGTAAAGGGGAGATAAGGGGGAAGGCTTGAAGGTGTTGGTAAGAAGGGAGACAATTAGTATGAGCAGAGGAAGAGAAAGTGATGAGGAGCCATAGAAGAGAGATGGAGAGGAGAACAGAGGTCAGAAGAAATAAAGATAGGTGGGAGAGAGATCACAGAGGATTAGGTGCACCTGTGAATAATTGTGGTATTGAGCAGAAGATGGTGATAAGAAACTGAACTCCAGGGGGTGGGTGGATAGAGGGAAGCAATGGAAAAAAGTTATGAGGATATGTAGGAGACTGGTACGAATGGAGAAAACTGAACAAGCTTACAGATAAATAGCACACTAACAGTGATAAAATAAACATATTGATGGACACACAGGAGTCGCAAGCTGGCAGGTAAATGTGCCCAAACTGGCAGCAAAGCAGATAAGCAGCTTCTCAGTGCTGAGGCAGAAAGAAATAAGCACATGTGGGAAACAAAACAGGAAGAGAGGTTTAAACAAAGCCTCAGGAGGAGGGGGAGGGTAGGGGTTAGTCACTCAGGGAGAGTAAAGCAAGGGAAGGAAAATGGAAAATGCTGGATAAAACATCAGGACAGAGAAGAAATAGGTGATGGATTAAATGTTAGCTTTGCCTCAACAGACAGACTAGAAAGTTGCAAAAAGTTATGAGAATATGTAGGAGATGGGTACGATTGGAGAAAACTGAACAAGCTTCCAGATAAATAAATAGCACACTAACACTGATTAAATAAATATATTGATGGACTTGGTAAATCATACATATTTTGACTATCCTAAAGGCCAGACCTTTCTGCAGCCTTCAAGAACTGGAGTTTGACACCCATGCTAATTAGAGGCAACCTTTCAAATATATTTATTGCTTTTTATTTTGAAGTGTAAATCTAGCTAATATATTTCTTTTGCATTGTTGTATTTGTAATTTAATCTAATGCATAGTATGTGCATTCTGTTATTGAGTACTTCTTATTTTAACGTCCCTATTTGATAGGATTTTTTAAAATACAGTATCTAGTCTTCTCCAATGATATAAATTCTCTGTTTTATGCAGGTCCCACAAAGAAAAACACAGTCGGGGTATTTTGATCTGGATACATCATTACTACAGTTAAAAAGTTTATCTACGAAGAGGTATTTATATGTATTTGTTTAAAAAGATGAGGGTGCAAACAGAAGACTGGGGAGACAAAGTTGTGAAGAAGCAATGGAGGAGAAGAGTTCTTTTTTTTTTTCCTTTTGTTTTCATGGGGGGCGAGAATCATCTCAAAGTCAATGATTGTAGTGAAATAAATGAAAACTGCAATTTAAATATGACAAGATAAATTTTAATTGCAGTCTTAATTTTTCTTTTCTTTTCATAACCTTTTCATGTATCCATTTTCAAATCCATATCAACTCATCCACTCTGTTACTACTTTACTATTGTTAATACTATCAGGACCAACATTTAGTCATTCAAACGGAGCTCGCCCATCTGTACTGACTTAATTATTGCTACACCGATTGCTATTTCATCATCATCACTCCAAAAAGGACTATATTATATTCATAAAGTTAAAATGGTGAAAATTCAAATTCTGAAAGAATGGAAGTCCATAAACTTATCTTTCCTAATCATCTCTCCAGTCTAGTCCAGATACGTGGGTTATGGTTGCCTACCAGAAAATGGAGACTGAGAACCACTGGTTTGTTGTCACCATATAAAGGTCCTGTTCAAAGGTGCCTCAAGCCAGTATTTCTCAATCTCCAGGAACAAGCAGGAATGTAGTCTTCACATATGGGTATCGTTGGTACCGACGGAGCCTGCGCAGGAACGCTCCCCAGCGTCCAATTAGAAAGCTTTTGGGAGCATCCCACAGTGCCTGCATGCTGCCTTCCCACCTTTCCCAACTGCCTCTCTCCAGTTCTTCATTTTCCGCGGAGCCAGCAGGTCGTGTTCCTGTCACCGCAGAAAATGTTTTCCCTTATTCTTCTTTTTGTGGTCGCGTCTGCCTTCCTCGATGCTATACCGGTACCGCCGGTTCTTCTTTCTTTCTTTAAAAAAAAAAAAATATAATAATAATCTTTTTTCCAAACTTTTCCAGGTACATGTGCCATTTTGGGCCTTAGGCCCAGAATTTCCTCCATCATGGAGAAACCCGCCTCGGGTTTTAAAAAGTGCACCAAGTGTGGCGGTACCATCTCCGTCACCGACATCCACGAGTGGTGTCTTAAATGTTTAGGTCCTGACCACTCCATCTCCGAGTGTATGGCTTGTGCCATGATGTCCAAGAGGGGTCGACAAAACCGAGCTGCCAAGCTCAGCGCCCTTTTTCCCTCCGATGCAGCCTTGGTGGCATCGACGTCTTCCAGGGCTTCGTCTTCCTCCCATGGATCTCAGGTAACTAAACATAAGTTCAGCCGGTGCTCAAAGGGTAGATCTCCTAAGCATCGAGATGCCTCTGGCGTTGCCCTTGAGGGTTCTGTACCGGCAAAATTGCCCCGGCGGGAGGCTTCGGCTTCCAAAGCATTATCGGGGCTCCAGGACATTCTCGAGGCCTCGACCTTGGCAGAACTACTGGTGCCATGCTCTGGGGTACCGGCTGCTTTCGGTACCGATACCCAGGCATCAGCAGCATCGATAGACCAGAGGGTCCTGGCTATTGAACGCAGTCTGGCGGCTCTCCTTGCGGCATTGACACCCTCGGAACTGCGTCAGACAGTTCTACTGGTACCGATAGCATCGACATTGGTGTCGGCTTTGCCGTCACCCAGTCATGCGATGCCTTCCGGTACCGATACCCCAGTACCGATTCCTCCCGGTACCGACTTCGGTCGGTACAGGTATCAGGCTCTTCAAGAGCATCCAGACAGAAGGTATTTCGAATCGTCAGAGGACTCTCAGGATTCTGATAGCTCTGTCGGTACTGTAATACTTCTCCCGGAGGAGCCTTCCTCTCCTAAACGTAGGATGTCTCCTCCAGAAGATATCTCCTTTCAGGACTTCATCAGGGAGGTGGCTCATGGTTTGTCCATTACTGTGACTCCTGAAACAGAGCCCAGAGCTAAGGAGTTGGAGATTTTACAATATCCTAAAGCTCCTAAGGAGGCAGCTACCTTGCCTATCCATGAGATCTTACATGATCTCATGTTGAGAATGTGGGAGACACCTCTCACCACCTCTCCTCACTCTCGCAGACTGGATACCATGTATCGAGTCCCTCCTTGTCCTGGATTCCAGAAAACTCAGCTTCCTCACCACTCTATTGTAGTGGAATCAGCTATGAGAAGGATCAGGAGTGCAAAGAGGCATGCCTCTAATCCTCCGGGATGTGAGTTTAGGACTTTGGATGCCTTTGGACGTCATACTTTCCAGGCTTCCATGCTTTCTGCCAAGATCAGTTCCTATATTTTATATATGGGAATGTTCCTTAAAGAAGTCACAGGTGATTTAGAGGTTTTGAGCCCTCTTCTTCCTGAGGATAGAAGGCAGGATTTTCTCACACTGGTCAAACATGCCCAGGATGTTTCTAAGTTTGTCAACCGTGCAGCTTTTGACTGTTTTGAGTGCATAAACAGAACCTCTGCCATTGCCATAGGTGCACGTAGAATTGCCTGGCTCCAGGCATCCGATTTGGAGCTCTGGGTACAGGACAAACTGGGCAATATTCCCTGTACAGGTGAAAATCTATTTGGCAAGAAAAAGCCAATGAATTAGATGCTGACAACTCCACTTTGGATAGGCTATCCAAAGCCACAGCTGATCCTGCGAGAGAGAAATCTTTCAAGAAGCCTTTCTTCTCAAAAAAGAAGAGGTTTTATCCCTCTTTTTCCCAGCAGGGACGCTCTGCAGGTCAGCCTGCCCGGAAAAGTCAGCAACCACGTAAAGAAAGGAAAGCAAAGACTGCTAAGCCTCAGCAGTCTCAGCCTCCACAAGGCCTTTGACTTTCATCTAGAGAACTTAGCCTTCCTGGCCCTCAATGGACCAGAGACTTCCAGCATTCCAGGAAGGTTATGTCACTTTGCCCCCAGGTGGGAGCAGATAACAGCAGAGCATTGGACACACTCCATTATAAGAGAGGAGTACAAGCTGCCCCCGCTCACAATGGTAAGACAGTTCAATTCTCAGACCTCTCTCATCAACCTGTTACATCAAGAGGTCACTATGTTCTTGCCCAAGGGGCAATAGAAGAAGTACCCATCCACCAACAGGGTACAGGGTTTTACTCCCCCTATTTCCTTATCCCAAAGAAAACAGGGGGATACAGACCTATCTTGGACCTCAGAGAATTGAACAAATTCCTGTTCAAAGAGAAATTCAAGATGATTTCTCTAGGAACTCTGCTGCCATACCTTCAGGGTCAGGATTGGCTTTGTTCTCTAGATCTCAAGGATGCGTACACCCATGTTCTCATCCATCCAACTCACAGAAAGTTCCCTCGGTTCCTTTTTCAAGGAAAGCACTACCAATACAGGGTGCTTCCTTTTGGCCTGGCCTCAGCACCAAGTGTGTTCATGAAACGCATGGCTGTGGTAGCAGCATTTCTCCGCACTCTAGGGATATTCGTCTTCCCCTACTTAGAAGACTGGCTCATTCGAACCCCATCAGAGTCAGACTGGATTTTGGGATGTTTATGACCAGACCCAAATAATGAAGGATACGCATTGTGCAGGATAGAGAAGTCCTGGCCTCTAACTCCCACTCAGTCTCTAGTGTTCATAGGAGCTTTGCTGGATAACAGAAAAGCAAGGGCCTATCTTCCCCAGGCCCGTTGCCTTCGCATGGTGCAGTTAGCTTCTCAAGCAGTGCTAAAGCCTCATCTCACTGCCCGAGAAATGCTACAATTACTAGGCCACATGGCATCTACCGTGCATGTGGTTCCTTATGCTCGCCTCCATATGCGAGCAGCCCAGTGGACTTCATCCACTCAATGGACCCAGGCATCAGGGTGCCTGTCAGACAAAATAGCAAACACAAATCGCCTTATATTGTCCCTCCAACGGTGGCAGTCCACTCAGAACCTGTTGCTGGGGTCCCCATTTCAACAACCCTTACCCCAGGCAACTCTCACAACAGATACTTCACCAATGGGTTGGGGAGCTCATCTGCAAGACCTCTCCACCCAAGGCACCTGGACTCCATAGGAGACTCATCTACATATCAATCTCTTAGAACTCAGAGCAATCTTCCTTGCTCTTCGAGTGTTCCACAGCCTGCTCAGCTACAAGACAGTCCACATTCATACGGACAATCAAGTAGCCATTTTCTACGTGAACAAGCAGGGGGGAACAGGCTCTCTGTCGCTTTGCAACGAAGCTTTGCGACTATGGGCCCTCTCCAGAGAGCATCAGATTCATCTGGCAGTGTATCTTCCAGGCATACAAAACTCTTGGGCAGACAGACTCAGTCGAGTTCTGCTTCCACACGAATGGTCTCTACATGCAGACCAGGTGGCCATGATTTTTCAAATTTGGGGAACCCCAGACATAGACCTTTTTGCAAGTCCATTGAATGCCAAACCTCCCCGGTTCTGTTCCAGAATTCTGGCTCATGGCTCTCAGGCCAGGGATGCTTTCCTCCTTCACTGGGGGCAAGACTTCCTTTATGCCTTTCCACCCATTCCCCTATTTCCCAAAACCCTGTTCAAGCTTCAGAGAGACAGAGGGCGTATGATTCTCATAGCTCCACATTGGCCATGGCAAGTGTGGTACCCTCTACTTCTACATCTCTCTCAAGCTCCCTCCCTGGAGTTAGGATCTCCTCCAGGTCTCCTGTCACAGGAGGACAGAATGTTATGGCATCCCAATCCCCAGTCTCTGCATCTCAGAGCTTGGTTGCTGAAGGCCTAGATCTTCATGATCTTAACCTCTCTCAGCAAGTAAAGGATGTCCTTTATGCTTCCAGTAAACCTTCCACAAGACGCTCTTATGCTTTTAAGTGGAAGAGGTTTACCATATGGTGCTCGCAGAAGGGTCTTAACCCCCTTGCGATACCCCTGGAATCATTACTGGAGTATCTCCTTCATTTATCCAATGCAGGACTTAAGACTAACTCAGTAAGAGTCCATTTGAGTGCTATTGCGGCTTCTTTCAAGCCTCTAAATGGACAACCTATTTCCTTCCATCCTCTTATAGCAAGATTTATGAGAGGCCGCCTTCTTACTAAGCCTCCCATTAGGCCACCACCAGTGGCATGGGACTTAAACCTGGTTCTTGGTCAGCTCATGAAGCCACCTTTCGAACCCTTAGCTACTACCTCATTGAAATTCCTTTCTTGGAAAGTTATCTTTCTCATTGCAATCACAGCACGTCGCATCAGTGAGTTGCAGGCACTAATGGCTGATCCACCTTATACAAGGTTCCATCATGACAAGGTAGTCCTTAGGACTCATCCACACTTTATGCCAAAGGTGGTCTCACCTTTTCATCTTAACCAAGCGGTCTACCTGCCTGTGTTCTTTCCAAGGCCTCATGCTTCAAATGCAGAAAGGAATCTTCATACTTTGGACTGTAAAAGAGCTTTAGTCTTTTACATGCAAAGAGCACAGCAACATAGAAAGTCCTCTCAGCTCTTTGTTGCTTTTGATACTTCTCATTTGGGACTTCCAGTCTCCAAAAGAACACTGTCCAGCTGGATTGCACAGTGTATTTCCTTTGCCTATCAGAGTAAGAACCTTCCTCTGGAGGGCCATGTCACAGCTCACAATGTGAGAGCCATGGCAGCTTCAATGGCTCATCTGCACTCTGTGTCTATCGACGACATCTGTCGAGCAGCCACTTGGGCCTCAGTTCATACCTTCACAGCCCATTACTGCTTGGACAAGGACTCCTGCCGGGATGCCTTGTTTGGTCAGGCTGTTCTTCAACACCTGTTCCATACCTAATCAACTCCTACCCACCATCCCTGGTTGGATGCCAGAGATCCATGGGGGGACGTGGAACCCTTTCACAGGGACACACAATTTCTGGGGTCTCTCCCTGGCATCTAAAGCTAGGGAGTCCCCATACGTGAAGACTACATTCCTGCTTGTTCCTGGAGATAGCATAGTTACTCACCTGTAACAGGTGATCTCCGGGAGCAGCAGGAATTTAGTCTTCACAACCCACCCACCTCCCCTAGGAGTTGTATCTCTCTATCTTTCTCTTTCCCTCTCTCTCTCTCTTTGTCTCAGCTTTAAACTCAACTGGAGAGAGGCAGTTGGGAAAGGCGGGAAGGCAGTACGCAGGCGCTGTGGGATGCTCCCAAAAGCTTTCTAATTGGACGCTGGGGAGCGTTCCCGCGCAGGCTCCGTCGGTACCGATGATACCCATATGTGAAGACTAAATTCCTGCTGTTCCCGGAGATCAACTGTTACAGGTGAGTAACTATGCTATCTCCAGCAGATGAAAGGTGCTTTGCCTCCTAGGTATTCTGGACTGCTTATAGGAAAATAAATAAATAAAGGATTGATAGATTCCTTACTCATGTGGACCGAATCCCGCATTGAGCTGGCCATACAGTGTGGTGTCTCCCTGTCCCTGGCTTAGTTCTGCTGAAGGCTGAGGCAACAGGCCTGGGATGTCATACCCGGCAAGCTGGGTCCCTCCCCTGTAGTGCTCATTTCCCCCACTCCTCCTCCTTACCGGGGGCAGCCTGAAGTGATTACGGGGTCTCTTGCTGCACTGATTCCTTGAAAGGCAGTGCACAGTTCCCAGCTGCGGGGCCTGGTGGACACAGAAGGGAAAAAAAACAAAAAGAAATTGAGGAGTGATCACGGCCGCAGAGCAGCAGACCACAGGCAACTCTTGTGTCTGTGAGAATGGCCGAGACCCAGAAGTTGTCTACAGTGACACAGTAAGTACTTCCGTGGGGGAGGCCTTGTACGTGCATGCAGCATGCCCAGTCAAAAGTGGTGTGTATGGCCTGTGGCAGTTGCCAGAGTCTGTCTTCCAACTCCAGGGTCTGCTGCATTTGAGCAAAGGGGGGGCACGGTGATAATGAAATGTTCTGGCAGCACAATCGATCGTCCAAAGAGGCAACAGGGGCCGCAGCAATGATAGAGGCAGCGTCCTCTCAGCGGCAGGACCCATTTTTGGTGGTGAAATACTGCCATGTTGTGGTCTACAGTGGGCTGTGGTGAGCCCAGTCAGGCCTTGGGGGGGCCAGATGGCAGCGCGGTCGGTGTCTACTCAGGGCCCAGCTGGTTTTTCAGGAGGGCCAGGCCCATCAGCGGAGCTTTTACCCCAGAGTTCTTACTTCTGTTGCATCAAGCATATTGCTTGAAGCAAGGGCTTGTGCCCTCGACTGGCAAGGCCCAGGCAGAACCAGGATCACAGATTGTTCTCCAGGAACAAGCAGGAAGTCAGTCCTCACTTATGGGTGACATCGACACTGACAGAGCCCATGCAGAGCAATTCCCCAGCTTTCAAAGAAAACCTTTGGGATTGCTGCCGCATGCATGGTCCTCTTCCCGCCCAAGGGTGCCATCTTGCTCAGTCTCCCTTTTTCCCCGGAGCCCTTCGGATGCACGTCCTCATCCCTCGGAAAAAGTTTCTTCTTTTTTTTGGCCTTTTTTCCGGTTGCACCAGGCCTCTCCCGTCCTCCCCGACACCCCCGCTTTGGCTGTGGGCCAGGGGATCCCTATTTTTCCATTCTTCCTTTTTTCTTGCTTCAGGCCCTTTTCGCGTCCTTTTCTAACAGCTGGCCACCTCGAGGGCATTTGACCTCGCAGGGGCTCTCTTTGCCCCCATGCCCTCCGGCTTAAAAAAATGTGACAGATGCTCCAAAAACATGTCGCTCACGGACACCCACAACTGTTGTCTGCGGTGCCTGGGGGCTGACCACAACCCAGAGCTCTGTTCGCTTTGCAAGAAAATGTCCATTAAGGCCTTACAAAGCCGTAAGCAGAAGTCAGACGACATTTTCCGTAAGTCAGCTCCGGAGTCCCTGGTGGCGCCCCACTCCACCGATCCACCACTTGCGGGGTCCCCCACAGTGACTCCGCGTCCCAAATTGTCACTCTGACGAGGGTTCGCCCGAGGTGGAACGGCAAAAAAAGAAGACCTCAAAGACTCACTCAGGGGCTCCGGATAAACATGAGCGGTCTCACACTCGTTCCCTTAGTCCTCCCCGGCATTCCCGAGAGACTGACGAGGAGCGGCCTCAAAAGATATGTCGTACAGGCACAGAGGCTTCTTACAATGGCGCCCTGTCTCCTGAGGGTCACCCGGTGAGGACCCTCTCTCCTCCACACCAGACCTGGTAACCCTGGTGTCAGCGTCCCAAGGACCCACTTCTGAGTGGGAGTCCCATATGCTGGCACTAGAGTGCAGTGTTTCTACCTTCCTAGCTGCCCAGCAGGCGCTCTTGTCCAGCACAGCTGGCTCACGCCTCAAGACCAAAGGTCCCTCGACTGTGGTCCCAAAAACTGCCTTGGAAACCCCCGAGAGCCACGGGCCTTGTGAGGGTCCTCGGCACCGGTCTTGCTCACCGTCCTGCTCCTTGGGGGTGAGGTCTTCCAGAGTCGTTGCCTCTGGCTCCAGACGGGCCTCAGCCACCGGACGTGGGGATCAGCCCGATTCAGAGCCCTTCTCAGGCTGGGAATCGGACGGGGACACATCCCCTGAGACCCGCGCCCCTCGGGACCTTCCTTCTGACCCGTCCCCGCCCACCTCGCGATGGCGGTCACCCCCCAAGATACCTCATTCTTGGTATCCGTGCTGGATATGGCTCGGGTCCTCAATCTGCCTGTGCAGACCGAGGAAGAGCACAGGGCAGAGCAACTCGACATTTTGCAATATGAGTCTCCCCCAAGGGAGTCTCTCATGGTCCCTGTGCTGCCCATCCTGACCCAGCTGCTCCTCCGCATATGGGAAGCACCCACCTTGGTCCCTATTATCAGTAAAAGACTCAATGCCATATAGAGAGTCCAGCGCGGTCCTGGGTTTCAAAAGGCCCAGCTTCCTCATACCTCCATGGTAATGGAATCCGTGATGCGGAAACAGAAGAGCCCGAAGTCGCATTCTTTGGTTCCGCCCTTCAGAGAATCCTATGCCCTCGTTGTCCTCGGGTTTAAGGCTTACCAGGGATCCATGCTGGCATGCCGCATCCAGGCATACCAACTATATATGGGTACGTTCCTTCGCGACCTCATTAAAGAGCTCGGTGGTTTCTACTACTACTACTATTGAGCATTCGTATAGCACTACTAGTCGTACGCAGCGCTGCACAGACATGTAAGAGACAATCCCTGCTCATCAGAGCTTACAATCTAATCAAGACAAACACAAGACAAAACACAGAGGTATAAGCTGGGGTAAAAGCAAGGGGAAGGAAAAGGAGATCAGATGAGTCACGATCCATAAGCAGAAGCGAAGAGAAACATAGAAACATAGAAATATGATGACAGAAAAAGACCACATGGCCTATCTAGTCTGTCCTTCCATATCAACAACTACAACAGTCCCCTTTTTACCTTTAGAGATCCTCTGTGTTTGTCCATGCTTTTTTGAATTCAGTTACTGTCCTCATCTCTACCACCTCCACTGGGAGACTATTCCACGGATCCACTACTCTTTCCGTAAAGAAATATTTCCGCAGAAGGTGCCTGGCGTATAGACAGAGGTAGTTTGTTCCAGGCGTAAGGTGCAGCAAGGTTAAAGGAACGAAGTCTGGAGTTGGCTGTAGAAGAGGAGGGCATAGCTAGAAGCAGTTGGCTAGAAGAGCATTTGTAGGTCAGCAGGAGAAGTTTGAACTGGATGCGAAAATGGTTAGGGAGCCAGTGAAGTGACTCGAGAAGAGGAGTAATATGGGCATGACGAGGCTGGTGGAAGATTAGCCGTGCAGCAGAGTGTTGAATAGATTGAAGGGGAGAGAGATGGCTCATAGGGAGACCAGCAAGGAGGAGATTACAGTAGTCAAGACGGGAGGGGATTAAGGAGTGGATAAGCGTTTTAGTAGTGTGTTCAGAAAGGAAAGGGTGGATTTTGTTAATGTTATAGAGAAAGAAACGGCAGGTCTTAGCTATGAGATGGATATGTGTGGAGAACGAGAGGGAGGAGACAAAGACATCCCCTAGGTTGCGGGCCGAGGAAACAGGAAGGAGTACAGAGCTGTCTACAGAGACTGAAAGCCTCGAAGGTGACCACCATCTCAGATTTCAGACCCTCCTGAGATCTGTCGTGGACTGCTCGAAATACCTTTCTCGGGCCGCATATGACGGGTTCGAGTCTTCCGCCTGTGTGGCAGCAGCTGGCATCAGAGCCTGGTGTCAAGCATGGCTCCAGTCCTCAGAGCTGGAACAGTGGGTCCAGGAGAAATTCTTGGATGTTCCCTGCCTCAGCGAACAACTTTTCGGCAAGTCCTTGGAGGACAAGGCAGCCAAGATCGAGACGGAGTTCGTAACCCACACCCGTCTCTCTGTGAAAACCTCTTCCCTTCCCCGGAAAAAACACAGTAAGAAACCTTTTTTTCAGAGGAAGGGGCTTCCTTACCGGGGATACCCACCCCAGCACTGGTGCCCAGCGGACAAGGCAAGGGCATAGCTCAGGGCCATCGGAAACCTAAGGGGCCCAGGGCCCAAGACCCAACCACCAGCACCACCCAAGCCAGCTCTGGGGTTTTGACACCAAATGCATAGCCTCTCGTCTTCCGGCGGCTCTCTTGCCAGTAGGAGGATGTCTGTCCCTTTTTTGCCCCAGAGTGGGAGGCCATCACATCGGACACCTGGGTCCTCCAGGTCGTCTGGGACAGTTACCATCTCCATCTGGACAAACTCCCCCCTCCCATCCCTTCTCCCCAACGTAGCCTACTCGGCTTCCCTCACACCAGGCTTGCTTAAAGCAAGAATTGAACAACCTCCTCGGTCAACAGGCAGTCAAAAGAGTCCCTCCAAATCTCTGAGGTTGGAGGTTCTATTCCCGTCACTTCCTCATTCCGAAGAGGACAGGGGGCCTGCCCCCCATCCTCGATCTCAGGAACCTGAACACATTTCTGGTGAGGGAGAAGTTCAGAATGCTATCGCTTGGCATCCTGCTGCCTTTCCTCCGGCAGGGTGATTGGCTATGCTTCTTGGATCTCAGAGACGATTACACCGACATCCCTGTTCACCCCAAGCACAGGAAGTACCTGTGTTTCCGGGTGCAGGGGGATCACTATCAATACAGAGTGCTCCCTTTCGGTCTTGTGTCTGCCCCGCGAATCTTCACCAAATGCCTATTGGCGGCCACAGCCTACCTCCGGCATATCCGGGCATATCAGTCTACCCCTACCTAGATGACTGGCTCATCACGGGCGCATCGGCCGAGGAGGCATGCCTCTCATTGTCGTGCATGGTCGTCGTCCTCGAGTGCCTCGGTTTCCTGATCAACTACTCCAAGTCACACCTTGAACCTGTGCAGGCACTGGAGTTCATCGGTGCACTGCTCGACACGGAATGGACAACCGCCTTCCTCCCTCGAGCACGCGTGGACCGCCTCCGCGCTCTGGCTGTCGAGATCCAAAGCCGAACCAGGGCCTTGGCACAAGCCATGCTGTGCCTTCTGGGGCACATGGCCTCGACCGTACACATCGTTCCCCATGCTCACATGCATATGTGAGCAGCTCAATTGTGCCTCAGAGCGCAATGGTCCCAAGCCTCGGGCCAACTCCGGGATCCCATCTCGGTCTCGCACAGCCTATCCAGTTCCCTAGATTGGTGGCAGAATCTCCGAAGCTTACTTCGGGGCATGCCCTTCTAGGCTCTGCAACACAAGCTCGTCTTGACGACGAATGCATCGCTGTTGGGCTGGGGAGCCCACTGCGACAACCTCAGTACCCAGGGACAGTGGGGTCACCCAAGGAATCCTGGCAGCAGATCAACCCGCTCGAACTTCGAATGGTACGGTTGGCGTTGAAGGTCTTCGAGCACCAGTTGCGAGGCAAGTCGGAGCTCGTGCAGACCGACAACAAGGTCGCAATGCTCTATATAAACAAGGAAGGGGGTACGGGCTCCTGCTTCCTCTGTCAGGAGGCAGCAGTCCTCCTTCGCAGTGCGCCGGGGCATGACCCTAAGAGCTGTCTATCTCCTGGGCCAAGATAATGTCCTCGTGGACAGGCTCAGCAGGCTTCTCCGCCTGCACGAGTAGCGCCTGAGTCCAAAGGTGGTTCTCCACCTGTTTTGCCGCTGGGGGACTCCGTCCATAGACCTGTTCGCCAGCGCGGCAAATGCACAGCTTCCCCGCTTTTGCGGGCCGATACCGCACCCGAGCAGGGAAGCCCTGGACGCGTTCCTCCTGAACTGGACCTCAAGGCTTCTGTATGCATTTCCCCCCACTCCCCTCATAGCGAGGACCCTCTGCAAAATTCAGCGGGATCAAGCATCAGTGATTCTTGTGGCTCTCTCGTGGCCTTGATAGCCCTGGTTCCACTTCTACTCTGACTCTTGTCAGAGCCCCCGGTCCCCCTGGGCAGGGCTCCGCGTCTGCTAACACAGGAGAAGGGACGGGTGCTTCACCCAAACCTGGACTCGCTATCCCTAGCAGCCTGGCAGCTGAACGGGTCTCTTCAGCCTCGCTCACCTCCCAGAGGAGATCGAGGAAGTCCTGCTGCCATCGAGGAAAGACTTGACAAGACGGGCCTACGCCCTCAAATGGTGGTGCTTATCGGTCTGGTGCTCCGGGTTCCAGATCAATCCATTTTCCTGTTCCAGTCAGTGGGTTCTCCAGTATCTCCTCCACCTCTCGCAGGTAGGGCTGAAATCCAATTCGGTCAGGGTTCACCTGAGCGCCATTTCAGCCAACCACTTCCCCGTCGAGGGTAAACCCCTCTAGAGCCAGCCACTGGTCTCCCGCTTCATGCGGGGCCTTTTACTCTCCAAGCCCCCTGTCCGGCCTCTGCCAACAGAGTGGGACCTGAACATCGTGCTCATGCAGCTGATGCAGCCACCCTTTGAGCCGATGGCAACGTGGTCACTTCGGCACCTCTCCTGGAAGGTAGTTTTCCTTGTGGCGCTGACCCCTGCTCAACGAGTCAACGAACTTCAAGCCCTCATGTCCACGGCCCCCTACACCAGGTTTTACGGGAACAAGGTGGTCCTTCACATTCACCCCAAGTTCCTACCGAAAGTTGTCTCGGATTTCCATCTCAACCAAGAGATAGTCTTACCGACTTTCTTCCCGAGATCTCACACCGACCGGGCGTCGGCAGTCCTGCATACCCTCGACTGCAAGAGGGCTTTTGCCTTCTACCTGCAGTGCACTCAGGGTCACCGCAAGTCCAACCGGCTCTTCATTGCCTACGATCTCAACCATCTGGGGCTTGCAGTCACCAAGCGCACCCTCTCCATCTGGGTGGTGGACTGCATCGCCTTTGCCCAGGCAAAGGCTGGGGCCCCGCTGGATCGACTAGTCACCGCACACAGTGTCCGTGCCAAGGCGGTATCGGTGGCTTTGCTGCACTCAGTGCCTCTGACAGACATCTGCCAGGCTGCGACCTGGTCTTCAGCGAATACCTTCGCTTCACACTACTACCTGGAGAGGGAGTCCCGCCGGGACAGCACCTTCGGTCAGGCTGTACTCCATAATCTATTCGGGGTATAAGCAACTCCTGCCCTCCGACCCTCCTCCTGCGTCTACAGGAAACTTCCACCCCCCCCCCCCCCCCGAGGACGCCGACTCCCTTCGGATCGTCGGCATCTGCTCACGGCTTCACAGAGGCACTTTGCTTATAGGTTTCGGTAGCCTGTAGCTGGGGAATCCCCTAAGTGAGGACTGACTTCCTGTTTTTTTCTGGAGAAAGCATAGTTACTCAGCTGTAACAGGTGTTCTCAAGGGACAGCAGGAATCGGTCCTCACTACTCTCCCACCTCCCCTTAAGAGTTACTATTCTTATCCTTCCCTTGCCATCCGCTTAGTAGGGCGCTAGCTATGGGACCTGACTGAGCAAGATGGCACCCTTGGGCGGGAAGAGGACCACGCATGTATGGCAGCAATCCCTAAGGATTTCTTTGAAAGCTGGTGAATTGCTCTGCGCTGGCTCTGTCGGTGTTGACATCACCCATAAGTGAGGACTGATTCCTGCTATCCCTGGAGAACACCTGTTACAGGTGAGTAACTATGCTATAAGGCGGCTCCTCCTGCCAAGTGGCCTCTGCGGGAGAGGCAGGAGGAGTTGGAGGATCAGGAATTGGTAGCCGGGGGTGGGGAGTCTGAGGACCCCCTGGAAGGATAGTCTGACTGGTTCAGTTATATCCACGGTGAGAGCCTCGAAGAGGATGAGATTCCATCGATGGTGCGCATGTTCCACAGGAATGAACTTGCGTTTCTTATTTTGCAGTCCATGGCGGTGCTTAATATTCTGGCAGATCTCCCATCAGAGGGTACGCTTGACAACCTGTTGCTGGAAGGGATTCATAAACCATCCCAGTTTTTCCCAGTACATAGAACCATTCGGGATATGATAGCGGAGGAATGAAAGGCGCCGGAGGCTATTTTGGATATGCACAGGTCAATGGTGAAGCTTTATCTAGTCCTTCCAGAGGACAGGGAGTGCTTTAGGTTCCTGACGGTGGATGCCTTGGTGACGGCAATCACAAAGAAAACTATCATTCCCATGGAAGGTAGTGCAGCCCTCAAGGACCTTCAGGATAGGAAGCTTGAGGCGATGCTGAAGCAGTCCTTTGAAACTTTCGGCATTGTTTTTGCAGGCATCTCTTTGCGGAGCATATATATGATTAGGGCATGCATGCGATGGTCGCAAAAGTTTCCTGAGGCCTCTGAGGAGTGGGAGTCCTTATCAGAGGCTGCTCGTATTGAGTCGGGGCAGCATTCCTTGCAGATGCCTTTTATGATCTAGTCTGGGTGTTGGCTAAGAACATGGCATCTGTAGTTACAGCCCAGAGGCTTTTGTAGTTGTGCAACTGGTCTGCAGATACTTCTTCTAAGGCCCTTCTGAGTAATCTCCCTTTTCAGGGTAAGTTGCCGTTTGGGGATGTATTGGAGAAACTGGTCAGGGATCTAGGAGAGTCAAAAGTTCCGAGATTGCCAGAAGATAAACTGAAGGCTGCGAAGTGTTGGGTACTGGAGAGCAAGAGAAATCCAAGCATCTTAAAATATGGACATTACATATAGGGAAAGAATTGGGATACCGTTTTTCGCAATACTAATTGGATATCTCAAAAAATCTGGTAGAGAATGGCTTTGAGCTATTTTGTTGCTGGTACTGTACACCACAACATCTGTACAAGTTTTTTTATGATTGTTTCTGACTGTTGCTTGGAGGGGAGGGTAATGTGGACAAATGGGCATTTTGTCACATATATGGTGGGATTGTCATATTAATCATATTGTCAGTCTTAATCGGATTATGTGCAGTGGACTATTTTATAATGATATGGGTGTGTGCCTTCAGGTTGCACCAAAAGTATTTTGTTACAATCATTGCCTAAGCATATTGAAGATGGTGTTGCTTTCATTGTAGCAGTTCAGTGCGAAACTGACAAGTGTAGAGGTCACCCACAATCTAGTACGCTTTGTTCTAAATCAGAGATTGTGGAATGTTTTCTTAAGCAAATTAACAGCAATACATCATGATAAACTTGAAAGTTTTGAAACTGCTTGGGCTCCATTTGTGCAATGGACACTGCACAATATTGTGAGCAGAAAAACAATTTAGGGATAGTTCGTCAAATGTGGGAAGAACTGTTGACTAGGACATAGGTTTAGATAGCCATAACTGGACTTGGTTTGGAGCTCTCAGGTTTATTTTATCTGCTTGGATTGATAAATTGTTAAGTATTGGGTTGGGGATTGGGTCATAGAGTTTGCAGGTACTGTGCTTAGAAAGTAAGGTGAAGGATAATATTTTGAAGTATGATGATTGAACTACTTTTCTTTATAAAAATAAAGTTAAAATATGAATAAAGATAAAGCATTAAAAAGCAGTGAATGACAATAAATAAATGTTGCTACATGTCATTGAATCTGTTGACTCATAGTGACCCTGTGGATAGTTGTCCTAAACTGTGTTTAGTTTTCAGTCAGGCAGCTAATTGTTGATAGAGTTGCATCCATAGGTACTGCTGGTTTCTATCAATTCATGGCATTGCAGGTCTTCCTCTTTTGTGCTGACTTTCAACCTTGCCAAGCATGGTGTCTTAATGTAATGATCTTTCTCTTCTCATGTTTTTCTGAAGTATGAAAGTCAGTCTTCTCATTTTGAGCTTCGAAGGAAAGCTTAGGTTTGATCTCTAGTACTGGCTGATTTGCTCATTGGGCAGTCCATGGTATACAGAATACTCTTCGCTAGCACCATAATTTGAAAGCATCGATTTTCTTCCTGTCTGTCCTCTTCACTATCCAAGTTAAGCATCCATATGACATTGAAAATACAATGGCTTGGAGAAGTCAAATTTTTGTATGCAGAGATACTTCTCTGGGAACAAGCGGGAAGTTAGTCCTCACATATGGGTGACGTTGACACTGACGGAGCCCTCGCGGAAGCATCCCCCCAACTTTCAAAGAAAGCCTTTGGGAGATGCCACCTCGCATGTGTGGTCCCCTTCCCGCCCAAGGATGCCATCTTGCTCAGTCTCCTTTTTTCCGCGAAGCCCTTCAGATGTTTGTTTGGCTCCGGTATTGCACTGGTACTCTTCCCACCACCGACCTCATTGCCTCGGTGTCGGGTTCGGTCTATTTTTGTAGTTTTCGTTCTTTTCTTTTCCTGGTGACTTTGCGCCTTTTGTTATCCCCCACTCACAGCCTGGAGAGTCTTTGACCTTGCAGGGTACTTTTTTCCTCCATGGCTACCAGTGGCTTTAAGAAGTGTGAACAGTGCTCTAAAATTATGTCTTTGACCGACACACACGACTGCTGTCTCCGCTGCCTTGGGCCAGACCATGACCCGGCAGCCTGCGGTCTCTGCAAACGGATGTCTAATAAGGCCCTCGAGCCGCCAGCAGCAGCACGATAAGTTTTTATCCCCCGAGTCCCTGGCGCCTCTGAAGGCCAGGGGCTCGTCTGAGGCCCCGACGTCTCGGGCGGAACCTCCCGAACCCGAGCTTCGTTGTGGGTCCTCAGAAAGGGGGTCTCCTTCGAGGGAACCCAGGAAGAAGAAGAAACCCTCAGCATCCTTGGATGGTTCTGACTGGCCGGGTGCTCCCCGGCCCTGGTTCCGCAATCCGAGTCGTTCGTCCAAGGCGTCGGAGAGGGAGCAGCCTGTGAAACTCCCCCGAAAGGATCCAACCGTGGTCTGGCCTCAATCTCCAGACACCATCCTCGTTGAGGATTCCCCTTTGGGGGAGCTGGCATCGGGCCCGAGTCTCTCAGTGCCCACGCCGAAGGCTGCGGAGCCTTCTGGTCTGGAATCCAGAATGGCGGCCCTGGAGCACAGTTTGCCTTCATGGACCAGCCGTGGGTGCTGTTGTCTGGCACAACCAGTTCATCCGTCCCGACCACCGAGCCCTCGAATTCCAAGACATCCCCAGAGGCCGAATTGATCCTTGGCCGAGGTTGAGATCTGAGTCCCAATCGACGGGACTGCGATCATCTCCAGCAAGTATGCCGGGTGCCACTCACAGGGCATCGGGGGCCCTGAGGCCCATGGAGCAGCCCTCCTTTGAGTCCTTGATGAACTACTCCGAGTGGGAGATGGAGGACAAGGAGTCCACCGATACCCATTGTCACCACAACGTCCCATCTGACTCTCCCATCTTGGAGCCTCTACGGCGATCCCCACCAGAGGATATGGGCTTACTTGATTTCATCAAGGCTATGTCAAAGGCCCTGGCATTCCCGACCAAGTCGGAGGAGGACCCTCTGGCGGATGAGTTAGAAATGAACTCCAGTACGAGGCTCCTCCACGGGAATCCCTCATGGCGCCCATTCCCCCCATCCTGGAACTGCTAATGCTCCAAATATGGGAGACACCAGCTTTGGTATCGGTACGGAGCAAACAGCTCGACAAGATGTATCGAGTTGCCGGAGCCTGGGCTTTCTAAAGTCACAGCTGCCACATAACTCCATGGTGGTGGAGTCGGCCATGCGTCAACTAAACAGGGAGGCCTGCACCTTAGACACCCTCAGCAGAAAGTGCTACCAGGGCTCAATGCTCATCGGCCACATCCAGACCTACCAGCTGTACATGGGCGTGTACCTGAGAGACCTGGTGAAGGAACCCACCAGATTCTCAGCTGGTCTCTCCAAGAAACCCTTGCAGTGGTTGAAGAACCTGGTCAAGGCAGTCTGTGAGTGCTCCAAATTCATGCCTCAAGTGGCCTATGACTGGTTCGAGTCGGCGGCTCATGTAGTGGTGGCTGGCATCAGTGCAAGCCGCCAAGCTTGGCTACAGTCATCCGACCTCGAGCAGTGGGTTCAAGACAAATTAGTCGATGTCCCATGCAAAGGAGAGAACCTCTTTGGCAAACCCATGACCGACAAGGCTGCCAAGCTGGAGACAGAGTTCATGACGAGGACCAGGCTCTCCAAGAAGACCGCTGCCCCTCCCCATCAGAAGGACTCGGGTAAAAAGTCCTTTAACCCGAGGAAGGGAGCTGCTTACAGAATCTACCCACCTTTTCAGGCCTCCCCAGCTCCCCAACAGGGTCAGAAGGCCAAGAGACATGGGCATGGCCCTCATAAGCAGAAGTCTCCAAAACCCCAGGCTCCGGCTCCAGCCCAGCCAGGGGGGAGTTTTTGACTCCTTGAGCATAGCCTATCTACCCCAAGGAGATTAGCAGCCCACAGGGGGACATCTGGCCCTCTATGCCCAGAGTTGGTTGACCATCACCACTGACTCCTGGGCATTTCAGGTACTCAAGGAGGGTTACCTATTCCACCTGACTCAGACACCTCCCTCTTATTTCCCGGGAGAGCCCCTCAGGTCTCCCCTCCACTGGGACCTTCTACTGTAGGAATTGGCAGGTCTTTTCGAGGACAAAGCAGTGGAAACAGTGCCCCACCATCTCAAAGGCAAAGGGTTCTACTCCAGGTACTTCCTCATGCCAAAAAGGACAGGAGGGCCTAAGGCCCATCCTCGACCTGCCCAACCTCAACAAAGTCCTGGTGAGGGAGAAGTTCAAGATGCTCTCCCTTGGAACATTGCTGCCGTACCTCCAGCAGGGAGACTGGCTATGCTCCTTAGACCTCAAGGATGCCTATACCCACATCCTCATTCACCCCAGCCATAGGCAGTACCTGAGGTTCCTAGTGGGGGGACAGGCATTTTCAGTACAGGGTGCTCCCCTTCGGCTTTGCCTCTCCCTCAAGAGTCTTCACAAAATGCCTGGCAGTCGTGGCCGCCTTCCTCCGTCTCCAGGGGGTCCTTTGTCTCTCCCTACCTGGACAACTGGCTCATAAAGGTGTGCAGCAAGCCACAGTGCGCACCATCCAGGTTCTGCAACACTTCGAGTTTGTCATAAACTACCCTAAGTCTCACCTCCTGACACAGTGTCTGGAGTTCATCGGGGCAAAGATCGACACTCTCCAGTGATAAGTATTCTTGCCCAGGGACCGGGTCGACCATCTCAGGACTCTGTCTCGGGACATTCAGTACTGTCCCTCGGTGCCCGCTCAGCTTCTTCTGTGCCTCCTCGGGCACCTGGCCTCCACGGTCCATGTCACGCCCGACGCTCACCTCCACATGAGGGCGGCGCAGTGGTGTTTCCGAGACCAGTGGTCTCAGGCCAAGGGTCGCCTCCGAGACAGACAGAGTCTGTGTGACCCACCAGCTAACGGACTCCCTGGTCTTGTGGTAGTCTCTCCAGCATCTCAAGGCAGGCATGCCTTTTCAGGCCCCAAGCCCCTCAAGGATCCTCACCATGGACGCCTCCCTGCTCGGCTGGGGAGCGCACTACAGAGATCTCTGCACCCAGAGCAACTGGTCACCAGACAAGAGCACCCAGCAGATCAATCTCCTGGAGCTCCAAGCTATACACGGAGCCATGCAAATCTTCTGTCACCACCTGCGTCACCAGCCGGTGCTGGTTCGGTCGGACAACCAAGTGGCAATGTTCTACGTGAACAAACGGGGGCACGAGGTCTTAAACCATGTCAGGAGGCACTGGTCCTCTGCTCGTATGCAATCCAACAGAGTATTTTCCTGTGGGCAGTGTACCTGCCATGCCAGGACAACCTTCTGACCGACAGGCTGAGCAGAGTCCTCCAGCCGCACGAGTGGCAGCTGGACCCCAGGGTAGCCAGTCGGCTCTTCCAGCTCTGGGGGGAACCCGTGATAGACCTGTTCGCCAGCCCGGATGACTTTGTTGCCCCACTTCTGTTCCCAACAGGCCCACCCCTTCAG
Organism: Ichthyophis bannanicus; assembly: GCA_033557465.1. Classification (NCBI taxonomy): domain Eukaryota; kingdom Metazoa; phylum Chordata; class Amphibia; order Gymnophiona; family Ichthyophiidae; genus Ichthyophis; species Ichthyophis bannanicus. Next base: position 172,883,216 of record CM066043.1, read on the forward strand.
GGTGGCAGCGGGCATGTTCTTGTATCATGGTTAGAAGACCTCATGTATGCCTTCCCTCCTACACCACTGATCGCCAAGACCTTGTTCAGGACCCTCCGCGACAGGGCCTCGCTCATCCTGATAGCTCCTTGGTGGCCCAGGCAACTGTGGTTCCTGTTGTTCCTCCAGTTGACGGTGAAGACGCTTATTCCCTTGGGGACCGTCCTAAGACTCCTATCTCAGGAGGGGGGCTCTCTCCTGCACCCCAACCTGGGGTCCCTGTCGTGTTGACAGCGTGGCTGTTGAGAGGGTGACTCTAGCCCCTTTCAGCCTCACGGTTGAGATGGAAGACATTCTGCTGGCCTCCCACAAGGCCTCTACTAGAAATACTTACTCCCTCAAATGGTACAGGTTCTTGGTTTGGTGCACTGAACATGGGGCTGACCCCTTCTCCTGCCCGGTGGCACTGGTGTTACAGTACCTTATCCACCTCTCAATCCGGGCTCAAGTCTAACTCCGTCCGAGTGCACCTTAGTGCCCTGGCGGTTCACCACCATCTGGTGGATGGTAAGCCCCTCTCGGTCCAACCTTTGGTGACCATTTTCTTGGGGCCTACTCTTATCAAAGCCCCCAGTTCGCCCTCCGGCAACCGAATGGGACCTCAACGTAGTGTTGGGCAGCTCACTCGCCCGCCCTTCGAACCTTTGGCTACCTGACACCTTTGCTACCTCTCTTGGAATGTGGCTTTCCTGGTCTTGATTACCTCCACTTGCAGAGTTAGCGAGCTTCAGGCCCTTGTGGCGGAGGTGCCCTATACCAGGTTCTACAAGAACAGAGTGATGCTTCGCACGCACCCCAAATTCCTTCCGAAGGTAGTGTCACCCTTCCATCTCAACCAGGAAGTAGTGCTCCGTACCTTCTTTCCAAGACCTTACTCCAGTTGGGCAGAGACGGTCCTTCACACTTTGAACTGTAAGAGGGCTTTGTCCTTCTTTATCCAACGCACTGAGGGCCACCGCAAAGCTTCTCAGCTTTTCATCTCCTATGACCCCAGCAGGCTGGGGAAGGCGGTGACCAAGCGTACGCTGTCCACATGCGTGGTGGACTGTATCGCCCTCGCTTATGAGCAGGCGAGGCTCCCGCTGGAAGGCAGCATCACGTCACACCGTGTCAGGGCCATGGCGGCCTCGGTGGCAAACTTGCGCTCTGTCCCGTTGGTGGACATCTGCCGGGCCGACACTTGGTCTTCAGTCTATACATTTGCAGCAAAGAATGCATTACTACCTAGAAGGAGAGTCCCGACGGGACAGTGCCTTTGGCCACTCCATAACCTTTTTGGGGTTTAGGCAACTCCTACCCTCCGATCCTTCTGTGTTCAGGCCGTCTTTTAGCTATGTCACTTGACTGAGCAAGATGGCATCCTTGGGCGGGAAGGGGACCACACATGTGTGGTGGCATCCTCCAAAGGCTTTCTTTGAAAGCTGGAGGGATGCTTCTGTGAGGGCTCCGTCGGTGCTGACGTCCCCCATATGTGAGGACTGATTCCTGCTGTACCCGGAGAACACCTGTTATAGGTAAGTTACTACGCTATCTCTGCACTTGAAAATCTTGCCTAAGTCCTTCATAGCTGTTCTACCAAGAGCAATATGTCATTGGATTTCTTGACAACTTCTTGTTTCTTTATTGATTATTAATCCAAGCAGGTTAAAGTTGCGTAGTGTTTCTATTTCTTTTCCATCAAGGATATAATTGATTTTGCCAGTTGTCAGGTTCTTCTTCATATTAAGATGAAGGCTTGTTTTTAAGAAATTACTCTATGATCCTGATAATCGGATGTGTCAGATCGTCTACAAAATCTTATTTTAAAGGATGGTTTTGCGTACACATCCGAAGTTCCAGCCTAAGCTGGTATTGGACTTTTTCCTTAACTAAGAAATCATCATAGCGTTTTTCCATGCCCACATTCTTGAACATTCTTTGCATACTTTGGATGGCAAAATAGTGTTAGCCTTCCACTTCGAGCAGACTAAAGCCCTTTGAAAGTCCACCCAGCTTTTTTTTGACCCCCAGTAAAGCTGAGATTGCTATAGCCAAATGAACTCTATAACTGGTAAATTGGCTATTAGACTGCCATCTCTTTGGCTTAGGCCTGAGCAGGTCTGACCTTAAAGAGTCATGTCAAGGTCCTCATTGTCAGAGCCATAACTATGTCAGTTGTCCACTTAAGGTTAGTCTTTATGGAGGAGATTTGCAAGGCTGTGACATGGGCTTCTGTGCATACATTTATATCTCATTGTTTGGAAAGGGATTCCTGATGGGACAGTAAATTTGGTCAGTCTGCCCTGAGGAACCTCTTTGAGGTTTATCATCTAACTCCATCCCCTCTTTGGACCCATTTTTATGATTTCTAGGTTGCCTTTGTTTAAAAAAAGTTCCATTAACAAAAACAATTCCATTGTTTGCCTATTGGCAGTTCTTTCTATTTTTATCACTTTTTATGTTAAGCAACCAGTAGCTAGGAAGTCACATTTGTAAGCACATTGCATCCTGCATGTGCTTTGAGTAAATCAAATTACTTACCTGTCGTGGATGTTCTCTATGACTAGCAGGATAGAAGGTTCTCACATAGTCACCCACATTCCCTTGGAATTGTATTTTTTTAAAGCTGCTAAAAGAATAGGGGGTGAACCTGCATAATTCAGCATGGAAAGCTAAACTGTTCACAGAAAGGTCATGTCCAGGCTCCCATCAATGATGTCGTCCATTTGTGAGGACTTCCAATCTTCTGTCCTTGGAGAATATACACTACAGATCAGTGTGTTTTTCCCCCTCTGTTGCATCACTTTCTATTTTCTAAATTTTTGGAAACGTTTTTAAAAAGGATTTTATGGTTAAAAAATAGTAGTCCTTTAGAGTAAAAATAACTTGTTACTAGTCTTGAAAGCATTATACATTTACTTTTCAGAAAATTATATTGCTAAAATTCCATAGATATACTGAAGCTATCAGTGGTAGCCAGTGAGTCAAAATAAGTAATATGACAAAATTGGTCATGCATTTTCCTCTCCTTTTGACCTCTTCTAACTTCCTACATCCTCTTCTCTCACCAGCTCTTTCCTCTTATCTCCATCTCCTTTGCTATTACCTTTTTATGTTTTTGATTTCTTAATTTACTTTTGGTGTTACACAAATCCTAATTAGTGGGACTGTATTAGATTTATTTACTCACCTTTCCGAATGTGAGCCTATAACAAGCTATGTTCAGGTACAGTAGGTATTTCCCTGCTCAAGAAGGCTTATTGTCTAAGGATTAGATTTAATAAAGTGTTGACATGTTTTAATGCATGTTTAACACAAGCTCCATTATTGTCAATGGGGGATCTATTTACTAAGCGCATAATGCGCTTCAATAAATTTATCCTAAGCTTCAACCTGAGACAGTGGAGAGCAAAATGACTTACCCAAGATCGTATGTCGGCAAAGGAAGTGGGATTTGAATCCTGGCTACTCTAGTTCTCAGCTTGCTGGTTTAACCATTAGGCCATTCCTCCATGCCAAGTTTGACTTCACACAATTATGTATTCACTAGGCAAATAATATTGTAGCAGAGAATAGATTTATTAGACATTTCTATGTTGACAGTTTGCAAATTAGCTCATTTTGTCTCTCTAATAGTCAACAACCATGTTTAAATAGAGAAGATGATGGAAATGTCTATGAAAAACAAATGCTCAGTTCGAGTGCTCCATCTGCTACAAGTCTAAGTCTTCTAGGCAACTTTGAGGTATTGTATAATTTTTGAAAAGTTTTGTTCCAAGTACTGCCATATGAATTGTTAATAGATGTTAAAGGTATAACCTGTTAAATGATGATTTACACACAGAAAATAGCTCTTATAAAATAGTGCATAAAAAGTAGGCACACTGGAAGACTGCACCTACTTTTACACCATCAGCACATAGTTTGGGTGAAGCCAGGGGCAGAATTGTGATATATGTGTGTGTTATAAAATAAGCCTTTAGAGCAGGTGTGGATTTGTGCAAGAGAATTTGTGTGTACTGGAGTTTTTTGTAGGAGCCTATTTTATAAAAGCATTTAGACACATGTATTGCCTGGTGGGTGGTGTGGTGTATGGTGGGAGAAATATTTTGTTAAAACACCAAACTGACTACAATTCAAGGAAAACAAAACCCATTTTTATTCAGACCCAGTATGTTAAAACTTCACAAAACTGGTCTTCTGGCCCTTTCTCCAGCCTACTTAAAGTTCCTTCCTTGCCCAGTTAAAGTTCTACTCTTTGTACGGATTTCCTTGAAAGAATCCTGGCTCTATGGGCCTTTCTCGCCCTCCTGCAGCCTGTCAGGTTTTTAACCTCTTCTTGTGAGTCGCATCCTCCCAGCCCTGAATTTTGGACTGCAGGCTCTCTTAAAGGAATGTGTTGATAATCCCTCTGGAGAGGGATGGGCAACACTCTCTATAGATCCCCATCACACACTCTCCCTCTCAGCTCAAACATGCTCCATTGAGCATCTGCCTCATCCAGGAAAGAGTCCGTGTTCAGGTTTCTGAGTAACCTAATTGCAAACCTGGAACCGGTAGGGTTGGAGACTCCAGAACCACCTCATATGGCCATTGGACTCGTTCTGCTTAGCCAGCCATTTGAGGGGTCGGTAATCCATTGTTAGCATAAACGGACGGTCGAGCAGGTAGTAGTTGAAGGTTTCAAGCCTCTTTCTCAATCACTGCATAATGCTTCTCCTGAGGAAGTAGTTTCCGGCTGATGAAGGCCATGGGATGTTCTTCACCCTTCTCCTAGGCCCACCTCCAAAGCATCAGTTTGCACAATAAATGGTAGAGAGAAATCAAGGCTACTCAGGACGAGTTCAGAGCACATGGCCTTCTTGAGACTCTGAAGGGCCCGGTCCAGGTCTGGTGACCACTGGATCCATTCAGGAGCTCTCTTCCAGAGGAGATTGGTTAACAGCTCCACCACCTCTGCAAAATTAGGGATGAACTAGCAGTAATAGCCAATCAGTCCCAGGAAGACCCGACTCTTTCTTTGATTTTGGGGTGGGGACCTGGGCAATGGCATCTACCTTCCATAGTCGAGGTCATATCTGCCCATTCCCAAATAAATACCCCAGGTATTGAACGTCGTGACCTTCCAGAAAACATTTCTTGGGGTTGGCTTCAACCCAGCCTTCTGTAGACTGGTCAGTACGGCTTGTACATGGGTTAGATGGGGTAGTCCAGTCTCTGCTGTAGATGACGATGTCGTAAAGGTAAGCCACCGCATACTCTTTGTGCAGTCTTAGTAGGTGGTCAACTAGGCGTTGAAACAAGGCAGGAGCCCTGTGTTTTCTAAAGAGCAGCACTGTAAACTGGAACAGACCTTGCGGGGTCAAAAAAGCAGTTTTCTCCCTGGGAACCGGAGTCAAGGGTGTACCTGCCAGTATCCGTTGGTCAGGTCCAAGGTTGATACAAAACGTGCTCCACAGAGTCGTTCGATTAGCTCATCTGCTCTGGGATACGCTTCCAATTTAGAAGCTGCATTGACCCTCCGGAAGTCAATGCAGAATCTGATGCTTCCATCAGGTTTAGGAACAAGGACAGTGGGTGACGACCAATCACTCATGTACTCCTCTATAACTCTCAAGTTAAGCATTTTTTCCAGCTCCTTTGCCACAGCCTGTTGCTGGGTCTCCAGAATCCGATAGGGTCGTTGCCAGATAACCACCCTAGGGTCAGTAATGATGTCCTGATAATCCCGGGCAGATGGAGAATACCTTTAGGTTCCAGTGGATCAAACCACCTAGTTCTCCGTAAACAAGCAGGAAATAAGCCCTTATGTATGGGTGACATCACCGACAGAGCCCCACATGGGAATGCTCCCCAGCTTCCAAAGGAAGCTTTTGGGAGGCACACAGCACATGTACGCCTGCCTTCCTGCATGCCGCAGCACCATCCTTTGTAGTCTAATAACATAGCATGAGCCAAAAAGGCAACTCCCCGGAGAGGTGAGAGGGTTGCGAAGAGTTTTCTCCAGGAACAAGCAGGAAGTCAGTCCTCACATATGGGTGACGTTGGCGCCGACAGAGCCCTCGTGTGGAGCAAATCCCCAGCTTTCAGAGAAAGCCTTTGGGAGTTGCCATCACGCTTGCGTGGTCCCCTTCCCGCCCAAGGGTGGTGCCATCTTGCTCAGTCTCCTTTTTTCTGTGGAGCCCTTCGGATGTAGTCCCTGTGTCCCCGTGAAAAAAGTTGAAACTTTTCTCTCTTCTTCGACCGGTCAACACCAGTTCCTCTTCCCGCTTCGGCTCGGTACACCAGTATCGAGTCCGTCTCTGTTTTTCGGGTTTTGTCCTTCGTGACTGGCGTTCGCGCTTTTTTTCTTTTTCACTGGCAACCCGGGTCTTTGACCTGCAGGAGCCCTTTTTCCCCCGATGGCTACCAGCAGGTTTAAAAAATGTGATCGGTTTGTGGAACTTATGTCCCTCACCAATACGCATGACTGCTGTCTCTGGTGCCTCGGGCTTGACCCTGACCCGACGGTCTGCAGCCCGTGTAGGAAAATGTCCTCTTAAGGCCCTGAAGAGCTGCCAGCAGCAGCAGGATAGGATTTTTTCTGAGTCCTTGCCTTTGAGAGCCCGGACCTTGTCTGAGACCTCTACCTCTCAGGGGGGAGCACGCCGAGCCCGAGCAGCGTCGAGGTTCCTCGAAGAGGGGGTCTCCCTCGAGGGAACACAAGAGGAAGAAGAAATCCTCGAAGGCGGCGTCTTTGGATGGCTCTGAGCGACCCAATTCCTTCTGGGACCTGTTGTGGAGTCCCGAGCGCTGGCTGGGATCTTCAGAGAAGGAGCGCCTAGCAAAGGTTTCTCTTCGGGAGACGGATCAGCTGAGGCAGGTAACAACTGTCCTCATTGAGGACTCCCCTCCGGGGGAACCGGCGTCGGGCCTGACCATGTTGGGGCCTGAGCCGGTGGCTGCGGAGCCCTACGGACTCGAGTCCAGAATGGTGGCCTTGGAGCACAGTTTCACTGCCTTCATGGAGCAGCAGCGGTCGCTGATTGCCGGTTTGTCCGGTTCCTCCGCCCCGACCACCAGGCCCTCGACGTCAAAGTCAACCCCAGTGGCCAAGCCGATCCTTGAGACCTTTTGGACTCGAGTCGATCCTCGGCCGAGGTCCCACTCAGCATCCCGTTCGGGACCGAGGTTGTTGCCGCCGAGCCTCTCAGCATCGGGGCGGTTGGCGCCAGGGCCCTCGATGCCAGAGCCCCCCGATTCCTCCTCGGAGGCCTCGGCATGGGAAATGGAGGACAAGGAGTCCCTGGACACTTGTCGGCACAGGGATGTCCCATCCGATTCCCCGGTGTCCGAAGTTCTTGGACTTCGTGCGGGATATGTCCAAGGCGTTGGCATTCCCCACAGAGTCCGAGGAGGATCCCTGAGCCGACTAGCTTGAGATCCTACATTATGAGGCCCCCCCCTCGGGAGGCCCTTACTGTACCCGTGCCTTCAATCCTGGAACGACTGATGCTCCGCATGTGGGAGACGCCAGCGTCGGTGCCGGTCATCAGCAAACGACTTGACTCAATGTATTGAGTCCGCTGGAGCCCTGGGTTTCAAAAGTCGTAACTGCTGCACAACTCCATGGTTGTGGAATCGGCCATGCGCAGGTTGAATAGCCAGAAGACGCACTTCTCGGTGCCTCCTGGCAGGGAGGCCCGCAACTTGGATGCCCTCGGCAGGAAGTGCTTCCAGGGTTCAATGCTAACTTGTCGAATCCAGGCCTACCAGCTGTACAAGGGGCATGTACCTGAGGGACCTGGCGAAGGAACTTGACGGGTTCTTGGCTGGTCTCTCCGAGGGGCATTTGCTGTGCTTCTGGAGCCTGTCCACAGCCGTCCGTTAGTGCTCGAAGTTTGTTTTGAACGGCCTATGATGGGTTTGAGTCGGTGGCCGGCCCGGGTAGCCGTGGTTGGCATTGGTGCACGCTGCCAGGCATGGCAGCAGTCATCTGACCTCGAACAGTGGGTTCAGGACAAGTTGGTCGATGTGCCATGCCAGGGGGAGAACCTCTTTGGCAAACCCATGACCAACAAGGCTGCAGAACTGGAGACCGAGTACATGACGAGGACACAGCTCTCCAAGAAGACCTCTGCCCCTTCTCGCAGGAAGGTGTCAGATAAAAAGCCCTTTTACCCAAGGAAGGGTGCTGCTTACTGAAGCTACCCCCATTTTCAGGCCTCCCCAGCTCCCCAACAGGGGCAGCAGGCCAAGGGACAGGGGCATGGCCCGCGTAAGCAGAAAGCCCCCAGGCACAGGCTCCGGCCCAGCCTGGCAGTGGCTTTTGACTCCTACAGCATGGCCCCTCTTCCCACAGGAGCCAGGCAGATCACAGGAGGCAGGCTTGCCCTGTATGCCCACAGTTGGACAGCCATTACCACTGATGCCTGGGCCTTACAGGTGGTCCGGGAGGACTACCTTCTTCACCTAGCCCAGGTGCCTCCTCCTTACTTCCCGGGAGAGCCCTTCAGGTCTCCCCTTCACCGGGACCTTCTTATGAAGGAGTTGGCGAGTCTTCTCGAGGATGAGGCGGTGGAACCGGAGCCCTACCACCTGCAAGGCAAGGGCTTCTACTCCAGGTACTTTCTGGTACCAAAGAGAACAGGCCTCAGGTCCATCCTCGACCTGCGCAACCTAAACAAGTTCTTGGTGAGGGAGACGTTTAAGATGCTCTTCCTTGGAATATTGCTGGCTTACCTCCGCCAGAGAGACTGGCTATGCTCCTTGGACCTAAAAGATGCGTATACACATCCTCATACACCCAGACCACAGGCAGTATCTGCGCTTTGTGGTGGGGGGGGGGGATCACTGCCAGTACAGGGTACTTCCCTTTGTCCTGGCCTCGGCCCCCAGGGTATTCACAAAGTGCCTGGCAGTGTTGGCCGCCTTTCTCAGGCTCCAAGGGGGTCTTTGTCTTCCCCTACCTAGACGACTGGCTTATCAGAGGCACTTCAGCCAGCGAAGTCCACCAGGCCACATCTCGCACCATCCAGGTGCTGTAGCATCTAGGGTTTGTGATCAACTACCCCAAGTCCAGCCTCGCTCCAACTCAGCTGCTGGAGTTTATTGGGGCCAGGCTCAACACCCTTCAGACAAGGGCCTATCTGACTGCAGACAGGGCAAGCAAGCTTCTGGCTCTGGCAGGTCAGTTGAGTCACAGGTCCGTAGTGTCAGCATGACAATTTCTGCGCCTCCTCGGGCACATGGCTTCCACGGTCCATGTGACCCCAGATGCCCGCCTCCACATACGGACTGCTCAGTGGTGCCTCAGAGACCAGTGGTCACAGGCCACAGGGTGCCTCTGGGATAGGATCACAGTGTCCAGGCAGCTGGTACGGTCCCTGGACTGGTGGCTTCAGCCACTTCACTTGGAGGCAGGAATGCCTTTCCAGGCTCCTCTACACACGAGGATCCTTACCACAGCTGTGTCCCTGCTGGGCTGGGGGACCCATTGCTAGGGTTTCCGTACTCAGGGAGTGTGGTCCCCGAGCGAGAGAACACAACAGATCAATTTCTTGGAGCTCCATCCCATCCGCTAGGCTCTGGGAGTTTTCAGGCAGATCCTGGCCCACGAACCGATCTTGGTACAGACGGACAACCAAGTGGCCATGTTCTGTGTGAACAAGCAGGGTGGCACGGGGTCCCGTCTCCTATGTCGGGAAACCCTGGATCTGTGCTCGTTTGCAGCCCGGCATGGCATTCATCTTCGGACTGTCTACCTGCCGGGCCAGGACAACTGGTTAGCCGACAGACTAAGCAGGATTCTCCAGCCTCACGAATGGCAATTGGACCGTGGGGTAGCCAATTGGCTTTTCCAAACCTGGGGACGGCCGGTGATGGACTTGTTTGTGAGTCTGGCCAATCACCAGTTGCTCCAGTTATGCTCCAGGCAGCCACACCCGCGCAGAGTGGCCGCTGATGCTTTTCTGATGATATGGTCTGTAGGCCTCCTGTATGCGTTCCGTCCGATGCCTCTGGTGGCCAAGACTCTGTTCAAGATCCTCCAGGACAAGGCCTCTGTCATCCTTGTAACCCCACGGTGGCCAAGGCAGCCCTGGTTTCTGCTTCTGCTTCAGCTAGCAGTGGAGAGGCCCCCATTCCCCTGGGTTCCTCCCCAAGCCTCCTGTCCCAGGAGGGGGGCATTCTACTGCACCCCAACCTCAGCTCCCTTAACCTGATGGCCTGGCTGCTGAAAGGGTGATGCTCGCTCCGCTCCTCCTTCCAAAAGATATTGAAGAGGTCTTGCTGGCCTCAAGGAGGCCATCAATTAGACGGGCCTACGCCTTAAAGTGGCGCAAGTTTGCGGCTTGGTGCGAGGGGCAGGGTGTGGATCCTTTCTCCTGCCAGGTTGGAGTGGTTTTGCAGTACCTTCTCCACCTCTCGAATTTGGACCTCAAGTCCAACTCCATCAGAGTGCATCTCAGTGCCCTTGCGGCGAACCACTTCCCGGTGGAGGAGAAGCCCCCCTCTGCCCATCCCTTGGTTTCTCAGTTTTTGAGAGGCCTACTTCTTTTGAAACCTCCGGTTTGCCCTCCGGCGACTGAGTGGGATCTGAATGTGGCTTTAGGGCAGCTTACTCGGCCGCCTTTTGAGCCAATGGCGACCTGCCATCTCCGTTACCTCTCTTGGAAGGTGTTATTTTCTTAGTGCCACTCATGTCAGCTCGGCGGGTGAGTGAGCTTCAGGCCCTAGTGTCAGAAAGGCTTTACACCAGGTTCTATAGGAACCGGGTGGTGCTTCGCACGCACCCCAAGTTCCTTCCGAAAGTGGTCTCCTCGTTCCACCTCAACCAGAAGGTGGTTCTGCCTACCTTTTTTCCCAGGACGCATGCCAGTCGGGCAGAGACAGTACTGCATACCCTGGACTGTAAGAGGGTATTGGCATTCTATATCCAGCGTACGCAAGCGCATAGAAAGGCTTCTCAGCTCTTCATATCCTACGACCCCAGTAATCTGGGAATAGCTGTTTCCAAGCATACGCTGTCCTCCTGGGTAGCAGACTGTATTGCCTGGGCATATAGGGCATCCAAGCTTCCGATGGAGGGTCGTGTTATGGCCCATCGGGTCAGGGCCATGGCGGCATCAGTGACTCATTTCTGCTCTCTTCCACTGGCAGACATCTCCTGGGCTGCCACCTGGTCTTCGGGTCAGACTTTCGCAACCCATTATTGCCTGGATATGGAGTACCGACGGGACAGTGCTTTCGGCCAGGCTGTACTCCGTAACCTTTTCAAGGTCTAGGCAACGCCTGCCCTCCAACCCTTCTGTGTCAGGCTACCGGAGTGCTATTCTCTTAGTTGAATTTCTATTGTGGCTGCTTGCAGCTCTCGTAGAGGGAGCCTATTTTTCAGCTGTGGGTTCTCGGTTGCCTATAGCTTGGGAGTCCCATATGTAAGGACTGACTTCCTGTTTGTTCCCGGAGAAAGCGTAGTTACTCACCTGTAACAGGTGTTCTCCGGGGACAGCAGGAATCAGTCCTCACGACCCTCCCTCCTCCCCTTGGAGTTGCAGTCCTATTATTTTTGTTCTTTTTGCCATCTTTTTAGCTATGTCATTCGGCTGAGCATGATGGCACCCTTGGGCGGGAAGGGGACCGCGCATGCGTGATGGCAACTCCCAAAGGCTTCCTCTCAAAGCTGGGGATTTGCTCCACACGAGGGCTCCATCGGCACTGACGTCACCCATATGTGAGGACTGATTCCTGCTGTCCCCGGAGAACACCTGTTACAGGTGAGTAACTACGCTATTCCTGTGTTCACAGAGAACACCTGCTACAGGTGAGTAACTACGCTATCTCTTCTCTGGGCAGCAGAGAGCTGGTCTCCAATCGGGACTTGAGCTAGATCTAACGGGGCTGAACTTTCTGGCCCCAAATCATCTGTGTACCATCATAGCTGTCACTGGAATCCACTTTTTCATTAGATTAATTTTAACAGGATTTTTATACTGCCTTATCCTAAAATCAAAGTGGTTTACAGCGCAACTTGGGAGTTTTACATAGAACAAAGGGTGAGGGGGCATGTAGGAGATTGTTTCAAGCTAACTTGTATACAAGGTAAACTATGTACAAAGATTCTCCAGGACCAAGCAGGAAGTCAGTCCTCACATATGGGTGACGTCGGCGCCGACGGAGCCCTCGCGGAGCAATTTTCCCCAGCTTTCAAAGAAAGCCTTTGGGAATTGCAGCGCGCATGCGCGGTCCCCTTCCCGCCCAAGGGTGCCATCTTAGCCAGTCTTCTTTTTTCCGCGGAGCCCTACAGACGTGGTCTTCTTGTCCCCGCTGAAAAAGTTGATTTTTCGTGATTTATTTCTCTTTTTTCTTCGGTTCGACGCCGGTCTCTTTCCTGCCCGGACTCGCGACGCCGTTGCGAGTCCTTCTCTTATTTTTCGGTTTTTCTGACTTTTCTGTCAGTTTCGTTTTTCGGTTTTTCGCTGGCAGCCTGGTCCTTTGACCTTGCAGGGGCCCTTTTTCCCCCGATGGCTGCCAGTGGTTTCAAAAGGTGTGTTCAGTGTGACAGAAATATGTCACTCACTGACACACACGATAATTGCCTCCGCTGCCTTGGCCCAGATCATGAGGAACTGATCTGTGGGGCCTGCAGCAAAATGTCCTCCAAAGCGTTACGGAGTCGGTGGCATCAGCGGGAAAGAATCTTCGCTGATCCCACCCGTACCCGGACCTCGTCGGAGGCCTCGGCGTCCAGAGGCTCCAGCTCTGAGCATTGCCGGAGTTCCTCCGACAGAGGTTCTCCCTCCGGGGATCATCGTCGGAAGGCGAAACCCGCGAGGGCGGCGTCGGTGGACGCTCCTGGTTCCGCGAGGGCCAGGTCGCATAGCCCCGATAGCCGTCCCGGGTCTTTGGAGAAGGAACATCTCCCGAAGCGACCTCGTTTGGAATCGGAGATGCCTGCTCGGGTAAGTCCTGTAGTCCTCCTGGACTCGCCTCCGAGGGGTCCGACGTCGGGCCCGAAGCCGTCGGGGCCCGAGTCGGGGGCTGCTGGGTCGCCTGAGGTCGGACTCAGGTTGACGGCCTTGGAGAGCAGACTATCTGCCTTCATGGACCAGCAGCGGGCACTGATCGCTAGCCTCGCTGGCGCCTCTGCCCCGACCGCCGGGACGTCGACGTCTAAGTCGACCCCGGAGACCGAGCCGATCCTCGAGTCCATGCGGGCTCGAGTCGATCCTCGGTCAAGGTCACCCTCGGCCTCCCGTTCGGGACCGAGGTCGTCGACGCCGACTCCCTTGGCGTCGGGGCGGCCGACGCCTCCGCCCGCCCGAGCTGACCCCACCGATTCCTCCTCGGAGTCGGCCTGGGAGTCTGAAGTGGAAGAGTCACCTGATTCTTTTCGGACTCGGTGTGTCCCCTCGGACTCCCCTGAGTCCGAACCTCGGAAACAGTCCCCCCCGGAGGATGCCCGGTTCTCGGACTTCGTCAGGGATATGGCCAAGGCTTTGGCCTTCCCTGCGGATCCCGAGGAGGAGCCTCGAGCCGAAGAGCTCGACGCCCTTCAGTACGACTCTCCCGCCAGGGAGCACTTTACTGTACCGGTTCCTCCCATGCTGGAACGACTACTCTTCCGCATGTGGGAGAGTCCGGCATCGTCGCCGGTATTAAGCAAGCGGGTCGATTCCATCTATCGAGTCCGCAAGAGCCCTGGCTTCCAAAAAGCACAGCTACCGCACCATTCCATGGTGGTGGAATCGGCCATGCATAGGCTTAAGAGCCAGAAGATGCACTCCTCGGTGCCTCCTGGCAGGGAGGCCCGCAACCTGGATGGCCTCGGTAAGAAGTGTTTCCAGGGCTCTATGCTTGCTTGTCGGGTCCAGACCTACCAGCTCTACATGGGCATGTACCTTAGAGACCTGGCTAAAGAGATAGCCGGATTCTCTGCTGGGCTGTCCGAGGAACCTTTGCGGAGGTTCCTAGCCTTGTCCACTGGTATTCGGGAATGCTCCAAATTCATTTCTCGAGCAGCCTATGATGGCTTTGAAGCATCGGCTCGAGTGGCCGCAGCCGGCATCGGTGCCCGCCGACAGGCTTGGCTTCAGTCGTCTGACCTTGAACCCTGGGTGCAGGACAAGTTGGTCGATGTCCCCTGCCGAGGTGAGAACCTCTTTGGCAAGCCCATGGCTGAGAAGGCTGCACAACTCGAGACGGAGACTCTCACCAGAACTAGGCTTTCTAGGAAGACCTCTGCCCCTTCCCAGAAGAAGAAGGGCTCGGGAAAGAAGTCCTTTTACCCGAGAAAGGCGGCTGCCTATAAACACTACCCTCAATATCAGGCCTCCGCAGCTCCCCAACAGGGTCAGCAGGCCAAGGGACGGGGTAACGGGTCCCGTAGGCAGCAAGCCCCCAAGCCTGCACCACCGGCCCCTGCTCAGCAGGGTGGGGTTTTTTGACTTCATCGGCATAACCTCTCCCCCTCAGCTGGTTCCTCCCAGCACAGGAGGCCGGCTGGTCCACTTTGCCCACAGGTGGTCCAACATCACATCAGATGCCTGGGTGCTTCATGTTGTGAGAGAAGGCTATCTTCTCCACTTCCACCAGGTCCCTCCCTCCTATTTCCCGGGAGAGCCTCCACGACTCCCTCTACACAGGGACTTACTCCTTCAAGAGTTAGCAAGTCTTCTTCAGGAACAGGCTGTGGAACCGGTGCCCCACCACCTGAGGGGTCAAGGCTTCTATTCCAGGTATTTCATAATACCAAAAAGAACGGGAGGCCTAAGACCCATCCTGGACTTGCGCAACCTCAACAAGTTCCTCGTGCGGGAAAAGTTCAAGATGCTTACCCTTGGAATCCTTCTGCCCTACCTCCAGCAGGGAGATTGGCTATGCTCCTTGGATCTAAAGGATGCCTACACGCACATCCTCATCCACCCAAGCCACCGCCAATACCTAAGGTTTGTGGTGGCAGGAAATCATTACCAGTACAGAGTACTGCCCTTTGGCCTATCCTCCGCACCACGAGTCTTCACAAAATGTCTCGCGGTGGTGGCGGCTTATCTCCGGCTTCACGGCCTCTATGTCTTTCCATACCTAGACGACTGGCTCATCAGAGCATCGTCCTCTCCAGAAGTCACAACAGCCACACACCGCACTGTGACTCTTCTCCAGTACTTGGGCTTTGTCATAAACTTCGCAAAGTCCACTTTGCTCCCCTCGCAAGATCTCGAGTTCATCGGCGCAAGATTGCACACTCTTCAGGCGCGAGCTTTCCTGCCTCTCGACAGGGCTCAACGGCTCATGGACCTAGCCGGCCGTTTTCGCAGCCAGTCCCTGGTCTCGGCCAGGCGCTTCCTGAGACTACTCGGCCATATGGCTTCCACCGTCCACGTGACCCCCAATGCCCGCCTGAATATGCGGCCTGCTCAGTGGTGCCTTCGCAAGCAGTGGCAACAGGCCACGGGCGGCCTAGCCGACTTAGTGCGGATCTCCGGCCCGCTGGCCTCTTCTCTACAATGGTGGCTTCATCGGCCGAACCTGGTACTCGGAATGCCTTTTCAGGTTCCTCCGCCGGCTCAAGTGCAGACGACCGATGCTTCTCTCCTAGGATGGGGAGCGCATTGCCAAGGGGCATGTACTCAAGGTCTCTGGACCACGTGGGAGTCTGCGCAGCAGATCAACTTCCTGGAGCTCAGAGCGATCCGTCTGGCTCTCAAGGCTTTCTCCCACCTGACTTCTCACCGGTCCATCCTTGTCCAGACAGACAATCAAGTTGCCATGTTCTACGTGAACAAACAGGGGGGCACGGGCTCCTTCCTTCTCTGTCGAGAAGCACAGAGACTCTGCTCTTGGGCCGTAAGCCACGGCATTCTTCTCAAGGCAGTTTATCTCCCCGGCCAAGAAAATTGCCTGGCGGACAAACTCAGCAGAATCCTCCAGCCGCACGAGTGGCGACTGGATCCCTTGGTAGTTCAGAAACTTTTTCTGAAGTGGGGCCTCCCCACGATGGATCTCTTTGCCAGTCCTCTCAACCGGCAACTTCCTCGCTTCTGCTCTCGACAGCCGCATCCCCTTCGAGTTGCGGCGGATGCTTTTCTGCTCTCATGGTCGAAGGGCCTTCTCTATGCCTTTCCTCCCATACCGCTAGTCTCTCGAACTCTTTTCAAGGTTCTCCGAGACAAAGCTTCCATGATCCTGATAGCTCCTCGGTGGCCCAGACAGCCGTGGTTTCCACTCCTGCTGCAACTAGCGGTGGAGGATCCGTTCCCTCTGGGGTTTCAACCAGATCTCCTAACACAGGATCAGGGGTCCCTACTGCACCCCAACCTCAGATCTCTACATCTGATGGCCTGGCTGCTGAAAGGGTAGTCCTTGCTCCCCTTCTACTGCCGGCAGAGGTGGAAGAGGTCGTCCTAGCTTTCCGGCGACCTTCTACCCGCAAATGCTACGCCCTTAAATGGCGTCGCTTTTCCGCTTGGTGTGCCCAGCAGTCTCAGGATCCCTTCTCCTGCTCGGTGTCGGTGATCTTGCAGTACTTGCTCTACCTCTCTAATCTGGGACTTAAGTCCAACTCCGTTAAAGTTCACCTCAGTGCTCTTTCAGCACATCATGTGCCGGTGGACGGCAGACCTCTTTCCAGCGACCCTCTCGTGGCAAGGTTTCTCCGAGGTCTCCTTCTACTTAAACCACCTCTGCGCCCGCCAGCACCTGACTGGGATCTGAATGTGGTTTTACAGCGGATCACCTGTCCGCCTTTTGAGCCTATGGCTACCTGTTCTCTCCGTTTTCTTTCTTGGAAAACCTTATTCCTGATAGCCCTCACTTCCGCTAGACGCGTAAGTGAATTGCAGGCCCTCGTGTCTGATCCCCCTTACACTCGGTTCTACAAAAATAGGGTAGTCCTACGGACTCACCCTAAATTTCTTCCAAAAGTGGTCTCCCCTTTTCACATCAATCAGGAGGTGGTACTTCCGACCTTCTTTCCCAGGCCTCACTCCAGCCGAGCTGAAATGGTCCTGCATACCCTGGACTGTAGAAGGGCATTGAACTTCTACCTTGACCGTACGCGGGAGCACCGTAAAGCTGCTCAGCTTTTTGTGTCTTTTGACCCCAATAAATTGGGGCTCCCGGTCTCCAAGCGTACTCTGTCCATCTGGGTTGCTGACTGTATCGCTTGGGCTTATGGGGCAGCCGGACTCTCGTTAGAAAGTCGGGTCACGGCTCATTGTGTTCGGGCGAAGGCTACGTCAGTGGCTTACCTCCGCTCTGTTCCATTGGCAGACATCTGCCGGGCCGCTACTTGGTCTTCGAGCCAGACTTTTGCGGTCCATTACTGCCTCGAGAGGGAGTCCCGCAGGGACAGTGCTTTCGGACAGGCAGTCCTCTGAAATCTCTTCGAGGTTTGAGCAACTCCTACCCTCCATCCCGGATGAGGGCTACCGGTGGGTAATAATTCAGTGAAGATTCCTTCCTTCTGTACTGCTGAGCTAGAGGGAGCTCATTTTTGTGCTTAGGGTCTCCGGTAGCCTTAAGCTTGGGAGTCCCATATGTGAGGACTGACTTCCTGCTTGGTCCTGGAGAAAGCGTAGTTACTCACCTGTAACAGGTGTTCTCCAGGAGCAGCAGGAATCAGTCCTCACAACCCTCCCTCCTCCCCTTGGAGTTGCAATCATCTGCTTTAGTTTTTTTGCAAATTTTTATGCTGTCTTTTAGCTATGTCATCTGACTGGCTAAGATGGCACCCTTTGGCGGGAAGGGGACCGCGCATGCGCGCTGCAATTCCCAAAGGCTTTCTTTGAAAGCTGGGGAAAATTGCTCCGCGAGGGCTCCGTCGGCGCCGACGTCACCCATATGTGAGGACTGATTCCTGCTGCTCCTGGAGAACACCTGTTACAGGTGAGTAACTACGCTGTATGTAATGACATCAGTGATCTTAGTCTGTGGTCAATTATGTACAGCTAGACATTAAATTAACAGAATGTTTGCGGGAATAGAGCTGGGGCAGAAGGGGAGTTGAGTCAGCAGGACCAGCGAGAGGTAGGGGGGGGTGGAATGGTAGTCCATATTGTTCGGGTAGTCCATATTAAGTAATGTCTCCAAAGTGTTCAATATAGAGAGTGGTTTTCAGCTTCTTTCAGAAGTCCTTGGAATCAGAAGTGGCTCTAAGGTTGTCGGGGAGGGTGTTCCAAAGGGCAGGAGCTGCCACGGATATAGCTCTTCCAGATGTAGACTGCTTGGATTTGGTGAAAGTGCTAGGGGTGGTGATAGTGTCAGAGGTGATATGTCTGCTGGGTCTGATGCTCGTATCTGTGTTGATAAGGCTTTTCAGTATGTTGGCAGATATGTTTTGCTTAATTTTGAAAATGTTCAGTACAGTTTTGTACTTGATGCGGGAGATAATGGAGAGCCAGTGAAGTTGGTTCAGGAGGGGGGGTGATGTGGTTGTGTTTTGATAAGCTGGTGATGTGAGCTGCGGTATTCTGTGCCATCTGTAGAGGGCGGAGTGCTAGTGTAGGTAAACCAAGTATATGGGGTTGCAGTAGTCCAGGATGGGAGTAATTATCGCCTGGCAAACAGTGTGGAAGTGTTCTTGGCTGAGTAGTGGTTTGAGCTGTCTGATAAGACGCATCTTGAGATAGGCATGTTTGGATGTTTTGTTGATATGAGATTGAAGGTTCAGATTGCAGTCCAAGGTGACTCCGAGGTATTTTACTTCAGGTTTAATGGGTATAGTGATATTGTTCAGCTTGATTGCATGTGGGGAGGGTAAATCCTGACATAGGGGTGACAAGGAGGGCTTCCGTCTTGCTGTAGTTGATATTTAGGTTGTTCTGGGTTAGCCAATCCGTCATTTCTTCCAGGCATTCCGTTATCTTTGAGTAATCCGGGTTGTCCAGGTTAATTGGAGAGTAAATCATAATGTCATCTGCATATAATGTGTAGTGGATCTTGTGTCATTTGGTGATGGCACAGATGGGCTATATATATAAATTAAACAGAAGTGCAGTCAAGGAGGATCCTTGTGGGATGTCCTGTGTTGCTGGGAATGGGGTAGAGGTGTTTGTGCCACATTTCACCTGTTGCCATCTGTTACTGAGGTAGGAGTGAAACCATTTGATGGTGGTGCCATGCAGGCCAATCTCTCTTAGCTTGTTAAGTAAGATACTGTGAGACACCGTGTCGAAGGCTGAGGAAATATCAATGAATATCAGGAGAAATCCCATCTTGATATTGTCCAATCCTCTGATCAGGTTGTCGAATAGGAATAAAAGAAGGGTTTTGACGCTATGATTAGGTCGCAAGCCATATTGGTGTGGATCTAATGGTACATGTGAGTCAATGTGATCCTGGAGTTGAAGTTGTACTATTTTCTCGATGACCTTAGTGAGGAAGGGACGGTCAGAAATGGGACGGTATGCTGCAGGGTCACTCTTGCTTAGAGCTCAATTCTTGGGTATTGGGTGGATGGTAGCTAGCTTGAGGGCACTTGGCATGTAGCCTTGGGATAGGGATAGGTGTATAATATTGTGGATGAATTGGCTGAGTTCTTCTTTTGCTGATTTTATCCAAGCTACTGGACATGGATCTGATGGAGCAGTGCTGGTGTTCATTGCAGAGATAGTTTGAGTTATCTGATAAATGGACGCAATACTGAATTTCTCCCCAGGTGTGGTTGATTTGTGTGGCCTTGGAGGCAGTGGTTCTGTTTGGAGTACATCATTGAGGAGACACATTTTTGGTCTGTAGGAAGTCAGCAAAAGTCTGTGGATGTAGCATATCTTCTTTGAGTTCTGGTTCTTTGATGAGAATACGGACTATTTTGAATAGTTCTCTGGGTTTATTGATGGATTTGAGTATAAGGTTGGTGTGGTATTCCTTTTTGTGTTGGTAGATGAGGTTGTTATATTCTTGTTGTTTAGTTTGGTAGAGCTGTAAGGTGATTTGCGTCTTATTCTGCCTCCACTGTCTTTCTATTCTTTGTAGATATCTCTTTGCTTTTCTTATATCCTCTGTGTACCAGGGTGCTGATCTGGATTTTCTGCCCAGGAGTTTGGTGTTCTTACTGTCTGGTGCTCTTGCTGCTGCAGTGATAGCTGTGTTCCAGTTAATAAGAACATAAGATATGCCATACTGGGTCAGACCAAGGTCCATCAAGCCCAGTATTCTGTTTCCAACAGTGGCCAATATAGGTCATATGTACCTAGCAGTTTCCCCAAGGAACACAGGTTCCACAATGCTTGTATTGGTTCAAGCATTGATATCCTGGGTCCCTTCTTAATAATGGTTTATGGACCTTTCCTCCAGGAACATGTCCAAACCTTTTTTAAACCCAGCTACATTAACAGCCTTTACTACATCCTCTGGTAACAAGTTCCAGAGTTTGATTACACGTTGAGTGAAAAAATATTTTCTTTTATTAGTCTTAAATAGTTTACCCTGTAGCTTCATTGCATCACATCAAAGACAAATTTCACTCCACAGAACAAACAACGCCGAGTAGAACCACAAGGACGGATCCACACTCCAAAACCTGGGGCACATTCGCCTCACCCTCCACAGAACAGATATCACACATCATTTCTACAATCAACACAAGCACCGCTCCTACAGACCCATGCCCAGTGTCATGGGTCAAAGCCACCAAATCAAGTCTCATCCCCACCATACATAAAATGGTACACAACTCACTCACTCAAGGACTCATGCCAAAGCAACTAAAACTTGCCTCAGTGAGACCAATCACAAAGAAAACAACTCTCGACAAAGAAGACCCAGCAGCATACCGACCAATCTCCAGCATACCTTTCCTCGCAAAAATCATCGAAAAGACGGTTCAACTACAACTTCAGGACCACATCGACAAACACGAAACACTCGACGACAACCAACACGGATTTCGTCCCAACCACGGTGTCGAGACGCTACTGATCTACCTCTTCGACAGCATCCTTAGAACAATTGACAACACCAGGAACGGAATCATAATGATATTCATCGACATCTCCTCAGCCTTCGACACAGTGGACCACAACACGCTCCTGGAAAGACTACAGAACACTGGTATACACGGTATCACACTGAAATGGTTCCACTCATACCTAACAGAAAGACAGCTACAGGTCAAGGTGGGACACATCACATCCCGACCCATCAAAGTCCGTCAAGGAGTACCTCAAGGTTCTGCGCTCTCAGCACTCCTATTTAACATCTACATCCAACCAATATGCAACATCATGAAAAAGAACAACATTCAATACACAATCTATGCGGACGACATCATGATATACACCCCGATATCAATCGACAACCCGGACTTCTCTAGGATAACAGACTGCCTTACACAAATGACCAGTTGGTGTCAAAACAACAACCTCGCCATAAACTACAACAAGACTGAAGCTTTAATCATCACTCGGAACCAAAGCTTCATACACCCACCAAATATAAAGATACAAAACATTACTATACCAATAAGGTCAGAAGTGAGATACCTCGGGGTTACGCTGGACAACAAACTCAATCTCAAGACACACATAAGCAAAACAATACAAAAAGCCTACTACAAGATGCGAATCATCAGGAGACTGAAACCACTCCTCGCCCCAGAACACTTCTGTACCGTCTGTCAAGCACTGATAACCCCTCTACTGGACTTTTGCAATCCGATATACCTTGGACTACCGAAACAAGCTATCAAACCACTCCAACTGGCACAAAACACCGCAGCACGAATCATATCCGGAACTGCAAGACAAGAACATATCACACCCACCTTAAAGGACTTACACTGGCTTCCAATCGATGCACGCATCAGATACAAAACTATCATAAACCTATTTAAGATAAAACAGCAAACATCAGCCAACAGCCTACACGCCCTCATACAACCAGACACCAGCACTCGGCCTAGAAGAAAACAAACACACAACCGAGTCAGCACCCCAAGTGAATACAAACACACATGCAAGGACACAACAGACAGAGCACTCTCCATGGCTGCTCCAACAATATGGAACAAACTACCGGACGATTTGAGAGCAACTACAGACCTCAAGGACTTCAGAAAACAGCTGAAAACCATGCTGTTCAGAGAACACTATGGACACATCACATAAACTAAGTAACTGTATAGCAGCACACGTTACCGACTAACACTATATGTATATAAAATGTTTTTAGCACCACTGTATATAGCCCACATTGTACATAGCTCAAACCAATCTAGCTCACAACACAACACACACCCAACTAAATTTCCACCCTCACTGCATGTATAACACACTCACACTACTAGATTGTTTGCTGTGATACCACCTTGATTATCATGATAAGGCGGTTTAGAAATACTGTTAAATAAAAAATAAATAAATAAAATGTCCCCTAGTCTTCCTATATTCTGATAAGGTAAACAATCGATCTATGTTTACCCGTTCCACTCCGTTCATTAATTTATAGACTTCTATCATATCTCCCCTCAGCCGTTTCTTTTCCAGGTTAAAGAGCCCTAACCTTTTTAGCCTTTCTTCATAGGAGTATCCTTCCATCCCCTTTACCATTTTGGTGGCTCTTCTCTGAACCTTTTCTAAAATCGCTATATCCTTTTTAAGATACAGCGACCAGAATTGCACACAATATTCAAGGTGCGGTCTCACCATGGAACGATATAGAGGCATTATATCTTTTGTTTTATTTTCCATTCCTTTCCTTATCATACCTAGCATTCTGTTTGCTCTCTTGGCCGCCGCTGCACACTGGGCCGAGGGTTTTAACATGGTATCCACAATGACGCCTAAATCTTTTTCCTGGGTGGTGGTTCCTAATGTGGAACCTTGCATCGTGTAACCATAGTTATTAAGATTGTCTAGCTCCTTGATGTCCTGGTTTAAGTTAGGGAGGATTTTGTGGAGGAATTGGTCCTTAGTGAAGCTCTTGAATCATCTTCTTGGGCAGAGCTGTTCCATGTGTGAGTTTGTGGGGGATCTGCATAGTGAGTCATGTCATATGTGGTGATCAGACCAAGGTACCGGAGTTATTGTTTTTGATACACTGTTGTGTTCGAGGAGTTGATTAGATACAAAGATGAGGTCTGGGGTGGAGCCAAGTCTGTGTGTGGGTGCAGTGATGAGTTGTGTATATTGCAGCGAGTCCATGGCAGTTAGAAAGGTGTCTGCCTCTTTTGTGATAATTGATCGAGGCTCATTGCGAATTAATTAGGACGACGACAGCTGGGGGTGGAGAAAACACTAGAGCAGATTTTAGCATGATTTTTCTGGCCCGGGATCCACAAAGAGGTGCAGTTATACTGCCAGTCATGCCCCACCTGCCAACTTCATAACTCCGCTAATGTCCAACCTGCTCCCCTAGTGCCTGTGCCTATGCCTATTATTGAAACCCCATTCGAAAGAGTGGCCATGGGCCTGGTAGGTCCCTTGAAGCGAACCGCCCAAGGCAACAGGTATATTTTAGTCATATTAGACTACGCTACCCGCTACCTGAAGGCCACTGCTCTAAGGAATATGAAGACTACTGTGATCACGAATGCCATCTGGGAAGTATTCTCACAGGTGGGAGTACTACTACTATTAAACAATATCCAATGAGATCCTCCACAGATCAAGGAACAACCTTTGTATCCAAGACGATGAAGCAAGTGTGTGCCTTGGTGAAAGTCAAGATGCTGTGAACATCAGTGTATCATCACAGATGGATGGCCTTGTTGAGCAAGTTAATAAAACTCTGAAACAGATGTTAAGTTTGTACAGGACGGGAAGAATTGGACGTTCTCTATCCTATTTGATGTTTGCTATCTGCGAAGTACCTCAGAGTTCCACAGGTTTTCGCCTTTTGAGTTGCTCTTCAGAAGACGGCCGAGAGGCATATTAGACATGGTGAGAGAAACCTGGGAAGAAGAACTCCGTGCCAAGCGTAATTTGGTAGAGTATGTTATACAATTGCAAGACCGGCTGAGGAAAGCCAGAGAGATGGCCAAACTCAGTCTGAAAAAAGCCCAAGCTGAGCAGGCTAGGGGCTACAGTCGGGTAGCCGTGCACCATACCTTCCAGCTGGCATCTGAGAGCAAGTTACTCTGTAAATGGCAAGGGCCTTATGAGAAGAGAAAGTAGGGCCTGTTAAAGTAGGGCCAGGGAACTATCAATTGTTCTATCTCTTCCCCCTCTAGGGCCTCCTCGGCCATTCTGTACAGTAAATCTCCCTTTAGCACAAAATAGGGAAAGGTTTATGCAGGGGGTTCTCTCTTACCTACTGGAACCCCATCCACCTCCAAAACCTGCTCTGGGGCATGTCTAAAGGGACTCATCCTCTTGCTGGACCCTCCTAAAGCTCCCTGGGTTTTCCCTCCATCCCCAATATAGGAAGGGAATAGTCATATTTGGGTTACTACTGCTGAGCCCTGAGCTTTCCCCAGGGGTTTCTTCCCTAGGCTCCCCTTCCCTGGATCCCCTCTCCCATAGTTGTTCCCCCAGATTCTGTTGTTAGTGTAGCTTTTCTCCATGGACAAGCAGGAAGTAAGTCCTCACATATTGGTGACACCACCTATGGAGCTCCATGCGGGAATGCTCCCCAGCTTTTATTGGAAGCTTTTGGGAGTCTCTACCATGCCTGCACATCTGTCTTCCTGCCTGCTGCAGCACCATCTTCTCCAGTCTGTTTTCCACAGAACCCCTAAGACATGTTTGCACTACCGTGGTAAACGTGTCTGTCTTTTTCTCCCCTTAGGGGGTCTTTTTCACTTAAATTTTTCACCTGCCGTCGGTAGCGTCAGTCCTGCCATCGGTTTTGCCTGGTTCCAATGCTTCCTCTCTATTTCTGAACCTTTTTCAGATTTCTCCATATTTTTCCCGCAGCTGGCACCATTGAGCCTTTCGATCTCGTCACTGCCGTTTTCCTAGTCCTATCTCAAAAGCTGGCCAGTGGTTTTAAGTAGTGCACCAAATGTGCCCGGATCTTCTCGGTCACAGGACAAGCACAACTGTGGTGCCTTCAGTGTTTGGGCCCTGATCATCAGCCTTTTGTAATCTGTGCCTGCAGATGACGAGAAGGGGCCTAAAGGATTGGGAAAAGCTGTGAGAGTCCCTCTTCAGGCAGTGCTCATTCTGCATCATCGGCTCCAGCATCGGTCCTGATGGCCTCGTTAGGGCATGTTCGAGCTCACTCAGAGTTGGGGGGCCTCAGTTACCTGGAAAGGTAGCTGTCCTTTGACATTGAATCGAGGAAGGAACCGACCCCCATCGACATCAAAGGGGGACTTATCTGAGCACAGAGCTAAAGTCAATGTGCATTGACATCTGAGCCCTTCCCAGCGCAGAGCTGGGAGCGATGGCCGGGAATGGTTCATTAAGGTGCCAGAGAAGCACCACATGCGCCCCCCCCCCCAATGTTCGCAGGCCCAATGCTCTCAATGGGATGCCAGAGATGATGACTGAAGCTGTTCCGGCCCTGAAGCTTTCGGAAGCAGCAGTCCTTGAGGAGTGCCTCTGGGCCCTTAAGGCCTGCATAGTGGTGCTGGTGCAGCAACAGGCTGGGCCCACGATGCTGATGGCAGCATCACCGCACATTGTCCAGCCAATATGCGAGACCCACGTATTGTATGAGAATGCAGCGACATCGGTCTGAGTCGATGCCGGTTCCCACAGCTATTTCACTATAGAGTGTATCGGGGTCCGATGTCCCAGTGAAACTCGTGAAACATTCAATGCTGCATCGATCCCGTCGACACTACCCCTCCCCGTGCAGTTGGAGGGAGCGCTGGGAGGAGTCCCAACGTTACTTCTACTTCGGAGTCTGAATCAGACAGTTGGGTGACTGACATGGAATCTGAGGTCCTATCAGACAGCAGATCTCCTGAATTTCCATTGGACTCCTCTCTTCCTCATGAACATCAGAAGTCTCCTCCCAAGGACATGTCTTTTCAGGACTTTGTCAGGGATATGGCCAAGGCCATCCCCTTTTCTCTAAAACCAGAAGATGAGCCCAGGGCAGAGTAGCTAGAAATCCTCCCGTATCCCTCAGCCCCTAAAGAGGCAGTGCCAGTGCACTGGATTTTGCAAAGGCTACAGGGGAGGATATGGGAAAACCCTTTCACAATAGCTACTATCAGCAGGAGGCTGGACTCGATGTACTGGGTCCAGAAGGCCCTTGGGTTTGAGAAGTCTCAACCTCCGCACCACTCTGTGGTGGTGGAGTCTGCCCTGAAAGAATCAAGAGCAGTAAGACTCATTCCTTGACACCCCAAAGTAGGGAGGTACGGATGCTGGATTCTTTTGGCTGGCAATGCTTCCAGAGCTCCATGTTGGTGGTCAGGGTCCTGTTGTACCAACTGTACATGGGCATGTTCCTAAAGGACAACATGCTGGACCTTGTTTGTTCATGCCTCCAGAGTGGTTGGAAACCTACTGTGTCCTGGTGGGCCATGGCAAGGACTGCTCCAAGTACATGGCTTGGGCAACCTATGATGCCTTTGAGTCGGCCTACAGGGCAGAGGCAGTGGGCATTGGGGCCCGCTGGCTCGCCTGGCTCCAGTCCTCAGCTTGGAGTTGTCTGTCCAGAACACGCTGGCAGATGTGCCGTGCAGAAGGGAGAATCTCTGCGGGGAGTAGGTGGAGGCCAAGGCTGGTGATATAGAGAAAACATCACTCTCACACCAGGCTCTCGAGGAAGACTTCTGATCCCGCTCGCAAGAAGTAACAGGGGCCAAAGAAATATTACTACCATTGTAAGCATAGGTACTTTCCACGCCCTCAAAGCTCACAGCAAAAGGCACAGGCCCCCTCGCCAGCAGCGACAAGAGAAGCCACAGAAGGCCCAGCCCAAGCCAGGGGTGAGGTTTTGACTGATTCCTGTGGTTGGGGAAGGGTCCACTTTGCCCACAGGTGGCCTCTCATCACCTCAGATTCCAGGGTGTCACAAATAGTCCAGAGTGGGTTATATGCTGCACCTCGCTGACCCCCTCCCCCCAAGGGAGTATCTCCTGGACCCTCTGAAGCTCATCCTACTGCAAGGAGAGATCTCCACCCTTCTGGCCAGCCTTGTAATAGAACCTGTGCCTCCAGCTCAGGTAGGACAGGGGGTTCTACTCCAGCTACTTCTGGGCCCCAAGAAGATGGGAGAGGGGTTTCGGTCCATCTTGGACCTCCGAGACCTCAACACCTTTCTGGTGCGGGAAAAGTCAAAATGGTCTCACTAGGAACTCTGCTCCCTTACCTTCTGAGAAATGATTGGCCATGCTGCCTTGGATCTCAGAGATGCTTATACACACATTCCCATCCATCCTGCCCACAGGAAATATCTCCAGTTTGACCTGAGGGGGTCATCACTTCCAGTACTGTGTGCTTCCCTTTGGTCTGGCTTTGACACCCTGGGTTTTCATTAAGTGCCTTGCGGTAGTGGCCACATCTATGGACCCTGAGAGTGTTTGTCTACCCTTGCTTGGATGACTGACTCATTTGGAGCTTCACTCTGGACAGAGTTCATCAGTCAACTCAGCTGACCACCCAGATGCTCGAGCTGTTGGGGTTCTTAATCATCTACCCCAAGTCCCACTTCCAGTCCTCCCAGCAACACTCAAGCTCGGGCCTTTCTCCCACTGGACCATCTGCAGAGGCTGATGGCCTTGGTCTACGATGTCCAGCAGAATGCCAGATAATGGCTTGTGGGATGTTGAAGGTGCTCAGGCATATGGCCTCGACAGTGCACATCACTCTCCTGGCTTGTTTGTTGATGAGACAAGATATGGACTCTCAGTTCTCAGTGGAAACAAGCCACTGGCCATCTCCACAACCGGGTAGTGGTCACCACGCCTCTAGTCCTGTCCCTGCATTGGTGGCTAGATTCTTGGAACCTGCTTAGGGTTCTCCCCTTCCAGGTGTCGCCTTCCCAGAGGCTGATGACAACGGACGCGTCCAAGCTGGGCTGGGGAGCACATCTGGAAGGCCTTTGTACACAAGGCATGTGGTCCGAGCAAGAGAGCCTCCACGAGATCAACTCCAGACAATAGCAAATGCCCTCAGGGTGTTCTGGGACCACCTTGTCAACCATATTGTCCTGATTGAGATCAACAATCTGGTGGCGATATAGTACATCAACAAGCAGGGTGGCACAGAGTTGTATCTCCTGTGCTTGGAGGCAGTCTGCTTGTGGAAGTTTGCCATCGCTCACGGTATGGAGTTGAGAGCAACTTATCTGGCAGGGGTACTCAACTCCCTGGAAGATCAGCTGAACTGTGTCCTCCAGCTACACGAGTGGACTCTGAACGGGGAGGTCATAGCCTGGATCTTTCAATCGTGGGGTACTCCCCCTTGATAGATCTGCTTGCCACTCCAAGCAATGCCCAACTGCATCATTTCTGCTCCAGGGTCGCCTTTAGAGACTGGCTCACGCTGGATGCCTTCCTCCTGCACTGGGGAGTTGGCTTGCTCTATGCATATCCTCCCATTCCGCTCATAGCGAAGACCCTGTGGAAACTTGATTCTCATTGTGCCATATTGGCCCACACAGCCATAGTTTCCCCTGCTGCTGCAGCTCTCTTGTCAGAAGCCTGTACGTTTGGGCTCGGTTCCGGACATTATCTCTCAGAATGACGGGAATCTGTTCCACTCCAGTGTCCAGTCTTTTGCTCTCACGGCGTGGATGTTGAGCGCTTAATCTGCCCAAGGGAGTCACTGAGGTCTTGCTGGCCTCCAGGAGAGTTTTTGACGAGGAAGTCTTACACTTTCAAGTAGAAAAGGTTTGCTGCCTATTGTGCTGACCGGGTTCTGGATCCCTTCTCTTGCTCCGTCAACAGGTTACTCAAGTACCTCCTGCACTTCCTGGAGTCTGATCTCAAGTCCAATTCTGTCCAGGCTCACCTGAACATGATCAGAGCCTACTATTGTGGCTCGGAGGGAAAGTCCATCTCTGCTCAACTTCTGATGGTTTGCTTTATGTGAGGTCTGCTCCTTTCTAAGCCTCCTTTCAGGCTTCCAGCTGTGGCTTGGGACCTCAGTGTGGTTTTGGCGCAGCTCATGTCAGCAACCTTTGAGCAGCTTGCTTCTGTATTCTGAAATTCCTGACCTGGAAGGTCTTGTTTCTGTGATGGTTACCTCGGCACGCAGTGTCAGTGAGCTCCATGCCCTGGTGGCTCATCCGCACTATACCAGATTCCACCATAATAGAGTGGTCTTAAGCACTCATCCGCGTTTCCTCCCGAAGGTGGTTTCCACTTGCCATCTTAACCAAGTGGTGTATTGCTCACCACCTTTCCTAGGCCTCACTCCCACAGTGGGGCGGCAGCCCTGCACACGTTGGACTGCAAGCGAGCCTTGGCCTTCTACCTTGAGCTGACAAAGGCCCACCAAAGGTTCACCCAACTGTTTCTCTTTTGACCCCAGCAAGCTCGGGGCTGCTGTTTCCAAACGCACATTGTCAATTTGACTAGTGGACTGCATCTTTTTCACTTTTGCCCAAACTGGCCTGAGCCATGATGTTCATGTCACAGCTCACAATGTCAAAGCCATAGCTGCATCAGTGACCAACTTGCGCTCAGTCTCCATGGAAGAGATCTTCAGGGCTGCATTGTGGTCTTTGATCTACACATTCACATCGCATTACTAACTAGGATGAGGTTAACCCTCTTAGCCCACACAACAAAACCCTGACCTGCTGTAGAAGCCCAGCCCTAGAGGAACATGTATTTGCCCTCAGTCACGTTGTAGAGAAAATACTCAAGCTGCCACCATATGTGGCATGTGGTGGGAAGGGATTTTCTGTTAAAACGCCAAACAGCAGTTCAGGGAAAACAAAACTGTTAAAGTTCCTTCCTTGTCCAGTTAAAGTTCTACTTTTTGTATATATTTCCTTGAAAGAACTCCTGGCTCTATGGGCCTTTCTCGCCTTCCTGCAGCCTGCCGGGTTTTTAACCTCTTTCTGTGAGCCGAGCCGTGCCCTCCCAGCCCTGAACTCTGGGCTGCAGCCTGTTGATAATCTCTCTGGAGAGGGACAGGCAACACTCTGTTAATGAAACCACCCTTCACACACACTGTTAGTTTTTGTTTGTGTTAATACAAACTTACACATGGTTAATGCTGTATCATGATTGTTATCTTGACATTTAAACATATCTTTAGCTAAACTAAAATAAAATATTTGGTGTGGTTCCTACTTAAACCCTTTAGCTTTCTTTCCAGACCAGTTCCTTTCCTTTGATCTAACGTACACTTCAAAACTGAGCTGATTCATCCAGTTTTCTACATGTTACCTTGTGTCCTGTATATTTATTTTTCTGGATGAAAGATAGTCCAAAGAATTAATGATATTTGCATTGCATACAAATTTTATTTTCTACTTTCATGATCACTTATGAAGATTGAATTTACTCACTGAGTAAAGTAGCTATCAGTAAAAATGCAGGAAGGGTAATAAGGAATTTTAAATAATTGCCAATTTATATTTTGTATAATTATTTTTATGATTTAATTGCTTTTTGTTTTTGAAAATTGTCGTATTTCATATACATATACAAATTGAAGATATGTGAATTATGCCAATATCTTTCCACCAATAACTTTTGTACTGTCTTTCATCATTTTTAGCAGGCTAGTTACTAAGCTGCAGTAAAATATCACATTCCTTATTGTCCACAAGACCAGTCCAGAATGAGTGGGTTAAATGGAGGAGTAGCTTAATGGTTAGAGCAGTAGGTTAAGAACTAGGGAAGCCAGGTTCAAATGCCATTGCCTCTGCTTATGGTCTTCGGCAAGTCACTTAACCCTCCATTGCCTTAGGTACAAACTTAGATTGTAAGCTCTTTGGAGCCTACTTTATCTGAATGTAGTTCACCTTAGAACTTCTGAAAAAGGTGTGAGCCAAATCCATTTTCCTTTTTAATGCCCCTCTATCAGCGGATGGAGACAGAAAACAAAGGCTTATGAGCTCTGCCCTATATAGGGCACCATGTAGCCAACTGCTCTTCAATATTTCTCTTTCTCCAAAAAATGGTAGAATGGCATTCTTTGGTAGATATTGAATTGTTGCCAGGAAGCAGCTCCTGGATGGAGAGATCCAGGAGGGAACCAGAGTTGCTGGGGCCATTAAGGAGTGATGAGAATCATTGTGCCTCCATTGCTTTTGAGTTTCAGGAGAGTCTTCATTTTGAGAGGAGTTGGAGGGTATGTGTAAGGAAGACCCTCCCCCCCAATGCAGGAGGAGAGCATCCCATGTGTCCCCCACCCTGGAACAGAACTGAGACACCTGGGCATTCTGAGGTGTGCCGGAGATCTTTTGAGAGGGTTCCCCACTCTAAAAAGATGGAGAAGGCCACCCTCCGATCCAGTGTCCATTCGTGAGGTTGAAGGCTCAGCATGTCCACCAAGATATTTTCCTTGCCTGGTAGGTACATGGCTCTTAATTTTATCCCATGAGAGATGGCAAAGTTACACATCCCGACTGTCTCCTAACACAGGAGGTATGACCCTGTTCCTCCCTGCTTGTTGATGTTAAAAAAAATGGCCACTTGGTTGTCTGAATCATTACAATTTGATTTACCAAACAATCTCTGAAAGCCCTTAGAGCGTTCGCTACTGCTCACTGTTCCAAGAATTTGATCTGATGAAGACTTTCTTGGGCAGACTAAGTACCTTGAGTATGAAACCCATCAAGATGAGCTCCCCAGCCCAGCTTCAACATTTCTGTCATGAGCAACGTTTGGTAGGATGGAAATTGGAAAGATCCATCCATCCAGGATAAGGGAATCCCAGAGGGGAAGTGTGACTGACAGCACATTGCTGAACATCCCGGTGACTTTGATCCACTGGGTGCTCAAGGTCCACTGTCTTATTTGGAGAGGTGTCAAGGGAGTGTCGTAAACCATTGAGGCCATGTGGCTTAATATTTTCAATATGGTATGTGCTGATGTCTGCTTTCATCTGTACAATCCTGCACAATCGCCACCAATTGGGCAAGTCTGTCGTGTGGCAGAAAACATTTCACTGCATGTCTAGCAGAGCTCCTACGAACTGCAACTTCTTTGACAAGCTTAAATTGGATTTGGGATAATTGATGACGAAGCCTAGTAGCTCCAACACCCAGGCTGGGATGTGTATTGATTCATGAACCCCCTCCGGAGTGCTGCTAAGGAAACACATACACTCCCAGTCTGCGTAGAAACGCTGCGATGATGGCAAAGCATTTTGTGAGTACTTGAGGATCTGATGCAAGGCCCCAAAAGATAGTACACAGTGCTGGAAGTATAGTTTCCCTATGACGAATTTGAGGTACCTTTTGTGACTGGGATGTATCTGAATGTGGGTGGTGAGCATCCTTTAGATCCAGAGAATATAGTCTGTCCCCTTTTTGAAGAAAAGGGGGGTGGGTGGCTAGAGAAACCATCCTCAACTTTTCTCTGACTAGGAACTTGTTCATGTTTCTGAGGTCTAGGATTGGGCAGAATTCTCCTGCGTCTCTGGGCACCAGGAAGTACCTCAAATAAAATCCCTGTTCTTCCCACCCTGGTGGAATGGGCTTGATTTCATTTGTGCATTGAAGATGAAGATTTCTTGAAGAATGTCCTGTGGGAATGGAATGGCCCCTCGGTGGACAATTTGGAGGGAGTTTGAATAGGCTAAGTCTGTACTCAGACTTTTTTTTTGTAACTTAATCTCTATTGATTTTAAATAATTTTGTATTCCAAACATTGTCAAAAGAAAATCAGGTTTGCATAATAAACTTATACATAAACTACTGTCCTTCTAAACAGTTTCGTAAACAGGATAAAAACAATGAAGCTCCAGATGTTGCAACCCTAACATTTCTAGGTTTCCCCCCCCCCCCCCCTCCATACTTATGACCTTGAGCTGGGCATTATTATTGGTATGATATCCTCTTATCTTCCCCCCCTATCCCTCTCCCCCCTTCCTATCTCTCTCCCCCCTTCCTATCTCATTCCCAACGATTCCAAGTATGTCAACAAAGGCCTCCATTGGCTATCAAACTTCTCCCCCTGATTTCTCCTAAGCGCTATCAAGCGCTCCATACTCAACACCTTATGCAATCTGGTTATCCAGTGAGTCAATTCAGGAGTCCCACTTTGCTTCCATTTCCAGGCTATTTCGCATCTAGCCGCAATAATACAGGTCTTCATTGGTTTACTCCAGCGATTAGAAAGATTTATTGGCCACACCCCCAACAGAAACAGGGATGGGCACAACTCAAGTATCACCCCAAAAATCACAACCATCTGATCTCAAATTTTTGTCCAGTAAGCTCGCACCAGCGGGCATTCCCACCACATATGCAGATATGTTCCCCGGGCTCCACACCCCCTCTAGCAGAGGTCCGAAGCCTCAGGGAACATCTTATTATATCTTACTGGAGTATAATACCATCTCATCAAAATTTTGTAAGCATTCTCTTGAATCATAGTACATAAGGAGGACTTTGATGCCCCCAGATAGATCGCTTTCCATTCGTCTGTGTCCCACTTCACCCCAAGATCCTTCTCCCATTCTATCATATATCTAAGCTTTTCACCCCCCCCCTTCTAGTATTGTGTAAGCTAGCGTATAGCAAGCGAATTAGCCCTCTAAACTGGTGATGTCCTAACCACAAGGCCTCTAAATCATTACGTCCCTGATCAGTCTGTGCCATATTATCTTTCTGACACAGGTAATGCGTCACCTGCAGATATGGGAAAAAAATCTCTTGTTCCCAAATTATATTCCCTCTGTAATTGCTCAAAACACTTAATCTCTCCCGACTCTATCAATTATACAAATCTGTCTAATCCATTCCTCTCCCAACTCCTAAATATTTCTTCCCTCCCCGGTTGAAAGGCAGGAGTAGCTTTGATTGGTGAAAGCAAAGATGTCCCCATCCTTATATTTATCCTACGCCACCCCCTTTGCCATTCCTCCCAAAGATGACGTACAAATGGGTTCGCCATCCATTCTCCCTGTAATAGGCCTTTCTGCAACCAAGGGATATACTGTAATCTCCATCCTGTAACCCAGTGTTGTTCAATAGACAGGAATCGTTTGGGCATCTCAGATTCCCTCCATTCCATGACCTGTCTCATCTGTGCAGCCAAGTAATAGTCCGCAATCTCTAACATCCCCAATCCCCCTTTCCGCCTGGAGGTGTACATAACTCTCCTTGCTATGCGTGGCGGCTGATGTCTCCAAACAAACAGAAACATCTTCCTCTGCAACCTTTGTAACACTATTCTAGGGACTTTAGTGGTAAAACTTGGAAAAGATATAAGAGCTGAGGCAAAACCATCATCTTAAGCCATCATCATCTTACCTAACCAATATATTTCCTCTTTATTCCATTTTTCTAAATCTCTTTCTATCCATCCAATCAGGGACGGATAATTTGCCCCATATAGGGAATTGGGCTCCCGTGTTAAGTAAACCCCAAGATACTTGATTGACCTCGGGGCCCATCTAAAATTATAATTCTCCTTCAAGTGCTTTTCTAAATTGGCCGGCAAATGGATGCTAAGTGCCTCCATTTTATCCCAATTTATTTTGAATCCTGCCACGCTCCCAAATTGCTTTAGTTCTTCCATATATGGGCAACGTTAGTAGCGGGTGGGTTACAAACAGCAGCAAGTCATCCGCAAATAACGCCAATTTATGTTCATCTGCACCTAGCCTCAAGCCCATTGCATCCCCATTCCCCTCGTATTCGTCTCGCCAGCGGCTCCATGGTTAAAGCAAACAACAAAGGGAACAAGGGGCACCCCTGTCTCGTACCCCTTTCTAACCGGAAGAAATCAGAGTGCCTCCCATTTATCTTAACTGCTACCACTGGGTTAGCATAAAGCGCCCTAAGCCATGCCATCATATTAGCTCCAATCCCAATCTGTTCCAACACCGCAAACATAAAACCCCATTCTACCCGATCAAAGGCTTTTTCAGCATCTATAGCCAGTAGTAATAAATCTTGTTTTTGCTTCTTTGCTGTCCATATCACTTGGACCGCCCTCCTAATATTATCTCCCGTGTTACGTCCATGTATAAATTGTTTGATCCGGATGTATAAGCTTCAGTAAATATAGTCCCCAGCCTCTTTGCTAGAACCTTTGCTAAAATCTTCCCATCCGTATTCAACAAAGAAATTCGCCGATAGGACCCACACAGGGTGGGGTCTCTACCCGGTTTTGCTATCACCGATATCCCCGCTTGTTGCATAGATGGAGCCAGCTGTTTCCCATGCAATACTTCATTAAATAACCGTTGTAGCACTGGTGCCAAGTGGTCCGCAAATTTTTTTATAAAAAAACTGCCGAGAAGCCATCCAGCCCTGGGGATTTGTTTAAAGCCAACATTTTAATTACCTGATTAATTTCGTCTAACCCAATGTCCTGATTTAACATTTCCCGATCTGGTCCCGTTATTTCCGGGAGTTCACCTCCTTCTCTCAAATAATCCTCTGCCCTCTTTGCCGAGTTCTCAAGTGTGAGGGGGTCATCACTTCCAGTACTGTGTGCTTCCCTTTGGTCTGGCTTTGACACCCTGGGTTTTCATTAAGTGCCTTGCGGTAGTGGCCACATCTATGGACCCTGAGAGTGTTTGTCTACCCTTGCTTGGATGACTGACTCATTTGGAGCTTCACTCTGGACAGAGTTCATCAGTCAACTCAGCTGACCACCCAGATGCTCGAGCTGTTGGGGTTCTTAATCATCTACCCCAAGTCCCACTTCCAGTCCTCCCAGCAACACTCAAGCTCGGGCCTTTCTCCCACTGGACCATCTGCAGAGGCTGATGGCCTTGGTCTACGATGTCCAGCAGAATGCCAGATAATGGCTTGTGGGATGTTGAAGGTGCTCAGGCATATGGCCTCGACAGTGCACATCACTCTCCTGGCTTGTTTGTTGATGAGACAAGATATGGACTCTCAGTTCTCAGTGGAAACAAGCCACTGGCCATCTCCACAACCGGGTAGTGGTCACCACGCCTCTAGTCCTGTCCCTGCATTGGTGGCTAGATTCTTGGAACCTGCTTAGGGTTCTCCCCTTCCAGGTGTCGCCTTCCCAGAGGCTGATGACAACGGACGCGTCCAAGCTGGGCTGGGGAGCACATCTGGAAGGCCTTTGTACACAAGGCATGTGGTCCGAGCAAGAGAGCCTCCACGAGATCAACTCCAGACAATAGCAAATGCCCTCAGGGTGTTCTGGGACCACCTTGTCAACCATATTGTCCTGATTGAGATCAACAATCTGGTGGCGATATAGTACATCAACAAGCAGGGTGGCACAGAGTTGTATCTCCTGTGCTTGGAGGCAGTCTGCTTGTGGAAGTTTGCCATCGCTCACGGTATGGAGTTGAGAGCAACTTATCTGGCAGGGGTACTCAACTCCCTGGAAGATCAGCTGAACTGTGTCCTCCAGCTACACGAGTGGACTCTGAACGGGGAGGTCATAGCCTGGATCTTTCAATCGTGGGGTACTCCCCCTTGATAGATCTGCTTGCCACTCCAAGCAATGCCCAACTGCATCATTTCTGCTCCAGGGTCGCCTTTAGAGACTGGCTCACGCTGGATGCCTTCCTCCTGCACTGGGGAGTTGGCTTGCTCTATGCATATCCTCCCATTCCGCTCATAGCGAAGACCCTGTTGAAACTTGATTTTCATTGTGCCATATTGGCCCACACAGCCATAGTTTCCCCTGCTGCTGCAGCTCTCTTGTCAGAAGCCTGTACGTTTGGGCTCGGTTCTGGACATTATCTCTCAGAATGACGGGAATCTGTTCCACTCCAGTGTCCAGTCTTTTGCTCTCACGGCGTGGATGTTGAGCGCTTAATCTGCCCAAGGGAGTCACTGAGGTCTTGCTGGCCTCCAGGAGAGTTTTGACGAGGAAGTCTTACACTTTCAAGTAGAAAAGGTTTGCTGCCTATTGTGCTGACCGGGTTCTGGATCCCTTCTCTTGCTCCGTCAACAGGTTACTCAAGTACCTCCTGCACTTCCTGGAGTCTGATCTCAAGTCCAATTCTGTCCAGGCTCACCTGAACATGATCAGAGCCTACTATTGTGGCTCGGAGGGAAAGTCCATCTCTGCTCAACTTCTGATGGTTTTGCTTTATGTGAGGTCTGCTCCTTTCTAAGCCTCCTTTCAGGCTTCCAGCTGTGGCTTGGGACCTCAGTGTGGTTTTGGCGCAGCTCATGTCAGCAACCTTTGAGCAGCTTGCTTCTGTATTCTGAAATTCCTGACCTGGAAGGTCTTGTTTCTGTGATGGTTACCTCGGCACGCAGTGTCAGTGAGCTCCATGCCCTGGTGGCTCATCCGCACTATACCAGATTCCACCATAATAGAGTGGTCTTAAGCACTCATCCGCGTTTCCTCCCGAAGGTGGTTTCCACTTGCCATCTTAACCAAGTGGTGTATTGCTCACCACCTTTCCTAGGCCTCACTCCCACAGTGGGGCGGCAGCCCTGCACACGTTGGACTGCAAGCGAGCCTTGGCCTTCTACCTTGAGCTGACAAAGGCCCACCAAAGGTTCACCCAACTGTTTCTCTTTTGACCCCAGCAAGCTCGGGGCTGCTGTTTCCAAACGCACATTGTCAATTTGACTAGTGGACTGCATCTTTTTCACTTTTGCCCAAACTGGCCTGAGCCATGATGTTCATGTCACAGCTCACAATGTCAAAGCCATAGCTGCATCAGTGACCAACTTGCGCTCAGTCTCCATGGAAGAGATCTTCAGGGCTGCATTGTGGTCTTTGATCTACACATTCACATCGCATTACTAACTAGGATGAGGTTAACCCTCTTAGCCCACACAACAAAACCCTGACCTGCTGTAGAAGCCCAGCCCTAGAGGAACATGTATTTGCCCTCAGTCACGTTGTAGAGAAAATACTCAAGCTGCCACCATATGTGGCATGTGGTGGGAAGGGATTTTCTGTTAAAACGCCAAACAGCAGTTCAGGGAAAACAAAACTGTTAAAGTTCCTTCCTTGTCCAGTTAAAGTTCTACTTTTTGTATATATTTCCTTGAAAGAACTCCTGGCTCTATGGGCCTTTCTCGCCTTCCTGCAGCCTGCCGGGTTTTTAACCTCTTTCTGTGAGCCGAGCCGTGCCCTCCCAGCCCTGAACTCTGGGCTGCAGCCTGTTGATAATCTCTCTGGAGAGGGACGGGCAACACTCTGTTAATGAAACCACCCTTCACACACACTGTTAGTTTTTGTTTGTGTTAATACAAACTTACACATGGTTAATGCTGTATCATGATTGTTATCTTGACATTTAAACATATCTTTAGCTAAACTAAAATAAAATATTTGGTGTGGTTCCTACTTAAAACCCTTTAGCTTTCTTTCCAGACCAGTTCCTTTCCTTTGATCTAACGTACACTTCAAAACTGAGCTGATTCATCCAGTTTTCTACATGTTACCTTGTGTCCTGTATATTTATTTTTCTGGATGAAAGATAGTCCAAAGAATTAATGATATTTGCATTGCATACAAATTTATTTTCTACTTTCATGATCACTTATGAAGATTGAATTTACTCACTGAGTAAAGTAGCTATCAGTAAAAATGCAGGAAGGGTAATAAGGAATTTTAAATAATTGCCAATTTATATTTTGTATAATTATTTTTATGATTTAATTGCTTTTTGTTTTTGAAAATTGTCGTATTTCATATACATATACAAATTGAAGATATGTGAATTATGCCAATATCTTTCCACCAATAACTTTTGTACTGTCTTTCATCATTTTTAGCAGGCTAGTTACTAAGCTGCAGTAAAATATCACATTCCTTATTGTCCACAAGACCAGTCCAGAATGAGTGGGTTAAATGGAGGAGTAGCTTAATGGTTAGAGCAGTAGGTTAAGAACTAGGGAAGCCAGGTTCAAATGCCATTGCCTCTGCTTATGGTCTTCGGCAAGTCACTTAACCCTCCATTGCCTTAGGTACAAACTTAGATTGTAAGCTCTTTGGAGCCTACTTTATCTGAATGTAGTTCACCTTAGAACTTCTGAAAAAGGTGTGAGCCAAATCCATTTTCCTTTTTAATGCCCCTCTATCAGCGGATGGAGACAGAAAACAAAGGCTTATGAGCTCTGCCCTATATAGGGCACCATGTAGCCAACTGCTCTTCAATATTTCTCTTTCTCCAAAAAATGGTAGAATGGCATTCTTTGGTAGATATTGAATTGTTGCCAGGAAGCAGCTCCTGGATGGAGAGATCCAGGAGGGAACCAGAGTTGCTGGGGCCATTAAGGAGTGATGAGAATCATTGTGCCTCCATTGCTTTTGAGTTTCAGGAGAGTCTTCATTTTGAGAGGAGTTGGAGGGTATGTGTAAGGAAGACCCTCCCCCCCAATGCAGGAGGAGAGCATCCCATGTGTCCCCCACCCTGGAACAGAACTGAGACACCTGGGCATTCTGAGGTGTGCCGGAGATCTTTTGAGAGGGTTCCCCACTCTAAAAAGATGGAGAAGGCCACCCTCCGATCCAGTGTCCATTCGTGAGGTTGAAGGCTCAGCATGTCCACCAAGATATTTTCCTTGCCTGGTAGGTACATGGCTCTTAATTTTATCCCATGAGAGATGGCAAAGTTACACATCCCGACTGTCTCCTAACACAGGAGGTATGACCCTGTTCCTCCCTGCTTGTTGATGTTAAAAAAAATGGCCACTTGGTTGTCTGAATCATTACAATTTGATTTACCAAAACAATCTCTGAAAGCCCTTAGAGCGTTCGCTACTGCTCACTGTTCCAAGAATTTGATCTGATGAAGACTTTCTTGGGCAGACTAAGTACCTTGAGTATGAAACCCATCAAGATGAGCTCCCCAGCCCAGCTTCAACATTTCTGTCATGAGCAACGTTTGGTAGGATGGAAATTGGAAAGATCCATCCATCCAGGATAAGGGAATCCCAGAGGGGAAGTGTGACTGACAGCACATTGCTGAACATCCCGGTGACTTTGATCCACTGGGTGCTCAAGGTCCACTGTCTTATTTGGAGAGGTGTCAAGGGAGTGTCGTAAACCATTGAGGCCATGTGGCTTAATATTTTCAATATGGTATGTGCTGATGTCTGCTTTCATCTGTACAATCCTGCACAATCGCCACCAATTGGGCAAGTCTGTCGTGTGGCAGAAAACATTTCACTGCATGTCTAGCAGAGCTCCTACGAACTGCAACTTCTTTGACAAGCTTAAATTGGATTTGGGATAATTGATGACGAAGCCTAGTAGCTCCAACACCCAGGCTGGGATGTGTATTGATTCATGAACCCCCTCCGGAGTGCTGCTAAGGAAACACATACACTCCCAGTCTGCGTAGAAACGCTGCGATGATGGCAAAGCATTTTGTGAGTACTTGAGGATCTGATGCAAGGCCAAAAGATAGTACACAGTGCTGGAAGTATAGTTTCCCTATGACGAATTTGAGGTACCTTTTGTGACTGGGATGTATCTGAATGTGGGTGGTGAGCATCCTTTAGATCCAGAGAATATAGTCTGTCCCCTTTTTGAAGAAAAGGGGGGTGGGTGGCTAGAGAAACCATCCTCAACTTTTCTCTGACTAGGAACTTGTTCATGTTTCTGAGGTCTAGGATTGGGCAGAATTCTCCTGCGTCTCTGGGCACCAGGAAGTACCTCAAATAAATCCCTGTTCTTACCACCCTGGTGGAATGGGCTTGATTTCATTTGTGCATTGAAGATGAAGATTTCTTGAAGAATGTCCTGTGGGAATGGAATGGCCCCTCGGTGGACAATTTGGAGGGAGTTTGAATAGGCTAAGTCTGTACTCAGACTTTTTTTTTGTAACTTAATCTCTATTGATTTTAAATAATTTTGTATTCCAAACATTGTCAAAAGAAAATCAGGTTTGCATAATAAACTTATACATAAACTACTGTCCTTCTAAACAGTTTCGTAAACAGGATAAAAACAATGAAGCTCCAGATGTTGCAACCCTAACATTTCTAGGTTTCCCCCCCCCCCCCATACTTATGACCTTGAGCTGGGCATTATTATTGGTATGATATCCTCTTATCTTCCCCCCCTATCCCTCTCCCCCCTTCCTATCTCATTCCCAACGATTCCAAGTATGTCAACAAAGGCCTCCATTGGCTATCAAACTTCTCCCCCTGATTTCTCCTAAGCGCTATCAAGCGCTCCATACTCAACACCTTATGCAATCTGGTTATCCAGTGAGTCAATTCAGGAGTCCCACTTTGCTTCCATTTCCAGGCTATTTCGCATCTAGCCGCAATAATACAGGTCTTCATTGGTTTACTCCAGCGATTAGAAAGATTTATTGGCCACACCCCCAACAGAAACAGGGATGGGCACAACTCAAGTATCACCCCAAAAATCACAACCATCTGATCTCAAATTTTTGTCCAGTAAGCTCGCACCAGCGGGCATTCCCACCACATATGCAGATATGTTCCCCGGGCTCCACACCCCCTCTAGCAGAGGTCCGAAGCCTCAGGGAACATCTTATTATATCTTACTGGAGTATAATACCATCTCATCAAAATTTTGTAAGCATTCTCTTGAATCATAGTACATAAGGAGGACTTTGATGCCCCCAGATAGATCGCTTTCCATTCGTCTGTGTCCCACTTCACCCCAAGATCCTTCTCCCATTCTATCATATATCTAAGCTTTTCACCCCCCCCCCTTCTAGTATTGTGTAAGCTAGCGTATAGCAAGCGAATTAGCCCTCTAAACTGGTGATGTCCTAACCACAAGGCCTCTAAATCATTACGTCCCTGATCAGTCTGTGCCATATTATCTTTCTGACACAGGTAATGCGTCACCTGCAGATATGGGAAAAAAATCTCTTGTTCCCAAATTATATTCCCTCTGTAATTGCTCAAACACTTAATCTCTCCCGACTCTATCAATTACAAATCTGTCTAATCCATTCCTCTCCCAACTCCTAAATATTTCTTCCCTCCCCGGTTGAAAGGCAGGAGTAGCTTTGATTGGTGAAAGCAAAGATGTCCCCATCCTTATATTTATCCTACGCCACCCCTTTGCCATTCCTCCCAAAGATGACGTACAAATGGGTTCGCCATCCATTCTCCCTGTAATAGGCCTTTCTGCAACCAAGGGATATACTGTAATCTCCATCCTGTAACCCAGTGTTGTTCAATAGACAGGAATCGTTTGGGCATCTCAGATTCCCTCCATTCCATGACCTGTCTCATCTGTGCAGCCAAGTAATAGTCCGCAATCTCTAACATCCCCAATCCCCCTTTCCGCCTGGAGGTGTACATAACTCTCCTTGCTGTGCGTGGCGGCTGATGTCTCCAAACAAACAGAAACATCTTCCTCTGCAACCTTTGTAACACTATTCTAGGGACTTTAGTGGTAAAACTTGGAAAAGATATAAGAGCTGAGGCAAAACCATCATCTTAAGCCATCATCATCTTACCTAACCAATATATTTCCTCTTTATTCCATTTTTCTAAATCTCTTTCTATCCATCCAATCAGGGACGGATAATTTGCCCCATATAGGGAATTGGGCTCCCGTGTTAAGTAAACCCCAAGATACTTGATTGACCTTGGGGCCCATCTAAAATTATAATTCTCCTTCAAGTGCTTTTCTAAATTGGCCGGCAAATGGATGCTAAGTGCCTCCATTTTATCCCAATTTATTTTGAATCCTGCCACGCTCCCAAATTGCTTTAGTTCTTCCATATATATGGGCAACGTTAGTAGCGGGTGGGTTACAAACAGCAGCAAGTCATCCGCAAATAACGCCAATTTATGTTCATCTGCACCTAGCCTCAAGCCCATTGCATCCCCATTCCCTCGTATTCGTCTCGCCAGCGGCTCCATGGTTAAAGCAAACAACAAAGGGAACAAGGGGCACCCCTGTCTCGTACCCCTTTCTAACCGGAAGAAATCAGAGTGCCTCCCATTTATCTTAACTGCTACCACTGGGTTAGCATAAAGCGCCCTAAGCCATGCCATCATATTAGCTCCAATCCCAATCTGTTCCAACACCGCAAACATAAAACCCCATTCTACCCGATCAAAGGCTTTTTCAGCATCTATAGCCAGTAGTAATAAATCTTGTTTTTGCTTCTTTGCTGTCCATATCACTTGGACCGCCCTCCTAATATTATCTCCCGTGTTACGTCCATGTATAAATTGTTTGATCCGGATGTATAAGCTTCAGTAAATATAGTCCCC
Organism: Ichthyophis bannanicus; assembly: GCA_033557465.1. Lineage (NCBI taxonomy): Eukaryota > Metazoa > Chordata > Amphibia > Gymnophiona > Ichthyophiidae > Ichthyophis > Ichthyophis bannanicus. Next base: position 172,926,362 of record CM066043.1, read on the forward strand.
AGCCTCTTTGCTAGAACCTTTGCTAAAATCTTCCCATCCGTATTCAACAAAGAAATTCGCCGATAGGACCCACACAGGGTGGGGTCTCTACCCGGTTTTGCTATCACCGATATCCCCGCTTGTTGCATAGATGGAGCCAGCTGTTTCCCATGCAATACTTCATTAAATAACCGTTGTAGCACTGGTGCCAAGTGGTCCGCAAATTTTTTTATAAAAAAACTGCCGAGAAGCCATCCAGCCCTGGGGATTTGTTTAAAGCCAACATTTTAATTACCTGATTAATTTCGTCTAACCCAATGTCCTGATTTAACATTTCCCGATCTGGTCCCGTTATTTCCGGGAGTTCACCTCCTTCTCTCAAATAATCCTCTGCCCTCTTTGCCGAGTTCTCAAGTGTGCTCGTATATAGAGTTTGATAATATTGCACAAATTGTTCTCTAATATCTTTAGTTCGGAATAGCAACTTATCTCCCGGCCCTTTGATTTTTAATATAGTGGACCGCCTTTCCCGTTCCTGTAACTTCCTAGCTAACAATGTGCTGGGTTTATTATTAAATTCATAATAATGTTGATTAACGCGCATCAATTGATAATGTATGGTCTCCATCTGCAAAGTCACTAATGCTGCCTGAGTGCATTCTTATTCCTCCCGTATCTTACTCACTCCCCCGTGCTTATGGCGTCTTTCCAATTCAGTAATCTTTTCTAATAATTTCACGTTTTTTTCCTCTCTATCCTGTTTTTTTCCGAACCGCCCAGCAAATCAGTTTTCCTCTCAAAACCGCTTTTAACCCATCCCACTGGATCTCCCAGGACACCTCCCCTGTATCATTTATCCAAAAATATTCTGTAATTTCTTCTTCGATGTCCTTTAATACCTCTTTATTCTTTAAAAGGCTTTCATTGAGCCGCCAGAAGGCCCGGCCCTCCTTGTCCCTCTCCCCCCCAAACTCGACCCATATAGGACTATGATCCGTCCACGTGATAGGCTCTATCTCAGCTCTGGTGACTTTTCGAGTCCAATACTCATCTCTAAGAAAAAAATCAATTCTACTATAGCTCTGATGCACAGTAGAATAATAGGAATAATCAGTCTCCTGGGGATGTACCTGGCGCCAAATGTCACATATCCTCAAGTGCCTCATCAACTCTTGAAGTTGACTGCTCCCCTTATGTCCCCCACCGCTGCCCTTCTTCGATCTGTCTATATGCGGATTCAATACCGCATTGAAGTCACCCCCAATAATAAAGCCCCGTGTATTTTATTTTCCAGCCACCTTTGTAATGCTTGCCAGAAGCTTGTCTGTGGGCCAGTAGGACCATAGATATTCACAAAAGTAACTTCCTGACCTTTGAATTCCCCCCAAACTAATAATACTTGCCCTTTTATCACGCCCCCAACTTGAAATGGGACATCATTGCGAATCATAATTGCCACTCCTTCTTTCTTGTGTGTACCCTCTGCATTAAACCAGATGTTGCTATAGGCTCCATGTCGTACCAAATGTTCATCCTTCGTCAGTAAATGGGTCTCCTGTAGGAAGGCTACTTGCCACTGCTGATGCTGTACCTCCCTAAACATCGCCTTCCGCTTCTGTGGGGTGTTCAGTCCTCTAACATTAAAGGATCCTACCCAAAGTCCTGCCATTTTAACCTAGTTGGAATCCTAGCTTCCTCTTGTCTCCTACTTCTGTATACCCACCATCCCTCTTTCCCCGCTTCACCCCCGACCCCCCGTGTTCCCCTGAATACCTCCCTACCACCCCCCGCTCCCAAGTTCCCCTCCCCCCTCCAACCTATCCCCTTAATCCCGCCGCAGTCCATTTTCCTGTGCCTCCAATCGTGAGGACGAGGCTCACCCCCCAGGACTCCTCCCCCTTACTAACTAATTGGGCCCCCACAATTTTTATTTCCCCCCCCATACAACTCTCCGTCCCCCCTCTAGCACTGCCAATCTTCCAAAGGGAACACTCTCCTACTGTGACTCCAATCTCTTCCCATGCAAACCTGTTCTCTTGTTTTAAAACCCACTTCCCCCCCCCCCTCCCCACACATAGATCTTCCCGCAACTTTTCACAACATTAACTAACTGTTGTCAACTTATAATACAACCATGTATACATATCTTTTAACCACATATTGTGTAATATGTCTGAAGGGTAGCGAGAGAGAGCCCCACGATTGGCTCCCCCCTCCCCTCTCAGTCTCTGTTTCAGCCGGAACTGCTCCCACAGCCTCCCTTCCGATCTGGATCCCAGAAGCTTTCCTCCTCAAGATGACGCCCGAGATCCACTGTTTTCCCCCTCCTCCTCTCCTCGGGGAGGGTTCTCCAATAAGCGCTGGAGCCGCTGACCCTTTGATGGAATCCGTTGCCACCTCTGTTTCTCTAACGGATTCATATGCTCGCGCTCCTGATCCTGAGCATCTCATGGAAGCCGAATCTGGGGCAAATTTGGTGCTTTTGCTTTCTGCAAACATCCCCAAGCTTCCGTTGCAGTCCGAACACGCTTGAGAGCTCCCCGTACTTCAAACTGTAACCCAAAGGGGAAAAGCCACTTATATTTGAGATTCTCTTGCCGCCAATACAATGTCACTGGATGCATGGCCCATCTACGCTGTAAAGTTGTTGGTGCTAGATCCTGAAACAGCTCAATAGTCGCGTTATGCCATTGCATTTTGCCTTTCCTTGCGGCTGCTTTCATGATCGCCTCCTTAAGCTGATAGCTAGTTAAGCAAGCAATTATGGGATGATTCCCCTGCGGGGGCCTGAGGACTCTGTGCGCTCTTTCAATACCAATCTCGCGCTTTGCCTCCGCCTCTTCTCGGCTGTCCTCGACCAGCAAGGCCTCGCAAATTTTGCGAACCACGCGGTGGGCTTATTTATGCTGCTCCTCCTCCGGGACCCCTTGGATTCGGACATTGCAGCGCCGCGACCGATGAAGGTCTTCAATTTTATCTCGCAACTCCTCACTGTCCTTCTGCCAGTTTTTATATATGCTTTGCACGGTCTGTGCCGCTGTTATTGCCTCCTCCACGTGGTCCTCAAGGCAATCCACTCTATCACCCAAGACCTGCAAATCTTGCCAAAATTCCTTAAGCATTTCTTTCACTTCTGTTTTCAGCCCAATTACTTCTGATTTTATTTCTTTGCACCAGCGCCACAGGTCCCCTCTCGTGCACTGCTCTTCAGCATTCTCCGGTTCATCTTCCGTCTCCGTACCGTCGTGCTCGTCCCGCCCCGACTGGTGTCTCAATGAAGTGTATGGGGATCGATATTTCTCTAACTTTTTCCGTACTGACATTTTAGATAGTGATATCACCCGTTTTCTGAATAGTTTGCACTCCGGGGGGCCCAATGCTTAGACTTTTCGCTACTTTCTCCTCCGTCCTGAAGAGAGCTTCTCTATCAGGCAGCCATCCCGGGTGGTGATATCACGTCCTCCCGTACTCAGACTTTTTAATACCCAAGAATTGGAGGTTTGTCTTGGCGTGCAGTTTGTCTGCCTTCATAGCCCAGCAGTGGGCTCTAATAACTGGTTCCTCTGGGTCATCACTCCCAACCACCGGGCACTCCACCACGAGGGACTCCCCAGAGGTCGAGCTGATTCTCAAGCGCCACCAGCCTCAAGAGATGCCTTGGCCACAATCCCAGTCCTCGTGCCAGCACCCCGACTCCCGGAGGACCCCCGACTCGGATTGGGAGACTGTGAATGATGAGTACCCAGATACCTGCCGGCACCGTGAAATGTCCTCGGACCCGTCCCCTCCAGAGTCGAAGCACCTTCCTCAACTTCATACGGGACATGGCTAAGTCTGTGGCCTAGTCGGAGGAGGACCCTCGCACAGAGGATATTGAGATCCTCCAGTATGAGGTCCCCCTGAAGGAGGTGCTCACGGAGTCCATTCCCTCCATCCTGGAATGGCTGCTCCTCTGCATGTGGGAGACCCCCCCCACATTGGTGCCCATAGTTTGCAGGTGATTGGACTAGATGTACTGGGTCCGCCAGAGCCTTTGCTGGCATAGCCCAACTGCCTCACAACTCCAAGGTGGTGGAGTCAGCCATGCGGATGCTCAAGAGCCAAAAAACGCACTTCTCTGTGCCCCTGGGCAGGGAGACCCGTGCCATGGACGCTAAGGGCAGAAAGAGTTTCCAGGACTCGATGCTTGTTGGTTGGATCCAGGCTTGCCAGTTGTACATGAGCATGTACCTTCAAGACCTGGTGAAGGAGCTTGCTGGGTTCTCGGCTGGTTTCTTGGAGGAACTCCTCCAGCGGTTCCGGCCTCTGCAGTCAGGGAGTGCTCCAAGTTTATCACTCAAGCGGCCTATGATGGCTTTGAGTCGGCATCTAGAGTAGCTGCGGCAGGCATTAGTGCTTGGCAGCAGACTTGACTACAGTCCTCTGACCTGGAGTAATGGGTCCAGGACAAATTGGTCGACGTCCCCTGCCAGGGAGAGAACCTCTTCGGCAAACCTATGACAGATGAGGCTGCCGAGCTGGAGTCAGAGTTCCTGACTCTAGGACAGGCTCTCCAAGAAGACTGCTGACCCTTCCCAGAGGAAGGCTTTGGGTAGAAAGCCCTCATTACCAGGCCTTCCCAGCTCCCCAACAGGGCCAGCAGGCCAAGGGACAGGGGCATGGCCCACATAAACCTAAGACCCCCAAACCCCAGCCTGCGCCCCTGGCACAACTTGGAGGGTTTTTTTGACTCCTTGGGCATAGCCTCCCTTCCCCCCAGGAGGCATAGCCCTATAGCACACAGGGGGGAGTCTGGTGCTCTTTGCCCACAGGTGGCTCTCTATTACCACCAACACGTAGGTCCTTTGGGTGGTGAGAGAGGGTTACCCCCACCATTCTTTCTGGGAGAGCCTTTCAGGACCCCCCTCAACTGGGACCTGCTATGGCAGGAACTCACAGGCCTTCTGGAGAACCAAGCAGTGGAACCTGTTCCAGACCACTTAGGAGGCACAGGGTTCTACTCCTGCTACTTCCTGGTACCAAAAAGGACCTGGGGGGTCTGCCCCATCCTCAACCTGAGGGACCTCAGAGTGCTCTTTCTTGGAACATTGCTGCCATACCTCCAGCAGGGAAACTGGCTATGCTCCTTGGACCTAAAGAATACGTGTACACACATCCTTATCAACCCCCACATAGGCAGTATCTCCGCTTCGTGGTTAGTGGAGAACATTATCAGTACAGAGTGCTACCCTTTGGCCTGGCCTCCACACCAAGGGTATTCACCAAGTGCCTGGCGGTGGTTGTGGCCCACCTCAGACTCCAAGGGATATTCGTCTTCCCCTATCTGGACAACTGGCTCGTAAAGGGCAGCATGGCCGTTGAGGCCTTTTCAAGCAATGGCACGCACCATCCTCCTGCTGGAGCACCTCTGCTTCATCATAAACTACCCAAAGTCCTATCTCCAGCCATCCCAGGACCCAGCAGCAGCAATTGTGTCTGGAGTTCATAGGGGCCCAGTTGGACACCATCCAAGCCAGGGCTTTTCTCCCTGCTTCGCCCGGCATCAGCCCACCTCATGCACCGGCTGCTGGGGCATATGGCATGCAAAATGTATGTCACTCCAGATGCTCATCTGTGAATGCGGACGGCCCAATGGGCCCTCCGCACACAGTGGTCCCAGGTCACAGGGTGCTCATCACCCATCCCTTGGCTCTCTCTCTAGACTGGTGGGAGAACCTCCTGTGTCTACTGACCGAGATGCCCTTCCAGTCCCCTGCACCCCAAAGGATCCTCATGACAGATGCCTTCAAGCTGAGGTGGAGGGCACATTGAGATGACCTCTGCACTCAGGGCGGCTGGTCACGGATGGAGTGTGTTAAGCAAATCAACCTCCTGGAGCTCTGAGCTGTAGCCTTAGTCTTTCGGGCTTTTTCGCCACCACCTGCAACACCAGGCGGTGCTTGTTCAGACCAGCAACCACGTGGCAATATTCTTGATAAACAAGCAGGGGGGGCATGGGTTCAGTCGTGTCCTGCTAGGAAGCAGTGAGCCTCTGCTCGTATGCCAGCAGCAACGGGATTCTCCTGCAGGTAGTTTACCTTCCAGTCTAGGACAACACCCTGGCGGACCGCATCAGCCGGGTCCTCCAGCCACACGAATGGAGGCTGGATCACAGGGTGACCAAACAGTCCTCCTAGCGCTGGTCTGGTCAATGCACAGCTGCCCCGCTTCTGTTCTCAGCAGCCGCACCCCTTCTGGGTTGGAGCAGATGCACTTCTGATCTCGTGGGCAGATGGGCTACTTTACACCTTCCCGCCCACACCACTGATTGCAAAGACCCTGTTCAAGGTCCAGCATGACAGGGCCACAGTGATCCTGATAACCCCACGATGGGCCAGGCAGTCATGGTTTCCCCTACTCTTCCTGGCCACATCACCCCTGGTTCCCCTGGAGTGCAACCCAGGCTACTGATACAGGAGGAAGGGCTCTCTCCTGCACCCCAACCTGAAACTCATGGCCTGGCTGCTGAAAGGGTAGACCTGCCCTCTTTCAATTTCTCTATTGAAGTGGAGGAAGTGATCCTCTCTTCCTGCAAAACCTCCACCTGTCAGGTGTATGCCTTCAAGTGGCAAAGGTTCTCGGTCTGGTGCTCAGAGTGTCGGGTTAACCCTTTTCTCCTGCTCCATGCAACTAATGCTGCAGTACCTACTTCACCTGTCCAGGGCAGGGCTGAAGTTTAACTCCGTAAGAGTGCACCTCTGCGCTCTCGCAACGCATCACCATCTCATAGAGGGCAAACCCCTCTCTGATGAACACCTCGTGTCTCACTTCCTGAGGGGGCTCCTCCTGTCAAATCCACCCACCGGCAGCAGAATGAGACCTTAACGTTGTGCTATCCAAGCTCACTGCGCCACCCTTTGAGCTTCTCTGCTCCTGCCACCTCAAATATCTCTCCTGAAAGGTGGTGTTCCTTGTGGTGCTCACCTCTGCCTGCAGAGTCAGAGAGCTTCAGGCATTGGTGGCAGAACCACTATACACTAGGTTTTACCAGAAGAGGGTCGTGTTCCACATGCACCCCAATTTTCTTCCAAGGTGGTATCTCTGTTCCACCTCAACCAGCAGGTGGTGCTCCCCACCTTCTTCGCACGGCCTCACACCACCAGGGTGGAGGCAGTTCTCCACACTGGACTCTAAGCGGGCGCTCGCCTTTTATCTCAAGTGCACTCAGGAGCACAGCCGAGCTTCTCAGCTCTTTGTTTCCTATGACCCGATTCGGTTGGGAACTGCGGTCTCTAAGCGGACCCTGTCCAACTGGGTCGCTGACTGCATCACCTTTGCATATGAGCAGGCTGGTCTCTTGCTTGAGCGTCGTGTCATGGCGCATAGCTTCCGGGCCATGGCAGCCTCTGTAGAGAACTTGCACTTCATTCCCTTGTTGGAAATCTGCCGGGCTGCTACCTGGTCCTCAGTCCATGCTTTCGCAGCTCACTACTTCCTTGAGAGATAGTCCCATCGGGACAGCGCCTTTGGCCAGGCAGTACTCCATCATTTGTTTGGGGTATAGGCAACTCCTGCCCTCTGGCCCTTTGGTGTGTTCAGGCTACTGGGGCATTAGCTCCTCGGTGGGCACTTGGGCCGCTCAAGAGTCTGTTATCTCTTGACTCATTGCTGCTGCTCATGGTTCCACTTTTTTTTGGTCACCCGTGAGCTTTTTACAGGTTTTCTGTAGCCTGTAGCTAGGGAGTTCCATATGTGAGGACTGACTTCCTGCTTGTTTCCAGAGAAAGCGTAGTTACTCACCTGTAACAAGTGATCTCTGGGGACAGCAGGAATCGATCCTCACAACCCTCCCTTCTCCCCGTGGAGTTGCTTTTTCCTTTTGCCGTCTTTTGCTATATCATCATACTGAGGCAAGATAGCACCCTTGGGCGGGAAGGGGACCAAGCACGCGTAGTACATCTCCCTGAGGCTTTCTTTGAAAGCTGAGGAGAGGTTACTGCGTGGGCTCCGTCGGCACCCATATGTGAGGACTGATTCCTGCTCCCCAGAAAACACCTGTTACAGGTGAGTAACTACGCTGTTCCAAAAATCCCCACAATGAGTGCTTACCCTGATCCATTCTTGTTTGCCTCTTTCTCAGACTCCTGAAGGTTTATGTATGCTCCACAAAAAGAAAAAATGTTCAGGGGATACCCTTATGCTTCCTTCCACCACTTCAGCAGAATGGCCTAGGCATAATGCTGCTGAGTGGCCTCATCCAAAAAAGATGTGTATGTGGACTGACTCCACAATCCCTGATGCATCTAAATGTTTGCATGCTTTGCATCTCATTACAGAATGTGTAGTGACTGAAACAGATGTGTAGTTTGGTAAAATAATGCATGTTTTTTTGTCATTTAACATGTTTAGTGGCAAATATCGTGTGTGATTCCCTTAGTGTGTTAGTAAGTATATCCCCCTTATTAGTATTTCTTGATTATTGTAATACCCTAATTTTTGGACTTCCCAGCTCTGTCAGTTTTCTTCACCTGGTGCAGAGTACAGCAGCAACACTTGTGTCTGGTACTAAATTTAGAGATCATGTGACAATCTGCATTACACTGGCTACCTATAATCGCACAATCGTAAATTCAAGATTGATAATGGGGAAATTCTTGTCCCAACCATCCCTTTTAGTTGGTACTGTTCGATAAGAACGCTACATTCAAAGGATGAGAATCTACTAGAAGTTCCATTATTGTAAGAGGCCAAGAAAATGCATGCACGTGTATGCATGTCTGCTCTATTATTGGTACGCAACTTTGGAATCCGTTAACTAGTGACTGACTTCATGGATTTTCAAAAGGGCATTAAGACTTTGTTATTTAAGGCAGGGCTCGACAAACCCCAGGCTTCTATTTGCCATCGTAACTAAAAGTTCAGGCCTGGTGCCTAAGGCTTAGAGCAGGGGTGTCAAACTCAAATACACAGTGGGCCAAAATGTAAAACTTGAACAAAGTCGCGGGCCAGCATTGAACAAATGAACCTTTTAATATGGACCCAAACAAGATTTGCTTTAACATTGAATATGAAGCAACACTTATTACTATACAATTTATAACTTAATAGTTCAGATATGCAAAAACCAATTTCAAATAAAAAAAAACATCAATGACATTCATTTATTAAATAAGATTTAAATAATAATAAATAATAATTTTTAAAATAAAATAACAATAATAAAATTAATCAACCATTCAAGCCCATGTCTTGGAGTAGCAAGAAAAAGTGCATAAAGAAACGTTAATTATTGCTCAGTTTGCTGCACACTGATCTAATCTGATGTGCCCAAGCCAGATACCTGGCATCTCTTCTTGGATGATAGTTCATCAATGTCTGGGCTCAGGCTTTGAGCTGAGGAAATCCTCACTATCGAGCGAAGGTGTTCATCAGTCAGACGTCTCCTGTGAGAAGTTTTGGTCATCTTCATCGAGGAGAAAAGTTGCTCACATAGATAAGTGCTGCCGAACATGGAGAGCATCTGAGCAGCTTGGGTGCGGAGCTGAGGCATTGTGTCAGGGATGAACTGTGGAAACTGGGGGCGCCCACAGCATCATACTTTGACTTCAGCGTGTCATTACACTGGAGTTCAATTAGCTCCATTTGGAGGTTGGTTGGTGCGTTTTCCACATTAACTGCAAAGGGATTACTGAGCAGTTCAACCTACATTTCTGGACATCAAAGTCGGCAAATCGCCGGCTAAACTCAGCGCCGAGTACACTGAGTTTTTCAGCAAACTGTGTGCATGGGAACAAGTTGGTAAAGAACTGCGTTTTCATGGTTTGGCAGCAGGGAAAATGGCCAAGGTTTCCTTGCAGCATCTGATTCTCCCACAGGCACAGTTTAGTTTTAAAAGCCCTCACTGCAGCGTACATGTCTGTGATGATGCGCCCCCGCCCCTGAAGCTGCAGGTTCAGCGCATCGAGATGGCTCGAGATGTCACACAGAAAGGCCAGCTCACACAGAAACTTTTTCTCCCGAAGCTCTGCTGTGTCCTTCCCTTTGCTTTCCAGAAACTGACATATTTCCTCATGCAGCTCAAAACATCTATTCAGTACTTTTCCTCGGCTTAACCATCTCACCTCTGTGTGATACGGCACGTCTGCGTATTCCGAACCACACTCCTCCAGAAGACTTAAACTGGCGGTGATTCAGACCTTTGGCTCTTATAAAGTTAACTACTTGTGTTACTGTGGTCATAACATGTTCCATCTTTAGGGCTTTGCCACACAATGATTCCTGATGTATGATGCAGTGATAAACAGTTAGTTCACCTGCACAGTTCTCTTCCTGCATCTTCTCCCAGACCCTGCCCACCAGTCCACTTGTTTTACCGCACATCGCTGGCGCACCATCTGTCGTTAATCCCACGAGTTTATCCCACGGCAGCTTTATTTCAGTTACGCATTTGGAAACCTCCTCAAAATTTCCTTTCCTGTGGTTGTGCCATGCATTGATTTGAATCCCAATAGCTCCTCCGTAACACACACATATTTGAGTCCACTCCACGGATGAAGACTGACAGCTGAGCAGTATCAGATGCGTCGCTGCTCTCATCCACAGCAAGGGAGAATGCAACAAAATCTTTTCCCTTTTCCAAAAGCTGGTCATACAGATTGGTGGCAAGATCACATGTGCGATCAGCTACTGTGTTTCTGCTCAGGCTCACATTTGAAAAGGCTTGCTTTTTTCTCTGGGCACACGATGTCACAATCTATCAACATCCACTGTTTCACAAACTCTACCTCAAAAAAGGTCCGGGCAGAATTTTCGAACTCTGATGCCACAATATAACAAGACTTTACAGAAGCCTCACTTAGTGATGTGGCTTTTTTAACATATTCTGTTGTGAAACCAAACTTCTTTTCATCTCCTCCACTTTCTGGCTCCTTTGAGTCATGTCCAGGTCCTTGTACTTGTCATGGTGTTTTGTTTCATAGTGTCGTCGAATGTTATACTCCTTAGTTATAGCCACGTTGACTCCACAAATCAGACAAACAGGTCTGTCTTTTACATATGTAAACAAATATTCTGTCTCCCACCTGTCCAGAAAGTTCCTGTTGTCTGCCTTTCTTTTTGCCATTTTTGGGAAGGGGTTCCACAGTGACAGTTGTAGCTTGAGATCGCTATGACTTCTGTCACACAGGAGAGGGCGTTTCTGGGACCTGTCCTGATTGACGCGCCAAAACAACAGCAAGGCATTATGGGATTTGTAGTATTAGCGATGAATGAATGCGCTGTATAATACCAGCGGGCTAGCTTTAGTAGTCATTTGGTATAGCCTCGCGGGCCAAATATAATTACACTACGGGCCAAATTTGGCCCGCGGGCCAGAGTTTGACACCTATGGCTTAGAGCATGCGTACAGCATTACTGAGGCTGTGCATTGTTATTGGGATTGTCAGCTGCCTCTAGCATCAACATTGTTCTACCTTCCCTGCACGTCTAAATTCATTGCAGAACAGTGGGATATGTTTTTCGCTGCTGCTAACTCTGCTTTTTCTGTGCCGGCTTATCTCACTGTTGAAGCAGTTGAAATCAGCTTCTTCCTGTATTATGTGAAGGAAGTAGTTCTGTACTTTCAACTCTTGCACGATGCAGGCAGCCAGAGCTGGTGCAGGACTGGCAGAATGGCGGTAGCGAAAAACAAGCATTCCCACTTTGCAGTGAATTTAGAGGTGCCAAGCAGGTAGGAAAATGGAGCTGATGCTGGGAACAGGGCTGGGAGAAGGCGGCAGACGCTAATTGGTGAAATTGAAGAAGGGGGCGGGGGATGAGCGAAGATGGCAGAAAGGGACTCATGCTAGCAGATGGGTAGAGGTGGCAGAAGAAGGTTGATGCTAGGATTTGATGCTGCGTTTGGGAGAAAAGGGCTCTGAACTAACCAGGGGCTGGGGATGGGAGAAAAGGCAGATACTAAGGGATGGGGGTGGGAGAAGGGGTCCAATGCAAAGCCTGGGAGAAAGGGTCAGGAGGTTGAAACAGAAGCTGGAGGCTGATGAGGGCTGGAACTGAGTGGGAGGGAGCCTATGGTGTATGGGTGTGTAGATAGGTAGTTAGGTAGGTGGGCAAGCAGTAGCCAGAGGCTGAGACCTAGGCTGCTGGGATATGTGAGCGGCCAGAGGCTGAAGCTGAGACTGCAGGAGTGCATGAGCAGGCAGTGGCCAGAGGCAGTAGCTGAGGCAGCTTGGGCAAGCTAGGAGTAACATAGTAACATAGTAAATGATGGCAGATAAAGACCAGTATGGTCCATCTTGTCTCCCCAGTAAGATGGCAAGAGTAGGTGCACCTGCCGCTCCGTGCAGACCACCCCTCCCCATGTCTTTGTTTTAGGGGTGAACCCACTGCTCCGTGTAGGACACCCCTGTATGTTGAGAAATTAGTTAAGTTTATTTTGATTTTATCCTGTTGCTGTAAGGGGATCCACTGTGTCTGTCCCATGCCATTTTGAATTCTGTCACTGTATTTGCACCCAACACTTCCATCGGGAGGGCATTCCAAGCATCCACCACCCTTTCCGTGAAAAAGTATTTCCTGACATTGCCTTTCAATTTACCCCCTTGCAGCTTCATGTTGTGCCCTCTAGTTTTACAGCTTCCCCGTCTTTGGAAGAGGTTTGTTTGTTCATTATTTCTCTTTAAGTATTTAAAGGTCTGAATCATATCTCCCCTGTCCCTCCTCTCCTCCAGAGTGTACATATTTAGATCTTCAAGTCTCTTCTCATAAGGCTTCTGACGCAGGCTTCAAATCATTTTGGTTGCCTTCCTCTGAACAGTTTCCAGTTTTTTTATATCCTTTGCAAGATATGGTCTCCAAAACTGAACACGGTATTCCAAGTGAGGCTTCACCAGTGACTTATACAGTGGCATTAGTACCTCTTCTGCTGGTAATTCCTCTTTTTATGCAACCCAACATCCTCCTGGCTTTTGCCACTGCCTTGTCGCACTGTTTTGCCACCTTGAGATCCGCAGAGATAATCACACCAATGTCCTTCTCCTGCTCCGTGCACACCAACCTCTCGCCCCTATCGCGTACATTTCCCCTGGATTTCTGTTTCCAAAGTGCATGACACTGCACTTCTTCGCATTAAATCTTAACTGCCAAGCATTAGACCATTCTTCCAGCTTTTGTAGATCTTTCCTCATGCTATCCACTCCCTCAGGGGAGTCCACTCTTACAAATTTTTGTGTCATCTGCAAAAAGATAGACTTTTCCATGCAGTCCTTCAGCAATATCACTCACAAATACATTGAACAGTGCCAGGCCCAGGATTGAACCCTGGGGCACCCTCCTTTCATCCATTTACCATCACCTTCTGAGTGCATACAAATAAATGAATGTTCCAATTGCTTGCAGGTCTGGCTCCTAGATCCTAAGAAAATTTTGTTGAGGCCTGATTTTAAGGAGTATTTTAAATTCAGTCTAAAATTGATATATTGTGCTAGTTTTAAGTGAATTATTTATCTCTAATGATTTGTATTTTAATGTAAATGCGCATTGTTTGTGGTGTGTTAGTCGTGTGCATATGTTGTCCCCATTTTGCTGTAAGCCTCCCAGATTGTAAGGATAGACTGTATAAAATACTAATAAATGAAATGAAAATATACTAGCTGATAGCAGTGAAATTCACTAGAGGAGCGTGTTGACACCCCTTGCCCTCATCACCTCTGTCCTGAATATTTGATCTCCCAGCCTCAACTCAGCACTCTTATCCCCTCCACCAATACTCACTCTTTCTTCCACTATGTCCCCATTAGTTTTCATTTCTCTCTCTAAAACCCATACCCTGCCCCCACTACTCTCTTGTCTGTCTCATACCCTATCCTGGTAGGCAGCAAGCAGCAGCAGGTCTTTTTTTCTTGGCTCAATGGTGTCTTCAACTCTTTTCTTCCTCCCTCAGCTTGGTGGTTGACCACACCTCTTTCTTCCCTCCATATAGGACACTTACTCCTGCCAGCAACTTGTCCCCTCTGCAAGGGAAAACCTAAATATCATGCTGGGTCAGACCAAAGGTCCATGAAGCCTAGGATCCTATCTGATAGCTGCCAATCCAGGTCCCTAGGAAGTACTTTGCAGATCCATTTCTTGCAGTTCCCACCCAGTGATGAGCGTGATAGCGTTTCGAGATCTACTTGTCTAATAATGATCCATAGATATCTCATTTAGGAATTTGTCCAAACCCCATTTAAACCCATTTAAGAGTATGTTAGATGTGTTGACCATAACCTCTGGCAACAAATTCAACAGCATGATTGTTCATTGAGTGAATAAAAATACTTTTCTTCAATTTGCTTTGCATCTTCTACTTGTTAGATTCATGAAGTGTCCCCAAGTCTTGATACAGTTTGAATACATAAATAACACTTCCTCATTTACCTGTTCCATTCCACTCTTGATTTTCTAAATCTCTATCATATCCCCTGGTGGTCCAAAGAGCCTTAATCCGCTCATCGAGGGACAGTGCACACCAGGGCCGACCCTAGAGTTGGTCCAAAGTGCTGGAGCCCTAGGCAAACTTCAAGCTTTACACCCGCTCTGGCTGTCAAAATCTGTTATTTAGCTTTGAATGGCCAACTTTGGCTGCCCTCCAGAGGTTGCTGCTCTAGGCGACCGCCTAGTTTGCCTAGTGGTTGGGCCAGTCCTGGTGCACGCTGACTTCCTCAAAGGCTCTGGTCTAGCTCAACCAAGAATAGCTGGTGGGTGAATGCAGAGGCAGGGAAGTACTATTCCAGTGCCCTGTTATGCTCTTTTTGCTGTAACCTCTCTGTAGGCAACTTGCATGGCAAAGGGGAGATGATGAATTGAAGTACAGAGGCGTGCTGTCAACGTGCTTCGTTATCTTTCACATTTCAGTTGAGAGCATGTGGTACATGTATGTGCACTCTGCTCTTGAGCAACAAACAGGGTCTCCCTATAGATATAGATATTTTTAACATCTTTTTAAATAATGTTTTGCAGGAGTCCGTTTTGAACTATCGTTTAGAACCCTTAGGCATTGTGGATGGCTTTGAAGCAGAGGTAGGAGCAAGTGGAATCTTTTGTCCCACTCACATGACTTTTCCAGTGGAAGTGTCATTCTACAGCGTTTCAGATGATAATGCTCCCTCACCTTACATGGTAAGTGAGTTTTATTTCCTTCTACAAAAAGTACAAAAAATATGAGTCACTTCGTAGGGTTGTAATTAAGGCAAGTCTAACTTGAAATCATTTGAGTTTGTCATTGTGGCAGATTTTGTTTTATCAAATCAGTTCTATAGTTTTGTATGAATCATATTTATTACTGACTTGAAGCAATTGTTAAAATATGTTTTTGTTAATCTTGGCTACTGAAAAATGAGTCTAGCCAAAAAAAAAAACCTTTTCTGTTGAATCTCATAAACAGTTATCAAAGTTTAAGCAATTCCTTTTACATAATATAAACAAAGCATATTGATAATCATGCCCAAAACCAATATGGCAGAGAGGATACAGAGAAAAATCATGCCTCCTTCAAACAGAACTCACAGGCTAATTTAAGAGGAAAGGAGTCACTTGATGCTGTGTTGGAGATAATTCTATGTATTTTCATTTAGTTATTTTAAAATGCATTTTCTTCATGTATGCAATGCTGTAAGTTTGTCTAGTGATTTATTTTATTGAATTGCTGCTTTATTTTGAAGTATTGAGGCAATTTTTCTTCTTGCTTTTGGCATTACCAAGTGTAATTGAATATAATGTTTATAATGCAAAATATTTTTTCCTACAATTATGACACAATTCCAGCAGACAGACATAGTTTATATATAAAGTTGGAAAAGTGTGTTGAAGTATTTATTTGTCTTCACGTTCATCTCCCTAGTTTTCATGGGTGGATGGGGCTATCAAGTGTTTGGTCTTCAGTCAAGCTGTGGTGAAACATTCCCTATAAAGGCTAGTAGGCTTCTTATTTCAATGCGAGCACAGCACATCTTCTAAGGAGACCATACCATTTCATTTGTGTCCCTGGAGAGACACCTCTTCTGTAGAATTATCATAATTCCCTACAGAACATGTCCAGTCTTACAAACTTTCTCAACATTTTTTCTTCTGTAGTATTGACCTGTACAAATGCAGCAGGCTAACCTTTTAATGTTGCAGTGCACCTACGTTGGTATACAATGGTACAGCCAAAATATATGAATAATTAAATGGATTCCTTTCTGTAAGTGTAACTTAGAAGCAAAAGTAAATTTAAAAACTGATCTCCAGAAACAAGCAGGAATGTAGTCTTCACATATGGGTATCGTCGGTACCGACGGAGCCCGCGCGGGAACGCTCCCCAGCGTCCAATAGGAACGCTTTTGGGAGCATCCCACAATGCATGTGTGCTGCCTTCCCGCCTCTGTACCTCTCACTTCAGTTCTTCGTTTTCCGCGGAGCCGACAGGACGTGTACTCTGTCACCGCAGAAAATTTCCTTTTATTCTTTGTTTTGTTGTGGTCGCGTCTGCCTTCATTCGACGCCTACCAGTACCGCCGGTTATTATTCTTCTTTCTTTTAAAAAAAAACCTTGTATTTTCTTCAGGGGTCTTTCCCCTGTTTCTGGTGCTAGGTGCCATTTTGGGCACTAGGCCCACTTTTCTTCAGGCATGGAGAAACCAGCTAGTGGTTTCAAATAATGCTCAAAGTGTGGCGGTACCATTTCCGTCACCAACACCCATGATTGGTGTCTAAAATGTTTAGGTCCTGAACATTGTCCAACGGAGTGTCTCTCCTGCACGAGGATGACCAAAAGGGGCCTGCAGAATAGAGCTGCAAAACCCGGTACCCTTTTTGCCGTGGATACGATGTCACTTGCATCGACGTCTTCCAGGGCTTCATCTTCCTCCCATGGATCTCGGGTAACCAAACTTAAGTCTTCTAAGACTGATCGGTCCTCGAAGGGTAAATCTCCTTCAAAGTATCGAGATGCCACTGGTGTTGCCCTTGAGGATAGTTCACCGGCAAAACAGCCCCAGTGGGAGTCTTCGGGCTCCAAAGCATTAACGGGGCTCCAGGATGTTCCAGAACTACTGGTGCCATGTTCTGGGGTCCTAGCCGCTTCCACCGGTACCGACACCCAGGCATCGGCAGGAGCGATGGATAAAAGAATCCTCGCTATCGAACGCAGTCTAGCGTCCCTCTTAGCAGTTTCGGTACCGCTAAGACTGCTACAGACGGTTCAACAGGTATCGGTACCAACATCGGTACCGGTACCGACCGTACCTGCTTTGACAGGACTGCTTCCCCCCATGCCGAGCCTTGAGTCTATCTCGGGTATCGGGGATCAGGAACCAAGACATTTTGGTACCGACTTCGAGCGGTACTGATACCATGCATTACGGGAGCACCCGGTATAGAGTGCCCTTGAGTCTTCTGATTCCGATGACTCCGACGATTCTCCCGGTACCTGAGCGAACCTACTAGAGGATTCAACTCCTCCTCCTCAACGCAGGATGTCTCCTCCAGAGGATATGTCCTTCCTGGATTTCATACGTGATTTAGCAAAGGGTCTTGCAATCACTGTTATTCCAGAAAAGGAACCTAGGGCAGAAGAATTAAGAATTCTACAGTACCCTATGGCTCCCAAGGAGGCAGCTATGCTTCCCATTCACATGATCTTACATGATCTGATGCTGAGAATGTGGGAAACTCCTTTAATGATATCTTCACTTTCCCGACGCCTTGACACTGTACTGAGTGCCAAGTTGTCCTGGTTTTCAAAAAACTCAGTTACCACACCATTCAATGGTGGTGGAATCGGCCATGCGAAGAATCAAGAGTGCTAAAACACATTCTTCTAATCCTCCAGGCCAGGAATCCAGGACACTCGATGCCTTTGGGCGTCGATGCTTTCAATCCTCCATGCTATCAGCCAGGATCAGTTCCTACATTCTTTATATGGGAATGTTCCTGGAAGAAGTCACAAAAGACTTAGAGCTCATTAGCCCTTGTGTCTCAGAGGAAAAAAGAGCAGACTACCTTATTCTGGTCAAGCACGCCCAGAATGTCTCTAAATTCATGAACCGTGCTACCTTTGATTGCTTTGAATGTATTAACAGAACCTCTGCTATATCCATAGGAGCACATCGTATTGTTTGGCTTCAAGCATCAGACTTCGAACAGTGTGTGCAAGAAAAGCTGGGAAACATTCCTTGTACAGGAGAAAATCTCTTTGGCAAGGAATGGCAGTACAAGGCTAATCAGCTTGAATCTGAAAATACTACCTTGAACAAACTATCAAAGTCTACAGCCAACCCAGCAAAGAAGAAAACATTCAAAAAACACTTTTTCAGTAGGAAAACGAAGCTTTAACCATCTTACACCCATCAAAGCCACTGTCCGCATCATCTTCCCCAGAAGGGGTAACAACAAAACAGACAGCAAAGAAAGCCGCAAGCTCAAATAGCTCAACAGACCCAGCCCCCTCAGGGTCTTTGACTTCTACCTAGAGAACTTAGTCATTCTGCTCCTGAAAGGTCCAGAACCCTTAGCCATTCCAGGAAGACTATGCTATTTTGCCAAAAGATGGCAACAGATAACATCAGAAAATTGGACTCTGTCCATTGTACGACTGGGATACAAGCTTCATTTTCTCAACTTGCCCCTACCTACAATAACGTTTACTAGGCCTAGTTCGAGAGGGTATATGTACTGATCCAAAAATGAAAAATAAGCCCTCTACTTATACTCAGAAGAATACTTATGGTTATCACATAATATTACTTATCATCGCCTAACACAATCACCTAGGTATGGATTCACCAGTGATGTGAGGTCTCAGACTTATAGTGGCAATGCTCAAGTTTTTCTCTAGAGCAGTATGCCTGATTGCATCAATGACCTCAATGTATCTCTGGATTTTTTTCTTTACACTTAAAATTTCATCTTAAACGTTGTCTATTTACTGTCTCCAGATAACTTGCGATGCTTGGGTAGTGCAAATTCTATCCCATATATCAGAATCTTCTGAAGCTTTTAAACTATCACGTCTCAATCTCTTAATATCATACGTAAGATTGTGCTTCACAGCTACATCAATCTAAGTTCATACTTGTTCGTGCGTGCATATTTGTTTACAAAATACTTCATTTAATTCAGCTTATCTGGTCATCGCTGATCATATCCCCTACCTACAATAAAACAGTTCAATTCTCAGGCCCCTGCCACCAACCTCTTGTGGCAGGAGGTCACATCACTTCTCGCTCAAGGAGCAATCGAAGAAGTACCCATACCCCAACAGGGGACGGGGTTTTACTCCCCCTATTTTCTTATTCCAAAGAAGACAGGGGGGACACAGGCCTATACTAGACCTCAGAGAATTAAACAAATATTTGTTCCGAGAAAAGTTCAAAATGATCTCCCTCGGGACACTTCTACCATACCTTCAAAGTCAAAATTGGCTATGTTCTCTAGATCTAAGAGATGCGTACACGCATATTCTCATCCACTCAGGAAGTTCCTTCGATTCCTGGTCCAAGGAAGACACTTCCAGTACAGAGTTCTTCCTTTCGGACTGGCCTCTGCTCCAAGAGTCTTCACAAACTGCATGACAGTGGTAGCAGCATTTATGAGGACTCTGGGAATATTCGTCTTCCCTTACTTAGACGATTGGCTCATTCGAGCATTGACCGCTCCAGAGGCCAGCTTCGCTCTTTCTCGGGCAATGAGAATTCTTCAATACTTGGAACTGGTCATAAAACCTCCCAAAATCTCATCTTACCCACCTCTCAATCTCTCGAATTCATAGGGGCTCATCTAGACACACAGCAGTCGAGGGCTTTCCTGCCACAGCCACGCTGTCTACAAATAATACAACTGGCATTGCAAGCATCTATGAAGGTGTTCCTTACTGCTCGAGAGATGCTTCAACTTCTGGGACGCATGGCATCCACTGTGCATGTGGTTCCCTATGCTCACCTCCACATGCGAGCAGCCCAGTGGACCCCTATACTCTCAATGGTCACAGGCCTCAGGTCAGTTAATGGACAAAATCAGAAACACAACACGTCTGAAAACCTCCGCGTAGGCTGTCCTTTCCAGCAGCCTCTATATCAGGCCACCCTAACAACAGATGCGTCCAAGATGGTTTGGGGGGCCCACTTGCATGATCTCTCCACTCAGAGGTTTTGAACCTCACAGGAGGTTTCTCTTCACATAAACCTCCTAGAGCTGAGAGCCATTTTCAATGCTATTCAAGTCTTTCAGACCCATCTCAGCAACAAAACAGTTCTGGTCCAAACCGACAATCAGGTAGCTATGTTCTATGTGAACAAGCAAGGCGGAACAGGCTCTCTGTCGCTATGCAACGAAGCTTTGCGACTTTGGGCCCTCGCCAGAGAGTTACAAATTCACCTGTTTGCAGTATACCTTTCGGGCATTCAAAACTTATGGGCAGACAGACTCAGTCGAATACTGCTGCCACACGAGTGGTCCCTCCACTCATACTAGCTTGCTCGAGTATTTCAAATCTGGGAAACACCAGATATAGACCTCTTTGCAAGTCCACAGAATGCCAAACTTCCCCGATTCTGTTCCAGAATCCTGGCTCACAACTGTCCGGCAAGAGATGCTTTCCTACTCCATTGGGGTCAGGACTTCCTCTATGCCTTCCCACCCATTGCCCTCATTCCCAAAATTTTATTCAAACTTCAGAGAGACAGAGGTTGCATGATACTCATAGCTCCGCATTGGCCACGACAAACGTGGTATCCTCTTCTTCTGCGTCTCTCTCAAACCACTCCTCTGGAGTTGGGGAATGCTCCAGATCTTCTGTCTCAGGAGGACGGATGCTTACTGCATCCCAATCTCCAGTCCCTACATCGCAGGGCCTGGTTACTGAAAGCCTGGAATTCCAGGATATTAACCTTTCTCAACAAGTAAAGGATATCCTCCTGGCTTCCAGAAAACCTTCCACTAGACGTTCCTATGCTTTTAAGTGGAAAAGGTTCTCTGTCTGGTGTTCACAAAAGGGACTTAACCCCTTTTTGGTACCTGTAGAGTCACTACTAGAGTATCTCCTCCAATTATCAACTTCTGTCTAAAGACCAATTCAGACAGAATCCATCTTAGTGCTATTGCTGCTTTTCATAAACCTTTCGATGGACAACCTATTTCCTCTCATCCACTTGTATCAAGATTTATGAGAGGCCTACTCTTAACAAAACCTCCCATTAAACCACCACCGGTAGCATGGGATCTGAATCTTGTTCTTGGTCAGCTTATGAAACCACCCTTTGAACCTTTAGCCACTTCAGACCTAAAGTTTCTTTCATGGAAAGTTATTTTCCTAATTGCCATCACTTCTGCAAGGCACATTAGTGAACTACAGGCGTTAGTTGCTGACCTTCCTTATACAAGGTTCCACCATGATAAAGTAGTCCTCAGGACTCATCCTCACTTTATGCCAAAGGTGGTTTTGCCTTTCCATTTAAACCAGTCTGTTTATCTTCCTATATTCTTCCCTAGGCTTCATGCCTCTAGTGCGGAAAGGGATCTTCACACATTGGATTGTAAAAGAGCCTTAGCCTTATCTCCAGGAACAAGCAGGAATGTAGTCTTCACATATGGGTATCGTTGGTACCGACGGAGCCTGCGCGGAAACGCTCCCCAGCGTCCAATTAGAAAGCTTTTGGGAGCATCCCACAGTGCCTGCATGCTGCCTTCCCGCCTTTCCCAACTGCCTCTCTCCAGTTCTTCATTTTCCACGGAGCCAGCAGGTCGTGTTCCTGTCACTGCAGAAAATTTTCCTTCTTTTTTGTGGTCGCGTCTGCCTTGCTCGATGCTTTACCGGTACTGCCGGTTTTTCTTTCTTTCTTTTAAAAAAAAAAAAAAAAAAAAATTCCTTAGTAGTTTTTTCCAATTTTTTCCAGGTGGACGCGCCATTTTGGGCCTTAGGCCCAAGATTTTTTCCACAATGGAAAAACCCTCTTCGGGTTTTAAAAAGTGCACCAAGTGTGGCGGTACTATCTCCGACACCCATGAGTGGTGTCTGAAATGTTTAGGTCCTGACCATTCCATCTCGGAATGTATGGCCTGTGCCATGATGTCCAAGAGAGGTCGACAGAACTGAGCTGCCAAGATCAGTACCCTGTTTCCCTCTGATGCAGCTTCGGTGGCATCGACGTCTTCCAGGGCTTCGTCTTCCTCCTGTGGATCTCAGATAACTAAACATAAGTCTAGACGGTCCTCAAAGAGTAGATCTCCCTCTAAGCATCGAGATGCCTCTGGCATTGCCCTTGAGGATTCTGCACCGGCAAAATTGCCCAAAGCATTATCGGGGCTCCAGGACGTTCTCGAGGCCTCGACCTCGGCAGAACTACTAGTGCCATGCTCTGGGGTACCGGCACTCTTCTCCGGTACCGACATCCAGGCATCGGCAGTGTCGATAGACCAGCGGGTCCTGGCTATTGAACGCAGTCTGGCTGCTCTCCTTGTGGCATCAACACCCTCGGAACCGCGTCAGACAGTTCAACCGGTACCGGCACCGACTCCGGCACCAGTATCGGTACCAGTACCAACAGCATTGACATCAGCATCCGCATTGCCGGCACCCAGTCATGCGATGACTTCCAGTACCGTTACACCGGTACCGATTCCCCTCGGTACCGACTTCGGTCGGTACGGGTATCGGGCTCTTCAAGAGCATCCCGACAGAAGGTACTTCGAGTCCTCAGAGGAATCTGAGGATTCTGACAGTTCTGTCGATGCGGGAATACTTCTCCCGGAGGAGCCTTCCTCCCCTAAACGCAGGATGTCTCCTCCAGAGGACATTTCCTTTCAGGATTTCATCAGGGAGGTGGCTCGGGGTCTGTCCATTAGTGTGGCCCCTGAAACAGAGCCCAGAGCAAAGGAGTTGGAAATTTTACAATATCCTAAAACTCCTAAGGAGGCAGCTACCTTGCCCATCCATGAGATCTTGCATGATCTCATGCTAAGAATGTGGGAGACACCTCTCACCACCTCTCCTCACTCTCATAGACTGGATACTCTATATCGAGTCCCTCCTTGTCCTGGTTTCCAGAAAACTCAGCTTCCTCACCACTCTATTGTAGTGGAATCAGCTGTGAGAAGGATCAAGAGTGCAAAGAGGCATGCCTCTAATCCTCCAGGACGTGAGTGCAGAACTTTGGATGCTTTTGGACGTCGTGTCTTCCAAGCTTCCATGCTTTCTGCCAGGATCAGTTCCTATAGTCTATATATGGGAATGTTCCTGAAGGAAGTCACAGGTGATTTAGAGGCTTTGAGTCCTCTTCTTCCTGAGGATAGAAGGCAGGATTTTCTCACATTGGTCAAACATGCCCAAGATGTTTCTAAATTTGTCAACCGTGCAGCTTTTGACTGTTTTGAGTGCATAAGCAGAACCTCTGCCATTGCCATAGGTGCACGTAGAATTGCTTGGCTCCAGGCATCTGATCTGGAGCTCTGGGTACAAGACAAACTGGGAAATATTCTTTGTACTGGTGAGAACCTGTTTGGTAAAGATTGGCAGGAAAAGGCCAATGAGTTGGATGCTGACAACTCCACCTTGGACAGATTATCCAAGGGCATAGCTGATCCTGCAAGAAAGAAATCTTTCAAGAAACCATTCTTTCCTAAAAAGAAAAGATTTTATCCTGCTTATTCTCAGCAGGGACGTTCTGCAGGTCAGCTTCTCCGGAAAGGTCAGCAACCACCCAAACAAAGAAAAGCAAAGACTGCTAAGCCTCAGCCATCCCAGCAGTCTCAGCCTCCACAAGGCCTTTGACTTTCAGCTAGAGAACTTAGCCTTCCTGGCTCTCATTGGACCAGAGCCTTCCACCATTCCAGGAAGGTTGTGTCACTTTGACCCCAGATGTGGGCAGATAACAGCCGAGCATTGGACACTCTCCATCATAAAAGAGGGGTACAGGCTTCATTTTTCGAGCATGCCCCCTCCCACAATGATAAGGCAGTTCAATTCTCCGACCTCTCTCATCAGCCTGTTAGGTCAGGAGGTCACTATGCTTCTTGCCCAAGGGGCAATAGAAGAAGTACCCATCCATCAGCAGAGTACAGGGTTTTATTCACCCTATTTCCTTATCCCAAAGAAAACAGGGGGATACAGACCTATCTTGGACCTCAGAGAATTGAACAAATTCCTTGTCAAAGAGAAATTCAAGATGATTTCTCTGGGAACTCTGCTGCCATATCTTCAGAGTCAGGATTGGCTTTGTTCTCTAGATCTTAAGGATGCGTACACCCATGTTCTCATCCATCCAACTCACAGAAGATTCCTTCGGTTCCTTTTTCAAGGAAAGCACTACCAATACAGGGTGCTTCCTTTTGGCCTGGCTTCAGCACCAAGGGTGTTCACGAAATGCATGGCTGTTGTAGCAGCATTTCTCCGCACTCTAGGGATATTTGTCTTCCCCTACTTAAACGACTGGCTCATTCGAGCCCCAACAGAGTCGGAGGCCAGGACTTCTCTATCCTGCACAATGCGTATCCTTCAGTATTTGGGTCTGGTAATAAACATCCCAAAATCCAGTCTAACTCCCACTCAGTCTTTAGAGTTCATAGGAGCTTTGCTGGATACCAGAAAGGCAAGGGCCTATCTCCCCCAGGCCCGTTGCCTTCGCATGGTGCAGTTAGCTTCTCAAGCAGTGCTAAAGCCTCATCTCACTGCCCGAGAAATGCTACAACTACTAGGCCACATGGCATCTACCGTGCATGTGGTTCACTATGCTCGCCTCCATATGAGGGCAGCCCAGTGGACTTTATCCACTCAATGGACCCAGGCATCAGGATGCCTGTCAGACAAAATAGCAAACACAAGTCACCTTATTTTGTCTCTCCAGTGGTGGAAGTCCACTCAAAACCTGTTGCTGGGGTCCCTTTTTCAACAACCTTTACCCCAAGCAACTCTCACAACAGATGCTTCTCCGATGGGTTGGGGAGCTTATCTGCAAGACCTCTCCACCCAAGGCACCTGGTCTCCACAGGAGTCTCATCTACATATCAATCTCTTGGAGCTCAGAGCAATCTTCCTTGCTCTTCGAGTGTTCCACACCCTGCTCAGCTACAAGACAGTCCTCATTCATACGGACAATCAAGTAGCCATGTTCTACGTGAACAAGCAGGGGGGAACAGGCTCTCTGTTGCTTTGCAACAAAGCTTTGCGACTATGGGCCCTCGCCAGAGAGCATCAGATTCATCTCCTGGCAGTGTATATCTTCCAGGCATACAAAACTCTTGGGCAGACAGACTCAGTCGAGTTCTTCTTCCACACGAGTGGTCTCTGCATGCAGACCAGGTAACCAAGATTTTTGAAATTTGGGGAACCCCGGACATAGACCTCTTTGCAAGTCCGTGGAATGCCAAACTTCCCCGGTTCTGTTCCAGAACTCCAGCTCAGGGGGCTCAAGCCAGGGATGCTTTCCTCCTTTACTGGGGTCAAGACTTCCTGTATGCCTTTCCACCCATTCCCCTAATTCCCAAAACCCTGTTCAAGCTTCAGAGAGACAGAGGCCGTATGATTCTCATAGCTCCACATTGGCCACAGCAAATGTGGTACCCTCTGCTTCTACATCTCTCTCAAGCTCCCTCCCTGGAGTTAGGGTCTGCTCCAGATCTCCTATCTCAGGAGGACGGAATGTTATGGCATCCCAATCCCCAGTCTCTGCATCTCAGGGCTTGGTTGCTGAAGGCCTAGATCTCCATGATCTTAACCTCCCTCAGCAAATAAAGGATATCCTTTATGCTTCCAGGAAGCCTTCCACAAGACGCTCTTATGCTTTCAAGTGGAAAAGGTTTTACCATATGGTGTTCGCAGAAGGGTCTTAACCCCATTGACATACCTCTGGAATCATTACTGGAGTATCTCCTTCATTTATCCAATGCAGGACTTAAGACTAACTCAGTGAGGGTCCATTTGAGTGCTATTGCAGCTTCCTTCAAGCCCTTAAATGGACAACCTATTTCCTCCCATCCTCTTATAGCAAGATTTATGAGAGGCCTTCTGCTAACTAAGCCTCCCATTAAGCCACCACCTGTGGCATGGGATTTAAATTTGGTTCTTGGTCAGCTCATGAAGCCACCTTTCGAACCCTTAGCTACTACCTCCTTGAAATTCCTTTCTTGGAAGGTTATCTTTCTCATTGCAATCACATCAGCACGTCGCAAGCACTAGTAGCTGATCCACCTTATACAAGGTTCCATCATGATAAGGTAGTCCTTAGGACTCATCCACGCTTTATGCCAAAGGTGGTTTCATCTTTTCATCTAAACCAAGCGGTCTACCTACCTGTGTTCTTTCCAAGGCCTCATGCATCAAATGCAGAGATGAATCTTCATGCCTTGGACTGTAAAAGAGCTTTAGCTTTTTACTTACAAAGAACACAGCAACATAGAAAGTCCTCTCAACTCTTTGTTGCTTTTGATCCTTCTCATTTGGGACTTCCAGTCTCCAAGAGAACACTATCTAACTGGATTGCTCAGTGTATTTCCTTTGCCTATCAAAGTAAGAATCTTCCTCTGGAGGGCCATGTCACAGCTCACAATTTGAGAGCCATGGCAGCTTCAATGGCTCATCTGCACTCTGTGTCTATCGACGACATCTGTCGAGCAGCCAACTGGGCCTCGGTTCATACCTTCACAGCCCATTACGGCTTAGACAAGGACTCCTGCCGGGATGCCTTGTTTGGTCAGGCTGTTCTTCAACACCTGTTCCATACCTAAACAACTCCTACCCGCCATCCCTGGTTGGATGCCTGAGATCCATGGGGGGAAGTGGAGCCCTGTCCAGTGGCACACAACTTCTGGGGTCTCTCCCTGGCATCCAAAGCTAGGGAGTCCCCATATGTGAAGACTACATTCCTGCTTGTTCCTGGAGATAGCATAGTTACTCACTTGTAACAGGTGATCTCCGGAAACAGCAGGAATTTAGTCTTCATAACCCACCCACCTCCCCTAGGAGTTGTATCTCTCTATCTATCTTTTTCCCTCTCTCTCTCTTTGTCTCAGCTTTAAAACTCAACTGGAGAGAGGCAGTTGGGAAAGGCGGGAAGGCAGCACGCAGGCGCTGTGGGTTGCTCCCAAAAGCTTTCTAATTGGACGCTGGGGAGCGTTCCCGCGCAGGTTCCATTGGTACCGACGATACCCATATGTGAAGACTAAATTCCTGCTGTTCCCGGAGATCACCTGTTACAGGTGAGTAACTATGCTTTATCTCCAAAGAACTAAGCCACATAGAAAATCTTCTCAGCTTTTTGTGGTTTTTGACTCTAGTCATTTGGGACTTCCAGTTTCCAAAAGAAGTCTGTCAAATTGTATTGCAGATTGCATATCCTGTACATATCAGAATAAAGGACTCTCTCTCTCGAGGGCCATGTCACAGCCACTGTTCCCTCTAAGCTGTGCGCGTTGTCGTGAGTGCTACCCTGGTGGCTAGTAGATGTCAGGGCAGGTCAGACACAAAAATATAATGTTGAGATTGGCAAGTATTCCAAAGGCCCAATTGACTTTTGGTCCTAGTAGTTTCCTTGATACCAATCTTCAATGAAAACAACTGCACAGAGTGGTGGGAAAAATAAGGGCTTTTTATTTCCCTTCTTCGCAATGGTTCAAATGATTGGGATACAACTATAAAGCAAAATGTCCTTACTTCAGGTGAGGAAAAGAAAAACTCAGGTTTAAAGCAAAAACTGTTACTTTCACAGGACTGGTGCTATTTACACAAAACAAGAATGTTCAATTCAGCAAGTCACACAGCTCACAAGCCTGGCAAGGATTCTAGGCTTCCTGTAACACAGTATGTACAATCCATTTCTGGATCTGAAACATTCCCTGCCAGTTCCACTTGCATTGGCTCAGCTTCCGAAGCCTCTGAATCTGTGTCCCTGGTTTTAGGCAAAATATATTCAGGCTTTTTATACAGTTCCTGTATCACTTCCCAGTATTCTGGGCTAAGCCTAGGGCGTCGGCTATGGGCTGTTTTATACTGAAAAGATTCCTCTTTATTCAGTGGTTTTATAGCAGCTCTATATAAACATTTTTCATTCAGAACTTTCTTCTTAGGTAAACATTTTCCATACCTTGTATCGTAGGAACCTTCAGACAAACGGTTTTCTTCTACTGCCTGTCTTTCCCATACAGCAGCTTTCTGAAATTTTTTTCCAGGTTAGTATGGTTTACCTTGTGAGGTTGGAGTCCCTTCTCCAAGTGAAGGTCTGGGCCTGTACCGGCTTAGCTTCTGGCTTGCCTGTGCAGCACGGCTTAGGTTCTCCAGCTGTCTCTCATTTGACTTTAGACTACAGTTGCAGCAATGCTTTCGCCTCTAAGGACAAACAGCTCTCACTCTTGTTTGAGCTGAGACCTTCCCAGGTCCTTCATCAGCTCCAGGGAAATCACCTTCCACTCGGGGTGGTTTGCTAGCGGTAGAGTAATCAGGTTTCCATTCTAACCTCTTTCTCTCTGTGCTGCAAGTGATCCTTCCCTTGATTCTGCTGGACTTGCCTCCTTGGCCTGCTTCTCTTTCTCCACTGCTGCTCTGCTCTCTCTCCTCCCTGCCGACCTGTCTCCAGTCTTCCACACTCTCCTTAAGAAGCACTCCTGCCTTCAAGGATTGGAAGCTGGCTGGCATTACCTCATGACCAGCGGGGCGGGGCTCCTCCGTGTCTCTGAAGTCGCTCTGGCTCCCTCTAGCTGGTTCCTCCGAATAATGCAGCTTGTGCACATCTTTTTCTCCGTTTAAAACATTTTCTTTTCTTTCAAGAGGGTCTGCTGCATGACAGCGTGTGCGCGCGCGAGCGCACATTCTTTACAACAGAGTGCACAAAAATTACGGCTCTGATTCTGATAGAAAACAACACAGACATCTTAAAATTTAAAAGTTATGATTGTAATTACTAGAAATTTCCCACTTCATTTAGTAATCGTCTATTTTCATTTAATTTGATTAAAATGAATGTGGTGTACATACTGTATTCTGATGTGTAGTCAAATTTTAAAGTATATAACTCCGAGTGTCATTATGTGGCGCACAAAAATTTAACCTTCCTTCAAAAGCTGCACACAGCTGATATTTTATGCGCACACAGCCTACAGAAAATTAGAGGGAACATTGGTCACAGCTCACAATTTGAGAGCAATGGCAGCCTCAATGGCTAACCTTCGTTCTCTGTCTATTGATGACATCTGCAAAGCAGCCACTTGGGCTTTGGTACACACCTTCACAGCCCACTACTGCTTAGACAAGGACTCCCGTCAGGATGCCTTGTTTGGCCAGGCTGTTCTCCAGCATATCTTCCATACTTAACACAACTCATACCCACCGTCCACAGTTTGGATGCCAGAGGTCCATGGGAGGAAGCATGACCCATCTCACCTGGGTTCGCAGCTTGCTGGGGTCACCCCTTGGCATCTTTCAGCTAAGGAGTCCTCATATGTGAAGAGTACATTCCTGCTTGTTCCTGGAGATAGCGTAGTTACTCACCTGTAATAGGTGATCTCCGGGAACAGCAGGAATTTAGTCTTCACAACCCACCCACCACCCCTAGGAGTTGTCTCTATCTCTTTATCTACTTCTCTCCTTTGGTCTCAGCTATAAACTCAACTGAAGTGAGAGAGGTACAGAGGCGGGAAGGCAGCACGCATGCGCTGTGGGATGCTCCCAAAAGCGTTCCTATTGGACGCTGGGGAGCGTTCCAGTGCGGGCTCCGTCGGTACCGACGATACCCATATGTGAAGTCTAAATTCCTGCTGTTCCCGGAGATCACCTGTTACAGGTGAGTAACTACACTTTACAGTAGAATACAAATTGAGAAATTTAAAAATGGAGGGGCATGGCAGTTGGTGAGTTCTCCTTAACTGTGGAACAAGCTCCTGATAGAAATTAAGTTGCTCGATGACTTACTGGAGTTTCAATGTAAATTAAAAGCTTATTTGGTTTACCCAGGCATTTTCTGTACAATTTTATATTGTGTTTATGGATGTGAACAAGACATAATTGTATGTTTGTATCTTATGATTGTATATGTTCGTTCTCTGGAGACAAGCAGGGGATGCAGGCACACTCAAAGGTGAAGTCTCTAGATTGAGCCTTGTGCCGGATCTCCCACAACTCAGAGTATCTTTGTTGCATCACTGCGCATGCCTGCCTGTCTGCTTCCTGCCTACCGCACCGCACAGAAGCCTCCACAGGTCTCCCTTCCTCTGAATTTTTGCCTGCATTTTTTTCATCTTTTTCAGGGGTTTTGTGGTTCTGTTGCTCGGTCCTCACACAGAGTTGTATCCGTTGCCATTTCCTTTCAGCCGTGCAATTTTTGAACCCCTGGGCAGAAAAAAAAATAAACGTCTGCCTGCACCTCACCGTGCAACCATAAAAAGATAAACATGTCTGCCTTCACTTTACTGCGATTGCGGTAAAATGCTTTTTAAACTCTGGCCATGCTCCGTCTTTGTCAACTGACAGGAAAAAAAAAAAATTATAGAAACATGGCGACAGAAAAAGACCACATGGCCTATCTAGTCTTTCCTCCCATATCAACCACTTCAACAGTCCCCTTTTTTCCTTTAGAGATCTTCTGTTTCTCCAGGAACAAGTAGGAAGTCGGTCCTCACTTATGGGTGACGTCGGCACTGACGGAGCCCATGCGGAGCAATTCCCCAGCTTTCAAAGAAAGCCTTTGGGATTGCTGCCACGCATGCGTGGTCCTCTTCCCACCCAAAGGTGCCATCTTGCTCATTCTCCCTTTTTCTGCGGAGCCCTTCGGACACACGTCCTCATCCCTCGGAAAAAGTGTTTGTTTTTCTGCCTTCGGCTTGTGTTTTTTCTGGTAGCACCAGTCCTCTCCCGTCCTTCCCCTGCTTTCCTTTACTTTTGAGCAAGGGGGCGTCCTTTTGCTAAAAAAATTTTCTATGCAGGGTTCCCACCCTTTTCCTTAACCGCTGGCCTCGCGGGTCTTCGACCTAGCAGGGGCCCTTTTTGCCCCAATGGCCACAGGTTTTAAAAAAATGCGACAGATGCTCCAAAAATATGCCGCTCACGGATACCCATGACTGCTGTCTTCGGTGTCTGGGGGCCGACCTTAACCCGGAGTTCTGCTCTCTGCAAGAAAATGTCCTCCAAGGCCCTGCTAAGTCGTAAGCAGAAGTCCGATGACATTTTCCGTAAAGTGGCCCCGGAATCTCCGGTGGCAGTCTCGGTCGTCCCTCCGCTGGTGGGATCCCCCACTTCGGCCCCACGTTAAAGGCAGCACTCCAATCATGGGTCCCCTGAGGTGGAGAGGTGCAAGAAAAAGAAGACCTCGAAGTCACCGTCGGGTGCTCCAGACAAGACAAGCACGAGTGCTCTCATGCTCGGTCGCTCAGCCCTCCCCGGTGTTCCCGAGAGTCGGACAAGGAGCTGCCTCGAAAGGTACCTCATACAGATACGGAGGCCTCTAGCAATGGCGCCCGGTCTCCTGAGGGTCGTCCCAGTGAGGAACCCCTCTCCTCATCTGTGCCTGACCTGGTAACCCTGGTGTCAGCGGCGACGGGACCCACACCCGCTTGGGAGTCCCGCATGCTGGCACTAGAGCGCAGCATTTCTGCCTTCTTAGCTGCCCAGCAGGTGCTCATGCCCAGCACGGCTGGCCCGCACCTCGAGACCTTGGTTCCCGAGAGCCGTGGGCCTCATGAGGGTCCTAGGCATCGGTCTCCAGGCCTCTGGTTCCAAGCGGGCCTCAGCCTCCGGACAGGGGACCAGCCCGAATCATCCTCCTCAGACCTCTCGGGCTGGGAATCGGACGGGGACACCTCCCCGGAGACCCGTGCCCACCGGGACCTCCCTTCAGACCCATCTCCGCCCACTTCTCAGAGGCGTTCGCCACCAGAGGACACATCCTTTCTGGTATTCATACGGGACATGGCGCAAGCCTTCAACCTTGCAACGCAGGCTGAGGAGCTTGACATCTTGTAGTGCAAGTCCCTGCCTTGGGAGTCTCTTACTGTCCTGGTTCCTCCCATCCTGTCCAGGTTGCCCCTCTGCATGTGGGAGGCACCTGCTTCGGTTCCCATTGTGAGCAAACACCTTGACGCCATGTATAGGATCCAGCGTGTTCCAGGGTTCCGAAAGACCCAGCTTCCGCACACCTCCATGGTTCTGGAATTGGCAATGCGGAAGCAAAAGAGCCCGAAGTCACATTCTTCGGTCCCGCCAGGCAGGGAGTCTAGAGCCCTCGACGCCCTTGGGCGTAAAGGCTATCAAGGGTCGATGCTTCACATGCCGTATCCAGGCTTACCAATTGTATATGGGCATGTTCCTGTGTGTCCTCGCCAAGGAGCTCGGCAGTTTCTCTGCAGGTCTCGGAGGTGAGCCTCTTTTCAGGCTCCTGAGGTCCGTCGTGGAGTGCTTGAAGTACCTCTCCCGCGCCGTGTGTGATGGATTTGAGTCCTCCACCCGAGTGGCAGCAGCTGGCATCGGGGCCTGGCTCCAGGCATGGCTCCAGTGCTCGGACCTGGAGCAGTGGGTCCAGGAGAGTCTCCTGGACGTCCCCTGCCTCGGCAAACAACTGTTCGGCAAGCCCATGGAGGACAAGGCTGCCGAAATAGAGACGGAGTTCATGACTCAGACCCGCCTCTCACGTAAGACCTCTTCTCTCCCTCGGAAGAAACAGCAAACTAAGAAACCATTCTTCCAGAGGAAGGGGCTCCCCTACCGGGGATACCCACCCACCCCCGCACTGACCTCCAGCACACAGGGGGAAGGGTGGAGCCAGATGGCCACCGCAAGCCTAAAGGGCCCAAGGCCCAACCCCGGTACCACCCCAACCCACTCAAGGTTTTTGACGCTGACTGCATTGCCTCTCACCCTCTGGCAGTACTTCCGCCGGTGAGTGGACGTCTGTCCTTTTTCGCCTCCCAATGGGCGTTGATCACGTTGGACACCCGGGTCCTCCGGGTGGTCCGGGATGGGTATTGTCTTCACCTGGACAGGCTTCCTTCTCCCCAGTGGAGCCTTCTCGGCTCCCCTCGCACCAGACTTGCTTGCAACAGGAGCTGACCAACCTCCTCGCCCAGCGGGCGGTCAAGAAAGTACCGCCGCACCTCCGAGGTCAAGGGTTCTACTCATGTTACTTCCTCGTTCTGAAGAAGACAGGGGGCCTGCGCCCCATTCTCGATCTCAGGAACCTAAACAAATTTCTGGTGCCGGAAAAGTTCAAAATGTTATCGCTTGGCGTCCTGCTGCCCTTCCTTCAGCAGGGCGATTGGCTATGCTCCTTAGACCTAAGGGATGCTTACGCCCACATTCTAGTCCACCCCCAGCACAGGCAGTTCCTGCACTTCAGGGTGTAGGGAGAGCATTACCAATACAGGATGCTCCCCTTCGGGCTCACGTCCGCTCCGTGGGTCTTCACAAAATGTCTCTCCGTGGCCGCTGCCTTCCTCCGGTGATGGGGCATACCCATCTTCCCATACCTAGATGACTGGCTCATCTCGGAGACTTCGGCCAAAGAAGCCCACCTGGCGGTGTCACGCACGATCCTCCTCCTCGAACGCATTGGCTACCTGGTCAACTACTCCAAGTCCCACCTCAAGCCGGTGCAGACTTGGAGTTCATTGGCGCACTCCTCGACATGGAACGGGCAACTGCCTTCCTACCTATGGACCGTGCAGACCACCTACGTGCCCTGGCAGCCCAGATCCAGAGCAGAGCTCGAGTCTCAACGCGGGCCATTGCTGCGCCTCCAGGGACGCATGGCCTCCACTGTCCATGTTGTCCCCCATGCCCGAATGCACATGCGAACGACTCAGTGGTGCCTCAGGACGCAGTGGGCCAGGTCTCCGGTTGCCTCAGGGACCCCATCCGGGTCTCCCGAAGTCTCCACAGCTCCTTGGATTGGTGTCAGGATCCCCGAAGCCTCTGTCAGGGAATGCCCTTCGAGGCCCCGCAGCACAAGCTCGTCCTGACAATGGATGCTTCCCTGCTGGGTTGGGGAGCCCACTGCAGTGATTTGTGCACCCAGGAGCAGTGGACGCCCGAGGAATCTCAGCAGCAGATCAACGTGCTCGAGCTCCGGGCGGTCCGGTGGGCACTGAGGGTCTTCGAGGCCACCTGAGAGGGAAGTCTGTGCTCGTGCAGACCGACAACAGGGTAGCCATGTTTTACATAAACAAGGAGGAGGGAACAGGCTCCCGCCTCCTCTGCCAGGAGGCGATCCTCCTTTGCTCATTTGCCTTTCGCCGGGGGATGTCCCTCTGAGCAGTCTATCTTCCGGGCTAAGAGCATGTTCTTGCGGACAAACTCAGCAGAATCCTCTGCCCACATGAGTGGCGCCTGGATCCGGAGGTTGCCAGCCTCTTGTTCCATTGGTGGGGGACTCCGTCCATGGACCTGTTCGCCAGCCTGGTGAACGCGCAGCTTCCCCGCTTCTGCGGACCTGTTCCACACCTGAGCAAGGGGGAACAGGCTCCCGCCTCCTCTGCCAGGAGGTGATCCTCCCTTGCTCATTTGCCTTTCGCCGGGGGATGTCCCTCTGAGCGGTCTATCTCCCGGGCTAAGAGAATGTTCTCGCGGACAAACTCAGCAGAATCCTCTGCCCACACGAGTGGCGCCTGGATCCGGAGGTCGCCAGCCTCTTGTTCCATCGGTGGGGGACTCCGTCCATGGACCTGTTCGCCAGCCCGGTGAACACGCAGCTTCCCCGCTTCTGCGGACCTGTTCCGCACCCGAGCAGGGTGGCCCCAGATGGGTTCCTCTTGAACTGGACCTCCGGGCTTCTTTATGCTTTCCCTCCCACTCCTCTCATTGCGAGGACCCTCCACATGGTTCAGCAGGAACATGCTTCAATGATTCTTGTAGCCCACTCATGGCCTCGACAGCCTTGGTTCCCGCTCCTGCTCCGTCTCTTGTCAGAGCCTCCATTCCCCCTGGGCTGCGCCCCAGACCTGCTAACGCAGGAAGAGGGACAGGTTCTTCACCTGAACCTGGCCTCGCTGTCCCTTACGGCCTGGCGGCTGAATGGGTCTCCTTAGCCCCGCTGCACTTCCCGGGGGAGGTCGAAGAGGTGGTCCTCACATTGAGGAAGGACTCTGTGAGACAGGCCTATGCCTTTAAGTGGCGACGCTTCTTGGTCTGGTGCTCCGAGCTCCAGATCGACCCGTTTTCTTGTTCTAACAGGTGGGTTCTCCAGTACCACCTCCACCTCTCGAAAGAGGGACTGAAGTCCAACTCGGTCAGGGTCCACCTGAGCGCCATCTCGGCGCACCACCTCCCCATCGAAGGTAAACCCCTCTCGGGGCATTACCCTCCCATCTCACCTGAAGAGTTGCTATTTTTGTTCTTCCCTCGCCATCTGCTTAGTAGGGCTCTAGCTATGGGACCTGACTGAGCAAGATGGCACCCTTGGGCGGGAA
Source organism: Ichthyophis bannanicus (assembly GCA_033557465.1). Taxonomy (NCBI): domain Eukaryota; kingdom Metazoa; phylum Chordata; class Amphibia; order Gymnophiona; family Ichthyophiidae; genus Ichthyophis; species Ichthyophis bannanicus. The sequence goes on from CM066043.1 coordinate 172,961,711, forward strand.
GAGGACCACGCATGCGTGGCAGCAATCCCAAAGACTTTCTTTGAAAGCTGAGGAATTGCTCTGTGCAGGCTCCAACAGTGCCGTCACCCATAATTGGGGACTGATTCCTGCTGTCCAGGTGAGTAACTACGCTGTTTGTCTTATGCTTCTTTGAATTCAGATATTGTCCTCATCTCTACCACCTCCTCTGGGAGACTATTCCACAGATCCACCACTCTTTCCGTAAAGAAATATTTCTGCATATCACTCCTGAATCTATCCCCTTTCACCCTCATCCCATGTCCCCTCGTAGCGGAGCTTGCTTTCAATCGAAAGAGGCTCTCCTCCTGTGCATTTACGCCAGGGAGGTATTTAGATGTCTCAATCGTATCATCTCTATCCCACCTTTCCTCTAAGAAGTACATATTAAGATCCTTAATTCTGTCCTCATATGCATATAATGAAGACCACTAACCATTTTAGTAGCCACCCTCTGTACCGACTCCAGCCTGTTTATATCCTTTTGAAGGTGCGGTCTCCAGAATTGCACACAATACTCCAAATGAAGTTGCACCAAAGACCTTATACAGAGGCACTATCACCTCCTTTCTTCTGCTGGCCATTCCTCTCCCTAGGCACCCAAGCATCCTCTAGCTTTTGCCTTCGCCTTTTCTACCTGTTTAGCTACTTTAAGATCATCAGACGCAATCACGTCTAGGTCCCGCTCTTCTTTAGTGGACAAAACTACTTCATCCCCTATACTATATTGCTCCCTTGGATTGCTGCAACCCAAATGCATGACCTTGCATTTTTTAACATTAAATCTCAGCTGCCAAATTCTAGACCATTCTTTAAGCTTAGCTAGATCCCTTCTCATGTTATCGACACCACCTTGGATGTCTACTCTATTGAAAAATTTGGTATCATCTACAAAAAAGGCAAACCTTATCCGACAGCCCTTCCTCTATATCACTAACAAAGTAATGTAAACATTGGAGAGCTGTTTCTTTTACTGTACCAGAGCCAGGCTTTGCTCGGCATTTACTGCCTCTGCGGGGCCAGCTCTCGAGTCATAAGAACATAAGATATGCCATACTGGGTCAGACCAAGGTCCATCAAGCCCAGTATCCTGTTTCCAACAGTGGTCAATCTAGGTCATACGTCCCTAGCAGTTTCCCCAAAAGACACAGGTTCCGCGATGCTTGTACTGGGTCAAGCATTGATATCCTGGGTCCCTTCTTAATAATGGTTTATGGACGTTTCCTCCAGGAACTTGTCCAAACCTTTTTTAAACCCAGCTACACTAACAGCCTTTACTACATCCTCCGGTAACAAATTCCAGAGTTTGATTACACGTTGAGTGAAAAAATATTTTCTTTTATTAGTCTTAAATAGTTTACCCTGTAGCTTCATTGCATGTCCCCTAGTCTTTCTATATTCTGATAACGTAAACAATCGATCTACGTTTACCCGTTCCACTCTGTTCATTAATTTATAGACGTCTATCATATCTCCCCTTAGTTGTCTCTTTTCCAGGTTAAAGAGCCCTAACCTTTTTAGCCTGTCTTCATAGGAATTTGTTACCGGAGGATGTGGTAAGGGCTGTTAGTGTAGCTGGGTTTAAAAAAGGTATGGACACGTTTCTGGAGGAAAGGTGCATAAACCACTATTAAAAAGGGACCCAGGATAATCAGTGCTTGACCCAGTACAAGCATTGTGGAACCTGTGTCTTTTGGTTATACTGCTAGGTACGTATGACCTAGATTGGCCACTGTTGGAAACAGGATACTGGGCTTGATGGACCTCGGTCTGACCCAGTATGGCATATCTTATGTTCTTATGTTCTTATCCTTCCATCTCCTTTACCATTTTGGTGGCTCTTCTCTGAACCTTTTCTAATAACGCTATATCCTTTTTAAGATACGGCTACCAGAATTGCACACAGTATTCAAGGTGCGGTCTCACCATGGAACGATATAGAGGCATTATAATATCTTTTGTTTTATTTTCCATTCCTTTCCTTATGATACCTAGCATTCTATTTGCTCTCTTGGCCGCCGCTGCACACTGGGCCGAGGGTTTTAACATGTTATCCACAATGACGCCTAAATCTTTTTCCTGGGTGGTGGTTCCTAATGTGGAACCTTGCATTGTGTAACCATAGTTTGGGTTGTTCTTCCCTAGGTGCATAACTTTGCACTTGTCCACATTAAATTTCATCTGCTATTTTGATGCCCAGTCTTCCAATTTATCAAGATCCTCTTGCAATTTTCCACAATCGTCTTGGGTTTTAACAACTTTAAATAGTTTTGTGTCATCTGCAAATTTGATAACCTCACTCGTTATTCCACTTTTCCAGGTCATTTATGAATATGTCAAAAAGCAGCGGACCCAGCACAGATCCCTGGGGTACACCACTATTCATCTTTCTCCATTGGGAAAATTGGCCATTTAGCCCAACCCTCTGCTTTCTATCTTTTAACCAGTTCCTGATCCACAATAGTACACTGCCTCCTATCCCATGACTCTTTAGTTTTGCCAAAAGTCTCTGATGAGGGACCTTGTCAAAGGCTTTCTGAAAGTCCAGATACACTATATCAACCGACTCACCTTTGTCCACATGTTTATTCCCACTTTCAAAATAACATAACAGATTAGTAAGACAAGATCTTCCTTGTCTAAAGCCATGTTGGCTGTCTCCCATTAGGCCATGACTATCTACATGCTGAGTAATTTTATTCTTTATGATGGTTTCTACCATTTTTCCCGGTACTGACGTGAGGCTCACCGGTCTGTAGTTTCCCGGATCACCCCTGGAACCCTTTTTAAAAATTGGTGTTACATTGGCGATCCTCCAATCTTCAGGTATTAGAGATGATTTTAATGATAGTTCACAGATTGCTAATAGCAGGTCTGCAATCTCATATTTCAGTTCTTTCCGGCCCAGGTGATTTGCTACTCTTCAATTTATCTAATAGTTGTAATACATCTTCCCGATGTATCGATATTTCCTTCAATTCTTCCGCACCTTGAAATACCACTTCAGTCATGGGTAACATCTCTACATCTTCCTCAGTAAAGACCGAAGCAAAGAATTCATTCAGTCTCTCCGCTATCGCCTTGTCGCCTCTTAGTGCCCCTTTAACCCCTCTATCATCTAATGGACCAACTGACTCTCTCACAGGTTTTTTGCTCCGAATGTACTTTAAAAAGTCTTTATTTCATGTTTTTGCTTCCGCAGCAAACTTCTTCTCAAATTCTCCCTTTGCCTGCCTTATCAATGCCTTGCATTTGACTTGCCAGTGCTTGTGCTGTTTCCAGGTTTCGTCGTTTGGTTCTTTTTTCCATTTCTTTTGAGTCAGACTCCTCATCTCTCCCCCCACCGGGCCAAGCACAGGCTCGGGGGAGGAGGTCTTTAAAGGCAGCCTCAGCACACCGGAATTGTCACCTCTGGGCACGGCTGGGGGGTCAAGGGCTCCCCCTTGGCTACTCCTGCTATTGGGAAGTACCCCTCCCCCTCCTGAACTGACTCTCAAAGTATGTTGACTTCCTCCTGTATTCCTCTGGGGGGATAAACCTGTATCAGGTCAAAAGACTAAGGCTAGGCGTAAGCATCAGCTTCCTTCATCAGCGCAGTCGGTAAGCACCATACAAGCGCAAACCCCTCCCTCCCTCCGCCCCCTACACCTGACAGCCCTCCCTCTTTCATCTGTCATCTCCAGAAGATTCTTCAGGATAGTTCCACGTTCTTGCAGGCCTTTCCCCAAGGGCTTGATGCGCGACCCAGCACCGGCCCACCTGCTTACTACGTCTCCTGGGGCACATGGCGGCATCTGTACATGTTGTGCCACTTGCCCAGCTGTACATGTGCTCTGCAGTGGGCCCTCCAGCCAATCTTTTGGTGGGGTGGTCCTTCCAGGTCCCGCAAAATCACATCTTCATCACCACTGATGCGTCCACATATGGCTGGGGAGCCCATCTACGCAGTCTTTCCACTCAGAGCGCATGGTCTCCTCAGAAACAAGCCTTGCATATCCATGTGCTTGAACTCCGAGCTGTCCACTATGCCTTCATGGGTTTTGCCGACTGGGTGCGTTACAAGATTGTCCTGATACACACCGACAACCAAGTTCCCATGTTCTACATTAACAAGCAGGGCGGTACAGGCTCGCTTCATCTCTGTTGCAAGGCCACGTGGCTCTGGACGTTTGCCCTTTCCATAGACGCTATGCTACGAGCTGCCTACTTTCTGGGGACTCACAACCACCTAGCTGACAAGTTAAGCTGCCAGCTGGACCCGCACAAATAGTCTCTTGATCCTGCCATCCTTCGGAACATCTTTGTTGTTTGGAGGGGAACCAGAGGTGGACCTCCTCCTCTGCAGAGAACGCCAAGTGTCCCGTCTTCTGCTCAATTTGACGATGCCTACAGAGGCAAGCGCCCGATGCCTTTGCTCTCGACTGGTCTCAAGATCTTTTCTATGCATTTCATCCGTTCCCACTCATCATGCGAGTTCTGTTCAAGATCCAGCAAGACACAGCATCGGTCATTCTGATAACACCACGGTAGGCCTGCCAGCTTTTATTTCCCCATCTGCTGGCACTGCTGCAGGATTCTCCTATACCCCTGGGGACTCGGTCAGGCCTGCTAACTCAGCATTAGGGCTGCCTTTTGCATCCCAACCTTTAGTCCTTATCCCTCATGGCTTGGCAGCTTCAGGTCACCAAGTGCTGATTTCTTCACTGCCACAGGATGTCCTCTCTGTTCTCGCTGCTTCTCAAAGACCCTCTGTGCAGCGTTCGTATCAGTGAAAGTGGGCCCATTTTGCCCATTGGGCTGCAACGAATGGACAAGATCCAATTCACTGCTCGGTGAACCAGCTTTTGTCATCTCTTTCGCCTGTCCCACTCAGGCCTACAGACTAATTCAATACATTTTTATCTTTTGGCTATTACTGCTTCGCTCATCTCTGTTGACGGCAAACCCACTTCAGTCCCATCCAGTTTTTCTCAATTCTTGAGAAGTCTCATGAACACCAGTCCTCCCATCCGACTGCCTACATCAGCCTGGGACCTCAATGTTGTTTTGTCTCAGCTGATGCAACTGCCATTTGAGCCTCTCCCATCCACTTTGTTCAAATACCTCACCTGGGAAAACAGTCTTCCTCATTGCCATTACTTCGGCCAAATGTCTGGGGGAAATTCAAGCACTGGTGCATTATCCCCCGTATACACAATTTTTCCATGACAAGGTTGTCCTCTGGACACATCCCAAGTTTCTTCCGAAGGTGATCTCTGACTTTCACATCAACCAGCCATAATGCTCCCTGCCTTCTTTCAAAACACCTTTTGGCTCTCCGGAGATTAAATTGCATACCTTAGACTGCAGAAGAGCTCTTCTCTATTATCTGCATCATAGTGAGCCTCTCCACCAGTCGTCTCAGCTATCCCTGACCTTCAATCCCAATAACCCTGGTCACTGCAGCACAGCTGACCATATCCTCATGGACTGCGGACTGCATTGCCTTCTACTATGGGCAAGCTGCTCTCCTACTCCAGGGTTTGTCGCCCCTCACAAGCTCAGGGCCATGGCCACTTCCATTGCCAGTCTGGCTTCTGTTTCCACCTAGGACATCTGCAGGGCAGCTACCTGATTATCCATCCAGACCTTCACTAAGCACTACAGTCTGGATAGTTCAGTTGCAACAGACTTTGACTTTGGCCAGGCTGTCCTCCAGAATCTGTTTGCTACCTGGTTCTACTTCTCCATCCGAGCTCAGTTGGGGGCCGCCCTGGTTACACAGACGTGTCAGACAACCAGGGTTACATGATGAGGCGGCCCCTAGCTCTGAGCTCACCTTTGAGTGTGCCTGCATCCCCCTGCTTGTTTCTCGAGAAAGTGTTGCTTACCTGTAACGGGGATTCTCTGTAGACAGCAGGGGTATGCAGCTACACTCCCGCCTGCAGTCCCCACAACATACAAAAAAAACCCCACAGGAGTCAACACCAACAAAGAAACTAGTGTCAACTGTTTCACAGCACCTCTGTGGCGTCTTTTCTCAGAAATTTTGTCTGTCTCTTCTCTGCTCTGGTACGGACTGATTCTCTGGGCACAGGCAGGCGGGAAGCAGGCATACATGCTCAGTGAAGCAACAAAGCTTCTTTCAGCTGTGGGAGATCTGGCACAAGGCTCAGTCCGGGGACTTCACATTTGAGTGTGGCTGCATATCCCTGCTGTCTATGGAGAACCCCTGTTACAGATAAGCAACTACGCTTTGTAACCCACCAAGAATATTATGAGTTGACAAGAAAGAAATATTTTAAATAACTAACTTACCAACTAAATACATATATTTTTACATCCAGGGTGTGATTACTTTAGAGTCCCTTGGTAAAAGGGGTTATCGAGTACCTCCTTCAGGAACAATACAAGTGGTATGTATCTTGCACAGTACAATTACATTAATTCTTAAAGCAAATAGCTAATAACCATCTGGTCATCATAAAGCTCTATAATTTCTGAGCTTCCTGTGATGTAGACTGTATGGCTGGAAAAATTAACTTTCATTCTAGAAGCTCCATGGCATTTTATGTACAATTAGAATGGATCCTTCAAAAATATAAGTGAATTTTAAGAAGATGCATATGCCACATACACAAGATGTTGTTGTTTGTGATGTGAATGTTATACAGTGCTTTTTATTGTCTACAGAATGAGATGTTCTTAATTTTTGTGCAGGGACTGATTCAAATTAAATTTTGGAATTCTTGGATTCATATTTATTTATTTATTTAACATTTCTTTTATACCGCGCTCTTTTCCATCAGTGCGGTTTACAAATAACAAAGTGGCTCAATGACAGCGAAGGCAATCAGAGTTTACATAGAACAGGGGAAAACAACTTGGAGTGAACTGAGGGAAACTATGTACAGTATACATATGAACAGTTTGCATATAAAACTATGTACAAATTACAAGTTACCACGTTAATCTTTCCATTGTTCCTAGGGTTATACAATTTCTGAGAGCAAGTGTAGGACAGCAGGGTGTAATCTGTCTGAGGCTGTTTTGTGTAACCTGACAGATGCCCCTTGTGGATTGTGAAGTTCAAGTTGAGATGTTAGGTGGAGGGGAGGGAGGTGTGGTGGGGTAGTTGTGTTGAGAATAGTGTATGAGGAACAGGTGGTGTTTGATGGCTTTTCTAAACTGCATGAGGTCTTTGATTGCTCTGATATGGGGTGGCAGATTGTTCCAGGCCCTGGGGGCATAGGACACGAAGGCACGTTTGTTTGTTGATTGTGCCGATTTTGTGGTTATTTTTGGGATGATTAGCATATTGTCGGCAAGAGCTCGCTTTGGTCTGTTACTGGGAATGTGGGAAAGAAGAGCTGAGATTGATGAGGGTGATATGTTATTTAAGGCTTTGAATGACATAAGAAGGGCTTTGTAAGTTATCCTACTGCTTACTGGGAGCCAGTGTAGCTCTCTTAATATGGGGATATGTGATGGCTCGCAGGAATCCCACTTAGGATACGGGCAGCAGCGTTCATCGCTAATTGGAGCGGGTTCAATGTGTTCTTGGGGAGGCCGTGTAGTATAATGTTTGCATAGTCAAAGTGGGGAGTGACTATTGCTTGGAATATAGTTCGGAAGTTGTCGGGGTCCAGCATGGGTTTAAGGTATCAAAGAGTCTTGATCTTATAATAGATGGACTTCACTGTGCGGCTTATATGGTCTTTGAATGTTAATCATTGATCTAGTGTAACGCCGAGGTAGCGTATGGTAGGCTTTATTGGTAGATCAGCATCTCTGACCTTCAGGGTTGGGGGGGGCACGACTCGTTTGTTTCTCGTAACACAGGTACACTAAAAAAAAAATTTTTTAAACTGCCTCTAATGTTTCGATTGATTTTTACGTTTTTTGGTGCGCTGAATCCAAATCTGGTAACCAATTTGCTCCATCACGTATAGATTTTTTGCTACATTGGGTTAGCAGTTTGAGGTGAACGTTTCAGATTGAGTGCGATCGAGATAAAAGTTTCTTGGATGAATTCTTTATACTAATTGTTTAGTAGTTATTCAAATAAGAATAAAGAAAATTGTAACAAGGCAGCACATAAGAATAGAGTAATGTCAACAAAACACACTGTGATGGTAGCAAAATTGTCTGCACTTAAAACAGCCACATACATGTGCACAAACATTGAGCATATAAGAGCGAGGTTAGACACAAAGCAAAGCAAAGAAATGTGCAAAAAATGTTGTACAGGTATGTATGTAAGAATAGAAAATGCAAACCGCACCATTGCAATACATGAAGACAAACACCCGATGGTGTGAAAATAAAATTCTAATAAATGAGATCCGACACTGTGGTAATAACTAGCAAATTTTTATTTCGAAGTTTAGTAAAAACACGATATTTGTCAACACAGTTTAGATTTTAAAGTCATTCTTGGGTCAATCAATCTCCTGGTGGGCCCGTTTCTTCTTCCCCCGAATGCTTCTCTTGGTGCGCTGCTTGGCGTATTTTTCATCTGGGGTTTCCCGCAGCAGCAACCAGCAGAAATCAGCCATCATAGTGGTGTTCCATCTTCCTTGATACCTTCTCTCTGCGTCCTTGATGTCCTGGTGAAACCTTTCACCTTGTTCTTCACTGTACGCCCCCAAGTTTTCGGGAAAGTAGTTCACATGGGAGTGCAAGAAATGGACTTTCAGGCTCATGTTACAGCCTTGTTCTTCGAAGGCATTGAGCATCCTGGCAACAATATCCTTATAGTTCTCATTCCGCCTGTTCCCCAAGAATTTGAGAACAACATCCTTGAAGGAATCCCAGGCTTCTTTTTCCTTCTCAGACATCGTTTCAGCGAATGCTCCATCTGAAATGAGTTTCCTTATATCAGGGACAACAAACACTCCTTCCTTTAGCTTTGCTTCAGAAAGTCGGGGGAACTTTGAGCAAAGGTACCGAAAGCACTCACCATCTTTTGGAAGGGACTTGATGAATTGCTTAATGAGACCCAACTTAATGTGGAGAGGTGGTAATAGAATTTTATCACGAGGTACCAAGCTCTCATGAAGAACATTTTTCTCACCGGGTCTCAAATACTCCCGAATTGGCCAGTCTTTTTTCCCCCAATGTAGGTCGCGGGCCCGGCTATCCCACAAGCAAAGGAAGCAGGGATATTTGGTGAAACCGGATTGCTGCCCTAATAGCATGGATAGAATTTTAAAGTCTCCACAAATCATCCACTTATGCTCATCATAACGAATCTTCTGAAGAATCAGGGCCAAATTCTCGTATTTTTCTTGGAGAATAACAGAGTGAGCAATAGGAACTGAAGCGAATGTGTTGCCATTATGAAGAAGAACACCTTTTATGCTGTCTTTTGACGAATCAATGAACAGCCGCCATTCAGCAGGATCATACTTGAGTTTAAACTTTTCCATCACTCCGTATATATCGTTGCAAAATACCAAATCTTCCTCTTTGCTGAAATACTTCAAAAATTGTGTCTCACGGTTGCGGTACCAATAAAAAGTTGTTCCTGGTGACAATAGATTTTTCTGTTTAAGCCGAGAACCTAGCAGTTTGGGCAGCATCTTTTGGGAGTCCTAAATCCCGGACTAAATCATTCAATTCAGCTTGAGAGAAAAGTTCAGGTTTCGGATCTGGTTCAGTTTCAAACTCGGAAGTACTGGACTCATCGGGAAAATCCATCTGATGAGTCTCATCACGATCAGAACCGTCCACACAAATATGATCCAAAGATTTTGGTGGTTCAGGCACAGGTACTTCGTTGCTATGAGGCATAGGCCTAATTGCTGAGGGAAGGTTGGGGTAACTTATTACGTTCTTATTTTTTAAGTTGTATCCCTTCACAATGCAAGAGCAAAAATAGCAGTCACTGCTGTGGTCTCTTTGTTCACGCCACATCATAGGTATTCCGAAACGAAATGCTTGTTTTTTACCTTTCATCCATAAGCGTAGATCTTCCTCACATGTCTTGCACACTTTGTGAGGAGCCCACAGTTTGTCTTGATCGCCTAACTTCAAACCGAAATAGGCGAAATATACTTTTTTAATAAATGCAGAAATGTTCCTCTGCCGCTTTTTCACGGTATATTCCCCACAAATAAAACAAAACTGTCCGGAGAGTTGACGCAACCTCTGGCTCTGTGAGCCATCACAAATACACAGCACTGCAAACTACAACTGTAGTGAACCACTTCGGAATAAAGCTGGATTACGACTGAGCAAACAAAAGGTAATAATGAACTTGCAAGAAACTGAAATTTGACAGGAACGTTCATGTCGCAACCACCGTGTTTGAGCGAGCGAACGAGGCGAGGCGAACAGGAAAGAACATGCGCCAGCGTGAGTACTGGATTTAGCCCCCCGCCTCCCAATTGTCCTGTTAATGTATAAAATGAATACAAAACACTCTAAAATATCATGAGGGAGTGTTTCTAGTTAGTTAACCATTACAACCTCTATTTTGGGCCAAGAAAATAAACTGCAGTCGGCTAAAAAGAAATTATGTGAACATTCCTTATATGGGTAAGAAATCTAATTTTGCAAGAAAACGTGACGTGATGGAACATTTTGGCTATTTTTCCTGGATTCAGCACCCCAAAATCTATAGGAATCAGTTGCAAAACTGGAGGCAGTTTTTTGGTAGTGTACCTGTGTAATATTTAGAAGTATTTCCTGTTTTCTAAAGCACATTTTAAACATTGCAAATTGTTTGGAAGTTTTGAATGGGTTTTTTTTAAAGGAAATCCAGGCTAAAAGTTAACTCAAGTCATGTTTGTACATCTTCACCAACACAGTATAAAGAATTCTTTTTTTTTTTTAATTCCTCTCTGAGAAGATCTTAGTCATGATATTCTAAAGAGATTTTGTAATATCCCTCCAGGGATTGACTACTACTTCTTACGCAAAACTTGTGTAATAGGTGGAGTCTCTCTTATGTACAAGAGTGGTAGGGTAACCTAATTGGACAATATGATGATTTAATTTTGGAAGAATTGGGTGACAAGGTAAACATGAACTAATCTAGTCATACCCAATAGGTAAATGTAGACACAAAAGAAATAATTTTATAGAGGATCTTTTGCAGGTAAATGCAGTATACATGTATAAAAAGCCTCTTATAAAATTACTTCATGTAGAAGTACCCAGAATTCAGTTAGGCATGTACTTATATATGACTTTAGAGTAGGCAGGTTCAGGGTAGAAGATTGAGTGAAGCGCAGGTGGAGTCACGATTTACATGCATGTTCCATTTCATTCTGCTAGAACAGTCCAGACATATGGGTTGTGCTCCCTACTAGCAAATTGGTGGAGACAAAAAAAACAATGAAAAACCCAGGTTTCAATGGCATCACTCCCATGCTTCTATTCGCCTCAGCCACCAGAGAGTTCCTTCAGTCCTCCTTTGTCTCCAGCAGATGGTGGATCGATTTTCTCCTCTCTGAAGAAAATTTGAGGATTGAGAGGAAAAGTCTGATTCTCCAGGATCAAACAGGAAGTCGGTCCTCGCATATGGGTGACGTCAGCACTGACGGAGCCCGTGTGGAGCATTTCTCCAGCTTTCAAAGAAAGCCTTTGGGAATGCCACCACGCATGCGTGGTTCCCTTCCCGCCCAAAGGTACCATCTTGCTCAGTCTCCCTTTTTCCATGGAACCCTTCAGATGTGAGTCTCGTCCCCGGAAAAAGGTTTTGCTTACGAGGCCCTGACTGGAGCCCTTACCCTGAGCACCGCTGCTTTGGTGGTTGGTCTCGGGAACTATTTTTCCCTTCTTTTCTACCTTAGCACTTTCGTGCTCTTTTTAATCGTTGGCTGCGTCGAGGGTCTTCGACCTCGCAGGTGTCCTTTTTGCCCCAATGACTTCCTGTTTCAAAAAATGCAATCAGTGCTCCAAAAACATGTCACTCGCAGACACCCATGACTGCTGTCTCTGGTGTCTGGGTGCCGATCACGACACGGAACAATGCTCCTTATGCAAAAAGATGTCTTCTAAGGCCATACAGAGTCGCCAGCAGAAGCTAGACGATATCTTCCATAAGGCAGATTCGACTCCGGTATCCCCGGTAGCCTCACGCTCCAAGGCCCTGCAACCCTCGGAGCTGCCAAAGGTTTCCCCGTGGGCCCGCAGGCACTCTGATCAAGGGTCCTCTGAGCGTGAGTGGAAGAAGGAGGAGCCACATGGATTCTATTTGGGGGGGTCAGACAAGCGTGAGAAGTCACGTGACCGGTCTCTCAGCCCCCTACAACAGTACGAAGAGTCACAGAGGGAATGGCTGAGAAAGGTACCTTGAACTGATGCAGAGGCCTCTGGCGATGGCGCCCAGTCTCCCGAGGGTTGTCGTGCCAAGGACCTCCTTTCCTCGATACCTGTCCCAGTCACCCTGGCATCAGTGTCGCAGGGCCCCACTCCCGAGTGGGAGGCCCAAATGCTAGCCTTAGAATGCAGCATTCTCCAGGAACAAGCAGAAAGTCAGTTCTCACATATGGGTGACGTCAGCACCAACAGAGCCCACGCAGAGCATTTCCCCAGCTTTCAAAGAAAGCCTTTGGGAATGCCACCATGCATGCGTGGTCCCCTTCCTGCCCAAAGGTGCCATCTTGATCAGTCTCTCTTTTTCCGCAGAGCCCTTCGGACACATGTTATATATCTAATTCTGGTTTCCCGGTCCTCTTCCCGCCATCCCCAGTGCCCTTGCTTCAGCAGCAGGCCCCAGGACTTGGCGGTTTTTCATTTTTTTCTTGCGTTTGTAGCGCGTTTTCGCGCCCTTTTCAACCGCTGGCCGAGCTAAAGGTCTTCAACCTTGCGGGGATTTTTTTTGCTTCCATGGCCTCCGGTTTCAAAAGGTGTGCTAGATGCTCCAAAAATATGTCGCTCACGGACACCCATTACTGTTGTCTTAGGTGCCTAGGAGCTGACCACAACCCGGAGCTCTGCTCCTTTTGTAAAAAGGTGTCCTCCAAGGCCATCCAGAGCCATAAGCAGAAACTGGATGATATTTTCTGCAAGGCGGCTCCGGTGTCCCTGGTAGCTTCCCGCTCCACCGACCTTCAGCCTCTGGGACCCCCCACGGCTGCTTCGTGGCCCCGGCGTCATTCTGAGTAAGGATCCCCCGAAAGGGAGCAGAAGAAGGAGGCCTCGAGGACCTGTTGGGTGCTCCGGACAAGCATGAGCGTTCTTGCGCTCGGTCCCGCAGCCCTCCTCGGCAGTCCCAAGAGTCAGAGAAGGAGCGGCCTCGAAAGGTACCTCATACGGATACAGAGGCCTCCGGTCATGGCACCCGATCTCCCGAGGGTCGTTCCATTGAGGACCCCCTCTCCTCCTTGACACCCGACCTGGTCACCCTGGCGTCAGTGTCGCAGGACCCCACATGCTGGCACTGGAGCACAGCATTTCTGCCTTCCTTGCTGCCCAGCAGGTGCTGGTACTAGGTCCTGCTGGCACAAGCCCTGAGACCTCGAGGGTGATGCCTTTGATGGCTCCCCAGACTGCCGTGACAACACCCGAGAGCCAGGGGCCTTGTGAGGGATCCCGGCAGCAGTCTCAATCTCCATCCCGGTCTTTGGGTGCGAGATCTTCTTGAGCTAGTTCCTCTGGTTCCAGGTGGACTTCGGCCTTGAGAGCCCAGCGCAAGGCACAGGCTTTGCTCGAGCAGCCTAGCTCCAAGTCTTCCTCTGAATTTTCGGGCTGGGAGTCCGATGGGGACACTTCCCCTGAATCCCAGGCTCATCGGGTCCTCCCTTCTGATCCTTTCCCGCCTGTTCAGAAGCAGCGGTCTCCTCACAAAGACAACACCTTTCTGGAGTTTGTGCAGGACATGGCTCAAGCCCTAGCACTCTCCACGCAGTCTAAGGAGGAGTCCTGTGCGGAGGAAGTCAATATTTTACCGAGGGAATCCCTTACGGTCCCAGTTCTGCCCATCCTAGCCCGGCTGCTCCTCCACATGTGGGAGACACTTGCGTCATTGTCAGTGCCTGGACACTATGTACAGGGTCCAGCGAGAACCGGCTTCCGGAAGGCCCAGCTTCCTCATACCTCGATAGTGGTGGAGTCTGCCATGCAGAAGCAAAAGAGCCCAAAAACTCACTCTTCGATCCGGCCAGGTAGGGAATCAAGCACCCTCGACACCCTCTGGCATAAGGCCTACCAAGGCTCCCTGCTGGTGTGCCACATTCAGGCTTACCAGCTATACATAGGTATGTTCTTTCGTGACCTCACGAAGGAGCTCAGAGGTTTCCAGGTGGGCCTTGATGGCGATTACCTCTGCCGTTTCGAGTCCCTCCTGAAGTCAGTGGGGAACTGTTCAAAGTACCTTTCTCGCACTGCATACGACAGCTTCGAGTCCTCTGCTCGGGTAGCGGCTACTGGTATCGGGGCCAGGCGGCAGACCTGGTTCGTTCTTGGATCTCGAACAAGGGGTCTAGAAGTAACTGCTCAATGTACCATGCCTGGACGAGCAATTGTTTGGCAAACTGATGGAGGACAAAGCAGTAGAGATTGAGATGGAGCACGTCACTTGCAGCCGTCTCTCCCGAAAGACTTCCTCCCTCCTGCGGAAGAAGCAACAGGGCAAAACCCCTTTTTTTCCAGAGGAAGTCTTCCCTAACAGGGCTACCCACCTTACCCTCCGGTGCCAACTCCACCCCAAGGCAGACAGAGCAAGAGCGGCCCTCAGGGCCCGCGTAAGCCAAAGGGACTCAAAAGCCAGACCCCTGCACTAGCATCGGCCCAGTCGGCCCTGGGCATTTGACACTAGATGCATAGCCACTCGCCCTCCGACAACCCAGCTACTGGGGGGAGGGCACCTGGTCCACTTTGCTCCCCGATGGGAGTCTGTCACCTCAGACACCTGGGTCCTCCAGGTCATCCGGGAGGGCTGCCTCTTTCACCTGGACCGGCTTCCTCCACCCTTCTGCCCCGCGGAGCCCCCTCAGCTCCCCACGCACCAGGTCATCATGGCGCAGGAGTTTGCCAACCTCCTCGATGAACAAGCACTAGAAGTGGTCTCACTGCACCTCAGAGTTCGCGGGTTCTACTCCCGTTACTTCCTTGTACCAAAGCGGATGGGCGGTTTCTGACCCATCCTTGATTAAGAAATCTCAACAAATACCTGGTGCGGGAGAAATTCAAAATGCTCTTCCTTGGCGCCTTGCTGCCCTTCCCTCCAGCAGGGTGACTGGCTATGCTCCTTGGACCTTCAGGATGCATACGATCACATCCTTGTCCATCCCAAATACAGGAAATACCTGCACTTCAGGGTACAAGGAAACCACTACTAATACAGAGTGCTTTCCTTCGGCCTCGCGTCTGCCCCGCGAGTGTTTACCAAATGCCTTGTGGTAGCCACAGCCCACCTTCGATTGCAGGGCACCTTTGTCTACCCTTATCTAGATAACTGGCTCATTACAGGGGAGACGGTTGAAAAGGCGTAGCGGGCCACTGTCCGCACTGTCCACCTCCTTAAGCACCTCGGCTTCGTGGTCAATTATCCAAAGACTCATTTCACTCCAATCCAATCCCTGGAGTTCATCGGCGCGTGCCTTGACACTCAGTGGGCGATATCCTTCCTTCCCCAGGATAGGGCAGACCACCTTATCACTCTGGCATCCGCGGTCCAGTGCTGCGACATAGTATGGGCTGGGCTTGGTTTTGTTCAAACCAGGAGTCTTTAACCCAGGAGTCTTTTTGGTCCAGACGTAGTTCTCGGAGTATCCTTAATATTATGACATATTGATACACTCATGGATATGATTTTTGATGATACATATGTTTGTTACATTATGATGCTGTTTTGTAACATTACATTGTGATGTTGTTTTGTGACATTACATTTCTGAGGATATGCTTTGAGGGTTTGGAGAACTTTGGGGTTTGTTGGGATTATATATGACTTCTGTGTGTGTTTTTTGAGATATATGTGGAGGTTCAGCGAACCATTGATGTGTCTCACCCTTTAGGTGCACCTGAGCTCACTTTGTGTGAACTGTGGGAGGTGTGGAGGGTTCTGAGGTTCGCTGTCCCATCTTTTTATATATACGTACTGCTCTTTAGAGAATCTTGTTACTACTAAGAGTTAGAAGGTAGAGTTGTTTGTTGTTTTCAGTAGCGACATAGTATCGGCCCGAGCGATGCTTCGTCTCCTCGGTCATATGGCCTCGACGATTCACATCGTCTCCAATGCCCAACTGCTCAGTGAGATGCTGTTTCGGTCACTCCTCAACTGACCGAGTCCCTCGACTGGTGGCGCTAATGACATTATTCGTGTGGATCAGCGCATCACGAGTTGGGAATTGTCCATACAGCTTTCTGTCAGTAGAGGTAGTGCAATGGCAATTATTGACTTGTTGGGATATTCAAAGGTGTGTGCAAGGCACACTGCAACAGCTTACAGTATTTTAATGCCCGCTGGTAGCTATCGCAGGGCGCTGCAACTTGTCTGGAATGATGGCTGAGGCAGGACGCCCAGACCGCGGCCGATCTTCCAGTTCCGTTTTACCACTTCCTGAAGCCTTTACTCTCTTCACCCATCGTCCAATGGTGCTCCTATCTACCGCAGAACTTCCATACACAGCACACAACCGTTTGTGAATGTTTCTCACACTTTCTTTCTCCTCCACCAAGAATTCAATTACAGCTCGTTGTTTGTACTTTGCATCACTCACAGACACCATTTGAAGGATCACTACCGCCTCGCTATTTGTCGGATGACTGTAAAATTACACACGTGTGTCCTTTGAAGTTCCAAGTTACTATCCTTTCAATTTCACACCTCTATCTTCATTCTGGACTGAGAAAAAAACATGTGGGGCATTACTTTCTGAGCAACCCTCGTACGTTTACAATGTAAACCACTTTGATTGAAATGATAAAGCGGTATAGAAAAACTGTTAAATAAATAAATAAAAATAAATAACCCAGCCGCGCTTCGAGCCGCTGGTGTCCTGCTCGCTTCGGCACCTTTCTCATTGAGCTTCAGGTCCTGATGCCAACGCACCCTAAACGAGATTCTAGGGGAACTGGGTGTTTTTTCGAATGCAAGTTTCTCCCGAAAGTTGTCTCTGATTTCCACCTCAACCAGGAGATAGTGCTGCCAGCCTTCTTCCGTCCAGACGTCGTCTGTCCTCCATACCCTTGACGGTATGAGGGCTCTTTCCTTCTACCTGCAGCGTACGCAGATTCACCACAGTTCCGAGCGCCTCTTCGTCTCCTACGACCCTGCCCTCTTGGGGCTTGCGGTCACCAAGCGGACCTTTTCCATCTGCATGGCGGACTGCATCGCCTTCGCCCAGGCTCAAGCTGGGCTACTGCTGGACCGCCAAGTCACGGTACACGGTGTTTGTGCGAGGGCAGCTTTAGTGGCCCACCTGCGCTCCGTGTCGCTGACAGACATTTGCCAAGCCGCAACCTGGTCCTCGGCTAACACCTTCATGACACATTGCTGTCTGGAGAGGGAGTCCCATCGGGACAGTGCCTTCAGCCAGGCTGTACTCCGTAATTTGTTCAGGGTTTAAGCTATTCCTGCCCTCTGACCCTTCTTCTGCAGCTATCAGGAGTGTAGTCTTCCGGGGACTCGGGGTCCTCGGGCTGTCTTCAGTTACCAGTGTCTGCTCACGGCTCACCATGACGCTTTTCTACAGGTCCTCGGTAGCTTGTAACTGGGGATTCCCATATGTGAGGACTGACGCCCTGCTTGTTCCTGGAGAAAGTCCTCACAACCCACCCATCTCCCCTTGGAGTTGCCCACTGTTGGTATTTTTGTCTTTTGCCTGAGCTATGTCATCTGACTGATCATGATGGCACTCTTGGGCAGGAAGGGGACCACGCATGCGTGGTGGCATTCCCAAAGGCTTTCTTTGAAAGCTGGGGAAATGCTCCATGCAGGCTCCTTCGGTGCCGACATCACCCATATGTGAGGACTGATTCCTGCTGTCCCTGGAGAACACCTGTTACAGGTAAGTAACTACGCTTTTCTACGTTCCTTGCTGCCCAGCAGACACAGATGCCTGGCCCCGCCGGCATGCGCCATAAGACTGCAGGGACCTCAAACTTGAGGACTCCTTGGACCGCTGCAGTGATCCCTGGGAGCCAGATGCCTCATGAGAATCTTCGGCGAGGGTCTGTATCTCCTTCCCATTCCTCAGGTGCAAGATCATCTCAGGCAAGCGCCTCTGGCTCCAGACAGGCTCCGGTCTCGAGATCCCGGTGCGGGTCATCAACCCACCTTGAACCGTCCGATATCGAGTTCTCCACAGACTATTCGGAGTGGCAATCCGATGAGGACACTTCACCAGAGACTCGGACCCACTGAGACCTCCCCTCGGACCCATCCCTGCCAACCCAGAGGTGGCAGTCCCCTTCTGAGAACACCTCTTTCCTTGAGTTTGTTCGGGATATGGCGCAGGTCCTCGTGCTTACCATCGAATCGAGAGGAACTCGATATCCTCCAATATGAGGCACCACTGAGGGAAACCCTCAGGGTTCCAGTCCCCTCCATCCTTAACAGGCTCCTTCTCCGCATGTGGGAGACCCCGGCTTCTGTCCTGATCATCAGCCGACACCTGGACTCAATGTACAGGGTCCAGCGGGGACAGGGGTTTCAGAAGACACAGCTTCCCCACAGCTCCATGGTCATTGAGTCAGCCATGTGCAAGCAGAAGAGCCCGAAGACACTCTTCAGTCCCTCCGGGCAGGGAGTATCACTCCCTTGAGGCCCTCAGGCGCAAATGTTACCAGAGCTCCATGCTAGCATGCCACATTCAAGTCTACCAACTCTACATTGGTATGTTTCTCTGAGATCTCACCAAGGAACTTGGAGGATTTGCGGTTGGCCTTGATGGGGACCACTTCCAGCGTTTCCAAGCACTCTTGAAATCAGTCTGTGAGTGCTCCAAATACCTTTCACGAGCCGCCTACGACTGCTTTGAGTCTTCCCCACGAGTGGTGGCAGCCCAGCATCGGCACCCACCAGCAGGCCTGGCTCCAGTCTTCCGACTTGGAGCAGTGGGCCCAGGAGAAGCTTCTTGATGTCCCTTGCCTCAGGGAGCAGCTCTTTGGTAAGTCTATGGAGGACAAAGCGGCCGAATTTGAGACAGAGTACATCACCCGTACTCAGCTCTCCAGGAATACCTCTGCCCTTCCTAGGAAAAAGCCGTAAGGGAAGAAACCCTTCTTCCTCAGGAAAGGCCAGCCCTACAGGGGATACCCCCCGTACCCAATCATGCTGACCCCGCTGCAGGGTGGTCAGGGTAAGGGCTCCAGTTAGGGCCTCACAAGCCCAAAGGACCAAAGACCTAGCCGCCAGCTCAAGGTTTTGACGCCTCCTGCATAGCCTCTCGACCGCTGGATGACCAGCTGCTGACGGGGGGGGGGGGGGGGGGAGGCTGGTCCACTTTGCCCACAGGTGGGAATCCATCACCACCGACATGTGGGATCTTCAGGTCATCAGGGAGGGTTACCTCCTCCATCTGGACCAGCCACCTCCACCCTACTTCCCCAGGGAGCCCCAGCGGCTTCCCCTGCACCAGGCCTTACTAATTCAGGAGCTTGCAGGCCTCCTCAGAGATGGGGCGGTGGAGCCCATACCATCTCACCTTAGAGGAAGAGGGTTCTACTCCAGATACATCCTCGTCCCAAAAGGAACGGGCGGTCTCGGGCCCATCCTCAACCTGAGGAACCTGAACAGATTCCTGGTGCGGGAGAAGTTCAAAATGACCTCCCTTGGAACACTGCTGCCATACCTCCAGCAGGGCAATTGGCTATGCTCATTGGAGTTAAAGGATGCTTACACCCACATCCTCATCCACCCCAACCACAGTCAGTACCTGCAGTTTGTGGTTGGAGGCAATCACTACCAGTGCAGGGTCTTTACCAAGTATATTGCGGTGGTGGCAGCCCACCTCAATCTCCAAGGTGTCTTCATCTACCCTTACCTAAATGACTGGCTCATAAAGGGAGACACAGCCTCGGAGGCCCTGCGGGCCACAGGCTGCACCATCCGGCTTCTGCAGCACCTGGGCTTTGTGGTCAACCACCCAAAATCCTACCTTACTCCAGTGCAATCCCTAGAGTTCATAGGGCCCGCCTGGATACACTCCAGGCCAAGGCCTTCCTCCCCCAGGATAAGGCAGACCGCCTTGTGTCCCTGGCGTGGGACGCGCGGAGTCACTGCACAGTCTCGGCTCGGGCGATGCTTTGCCTCCTCGGCCACATGGCCTCCACAGTCCATGTTGTGCCCAACGCCTGCCTCAACATGTGGGCAGCACATTGGTGCTTCCGTGCACAGTGGACCCAGGCTTCACAAACCCCCCCCCCCCAAAGTCCTTACAACAGACACCTCCCTGTTGGGGGGGCCCATTGTGAGGAGCTGTGTACCCAAGGGGCCTGGACTCCCGAGGAGAGTCTGCAGCAGATCAGTCTGCTGGAACTCTGAGCTGCCGTCCTCACACTGAAGGCATTTCGGCATCAGCTGTGGCACCAGGTGGTGCTCGTGCAGACAGACAATCAGGTCACTATGTTCTACCTGAACAAACAAGGGGGTACCTCTCCTATAACCTCTGCCAGTAGGCAATGTTCCTGTGCTCGTATGCGGTGAGCCAGGACATTATCCTTAGAGCTATCTATCTCTCGGGCCAAAACAATGCCTTGGCGGACCAACTGAGCAGGTTTCTCTAGCTGCACGAGTGGTGCCTGAGCCCCGCAACAGCACAGCAGCTATTCCAGCTCTGGGGCACCCTAGTCCTGGACCTCTTCGCCAGTCCAGCCAACGCTCAGCTTCCCCGGTTTTGTGGTCCCTATCCGCACCCTGGCTGGATGGCTCCGGACACCTTCCTCCTCTCATTGGCAATAAGCCTGCTATGCGCCTTCCCTCCCAAGCCGCTGATAGCATGGACCTTTCTCATGCTCCAGTAGGACAGGGCCTCGATGATCCTCGTGGCCCCAAGGAGGCCCAGACAGCCATGGTTCCTCCTGCTGCTCTGTCTCTCAACGCAACCCCTGGACCCTCTCAGGAGATCACTGGGGCTTCTAACGCAGGAGGGAGGCTTGCTCCTCCACTCCAATCTGGGGTCCCTGCCCTTACAGCTTGGCTGCTGAACGGGTTGCCTTAGCTCCCCTTCATCTCCCCAGGGAGGTTGAGGACATTATACTGGCCTCTCGTAAGGACTCTACGAGACAGGCTTATGCCTTCAAGTGGTGCAGGTTTTCAGTGTGGTGTTAGGAAAAATGCGTGAACCCGTTCTCCTGCCCAATACACTTGGTCCTGCAATACTTGCTTCATCTCTCGCAGTCTGGGCTAAAATCTAACTCGGTCAGGGTTCACCTGAGTGCAATCTCGGTGAACCATCAGGTCAGGGTTCACTTGAGTGTGATCTTGGCGAACCATCATCCCATCGAGGGCAAACCCCTCTCGGGGCAGCCCCTCATCTGTCGTTTCATGTGAGGCTTGCTCCTCTCCAAGCCCCCTATCCGCCCACCCCCAGCAGAATGGGGCGTCAATGTGGTCCTCACACACAGCTGACCAAGCCGCCTTTTGAGCCCCTGGCTACTTACTCTTTGTGGCACTTATCCTGGAAGGTAGCCTTCCTAGTGGCGCTCACCTCCGCCCGTAGTCAGCGAGTTTCAAACCCTGATGGCCGAGGCCCCATACACCAGCAGGTTCTATAAGAGCAGGGTGGTTCTTCACACCCACCCCAAGTTCCTCCCTCAACCAGGAGGTGGTGTTGCCCTCTTTCTTCCCAAGGCCCCACGCCGACCTGGCGTCGGCCGTTCTCCATACCTTGGACTGCAAAAGGGCCCTGTCCTACTTGCAGCAGACTCAGAGCCACCGCAAAGCTTGGCAGCTTTTTGTCTCCTATGATCCTAGCCATCTGGGACAGGCAACCATGTGGATTTTGTCTATTTGGATGGCGGACTGCATCACCTTAACCCAGGCCCAGGCTGGGCTGCCACTGGACGGCCGAGTCACAGTGCACAATTTCCGAGCGATGGCGATGTCTTTCGCGAGCCTTCCCCTTGGTGCCCTGGCGGACATCTGCTGGGCCTCTACCTGGTCCTCCATTCATACCTTCACGACCCATTACTGTCTGGAGAGGGAGTCCCGTCCGGACAGCGCCTTCGGCCAGATGGTACTCCATAATCTGTTCAGGATTTAAGCAACTCCTGCCCTCTGACTCTTCTTGTTCAGGCTGCCAGAGATGTGGCTCTCCATGGACTTGGGATCATCGGGTCTGTCTTCAGATTCGCTTCCGACTGCTTATGGCTCTACCGTGTCTTTTCCTACAGGTCCTCGGTAGCCTGTAGCTAGGGAGTCCAATATGTGAAGACTGACTTCCTGCTTGTTCCTGGAGAAAGCATAGTTACTCACCTGTAACAGGTGTTCTCCAGGGACAGCAGGAATCAGTCCTCACAACCCTCCCTCCTGCCCTTGGAGTTGCTGTCCATTTTTTTGACATCTTCTTCGTGGGGCTCTAGCTATGACACCCTTGGGCGGGAAGGGGACCACGCATGCGTGGTGACATTCCCAAAGGCTTTCTTTGAAAGCTGAGGAAATGTTCCGTGCGGGCTCTGGTGCCGGCGTCACCCATATTTGAGGACTGATTCCTGCTGTCCCTGGAGAACACCTGTTACAGGTGAGTAACTACACTTTAAATGCTTGTGAACAACTACCTTAAGAAACAAAGGTGACTCACTTGATTGCGACATGGGAGGCTACGCTATACGCTAGTCTTTTCGGTAACCATAGGAGGAGGGAAAATTGGTTCAGCTTCACTCTCTTAACCTGGATAAGAGCTTGCTGAGCAGCCAGAAAATTGGAAGAATCTGAAAGAGTACAGCAGCCTCAATGCCCCCTCACTCCTCCTCTGTCCCTCCTGCTCTCTCCTGAAGATTGCAGAAGGCTCTGAGGGATCTGCCTGCCAGCCACCTTTCATGCAGTGCTGCAAAGCCCAATACAACAGTTTCAGGGGAGTAGAGTTGAGCCCGGCATGGATTTTTGACTCTCAGGAGGTGAGTACCAAGGCTTGACCTTGTCATTGTCCTTGTTGGGGTCTCCCGATTCTGTCTCTTTTTTTCAAATTCTATCTTTGCCTGCCTTATCAATGCCTTACATCTAACTTGCCAGTGCTTGTGTTTCTAGTTGTCATCATTTGGCTCCTTTTTCCATTTCCTGAAAGATGCTTTTTTGGCTACAACAGCCTCTCTGATCTCACATCTAAACCATGCTGGCAGATTTTTGGACTTCTTCCACTTTTCTTAAAGCGTGGAATACAGCTGGTCTGGGCTTTCAAGATAGTATTTTTAAATAACGCCCATGCTGAATGTAAATCTTTAACTTGTGAAACTGCTCCTTTCAGTTTTTTCTTAACTTTTCCTCATTTTATCATAGTCTCCCTTTTGAAAGTTAAAAGGTAGTACTGTGGATTTCCTTGCCATCCTTCCTCCATTTATTAAATCAAACACAATCATGCTATGATCACTATTGCCAAGTGGCCCCAGTACCCTTATCTCTTGCACCAGATA
Source organism: Ichthyophis bannanicus (assembly GCA_033557465.1). Classification (NCBI taxonomy): domain Eukaryota; kingdom Metazoa; phylum Chordata; class Amphibia; order Gymnophiona; family Ichthyophiidae; genus Ichthyophis; species Ichthyophis bannanicus. The sequence continues at coordinate 172,985,237 of CM066043.1, forward strand.
TTGTGTTCCACTAAGGACTAGGTTCAAGATGGCTTCCCCTCTTGTCTGTTCATGAACCAGCTGTTCCAAGAAGCAGTAATTTATTTCATCTAGAAACTTTATCTCCCTAGCATATTCCACTCGATACCGGGGTAATTGAAATCACCCATTATTATTACTGTGCTGTAAATATTATTAGCTTCCCTGATTTCTTTGAGCATTTCATCATCCATTTGTTCATTCTGGCCAGGCGGTCAATAGTATACGCCCACTGTCATCGCCTTCCCCTTTTTACATGGAATTTCAATCCATAGAGATTCTACAGTGTATTTTGTTTCCTGCAAAACTTTAATCCTGTGACTCAATGCCCTCTCTAACATAGAGCACAACTCCTCCACTAATTTGATCTACTCTCATTGTGCTATAATTTGTACCCAGGTATCAGTGTCTCACTGGTTGTCCTCCTACCATGTCTCTGAGATACCAATCATATCTAACCTCTCATTTAGTGCCATATATTCTAACTCTTCCATCTTATTTTTTAGACTTCTAGCATTTGCATACAAGCATTGTAGAGGCTGCATTTTATTCATATTAATCTGGTTACTGGTAGGCAGGGATCATTTAGAATCTTTTTTCATATTTTCAATTTTTATTTCAAAACACCAAAAAGATCAGCACAAACAGAGCCACATTTTACTATACCACTACAACAACACACTCAGTACCTCACATGATTTTATTCCCTCTGTCCCCAACCCCCCCACACTCCCCCCCTACCCCCCTCTCCTACCCACCCTACCTCCCCCCTCAACCCACCCCCAACACTCGAACCAACCTTCCCCAAATTTCCCCAAACCGCTCCCCCCTTTGCTTTCTCAGCGCAGTGAGTTTTTCCATTAGGACAATATCCCGCAGCCCGGACACGAACCGGTCCAGACCCAGCATCTCTTGCTGCTTCCACGCCCGTGCCACCGCCCCCCGTGCGGCACAGAGACAAGCTAACACCACCTTACCCCCCCCCCCCCCCCGGAGCTCCTGACCCTCCCCACCCCAAGAAAGTAAACACACGTTGGGCTCGACAGCTACCTCAACCCCCACTTTCTTTTTTATCCACACCACCACCTCCCGCCAGTACGCCAGCGCTTTAGCACACCCCCACCAGATATGCCAGAAAGTTCCCACCTCCCCACACTTCCTCCAACACATTGGAGAGACCCTCGGATACATTTTACTGAGTCTATCTGGGGTATAATACCACCTCATCAGCACTTTATAACAGTTTTCTTTAATTCTACTCGCACTGGGCCCCCAGTTAATTTGGTCCCAGATCCGCTTCCACTCCATCTCCGCCAGGGGTCTCCCCAAATCTCTTTCCCATTCCACCATATACCAATGCTTCCCTACCCCCTCCCTCTTCACTCCCTTATAAAGTCCGGAAATTAACCCTCTCGTACCCCACTTCCCATACCAGATAGCCTCCAGTCTAGAAACCTCCCGGCCCATCCCCTCCTTCCCCAGCTCCTTTAATAAAAAGGACCGCGCCTGCACGTAGGCGTAGCGATCCCTCTCCCCTAACGCGAAGTCCGCGCACACGTCTGCGAAGCTCCTAAACCCCCCCTCCTCCAGCAATTGCAAACCACACACTAACCCCTTCTCTTGCCAGGTATCAAACCGACCACCCTCCCACCCCGGCCTGAATGCCTTCCACCCCCTCCACGGGGTCATAACCAAGAACCCCGAGCAGCTATCTCCGGCGCTCTGACCCTATCCCAGATCTTCACCACATGTCTCATCACTGGAGTCCCCCCCCCCCTAACAACCTTCTCTCTCCTTGCGGAGCCCAAACCCAAGCGTCTAATCTCCCCCCACTAACTTGCAAGCTCTCCAACTGCACCCATGGTTTCTCCTCTCTGCCCCCTCTCCATCCCAAAACGTGCGTCAATTGAGCAGCCCAATAGTATTCTCTCAAATTGGGGACCCCAAGCCCCCCCCCCTCCTCCTTGGCCGCATACAATACATCCCGTGCAATCCTAGGAGGTCGCTTCCGCCAGATGTAACTGAAAACCCTCCTCTGTAAGGCCCGCAACATCCCATCCGGTACCTCAACGGGCAGAGCCTGAAACAGATACAGCAGGCGAGGGAGCACATTCATTTTTAACACAGCAATTCTGCCCACCCATGAAGTCTCAAATCTCATCCATCCCTCCAAATCCTTGCCAATACGCCCTATTAACCACGGGTAGTTCGCCTGATAAAGATCCTCGTAGCGCACTGAGTCTTACTCCCAAATATTCTAAGGAGTTGTTAACCCACCTTAAGGGGTATAACCGTCGCAATCTTCCTTCACTCTCCCCACCCAACTTTACCTTCATCACTTCTGTTTTATCTATATTCATTTTAAACCCGGACACTGCCCCATATCGTTCCACTTCCTTCATTGCCTCCGACAACATCTCTAGGGGAGAACTCAAATATAGGAGAATATCATCTGCGTATAAAGAGATTTTATGGTGTTGACCCCCACATACTAAGCCTACTATCCTGTCATTCCTTCAGATACATTCCGCTAAAGGCTTTACCACCAACGCAAAAAGTAGCGGTGAAAGTGGGCACCCCTGCCTAGTCCCACGCCCTAACCCAAAGTCTCTCGTATACCGCCCATTAATTTTAATCTGAGCTCTAGGGCCATTATACAAGCCCTGTGCCCACCTTCTCCAACACTTGCATCAAGAAACCCCAGTGAACCCTATCAAAGGCCTTCTCGGCGTCGATGGACATCACCAAGAAGTCCTCCTGACCTTTCCCCGCCTCCCCAAGTACCGCACTTGCTCTTTTAACGTTGTCACCCGCCTGTCGCCCCATAATAAAACCCGACTGGTCCGGTTGAATTAAGTCCGGCAGCCACCTCGCTAACCGTATCGCTAAAATCCTAGCCAAGATTTTGACATCCACATTAAGGAGGGAAATAGGCCGATATGAGCCACAACACATAGGGTCTTTTCCCGGTTTCAACAAAACCGTTATTCCCGCCGTCAACATCTCCTGTGAAAACTCCGCTCCAGGCTCCAAAACCCTGTTAAACACCCTCCCTAAAAGCCCCCCAATCTCCTCAATAAAAACCTTATAAAACACCCCCGGCAACCCATCCAGCCCAGGAGCCTTGCCCCCTACTAACCCCTTAACCACCCTCCCAATTTCATCCCCGGAAATAAGAGCCTCCATTGCTGTGCACGCGTTCTCAGGTAGTCCTCGCAATTCCACCCCTTCCAGATACCCCCTAATCTCCTCCTCCCCAACCCCTTCCTCCCCTTGATAATAACATAGTATAGAAATCCCTAAACTATTCCCTAATCTCCTCATCCCTCCCCCTAATCTGATATATTAAAGCCGCCCCCTTTTGTTGTTTTAGGCGACGGGCTAAAAGCCTCCCCGCCTTATCCCCGTGTTCGTAAAACACTTGCTTGGCCCTCTGCAACGCAAAGTCCACCTGCGCCATTTGCACCGCCCTAAGCTCTACCTGCACTCTCTCCATCCCTCCCTATCCCGCTTTGCCCCCGATGTCCGATATTTTCCCTCCGCCGCTTGCAGCATTTTCCCCAACTCCTCCTCTCACCCTTCTCGCTCCCTTTTCCTCCTGGCCCCCCACATCACAAACCTGCCCCGTACCACCGCTTTCAGCCCCTCCCACACCTTCACTGCTGACAACTCCCCGACATCATTAAATCGCAGATACTCCTGAATAACCTCCTTAACATCTTTCACCACTCTCATATCCTTTAATAAACTTTCATTCAACTTCCAAAACATTATACCCCCCTTCCCCCGCCTCCGCCAACCTATCTCCACCGCACTATGGTCCGTCCACCCAACCGCTTTGATATCTCCCTCCATCACCTCCAGCATCCAATCCCTGTCCATAAGGAGCATATCAATCCTACTCCAACTATTGTGTGGGGGTGAAAAGAAAGTGAATTGCTTTGCTGTAGGATGCAGCGCTCTCCATGCATCCACCAGATTAAACCGTTTTAGCAAAGTCCTCAGCCCTTGTTGATTCTTACACCCCCCACCATCCCCTTTGGGATCCCTATCCATCCCAGGCTTCAAAACTACATTAAAATCCCCCCTACGCCGACAGAATTGCCAGAAGACACACTCCTCCATGCCCCCGGGCAGGGAGTCCTATGCCCTCAACACCCTTGGCCGCAAATGCTACCAGGGCTTGATGCTGGTCTGCCAAATCCAAGCCTACCAGCTATATATCGGCATGTAGCTTCAGGACCTGACACAGGAACTCGTAGGTTTCTCAGCGGGCCTCAGAGGGGATCACCTCCAGTGGTTTCAAGCCTTCACGAAGTGCGTTGGGGAGTGCTTGAAGTAAGTCTCGAGCTGCCTGTGATAGCTTTGAGTCAAACACGAGGGTAGCCTCCGCGGGTATCAGCGCTCGATGCCAAGCCTGGCTCCAGGCATTGGACCTCGAGCAGTGGATCCAAGAGAAGCTCCTCAACGTCCCCTACCTTGGTGAAAATTTATTTGGCAAGCCAATGGAGGAGATGGAGATCGAGACAGAGTATCTCATGAGGACTCGACTCTCCAGGAAGACCTCCACCCTCCCTAAGAAGAAACAACCGGGGAAGAGGCTCCCATTCCAGAGAAAGGGCCAACCTTACCGGGACTACCCCCAATACCAGGCTCCCCAGACCCCACAGTGGGGTCACCAGAGCAAGGAAGTGGGCCAAGGTCCTCACAAGCCTAACAGCTCCAAGCCCCAGACCCTTGCTCCTGCCCAGTCGGGGACTGATTTTTGATTCCCTGAGCTTAGCCTCTCCACCCTCGGGGGAGCAGCTACCAACAGTGGGGCATCTGGTACACTTTGCCCGTCTGAGTCCTGCTATCACCACCGACTCCTAGGTGCTCCAAGTAGTCACAGAATGCTATCTCCTTCAACTGGATCAGACGCCTGCCCCTTTCTTTCCAGGAGAGCCCTTTTGGACTCCCCTGCACCAGGCCCTTCTACTACAGAAACTCGCAGGCCTCCTCACAGACAGAGCCATGGAACCAGTACCCCTTCACCTCAAGGGCAAGGGGTTCTACTCCCGATACTTTCTGGTCCCAAAAAGAACAGGAGGCCTAAGGCCTATCCTAGGCTTGCAAAACCTGAACAAGTTCCTGGTGCGGGAGAAGTTCAAGATGCTCTCCCTTGGAACATTGCTGCCATACCTCCAGCAGGGAGCCTGGCTATGCTCCTTGGATCTAAAGGATGCTTATACATAGTAACATAGTAAGTGACGGCAGATAAAGACCAGCATGGTCCATCTAGTCTGCCCAGCAAGATGGCAAGAGTAGGTGCACCTGTCGCTCTGTGTAGGCCACCCCTCCCCATGTTTTTGTTTAGGGGTGAACCCACCACTCCATGTAGGACACCCTTATTTGTTGAGACGCTAGATAGTTCAGAAGTTAGATGGTACCGTTTATTTTGCTTTTATCCTGTTGCTGTAAAGGGATCCACTGTGTTTGTCCCATGCCGTTTTGAATTCCATCACTGTGTTTGCCCCCACCACTTCCATCGGGAGGGCATTCCAAGCATCCACCACCCTTTCAGTGAAGAAATATTTCCTGACATTGCCTATCAATTTACACATGTCCTCATTCATCCCAGCCATAGGCAGTACCTAAGATTCATAGTCGGGGGCAACCATTACCAGTACAGAGTACTACCCTTCGGTCTAGCCTCCACACCCAGAGTCTTCCCCAAATGCCTAGCAGTGGTGGCTGCCTACCTCAGTCTCTAAGGGGCCTTCGTCTTCCCATATCTGGATGACTGGCGCATAAAGGAGACATGGCCACTGCCCACACCATCAGTGTCCTGCAGTATCTGGGGGTTCATAATAAACCACCTCAAGTCCCACCTCACTCTGACACAGGGCCTGGAGTTCATAGGAGCTCGATTGGACACGCTTCAGGCCAAGACCTTTCTCTCCTTGGACAGGGCAGATCACTTCGTGGTTCTGGCCATCGAGGTGCAACACCACCATACAGTGTCAGCGTGGTCCATGCTTCGCCTGCTGGGCTACATGGCATCCACAGTCCAGGTTGTTCCCAATGTCCACCTTCACATGCGGGCAGCCCAATGGTGCCTCCACTCCCAGTAGACACAAGCCACAGGCTGGCTCAGGGACAAAGTTTTAGTGACCTGCAAGCTAGTGGAGTCACTCGACTGGTGGCAGGCCACACAGCACTCGCAGGAAAGCATGCCTTTTCAGCCCCTAAATCCCCAGAGGGTCCTTACCACAGATGCCTCCTTACTGAGCTGAGGTGCCCATTGCGAGGAGCTCCGCACGCAGGGCAACTGGGGTTCGCTCCTCACAGAACATTCCTGAGCCATGCCCGAGGGTGGCACCCGCTTCGAGCGGTGCAGATCCCTCGGCATCGGCGCCGGCGTCGAGTGTTCCACTCTACGCCAGGGACTGTCGACTGGTGTCCTCGGGGCCTTCGGGGCCGATCGACTCGACCCAGTCTGGCTCTACGGCATCCCGGCCCTGCGCGGGGGCGGTACCCGCTTTCGGCGGTGCCGATTCCCCAGCATCGGCGTCGGTGTCGAGTGTTCCACTCGTCACCGGGGATCGTCGGACCAACCTGACCCGGTATGGCGTGCCCACACCCCTGCCATGCTTGGAGGTGGTGACCGCTTCGAGCGGGACCAAATCGTCGGAGTCGGTGGCCCCACTCCCCGCCGGGGATTGGGCACCGGGTGCCCTCGGCTCTGCCAAGGCCGATCGACTCGCCCCCGGCTTCCGCGGGGGCGGTACTGGCCTTGAGCGGCTCCGCCCCTCCAGCGGCGGTCTCGGGAACAAGGGCCCTGTTCTTCGCCAGGGGTCGCCTCCGGGCTCCGCCTGCGGAGCCGATCGATTTATCCCGGTCGGGCGGGTCGGCACCCCCACCTTGCGCGGGGCCGGGGCCTCCCCCGGACGCCACCGACCTCCCGGCATCTACGCGGGCGTCGAGTGCTCCGCTCGTCACTGGAGTTTGCCCGCGGGACCCGGGTCCTTCGGTCGAGTCGACCCAAAGAAGCGCCGCGGAGCCGGGGCTGGGCGTCTCGCTCCCCGCCGGGGCTCGTCGGCGGGTTACCTGGGTACCCTCGAGGCCGCGTAGTACGCCCCGTAAGGGTTTCCCGCTCAATAAAACAGGCGCGGGCAGAACCCCGGCGCCTAGGAGGGCCTCTCTCCCGGCGTCGGAGCCGACTTCGGGTGTTTCCCTCTTCGCCGAGTTTCGGCCTGGGAAGCCCTCGTTGCCCTCGGCTCCGAGCATCACGACTCCGACTCCTTTCGCGGGAGTGGCAGCACCGGCGCAGCCGCCGACACCAGGGCCCCCTAAGGAGGCGTCGCTCGGTTTGATGCCCAGCCTCGAATCGATCTCCAGTCTGGAAAGCGTGGATCCGGCGCATTTCGGGTCCGACCCCGGTCTCTTCCGACGGCGCAGTGCCGCGCTCGCCTGCTCTCCAGCGGCCTCGGCACCACTTCAGCTGCCCTTGCGGATTGCCCCAGATTCGGGGCCAAGGCCGAGTCCCGCGGGCCCGTCGGGGATGTCGCTCCCTTCGATGCCCCGCTTGGAGTCAATCCCGGGCTCTGACGATGCAGTACCGTCTGCCTCGAATTGGGACTGTCAGTACCCTCCTCTGTTTAGAGCGATTCCTCCCGTGCACCAGCACGGTGGGTCCCCTGGTATTCAAGCGGGCCCCTCCACCTCGGCCTCCCCCGGGATAGCCCCTCTGGGAGAGCCGTCTTTTCATGACTTCCTCCTTGACATGGCGGACTTGCTCGCCATTCCTATTCCGGGCCCTTCGCTAAGTCCGGGTACTGCGGAACAGGCGGCCGTAATGCTTCCTTTACCTCCCTCCCTGCGGGATCTCCTGCTCGGGATTTGGCGCTCGCCCTTACAGGTACTGGCGCCGCCTGCGGCCATGCATGCCCGGTATCGGGTGCCCCCCTCTCCGGGTTTCCAGACGCACCAGCTTCCCCATCATTCCATTGTGGTGGAATCGGCCCTGAGGAAGGTCGGAAGCAAGAAGAAGCACTCTTCCTGCCCCCCGAATCGTGCGTCTAAAACTCTGGACAACTTTGGGCGGCGATCCTTCCAAGCGTCCATGTTGGCTTCCAGGATTCTCTCATATATTTTCTATATGAGCCTGGCGCTGCGGGAGGTCACCGAGAGGTTATCTCTTTTGTCTCCCTTTGTGTCGGCCCCTCGGGCCCCTGACTATTCCTTGCTTCTTTACCGTTACAGGAATATCTCTTGGTTTCTTTCTTGGGCTGCCGTGGACTCTTTCGAGTCTGTTAGCAGGTCCTCTGCGGTAGCCATTGGGGCACGTCGTACAGCCTGGTTGCAGGCTTCCGACTTGTGCAGCTGGGCACAACATAACCTGGGTACTTCCCCTTGCACCGGGGAGAACCTCTTCAATGGCAAGGCTTTGCGTCAGGTTGCTCTGTGCTCCGCCGACCTGTTTGGCACTGGCCACCCGCGGCCCTCCCCCTCTCCCGGGGGTAGGAAATGTCCTTCCCGACCCTCCTGTCCGAAGAGGAGGTGGTTTCCTCCCTCTGCCCGCCTGACGGGTGCGCCCATGCCAGGGACGTCTCACACCGGTCGGCAGTGCCAGGGCTCGCGCCAGGCTGCCCATGCCAGGCAGCCTTAGGCTACAGTATGCGGCAGTTTGCACTTAACTCCTCTTACATGAAGTTACGGCCCAGTTCTACACTGAGGTTCTCTCAGTGTGACAAGTGGTTCGGCTGCTTGATGGGAGGTATGGAGCCCCCCTCCCCCGAGGGGGGAACCTTCCCACGCTAGGTTAGCCTGGCTCCTCAGGGCCATGCTAATCTTCTTCGGACTTACCCTCGGGTACATCTCTCGGATTCCCCTCTGCCTGGCCCCGGATTGAGGGGATCGCGAACCGAATCTCCTTCTCCCAGTGTAGGCCTTGGCCGGTACTCTCCAAGCGTGGCCGAACCATTCCTCGACAGGGCCGGACCACCCCCCACCCCCCCCCCCCCCCGGTCTGTGTCTCCGCTCTCGCAGAGAAATCCCTGGGTCCGTCAGGTTACGGTGGACAGGGGCCCTACTGACCCATCCCGATCCCCGGCTCCGCTCCCTGCACTCTTCGGAGCGGCGGAGGGCATTGGCCCTAACCCCGAGGGGTTTTTATATATAGGCCGGAGATGGCCCCACGGTCATGCCGTGGCTATAGGGTTTTCTGTCCTGCCTTCCCTGTGGCATGGAGGACACGTTTTGGGTGACTGCCAGGTGGACGCCTCAGGGGTCTATGTACTCCTGATGTGCTCCTACCCAACTGATCTGGCGGTCACCCAGCCATACTGCTACTCTCGCCGATCTGCCCTGCTCCACGCACATAGGCCCATCACTTGGATGGCCCTTCCTCCTGCCGCCTTCCAGGAAGGCGCCCTCCTGTGGATCCAGGGCCGGTCCGAGTTGGCAGTATCGTTCTCACGTGTCCATACCGGTTGAGTAACCTGGGTGGGCGCTCCCGGGCCCACCTGTAGCCCGATATACATCGGTACAGGTGGGCGTTTTTTGGGAAATGTTATAGCGCCCTGTGTCGTACCGACTATCCCCCAATTGTCGGTACTGACGTTTTGTTATTTCCTACGGGGTCCGGCCGGCCCGCTTGCCTGCGTTCTGCGGCTCGGGTGCTCGGACCGGTTATGCTTAAACTTGCTGTGATGTCAACAGCCCCTTGGTTTACGCCTCCTTGTCTGGAGGTTTTCGAACCCATTGTCTTCCTATCCCTTGCCGGCTACGGTAGACAGTGTACCCCTCGGTATCCCGGGGTACGCTTCTGTTATTCTCTGGGCTGGGTTCTCCCAGATCGGTCAGTCTTCTGATTAGTCCTCCGGATTGGGGACTCTGCTCCTACTGGAGTTCTCAGCTTCTTAGAGCTCCTCGTGAAGACCTGCCGTCTGTCCGGTGCCGGTTGACACCTGCGTCTCCAGCCCGCCCGGACTGGGAACTTTGTCCTCTCTGCGGTGAAGTTCCCTTGAAGACTTCGCTACTGCATCTACAGTACCCGTCGCAGCTCTGCCTTCTACAATCCAGTAGGTAAGCTCTAGATTGTGCTAGATCATTAACGGTTTAATGATAATTGACGTGGTTTGAAGACTCCCCTGTAGTCTTCGGTTGCTGTGCCTTGGCAACTCTTCTCAACTCCTACCCTCCATCCCTCAGGGGATGCCGGGGATCCAGGTTGGGCGATGCCGCCCTGTCCAGGGGCGCGCATTCTGGGATCTCCCCTGGCACCCTCAGGGAGTCCCCATATGTGAAGACTCATTCCTGCTTGTTCCTGGAGATAGCACAGTTACTTACCTGTAACAGGTGATCTCCGGAACAGCAGGAATTAGTCTTCACAACCCACCCACCTCCCCTAGGAGTTGTAACTCTCTCTCTCTCTCTCTCTCTCTCTCTCTCTCTCTCTCTCTCTCTTCCTTCCTCTCCTCTCCTTCTGTCTCAGCTATTAAACGCAACTGGGGAGAGGCAGTGGGAAGGGCGGGAAGCTACCGCGCAGGCGCGAGGGATTCTCCCAAAAGCCTTCTGATTGGATGCTGGGGAGCATTCCCGTGCGGGCTCCGTCGGCGCCGACGAACCCCATATGTGAAGACTAATTCCTGCTGTTCCGGAGATCACCTGTTACAGGTAAGTAACTGTGCTTTCTGCTCAGCCCCTCATTACTCGGTTCATGTGGGGCCTCTTCTCTAAGCTTCCTATCCATCTGCCCCTGGCAGAATGGGACCTCAATGTGGTCTGATGTGGCTCACCAAGCTGCCATTTGAGCCTCTGGCTACCTGCCATATGCGATACCTCTCATAGAAGGTCATCTTCCTGGTGTTGCTCACCTCTGTGCGCAGAGTTAACAAACTTCAGGCCTTGGTGACTGAGCCACCCTACACCAGATTCTACAAGAACAGAATGGTGCTTCGCACCCACTCTAAATTCCTTCCAAAGGTGGTGTCTGTTTCACCTCAATCAGGTGGTGGTGCTCCCCACCTTCTTCCCATGACCCACACTGACAAGGCGGCGGCCGTTCTCCATACTCTGGATTGTAAGAGGGCTCTGTCCTTCTACCTGCAGCATACCCAGAGCCACCGCAAAGCCTCACAGTTTTTCGTTTCCTACGACCCCAGTCACCTGGGGGAGGCTGTTACCAAGCGAGCTCTGTCCACGATCAAACAGGGCTCTTGTCGGAGCGCCTGGGCACGGCAAAAACATCAGGGCTATGGCTGTTGCAAGCTTGCACTCTATTCCTATGGCAGACATCTGCCGGGCTGCCACCTGGTCCTCAGCCCACACCTTTGCAGCTTACTGCTGCCTGGAGAGGGAGTCCCAATGGGAGAGCACCTTCGGCCAGGCTGTACTCCATAATCTCTTCGAGGTCTAAGCACTCCTACCCTCCGACCCTTCTGTGTTTGGGCTACCAGAGTGATGGTTCTCCCTGGACTCTGGGGTCCTTGGCGTCTCTCCTCAGACTTTTGGCTGTTCACTTTTTGGCCGTGTTTTTCTACAGGTTCCTGGTAGCCTGTAGCTAGGAAGTCTCATATGTGAGGGCTGACTTCCTGCTTGTTCTGGAGAATGTGTAATTACTCACCTGTAACAGGTACTCTCCAGGGACAGCAGGATCAGTCCTCACAATCCTCCCCCCTCCCCGTGGAGTTGCTGTATTTTTTGCCGTCTTCTTTTGTCGGCTCTAGCTATGTCATCTGACTGAGCAAGATGGCACCCTTGGGCGGGAAGGGGACCACGCATGTGTGGTGGCATCTCCAAAAGGCTTTCTTTGAAAGCTAGGAAGATGCTTCTGCAAGGGCTCGGTCTGCACCGACGTCAACATCTCCCAAATATGAGAATTGATTCCTGCTGTCCCTGGAGAACGCCTATTACAGGTAAGTAACTATGCTATACTTTGAATTGAGGTGGTAGTGAATTTTTGAGGGTGGGGGCATACAGAGAGAATGCTCTTATTCTTGTGTTTGCTTGCATTTTCAAGTTTGTAATGGGAGACTGAGGAGGTTTTGGGTGCTCTTTCTTCTTGGTCTGTCGGAGTTCAGGATGTGAATTAGTGCTTGGAGGTGCTCTGAGAATTGTTTGTCCAGGGTTTTGTGAATGAGGGTTAGATCTTTGAATTGTATTCTGAAGCTGATGTGAAGCCAGTGGAGGTGTTTGAGGATAGGAATGATGTGGGTTTGCTTTGAGGCTTGGAAGATAGATCGAGTAACAGTATTTTGGGTGAGTTGTAATAGGAGGAGTATGTACTTAGGTAGACCTTCATAAATGGAATTACAGTAGTCAAATAGGGGAGTGATGGTGGCTTGGCAGACTGAGCAGAATGTATCGATGGATAGGAGGGGGCATAGGTTTAGGAGAGTTTTGATTTTATAGTATACCGCCTTGGTGATACTTTGAATATGGGCCTTGAAGGTCAGCTGCTGGTCCAGTACAATACTGAGGTATTTTATCTGGGTGCTGACTCTCATATCATTGTTGCCGAGTCTGATGGAGGCAGGGGGAATGAAGTTGGGGTTCTTTGTGACATGAAAGAGTTCTGTTTTGTTGAGACTGATGGAGAGATTATGAAGATGGAGCCAGTTGATTACTTCCGTGAGGCAACTTGAGGGCATGGAGCAGGGGCGGCTCAAGGCAATCTGCTGGCTGAGGCGAAGAATGAGATGGCGCCCCCCCCACACACACACACCTTAGAAGGGGGGTGGGGCTTTTCAGAAATCCAATCAGAGACTGAACCAAACCAAAAAGCCGATTAGATTATATGGAGGAAATGCAAGATGTTTGCACACAGGGCCGTATCGATCTGCAATCGTGCCCTGTGCAACTTGCAGCTCGGGTGCATGCCCCCCATACCTCCGTCCAGCACTGCCTGCTCTTTCCCTGCTGCTGCCCCCCTCTGTTTTTTTCACGGTGGCACCGGCAGCAGGGAAAGAGCAGGCAGCGCTGGACGGAGGTATGGGGAGTAGGAGGGGGGCATGCACCCGATCTGAAAGGCGCCGGCACTTTGAGCAGATCTGTCCCTCCCTGCTCTGACATCGCGTCGGAGGAGGGAGGGACCAGACCTGCTTAAAGTGCTGCGAAAAGGCTTGGAGGCACATTTTGGCTGCCTGCTATTGTCCTGCCAGCGGCAGCAGGGCAACAGCAGACAGCCAAATGTGCCCCCCAAGCCTTTACGCCCTGTGCGGCTGCACTGCTTGCACAGGGCTAGGTACGGTCCTGTTTGCACACCAAGGAACTAGAAGACAGCAAGAACCAACAGCACAGTTTATAAAACTAAATTCCTTACCGCTTCTCCGGGCCAGTCCAGGGAAAGGTAGGGTTGTCAATCCCCTATAGCAGCTGAGGACTGAAGACTTCAAGCTTTCTTGAGAGGTGAAGCCACTCCCCCTTAGGGTTATCCAGCAGTCTTTCAGTCCTCAGCAGCTAAAGAGGATCGAATCTATTGTTCTCCCTCATAGACAAGCTTTTTTTCTTTATTTGTTTTCAGTCAGTGATATTGGCTCTAGCAGAGCTGATTTTCTATAGTTCTTGTGAGGTTTTAAATTGAGTGCGCTATTGCTTTAAGAGCATTAGAGACGTTGAGAAGTTTATTACTTGCGGTGCGAGGTAGAGCCTGCCTCCTTCACTGCCTCCGTCTCCGGCAACAGAGTGATCCTGGGGGCCCCAGTTGTTCCTCTGTACCGAGCGCTGCCGGTATTACTGTGCTTCCCGCTAGCAGCGGGACTGCCTTGCCGGCTCAGCTTCTCTGGTGAGTCATTGTTTTTCATTTTTTTCTGTCAGTAGCGTCGGTTCGCGCAGCACCGGCTCCGGTTTATTTTTCTTCATCGCAGAGTGTTGAACGTCGGCGTTCTCGTTGTTGTTCACTTCTCAGCTTCTTCGGCGGTTTCATTTTCATGGCGGATAAGCCTGTGCCGAAGTTGGACGAGCCGTCTTTGCCAGCCGAAAAGGCGGGAAAGGCGGCCATTTTGTCGGCGCCGGTGAGTGCTCTGGCAGAGCCGCCCCAGCCGCATAAAAGAAAGGCAAAATCCTCTAAGGACGCCGTTCACCAGGAAAAGCATTCATATTCATCTTCTGGACCTCAGGAAGACATGGCATCATTTTTTTCGCCAGAATTTATTTTGGCGATGCACAAAGCTTTTCTGTTAAAATCTTCTCAGCCTGATTCTATCACTGCGGTTCCAAGTCCTGTGCCTGTGTCCATGCATGTTCACATGTCTGAGGATCCTGGAGAGGGATCTTCTCAGGCTAAGGACTTTGTTAAGGACCTTGTGGATCTTTTTTCTTCTCAACCTTCCCTTCCCCTAGGTCAAGGGGATGCGGAGGTTCTGGCAGAGCCTGCTTTAGATCTTGAGGCAGAGGATTTAGAAGAAGGGGAGATTGCTCCCGGGGAGGATCCCAATATTTTTAGGGTATTCCGTAAAGAGGAGCTCTCGGCTCTCATTTCTCAATCTTTGGCAGCGCTACACTTGCTGCTTCCCTCTTCTTCTCAAGAGCCTTTGGAGGATCCGTTGTTGCAGGGGTTTAAGGCTGAGCAACGCTGTTTCCCTATGCACCGAGTTATCAGGCAGATGATTGAGTCGGAATGGGAGTGTCCAGAGGCTTCCCTGCGTGGCAGCCACGCATTAGCGCGCTTGTACCCCCTTCCTCAGGAGGAGAAGGATTTATTACGCATGCCAAAGGTGGATGCCATTATTTCAGCAGTAACTAAAAAGACTACCATCCCCGTGGAGGGTGCGGCAGCTCTTAAAGACCTTCAGGATAGGAAATTGGAAATTCTTCTCAAGCAGGCGTTTGATTCCAGTGCGTTAGCGCTTCAGTCTGCAGTTTGTGGAGCTTATGTTTCTCGGGCGTCTATTCGGTGGTTACAAGGGGATGTTTCAGGGGAGCATTCTTCTGAAATTGCAGACACGGCAAAGTTGGAATCGGCCGCTGCTTATATGACGGATGGTTTCTATGATTTGCTGCGGATTGCAGCTAAAACTATGGCCTCCCTAGTAGCAGCCAGGCGTTTTCTCTGGTTGCGTAACTGGTCTGCAGATGTTTCTTCGAAATTGCGGCTCAGTAAATTGCCCTATAAGGGGAAATTACTTTTCGGAGAAGCCTTAGAAAAGATTGTGAAAGATTTAGGCGACTCCAAAGGCGGCCGTTTGCCTGAGGATAAACCTAAGCCGGCGCGAACGGTTGCTGGTTTCCGTGGCTCCGGTCGGGACTCCCGTAGATTTCGTGGAGCGCGTTTTGCTCTCTATTCCAGAGGCCGTTCCAGCTTTCGTGGCCAGTCCTTTTGTGGAGCCAGAGGTTTTGGCAGGTCCTACTTTAGTGCGTCCCAGCCCTCCGTTAAAAAGCCGCAATGAAGGTCTGCTGGTCCAGCCGTTAGTTCCGGTAGGCGGACGACTACAGAATTTTTTGACGGCCTGGACCGACATCACTTCCGACAAATGGGTGTTAGAGATCATTCAGAAGGGCTATGCTCTCGATTTCGCCGACCCTTTATCACCCGCATTTGTAATGTCTCCCTGTGCTCCCGGTCTGAAGAAAGAGGCCATTGTGGACACGCTCTATCGTCTCTTGCAACTGCGAGCGATAGTTCCCGTACCTTTGGACCAATACGGTTGCGGTCGATACTCGATTTACTTTGTGGTCCCCAAAAAGGAGGGTTCTTTTCGTCCCATGCTAGATCTCAAAGGCGTAAACCGTACTTTGCGGGTGCCGCACTTTCGCATGGAAACGCTTCGTACCGTGATTCGGGCGGTACAGCCGGGAGAGTTTCTCACGTCAATAGATCTCACGGAGGCCTATCTTCATATTCCCATCAGACCCTCGCATCAACGCTTTTTACGTTTTGCCCTTCCAATGGGGCATTTCACTTTTATTTTGTTATAAACTGCGTTATGGTTCTCGCTTTTTCTTTTTCAACATATATTTTGCATCCACGGTAGGTGCAGAGCAGAACAAGGACATTCACCCACAGAACTCAATACTTAAAAAAAAAAAATCTGATTCTGATCATCTCACTAACAACAACCACCACTATTCTCCAGTACCAAGCATATTGTGAACTAATAAAAAACCCTGAAACAAAGAGCAAACCTACTATATCATACCATATCAGCACAAACTTCCAAGTCACATAAGGAGCCCATCCAAAAAAAGCGTCACTGTAAATACTACATTAGGCCCCGGAACATCCATACACCTATTTGAAAAGCTGAACAAGTCAAATTACTACAGTATAGTATAGATCTTTATATACAAATTCCATGTTAACAGAACACCTGACCTCAGTCACTCACTCACAGCGACCCTCACCAAGTACAGAATAAGTAACCACAGTCTAAAGTAAAAATAAAAATATGTAGACAAAATTTAAACTGAAACCCCAAGAAGCCAGAGTCCACATGCAGTGCAACATCAGATAAATGAGAGAGTTCCCTAATACTGTGTAAAATATAAAAATAGCACAAAATCCAATCACTAAAATTAAATAAAATTATTTTTTCTATCTTTGTTGTCTGACCATTTTATTCTCTGATCATGCTGGTCCCGATCTGAGGCTTCTGCTTTCCTGTCTTCTCTTAGCTCTCTTTCTATGGTCTATGGTCCATGGTCCATCTGCCATTTCTTATCTCTTCTTTTGTTTTCTTCACTTCCTTCCATCAGCCCATTTCCAGTTCCAGTAACCCTCCCCAGTATCAGCCCCCTTTCCAGTCCTCCCCTCCCAGTGCCTTCCAATATCAACCTCCTTGCATTCCCACGACTGCCATTGATGTCCATTCCCTTCCATTCCCCCTCCTTCCCCACTGTCCAGCCCCTTCTAGTCCAAATACCATTGCAGGTATCAGCTCAGGTCCACTCTCAGTGTCATACCCCAGTCAGCTCCCTTCCAGCTGCCCTACCCTCTGTCCATCTCCCTTCCAGTGCCTTTCGAATGTCAGCTCCCTTCCAGCCTCCTCCCCATTACCCAACCACCTACCACTCCCATCCCCAAGTGTCGGCTCCCTTCCATTCCCCCTTCAGTACATCCCAGGTGTCAGCTCCTTTCCAGCCCCCTCCTTCCCCCGTGTCATCTCCCTTCCTGCCCACTTCTTCCCCTGGCAGACCCTCTCAGTATCCCCTCCCTTCCAGTCCTATTTTACCATCCCCCCGCATCAGCCCATTTGTACCCTAGCCCCTAGTTTTCTTCCAGGGCCAGCAGCACTCTCCTCCCTTCCCCTATTAGCCCATTTCCTGTCCCAGCCCATTTCTAGTCCTATCCCCTTTCTAGTCCTATCCCCTTTATCAACCCACTCCAGTCCTAGCCCCCCAATCAGCCCATTACCAGTCCTAACTCATTTCCAGTGCTAGCCCCCCCCCCATTACCAGTCGTAACCCTCCAATAACTCCATTTTCAGTCCTAGCACCCCAATCAGCCCATTTCCTGTCCTAGTCCCCCCCATAGCTCATTACCAGACCTAACCCCCCCCCATCAGCCCATTTCCAGTTTTAAACCCCCATCAGTCCATTTCCACTCCTAGCCCCCCCCCCCCCGATCAGCCCATTACCAGTCCTAGCCTCCCATCAGCCCATTTCCAGTTCTAACCCCCCGATAGCCAATTACCAGTCCTAGCCCCCCCTCCTGATAAGTCCATTTCTGATTCTAAATCCCCATCAGTCCATTACCAGTCCTAACCCCCCCCCCAGCCCATTACCCAGTCCTAACCCCCCTTCAGTCCATTTCCAGTCCTAGCCCTCCCCTGATAGCCCATTACCAGTTCTAACCCCCCTTCCGATCAGCCCCAGTTCCGGTCCTAACCCCCCATCAGCCCATTTACAGTTCTCACGCCCATCAGCCCATTTACAGTTCTAACCCCCCCCCCCATCAGCCCAGTTCCAGTCCTAGCCCCCCTCCCCCCAACCCAGGGAAATTGAAAAACTAATAAAATCCTCCAGGGTAAGAAGCTGCTGCTGCTCCATCGGCGACAGCGGCAGAATGAGGAGCCCGCGGCCGCCCGCCTCTTCCCCCCCCCCCTCCCCCACCGGAGAGCCTATAGTGCCGGTTTCCCCTCTGCCCCGGCTCAGTTTTGCAGAGCTGCGGTGAAGGGAGAGTGTTTCCCTTTCATGCGGCTCTATTAAAGCTGAGCTTGCGGCGCTGATGGGAAACAGGAAATCCTGACACTTCTATTATCAATGCCGTTCTGGTGTTCTTCTCCTTTACCACTATGTCAGGTTTCCTGGTATCCAGTTTCTTATCCATCGGTATGGGAATGTCCCAGGTGATCATAACCTCTTCATTCTCTGTTATTTGAGGCTATGGGTGGAGCAAGAGCATCAGCTGAGATGGTTGAATTCCATGTGCAAACTTTTGTTTTGAGGTCAGCTTGCGTTGGTAAGGTAGTTAGGGTTTCGGATAGTTTTTGGAGGAAGGCTTGTTCTTCGAATGAAAGGAACCTCCGAGTTATTAGAGGGGTACTCTGACACAAGGTTTGCAGGCAGGTGCTGGGTATGTTAAATGAGATGAGGTTGTGATCAGACCAGGGAACTGGGAAGTATTGAGGGTGGAGTATATGCATGTGCATTTAAGAGTCAATCTGGGAAGATCATCATGTCGAGGATGCTACCTTTTGTATGTGTAGGGGTGGATATGAGCTTTGTGACTTGTAGGTCTGTCATAGATTCGAGGAAGGCTGAGGAGTGGGGGGTGGAGGCAGATGGTAGGTTTAGATCTCCAAGTAGGATGAAGTCTTTGTGGGTGGATGAGTGAGAGCAGATTTCTACGTTAAATAATTTTTATTAACTTATTCATAATACATTCCAAAGAATACAAAATGAAGAGGAAATAGCAGAGTAACAGTGCTTAGGTAAAGGAAACAAAAAAAGAAAAACTCTGTGAAAAAATCAACTCCATTAAATTAGACCACAACATAAGAAAGTGCAGAGGCCCCAGGAAATGAAATAAGCAAAGGGAACAAACAACCCTTGCAAGAAATTACATACTCATAGCAGGGTGAGAACTTATGCGTGACCACAGTCTCCTCTCTAGCCACCAGGAATTCTAGAAGCTGCCCAGGTTAAAAAAAAAAAAAAAAAAAAAAGTTTTATTCTTATAGGTAACTATACAATGAGAAGAAATTTCACCACACAATTCACACCAAGGGAAAGGACCCTAGGAATTTCTTCCTCCTTTGTTGGGTAGCACATGAGAGATTGGGGAAAATACGCACATTACGCACATAAGAACCTAGAAAAGGCACATTAAAATTCCTGAAATAAGAACGAAGAACTAAAGACTTATCAGGTTCCGGGGCCAGGATCACAAGCATGGTGGTCCGCTCAGTTACTACCTCAAGGGAATCCTCTAAGAACCCAGTTAGATTCCTGGGAACCCAAAAGGAGTCACAGGAGACAGAGCCACAAGAACCTGCACCCAAGGACAAATAGCTTGCCTCCTATCGTGAAGGCTCAGTATCCCCAGGAAGCTTAAGAACCTCCTGGAAATACTTGTGTACCATCACAGATGCTGACAGAATAGGTGTTCTTGCGCACTTGATTTTCTAAATATTCTGTCTTTCTGGAGAGTGGAGGCTTGTCCTTGACTTGGGCCGCACACAGTCCTCGAAGCTGACCAAGCTCTGCTTCCATACTGACTATCTTACCAGCATACTCCTCCTGTCGCAGAGAAACCTCAGAAAAATCAGTTTTTAAAGTTAACATTTCCATACTCACTGTCCCCACAACAGACAGAAGAGTTCATAGTAGCCACGGCTTCCCACAGTGCTTCCAATGTGATCTTTGCAAGCTTAACCAAACCCCCAGACACAGGAATCAGACTGCCTCCACAGCTTGCTGCCAAGGAATCCTTAACAATAGGTGATGACCTCGCTACACCGCTAGCTTCATCTGCAGCAACTGTGAAAGAAGAAGAGACTAGTACTGCCTCGGAGCCCTCTTCACTCCCCTGTACTGGCAAGCTCATCGGCAAGCCAGAGGGGAGCACGCCACAGGCTGCTGCTGAACATCTGTGTCGTGGCAGGAGAGTAGCGCTGCTCCGGAGAAAGCCATACTCCGGATGCACTCAGAGCTGTAAAATTCTTAACCAATGGCCCCACCGAAGACACTGCTCTTGCCGCAGTAGAGGACAAGCCACATGCTGCCAACGTTTTCTGCCCCAGAAAGATGTTAGCGGCCAAGCCCGAGGGTAAGCTGGCCTGCTTACGCTTCTGTCATCCCATCTCATCTAATGGAACCACTAAACGATACCGGGCAGAAAGGTTAATGCAAAACATCCACACTGCAGCAGATCCCTACCGCCATCTTGCCTCCCATGAGAGCAGATTTCTTCCAGTAAAGTGGCAAGCTGTTCAGCGTTGGTGTGAGGGGATCTGTATGCTAGACAGATGGAGAGGTGGCAGCTTGAGACTCTGGTGATGTCAAGGTTGGGGGTGGAGGTGTAATTCGTAGTGTTGAATTTGAGGCGCTTCCTTGTGAATATACAGACTCCGCCCCCTCTGCTGGACATCCGAGGGCAATTGTGGATGTTGTGAGTGGTGGTGTTGAGTTGGTTAAGCAGGATATTGTCATTTTCAGAGACCAGGTTTCAATGATGCATAGCATGTCAAGCTTGTTGTCTATTATGCAGCCGAATAGGGTTTGAATTTTGTTTTGGGCAGATCAAGAGTTAATGAGGGCACATCTTATGGGATTGTGCAGTTGCATGGGGTTCTTGTGCTTAGAAGGTGGTTTGTTTGGAGCTACCATGTGTATCTTGATGAGGCGTTCATATTTGCTGTCCTGATGAGAGCTGGATGGGTGCCATTAGTTTGGTAGTCTGTTGAGTGGATTGGGAATTAGGTGGATCGAAGGGTGATTAATTGTGAGCGCAGAGGTCTGGGAAGGTGATAAGGAGGACACTTAGAATGATTAACCAGTAAAGTGAGTGAGTCATGTTGCTGTGTGGGTGGAGTAGGGAGGATAGCTTGATATCTTGTCTCCTGTGGCTGAGAGCTGGGTTAGTTGAGAGCGTAGGGGCATCTGAGGCTCAGGTTTTGACACACAGAATTCTTTGCTTGTAGAGTAGCCGTGAGGGAGTAGCTTGGATGGTTAGGTTGAGAGTCTGGAAGCTGAGTTTATCTTAGTACATGGGGGTTGAGTTGTCATTGTTTGATGCTGAGATCTTTGCTAAGATGCTGTTATCAGATGCTAAGCATAGTAAATAGGGGCCATTATAGACTTTTTTAAAAAAAATTCAGGTCTTTGGCTTTGCTAGTCAGGAGCCTGTAGACAAATTGAATATTTTTAGAAAGTAGCTACCTTAAAGGCAAATGTGGTGGCCTCTTTCTAAGGAGTTGTACTGAGTAAGATGAATCATCTACAGAATGCTAAAGCTTGGAATGTTTCAGAGTTTCTATCATTTCACTGGATAAGCAGCATTTCATATTTTATAGTAAAAACTGTTAGCTGAATTGGTATTTTTAAATGCATTTCACTTTGTTTTTCAGACCTTATTTAATCCTAACAAGACTGTGGTGAAGATGTTTGTTGTGATATACAATTTACAAGAGATGCCAGCCAATCATCAAACATTCCTGCGACAGAGAACTTTCTCAGTTCCTGTTAAACGAGAAATGAATGGAAATGTTAAAGAAAATGTACAGCAGACTGAAGAAAGGATATTACGCTACCTCATACATCTGAGGTATTTTTTGTTGAGTAAAATGTACTGAAGAGTAATGGAACTGCCATTGTTGGGGCATGTTTACTAAATTGGGCTAATAGTACGTTCTATTTGTAACTAGGTCAAATGCTTTTCAGTGGGACCTACTTACAAACAGTGCATGCTAACTGTTAGCCCATAGTAAGCATGCTTCTTAAAGATTGTGAACTTGTTAGGACACAGATTTAAAGTGGAACTTCATTTGTCTTTGCTGAGTACACATTTATTTCTCCAGCTTTTAAAATTTTATTTTATTTTCTAATTGAATAACACTGAAACATTAATACACTTCCTCCCATAATAAGAATCAGCTGATTTATTTGTAAAAAATCAATTTAAAATCATCAAACATGCTCATTTTTGTAGCAGCTTGTTCCTTTTTGATGGCATAAGAGCAGTTTTACCCCCTTGCAGCTTCATGCTATGTCCTCTAGTTTTACAGCTTCCCCGTCTTTGAAAAAGGTTTGTTTGTTCATTAATACTTAAGTATTTAAAGGTCTGTATCATATCTCCCCTGTCCCTCCTCCTCTCCTCTAGAGTATTGTCAGACGGCTGCCTAGGGTGAGAACTTACACAATCTTGACGATGCATATATTCATATGATTCTTGCAAGGTATTGTGGGTATTGTAGTTCATTCACTCCCAAACACAGCTGATGACAATAATTTGAGTTGTGAAACCAAGTGGTAAGATCAATAAAATACTTCTTTTATTGATGGGGTTTAATTCACCCAGCACATGTATGCTTGATAGCACTATAAATGAGGTTACTTGCTTGCAGTGTTTAAATGGATAACAAAAAGTCACAAAGTAAACCAGAAAACAACCTTCAGCTTGTCAGGCAATTAGCTAATGTTTTCTTAGCAAATAATTACCAAATACAAAGGCACAAAGTAAAGAATAAACTTTGCTGGTTAGGTTAACTTCTGCTTATTTTTCCACGCCGATCTCAGCAGTGATTCTCCCTTGCTCACACACACAATCAGGTGCAGCCCTAATTACTATCAATGGACCAGCTGAAAGCCTTTAGCTGGCTGGCTGCTACTGTGTGAGCCCAAATCCTGCTTTAAGAGCTGTTTGCAGTGGAAATAAAGAACAAAGTTAGGTTTCTTTGTGATGGCTGATGTGTTTGCTCACGGAAAACTAGCAATAGCATTTAGATAGAGAACAGTCCATATAAACTGTACTTTCATCTGCTGTATCAATCAGCATAGGGTCATTATCATACATTGGCACAGACGAGTCTTTCATTAAGGCACTATCATGAGAATGCTTATTCCCTTGCTGCCATTCTCTATTATAGATAGGGTCTGGATCAGTGTTCATACCTGAGCCTCTCCTGCTATCATTATTCCTCTCTGTATAGCCTGGCCAATATGTAACCCAATTCTGATGTCCAGCCTTCCAAGCTTGATCCCTGGACACTGGATCTTCTCTCACATACCTTCTGGCCTTGGTCTGAAAGTCCCTTCCACATGCAGTCTTCTCTCTTCCAGGTAGCCACTGGTGATTCCTATCTCTGCCACTCCATTCCTCTGGCTGAATCCAGTCCAATGGACTCTGCTGGCTTTTGGAATACCTCCCAGTATGAGTACTGCCTTGGAATCTCCCAGACCTTCCAATGGCCTTTCTTCTCTTCCTTCCAGAGAGTTTCCTTCTCTCTCTATCTGCTTGGTTTGGCTTCTGTTTCTCCAGGTGATACTGGTGCTTGAGCTTGTAGCCGTTGCTGTCTCTGTATCTCTTTCTGAAGCTGTTCTTGTAGCTCTCCCCGAAGCTGTTATCTGAAGAATAAGCTCTATTCTTATCCTGTTCTAATGTGTGCTGCTCCCTAACACAGCGCAGCTGTGTTGAATCAGGCCCTGCCCTTTGAGATGAGTGCTTAGGGATTACCTCATAGCTCTCTTGATTGCACACACATTCTCTCACTTCAGCCTCTCTCATGGCTGCTGGAAACCTGGTGCATTCTGGGACTGGTAGTCTTTTATGTGAAAACTCTGTTTTCTTGCTTCTACCAGAACTGACAGGTTGCTTGTTCAGAGTCACATCATCTTTTCTATAGCTCCTACCTGAGCTATGATAAGCTTCCTTATCACAGTATACATATTTAGGTCTTCAAGTCTCTTCTCATATGTCTTCTGGCACAGGCACTTAATCATTTTGGTCACCTTCCTCTGAACTGTTTCCAGTCTTTTTATATCCTTAGCAACTTGAACAGTGGCATTAGTACCTCCTCCGTTCTGCTGGTAATTCCTCTCTGTATGTAACCCCTGTTTTGCCACCTTGTTACTGAGGATCTCAAGATAGCGAAAGGAGGAGGTACTAATGCCACTGCCAACTAGTTACATAGCCATAAAAACCGCCAAGCAACCACCACTGTAGCCATTGACTAAGCAATCATAAAGTAGGTTGGCCAAAAATGCAATTCCCGACTCAAGCAGAGCCACCTCCTCCTGGTCCGTAGCCTCACCCAGAGACGCCTCCGGAATCCTCTGAGACCACCTCAAACAGGCTCAAGCAACAAAGGACCCACCGAAAGCCCCCTACGGGGCTAAAGCAAAGGCCTGCTTGAGCAGTGCCTCCATCCGCTGGTCCTGTGGGTACTTCAAGGCTGCCACCATCTTCTACCGGAATAGTAGTCTTCCTAGTTTCACCGCCACCAAGGCGTCCACCCAAGGAAGACACAACCTCTCTCGCTCCTCCGGAGGAACAGGATAACGCTTGAACATGTTTCTACCAACATACAACCCCACATCAGGACCTCCACTCTGCATCAATCATCTCCTTCAATGCTCTGTGGACCAGAAAGGACAGTCTGCTTACGAATTGCCTTACAGCAGCGGATTCTCCACCTGCTCTACTGGCTCTGGCCTGTGGATTCTCTGCAATCCACAAGGCTGCCAAGAGCAGGGAGCTCATGCCTGTGGAAAATCTGCACAGTGGGAAGATCATCTGCAGGGGGCACCCCTCCTCAATATCCTCCAGGAGGTCCGATGGACCCTCCAACAGGCCCAAGGATCCCACGGAGGCCCCATCATAATCCTCCTGTGATCTCTCCCTACACAGACGCTAAGCTGTAACCAAGAGCGGCAGCCCTTCTGCCATAGGGGGCAAAGCCAGCAAATAGGACCCTATACCCTAGGCCCTGCTTCAAACAATAAGCCTGATGGAGTAAAAGAACAAACTCAGGAGAAAAAGGGAAATCCCCTCCTTGCAGCCCTACCAAGACCCCTCCAGGACCTGTGGACATGGGCTGCAGGACCGGGAGTTCAGAATGTGCCTGAGGCAAAGAACAAGCTGCTCACAAAATGGCAGCTGTTCCCACCAAAACCATAGGATCACCAACATCAACAATAGCACAATCCTGATCCCCCCAATGGGTGCCTCCGACGTTCCCGGACCACCAGCATCTAACTACCATAGCATAGGCAATGCTCATCCACCTCCTGGAGACTGAGAAATACTGACTTGGTATAGGGGGGTACAGGCTACTTAAGAGGGAGTGTTTCAACGCTCCATCTGCTGGTGGATAATCATAACCCACACGTCATAGATGTTTTAAACTGAGAAAAATGTCCAGACACATTAGCCATTCTTCTACTTTGTGGGCAATGATGCAAAATTTTGTTGAAGCCTTAAAAAAAAGCCAGACCATTAACAGTCCTAATCTCCTGAGTCCTGAGCACATCACACAGACCCCCCCTCCCCCCAAACATTTGGACCTAAAATATGTGTGTAAATTACCAATGCTTTAATCAGGCCCTCCCCATAACAACAAACATTAGTTAATCCACTAAGTCGCTAATGGCATATTCAAATAGGTCAACATTAAATAAAATCCAGCATTAATTGAGTCCAAACAAATAGTGACACTAAAAAAAAAATTGTTGTCAGACAAAACACTTTACTTTGCACATTAACAAATCTCAAAGTTTCACCTAATGTTCCTTTTTTAAATTGCACTAATTTATCTCCAGGAACAAGTAGGAGTGTAATTTTCACATATGGGGTGATGTCGGTACCGACGAAGCCCGCACGGGAACGCTCCTTCCTGTTCGTGTAACCAGGCTAGTCCCGGACCTCTGGGTTCCCTATCTCATCCAGCAGCTTTGGAGACTGAGAAAACTCCTCCTCTTTTTCGTGATGTCACCGGTATATCCCCTCAGGATCTGCCTCCTGCCACCAGTTACCTCAGTCTCCAAGCAGCTTGTGAGATAGGAGCCCGGAGAGCCGGGCTCACTGGAGATTTAATTAAGTGTTTTTACTTTTCTTTTGTTAATTTGTTTAAGATTTTCTTTAGTTTTTTTTTTCATTTAAACTGAGCAATTTAAAAAAAAAAAAAGGGAGGTGAAAGCTTTGTGCCTTTAAGAGTTTGCCTGCAGGTGTCTTCCTAGTTTTCCCCCCCCCCCCCTCCTCCCTCCCTCCCTTTCGGGGTCTGCAGAGGTCTTACCTGCACAGCGCACCGCTGTCTTAAGGGACTCGGAAGTCTTCGCCCGACAGTCCCAGTTGGGGCAGGCACTCAGCTCAGCCTAGCCACACAGAAGGCTGCCTGTACGTGTGCTGGCAGGCTCGGGAGATCACTCTCTGTCTCAATGCCGGAGCGGACTGCTCGAGGGGTCAGTCTTCCTCCGAGGCTGCGGCTACCGTGTTGCCTGCCCGAATTTCGTCTGGCTCCTTTCTTTTAAGTAGTGCCAGGTAAGCAGGCTCGATTCGGGCCTTTGGGAGCGGCGCTTCCGTTTTGGCGCGCTTTTAGGTCCGTCGGGCCTAGCCGCGTGGCGCGCGCGGCGGGGAACGCGCTTTCAGGTACTTTGCCTAGCGCTTCTCGGCCTGCTCTCCCTCCCTCTATTTCCTTTGTACGGGAGTCTTTGCCGGCTTTTTTTGACGGCGGTTTTGCTCTCGGGGGGGTTTGGTTTTGCTTTCACGGCTGTTCGTTAAATAAAAAAAAAAAAAAAAAAAGACACAGCTTGCCATACCCTGACCTAGGGACTTCAAGGCCTTAGCTTGCCCTCGAGGGTCGGGCTGTTCGGAGAAGAGAGTTGTTTTTTTCTGATCAGCAGGCAGGCCTGGGTCTGTCTCGATTCTCAGAGGGACAATGTCCTCCAAGACGCTTTGCTTAGTGTGTGGCCTAAGGAAAAGCTCTTCATGCGTCTGCAAGGCCTGTGTGAGAGATTCTCCACCCCTGGACTCCTCCAAGGCTGATAAGGGGGAGGTCCAGGTCCCTGAGGCCGCCGCTTCGGTCCTACCGGTGGTGGAGGCGGTTCGCGACGAGCCTGTGGCTGGGCCGTCCTCGGCCCCGGATACGGTTAGGTCGGCAGCTCCTTTACCCAAGGACTGGTCCGCTATTTTTTCGAGTGAGTTTGTCACTCTACTCCAACAGGCCTTGCTCTCGGGCCAGCGCCAGGAGCCGCTTGCGGGACTGAAGCGATCCGCCATAGAGGTCCCGCTTGAGGAGCCTTCCGCCTCC
Organism: Ichthyophis bannanicus; assembly: GCA_033557465.1. Taxonomy (NCBI): domain Eukaryota; kingdom Metazoa; phylum Chordata; class Amphibia; order Gymnophiona; family Ichthyophiidae; genus Ichthyophis; species Ichthyophis bannanicus. The sequence goes on from CM066043.1 coordinate 173,012,422, forward strand.
GCCAAGAGGCCGCGTTTGGATGCCTTACCGACGGATTATGCTCCTCCCTCCGAAGGTCCCTGTTCAGAAGATGAGGTCTGTGAGTATGAGGCAGAGGAGGAGTTGGAGGAAGGCGAACTGGCAGAGAAGGAAGACCAAGCCAGAGTGGTTCGGGTTTTCCGCCGGGAAGAACTTCCAGCCTTAATTGTGGAGTCTCTTAAAGTGCTCAATATTCCGGTTCCCGGTACGTTGGAGGATGACACCCTGGAAGATCCTTTGCTTCAGGTTTTCTGTAAGACGCAGAGGGCCTTCCCAGTGCACCGGGTGTTCCGGGAGATGATTCAGGAGGAGTGGGAATGTCCCTGAGGGCCCGCTGAAAGGGGCGAGAGTCATGGGCCGCCTTTATCCGTTGTCGGATCAGGATAAAGAGGTTTTTAAGTCTCCGAAAGTTGATGCCGTATCAGCGGTCACCAAGAAGACTACCATTCCGGTAGAAGGTAGTGCGGCTCTCAAGGACCCGCAGGATCGGAAGTTGGATGTGCTTTTGCGTCAGATTTTTGATGTCAATGCGTTGTCTCTCCAGGCCGCCATGTGCGGAGCATGGGTGGCTAGGGCCTGTCTCCGCTGGTCCCAGCGGGTGCAGAGCAGCCAAGTCGCGGAAGGGCCTGGTGAATTGGCTAAATTGGAATCAGGGGCGGCATATCTGGCCGATGTGCAGTATGACCTGATGCGTAGCTTGGCTAACAGCATGGCATCCGCCGTGGCGGCAAGGCGATATTTGTGGCTTCGAAACTGGTCTGCAGATGTGTCCTCCAAGGCTCGCTTAAGCAAGCTTCCTTTTAAAGGGAAGCTTTTGTTTGGAGAGGACTTAGAGAAGTTGGTCAAAGATTTGGGTGAGTCTAAAGGAGGTAGACTGCCCGAAGATAAGGCTAAGCCTGCCCGTCCGTTTCAACCGGGTAGGGGCCAGTTGCGGGATTTTCGGCGTTTTCGGTCGCAGCGATTCCCTGCCAGCCAGAGAGGGAAGTTACTCTAACCGGAGTCAGGGTTTCCGGGGGTTTCGAGGAGCAGGTCGGGGATTTGGACCTTCCTCGTCCTCTGCCTTCCAGGCCAAGAAGCAGCAATGATATACGGGGGGTCCAGGCAACCTTAGTGCCGGTAGGAGGCCGGTTGCGAGACTTTTATCCTGCCTGGACCCGGGTAACTTCAGACATGTGGGTCCTGGAAGTGATTCGAGAGGGTTACGCGCTAGAGCTGCTGAAGCCCGTGCGTCCCGCCTTTGTTCTCTCCCCCGGCAAATCCCCTTTCAAGATCGCTGCGATGAGAGCAACGGTCCAGCGGTTGCTGCACCTCAAGGCCATCGTCCCGGTTCCGCACGACCAACGCGGCGAAGGTCAATACTCCATTTATTTCATCGTCTCAAAGAAAGATGGCGGGGTCCGTCCGATCTTGGACCTCAAGGGAGTGAACCGGTGCCTCCGCGTGTCTCATTTCCATATGGAGACACTACGATCGGTGATAGTGGCAGTCCAGCAAGGAGAGTTCCTTACCTCTCTCGACCTATCGGAGGCGTACCTCCACATTCCCATCAGATCCGACCATCATCAGTTTCTCCGGTTCGCGGTTCCGTTCGGGCATTTCCAGTTTTGCGCCCTACCATTTGGTTTGGCAACTGCTCCTCGGACCTTCACCAAGGTCATGGTGGTGGTGGCAGCGGCGTTGAGACGGGAAGGGATTCTCGTGCATCCATACCTCGACGACTGGCTTATTCGAGCAAAGTCGCGTGCCGAGAGCCTGTCTGCCACGGCCCGAGTTGTGGCCTTTTTGGAGGAGCTCGGCTGGGTAATCAACCGGGCGAAGAGTCATTTGATCCCTTCTCAAAATCTGGAATATCTCGGGGCTCGCTTCAACACCAAGGTCGGTCGGGTGTTTCTCACCCGCGACAGAGCTCAGAGTCTCCGGAGTCGAGTGTCCCGGTTCCTGCGCTTCCGAGCGCCGTCGGCCTGGACTTATCTTCAATTGCTGGGTACGATGGCTGCGTCCATAGAAACGGTGCCCTGGGCGAGAGCGCACATGCGTCCGTTGCAGAGTGCCCTGCTTCACCGGTGGTCTCATCAGGAGGATCCACTGTCTCGAAGGTTACCGTGTCCGCTGGACACGCGCCGCTCGCTCTTGTGGTGGTTGTGTCCCACGTCCCTGGGGGCGGGCCAAACGTTGGTAGCCCCGACCTGGGTCACGGTGATGACCGATGCCAGTCTCCTGGGCTGGGGTGCTCACTGTCAAGGCCGTTTCGCGCAGGGGACCTGGTCTCCCCAAGAGAGCCGATGGTCCATCAACCGCCTGGAGCTGCGAGCGATTTTCCTAGCACTTCAAGCGTTTCTCTCGCTGATCAATCAGGCGGCAGTCCACGTGTTTTCCGGCAATGCCACAGCAGTATCGTACGTCAACCGACAGGGAGGTACCTCCAGCACCGCGCTAGCAGCCGAAGCCGCAGCCCTCTTCAACTGGGCGGAAGCGAACCTGCTGGCGCTGTCGGCGGCGCATGTCGCCGGGGTAGAAAATGTCCAGGCGGACTTTCTCAGTCGCGTTCGGGTGGATCCCGGAGAATGGGTTCTCCATCCCGACGTCTTCCAGATGCTCGTCCGCAGGTGGGGCACGCCGGTCATGGACTTAATGGCGACGTTCGCGTCAGCGAAGGTGGACCGGTTTTTCAGCAGGCGTCGGGAACGCATGTCGGAAGGCCTCGATGCTCTCAGTCAAGTTTGGCCTCCGGAACAGCTTTTCTATGTGTTCTCCCCCTGGGTTCTCATCGGAAGAGTTCTGCAGCGGGTCCAATTGTACACCGGTCGCGTCCTTCTCATAGCGCCAGATTGGCCCCGCCGCCCTTGGTATGCGGATCTGGTGAGAATGCTGGTGGCGAAGCCGTGGCGGCTTCCGAACCGGCCGGATCTGCTGTCGCAGGGTCCTCTCTTCATGCCTCACGTGGATCGGTTCTCGCTTACGGCTTGGCTCTTGAGCGGGCAAGATTGCTACACAGAGGCTACTCGTCGTCGGTGATCGCCACACTTTTGAAGGCCAGGAGAAGATCTACGTCCTTGGCTTATGTGCGAGTCTGGCGAATTTTTGAGTCGTGGTGTGCGGACAGGAGCTATGTGGCATTAAAGTCCTCCATTGCGCAAATTTTAGATTTTCTTCAGCATGGTTTTGATAAGGTGTTGGCTCCTGCATCGTTGCGTGTACACGTCGCGGCCCTTTCCTGCTATAGGTGCAAGGTCGGAGGGCAGACGATTGCTTGTCATGGTGATATCAAACGTTTTCTCCGAGCGGGATCGCTGTTACGGCCTCCTTCGCGTTCCGTGGTCCCTCAATGGCACCTGCCTTCCGTCTTGGATGCGTTACAGGGTGAACCCTTCGAGCCCCTTTCTCGGGCGTCGCTCAAGGACCTCACTCTGAAGGTCGTATTTCTGGTGGCTATTTGCTCTGCACGACGTATTTCCGAGTTACAAGCTCTCTCTTGCAGAGAGCCATATCTACTATTTTTTCCGTCGAAGGTGGTTCTACGGACTGTCCCTTCGTTCCTTCCGAAGGTGGTCTCGCCTTTCCATATGAATCAGGAGATTTCGTTGCCTGTGTTTTCGCGATCCTCGGAGGCATCTTCTACCGGCAATTTCCACAGTTTGGATGTCCGTCGATCCTTAAAGCAGTATCTTTCTCGGACGGCGGGTTTTCGTAAGTCGGATAGACTTTTCGTTCTTTTTGTGGGGCCTAGGAAGGGCGAGGCGGCTTCCAAAGCGTCTATTGCCCGATGGATCAAAGAAGCTATTGCTTCGGCTTACATGTTGGCAGGTAAGTCCGTGCCGGAGGGTCTTCGAGCTCATTCCACCAGAGCTCAGGCTTCTTCTTGGGCGGAATTTCGCTGGGTTCCGCCACTGGATATTTGTAAAGCAGCTACTTGGTCTTCCTTGCACACCTTTGTGCGCCATTATCGCCTGGATGTTCAAAGAGCAAGTGATACGGCGTTCGGGGTTGCTGTACTTCAGGCGGGTATTTAAACTCCCTCCCGTGCTCAGATGACTCACTGCTCTGGTACTTACCCAGAGGTCCGGGACTAGCCTGGTTACACGAACAGGAAGGTGAAATTAGACTTACCTGCTAATTGTAGTTCCTGTAGTGTAGCCAGGCTAGTCCCGTATCCCTCCCCGGTGGTCTGTGACATAATAGCCAGAAGTACATGTCTGCTTTACAGGTGAGAGTTCTTTACATATTCCTCTTCTTTGCTTGCTCTGTGAGAGACCTGCAACGCTTAAAGTCACGGTGCTAACAGTACTTCCAATTCAATTTGTATATAGTTTCCCTTTTGGGTTAATGTTTGACTACTTTCTATAGTGCTTCCACGCTTAATTGTGTCTCCGGTGAGTCTGCTTTGTCAATAGGTTACTGATGGCAGGAGGCAGATCCTGAGGTGATATACCGGTGACATCACGAAAAAGAGGAGGAGTTTTCTCAGTCTCCAAAGCTGCTGGATGAGATAGGGAACCCAGAGGTCCGGGACTAGCCTGGCTACACTACAGGAACTACAATTAGCAGGTAAGTCTAATTTCACCTTAGCATCCAATAGGAAAGCTTTTGGGAGCATCCCACTGCGCCTGCGTCACTACCTTCCTGTCCTTGAAACTCTCCCTCCTCAGTTCTTCATTTTCTGCGGAGCCAGCAGGAAGCAAATCCTGTCACCGCAGAAAATTTCTTCATTCTTCTTTATTTTTTGTGATTGCGTCTGCATTCCCGTCAACACTGGAACCGATATCTTCAATTCTATTTCTTTCTTTCTGTAAAAAAAAAAAAAAACTTTAATACTTCAGGCACATCAACGCCATTTTAGGCCTTAGGCCTTCCATCCATTCTAATGACACGATGGAAAAACAGCCAATGGATTTAAGAAATGTTCTGAGTAAGAACATAAGGTATGCCATACTGGGTCAGACCAAGGTCCATCAAGCCCTGTATCCTGTTTCCAACAGTGGCCAGTCTAGGTCATACGTACCTAGCAGTTTCCCCAAAAGACACAGGTTCCACAATGTTTGTATTGAGTGAAGCATTGATATCCTGGGTCCCTTTTAATAATGGTTTATGGACCTTTCCTCCAGGAACTTGTCCAAACCTTTTTTAAACCCAGCTACACTAACAGCCTTTAATACATCCTCCGGTAACGAATTACAGAGTTTGATTACACGTTGAGTGAAAAAATATATTCTCTTATTTGTCTTAAATAGTTTACCCTATAGCTTTATTGCATGTCCCCTAGTTTTTCTATATTTTGATTGTCTAAACAATCGATCTACGTTTACCCATTCCACTCCATTCATTAATTTATAGACCTCTATCATATCTCCCCTCAGCAGTCTCTCTCTTCCGGGTTGAAGAACCCTAACCTTTTTAGCCTCTCTTCATGTTATCCATGATGAAACCTAAATCCTTTTCTTGAGTGGTGGTTCCTAATGAGGAACCTTGCATCGCGTATAACCATAGTTTGGGTTGTTCTTTCCTAGTTGCATAACTTTGCACTTGTCCACATTAAATTTCATCTGCCATTTGGATGCCCAGTCTTCCATTTTATCAAGATTCTCTTGCAATTTTCCACAATCCTCATGGGTTTTAACAACTTTAAATAGTTTTGTCATCTGCAAATTTGATAACCTCACTTGTTGTTCCCTTTTCCAGGTCATTTATGGATGTGAAAAAGCAGCGGATCCAGCACAGATCCCTGGGGTACACCACTATTCACCTTTCTCCATTGGGAAAATTGGCCATTTAGCCCTACCCTCTGCTTTCTGTCTTTTAACCAGCTCCTGATCCACAATAGTACAGTGCCTCCTATCCCATGACTCTTTAGTTTTGCCAAAAGTCTCTGATGAGGGACCTTGTCAAAGGCTTTCTGAAAGTCCAGATACACTATATCAACCGACTCACCTTTGTCCACCTATTTATTCACACCTTCAAAAAAAAACCAAACAGATTAGTAAGACAAGATCTTCCTTGACTAAAGCCATGCTGGCTGTCTCCCATTAGGCCATGACTATCTACATGCTGAGTAATTTTGTTCTTTATGATGGTTTCTACCATTTTTCCCGGTACTGACGTCAGGCTCTCACCGGTCTGTAGTTTCAGAGATCACCCCTGGAACCCTTTTTAAAAATTGGTGTTACATTGGCGATCCTCCAATCTTCAGGCATTACAGATGATTTTAATGAAAGTTCACAGATTACTAATAGCAGGTCTGCAATCTCATGAGGCAATGGAGGATGAAGTGACTTGTCCAAGGTCACAAGGAGAGTCCGTGGGAGAAGCATGATTTGAACCCTGGCTTTCCTAGTTCTCCGTGGACAAGCTGGAAGTAAGTCCTTACATATGGGTGGCATCACCGACTGAGCCCACGTGGAATGATCTCCAGCTTCAATTGGAAGCTTTGGGAGCTGCACCGCACATACATGCCTGCCTTCCCATTTGCCGTCTTCTCCAGTCTCCTTTTTTCCACAGAGTCTACAGGACATGTCCTACAGTAGTGGAAAAACTTTTCTCTCTTCCCCTTGCGGTATATATTTTTTTCTTGAGAAATTTTCACCACCTGTTGTCGGTTAGTTGACTTCCAAATGATATTTTTTCTTCTGTTTTTGCTATCTTTTTGCTTCTTTTGTGTTTTTCCCCTGCTCGGGCCTTTTTCCTGTTGTCAAAATCGAGGCCTTTGACCTCGCGAAGGCGGTCTTCCTGGACATGTCTAAGCCGGTGACCGGCTTTAAGAAATGCACAAAATGTGGCCGCACTATTTCAGTCACAGATAGGCACAATTGGTGTTTGCAATTCTTTGGGCCCGATCACCAGCCCACATTCTGCAGATGATGATGAGGCGTCTAAAAGGCCGGGAAAAACAGGACAAGTCCCTCTTTGGAACGTTTGATTCAGCATCCTCAGCTCCAGCATCAACTCCATTGCAGAGCCCCACTGAAGCTTCAACTGGGCAGGACACCCAAGCACATTTGGAACCAAGGGGCCAGGTCATTGAGCAGAGACTTTCCGCTGATATCTGACCAGAATCGAGGAGGGACCTAATGCCAATCCCATCAGCATCGAGAGGGGCTCCTAAGCTGCGGGACAGCCCTTCTCGGCATGACACGGACACTGAGGGCCAGAAGAGGACTCTTCAAGCTTCCCTGGCAGGAGGAATCGACCCCACAAAGCCCCAGAGGGCAGCCAGATATCTCCCGATGAGCCGGTCATCGTGGAGTCCCCACCGAGGTATTGACAGTGGTGGTCAAAGTTCCTATCCTGGTCCTGATTCCCCTCTGAAGTGGTGGTACTGGTGGGTCTTCGAGGCTCACATGGGGGCAGTTTTGGCCTTGCGATATGAAGGCTCAGCGATGGCTTCGGCAGCATCACCGCACTCCATCCAGCCCATTCTGGAGTCCCATGCGCTACTGGTGGAAGATCGGCATCAATGCTGGGCTCACGGTGAGCGTATCAAGGTCCAGTGTCCCGGGACACACCCAATCTCATTTGGGGTGCCACAGGTCCCACCATCCACCCTCTCTGCACAACAGGAGCAAGCGGTGGGAGGAACCCCGGTGCTACTTCGATTTCCTCTCAGTCCAAATCTGAGGACTGGGAGACCGAGGAGAGAGAGTAGTTACTCACCTGTAACAGGTGTTCTCCAGGAGCAGCAGGAATCAGTCCTCACATATGGGTGACGTCGGCGCCGACGGAGCCCTCGCGGAGCAATTTTCCCCAGCTTTCAAAGAAAGCCTTTGGGAATTGCAGCGCGCATGCGCGGTCCTCTTCCCGCCCAAGGGTGCCATCTTGCTCAGTCTGATGACATAGCTAAAAGACAGCAAAAATTATAGAACTGCAACTCCAAGGGGAGGAGGAAGGGTTGTGAGGACTGATTCCTGCTGCTCCTGGAGAACACCTGTTACAGGTGAGTAACTACTCTTTCTCCAGGACCAAGCAGGAAGTCAGTCCTCACATATGGGACTCCCAAGCTTAAGGCTACCGGAGACCCTAAGCACAAAAAAGGAGCTCCCTCAAGCTCAGTAGCACAGAAGGAAGGAATCTTCTCTGAGTACACCCCCAACCGGTAGCCCAACATCCGGGACGGAGGGCAGGAGTTGCCTATACCTCAAAGAGATTACGGAGGACTGCCTGTCCGAAAGCACTGTCCCTGCGGGACTCCCTCTCCAGGCAGTAATGGGCTGCGAAAGTCTGGCTTGAAGACCAAGTAGCGGCCCGGCAGATGCCTGCCAATGGAACAGAGCGGAGGTAAGCCACTGACGCAGCCTTCGCCCTAACACGATGAGCCGTGACTCGACTTTCCAACGAGAGGCCGGCTGCCTCATAAGCCCAAGCGATACAGTCAGCAATCCAGATGGACAGAGTACGCTTGGAGACAGGGAGCCCCAACTTATTGGGGTCATAAGACACGAAGAGCTGAACAGCCCTTCGGTGCTCTCGCGTACGGTCAAGGTAGAAGGTCAACGCCCTTCTACAGTCTAGGGTATGCAGGACCATTTCAGCTCGGCTGGAGTGTGGCCTGGGAAAGAAGGTCGGAAGTACCACCTCCTGGTTGATGTGAAAAGGGGAAACCACCTTAGGAAGAAACTTACGGTGAGTCCGTAGGACTACCCTATTCTTGTAGAACCGAGTGTAAGGAGGATCAGAGACTAGGGCCTGTAGCTCACTAACGCGTCTAGCAGAAGTGAGGGCTACCAAGAATAAGGTTTTCCAAGAAAGAAAACGAAGATGACAGGTAGCCATAGGTTCAAAAGGCGGACAGGTAATCCGCTGTAAAACCACATTCAGATCCCAGTCAGGGGCTGGTGGGCGCAAAGGTGGTTTAAGGAGAAGGAGGCCTCTGAGGAAACGAGCCACTAGAGGGTGGCTGCAAAGAGGCCTGCCATCCACCGGCATGTGATGCGCAGAAAGAGCACTGAGGTGGACCCTGACCGAGTTGGACTTAAGTCCAAGATTGGAGAGGCAAAGCAAGTATTGCAAGACCACTGATATTGAACAGGAGAAGGGATCATGAGACTGCTGAGCACACCAGACGGAGAACCGACGCCACTTCAGAGCGTAGGACTTCCGGGTGGAGGGTCGCCTGGAGGCCAAGACGACTTCCTCCACATCTGGAGGCAGCAGGAGGGGAGCCAGGACTACCCTTTCAGCAGCCAGGCCATCAGATGAAGGGACCGGAGGTTGGGGTGTAGGAGAGTCCCGTGATCCTGGGTCAGGAGATCGGGCAGAAACCCCAGAGGAAGAGGAGTGTCCACCGCCAGCTGCATTAGAAGCAGGAACCAAGGTTGCCTCGGCCACCGAGGAGCCACGAGGATCATTGAGGCTTTGTCCCGGAGAACCTTGAAGAGCGTCCGAGACACCAGTGGCATGGGAGGAAAGGCATACAGAAGGCCTGTGGACCAGGAGAGAAGAAAAGCATCCGCCGCTACTCTGTGAGGATGCGGTTGTCGAGAGCAGAATTGGGGAAGTTGCCGGTTGAGAGGACTGGCAAAGAGATCCATTGTGGGTAGGCCCCATTTGAGAAAGATCCGCTGAAGCACCAACGGATCCAATCTCCACTCATGTGGCTGGAGGATTCTGCTCAGTTTGTCTGCCAGGCAATTTTCTTGACCCGGGAGATAAACAGCTTTGAGGAGGATGCCACGGCTGACGGCCCAAGAGCACAGCTTTTGTGCTTCCCGACAGAGAAGGAAGGAGCCTGTGCCCCCTTGTTTGTTCACGTAGAACATCGCAACTTGATTGTCCGTCTGGACCAGCACAGACTGGTGAGAAGTGAGGTGGGAGAAGGCCCTCAGAGCTAGGCGGATAGCTCTGAGTTCCAGGAAGTTGATCTGCTGGGCAGATTCCCAAGGAGTCCAGAGGCCTTGAGTACATGTCCCTTGGCAATGTGCTCCCCAACCCAGGAGAGAAGCATCGGTCGTCAGGACCTGAGAAGGCGGAGGAGACTGAAAAGCCATTCCGAGCACTAGGTTTGGCAGATGAAGCCACCATTGAAGAGAAGAGACCAGTGGGTCGGAGATCTGTACGGAGTCCGCTAGGCTCCCAGTGGCCTGATGCCATTGTGTGCGAAGGCACCATTGAGCAGGCCGCATGTTCAGGCAGGCATTGGGGGTCACATGGACTGTGGAAGCCATATGGGCGAGCAGTCTCAGAAATTGCCTGGCAGAGACCAGGGAATTGCTGTGAAAGTGGCTGGCAAGATCCATGAGCCTGTTTGCCCTGTCGAGAGGCAGAAAGGCACGCGCCTGAAGCGTGTTTAATCTTGCGCCGATGAACTCGAGATCCTGAGAGGGGAGCAAAGTGGATTTTGCGAAGTTTATGACAAAGCCCAAGTGCTGGAGCAGAGCCACAGTGCGGTGCGTGACGTGAGTGGCCTCTTGGGAAGACTGTGCTCTGATGAGCCAGTCGTCCAGGTATGGAAATACAAAGAGGCCTTGAAGTCTTAGATAAGCCGCCACCACTGCTAGACATTTGGTGAACACCCTTGGTGCGGAGGATAGGCCAAAGGGTAGTACTCTGTACTGGTAATGATTGCCCCCCACAACAAACCTGAGATATTGTCTGTGGCTGGGGTGGATGAGGATGTGAGTGTAGGCATCCTTTAGATCCAAGGAGCATAGCCAGTCTCCCTGCTGGAGGTAGGGCAGCAGGATTCCAAGGGTAAGCATCTTGAACTTTTCCTTTGTGAGGAACTTGTTGAGGTTCCGCAAGTCCAGGATGGGTCTGAGGCCTCCTGTTCTTTTTGGTATCAGAAAGTACCTGGAGTAAAAGCCTTGACCTCTCAGGTGGTGGGGCACCGGTTCCACAGCCTGTTCCTGAAGAAGACTTGCTAACTCCTGAAGGAGTAAGTCCCTGTGCAGAGGGAGTCTGAGAGGCTCCCCCGGAAAGTAGGAGGGAGGTACCTGGTGGAAGTGCAGAAGATAACCCTCTTGGACTATGTGAAGTACCCAGGTATCTGTAGTGATGTTGGTCCACCTGTGGGCAAAGTGGACCAGCCGGCCTCCCGTGCTGAGAGAAACCAGCTGAGGGGGAGAGGCTATGCTGATGAAGTCAGAAACCCCCACCCTGCTGAGCAGGGGCCGGTGGTGCAGGCTTGGGGGCTGGCTGCCTACGTGATCCATTACCCTGTCCCTTGGCTTGCTTACCCTGCTGGGGAGCTGCCGAGGCCTGATAATGAGGGTAGTGGTGATAGGCAGCCGCCTTCCTCGGGTAAAAGGGCTTTTTCCCCGAGCCCTCCTTCTTCTGAGAAGGGACAGAGGTCTTCCTTGAGAGACGAGTCCTGGTGAGAGTCTCGGTCTCGATCTGTGCAGCCTTCTCATCCATGGGCTTGCCAAAGAGGTTTTCACCTCTGCAGGGGACATCGACCAACTTGTCCTGCACCCATGGCTCGAGGTCGGATGACTGAAGCCAAGCCTGTCGGCGGCCACCGATGCCGGCTGCGGCTACCCGAGCCGATGCTTCAAAGCCATCGTAGGCTGCTCGAGAGATAAACTTTGAGCACTCCCGAATACCAGTTGACAAGGCTTGGAACCTCTGCAAAGGTTCCTCGGAGAGACCAGCAGAGAACCCGGCTATTTCTTTTGCCAGGTCTCGGAGATACATGCCCATATAGAGCTGGTAGGTCTGGACTCGACAAGCAAGCATAGAGCCCTGGAAACACTTCCTACCGAGGGCATCCAGGCTTCGAGCCTCCCGACCGAGAGGCACCGAGGAGTGCATTTTCTGACTCTTAAGTCTATGCATGGCCGATTCCACCACCATGGAATGGTGCGGTAGTTGTGCTTTTTGGAACCCGGGGCTCTTGCGGACTCGATAAATGGAATCGACCCGCTTGCTTAACACCGGCAACGACGCCGGGCTCTCCCACATGCGGAAGAGAAGTCGTTCCAGCATCGGAGGAACCGGTACAATAAAGGCCTCCTTTGGGGGAGAGTCATATTGGAGGGCATCGAGCTCTTCGACTCGAGGCTCCTCCTCGGGATCCGCGGGGAAGGCCAAGGCTTTGGCTATATCCCGCACGAAGTCCGAGAACCGGGTATCCTCCGGGGGGGACCGTCTCCGAGGTTCGGACTCGGGGGAGTCCGATGGGACACACCGAGTCCGAAAAGAACCAGGTGACTCTTCGTCCTCGGATTCCCAGGCTGACTCCTCGGAGGAGGAGTCGAGCGGCTTCGGTCGGGCGGGCGGGCATCGATGCCGTTCGCTTCGACGCCGAGGGAGTCGGTGTCGACGACCTCGGTCCCGAACGGGAGGCCGAAGGAGACCGCGACCGAGGATCGAGTCGAGCCCTCATGGACTCGAGGATCGGCTCGGTCTCTGGGGTCGACTTGGAGGTCGACGTCCCGGTGGTCAGGGCAGAAGCACCGGCGAGGCCAGCGATCAATGCCCGCTGCTGGTCCATGAAGGCAGTCAGACTGCTCTCCAAGGCCGTCAACCTGAGTCCGAGCTCAGGAGACCCAGCAGCCCCCGACTCGGGCCCCGACGGCATCGGGCCCGAAGTCGGCTCCTTTGGAGGCGAGTCCACGAGGACAACAGTACTCACGTGAGCGGGCGAATCCATCTGGAGACGAGGATGTTTGGAAGGCCTCTCCATCTCCGAGGACCCGGGACGGGAATCGGGGCTATGCGACCTGGCCCTCGAGGAACCAGGAGCGTCCACCGACCCCGCCCTCGCGGGTTTCTTCTTCCGATGATGTTCCCGGGTAGGAGACCCCCGTTCAGAGGAACTTCGACGATGCTCAGGACCAGAGTCCCGAGACGTCGAAGCCTCTGACGAGGTGTGAGCCCGGCCGGAGTCAGAGAAGATACGTTCCCGCTGATGCTGCCGACTCCTCAACGCTTTTGAGGACATTTTGCCACACGGACCACAGATCATCGGGTCATGATCGGGTCCAAGGCAGCGGAGGCAGTAGTCGTGTGTGTCGGTAAGAGACATGAGCTTCTTACACCGATCACACTTCTTAAACCCGCTGGCAGCCATCGGGGGAAAAAGGACCACTGCGAGGTCAAAAGACAGGGCTGCCAGTGAAAAAGAAAAAAAGGCGCGAAATCTGTCACGAAGGACAAAAAAACGAAAAATAAAGAACGGACTCGCGGGTCCGGGCGGGAAAAGAACCAGCGTCGAACCGAGAAAAAAGACAAATAAAATCAACTTTTCTAGCAGGGAATTACAAACAACGTCTGTAGGGCTCCGCGGAAAAAAGAAGACTGAGCAAGATGGCACCCTTGGGCGGGAAGAGGACCGCGCATGCGCGCTGCAATTCCCAAAGGCTTTCTTTGAAAGCTGGTGAAAATTGCTCCGCGAGGGCTCCGTCGGCGCCGACGTCACCCATATGTGAGGACTGACTTCCTGCTTGGTCCTGGAGAACTCAGCCATCTTGGATGGGAGGTCCCCTGACCTGCCTTCAGACCCATCCCCTCCATATGAGTGGCATAAGTTCCCCTGGAGGACATGTCCTTTCAGGACTTTATGCAGAATATGGTCAAGGCCATACTCTTCTCCGTTAAGGCAGAGGATGAGCCGAGGACGAAGGAGCTTGAGCTCCTGCAGTACCCTTTGGCACCCAAGGAGGCAGTGATGGTGCACCACCATGACTTGCAGAGACTACTGCTATGGCTGTAGGAGAGCCCCGCCTTCAGCCAGCAACTGGACTCGATGTATTATGTTCAGAAGGCACCGGGCTTTGAAAAGCCCCAGCTGCTGCATAACTCCATAGTGGTTGAGTCAGCCCTGAAGCATGTAAAGCGCATCAAGGACCCTGGTCTCCTTCGTAAGTTGGTGTTACCAGGGCTCCATGCTGGTGGCCAGGATTCTCTCCTACCAGTTTTATATGGGCATGTTCCTGAAGGACATCATGCTGGACCTGGCACAGTTTGCCACCCATGTCCCTCCTGATCGCCTCCATTCCTTCTGTGCCCTGATTGGCCATGGCAAAGATTACTCCAAATATTCCCTGAGAGCCGCCTCTGAGTCCGCCTGCAGGTTGGTGATGGTAGGCATCAGCGGCTGGCCTGGCTCCAGTCCTCTGATTTGAAGCAGTGGGTCCAGGACAAGTTGGCCAATGTTCCCTATATGGGGGAGAACCTTTTCGGGAAGCCAATCGAGGAGAAAGTGGGCAAGCTTGAGAAGGAGCACATGATGCTGTCTAGGCTCTTGAGAAAAACCATGGATCCTTCACACAAGAAGTACTAGGGTAAGAAGGCTTTTTACCTGTGGCCATGCCAGTACTACCCGGTCCACCAGAGCACCCAGCCGAAGGCACAGGCCCCCTGCCAATAGCAGCAGGAGAAGCCTTGAAAAGCCCAACTGGCCCCACAGCTCAAGCTGGGGCAGGCTTTTGACTGGTTCCTCAGGAGCATAGCCAACCATCCCATATATCTGTCTGAATTCCCCTTCAGGTAGAGGAGCAGCTCGTCCATTTCACCCACAGATGGCCTCTTATCACTTCGGACCCCTGGGTGTTGCAGCTTGTCCAGCAGGGCTACTGGCTGCACTTCACCCAGCTGCCACCTCCCTTTGTCCAAGGGGACTACCCTATGGACCCACTGCACGGAAGCCTGTTGCAGGAGGAGGTCTCCATTCTGTTGACCAACCTCGCCATCGAGCCAGTCTCTCTGACTCTGGTCAGAAAGGGGTTTTACTCCAGGTACTTCCTGGTCCCCAAAAAGATCAGGAGGGTTTTGGCCCATTCTGGACCTCCGAAACCTCAACCAGTTTCTTGTGCATGAGCAGTTCAAGATGGTCTCGCTAGGAATGCTTCTACTTCTAAAGGGCAACTGGCTATGCTCTTTCGATCTCAAGGATGCGTATACACACATCCTGATCTACCCAAGTCACAAGAAGTACCTCAGGTTCATGCTGGGAGACCAGCATTACCAGTACTGGGTGCTCACCTCACCATAGAGGTCCTTGAGCTGATGGGATTCAGCATCAACTATCCAAAAGCTCACCTCCAGCCTATGCAAAAATTGGAGTTCATGGAGGCCCTCCTTGACACCACTTGAGCCAGGGCATTTCTACCCCTAGACTGCATGCAGTGGCTGACAGAGTTGGTTGGCAGCATGCGGCATCAACACCACTACAGGGCCAGGGGGATGCTGAAGGTGCTCAACCACATGGCCTCCACAGTGCACATCACCCCCTTTGGCTTGCCTTTTCATGCATCAGGCGCAATGGGCCCTCTTCACGCAGTGGAAGCAAGCCTCGGGCTGCCTCTAGGACAAGGTACTATAATGGTCATTGCTCTGCTGGTACAGTCCCTTCATTGGAGCCACTAAGCTACTTCGAGACCTCCCGTTCCCAGACGCTGACAACCGACACATCCAAGCTTGGGTGAGGGGCCCATCTGGATGGCCTGCAGATGCAGGGACTATGGTCCAAGCAGGAGACCTGAACCAGATAAGCTTCCTCCAGTTGCAAGCCATAGTGAATGCTCTCCTAGCCTTCCAGGCACAACTGGCAAATCTGGTCATCCTGATCCAAACGGACGACCAGGTAGCAATGTTCTATGTCAACAAATGGGGAGGCACAGGCTTGTACCTCCTCTGCTGGGAAGCGGTCCGGCTGTGGAACTTTGCACTGGATCACAGGATGGAGCTCCAGGCGACTTACCTGCTGAGCAAGCTCAGCATCCTGGCAGATCTGCTGAGCCAGAGTCCTCCAGCCACACGAATAGATCCTCCACAGAGGAGTGGTGGAGTGAATCTTCAGGGAGTGGGGCACTCCCACGGTCGACCTTTGCCACATCACGGAAACCCCAAGTGGACCAGTTGTGCTCCAGGAGAACAGCTAGTAACCGGTTGGCCTCAGATACCTTTCTCCTCCACTGGGAGGGGTACATCTGCTTTATACTTATCCCCCGATCCCACTTGTGGTGAAAACTCTTCTGAAACTGCAGGCAGACAAGGGCACCATGATCCTCATCGCCCCCCACTGGCGCCCCAGCAGCCGTGGTTCCCCCTGCAGCTGCAACTCGCTAGCAGGGAGCCTTTTCATCTGGGTTCTGCCCTGGATCTCATTTCCCAGGACAGGGGGCAGGATCTTGTTGCACCCTAACATCCGTTCCTTGGCCCTCATGGCTTGGATGCTGAGCGTGTAGTCCTGTCGGAGCTTCATCTACCCGATAGCGTCACAGAGATTCTCCTGGAGTCGTGCAAAGACTCAGCGTATGGGGCTTATGTGTTCAGGTGGTGGAGGCTCACTGCTTGGTGCATGGGTAGGGTGCTGGATCGCTTGCTGGAGTACTTCTTGCATCTCGGACTGGCCTGAAGTCCAACTCTGTCCGGGTCCACCTCTGTCCGGGTCCACCTCAGCGTGATTGGTGCCTACCATCTCAGCTTGGGGGGCCGAGCTGTTTTGGCTTGCCCACTGGTGGCTGATTCATTGTAATTTGCTTCTCTCAAAGCCTCCCCTCAAGCCCCCAATGGCGGCTTGGGATCTCAATGAGATCCTTAGGCAGCTCATGCGGGCTCCTTTTGATCTGCTGGACTCTTGTCCTCTCAAGTACCTGACCTGGAAGGACCTGTTCTTGGTGGCGGTCATGTCAGCCTGCCATGTCAGTGGGCTCCAGGCTCTGGTGGCCCATCCACCTTACACCAGGTTCCATCAGAATCAGGTGGTCTTGCGAGCACATCTGCAATTTCTGCTGAACGTGGTCTCAGAGTTCCACCTCAACCCATCGATTATCCTGCCGATTTTCTTCTCGAGGCCGCATGCCAACTTGGAGGGAAGCAGCGTTGCACACGCTGGACTGTAAGTGTGCCTTGGCCTTCTACATAAACAGCACCAAGGCCCACCGGTGGTCCACTCAGCTGTTCATCTCATTTGATCCTAGTAGGTTGGGGACTGCTGTCTCTAAGTGCACATGTCCCTGCGGTTGGAGGATTGCATCGCTGTGGGTATTCACAGGCCAGACTGAGCCTCAAGGGTCATGTCACAGATCATAACGTTCGAGCCATGGCTGCTTCTGTCGCTAACCTGCGCTAGGCTTCCATGGAGAAAATCTGCAAGGCTGCCACGTGATCATTGGTCCACACGTTCACAGCCCACTATTGTCTGGATAGGGATTTCCGATGGGACAGCAACGTCAGCCAGGCCGTGCTCTTTGGGTATTAGGTCCAACTCCTGCCCACTGGTCCTTCTGTCTATCCATGCTACCTGCAAAAATTTGACTAACCTCAATGCTGTTGTATGCTGAGGTTGCAGAATCACTGGAGTCCCGAGAGGGGACTACCTACCTGGCTTGGGCCGTCTCAGTTTTTGGTAGCCTGTAGCTTGGGAGTTCCATACATGAGGACTTACTTCCTGCTTGTCCACAGAGAAAGTGTAGTTACTCGCCTGTAGCAGGTGTTCTTCATGGACAGCAGGAATAAGTTCTCAGAACCTTCCCACCTCCCCGAGGAGTTGTTTTTTCTTGGCTACTGCTTTGAAATTTGACTGGAGAAGATGGTGCCACGGCAGGCGGGAAGGCAAGCACATATGCGCGGTGCAGCTCCCAAAAGCTTCCAATGGAAGCTGGGAAGCGTTCCGCATGGGTCTTGTCGGTAACATCACCCATATGTGAGGACTTATTCTTGCTGTCCATGGAGAACACCTGCTACGGGTGAGTAACTATGCTTTCTCAGCTGGCTGTTCAAACTACTAGACAGCTATAGTAAAGACCAGGCAGAAAGATTAATTTTGATATAATCAGTGAAGAGGTTTATGTAAATCCTACATTACCCTCAGGTTGTTTGAATTTTATGTCCACAGTGCTGAAAATATGTTGTGCTCTTTTGATTTGATTTGCATTGCTTTATTTTTAGGTTTCAGAGCTCCAAGTCTGGAAAAATCTACCTCCATAGAGATATGAGGCTCCTTTTTTCTCGGAAATCCATGGAAGTTGATAGCGGTGCTGCATATGAACTCCAGTCTTACACAGATGCCCCAACAAACCCTCAGTTTTCACCACGATGTTGACTAGCAGGAACAATACAAGTATTCATTAAATTGCTAGGTTACAAAAGAGCAAATGACCTAGAACTGTGTAAAAAAGAAAAAAAAAAGAAAAAAAAGAGAGTATTGTGGTCAGTGAGAGTCTAATCTCTCATAGGATCATGGACCAGTTTTTGTAAAAAGTTTCTTGAATGCACTCTGTATTTCATGTAGACTGGAAATGAATACTTAAGTCCTAATCCTTTTTGTACTATGTAAAACCACTTCATTGGATGTGCTGCAATAGCAAATTCCCCCAGTTAGTTTAGTGTTTACACATTTTATTTTATTTTGGATATTTAATATTTAATGTTTCATTTAATACAAAGTGATATTTCTCTTTTAGTGTTTTAATGTAGCACAATGCCTGTGTAAAATCATACAATGTATTTTTGACATTAATAATGTTGAAATCTGAAAAATATATATAAAAAGTCTTTAACTGTGTGATGTGTTTTAAGTGATAACTCTTACAGTTGTGGTCAACGTTATTTGCACTCTTGTAATTAATTGTTATGTCCAGTATCTTGAGAAATAATTGGAAATATTCCAGCTATATGTCATAATATTTTAATAGTATTTTCAAAGGCAAAGAACAACAAAAAAATATGTCTGTGCAACTTACACTCAGTAATTTCTGAGAAAAAAAAATATGACCAGGACAAGAATAATGGCACTCTTCACTAAGATGACAGCCTCCAAGCGTTTCTTGTAGCAATGACGACAGCCTCCAAGTGTTTCTTGTAGCAATCTATAAGTTTTGTATATCTATCTGCTGGTAATTTCTCCCACTGTTCAACTGTGATTTGTTCCAGCTCATGATTGTTTCCAGGATTCCTTTTTACCAATGGCAGATTTCAGCTCTTTCCAAAGGTTCTCAATTGGATTGAGATCAGGACTCATTGCTGGCCGGTTTAAAACAATCCATTTGTTCCTTTTTAACCATTCTATTGTACTTTTGGATGTATGTTTTGGGAGGACCTTTAACCCTGACCTAGCTTTCTGATAGGTAGCACATTTCGCTCCAAAATACTTCTGATTCGTTTTTTTTATTATTTTTATATTTATAGATTTACAAATTTTCCAAGCGTAAACACTTGCAAAAGAAAAAGGCTGGGTACAGAAAAAGAACAAATCTAAGCAAATAACAAAGCAAAAAAATGAAGAAAAATGGATTTAAGTGCCCTTATCCCACTAGCCCAACAATAATGGGGACCCAGGAAAGGAACATACACTATGATACATATCAAATATGAGAGGCAAATATAATAAAGATAACTTATTCTACAGACCTCATTCGCAACTGCTGCAATAAATCTTTACTCAACTATTCCCTGGGGAGTTAGTGGTAAGATGGGAACTAAAGAAGGCAGCCATGGAAATTTTAGAAGAAAAAAACCCCTCCAACTGGACTACTGCCAATTTTAAAAAGAAATTCCTTCCATCTCCTTTGAGTTTCGCGTGCCAGATTTGGATAGATATGAACAAGTAACTCTTTAAAAGGCACGGAGCGCTTCCTGAAATAAATTTTAAAAGCCATTCATGATCGGGTGGCAATGCTAACATAATTAACAAAGTAGCGGCAACAACAGTTTCAAAATCACTAGACTCAAGTATGTTAGATATATTTAAAATATCTGCATGTTGTATCTTGGGAAGAGAGGGTTGATGAGATCCAGCAGAGCTTTTCTTCTGAAGTAGTGGAACATAACGAAGGTTGGGATTCAGGAGGAACACAAAGTATTTCTTCAAATATTGCTTAAATATGTCTCTTGCCGAAATTAAAGGCGCTCATGGAAAATTAACCAGACAGTTCATAGAACAAATTTGATTCTCCAATAGTTCAGTTTTAAATTTCATTGCAGAGAGATCTTTCGTTACTAAAGAATAATAATTTTCATGCCTTTGAACCTTTGCAATTTTACAGTAGGAGTACAGCGGAGGGCAAGAACCAAGGCCAACCAGATGATAAGATCTCAATAAGTATTGTCCAGTGCCACACAAAATCAGGGCTGTCATTTACTTTGCCTGATTTTCATATAGTTCCAACAGCAATTCCACTCTCAAAAACAACTTTTCATCTATTGGTACCTTTTTACTGGCATAAACAGTACATTTTTCCAGGCATAGCACAACACACTTCTGCTTTCTGTTACTGTTCAAGCTCCAAGCTCAGTTTCTGTCTGTTTCTATGGTTTTGGCTAGTCTATGGGGTATGTTTACTAAACAGCGCTAACGTCGCAGCGGCAACGTTATTGCACGATAAGTGACGTTCTTCAGGACCAAGCAGGAAGTCAGTCCTCACATATGGGTGACGTCGGCGCCGACGGAGCCCTCGCGGAGCAATTTTCCCCAGCTTTCAAAGAAAGCCTTTGGGAATTGCAGCGCGCATGCGCGGTCTCCTTCCCGCCCAAGGGTGCCATCTTAGCCAGTCTAATTTTTTCCGCAGAGCCCTACAGACGTACCCGTCGTGTCCCCGCTGAAAAAGTTGATTTTAGTGATTTATTTCTCTTTTTTCCTTCGGTTCGACGCCGGTCTTTTTCCTGCCCGGACTCGCGACGCCGTTGCGAGTCCTTCTCTTATTTTTCGGTTTTTCTGATTTTTGGTCAGTTTCGTTTTTCGGTTTTTCGCTGGCAGCCCGGTCCTTTGACCTTGCAGGGGCCCTTTTTCCCCCGATGGCTGCCAGTGGTTTCAAGCGGTGTGTTCAGTGTGACAGAAATATGTCACTCACTGACACACACGATAATTGCCTCCGCTGCCTGGGCCCGGATCACGAAGAACTGATCTGTGGGGCCTGCGGCAAAATGTCCTCCAAAGCGTTAAGGAGTCGGCGGCACCAGCGGGAACGAATCTTCGCTGACCCCGGCCGTACCCGGACCTCGTCGGAGGCCTCGGCGTCCAGAGGTTCCAGCTCTGACCATCGCCGAAGTTCCTCCGACAGGGGTTCTCCCTCCGGGGACCATCGACGGAAGGTAAAACCCGCGAGGGCGGTGTCGGTGGACGCTCCTGGCTCCGCGAGGGCCAGGTCGCATAGCCCCAATAGCCGTCCCGGGTCTTTGGAGAAGGAGCACCTCCCGAAGCGACCTCGTCTGGAGTCGGAGTTGCCCGCTCGGGTAAGTCCTGTAGTCCTCCTGGACTCGCCTCCGAGAGGTCCGACGTCGGGCCCGACGCCGTCGGGGCCCGAGTCGGGGGCTGCTGGGTCACCTGAGGTCGGACTCAGGTTGACGGCCTTGGAGAGCAGACTATCTGCCTTCATGGACCAGCAGCGGGCACTGATCGCTAGCCTCGCTGGCGCCACTGCCCCGACCGCCGGGACGTCGACGTCTAAGTCGACCCTGGAGACCGAGCCGATCCTCGAGTCCATGCGAACTCGAGTCGATCCTCGGTCGAGGTCACCCTCGGCCTCCCGTTCGGGACCGAGGTCGTCGACGCCGACTCCCTCGGTGTCGGGGCGGCCGACGCCTCCGCCTGCCCGAGCCGACCCCACCGATTCCTCCTCGGAGTCGGCCTGGGAGTCTGAAGAGGAAGAGTCACCTGATTCGTTTCAGACTCGGTGTGTCCCCTCGGACTCCCCTGAGTCCGAACCTCAGAAGCAGTCCCCTCCGGAGGATGCCCGGTTCTCGGACTTCGTCAGGGATATGGCCAAGGCTTTGGCCTTCCCTGCGGATCCCGAGGAGGAGCCTCGAGCCGAAGAGCTCGACGCCCTTCAGTATGACTCTCCCGCCAGGGAACACTTTACTGTACCGGTTCCTCCCATGCTGGAACGACTACTCTTCCTCATGTGGGAGAGTCCGGCATCGTCGCCGGTATTAAGCAAGCGGGTCGATTCCATCTATCAAGTCCGCAAGAGTCCTGGCTTCCAAAAGGCACAGCTGCCGCACCATTCCATGGTAGTGGAATCGGCCATGCATAGGCTTAAGAGCCAAAAGATGCACTCCTCGGTGCCTCCTGGCAGGGAGGCCCGTAACCTGGATGGCCTTGGTAAGAAGTGTTTCCAGGGCTCTATGCTTGCTTGTCGTGTCCAGACCTACCAGCTCTACATGGGCATGTATCTCCGAGACCTGGCTAAAGAGATAGCCGGATTCTCCGCTGGGCTATCCGAGGAACCTTTGCGGAGGTTCCTGGCCTTGACAACTGGTATTCGGGAATGCTCCAAATTCATGTCCCGAGCAGCCTATGATGGTTTGAAGCATCGGCTCGAGTGGCCGCAGCCGGCATCGGTGCCCACCGACAGGCTTGGCTTCAGTCGTCTGACCTTGAACCCTGGGTGCAGGACAAGTTGGTCGATGTCCCCTGCCGAGGTGAGAACCTCTTTGGCAAGCCCATGGCTGAAAAGGCTGCACAAATCGAGACGGAGACTCTCACCAGGACTAGGCTTTCTAGGAAGACCTCCGCCCCTTCCCAGAAAAAGAAGGGCTCGGGAAAGAAGTCCTTTTACCCGAGAAAGGCGGCTGCCTATAAACACTACCCTCAATATCAGGCCTCCGCAGCTCCCCAACAGGGCCAGCAGGCCAAGGGACGGGGTAACGGGTCCCGTAGGCAGCAAGCCCCCAAGCCTGCACCACCAGCCCCTGCTCAGCAGGGTGGGGGTTTTTGACTTCATCAGCATAGCCTCTCCCCCTCAGCGGGCTCCTCCCAGCACCGGAGGCCGGCTGGTTCACTTCGCCCACAGGTGGTCCAACATCACTTCAGATGCCTGGGTGCTTCAAGTCGTAAGAGAAGGCTATCTTCTCCACTTCCACCAGGTCCCTCCCTCTTATTTCCCGGGAGAACCTCCACGACTCCCTCTGCACAGGGACTTACTCCTTCAGGAGTTAGCAAGTCTTCTTCAGGAACAGGCTGTGGAACCAGTGCCCCACCACCTGAGAGGTCAAGGCTTTTATTCCAGGTATTTCCTAATACCAAAAAGGACAGGAGGCCTCAGACCCATCCTGGACTTGCGCAACCTCAACAAGTTCCTCGTGCGGGAAAAGTTCAAGATGCTTACCCTTGGAATCCTTCTGCCCTACCTCCAGCAGGGAGATTGGCTATGCTCCTTGGATCTAAAGGATGCCTACACGCACATCCTCATCCACCCAAGCCACCGCCAATACCTAAGGTTTGTGGTGGCAGGAAATCATTACCAGTACAGAGTACTGCCCTTTGGCCTATCCTCCGCACCGCGAGTCTTCACAAAATGTCTCGCGGTGGTGGCGGCCTATCTCCGGCTTCACGGCCTCTATGTCTTTCCGTACCTCGACGACTGGCTCATCAGAGCATCGTCCTCTCCAGAAGTCACCAATGCCACACACCGCACGGTGACTCTTCTGCAGTACTTGGGCTTTGTCATAAACTTCGCAAAGTCCACTTTGCTCCCCTCACAGGATCTCGAGTTCATCGGCGCAAGACTGCACACTCCTCAGGCACGAGCTTTCCTGCCTCTCGACAGGGCTCAACGGCTCATGGACCTAGCCGGCCGTTTTCGCAGCCAGTCCCTGGTCTCAGCCAGGCGCTTCCTGAGACTACTCGGCCATGTGGCTTCCACCGTCCACGTGACCCCCAATGCCCGCCTGAATATGCGGCCTGCTCAATGGTGCCTTCGCAAGCAGTGGCAACAAGCCACCGGCGGACTAGCCGACTTAGTGCGCGTCTCCAGGCCGCTGGCCTCTTCTCTACAGTGGTGGCTTCATCGGCCGAACCTGGTGTTTGGAATGCCTTTTCAGTCACCTCAGCCGGCTCAAGTGCTGACGACCGATGCTTCCCTCCTGGGTTGGGGAGCACATTGCCAAGGGGCATGTACTCAAGGTCTCTGGACCGCGTGGGAGTCTGCTCAGCAGATCAACTTCCTGGAGCTCAGAGCAATCCGTCTGGCTCTCAAGGCTTTCTCCCACCTGACTTCTCACCAGTCCGTCCTTGTCCAGACGGACAATCAAGTTGCCATGTTCTACGTGAACAAACAGAGGGGCACGGGCTCCTTCCTTCTCTGCCGAGAAGCTCAGAAGCTCTGCTCTTGGGCCGTCAGTCACGGCATTCTTCTCAAGGCAGTTTATCTCCCAGGCCAGGAAAATTGCCTGGCGGACAAACTCAGCAGGATCCTCCAGCCGCACGAGTGGCGTCTGGATCCCTTGGTAGTTCAGAAACTTTTTCTGAAGTGGGGACTCCCCACGATGGATCTCTTTGCCAGTCCTCTCAACCGGCAACTTCCTCGCTTCTGCTCTCGTCAGCCACATCCCCTTCGAGTAGCGGCAGATGCTTTTCTACTCTCATGGTCGGAGAGCCTTCTGTATGCTTTTCCTCCCATCCCGCTAGTCTCTCGAACTCTTTTCAAGGTTCTCCGAGACAAAGCTTCCATGATCCTGGTGGCTCCTCGCTGGCCCAGACAGCCGTGGTTTCCACTCCTGCTGCAATTAGCGGTAGAGGATCCGTTCCCTCTAGGGTTTCAACCAGATCTCCTAACACAGGATCAGGGGTCCCTGCTACACCCCAACCTCAGATCTCTCAATCTAATGGCCTGGCTGCTGAAAGGGTAGTCCTTGCTCCCCTTCTACTGCCGGCAGAGGTGGAAGAGGTCGTCCTAGCTTCTCGGCGACCTTCTACCCGCAAATGCTACGCCCTTAAATGGCGTCGCTTTTCCGTTTGGTGTGCCCAGCAGTCTCAGGATCCCTTCTCCTGCTCGGTGTCGGTGATCTTGCAGTACTTGCTCTACCTCTCTAATCTGGGACTTAAGTCCAACTCCGTCAAAGTTCACCTCAGTGCTCTTTCAGCACATCATGTGCCGGTAGACGGCAGACCTCTTTCCAGCGACCCTCTCGTAGCGAGGTTTCTCCGAGGTCTCCTTCTACTTAAACCACCTCTGCGCCCGCCAGCTCCTGACTGGGATCTGAATGTGGTTTTACAGCGGATCACCTGTCCGCCTTTTGAACCTATGGCTACCTGTTCTCTCCGTTTCCTTTTTTGGAAAACTTTATTCCTGATAGCCCTCACTTCCGCTAGACGCATAAGTGAATTGCAGGCCCTCGTGTCTGATCCCCCTTACACTCGGTTCTACAAAAACAGGGTAGTCCTACGGACTCACCCAAAATTTCTTCCAAAAGTGGTCTCCCCTTTTCACATCAATCAGGAGGTGGTACTTCCGACCTTCTTTCCCAGGCCACACTCCAGCCGAGCTGAAATGGTCCTACATACCCTGGACTGTAGAAGGGCATTGAACTTCTACCTTGACCGTACGCGGGAGCACCGTAAAGCTGCTCAGCTTTTTGTGTCTTTTGACCCCAATAAATTGGGGCTCCCGGTCTCCAAGCGTACTCTGTCCATCTGGGTTGCTGACTGTATCGCTTGGGCTTATGGGGCAGCCGGACTCTCGTTAGAAAGTCGAGTCACGGCTCATTGTGTTCGGGCGAAGGCTACGTCAGTGGCTTACCTCCGCTCTGTTCCGCTGGCAGACATCTGCCGGGCCGCTACTTGGTCTTCGAGCCAGACTTTTGCGGTCCATTACTGTCTCGAGAGGGAGTCCCGCAGGGACAGTGCTTTCGGACAGGCAGTCCTCCGAAATCTCTTCGAGGTTTGAGCAACTCCTACCCTCCATCCCGGATGGGGGCTACCGGTGGGTAATAATTCAGTGAAGATTCCTTCCTTCTGTGCCGCTGAGCTAGAGGGAGCTCATTTTTGTGCTTAGGGTCTCCGGTAGCCTTAAGCTTGGGAGTCCCATATGTGAGGACTGACTTCCTGCTTGGTCCTGGAGAAAGCGTAGTTACTCACCTGTAACAGGTGTTCTCCAGGAGCAGCAGGAATCAGTCCTCACAACCCTCCCTCCTCCCCTTGGAGTTGCAATCATCTGCTTAAGTTTTTTTGCAAATTTTTATGCTGTCTTTTAGCTATGTCATCAGACTGGCTAAGATGGCACCCTTGGGCGGGAAGGAGACCGCGCATGCGCGCTGAAATTCCCAAAGGCTTTCTTTGAAAGCTGGGGAAAATTGCTCCGCGAGGGCTCCGTCGGCGCCGACGTCACCCATATGTGAGGACTGATTCCTGCTGCTCCTGGAAAACACCTGTTACAGGTGAGTAACTACGCTTTATCATGCGATAATGGCGCATTACCATGCGAGAACATCACGTATCGCGCGATAACGTTGCCGCTGCGACATTAGCGCTGTTTAATAAACATTATTGAAGACCCAACTTCACAAGTTTCGGACGGAGGCCTTCATCAGGGGTCTGAAAAATCCAGTGATTCTAGCAGCAGCCAAGCAGTCCTGATCTCTGCACCGCTCTTCCAGCAGTCCTGATGTGTGCACAGCCCTGAGAGGTTTGTCTGTCAAACAGTTGGGTCTTCAATAAAGTTGATTTTATCTATTATCGTCTGGTTGGCCGTGGTTTCTTGCCCTCCGCTATACTCCTATTGTGTGAATCTGCAGAAGGTCTCCTTCTTTTGTCCCTTTCCTTTGCAATTTTACTACAATCTCTTTCACACCAACCAAGTCATTTGCGTTGATCTGAGATACCATAGTATTAAATTGAACCTGCATAGCAATCATTAGTCTGTTGTACCAGTACATCACCCAATGTGGATATGGCAGTCCATATCGATTCCAAGGAAAAAATTGCCGGGCGCTCCAGGGAAAAAGAGAAAGGAAAGTCAGGTCTAAACTCCTCTGTGTTACCAAAGGAAGCTGGAAGCCATCTAGTCGCACTGGCCTGTAGAGCCATTGTTGCCTCACCCTCCCGGTATCGCTCACCTCCTGAAGCTGAAGCAAGAGTCCCATTCACTGGCTTGGACGCCGAACCTGACCCGAATGTACTTCCTCCTACCGGGAGATCATCACAGCCCAACATGGGGTTGGCTGGTCCAGAAACACCCGGGCGAAATAATCCGGCAGGCAAAGTGGGGGGGAGCCTCAGCACTGATGACAGTTCATATCCCGAGGAGGGACACTGAGCTCTCCAGCCCTGGCGGCGACAGTCGTGAAAATGCCAGTATGCTCCTGTAGACTCCCCGAACAAGCATAGGACCTACTATAGAGGTAAGTGAAGAGGAGGCAGCTTCTTGCCGGTTTTTCCCTTCCTCTTCGGTATGACAAGCAAAGCGCATCTGGGGGGACGGCTGCCTAAAAAGCCATCTTGGGTTCCTTCTCCGATTCCTTTAATATGTTCCAGGGCTCCAGTTCATGAGGCAGCAAAACAACCCCACAACCTTATGGAGCCTTCACCATATTTAATTGTAGGAAGGGTGGTTTCTTTTCCTTATAAGCTTCATTTTGTCATTTGTATCGCTGGTTTGCATTGCCAAAGAGCTCAAGCTTGATTTCATCTATCCACAGAACATTATCCCAGAAGGATTGTGGTTTCTCAAGGTGGGTTTGGGCAAAGATCAGACGTGTCTTTTTATGTCTGTCTTTGAGCAGTGGGGTGGTCCTTGCCAGGAGTGGATCAAGGCAATCTGCTGCCTGAGCAAGGGATGAGATGGTGCCCCCCCCCCCCCCCCCGAGCAGGGTGGAGGCTTTCTCAAAACTCCAGTCAGGGACTGAACCAAACCAAAAAGGAACCAAGGAACTAAAAGAGAGAATGAGAACCACAGCACTGTTTATAACACCAAATTATAACTCATTTTTATTTTGTTGTGTTAAATTGCATTATGGTTCTTGTTTTTTCTTTTTGAACATATATTATACATCCACAGAACCCCTTTCCTCAACAATGGATGCACAGCAGAACTAAGACATTCACCCAAAGAACTCAATATCTTAACAAAAAAAAATCTGATTCCGATCATCTCACTAACAACAACACAAACTCTCCAGTACCAGGCATATTGTGAACTAATATAAAACCCTACAACAAAGTCACTGAGGATCTGTAGAGCAAACATAACATACCATACCATACCAGCTCAACTTCCAAAACTCACAAAAGGAGCCTACCCCCAAAAAAAGCATAACTGTAAATACTGCAGCGGGCCCTGGAACATCCAAACACCTATATGAAGAGCTGAACAATTCAAATTACCACAGTATAGATCCCTACGTACAAATTCCATGTTAACAGAACACCTAGCCTTGGCCACAAACTTGGAACACAGAGCCTCACCAAAGTACAGAATAAGTGACCATAACCTAATAATAAACATATGTAGATAACAATTAAACTGCAACCCCAAAAAGGCAGATTCTGCATACAATGCAATGCCAGAGAAATAGAAAGGGATGCATTTCCCTGTACTTTATAAAATATAAAGATAGCACCAAGACTGCTCATTAAATTGAAAATAAAATTCTCCAGGAACAAACAGGAAGTCAGTCCTCACTAATGGGTGACGTCGGCACCGACAGAGCCCGCGCAGAGCAATTTCCCCAGTTTTCAAAGAAAGCCTTTGGGATTGTTGCCACGCATGTGTGGTCCTCTTCCCGCCCAAGGGTGCTATCTTGCTCAGTCTCCCTTTTTCTGCAGAGCCCGTCAGATGCACATCCTCGTCCCTCGGAAAACGTTTTTGTTTTGGCCTACAGGCCTTTTGTTTTCTGGTTGCACCGGTCCTCTACCCGTCCTTTCCCTACTCTACCTTCTTAGAGCTCTTGGGGATAGTTTTTGTTTTCCTCTTTCATTTTTTGTTACGGGCTTCACGCCCTTTTCTCTTTCCCTAACCGCTGGCCGTGTGGGTCTTCGACCTTGCGGGGGCCATTTTTGCCCTCATCGCCACCGGCTTCAAAAAATGTGATAGATGCTTTAGGAACATGTCACCTATGGACATTCACGACTGTTGTCTGCGGTGCCTCGGAGCTGACCATTATGTTTATGTTTATGTTTGTTTATGTTTATTTAAAATTTGATATACCGCCCATACCAAAAAAGGCGTCTGGGTGATTTACAATTAAAATTACATGGCTGCGGGAAAAAGAAAAGGAATGCCATCATTAAAAACAGTAAAGAGGGAAAAGGACAGAAACAAATAAACAAAGACATGACTACAAGGGTGGGTCAGGAGGAGAACAAGAGAGACAGACAAACAGAAGGGCAGACTATGGGGGAAGGTTGAATGCCATGGTGAATAGGTGGGTTTTTAATTTTGCTTTGAAATGCTGGAAAGATGTTTCAATGCGGAGGGAAAGAGGGAGTGAATTCCAAAGTCGGGGACCCAGGAAGTAGAAAGCAGAGGAATGGGTGGATTCCAAGTGGGCTTGTGCAGGGGGGGGAAGAAACACACGATTGAGATGAATGGAACGGAGGGAACGGTAAGGAGTGTGAAAGTGAATCTGGTCTGCAAGATAGAGGGGAACACCTGTGAAGAGAGCCCTGTGAACAAAAATTAGGATTTTGTAGTGAATGCGAGAAGGTACC
Organism: Ichthyophis bannanicus; assembly: GCA_033557465.1. Classification (NCBI taxonomy): domain Eukaryota; kingdom Metazoa; phylum Chordata; class Amphibia; order Gymnophiona; family Ichthyophiidae; genus Ichthyophis; species Ichthyophis bannanicus. The sequence goes on from CM066043.1 coordinate 173,041,736, forward strand.
GGTAACCAGTGTTGTTGTAGGAGGAGAGGAGTGACATGATCGAACCGGGAGGCGTGAGTTAAGAGGCGGACTGCGGTATTCTGAACACGTTGGATGCGACCAATTTGAGACTTTGGGAGACCTGCCAGGACGATGTTGCAATAATCAAGCTTGGATATAACTAAGGAAAGTAACAGCGTGGCCAAGGCAGAAGGGGAAAGGAAAGGGCGGACAGCTCGTAGTTGTTTAAGTGAGAAAAAAGACCGCTGAACTACTGAGGAGATGTGCTCTCGAAAGGACAGAGAGGAATCAAGAACCACACCGAGATAACGAAAGGAAGAAACCAGAGGGACAGATTGGGAGGAAAAGATTGGAGCACAGGTGGGTGGGGAGCTTCCTAGTGTAATCCACATGGCGAATGACTTAGAAGGGTTAACGTGAAGATAGTTAGAAGAGAACCAAGAGGCAACAGCAGAGAGACAGTGATTGAGAGGTGAGATGTCTGGATTAAGAGAGTCAGTATGAAGAGAAGATCGTCTGCATAGTAGTATGCGGAAATAGCGAACTGCTGAACAAGAAGTGCAAGGGGGGCCAAAAAGACGTTGAAAAGAAGTGGTGCAAGGACAGAACCCTGGGGCACACCACAAGAGAGAGGGGTTGGGGCAGAAGTAGAGGACCCCGATACAACAGTGAAAGAACGGTTGTAGAGAAAAGAGTGAAACCATTGAAGAACTGCACCAGAGACACCAGCGTCGTGAAGCCGTGCAAGAAGAGTGCGATGATCTACCAAGTCAAAAGCTGCAGAGAGATCGAGGGAAACAACAAGGGAGACAAGTCCGTGATCGTGCGCATGGTGAAGTTCATTGAGAAGGGAGAGAAGAATAGATTCGGTGCTATGACCAGAACGGAAACCAGATTGTCGAGGGTGTAAGAAAAGAGAGGATTCGAGGTGGGAGGAAAGTTGGTGAAAGACAAGTTTTTCAAGAAGCTTTGAGAGGAAACAGAGGTTGGAAATAGGGCGCCAGTTGGAGAGGATAGAGGGGTCGGAAGTATGTGATTTCTGGATAGGCCGAACAACAGCGTGCTTCCAAGGGGTTGGAAAGATACCAGAGGATAGACTTGAGTTAAAGAGGGTAAGTATGAAAGGAGATAGGAGTAGTGAAGGTTCCAGTAGCCAACGTGAAGGGATGGGGTCGGCAGAGCAAGTTGTCTTGCGGGTGGAGAGAAAAGTCTCATGTAAAACAGCTGAGGAAATTGGCTCAAAGGAGGACCAGGAGTGGGACAAGACAGGGGAGGGGGAGGTAAGGGGGGGAGAACAGGGGGGGACTGTAGGGGGAGGGGAAAGAGGTGTAGGACATGAAGAGAAGGACTGGCGGAGATTGTGAACCTTAGCAGTGAAGAAGGATGCAAGTGCTGAGGGATCCGGGGGAGCCGAAAGGGAGGGAGAGGGAACGGGAATAGACGAGTGAGAGGCGGTGAGATTGCGGAGGACTGAATATAATTGACGAGAGGAGTTGGAAGAGGAAGAAATAAGTCTAGAGTAGTAATCACGTTTAGCAGAATGGAGGAGGGAACGGTAATGAGTGTGACATAGGCGGAAGGACTGCAAAGAGGATGGAGACGGGTGAATATGCCAGAAACGCTCAGCTCGTCGGAGATATTTCCGGTGTAAAAAAAGACCAGAGTGGTACCAAGGGTGATGTGGGTGGCGCCGGGAAGGAGGGCGGGGACGAAGGGGGCGACACTATCCAAGGCAGAGATAAGAGAAGAATGCCAGAGGTGCGCCTGGGTGTCAAGAGGAAGAGAACCGAAATCATCTGGGAAAATAGAGGTGGAAGGGGGGAACTGAGATAAAGTGTCTGAGGAAATCTTACGGGTGAGTAGTGGCTGGGCTGGGGTGCAACCAGGGGAGTGCAAGGGTGAGGACGAAGGGGAGAAAGAGACAGGAAGGGAAAAAAGAAGGCAGAAGTGGTCGGACCAGGGAAGAGGGAAAGAGGAAAGGGAAGAGGAGGGGGCAGAAGAAAAGGCAGAGGTGATAATAAGGTCAAGGGAATGCCCTGCGGTGTGGGTAGGAAAAGAAACAAACTGCCGAAGAGACAAATCAGACAGAAAAGTGAGAAAAGAAAGGTCCCTAGTAGAGGAAGGAGAATCCACGTGTACATTGAAATCACCCAGTATCACAAGAGAGGAATACTGCAGTGAGGCTTCCAGAATGGTGGCTAGAAGAGAATCCCAAGCAGCTGTAGTGAGAGATGGAGGGGCATAAATAAGAAGAAAATGGCAAGGGGAGGGGGAGGAGGCTAGTCGAAGGAGTAGAGATTCCGGATACGATAGGGAGGAAGAAGCTGGAAGCTCAGAAAGGGGGAGGGATGAGCGGTATATAGTAGCAACCCCTCCACCAGCCCTTCCCCGACGAGAGGTAGAAAAAAAAAAGAATACCCAGGTGGTAAACAGCGGTTGAGAAAGGGCTCTTCGCCCTCCCTCAGCCATGTTTCCGTTAAGAAGAAAAGATCCAGGGAGTGCTGAGAAATGAGGTCGTGTACCAGAAGAGACTTGGAGCGGAGTGAGCGACAGTTCAGTAGGGCGAGCTGCAAAAACAAAACAGAGGGAACAGAAGAGGAGGAGAAAGGTGGAAGGGTACGTGGGCAGGCAATGAGGTTTGGGAGACAGCGAGCAAGGGGCCCAGGAGGGACAGGGCCTGGTGGAGAGGGGCGCCAGCCCCAATGTACGGGTATAGCGGACATGGTCAGAAGGAAACAAAGGAGAACCGAAAGGGTAAGCGACCAAGGCCGGTGACTGTAAAGAGGGGCCAGGGAGACACAGGAACAAACAGCTGGGATAGGGGCTCTGAGATAATCACCCCGTCCCTCGCCCCAAGGAGCTCGCACAAGGAGCATTATCTGCAGCTCTGTTTGCTCTGCAAGAAAATGTCCTCCAAGGCCCTGCTCAGCCGTAAGCAGAAGTCCAAAGACATTTTCCAAAAGGCCGCTTCAGAATCCCTGGTGGCACCCTTGGTCATCTCTCCCCTGGTGAGGTCCCCCCTGCGGCCCTGTGCTCTCAGCGGCACTCCGACCAGGGGTCCCCTGAGGTGGAGCAGCGCAAAAAGAAGGCCTCAGTCACTGTCAGGGGTTCCTGATAAGCGCGAATGCTCCCACACTCGGTCACTTAGCCCCCTTCGGCGTTCCCGAGATTCGGACAGGGAGCAGCCCCTGCAAGGTACCCCATATGGAAGCGGAGGCCTCCGGCAAAGGCGCCCAGTCTCCTGAGGGCTGTCCTGGTAAGGACCCCTTCTCCTCGACGCCTGACCCAGTGACCCCGGGATCGGCATCACAGGGCCCCATGCCCATGTGGGAATCCCGCATGCTGGCGCCAGAACGCAGCATTTCTGCGTTCACTGCTTCCTAGCAGGCGCTCACAGCCAGCTTTGCTGACTCGCGCCCAGAGAACGTGGGTCCCTCGTGTGGGACACAGAAATCAATCCAGGAAACCTCCGAGAGCCACGGGCCTCGTGAGGGTCCTCGATGACTGTCTCGCTCACCCTCCCATTCCTCGTAGGCGAGATCTTCCAGGGCCTCCGGCTCCAAGCGGCACAAGTCGATCTGCCCGACTCGGACTCCTCGATCGATTTCTCAGGGTGGGAGTCCGAAGGGGACATCTCCCCGGAAACCCATACCCACCAGGATTTTCTGTCGGATCCCTCCCTGCCCACTTTCCAGCAGCGCTTGCCACCCAAGGACACCTTCTTCCTGGCGTTCGTTTAGGACATGGCAAGGGCCCTTAACCTGGCCACTCAGGCTAAGGAGGACTCTCGTGCTGAAGAACTCAATATTCTTCAGTATGAGTCCCCGCCCAGGGAATCCCTCACTGTGCCAGTTCCTTCTAATCTATCTCGGCTGCTGCTCCGCATGTGGGAGGCCCCTGCCTTGGTCCCCATCGTGAGCAAGCGCCTTGATGCCATATACAAGGTACAACGTGGGCCGGGGTTCAGGAAGACCCTACTTCCCCACACCTCTATGGTGGTAGAATCGGCCATGACGAAGCAGAAGAGCCCAAAATCGCACTAGTCGGTACCGCCCTTGATGCCCTGGGCTGCAAGGCCTACTAGGGCTCCATGCTCTCTTGTCGCATTCAAGCATGCCAACTATACATGGGTATGTTCTTGCACGATTTAGCCACGGAGCTTGGCAGGTTCTCCGCGGGCCTCGAGGGCGAGCCCCTCAATAGATTCGGCACTCTGTTGAAGTCTGTCGCAGACTGCTCTAAATACCTCTCCCGAGCCGCCTACGATGGCGACAATCCTTTAATTTGGAGCAGTGGGTGCAGGAGAAACTCCTGGACGTTCCCTGCCTCGGCAAGCAGTTCTTTGGTAAGCCAATGGAGGATAAAGCCGCATAGATAGAGACTGAGTTTGTCACCAGAACCCATCTCTCACTCAAGACCTCCACTCTGCCCCGGAAGAAGCAACCAGCCAAGAAACCCTTCTTTCCTCGGAAGGATCTCCAGTACCGGGGCTATCCGCCATACTCGGCTACCCCCACGCCGGCTACCCCAGCGCAGGGAAAATCTGGCCAAGGGCATTGCAAGCCAAAAGGGCTGAAAGCCCAAAATCCAGCCCCTCCACTACCCGTGCAGAGGTTTTGACGCCATCGGCATAGCCCCTTGCCCTCTGGCGATGCAGCAGCCAATGGGAGGACGCCTATCTCATTTCGCCCCGTCGTGGGCTTCCGTCACCTTGGATGCCAGGCTTCAACCTCCTCGACTCCCTGCGCACCAGCTTCTACTGCAGCAGGAATTACTCTCTCTCCTTGCCCAACGGGCAGTTGAGAAGGTCCCTCCGCACCTTCGAGGTTGGGGCTTCTATTCCCGGTACTTCCTCATCCCGAAAAAGACAGGGGGTCTGCGGCCATCCTTGACCTCCGCAAGTTGAACAAGTTCTTGGTGCGGGAGAAGTTCAAGATGTTATCCCTTGGCGTTCTGCTGTCCTTCCTCCGGCAGGGCAACTGGCTATGCTCCTTGGATCTAAAGGACGCTTACGCCCACATCTTAATCCACCCCAGGAGTGCAGGGAGAGCACTTCCAGTACAGGGTACTCCCCTTCGGCCTTGCGTCTTCCCCGCAAGTCTTTACGAAATGCCTTATTGTGGTCGCCGCCCATCTCAAGCATCAGGGTGTGCCGGTCTCTGTCGAGAAAACCCAGTGAGCAATGTCATGAACCATCCTTCTGTTAGAAGGCTTGGGGTTCTTGGTCAGCTACCCAAAGTCTCATCTCGAGCCAGTGCACGAGATCATCGGGGCATGCCTCGATACTCAGTAGGCGACCACCTTCTTACCAACGGATCGCGCTGACCGCCTCTGAGCTCTGGCGGCCTGCATCCAAAGCACTCCCCGGGTCACCGCTCGGACCATGCTACACCTCCTGGGCCACATGGTCTCTACTGTGCATGTGGTCCCCCACGCCCGCCTGCACATGTGGACAGCTCAGTGGTACCTCAGCGCCCCATGGAGCCCGTCCCTCGGTCACCTCAGGGACCCTGTCAGGGTCCTTCCCGACATCCACTCGTCCCTCAGCTGGTGGCAAAACACCAGCAACCCCCTACAGGGATTGCCCTTCCAGGCCCCGCAGCACGATGTGGTGCTACGACAGACGCTTCCCTGTTAGTGTGGGGAGCCCATTACAGGCCGCTATGCATGCAGGGGCAGTGGTTGCCTGAGGAGTCTCAGCAGCAGATTAACTTTCTCGAACTCCAGGCGACTCGAAGGCCCTCAGGGCCCACCAAAGACCACCTCAAGGGGTATGTCAGTTCTCATGCAGACCAACAACCGTGTGGCGATGTTCTACATCAACAAGAAGGGAGGCATGGGATCGCGCTCCCTCTGCCGGGAAATGCTCCTCATCTGCTCCTTCGCTGTCCGGAAGATATCCCTCAAGGTGACCTACCTTCCGGGCCAGGAGACTGTCCTGGCGGACAGGCTCAGCAGAATTCTTCACCCTCCCACGAATGGTGGTTGGATCCAGGAGTAGCAGGCTGGCTGTTTCTTCGCTGGGGGACGCCGGTGATAGACCTCTTCGCCAGTCCCCAGAACACACAGCTTCCCCGTTTTTGTGGGCCGGTACCGCACCTGAGCAGGGAGAGCCCCGATGCATTTCCTCCCTTCCCTCTCATTGCGAGGACCCTTTTCAAGGCTCAAGCAGGATTGAGCATCGTTGATCTTCGTAGCCCCCTCGTAGCCTTGGTTCTGGCTGCCGACGGAGCCTCCTTTTCCTCTGGGCTCTGTCCTGGGCCTGCTAACACAGGAGGAGGGGTGGGTGCAGCACCTGAACCTAGCCTCCTTATCCCTTACGGCCTGGCGGCTGAAAAGGTTTCCCTAGCCTCACTGGCCCTTCCGGAGGAGGTCGAGGAAGTTCTCCTCGCCTCGAGAAAGGACTCCACTAGACGAGCCTACGCCTTCAAGTGGAGTTCCAGATGGACCCGTTCTCGTGCCCTATTCGATGGATCCTCCAGTACCTCCTCCATCTCTCGAAGGCAGGGTTGAAGTCTAACTCTGTCAGAGTACACTTGAGCGCCATCTCGGCAAACCACCTCCCCATCGAGGGAAAGCCCCTCTTGGGGCAGCCATTAGTCTCCCGCTTTATGCGGGTTCTTCTGCTTTCCAAGCCCACCCATCTGTCCTCCACTGGCGGAATGGGACCTGAATGTGGTGTTCATGCAGCTTGCCCGTTCACCTTTTGAGCCAATGGCAACATGCTGGCTCCGGCACCTGTCCTGGAAGGTGGCCTTCCTAGTGGCGCTGACATCGGCCCGCCGAGTCAGTGAGCTCCAGGCTCTCATGACTGATGCTAGGTATGATAAGGAAAGGAATGGAAAATAAAACAAAAGATATTATAATGCCTCTATATCGTTCCATGGTGAAGACCGCACCTTGAATATTGTGTGCAATTCTGGTTGCCTTATCTTAAAAAGGATATAGCGATTTTAGAAAAGGTTCAGAGAAGAGCCACCAAAATGGTAAAGGGGATGGAAGGATACTCCTGTGAAGAAAGGCTAAAAAGGTTAGGGCTCTTTAACCTGGAAAAGAGACGGCTGAGGGGAGATATGATAGAAGTCTATAAATTAATGAACGGAGTGGAATGGGTAAACGTAGATCGATTGTTTACCTTATCAGAATATAGAAAGACTAGGGGACATGCAATGAAGCTACAGGGTAAACTATTTAAGACTAATAAAAAAACATAAACATTAAAACGTTTCACTCATAGTGTAATCAAACTCTGGAATTTGTTATCGGAGGATGTAGTAAAGGCTGTTAGTGTAGCTGGGTTTAAAAAAGGTTTGGACAAGTTCCTGGATGAAAGGTCCATAAACCATTATTAAGAAGGGACCCAGGATATCAATGCTTGAACCAATACAAGCATTGTGGAACCTGTGTCCCTTGGGGAAACTGCTAGGTACATATGACCTAGATTGGCCACTGTTGGAAACAGAATACTGGGCTTGATGGACCTTGGTCTGACCCAGTATGGCATATCTTATGTTCTTATGCCCCTTGCACCAGGTTTTATCGGAATAGGGTGGTCCTCTGCACCCTTTCTTCCCGAGGCCCCACGCTGACTAGGCGTCAGCGGCTTTCCACACCCTCGACTGCAGAAGGGCTCTCACCTTTTACCTGCAGTGCACCCAGACTCATCGCAAGTCTGGCTGTCTCTTTGTGACCTACAATCCCAATAGGCTGGGACAGGCAGTTACCAAACGCACCCTCTCAGTTTGGGTGGCGGACTACATCGCTTTCGCTCCTACAAAGGCGGGTGCCCTGCTAGATCGAGTCACCGCACACGGGGTTCATGCCAAGGCAGCCTCGGTGGCTTCGCTATGTTCCGTACCCCTGATGGACATCTGCCAGGCGGCAACCTGGTCTTCCACGAATACCTTCGCTGCCCATTATTGCCTGGAGAGGGAGTCCCGCCGTGACAGCGCCTTCGGCCAGGCTGTACTCCATAACCTGTTCCGGGTATAAGCAACTCTTGCCCTCCGACCCTTCTTTACAGCTACAGAGGGCTTTGCCCTGAGGACTAGGGCTCCTTCGGGCATCGGCTTCTGCTCACGGCCTTGCAGAGGCGTTCTTTGGTTACAGGTTCGGTAGCCTATAGCTGGGGAGTCCCATAAGTGAGGACTGACTTCCTGCTTGTTCCTGGAGAAAGCATAGTTACCTGTAACAGGTGTTCTCCAGGGACAGCAGGAATCAGTCCTCACTACCCTCCCGCCTCCCCTGATGAGTTGCTAGATTGTTGTCCTTCCCTTGCCATATGCTTGGTAGGGCTTGAGCTAAGGGACCTGAATGAGCAAGATGGCACCCTTGGACGGGAAGAAGGCCACGCATGCATGGCAGCAATTCCAAAGGCTTTCTTTGAAAGCTGGGGAATTGCTCCTCGCGGGCTCCATCGGTGCCAATGTCACCCATAAGTGAGGACTGATTCCTGCTGTCCCTGGAGAACACCTGTTACAGGTGAGTAACTACTCTTTACTGCAAAGTGAGACGAGAAAGAACACTCACACACAGGCATCTGCATTGTCTGCAGAACTAACAATGGCTCAGCACAAGTAGTGTGAATGCAACTAATGCCATCTCAGTGTGTGGTCTTGGTTGTAACTGCAGCTGTTTTGCCACACTGAAGTGCAGTAACTGCAGGGGGCTGTGACTGCCTCCCTGCAGTTAGCCTATGGCCCCGCGTAATCAAACTCGAATTAGTTACCAGAGGATGTAACAAAAGCTGTTAATGTAGCTGGGTTTAAAAAAGGTTTGGACAAGTTCCTGGAGGAAAGGCCCATAAACTATTATTAAAGAGGACTTGGGAAATCCACTGCTTGCTCTGGGACAAGCATTGTGGAACCTGTATGCCTTTTTGGGAATCTGTCAGGTACTTGTGACTTGGATTGGCCACTGTTGGAAACAGGATACTGGGCTTGAGGGACCTGGGTCTGACCCAGTATGGCACAGAGCTTAGGAAACATATTGCTAAATATGACAAGCAAGAGGGGCTCAACAGCACCCATGCAGCACCTCCCACTTCCACAAAAACAAGAGCAACGTGGCGCCCCAACACAACACTTCGCACCCTCTGAAAAACAAGAGACCAAGAAGGGCTTGGCAACCCCAACATAACTCCTGAAACTGTGCACTGGACTAGCATGATGTTAACATAAATATATATTCTGCAGAAAAGAAAGGAAATGCAAGATGCTCGTACAGCAAGGAACTAAAAGAAAAAATGAGAAGCGCGGTGCAGTTTAAAGTTGTTGTTAAGTGCCGTTGAGTCGGTGTCGACTCATGGTGACCCTCTGGATAGTTGTCCTAAATTGTGTTCGGTCATCAGTCAGGCGGCTCATTGTTGGCAGACTGGTACCCATAGTTGCTGTTATTGTATCAATCCATCTCATTGCTGGCCTTCCTCTTTTGCGTTGACCTTCTACCTTGCCAAGCATGATGTCTTTCTCTAATGATCTCTCTCTTCGCATGATGTGTCCAAAGTATGAAAGACGAAGTCTTGTCATCTGAGCTTCTAAAGAAAGCTTAGGTTTGATCTCTAGTACTGACTAGTTTGTTTTTCGGGCAGTCCATGGTATATGCAGTATTCACCGCCAGCACCATAATTCAAAGGCATCAATTTTCTTCCTGTCTATCTTTTCACTGTCCGGCTTTCACATCCATATGATGTTATTGAAAATACATACCATGGCTTGAACAAGTCGAATCTTTGTATGGAGAGAGACATCTCTGCTCTTGAGAATCTTGTCTAGGTCTTTCATAGCCATTCTGCCAAGAGCAATGCGTCATCGGATTTCTTGACTGCTTGTTGCTTCTTTATTGATAGTAGATCCAAGTAGGTTAAAGTTGTCCACGATTTCAATTTCTTCTCCTTCAATGATGAACTTGTTGATTTTGCCAGTTGTCATGATCTTTGTCTTCTTTACATTAAGGTGCAGGCCCATTTTGAGACTGTTCTTTAATCGTGAGAAGCAAATGTTTCAGATCATCTTCACTTTCAGCCAGTAATGTGGTATCATCAGCATAGCGAAGGTTGTTGATGAGTCTTCCACCAATCTTCACACCTCGGCTGTCTTCATACAATCCTGCTTCTCTGATGATTTGTTCTGCATATAAATTAAAAAGATATGGGGAAAGTATGCAGCCTTGTCTTACACTTTTGCTTATTTTAAACCATTCTGTTTCTCCTTATTTATTTATATTTCTTATATACTGCGCTATTATAATCAGTGCAGTTTACAGTTGAAACAGAACATACTACAATGTAACAGGTCACATTGAGTTTACATTGAACAGGGGTAGTAAACATGGAAGAAGCCGGGTGAACTATATACAAATTATGAATACTCTTACGAAGGACATATAAGGATCTTTAAACGGTTTGAATTGTTGCTTCTTGATCAGTGTACAGATTGTGCAAGAGAACGATCAGGTGTTCTGGTATACCCATGCTTCTTAATGTGGCCCAGAGTTTCTCATGGTTTACACAGTCAAAAGCCTTGCTATAGTCGATAAAGCACAAATAGATATCCTTTTAGTATTATTTAGTCTTTTCAAGGATCCATCTCACATCCGTGATGTGTCTCGTTCCTTGCCCTTTCCTGAACCCTGCTTGCACTTCAGGGAGTTCTTGTTCCGGGTATGGGTTGTAGTCTCTGAATAATCTTCAGTAGAATCTTGCTGGCATGTGGGATCAGAGCGATTGTTTGATAATTTCCACAGTCAGTTGGATCACCTTTCTTTAGTATTGGTATAAACACAGATCTTTTCCAGTCAGTTCGCCATGATGATGTCTTCCAAATTTCTTGGAAGAGCATTGTAAGTATGATAACAGCTGCATCCGATTGCTGTAATACTTCTATGGGAATGCCATCAATGCCTGGTGCTTTGTTGTTTGATAAGGCTTTCAATGCTGCTTCAACTTCTTCTTTCATTACCAAATTATAACTCATTTTATTTTGTTATAAACTGATATGGTTCTCGCTTTTTCTTTTTTAATATATATTCTGCATCCACAGAAACCTCTCCCTCAACAATGGGTGCAGAGTAGAAGTAGGACATTCACCCACAGAACTCAATATATTTTAAAAAATCTGTTTCTAGTCATCTAACAAACATTCTCCAGTAACAGGCATATTGGGAACTAATATAAAATCCTAAAAAATTAACCGAAGATCTACAAAGCCAAATCTACCATACCATATCAGGATAAACATCCAAAACTCGCATAAGGTGCATACCCAGAAAAATGACACACTATAAATACTCCTGTAATCCCTAGAAGTGGAGTAGCCACCTAGTGGTTAGAGCAACTGCCTAGTACCCTGAAGATCAAGGGTCGATTCCCACTGGCACTCCTTGTGACTTTGGGCAAGTCACTATCTCCAGGAACGTAGTCATCACATATGGGTATCGTCAGTACCGACGGAGCCTGCGCAGGAACGCTCCCCAGCGTCCAATTAGAAAGCTTTTGGGAGCATCCCACAGTGCCTGTGTGCTGCCTTCCCGCCTTTCCCAACAGCCTCTCCAGTTCTTCTTTTTCCACGGAGCCAGCAGGTCGTTGTTCCTGTCAACGCAGAAGAATTCTTTTTCTTTTTTGTGGTCGCGTCTGCCTTCCTCAATGCTTTACCGGTACCACCGGTTTTTTCTTCTTATTTTCTGTCTTTAAAAAAAAAAAAAAATTCTACATTTTTCCTATTTTTCTTCAGGTGCACGCGCCTTAGGCCCAAAAACGTTTTCTTACAATGGAGAAACCTGCCTCAGGTTTCAAAAAGTGCACCGTGTAGCGGTACCATTTCCGTCACCGACACCCATGAATGGTGTCTAAAATGTTTAGGTCCTGACCACTCCATCACGGATTGTATGTCCTGCGCCATGATGTCTAAAAGAGGTCGACAGAACCGAGCTGCTAAGCTCAGTACCCTGTTTCCCTCTGATGCAGCTTCGGTGGCATCGACGTCTTCCAGGGCTTCCTCTTCCTCCCGTGGATCTCAGTTAACTAAACATAAGTCCAGCCGGTCCTCAAAGGGTAGATCTCCTTCTAAGCATCGAGATGCCTCTGGCTTTGCCCTTGAGGATTCTGCACCGGCAAAATTGCCCCGGCGGGAGGCTTCGGCTTCCAAAGCATTTTCGGGGCTCCAGGATGTTCTCGAGGCCTCAACCTTGGCAGAATATTGGTGCCATGCTCTGGAGTACCGGCGGTCTTCTCCGGTACCGACATCCAGGCATCGGCAGCGTCGATAGACCAGAGAGTCCTGGCTATTGAGCGCAGTCTGGCGACTCTCCTTGCGGCATCGATGCCCTCGGAACCACGACAGACAATTCGGCCGGTACCGGCCCCGGCATCGGTATCGGTGTCTGCTTTGCCGGTACCCAGTCATCTGATGCCTTCCGGTACCGATACCTCCCGGTACCGACTTCAGTCGGTACTGGTATCGGGCTCTTCAAGAGCATCCGGACAGACGGTACTTCGAGTCCTCAGAAGAATCTGAGGATTCTGACAGTTCTGTCAATGCAGGAATGCTTCTCCCAGAGGAGCCCTCCTCCCCTAAGTGCAGGATGTCTCTCCCAGAGGATATTTCCTTCCAGGATTTTATCAGGGAGGTGGCTCGGGGTCTGTCCATTACTGTGGCCCCTGAAACAGAGCCAAGGAGTTGGAAATTCTACAATATCCCAAAACTCCTAAGGAGGCAGCTACCTTGCCCATTCATGAGATTTTATATGATCTCATGTTAAGGATGTGGGAGACACCTCTTACCACCTCTCCTCATTCTCGCAGACTGGATACTATGTATTGAGTCCCTCCTTGTCCTGGTTTCCAAAAGACTCAGCTTCCTCACCACTCTATTGTAGTGGAATCAGCTATGAGAAGGATCAAGAGTGCAAAGAGGCATGCCTCTAATCCTCCAGGACGTGAGTGCAGAACCCTGGATGCTTTTGGACGTCTGGTCTTCCAAGCTTCCATGATTTCTGCCAGGATCAGTTCCTATAGTCTCTACATGGGAATGTTCCTGAAGGAGGTCACAGATGATTTAGAAGCTTTAAGTCCTATTCTTCCTGAGGATAGAAGACGGGATTTTCTCACTTTGGTCAAACATGCCTAAGATGTTTCTAAATTTGCCAACCATGCAGCCTTTGAATGCTTTGAGTGCATAAGCAGGACCTCTGCTATTGCCATAGGTGCACGTAGAATTGCTTGGTTCCAAGCATCTGATCTGGAGCTCTGGGTACAAGACAAATTGGGAAACATCCCTTGTACTGGTGAGAACCTGTTTGGTAGAGATTGGCAAGAAAAAGCCAATGAGATGGATGCTGAAAATTCCACCTTGGATAGATTATCCAAGTCCACAGCTGATCCTGCTAGAAAGAGATCTTTCAAGAAACCATTCTTTTTTAAGAAGAAAAGATATTATCCTGCCTATGCTCAGCAGGCACATTCACCAAAACCCCCCCCCCCAAGAAAATTTATACCAAATAAATATTTTTTGTCGGATGTTTCAGGAAAGGAACATGTAAAATTACTATGTCCACCACTCAATTACATCCATTTTAATCAATTTCTTATAAAACATGAAAAACTCCACTTAGCTGGATAAAGGAAAAACAAGTCGCAGACTTAGGCACGCTCAAGCACGACGTGCACGTTTCGGGTCGATAACCCTGTTTCAAGTGCTGCCATGTTCAGATTCAACCGTCATCAAACGCTGGACTCAGCTGCTTCCTTCAAGAGGGTCAGAAACTTCACAGAATGGCTGTATTTTTCTGTCAATCACTTCTACCCACCAATGAAAATCCTGGGACACCCCACCAACCAGGGGAAGCCCGGGGATCATCAGTGGCGTCAGTGAACACTGAGCCAATCAATCTCCTTGTTGAGATCATTTGGAGATACGGTCCGTAATTGAAAAATCCAACGCTGCTCACGGCTTTGTAGTTTGTTAACACGATCCCCACCACGTGGATCCATGGGCACATGATCAATGACAGACCATCTTAAGTCCTCGAAAACATGACCATGAGCTAAGCAATGCTCAACTATTGGAGCTGTCACAATCCCCTGGTGAAGGCGAGAGGCATGTTCACTTAATCGGACCTAGTGGTGGACATAGTAATTTTACATGTTCCTTTCCTGAAACATCCGACAATAAATATTTACTTGGTATAAATTTTCTTGGGTTTTTTTTTTGGTGATTTTGATCCTGTTAGTACGATTTATCACTGATTTTGGGGTTATTTTGTGAATCCAGCAGGCACATTCGGCAGGTCAGTTTGTCAAGAAGGGTCAGCAACCACCCAAACAGAAGAAAGCAAAGACTGCTAAGCCTCAGCAGTCTCAGCCTCCACAAGGCCTTTGACTTTCAGCTAGAGAACTTAACCTTCCTGGCTCTCGGGGGACCAGAGCCTTCCACCATTCCAGGAAGGTTATGTCACTTTGCCCCCAGATGGGGGCAGATAACAGCAGAGCATTGGACACTCTCCATCATAAAGGAGGGGTACAAGCTTCATTTTCAAGCATGCCCCCTCACACAATAGTAAGGCAGTTCAATTCTCCGACCTCTCTCATCAACCTGTTAGGGTAGGAGGTTGCTATTCTTCTTGCCCAAGGGGCAATAGAAGAAGTACCCATTCATCAGCAGGGTACAGGGTTCTACTCCCCTTATTTCCTTATTCCAAAGAAAACAGGGGGATACAGACCTATCTTAGACCTCAGAGAATTGAACAAATTCCTTGTCAAAGAGAAATTCAGAATGATTTCTCTCGGGTCTCTGCTGCCATACCTTCAGAGTCAGGATTAGCTTTGTTCTCTAGATCTCAAGGATGCGTACACCCATGTCCTCATCCATCCAACCCATAGAAGGTTCCTTCGGTTCCTTTTTCAAGGAAAGCACTACCAATACAGGGTGCTTCCTTTTGGCCTGGACTCAGCACCAAGGGTGTTCACGAAATGCATGGCTGTCGTAGCAGCATTTCTCCACACTCTAGGGATATTCGTCTTCCCCTACTTAGACAACTGGCTCATTCGAGCCCCAACAGAGTCAGAGGCCAGGACTTCTCTATCCTGCGCAATGCGTATCCTTCAGTATTTGGGTCTTGTAATAAACATCCCAAAATCCAATCTAACTCCCACTGAGTCTAGAGTTCATAGGAACTTTGCTGGACACCAGAAAGGCAAGGGCCTATCTCCCTCAGGCCCGCTGCCTTCGCATGGTGCAGTTAGCTTCTCAAGCAGTGCTAAAGCCTCACCTCACTGCTAGAGAAATGTTACAAATACTAGGCCACATGGCATCTACCGTGTATGTGGTTCCTTTTGCTCGCCTCCATATGAGAGCAGCCCAGTGGACTTTATCCACTCAATGGACCCAGGCATCAGGGTGCCTGTCAGACAAAATAGCAAACACAAATCGCCTTATTTTGTCCCTCCAATGGTGGCAGTCCTCTCAAAACCTGTTGCTGGGGTCCCCTTTTCAACAACCCTTACCCCAAGCAACTCTCACAACAGATGCTTCTCCGATGGGTTGGGGAGCTCATCTGCAAGACCTCTCCACCCAGGGCACCTGGTCTCCACAGGAGAGTCATCTACATATCAATCTCTTGGAGCTCAGAGCAATCTTCCTTGCTCTACGAGTGTTCCACACCCTGCTCAGCTACAAGACGGTCCTCATTCATACGGACAATCAAGTAGCCATGTTCTATGTGAACAAGCAGGGGGGAACAGGCTCTCTGTTACTTTGCAACAAAGCTTTGCGACTATGGGCCCTCGCCAGAGAGCATCAGATTCATCTTCTGGCAGTGTATCTTCCAGGCATTCAAAACTCTTGGGCAGACAGACTCAGTCGAGTTCTGCTTCCACACGAGTGGTCTCTGCATGCAGACCAGGTGACCAGGATATTTCAACTTTGGGGAACCACGGACATAGACCTCTTTGCAAGTCCGTGGAATGCCAAACTTCCCCGGTTCTGTTCCAGAATTCCAGCTCAGGGGGCTCAGGCTAGGGATGCTTTCCTCCTTTACTGGGGTCAAGACTTCCTGTATGCTTTTCCACCCATTCCCCTAATTCCCAAAACCCTGTTCAAGCTTCAGAGAGACAGAGGCCATATGATTCTCATAGCTCCATATTGGCCACGGCAAGTGTGGTACCCTCTGCTTCTACATCTCTCTCAAGCTCCCTCCCTGGAGTTAGGGTCTGCTCCAGATCTCCTATCTCAGGAAGACGGAATGTTATGGTATCCCAATCCCCAGTCTCTGCATCTCAGGGCTTGGTTGCTGAAGGCCTAGATCTCCATGATCTTAATCTCCCTCAGCAAGTAAAAGATATTCTTTTTGCTTCCAGGAAACCTTCCACAAGACGCTCTTATGCTTTCAAGTGGAAAAGGTTTACCATATGGTGTTCACAAAAGGGTCTTAACCCCCTTGCGATACCTCTGGAATCATTCCTGGAGTATCTCCTTCATTTATCCAGTGCAGGTCTTAAGACTAATTCAGTAAGAGTCCATTTGAGTGCTATTGCAGCTTCCTTTAAGCCTCTAAATGGACAGCCTATTTCCTCTCATCCTCTTATAGCAAGATTTATGAGAGGCCTCCTTCTAACTAAGCCTCCCATTAGGCCACCACCGGTGGCATGGGACTTAAACCTGGTTCTTGGGCAGCTCATGAAGCCACCTTTCGAACCTTTAACTACTATCTCCTTGAAATTCCTTTCTTGGAAGGTTATCTTTCTCATTGCAATCACATCAGCACGCCGCATTAGTGAGTTGCAAGCGCTAGTAGCTGATCCACCTTATACAAGGTTCCATCATGACAAGTTAGTCCTTAGGACTCATCCACACTTTATGCCAAAGGTGGTCTCGCCTTTTCATCTGAACCAAGTGGTCTACCTACCTGTGTTTTTTCCAAGGCCTCATGCATCAAATGCAGAGAGGAATCTTCATACCTTGGACTGTAAAAGAGCTTTAGCTTTTTACTTACAAAGAACACAGCAACATAGAAAGTCCTCTCAGCTCTTTGCTTTTGATCCTTCTCATTTGGGACTTCCATTCTCCAAGAGAACACTGTCTAACTGGATTGCTCAGTGTATTTCCTTCGCCTATCAGAGTAAGAACCTATCTCCAGGAACAAGCAGGAATGAGTCTTCACATATGGGTATCGTCGGTACCGACGGAGCCTGCGCGGGAATGCTCCCCAGCGTCCAATAGGAAAGCTTTTGGGAGCATCCCACAGCACCTGCGTGCTGCCTTCCCGCCTTTCCCAACCGCCTCTCTCCAGTTCTTCTTTTCCGCGGAGCCAGCAGGTCGTGTTCCTGTCACCGCAGAAGAAGTTTCTTATTTTTTCATCATTCTTTTGTGTCGCGTCTGCCTTCTTCGACGTCAGACCGGTACTGCCGGTCTTTTCTTTTCTTTTCTTTTCTTTCTTCCTTTTTAAAAAGAAAAAAAAACGCTTTAGCTTTTCTGTGCATTTTCCGTTTTTGGGCCTTAGGCCTAAAACTTTTTCCTCATGGAGAAGCCCGCTTCCGGGTTTAAAAAATGTACAAAATGTGGCGGTACTATTTCTGTCACCGACACCCATGACTGGTGTCTAAAATGTTTGGGACCTGACCATTCCATCATGGATTGTGTGTCCTGTACCATGATGTCCAAGAGAGGTCGGCAGAACCGAGCAGCCAAGCTCAGTACCCTGTTTCCCTCTGATGCAGCTTCGGTGGCATCGATGTCTTCCAGGGCCTCCTCTTCCTCCCATGGATCTCAGGTAACCAAGCATAAATCTGGCCGGTCCTTGAAGGGCAGATCTCCCTCCAAGCATCAAGATGCCTCCGGGCTTGCCCTCGAGGATTCCACACTGGCAAAATTACCCCGGCGGGAAGCTCCAGCTTCCAAAGCATTATTTATGGGGTCACAGGTTGACATCGATGGCTCGGCCTCGACCGATCACCTGTTGCCGTGTTTTGGGGTACCGGTGGCTCCCACTGGTACCGACATCCAGACTATGGTGGCGTCGATGGATCAGAAGATTCTGACCATGGAGCGCACCTTAACGGCTTTCATGCAGGCTGCGATGCCTCCGGTACCGCAACAATCCCCGTTGCTGGTACCGGCCCCGATACCGGCATCGCTCCCGGTACCGGTGCCGATTGCATCAACATCAGCTTTAGTGTCGACTTCTACGGTACCCTGTCCTACGATGCCCATCGGTACCGATTTGGTACCGATTACTCCCGATGTCGATCCCACTCAATACGGTTATCAGGCTTTACAGGAGCATCCGGACAGGCGATACTTTGATTCCTCTGAAGACTCTGATGAGTCTGAGGGTTCTGTAGAAGCATCGATACTTCTTCCTCAGGAGTCTTCTTCACCTAAACGAAGAATGTCTCCTCCAGAGGACTTGTCCTTTCAGGATTTTGTTAGGGACGTAGCTAGGGGCCTCTCCATCACAGTGGCCCCTGAGTCAGAACCCAGAGCCAAGCAGTTGGATATTTTACAATATCCCAAAGCTCCTAAGGAGGCAGCTACTTTACCTGTGCATGAGATTCTTTATGATCTCATGTTGAGGATGTGGGAGACACCTCTCACCACCTCTCCTCATTCTTGCAGGTTAGACACCATGTATCGTGTCCCTCCTTGTCCGGGCTTCCACAAGACTCAGCTCCCTCACCACTCTATTATGGTAGAGTCTGCCATGAAGAAGATGAAGAGTGCAAAGAGACACTCATCTAATCCTCCAGGGCGTGAATGCAGGACCTTGGATGCTTTTGGCAGAAGGATTTTCCAGGCTGCTATGCTAGCTGCCAGGATCAATTCCTATAGTCTCTATATAGGAATGTTTCTAAAAGAAGTCACAGATCACCTGCAGACTATTTCCAGGAACAAGCAGGAATGAGTCTTCACATATGGGTACGTCAGTACCGATGGAGCCTGCACGGGAATGCTCCCCAGCATCCAATCAGAAAGCTTTTGGGAGCATCCCTCGTGCCTGCGCGCTGACTTCCCGCCCTTTCCACTTCTTCTCCTCAGTTTTCGTTTTTCCGCGGAGCCGGCAGGACGTCCTCCTGTCACCGCAGAAACTTTTTTTTTTAAATATTCATTTCTTGTTTTCTTGTGGTCGCGGCTGTTTTCCCGCTGACACCGGTACCGCCGGTGGTTTTTTCTTTTCTTTTTTCTTAAACTCAGAGGGATTTTTCCCTCTGTTTCTGTCTTAACTTTTTGGGCCTACAAGGCCTCTCCATCATGGAGCCGCCTTCTCCTAAGAAGTGCCTCCACTGTGGAAACACAGTTTTCTTTTTAGACTCCAATCACTGGTGTCTAACCTGTTTGGGTCCTGACCCTTTTTCCCCTGAACTATCAGGCTGCAATACTAAGAGAAGACCTTCCCTCTTTCGAGTTTCCCTCGATACCGTTTTCCCTCATGCAGTGAGGGCACCGGGTTTTTCTTCTCTACAGGATCAGGTAACCCACAAACAGTCTGTTAAGACTTGCCAATCCTTGAGTGGTAGGTCTCATGCCATGCATGATGACGGCTCCGGCCTTGCCCTCAAGACCCCATTGGCAATAAAACCCCGGCGGGGGTCTTCGGGCTCCAAAGCATCTCAGGGGTTTCAGGTTGTTCCTGGGGCTCACCCCTCACAGAACATACCGGAGCCGTGCTCGGGGGTGGTATCCGCTTCGAGCGGTACCGATACCTCGGCATCGGCACCGGTGTCGTCATCTGGCGTCCTCGGTACCTTCGGGACTGATCGATACGTTCCAGATTGACTTTCCTGTTTCTAAGCCATGTTCGGTGGTGGTACCCGCTTCGAGCAGTACCAATACATCGGCACCGGTGTCTAGTGTTCCACTCTTCACCAGGGATCGTCATCTGGCGTCCTCGGTACCTTCGGGACCGATCGATACAACCCAGAGTGACTTCCCTGTATCAGCATCGCCGGTACCACCACCGACGTCGGTGCACTCTAGACATGCATCGATAGACTCGCTCCCTTCGATGCCGAGTCTGGAATCGATATCTAGTCTAGATGACTGGGTACTGACGCGCCTTGGAACCGACCCTTATCGTTTCCGGATACGCAGTACTGAGGATACTCACCAAGACTCTCTGGTTACCTCGGTACCGCTTGAACAGCCTCCGATGACGGCCTTGATGCCATTACCGGTATCGATGTCGATTCCTGCAGTTACATCGGTGCCATCGATCCTTTCCATGCCTAGTTTGGAATCGATACCTGGCATAGACGATGCAGTACTAACTGCCTCAAATCGTGACTGCCAGTATCATTATCCATCTAGTAAGGTTCTTTTTCTGCCTCTGGTGCTCAGGCTGCATCTTCAACCTTAGCCTTCCCAGGGATGGTTCCCATTGGAGATCCTTCTTTTCAGAAGTTTCTCCTTGACATGGCAACCTTTCTTGCTATTCCTATCCCTGGCTGTAATCTTAACCAAGGCTCTCCTGCAGAAAAGGGAAATATAATGCTTCCTTTACATCATTCTTTGCAGGATCTTCTTCTGAGAATATGGGAATCACCTTTAAGGGTTCCCTCACCTTCTACAGCAACTAATGTTCTGTATCAGGTGCCTCCCTCTCCAGGTTTCAAAAGAATCAACTTCCCCATCATTCCATTGTAGTGGAATCAACAATGAGGAAGGTAAAAAGCAAGAAGCAGCATTCTTCTTATCCGCCAGGTCGTGCTTCTAGAGCACTTGATGCCTTTGGACGTCAAACCTTCCAAACATCTATGCTGGCATCAAGAATTATTTCTTATATATTTTATATGAGTCTAACACTCCAGGAGGTCACAAAGAAATTATCTCTTTTGACTCCTTTTTTGTCAGAGCCTAAGGCTGCTGACTATTCCTTGCTTCTTAGTCATAGCCGGACTATCTCTTGGTTTCTTTCTCGTGCTTCTCTAGACTCTTTTGAGTCTGTTAGCAGATCCTCTGCTATTGCCATTGGAGCATGTCGTAGAGCCTGGCTCCAAGCTTCTGACTTGAGCAGATGGGCACAACATACACTGGGTAATTCTCCTTGTACTGGAGAAAATCTCTTCAATAAGGAGGCTTTACGTCAGGTTGCTCATTGCTCCACTGACTTCCCTGGTTCTAGAGACCATCCTAAGCCTTCCTCTTCCCCAGGAGGTAGGAAATGTCCTACCAAGCCTTCTTTCCCTAAGAAAAGAAGGTTTCACTCTTCTCCTGCCCATCATCCAGAGGTGCCCAAGCAAGGGACACCTCGTCCTAGTCTGACGTTTCCAAACTCTAGCCAGTCTCAACATACCCAGCAACCATAGGTTCTGAAGGTTACAATTTACAGTTAACTTCTTATTAACAGAAGTTTGTTCACTGTTTTTTCTTAAAGCTCTACACTGGGGTTTTTCCTTTTTCAGTATGCTGTCAGGATATTCTTGTCCATGGGTTACAGAATTCTCCTCTTCTTACTACCAAGAAGGGAAGTTACAACTATCCCATGATAGTTTCTATCCCAACATGAACATTTTTTCCTTCAGCTGACTCGCCATATGGGTAAGTCACCCTCCAATTACCTGTTTTCTCTACCCTTTCATCCAGGGTTCCCCTGACTGAGTGGTACCATACTGAAAAGCTTCTCTAGCCTTTCATTCCAGTGTAGACTTCTTGTTTCCTTGAATACATTCTCAAGATAACTCATCAGGCAGGGATAGGAATATCTCCTCTCCCTTTGTCTGTTTCTCTTTGTTTTGCACAGGAAGATTCTCTCTGCTGTCTTTTTCAGCTGCTGTGCATGCAGGAGTTCCAGTGATTGAACTACTGGTACTTTTCCACAAGTTCCAGTCTATCTTCCACAATTTTTGTCTAGCCTCAGTAGTGATTCCAAGCTAGTCCTCATCTATCTTGGATAATCCTACTCACTTTAGGCTTCTCGCATTATCTTCTTTCTAGCCATCTCCTTTTCCTAGGATGTGGCAACACACCTGACTTCAGTCAGTTTTATCTCATAATTCTCCTGCACAATGCTCTCTGCAATCTTCAGAGAAGCTTTCTACTATGGGCCCTTGCTACAGAGCATTGATCTTTGTCTCTGAGGGCTATTCTATATAGTACAGGGGTCGGCAACCCGCGGCTCCGGAGCCGCATGCGGCTCTTTCTCACCTTTGCCGCGGCTCCGGAGCACACTGCCCGCCCGGTATTTATGGCATTATGGGCTCCCTCCCTTCTTCTGCAGCCGCGGCTCCCTGCCTCTTAGGGAACCGCGGCTGTGCTTTTAAAATCATCTCGGAGCCCTTCAAGACAGGAAGGGCTCCGAGATGATTTTAAAAGCACAGCCGCGGTTCCGTAAGAGGCAGGGAGCCGCGGCTTCAGAAGAAGGGAGGGGAGCTGACATGGAGGGAGGGAGCAGATATGGATGGAGGGAGGGAGCAGATATGGATGGAGGGAGGGGGGCTGACATGGAGGGAGGGAGCAGATATGGATGGAGGGAGGGGGGCTGACATGGAGGGATGGAGGGGGCTGACATGGAGGGAGGGGGGCTGTCATGGAGGGAGGGAGCCGATATGGATGGAGGGAGGGGGCTGACATGGAGGGAGGGGGGCTGACATGGATGGAGGGAGGGGGGCTGACATGGATGGAGGGAGGGGGGAGGGCTGACATGGAGGGAGGGAGCTGATATGGATGGAGGGAGGGGGGCTGACATGGAGGGATGGAGGGGGCTGGCATGGAGGGAGGGAGCTGATATGGATGGAGGGAGGGAGCAGATATGGATGGAGGGAGGGGGGCTGACATGGAGGGAGGGAGCAGATATGGATGGAGGGAGGGGGGCTGACATGGAGGGATGGAGGGGGCTGACATGGAGGGAGGGGGGCTGTCATGGAGGGAGGGAGCTGATATGGATGGATGGAGGGAGGGGGCTGACATGGAGGAAGGGGGGCTGACATGGATGGAGGGAGGGGGCTGACATGGATGGAGGGAGGGGGGAGGGGCTGACATGGAGGGAGGGAGCTGATATGGATGGAGGGAGGGGGGCTGACATGGAGGGATGGAGGGGGCTGACATGGAGGGAGGGAGGGAGGGGGGCTGACATGGAGGGAGGGAGCTGATATGGATGGAGGGAGGGGGGCTGACATGGAGGGAGGGAGCTGATATGGATGGATGGATGGAGGGAGGGGGCTGACATGGAGGGAGGGAGCTGATATGGATGGAGGGAGGGGGGCTGACATGGAGGGATGGAGGGGGCTGACATGGAGGGAGGGAGCTGATATGGATGGAGGGAGGGGGGCTGACATGGAGGGATGGAGGGGGCTGACATGGAGGGATGGAGGGGGCTGACATGGATGGAGGGAGGGGGCTGACATGGAGGGATGGAGGGGGCTGACATGGAGGGAGGGAGCTGATATGGATGGAGGGAGGGGGGCTGACATGGAGGGATGGAGGGGGCTGACATGGAGGGATGGAGCACTGGTAATGAGCTGATTAGGGGAGGCTAGGACTGGTAATGAGCTGATGGGGGGTAGGACTGGTATTGGGCTGATTAGGGGAGGCTAGCACTGGTAATGGGGTTGAGGGGGGATTAGCACTGGAAGGTACTGGGAGTGAGTACTGGAAAGGGGCTGATATTGGGGAGGGTTACTGGGACTGGAAATAGGCTGATGGAAAGAAGTGAAGAAAACGAAAGAAGAGATAAGAAATGGCAGATGGACCATAGACCACAGAAAGAGAGCTAAGAGAAGACAGGAAAGCAGAAGCCTCAGATCGGGACCAGCATGATCAAAGAATAAATTGGTCAGACAACAAAGGTAGAAAAAATAATTTTATTTCATATTAGTGATTTGACTACAAAATCATCATAATTTTGAAATCAAATATTGTTACTTGTTGTTGTGATATTTTCTGGCGTTTTTTTTTTTGGTGTGTGAAGGAAGATGGGTAGTCTTATACGGCGAGTATAGGCCAAACACCTATATTTTAACAGGAAAAGTAGGGGGTCGTATATAGCATTAAGGTAAGAAACAATATATGCAGTGTTAGATTTGTTTTAAATGTCGCAATGGTTTTGCGGCTCCCAGTTTTTTTTTTCCCTTCGGAAACGGGTCCAAGTGGCTCTTTACGTCTTAAAGGTTGCAGACCCCTGATATAGTAGAAAAAAGCTTATAAACCATTCCCATGACTGTGAGGGTTCTCCACACCCTCTTGTCTCCTGTTATGATTCAGAATATAAGCTTTTTCTGCGTGAATATCCAAGGCTATTAGTAACGCATGATACCCCTATGTCCCTCCAGTGGGTCCTCCTGGTATCTTCCCTATGCGTTTCTACCCATCTACCATGTCAGAGTTCTAAAGGACTCCCGACTTGCTCTTTACAGACTGATATTATCCTCTGTTTTTTCACGCAACCATCCTGATTAATTTACTGGATTGCATTCCTGCATCCTCTTAGCCCACGGAAATAGATTCTCTATATATCTGTCAAGTGGGTTTCACCCTCTTGTTATTGGATGAATCTTTCCCCTTCACATTCCCCATGTGAATGTTCTTATGGGGCTAGTGTATCTTCAGACTTATTGTCATGTATGTAAATATCTCTATATATGCCTCTACATACATATGTCTGTAAGCTGTGTGTGCATAATTATGCCCCCACATGTGTGTGTGTGTGTATATATATATCCACCTATATATATATATATATATATCCACCTATATATATATGTTACATATTTCTGCATATCTAGATATACTGATTTATATAGGTGTATATATATATATATATCCCTATATATATATATGTATCTGTTGGGAGACTTTTTATAGATCGATATGTATTACATACTATCTCCTCACTGTCTATGCTATAGCAATTTGTACCTTTCTTAGAGGTTACAGACAGTGAGCTCCCTTTTTCATACTGTTCCTTAGTATGTGGGGACTGTTATGCACACAACCACTACTGTGGTCATAACAGCTTCCGCTTTGCTGTAGGTCTCCCTATCCTTGAAGATTCAAGCTTCAATATCTTTCAAATCTCTCATCAGCTAGGAAAAACAGTGTACATCTTCATTATTTTGAGTACACATTGTTCTCCTTGGGAATATGGGCTTTTTTCCATGCCCCTTCTTCCCTCCAAGACTGGGCTAGTTGTCCAAATCGGTCAGTCTTCTTCTTTTAGTTCTCAATGTTATGACTCTGTACCTAAAAGAGTTTTCAGCTTTTTCCCATAAAGCTTTCCATTGAAGACCTGCCGTTCTAATCCTACCCCAGTTGACACCTGGATCACCTGCTAATTCCAGGTCTGGACCTTCACCTTCACTGCTGTGAGGTCACCTTGAGGATTCCGCTACTGCATATCCAGTAGACTCCATCACGCTTTCTACTTCCTACAATCCAGTAGGTAAGCTCCATATTATAACTGTTCATTAAATAATTTTAATGGTACTTATCATACATGCCATGGACTCCTCTCCTGTAGTCCTTGGGTTTGCTGTTTTCCTTACATCTCTTCTATTCTCAACTCCTACCCTCCATTCCCTCATGGGATGCCGGAGATTCCTGTGTGGGAAATGCACTCCTGATCCAGGAACATGCATTTTATGGGATCTCCCCCTGGCATCTCTAGCTAGGGAGTCCCCATATGTGAAGACTCATTCCTGCTTGTTCCTGGAGATAGCACAGTTACTTACCTGTAACAGGTGATCTCTGGGAACAGCAGGAATAAGTCTTCACAACCCACCCACCTCCCCTAGGAGTTGTATCTATCTATCTTCCTTTCCTCTTTCTCTCCTTTGTCTCAGCTATGAAACTCAACTGAGGAGAAGAAGTGGAAAGGGCGGGAATTCAACGCGCAGGCGCGAGGGATGCTCCCAAAAGCTTTCTGATTGGATGCTGGGGAGCATTCCCGTGCAGGCTCCGTCGGTACCGACGTACCCATATGTGAAGACTTATTCCTGCTGTTCCCAGAGATCACTTGTTACAGGTAAGTAACTGTGCTTTATCTCCTTTCATTTCAGAGGATAAAAGCAGGAGTTTCTCACTTGGCTCAAACATGCCCAAGAGGTCTCCAAATTTTCCAACCGTGCAGCCTTTGACTCTTTTGAGTGTGTAAGCAGAGCTTCGGCTATTGCCATAGGGGCACGCAGAATTGCTTGGCTACAAGCTTCTGACTTATTTATTTATTTATAGTCTCTTATATACCGCACTATTCAGCATCAGCGCGGTTTACAATAAACAAGGAGTTACACAATTCAACGGAAATCTGGGTTCAAGATCAATTAGGAAATCTCCCTTGTACAGGTGAGAACCTTTTTAGTAAGGATTGGCAAGCAAAGGCCACTCAGATGGATGCTGAAAACTCTGCTTTGGATCAACTTTCAAAGTCTACCTCTGCCCCTGTCAAGAAAAGATTGTTTAAAAAGACATTCTTTTCCAAAAAGGGAAAATACTATCCTGCTTATGGTCAGCAGGCATCTTCTACAGGTCGTTTTGCTGCAAAGCGTCAGCAACCACCCAAACAGGCCAA
Organism: Ichthyophis bannanicus; assembly: GCA_033557465.1. NCBI lineage: Eukaryota > Metazoa > Chordata > Amphibia > Gymnophiona > Ichthyophiidae > Ichthyophis > Ichthyophis bannanicus. The sequence goes on from CM066043.1 coordinate 173,068,226, forward strand.
GTCAAAGGCAGCTAGACCTTCCACGGCCCAGCAGCCTCAGCCTCCTCAGGGACTTTGACTTGCAACTAGAGAGCTTAACCTTTCTAGCTCTGGAGGGACCAGAGCCCCTTACCATCCCAGGAAGGCTGACTTACTTTGCTCCCAGATGGGAGCAAATCACAGCAGAGCAATGGACATTGTCCATCATAAGGGAGGGGTACAAGTTTCATTTCTTAAGCCTTCCCCCTTACACCATGGTGAAACAGTTCAATTCTCCAACATCTCTCCTCAACCTTCTAGGTCAGGAGATTGCCACCCTTCTTGCCCAAGGGGCAATAGAAGGAAGTACCTCTTCTTCAACAAGGCACAGGGTTCTACTCCCCTTATTTTCTTATTCCAAAGAAGACAGGGGGCTACAGACCCATCTTAGAACTCAGAGAATTGAACAAATTTCTATTCAAGGAGAAATTCAAAATGATTTCTCTCGGTGCTCTGCTTCCATACCTTCAGAGTCAGGACTGGCTTTGTTCTCTAGATCTTAAGGATGCGTACACCCATGTCCTCATACATCCAACTCACAGAAGGTTCCTTCGATTCCTTTTTCACGGAAAGCACTACCAGTACAGGGTGCTTCCTTTTGGTCTGGCCTCTGCACCAAGGGTGTTCACGAAATGCATGGCAATAGTAGCTGCATTTCTATGCACTCTGGAATATTTGTCTTCTCATATCTGGACGACTGGCTCATTCGAGCCCCATCCCAAGCAGAGGCCAAGACTTGTCTAATCTGCACAATGCGTGTCCTTCAGTATTTGGGACTAGTAATAAACATCCCAAAATCCAGTCTCACCCCTACTCAGTCCCTCGAGTTTATAGGGGCCTTGTTGGATACCACAACTGCAAGGGCCTATCTTCCTCAGGCCCGTTGCCTACGCTTGGTGCAGTTAGCCTCCCAAATACAGTTAAAACCCCTTTTAACTGCTCTAGAAATGTTGCAACTCTTAGGCCACATGGCATCCACTGTGCATGTGGTTCCATATACTCGCCTGCACATGAGGGCAGCTCAATGGACTTTATCTACCCAATGGACTCAGGCATCAGGTTGCATGTCAGACAAAATAGCAAACTCCAGTCGCCTTTTTTGGTCTCTCCAGTGGTGGAAGTCCTCTCAAAACCTGTTGCTGGGGTCCCCTTTTCAACAGTCACTTCCCCAAGCAACCCTTACAACAGATGCCTCTCCAGTGGGTTGGGGAGCTCATCTACAAGACCTCTCCACCCAGGGCATCTGGTCTCCACAGGACACTTCACTACACATAAATCTCTTGGAACTCAGAGCAATTTTCTTAGCTCTCAGAGTGTTCCACTCCCTGCTCAGCTACAAGACAGTCCTCATCCACACGGACAATCAAGTAGCCATGTTCTATGTAAACAAGCAGGGGGGAATGGCTCTCTGTTGCTTTGCAACGAAGCTTTGCGATTGTGTGCTTTCGCCAGAGAGCATCAAATTCATCTTATGGCAGTGTATCTTCCAGGGGTTCAAAACTCTTGGGCAGACAGACTCAGTCGAGTTTTGCTTCCACACGAATGGTCCCTCCACGGGGACCAGATAGCCAGGATTTTTCAAATTTGGGGAACCCCGGACATAGACCTGTTTGCAAGTCTGTGGAATGCCAAACTTCCCCGGTTCTGTTCCAGGATTCCGTGTCAGGGAGTTCAGGCCAGGGATGCCTTCCTCCTTCATTGGGGTCAAGACTTCCTTTATGCCTTTCCACCCATTCCCCTAATTCCCAGAACACTGTTCAAGCTTCAGAGAGACAGAGGGTCTATGATCCTCATAGCACCACATTGGCCACACCAAGTGTGGTACCCTCTACTTCTGCATCTCTCTCAAGCTCCATCCCTGGAGTTGGGCTCTGCTCCAGATCTTCTCTCCCAGAAAAACGGAACGTTGTGGCACCCAAACCCCCAGTCTCTCCATCTCAGGGCTTGGTTGCTGAAGACCTAGACCTTCAAGTTTTCCATCTCTCTCAGCAAGTCAGAGATATTATTCATGCTTCTAGAAAGCCTTCCACTAGACGTTCCTATGCTTTCAAATGGAAAAGATTTACCATTTGGTGTTCAGAGAAGGGTCTTAACCCTCTAGCAGTACCTGTGAATTCTTTACTAGAGTATCTTCTGCATCTTTCACATGCAGACCTCAAAACGAATTCTGTAAGAGTCCATTTGAGTGCTATTGCAGCGTCCCTCAAGCTCCTTGATGGACAACCAGTTTCCTCTCATCCTCTTATAGCAAGATTCATGAGAGGCCTTCTTTTAACTAAACCTCCCATTAGACCACCTCCAGTGGCATGGGATTTAAATCTGGTTCTTGGCCAGCTTATGAAGCCGCCATTTGAACCTTTAGCCATCACCTCCTTGAAATTTCTTTCTTGGAAGGTGATCTTTCTCATTGCAGTCACCTCAGCACGTCGCATCAGTGAGTTGCAAGTCTTGGTGGCTAACCCTCCTTATACAAGGTTCCATCATGATAAGGTAGTCCTCAGGACTAATCCCCACTTTATGCCCAAAGTGGTCTCACCTTTTCATCTGAACCAAGAGGTATACTTACCTGTCTTTTTTCCAGGACCTCATGCATCAAGTGCAGAGAGGAATCTTCATACCCTGGATTGTAAAAGAGCTCTCGCCTTTTACTTACAAAGGACACAGCAACATAGAAAGTCTTCTCAACTCTTTGTTGCTTTTGATCCTTCCCATCTAGGACTTCCAGTGTCTAAGAGAACACTGTCCAGCTGGATTGCTCAGTGTATTTCTTTCGCCTACCAGAGTAGAAACCTTTCTCTGGAAGGCCATGTCACAGCTCACAATGTGAGAGCCATGGCAGCCTCAATGGCTAATCTGAACTCTGTGTTCATCGACCAAATCTGTCGAGCGGCCACCTGGGCCTCGGTTCATACCTTCACAGCCCATTACTGTTTGGACAAGGACTCCCGCCGGGATGCCTCGTTTGGTCAGGCTGTTCTCAAATACCTGTTCCATTCCTAATCAACTCCTACCCACCTACCCTGGTTGGATGCCAGAGATCCATGGGGAGAGGTGGAGCCCTTTTCAGGGACACACAACTCTGGGGTCTCTCCCTGGCATCTGCAGCTAGGGAGTCCCCATATGTGAAGACTCATTCCTGCTTGTTCCTGGAGATAGCACAGTTACTACCTGTAACGGGTGATCTCTGGGAACAGCAGGAATAAGTCTTCACAACCCACCCACCTCCCCTAGGAGTTGTATCTCTCTATCTATCTTTCCTTTCCTCTCTCTCTCTCTCTTTGTCTCAGCTTTAAAACTCGAACTGGAGAGAGGCAGTTGGGAAAGGCGGGAAGGCAGCACGCAGGCGCTGTGGGATGCTCCCAAAAGCTTTCTAATTGGACGCTGGGGAGCGTTCCCGCGCAGGCTCCGTCGGTACCGACGATACCCATATGTGAGGACTAAATTCCTGCTGTTCCCAGAGATCACCTGTTACAGGTGAGTAACTATGCTTTACCCTCCATTGCCTCAGAAGAAAAGGCTGGCAATCTACTTCCGGTGATACATTGCCAAGAAAACCCAGAGGTAGCTGGGTCGCTATGAGTCAACACTGACTTGATGGCACTAAAAAAAAAAAAAATCCCTAGAACATCCAGACACCTATTTGAAAAGCTGAACAAGTCAGTACAGTATAGATCCCTATGTACAAACCTCATGTTAACAGAACACCTGGCCTCTGTCACACACTCGGAGCACAGATCCTCACCAAATATAGAATAAGTGACTACAACCTAAAGTAAAAATAAAAATATGTAGACAAAAATCAAACTGAAAACCCAATAAACCAGACTCTGCTTACAGTGCAACACCAGATAAATAAGAGATTCAGTTCCCCATACTGAGTAAAATATAAAGATAGCACAAAGTCAAATCATTAAATTGAAAATAAAATTATTTTTTCTATCTTTGTTGTCTGACCATTTTATTCTCTGATCATGCTGGTCTTGATCTGAGGCTTCTGCTTTCCTGTCTTCTAGCTCTTTCTCTATGCATAGTCTGCCATTTCTTGTCTCTTGTTTTCTTCACTTCCTTCCATCAGCCTATTTCCAGTCCTAGTAACCCTCCCCAGTATCAGCCCCTCTTTCCAGTCCTCCCCTCCCAGTACATTCCAATTTCAACCCCCTTGCATTCCCAGGACTGCCACTGGTGTCCATTCCCTTTTAGTCCCTCTCCTTCCCCATTGTCCAGCCCCTTCTCTAAATACCATCCCAGTGCCCTTCCCTTCCAGCCCCCACCCCCATTACCCAGCCACCTACCAGTCCCATCCCCAAGTTGTCAGCTCCTTCCATCCCTCTCTTCCCTTCCCTTCCCTTCCCTAGTGTCATCACCCTTCCAGTCCCCCTCCAGTACCATCCACAGGTATCAGCTCCTTTCCAGCCCCCTCCTCCCCCATGTCAGCCCGATGTCAGCCCCCACCTTCCCTTCATGTCAGTTCCCTTCCAGCCACCTCCTACCCCCGTGTCAGCCCCCTTCCAGCCCCCACCTTCCCTCATGTTAGCTCCGCCACAGACTCACACTCTCCCTGGCAGCCGCGACTCCTGCCTCTTAGAGAACCATGGCTGTGCTAGCGATATTAAGTTTAAATAAAAGTGAAACTGGTGTGGAACTTTCCCACCTATGTGAAGGAACCATGCAGCTGCGTTCCACCCCCAAAGGAAGCTACATTAACTTCCTTTGGGGGCGGGGTGCAGCTGCACGGGTTCCTTCACAGAGGCGGGAAGACTTCGCACTGGTTTGGCTTTTTATTTAAAGTGAATATATCTAGCACAGCAGTGGTTTTCTAAGAGACAGGACTCGCAGCTGCCAGTGAAAGGAGAGGATGAGTCGGCCGCTACCAAGAAGCGGACTCAGCAACAGCAGCAACTGTTTGGGGTTTTTTTTTGTTGTTGTTCAACTTTTGAAGGCAGAGTGAGGAAGCTGTTTTGGGGTCATTTTTTGCTGCCCTCAAAACTTTGCCACCTGAGACAGTCATGTCATTATAGAGCTGCCCCAGCTCCTTGGCCTTCACTCATGAAGTCCTCCTTTGTTTAGTGCCTGGCATATGGTGCAGGTTAAAACCACCATTCCAGATTACTTCAGGTCAGCCTTAAGCTCTTTAGATGTTGTACGTGGTGTTTTTCCAACAGTTCGTACTAACCTTTGAAGACTTCTTGGATTAATTTTCCTCTTCCCACCATGTTCTGATGACAGTTCCATGAACATAAAACTTCTTAATAGCATTGTGAACTGTAGATACAGGAATCCCAAGGTCCTTGGAGATGGCCTTGTTTGTACCCCTTTGAAGTTTGATGGTGATGGCTTTACTTACGGTCTCAAGCAGCTCTCTCATCTTCATCATCGTAAAAATGGAACAGGGTGTGAATGTGGCCATTTTAAACATTAGCACCATCATTCATTGGTTGATTCAAATCATGTGAGTACTGACAGTTAACATAAGAACATATAAGATAAGCCATACTGGGTCAGACCAAGGTCCATCAAGCCCAGTATCTTGTTTCCAACAGTGGCCAATCTAGGTCACAAGTACCTAGCAGTTTCCTCAAAGAACACAGGTACCATAATGCTTGTATTGTGGCAAGCAGTTAATTTCCCAGCTCCCCTTTAATAATGGTTTATGGACCTTTCCTCCAGGAACTTGTCCAAACCTTTTTTAAACCCAGCTACACTAACAGCTTTTACTACATCCTCCAGTAATGAATTCCAGAGTTTGATTATGTGTTGTCAAAAAAATATTTTCTCTTATTAGTCTTAAATAGGTTACATTGTAGCTTCATTGCATATCCCCTAGTCTTTCTATATTTTGATGGCATAAGAAAAGGTGGAAGGAATATACAGAGTTTTTATATGATAAAGATCAAGTGAACCAATAGCCGTTTCAACCTGTACCTTATGATCGGGAACCATTGGTGATGAAAGAAGAAGTTGAAGCAGCATTGAAAGCCTTAAAGAACAAAGCACCAGGCATTGATAGCATTCCCATAGAAGTATTGCAGCAATCTGATGCAGCTGTTACCGTACTCACAAGGCTCTGCCAAGAAATATGGAAGACAACATCATGGCCAACTGACTGGAAAAGATCTGTGTTTATACCAATACTAAAGAAAGGTGATCCAACTGACTCGCATAATCGCTCTGATCCCACATGCCAGCAAGATTCTACTGAAGATTATTCAAAAGAGACTACAACCATACCTGGAACAAGAACTACCTGAAGTGCAAGCAGGGTTCAGGAAAGGGCGAAGAACGAGAGACATCATTGCGGATGTGAGATGGATCCTTGAAAAGACTAAAGAATACCAAAAGGATATCTATTTGTGCTTTATCGACTATAGCAAGGCTTTTGACTGTGTTGTTGTTGTTAAGTGCCGTCGAGTCAGAGTCGACTCATGGCGACCCTCTGGATAGCTATCCTAAATTGTGCTCGGTCTTCAGTCAGGCGGCTCATTGACGACAGACTGGTACCCGTAGCTGCTGTTATTGTAGCGATCCATCTCATTGCTGGCCTTCCTCTTTTGCGTTGACCTTCTATCTTGCCAAGCATGATGTCTTTCTCTAATGATCTCTCTCTTCGCATGATGTGTCCGAAGTATGAAAGCCGAAGTCTTGTCATCTGAGCTTCTAAAGAAAGCTTAGGTTTGATCTCCTCTAGTACCGACTGGTTTGTTCTTCGGGCAGTCCATGGTATACACAGTATTCGCCGCCAGCACCATAATTCAAAGGCATCAATTTTCTTCCTGTCTGTCTTTTTCACTGTCCAGCTTTCACATCCATATGATGTTATTGAAAATACCATGGCTTGAACAAGTCGAATCTTTGTATGGAGAGACACATCTCTGCTCTTGAGAATCTTATCTAGGTCTTTCATAGCCATTCTGCCAAGAGCAATGCGTCGTCTGATTTCTTGACTGCTTGTTGCTTCTTTATTGATAGTTGATCCAAGTAGGTTAAAGTTGTTCACAATTTCAATTTCTTCTCCTTCAACGATGAACCTGTTGATTATGCCAGTTGTCATGATCTTTGTCTTCTTTACATTAAGGTGCAGGCCCATTTTGAGACTATGTTCTTTGATTGTGAGAAGCAAATGTTTCAGATCATCTTTGCTTTCAGCCAGTAATGTGGTATCATCAGCATAGCGAAGGTTGTTGATGAGTCTTTGACTGTGTAAACCATGAGAAACTCTGGGCCACATTAAGAAGCATGGATATACCAGAACACCTGATAGTTCTCTTGCGCAATCTGTACATTGATCAAGAAGCAACGGTTCGAACAGAACAAGAAGCAACAGTTCGAACAGAACAAGGAGAAACAGAATGGTTTAAAATAAGCAAAGGTGTAAGACAAGGCTGCATACTTTCCCCCTACCTGTTTAATTTATATGCAGAACAAATCATCAGAGAAGCAGGACTGTATGAAGACAACAGAGGTGTGAAGATTGGTGGAAGACTCATCAACAACCTTCGCTATGCTGATGATACCACATTACTGGCTGAAAGTGAAGATGATCTGAAACATTTGCTTCTCACAATCAAAGAACATAGTCTCAAAATGGGCCTGCACCTTAATGTAAAGAAGACAAAGATCATGACAACTGGCATAATCAACAGGTTCATCGTTGAAGGAGAAGAAATTGAAATTGTGAACAACTTTAACCTACTTGGATCAACTATCAATAAAGAAGCAACAAGCAGTCAAGAAATCAGACAACGCATTGCTCTTGGCAGAATGGCTATGAAAGACCTAGATAAGATTCTCAAGAGCAGAGATGTCTCTCTCCATACAAAGATTCGACTTGTTCAAGCCATGGTATTTTCAATAACATCATATGGATGTGAAAGCTGGACAGTGAAAAAGATAGACAAGAAGAAAATTGATGCCTTTGAATTATGGTGCTGGCGGCGAATACTGTGTATACCATGGACTGCCCGAAGAACAAACCAGTCGGTACTAGAGGAGATCAAACCTAAGCTTTCTTTAGAAGCTCAGATGACAAGACTTTGACTTTCATACTTTGGACACATCATGCGAAGAGAGAGATCATTAGAGAGAGACATTATGCTTGGCAAGATAGAAGGTCAACGCAAAAGAGGAAGGCCAGCAATGAGATGGATCGATACAATAACAGCAGCTACGGGTACCAGTCTGTCAACAATGAGCTGCCTGACTGAAGACCGAACACAATTTAGGATAGCTATCCAGAGGGTCGCCATGAGTCGACTCCGAATCGACCGCACTTAACAACAACAAACAATCAATCTACATATTTACCTGTTCCACTCCATTCATTAATTTATAGACCTCTATCATATCTCCCCTCAGCCACCTCTTTTCCAGGTTGAAGAGCCCTAACCTTTTTAGCCTCTCCTCATAGGAGTATCCTTCCATCCCCTTTACCTTTTTGGTGGCTCTTCTCTGTACCTTTTCTAATAACACTATATCCTTTTTAAGATACTGAGACCAGAATTGCACAAGCTATTCAAGGTGCGGTTGCACCATGGTACGATACAGAGGCATTATAATATCCTTTGTTTTATTCTCCATTCCTTACCTTATTTATTTGCTTTTATATACCGCGATCTCTGAAATCAGTGTGGTTTACATAAAACAAGAACAGTAAAACAGTTTACATGGAACAATTTGTATAGAACAGTTTACATTGAACTAAAATAAAAATAAGTAACAGTAAGTAACATGTAATCTAAATTAGATGTGAATGCAGGGAGATGAACTTGGAATATGCAGGTAGGGGGACTAGAGGCAATCTGTACATAGGCTTTGTTCAGGGTGTACATAGGCCTATGATTCCTAGCTTTCTATTTGCTTTCTTGGCTGCCACTGCACACTGGCGGAGGGTTTCAGTGTGCTATCCATGATGACGCCTAAATCACTGGTTGGTGGTTCCTAATATGGAACCTTGCATAGTGTAATCATAGTTTGGGTTGTTCTTTCCTAGGTGCACTTGTCCACAGTAAATTTCATCTACCATTTGAACAGCCAGTCTTCGATTTATCAAGGTACTCTTGCAATTTTTCATAATCCTCTTGGGTTTTAACAACTTTGAATAATTTTGTGTCATCTGCAAATTTGATTGCCTCACTTGTTATTCCCATTTCTAGGTCATTTATGAATATGTTAAAAAGCAGCAGACCCAGCACAGATCCCTGGGGTACTCCACTATCCACCTTTCTCCATTGGGAAAATTGACTATTTAGCTCTACCCTCTGCTTTCTATCTTTTAACCAGTTCCTGATCCACTGCATCTTATCCCATTACTTTTTAATTTTGTCAAGAGTCTGTCATGAGGGACCTTGTCAAAGGTTTTCTGAAAATCCAGATACACTCTATCAACCGACTCATCTTTGTCTACGTGTTTATTCACATCTTAAAAAAAAGAACATTAAAATTTAAAAAATAAAAAATTTAAAAAAAAAAAAAAAAAAAGAACATTACAGATTAGTAAAACAAGACCTTCCTTGGCTAAAGCCATGTTGGCTGTCTCCTATTAAGCCTGACTATCTACAATGTTTAGTGATTTTGTTCTTTATAATGGTTTATACCATTTTTCCTGGAACTGACGTCTGACTTACCGGTCTGGAGTTTCCCGGATCACCCCTGGAATCCTTTTTAAAAATTGGCAGTACACTGGCCATCCTCCAATCTTCAGGTATTACAGATGATTTTAATGATAGTTCACAGATTCCTAATAGTAGGTTTGCAATCTCATATTTCAGTTCTTTCAACACCCTTGGATGCATACCCATCCTGTCCAGGTGATTTGCTATTCTTCAGTTTATCAAGTAGTTGTAATACATCTTCCTGTTATATCGCTATTTCTTTCAATTCTTCTGCGGCATCAACTTTAAATACCATTTTAGTCATGGGTAACATCCCTACATCTTCCTCAGTAAAGACCGAATCAAAGAATTCACTCAATCTCTCCGCTATGGCTTTGTCTCCGCTTACTGCCCCTTTTATCCATCTGTCATCTAATGGTACAACTGATTCTCTCACAGGTTTTTTTTGCTACAAATGTACTTGAAAAAGTCTTTATTATGTGTTTTTGCTTCTACAGCAAGCTTCTCAAATTCTCTCTTTGAATGCCTTATCAATGCCTTGCATCTAACTTGCCAGTGCTTATGTTTCCAGTTTTTGTCATTTGGCTCATTTTTCCATTTCCTGAAAGATGCTTTTTTTGGCAACAATAGCTTCTCTGACCTCACCTTTAAACCATGCTGGCAGTTTTTTGGACTTCCTTTCACTTTTCTTTAAGCATGGAATACAGCTGGTCTGGGCTTCCAAGATAGTATTTTTAAACAACATCCATGCTTGATGTAAATCTTTAACCTTTGCAACTGCTCCTTTTAGCTTTTTCTTAACTATTTTCCTCATTTTTTCATAGTCTCCCTTTTGAAAGTTAAAAGGTAGTACTGTGGATTTCCTTGCTGTCTTTTCTCCATTTATTAAATCAAATGCAATCATGCTATGATCACTATTGCCAAGTGGCCCCAACACTCTTATCTCTTGCACCAGATCTTGTGTTCCGCTAAGGACTAAGTCCAAAATGGCTTCCCCTCTTGTCTGTCATGAACCAGTTGCTCCAAGAAGCAGTCATTTATTTCAACTTTATCTCCCTAGCATGTCCTCCTGTGACACTGATCCAGTCGATACCGGGGTAATTGAAATCACCCATTATTCTTACTATGCTGTAACTTTTGTTAGATTCCCTGATTTCTTTGAGCATTTCATCATCCATTTGTTCATTCTGGCCAGGCAATCGATAGTACACCTCCACTGTCCTCACAGGTGATCACAGGTGTGTCTAATTTTACTGCAATGACAATGTGGTTCTTCTGATTTAAATTGCATATAAGAGCACCAATAATCATGCCCTGGCAATATCCCAGTTTTGATACTATTTCCTTTAATTGGTCTTGTCTTATTTGATTCTTTTATGTGTCAAATATGTGTGCTATAAAGCCATTTCACTGGCCACATTTTTAAGAAGATATTGGACATTAAGAGGTTGAACTTCAAGGATGCCAATAATGTTAACCACAACTGTATTTAATGGCTATGGCAAATGAATTTATGAACTTAGTAATATATTGGACCTTTGGATTTTTCTGGTCTTGCTACATACTATTCTTATTTCCTGTATATTTTGCAGCACTACAACAGAATGAGGCTGCTGGTATGGCAGTTTGCAATTATTTTATATACCTCTACATTACCCAGCTACTTTGGGTCATCAGTCAGAATATTAATTTTTCCTAAACTACATTTCCTGTTATTTTCCTCTACTTTTTGCCCCAAGAAAAACTATTCCAGAATATCATATTACCTCTAAGATAATCAGTGTTCATATTCTACTGTTCCAATCTCAATCACTTTTTCAAAATGCATATAGGATGTATTCTAAAAAAAGAAATTTAGCATTCTTATCTGAAATATATGTGAAAAACAGTAAAATGTATAGTTTGAACTTTTACTGAGAGAAAAATCTCTCTTCTCCCCTCATTCTTATGAGGATCAGGGCTGTGCCAAGGTTATTAGATGCACTATGCAAACTTCCAGCTCACACTCCCTTGCACCTAGCCCCTCCCCTCCCCAATCCCAGTATGTCGACAAGTAAACGCCATATCATCCCTCCCAGAATAATCCTATAAAAAACATATATTAGGACATTCTACTTTTAAATATTACACTTTGTTTTGTAAAAATATGCATAATAAGGGAGATTTCCAAAAGTCCCTTACAAGGATAAATGTCATATTTGCACATTGCCCATTGGTCCTGCAGGTAAAAGTACTCAAGTCTTTTGAATTTGTGTGGCTGTTAGGAGCCATTCTTTTGCTTTGACTGTAGCTATTCTTTGTTGTCCTCGAGAAGCTGCTGCCCTAGGTGACCACTTTGCCTAGGATATGTCTTCTCTTGCTGTTATTGGCAGTGGGTAGCTACTGGTCTGATGATACCACAATCAGTTATGGAAGAGAATTTACACAGGAGAGCCTACATTTTTGTCATTTTCAACCTGAAGTCAAGAATTTCAATTTCTGTCACACATACTGGAGCCCTTCTAAGATGATACGACTTTCTCGAAGTCCTCCCCATTGATGGGTTTAGTTTTACTGCTTCTAAAAGCTGTCTCTGCATTTGTTGCTTCTCATTCGAGAAAGCTTAGATATGGTTCATGGCAGAAGTTCATAATAGTATCTTGAGGACTTGGCCCTTGTATTGTAACCTCTACCATGTAGTGAAAGTTAGAGTTTGTGGATGGGCTAATAGGGTCCTGCCAACGTTATATGGAGTGCTTGGGTTTCAAATGTCTTTGCTTCTCAAGTAGGACACTAAACTATCATCAAGTGGACAAGCAACAGCATGCTGTTGCCTAGATTTTCAGCAGCATTTTATCTCCTCCTCACTAACTTTTGCTGCTGTTGGTGCTGAGATAGTACCCTATATAGAAATCCATGTTTGTTCCTTTTCACACATAGAAACATGACTGCAGAAAGACCACATGGCCTATCTAGTTCTTCCATATCGACTACTAAAATAGTCCCTTCTTTTCTTTGTTTGTCCCATGATTTTTTTATTCAGATACTGTCCTCATCTCTACCACCTCTACTGGGAGACTATTCCACACATCTACCACTCTTTCTGTAAAGAAATATTTACGCATATTACTCCTGAGTCCATCCCTTTTCACCCTCACCCTGTGTTCCTTCGTAGCAGAGCTCGCTTTCAATTGAAAGAGGCTATCCTCCTGTGCATTTATGCCATGGAGATAATTAAACATCTCTAAGATATCTCCTCTATCCCACCTTGAAAGTTATACATATTAAGATCCTTGTCTGTCCTCATATGCTTTATAAGGAAGATCACTAACCATTTTAGTAGCCACCCTCTGCACTGACTCCAACCTGTTTATATATCCTTTTAAAGGTGCGGTCTCCAGAACTGCACACAATACTCCAAATGAGGTCGTACCAAAGACCTATACAGAGGCACTTTCACCTCCTTTTTTTCTGCTGGTCATTCCTCTCCATATGCACCCAAGCATCCTTCTAGCTTTCTCCATTGCCTTTTCTACCTGTTTAGCTACTTTAAGATCGTCAGACACCATCACGCCTAGGTCCCGCTCTTCTTTTGTGGACAGAAGTACTTCCTCCCCCCAACACTGTACTGCTCCTTTGGATTTTTGCAGCCCAAATGCATGACCCAGCATTTTTTAGCATTAAATCTCAGCCGCCAAGCTCTAGACCATTCTTAAAGCTTCACAGTGGTGAATGATGGTCCACTATACAGAGGGGTAAATACTAATATATATGGGAAACCCTCTATTTTAATCAAGATAAGATTCTGATTTTATGCCTTATGTGTGACCAAACTATTGCATCATTATCATGTTAGTTTGAACCCTTGGTCTCAGCTCAAAATATTTTGCAATATGGAGCCACTTGCTCCTAGGCTGCAAAAACTCCGATTACATCAGCGACCAAACATCGGGTTCAGGAATTTTTTTAAAGATATTAACGCTTTTTACTGGTCATACATATAAAGGCTTAAATAGAAACCAAGACTTATCTTAAATAATTGAAGCTTGTTCTATTTTATGCTGATAGTAGTCATGCTATAGGTTCGCCACAGGTTGCACATTATCCCCAACGCGACCTCTCTGGTACCGCACGTTTCAATTCTTCCTCAGGGGGTTCTTGTAGAGCAAAACCTAGCACTGTCTGCAAAAACATAGCCACAAACAAAAATGTAACATAGTGACCTGGTACAATGTGTCTATATAGATAATCTTCAATTTCACAAACAATTTTTTCTTGAAACATTGTGGAGTGTCATCCATCTTATATAAAAAGAAAGCCTCACCTCTGTGGAATCGTTCAAGATATGTACTAATTAAAGCTTAAACCAGGCATGTAATATAGCTGCGTGTTCAAACGTTTTCTCAAAGAACGCCACGCATGCGCTTTGGCATCAGCGTTATTTATTGGAGATGGGCGGGTACGGGTGGTGACGTGATTGTGATGTCACACACACGCCCGCCATTCGATCATATTATTTAACCCTCCCGGGATAACTGAGCCAAGTCGGTATGTCCATCGTTGTTCTGTAAGTAAGAGCGATTGGGCTAGGGATCTACCCCTCCGACCCGTTGTAACTGTTTCTATAACAAACACTCGTAGTTCCTCAAACAGATGTTTATTCTGTATACAATGATGTACTAATGGGGCTTCTTGCACCTTGCATTTAAGCCTGCTGCGATGTTCCGCGATGCGTACCCGCAAAGCACGAGTCGTTTGCCCTACGTACAGAAGACCACATGGGCATCGTAGCCCATAAACTACATGGTCGGAGGTGCAATCCGATGATTGACGTAAAGTGTAATGTTGATCATGGTATTCGAATTCATCCACTTCGTCCATGACATCACACACTGTGCAGTTACCACATTTTCTATGCCCAAGGGTTTCCCCTGCTGTTCCTTGCTCTTGCTTCTTTAACTTGGCAGGACTTAAAAGTTCTTTTAAATTAGATTGTCTAGTCCACACACAACGTATTTGCTTATCAGATACACCCGGGATTGTGGCAAGCACATTTTGATGGCGATGTATGATTCTACTGATTTCCTTACTCAGCGGAGAATACTGCGTCTCAAAATCAATGCAACTTTCGTCTTCTTTATCGGGGGATCTACTTTTGCAATTTTGTAATAATAATGCCCTATTGTTATACAGGGCCCGTTTGTAAGCAGGTTTCACTACAGTTGTTGGATAGCCCCGATTATAAAATTCTTGCATCAACTGTTTCGCTTGTATTTTATATTCAGAAATGGTGGAGCAATTCCTCCGATATTGGAGGAATTGTGAAAATGGCAACCCATCTCGCAACTGTTTAGGGTGCTTACTGATATAATGCAATAGTGTGTTGCGATCAGTAGGTTTTTTATATACTTTGGTTTGCCAGCCTCCCGGTCTCCTGCTCACTTCTACGTCTAAGAAGACTATATGCTGCTGATGACAAACGCTAGTGAATTGAATATAGGAATTGACGCCATTCAGCCAGCTTACAAAATTCCCCAGCTCTTCAGCCGTGCCCTCCCAAAGAATAAAAATGTCATCAATAAAGCGTTTCCATAGGGCCAATTGCTGACGGAAAGGAGAAAGTGCAAGCCAGTGGTTTTCATACTCTTGCATATACAGGTTCACTATAGATGGGGCGCACGTAGCGCCCATAGCTACCCCCGAAATTTGTTTGTATAGTACATCTTCAAACTGAAAGTAATTCTCAAAGATAGTAAGTTCCGCTAATTGATCAATGAAAGAGATCAGTTCTTCTGATAAGCCTTCTATTCCTTGTAACGATGCTCTTATTACTCGGTATGCTTCTGCCTGGGGAATACTCGTATATAATGCCGAAACGTCCAGCGTTGCTAGAAGTGTGTTATTCCTATCTGCCCAAGCCGCATAGGTATCTAGAATGGTGAGGAAATGAGATGTATCCTTTATATAAGATGGAATAGTGATCATTAGTGGTCTTAGATAGGTGTCTATGTATATTGATAAGGGTTCTAGAATAGATCCTTTTGTGGAGACAATTGGTCTGCCCGGAGGGTTTTCCAAGCTCTTATGTATTTTGGGCACCATGTACAATCGTGCCAATGTAGGGGAGGTGTCATTGAGGAATTTCCATTCTTTTTTCGAAATTAACCGGTGATCCAGTGCTACCGTAGTAATCTGTTTTATACGACTTTGCAACTGTTTAGTAGGATCCTCTCGTAGTAGTTGATATGTATGTTCTTGTGAGAGTTGACGTTTAGCTTCTCTCAAATATTGGTTTCTGTCCATTATAACAATGGCGCCTCCCTTATCAGCTCTGCGGATTACTATTTCCGTTTGTGCTTGTAATTCACGCAGCGCTGATCTCTCAGTATTGGTTAACACTGAAGATCGTAAATGTTCAGTTTGTTCTAAAGATGACACATCCCTTAATACAAGCTCTTTAAACAAACTCAGAGTGGGATGGGGTAACCCGGGAGGAGTCCATGTGGACTTTATTAGGAGAGGAATACGCTGTACTTCAGGCACTACTTGAGGTGTAATACATGAATCATTAGTTGTTGCAAAGTAAAACTTCAATTGGAGTTTTCTTAATAATTTTTCGATATCTACACGGAATTGGAACCCATCATGCTGGTTCTTCGGAACAAACGACATGCCTCTGTTTAGAACACTCTCTTGAGCTGGCGATAATGGGAACTTAGAAATGTTGATTACAAGTGAGTTTTGATGATTTAAAACTGGCAATTGTGCTGCCGGTTGCATTAATCTGATGATCTGTTCGCCCCTTTGTTTTTGGATTTTGATTTCCCTCCGTTTTTCTTTCGGGTGGTATTTTTTGCGGCCGCCTGAAAAACCTCACATGACTTGCCGCTAGAGTCAGAAGTGCTAGTATCATCAGATGTAACTTCAAATTCAACCCGTTTATGTTGTTTCCGTGTTCTTCTATTTGGATTCATCCAGGGGTATACGTATCCCTGGGTATAGTCGCCATAATCGCGTTTCAATTTATTGGTTTTGATTTTTTTCACTTCTTCACGGAGAGTGTGCAGTTGTTTTTCTGAATCTGCCATCTTTATATCATATCGTTCTGTTGGTTCCTTTTCCTTAATGCTCTTCAATTTAGATTCAATTTCCACATTTAGTTCTTTCAAGGATTGAGTATTAGTATCTACAATCAATACCATAAGATCGAAAGAGCATTTAATTCAGGATGTTGTTCCAATGATTGATGAATTCAACATTAGAGGTGAACAGCTTCGGCTCTTTATACATCCGAAGCCCCCTCGGAATGTGTTGACGCCAGATATATTCGATTAAAGATAATCTGTGTAATTCCATCCGTATTCTCCGTTTCTGCAGAGTAAGTATGTTCTCCCAATCAACCGCTACTGTATCAATCTCAGGGTTACCATCCAACGCAAAAGGTGTACTTTCTTTGCACAGATCAACTATGTAATTTTCAGAGTAGCTATGTACGTCTTTCCATGATGAGCGACCTTCCATAATTGTGTATTCACAGTGGTGATTGATGGTCCACCATACAGAGGGGTAAATACTAATATATATGGGAAACCCTCTATTTTAATCAAGATAAGATTCTGATTTTATGCCTTATGTGTGACCAAACTATTGCATCATTATCATGTTAGTTTGAACCCTTGGTCTCAGCTCAAAATATTTTGCAATATGGAGCCACTTGCTCCTAGGCTGCAAAAACTCCGATTACATCAGCGACCAAACATCGGGTTCAGGAATTTTTTTAAAGATATTAACGCTTTTTACTGGTCATACATATAAAGGCTTAAATAGAAACCAAGACTTATCTTAAATAATTGAAGCTTGTTCTATTTTATGCTGACAGTAGTCGTGCTATAGGTTCGCCACAGGTTGCACATTATCCCCAACGCGACCTCTCTGGTACCGCACGTTTCAATTCTTCCTCAGGGGGTTCTTGTAGAGCAAAACCTAGCACTGTCTGCAAAAACATAGCCACAAACAAAAATGTAACATAGTGACCTGGTACAATGTGTCTATATAGATAATTTTCAATTTCACAAACAATTTTTTCATGAAACATTGTGGAGTGTCATCCATCTTATATAAAAAGGAAGCCTCACCTCTGTGGAATCGTTCAAGATATGTATTAATTAAAGCTTAAACCAGGCATGTAATATAGCTGCGTGTTCAAACGTTTTCTCAAAGAACGCCACGCATGCGCTTTGGCATCAGCGTTATTTATTGGAGATGGGCGGGTACGGGTGGTGACGTGATTGTGATGTCACACACACGCCCGCCATTCGATCATATTATTTAACCCTCCCGGGATAACTGAGCCAAGTCGGTATATCCATCGTTGTTCTGTAAGTAAGAGCGATTGGGCTAGGGATCTACCCCTCCGACCCGTTGTAACTGTTTCTATAACAAACACTCGTAGTTCCTCAAACAGATGTTTATTCTGTATACAATGATGTACTAATGGGGCTTCTTGCACCTTGCATTTAAGCCTGCTGCGATGTTCCGCGATGCGTACCCGCAAAGCACGAGTCGTTTGCCCTACGTACAGAAGACCACATGGGCATCGTATCCCATAAACTACATGGTCGGAGGTGCAATCCGATGATTGACGTAAAGTGTAATGTTGATCATGGTATTCGAATTCATCCACTTCGTCCATGACATCACACACTGTGCAGTTACCACATTTTCTATGCCCAAGGGTTTCCCCTGCTGTTCCTTGCTCTTGCTTCTTTAACTTGGCAGGACTTAAAAGTTCTTTTAAATTAGATTGTCTAGTCCACACACAACGTATTTGCTTATCAGATACACCCGGGATTGTGGCAATTCACTAGCGTTTGTCATCAGCAGCATATAGTCTTCTTAGACGTAGAAGTGAGTAGGAGACCGGGAGGCTGGCAAACCAAAGTATATAAAAAACCTACTGATCGCAACACACTATTGCATTATACCAGTAAGCACCCTAAACAGTTGCGAGATGGGTTGCCATTTTCACAATTCCTCCGATATCGGAGGAATTGCTCCACCATTTCTGAATATAAAATACAAGCGAAACAGTTGATGCAAGAATTTTATAATTGGGGCTATCCAACAACTGTAGTGAAACCTGCTTACAAACGGGCCCTGTATAACAATAGGGCATTATTATTGCAAAAGTAGATCCCCCGATAAAGAAGACGAAAGTTGCATTAATTTTGAGAAAGTGGAATAACGAGTGAGGTTATCAAATTTGCAGATGACACAAAACTATTTAAAGTTGTTAAAACCCAAGAGGATTGTGGAAAATTGCAAGAGGATCTTGATAAATTGGAAGACTGGGCATCAAAATGGCAGATGAAATTTAATGTGGACAAGTGCAAGGTTATGCACCTAGGGAAGAACAACCCAAACTATGGTTACACGATGCAAGGTTCCACATTAGGAACCACCACCCAGGAAAAATATTTAGGGGTCATTGTGGCTACCATGTTAAAACCCTCGGCCCAGTGTGCAGCGGCGGCCAAGAGAGCAAATAGAATGCTAGGTATGATAAGGAAAGGAATGGAAAATAAAACAAAGGATATTATAATGCCTCTATATCGTTCCATGGTGAGACCGCACCTTGAATATTGTGTGCAATTCTGGTCGCCGTATCTTAAAAAGGATATAGAGTTATTAGAAAAGGTTCAGAGAAGAGCCACCAAAATGGTAAAGGGGATGGAAGGATACTCCTATGAAGAAAGGCTAAAAAGGTTAGGGCTCTTTAACCTGGAAAAGAGATGGCTGAGGGGAGATATGATAGAAGTCTATAAATTAATGAGCGGAGTGGAACGGGTAAAACGTAGATCGATTGTTTACCTTATCAGAATATAGAAAGACTAGGGGACATGCAATGAAGCTACAGGGTAAACTATTTAAGACTAATAAGAAAATATTTTTTCACTCAACGTGTAATCAAACTCTGAAATTTGTTACCGGAGGATGTAGTAAAGGCTGTTAGTGTAGCTGGGTTTAAAAAAGGTTTGGACAAGTTCCTGGAGGAAAGGTCCATAAGCCATTATTAAGAAGGGACCCAGGATATCAATGCTTGAACCAATACAAGCATTGTGGAACCTGTGTCCCTTGGGGAAACTGCTAGGTACATATGACCTAGATTGGCCACTGTTGGAAACAGAATACTGGGCTTGATGGACCTTGGTCTGACCCAGTATGGCATATCTTATGTTCTTGTGCAGAGACGAGCAGAGCTGTTGATTGAAGCTTGTTAGCCACCTGGTACTGAAGCAGCACACAGCTCAGGCTATGCACATGTTGGATAGAAAATTGCTTTGAACGTAGAATGTAAAAAAGCTGTTTTTGTGAAGAAGCTTTTACTATTTTTGTTTTCCTTTCCAACGGCACTGCTGAGCAAGGTTTGTCAGCAGTGACTGAGAGAGAATTTCTGTTAATGGACTTTATAAGCTATTTGCTTAACCATTCAGTTGTATTACTATTGTTTTGAATATAAAATCCTGGAGAATACATCCTAATGTGTTACCAAGTGAATCTGTGTGCATTTGGATTAACCTCATAAATAAATATTCTGTTACTGCCTTACACTCGAGCCAACTACAATTGTTTTCATTGACCTCCAAGGCAAGCACCATATGACCGGACTACCTTTACTAGAATCCTTTGCAAGCTAGCCAGTCTGGAACATTGCTTAATTGGGGAACTCTATATAATAAGCACGCCCCTCCATACACATGTAAGGGGCTATGGGCATGACAGACTACATTTCTGCTTGATTCTGGAGACAGCGTAGTTACTCTTCACAACACCACCTCCCCCCTCCTCTAGGAGTAGTAGGTATTATTTTTTTTCTCTCCTTTTATCTCAGCTACAAACTCAACTGAGGGGGGAGAGCTGGAAAGGTGGGATGCTCCCAAAGGCTTTCCTATTCGACACTGGGGAGCGTTTCCGCACGCACTCTGTTGGTACAGACGTTGCCCATATGTGAAGACTAAATTCCTGCTGTTCCCAGACATCACCTGTTACAGGTGAGTAACTATGCTTTACTGGGATGGAAGGGGGAATCCCTTTTCTGAGCCTACTGATCGGGGGAGAGGGAGGAGACCACACAAACTGTATACTGGTACATGATCGGAGGATTAAAGGAGTGCCTTTCAGCAAAATACAATACAATACAATACGAACTTTCTCACAAATTGTTAAATATTTGAAAAAAATATTATGGACTACCTATGAGGAGCACAACTGATCCTTCTGGTGTATGTTAAGCTGTTCCAAAGTTGTCTACTTTAATAAGCAAAAGTAACAGCATATTCCTCCTTCCCCACTTTCACTGGGCACCATTCCAGAAATTCACTGACTCACTCTAAGAGGTATAGGATAGTAAATCCTGTGGGAATTTTCCATAGTAAAATGGTGCAGGAATACATCAGCCTTTTCATAGAACATAAGATATGCCATACTTTATCAAAGATCCATCAAGCCCAGTATCCTGTTTCTAACAGTGGCTAATCCAGATCTCAAGTACCTGTCAAGTTCCCAAAAGGTAGATATATTCCATGCTGCTTATTCCAAGAATAAGCAGTGGATGTCTCCAGTCCACATTAATAATGGTTTATGGACTTTTCCTCCTGGAACTTGTCCAAACCTCTCTTAAACCAAGCTACACTAACAGCTTTTACTACATCCTCCAGCAATGAATTGCAGAGTTTGAGTATGCGTTGAGTGAAAAATTATTTTCTCCAATTAGTCTTAAATGTGCTACATTGTAGCTTCATTGCATGCCCCCTAGTCAGGGCCGGATTTACCTATACGCCATGTACGCCATGGCGTAGGGCCCACAGCTGGCAGGGGCCCACAAAAAAAGAACAAGTTCATTTTTTTTTACATACAATTTAAAAAAAAACCTGGTGGCTGCCGCCGCGGGGCCCCCTCTGCTGCCGCGGCAGCACCGACTGACCCGCGGGGGCCCCGTCTACAAGCTGAAGCCGTCGGGTCGGGTCGTCCCTCCCTCCCTCCCTCCCTCCCTCGCTGCAGGCTGTAGGCTGTAGGCTGTGAGAGACGCGAAAGGAGAGTGTCTCCTCGCGTCTCTGTTAAGCCCGCAGGGGCTGATGGGAAATTTCCCATCAGCCCCTGCGGGCTTAACAGAGACGCGAGGAGACGCTCTCCCTTCGCGTCTCTCACAGCCTGCACGGAGGGAGGGAGGGAGAACCGAACCGACCCGAACCGACAGCTTCAGCTTGTAGACGGGGCCCCCGCGGGTCAGTCCGTGCTGCCGCGGCAGCAGAGGGGGCCCCGCAGCGGCAGCCACCAGGTTTTTTTTTTAAATTAAATTTTACTTTAGGCCGGGGGGGGGGTAGGACTGGTAATAGGGTTGCCAACTGGCTCCAGATGCGCCCGACAGGCTTGATCCAGTCTTGGGTTTACCCCATTGCATGCAGGGACATGTAGTCTTGCTTTTCTTATACAGTGCAATGGAAAAATCAAAACTACATGTCCCTGCATGCAGTGGGGTAAACCTAGGACTGGATCAAATGTGTCGGGCGCATCTGGAGCTAGTTGGCAACCCTAACTGGTAATGGGCTATGGGGGGGGCTAGGACTGGAAATGGGCTGGGGGGGGGGTAGGGCTGGTAAGGGGCTATGGGGGGGGGAGGACTGGTAATGGGCTATTGGGGGGGCTGGGGCTGGAAATGGGCTGGGCTGGGGGGGGTTAAGGCTAGAGGTGGGCTGATGGGGTTAGGACTGGTAATGGACTGTGGGCTGTTGGGGGGGGGGGCTTAGAACTGACAATGGGCTTTGGGGGGGTTAAGACTGGTAATGGGCTGTGGGCTGATGGGGGCTGTCTGGTAATGGGCTATGGGGGGGCTAGGACTGGAAATGGGCTGGGGGGTTAAGACTGGAGATGGGCTGATGGGGTTAGGACTGGTAATGGGCTGTTGGGGGGGTTAGAACTGGTAATGGGCTTTGGGGGGGGGTTAGAACTGGTAATGGGCTTTGGGGGGGTTAAGACTGGTAATGGGCTGTGGGCTGATGGGGGTTGTCTGGTAATGGCCTATGGGGCGCTAGGACTGGAAATGGGCTGGGGAGTTAAAACTGGAGGTGGGATGATGGGGTTAGGACTGGTAATGGGCTGTGGGCTGATGGGGGGGGGGGTAGGACTGGCAATGGGCTATGGGGGGCTGACTGGAAATGGGTTGATGGGGTTAGGACTGGAAGTGGGCTGATGGGGGGTTAGGACTGGTAATGGGTTATAGGGGGGGCTTAAACTGAAAATGGGGTGATGGGGGGTTAAGGACTGTAAGTGGGTTGATGGGGGGCTAGGACTGGTATTGGGTTGGGGGGTTGCTAGGACTGGAAATGGGCTGATGCAGGGACTAGAAGGGAATGGATGCTGGGTGAGGCTGGAACTAGAAGGGAGCTGATGTTGGGGGAGGATTAGAATGGGATGGGGCTGGAAGAGTAAAATGGAGAAGGGAAAAATATTTTGTGTGGGAGGGATAAAAAATCTACAATTGGCCGGGTATTGGGAGAGTAAGTGGGGATTGAGGATGGAGGGGTAAAATTTGAGTTGATGAAATAGGAATGAGGAAAGAGCAAAAGGAGAAAGATTAGTATGTTAAAGCAGATGTAGAGAGAGAATGGAAAAAAATCTAGAAGAGAGAAGAAAGGACAAATGGACAGCAGACGATGGAGAGTTAGCAGAAGACACGAAGAAACCAGAAGAAAGTGGCTGGAGCAATTGCAGCTGAAAAAAATGCACAAAAGGTAGAAAAATATCTCTTTATTTTGAATTTATTAATTGGAATATGTCAGCTCTGGTAAATGTGCATCATTAACGTCTGCGCTTTGTTTAGTACAAGAGCAAATTAATGTATAGTTTTATTTCTACAGTGTTGTACATTCCAAGTTTGGCTTTTGGGATTCCCAGTTTAATTATTGTCTTCCTGTTTCTAAATTGTGATTACTTGTTTGGTGATGGTCTATGTTCTGCATGTGTAACTGAGCTGAGGTGTTCTGTTTATATAATTCCTATTTGACATTGCCACTTGTTCTCTTTCCCCAGTAGGTCATGTATTGTTGTTCTCTGAAATGTATTGGTTTAATATTTGCAGTGTTGCCTTTTGATTGGTAGAGTATGGTGCTTTGTGAGTCCTGGTAGTGCTGTTAGGATACGGCGGGTTTACTATGGGCAGTGTTTGTAGTAGTTCCTAATGTGTCTGGCAGTTGGCACTGGATTATAGTAATGTAGAAATCTTTTAGTCTTTCTTTATCCATACACTCATTAAGAGGCACGTTTACTAAAAGTTAGTATATGGTAACATTATGCAAATATTTATGCAAATGAGGCCCCTTATGCAAATGAGGCCCACACCCCCCTTGGGCCGCCCCTGCTGGGGGCCCACAATTTTTGTTGGCGTAGGGCCTCACTCAAGGTAAATCCGGCCCTGCCCCTAGTCTTTCAACTTTTTGAAGGAGTAAACAATCTATCTACATTTAACCCTTCCACGCTACTTATTATTTTAGAGGTCTTTATCATATCTCCCCTCAGCCATCTCTTTTCCAAGCTGAAGGCCCTAACCTTTTAAGCCTTTCTTTGTAGCGGTATCCTTCCATTCCATTTATCATTTTGGTCACTTTTCTCTGTACCTTTTCTAACTCTGCTATATCTTTTATCTAAGATATGGCGAACAGACTTGCACACAATATTCAAGGTGCAGTCAAACCATGGAATGATACAGAGGCATTATAATATCCTTGGTTTTATTCTCCATTCCTTTCCTTATGATTCCTAACATTCTATTTGCTTTCTTGGCTGCTGCTGCACGCTGGGCAGATGGTTCTGAGGTGTTATCCACGATGACGCCTTGCTCTTGTTTCTGGCTGGTGATTCCTAGTGTGAAACCTTGCATTGTGTACAGGGCCAGCCCGTCCACTAGGCAAACTAGACAGTTGCCTAGGGTGACAGACCCTGATAGGCGGCATCACTACCCCAATCCTCCAGGAATCGGCAGCTGAACTGCTACTACAGCACCGTGGCGGGCTTTAAAATGCCTGCACAGTTCTGGTCTGCAGCTCCTGCTGCCCTCCAAGAAAGTTGCATTGGAGGAAGGGGCAAGAGCGGCAGGCCGTGAGCATGCATGCGCGTGGGCACTAAGTTCCGATGCAGTACTGAAGCAGCAGTTCAGCAGCTGCTGCTTCAGCGCAAAGGAGGGACGGCACAGAGGGTCTGCCTAGGCCAGCAGAAACCCTCGTGCCGCCACTGATTGTGTAATTATAATTTGGGGTATTCTTCCCTAACTGCATAACTTTGCACTTGTCCAAATTAAATTTTCTTTTCCATTTGTACGCCCAATCTGCCAATTTCTCAAAGTCCTCTTGCAATGTTTCACAATCCTCTTGTTTAATAACTTTGAATAATTTTGTGTCAGCTGAAAATTTGATCACCTCACTCGTTCCCATTTCTGCATCATTTATGAATATGGTAAAAAGCAGCGGGCCCAGATCAGGAACCGCCAGCCTGATGAAGCTGAGTGCAAGGCAGCAGTGGGATCTTGATAAACTGAAAGACTGGGTATCCAAATGGCAGATGAAATTTAATGTAGACAAGTGCAAAGTTATGCACCTAGGAAAGAACAACTCAAACTATGGTTACAGGATGCAAGGTTCCACATTAGGAACCAGCACCCAGGAAAAAGATTTAGGCGTCATCGATGATAATATGTTGAAACCCTAGGACCAGTGTGCAGCAGCGGCTAAGAAAGCAAATAGAATGCTAGAAATCATAATGAAAGGAATGGAGAACAAAACAAAGGATATTATGTCTCTCTATCGTTTTATGGTTTAGGCACTTGATATACCACCCTTTAATTGAGCATCAGAGCGGTTTATATGTATATTATCAGATACTTTTTATCCCCTTGTCCCCGAAGGGCTCACAGTCTAAGTGTACCTAAGGCAATGGAGGGTTAAGTGGCTTGCCCAAGGCCACAAAGAGAGGCCATGGGACTAGAGACCCCAGTCCCTCTGGCCTGAGGTTGCTCGTCTCCATGCAGGAATTGAACCCGCGGCCCTCTGGCTTGAGATAACCTGTCCCAACCACTGAGCCACTCCTCCTCTTTGTTAATGATATAGCGGAAGGGCTGTCGGGTAAGGTTTGCCGCTCTGCGGATGATGCAACTGCACCTTGAATATTGTGTGCAATTCTGGTCACCATCTCTTAAAAAGGATATAGCGTTATTAGAAAAGCTACAGAGAAGAGCCACTAAGATAGTAAAGGGGATGGAAGTGTAGCAGCAGAGCGCAGACAAACCAATGATACCAGGAGTCTGTTCAGAAGGTCCAAATCATTTATTTGTGCACAAGTCTCAAGCAGAATCAAATTCAAAATGGCTGAGCCATGGTTTCTAGCAAAACAACAACTTTTATAGACTTCTTCTCTATTCTAGGTATAGGAAAACATTTCATTGGTCCCGGTAACCTCCCGTACCCCTTCTATTGGTCCCGGTATTGATAAGGCTATCCAATTATGTCTTTTGACTGGGCTTAGCACCTGCTCACCCCCCTTCTAGTCCCAATTACAATGGTCAGTTCACCAACTTCATTACTTTTCTCCTCCAAGGCCATTTAACTAGTTAGCACATGTGGGGAGCAGGGCACTGTAACCTTTCTGTCAGCAGTTTTAATTAAATTCTTTGCAGCTGTACTTTCTTATCAGTGGTATTTAAACTTATTTTTCTATATCTTCTGAGTTTCAATTCTGCTCAGCTAGGCTGATTATTCTTTGCTAAGCTTCATTTGTACAATAGCAGCATATTGGGGGATGTGCAATTCCTATGGGCCTCTCCACAGGCTTCATTTACAGGTCAAGCTTGTTAGGCCTGTCTATTCATTTCAGACACCATGGATCATAGGCCTTCGCCTACCACATTCCCCCCTTTGATTAATCTCACCCTATTATTTAATAAGGTGTGAGAGTTAAATCATTCAATTGGATCATACCATGGTCGGAGGATCCCGACTATATGCAGGAGGGTGCCATAAGGCCATGATTTTAGTTGCGGTCTTCCGCTCAACTGTATTCTCAATAACAGTGTTGATAGAACACATACAACATGGAATTATACATGGTAGTAGCAAAAATACAGCAACAATTATTAGTACTAATATCAGGAAAGTTTTAAGTCCTCCCAGCCACGAGAATAGAGAGGCGAACCTGTTAGGAAAATGCAATCCATGCCAAGTCTGTACTGGCACATAAGCTTGTTTTCGCATATTTTCAGCAATTTCTTCAACTACTTGACCTTTATCATCAATCTTTAAACAACAATTGGTTAAATTCAATTTTCCGCATACTCTTCCTTCCGCTGCTAATAGATAATCTAGTGCTAAGCGATTCTGATATATGGCAGTGCGCATTTGTGTGCTCTGTCTGGCTAAAAGTGTGAGTGCTTGGCTAGTGTCATTGGTTATTAATTCAACTACTGCTTGTAAGCGGATAATTCGATTAATTATATATACAGGGGTTCGATAGCCCCACATACCATCATCATTCCAAGTGGCAGGTCCATAATAGGCAATGATTCGCTCGGGTGGCCAATCATCACCCTCCCATTTTTCCCACTTGCCTATCTGTAGAGGTGCTCTCTTTTGTCTTAGCGTTCTTTTATCTCGGTGAGTAGTGTACACTGGGTATCCTAATTGTTCTCCATGATCTACAGGAACAAGCAGGAATAAGTCCTCACTTATGGGTACGTCGGATCCAACGGAGCCTGCGCGGGAAAGCTCCCCAGCTTCCCAGAAAGGAAGCTTTGGGGCCTCCCACTGCACATGCGCGCTGCCTTCCCGCCTTCCTGACCAGCTCTCCTCAGTTTCTCTTTTTCCGCGGAGCCAGCAGGTCGTGTTCCTGTCACCGCTGAAGAAATTGTTATTTTAGTTTCTTTTTTTAGACTGCGTATCTGCCTTCCCCATATCGAAACCGGTACCGCCGGTCTCTCTTTTCTTTTCTTTCTTAAAAAAAAAAAAAAAAAGCTTTTATTTTTTAGCACAACTTGGTGACTTCTGTTAGGCCTCAGGCCTACACAAAATCTCCTCATGGAGAAACCAGCTCCTGGTTTCAAGAAGTGTACCAAGTGTAGTGCTGTTATTTCTGTTACAGACACCCATGACTGGTGTCTTAAATGTTTGGGGCCTGACCACTCCATTCCGGACTGCCCATCCTGCTCCCAAATGTCTAAACGTGGTTTGCAGAACCGGGCCAACAAATTCCATGTGCTGTTTGCTTCAGATAATCCAGCATCACAGTCATCCAGGTCTTCCTCTCCGGATGGATCTCAGGTAACCAAATCTTCTTCGGGCAGGTCCTCAAAGAGCAAATCTCCTTCAAAGCATCGAGAGGCTCTCAATTTTGAATCTGAGGACTATGCCCCAGCCAAACAACCCCGGCGGGAAGCTCTGGCTTCCAAAGCACCATCTATGGGGTTACAGGTTGACATCGATGGCACGGCCTCGACCGATCACCTGTTAGACTGCTCTGGGGTACCGGCCCATGCCGGTACCGACATCCAGGCAGCAGTGGCGTCTATGGACAATACTGTTCAGACCATGCAGCAGGCCATCCTGGCTTTCATTAAGGCTGCGACGCCCTCGGTACCGCATCCAGCGGTTCCGGGTCCGGTTCCGGTTCCGGTATTGGCTTCCATACCAGAACCGAGGCCATCGTCTTCCAAACGCAGATCGGTGCATGCCGGATCCGGGTTTTCACCCGATATCGATCCCATGCCCGGTACGCCCGATGTCGATACCGACCGGTATGCGTATCGTGCGTTGGAAGCGAATAGAGGATACTCCAATTCCTCTGAGGATTTTGACTCCTCTGATGACTCTGATGAGCTCTCTCTTGTTCTTCCTGAAGAGCCCTCTTCCCCAAAGAGGAGAATGTCTCCACCAGAGGATTTGTCCTTTCAAGACTTCATTATAGAAGTAGCTAAAGGACTTTCTATTACTACATCCTCTGAGAAAGAACCTAGATCAAAGAAATTGGATATTTTAGGATACCCTAAGGTTCCTAAAGAGGCAGTTACCCTGCCTATCCATGAAATCCTTCAAGAACACTTGATGGACTTATGGGAGGCTCCTCTAACATTGTCTCCTCATTCTCGTAGGTTGGACACCATGTACCGGGTCCCTCCTTCTCCTGGTTTTCAAAAAACTCAGCTGCCTCACCATTCCATTGTGGTGAAGTCTGCGCTGAAAAAGATTAAGAGTACCAAAAGGCACTCTTCTACCCCTCCAGGGCGAGAATGTAAGACCCTAGACTCTTTTGGTAGGAAAATCTTCCAGGCTAGTATGCTTATAGCCAGGATTAATTCATACAGTCTGTATATGGGCATGTTTCTCAGGGAACTTGCCCTAAAGGTACGGCATTTTGCCCCCTTTATCCCCGAGGATAGAAAGGAGGGGTTCATTTCTCTGGTGAAACAGCTTCTAGATGTTTCTAAGTTCTCCAACAGAGCAGCCTTTGATTCCTTTGAAGGTGCCGGTAGAGCTTCGGGCATTGCCATTGCAGCCCGACGACTTGCTTGGCTCCAGGCCTCTGACCTAGAACCCTGGGTCCTGGATGGCTTACGGAATCTGCCCTGTACAGGTGAGAACTTATTTGGTAAAGACTGGCAAATTAAAGCCACTCAAATGGACGCAGAAAATGCTACCTTAGATAGATTTTCTAAGTCTACCTCTACTCCTGCCAAGAAAAAGTCTTTCAAGAGGCCTTACTACAAGAAGGCCAGATTTTCCACAAATACTGGCCAACAATCTTCTCAGCCTCGCTTTGCTGCTAAACGTCAGCAACCTAAACAGGCAAGGTCAAAGCCTGCAGCGTCTGCCACTCCTCAGCAGGCTCAACCCCCTCAGGGGTTTTGACTTGCCCCTAGAGAACTTAACATTTCTGGCTCTAGAACAACCAGAGCCCCTCACCATTCCCAGAAGGTTAGCTCACTTTGCTCCCAGATGGGGGCAAATTACATCAGAGCACTGGACCCTCTCTATCATCAGAGAGGGCTACAAACTTCATTTTTCCAACCTTCCTCCACATACCATGGTGAGGCACTTCAATTCTCCCCCATCTCTCCTGGCCCTGTTGGGTCAGGAAGTCTCTTCCCTCCTTGTCCAAAGGGCAATAGAAGAGGTTCCTCTTCTCCAACAAGGGACAGGTTTCTACTCCCCTTATTTTCTCATACCAAAGAAGACAGGGGGATTCAGACCTATCCTAGATCTGAGAGAATTGAACAAATTTCTATACAAGGAGAAATTCAAAATGCTTTCTCTGGGCATTCTCCTTCCATACCTTCAGAGTCAGGATTGACTTTGTTCTCTAGATCTCAAGGATGCGTACACACATATACTCATCCACCCATCCCACAGAAAATATCTACGATTTCTGTTCCAGGGAAAACATTTCCAGTACAGAGTACTTCCCTTCGGTCTAGCCTCTGCTCCAAGAGTATTCACCAAATGCATGGCAGTTGTAGCCGCATTTCTAAGAGGTCTGGGAATTTTTGTATTCCCATATCTGGACGACTGGCTCATCCGAGCTCCATCTCAGTCAGAGGCCCAGATTTCCCTGGACCGCACAAGGCATATTCTGCAGTATCTGGGACTGGTGGTAAACCTTCCCAAGTCTCAACTCATCCCTACTCAGTCTCTGGAATTCATAGGGGCCCAGTTGGACACCACCACTGCAAGGGCCTACCTACCTCAAGTCCGGGGCCAACGTCTGGTGTGCTTGGCTTCCCAAGCTCAGTCCAGCAGTCACTTGACAGCCAGAGAAATGCTGCGACTTTTGGGCCACATGGCCTCCACAGTACACGTGGTGCCCTATGCTCGTCTTCATATGAGAGCAGCTCAATGGACCTTGGCCACCCAGTGGACTCAAGCATCAGGAGCACTCTCCGACCAAATACTCACCTCAAAGCGTCTGTTTTGGTCCCTCCAATGGTGGATGTCCACCAAGAATCTGTTGTTGGGGATCCCCTTCCAACCTTTGTTGCCCAAAGCAACCCTCACAACAGATGCCTCCCAAACAGGGTGGGGAGCCCATCTTCAACACCTCTCCACTCAGGGTGCTTGGTCTCCACAAGAGACCACCCTTCACATCAACCTCCTGGAACTGCGAGCAATCTTCTTTGCCCTCAGAGTCTTCCATACCCTCCTTGTCAACCTGACCGTCCTAATCCATACAGACAATCAGGTGGCCATGTTCTACATAAACAAACAAGGAGGGACAGGCTCTCTGTCGCTTTGCAACGAAGCTCTCAGATTATGGGCCTTCGCCAGAGAGCATCAAATTCATCTTCTGGCAGTGTATCTTCCAGGGGTTCAAAACTCTCAGGCAGACAGACTCAGTCGAGTTCTGCTTCCACACGAATGGTCCTTGCATATGGACCAGATACGCAGAATCTTTCAGGAATGGGGAACCCCGGACATAGACCTCTTTGCAAGTCCGTGGAATGCCAAACTTCCCCGGTTCTGTTCCAGGACTCCGTGTCAGAGAGCTCAGGCCAACGACGCCTTTCTCCTACATTGGGGTCAGGAATTCCTATATGCCTTTCCACCCATTCCTTTGATTCCCAAGACTCTGTTCAAACTCCAGAGGGATCACGGATCGATGATCCTCATAGCTCCACGCTGGCCACGCCAAGTGTGGTTCCCTCTACTTCTGCATCTCTCCCAGGGACCCTCCCTGGACCTGGGAGCTGCGCCAGACCTTCTGTCTCAGGAGGAGGGGACTTTGTGGCACCCAAACCCCAAGTCCCTACACCTCAGAGCTTGGTTACTGAAGGCCTAAGCCTTCATGACTTCAATCTTTCTCAACCAGTGAAAGATATCCTTCATGCCTCTAGGAAACCCTCCACGAGGCGTTCCTATGCTTTCAAATGGAAACGCTTTTCCATTTGGTGTGCTCAACAGGGTCTTGACCCTTTTGCACTTCCTTTGAATTCTCTATTAGACTATCTCCTGCATCTTTCCAATGCAGGCCTTAAGACTAATTCAGTACGAGTCCATTTGAGTGCTATTGCAGCATCTTTAAAACCTATAAATGGACAACCTGTCTCCTCTCATCCTCTTATTGCAAGATTCATGAGAGGCCTGACTCTAACTAAACCTCCCATCCGGCCTCCTCCGGTAGCATGGGATTTGAACCTAGTTCTAGGTCAGCTTATGAAGCCACCTTTTGAACCGTTGGTTTCTACCTCCTTGAAATGTTTTTCCTGGAAGGTCCTTTTCCTTATTGCAGTCACTTCGGCTCGCCGCATCAGTGAACTACAGGCCTTAGTGGCTCATCCACCTTATACCAGGTTTCATCATGATAAGGTGGTCCTTAGGACGAATCCCCACTTTATGCCCAAAGTGGTCTCGCCTTTTCATCTTAATCAAGAGGTATATCTACCTGTCTTTTTCCCGGCTCCTCATGCATCCAGTGCAGAGAGGAACCTTCATACTCTAGACTGTAAAAGAGCTCTCGCCTTTTACCTCAACAGGACTCAACCACATCGAAAGTCTTCCCAACTTTTTGTGGCTTTTGATCCTTCTCATTTGGGACTTCCAGTCTCCAAACATACACTTTCCAATTGGATTGCTCAGTGTATTTCCTTTGCTTACCAGAGTAAAAACATTTCTCTGGAAGGCCATGTCACAGCTCACAATGTGAGAGCCATGGCCACTTCTATGGCTCATCTTCACTCTGTATCCATAGATCAGATCTGTCGAGCAGCCACCTGGGCCTCGGTTCATACCTTCACAGCCCATTACTGTTTGGACAAGGACTCCCGCCGGGATGCCTTGTTTGGTCAGGCTGTCCTCAAACACCTGTTCCATACTTGAACAACTCCTGCCCACTTTCCCTGGATGGATGCCTGAGATCCATACGAAGATGGTGAACCCTTGGGAGGGGATCTCCCAGGCATCTTAGCTAGGGAGTCCCCATAAGTGAGGACTTATTCCTGCTTGTTCCTGGAGATAGCACAGTTACTTACCTGTAACAGGTGATCTCTGGGAACAGCAGGAATTAGTCCTCACAACCCACCCACCTCCCCTAGGAGTTGTATCTTCTATCTATCTTCCTTTCCTCGCTCTATTGTCTCAGCTATAAACTCGAACTGAGGAGAGCTGGTCAGGAAGGCGGGAAGGCAGCGCGCATGTGCAGTGGGAGGCCCCAAAAGCTTCCTTTCTGGGAAGCTGGGGAGCTTTCCCGCGCAGGCTCCGTCGCTTCCGACGTACCCATAAGTGAGGACTAATTCCTGCTGTTCCCAGAGATCACCTGTTACAGGTAAGTAACTGTGCTTTCTGTGGGTAAGAGAAAGAAAGAAGGTCTGATGGTCCCTAAGACGCACGCCCCTCCCCAGTGTATAGGGAGTCTGGCATATGCTCGGGTTCCACAGATCCAATATAGGCCAGGTGGGGCTTGCCAGGCGTGAGGTTTGGCAAGATTAGTCCATAAATCAGCAAGCTCAGGGAATTTTGCTAATGGATTAGGGGGTTCAGGTTCTTTGGCTCCTGACCACCAGGTCATCTTTTT
This sequence comes from Ichthyophis bannanicus, assembly GCA_033557465.1. Lineage (NCBI taxonomy): Eukaryota > Metazoa > Chordata > Amphibia > Gymnophiona > Ichthyophiidae > Ichthyophis > Ichthyophis bannanicus. Next base: position 173,101,429 of record CM066043.1, read on the forward strand.
CGTGGTGTCATTATAAAACTTTTGGCTGAGACAGACCAGCTGTCCCACCGGTAGATTGAACTGAGGTCCAGTTCTGGCATAACAGAGACGTCCAACTATTGGATGTGCTAATACCCATTCGCTGGTTGTCTTATGTAATTCAGTATGATTGTAAGTCATGGAATAATTCAACTCTTGGGCTTCCCATGGCCACTGGTCACCCATTTGTGTCCCACCACAAAAGTAACAGTCTGAGATATGGAGACTGGATACTACTGCTCCAGCTAATTCTAAGAATAAATTCTGGGAGGGATGGGGAATATCAAACTTATTCTCATGCATGGTTTCATAAAAAGTGTTATGGATATGGTACCTGGATGATCTATGGGCTTGGGTATTTAATCTTATATATACTATGGTTCCTGGATCTGATCCAGATCCTGCAATTCGTAGGCCAAATTTATACCCTTGCTTCCATGCACTGGGGTTTCGTATAAACAACTCTAATGGATTACAGGCACCTTTCTTACATTTTGCTATATCCTTGACGTATGGCTTAGTTAGGGAAGCCATTCGGTTGTCTCTGGTATTTTCTATCATCTTTCCAGTTTTCCATGTGGCATAGAAAACACATTCCCATTTTGGACAATAGTAGTCTGCTTCCGGGCTGTACTATATTCATTAGCTAGAACTCGTTTACCTGTACACTCTCCCCATCCAGTGGTTCCTTCTGGACACATATATTTGTCATTGTGTGAGTAGGTTTTTTCCCAATCACCACACTTGGAACGACTATCTCTATTTATGGCATCACAAGCATCAAAATACAGAAAAGCAAGCTGCGTAGGATCAGTGAGTGGGGGTGTGGCATTAAGCAGAGGTCCATCCGCATCATTCCATCGTATTTCTAAAGTGTAATAGGATGGATTCTGATGTGGATTGAAACAAACTTTAGTTTTCCCTTTGGTGCAAACATTTAGTTCAGTGGTGTTATAAATACACCGAGTCACTTTACCAGTGCAAGTATAGTAAGAATGATATAGCAAAGTCTGAGTTACTTTCATTCCAGTCCGAGTGGACGTAATACAAGCCGTACATGGAGGCAAGGCACAAGTCAGTTCAAAGCCTCCTAGGCAGGCAACCAGGACAAGGTAAAAGTAAAGATGCATGTTGATTGGAGTCCTTCTGAATCCTCAATTTGAAAATCTTGACCTTGACGTCCTCTTCTTCGTCCCGTTTGCTAATAAAGCAATTCAACGGGCGCTGAGTGTTGATTGAAGATCCTCAAAATGTCCGTCGTACGTTAACCAACTTATCAACTTTAGTTGGCTCTCAATATTGTCAATCAATGTAGTATCAGAGTAATGTGTGAAATCACACACTCATGAGGTTCGTTTAAGCAAACTCTTGCTGCATTGGATACAGCAATCCTCTTCAAAAGACTTGGCTACTGCAAGGCACTGTGGTTGTTGGGATGATCCCAAAAGTATCTAGGTTGCTGGTTGCCGTCTCAGGGAGAGTCGCAAAGGTACATCAGGATGCTGCTCTGCTGTCCACTGCTCGGGTTCTGGAACGGCTGCGGGCTTGACTCTGCTATGGTGGATCCAGGAATCGATCTCTGCTACCTTTACTGCAGTTGGGGTAGACAGGATGACGGTATATGGCCCCTTCCAATGTGGTTCCAACGGTGTCTTTCTCCAATCTTTGATCCACACCGAGGTTCCAGGCTGGTAGGGATGCAGGGGCTCCGTCAAGTTGATAGGCAACTGGTCCTGTATCCACGTATGAAGAGTCTGTAGAACAAAACTAAGAGCTAGAAGTTCTTGTCTGGTTATTTCTGAACCAATCTGTGTTAAACTTCCTTTAATTCCCTGCACTATTGGTGGGGGTTTACCATACAAAACCTCAAAAGGGGAAAATCCTGTTGACTTCACAGGGGCTGAGCGTATTCTGAGTAAAGCTATTGGGAGTACTTGGGGCCACTTCAGGCGAGTCTCCTGACAAAGCTTAGACATTTGGGCTTTCAAGGTGCGGTTCATTCGCTCAACTTTCCCTGAACTCTGAGGTCTATATGCAGTGTGAAGCTTCCATTGTATCTGTAGGGCTTTTGCTAACTGTTGAGTGATCTGAGACACGAATGAGGGCCCATTATCTGACCCTATTACAGCTGGGATTCCAAATCTAGGGATAATCTCTCTCAGCAACACTTTGGTGACTTCTCTGGCTTTTTCAGTCCTGGTGGGGAAAGCTTCCACCCATCCAGAGAAGGTACAAACTAATACTAACAAGTAGCGGTATCCATTTGCTTTTGGCATTTCAGTAAAGTCAATTTGCAGGTGGTGCATGGGAGTTACACCTCCTGACTGAACTCGGGGTGGTGGTGTGGGACCCTGTTTGGCATTATTTTTGGCACAAGTTAGGCACTGGCGAGCTACTGAGGCTGATAGGGCTGCTAGCATAGTAATACAAAAATGTGGTCTGAGTGCTTTTTCCATAGCACTTTTTCCATAATGTGTGGCTTGATGGAAAGCCTTGACAAAGGCTGGTCCCAACAATTCAGGAATTACAATCTGTCCTGGGGGTTGACTGCCCTCTGCTGGTGGCAGCTCAATCCACCCAACCTTCAGCACTCCCTCTTCCTTAGTACAGTAGTACTCCAATTCTTTGGTGGTATATCGGGGTGTCCATAAATTGAGGGGTACTGGAAACAATGCTGCCTGCATTGGCATGGCTTGCGATGAAATTTGTCCTGTCATGGCTGCTTGTCGTGCTGAGGCATCAGCGAGCCTATTTCCTTTGGCAACATCTCCTTTGCCTGCTTGATGTCCTCTGCAGTGCATGACAGCTACACGAGTTGGGGCCCATACTGCATCTAGTAGCATCAATATCTCCGGGCCATATTTAACTGATTTTCCTCCTGACGTGATGAGCCCACGTTCTTTATAAAGAGCTCCATGAGCATGCAGAGTGGTGAAGGCATATTTAGAGTCTGTGTATACATTTAACACAAGTTTTGCTCCTAATACTAATGCTCGAGTAAGTGCTATTAATTCTGCTTTCTGGGCTGATGTGCCTGATGCTAAGGCTGATGATTCAACTACTTCATACTGGGTGACTACTGCATACCCAGCACAATGCCGTCCATCGATGATGAGACTGCTTCCGTCCACAAAGTAGGTTTGATCAGGATTCTCTAGGGGCACATCTGTCAGGTCAGGTCGACTTGAGAAGACAGTTTCCATGACTTCTATACAATCATGCTCTGGTAATTCTTCACTGACAGGTAACAATGTAGCTGGGTTCAAGGCATGGCTCACTTCTAATTGTATCTGTGGATTTTCACATAGCATACTCTGGTATTTCAACATTCGAGAATTGGTGAGCCAATGATTTGCTTTCTGTTCCATGAGGGCAAGTACTGCATGTGGCACAGTGACTGGTAGATTCTGTCCTAATGTGAGCTTGTCTGCTTCACTTACTAACAGGGCTGTAGCTGCAACTGCTCTCAAGCAAGGTGGCCATCCTTTAGCCACAGTGTCCAATTGTTTCGACAGGTATGCTACAGGTCGTTCCCAATTTCCTAATTTCTGAGTCAACATGCCCAAGGCATTCCCTTGCGTCTCATGTACAAACAAATGGAAAGGCTTGTGGACATCTGGTAGTCCAAGTGCTGGTGATGACATCAATTCTTCCTTTAACGTTTTGAAGGCTGTATCCTGCTCAAGTCCCCACTCTAGTGGCGACTTTTCTTCTCCTTTCGTTGCTTCATACAATGGTTTGGCAATTTGAGCAAAGTTGGGAATCCAGATTCGGCAATATCCTGCTGCTCCCAGAAAGGCTCTGACTTGCTTCCTGGTAGTTGGGGTTGGGATCCTGCACACAGCTTCTTTTCTCTCCCTTCCTAATTGGCGGCTTCCTTTAGTCAGACGAAAGCCTAAATATTTCACTTCTTTTTGGCATAGCTGTGCTTTGGCTCTGGAAACTTTGTATCCAGCTTCATCTAGTAACTGCAAGAGGTCTTTGGTGGCTTATATACATTCACTTTCTGATACAGCAGCTATCAGCAGATCGTCCACATATTGGAGAAGTACTCTCTTCCCCGGGGCCACTGGATAGCTAGAAAGGTCTTGGTTTAATGCAGCACTGAAGATGGTAGGTGAATTCTTGAATCCTTGGGGTAATCGTGTCCAAGTAAGTTGGCCCCGTCTTCCAGAGACAGGATCCTGCCATTCAAAGGCAAACAGCAATTGACTAATGGGGGCTAATCTTATGCAAAAGAACACATCTTTTAAGTCCAAAACAGTAAAATGGGTAGCTTCAGCAGGAATTAGTCCTAAAAGTGTGTAAGGGTTTGGCACAACTGGATGTATGGTCTCAACTGCTTCATTCACTCTCCTCAGGTCCTGCACTGGACGGTAGTCATCTGTTCCAGGCTTCTTCACTGGCAAGAGTGGAGTGTTCCATGAGGACTGACATATCTTTAGTAGGCCATACTCTAGTAATCTTAACAAGTGGTGGTGAATGCCTTCAATTGCTGCTCTTGGGAGCAGGTATTGCTTGACATGTATTGGTGTAGCACTGGGTTTAAGATTCACAATTATTGGAGCTATATGCTTGGCTAGGCCTGGGGGATTGCCTTCCGCCCATACTCCGGGCGGGGCATCAATGCTCTTTAAAGTTTGCTCAAAATAGGTATCCTGGGTGGATTCATCACTGTAATACTTCCATTCTTCTTCTCGGGGTACAGTAAGCAGCATTATTCCTGCAGGCTTAGTTTGAGGATTTACTGTCATTTGCATCTCTCCTTTTTCAGAAAATGATATTTGGGCCTGTAACTTGGCTAACATATCTCGTCCCAGTAATGGCACTGGACATTCAGGCATATAGAGGAATTGATGAGTTATCTGCTGTCCTCCCAGACTGCATATACGGTTTTGAAGAAAAGGTTTTGTAGCTTTGGCACCAGTTGCTCCCACGATGGTGACTGCTCTTGCGGAAAATGGGGCAATCTTTTTGTCTACTACTGAATGTTCTGCTCCAGTATCAACCATAAAGTTCATAACTTGGTCTCCTATTTGTATTCCGACCATAGGCTCCTGGAGACCTAAAGCGAATTCGGAGCCCGGTCTGTCCTAATCCACATCATCCTCGTCATTGGCTGTTGCGGCCAATGCTTGAATGGCCTCTCCTCTTTCTCATTGGAATTGTTCTCGATTGGCTCCTCCGCGATTCCGGGGACGGCCTCTTCCTCTTTCTCTCCATTGATGATTATTTTCGTCATCTTGGTGGGCGTCTTCGAGTTGCGGGCATGTATCTCTCCAATGTCCTTCTTCCTTGCAGTAGGCGCATTGGTTCACGCCTAACTGGGGGTGGCCTCCTCCTGGGCCCCTCCCTCTTCCTCTGCTCCGTCGACTAGGGAAACCTCCCCTTTTCTGTTCAACTATGGCCGCAGCCAAAAAATCAGCTTTCTTCATCTTTCGATCACATTCTCTCTGTTTTTCATTATCACGATTCACATATACTTTATGAGCGACTTCCAGTAACTGAGTTGCATTCATGCCCGCAAACCCTTCTAATTTCTGTAGCTTACGTCTAATGTCTGGTTGTGACTGATTTACAAAAGCAGAATTCACCATGCATAAACTTCCTGGCGCATCTGGGTCATAGGGGGTATACATTCTATACGCTTCAGTTAATCTCTCATAAAACACTGCTGGGCTCTCATCTATGCCTTGGATAACTTCAGTAACTTTAGAAAGGTTCATAGCTTTCTGGCCCCCCCTTTTCAGACCTTGCATAAGGCCTTGGCGAAAACGGGCTAGGGCTCTCGCTCCTCTTTCTGTATTCGGATCCCATCAGGGGTCTTCATTTGGGAATTCTCTTTGGGCCGTTTCTCGATTATCTATTCTGGCATCTTCCCCTACTCCGGGAGCTACGGGGTTATCTGCCAGCCAGTCAATGGCTGCCTTTCTAATTCGTGTCCGCTCTTCAGTAGTAAATAAGGTGGACAGGAGCTGTCGGCAATCTGCCCATGTAGGTTGGTGGGTTTCCATAATGGTATGCACTAGTTCTGTGAGCTCCTGGGGCTTATCGGTATAGGAAGCGTAATGCGTCCTCCAGTTTAACAAATCAGTGGTAGAGAAAGGCACATATACATAACTTAGGGGTCCTGCCACCACCTCATTCTCATCATTCCTTACGGGTATTCCCGGGACTTGCCGTAAAGGCATCTTGGCAGTAGATGTCTTTTGGGATCTGAGGGATATTTTCGTAACTTTCCTGTCAGGGGTTGTCTTTTTCTCTATGTGCTTTGCTTTAGATTTATTTTTTACTGACGAGCTAACCCTGACAGCCGCTTTTACACTGTCAGTATCGCTCTGGGAAATTTCAGTTTCCTCCTGTTCTGTTTCTGTCTCTGATTCACCTTTCTCTTCGGTCTCAGTAGAATCTTCTTCTTCATTTAGAGGGAGCTCATCTACCTGCTCTTCGGGTGATGGCTTGGGGGTTGGGTCCCGTTCCCGCTGTCTCCAGGGTTCTGGGGCAGGACGCGGGGCTACCCTTGCTGGGCGCTGGGCTTGGGCTTGGGGCTGTCGAGTGATCACTTCTGGGGAATCAGGATCTGCCAGGACAGGTTTCTGTCTGGACTTCTCTCCTTTCCCTTTCTTTCTAGACTGTTCTATTTTCTGACTATGATTTGTCCGTGCTAACATTATTCTGCACTGTTCTTCGTAACAACGCTTTGCCCAAAGGGGCTGGCTTTCACAAATACTTAACCAGGAATCTATATAAGGGTACTGATCGGGGTGCGATACTCGCACTTTCTGATGAACTGACTGGATAATTCCTATATTAAGGGTTCCCTCTCGGGGCCAGGTGGGGTCTAAATCAGGCCACTCCCTAGTACACAAAATCTGTAATTGGGATGCAGTCATTTTAATTCCATAGTCTCCTGAATATCCTTCTCTAAAATGTGCGATCATACATTCTAATGGAGTGTTCCTAGTAGACCCCGCCCCTCCCATTTCGATGTGTGCGCGCAACAACAGACAAAAGGGAAAAGGAGGGCAGACCGTGGGTAAGGGGTCCTCACGGCCCTAGAAACATATAGGGAAAACAAATAACAAGACAAGACGACAGTCGCTTCCCCCTTTTTACGACCTGAACGCGGTTGCCCGGTCAGGAACTGCGTTACTCAGGGGTCCGCCTTCGCTTGGTCCATGCTGCCAGACCTCTCATTCACACAATCATGCTAGCAACGTATCCCAGGAATGCAATCCAATCCTGTCTATTCTGACTAGTCTTGTTCAAATTCCAAAATACAAGAAGATGGGGGTTTCGCCCTGCGAATACTCATGCAGGGTTAATCGGCCCGTCTTTGAGAGGTGATCAAGCTCTCTTACCAAGTTCCAAGTTCAAGATGCAAGATTCAAGTGGCAGTACTGCTCTGACTCATCTGTCTAGACTTACAAAATCAAAACTCTACTCACCGGATCCGGTCCTCAAAGTTTCCAAGCAAGCGCATGAGTTGGACCTCGGACTCCCCTCACTCGGGTTCGAGGTGTTGGCTCCAGCCGGGTCCAGCACCCGCCGAGGTCCGGCCAGCTCCCTCCGATGCAAGGGACCGGTGGCGCCAGGGAGCGAGCCCCGTCGGAAGGGCGCGATCCCGGCAGGACCAAACCTGTAGAGGCGGAAAGTCGTGGTATATTGCCCTATATACCCTCTAATACCACAACTTCCCGGCCAACGCACCAAGAATATGTAGCAGCAGAGCGCAGACAAACCAATGATACCAGGAGTCTGTTCAGAAGGTCCAAATCATTTATTTGTGCACAAGTCTCAAGCAGAATCAAATTCAAAATGGCTGAGCCATGGTTTCTAGCAAAACAACAACTTTTATAGACTTCTTCTCTATTCTAGGTATAGGAAAACATTTCATTGATCCCGGTAACCTCCCGTACCCCTTCTATTGGTCCCGGTATTGATAAGGCTATCCAATTATGTCTTTTGACTGGGCTTAGCACCTGCTCACCCCCCTTCTAGTCCCAATTACAATGGTCAGTTCACCAACTTCGTTACTTTTCTCCTCCAAGGCCATTTAACTAGTTAGCACATGTGGGGAGCAGGGCACTGTAACCTTTCTGTCAGCAGTTTTAATTAAATTCTTTGCAGCTGTACTTTCTTATCAGTGGTATTTAAACTTATTTTTCTATATCTTCTGAGTTTCAATTCTGCTCAGCTAGGCTGATTATTCTTTGCTAAGCTTCATTTGTACAATAGCAGCATATTGGGGGATGTGCAATTCCTATGGGCCTCTCCACAGGCTTCATTTACAGGTCAAGCTTGTTAGGCCTGTCTGTTCATTTCAGACACCATGGATCATAGGCCTTCGCCTACCACAGAAGGATACCCCTATAAAGAGAGGCTAAAAGATTAGGGCTCTTCAACCTGGAAAAAAGACCGCTGAGGGGAGATATGATAGACATCTATAAATTAATGAATTGAGTGGAACGGATAAATGTATGAGAGATCGATTGTTTACGTCATCAAACTATAGAAAGACTAGGGGACATGCAATGAAGCTACAGTGTAATTTATTTAAGACTAATAAGAGAAAATATTTTTTCACTCAATGTGTAATCAAACTACAGAATTTGTTACCGGAGGATGTAGTAAAAGCTGTTAGTGTAGCTGGGTTTATAAAAGGTTTGGACAAATTCCTGGAGGAAAGGTCCATAAACCATTATTAAGAAGGGACCCAGGATATCAATGCTTGACCCAGTACAAGCATTGTGGAACCTGTGTCTTTTGGGGAAACTGCTAGGTACGTATGACCTAGACTGGCCACTGTTGGAAACAGGATACTGGGCTTAATGGACCTTGGTCTGACCCAGTATGGCATATCTTATGCTCTTAAGGGGGATTAACCCCCTTTGTTGTAAAGCATGTTCGGTGTATGATGGAGGGGTTTAGTGGTACCGCAAAGATAGCAAGGGCCCTCTCAGTACGTGGGAGACAGAAACACAGAAGGCGAGTGGCGTATGGAGGTCACAGGTGCCTTTATTTGTTTAAAAAAAACCCTGTGTGTTTTGGCCGTTGCCTTCTTCAGGGGTATGCAGCTTAGAACATGATAAAAAATAATAAATAATAATAATCATTAGTAGTAAATAAGAAATAAACAAAATAAGACAAAACAATCATAGAAAATGTATTAAAAAGCATATACATATAATAAAAAGGAAAACATATTATAAAGCATAAAAACTATGTATTAGCAAAATTACAATTAAAAGAACAAAGAGCAGAGGGATGTGAAAAACCATATATAAAATGAAGCCTTATCTAAAGACCCATATGTGGTAAAAGAGATGAGGTGGTACAATATCAAAACCTAATCATTGGAGGCTATACTCACTTATGCACTCTTTGATAATCCCTTGGAGAACCACTATCATGTAAATATAGCTCTGTTCTAAGGTAATAAAAGGTAAAGCAATCATTATTTTATATATTGCATGTAGCTTTGCATAGATGAAGGAGCCTGTAATGGGAAGGGGGAGACACAATAAACCTGTATTGGATGAAACTACATAAACTAGATAACTAAATTAATTAAAAGCAAAAGACATATATATCAAAATAACACTGAATAAAAAAACTTTACTATATAAAACTATTAATGAAAGCAACTCACATTGTAATTAAATGCCTGCAATTATGTGAACTGAAGGGGAACATCAACTAGTAAGTGAAAACCGGAAATGAAAGTAAAAAACTAAAATGATCGAACTGCTCTACTGTATTCTTGACTATATAGGAATGAAAACGCTGTGCTATGTTCAGCCTGTGTGTAGGTGGGAATAGTACACTCATAGTAAAACACTTTATAGTTTGAATGATATCTCAAGTACTTTACCACATTAATTAAAACATGCTCTTATATTCAAATTTTTAAAGAAATTTTTATTTTTGTGGACCCTGCCAAAAGTGAAAACAATCACTATGTAGACCAGTGGGAACTGCAGAAATGGTACCAAAGCACCATGTTTTAAGGGCTATATAGTCATAGTGGTCCTAGCCACGTACACTTGTATAGCTAAATAAAACCTTATAAGACAGTCAATTATACAGATTGCAGGGGATCCTGGGCTTAAAAGTAAAAACACAGACTTCCGGTGACGTCATCGAGGCAAATGGTGGTGTAGAGGACGAGCTCCATCACCAGAGCCTGTAAAAAGGGGGATAATGTACCCTGTCAAGCGATAACTGCGAGGGGCGAAGGAGAGGTAGTACCAGAGCCCAACTTGACACCGCGGAGTGAGAGGAAAAGCGCATTGGGCGGGAGTGCAATCGTAGGAACGCTGCAGCTTGAAGAAGAATCATAGAGGGCTGTCCCGCCTGCAGACCGCGTGGCAGTGGAGCAGCAGAGAGCAGGGTGGTGAACCCGCGGTCGAGAGTGGAGCAGGCAGAATCGGCATCGCGAAGGAGGTGAGAGGAGCGGGGCTGCTGCCTGGACTCGCGGCAGAGAGCCACGGGCCAGAGGCACTGTCCCCGATTGGAGCGGGAAGCCCAGCGCTGATACCGGGGGAGTAGAGCGGACTGGCAGATAGTGGCTGTGAGAGGGAAAGCCAGCGGTGGCAGAGTCAAGTGGCCACAGAGAGTGGGGGCAGGAGCCTGGGGTGAGCAGGCCAAAGTGAACTCGAAGTGCTGAACTAAGGAGCAGCAGCAGAGGGCCCCGGAGAGTGGAGGAACATCCCAGAGGGGCAAGTGGGCAGAAGAGGAGGAGTAGCGCCACAGGAGGGCAGAACAAGGGCCTGCTTGGGGAGAAGTGCTGACTGTGCAGCTAAAAGGACGATAAGATTCCCCATACAGGAGCAGGCAGTAGAGCTGTCCTGTTTGCCCACGCCTGACACGGATAGGGAGGCCGGTCATCAGTATAGGGTAACGAAAGAGGAAGAAGGGTAAAGTGGCCCCAGGTAGGAGCAACTGACCAGGGAAACTCTGGACAACCTGCAAGTCGCCTAGATACATTCAGGGCCAGTATGAAAAAAAATAAAGGTGGTCTGTCTGCCCGGAAGAAGCTGGTGGACTTCTGCTCCCCCTATGCAGCAAATAAAGGAGGAAGAGAGGGGGAGAAGGAAGGTCGACCACAGCCTGATGAACCACATGATTTGGCGGAAGAGCTGGAGCGGAGCTGCAGCCCAGGAGGGGTAGCTAAATTGAAAGCCTGACTCACCGAGCTAAAAGATGATATTAAGATGGATATAGGTGGGGTGACATGTGAACATAAGGAGTCCATACAGTCTTTGAGGCAAGATATTGTGGATATTGGAAATCGCGTGGAAGAATTGGAGACCCAGACGGAGCACCAAGGGGAGGAAATTGAGGACTTACAAAAAGGCTGGGAGGACCTCAAGCAGGCTCAGGAGGAACAGCAGGTGAAAGTAGAAGATTTGGAGGATAGATCTCAGAGATGTAATCTACGCATACGGGGCCTCCCAGAGGAACCCAAATACCGAAATTGTGAAGAAGTGGTTGTTAAAATCTTCAGATTGTAATAATACAATCAAATACAACAAGCATTATACACCACAATCGTTACAAGCAACAGTATGCATTACACTACAGTTTACATTGTACTTGCTCCTACTTAATTACCCATTTGACAAGTGTTTACATTTCTAATGGGCCATTCTCATGTCCCCCATCCCTATCTATACTACCCCCCCCCCCTTCGTCCCTCCCCCCACCTCCTTCCCACCTACTTTCACATGAACATTTCTCACTCCTTGCATTACACTACCCTCAGGCTCAGTACTTATGTCACACATCCACATTCATTGCTCTACCATGCCGCCAACCGTGCATCCTCCCTCCTCCCCTCTCCTCCTCCCTCCAACCACCTCCACACCCCCTTCCATGCTTCCCCGCTCTTCTCACCTTTCCCGCAGCGCTGCTCGGTCAATTTATGCATCAAGCTCACCTCTGCCACTCTTCAAACAAACCTGGCCAGCTGTGGTGTGCTCTGTCCCCCCCGGTGCTGACCTATCTCACATCGTGCTGCTACTATGCAGTGATGCAATACCCCCACATCCTGCCTATGAATATCCTCCTCCATTTGGTGCAGCAGACATGTCTCTGGTCTTCGCGGCAAGCAGTAGCCAGTCATGCCCAAGATCACATTTATAATCTGTGCCCAATAGGCCTGTATCTTAGCACACCTCCACCACATATGCATCCAATCCCCCTGCTCCTGCCATCCCCGCCAACATAGATCATCCAGCCCTTTTCCAGCCCACTTGGCTAAATCCATGTTGACTTTGTCCCATTAAACCATGTCTCGCCATGTGTTCAGTAATTTTGTTCTTTATAACAGATTCCACCATTTTGCCCAGTATGGACTTTAAGTTCACTGGTCTTAGTTTCCCAGATCACCCCTGGAGCTCTTTTTTAAAAAAAATTTTATTTGCATTAGGTTCACGCCCGCCAATCTTCTAGTGCTATATATGATTTTAATGATAGATTAAAAATGTTTAATAGTAGCTCTGCAATCTCATCTTTGAGTTCTATCAACACACTTGGTTGTATACCATCCAGTCCAGGTAATTTGCTGATCTTTTAGTTTGTCAATTTGTTCTGCTATACCTTCCAGGTTCACTGAGATTTGATTGAGCTCCTCTGACTCATCACCATTAACTATGTTTTCTGGTATGGGTAACTTCCTCATATCTTCCTCAGTAAAGAGCAAAGCAATGAAATCATTTAATCTGTCAGCTATGTCATTGTCTTCCCTGTGTGCTTCTTTTAACATCTAATGGTCCAGCTGACTCCTTTGCTGGCTTCTTGCTTCAAATATACTGTACATGAAAAGGTTTTTATTGTGCATTTTGTCTGTATGGCAAGCTTCTTTTCAAATTCTCTTTTTGCCTTCCATATTAGGGCTTTGCATTTAACTTGCCGGTGCTTATGCTGCTTCCTATTTTCTTCTTTTGGTTCTTTTTTCCATTATTTGAGAAAGATGTTTATTTGATTTTAATAACTCCTTCACCACACCTTTTAATCATGCTGGCTATCATTTAGCCTCCCTTCCTCTTTTCGTAATGCGAGGGATACATCTGATCTGAACTTCCACAATTTCTTGCCTGATGTAAACTCTTGACTTTTGCAGCTGCTCTTTTTAGGTATTTTTCTAACCATTTCCTCATAGACTCCCTTTTAAAAATTAAATGCTGACATGGTAGATGTCCTTTGTTTATTCACTCCAGTTTTTAAGTCAAATTTGTTCATATTATGATCACCAGTGTCAAGTGGTCCCAGTTAGCTCTTGTAGCAAATCCTGTGTTTCACAAAGGACTAAAATAGTTCCTTCTCCAGTTCGTTCCCAAACCAGCTGCTCCATAAAGCAGCCATTTATTTTGTCTGGGAATCCACCTCCCTAGCATGTCTTGATGTGACATTAATCCAATCAATATTGGGGTAATTAAAATTGCCCGTTATTATGTTGCCAACTTTGTTGGCTTCCTTTTTTCTGAAGTAGTTCATCTGCCTCGAAGTGGACAGTAGTATACCTCTACCACTCTTGCCTTTCCCTTTATACGTGAAATTTCTATCCATAAAGATTCAATGGTGCGTTTCTTTTATTGCAGAACTTATGTTTGATTTGACCCAATACTTTCTTTAACATACAGTGCCACCCTGCAACCAATTTCATCTAACCTACCCATGTGATATAATTTGTACCGTTATCAGTGTCCTATTGATTATTCTCTTTCCACCATGTCTCCGATGTGCCAGTTATATCTTTCTCTTCATTTAGGGACATGTTTACTAAGCATTGCACCATGACATACAATTTAAAAACCTCTGTGGTATAAATGCAAAGGAGGAGAGCCTCTTTCAATTGAAAGCAAACTCTGCTACGAGGGGACATAAGGGATAGACTCAGGAGTAATATGTGAAAATATTTCTTTACAGAAAGAGTGGTAGATGCATGGAATAGTCTCACAGTGTAGGTGGTAGAGATGAGGACAGTATCTGAATTCAAAAAAGCATGGGACAAACACAGAAGATCTCTAAAAGAAATGGACTATAATAGCTGTTATGGAAGTACAGACTAGATAGGCTATATGGTCTTTTTCTTCTGACATTTGTCTGTCTGCCCTCAAAATGAGCATATGAGAGGCATATTCCCAGGGCCCACTGTAGAGGTGGTTCAAGATGTTGACCCCTAGCCTGACCTTAATCTTTATCTCCCCCACCTTGGCTGTCAAAATATATTGTTTAACTTTGAATACCCTGCTCTTTGCTTCTGACAAGAAGTTGCTGCTCTAGGCAACTGCCTAGTTTGTCTAATGGTTGTGCTGGCCCTGCAAGTGACCCATGCTGAAAAACGGAGGTATGTCTGGCATTTTCAATGTGTAGCGCAGGTATCTTAGCACCCCTGTGCTCGTTCCCTTTGATGCGATCAGCAAAAGTGCACTTACAACTACCTCTATGGGTGACACTAAGTGCACCCATACTAAGCACTATGTTGCTGGGGTGTGTGTGCTAAAAATACCTGCACTACCTGCATGTTTACTGAAGTGTACTAGTAGGTTCAGTGTGCACCAAGTGTGTTGTGGTTAAAAGTACCTTATGCTGAAACTACAACCACATGAAAAATCCTACCTTACCTGAGTAGCAGGGATGGGCAAAGACTGGGTGCTTCTGGGGCACAGCATCTCTGTCGCAGGTAATCCATGTACCTTACTCTGAACCATGCACTCATGAGCAGACTGTTGGTTTTCCCCTAGCTTCTAGTTTAAAAGCTGTTCTATCACTTTTGTAAATGATAGCAGCAGCACCCCTGTTAAATTTCCCTATGGTATAAATATGTATAAGAACATGTGCTATGTGTAGGTGGTTCTATGGTTGTTACATCATGTCTGTATATTTTATAAAAGATGTGTAGAGTACATGCACATATCTACTCCAAAGCAGATGTAAATCACCTGGACCAGATGGTATACATCCGAGGGTGTTGAAAGAACTGAAATATGATATTGCAGACCTACTATTAGTAATCTGTGAACTATCATTTAAAATCATCTGTAATACCTGAAGACTGGAGGACAGCCAATGTAATGCCAATCTTTAAAAAGGGATCCAGGGGTGATCTGGTACAGACCGGTGAGCCTGACATCAGTACCGGGAAAAATGGTAGAAACCATTAGAAATAACAAAATTACTGAAAATGTCTATAGTCATGGCTTAAGGGGAGACAGCCAACATGGCTTACTAATCTGTTGCTTTTTTTTTTTATGCGTGAATAAACAGCTAGACAAAGGTGAGTCGGTTGACATGATGTAACTGGATTTTCAGAAAGCCTTTGACAAGGTCCCTCATGAGAGACTCTTGGTGAAATTAAAAAGTCATAGGATAGGAGGCAGTGTACTACTGTGGATCATGAACTGGTTAAAAGATAGAAAGCAGAGGGTAGGGCTAAATGGCCAATTTTTGCTCTTTAACATATTCATAATTGACCTAGAAATGGGAATAATGAGTAAGATAATCAAATTTGCAGCTGACACAAAATTATTCAAAGTTAAAACCCAAGAGGATTGTGAAAAATTGGAAGAGGACCTTGATAGATGAAGTTTAATGTGGACAAGTGCAAAGTTATGCAACTAGGAAAGAACAACCCAAACTGTGCTTAATGATGCAAGGTTCAACATTGGGAACCACCACCCAGGAAAAAGATTTGGGCGTCATCATGGATAAAATGTTGAAACCCTCTGCCCAGTTTGCAGCGGCAGTCAAGAAAGCAAATATAATGTTAGGAATCATAAGCAAAGGAATGGAGAATAAAACAAAGGATATTATAATGCCTCTGTATTGTTCCATGGTGCAACTGCCTCTTGAATATTGTGTGCAATTCTGATTGCCGTATCTTAAAAAGGATATAGCATTATTAGAAAAGGTTCAGGGAAGAGCCACCAACATGGTAAAGGGGATGGAAGGATACTCCTATGGAGAAAGGCTAAAAAGGTTAGGGCTCTTCAACCTCGAAAAGAGATGGCCGAGGGGAGATATTATAGAGATCTATAAATTAATGAGTAAAGTGGAATGGGCAAATGTAGATCAATTGTTTATGCCATCAAAATATAGAAAGACTAGGGGACATGCAATGAAGCTTCAATGTAACCCATTTAAGATTAATAATAGAAAATATTTTTCCACTCAACATGTAATTAAACTCCAGAATTCGTTACTGGAGAATGTAGTAAAAGCTGTTACTGGGTTTAAAAAAGGTTTGGACAAGTTCCTGGGCGAAAGGTTCATAAACCATTATTAAAGGGGACCTGGGAAATCTACTGCTTGCCCCAATCCAAGCATTGTTGAACCTGTATGTCTTTTGGGGAAAGTACTTGTGATTGGCCACTGTTGGAAATAGGATACTGGGCTTTGATGGACCTTGTTCTGACCCCAGTATGGAATATGTTATGTGAGCCTATGTTTGCACAATATTGGGGATGGGTCTGAATGCCTATTTTAGCTGTCTTTACAAGACAGGCTTTAATTATGGGAGAAATCCAAAAGGGCACCTAACTGCCTCATGGCTCTGTGCCTGCAAGCAAAGTTATTTGGGCTGGATCTGGTGTATAGATCAGTATTTCTCCATCCCTGCTTTAGGATTTTTAGTTATTTATGGTCTGTACAGCCTGCTACTAATTAATTATACAATTCCATCCTAATCTAAGTAAGAATCAACTAGCAAGATGACAGACGGTGTTGCCAAGTGAAGTGGGTAGGTCTGGATTCAATCAGTGCTGTTATTTTCTGCAGCTCTCACTTTTGGACTTCCCGTTGCTTTTGTAGTGCTTCAACCTGTTGAAATTTAATGGCTGTGAGAAGGCTGAGCGTGAGTTTAGGATGGTTCCGTGGCAGTTCATGAATTTTGCTTCTCTACGGTTGTGATAAGGTAGCAACACTATGTCAGAACGCAAATGGAACAAGTCTAGGGCGTTCCTCCTGGGATTCCGTTTCCCAGCCAGAGATTTCAGGTGATTTCACGACGCAGGACCCATCTGGAGGATGATGTCTCAGCCCGGTCCGTCGGACTATTTAAGTTTTGGCCTTTTATTTATTTATTAGAACTTAAATTATACGCCTTTTCCAAAAGTCAGGGTGTGGTATAAAAAATCTAAATCATAACAACAACAACCAACCACCCGTCCCTATGCATCCCACCCTTAAACCCAGGGCCGGTCCCGTTCACTAGACGAACCTAGGCGGTCGCCTAGAGCGGCACGGCACACATGGCCCGCTGTGCTAAGCTGCGCCGCACCACTTCTCCCCGCGGTAGGGTAGGCCATGTGCTTCGGACACATGATCTGCCGCCCCGCCCCCGTTGCCAGAAAGAAAGAATCAGCGGCAGCACGATTGGTGCTTAGGCCAGCCCTGTTTAAACCCTAACTCCCCACTCACCCTTCCACTTAGACAAAATTAAAACTGTATAATATGGTAACAGAAAATTCTAGTTACACAGATGCTGTCGCTGAGGGTTTAGCGTTTGATAACACTGTCCTGGCTGTATAGCTCCAGTTAACGCAGCAGTTTCTCCCACCAGAAACTACAACTACCACCTTTCTCTGCTGGAAGTAACGTCAGCGCGTCGGATATAACTGTAGATCAAGAAAGCCTCAAACAATCGCTGAGAGTAAGCGTAGTCTCTTATGAATGACGTGGGAAGACACTGGATGAGGCACCTCTTCCTCGCCAGTCTGTGACGTCGTAGTAGGCCTATAGCCGTCTTCCTGTGGGAGGAGCTTAGAGGCCGGCAGTGGGCTGAGGCAGTCGGGGCGTTTTTTTATTGCTTGTCTTTCAGGGCGCCAGATTTAGGAGAAATGTCTGTTGAGAACCAGGAGGTGAAGCCCTCAGAGGAGACCTCTGTCGAAGAACAAAAGGTGAGTGGGTTTCTGGGCAAGACTCCCCGAGTATGGGGTCGCGGGGCTCCGTGGTCCTTGTATATTTTCGCGCTTCGGTTGCAGATTTGGAAGCCCTTCGGGATTTGTGTGTGGGCCGCGTGGTGGGCTTTTGGTGTGTGCAGGAAGGTCTCGCGTGCTGTGTTGTCTTTGCTCCCGCGTTGCAGTCCTTGGCTGTTGTGTGTGCACAAGATGAATCTTCAAAGGAAAGGCCCTGACCTTGCCTTGCACCCCGCCGCTGGTGGCGGCAGTCCAGGGCGCGGTCCCCGCACCGTCTCTCTCGCTCGACTTGACTGGTCTCTTGGAAACCGCAAGTTTTGCTTCCTACAAAGGAAGTATCTAGAGTTTTGGGTGACCGGCGTGCTGCGGTAATGTAAGTCTAGGGGTTATTGGTCTTGAGATGTATTGTGGCTATAACACAGACTGTAAAAAAAAGAAAGGTTTATAAAGTTCTTTCTTGGTAGTGTCGAGGGTGTGCAGTTCTAGACGTCTAAATTAGTTCTACTTTTGAATGTGTGTGTTTTTTCTTGTTATTGAAATAAATTGCATAGATGTGCGGTAAATAGCAAAATACCGGTACATTTGCTCCCCCCCCCCTTGAATACCCATTAACTTTATTGCTACATTCGGAGCAATGTTTGTAGCATTCGAGAAATAGTACACAAGTTTGTATCTTTTTACATACACAGGAAGTGGCTTTTAGTTTTTGTTTAACATTTGTTTCTGCTCAAAGCTAATCTTGAATTTGTACGGTATATTGAGATTTATGGTTCACAGTCGCGTAACAGATTGAATTCGGACGTCCTATTTTCAGGGTTTCACAGTGTTCCTAAGGTTATATTAAATTATTCCTGAGTGAAGGCACAGCATATAACGGTGACTTTCATTTTGTCTGCCCCTCCCCCTATAATTAGTTTGAAGTTTTAAGCAAATGAAGACTGAAAGGATAGTAAATGATCTGTTGCAAAGATATTTTAAATGGCTTATTTTTTTTGCGTTGCTGGCACATCTTTTTGTCTAGGTAGAGAAACAGTTTTATTTATTTATTTAGCTGTATTTATATCCCGCTTTTCACCGGGTCAAAGCGGTGGAACATACAATAATCAATTACAAGGGTTTGGGGCCGTCACCTGGTGGCCAACAATGATTGTTAACAATTAATTGGGACGTAGACATAGACATTGTGTTATGGTTATATATGACATATGTTCAGGGGGACGAAATATGGTGGTTGGGAGGGAGTCCGTGGTGGGTGTTTGTCTCTGGTCCGAGGAATTCTTGGAATAGTGCAGTTTTAAGTTGTTTCCTGAAGGATAAGAGGTCTGTGTTGCTTCTGATGTGATTTGGTAGAGAGTTCCAGAGGGATGGTGCATATTGTTTGAAGGCTCTGTTGCAGGTCCGTTGATTGTATTTGGTTCTTTTGTGTGGGATGGTGAGTGAGTTATTGGTGGTTTGTTTGGTTGTTCTGTTGTGGGCTGGCTGAGGCAGTAGAGTGCGGAGCTGGGAGGTTTGCGTTTGGTAGAGAGCTTTGTGGGTGAGTAGGGCGGATTTGTATTTGATTCTTGCTTCTAGAGGGAGTATGTGTAGCTCCCTCAGGACTGGGGTGATATGGTCCTGTTTTTTTGCCTTCTTGATAATTCTTACTGTGGTGTTTAAGGCAATTAGAAGTGGGTTGGTATGAGTGGCTGGAAGTCCATGGTATATTATATTGCAGTAGTCCAGGTGGGGGACTGTCAAGGCTTGCATCACTGTTCTGAAGTCCTGTGGCTCAATAAGAGGTCTGAGACATTATACTGTTTTAGCCTTGTGGTAGATTGCTGCGGTGGTTTTTTTGATATGTTGATTGAGTGTGAGTGCTTGGTCTATGATGATTCCCAGGTATCTTATTTGTGGTTGTATTTGTATTTTTGTGGTTCCAATGTCGAGGTGTGTAGGTGGTGTGAAGTCTGGGTCCTTTGTTACTATGAGGGCTTCAGTTTTCTTTGTTGATGGATAGGTTGTTCTTTTGTAGCCTGCTGGATACCTCGGTGAAGCATTCCGATAGGTGTTTATTGGTTGGGTTGGATGTTGTGATTGGAGCATAGAGCATTATGTCGTCCGCATAGATATGGTAGTTAATGTTGTATGTGCGTATGATTGAGCAGAGTTGGTTGCAGGTAGATGTTGAAGAGCATGGCAGATAATGTGGATCCTTGGGGTACTCCTTGGTGTTGCTGGGACGGGGAGGAGGTTGATAGGTTTGTGCGGATCAGTTGTCTTTTGGTCAGGTAGGAACGGAACCATTGGAGTACGTTATCTTTGATGCCGATTGCTTGTAGTCTGTGTATGAGGATGTTGTGGGAGATGGTGTCGAAGGCAGCTGATATGTCCAGGAAGATCATGGCATATCCAGAGTGCTTGGCTTGAGTTCCCATGAGGAGGGTGTTCATTAGCGACGTCATGAGGGTCTCGACTCCGTGGCGTGGACGAAAGCCATGTTGTGGGTCCAATATGTTGTTAGCATCTAAATGTTCTTGGAGTTGTCTCTGGGCTACCTTCTCAATGAGTTTGGCGGTAAACGGGAGGCTTGCTATAGGTCTGTAGGAGGTGGGTTCGAGGGGATCCAGGTTGTTTCTTTAGGGTTGGTCGGATGATTGAAGTTTTAAGGAGATCCGGCATGCGTCCTTGGCTGAGGGATTCGTTAACAATGCGGGTTAATGGTGTGCTCAGGTCATCTTTTGTTTTCTTTATCCATTCTGTAGGACAGGGGTCTAGTGGGGAGGTGGTGGTATTTAGTCGAGAGATGGATATTTCCTCTTTTGTGACTGTTTCAAATGTGTTCCAGTCTCTGTCTGTGGTGATGGGGTGGTTTGCTGTTGTCTCTGCGTTCAGTTGTGGATTCTGTGGTTGTTGAAGCTGCTTTTGTAATGTTGTGCTAGTAGTTCAGGTGGGATGTTTGGTAGTTGGTCAGAGTGGTTGGGCGCTTTTGTCAGTTGTTTGACAACATTGAAGAGTTCTCGTGGTTTGTTTATTGACATGTTTATGATCTTTGTATGGAAGGCCCTTTTTGCTTTGTCCGTTTCTGTGTGGTATGCGTCCAATTCGTATAAGTAATTCTTTCTTAGTTCTACTCATTTGATAATGATGTGTTCAGATACATTATGACAAAAGATTTTACAGAAAGCAAAATAAAATGTAAGATGTGCATTGTGACCAGCATCATAACTTTCTTGATTTACCTTCCAGTTATCCTTCCTCTGCAAATATTTTCAAGTAAAGTGTGTGTGTGCTTGTGCATGTTGTGGAAAATTTCACTTAATACTTATAGGAGTTTAAGATTTTGTTTTTTTGTCCCTTCATAGGGGCATTTCATTCCGGTTATATACAACCTGTGACTTTGTTATGGGATCACTTCTCATGTCGGACTTACTGTAAATGTAGCTTATGAAAAGGTGACCTTAACTAAACTGCATTATATATTTTAGTTGTTGTTTTTGGGGAGCTAGCTGTCATGCCAAATTGTTAATACTGTACTAAACTCTTCCTGTAGAATCAAAACATTTCTAATTAAGAAGTGCAGAAGTAGCACATTATCTTAGTTTTGGAGAAGTCAAATTTGATCTTTAAAAACAATTTACAATGTTGTCATGTAGGTTACAATAGTTTTTCAAAGGCTAAATATTCATAATAGAATTGAGAGAAGGTCCTGGTTCTTAAAGATCTTTAACAATGGAAAGGCTAGACTTAAGGTCTTAATGCAGGCCTTAACAATTTAACCCCAGAAATAGGGAGTCGGGCAGCAAATCCCCGTATCTTAAAACGGATATAGTGTTAGAAAAGACTCAGAGAAGAGCCACCAAAATGGTAAAGGGGATGGAAGGATACTCCTATGAAAGGCTAAAAAGGTTAGGGCTCTTTAACCTGGAAAAGAGATGGCTGAGGGGAGATATGATAGAAGTCTATAATGAATGGAGTGGAACAGGTAAACGCATATCGATTGTTTACATCATCAGAATATAGAAAGACTAGGGGACATGCAATGAAGCTACAGGGTAAACTATTTAAGAGGGAGGCCGCATTCACCGAGGGAGCCGCATTCACCGCCAGCACCCGACTCACCATCGCCTCCGCTCCTGTCCAATCGGGACAGTGGGAGCTGCTCTCGCCCAATCAGGGCGGTGGGAGAGGAGGCACAAGGGCCATAAATCGCGGCGTCCCTACGGGCACGCCCGCGCCTGAGGGCCTTGCCAGAGGGCCCTTTGGCGTGGCCCTTAGGCGGTGGCCATTAGCGTGGCCCATCCCACGGAAAACCTCTGCAACGGACGAGGCTCGAGCTCCCCTAATCAGATCTGAGCTCGCTGACGCCAGCGACATCAAAAACTCTAAATCTGCGAAACAGGAGCTCCCAGGATCACAGGTGAACACACCGGCCCCTGTTCCCAGCTCAACACCCGACAACCATCTCTGACACAGAAGAAACCCAGTGCAACAAGGCAAATCACCAGATATACAAAAAGCTCCAGCAAATCGACAAGAAAGAGACTACACCGCTCCAAAACCCCAGGTACTCTATCACAACATGCCACCCTTCCTAACCCCCATCTACTTTCTCACTCCTCTCCTAACGCTATACCCCCACCCAAGCACACTCAGCAATCTTCCCTACGCAGACACACTGACAGGCACACCATCCTCCACACAAACACTGCACCCCCACCGCACCTACAGACCTCCCATACTCAGGAACCACAAAACTGCAACCCACAAACATCTACAACAACAGGAACAACCCAACGCACACACACCACATGCCAGCCAAAAACACCAATCACACCAGCCACCCGCACCTCTCCATCACACTCATAAACGCACGCTCCACCAGGAACAAATACCACATGCTCCAAGACCTGATCATATCTGAGAAGACTGATATCCTATGCATAACAGAAACCTGGCTAACAGAAACGGACACAGTAATAATGAACCAACTAACGCCAACCGGATACAGCTTCCATCACTGCTCCCGAACGCACGCAAAAGGCGGAGGAGTAGCCATCATCGCAAAGGACAACCTCCACCTGCGGACCATCACCTCCGAAACCTCCGACGAAGCAGACATCCTCACCCTCACTAACAAAAACCTCACAATATGCCTGGTCTACAGAACACCCGCCGCAAACTCTGACTTACCAAAGATACTGCACCTGATCTCTGAGAGCATCGACCCATCAAAAGAACCAATTATACTAGGAGACTTCAATCTCCCATCCCTCCAAGACACGCAAACGGAAACATTCCTGAACGCCATGACAGCAATGAACCTATCGCAGATCATAAACAAACCAACACACGAAAAAGGAAACGCACTGGACCTCATATTTCTGAACTCCCAGACATCCACCTCATGCAGCAGTCCAACAATCTCACCAGTCCCATGGTCAGACCACTACGTCATCCACTTCTCCCACGCATATCAACCAAAGACAAACAGAGGAAACGCTCAACAAACACGGAGATTCAAAGCATTCAACAAAGAAGACTTCCTGACACTGACCCTACCTAATCTACATATGAATTCAAACAACCTTGATGACCTCATGGACAACTGGAACACCACAATCTCCACAGCATCCAAAGCAAATATAAACAAGACCAGCAACAAACTCATCTCCTCAAAGGCCCGCTGGTTCACCCCTGACCACCGGAAACTGAAAACAAAACTTAGAAGAGCAGAAAGAAAATGGAGGAAAACCAAAAATGACGAAGACAAAAAGCAATACCTATATGAACTCGCTGCCTACCACTCAGAAACCGACAATGCAAGGAGAAACTACCACACCAAAATCATCACGTCTGCTGCAAACAAACCTCGAGAACTCTTTCAAATTGCCAAAAAACTGACAAAGGCACCAACCACGTCCGATCAACCCCCAGATATCCCCTCAGATCTCTTGGCCCGACAATACAAACAATTTCAGCAACCTCAGCAACCTTACCGCTGTGTTACAGCCACAAAAACATACCCCGGAATCACCATAAACGCTGACTGGGATACATTCAACAAAACCTCAAAAGAAGAGAGATCCTCCACCATCTCCTGTCTGAACACCACCACCTCCCCACTAGACCCCTGCCCTACCGAATGGATAAAGAAAACCAAGGAAGACCTGAGTGCTCCACTAACTCACATCGTAAACGAATCCTTTAAACAAGGATACATACCGAATGCCCTCAAAACATCAATCATCCGACCAACCATAAAGAAGAACAACCTGGACCCCATGGACCCCACCTCCTACAGACCAGTGGCAAGCCTCCCCCTCACCGCCAAGATAATAGAAAAGATAGTCCAACACCAGCTTCAAGATCATCTAGACACCAACGACATACTCGACCCACAGCAACACGGTTTCCGACCACTACATGGAGTTGAGACCCTCATGACCATCCTAATGAACACACTCATCATCGGAACTCAAGAAAAAGATTCGGGATACATCCTGATCTTCCTAGACATATCAGCGGCCTTTGACACAATCTCACACGAAATCCTCATACACAGACTACAAACAATTGGAATCAAAGACACTGTACTCCAATGGTTCAAATCCTACTTAACTAACAGACAGCAACGGATTCGCACCCTCTCTGCAACTTCGCCCCCCTACCAACAACTACAAGGAGTACCCCAAGGATCCACCCTATCTGCCATGTTGTTCAACATCTATCTCCGTCCACTATGCTCAATCATACGCACCCACAACATCAACTTCCACATCTACGCGGACGACATAATGCTCTACGCACCAATTACAACCACCAACCCAAAAAACGAACAGCTATCAGCCTGCTTCAACGACGTGGCCAACTGGCTACAGGAGAACAATCTATCCATCAACATAAAACCGAAGCCCTAATAGTAACAAAAGAACCGAACTTCAAACCACCTATCCACCTCAACATGGGTACCACACAAATCCAAATCCAGCCTCAAATAAGATATCTAGGCGTCATCATTGACCAAGCTCTCACCCTCAAACAACAAATCAACAAAACCGCCGGGATGATATTCCACAAAGCCAAAACTATTCAACGCCTCCGGCCCCTCCTAGAACATCACGACTTCAGGACAGTAATGCAAGCTGTGACACTCCCTCACCTGGACTTCTGCAACATAATCTATCATGGACTTCCTGCCTCGCACACCAACTCCCTCCGTACAGCCTTGAACACTACAGCAAGGATTATTCAAAATGCAAAAAAAACGGGACCACATCACCCCAATCCTAAGAGACCTTCACCTCCTTCCAGTGCAAGCAAGAATCAAGTACAAAGCTATCTTACTCATCCACAAAACAATCCACCACACACAACACCTCACTACACCCCTTACTGCCTCGACCATCCCACAACAGATCAACCAGACATTCCTCCAATAACTCTATCGTTGTCCCCCACAAAAGAACCAAATCCACACAACGGACCTGCAACAGAGCATTCGAACTTTATGCTCCATCCCTCTGGAACTCTCTACCAAGTCACATCAAGAACGACGCTGACATCACATCATTTAGGAAACAGCTGAAGACAATCCTATTCCGTGAACATCTTTTGACCACCATGACCTAATACTTAGATTCAACAGGAGTAAATTATGTCTGTCTACCCAAATCATTAATTGTTGACCTTGGTGATGGCCCCACCCAAAAAATTACCCCGTCCTATGTTACGTGTTACACCGCTTTGACCCGGTGAAAAGCGGGATATAAATGCAGTTAAATAAATAAAATAAATAAATAAAGACTTATAAAAGAAAATATTTTTTTTCACTTAATGTGTAATCAAACTCTGGAATTTGTTACCAGAGGATATTGTAAAAGCTGTTAGTGTAGCTGGGTTTAAAAAAGGTTTGGACAAGTTCCTGGAGGAAGGATCCATAAACCATTATTAAGAAGGGACCCAGGATATCAATGCTTGACCCAGTACAAGCATTGTGGAACCTGTCTTTTGGGGAAACTGCTAGGTACGTATGACCTAGATTGGCCACGGTTGGAAACAGGATACTGGGCTTGATGGACCTTGGTCTGACCCAGTATGGCATATCTTATGTTTATGTAATGAACAGCCCAGGTTTCAGTGACATCACTCCCATGCCTCTGTATACCTCAGCCATCAGTCTCTCTGTAGAAAATCTGGGGACACAGAGGAAAAGAGATTAAGCACTCGTGAATGACCACCTTGAGTATAGAAAGGTGACTCTCTTGAGCATGGGAGCACTGTTCCCTCTAAGCTGTGCGCGTGTGTGCGCGCACACACCTCGCCGAGCGAGCGCACATACTTTACAACAGAGCGCACAAAAATTACGGTTCTGATTCTGATAGAAGATAACACAGACTTCTTAAAATTTAAAAGTTGTGATTGTAATTACTAGAAATTTTCCGCTTCATTTAGTAATTGTCTATTTTCATTTAATTTGATTAAAATCAATGTGGTGTAATACTGTATTTGGACATGTAGTCAAATTTTAAAGTATATAACTCCAAGTGTCATTATGTGGCGCACAAAAATTTAACCTTCCTTCAAAAGCTGCACACAGCTGATATTTTATGCGCGCACAGCCTACAGAAAATTAGAGGGAACATTGCATGGGAGGCTCCACTAGACTAGACTGCAGTCTTTTTGGTAGCTATAAAAGGAGGGAAAATGGGTTCAGCTCCATGCTCTTATCATGATAAAGGTCTATTGAGCAGCCACAAATTGGAAGGATTTATAAGGATCTGGAAAAGTGCAGCAGCCTCATATAACCTCAGCGCCCCCTCCCTCCACCTCTGTCCTCCATGCCCTTTCCTATAGATCACAGAAGGCTCTGAGGGATCTGCCAGCCAGCCACCTTAAATTCAGTGCTGCAAAGCCAGCCACTGAAACAATTTCAGGGAAGAAGAGCTGAGCCCAGCACAGATTCTCTGACCGGGGCGCTCTGGGCGAGCACCAAGGCTTGACCTCATCCATTGGCCTTGTTTGGGGGCTCCTGGTTCCGTCATCTTGGGACACAGTTCAGGGAGGACTGCTGATGACCGTTGGCATGATGTGGGGATTTCCTGTCGTTTTCTGCATGTGTTGGTAAAGGTTTTACCTATTGTGCATCTGGTGGTTGCATGTTCTGTCCAGGTGACTCCAATGCGTACTACTTCCCTATCACTTATAATGCATGTAATGTAAAAGTGTAGTTAATGCCCACTTGTGGGCCGACACAGCCTTAGCACATGCTGTTTTGGTACTTGCCCTTACTCTTTCTTCCAAGAAATGTTGTTTGGTCTGTAGCTGCTTTTTCTGCATGGCAGCTTCTAAGTTGCCCCTGGAGGACCTGCTTTCCTCTCTGTTGGGGGATGCAGTTAGTCTGACCTTGCCTGCCTCAGGGCATGAGGTGATGGATGGCACTATGGGTAAGAATATTCAGCCGGTGGGAAGCTCTGGTGACCGTGGTGTGAGCTGTTCATTGTCCTCTAGGGGTTCTGTGGTGGTTGTTCCCCCTGGTGTTGGGATTAATGTCTGAGAGGAGATCTTCCATTCTCCGGGAATCAGCAGGAAGTTGGTACTCACATATGGGTGACGTTGGCACCATTGGAGCCCTCGTGGGGACATCTCCCCAGCTTTCAAAGTAAGCCTTTGGGAGATGTCACCATGCATGCATGGTCCCCTTCCCTCCCAAGGGTGCCATCTTGCTCAGTCTCTTTTTTTTTCTGCGGAGCCCTTCAGACATCGTCTGTCTTTCCCCCAGAAAAAGCTGATTTTTATTTTCTTCTCGAGTTCTTAACTCGTCTCCGGTATTGCACCGGTACTCTTCCTGCCTATCGATCTTGGGGTGTCGGCATGAAGTTCAGTTCTTTTTTTTGTGTGGTGTTCTTTTTGGGCGCCTTCGCACCTTTTTTCCATGCTGGCAGCTTGGAGGGTCTTCAACCTCACAGGGGTTCTTTTTTTTTCCCCTATGACTACCAGTGGTTTCAAAAAGTGTGATTGGTGTGCTAAGCTCATGTCCTTAACAGACATACATGACTGCTATCTCTGTTGCCTCAGGCCAAACCATGACCTTGCAGCTTATGCAAACAGATGTCTACAAAGGCCCCGATAAGCCGCCAGCAGCAGCACAATAAGTTTTTTTTCCCCGATGCCTCCGAAGGCCAGGGCCTTGTCTGAGGCACTGACATCTCAGCGGGGGGGGGAGGGTCCTCGAGCACTGTCGTGGGTCCTCAGAGAGGGGGGTCACCTTCAAGGGAACACAGGACGAAGAAGAAACCCTCAAAGGCTGCGTCCTTGTATGGCTCCGATGGACAGGGTTCCTCCTGGTCCCGCAGCCCCAGGCACATGCCCGAGGCTTTGGAGAAGGAGCGGCCAGTGAAGGTTCCCTGGAAGGATCCGGTGGTGGACTGACCTCGATCCTCGGAGGCTATCCTAGTCGAGGATTCCCCTTCAGGGGAGCCGGCATCGGGCTCAAGTCCCTCTGTGTCCACGCCAAAGGCTGCGGAGCCTTCTGGCTTAGTCCAGAATGGTGATTTTGGAGCGCAGCTTGTCTGCCGCCTTGGACCAGTTGTCTGGTACTTCCGGTTCCTTCGCCATGACCACCAGCCGTTCAACATCAAAGACGTTCCCGGAGACCGAGTCTATCCTCGGCTGCAGTCGTGCTCGGTGTCCTTCTCGACGGGGGTGGACGTGCAGCCTCGGGCCCTTCCAGGCCCACGGAACAGCCTACCTTCGAGTCTTCCTCGGACTACTCCGAGTGGGAGAAGGAGGATGATGAGTTCCCGGATACCCGTAGACACTGCAACGTCCCCTCGGACTCCCCAGTCTTGGAACCTCGGAGAAGGTCCCCGCCAGAGGACATGGGATTCTTAGACTTTGTGAAAGACCATGTCTAAGGCCCTGGTGTTCCCGACCGAGTCGGAGGAGGACCCTCGGGCTGATGAGCTCGAGATCCTACAGTATGAGGCTCCCCCTCTGGAATCGCTCACAGTGCCCGTTCCTCCCATCCTGGAATGGCTCATGTTCCGCTTGTGGGAAATGCTGGCGTCTGTGCCGGTAGTGAGCAAGTGACGCGACTCGACATATTGAGTCCGCCAGAGCCCTGGCTTCCAGAAGTCGCAGCTGCTGCACAACTCCATGGTGGTGGAGTCGGCCATGCGTTGGCTTTAGAGCCAAAAGGCACACTCTTGGATGTCCTTGGCAGGAAGTGCTACCAAGGCTGGATGCTCATTTGCCGTGTCCAGGCCTATCAGCTGTACATGGGCATATACTCGAGGGATCTGGCGAAGGAACTCACCAGTTTCTCAGCTGGTCTCTCTCTGAGGAAATCTTGCAGCGCTTCAGGGGCCTGTCCAAGGCCATCGTGAACGCTCCAAATTTGTCTCGAGCAGCCTGTGACTGATTTGAGTCGGCGGCCTGGGTAGCTGCAGCAGGAATCGGTGCGCGTTGCCAGGCTTGGCTCCGGTCGTCTGACCTTGAGCAATGGGTCCAGGACAAGTTGGTCGATGTCCCCTGCCAGGGGGAAAAGCTCTTTGGCAAGCCCATGACCAACAAAGCCACCGAGTTGGAGGCTGAGTTCATGACGAGGACCAGGCTCTCTAAGAAGACTGCTGCCCCTCCCCAAAGGAAGGCCTCTGGTAAAAAACCCTTTTACCCGAGGAAGGGAGCTGCTTACCGTAACTACCAACATTTTTCAGGCCTCCCCAGCTTCCCAACAAGGGCAGCAGGACAAGGGCATGGCCCATGTAAGCAGAAGGCTCCGGCCCAGCCGGGGGGGGGTTTAACTACTCCAGCATAGCCACTCTACCCCAAAGAGGTCAGCAGCCTACAG
This sequence comes from Ichthyophis bannanicus, assembly GCA_033557465.1. NCBI lineage: Eukaryota > Metazoa > Chordata > Amphibia > Gymnophiona > Ichthyophiidae > Ichthyophis > Ichthyophis bannanicus. The sequence goes on from CM066043.1 coordinate 173,131,195, forward strand.
GGGGACGACTGATCCTCTATGCCCCAGGGTGGGTAAACATCACCACCGATGCCTGGGCACTGAGGGTGGTCAGGGAGGGTTACCTCCTCTGCTTGACCCAGATGCCGCCACCTCATTTTCCGGGAGAGCCCCCCCAGGTCTCCCCTCCACCAGGACCTTCTTCTGAAGGAACTGGCAGGTCTTCTCGAGGACAATGCGGTGGAACCGGTGCCCCATCACCTCCAGGGCAAGGGATTCTACTCCACATACTTCCTTGTCCCAAAGAGGACAGGGGGCCTGAGGCCCATCCTCGACCTGTGCAACCTCAGTGCATTCCTGGTGAGGGAGAAGTTCAAGATGCTCTCCCTTGAAACATTGCTGCCCTACCTCCAACAGGGAGACTAGCTATGCTCCTTAGACCTCAAGGATGCTTACACTTGCATCCTAATCCACCCACACCACAGACAATACCTGCGGTTTGTAGTTGGGGGCAGGCACTTTCAGTACAGGGTGCTCCCATTTGGGCTCGCCTCTGCCCCAAGGGTGTTCACAGCAGTCATGGCTGCCTTTCTAAGGCTTGAGGGAGTCTTCATGTTTCCCTACCTGGATGACTGGCTCGTAAAAGGGGACACGGTGTCCGAGGTGCAGCAGGCTACCATATGCACCATCCAGGTTCTACAGCACTTGGACTTCGTCATAAACTACCCCAAGTCCCACCTTCCAACACAGCGCCTGGAATTCATCAGAGCAAAGCTCGACACCCACCAGTCAAAGGCTTTCTTGCCCACCGACCGGGCAGACTGCCTCAGATCTCTGGCTCGGGACATACAGCACCATCTCTGTGTCTGCCTGCCATCTTCTGCACCTCCTTGGGCACATGGCCTCTACGGTCCACGTCACTCCAGATGTCCGTCTCCACATGAGAACAGCACAGTGGTGTCTCGGGGACCAGTGGTCACGGGCCACTTCAGGGACAGGATTCAGGTGACCTGCCAGTTGGCAGACTCCTTTTGTCTGGTGGCGGTCATCTCAGCACCTGGAAATGGGCATGCCTGCCCAAGGCAATCGATTGTCCTCACCACGGATGCCTCCCTACTTGGTTGGGGAGCCCATTGCGAGGGTCTCCACACCCAGCAAATCAAGCTCCTGGAGCTTCGTACCATTCACCTCACCCTGAGGGTTTTCGGCCATCGCCTCCACCATTGGCCAGTTCTGGTCCAGATGGACAACCAGGTGGCTATGTTCTATGTGAACAAGCAAGGGGGGACAAGGTTCCGTGCCTTCTGTCAGGAGGCGCTGGCCCTCTGTTCTTACGCAGTCCAGCAGCGTATCTTCCTCAAAGCGGTGTACCTGCCAGGACAGGACAACCTACTAGCCGACAGGCTAAGCGGGGTTCTCCGACCGCACGAGTGGCAGCTGGATCACACAGTAGTCAGCCGGCTTTTCCGACTCTGGGGGTGAACACATGATGGACCTGTTTGCCAGCCCAGACAACTTCCTGTTGTCCCGCTTTTGCTCTCGGCAGGCTTACCCCTTCAGGGTGGCAGTAGACATGTTTCTAGCCCCATGGTTGGGGGGCCTCATGTGTATACCTTCACTCCGAAGCCACTGATTGCCAGAACCTTGTTCAAGACCCTCCATGACAGGGCCTCGCTCATCTTGATAGCCTCCTGATGGCCCAGGCAGCCGTGGTTCTGCAGTTGGTGATGGAGTCCCCAAGAGGATGGGGCTTGCCCCGGGGCTTCTATCTCAGGAGGGGGCTCTACTACACCCCAACCTGGGATCTTTTGCGTTCACGGCTTGGCTGCTGAGAGGGTAGCCTTGGCCCATCTCCACCTTCCCACAGAGGTGGAGAATGTTCTGCTGGCCTTACGTAAGGTCTCTACGAAGAAGACATACGCCTTCAAATGGCGTAGATTCCCAGCTTGGTGTGCTGAGCGAGGGGCTGACCCTTTCTCCTGCCCGGTGGCCATGGTGTTGCAGTACCTTCTCCATCTTTCTCACGCCGGGCTCAGGTCTAATTCCATTAGGGTACATCTCAGTGGTCAGGTGCTAACCCTGCGAGCAGAAGCGAGTGCAACCAGGAAAACCACCTTCCACGAAAGGTAGAGAAGGTGGCAAGTAGCCAAGGGTTCGCATGGTGGATGGGTGAGCTGCCCCACCACCACAATGAGGTCCCATTCAATTGCTGGAGGGTGAACTGGGGGCTCAGATAAGACCCACCTGGGCCGCTTCCTACAGGGTCAGCTCTTATCTGAGTCCCCAGTTCATCCTCCAGCAATTGAATGGCACCTCATTGTGGTGGTGGGGCAGCTCACCCATCCACCATTCGAACCCTTGGCTACTTGCCACCTTCTCTACCTTTCATGGAAGTTGGTTTTCCTGGTTGCGCTCGCTTCTGCTCGCAGGGTTAGCAAGCTCCAAGCTTTTGTGGCTGAAGCGCCCTACACCAGGTTCTACAAGACTGGGGTGGTGCTCCGTACACACCCCAAATTCCTCCCGAAGGTAGTGTCCTCATTCCATCTCAACCAGATGGTGGTACTCCCTACTTTCTTTGTGAGACCTCAGGCCATTCGGGTGGAGACGGTCCTCCACACCTTAGACTGTAAGAGGGCCTTGTCCTTCTATATCCAGTGCACTCAGGACCACCACAAAACCTCCCAGCTCTTCGTCTCCTACGACCCCCAGCAGGCTGGGGGAAGGCAGTGACTAAGCGTATGCTGTCCGCATGGGTGGCAGACTGTATTGCCCTCTCCTATGAGCAGGCGAAGCTCCTGCTGCATGGTCGTATCACAGCACACTGTGTCTGGGCCATGGCGGCTTCAGTGGCACATCTGTGCTCTGTCCCGATGGTGGACATCTGCTGGGCTGCCACCTGGTCTTCAGTTCATACCTTCACAGCCCATTACTGCCTGTAAAGAGAATTCTGTTGGGATAACACCTTTGGCCAGGCTGTGCCCTGTAATCTTTTCAGGGTCTAGGCAACTCCTACTCTCCGACCCTTCTGTGTTCAGGCTACCGGAGTGCTGGTTTCATTGGACACAGGGGTCCTACTGTAGTTTGTAAACCAGACTGAATTGCAGCTGTTTGCGGTTCCCCTTGAGGGGGCCCAATTTTTGCTACAGGTCTCCCGGTAGCCTGTAGCTGGGGAGTCGCATATGAGGACTGACCTCCGCTTGTTCCCAGAGAAAGTGTAGTTACTTACCTGTAACAGGTGTTCTCCAGGGACAGCAGGAATCGGTTCTCACAACCCTCCCTCCTCTCCTTGGAGTTGCTTCTTTGCCATCTTTATTTTTGCAATCTTCATCTGTCATTTGACTGAGCAAGATGGGACCACGCATGCGTGGTAGCATCTCCCAAAGGCTTTCTTTGAAAGCTGGGGAGTTGCTCCCGCGAGGGCTCTGTCAGTGCTGATGTCACCCATATGTGAGGACTGATTCCTGCTGTCCCTGGAGCACACCTGTTACAGTTGAGTAACTACGCTGACTCTGAATTATTTTCCTTTTTGCACTAGGCCTGGTCCTTCTGGTGTGGAAATCCAGATTCTGGATGCCCCCAGGCACAGTTTCATGCAGGGCAGGCTGAAAGTGGAGTCTTATCGACTTTGAACGTGACAGATGCTTCTGGCACGGAGAGGGCACCATAGGTACACTGCTTTTTCAAGGGGTACTAAAATCCACTTCTGTCTTCGCATTCTCGGATATGATCTCCCAACTCCCTACCTGAAGGGTTAAGGGTGTGTTAAAGGTCTACGCTCTCCTGGAGAAAGGTGTGCATCGAGTAGTTTGGCATTCCCAAGGTGGATGAGCAGGTTGACAGACGGACCACCATTCTTATGGAGGGCGTATTGGCCTTAAAGGATACTGTGAACCGAAAGGTGGATTCTGTGTTGTGCACCTCCTTCAGCAGCTTGGAGACTGAGCATGTCATCTTTCTGATGATACCAGCTGACAAGGCAGACTCACAGTACCAACAAATAAGTAGTTGAACAGTATTAACAAATGAACTATCACTTACAAACTGATAATCTGATAAACTCCTTCCCCCAACCAGGGAAACCCCCATACCCCTGAACGGTAAGGAACTTGTGAAGCTTCTGAGCAGCACTGAGCCCAATAGCCGGCTGCTCCTTTGACCGCTCTCCTGGCCCCTTGCCATGCTATCCTCGCCCCCCCCCAACCCCGTCCCATGTGAAGGAACAGAAAAAAATCCTCAAACTGGATGGGTGGGATCTGGGACTGGACTGGAGTTCCTCAAGGAACCTACTATTAACAGGTAAGTCTAATTTCTCTTTATCGTCCCTCCAGTCCCGAAACCTCTGGGATGTAACGGAGCAGGCTAATCAATAGGAGGGACCCGCTACCACAGCCTGAAGCACTGCAGATCCAAACTGGGCATCTCCTGCTGCCTAGACATCCAGGCGGTAATGCTTTGCAAAGGTATGCAGCGAAGACCAAGTTGCTGTCTTACAGATCTCCACCGGTGGTACCAGGCTAAACTCTGCCCATGAAGTCGCCTGGGCTCTTGTGGAATGTGCCCGCAAGCCCTCTGACACCCCTACCTTTCAGGATGTATGCCGAAGCGATGGCTTCTATAATCCATTGGGAAATGGTGGACTTAGTGGCCGCTGCCGCCTCCTCTTCACAGCCCCCTGAACAGAACAAGCAAGCGATTTGACTTCCTAAAGGGTGCTGTGCAGTTCAAGTAAAGCTGCAGGATTCTCTTAACATCCAAGAGTTGCAACTGCGAGTTTGTGGAACCTCCCGCTTGTGGCAGCAAAGTGGCAAGACAACCGCCTGGTTCACATGGAATGCTGAAAATACCTTGGGCAGGAAGGAAGGTACGGGTCAAAGAACCATCACCTCCCTGGAAAAGGACAGGAAAGGCTCCCGACAAGATAAGGCCTGAAGCTCTGAAATCCTGTGTGCCGAACAGATTGCAACCAAGAATACATCCTTCAGGGTCACGCCCTTCACCGAAGCCCGACTCACCGGTTCGAAGGGCTCCCCTGCGAGTGCAGCTGACCCAAATTTCCTGTTAAAGGTAAGGCTCAAGGAGTGTCAGGTATGCACCCGGACATGCTCAGGTTTTTGAGGGCAGTGAGTCGTGTGCGACCACCGAGGAAGTTGGTGGTCCTGCCCTGGGATCTGGATCACTGCCCTCAAACCTGAGCATGTCCAGGTGCATACCCGCCACTCCTTGAATCTTACCTCTAACAGGAAATTGCGACCAGCTGCACCCTCAGGGAGCTGGCGGCTAAACCCTTGTCAAAACCAGCCTGCTGGAAGGCCAGCACGTCCAGAATATGTGCCGAGACTGCTTATCTGCACACCATGCTGCAAATATATGCCACACTCTGACATAAGCCAAGCACGTAGACTTCCTCCGAGCCTTCAACAATGTGGGTATCACCAACGCAGCGTATCCCTTCTTCGTTAGCCTTGCCCTCTCGAGCCATGCTGTAAGCGAGAATCGATCCACCTGAGGCATGTGTACTGGGCCTTGCGTCAGTAGATCCTCTCAGACACGAAGACGCCACGGGCTGTCCACTAGAAGCCGCAGCAGATCGGCATACCACAAATGTTGTGGCCAAATCTGGGGCGATCAGTATCGCCAAACCTTGGTGAGCCTATATCTGTTGTATCACCTGACTGAGCGCCCATGGGGAAAATACATATAGCAATTCTCCTGCAGGCCACTTAGATTGAGGGCATCCAGACCCTCCGACATCCTTTCCCGACTTCTGCTGAAAAACCGACTTGCCTTGGCTGACTGGAAGGTTGCCATCAGATCCATCATTGGAGAACCCCAATGACCTGCCACCTGCTCGAACACAACATGCGCTGCCGACAAGGCCTGGAGATAACTCTCCACCCAGGCCAGCAGCACTTCGGCCTCTTCCTCCAGCGCCATGCTTCCCGTGCCACCCTGGCAGTTGTATGCCACCATGGTGGCATTGTCCAAAAATACCCTAACTGCCCGCTCCTGCAGCCAGGGCTGGAAACTCTGCAGTGCTCAAAGCACTGCTGTCATCTCCAGCCTGTTGGTCCATGGGGCTTCCTGCACGTTCCAGGGCCCTTGAGTGAAGCTCCCTTCACAATGGGCTCCCCAACCTGCCAGACTGGTGTCTGTCATCAGTGGCACCCAAGCTGGAGACTTGAGGGGCATGCCCCTCTCTAGAGTCTCCGGGCGCAGCCACCACTGCAACGCTGTCTTCGTCTGCTTCGGACACAGAAGCCAGTGGGATAGAGGTTGTCTGGGACCACCAACACAGGCGAGCCCTCTGTAAAGGCTGCATGTGAGCCCTCGCTCACAGGACCAAGTCGGGCGTGGCCGACATGGTTCCCAGAACCTTCAGATAATGCCAAGCCGAGGGTTGCAGCATCCGCAAGAACCGACGCAGCCCCGGGCCTACTTCTCTGGTAGGAAGACCTTTCCCTCCTTGGTAGCACGTCCCCAAATACTCCAGTTCTTGGCCACATTGGCCAGACTTTCCAGAAACTGTACTACTTTTGACGTAGCCCTCATGGAGTGCCACCGCCACTACCACCATGACCTTGGTGAAAGTTTGTGGGGCCATCGCCAGACCAAACGGCAACACCCGAAACTGGAAATGTCCCATCAGAACCGAAAAGCGGAGGAACTGCTGGTGCTTGGACCTGACAGGAATGTGCAGATGCGCTTCGGACAGGTCTAGTGACGTCAAACTCCCTGCTCCTTACCACCATTATGACAGACTGTAGAGTCTCCATGCGAAAATGCAATACTGTGAGGCAGTGGTTTATGCCCTTGAGGTCGAGAATTGGCCGAAAGGAGCCTTCCTCCTTGGGCACTACAAAATAAATGGAGTATCGACTGCACCCGAGTTGGCCTTTGGGGTACTGGCACCTTGGGCGCTCATAGGAACGGTCCTGCAGGGGTGGAAGCGCACCAGGGGTTAGTAATCATCATTGCTCCGGATTGGCCTCGAAGGCTGTGGTATGCGGACCTGGTCAGGCTGCTGGTCGATCGGCTGTGGCGGCTGCCTTGCAGGGGTGATCTTCTGGTCCAGGGTCATCTGGATGCCTCAGGTGGATCGGTTCTCGCTTACGGCTTGACTCTTGAGAGTGCGCAGCTCCGGAAGCGGTGATATTCAGGAGCGGTGATCTCGACCTTGTTGAGTGCGCGCAAATGCTCGATGTGCCTTTCCTATGTGAGAATCTGGAGGATATTTTTAGGGCTAGTGCGCAGGCCGGGGCAAGTTTCCCTCCCCCCCCCCCCTCCTTTTCGGCATCAGTGCCGGTGGTCTTCGAGTTTTTGCAAGAAGGTTTCGAGAGAGGGCTGGCGGCCAGTTCCCTGCGGTTTGTTGGCAGCCATTTCCTGTTTATAGGGGAATGGTTCAGGGGAAGCCTTTAGTAGGTTTCTGCAGGCGGTCTGCCTGCTTCGTCCTCAGCTAAGGTCGACGGTCCCCCCCCCCCCCCCCCGGGACCTTAATTTGGTACTAAATTCTATGGCTGGGGAGCCTTATGAACCAGCAGGGAAGGTGTCGTTGAAGGACTTAACTCTCAAGACTGTGTTCCTTGTGGCAGTTTGTTCAGCCAGGCACATTTTGGAGCTTCAGGCCCTGTCGTGTCATCCACTGTTCCTCGTTTTCTTCACGGAGAAAGTGGTTTTGCGTACGGTACCTTCCTTTGTGCCTAAGGTGGTGGTCTCTTTTCACGTCAATCAGTCGGTTTCTCTCCCGGCTTTTCCAAGGGAGGGACCGGGAGCAGTGGATGCGCGGTTGCACAGCCTGGATTTGTGCAGGGTGCTGAAGCATTACCTCAGTCGCACGGCGGTCTTTCGACAGTCCGAACATTTATTTGTTTGGGGGACTGCGTAAGGGGGAGGCGGCGGCTAAGGCTTCCATTTCAAGGTGGATCAGGGAAGCCATGTCGTCAGCCTACATCCTCAAGGGAAGAAGGGTCCCAGAGGGGTTTCGGGTGCATTCAATGCGGGCCCAAGCTCCGCCTTGGGTGGAGTATGGTTTGGTACTGCTGCTGGATATTTGTAGAGCGGCTAAGTGGTTGTCTTTGCATACCTTCGCAAAGCATTACAGGCTGGATATTCAGGCTACTGCGGATGTGGTGATTCGGTCCGGTCTTAGGAACCCTTCCAGACGTGAACTGCTGTTACATCCCAGAGGAGAGGAACTGGACTGGAGTAACAATAAGGAAGAAGTAATTAGACCTTTCCTGCTAATGTTCCTGAAGGAACTCCAGTCCAGTCCCTGATCCCACCCATTATTGTCGTTTTTTAGGTTTCAGGATGGAGTTACCGGCCTGAAGTTTCATAAGAAGAGAATATAGTGGCCGTAGGCTCCTCACTGAAGGCTGGGACGGTTCGTGTCCAGCAGAAGGTCTGGTTAATGGAGTAGGCCTGGTCGGATGCCGGCTCAGGTAAGTCTCATCCTCCTCTTCGAGGGGGGGGGGGTAGAAGTACCTTCTGGGGGGTGGAGGGATGGGAGGAAATTAGAGATTCTTGTTGTTTGTTTGAAGTTAGAGTTTGGTTTTCTTTGTTGTCTCTCTGAGTTTGCTTTTTCAATAGAATTCTGGTGGGTGGTGCCAGTAGTATTTATACCAGAGGATCAGCAAAGACTCCGGAGCTCTGCCTGCCTTTTTGGGTCCTGTGCATGGAACGGAAAGCATTTCGGAGAATGCTACCCTGGATGTTCTGGATTTCAACTTCCTACCTAAAAGCCTAAATTTAGCCTCCAGAACCTCCCTACCACATTTTCCTATGTCATTGGTACTGACATGTACCAAGACAGCAGACTGCTCCCCAGCACTATCTAAGACCTTATCTAGGTGGCGCGTGAGGTCCGCTACCTTTGCAGCAGGCAGGCAGGCATGTTACCAGGCGATCCTCACGTCCACCAGCCACCCAGCTATCTACATGCCTAATGATCGAATCACCTTCGGGCTGCTGCAGTCTTAGCATGTGCTGTTGTGATACTTGCCTTAACTCTGTCATCTTCTGCGAAACATGGCAGGCAAGGTGTCTCATCTCTGGATTCTGGACTCTTGTTCTTCTTGCATGGCAGTTTGTTGTCCCTGAAGGGCCTGCTCACCCTCCTTCAGCCAGGGAATGTGATTAGTCCGGCCTTGCCGTCTCAGGGCAAGAGGTGACGGGTGGTGCTATGGGAAAGGATATCCAGCTGGCTGGAGGATCTGGTGACCTAGCTGTGAACTGTTCATTGTCCTCTAGAGAGTCGGGTGGCTGTGCACCCTGGTGTTGGGGTCATTTCTGAATGAGAGCTTCTGGACTCGATTTGTTCTCTTTGGAATTCTATATTTTTGCAGCAGGCCTGGTCTTTCTGGCATTGAACTTTCAAACCCTGCAAACTCTTGCGTACCCCTGGGTATGGTATCCGTGCAAGGCAGGTGGAGAGTGGACTCCCTGTTCGATTGCCTTTGACTAAGGGTCCCCGGTGTGGGCCACCCCCTGGAGATGGGGAACAGCTGGGATCGATCTGAAATTTTGACTGTTACTTGGATTCAGATGGCTCTGTACTAACTGATGTGGATGTAGAAGTACTCTCTCATTCAGAAGATTATGAAGAGGCTGGAGTGATCCATCTGTTCTGGCAGGAGGAGCTGGCGGTGTGTGGTTGTGGTTGTTTTTAATACCAGGGTCTTATCCACCTTGAATGTGGCGGATGCTTCCAGCACAGAGCAGGTGCCGAAAATATGCACACCCCTTCAAGGGGTGCGAAAATTCACTACGGTCTTCATGCTTCTGGGTCTGATCAAGGATATGATCCAGTTGGAGTGGGACTCTTCCGACTCCCTGCCTAAAGGGTTAAGGGTGTGTAAGAAGAACTCTGCTCTCCCAGAGTGCGTAAAGTGGCTTGGCATTCCCAAGGTGGATGCACAGGTCACGGCAGTTGCCAGATGGACCACCATTCTTCTGGAAGGCAGATCAGCTTTAAAGGACTTTCTGGTCCGTAAGGTGGATTCGTGGTTGAGGAGCCAGTTCACCATGGCAGCGACTATTTTGCAGCTGGCGTTATGTACCAACCTGACATCTCATGCCTTGCTCCAGTGGATTCAATCTCTTCTGCTGGATGGTGTTGCCCCTCTTTTGGGGTCTATGGCCTTCCTTTTTCATGTCATGAATGACCTGGTACGTATGGCACCCCTGAAATGGATCTGATGGTGACCCACTCCAATGCTGAAGCCTGCAGCAGCTTTAGTTACCACATGGATAGGGGCAGAAGGTGTCAATGCCCTGGCCCAGCCTTGGCCAAGTCAGCACTGGTTGTACATGCTTACTCCATGGCCTCTGGTGGGGCATGTGATTTGGTGTATAGAACACCACCAGGACAGGGTTGTTCGAGTGGCATTGACTCGGCTGAGAGTGTGGTTAGGAGACCTGATGTGGCTTCTGCAGGTGCCTATTTGGTTGCCTTACTCTCTGGTCCTTTTACGGCAGGGATCAATCATCCTGGAGGACCCGCTTCCCTTGTTTACAGCTTGGCTCTTGGACGGAGACTGTTAACACGTAAAGGTTACTTTCCAGCAGTGGTCTCAACTCTACTCAGAGCCTGGAGGAAGTCTACCAAGATAGCATACTTGTGTGGATCTGGTACCTCTTTATGAGATGGTGTAATGCTTGGCAGTTGGTTCCTGAGGCGGTCAAGCTGCTATCTTGGTTGGCCTTTCTACAGGATGCCTTGGAGAAGGGCCTTTCCCTTAGCTCCCTGGAAGTTCAGGTAGCAGCTTTGGCTTGTTGTGGCTGGTAAGTCTCTAGCCTTGTACCTGGATGCCTTGCGCTTTCTCCAGGGGGTTTGGCATCTGCATCCTCCCCTCCAGTCTGTGATTCCTTCTTGGGATCTGTCTGGTTCTCAGGAACCTGATGGTGGCGCTCTTTGAGCTGTCCAAGCACGCTACTTTAAAGGATTGATGCTCAAGACTGTCATTTTTGGTCAAGATTTTGTTCTGCAAGGTGGATTTTCTGAGCTGCAGATTCTTGCCGAGATCCTTATCTGTCTTTTTTCAAAGGAGGCTGTTTCCATTAGGCCTATGCCTGCCTTCTTGCCTACATGTGATTTTTCTCCCTTTCCCGTGAACCAGGTAATATGCCTGCCCTTCTTCTCTAAGGAGTAGTGTCAGGCGAAGGATAAGCATCTTTGCCTTGTGGGTGTCCGGAGAGTGCTTCTGCAATACTTGGAGGTTGCAAATTCCTTTCGTAAGTTTGACACCCCCCCCCTTCTTTTTTTGTGCTGCTTGCTGGCCTGTGCCTCAGTGACGCGTCAGTTAAGTTGACTTTAGGGTGCTGGATTAAGGAGGCTTTTGTCTTGGCGATCTGATCTCCAATAACAAGAAGGAATGCAGTCTTCACATGTGGATGACTTCGGCACCGACGAAACCCTGTGTGGGAATACTCCCCAGCATCCTGTAAGAATACTTTCGGGAGCATCCCTCTACACATGCGTGCCTGCCTTCCTAGCAATTCTCCTCGGTCTTTGGTTGTGTTCCCCCCACTCCCCCTGCAGAGCCTGATGTTAAAAAGCTCATCTTTAATACCTTTTGGATATATTGTGTTTTGCCTTCCCATTAATCTGGTCCTGCATCTGACATCCCTGTTTGTTTTTTTACTTTTATTTTCAATTAAAATTTCCTTTATTTATTTGGACAGCTTTTATATACCGCTGCTTCCAAGGATCAGCAGCGGTTTACATTATAACAAACAGAACTGGTACATTGAACTTTAAGAACTAGGAACATTTTACATTATAACAAATCAAATATCAATACAATTGATTCAGTACATTATGAACTAGTTTACATAACAATATTGAACTATATTAAAAATAAGTTTACTTTAATAGTTATATTAATGTGAGAAGTGTACTTATGTCATTTGAAGTTGTAGTGATTCCAATTAAGGTGTACCATTGGATAGAGTAATTGATTTGGTTTATGGAGGTTGGGAAGGTATAACTGTTTGGCCATTGGTGTAGTATTGTGTGAATAGATGGGTTTTTAGTGTTTTCCTGAATGTTAGAAGATCTTTTGTTTCTCTTAGTTGATCTGGTAGATTGTTCCACAGTATCGGAGCAACAAGCGAAAAGGCACTGTTACTTGTTGAGTGTTTAGATTTTCTTATTATATCTGGGACTGCTAAGGTGTTGAGGTTTTTTCTCCGTCTTATCCTATTTTCGGGTGGGCTGTGAAGGAGGGTGGTTAAGTATGATGGGGCAATATCATTAATTAATTTGAAAGTGGTTAACAGTATCTTGAATTCTGCTGAATATGGGTAACCAATGTAGGGTGAATAAAATAGGTGTGATATGGTCTGATAGTTTAGCTTTATGTATAATTCTGGCTGTTACATTTTGGGCCATTTGTAAGATTTTGATGTTCTTCTTGGTTATACCATGTAGTATGCTATTACAAAAATCAAAATGTGGTATGATCAAGGCTTGAGTAACCGTTCTAAAGTCATCATCTTGTAATAATGGTCTTAGTTGTTGAATAGAACGTAATTTGTAATAGATTGTTTTTGTTAGTTTCTTGATGTGTGTTGTAAAACTGAGCGTTTTGTCAATGATGACTCCTAAATATTTTATTTCTTCTTTGGAAGAGTTGCGTTAAGGATTTTAATGTTAGCTGGGGGAGTGTATTGTATTTTTTGTTGCAATCAGGACTTCAGTTTTTTTTATGTTAATAGTTAGATTGTTTGAAAGAAGCCATTTTTCAGTTTTTGTTAGTTTATTATATTGTTGTGGTTTGGGTTAATTACATTAAACTCAGAGAATAACATAATGTCGTCTGCATATATGGAATAATTAATTTTGTATTTTTTGAATATGGAACATATTGGTTGGAGGTATATGTTAAATAATAAAGCAGACAGAGCTGAGCCTTGGGGTACACCTTGTTCTTGAGGGAAAGGGGATGATGAATATTGGTTAAACTGAACATATTGTGAACGATCGGATATGTATGATTTAAACCATTCGAGTGTGGTTTTTAGTAATCCTATTTGTTTAAGTCTTGAGATAAGTATGTTGTGGTTGATGCTGTCAAATGCAGCTGATATATCAAGGAAAACCATAAGGAATGCTTGTTTAGTATTGTCTAGACCTTTATTAAGAGTGTCGAAGTGTGATGAGTAAGGTTTCTACGCCGTGAAAAGGGCGAAAACCGTATTCCTTATCGTCACTCCAGTCCAGTCCCTTACTTCTGGGTTGCGCAACCCTTCCAGCAGCTTGGAGGCTGAGCCCAACCTTTTTGGGGGATGGAGCGGTATAAATACCACTGGGACCACCCACCAACTCCAGTAATCTCAGCCTCCAAGCAGCTGGAGGGTTCCGTAAGCCTAGGGCTTACTGGAGTCTCCTTGTCCTTCTTAAATTTTAAATTTGCTCTTGATAATTTTTTAAGTTTTTTTTTTTCTTTTTTGGGTAAACTTACCTGGTTTTCTTTTTTTCCTGTGCCTTTAAATTTACCTAATCTATCCGGCTCCCCAATCCCCCCCCCCCCCCCCCCTCTGGCCGGGCCGGGTACCGGGGTTGATTGAGTCCTGCAGCGGTACGGAGGATCGGCAGCTCTCCTCTTGCCGCTGAGCCGCTCGTTTCCTGTACCTCCTCCAGGATCCTGCCCTGCCTCGCGCCGAAGCCCCGGTGGCGGCTGAGCGCTTGAGGCTCGCCGCGACTGTGCTCCTCCTTCCCATCCCGTCCCAGTGCGGAGGGAATCGGAGTTGAGCGCGGAGGAGTCAGCTGTTTTCAGCACCTTTGCAGCGGCGCCGCTTAAACCGGAGCGGGAGGTGCCTCTCAGCACGGAATTAGCGGTCCGTAAATTTCCTCGGGGCTCCGAGAAAGGAAGGCAACTCGCAGTCCTCCGTTAGGCTCCACGTGGTTGCGGCCTACCACGTGTGGAGCCAACGGCTGGATTTCGCCGAGTCGGGCCTGGGCTTCACGGCAGACGAATCGTCTAACTGCAAGTACCGGATTAAATCCGAGGGTTTATGGGGCTTATGTGTTTCATTCTAGTTTTGTTTAATTTAAATTAATTTTATTAAGTTCATTTCTCCCTTAGCCTGCCTTTAGGAGAGTAAGCTAATTCCGGGGCTGGGTAGCTACTAAGCATTTTCTAAAGGGCAGAGCATCTTTAATTCTATTTGTCCTGATCTATACAGGTTCGGCCAGGAGGATTTTGTTAGAAATAACTTTTTGTTCCTCCCCATCTAGGGCATGACGGGCAAACCTCGGTGCCCCTCCTGTGGCACTCGCAGAGGTACTCCTACGGAGGCTGGGATCTGCAAGGCTTGTGCTGCAGTAGCCGCCTCCGTGGAGCAAGAAACTAGCTTATCCATGGCCCAGACTTCTCAGGGGTCCGGGGACCCTTTGGGGGGGAAGGGGGGTCTCAGTCCCCTCCTCCTTCCTCCTCAGAATTCCCCACCCCTCCGCTACCTCCTTCCCCCCTACCCACTGGGGAGGGGGGGGGCGAGGACCTATTCTCCCCAGACTTTGTCCTCCTGCTCCATAAGGCCTACTGCATGCGCAAGCAAGGCTTGGGGCCAGGGGAGACGGTACTTAAGGCGGAAGGCGGACCAGCCAGACCACCGAGGACAAACATTCAGAACCCCGGCCCTCCACCTAAGCACCCTCGGCTAATTAGCGAGGAGCCGATCACATCCCTTTCTCAGGGCACCCCGGAAGAGGAGACCTCTGACAAGGATCTAGATGAGGAGGAGGAGGAATTGGAAGAGGGTGAGATCCCTGAAGAGGATCATTCCCGTATAGTTAGGGTTTTCCGCCGAGAGGAACTCCCGGCACTAATCAATGAGTCCCTAAAAGTGCTCAATGTGACCTCAGACGCGCCGGTAGAGGACGAGGCGTTGGAGGACCCTTTAATCCAGGCCATTAGAAGGTCACACAAAAGTTTTCCCTGTCCACAGAGTGGTTCGCCAGATGATCCAGGAAGAGTGGGATCAACCGGAGTCAAGCCTTAGGGGAGTGCGCTCTATGGCTCGCCTATACCCTCTCCCAGAGGCAGACAAGGAGCTACTGAAGTCGCCCAGAATAGATGCGGCGGTCTCAGCGGTTACAAAGAAGACGACTATCCCAGTCGAGGGCAGCACGGCCCTGAGGGATTCGCAAGACAGGAAACTGGACACGCTTCTGAAACAAGCCTTTGATGTAAGCGCCCTGGCCCTACAGGCTTCCGTCTCGGGGGCTTGGGTGGCTCGGGCCTGCTTGAGATGGTCTCAACAGCTTCAAGCAGCGGAAGGCTCCTCGGAGGAAGCACAGGCCAACTCGGCTAGGTTAGAATCCGGAGCGGCCTTCCTGGCTGACAGTCAGTATGACCTCATCAGGAGTCTAGCTAAGAACATGGCCTCCGTGGTGGCGGCTAGGTGCTACTTGTGGCTCCGTAGTTGGGCAGCTGACGCTTCCTCAAAGGCACGCCTAAGCCGGCTCCCCTTTAAAGGGAAACTACTGTTTGGTGAGGATCTGGACAAGTTGGTGAAGGACCTGGGCGAGTCTAAGGGCGGAAGGCTTCCTGAAGATAGACCGAAACAAGGTCGCTCTATGCCCCCGGTGCGTAGTAAACCCAGGGACCCCCGCAGGTTTCGTTCGGCCAGGCCGAATCCCTTTTCCAGGGGACGTTTCCCGTCCAGGGGGCAAGGCTTTAGGGGGTTTCGAGGAGCAGGTAGAGGTTTCGGTGCCTCTTCATCATTCTCCTCGGGACCTAGGAAACAGCAATGATATGTCGGGGGTCCAGGGGGAGGATCTGAAGCTGGGTGGTCGTTTTAAAGCAGTTTCTTCCCGCCTGGTCCCGGGTCACGTCCGATCAATGGGTCCTAGAGGTCATCAGGGGGGGCTATGCTCTCGAGTTTGCAAAACAAATACTTCCAGCCTTTGTTCAGTCTCCATGCGGTTCTTCTTCAAAGCGGGAGGCCATAGACACAACTCTCTCACGTCTAATAGCGCTTGGGGCCGTCGTCCCAGTACCTCCAGACCAGCGCGGCTCGGGTCGGTACTCTATTTACTTTGTGGTGCCAAAGAAGGAAGACTCCTTCCGCCCGATCCTGGACCTAAAGCAAGTCAATCGCTGTCTCAAGGTTCCGCACTTTCGGATGGAGACTCTACGATCGGTCATAGCAGCCGTAAGGGCCGGGGAATTCCTAACGTCTCTCGATCTGACAGAGGCCTACTTACATATCCCGGTCAGGGCATCCCATCAACAATTCCTAAGATTCGCAGTGCCAAGGGGCCATTTTCAATTCCAGGCCCTTCCTTTCGGCCTTGCTACGGCACCAAGAACGTTCACCAAAGTGATGGTGGTGGTAGCGGCTTCCCTGCGGAGAGAGGGAATCCTAGTTCACCCTTACCTGGACGATTGGCTAATCCGAGCAAAGTCGGAAGAGGAAAGCCACTCTGTGACGTCAAGAGTCATTCAGGTCCTAGAAGAGTTGGGGTGGGTCATCAATCGGGCAAAGAGCAGGTTGACCCCCTCCCAGGAACTCGAGTACCTCGGAGCAAGATTCGATACCAGCAAAGGCAGGGTGTTTCTGTCTCGTTCAAGATCAAGAGAACTAAGACTTCTAGTCGCCCAGTTCCTGGCCAGACGAATCCCCACAGCGTGGCATTATCTTCAGGTTCTGGGAACAATGGCAGCGGCTATAGAAGTGGTTCCATGGGCCAGAGCCCACATGCGGCCGTTGCAACGGGCCCTATTACGTCGATGGTCCCCTCAGCTTCACCCCATGTCAATGCAGTTACCGTGTGCTCCACGAACCAAAGAAGCGCTCCGCTGGTGGAGACACCCAAGGAATCTGGAGCGCGGGATGCCTCTCGAACCGCATCAGTGGTTACTTCTGACGACGGATGCCAGTCTGTCAGGCTGGGGAGCTCACTGCGAGGACCAGTTCGTTCAAGGCAGCTGGACACCATTGGAAGCTCAATGGCCCATCAACAGGCTGGAATTGCGAGCCGTCATCCGGGCGCTCAAGGCTCTCGAGACCTTAGTAAAAAGGAGGGCAATTCGCGTCCTTTCCGACAATGTCACCGCGGTGGCGTACATCAACCATCAGGGCGGCACCAGCAGCCCTGCCTTAGAGAAGGAAGCGGACTCCCTGTTCCGGTGGGCAGAAGGTCGGCTGGAAGCACTCTCGGCCCAACACGTAGCAGGCTCAGACAACATCACGGCAGACTACCTCAGCAGGTACAAGATAGACCACGGCGAGTGGGAACTGGAGCAGGGAACCTTCGACCAGATAGTGTCTCGTTGGGGGCTCCCGGTCATGGACCTCATGGCAAGGTTCTCGTCCGCCAAGGTAGACAGATTCTTCAGTCGACGAAAGGAAAGAATGTCCGAGGGCCTGGATGCCTTGTCACAGAAGTGGCCTTCGGAGGGCCTCCTCTATGTGTTCCCCCCGTGGGTGCTGATCGGAAAGGTTCTCCAGCGCGTGGAGTCTCACCAGGGGTTCGTAATCCTCATAGCCCCGGATTGGCCTCGCCGCCCCTGGCATGCGGACTTGGTGAGATTGATCGCCGACCACCCTTGGCGGCTCCCTTGCAAAAGGGACCTTCTGAGACGAGGCCCGGTCCGAATGCCTCACGTGGATCGATTCTCGCTTACGGCCTGGCTATTGAAAGGGCGAGGCTCCTGAAAAGAGGGTACTCAGGAGCGGTCATCTCGACACTGTTGCATGCTAAGAAGCGCTCGACCTGCCTCTCCTACGTTAGGACCTGGCGCATCTTCGAAGCATGGTGTGCGCAGCACCGACGGAAACCCCTTTCCGCATCTGTCCCGGAGGTTCTGGAATTCTTGCAGGCGGGTTTTGACAAGGGTCTAGCACACAGCTCCTTGAGAGTGCAGCTAGCAGCCATCGCATGCTATAGGGGCAAGGTCCGCGGCAAGCCCCTAGGGGCTCACGCGGACGTCTCCAGGTTCCTAAGAGCGGTTAGACGCCTACGTCCTCAACGGAGGTCGGTCATCCCCCCTTGGGATCTCAACCTAGTACTAAATTCCCTGATCGGGGAGCCCTTTGAACCAGTAAAGGGAGCCTCCTTAAAGGACCTAACCTTAAAGACAGTCTTTCTGGTTGCGATCTGCTCGGCAAGGCGGGTCTCTGAATTACAAGCATTGTCCGCGAAACCTCCCTTCCTTTTATTTCTCAAGGACAAGGTGGTTCTGCGAACTGTTCCTTCCTTCTTGCCCAAGGTGATCTCCCCTTTTCATATGAATCAGCCGGTCAACCTCCCGGTTCTCTCGTCCGTGGGGGCTGAAGGTAGGGATAGCAAACTGCGTCTCTTGGATGTCCGGAGAACCTTGAAACGTTATCTCTCCCGCACAGCGCCCTTCCGGAAGTCCGATCGCCTATTCGTACAGTTCGGAGGCCCTCACAAGGGAGAGGCGGCGGCCAAGTCTTCCATCTCCAGATGGATCAGAGAGGCGATTGCTTCCGCCTACATCCTGAAAGGGAAGCAGGTGCCAGCGGGTCTACGAGCACACTCCACTCGGGCACAGGCCACTTCTTGGGCAGAATTCAGCCTAGTTCCCCCGTTGGATATTTGTAGAGCAGCGACCTGGTCCTCGCTGCATACCTTCACCAAGCATTACAGGCTGGACATCCAGAGTTCAGCGGACGCTCGGTTTGGCATGGCAGTCCTACAGTCCGGTGTGCCGGACCCCACCCAGGGTTGAACTGCTCTTGTACATCCCAGAAGTAAGGGGACTGGACTGGAGTGACGATAAGGAAAAGGTAATTAGATCTTACCTGCTAATTATTGTTCCTGAAGGAACGACAGTCCAGTCCCTGATCCCACCCGGTTAAGGCCTACCAGCATAAGGAAGCTACGGACCGAGCGTGAGGGCCAGTTCGGAGTGAGGGGGTGCGGGAGAAGATAGGCTCCGCTGGACTCATGCAAACCCGTGACCATCTTCCCTCTCAGTTTACCTGTTCCTTGAATCCCTCTCAGGTTGCCTATTCCTTGAAAAAAATAAAAAATAAAAAAATATAAATAAATAAATAAATAAAATGAGTAATGGATCTATATAGCTACAATAGGTTGTAGAGATTGTTATTAAGTGTTTATTAGGTTGTTAAGGGAACTTTGTTGAGTCTGCTTTTTCATTCAGTTACTGGAGTTGGTGGGTGGTCCCAGTGGTATTTATACCGCTCCATCCCCCAAAAAGGTTGGGCTCAGCCTCCAAGCTGCTGGAAGGGTTGCGCAACCCAGAAGTAAGGGACTGGACTGTCGTTCCTTCAGGAACAATAATTAGCAGGTAAGATCTAATTACCTTTTGATGTTCATCCAGTGGGGCAAATGTATCTATATGATCTTGTAACTGTAATTGTACAGCTTTTTCTATGATTTTAGTTATAAAGGGGATGCTGGCTATCGGGCGATAGGATGATGGGTCATTTTCGTTCAAGGTCTTGTTTTTTAATATAGGGCGGATTGCAGATAATTTTAATTCCTTAGGTAATACCCCTTGAAGGAGTGATTGGTTCACTATATTTAGAATAAAGGGTGCTAGTTCTTGCTTTGTTTGTTTAATCCAGAGAACTGGGCAGGGATCAAGTATGGATGTAGTTGTATTGATATTCGATATAATATTGAGTAGTTGCTTCTTATCTATTGGGAGGAAGTCGTTCCAGGTGTAGTAATTAGTAGATGGAATAGTATTGAATGGTGTAGGTATCATTGATAATTTAAGTTTGCTGGCAAAGTAGTCTGCCATATCTTGTATGTTAATTGAGGCTGGTTGTTGGTTATCTATGGGAGCTTTAGATAATGATTTTACTATTTCGAACAGTTCTCTGGGGCGGTTAATGGCTTTATTTAGAATTTTCGCATGGTATTGTTTTTTGGCATTGTTTGTAGATGATCTGTAAGTGTTGAGAGTTGTAAAGTATAAGACTCGTAGGTCTGTTTTTGTTTTTCTCCATTCTTTTTCGATTTTGCGAAGGTTTTTTTTGATGGAGGCTAATTCTGTTGTGTACCATTTTTCTGATTGTCTAGTATGGTGTTTTTTTAGTGTATTTTGTGTTGGTTTAGATGCTGATTTTATGGTTGAATTCCAGGTAGATGTAGCTTCATCGAGGTTTATTATATCAGTAGATAATTGTGGAATAATTGTGTTGAGAAATTCTTCAGGTGAGAATGGTCTAAATTTGGGTCCCAGATGGATTTTAGGTTGATTAGAAAAGGTAGCAGAGGGTATTTTAATAGAGAGGTTTATTAGGAAATGGTCAGACCATGGGATTTGTGATATGGGGGGAGTATATTCTCTTTGTGGCGTTTGCCGTTTGCTTAGCTGACCTGGGCCGCCATTGCTTCTGTGGTCTTCTCAACCATGGAGAAACTACACAGCGGATTTAAAAAATGCACCATCTCTGCTACAGATAAGCATGATTGGTGCTTAAAGTGTTTGAGCCCGGGTCATGATGCTTCGGCTCGAAAGTTGTTTGTCAGACTCAGCAACTTCAGCACACTCTTCTGTGGCCTCCACACCCTCACAGGCATCGGCCTCATCACATGATTCCCATACCTCCTTCAAGCCCAAACATAGCAACCTGTTGCTGAAGTATGATTGGAGCCATGCCAAGGTGGTGGTATGTAGGCCAATTTCCTGAAGGCATTGTAGCATGATGGTATCAAATGGGGAGGATATGTCCATGAATATAAGAATAAATCCTGATTTGATGTCTATTCCTCTAATGATGCATTCAAATAGTGATGTTAAGTGTGTCTGTGCCATGGTTGGGTCTGAACCCATGTTGATGTAGGTCCAGAGGTGCAAGTTGGTCTAAGTGGTCTTGAAGTTGCCATTGGACCACACTCTTTTTTCCTATGAATTTGGTGATAAATGGCAAGCTAGAGATTGGTTGGTATGCTGCTGGATCAGTTTTGTTGAGGGGCATGTCTGAGTATAGGTCATATGGTAGCCTATTTGACTGCTGTAGACATGTATCCTTGGGTGAGAGATAAGGTTGTCATTTTGTGGATGAAGTGCTTGTTTTTCGTTTGACTTTATTCAAGTGACGGGTCATGGGTCCGAAGGTGATGTGATATTAAGTGAGGTTATGATGTCTTCTATGTGTTGGGTGGATGGGATACTGAATGTTCCCCTTAGTTTATGGGTTGAGGCCGGAGGTTGGAGTGGTGTTGATGTGATTATCTGATTCTGTATGGGGTGCTTGTCTCTGAGGTGGTTTGCTATATGTTGAGGGTGTATTTCAGGAGCATTGTGTGTGTTTTAAATTGGGTCTCCAGTGAGCGTTTGCATGATGTTAAATAGTTCCCTTGGTTTATTGGCTGATTTCATTATGAGGTTTGTATGGTGGTGGTGGTTGCATTTGTTGATTGTATTAGTATATTCCACCTTTTAAGATTTTGTACTGATGTAGAGTATATGGGGATTTTGTATGTCTCCATTTTCTTTTGAGCTGCCTTAGGTATCTTTTAGCTGTTCTGATTTCTTTGGAATACCAGGGTGCCAGTTTTGTTCTGTGTGAGGTTTTATGCTTTGTGAGGTTGTATGCTTTCTGGGTGGTGCTGTTGCTTCTTTGGATAAGGAGATGTTCCAGATATTGATGGAGTTGTCTGAGTTATCTGTCTTGCTGTAGTTTGGGGATTATCTCATTGAGGAATTTCTTTGTTGAAGCCTTTTGAATATTCTGTAGTTGTGTTACTGGGGTTCTTGTTCAGCCAATTGTGTGATGTGCAAGGTGAATGTTAGGTGGTGGTCGGACCATGATATTGGGGTGATTGTTGGGTGTGTTTGGTTACGGTCTAACATTGGTGGATGAAGATAAGATCAGGAGTCATGCCTGCTTGGGGTGTGGGAATTTTTAATAGTTGGTGGTAGTGTAGGGCTTCCATGGCATTCAGGAAGGATCTGGCCTTTTTGTTAGGGGACGTCCCTATATAGTCTCCCAAGGCAGTGAGGGTTTTTTGAGGTGTGCTGTGCGCACAAATTGCTTCAAGACCTTTGGAGAGTTCTTCACACTTGGCATTAGGGGCTCTGTATGTGAGGCTCAGTGTAATATAGTTATTGGCTATGGTGATTATGTTGGAGTTGTCTGAGTTGCTAGAAGTGAGGAGTTTGAATTTGAATTGAGTCTTTGTTATGATTAGTATTCCTCCTCCCCTCTTATGGTTTCTAGGGCAGTTGAATGCTGAGTAGGTGATTGGGGTGAGTTGATTAAGGATAATTTGGTCCGTGTCAATTAACCATGTTTCAGTGATACATAGTATATCTGTGTTGTGCTTCTCTAGGTAGTCTGTGATGGTGTATGGTTTGTTTCGAATTAACCTTGCATTGATAAGAGTGCATGTAATGAGGATGTTTAACAGGGGGTTAGGGTATGGTGAATGTTTGCAGTGTGTAGGTTTTGTGTAGTTTCCTATTGTGTTGGATGTTAAGGGGCTGCCAGGATGTGGCGAGCTAGTGCGAGGAGGAGGAGTACGGTCTTTTGTGTAAGTTTGGCTCGTTGCTGAGAATAGCATTAATGTTATTAGGATACAGAGAAGGTGTTTGCTGTGGTCATTATGGTGTGGTGTCGCAGTAGATCGTCTGTTACCTTGAGTAACGCTGGAGAACGAATCCACCTGGATCCAGTAGCTGTTCGTTGGTGGGGAATATAGCTGGAGAGGCTGTGGGTCTAAAGCTTAGTTCCCTTGTTCTCTTGTGAATTTTTATTGGCTGAGAGTACGGCTGGGGATGCTGTAGTTCTTTTCCTAGTGGTGGTTCAGTTTTTTGGTGTCTTCTATTGAGGCCTGTGCCTAAGGGCCACACCAAAGGGCCCTCAAGCGCAGGCGTGGGTGTGCATGCCAGTGCTTGATTTAAATGGTGCTCAGGTGCGGTGGGCTGGATCGGCCTTGTGATCGGGGAGGGGCTTCCTTTCCTGTTCTCCTCCCTGACGCTGATCTGACCTGGTGTGGGGGCTGGCTGAGGAGTTTTAATGAATGAGGCATGCTACTTTGTGCCTTTTTCTATAGAAATTTTCCATCAGAACTTCACGGCCAGCTAGAAGGTGAATCACTGTTTCCCAGGTCTGTCTTACAGAATTGACATATGTTTGACTTTTTTTTTTCAGTGTTTGCTTTAGACCATGTCTGTAATCCACTGTCCCGAGCTGCAACTATCAATCTCTCATCCTTCGGTTTCAGTTCGCCTCTCCTTAACCATTCATTTGTTTTGCTCTTGATTAAAGTGTTACTCCAGGAACCCTTTGTCATATGTCCCACTGTATTTGTGCATTTGCCACTTGTTTTTCCTCGTTTTGCTGATCTAATTCTTTGAAGATTTTTTTTCTGTTTCTTCCTTTTCTGTGTGTGCTTGTGGATTCTCGCTCATTCCTTCTAGTCATTGGATTGCTTATCCAAGTTTGATGGAGACAGATTTTGGATGTCTACTTACGTACAAATTTCAGC
This sequence comes from Ichthyophis bannanicus, assembly GCA_033557465.1. Taxonomy (NCBI): domain Eukaryota; kingdom Metazoa; phylum Chordata; class Amphibia; order Gymnophiona; family Ichthyophiidae; genus Ichthyophis; species Ichthyophis bannanicus. The sequence goes on from CM066043.1 coordinate 173,154,590, forward strand.
ACTTTTTGCATATTTAGATCAGATGATACTCTCAGGTAGGTCTGGAGGCCTATGATAGTAGCTCTGTAGATGTAATCAATCTTTGAGGCCTAGCCCTTCAACTCGTGTCTTTGCATACACTGATTCTTGTACATAACTCCTCCATGCCCATGAAGTATTCTTGTTTGCACATCCAGCTTAAGATCTTTAAGAAGCCATGCCACAATCCCAAAGCTGTATGAGAGTATAGGAATTGCCAGCTGATAGCTTGCTTGTATGTTCCATGATGTTAAAGCACTTTTCAATAACTATTTTAATCTCCTGTAGTATTCTTTACAAATCTTCTCTCAGTAACCTCTGCTTTTGTCATTCCTTTCTCTGCTCAGATGCTTGTCTTCCTGTTTCAAGGTCCTTGATGTCAGGGAGATGTTTTTGCTCAATTTTCCTCTGAAGGCAACTTTTTTCTTTTTTAGCACACTTGTCAAGGCCAAAAGCCCTCTCCTCTTTGCACTATCATTAGAGCCCTTTGCACAGGTTCTTAGGGAGAACCCAGAGGTAAAGTGGGTAGTGGTGAGGGAAATGAAGCATAAGGTGGAAATCTATGCAGATGACATGCTGCTGTTCCTATCCTATCCAGAAAGTTCCCTAACGGTGTTTCAGAGAGAATGAGGCATTTGCAGGTGTTGGGAAATTGAACATAGCCAAGTCCGTATTACTTCCCTTTCAAATAGTGTCTGGGCTAGAAGATAGGCTTTGATGTCAATATATGTATAAGTGGGAAACAGATTTTCTACTGTACTTGGGGTTTTGGATCCCAACATGTTTAGATCGTTTCAGTTGCCTTTTCCACCTATGCTCAAGAGTTTGGGAAGACCTTCATAGATGGGCATTTTTATCCCCCTTGTTAATGAGAATTAAAAAGATTCATTTTGGCAAAAGATTCAATTTCTGATGTTACTTTGTTAGATCCCAGACGCTTTTGTGAACTAAACAGGGCCCTCACATTTTCTCTATTCGTCTATTGATAACTCTAAAGCAGGATGGAGGATTGGCCCTGCCCAACTTTAAAATCTATTCCTTATCGTCACTCCAGTCCAGTCCCTTTACTTCTGGGTTGCGTAACCCTTCCAGCAGCTTGGAGGCTGAGTCAAACCCTTTTGAGGCTGGATGGGTATAAATACCTCTGGCACCACCCCTAAGCCCCAGTAATCTCAGCCTCCAAGCAGCTGGAGGGTTCCGTAAGCCAAGGGCTTACTGGAGTCTCCCTTTAGTCCTTTTCATTTAAGTTTGATTATTTATTTATTTAATTTAATGATTTTTACCTGATTTATTTCTTTAATTTCTAAGTTCCTTGTTTGGTAGTGCTCCTTTAAATTTTTCTGCTCCTTTCTCCCCCCCCCCCCCCTCACTCCCTCCTCCGGCGGTAGAACTCTGCTTGCAAGGCCTCCATACCGGTGGGAGAGGTGCTAGCGCACCGAAGAGGTTTGCCGACGGCAGGAGGTGAACCGCGGGGTTCTTGAGCTCCCCCGGCTCTCCGACCTCGGCAATGGACCCGTCCGCCTCGCGCCGAAGCCCTTAGGCGGCTGAGCGCTTGAGGCCTCAAAGCGCCGTCCCTCCTCCCTCCCAGCTTGGCGAAGCAGCCCGGGAGTGGTCGGAGGTTGCAGCCGGCTGGAGAATTTTCACCCGGCAATTTTTGCGGGGTCAGCGGTGCGAGCCGACTCCCGGGTCCCGGCCTGCTGTCCCGGCCTGCTCTCCACGTGGCTGAGGTCCAGCCACATGTAATACCGTGGAGAGCATTTCCTGCAGCCCCGGAGGTCAGCGCGACAAAACGCAAGTACAAGGGGCTCCTTTGCTCCTATATGGATATATATTTATGCTTTGGAGCGGACATCCATTTAATTTAATTTATTTAAGTTACTTTTAGGTTTGCTTCGGGGGGTGTGGGGGGAATAAGTTTGGGCCCTGCTGCAGGCCACAACTGCTACTCAGGAGGGTACTTTGGGGGATCCCTGTTAATTTTGCTCCCCTTTTTATTTAATTTGTTTGCCTTATTTGGGTCAGTTCCTTTATTTGCAAGGTTTTTAACTCAGCAATGTCTAAGCTGCGGTGCCCGTCTTGTGGTGTCCGCAGGGGCACCGCCTCAGAGACAGGGATCTGCAGGGGTTGCGCTGCAGAAGCTGCCTCTGTGGAACAAGGCATCCAATTGTCCACGCCTCAATCTAATGAGGATTCAGTGGAACATCGGGAAGAGGGAGAGACCTGCATCCCTCCGGCCGCGGCCCATGAATTCCCCGCTCCATCCCTGCCCCCCCCCTCTTCGGTCCTTGAGGAGGAGGGCCCCAGTGATCTGTTCTCTCCAGAATTCGTCCTCCTGCTGCACAAAGCCTACTGCATGCGCAAGCAGGGGCTGGGGGCAGGAGTCCAATACTCAGGGAAGGAAGCCTTGGTGCTGAACCCAGGGAAGCCCATTCCCCAGGAGTCCGGCATCCCCTCTAAGCGCGTGAGGCTAGCGAACGAAGAGCCATCCGCTTCTCCTCCTCATGACACGCAGGAGGAGGAGGAGCTCTCCGATAAGGAGATAGGGGATGAGGAGGAGGAACTCGAGGAAGGAGAGATTCCGGAGGAAGATCATTCCCGCATAGTGCGAGTCTTCCGTCGGGAGGAACTCCCGGGCTTAATCAATGAGTCCCTGAAGGTCCTCAAGGTGACTTCGGACACTCCAGCAGAGGAGGAAGTGCTGGAGGATCCCCTGATCCAAGCAGTCAGAAGGTCCCAAAAGGTATTTCCTATTCACAGGGTCGTCCGCCAGATGATTCAAGAAGAGTGGGACCAACCTGAATCCTCCCTGAGGGGGGTGCGGTCTATGACACGCCTTTATCCGGTACCGGAATCGGACAGAGAATTGCTGAAGTCTCCCAAGGTGGATGCGGCGGTTTCTGCAGTTACTAAAAAGACAACTATTCCAGTAGAAGGTAGCGCGGCTCTGAGAGACGCGCAGGATAGAAAATTAGACACATTACTAAAGCAGGCCTTTGATGTTAGTGCCCTTGCCTTGCAGGCTTCGGTGTCGGGGGCCTGGGTGGCTCGGGCTTGCCTGAGGTGGTCCCAACAGCTTCAACTTTCTGAGGGTACCGCAGGAGACGTACAACCTATGACAGCTAGACTGGAGTCAGGAGCAGCCTACCTGGCGGATAGTCAGTACGATCTCATCAGGAGCCTAGCTAAGAGCATGGCATCCGTAGTCGCAGCTAGGCGCTATCTGTGGCTCCGCAATTGGGCAGCCGACTTCTCTTCAAAGGCGCGCTTAGGTCGCCTTCCGTTTAAAGGGAAATTGTTATTCGGCGAGGACCTGGAGAAGTTAGTAAAGGACCTGGGCGAATCCAAGGGAGGCAGGCTTCCGGAGGACAGGCCGAAGCAGGCTCGCCTCCCAGCTCCATCTCGGAGTCAACCAAGAGACGCCCGGAGGTTTCGGCCTCCCAGGACAAATCCCTTTTCCAGGGGTCGCTTTCTGACCAGGGGGTCAAACTTTAGGGGGTTTCGAGGAGCAGGGAGAGGTTTTGGGGCCTCTACCTCCTTCTCGGGATCTAGGAAATCACAATGAGATAGAAGGGGTCCGGGCGGGCGATCTCCCTTTAGGGGGTCGTCTGAGGCTATTTCTTCCCGCCTGGACCCGAGTCACGTCCGATCAGTGGGTCCTGGAAGTAATCAGAGAAGGTTATGCCCTCGAATTTGGGAAACAGATTCTTCCGGCCTTTATTCAATCCCCCTGCGGCTCTCCGATAAAGAGGAGGGCCATAGAAGACACTCTGTCAAGGCTTGTAGCGCTCGGGGCGGTGTCTCCCGTTCCTCCAGACCAATGCGGCTCCGGTCGGTACTCCATTTATTTTGTAGTCCCAAAGAAGGAAGGCCTTTTTCGTCCTATCCTGGACCTAAAACAGGTCAATCGCTGCCTCAAGGTTCCCCATTTCCGCATGGAAACCCTGAAGTCAGTCATTGCGGCCGTAAGGGCCAGGGAGTTTCTCACTTCCCTAGATTTGACGGAAGCTTACTTACACATTCCGGTTCGAACTTCTCACCAACAGTTCCTGAGGTTCGCAGTGCCAAGAGGTCATTTCCAATTTCAGGCACTGCCCTTCGGCTTAGCTACGGCTCCTCGGACTTTTACCAAAGTAATGGTAGTGGTCGCCGCCTTCCTGCGAAAGGAAGGAATTCTGGTACACCCATACCTCGACGATTGGCTGATCCGGGCGAAATCAGAAGAGGAAAGTCACTCGGCTACATCCCGAGTAGTAGAAGTCCTAGAGGAGTTAGGTTGGATCATCAATCGATCAAAAAGCAAATTGATACCCACTCAGAATCTCGAGTATCTCGGGGCAAGGTTCAACACCAGAGAAGGAAAGGTGTTCCTCCCTCGGAAGCGGGCAAAGGATCTAAGGACCCTCGTATCGCAGTTCCTGGGAAGAAGAAATCCCTCAGCGTGGCTTTACCTCCAATTACTGGGCACCATGGCTGCGACAATAGAGGTGGTTCCGTGGGCCAGGGCCCACATGCGACCGCTACAACGTTCCCTGTTACGTCGTTGGTCTCCTCAGAATCATCCATTGTCTACCCCACTTCCCTGCACTCCTCGAACCAGAAGAGCCCTCCACTGGTGGAGGTGCCCGAAGAACCTAGAATGCGGAACGCCTCTCGAGAACCCGCAGTGGATTCTGCTAACAACGGACGCCAGCCTAGCGGGCTGGGGAGCTCATTGCCAGGGCCAGTTTGCTCAGGGCCTTTGGTCCCTGGTGGAGTCACAGTGGTCCATCAACAGGCTGGAGTTACGAGCTGTTGCCCTAGCACTCAGGGCACTCGAGCCACTAGTGAGGGGAAACGCAATCCGCGTCCTCTCGGACAATGTCACCACGGTGGCCTACATCAACCGCCAGGGGGGAACAAGCAGCTCCGCCCTAGAGAAGGAGGCGGCCAGTCTGTTCCATTGGGCCGAGACAAGGTTGACAGCCATCTCAGCGCAACACGTGGCAGGATCAGACAACGTCACAGCAGATTACCTCAGCAGGTTCAAGATCGACCAGGGAGAGTGGGAGCTGGAGCAGGGAGTCTTCAACCAGATTGTCTCTCTCTGGGGTCCCCCAATCATGGATCTCATGGCCTGGTTCTCGTCGGCCAAAGCAAATCGTTTCTTCAGCCAGAGAAAGGAAAGAATGTCCGAAGGCCTGGATGCTCTGGCTCAGAGGTGGTCCTCCGGGGGACTTCTGTACGTGTTCCCACCATGGGCTTTGATCGGAAGGGTTCTTCAGAGAGTGGAATCCCACCAAGGCTTGGTCATCCTCATTGCTCCAGATTGGCCTCGCCGTCCTTGGTATGCGGACCTAGTGAGGTTGGCGGTCGACCAGCCGTGGCGGCTGCCCTGCAAGAAGGACCTTCTGAGGCAGGGTCCTATACTGATGCCTCACGTGGATCGATTCTCGCTTACGGCCTGGCTATTGAAAGGGCGCGGCTCAGAAAGCGGGGATATTCAGGTCCAGTGATCGCAACCTTGTTGAGCGCGCGAAAGCGTTCCACTTGTCTTTCCTATGTGAGGGTGTGGCGCATATTCGAAGCCTGGTGTACGGGACGTCGGAAGAAACCTCTTTCAACCTCCATCCCAGAGATCCTAGAATTCTTGCAAGTGGGTTTTGAGAAGGGTCTTGCTCCCAGCTCTCTCCAGGTTCAACTGGCTGCCATCTCTTGCTACAGAGGCAATGTCCGGGGAAGTCCTTAGGGGTCCACCCGGACGTGACCAGGTTCCTGAGAGCGGTTAGTCGTCTGCGCCCACAGAAAAGATCAGTCATCCCTCCCTGGGACCTCAACCTGGTATTAAATGCCTTGGTCAGAGAACCTTTCGAACCAATGAGAGATGCCTCTCTTAAAGATTTGACATTGAAGACGGTCTTCTTAGTAGCCATCTGCTCGGCAAGACGCGTCTCTGAGATTCAGGCGCTGTCCTCCCAGCCACCCTTCCTCTCCTTCTTTAAGGAAAAGGTGGTCTTACGAACAGTCCCTTCCTCCCTTCCAAAAGTAATTTCGCCCTTCCATCTGAATCAGCCGGTTTCGCTGCCTGCGTTCCCAGCCGACGGGCAGGGAGGGAAGGATGACAATCTTCGACGCCTAGATGTACAGAGAGCGTTGAAGCGCTACCTCTCCCGCACGGCCTCCTTTAGAAGGTCTGAACGTTTGTTCATCCAGTTTGGGGGTCCCCACAAGGGGGAGGCCGCGGCTAAGGCTTCCATCTCCAGATGGATCAGGGAAACGATTGCTTCTGCCTATATCCTGAAGGGGAAACAGGTCCCAGCAGGTCTGCAGGCCCACTCTACCCGGGCGCAGGCCTCCTCCTGGGCTGAATACAGCCTGGTTCCTCCAATAGATATTTGCAGAGCGGCGACTTGGTCCTCCCTGCATACCTTTACCAAGCACTACAGACTGGATGTGCAGAGGTCGGCAGACGCTAGCTTTGGGGACGCGGTAATTCGTTCCGGGTTAGCGAACCCCACCCAAGTTTGAACTGCTCGGTTACATCCCAGAAGTAAAGGGACTGGACTGGAGTGACGATAAGGAAGAGTTAATTAGGCCTTACCTGCTAATTAGTGTTCCTGAAGGAACGACAGTCCAGTCCCTGATCCCACCCGGGCTACGGTAAATATAGCGGAACGATTACGAATCTGTGCCAGCGGCGGAAGGTGTCTTTGTTTGCATGGGGTGGGGAGCCGGGGGGCGGGGAAGGATGCGGCAACCTCAGGTAGACCTTTTCCCCCTTCTCCTCCTGCTTGTGGCCCTTACAGGCCTTCTCTGTTCCTTCATTTAAAAAAAAAAAAAAAACAAAGTTTACTACATATATATCTTTCGTGGAGTGCCCTTTTGTTTTCACGTTGCTACAGTTAAGGATTATGTTGGTTAAGTCTGCTTTTTCAATAGATTACTGGGGCTTAGGGGTGGTGCCAGAGGTATTTATACCCATCCAGCCTCAAAAGGGTTTGACTCAGCCTCCAAGCTGCTGGAAGGGTTACGCAACCCAGAAGTAAAGGGACTGGACTGTCGTTCCTTCAGGAACACTAATTAGCAGGTAAGGCCTAATTAACTCTTACTGGCTGCACAGGTGTGGACCATATACTACTGATGGGTGGCAAACCCCCATACAGCACAGGATATCCCTAGAGGCAGCTCAGCTGAGGACATCTTGTATGGAGCGGTCTCCTTTGGAGACTGAGAAACGTAATCCTCTTGTGATGACACTGGTATATCCAAGCCAAATCTGCCTCCTCACACCAGTTGTCTCAGTCTCCAAGCAGCTGGAGGACTGGGGATCCGGGCTCACTTTGGAGGAACAACTAAGGAACAATTAAGGATAGGTTAGACTTAGAGGAAGTGTGAAAAAAAAATTTCTGCCTTTAAGGCTGAACTGAGGCCTCCCCTCCTCCTTCTCTTCTCCCTCCTACCGTTCTTCTCTCTTGACCGCGATCATTTGGGGAGCTGAAACGGTGCCGTCAAATTCCTCCATAAAGCTCCGGTTCCCAAACCCGTCACAAAGGGGTAAGGAACCGAGACAGTGTGTCTCCATCAGCGCATTCAGAAGATCTGCCTGATAGCATGGCGAACTCGCTCTCGCCCTTCCAAGTTCAGATCAGCTCCCGACGCTGAAATAAGGCAAGTCGGTGGAGCGGGAGACAGAAGTGTTCGCAGTGAGTACTATGTGGTCAGATTCGCCGGATCGTAAAGGCGAATGGAGGGGGGTGTGGAGAGAGTCGTGTTGGCTGCAGCGGGCCTACCGCGTGGCGGCAATGCGGGAAGCGCCTGTCCTGCCTCGGGGCCTTTGGGGGTGTGTAGTTTCGGCGGGAAGCTTCGTTTTCGCTGCTAAATTACATTTGCTAGCTGGAGGCTTAGCTGACAAGGTCAGAGTTTAAAAAAAAAACAAAAAAAAACCCTTTGTCTAGCTTGCACTGTTTCTCAAGGGGGAGACGCGGTGTAGCTGCTCAAGAGGTATGCCTTCGAGACCGCAGTGCATGGTCTGCATGACTAGACGGTGGCAGTATCAGAGACAGGAGTTTGTAGTGGGTGCACGCAGGAGGCAGAGGCAATGGAGCACACCTTGGAGGGGGGAGCTGATGCCCAGGGAGCCCCAATGGCTCAGCATGACCCAGTTTCCACAGAGTTGCCACTAAGAGCCGGTAGCGGGGCCGTCTTCTGCCCCAGATCTCCCCTCAATGCAGACAGCCTTGCCGGGTGGACTAGCAGCAATATTTTCCCCAGAGTTTGTCATGCTCATTCAGTAAGCCTTCGGGGGAATGCAGGAAGGCCTGTCGTCAAGGTCTGGGGACGGGGCACAGGGAGAGAAGAGACCTGGTACCCCTCTGAGTGTAGGAGCAGCTGGCAGCCTGGCAAAGAGGGCCAGGATGGAGAAAGCGCAGAAGGATCAGTCGATAGCCTCGGATGGACTTCCTTCCAACGAGGGAGATCGTGACAGGGAATTAGGCGACGATTTGGAAGAAGTGGAGATCACGGACAGGGAGGACCAGGCTAGGGTGGTTTGCCTGTTCTGAAGAGATGAGTTGCCGGCATTCATTGCGGAGACATTGAAAGCACTTAATATGCCGGTGCCTGGGCCAGTGGAGGATGCTACCTTGGAGGATCCGTTGCTGCAGGTGTTTCGGAAGAATCTGAGCCTTTCTGGTGCACAGAGTACTGCGGGAGATGATCCAGGAAGAGAGGGACATGCCAGAGGCGGCGTTAAAAGGGTCCAGAGTTATGGGCTGCCTTCACCCGCTGGTAGACCAGGATAAAGAGTTTGTCTCCGAAGGTAGAAGCCGCCATTTTGGCGGTTACAAAAAAAGACTATTATTCCAGTAGAAGGCAGTGTGGCGCTCAAGGACGCACAGGACAGAAGACTGGATACCTTGTTAAGACAGGTATTCAACATCAATGCTTTATCAATTCAGGCGGCTATTTGCAGAGCGTGGGTGGCGAGAGCTTGCTTCTGATGGTCACAAGGAATTAAAGACGAGCAGGGAGAAGACATGGCAAGGTAGCTGGCCAGACTGGAGTCAGGGGCAGCTTACCTGGCGGATATCCATTATCACCTCATTCGAGGGTTGTCAGAGCATGGGGTCGGTGGTAGCGGCTCGACGGTACCTTTTGGCTGCGCAGTTGGGCAGCAGACGGGTCTTCGAAGTCACGGCTCAGTAAGCTTCCGTTCAGGGGAAAGCTCCTGTTCGGAGAAGATTTGGACAAGCTGGTCAAGGATCTGGGGGAGTCCAAGGGCGGTAGACTTCTGGAAGACAAACAGAAGCAGGGACGGTCAGTTCCCTCATCCAGGGAGCAGCAGAGGGAGTTTCGTCATTTCTGTTTTTTCCAAGATTCAATCAAGCACAGAGAGGATGTTTTTCAAGTAGAAACCAGGGGTTTCGGGGAGCAGGCAGAGGCTTCGGGGCCTCTTCCTCCTCCGCGAACCTGCGGAAGTCACAATGAAGGCAGGGGGGCCCAGGGAGAACAGGTGCCCGTAGGGGTTGACTGGGATTTTTACCCTGCCTGGGCCCAGATTATGTCAGACCGGTGGGTACTGGAGGTCATACGAGAAGGATATGTGTTGGAGCTTCAGCGGCCGGTGAGGAATTCTTTGCAGTCGCCGTGCAAGGCACCAGCCAAGGCCACGGCAGTACGGGAGACAGTACAGAGGCTGTTTGAGCTCAACACGGTGGTACCGGTGCCTCCAGACCAGTGTGGCTGCGGTCAGTACTCCATCTACTTCGTGGTACCGAAAAAGGAAGGAACTTTTCGGCCAATTTTAGAGTCAATCGTCTGCGCGTGTCTCATTTTCAGATGGAAACTGAGGTCTGTGATCGTGGCAGTGCAGGAAGGGGAATTTCTTACTTCCCTCGACCTGACGGAGGCGTACTTACACACTCCTATAAGGCAAGAACATCAGATGTTTCTCAGGTTTGCAGTTCCCCAGGGACATTTTCAGTTCCAGGCCTTGCCGTTCTGGCTAGCTACAGTGCCACAGGCATTCATTAAGGTGATTGATGGTCATAGTGACGGTAACATTGCGAAAGGAGGGCGTGCTAGTGTATCCTTATCTAGATGACTGGTTAATCCAGGCAAAGTCCAGGGCAGAAAGCGCATCAGCTACGGCCAGAGTGGTAGCATTTCTAGAGTCTAGGTTGGGTAGTCAATATAATAAAGAGCGGGTTGGTGCCGTCCCAACAGCTAGAGTACTTAGGAGCTCAGTTCGATACGGACGCAGGGAAAGGTTTTCTGCCACCACAATGAGCTCAGGGATTGCGAAGGCTACTCAGGCAGTTTCTGGCCAGAGCATCTCCCACGGCTTGGCATTACTTGCAGTTGCTCGGGACCTTGGCGGCGACCCTAGAGCTCGTTCCATGGGCAAGTGCACACTTGTGTCCGTTGCAGAGGGCTTTGCTCAGGCGATGGTCACATCAAGACTATGTTCTGTCACGGAGGCTACCATGTCTGCCGGAGACACGAACAGCTCTTCAGTGGTAGTTAAGGACGGGGTGCCTAGAGAAGGGGATGCCGTGGAACAACCTTGTTGGTTACCCCTAACGACAGATGCCAGCCTCTTGGGCTGGGGAGCTCATTTTCATGGAAGATGTGCCCAGGGTCAGTGGACTGATCAGGAGAAGGGCTGGTCAATAAACAGGTTGGAGTTGAGAGCAGTGACACTAGCCTTACAGGGCTTTCACCCTTATCTTCAAGGCAGGGCCATTCGGGTGTTTTCCGACAACGCGACAGCGGTGGCTTATATCAATCGCCAGGGTGGCACCAGCAGTATTCCATTGGAAACAGAGGCAGAGAAACTGTTTGCATGGGCCGAAGACCATCTGATAGCCTTGTCGGCGGCGCATGTAGCAGGAGTGGACAATGTGGAGGCCGACTTCGAGTCGAGTGAAGGTGGACCCGGGAGAGTGGGTCCTTCATCAGGAGGTCTTCGAGATGTTGGTGCATCGTTGGGGAACCCCGGTAATGGATCTCATGGCGACATTTCAGTCGGCAAAGCTGGACCGTTTCTTCAGCAGAAAGAGGATGTCAGAAGGCCTGGATGCTCTCATTCAGCTCTGGCCGGAAGAGCAGCTCCTGTATGTGGGTGTTAATAGGAAGGGTGTTACAGTGCGTAGAGCGACACAGAGGACAGGTGACCGTGGTACACGGATCTGCAGACACTCTTAGTGGAGCAGCCATGGTGGCTTCCTTCACGGGCAGATCTGTTCTCAGGGTCCTCTGCACATGCCGCACGTGGATCGGTTCTCGCTTACGGCTTGGCTGTTGAGAGGGCTAGGTTGACGAAGAAGGGATACTCTGCATCGGTGGTTGCCATGTTGCTGAGGGCGAGAGAGATCTACCTCGCTAGCCTATATCTGCATCTGGCAGGTGTTTGAGGCGTGGTGTGGAGAACGGCAGTGCGAGGCTTTGAGAGTGTATCCCGTTGGTGCTGGCTTTCTGCAGAATGGTCTGGATAAGGGCTTAGCGGCCGCGTCCTTGGTGTCAGCATTGTCATGTTATAGAGGAAAGATAGGAGGAGAAAGTTTAGGTACCCATCCGGATGTTAAGAGGTTTTTGAGGGCGGTATCCTCTTGTGTGTTTGTTTTTTTTTTTTTTGAGGCCGCCGCATAGACAGGTTGTGCCAAAGTGGAGTCTACCTTTCGTATTAGAGGCGTTGTGATGGAAACCGTTTGAGCCTCTGTCGAGAGCTTCATTGAAGGACCTTACTCTTAAAGTGGTATTCCTGGTAGCTATTAACTCGGCTAGGAGAATTTCGGAGTTACAAGTATTGTCCTGCAAGGAGTCCCTTCTGACTTTTTATGATTCGAAGGTGGTTTTTAGACCAGTAGCTTCCTTTCTTGCCCAAGGTGGTTTCGGCTTTTAATTTGAATCAAGTAGCTTCATTGCCGGTGTTCAGCGAGAAGCAGCAGGGCTCTTTTGCAGATCAGCTGCACCTTTTGGACATTCGTAGGGCATTGAAGTATATTCGTAGTACGGTGGCTTTTCACAAGTCAAGCTGTTCGTCTTGTTTGCTGGGTCAAAGAAAGGAGAGGCAGTGTCAAAGGCTACCTTTTGCCAGGTGGATAAAGGAGGCCATAGCATCCGCTTATATCTTAAGGGGAAAAGCGATGCCAGAAGGGCTCAGAGCGCATTCCACTAGAGGGCAAGCGGCATCTTGGGCTGAGTTCCGTTTGGTGCCACTGGTAGAGATTTGTAGGGCGGCTACCTGGTCTTCCTTGGAGTCTTTTGTTAAGCATTACCGTCTGGATATTCAGGCGGACAGGGATAACTGGTTTGGATCAGCAGTACTTCAGGCTGGTCCAGCAGGTCCCTCCCATTGATTTTTCACTGCTCTGTTACATCCCCAGAGGTCCGGGACTAGACTAGAGGGACGATAAGGAAGGTGAAATTTGACTTACCTGCTTCCTTGAACTCCAGTCTAGTCCCGTGTACCTCCCTGATTTTGTGTGTGCTAGGGCCTGAAGCAAACCAGAGATGGCAGGTAAGAGTAATCGGCTTCTAGGCATGGGGGGAATAGGTTGGGTCACTATCCTCCCTGAAAGGGGGGGGGCAGGCCTAAGGAATTAATAATAGAAGGTTGGTAGTAATGTATGTTTCTTTACAAAAAAAAAAAAAAAGTGTTCTAGTTTTCTAGTTAGGTTGGCTGGTAGTAGTTCAACTACTTAATTGTTGCTCTGAGTCTGCTTTGCCAATAGGTTACTGGTGTGAGGCGGATCCAGCGTGGATATACCAGTGTCATCACAAGAGGATGACGTTTCTCAGTCTCCAAAGCTGCTGGAGGAGGAGCATAAACCCCAGATCTCCGGGACTAGACTAGAGTTCCTCAAGGAACAACAATTAGCAGGTAAGTCTAATTTCACCTTCCTTCTGCTGATCAACTCCTCTCTTGTCCACAGGATTAAGGGGGCCATTGAGACAGTATACATTCTGGCCTGTAAGCATGTGTTGGAGTATTTCTCTGAGTTCACTCCACTAAGGTGCAGGTCACCTTGGCCTCTTTGGAGGACATCTGTAAAGCAGTTACTTGTGCCCAGCAAAGACCAATAAGTTGTTCATGGGGTTTTGTACAGATGGCGCTTTTGGCAGGGCAATTCTAGCCTGAGCAGTGTCTTCCTCCTACCCTGGGTTCTGACTGACTGGGTATGTCCCACTCGTCAGAATTTCTCCTTCCTTATCCTGCTATACTAATCCAATCTAAATTTTTCTTTCCTAGAATTCTGCTAGACCAGTCCAGGACCCACCCTGGAAGACTTTTCTGCAGGTTTGGGAGTCTGACTGCTGTAGAATGCCAAGTCAGTACAGATTTTCATTATAGTAAGAGCCAAATACTAGCTGAAGATATTGGTATCAGTTTGGTTTATAACTATTTGCATTTTTCAGACTTACTGCTTGGGAATTTGTCATTCTGGCCCCTTTCAGTGCTATAGCAGTGGATAATACTGAGTAGTGATATCACTGAAAGTTGATCGAGTTTGTCCCCACCCACAAGAGATTATGGCCCACTCATCTGGAACTTATCTAGCAGGATTCAAAGAATGAAAATTATCAGGTACAATTTTCTCCTTAATGAGCACTGTATTTTGAGTAGCCTGAATGCCAGAAGAATCCTTTTTTAAATAGTGCTTGTGTTTCAGGAAATGGAAGACAAAGTGATCAGTCCAGAAAAGGCTGAGGAAGCAAAGTTGAAAGCAAGATATCCTCATCTGGGGCCAAAACCAGGCGGCTCAGATTTCCTGAGAAGGCGTCTGCAGAAAGGAGTAAGTGTTTACATTTTTTTTAAAATTTTCAGTCTTCAATTTTTAATGCATACCCCTCCCCCCCCTTCTAAATGCAATAGTCTGAGAGCTCTGGGGACATTTGCCAGCCTGAAAGGATACTTGAGATTTTGGTGCCGATTCTGCTGTCTCAAAACAAATACAACAGTAATAGTATTAATACAAAGCAAAACACAAAACCCCACAAAAATTCATAAAACTCTTAAAACAATAAAAGCAAAACTGATGAGCCATGTTTGTGAAAACTTTGCTTAATGTTCACTCCCAAGATGGCTGCCTAACGTTTTGGGATGGGGTTCAAACTTGACACTTGTCATGAAGTATTTTCATGCTGCTGTAATCCATGCAAGCAGAATACAGAGGCTGCTGTAGAGAGAGACAGGAAGGAGAAGAGAGAGAAAAGATCTAATGTGGACAAGCTTTGTTCTGATGAGAAGCAGCTTAGAAAAAGTGGTAGAGATCAAAGAACCCTCTGTTCATGTTAAGGGGTCTATACAACCAAAAAGTTGGAAACCATTGTGGACAGGTGTGGGTTTTCTTTTTTTTTAATTGTAAATTCACATTTAATGTGTGTTCTTATACATGGCTCAGTGTGTAGGATGGTGCAGTCTATAAATTACAGCAAGTAAATAAAACTGTATCTTGCAGAGCCAGTCCAGACAAGTGGGTTATGCTCTACAACCAGCAGGTAGAGGCAGACCAGAGTAACTTTCAGTGATGTCATCACTAGTGTATATACACTGGTGCCGCACTGAGAGAAGCCAGTATTGTATGCCTCCAGCAGATTGCAAGTCGCATGGAGCAATGCAGATAGGCCTGTCTTATCTGACTGCAATCAGGCTTGTGGCCTGTGTTTTGAGAACTGGTCCATGTTCGAAGACTAAGTATGCCCATTGTCTCTTTGAACTAACAGTTGCCCTGTGTTCAGTGCTACCCATGGTTTCCAGAACTGGTGGGTTGGAGAGCAGACAGGAGGACCACTCAAGGTCCTGAGGACGGTTATTAAATCTAGATCCAGGCTCCCCTTACCTCTCACTGTCCTATTTCTGCATGTACTGTTTATTTTTCCCTGTGTTTTTTTTGTCCCATTTCTTTATTTGGCTCTTTCTTTACTGCTTGAATAAAGCAGCTTAGAAAAATCCTTTCAAGTAGCTGGGCCTTCCCAGGCCTGTGTAGGGAACGGGGAAGGACCGTCTCTGGTTTCTTTGGCCTCTCTTACTGTTCAGGGGTGCCTTTTTCACTACCGTTCTCTCATTCCATATGGCTTTTTTTTTTTTTTTTTTACTTTGATTGCAATGCGAGGTGCACAGAGGTGTGCTGCTTGCAGCTTTAATTGCATGAGCTCTGCAATGGGCACATTTTTTTGGCCATGTTGGGGCCTCACCCCCCCCCCCCCCCACAAGGCCTGATGCTGATTTTGCTGCCTCTACCGCAACTCCCATAACTTTTTTTTGTTACTGGTGTGAATGATTGCCATCTTGGATGGCTGCATAGTTACAGCTGAAGGGGGGGGGGGCTTGGTGAGGTGGCTGCAGGCTCAAGCTAGCAGGCCTCTTATGGTTCTCTGGAGCACCAGAGGCCATTATCAGCTAGCTTTGAGCAGCAACTCCTGAAATAGCTTGCAGCTTCTTTTCAGCCTCAGGTAGCTGCATGGCTTCATGGCAGTCGTCGGGCCCCCCCCCCCCCCACTTGTGGGGATCAGAGGCTTGTGTCTGACAGGAAATCAACATAATGTTTTGTCAATGCCTCTGTACAGATGAGGCTCGGTTCCTGATGTCGAAGGTTGATGAGCTTGACAAACAGTCTCAGAGTGGGAATGCACTGCACGCAATGCCCCAGAATGAACCAGGGTTGTTGGGGACTCTGAGCGTGGAGGGACCGATTTTAGCTCTGTGAGGGTTCCAGAAGCACCGGCCTTGAGAGACTGCACCGGAGCAGTGTGCTCAGAGTTAAAACCCGAGGGCCTTGAAGGCCCAAGCACAATGGCCACCAGGATCATAACCAGACTCCGTTTGATGGCCTAGACCCACTCATGGAGGGTGACTGGAAGATTGTGTGATATCTGGCCCAAAAGCATAAGCCACGATCCCCGAGCAAGGTATCGGGGGCTCCACCGAGGACTCAGTCCCAGGAGCATCCTAGAGCCCCTCTGTGGCTTTGGAGGGGGTATCCTCCCACCGGGGCTGCTTGGTTGGACGGTCCAAGTCTGGATCTGCCAGTGAAGGATGGTGCCCTATGTCTGTCCTTTTCTAACAGACACCGATCAATGCTTCTTGCTGTGCTTAGATGCCGACAATGAATGGGGAAGTATGTGACAACTGACAGCATGGAGGACTCCCAAGGAGTGTGCCAAAAGGTCTGAGAGTCTGACTAAAACAGCTTAACTCTCTGCTGTTCTTGGTTCTTGAGCCCTTTTGTCATGTGCTTGTAGGAAACACAGGAGGAAATGTCGTGGTCAGGGTCTAGACATTTTAAACGCCAGTCATGCTGGTCGGTGGTAAGATGGTACTACAGCACTTAGTACAGTTTTTTGAACCCACTGTGTTGCTTCTCCATTTTGGGGGGGGGGGAAATGGAGGCCAAATCAAAGTGAGCAATGGTACCCAACTAAAACAGAAAAAATGAAGAAAATATGAAAAGTAAAATGGCACCGGAACTATGCGGGACCGCTCCAGGTGACGGGAAGGCAAAGAAGTAGTTCCGGGGAGGTACTGAAAAAAAACTTTAAAGTTGTCTCCATGACAAGATTAGAACAAGTTTCTGATAGCTCCACGGAAAAAGATGGCTGAAGAGAATTGCTGGGAAGGAAGATGCACGTGCGTGGTGCGATGCTCCCAAAAGCATTCCTATTGGATGTTGGGGAGTGTACCCACACTGGGCTCAGTCGATGCCGTCACCCATATGAGAAGACTGCATTCCTGCTTGCTCCTGGAGATAACTCTCTTCCGGTTCCTTGAAATCCACAAAAGGCTTGTCCCCTAGACTGAAAACGGCCCTGGTGGTAGGGTGCAAAATGCATCACCCTGAAACATTGGAAATCCTGTGGCTGACCCCAAGTTGGAGCCAATGATCAAACCAACTTCTGCTTATCTTCAAGCAATCTACCGCCTTTGGTTTCTCCCAGATCCTTCACCAACTTGCATCTCCCTGAATCAGTTTCTCCTTGAATAGGAGTTTACTTGGGATTTAAAGGAAACGTCGGCCGACCAATTGCATAGCCACAAATACCCCTCAGCAGCCACCACCGAAGACATGCTCTTGGACAACCCCCTGATTAAGCCATAACAGGCATCCAACAAATAGGCTGCCCCCGATTCTAACTGTCACCTCATGGGGTAAGGGAACATTGTCCCCTGACGCTTCCAAAAAAGATGGCGCCCATTGTAAATACACCCTGGCCACAAAAGCACCACAGACTGATGCTTGCAGGGAAAGTGCATTGATATCGAGTGCTTACTTAAGCAGCATTTCCAACTTCCTATCAACCACATCCTTCTGGGCCAAACTGCCCTCTACCAGAACAGTGGTTTTCTTGGTAACTGCCAAGACTGCTGTCTACCTTCGGAGAACTGAATAGTTGTTTGTCGTTATCCAGCAGCGGGTAGAGTCGTCCCATAGCCCGTGTGTCTGAGTCACGCTTCTGGGAAGTCGAAGTCCCACATCCTGGATCATCTGCTTGATCACCCTATGCAGGGGGAAAACTGTCTTGAGTTTTCCTGACTGCTAAAAAGGTCCTCCAATGGCTCCTCATCCACTGGTACCCCTGTGGCCATATTAAGAGTCAAGGAATGCATAATTAGAGACGCCAACTCTTCTTGGCAGAAAACTCATGATGCGAGACTCCTCGGGATGTGTGTTCCTCCAGCTCCTCAGATTCCATTCCTCAATCTGCCTCCGCTTCTGGGTCCACCATGTCATCTGGAGTGGCCTAGTGGTTGGGGCAAGGTACTTCAGGCCGGAAGGTCGGGGGTTCAAATCCCACTACAGGACAGCAACCTTGGGCCGGAAGGACTGGGGTTTCTAGTCCCACAGGTGCTCCTTGTGGTCTTGGGCAAGCCACTTAACCCTCCATAGCCCATGTTCCCTGTAAAATAGTTATCTCCAAGTTATAATGCCCTGTTCAATGTAATTTCAGTTTGTTTAATGTGAACCGCACTGATGCAGAATAGCGCGGTATATAAGAGAATGTAAATAAATAAAATTAATAAATCTGAGAGCAGAAACCCTGTTTCCTCCCAAGGATCTGTCTATAGTCATTTGCAGCTGAATGCCGGCTGTTCCATGTCGTCCTAAACCAACAATGGAGTGAGCAGACCCATCTTTGTCTTCTCCTGGCTCGCCTTATGCAAAAGGATGGCGAACTTTGGTGAAACCCGCCCCCCCTTCTGCGGGGGACTCCTGGGAGGTAAATGGGTGAGGAGACCTACTCACTCTATCCTTATTTTCTGGAGTTAGCCAGATTGGAACCCTACCACCTTCCTGCTTGGTAACTGCCCCCCACTGAGAGTGAGCGCTGCCTCCTGGTCCCGTCTTATCTTTTAACCGGTCAAGTCCTCCGCCTCACATCCACAGCAGACCCATTCCACAGAAAGCAAGCTGCGCCAGGCTCTACTTAAGAACATAAGATATGCCATACTGGGTCATCAAGCCCATTATCCTGTTTCCAACAGTGGCTGATCTAGGTCATACGTACCTAGCAGTTTCCCCCAAAAGAGACAGGTTCAACAATGCTGTGTTGGGTTAAGCATTGATATCCTGGGTCCCTTCTTAATAATGGTTTATGGACCTTTCCTCCAGGAACTTGTCCAGACCTTTTTTAAACCCAGCTACACTAACAGCCTTTACTACATCCTCTGGTAACAAATTCCAGAGTGTGATTACACGTTGAGTGAAAAAATATTTTCTTTTATTAGTCTTAAGAAGCCCCAAAGTGCGTCAATTGACGCAAATGCATCTTCAAAGGTTTATACCAGCGCCATTGCAAGAACTGTCAGTTATGTAATGATGTCACATACTGCACGTAGTAAACAAATAAGTAATTTCAAATTAATTCACATCTGCATTTCATGCTCAACGCAGTCGTCGTGATAATGCGTCAATTGACGCACTTTGGGCTTTCTAGGTAAAATGCCTTTTGGGGCTTCTAGTGTTAAATTGTTTATCAGAATATAGAAAGACTAGGGGACATGCAATGAAGCTACAGGGTAAACTATCGATCTACGTTTACCCGTTCCACTCCGTTCATTAATTTATAGACTTTTATCATATCTCCCCTCAGCCGTGTCTTTTCCAGGTTAAAGAGCCCTAACCTTTTTAGGCTTTCTTCATAGGGGTATCCTTCCATCCTCTTTACCGTTTTGTTGGCTCTTCTCTGAACTTTTTCTAAACGCTATATCCTTTTTAAGATACAGTGACCAGAATTGCACACAACATTCAAGGTGCGGTCTCACCATGGAACGAGATAGAGGCATTATAATATCTTTTGTTTTATTTTCCATTCCTTTCCTTATGATACCTAGCATTCTATTTGCTCTCTAGGCTGCCGCTGCATACTGGGCTGAGGGTTTTAACATGTTATCCACAATGACACCTAAATCTCTTTCCTGGGTGGTGATTCCTAATGTGGAACCTTGCATTGTGTAACCATAGTTTGGGTTGTTCTTCCCTAGGTGCATAACTTTGCACTTGTCCACATTAAATTTCATCTGCCATTTTGATGCCCAGTCTTCCAATTTATCAAGATCCTCTTGCAATTTTCCACAATCCTCATGGGTTTTAACAACTTTAAATAGTTTTGTGTCATATGCAAATTTGATAACATCACTTGTTATTCCCTTTCCCAGGTCATTTATGAATATGTCAAAAAGCAACAGACCCAGCACAGATCCCTGGGGTACACCACTATTCACCTTTCTCCATTGGGAAAATTGGCCATTTAGCCCTACCCTCTGCTTTCTATCTTTTAACCAGTTCCTGATCCACAATAGTACACTGCCTCCTATCCCATGACTCTTTAGTTTTGCCAAAGGTCTCTGAGGGACCTTGTCAAAGGCTTTCTGAAAGTCCAAATACACTATATCAACCGGCTCACCTTTGTCTACCTGTTTATCCACACCTTCAAAAAAACATAACAGATTAGTAAGACAAGATCTTCCTTGTCTAAAGCCATGTTGGCTGTCTCCCATTAAGCCATTGACTATCTACATGTTCAGCAATTTTGTTCTTTATGATGGTTTCTACCATTTTTCCTGGTACTGACGTGAGGCTCTGTAGTTTCCCGGATCGCCCCTGGAACCCTTTTTAAAGATTGGTGTTACGTTCACCATCCTCCAATCTTCAGGTATTACAGATGATTTTAATGATATAGCTCACGGATTACTAATAGCAGGTCTGCAATCTCATATGTCAGTTCTTTCAACACCCTTGGATGTATATCACCCGGTCCAGGTGATTTGCTACTCTTCAGTTTATCTAATAGTTGTAATACATCTTCCTGATGTATTGATATTTTCCTTCAATTCTTCCACACCCTTAAATACCACTTCAGTCATGGGTAGCATCCCTACATCTTCCTCAGTAAAGACCAAAGCAAAGAATTCATTCAGTCTCTCCACTATTGCCTTGTCGCCACTTAATGCCCCTTTAACCCCTCTATCATCTAATGGACCAACTGACTCTCTTGCAGGTTTTTTGCTACGAATGTACTTGAAAAAGCAGGTGGCCTTTGAAGGCATGGTGCTGTAATCCAACCTGAGGCTTCCTGCTGCTTTCACTTTTCCTTATCTAAATTTGTGGGTTTTTTCAAAATGAGTAATGTCAAAATAAGAAAACGTGAATTTTAAACCTCCAGCTTCTGAAAATGAAGTCTCCTTTACTACTGACTTGGAAAACATCTCCAAGCCCAAAATGGCACCAAAAATGCTTTCCTGCATGGCCTACCAGGCTTCCACATGGTATCCCAGTGCCTACCACACTGCCTTCCTACAGATCCTACAGGTAGCACGTACAGACCAGAGCAAACCCCCATATGGCTAACCCTTGACGCCTCAGTGGTTTCTTGCATGCAGGATTCAATCCCTAGCGGCCTAGCAGCTGAATGAGTCTCTTTAGCCTCTCTGCACCTCCCAGAGGAAATTGAGGAAGTCCTCGCATCGAGGAAAGACTCAAGGAGACGGGCCTATGCCCTCAAGTGGCAGCTTCCTACCCACTTGCTCACTCAGCCTTTGTCTTACTGGCTTCAGCAGCATCAGGTTCCCTTGGAAATCAGAATGCTTAGGATCAGCTGCAATGGCAGCTCCTCACCCCTCCATGGGTTCGGGAGTCGTTGTGGACACAATAGTGGCTGTTTGCTGGCAAAATTCTCCACCACAGCAGGAGAGCTATGCTGTCTGCCCAAATTAAAAGCTCTGGCTTGACTCAATTTTTTTTTTATTTTACTAATCCAATTGAAAACCAGGCTATTGTACTTTGCTCCCTTAAATTTGGTAGAAAAAAGCTCAAAGCAATTTCTTAGTTATCCCTTCAGTGAATCCTCCACCTGATACTCACCTCTCTCCAGCTGCTTGGAGAGTGATATATTGAAGGCTGGGGAGGGGGTTGTGACCAGCTATGTATCATGATACCATTGAGTTTAATATGCTCGGTCTCCAAGCTGTTGGTGGGGATTGAGAGCCCACGGGACTGGACTGGACTGGAGGGACAAAAAGGAACATGAGGGTTTTTTTGCAATGGCTCCAGGAGGGAAAGACATTAGAGGGATATTGCATTTCCTGTAGAATAGGGTCACATGTGAAATTTCCACCCAAGAAAAACTTTAATGCATAGAGCCATCATGACATCCTGAATAAGGGTGAAAAGGTCCTCCCTGTGAAAAAGATATCACAGACATACTCGCTCCCTCAGCCAAGGGACGCTCACTTTCCTCCAGTGACTTATCTATGGTAGGCAGGAGTTATCCTCTTCTCCCTAGCCTCCCCCCCCTCAAGGAAATAGGACTAGGCTTGGCTCGTGGAGGTACAAACAGGAAAAATGAAGGGTGGGCGTGCTTAACTTCCTTGTAGCTAGAGGGTGTGATGCCAGAGAGCCCCAAGTTCCCCGTTCTCTGTTACAATGGAATCGAGATCGGGGAGTTAGATATCCTCCAGTATCCATCGGCACCAAAGGAAGCAGCTACCCTTCCTATTCATAGCATCTTGAAGAACTTGATGGCTTGCATGTGGGAAGCACCACTCTCCACTCTTGCCATTAACCGGAGATTGTATACACTGTATAGAGTCCCTCCTTGCCCAGGCTTCCAGAAGCCACAACTACCCCACCACTCCGTGGTAGTGAAGTTCGCCATAAGGAGGATCAAAAGTTCCAAGAACCATTCCTTGGTTCCTCCAGGCAAGGATGCTAGGACCCTCGATGCTTTTGACAGAAAAGCATTCCAAGCTGTCATGTTGAGAGGTCCAGGATCAATCCCGGCATGTTCTTAAGGGATGTATCCAGGGACTTATCTGAGTTTAGCTCCCTTCTTCTAGAGCAAAGACGGGCTCTTCATAATTCTCTAGTTCTTCATACCCAGAACACATCCAAGTTCCTAATTAGAGCAGCTTTCAATGCTTTTAAGGCTACTAGCCTGTATTGGGGGAAGGAGAGCTGTATGGCAACTGCCTTCCTCCCTCGAGCACGCACAGACCGCCTCCACGCTCTGGCTGCTGAGGTCCAAAGCCGAACCAGGGTCTCTGCACGAGTCTTGCTGTGCCTTCTGGGGCACGTGGCCTTGACCGTACACATCGTTCCCCACGCTCGTGTGCATATGCAAGCAGTCCAATGGTGTCTCAGAGTGCAATGGTCCCAGGCCTTGTGCCAGCTCTGGGATACCATCTCAGTCTCGAGCAGCCTGTCCAATTCTCTGGATTGGTGGCGGAATCTCCGAAGCATACTTTGGGGCATGCCCTTCCAGGCTCTGCAACACAAGCTCATCATGATGGATGCCTCACTGTCGAGCTGGGGTGCCCACTGCGGCAACCTCTGTACCCAGGGATGGTGGTCACCCAAGGAATCCCAGCAACAGGTCAACCTGCTCGAACTTCAAGCAACCCGGTTGGCCTTTAGGGTCTTCGAGCACCAGTTGCAAGGCAAGTTGGCGCTTGTGCAGACAGACAACAAGGTTGCGATGTTTTACACACAGAAAGAAGGGGGTATGGGCTCCCTCTGCCAGGAGGCAGTCGTCCTCTGCTGCTTAGTGCGCTGGAGCATGACTGAGAGCTCTCTACCTCCCGGGCCAAGACAATGTCTTCACGGACAGGCTCAATAGGCTTCTCCGCCCACACGAGTGGCACCCATCCAGAGATGGCTCTTCACATGTGTTGCTGCTGGGGGATTCCGTCCATAGACCTGTTCGCCAGCCTGGCTGATACCACACCCGAGCAGGGTAGCCCTAGACGTGTTCCTCCTGAACTGGACCTCTGGGCTTCTGTATGCATTTCCCCCCACTCCCCTCATAGCGAGGACCCTCCACAAGATTCAGCAGGACTGAGCATTGGTGATTCTTGTGACCCCCCCCCTTGTGGCCTCGACAGCCCTGGTTCCTGCTTCTACTCCAGCTCTCATCGGAGCCCCCCGCAATCCCCCTAGGCAGTGCTCCGGATCTGCTGATGCAGGAGGAGGGACAGGTGCTTCACCCGAACCTGGACTTGCTATCCCTAGTGGCCTAGCAGCTGAATGAGTCTCTTTAGCCTCTCTGCACCTCCCAGAGGAAATTGAGGAAGTCCTCGCATCGAGGAAAGACTCAAGGAGACGGGCCTATGCCCTCAAGTGGCAGCGCTTTTCTGTCTGGTGCACCGAGCTCCAGGTCGATCCGTTCTCCAGTACCACCTCCACCTCTCACAGGTGGGGCTGAAATCCATTTTGGTCAGGGTTCACCTGAACGCCATTTCAGCCAACCACTTCCCCTTCTAGGGTAAAACCCTCTCGGGCCAGCCACTGGTCTCCCACTTCATGCAGGGCCTCTTACTCTCCAAGACCCCTGTCTGGCCCCCTGCCGACGGAGTGGGATCTTAACATCGTACTCATGCAGCTGATTCAGCCACCCTTTGAGCCGATGGCGACGTGCTCGCTTCAGCACCTCTTCTGGAAGGTAGTCTTCCTGGTGGCGCTGACATCAGCTCAGCAAGTCAGCAAACTTCAGGCCCTCATGGCCGTGGCCCCCTACACCAGGTTCTACAGGAACAGGATAGTCCTTCGCACCCACCCTAAATTCCTACTGAAAGTTGTCTCTGATTTCCATCTCGACCAAGAGATAGTCTTATCAACTTTCTTCCCGAGACCTCATGTGACCAGTCGTCGGCGGTTCTGCATACCCTCTACTGCAAGAGAGCCCTCTCCTTCTACCTGCAGTGCACCCAGGGTCATCGCAAGTCTGACCAGCTCTTCATCGCCTACGATCCCAACCATCTGGGGCTTGCAGTCACCAAGCGCACTCTTTTTCCATCTGGGTGGCAGACTGCATCGCCTTTGCCCAAGCGAAGGCTGGGGCCTGCTGGATTGACTAGTCACTGCGCACAGTATCCGTGCCAAGGCGGTGTCGGTGGCTTCGCTGCACTCAGTGCCTCTGGACATCTGCCAGGCTGTGACCTGGTCTTCAGCAAACACCTTCGCTTCTCACTACTGCCTGGAGAGGGAGTCCCACCGGGACAGCATCTTCGGCCAGGCTGTACTCTGTAATCTGTTCGGGGTATAAGCAACTCCTGCCCTCTGACCACCTCCTCTGGCTACTGGAAGCTTGGCCCCTGAGGTCTCTGGCTTCCTTCGGATCGTTGGTATCTGCTCATGGCTTCGTGGAGGTGCTTTTGCTTATAGGTTTTGGTAGCCTGTAGCTGGGGAGTCCCATAAGTGAGGACTGACGTTTTGCTTGTTCTTGGAGAAAGCCTAGTTACTCACCTGTAACAGGTGCTCTCCAGGGACAGCAGGAATCAGTCCTCACTACCCCCCCACCTCCCCTTAAGAGTTGCCATTTCTTTTTCTTCCCTTGCCATCTGCTTAGTAGGGCTCTAGCTATGAGACCTGACTAAGCAAGATGGCACCCTTGGGCGGCAAGAGGACCATGGCAGCAATCCCAAAGACTCTCTTCGAAAGCCGGCGAATTGCTTTGAGCGGGCTCCGTCGTCTAAGTCACCCAAAAGTGAGGACTGATTCCTGCTATCCCTGGAGAACACCTGTTACAGGTGAGTAACTAATATATATTTTTTTAAACACAAGGATTGTGAAAAATTGCAAGAAGACCTTGATAAATTTGGAAGACTAGGTATCCAAATGGCAAATGAAATTTAATGTGGACAAGTGCAAAGTTATGCACCTAGGAAAGAACAACCTAAACTATGGTTACACGATGCAAGGTTCTATGTTAGGAGCCACCATCCAGGAAAAAAGATTTGGGCGTCGTCATGGATAACATGTTGAAACCCTCCGCCCAGTGTGCAGCGGCGGTCAAGAAAGCAAATAGAATGCTATGAATCGTAAAAGGAATGTAGAATAAAACAAAGGATATTATAATGCCTCTATCGTTCCATGGTGCTACCGCACCTTGAATATTGTATGCAATTCTGGTCACCGTATCTTAAAAGGATATAGCGTCATTAGAAAAGGTACAGAGAAGAGCCACCAAAATGGTAAAGGGGATGGAAGGATACACCTATGAAGAGGGGCTAAAAAGTTTAGGGTTATTCATCCTAGAAAAGAGATGGCTGAGGGGAAGTATGATAGAGGTCTATAAATTAATGAATGGAGTGGAACTGGTAAACGTAGATCAATTGTTTATGCCATCAAAATATAGAAAGACTAGGGTAACCTATTTAAAACTAATGATATTTTTTTCACTCAATGCATAATCAAATTCTGGAATTTGTTACCGGAGGATGTAGTAAAAGCTGTTAGTGTAGCCGGGTTTAAAAAAGGTTTGGATAAGTTCCTGGATGAATGGTCCATAAACCATTATTAAAGGGGACTTGGAAATCCACTGCTTGCCCCAATACCCCAATACACGCATTGTAGAACCTATGTTTTTTTTGTGGAAACTGCTAGATACTTGTAACCAGATTGGCCACTGCTGGAAGCAGGATATTGGGCTTGATGGACCTTGGTCTGACCCAGTATGTCATATCTTATGTTCTTATGTTATCGGCATAGGGAGGCACTGCCTAGGCAGGCCTTTGAGGTTTCGGCCCTGGCCTTACAGGGAGCTGTTTCTGGCTCTAATGTAGGCAGGCCCGTGACACAAGTCACAGAAGATTTCGGAGGCATCTCTTCTGAAGATGGCAGCTGGGGAGGAAACAGCCTATTTGGAATCTGGGAAGTCTTGGCTGATCTCCTCTACGACTTGCTTAGGGCCTCGGCCAAGTCAATGACGGCTGGTTGCTGCTAGGTGGTTCTTGTGGCTACAGAACCTGTCCGGAGATTTGGCCTCCAAGGCTAGGTTGAGCAAACTCCCCTGTTTGCGGAGGATTTGTAACACTTGTTCACCAGCTCAGTCAACCTCCTGATCCACATTGATGCCAGTGGACACAGACTATAGGAGCACAAAGGATTCAGCACAAAGGACTCAGCCGAACAAGTAGCGTGGAGGTAAGCCCCTCCCACACTGATCGCATCATCTCACAGCATCTGTCACCTCCATAAAGCACTGGACATCCAGAGTGCCTGCACCTGAGGTCCTTGCCAGAGGGCCCTTAGGCGTGGCCGGCAATAGCTGCTGTAAACACTGGCCATGAATCGCCACAACCACCACCACCACAGACTACAACTCTGCCCCACACCTGGATTTAACCACGCATGGCGCCACCACAAGAAATAAAAACACCCCAACAATCGAGAAACAGAGAACCTACAAGGACCCCGTACTCCACACTGATCAGACCAAGCAAAAGAAAAGCATCTGTGCAAGACCAACATACATTTGTACTCTCAAACCCCTGAAACATTCTCCCCTATACGCAACCTGCTACACCCTCTTAGCCCTCACCCTAATAACCTCGGCTCACTTCACTCAAACACTGCTCACACATACCTGCTACACCACCACCTACCACTCAACCCCTCGCATCATCCAACCAATGAACATCCCCCGCCAATATATAAAACAGCAACACAGATATCATCTTATAAGAATACCAATCAAAAACACCCACACACGGCCAACACCAAATCTTGCCACCCTCATGAATACACTCCAGTGTGCACTCCATAAATACCCACTCAGTGAGAAACAAGATTGTAATCATCAGACCTCCTTTCAACCCATCACCTGAACATGATCTGCATAACAGAATCATGGCTGACAGACCCAGACTCTGTGCTAATGAGCCAACTCTTACCCCATGGATACAGCCTCTTCCATTGTCCTCAAACTTGCCACAGAGGAGGAGTCGTCCTAATCATGGCTAAGTCCAACTTCCACTTTCGATACCACCCCACCAGCAGCTCCGAAGAAAAACATGCTCACCATGATGAACAAGCAACTAATATGCCTCGCATACAGAATACCCACCACCTCAACCGCTGACCTATCCAGTATACTGGAAAATCTACTGGAAATCACCAAATCATCCAAGGATCTACTCACCTTAGGCGACTTCAGCCTCCCAACAATCCAGCCCAAACAAGCCACCTTATTCCTAGAAGCTATGACAGCCATGGACCTCACCCAGATAATTAATTCACCTGCACACAAAGGTAACACCCTCAACCTTATCTTTGTCAATAACCCCTTAACACACACACCCCCCCACACACACAATCCAAACCCACCCAGTCCCTTGATCAGACCACACTCTGATCACTTTCTTACTACCCCTCAACAAACCAAGTCGCCCACCCACAAACAGGTGCTTCAAACCTCTCGACAGACATCCTCCCTCAACTGAACACTGAAACAGTGGACTCGGACATCTTCATAACCAACTGGAACACCATCAGAAAGGCTACAACAATAACCTCACTCCATACATCAATCAAAAAGCTGAAAACTCCTTGGTACATCCCCAACCTCCGCAGACTAAAAACACAGCTCTGAAGGCTCAAACAAAAGTGGCGCAAATCCACACTCAACTCTGACAAAACGATCTGCAAAAAACTCAACACCGCACTGCAACAGACAATGCCAAATGTGCATACCACACCAAGCTGATCAGTAGCTCTCTGAATCACCCAGAGAACTATTCGATATCAACCAGCTCACAAAACCACCACCCAGCTCAACTTCAGCATCAGCCCACTAATGATGGCCAATCACTACGAACAACTCTACCTGCCACTCTACTTGGTATACCTTTTGACCCCATGAGCAAAGACCACATTGCATCCGTAATATCACTAAGCACAACCACCTCCCCTCTCGATCCATGCCCAGTAAGCTGGACAAATGCTCAGACCCTTTGTCCCATACTCACAAAATTCACCCAATCAGTATTGCAGCAAGGAAAAATGCTCCACTGCCTGAAACTATCCTCCATCCACCCAACCCTCAAACTCAACCCTGCATTATACAGACCAATTGCCAGCCTACCCTTTATAACAAAGATGATAAAAAAAGCCTCCCAACTACAGCTCCAAGACCACATTGACAGAAATGTTCTTCTTGATTCCTAACATGGATTCTGACCCGTAAATGGAGTAGAAACCCTGATGGTCTCACTCTTTAAACACCATAATGAAAGGAAATTCAGGACACACAACAAAGATACCTCATGATCTTCCTGGACATATTTGGGGCATTCAACACTGTCAACCATGATATCCTCCTTCAGCACCTACAATCCACTAGTATCCAAGACAACGTACTACAATGGTTCCAGTCCTACCTAACCGACACCAACAAATAAAAATTGGAGCTAATATATCCACCCCCTACCATCAAACACAAGGTATGCTCCAAGGATCCACCCTCTCATCGCTCCTCTTCAACCTCGACCTCCAACCACTCTGCTCCATCAGGTCACACAACATCCACTTTCACATCTACGCTGACTGTTCAGACCCTAATCCTCCTGCACCTCAACTGTTGTAACTATCTACCAAGGCCTGCCACAATCCACATTACTACCCCCCCCCTACACAGAACCTTACACAGCACCGCATGGATCATATAAGAAGCAGCAAGATCTGATCACATCACACCTATTCTCAAGCACCTACATTGGCTACCCCTTGACAGCCAGATCCAAGTACAAGACTCTCCGCCTGAAACACAAGGTCATCCACTGCCACCGTATATCATACCTGCATACCCTACTCCAAACCTTGCGACCCCACCAACCAAGAAGGCAATCCACAAAGACTACTCACATCATCCCTCACAAAAGAGCAAAATCCAACCAACAAGCATGTACATGATCTTTTGAACTCTATGCACCATCTATGTGGAACACACTTCTGGACTCTGTCAGAAACATATCGGACCTATATACTTTCCGAAAACACTTAAAGACCCACTTCTTCACCAAACATTTTGGCTCCTCTCCTGAACCCCCTCAACGCTAATATTCATAAAAGCATCACACAAGTCTTATTCCACATTCACATTGTATATAGCTCAGCAATGTATATAAGTTAATTTTTCCATGTAACCCTCTAAGTAATTGTTCTATGTAAACTGCTTTGACCCAGTGAAAAGCGGTATGTAAACCTTGCTAAACTAAACAATAAATAAAAGGACCTGGGAGATAAGGTCATGAGGCTCTTGGAGGACAGGAGGGCCAGGGGTCCTCTTCTAGAAGCCGGGGGCATGAAGCATGGAAGTTCACCCAGTCCGCTACCACCCAAGCCAGCCGCCTAACTCGCCTATTGGATGGGCCGGCTCTGCTTGTAGCCATCTACAAGTTTCGTACATCCGTCTGTCTGCTAGTAGTTTCTCCCACTCTTCAACTGCAGTTTGTTCCAGCTCATGAATGTTTCCTGGATTCCTTTTACCAATGGCAGATTTCATTTCTTTCCAAAGATTCTGGCCAGTTCCTTTTTAACCATTCTTTTGTACTTTTTATGGATGTATGTTTTGGGTCATTGTCCTGCTGGAGGACCCATGACCTTTGACCCAGACCTAACTTTCTGACACTAGGTAGCACATTTTGCTTCAAAATACCTTGGTAGTCCTCTGACTTTGATTTCTTTAGTATGTTCCAGGTGTCCATTTCCTGAGGCAGCAAAACAGCTCCACAACGTTATGGAACCTCCACCATATTTTACTGTAGAAAGGGTGTATTTTTCCTAATAAGCTTCATTTCTTTGCCTGTAAATGTATTGCTGTTCTGCATTGCCAAAGAGCTCAAGTTTGATTTCATCGGTCCACAGAACATTATCCCAGAAGGATTGTGGTTTTTCAAGGTGAGTTTGGACAAAGATCAGATATCTTTTTGTGTCTGTCTTTGAGCAGTGGGTTCCTCCTTATTTGCCCATGAAGTCCTTCTTTGTTTAGTGCATGGCGTATGGTACAGGTTGAAATCACCACTCCAGATTGCTCCAGGTCAGCCGCTTTTTCCAACAATTCGCATTAACCTTCAAAGACTTCTGGGATTTTCCTCTTCCCACCATGTCCTGTGAGGGTCTTGACAGTTCCATGAGCACAAAACATCTTAACATTGCAAATTGTAGACAGAAATCCCAAGGACTTTGGAGATTGCCTTGTAGCCCTTTGAAGTTTGTTTGACTTTTCTGATTCTCAGGCTGCTCTAGTCTTCACCGTTGTGAAAATGAAATGGAGTGAATGTGTTCATTTTAAACATTAGAGCCTTCATTCATTGGTTGGTTCAAGTCATGCAAGTACTGACGATCACAGGTGTCTAATTTTACTGCAACGGGAATGGTTTTTCTGTTCAAACTGATTTGAATTGTTTAAGGGTGCCAATGTCCTGGCAATATCCCAGTTGTGATACTATTTCCTTTTTTAATTGGTCTTGTTTTATTTGGTTCTTCTATGTATCAAATGTGTGCATGTTTAGTCCAAAGCCATTTCACTGGCCACTCTTTTTTTTTTTTGAGATATTGGATATTAAGGGGTTTTATTTATTTATTTAGACAGATTTGTATACCGCCTTATCCTTCAATCAAAGCGGTCACAACACAATTGGGGGATACATTTAACACACGGGGATATGAGACACATACACTAATACTTACAGGGAACATGGGCAATGGAGGGTTAAGTGGCTTACCCAAGACCACAAGGAGCATCTGTGGGACTAGAAACCCCAGTCCTTCCGGCCCAAGGTTGCTGTCCTCTAGTGGGATTTGAACCCCCGACCTTCCGGCCTGAAGTACCTTGCCCCAACCACTAGGCTACTCCTCCTTGAACTCCAGGGATGCTAATAATGTTGACCCCAACTGTATTTCTTTGTTAGAATTGGTCTGGAGGAAGTTTGCCATCGCATGTAAACATAACTTGATGTTTCTCCCTTGTTCAGGGTCCCTGATTGATGATTTTTGTAATGTCAGAGTTCTTGGACGGTTAAGGGAGTTCATGAAGAGGTTTGAATGGTAGTCTTGTTTGCATTTATTAATGCTTGGTATTCCTTTAGTTTTGTCCAAGTAGGCTTTCTGGTGGTGATGGTCTTTGGTGCGTTTCCATTTGCGCTCTAGCCATCTGAGTTCTCTTTATGATTTTTATATCAGGGGTGTACTGTGGATCACAGTGTTGCTTTCTTGATACATTCTTGTTCTGGGTAAGGTGATACAGGCTGCTATTTTGTTCCAGTTGGCAGTGAAGTTCAACGTCTGGTATATCTACATCTAATCCTGGCATGACTGTCAGGAGCTGATCTGTTGTAGGGTGAGCTCATTAGGGTACAAACCTCCTGGGTGGAGTCACCTTGGTGTCTCTGGAGGAAATCTATAAAGAGGCTTTCTGGTCTTGGTTGAATGCCTTTTGTGAAGCACTGCAGCTTGCATATTGGAGCTAGAGCAGATGGCACCTTTTGGTAAAGCAATTCTGTCCGGAGCGTAGTTTTCCTCCTACCCTGGGTCCTGACTGCTTATCTGGACTAGTCTAACGAGATAAGGAAGGAGAATTTCCATACCTAAAATTTATTTTCCTTGAGTCCTGCTAGACCAGTCCAGGGACTGCCCTAGAAGACTAACCCTACAGGTTTGAGAACCCTGCTGCCTTTTAACTGTATCTTCAGTATCCATACCCAATGCAGAATAAACTATAGTAACAGCCAAAGGTTTGTACAAAGTTGTTACTTTTTTCTGAGTTTGTCTTGCTTTCTGCCTGGAAAGTCTCATACTAGCTTCTCTGTCCTGCACCAGCTTATATACAATTGACAGCGTCTCTGAACATTGCTCTGATCTGCCTGTTGGCTGGAAAGCATAACCTACTCATCTGGGCTGGTTTAGCAGGAAAGAAAATTTTAGCAGGTATAGAAAATTTTCTCCAATCAATCCGCTGTTCTTGCTCCTGTAGATACTAAAACATGGAAACTTAAGATCAGTTTGCAAAAGTCTGAAGCTTCTCACGTAATGTGCCACAAGAGCTGGAGGGGGAATCTGCGAAGGAGATTCACTTTTTTAAATGGTCCAGGAAGAGTGTGAAATACCTGAAGGTACAGCTTATAGTAAAACTGGGGGAGGGGGGGACACCTTATCAGAACAGTTGTGTAGAGATCTAGGTGGCAACATTTCAGTATTTCTTGGCTTGGGCAGATTGCCACTGTTAAAATGGCGCTGTTTCCTAAGCTGCTGTACTTTATCTCAAATGCTACTGGTGGCTATTTGAGGGAGCTTTTGGTGGATGATATGACAGGAAAATCTTCAAATACATTTGGAAAGGTCACCTGCTGCGTGTGGCACAGAGGACTTTAAGTTTGAATAACGCTCGGACTGGGTATACCTGAATTAAAGAGACTACCTTGCAGCCCAATTCAGGGCAGTGTGGAAGTGGACAAAGTGTTCTCTGAAGCAGTGGGTGGTATCAGAGCAAGACCCGGGGGGGGGGGAGCATTGGGCTATAGAATATGGCTGCTATTGGGCATGGAGGGCTTCACACATCAGGTGTCCAAAACACATATACCAGCCCTTCTTTAGAAGTGTGAAGGGTGGTTCGGAAACTGTTACTGGTGGGGAAACGGGTATCCTTTCTGACTCCCTATAAGGTGCAATGCAGTCTCTCCTCCTGGGCTCACCATGAGGGGTGGGTGTGTTTTTGTGTTTTGTTTTTTTAAAGGGAAGGGACCGATTTAAGATTAGGGTAGTTTTATTTGAACAGGGGGTTTGAGGACAAGTTACAACCTGGCACGGACTGTCTGGTTATTTCCAGATCAGACTGGGAAAGCGGGGTGGATATGGGGAGGGGTGAAGACTTTTTCACTGAAGCTTTGTGTGAAGGGAGGGGGGGGACAAGAGGATAAGCTCAAAATTACATAACTCTTGGGACACCAATGAGCCTTCAATGTCATATCGAACAATGGAAAAGAGATCTGTTGGGGGGGGGGGCGCGACACCCAGAGGACGTTTTATGAATATACGCAAGACTCCATTGCAGTGAATGTATTTGAGAATGAATTGAGACTGTTATATTACTGGCATCTAACTCCCAAATGCTTGTGTAAAATAAGGGGGAGGGGTAAGATTCTGAGTATTGTTGCAGGGATGTGGACAAAAAGGGACCTTCTACCATATATAGTGGTGGTTCTCAGTGATACTAGAATATTGGAAAGAGTGCATTATGTGAATGGAGGATATTGTGGGATCTAAAGTAGACAGACAAAAGTATTCTTACATAAAGATATCAAGGCTCAAAGCTTTGGGAGCTCTTGAAATATCCTGTAGTTGCTGTGAGAGGGGAGATTGCCCTTCACTGGAAGGTGGTGACTATGCCAAACTTGACTGGATTCAGAGGTCACTTGCATGGATTCTACAGTCTTCAGAGACTGTCAGCACTTTGGCAGGGGCATAGAGAAAAGATGGAGGCTATTGAGACACATTTATTGAAACGGGGGGGAAGGGATGGTGGGAAGGGTTTAGTTAAATTGCTTTTCCAGTTCATACTGCTAGACCAGTCCAGACAAACGGGTTATGCACCCCTGCCAGCAGATCTTGGAGACAGAGAATTCTACCAGAGCTCTGATAGGCTGGAGCCTGGTGATATAATCCTACCCCTAGGGGTCTCCCTCAGTTTTTCTCTGTCTCCAACAGATCTGGATGCTTTTTTTTTTTTGCTCCTTCAAAAAAATTTAAGATGCTTTATTTCTTTGTGATTTCTCTGGGAGAGATTATACCCTGTAGTTGCCAGTGTACTTATCTGGGCACCAGGATGAATTCCAGCTGAGCTCCTGTGTCCTGCAGGTCACAGTAGAGCTCGCTGATGTGCAGACTTCCCAGCACTAGTCAAGAAGACTATTAAGCTGGATGGTAAGCCTCCTAAAATCCAGTCCCTGGGGCTGATTTTAGTGGTGAGGCAGCTGGCAGTGCTCTCAGCAGCGGTCCGTGGATTCTCTGCACTTTCGGTACTGTGAGTACAAAACCTGTCTTTCTCCCACTGCTGTCTGCAACTCTGTGGTGACTGGATTTATTTTTCTTGATTTTTCAGCGATTTTAGGCATTTCTCTCATGCCTGCAACCCCCCCACCTTGTCATTTGACTTAAGTTAATTCCTTAGCTTTTGGGGGTTTTAATTCACTCTTTTTGAGGTTTATTTTTGCCGGCGGCCATTTTGAATAGCTAATGAGCCCTGGTTTTTGGCGGGAAGCCAGATTCCTTCTCTCTTTGCTGGCTTCTAGCACCAAAAAATAAAATTGCTGTTTAAATTTTTCCACAACACTGGCTAGCTGTGAGTTGTGTGGGGGTTCCTTTTTCTCTGCCTATGTATTAACATAATGAATAAAAAGTACGGAAGGCATGATTAGAGAACCGGATGCAATTCAGAGCCACAGTACAATGCTAAGACACTGACCACTGGTGCAGGGCTCATGGGTTCCATCCCCCACTGTGCCCAACAAAGAAGGCTGGCTGAGGCATTGCATAGTATGGGGAATATTGTTAAATGCCTGTTCCTCCGGGGCAGAGTTATTTATTTTTTTTTTAGTTCTCACTATGCCTTATTCAGGTCTACGCTGCATAAGCTGTCAGAAGACACACAGGGACCTCAGAAATCAATTGTGCTCTTCCCCCAGCGTCTTGATTCCCCAGATAAACTTGGGATCTCCTGAGCCTGGCTTCAGTGGAGCTCTCCATTGGCTTTACGCTGCGCTGAGTCTTTGCCACGGACATCCCCGGGAAGTTCAGGTATCAATTCCTGAAAGGAAACTGAGTAGCCTGTTTTTTTTCTCACTTGCCTCAGCTACTGCTCCCGGACCGGCTGCCTCTGAGTTTTGAAGTTCCTACTTTAAAATTTTTAATCCACATACTGCAGCCGGGTTACTTTGTACGTCTTACTGGAATATTGTACCCGTCTTTTTCAATATACCATTTGATTGGAATTTTAAGTCAGTGTTTTGGATCCTGACTGTTTTGGGCTCTACCTAATTAAACATACTCACTGTCATCTTCCGTACGGCTGGGTTTGAGCTTCTACATCCCTCCCCAAAAACATCTTTCAGCCCCTACCATGGAGGTCTGAGTGGCTGTGGAGGAATCAAACTCTAATTTCCCTACTTTCAGTCACTGTAATGGCCTTACCCTGACTTTGAAAGTTTCTCTGTACCAGCACAGTGAATGACAGTTCCCTTCTCAGCTCAGTGAATACCTGACAGTTTTTCTGTGCCAGCGGCCATTTTGTTTTTCTCTTCAGTGTTTCTTTTTGGAGGGAACAGCTCTAGACAGCAGTTTCCACACATTTAAACATGCTGTGGAGGCACGGAGAGTTTCAAAATCCTTTTCTTTGAAGAGTCTTTGGTTTCCCTGAGCCTACCTTGATTTTTGTTTTAAATGCAAAAAAAAAAAAAGGGAAAAAAAGAGGAAAGGTGGTTTAAGTCTCTACAATGCTTGTTTCTCTGGCTGTATTATATGTAATAAGTAATCAGCCGAATGGGGAATTAAGAGATTGCTTGTGTTCCACCTGCACGCTGCATCCCGGAGACTCTTTCCCCATTCCCACTGCGCTGCTAGATGGGTTCATCAGCACCTTATCTCCTCCCTCCTCAGAGCCCCTGCTGCAGGATCTTCCTGCAGGAAACGATTCAGTCAGCTCCCATGTCGCTTCCACAGCCGCTGGAGGCCACAGCAGCCTTGACTGACAGTGCCTTCCTCACACTCTTCCATCTGGCATATGACGCCTGTGACTTTTGGAGTCTTTTGGAATATCTCCTACACCTGCCCAGTAGCAGGCAAGCATATGGCGTGGTCTCGCAAGTGGTCCCATAAGTCCTCAGACCTTAGAGCAATACGTCCTCCTTGGAGCGTTGCATGTGCCTTGCGGGGTACTATGGATATTCAAGAAGACTTTAAATCTTCGGAGGTCAGCCCTGACTCGTTGGAGTACGGAGATGGGGAATATTCTCCGTCTGTTTTCTTCGCTGACGGTTCTCAGCCTTTTTCGGAAAGAGGAGTTGCCGGCTCTAATCACACAGGTGATGGAGTCGCTCCCCCTGGCTGACACGCCTGATCCTCCGGATTCTCAAATCCGGTTGCAGCCGGATCCCATTTTCCAGGGCATTCGTACGGCACGCGGTATTGGTCAGTTATACCCTTGGTCTCCCTTTCACTTGGACCGTTGGCTGACATACCCGACAGTTGATGCATTCTGACCAGGGTCATCAGGCATACCACACTTCCGGTTGAGGGCGGAGTGGCGCTCCGCGACCAGCAAGACATAAAGAGTTGGGAGGCTGCTGAAGACTGGTTTTCCTTCGCCCGCTATTTCCTTCTTACAGGGGTGTGCAGAGGTCTAGCAGCTCGGGCCTCCCTTCGCTGGATTCAGCAGCTTCCAGGTGTTCCCGAGTTGGTTCATTTTGAATCCATCGCTGCATTCCGGGCAGAGGCATTCTGTGATCTCTTGCGGCTCAGCTCGCTTCCTAGCACCGGTGTCGGTAGCTCGGAGATGGCTCAGCCTGCGGCAATGGGCAGCGGATGTTGCTTCATTTCCAGGCTCCAGCGTTTAGATGCCATTCGTCCCGGTCCACCGTTGGAAGGAGGACTGGGCCGTTACTCTGTCTATTTTGGGATGCTTCAGGTCCTGGATTTTCTAGGGGCTGGGTGCGACATTCGTCGGGGGCGGGTGTTTCTACCTCAGGAACGTTTTCAGAAGATCTCTCTTCAGCTCTGCCGCTGCTTGGATCAAGCGGCACCTCGGCCTTGGGGGCTACCTTCAACTCTTGGGGTCCTTGGCAGCAACGATAGCCCTCGTTCTGTGGGCGGAAGCGCACATGCGCTGCTTGCCGACGGCACTTCTATCTCGTTGGTCGCCGGTGTCGGACAGTTATCTAATCCGGTTACCTTTGCTTCTGCTGGTGCACCGCAGCCTCCGCTGGTGGCTTCAGGCACACAATCTTCTACGGGGGGTCCCTCTGGAGTCTCTGCGCTGGATCTTGGTGACGCCAGTCGCCGACCTCTCCGTTGGGGAGCACCTTGCGGCTTGGCCTCGGCGCAGGGGAGTTGGTCACCTCGCGCAGCCCAAGGGTCTATCAATCGTCTCGAGACGCGGAAAGTGCGCTTCGCCCTTCAGTTTCAGCCTCTTCTGCGGCGGTTCGGTTCCTGTCCGACGCCATGACGGTTGCTTACCTAAGCCGCCTAGGCGGCACGCAATGTCCGGATGTCTCACAGGAGAGGCGTTTGCTCCTCCTGTGGGCGGAGGAACATCTTCAGGCTATCGGCGCAGCACATTGCAGGCGTGAACAATGTGTAAGCCAATTTTCTCAGCCGGCACTCTCTAGAGCCCGGGGGCTGGGCTCTGCACCCGGATGCGTTCCGGTCCATTGTTCACCTGTGGGCACTGCCGACCATGGATCTAATGGCTACGGCGCAGACTGCCAAGGCTTCGCTGTACTTCGGCCATTGGAGGGACGAGGGAGCGCACGGCATAGATGCTCGCTCTCAACCGTGGCTGGCTCATCTTCTCTTGTGTGTTTTCCCTCCCTGATCCGTGATATGCATAGTTCTCCGGCGGCTCCGAGACCGTCGCAGCCCTGTACTCCTGCTGGCTCCGAATTGGGCTCGCGGACCATGGTATGCGGATCTCTTCCGTCTGTCTGGGGTGCGGCTGCTCCGCCTCGAGGCGTTTCTCGGCCTTCTGATTCATGGACCGGTGGAGATGGAAGACCCGGCTCCTTACTCGCTTTCGGCCTGGCTATTAACCGCCGCCGGTTTGCTCGCTATGGCTCTTCGCCTAGCGTGGTTGTGGCGCTTCTCACGGCGCGGCAGTCTTCCACGACGCTGACGTACGCTCGGGTTTGGCATCTCTTGATGGTTAGTGTTCGCGAAATAACCTCACACCCTGGCGTTGCGGTATTCCGGACATCCTGTCCTTTTCACAGGCCGGAGTGGATAAGGGATTAGCATTCAATTCCTTGCGAGTACAAATGGTCGCTTTAACTTGTTTTCGGGGTCCTATACCGGGGGTGATCGATAGCTTCGTATTCGGACGTGTGTCTGTTTCTCCGCGGAGTTGGGCCTTCCGGCCTCCTTTGCGTTCGCCTGTGCCGGCGTGGGCTCTCGTGCTTATCCTCTGTGCCCTCGTTGCTCCTCCCTTTTGAGCCTCTGAGGGCCTGTTCTCTTCTAGATTGGACTCTGAAGGCAGTCTTCTTGGTGGCCATAACTTCGGCACGCCGTGTTTCTGAGCTCCAGGCTCTCTGTGTCGAGATCCCTATCTCTCGTTTTCCTCCGAAGGCGTTTCTCTGAGAACTGTCCCTTCCTTTGTTGCCCAAAGTGCTGACGCCGTTCGCTGTTGACCAGCCTCTTTCCTTTCCGTCTTTTCCAAAGACGCAGTGTGACAGTGGTCGGTCTCCGTTGCGGGCGGTGGACCTTAAAGACGGTTCTTTTTCGGTATCTGGGGGTCACCAGACCCTTCCATGTGACTGTTCCTCTTTTGTCTTGTTCGCGGGTTCTTGTCAGGGATCTGCAGCCTCCGAATCTACCATTTCTAGATGGGTTACGGAGGCCATTGAGGCGGCGTACCTTCTTCAAGGAGAACAAGCTCCACCGGGACTCCGTGCTCACTCCTCTCGGGCGCAAGCAACTTTGTAGGCCGGGAGGTCTCATGTAGTTCCTCTCGATATTCGCCGGGTGGCGACTTGGTCGTCGCTGTCCACCTTTGTTGGTCATTATAGGTTGGACTTCATGCCCGTCAGGAAGTCCGTTTTGGAGTTGCTGAGCTGTCGGCGGCCTTGCCCCCCCTTGAAAGCAGGTAGCTTGGGAACTGCCCGTTTGTCTGGACTGGTCTAGCAGTATGAACTGGAAGGAGAAATTTCACTTACCGTTAATTTCCTTTCCTGGAATACTGCTAGACCAGTCCAGGACCCGCCCTGCTGTTGGTTGGAGTGCCGCTGGTGCGGTGCAGCCGCTGACCGAGGTTCTTCTCTTTGCTGGTATGCCTCGCCCTGGGCAGTCCATGGGTTCGTAGGTGGATACTGTTTTCAGCTCTAGGGAGTTCTTCGGCTCCCTTGTATATAGTTCACTTGGGACCCTCTGGGGTGATGTTTGTTACAGTTCATGTTGCATTAGCTTGTGGACGTAACTGAGGGAGACCCCTAGGGGTAGGATTATATCACCAGGCTCCAGCCTATCAGAGCTCTGGTAGAATTCTCTGTCTCCAAGATCTGCTGGCAGGGGTGCATAACCCGTTTGTCTGGACTGGTCTAGCAGTATTCCAGGAAAGGAAATTAACGGTAAGTGAAATTTCTCCTTACTACTGGAGTCCTTTTGCTATTGGTTGAACTCTGAGATTTTCTTGGTTGCTTTACTGGTGTGTGTGTGTATGATCTTTTATTTTGTTAATAGTTGCAAAACTTTAATGTCCAAATAAAAACCCAATAAAACCAGAAACTGACAACAGATAAAGGCCATATGGCTTTATTCAGTCTCTTGCGCATGTTCGCTCTTGCTCTCCTGTGTGCATGTGCTGTGTTCTTATCCCATGCTTCCTTGAATTCAGATATATAGTTGTTTACCACCTCAATTGGGAGGTTGTTCCACATGTCCACCAACCTTTCCATAAATATTTAGATTACTCCTGAGTCTTTCACCTTTCCAGAGCGTCCTCTCAATTGAGGCCCACCTTCTGTGCATTTGTACCACTAAGGTATTTAAATGTCTCCATAGGCAGTGGAAAGGGGTGG
This sequence comes from Ichthyophis bannanicus, assembly GCA_033557465.1. Taxonomy (NCBI): domain Eukaryota; kingdom Metazoa; phylum Chordata; class Amphibia; order Gymnophiona; family Ichthyophiidae; genus Ichthyophis; species Ichthyophis bannanicus. Next base: position 173,194,635 of record CM066043.1, read on the forward strand.
GCTACAGGGGCCATGGCCCCATCAACCCAACATCAGCAATGGAGAGCTTGGGGAGAGGGCTGGAGATTAGTATGTTTGTCATCTCCCCCCCCCCCCAACCAAAAAGGGGTTCTGCTGCCCCTGAATGTCATATCATATCTCCTCCTGCCTTTTCTCCAAAGTATACATCTTGAGATGTTTTAAATCTATCCCTATATGCTTTATGATGACCACAAACTGAGTACTTGATTTACTCAGAACTTAGATCAGTAGCTCTAGGTGTTAAGATTAGTAATCTGTGAACTTCATTAAAATCATCTGTAGTACCCGAAGACTGGAGCGTGGCTATTGAAACGCCAATTTTTAAAAAGAGTTCCAGGGTGATCCAGGAAACTACTGCTACCAGTGAGCCTGAAGTCAGGATGGGCAAAATGGTAGAAACCATTATAAAGAATAAAATTAATGAACATATAGATAGTCGTGGTCAACGTGGATTTAGCCAAGGAAAGTCTTGTCTTATTAATCTGTTAAATGTTTTTTTAAAGCGTGAATAAACAGGTAGACAAAGGTGAGCCGGTTGATATAGTGTATCTGGATTTTCAGAATGCCTTTGACAAGGTCCTGCATGAGACTCCTAACCAAATTAAAAAGTCATGGGACTGGAGGCAGTGTGCTTTTGTGGATCAGGAACTAGTTAAGAGAAAGCAGAGAGTAGGGCTAAATGGTCAATGTTCCCAATGGAGAAAAGTGAATAGTGGAGTACACCAGGAATCTTTGCTGGGCCTGCTGCTTTTAACATAGTCATAAATGACCTGGAAATGGGAATAACGAGTGAGGTGATCAAATTGAGTTATTCAAAGTTCTTAAGATGCAAGAGGATTGTGAAAAATTGCAAGAGGACCTTGATAAATTGGAAGACTGGACATCCAAATGGCAGATGAGATTTAATGTGGACGAGTGCAAAGTTATGCACCTAGGAAAGAACAACCCAAACTATGGTTATACGATGCAAGGTTCCATATTAGGAGTCAACACCCAGGAAAAGGATTTGAGGGGAGTCATGGATAATATGTTGAAACACTCTGTAGTGGCAGCCAAGAAATCAAATAGAATGCTAAGATTTGTAAGGAAAGTAATGGAGAATAAAACAAAGGATGATATAATGCCTCTATATTGTTCCATGGTGTGACCGCACCTTGAATATTGTGTGCAAGTCTGGTTGCTGTATCTTAAAAAGGATATAGCGTTATTAGAAAAGGTTCAGAGAAAAGCCGCCAAAATGGTAAAGGGAATGGAAGGATACCCCTATGAGGAAAGACTTAAAAGGTTAGGGCTTTTCTTTTTTTTTATTTTATATTTTACAACATTTCACTATATATCAAGAAAGTACAAACATTCCTGAAAAAGAAACAGGAAAAACTCCAAGAAATAAAGATGAAGCAACTGGAAAACCCAGACCAAGTAATACAAAAAAACGTTTTCCACCCTAGCCCACAAAGAAGGTGGAGGAGCCAAACCATCATTAACCAAAGATGATAGGTTAGGGCTTTTCAACTTGGAAAAGAGATGGCTGAGGGGAGATATGATAGTTCTATAAATTAATGAATGAGGTAGAACAGGTAAATGTAGATCGGTTGTTTGCACCATCAAAAAGTAGAAAGACTAAGGGACATGCAATGAAGCTACAATGTAATCCATTTAAGACTAGTAAGAGAATATTTTTTTCGATGTTTATTCAAACTCTGGGATTCATTACCAGAGAATGTATTGAAGGCTGTTAGTATAGCTGGGTTTAAAAATGGTTTGGACAAGTTCTTAGAGGAAAGGTCCATAAGCCATTATTAAAGAAGACCCGGGAAATCCATTGCTTACCCTGGGACAAGCATTGTGGAACCTGTGCCTTTTTGGGAACCTGCCAGGTATTTGACCTGGATTGATCACTGTTGAAAACATGAAACTAGGTTTGATGGACCTTGGTCTGACCCAGTATGGTATTTATGTTATGCACTGACAAAAATTTAATTGTGTGTAAAGTTACAAATTGAATTTAAAAGGTGTGCATATACCATCATTTAGTATTTTTATGTAACATGAGACAGACCTTTATTGGTGGATGTATACAGAGTACAGAAGTGTGAAGCATATGTTCCACCTTTAATTTCAGGGTTTTTTAAAACTCCCAGAAAGGCCTCTGTTCTCATACTGGTCAGTGTCATTCCTAAGGAGGAGTTAGTCTGTTTTCTGAACGTATAATCTTAACGGTACCATGTCCATGTAATAATCCCAGATGTTTATCTTGCTGTATCTATCATGCCAGCTTTTTTAGTTGTCTAGCAAGAGTAACTTTGCTTCAAATTCTCAGCAAGCATAATATAGGCAAGAGGAGAATAGCAATAACCTTGCACAAGGTGACAGAGTTAGATAAATATAATGCCTGGGCCCTCAGGCAATCCTACCATATTTAGTTAACCTATTTAAATACAGAGTTGAATTTGTAAAAGTGAAGATTTGCTATAGAATCTCTAGGCTGAAGAGGCAAATTGATATCTTCACATTCTATGGTCATTCCAGTGCTAGCTAGCACATCTTCATGTGGTGTGTTACGATTTCTCCTTTAATCCTTCTAGGTCAAATTGAAGATGATGATTCGTTAACAATTACACTGATTGTACCCATTTCTCCCACTGCTACTACTAATTTGTATAGTTGCAAGGTGTATGCAGCGCTATTCGTATAGATCAGTGGTTCCCAACTCAGTCCTCTTGTACCCCCAGGCCATCAGGTTTTCAGGGTATCCACAGTGAATATGCATATGAGAGATCTGCATACACTGCTTCTATTGTATGCAGATCTATCTCATGCATATTCATTGTGGATATCCTGAAATCCTGCCTGGCCTTGGGGGGTACCAGAGGACTGGTTTGGGAATTACTGATATAGATGTAAGAGACAGTCCGTGCTCATCAGAGCTTATAATCTTCCATTATACAGTTATGATCCCTTGTCCATTACTTAACACCACTTATACATGATGCGGCATGTGGTGGATGTTTTAATCATGCATATCTGTCCTAGACACGGTATTTCATTTTTTTTTTTCTTTTCCAGTTTCATTTTCCTATTGAATTGCTGAATATCTGAAACCAAAAAGTGACCCTTTACAAGTAAGGAATTAAACATAAAGCTTACTTTGTCTTGCAGCAAAAGTACTTTGATTCTGGAGACTACAATATGGCGAAAGCAAAGATGAAGAACAAGCAACTTCCTACTGCTGCTGCAGACAAGACTGAAATTACTGGTGATCACATTCCAACTCCACAAGATCTTCCACAGAGGAAACCTTCCCTCGTTGCTAGCAAATTGGCTGGCTGACTTTTAACTTTTTAGAAAAACCAAACTGCATGAAACTTCATTCCCATTATTTCTCCTTAACGTATGTTCCTTATTTTCCTGCCTTTTTTCCTCCCCTTACACTAAGTTGCTGAAACTGACTGCTTTGCAGGTAATGGTAGCGTGCGCTGCTATTGTGAGAGGGTATTCCAATAGCGTGAAATATGTGGTATTTTGGACTAGTTGGTAATACAAATAATGCACTGATTTAAAAAAAAAACATGCTTTTGTTAGATTAATGTAAAGACTAATTCTACTTGAAAATGAAATAATTGTACATAATACTGATTTTCCTAGTATAGGACTGGTTCCAGCAGTTGACACTTCAGGCGGGTTTTACCATTTTTAATGTCTGTCTTTTGCACCTGAATTAGTATAGTAAGTTTTGTATATAAGATGACTTTGTTCCTTTTGTTTCCTTCTGTGTCTGCTGACCTTGGTATGCAAAAACGGAGGTTTCGACAATACGTTACGTTGTAAAGCATGTTTGAAAAGAAGACTGGGTTCTAAAAGGTTTATTTCTCTGCACTCTGACTTTTTTTTTTTTTTTTTAAACTTGAATGGCCTTAAACCTGTCTCAGCTTTAACAATAGAATTTGACTTGGGCAATATTTGCTCATCCTGGTGTAACCTTTTGTGACCCTAGTGCTTAAACACAGGGACATGTTTACTAAAGTGCTGCAAGTAGCACGGGACTAACACACAGCTAGTCTGGGTTTCTACTGTGGCAGGGGTGGGGCAACTTCTGTAAATACAGGGGGCGTGGTTGCGGTAGGGAACTAATGCCATGCTGGGCACATCAGTTGTGACAGTGCATCAGGTGCATTATTTGTACTGTGAAGGTACATGCTACTTTGTGGGGGCTCCCCCTCCACTCCCTTCCCCATCTGGGAGCTAACACCAATGCAACCTTGCCCCCAAGGCAGGAGTATGTCACTGGGACCACAGCAGCTACCTGACTGTCATCCTGCAGGCAACATACCATGAAACCAGAGGGGTCTGACAGAGGGGCTGCCTATGGGGACCCCAAGGGATAGCTGTAATACAAGGGTGTACCAATGCAAACAGTCCGTGCCATACAATGTCAGTGAGGATAGAGACCTTTCTCTATCACTTCCCTCGTACCTGGCACTGAACGTTTGCTAAGGTCTGGTGTACAGATTTGCTAGTCCAACACAGACGACACATATGGGGTGCATTTTGGCAGGAGTTCTGTACCAGTCACCCTTCCTGCTAACTGGGGGTCCAGATTGTCCATAGACAGCCCTAGATAAAACGTACAGGACACCCACCCCACAAACTGGTGTTCCAGGAGATAGACACTCATTCCTGTGGCCAAGGGTTGAGAAACTATCCACAAACACCACCCATGCTCCTAACATGGTGAGAGCTCTGAGAGCACACCACAGTACCCCCTCAGTCCCCAGCTCACATGCACATGCCTTCAGGAAACTGAGCGCCCCCCCTCCCACAGCCCTAGAGAGCCTACAAATGTTCCCCATGGGGGGGGGGGGGCAGCAGTGACCAAGGAACTCCAACTGAGCTCTGCCTCCTTCAGTGGTTTCAATTGTAAACAGGTGCACTGAGCCAGTGGGCTATAGATATGCCCCCCCATGGTCAGAGTGAGGGATCATGGCAGCAACATAGCCCCCTCACAAGTGCACGTGCATTTAGTTATGCAGACCCCCATGCAGATGTGGTAGTGGTTGGACACCACAATTATGTGCCAGTCCTACAACTTGCTTGTAGTTACACCTCATTTGCATGCTCCATCCCAGCTGGGTTCAGCCTGACTGTCCAGCCTCTGGTTGTTTCACTGAGCACATACTGTCTCCACTCCTTACCAGGGCTGGCTGTCCACCCATGTGACTTCTGAATATGCTCTACCCCAGCTACAGCAATGGCCATGCCAAGCCCAAGGGTGGGAGGGGAGCAATGTACACCCATCCACCGCTGCTGCTGCAGGGACAAATCCCTGCTGTCTACCACTCAGGCTTGTGCAGTCATCTGCCCTGCTGCACATGGTAGCACTTGGGCAAGGTCCATGGGTGCTGCCCTGCCCTGTGGGGCTGGAGTAAGGGTATTGAGCACCCTAGGTGAACCTCCAGCCCATGCCTCCTCCTCAGCTCATGACACCAGCAGTCCTCCCACAAGTATCCAATGCACGTCATACTTGTGAGGCTAATGTTGCTTTGTATATATATGTGCCTGCTCTCCCAGCAGGTACAGTCTTATATTTCTGGCTCTAGTGTGGGATGGCCCAGGGCTGTTAACTATTTGGGAATTGTGCCTGTACCACACGTTTAGAATGTGCCAGCACAGCAGGTGCAACTAATGCCTGGTCAGAGGGAGGCGGCATCTGTGCCTACACTAGCAGCATTTTTGTGGTTAAGTGCCACTAACATGGCTACATATGACTGATCATGCCCACTCTCTGTCCCAGATCCGTCCTAACCCCACCTTTTGTGTGGTACCTGAGTAGCATGGGAGTTTAGCAGAGATGCATGCTCCCAGCTACCACAGAGCCAAGACATGCTACATGTGCTAAACTCTGCTTCTGGCTACCATGCTTTAGTAAACATGCCTCACAGTCTGTTAAAGCTGATATTTTGTGTTTTGTTTTTGTTTTGTAGGGTAGAACATTCCTTCTTTCTAAAGATGCAAATGAAGCGTGCATGTGCATAGACTGTTAACTTCACTTTTGTGCCATTTTGTAAATACAGTATTTTGCACAACTTCTTTGCAAGTGCGTGTGACCTTTTTTAAATTTAAAAATCAGAGCATGGAAATTACTAAACAGATTTCTGCATTTTATAAGGATTCAACTCTAGTTCAACACTTCTGATTTGACTGAAAATTAACTTTGAACTGGGTCTATACTTCAGAGTAAGCTATGCTAAAATATTCCCTCTGCAGGGGTTGTATCTCTTCAGTATAACATTCTGTTCTTAAATATTTTTATTTTCAAAAGATGTCCTTTAACTCTTTTGAGGGTAGCAAAAGTTAGGTATTTTTACTCACAGTTCCATTCATATTGGTGTATAATACCACTGCTTAAGCAGACATTTGTTACCTTTATCCTATCAGAGGTAAATGTTGAACAAATTCAACCAAAAGGGGGGGGGGGGGGAGAGAGGTGTTCTTTATATTTAAAAAAAAAAAAAAAAAATTGTAGTGGTGCATCATAAATACATCACACCTAATATGAAGATTTTGTCTGCTTGAGAGTTGTGGTGGTGGTGATGGGCTTGTCGAGTTGAGGTCACTTGCGCTTTATTGATACAAACCCCGATGCATTTCGGCAGATGCCTTCATCAGGGGGACTAGAGGACTGCAAACAAAATTAAAACAAAAAACTCAATGAAAAATCAAACTTAAATTTAAAAACACAAATATGAGAAATCATAAGCAGTATAAAAAACCATGTATAAATATGATATAAAAACAATCATTGTACTCACAAATTGTATTATATCAATACATTAGATGAAGCGTATAGAAGTATGTAAACGTATGGCACAGAACCAATATTGCAGGTGATAGTGCTGAAAAACAACAATATCATTAAAATACAAGAAGGTAAAGTACAAATAATGAAACTAATAAACAATGAAATGAAAAGCTATGGGAATCCCAGACCCAAGAGCACAGAAAAATGATTAATAAAAAAGGACTATGCACATGTAAAATACTAAAATAAGAGCTAATACCTGATCACAAACCTGTACATATAATCATACACCAATGTGATCATTGTACAAACCCCCATTTGCTAAACAAAATCATTGTTGTAAAAAATGTTATTAGAAATGGACACCATAATGCCATAGTATTCAAAAAATTTTTTTTATATATAAAACTATAATGCAACTATAAGGAAATACCTATGTTGCAAACCATGTGTAAATCTATATTGAGAGAGCCCATGAATACAGGACAAGTACTTATTGAAATTGTGTAAAAATATTGGTTTGAGAGACTAATTACAATTTCGTCACATTTAACATAATATACAAAAAACAAACACAAATCCAGAGGTAGTATTAAAAAGGCAGACTGTTACGATGAATAGCAAAATCAAAATAATGTTAAACGCTGAAACTAGCGTGCTTTAGAAATATGTATATAGAAAACCAAATACTAACCAATCTGCACCAAAGTAATAAACTATGTAGTGCTGAGGTCTAACCCCATGGAAACCAGCACTTTGCAATCGTAAACAAACTCTTTATCAGAGCCGAATAGTAAAAAAACTCTATTGTGCTGTATTGTGTTTTTCCTTTAGAAAGCGGTGCTCTGCACTCGTAAACTGAAACTCTTTAACAGTCGATTAGTAAAAAACTTTATATTGCTATGTTGTCTGACCCTATGAATACCGAGGTTTCTGCAATCGCAAACAAAATCTTAAAAATGATGCTATTATTTAAAAATGGAAACTAGCGCTCTAATCATAAACTGAAAACCTTTTCCAAAGCCAAATAGCAAAAGAAATGAAATCTGTAGTATTGTGTTGTCTAACCTTAAAAAACGGCGCGCTGCGCTCGCAAACAAACTATTTAACAAAGCCGATTAGTAAAAGAAACTTTGTAATGCTGTATTGTCTAACCCCATGAATATCAGCGCACTGCGATCGCAAACAAACTGGTTTTTTTTTTTGGTTTTTTTTTTGTTTGTTTTTTAAATGCTATTGTGTTAAATTATGGAAACGTGAACAATGAACAGAGCAAAGAACAATGACCATGTGAAGCAGTCACAAACCTAATAATATAGAAGGAACAGACGCTGGGGGTCATAACCATTCTAAAAAAACTTAATTCAAAGCTTTTTACAAAAACTGTATGCATATTAAGAAGGAACATTAAAAACTACCATTAAATTAACCATAGGAAAATCAGGTGTATATACAATTGAAATCAAACCCCGCACATACCTACAGCACTGCCAGAAAATCAGTGTGCGGTTTTTATTCTTTTAAGGCAATGTTTAAGGTATGAGGTGAGCTCTTTTTTCATATACCCGTTATTTGTTGTTAGTTGTGACTTATCCCCCTCCCTCCTTTAATTTTAATTAGATGCAAAATTTAGGTTTTGACCTTTAAAGCACGCCAAACTCAACGTCATACCAAAGGTGGTTTTTTGATTTCCTGGCAGTGCTGACCTCGGTATTCATAGGGTCAGACAACACAGCACAACAAATTTGCAGATGACACAAAACTATTTAAAGTTGTTAAAACTCAAGAGGATTGTGAAAAATTGCAAGAGGATCTTGATAAATTGGAAGACTGGGCATCAAAATGGCAGATGAAATTTAATGTGGACAAGTGCAAGGTTATGCACCTAGGGAAGAACAACCCAAACTGTGGTTACACGATGCAAGGTTCCACATTAGGAACCACCACCCAGGAAAAAGATTTAGTCGTCATTGTGGATACCATGTTAAAACCCTCGGCCCAGTGTGCAGCGGCGGCCAAGAGAGCAAATAGAATGCTAGGTATGATAAGGAAAGGAATGGAAAATAAAACAAAAGATATTATAATGCCTCTATATCGTTCCATGGTGAGACCGCACCTTGAATATTGTGTGCAATTCTGGACGCCGTATCTTAAAAAGGATATAGCGATTTTAGAAAAGATTCAGAGAAGAGCCACCAAAATGGTAAAGGGGATGGAAGGATACTCCTATGAAAGGCTAAAAAGGTTAGGGCTCTTTAACCTGGAAAGGAGACGACTGAGGGGAGATATGATAGAAGTCTATAAATTAATGAACAGAGTGGAATGGGTAAACGTAGATCGACTGTTATCAGAATATAGAAAGACTAGGGGACATGCAATGAAGCTACAGGGTAAACTATTTAAGACTAATAAAATAAAATATTTTTTCACTCAACGTGTAATCAAACTCTGGAATTTGTTACCGGAGGATGTAGTAAAGGCTGTTAGTGTAGCTGGGTTGGTTTGGACAAGTTCCTGGAGGAAAGGTCCATAAACCATTATTAAGAAGTGACCGAAGATATCAATGCTTGACCCAGTACAAGCATTGTGGAACTTGTGTCTCTTGGGGAAACTGCTAGGTACATATGACCTAGATTGGCCACTGTTGGAAACAGAATACTGGGCTTGATGGACCTTGGTCTGACCCATTATGGCATATCTTATGTTCAATATAAAGTTCTTTACTAATCGACTCTGTTAAAGAGTTTCAGTTTACGAGTGCAGAGCACCGCTTTCTAAAGGAAAAAAACAATACAGCACAATAGAGTTTTTTTACTATTCGGCTCTGATAAAGAGTTTCAGTTTACGATTGCAAAGTGCTGGTTTCCATGGGGTTAGACCTCAGCACTACATAGTTTTTTTATTACTTTGGTGCAGATTGGTTAGTATTCGGTTTTCTATATACATATTTCTAAAGCGTGCTAGTTTCAGCGTTTTTTAACATTATTTTGATTTTGCTATTCATCGTAACAATCTGCCTTTTTAACACTACCTCTGGATTTGTGTTTGTATAATGTTAAATTTGACAATTGTAATTAGTCTCTCAAACCAATATTTTTACACCATTTCAATAAGTACTTGTCCTGTATTCATGGGCTATCTCAATATAGATTATTTACACATGGTTTGCAACATAGGTATTTCCTTATAGTTGCATTATAGTTTTATATATCAATTTTTTTTTTGAATACTATGGAATTATGGTGTCCATTTCTAATATTTTTTACAATAACAATGATTTTGTTTAGCAAATGGGGGTTTGTACAATGATCACATTGGTGTATGATTATATGTACAGGTTTGATCAGGTATTAGCTCTTATTTTAGTATTTTACATGTGCATAGTTCTTTTTTATTAATCATTTTTCTGTGCTCTTGGGTCTGGGTTTCCCATAGCTTTTCATTTCATTGTTAGTTTCATTATTTGTACTTTTTTACCTTCTTGTATTTTTTTTTTTTATTTGAAAGGCAGCCATTAAATACATAAGAACGTGAACCATAAACAGAGTACAATATCAGAAGATAACAAAGCCAACACCACTAACAGGAAACACAAGGCTAGCCAACGAAGTGCCTTTTATTTTTTTGTTATGTTACGCTCCCTCTTTCCCTTCCCCCCCCCACCCCCCTCCATTCATCAGTATATCACATAAGCCATCTCCCAGAGTAAAGCAGCAACCCCCCCCCACCCGCCAACTCCCCCTCCCTCCCTCCCACCCACCAAACTCTAAGCCCATAAGAAAGCGAACATGCCAGCCAATCAGCACCCATGAAGCAAAGTGCAGTTCTGCAAAGAATCATCATGCAACCTAGTCTGTGGCCCCCAGATCACGCCACGGTTCTGAGCAATCAGGAACCATAGCGGAGGACAAAGGGTTCCCATACCTGCTCAAAGCGCATCAGACGCATCCTCCCCACAGCCACCCCGTGTTCCATGGTATACATATCCCACATCCGTTCCAACCAGGCCGAGAAAGATGGAGGGAGGACGTGCTTCCAAACAAATGCGAGAGACAGGCGAGACGCATTCAGACCATGGCGAAGCAAAGCTAGCTGTGGGCTGCGTGCCCCGGGCACGACCGCCCCACAGAGAAAGATACCTGGGTCCCAGGGAATGCTCAACCCAAGAGGTTGCTGTAAACGGGATTGAATTCTCCTCCAAAAAGTACGGATGCGAGGGCAAGTCCACCAAATATGCGCGAGGGTACCTTTCTGCCCGCACCTCCGCCAACAAAGATCCGCAGTTCCCGGATAAATGCGGGCGATCCGTGCAGGGGCCATATACCATCAATATAATATTTTATAGTTTCGCGAGCGTTAACTGCCACCGAGCTCTTCCACAATTTACCCTCCACCCGTTCCCACTGCTGTTCAGAGTAATGAAGGTTCAAATCAGAATTCCAAAGTGCTCTATGCTTGGTGAAGTTCAAGTGCTGCCCCTGCAGGAGGGCATATAAGGTAGCTATAAAGCCCTTTAGTAGTAGTACACCCCTCACAAAAACGCTCCAGGTCCGTCAATTCTCGGGCCACGTGTAGCCGAACGGCTCTAGACTGAGCCCAATGTGCTATTTGCATATATTGAAAGAGGTGACCACCGGGGAGGTCGAAATCCTCTTGAAGTGTACTAAATGGTTGTAGCTTACCGTCATCAAACAGTTGTCCGGCCCGGCTAAGGCCCTTATGCCCCCACAGCCGGAAGACCGGGTCAGCAATCCCTGGGGGAAACGAGGCATTATCCACTATAGGCGCCAAAGGGGTCAGGTCCATTCCACGAGGCCGAAAGAATTGGTCCCAGCAGTGGAGGGTATGAAGGACGTAGGGATTACCACTCCATAGTTTGGGATCAAGCCATAGCCGATCCCCCAATCCCACGCCACCCGCTAAGTTCATTTCCATCTGCACCCACCGCTTGGAGTTATCCGCAATCATCCACTCCACCCCAGCGCGACATTGCGCCGCCGCATAGTACCAGTGCAGATTAGGAGCCCCCATACCCCCAGAACGCGTACAGGCATAGAGAGCTCGGCATGCCAACCGCGGGCGATGATACCGCCAGATAAACTTCATTAGCAGAGTTTGCCAGGCGGCCAGTGTTCCCCGAGCCAATGTTATGGGGAGAACCTGGAAGAGGTACAAGAAACGGGGAACAACCACCATCTTTACGACCACAATACGCCCAAACCAGGAGAGTATTAGGCTATGCCAGGTGTCTAAGTCCCACCGAACCTGGCGAAGTAGGGGTTCATAGTTAGCCTTAAATAGGGCCGCCCGCTCCACTGTCAGCTGCACCCCTAGGTAGCGTAAAGCACCAGTCACCCAGCGAAAGGGGTAAGCGGCTCGGAGCTCTGCACAAACCACCGCGGAGACTCCTACGTTTAGAACTTCCGATTTAGTGTAATTGATTTTGAATCCAGACACCTGGGAGAAAGTTTCAAAGAGCTGCATAGCAGTAGGAAGGGACGCAAGGGGATTCACCAAGGATAAAATATCATCTGCAAAGAGCGCAATCCGGTAATCCACGGGGCCCACGCGAACACCCTGCAAGCCCGGATGCTCACGAAAGCTTTGGCCAAAGGTTCCATCACGAGCGCGAACAACAGCGGCGATAGGGGACAGCCTTGACGAGTGCCCCTCTCCAATAGAAAACTTCTCGATTGGCCTCCATTAACCCGGACACATGCCTTAGGGTCCTGATATAAGCTATGAACCCAGCGAATGAAATTGGGACCAAAGCCAATCGTTTCTAGCACACACCAGAGATAACCCCAGCTAACACGGTCAAAGGCCTTTTCTGCATCAACCCCCACAACTAAAGTTGGCTGTGGGTCTTGCTGAGCCACGTGAAGAACCTGTAGCATGCGCCGAATATTATCTGCTGCCTGGCGGCCCGGCACAAACCCAACCTGGTCGGGATGTACCAAAAGTGGGAGAACTCGGTTCAATCGCGCAGCCAGCACGGCTGCAAGTATTTTGATGTCTGTATTTAACAGGGAGATGGGGCGATACGAGGCCGCGTCTTGCAGAGGTTTACCTGGCTTAGGGAGCATCACTATCAAAGCCTCACGCTGAGATGGGGGCAGGCGCCCCCCTCAGAACCTCGTTGAAAAGCACTACCAACGTTGGCACTAATTGTACGCGGAATGTCTTGTAGTGCTCCGCGGGAAAGCCATCATTACCCGGTGCTGCCCTGGTTTTCAGCCGTCGGATTGCGTGTTCCACCTCTTCCACCGTGAATTCAGGTTCTAAGTGATCCCGATCGGAGTCAGTCAGGTGTGGCAAGGTGATCGTCCGCAGGAAGCCCTGCACGTGTGCCAAATCAAAAGGTTCGGCTTTATATAGCTGCTCCAGATACTCAGCAAAAATGTCGCGCACCTCCCGAGAGATAACCCGCTTCTGCCCCCCAGAATCACAAAGCTCACTAACCACTCTCGCGGATTGCTGCTGCCGGAGGCGCAGGGCTAGAAAGCGACCAGTCTTATTCCCATGCTCATAAAAGGTTTGCCGCAGTTTCCGGTGCTTATTATCTAATTTCTCGTTGTAAACATGCGTCCAAGTTGGCCCGGGCAATCCTCCACTGACGCAGAGCCCGTTGTGATCCAGTCTGGGCATGCTCTAAACTCAGTCGGGTAGAGTCTCCCACTAATTGACAATATTCCCGTTTCCAAGCTCTCCGCGTGCGGGCAGCTTCCGCCATAAGTTGGCCCCTAGCCGTGGCCTTGAAGGCATCCCAAACCAGAGGAAGTGGGACCTCCCCAGAGTCATTTAGTTCAAAGAAGTCGGTTATGAAACGGCCATGTTCCTGTACTGCGCACTGTCGTTGCAGGGATCGCACATCAAGTCTCCAAAGCCATTGGCGTTCATTGCACAAGTCTGTCGGAAGGGTGAGCCAGCACGGGGCATGATCCGACCAGGTCAGTGCCCCATGACCAGCCTCTACCCTCCCATCCATCAAGCGCTGGTCCAACAGAAAATTTATGCGGGTATGCACCTGATGGACGGGCGAATAGTATGTATAGCTTCTCTCACCCTCATGAGTGTCCCTCCAGACGTCCCGCAAGCCTAAATCTACTAGAAGGTTCTGTAAGGCCCTACCAGGCCCCCCACCACCCTCCCAGTACTACTCGTAGAGTCCAGATGGGGCACCAGATGCGTGTTACAATCCCCGCCAAGAACAATGGGGCCTTTCGCGAAGTCCGCCAGCAAGGCTTTCAACCGTGTAAAAAAAGATCCCTGGCCTTCATTTGGGGCATAGATGTTGGCTAAGGTTAAGGGATGACCTTCCAAGCGTATATTCGCAAAAAGCCACCTTCCCAGGGTATCTCTTTTAACCTCTTCCACCTGGAGAGATAAGCTCTGATGGAATAAAAGGGCTACCCCACGTTTCTTCCGGCCATGCACGTCCGAAGCTACCCACACCTCAGTGTAAGGGTTACATTTTAACCAGCCCTGTTTACTAGCCCGAAGATGCGTCTCCTGTAAAAATACAATATCCCCTTTCAGGGCTCGCAGTTCTGAGAACAGTAGAGAGCGCTGCCTTGGGGAATTAAGACCCTTAACATTCAAAGAGATCAAGCGCAACATTGGTATTCAAGTATCAAGTCTTCCCCACCCCTTGTCTCCCCAGGAGCCCATGAGATTCCGCCCCCATAACATGTAGGATGTATAGTGCTTTTGCCTCCCTTACCCACATGTTCCCTATCCCGAAAAATTACTGTAACCCCCCCACCATACCCAAAACCCCACCATCCCCTATCTGTGTATACCGCCCACATAATCGATCCCACCTCCCTTCCCATCAATACCACCTGCCTGTTGAAATAAGAACAGGGCACGGTAAATTGACCCCAAACTAAACTCCGTCCAGGTCCCCACATAGTTTAGTTACAAACATAACATATGGTTACACGATGCAAGGTTCCACATTAGGAACCACCACCCAAGAAAAAGATTTAGGCGTCCTTGTGGATACCATGTTATAACCCTCGGCCCAGTGTGCAGCGGCGGCCAAGAGAGCAAATAGAATGCTAGGTATGATAAGGAAAGGAATGGAAAATAAAACAAAAGATATTATAATGCCTCTATATCGTTCCATGGTGAGACCGCACCTTGAATATTGTGTGCAATTCTGGTCGCCGTATCTTAAAAAGGATATAGCAATTTTAGAAAAGGTTCAGAGAAGAGCCACCAAAATGGTAAAGGGGATGGAAGGCTACTCCTATGAAGAAAGGCTAAAAAGGTTGGGCTCTTTAACCTGGAAAAGAGACGGCTGAGGGGAGATATGATAGAAGTCTATAAATTAATGAACGGAGTGGAACGGGTAAACGTAGATCGATTGTTTACCTTATCAGAATATAGAAAGACTAGGGGACATGCAATGAA
Source organism: Ichthyophis bannanicus (assembly GCA_033557465.1). NCBI lineage: Eukaryota > Metazoa > Chordata > Amphibia > Gymnophiona > Ichthyophiidae > Ichthyophis > Ichthyophis bannanicus. The sequence continues at coordinate 173,209,873 of CM066043.1, forward strand.
GCTACAGGGTAAACTATTTAAGACTAATAAAAGAAAATATTTTTTCACTCAACGTGTAATCAAACTCTGGAACTTGTTACCGGAGGATGTAGTAAAGGCTGTTAGTGTAGCTGGGTTTAAAAAAGGTTTGGACAAGTTCCTGGAGGAAAGGTCCATAAACCATTATTAAGAAGGGACCCAGGATATCAATGCTTGAACCAATACAAGCATTGTGGAACCTGTGTCCCTTGGGGAAACTGCTAGGTACGTATGACCTAGATTGGCCACTGTTGGAAACAGAATACTGGGCTTGATGGACCTTGGTCTGACCCAGTATGGCATATCTTATGTTCTTATGTTCTTATTTCCCCATTACCCGCCTCCCCAGTAGCATATTACTCCCGTAGTGCCTCCTTAACAAAACATCGTCATCAACAAAACATCCTCATATCGCCCACCACTCCCCAATTGCACAGAAATCAGGTGCCCTGGGCTCTTCCAGGCCAAGAGCCACGAGCTCAGCAAGAGCTGATGTGAAAATCAACAAAGTTAACAGAACTAGACAGTCAGCCTTCAGATATGAGAGCGGAGAGCCCTTGAACAGGGTTCCCCGAGCAAAAAAAAAACACGCACTCCAACTTCAGGAAAACTCAGACTGATTTGCCCACCCGGGTCCATTTCGAATGTTGGGGCTTAGGAGGCGAGAGGTGAGGCAGCGTATTGTCGTCTACTAGACCCGCCTGACGCAGGGCCCGCCAAGCTTCAGTATGGTCCTTTTGCTGAGATCTTTTTGTTACCCAAAAGAAAGTTCATCCGGAACGGAAAGGACCAGGAATAGCGGATCCCTTTGTTCAGGACCATCGTGATGGGTTTCATCTCCCTCCGCCGAGCCAGTGTGAACGCCGAAAGGTCCTGGTATATTGTTACCATTGCGTCTTGGAAGCGGATCGCCTTTCTCTCTCGACCCCCGGCGTATGAGAAGCTCGGCATCAGTGTATCGCAAAAATCTAGCAATGACATCCTGGGGTTGGTTGTTAGGAGGTTTTCCCAAGGCATGGTGAACACGTTCAATTTCCATTCCAGACTCGTGAGCAGCCAGTTCTTCTGCCGGGAGCAGTTCCGCTATCAGATTTTTGAGTACTGTCGGAAGATCCTCACCACCCCCCACAGCTTCCGGGATTCCCCGAAAATGCACATTATTGCGACGGGAGCGATTTTCAATGTCGTCAATTTTATAGGTCAGTTCCATGGCTTGCGCATGTTGTCTGTCGAGCGCACATTGTAAGTCCACTAGGGCACCATCGTGGTCGCCAACTTTTGTCTCCACTTCCACTCGTGTACCCAGATCCTTTATGTCGCTCTGCAGTTCCGCAATGGTGCTCATCACTTCTTCGCGCATGGAGCGAAATTCCGTAGCCAGGTCCTCAAAACCCCTGCAAAGTTCTCATTGGAGCGGAGCATATGGGGACTGTATGGGAAGGCCCAAGTCACTTTCACTCAGTCTCATCAGAGCCCGCCAAGAGATGTTTGCTAGTTGGCCTAGTCGTAGCACCACTCTTAATTTGTAGCCTGTGAGATGAACGCATTCCCTCCCGGGCCTCGGGATTTTTAGCCTTAGTAGCCATGTGGGGGGTAGCAATCCAGCAATCCCAAAAAAAAAAGGATGGTAATGAGTAGAAAAGGTGAATAGAGCTAAGCAATCCCACTCTGAGTCAGCAGGGGGGTCTCCCGGGTCATGCAAGGCAGCAAAGTCCACACAGTGTTGGGAGAGACGGAGCACAAAGCCAGCAATGGAATAAAGGCCAGTCAGACAGCGTTGAAAAGTGGCAGCAGCCTCTATAAGTGCCTTGAGTGCGCGGAGGCACTCGATGGGAGTCTCTGAGTCAGGTGCAGGCTCTATATTGAGGAGAGGAGAGGAGAGCAGGGCACAGCTGCGAAGACCAGGATTGTAGTAGCTGGTGGAGGCTGCAGGTGATTCGTTGAGCATCCACGTGATCAAGGCCTTGCTGTGCACATTGGAACGCAGGAGGAATCATGCGCTCTAAGACCACGCAGTTATGGCTGCCGGTGTATCCAGCCCCACCGCGGACCCCCACGAAGCTCCTCAGTGTCAGGTTTCAGGCGTTCTCACCTTTGCCGTTCAGATGTTGCACCATCTCAGAGGAAGAATCAGCCAGCTCACCAGCACCAGAGCACCTCTCTCCCTCTCCTCTCCGAGCCCCGGGTCACACTCACGGCAACCAGCCCACGCCTCTCCAAGATGCAGTAGGTATCGGGAGCAGGGCTTCAAAATGCAGCGGGCCGCTAGCTCTGCACAGGGATCCCCAGATGCAGCGGACCTATCTAGGCAGCGCCACCAGGCAGGAGTGGAGTGGTAAGGCCGGCTTGGAGTTATACCGGCGCCGCGTGTCGGGTCGCACTGCAGTGCTCCGTGGCTCACAAAGGGACACGATTAGGAGCGCCTAGCTGTTAGCTATCCAGATCGGGTAATTTTTGGGGGGTAAATGCAGAGCAAATGCGGTTGCTAGCTAAAGTGAAGGGGAACCGAGGACGGAGCAGCACTAGGTTGCGGCCATTCCACAACGGGCTCACTAGTGCCCCCCACCTTCTTGTATTTTAATGATATTGTTGTTTCAGCACTATCACCTGCAATATTGGTTCTGTGCCATACGTTTACATAATTCTATGCGCTTCATCTAATGTATTGATATAATACAATTTGTGAGTACAATATGATTTTTATATCATATTTATACATGGTGGTTTTTATACTGCTTATGATTATTCATATTTGTGTGTTTAAATTTAAGTTTATTTTTCATTGAGTTTTATGTTTTAATTTTATTTGTTTGCAGTCCTCTAGTCCCCCTGATGAAGGCAACTACCGAAACTCATCGGGGTTTGTATTATCAATAAAGCGCAAGTGACCTCAACTCTGCTTGCTGTTTGTTTCTGAGCCATTTCTGCGAGCAGGAGCTCTTGTTCGTGTTTGGTGATGGTCTTGTCTACATGAATTGCTAATGTTTTTCTGCAAATAGTCCCAAGAGTATAAATTGGTCTCATAACTTTTGTATGGCACCTAAAACTCATGATCTTCACAGTAACAGGATACATATATACATTTTTTTAGAATTTGTTTTCCACAAAGGAATAGGATGGAGCTAGGCACAAGTAAATGATATTGTATGAGTGCTGAGGTAGAACAGCTCCCCTAGACCTTGGAATGAAGTGTAATGTTCTGGGCATGTGGTGGTTCACAAGTGGTCAACCTTTTGGTGCACTATGAATTACTATTCTCCAGGACCAAGCAGGAAGTCAGTCCTCACACATGGGGTGACGTCGGCGCCGACAGAGTCCCCGTGCAGAGCATTTCCCCAGCTTTCAAAGAAAGCCTTTGGGAATGTAGCACGCCTGCATGGTCCCCTTCCCACCCAAGGGTGCCATCTTGCTCAGTCTTTCTTTTTCCGTGGAGCCCAACGGACGTGAGTTTGACACCTGGGAAAAGTTGATTGGTTTTTTTTTTTCTGTGATTTTCGCTTTGTCTTATCCGGTTCCAAGCCAGTTCCCCTTCCCGCCTGGGCTTTGGTACACCAGTATCGAGTCCGGAGTTTTGATTTTCGGTTTTTGTCCTTCGTGACTAGCGTTCATGCTCTTTTTGTGTTTTTCACTGGCAGCCCGGTCTTTTGACCTTGCAAGGGCCCTTTTTCCCACGATGGCTGCCAGCAGGTTCAAAAAGTGTGATCGGTGCAAGAAACTTGTCTCACAGACACACATGACTGCTGCCTCTGTTGCCTCGGGCCCGACCATGACCCGCTGGCCTGTGGCCCGTGTGGCAAGATGTCGAAGGCGCTTCAGAGCCATCAGCATCAACATGAGTGAATTTTCTCTGAGGCCGGGCCCAGACTTTGTCAGAGGCCGTGACATCTCGGGAGTCTGACCCCGAGCGCCGTCAGGGTTCCTCTGAGAGGGAGTCCTCCACCCGGGAGCACAGAAGGAAGAAGCAGCTCGCAAGGGCGTTGTCGGTGGAGGTTCCTGGTTCCTCGAGGGCCAGGTCGCGTAGCCCTGACCGCTGCCCCGGGCTCTCAGAGTCAGAGGCCGTCCAAGTTACTTCGTGTGGAGCCGGAGTCCCCAAGTCACGTAAGTGCAGTTGTCCACATGGACTCTCCTCCAGGGGAGCTGACATCGGGCCCAAGTCGGGGGCTGCTGAGTCTCCTGAGCTTGGACTCAGGTTGACAGCCTTGGAGAGCAGCTTGGCTGCCTTCATGGAACAGCAGTGGGTGCTGATCGCCAGTCTGACCAGTGCATCTGCCCCGACCACCGGGACCTCGACGTCTAAGTCAACCCCAGAGACTGAGCCGATCCTCGAGTCAATGAAGTCTTGAGTCGATCCTTGGTCAAGGTCTCCCTCGACCTCCCGTGCGGGGCCGAGGTCGTTGACGCTGATACCCTCGGTGTCGGGGCAGGTGACACCGAGGCCCACACAGCTAGAGCCCTCGATTCCTCCTCGGAGGAGTCGGCTTGGGAGACGGAGGACTAGGAGTTCCTGGACACCTTCTGGACACAGTGTGTCCCTTCGGACTCACCGGAGTCCGAGCCTCAGACGGTCCCCACCCAGAGGATACCCAGTTCTCAGACTTCGTGAGGGACATGGCCAAAGCCTTGGCCTTCCCTGCGGACGCTGAGGAGCTTGATGCCCTCCAGTATGACTTTCCTCCGAAGGAAGCCTTTACTGTACTGGTTCCTCCGATGCTGGAATGGCTGCTCTTCCATATGTGGGAGGCACCGGCCTCGACGCCAGTTCTTAGCAACGGGTTGATTCCATTTATCGAGTCCGTAAGAGCCCTGGGTTCTAAAAGGCGCAGCTACCGCACAACTCCATGGTTGTGGAATTGGCCATGCACCGTCTGAAGAGTCAGAAGATGCACTCCTGGGGGCCCCCCCCCCCCCCCCCCGCCGCGAAGCCCGGAACCTGGATGCTCTCGGTAGAAAGTGCTTCCAGGGCACTATGTTATCTTGCTGTGTCCAGACCTACCAGCTGTACATGGGCATGTACCCACGAGACCTGGCAAAGGAGACATTTTGCAGAGGTCCAAGGCTTTGTCAACAAGGATTCGAGAGTGCTCAAAGTTTCTCTCGAGCAGCCTATGATGGCTTCGAGGCTTCGGCCCGGGTAGCCACGGCCAGCATCGGTGCACTCCGTCAGGCCTGGCTACAGTCATCAGACCTGGAGTCATGGGTGCAGGACAAGTTGGTCGATGTCCCTTGCCGAGGTGAAAACCTTTTTGGTAAGCCCATGACTGAAAAGGCTGCGGAAATTGAGACTGACTCTCACCAGGACAAGGCTGTCCAGGAAGACTTCTGCCCCTTCTCAGAAAAAGAAGGGCTCGGGAAAAACCCTTTTTCCCAAGGAATGGTGCTCCTTCAAATCCTACCCTCAGTATCAGGCCTCTCCAGCTCCCACACAGGGCCAGCAGGCCAAGGGGCAGGGGCACGGGCCCCGTAGGCAGAAGACCCCCCCAAGCCACCGGCTCCTGCACAGCAGGGAGCGGGGTGTTGACTCCCACAGCATAGCCTCTTCTCCACAGCTGGCTCCACTCAGCACAGGAGGTCGACTGACCCTGTATGCCTACAGGTGGCCAGCCATCACAGGGGATACCTGGGTACTGAGCATAGTCCAGAAGGACTACATTCTCCACTTCCACCAGCTACCCCCCTCCTACTTTCCAGGGGAGCCTCCAAGACTCCCTCTGCACAGAAACCTCCTCCTTCAGGAGTTGGCAAGTCTTCTAAAGGAACAGGTGGTGGAACCGGTGCCTCTCCACCTGAAAGGGCAAGGCTTCTACTCCAGGTACTTCCTGGTACCAAAAAGGACAGGAGGCCTCCGGCCTATCTTAGACTTGCGAAATTTAAACAAGTTTCTGGAGAGGGAAAAGTTCAAGTGCTTACCCTTGGGATACTGCTGCTCTACCTCCAGCAGGGAGATTGGCTATGCTCCTTAGACATAAAGGATGCTTATACTCACATCTTCATCCATCCAGACCACAGACAATATCTCAGATTTGTGGTGAGAGGAAACTATTTCCAGTACAGAGTACTTCCCTTTGGCCTAACTTCCGCCCCCAGGGTCTTCACCAAATGCCTGGCGGTGGTGGCGGCCTATCTCAATCAGGGAATTTTTGTCTTCCCATACCTGGATGACTGGATCATCAGGGGCCATGCTCTCCAGGAGGCCAGACAAGCCACTCTTCGTACTGTCTCTCTTCAGCATCTGGGCTTTGACATAAACTAGGAAAAGTCCACTTTGGTCCCCTCACAGAATCTAGAGTTTATAGGGGCAAGATTAGACACCCTGCAGGCAAGAGCTTACTTGCCCAAGGACAGGGCCCACAGACTGATGGACTTGGCCAACCAATTTCAAAGCAATTCTCAGGTCTCTGCCAGGCACTTCCTGCCGCTCCTGGGCCATATGGCATCCATGGTACATGTGACTCTGAATGCCCGTCTGCACATGTGGGCTGCTCAGTGGTGCCTCAGAGCTCAGTGAGCGCGGGCCACAGGCGACCTCCGAGCCAGAGTAAAGGTGTCCAAACCACTTTTGGACTCCTTGCAGTGGTGGCTACATCTCCCAGACCTTTTCAGGGGGGTACCTTTTCAGGCCCCAGCACACACACGGGTGCTGACGACCGATGCTTCCTTAAAGGGCTGGGGTGCACATTGCCAGGGCACGTGCACTCAAGGCCTCTGGTCTCCTCGGGAGGCCACACAGCAGATCAATCTTTTGAAGCTGCGAGCAATCCACTTGGCTCTACAAACTTTTTCTCATGCCCTCTCCAGTCTCTTAGTTCAGACAGACAATCAGGTAGCAATGTTCAATGCAAACAAGCAAGGGGGTCCAGGGTCCAGACTCCTATGTCAGGAGGCGCAGGCCCTTTGCTCCTTTGCAGTCAAACAAGGCATGTTTCTCAAAACAGTTTATCTACCTGGTCAGGATAACCTTTTGGCAGACAAACTAAGCAGGATTCTCCAGCCTCACGAATGGCATTTGAATCCACTGGTGGTCCAGCAGATCTTTCTACGATGGGGACTTCCATCCATCGATCTCTTTGCAAGTCCACTGAACCGTCAGCTGCCCAGGTTTTGCTCCAGACAGCCACATCCCCTGAGAATGGCAGCAGATGCTTTTCTGATCTCTTGGTCTACGGGCCTCCTGTATGCGTTTTCTCCCACGCCCCTGGTGGCCCGAACTCTGTTCAAGATTCTCTGGGACAAGGCCTCGGTGATTCTGGTAGCCCCCAGATGGCCGAGGCAACCGTGGTTTCCACTTCTGCTGCAGTTGGCAGTGGAAACTCCATTCTCTCTGGGGTTGTAACCCGATCTCCTGTCTCAGGCTTAGGGTTCCCTTCTGCACCCCAATCTCAGATCCCTCAATCTGATGGCCTAGCTGCTGAAAGGATAGTGCTAGCTCCCTTGCTTCTACCTAGGGAAGTTGAGGAGGTGGTCCTGGCCTTTAGGAGGCAGTCCACCAGAAAGTCCTATGCCCTCAATTGGCGTAGGTTCATAATATGGTGTGCTCAGCACAATGAAAATCCTTTCTCCTGCCTTGTGCCAGTAGTGCTGTGGTATCTACTTCACCTGTCAGACCTAGGCCTTAAGTCAACTCTGTTCTGGTCCACCTCAGTGCTCTATCAGCACACCACTCACCGGTGGAGGGACAGTGTCGGTTCACCCCTTGGTGTCCTGTTTCCTCAGAGGTCTGCTTCTGCTTAAGCCTCCGGTTCATCCACTGGCCACTGAGTGGGATTTGAACGTGGTCTTGCAGCAACTTACTTGCCCACCGTTTGAGCCGATGGCTGCTTGCCGTTTACGCTTCCTTTCTTGGAAGGCGCTCTTCCTGGTAGCTCTTCACTCGTACGTCTGGCCGAGGTAACTACAAGCTCTGGTTTCTGATTGACCATACACACGGTTCTATAGGAACAGGGTGGTCCTACAGACCCATCTGAAGTTCCTTCCAAAAGTGGTCTCCTCTTTCCACCTCAACCAGGAGATGGTTCTTCCGACATTCTTTCTCAGGTTGCATACCAGCCGGACTGAAACAGTCTTGCATACCCTGGACTGTAAGAGGGTGTTGTCCTTTTACATAGAACGTACGCAGGGGCATCGACGGGCCACTCATCTCTGTCGTCTTTGACCCTAATAAGCTGGGGTTACCTGTCTCCAAGCGTACATTGTCCATTTGGGTAGCAGATTGTATTGCCTGGGCATATAAGGCTGCCGACCTCCCCTTGCAGGGTCGAGTCACGGCCCACCGTGTCGGGGCAAAAGCCGCGTCAGCTCATCTCTGCTCTGTTCCGTTGGCAGACATCTGCCGGGCCGCTACTTGGTTTTCAAGCCAGACTTTTGCAGCCTACTACTGCCTCGAGAGAGTCCCGAAGGGACATTGCTTTTGGACAGGCGGTACTCCGTAATCTCTTTGAGGTTTAGGCAACTCCTACCCTTCAGCCCTTGTGTTGGGCTACCGTACAGGGGCGTTCTCAGAGGATATTCTTATCATGGATGCTGAGGGGTTTTTTCAGCTTTGGGTTCCCAGTAGCCTAGAGCTGGGGAGTCCCATATGTGAGGACTGACTTCCTGCTTGGTCCTGGAGAAAGTAGTTACTCCCCTGTAACAGGTGTTCTCCAGGAGCAGCAGGAATCGGTCCTCACGACCCTCCCTCCTCCCCTGGAGTTGCAATCATATACTTTATTTTGATTTTTTGCTGTCTTTTAGCTATGTCATCAGACTGAGCAAGATGGCACCCTTGGGTGGGAAGGGGACCGCGCAGGCATGCTGCATTCCCAAAGGCTTTCTTTGAAAGCTGGGGAAATGTTCCGCTCGGGGGCGCCGGTGCCGACGTCACCCCATATGTGAGGACTGATTCCTGCTGCTCCTGGAGAACACCTGTTACAGGTGAGTAACTACTCTTTCTTCACTTCTAATACCATCTCTATGGGCTAGGGCTACAAATGTCCTCTCAAGTACATATCTGTGCACAAATATCTTATCGTATGTTGCCGCTGACAGACTTCCAGCTTCACAATTGTTGAATCGGTTTACTGTTCATAAGAAGGCTTCATGTCAAAGGACTGATTCAGAAGTTTCCAGTGCCATGGGACCTAATGTTGTCTTTACCTTGCTCATGAAACTATCTTTTGAGCCAATGGCATGCATGTCACTCGAGCATTATTACTTTGAAAGTGCTCTTTGGTAGTGGTTACTTCGCCTAGAAGAATAAGTGAACGTCAAGCTGTGGTCGCATGAATGTTATACCCACTGGCACAACAAAGTAGTTCTACATACCCATACTAGAAATGATCACACTGACATTAACAAAGCAACAGTGCTTTTGTACATTTTGTCCTAAGCCTCGGAAAGATTCACTTAAAGTCCCTTAAGGTTCTGAACTACAAGAAGACCCTTGCTTACTATCTTAGAAGAACTGAATACACCCCCCCCCCCCCCCAACAATCCGTATTCCAGTAGCTAAATTAAATTTAAAAAATCATGGTTAGTAACTGGTATCACATTATGTTACAAACAAGCCTAGTACTGTAGCTAGTAAACAATCCCAAATCAGAGTCACAGCAGCTTAACATAATGCTTGACATTTGCTTTCCTGAACAATGTATTCAAAACAGCAACTTGATCCTCATTTCATACCTTCACATCTCCCTACTGCTTTGACTAGTCCATGCTCAGTCTTTGCATTCAAACTGGTCAATCCATCTGTAACATTAACTCCTCCCGCATTTCTGTGACTAGGCTGTTCCCAGACAATAGTTAAGTTATTGATAAATGGAGCAGCCCTGAGCTTGAGTCTCCCATTTTTGTGTGCCTAACTTGATCCTCCTTGTCAATAGAAAAAATGTTTTCACCTGTAGGAAGCTGTTTCTGTAGACAGGACAAAGGTCCCTCCCACGTCCCCAAGAGTTATGTCCATTCTTGAGCTGTGGAACTAACGGGACTGAAGACTGTCACCACATGGCCAGCCCTCCGCTTAGGGCGCAGAGGGTTGGTCTGCCATGATTTCTCTATGCAGAAAGTGAGACTATGGCTAGGGCTCTTGCAAGGCCTCTTGGGATTTGTAGTCCCTTTTTAGCTCTCTGATAAAGAAGCAGTTGTAGTCTGAGTGTTTAAGGCAAAATGACAAGGATTTATTCCCCTCACAAACAGAACTTCGGTGCAGAACAAATAAGAACAGTGTCCGGGAGTTTAGCATGAGGATTATATACAATAATCCAGGTAAGTGCTTCTTCACTCTCTGGTTCCTAAAACAATACAGTGCTCGTAGTACAAACTGAAAATAAACAGCTTCTTGGAACAAAGAAAAATACCTCCTTTTTCTTTGCTGTTAACTCTGCACTCTTACTTCCCGGTTTTAACACAGTGACTCAATGTGGTCAGCCAAACACAGCGTGCAATCCATTCGCACATCTGCTATGTCCTCCACATTAGAGTCTATCTGCATATCCTCTATATCAGGGCTGGCAGTGTGTGTTTGCAGACGGTTACTAAGGGATTTAAAATAACTTCCCTCTTTGTACCCAGGTGTTTTCCCTTTATACAACTCTACACAGCAAGGGTTTAAAATACCTGTTGCACTGGAGTTTCTTCTGTGGCTCTCCTCTAACTCTTGGCAGTTATATGGGAAGGTTTTTGTGCTGGGCTCCCCCCTGTGTAAACTCTGAAGGCTCCCTTCTGATTGCAGGGCTCCCTGCTCTCTCCGTTCCAGCAAGTTCCTGGTCACAGGGCGTGCCTCCCTTCCTTCAAGTCTGCTTGCTTTTCTCACAGACCGGTAAGAAGTTTCTCTATCAGGTCTCCAACTCCCTGGAGTTTCTGAGCCTCTCCAAGCCTGCCGTACAGGAGCTCTCTCTTCTCTCCTGTGTTTCCTTCCTTGAGCTGCTTCTCTGCCACAACTCCAGCTCTCTGTTGCCACGGCTCCAACTTCTGTCCAAGCTGCAATTACCCTTCCAGCGTGCCCTCTGGCCTCTTCTCCAGCCTTTGTCTGCTGCTTCTCCTCCTGGCTTTGCTTCTCTCCACGTCCTTGCCTCCTTTGCTTCCTTCCTGGGAGCTAATGAGGACGTTTTATAATTCTGTTCCCTCTGGGCTTGGCTCTGCTCTCACTCTGAACAGGTGTGCTTGATTAAGCTCAGGGCTTGTTACTGTCAGTCTGGGCGTGTCAATTCAGCTCCTGTCTTTCCCTGTTTACCTTTTCTGTGTAAACAGTGAGCCATGTGCTCTAGCTGCCTGTCAGTTTTAAAGGTGGAATCTTCCTTTCTCTCTATTTCCATGGGTTCGGTAGGGGTCTCTACATCACAAGACGCGTGGAATGGAGCCACATGTTCAGAACGTTATATTTGGTTCTGAGCTTATGGAGAGCTGTTCAACCTGGTACTGTTAAATGACATTATCCATATGTGTGCCTGACTAATCCTGCTGTCTACATAAAATGCTCTTCATTGGATCCATATTCATCTATATTTTTTGAGACAAAGGGCTTCCATATTCTGTTAAGTTTGCGAGTTCTTAATGGATTGGACTAGTGCAATTCATTTTTATGGGTATCTCTGGCTAAAATGAAACTTCTCCTGCTTGTCCAAAACACCACAATTAAATTAGTTTGTGGCACTCACAAGTATGACCATGCAACCTTGCTCTTAAAAGCACCACAGACTCCATATTGCCCATAGAATTAAATTCAAAATGTTAACGCTGGCTTTTAGAGCTGTATTGTGTTGAAACTTCTCTATATTTGGCTGATTTTCTGATCCATTACCTCTCCATCCTGTGCCTTAAGGTTGTTCCAACTCTCCCTTGGTAGTTCCTCTACTAATGAGAATTAAACTTGTTGAAAGCCATATGGCAAACAATCTGTCTTTCTACCTTCTGAAATTCCATTCCCTTGACAATCTTAACTATTCCTCATTTTTAAGAAGTCCTAAAAACAGCTTCCATATCGTCCTGCTATACCAGTCCAGACAAGTGGGTTGTGTTCCCCTACCAGCAGAGTGGTGGAGACGAACCAGTGAAAGCCCTGGTTTCAATGACATTACTCCTGTGCCTCTGTCCACCTCAGCCACCAGAGGTCCCTTCAGTATTTTTGTCCCCAGAAGATGGTGGATGGATTTTCTCCTCTAGAAAATCTGAAGATTGAGAGGGAAATAAATTAAACAATTGTGAATGACCCCCTTAAGCCCTAAAGAGGTGACTCTTTGAGTGTGTTGTGGGAGACTCAACTAGACTGCATTCTTTTCGGTAGCCATAGGAGGAGGTTCAGCTCCATGCCCTTATAAGGGCCTGTTGAGCATCCACAGATTTAGAAGAATCTGGAAGAGGTACAGCAGCCTCAGACAAACTCAGCACCCCCCCCCCCCCCTTGCTCTCTCCTGAAGACTGCAGAAGGCTCTCGGATGTATCTGCCTGCCAGCTGCCTTTCACACAGTGCTGTTATAATAAATTCAGCCAATGAAGCAGTTTCAGGGGAACGAGCTGAGCCTGGCACAGATCCTACGCCTGGGGCTTTCAGGGTAAGTACCAAGGCTTGACCTTGTCATTGCCCTTGGGGGCTCCTGATTCAGTCTCTGAGGAATGCAATTCAGGGTGGACTGCTAGTGACAGTTGGTACGCTGTGGAGGTTTCCCGCCCTTCTCTGCACACATTAGTAACATTTTTGCCTATTGTGTGCCTAGGGATCGCATGTTCCTAATGTGTGTTCCTCCCAAGTACCTCCAACACGCACTTCTAGCACATTTAATACATACTTGCAGCCCAACAGTCTTCCAGAAAACATTGTTTGACCTGTGGCAGGCGAGGAGCCTCATCCTTGGAGTCTGGACTCTTTCCTGTGTGGCAGCTCTGAGTCTCCCCTGGAGGGCATGCTCCCCCCTCCCCCCCCCCCCCCAGCCAGGGTTTACAGTTAGTCCACCCTTACTTGCCTAAGGGCAAGAGGAGCAGGATGGTGCTAAGGATGCTAAGCTGTCTGGAGGCTCCAGCAACCTTGCTGTGAGCTGCTCTTTAGGAGGTCTGTGGTGGCTGTGCCCCCCTGGGGTCGGGGAGCCTTTTTGGTGAGAACTTTAAATCCAGATTGTCTTCCCTGGAATTCTTTTCCTTCTTGCAACAGCCCTGGTACTTCTGGTGTGGAAATTCGAACCCTGTGGCATTTAAATGTCCCAGGTGTGCTTTTGTGCCAGGCAGACTGGAAGTAGAAACCCTGTTCAATTACCTTTTTGGCTAAGCATCCCCAGTGCAGGACACTACCTGAAGATGAACAGTTGGGAGCTATCTGAGATGTTGCCAATTCCTTGGATCCAGATGAATCTGTATTGGGCTCCAATGTGAATGAAGACCTACTCTTACCTTCAGAAGACTATGCAGAGGCCAGCATGATCCACCTGTTCTGGAAGGAGGAACTGGCGGCATTGATTTCCAGAGTCTCATCTGCCTTGAACTTGATTGATGCTTTGGCATGCAGCAGGAGCCAAACGTACACCTGCTTCTAAAAGGGGTGCAGAAATCCACTACTGTCTCCTTGTTCCTAGGGGTAGTCAAAGATATGATCCATCTAAGTGGGAGTCGCCCAACTCCCACCTAAAGGGTTAAGGGTCTATAAGAAGATCTGCACTCTCCCAGAGGAGTGTAGTGAGTGGTTTGACATTCCCACAGTGGATGCACAGGTCATAGACAGACCACCATTCCTGTGGAAGATGGATCAGCCTTTAAAGGATGTTCTGGACTAAGATAAATTCCTTGTTGAAGAGCCAGTTTGCTGTGGCAGCAACTGTTCTACAGCTAGGGGTATGAACCAGCTCAACATCTCAAGCAATGCTCCTGTGGATTCAGTCTCTTCTGTCTGATACTAGTTCTCTCTTGGAATTGGCTATGGTCTTCCTTTCTGATGACATGTATGGCTTGATGCATGTGGGGGCGAGGGGTGTCCTGATGGTGTCATGGCATTGGATTTGGCGGCTCCAATGGGCGGCAGACACATTTTCCAAAGCCTGTTTGGTTCAACTAGCCTTTAAGGGGATGCTCCTGTTTGGAACCAATTTTGAGAAACTGAAGGACCTAGGCGAGACAAAAATCTTACCACCTCCCAGAAGACGGGCCCAGGGGGCCTGTGAAGTGGGCAAGTGCCCCTTTCTCATTGGTCTCTGCATGACCACTAAGGACATGTTGGCTGGATTCCCAGGGCTCTCGGGACTGTTGTCACTACCAACCTGGTAAACCTCTTTCCTTCTGCTTCAGGGCCTTGGGCTCATTCTCAGTCCTTTCTAGCAACAGTCCTTGTTAGGTAATAAATGTAAAAGGAAAAGGATGCCACTATGCTTCTCAAAAGAAGTAGATGGAAAGGTGAAGAAAGAGGGAGGCCTTCGTAAAATACAAGAAATCAGAGAGGGGAAGACAAGCATTTGTATTTGCTAGCTTCTCTAAATTTTTCCAAAGTAGTCAGTAAAACAAAGATACAAAAAGAAGAAATAGCCAATAAAGTAAAATGGGGATAAAACATTTTTCAGATGTTAGTGAGAGGAGGAAGGGTAAAAGTGGTAATTTCAGACTCAAGGGTAAAGGAGGAATATGTAAAAGCCAATAAGGATAAAGCAGAATTGCTTAACAAATTTCTGTTCTGTGTTCAGGAGCAGGACCTCCAGAAAACACCCACAAATAGGAACAGAAGTGATGGGACTCTTGAACGATTTTCAGAAGACTGTTTGAGGAACTAGCTAGACAAAGCGATGGGACTGGATGAGATACATCTGAGAATAGTGAATGAATTTGGGGATGTTCTAGCAGCTCCACTGATTGAACATTTTGATGCTGCTTTGGTGTTGGGAGTGGTCCCAGAGGAATGGAGAGAGGCATATGTGGTCTCTTTACACAAAAGCAGTAGTATGGATGGGGTTGAAAACTACAGGCCAGTTAGTCTACCTCTGTGGTGAGTAAATTATTGTAAACGTTGCTAAAAGAGAATAGTGAGGTTTCTGGAGTCCAATGGATTGCATGATCCGAGGCAGCATGGGTTTAGCAGAGGCAGGTTTTGTCAGACAAATCTGATTTCTTTGACTGGGTGACCAGGGACTTGGACTGAGGGAGAGCCCTAGATGTGTGTACTTAGATTTCAATAAAGTTCTTGAGACACAGGCACAAACTGAGCACCCTAAGGATAGACCTTAAGTGACTGACTGGGTTAGAAATTGGTTGAATGGGAGGCGACACGGTACAGGTAAATGGAGCTTACTCTTAGGAGATGGAAGTTACCAGTGGTGTACCGCAGGGATCTGTCCTTAGTCTGATTCTTTCTAACATATTTGTAAGTGATATTGCAGGTTCTGTTGGGTAAGGTTTGCCTCTTTGCGGATGATACCAAAACTTGCAATAAAGTAGAAACCAAGGAAGGGGTCGATAGGGGATCTAGCTAAAGTTGAAGAATGGTCAAGAATTTGGCAGCTGAGATTTAAAGCTAAAAAAATGCAGGGTCATGCACCTGGGCTGAAAAAAATCCAAGGGAGTGGTACAGTGTAGAGGGCGAAGTACTTCTGTCCACAAAAGAGCAGGACCCTGGGTATGATTGTTTCTGATTATCTTAAAGCAGCTAAACAGGTAGAAAAGACAATGGCAAAAGTCAGAAGGATGCTTGGGTGGATAGGGAGAGGAATAGCCAGCCTCTGTATAAGTCTCTAGTGTGACCTCATTTGGAGTATTGTGTGCAATTCTGGAGACTGCACCTTCAAAAGGGGATATAAACAGGATGGAGTCGATGCAGAGGATGGCTACTAAAATGGTTAATGGTCTTCATTATAAAGCAGGAGAGAACAGATTTAAAGATCTTAATATGTATACTTTAGAGGAAAGGCGGTATAGAGGAGATGTTTAAATACCTCCATGGCATAAATGCACAGGAGGAGAGTCGATTGAAACCGAGCTCTGCTACGAGGGGACATAGGATGAGGGTGAAAGGGGATAGACTCAGGAGTAATATGCAGAAATATTTCTTTAGGAAAGAGTGGTAGATGTGTGGAATAGTCTCCCAGTGGAGGTAGTAGAAACGAGGACAGTAACTGAATTAAAAGAAGCATGGGATAAATGCAGAAGATCTCTTAAGGGAAAAAGGGGACTATTGTAGTTGATATGGAAGGACAGACTAGATAGGCCATGTGGTCTTTTTTTCTGCCATCATGTTTCATGATTAAGAGAAGTGGGATTATTATCAAAATGAGAAGGGATCATCACGATTAAGAGAAGTCATCTTTATATATTTTGATAAGCTGAATCTCACTTTTCAATATGAGTTCCCTATTGTGTAGCTGTGTTTAATACAACATGCCATGAAGCTGTGTTTAATAGAATTAACAGTGAGGTGGTTGGGTCGGTCCTTGATGTAACAGGGCTTACAGAGGGAGGTTTTCCTCAGTCTTTGAGTTGATGCCTGCTGTTCTGAGACCTTCCCTCTGTCTCCGTTTTTGTTATATTTAAGTGTTTTGGACATCCCTTGCCTTTTTCCTTTTTGGTACGATTGGAGTGATTTTTTTGGTTTTGACAAGTGTTGAACTTTTGCTTTTCGGATATCATGTTTCGTGGAGCATGTGGGCTCAGGGACTCTGCCCCATTCAGAGGCAGACCCTCCTAGACCATGCATTGAAGGTTTGGTGGCTCATTCCCTGGTGCCTCCGGTGGGTGGCAAGCTTCACCTCTAATTTCAG
Source organism: Ichthyophis bannanicus (assembly GCA_033557465.1). NCBI lineage: Eukaryota > Metazoa > Chordata > Amphibia > Gymnophiona > Ichthyophiidae > Ichthyophis > Ichthyophis bannanicus. The sequence goes on from CM066043.1 coordinate 173,226,585, forward strand.
GAATGGGCCTGAATTACCAAGGATTGCTGGGTGCTACATACCATTCAATTCAGCTATGTCCTGGAATGCAAGCAGTCAATTCCCAGTGCCTTCATTGTTTCCCCTTGTGGGTCTGTGATCAAAGGTGCTGCAGTGCGGACCACCTTGGACAAGTTGCTTTGCCTAAAGGCAGCTGTGCCTCGTGCCTCCCCCCTCCCCCAACCCAACAAGCAGAGCAATGGCAAATAGTCCATTTACTTCATGGTGCCAAAGAAGGGACAGTTCATTCCGGCCCATTCTGGACCTCAAGGGGATCAGTGAACACTTGCATGTTCTCAACTTCTGGATAGAAGCACTGTTTCGGAGGAAGCGTCTGGGGAAAGTGGGCATGTCCCACAGGCCCCGGTCCCGCACTCCTTGCTGTGAATCTGAAGGGAAGGAGTGGGAGCAACCTACCCTGATTTGACTTGTCGGCATCTGGTGATCGGCCTCGGACTCCCGAGGCCATCCTGGTCAGACTCCCCCTCAACAGAATTGGCTTTGGGCCAGAATCCCTCTGTGCTCATGCTTAGGGCTGCAGAGCCATCTGGCCTTGAGACCAGGAAGACTGCTCCAAGGCCGCCAATCTGCCTTCATGGCTCAGCAGTGGGCTGTGTTGCCTGGCGCTGCCGGCTCATCACTACTAACCACCAAGCCCTCGCCCTGGAACTCCCCAGACATCGTACCAATCCTCAAGTGCCACCAGCCTCGAGATCCCTTGGCATTAATGCTGAACCCAGTCCTGATCTTTGAGACAGAGGTCATCCCTGATGAGCGCCCACTGTTCTGACCACAGGGCCTCCAGGGGCCAAGCACAGTCTACCTCAGGGTGTGACCCCAAAGCCCAGGCCCCCCTCGACACCTCCACAAAATACGAGTCTGGCCCAGTGGTTTCTCTGCTCCCAGTGGACCCAGGCCATTGGCTGGCTGCGAGACAGGGTGATAGTGACCTGCTGGCTGGCGGACTCCTTTTGGCTGGTGGCAAGTGCTCCAGCATCTTCAAGCTGGGATGCCTTTTCAAGCCCCTGCCCCTCAGTCCTCACCACGGATTCCTCTCTTCTGGTCTGGGGGGCCCATTGCGATGACTTCTGCACTCAGGGCAGTTGGTCACAGGTGGAAAGCCAATAGCAGATGAACCACCTGGAGCTGTGGGCCATATCACTGGCTCTCTGAGCCTTCCACCACAGACTGCAACACCAATCGGTGCTGATCCAAAATGGACAACCAGGTCTCAATGTTCTGGTACAGTGTAGGGGACAAAGTACTTCTGTTCACAAAAGAAGAGTGGGGCCTGTGTAGGATTGTCTGATTTTTATCTTAAAGTAGCTAAACAAATAGAAAAGGCAATGGCAAAAGCCAGAAGGATGTTTGGGTGCATAGGGAGAAGAATGGCCAGCAGAAGAAAGGAGGTGATGGCTCTTCTGTATTAGTCTCTAGTGCAACCTCATTTGGAGTATTGTGTGCATTTCTGGAGACCACACCTTCAAAAGGATACAAATAGGATGGAGTTGGTGCACCAGGTAGTTACTAAAATGGTTAGTGGTTTTCATTATAAAGCATATGAGGACAGACTTAATAAGATGTATATGTTAGAGGAAAGGTGGGTTAGAGGAGATATGCTTAAATACCTTTGTGGCATAAATGCACAAGAGGAGAGTTTCAATTGAAAGCAAGCTCTGCTATGGTGGGACATAGGTTGAGAGTGAAAGGGGATAGACTTGTGAGTAACATGCAGAAATATTTCTTTATGGAAAGAGTGGTAGATTCATGGAATAGTCTCCTAGTGGAGGTGGTAGAGACGATGACAGTATCTGAATTTAAAAAGGCATGGGACAAGCACAGAGGATCTCTAAAGATAAAAGGGGGACTATTGTAGTTGATATGGAAGGATAGACTAGGCTATTTGATCTTTTTCTGTGGTAATGTTTCTAGGTTTCTATTCTAACTGCTGCAGTATACATGTACTGATACACAGTAACATAGCAATTACAGAATTCCACCTGTTTGGCCCTCTTATTATCTCTTCCAGTCAGACTTGCAGGGAAATACAGATGCACACACAAACACCAGCCCTGCAAAATACCCATGCAGGGGTTGGAAAGAATTCCATTATCAATATTTCCCCCACTTGTCTTTTTATAAGTACTATTCTGGATCCTTTTTCAGTCTAAAGTTTCTATGATGATGGATTGTTTTCAAGTCCTCATTTCATCTGGCCATAGTTTAAAAAAAAAAAAAAGTGTGGATATTGGGTGTCAACCAAAGCTTGCTTACAAATGTAGCACAAGGCTGTTTACTTCTGTATGCAGCCTTTCTGTATTGAAGACAAGGTTACCCCTGTAGGGCCTAAAGTTTTCAATGGATCCTAATCTGCTTCCATCATTGGTAAACATCTCCTAATTTTGTAGCATGTTTGTCTTGTTCTATTACAACACATCAAACATAGGCTTGCAATGTTTAGTTTACACAAGATACATAGTTGAAAATTGATGCTTTTCCATGGACATTGCTCCCTCAGAGATCCATGCTCATGGTACCCTTTGAAGAGTCCTTTGTCTACTTCAGTATGTGTCTGTCTCAGGCGACAAACTTGTAATGTTTTATGTCAACATGGAGGAACACTATCATGTTCTTGCTGGGATGTAGCAGATATCTGGGGCTTTGCCAATTGCATCCAAATAGGAGTTGGTCGTAATATTAGGCTTTAGAGAGATTTGGCCCACAAGCTCAGTTCTTCAACCTCATAAGTGGCCCCCATGTACAGCAGCCTGGCCCAGAAGTGGGGGCAGAGCCCTCTGAAACCACCACCTTGTTGGCAATAAGAATATGAATTCACTTCTCTGCTACTTCAGCCTCCCATCCTCTTGACTGTTTAGCTCTGTGTACTGGACAATTCCTTGTGCTTGCCTCTTTGTATACCCCCTTGCTTTCCATTTGTAGCAGTATCAACAGCAACAACAGAATGGCTGCAGGAAGGAGGGAAGCGCAGACTTTTTTTTTTTGCTTTTTAAAAGTGACTACCTAAGATGTTTCCCAAATACTTTTCCACTCCTTGGTCTTGGTAACATATTGGAACCAAACATAAATGCATTCAGACTCCTTAGGTTTTTTTATGTTTTTCTATGCTGCTTTATGATCAAGTTAAATATAAACCAATTTGACTACAACTCAAAGCTTATACAATGAACAGACCAGGCTACAGTTACAATTTATACACCATTACTAAAAGTTAAGCTGTGGTATGCAGTGTATGAACGATGTATTAAGAGGGTATCAATAGTAGACACATCAGCCCCCCTTCCATAAACAACATGGATACAACTTGGTCTCATTGGTTTGGGATATATTGGGTTGTAGTTAACCTTGGGGACTTAGTGTTAATTAGTTTGTAGTTAGAGTGTTGCTATAGTTATCTTTTATTGTTTTGCTGTCTTTTAATGTGTTTTGTTAGGTTAGGCATTGTTAGTTCCTCCCTTCCTCCCTTGCTACTTTCTTTGCCAACAAGGTTAACTCCCTTCGTCAATCTTTCCCGTTGTGTCCCCCTCCCCTTTCTCCTCCTGCCCTATCCTTTTCCCCACCTCTTCCCCTCCCTTCTCCATCTGCTCCTGTGCTATCTCATCTCTGGTCCTCTTTTACTTTGATCTCTCCCTCTGTTCTTCAGGAAACCTTCCTTTCTCTTCGCAAGACCACTTGCTCTGCTGATCCTGTCCCATCCTCATGGCTTCTTGAACCCTCCCTAGCTCTCTCACCTTATATCCTTTCCCTATTTAACTCTAGTTTATCCTCTGGTATTTTCCCTAACAGCTGGAAGCACGCTACTGTCCGCCCTATTCTGAAAGCCCATTCTTCCGATCTCTCTGTGCCTGCTAACTGGCGCCCCGTTTCCAACCTTTCTTTCCTTTCTAAACTCCTTGAAAAACTGGTCTTTACACAACTTTCCTCCCACCTTGAAGCTTCCCTCACTCTTCATCACCGCCAATCCGGTTTTTGCCCTGCCCACAGCACTGAAACGGTTCTTCTCTCTCTTCTTAACGAACTTCACGCTGCCCACGATCGGGGTCTCTACACACTGGCTGTCTCTCTTGATCTCTCTGCTGCTTTTGATTTGGTGGACCACCGCACCCTTCTCACCCGTCTGCACGAAGCCGGTCTTTCTGGGACGGTTCTCCAATGGTTTCATTCTTTTCTTTCTTGTCGTTCTTTTTCTGTAGTTTCTGGGTCCTCCTCCTCTGTTTCTACCCCTCTCCCTTGTGGGGTTCCCCAAGGGTCTGTTCTCGCACCACTTCTCTTTAATATTTTCCTGGCACCCCTCACTCTTCTAGTCCAACAGTTCGGTATCTCCGCATACTATTACGCGGATGATATCTTCCTCTTGCACCGTACTAACTCTGCTTCCCCAGACATCACTCCCCTCAATCTTTGTCTTGCTGCTATTGCCACCTGGTTCTCTTCTAAGTCCCATGCCATCTGGTTCACGTTTGGGGGTCCCTCTCCCTCTTGTGCCCCTTCCTTCCCTTCACAACCTATTTCTCTTGTTTCTTCACTCCGCTATCTCGGTGTTATACTTGATCCCTCTCTCTCTTTTAAGGATCACATCTCCTCCATCATCCAACGCTCTTTCTTTACACTTAGACAACTTTGCTCTATCCGTCCTTTTCTGTCCCCCTCTGCCTTAGCTACCCTTCTCCTTTCCCTTGTGATGTCCCGTCTTGACTATTGTAATGTTGTCCTTGTCGGTTTACCCAAATCCCAATTGTCTCGTCTTCAACATATTCAAAATTCAGCTGTCCGTCTTCTTGCCCATGCCTCACGTTTTGACCATGTCACCCCGCTTCTTTTCCGCTATCACTGGTTGCCTATCTCTTTCCGTGCTCAATACAAAATTCTCATCCTTACACATAGGGCGGTTCACACTGGCACTCCCCTTTACCTCTCTGACCAGATACATTTTCGCCCTCCCCCCCGTCTACTTCGTGCCATACACTCCAACCGCCTTGCCCTTCCCTCACCTTCCCAGGCTCACCTTGTCTCTACCCGTACTTCTGCCTTCTACTTCCTAGCTCCCAGCCTCTGGAACTCACTCCCTTCCTCACTCCGCGCAGAGGAGTCCTATCACACATTCAAATCGCAACTCAAAACCTACCTCTTCAGTCTCGCATTCGACCTGCCATCCCCAGTCCCCCCCCCCTGTTACCTCCTCCCCTTTATCCTCCTGACACCAACTTCTGCAATCATGGTTCGTTCTTTCTTGTCTATCCTTTTTCTCTTCTTTCCAGTCTGTTTTATTGGCGTTCCTTTTCTCTTTCCAGCCATTTTAAACTGTTTTTAAGAAACTGTTTTAAGTTGTTTTAACTTGCATTGTAAACCGCCCAGGTACTACTAGTGTTGGGCGGTATATAAAGTCCAAATCAACGTAAACGTAAACGTAGTTGCTTTCTTAGTCATAGTAGTGCCCAGTTGGAAAATTCCTAGACTTCTGCCTCAAAAGATTTTGACTTGGGGTCTAATTTTGAGAACTGCTAATATTTAACAGGTTTTTTTTTTATACTGCTTTATCATTTAGTCACAGGTTTACATTGCAAGAGCTTGGTAATGTACATTAAACAGGGACCTTGATAACTTGGATTCTTCTGAGGCAATGAAGGATTAAGTGACTTGCCCAAGGCCACAAAGAATGCTAGTGGAATCGAACCTTGATATCTTGATTCCCAAGCCAGTGCTCTAATCATTAGGCGGCTACTCTACTCCACTCCATATTTAAATACTATGGCAGTCTGCTATGGCACTTAAATATCAGCCGAGTATTCAGTGACAATGTCTATATAGGAGCTGCTGCTGAATCTCCAGATGGAGTAACACTTACCTGGTTAGCACAATTTTTAGCCAGTGCTTGTCCAGATTGCAACTTAGGCCTGCTTTTCATGCGGTCAAGTTGTATGGATCAGGGCTGCTGAAAATCATGCTACCTGGGTAAGTACTGCTACTGTCCCTTGCTTTGCCTACGGAGCACCTTTAACAGGATACTACCAGGGCTGACCTCAGAAGCTGTTGTCCTAGGTGACTGCCTAGTGGTTGGGTTGGCCTTGCATATGGTTGCCAGTAGAATAGAAAGACTGGTCAAGGTAGTTGTGCAGCCTCTGGAATTCTCTTCCCTTAAGCCTTCGGTCTGTGTTCTTTCCCCTGCTTCAAGACTGCCTCGAAGACCCATCTGTTTCAGTGTGCTTTCAGTATCCCCCTCCCCCCTCCCTAGTGTCCCTGGCTCGTCTTCTCCTCTTGCTCTGCTGTCCCTCTTTCTGTCCTGTCGATTGGCGTTCCTTTCCTTCTTTTCTCAGCAGTCTTATTTTGTATTGTACAGCACATTGTCTTCTGATGTAAGTGGTATAGCAAATTTCTGAATAAAGATGAAGAACCAGTGATAGGGCTTGTCCCAGGCAGGCTCTCAGCATATCATTTTTGAACTGTCCCTAGAGCTGGTGTAAGGACTGGAGACACCCTAGGCAGGCCTTTCATCCTGTGGATCCCAGTGCTGATGTTCCTTTCTGGTCTGCAGTAGCAGCGGCTTCCTAACTGTGATGCAGTATTTAACAATAGTGTGGCTTCTTGCTTTTACTGTCTGTTTCTACAACCTTTGACACTGACTTCCTAAAAGATCACTTCAGGCAGGTACAGCAATGGCTTAGTTTGAAGAAAAATTGTAATTCAAGGTGAATATCTACTTTCATGGACATATCTTGTCTTCACAGGGCCTGAAAGTGGACCAGATAAGATTAGTCATACAAGATGTCATGGCCTGTGCATGTAAAATTTGTACAATGTTTCATTGGGTTTGTAATTTATCTAGCACAATTCATTCAACATCTATTGGAGATATGTGAGCCCTTGAAGATTTCTAGATAAGGATTTCTGTGCTGTACCTAGCCCTGTGCAAGCAGTGCAGTCGCACAGGGTGCAAAGAAATAGGGGTGCATTTGGGGCTGCTGGCATGCTGCCTGCCCTTGCCCCACAGCTGCTGCTTTTAGTGTTGCAGTGGCAGCAGCGACATCCAATTGAGGGGGGAAAAAAAAAAGAAAACAATCCATGGGCTCTTTCTGACTCCAAGCTTGCATGTTGGTCTGATCTCCCTCCTCAGACATGTGGAGAGAGGGACCAGACCAGCCTTTCAAGCATGGAATGTCAAAGACCCATGTTTGGATGACTGGTCTGGTCCCTCCCTCTTCCTGACATGAGGATATGTCAAGGGAGGCAGGGATCAGACCTGCATGCAACTGCAAGCACAGAGTTGGATCGGTTTTGTGGTGTTTTTTTTTTCTTTCTTTCCAATTAGATGTCACTGCTGCCAGGGCAAAACTAAAAGCTGTGGTGGTTAGGCAAGGGTGGCCAGGCAGCACAGGGGAAAGCTGGCTGGATATTGGGGTAAGATTGGGAGATGCATGGGCTAATGACAAACCTGTGATTGGTGGGGGGAGGAGGCACACCAGATGTGCAAGTCGCATATTACAATCATTCAGGGTTGGTATGGCCCTGAAAGATTGTAATTTGGTACTGGCTGCTGAAGCATGACCAGGCTGAACAGGAAATGGTGCTTAGTCACAGATGTCCTTATACTGGGGTATTGTGATGTCACCTAACCTGTTGTCATATAGAGTGACTTTAATAAAAATGGGCTTTGCTGCTGCTTGATACAAGAGGGTCAGCTAGTGGCTTTTGCATCCTGGGTGCTTACTCCAGTTGAGAAAAACTATGCAAAAATTGAAAAGAGATGCTCTCAACATTTTTTGCCTACCTGGCTTTCATTAGCTCTTGCCAAGACATAATTACAATCAAAAAATTAGGACAATCTTTCTACACCCTGTTAAACTAATCAACCAACAGTTGAGCAAAGCCAAACACAATAACCTTTCCTATACTGCTTATGATGTAGTAATATAGCAAAGGTATCAATAAATCTATTGTATGTAACATAGAGAGGCTATACTACTACTGAAGTACTTAAAAAAAAAAAAAAAAAGGCACTTCAAATGCCTTCAATAGTGACATCATTAACCCAACACTACCTTGTGCTAACCTTTATTAATTCAATCAAAAATGTAATCTCCAAAAATTGACTCACCATATGTAAACTTAATGACTTATCAGAAAACAAAATCTGTAAATGTCTCAAAAATTTAATCAAACTTAGGATTTTTATTTCTAATGACCAACTTTTATAGTATATACTTTGCTCATGATCTTTGCCGGAAAATGTCATAAAGTGGTGTCCAAACTACTGTGCAACTTTGTGACTTGCAGTCTACTGCAAACGCAGCAATCCACTGCTCAAAGATGTTTGGTGAAGATCATGAGCTAAGTCTTTATTTTTATTTATTTTTTAACAAGACCTTATTTGATGAGCACTACTGCTGACCATATAAGGACTTGAATATTGATTGCATGATGATGATGTGCATATTTTTACAGGACTTCTCTGGAAGCATTGGTGGTAAGATCATGATGATTTTGTTAATTATCAAAATTTGTGGGGTGGGGCATGAACCTAAAAATTAACTGGAGGGATACAAGACTTAGTGTTTATCTAGGATTCCTCCTGGTCTCCTTGCAGTGGCTGCCCTTAACACAAAACTTTAAACACTACCCCATACCACCCATAAGGAAGAAAACACCTCATGAACACCTGCATCAGCCTGCATGGGTCAGAAGGAGAAAGATACCGCCTGCATGCTTGCATGGGCCATTAAGAAAGAGGGGTGCTTGCATTTGCCTCCTTGGGGCCAGAAAGAGGACAGAGTACGCAGCTATCCTCTCATTGCTTGTCAGTTAGGAAAAAAGCTGCAGCAGTGGGCTGACGGCATCAGCTTAACGGGCTGGGGGAAGGAGCGAGGTTGTCAACTAGGAAATGAGTGTGGGATTCAATAGGGAAAAAATAGACAAAAGGGGCCCCTTAAGTAGTAAAAAAAAAAATGGAGGCGTCCGGTTAGAGCACTGGCTTGGTAGCCAAGAGACCAGGGTTTGATTTCCTATTAGCACTCCTTGTGGCCTTTGGTAAATTATGCAACTCTCCATTATCTTGGAAGAAAGGCCTGGCAATCTACTTCTGGTCACACTGCCAAGAAAAACCAGGAACTGTTGGGTTGTCAAGAGTCTGCATTGATTTGAAGGCACACAATGCATTTTGCAAGTGGTTAAAGTGGCCCCGGCCCGGCCCATGATACCTTTTATGGACTTAACATGCAAGGTGAGATCAAGGACTTTATATGCAACTTTTCTACCTGCAATGAATATGTACATGAGCAGCAGAAGGAAATGATGTTGCATGTCATACCAGTGCAGCCTTGGCAGATTGTCAAGATGGACTTTTTCAGGGCTTTTATTTTTTGAGGAGGTATGTGGCAGTACTGTGTACTGGTACCTATTTTGTTGCTTGCTAAAATTGGCCAATGGTCCTTATGTATTAATGAAAGAGCCCAGCATTTGAATACCAGTGTCTCTTTGCTACAAAAAACTCACCACTGGACTTATTTAACTTTACTGGGAAAAGAGTGCCTTTTGATAGCGGATCACTATTCAGACTTCTAGGAAACTGAACTACTCCCAGACATGTCTGCAAAAGCCACAGTGCTGCAAAGTACAGTTTGCATGCTATGGCCAACCTGATTGAGTGATCTCAGATAAGGGAATTCTTTAGATTAAAGCTGATTAATCTGTGTAAATTAGAATACGGTGTATTTGTTAAATCAGGGTCTAGTATCAGCAAAGAGCTTTAATTTAAATCATATCAGAGTATAACAGCACAAAATGAAAAACAGGGTCTGTATTCTTTGAGCAATAAATTGTTTCTAGAGACCTTTACAAAGAGACCTAGATAAGGGGTGAGAGACCTGTGAAATTGTTTTAAATAGGTGTTAAAGCCAAGTGACAGATTGAAGGGACATTTTGAAAGACTCCCTCTATCAAAGCAAGTGTGAATCATCCAGGAAATTGGTTCCAGGTTACCTTAGAAGCACAGGACAGGGTACTGTGTTGCAGCCAGCTTCTAATAAGTGTCTTCCCTCCCTGACTCCCACCCACCCCTGGGATAATTGTAGCTTATAGGTGCTTAATCCTCTTAAAGGGAAGGAGGTGCCATATTCACTCTGAGGTGCAGCTGTTTCTCTGGGAAGAAGCAGAAAGTCAGTCCTTGCAGCTTTCAAAGAAAGCCTTTGGGAGATGCCACCAGGCATGTGTGGTCCACTTCCTGCCCAAGGGTGCCATCTTGCTCAATCTCTTCTTTTCTGCATAGCCCTTCAGATGTCTTGTCTGCTCTTCTCCCGGAAAAAGTTGATTTTTCTCGACCTGAGTTTCATACTTTCTACCGGTAGTGCACCGATCCTCTTCCCACCACCCAAACCCGCTGCTCTGGCATAAAGTCTTTGGTTTGTAGTGTGTGTTGGGGGTTTTTTGTTTGTCTTTGTGCCCTTTTTTTGTACTGGCAGCACTGTGGGTCTTCAACCTCGCTGGGATACTTTATTTTCCCATGGCTACCAGTGGTTTTAAGTGTGATTGGTATGCTAAACTAATGTCCCTAACCAATACGCACAACTGCTGCCTTCGCTGCCTGGACCACACCACACCACAACCCCATTGCATGCGTCCTCTGTAAGATGTCCACCAAGGCCCTCAAGAGCTGCCGCCAGCAGCAGCACAATAAGTTTTTGTTTTTTGTTCCCCCCCCCCCCGAATCCCTGGCATTTCCGAAGGCCAGGGCCGCCTCCAAAATGGCAGAATTCTGGGGTAACCTTACAGACCTCAACCAATGGTTCCTCAGAAAGGGGGTCTTCCTTGAGGGGGAACCCAAGAAGAAGGCCTTGAAGGCTGTGTCCCTGGACGGCTCAGACGGGCCGGGTAAGTCCTGAGCCAGGTCCCGCAGTCCTAGACCCTCATCTGAGAGATCGGAGAAGGAGCAACCTGCGAAGGTCCCCCAGAAGGACTCTACCTCGGACTGGCCTCTCTCACCTGACACCATCCTCAAGGACGCCCCTTCAGGGAAACTGGCGGCGGGCCCAATTCCCTCTGTGCCCATGCAGATGACTGCAGAGCCTTCTGGCCTGGAGTCCAGAATGGCAGCCCTGGAGCACAGCTTGTCTGCCTTTATGGATCAGCAGTGGGTGCTGTTCTGTACCTCTGGGCCCTTGACATCAAGGCCCCAGAGGTGGAGCCGATCCTTGAGGTCCTTTGGCCTTGAGTTGATCCTCAGCTGAGGTCTCTGTTCAGCTCCCGTTCCACAGTGCCAAGATCTTCCCCAGCCAGTGTGCTTGGCACCAGCTGCGGAGCTTCTGAAGGCCACAGGCAGGGATCAGCCCTGGAGCCCTCAAGCTATCCTTCCCTCAAGTCCCCTCAATGGACTACTCTGATTGGTAAACAGAGGATGAGGAGTCGCTGGACAGCCATTGCCACTGCAATGTCCCCTCTGATTCCTCTCCCTTGGAGCTCTGGCATCAGTCCTCACCCAAGGACATGGTGTTCCTTGACCTTGTCAGGGACATGTCAAAGGCCCTAACATTCCCAACTGAATCGGAAGAGGACTCTCGGACTGAGGCGCTAGAAATCCTCCAATATGAGGCCCCTTCGAGGGAATTGTTCAGTGCCCATCCCTCCCATCCTGGAATGACTAATGCTCTGTATGTGGGAGACACCGGCATCTGTGCTAGTGGTGAGCAAGCAGCTTGACTCAATGTATCGAGTCCACCGGAGCCCAGGCTTCCAGATGTCACAACTGCTGTACAGCTCCATGGGGGTGGGGTTGGCCATGTGTCACCTGAAGAGTCTGAAAAAACATTCCTCGGTGCCCCTGGGTAGGAAGGCTGTACCTTGGATGCCCTTGGCAGAAAGTGCTACCAGGGCTCGATGCTCATCGGCTGGATCCAGGCCTACCAGCTGTACATGGGCATATACCTGAGAGACCTGGCAAAGGAACAAGAGTTCTCAGCTGGTCTCTTCGAGGAACTACTGCAGCAGTTCAAGAACCTGGCCAAAGCCGTCCGTGAGTGCTCCAAGTTTTGTCTCAGGCAGCCTATTGACGGCTTTGAGTCAGCGGTTCGAGTAGTGGCGGTGGGCATCTCTGCCCAACACTAGGCTTGGCTACAGTTGTCTGACCTCAAACAATGGGTTCAGGACAAATTGGTCGATGTCCCATGCCAAGGAGAGAACCTCTTTGGCAAACCCATGACCGACAAGGCTGCAGAGCTGGAGACTGAGTTCGGGACAAAGACCAATACCATCTAAAGACCGCTGCCCCTCCCTAAAGGAAAGACTTGGGTAAAAAGCCCCTCTACCCAAGGAAAGGGGATGCTTACAGAAACGTTTCAGGCCTCTCCTTCTCCTCAGCAGGCCAAAGGACATGGGCATGGCCCTCGTAAGCAGAAAGCTTCCAAGCCCCAGGTGTTGGAGCTGGCTCAGCCAGGGGGGGGAGGTTTTTTTATTCTTTTTGGGCATAGCCTCTCCACCACCAAGGAGGCCAGCAGCCCACAGGGGAGGGGGGGGGGTCTCATTCACTGTGCCCACAGGTGGCCAGCCATCTACACTGATTCTTGGGCACTCCAAGTGGTCAAGGAGGGCTACCACCTCCACCTGGCCCAGACACACTCCCCATTTCTGGGAGAGCCTCCCTGGTCTCCCTGTCATCAGGACCACCTACTGGAGGAACTGGCAGGTCTTCTCGAGGACACAGTGGTAGAACCAGTTCCTCACCATCTCAGGGGCAAGGGGTTCTCTACTCCAGGTACTTCCTTATACCCAAAAGAACAGGGGGCCTAAGCCCCATCCTTGACCTTTGCAAGCTGAACAGATTCCTAGTGAGGGAGAAGTTCAAAATGCTCTCCTTGGAACACTGCTGCCTTACTTATGCTCCTTGGATCTGAAGAATGCTTATACTCACATCCTCATTCACCCCAACAACAGGCAGTACCTGAGGTTCATGGTGGGGGCAGCCATTACCAGTACAGGGTGCTTCCCTTTGGCTTTGCTTCTGCCCCAAGGGTTTTCACTAAGTGCCTGGCAGTTGTGGCTGCCTTCCTCTGACTCCAGGGGGTGTTTGTCTTCCCCTACCTGGATGATTGGCTCAAAATCTGGGGTTTGTAATAAATTACCCCCTCCCACCTCCTCCTGACAGTGTTCATAGGGGCAAGGCTAGACGCCCTCCAGGCAAAGGCCTTCCTTCCAGGAGACTGGGCCACCCGGCTGAGGGCTCTGGCCCTAGACATACAACACCTTCCCTTGGTGTCCACTCGGCTCCTGCTAAGCTTACTTGGACACATGGCTTCCACAGTCCGTCACCCCAGATGTCTGCCTCCACTTGAGGACTGTGCAGTGGTGCCTTTGGGATCGGTGGATGCAGGCCACAGGCTGTCTCCACAAAAGAATTGTAGTGACCCGCTAGTTGGCAGAATCCTTGACCTGGTGGCAAAATTCCCAGTACCTTCTGGCAGGGATGCCCTTCCAGACTCCATGCCCCCATGAGGGTCTTCATGACTAATGCCTCCCTGCTGGGATGGGGAGCCTACTGCGAGTAACTTTGCACCCAGGTCACCTGGTCACAGAGCAAGAGCAACCAGTGGATCAACCTTTGGAATTACGGGTGATACACCTAGCCCTCCAAGCCTTTTGCCTCCACCTAAGTCGCCAACCCGTGTTGGTCCAAACAGACAACCAGATGATGGTGATCTATGTGAACAAGCAGGGGGGCATGGGGTCCTGTGTCCTCTGCCGCGAGGCGATGGCCCTCCGCTCCAACGTAGGCCAGCAGGGCATACTCCTATGGGCAGTATAACTGCCAGGCTAGGTCAGGACAGTGCACTGGCTGACAGATTAAGCAGGATCCTCCAGCTGGACCCCAGAGTGGCCAGTCAGCTCTTCCATCTCGAGGGGGGGGGGGAGGAACCATGTATAGACCTGTTTGCCAGCCCAGACAACTACCAGTTGCTCTGCTTCAGCTCCTTAGAAGCCCACTATTCCTGGGTGGTGGCAGATGCGTTTCTCCTCTTGTAGTCGAAAGGTCTCATGTATGCCTTCCCACCCACCCCACTAATTGCCAAAATGTTATGCAGGACCCTCCATGACAAGGCCTCGCTGGTCCTAATAGCCCCTTGATGGCCCAGGCAGCCATGGTTCCTGTTACTCTTCCAGCTGTTGGTGGAGGCTCCCATCCCATTGGGGAGCTCCCCAGGGCTCCTGTCAGGGGGCTCTCTTGCACCCCAATCTGGTCCCTGTCACTGACAGCGTGGCTGAAAGGGTGACCCTAGCCCCCTTTCAACCTCTCGGAAAAGGTGGAGATCATCCTCTGGCTTCCCGTAAGTCCTCCTCCAGGAAAGCATACGCCTTCAAGTGGTGCAGATTTTCAGTCTGGTACACAGAGCCATGGGATTAGCCTGTTCTCCTGTCCTGTGCAGCTGGTTCTGCAGTATCTCCAGCTCTCATTCTGGACTCAAATCAAACTCTGTCAGAGCTCACCTCAATGCCCTGGCGGCACATCACCATTTGGTGGATGGCAAACTCCTCTCAGCCCAGTTGGTGACCCCCTTCATGAGGGGACTCATTTTATCAAAATCCCCCAGTACGCCCTCCGGTGACAGGGTGGGACCTCAATATTGTACTGGTGCAGCTTACTTGCCCAGCCTTTGGGCCCTTGGCTACCTACCATCTGCAATACCTTTCCTGGAAGGTGGTGGTCCTGGTTGTGCTTCCCTCTTCTCGCAGGGTCAGCAAGCGTTTGTTCTACAGCAGGGGTTCTCAACCCAGTCCTCTGGACCCACCTAGCCAGTCGGGTTTTCTGGATAACCACAATGAATATGTATGGAAGAGATTTGCATATAATGGAGAGGGAGATTTGCATATAATGGAGAGGGAGTCCCAACGGGACAATACCTTTGGCCAGGCCATGCTCTGTAATCTTTTTGGGGTCTAGGCAACTCCTACCCTTCTGTGTTTAGGTACCAGAGAATCGCTTCCATAGGAGACACAGGTCCTACTGCAGTCTGCACCTGCAGACTCCATTGCTGCTGCTCACGGCTCCCCTTGAGGGTGACACTGTGTTATCTCCAGGAACAAGCAGGAATGTAGTCTTCAAATATGGGTGATGTCGGTACTAACAGAGCCTGCACGTGAATGCTCCCCAGCATCAAATAGGAAAGATTTTGGGAACATCCCACTATGCCTGCATAGCTGCCTTCCTGCCTTTCCAGTTCTCCCTCCTCAGTTCTTTGTTTTCTGTGGAGCCGACAGGAAGCAATTCCTGTCACCGCAGAAAATTATTCATATTTTTGTGGTTTGTGTCTGCCTTCCTGTTGATGCTGGTACAAACCTCTGTCGGTACTTACTTTCTAAAAAAAAAAAAACAAAAAAACCCCAAACTGAAGGAAAGAATGTCTGTCTTTTCTTCAGGTGCATTGATGCCATTTTCTTTTCTTCAGGTGCATTGATGCCATCTTAGGCCTAGCTCTTACATTTTGTCACAGACACAATGGAAAAACCATCTAGTGGTTTTAAGAAGTGTTCTAAGTGTGGTGGTACCATCTTGGCTACAGACACCCACGACTGATGTCTAAAATGCTTAGGACCTGATCATCAGCCTTCAGAATGTCCTCTCTGTAGAAAGATGACTGAGAAGCATGCAGAATTGAGCTCCAAAGCCGGGCACCCTCTTTGCCTCTGATGCCGTCTCTTTAGTATTGATGTCATCCATCTTCATCTTCCTTACAAGGATCTCAGGTATCGAAACCTAAGTTTTCATCAAAGGCTGGTTGCCCCCCCCCCCCCCCGTAGATTGCCTTCCAAGCATTGAGATGCCTCTGGTGTTGCCCTGGAGGAGGGGATACACTGGCCAAACAACCCCAGCAGGAGGACCTTCCCTCCAAAGCCTTAGTGGGATCCCAGGATGCTCCCGAGGCCTCCACCTCCGGAGAGCTCCTGGTGCCATGTTCAGGGATCGTGGCCTGCAATTCCGGTACTGATACCCAAGCATTGGCAAGCTCCATGGATCAAGGTCTCCTTGCCATCAAGCAGAGCTTAGCAGCTTTACTGGCTGCCTCGGTACCAGTAAAACCCTTACAGTAGGTTCTGAAGACGGTACCAGCTTTGGTACTGAATACAACCTGCACTGACTTGTTTTTCTGCTTTCCATGCTACTGCCTATGCTGTCCCTCAAATCTGTTTCCGGTACCAAGGTTCTGACCACACTGCTCCCAGGTACTGGTTTCACACGAAGCAGGCATACGCTGTCTGATACTGTACTTTGAGTCTTCGGATTCCGATTCATCGGATGATGAATTGGCCGATACCCATGACATGCGAACTATTCCGTAGGACCTATCGTTATCCCCACAACATCGCATGTCCCCACCAGAGGACATGTCTTTTCAAGATTTTATTTGTGATGTTAGGGGTTTGTCCATATCAGTGACATCAGAAAAAGAGCCTAGGGGCAAAGAATGAGAAATTCTTCAATACCCTACAGCTCCAAAGGAGGTGGCTATGCTCCCTATCCATCAGATACTTCACGACTTCATGCTTTGTATGTGGGAGACACATCTAACCATTTCTCCCCATACCAGATGGCTTGATATCATGTACCAGGTACTGGAGTGTCTGTTTCCAAAAGACACAATTGCCACACCATTCCATGGTAATGGAATTGGCAATGTGTCGGATCAAGAGTGCAAAAACACATTCCTCAAACCTTCTGGGTAGGGAATCGAGAACTC
The DNA here is from genome assembly GCA_033557465.1 of Ichthyophis bannanicus. NCBI lineage: Eukaryota > Metazoa > Chordata > Amphibia > Gymnophiona > Ichthyophiidae > Ichthyophis > Ichthyophis bannanicus. The sequence continues at coordinate 173,243,333 of CM066043.1, forward strand.
TCGATGCTTTTGGTTGATGATGTTTTCAGGCATCCATGTTATCAGGCAGGATTAGTTCTTACATACATGCTCTATATGGGTATGTTTCTTAGAGAGAGGTGGCTAAGGATATGGAGTTAATTGCTCCTCTTCTCCCTGATGACAAGAGGGCAGATTATCTCACCCTTGTGAAATATGCTCAGACTGTTTCAAAGTTCGTTAACAGAGCAACTTTTGATTGCTTTGAATGTATCAGCAAAACTTCATCTGCATTGGTGCATGCAGGATTGCTTGGCTTCAGGCATCAGATCTTGAACAGTGGGTTCAAGATAAACTGTGTAATATCCCTTGCATCGGTGAAAACCTTTTTGGCAAGGATGGGCAATGCAAGGCCTCTCAGTTGGAATCTGAGAACGCTACTCTTAAAAGGCTTTCTAGATCTACTGCCAACCGAGCTAAGAAGAAAGCACCAAAGAAAGCTTTCTTTAATAAAAAGAAAATACTATTCTTCCTATACCCCTGCTGTTCAGTCTCAACATCAGGCTCCTCTCAAGGGGCAACAGCCTCCAAAACAGCAAAAAAAGGCTCAGACTCTCAGGTCTCAGTCACTTCAGCAGACCCAGACTGCCCTGGGTTTTTGATTCCTTTCTAGAGAATGTCCTATCTCTGGAGAATCCCAACCCTGTCCACATTCCTGGCAGAGACTGTCACTATGCCCACAGATGGCATCTCATCACCTTGGAGCAGTGGACATTGTCCATAGTATATGGGGGGGGATACAAACTTCATCTACAAAGTCTACCTGCTCCCCCCCCCCCCCGACTTCACCAAGAGAGTTCTGTTCTCAACCCCCTCTCACTGCTCTGTTGCTACAAGAGGTCACCTCCCTTCTCCTGCAAGGTGCAATAGAGTAGGTTCCACTATTACAGCAGGGAACTGAACAAGTACCTCTTATGGGAGAAATTCAAAATGATCTCCCTAGGGACCCTTCTTCCCTATCTCCAGAATCAGGATTGGCTCTGTTCTCTAGATCTAAAAGAAGTGTATACTCACATTCTTATTCATCCAGAGCAGAGAGAGTTCCTGCGCTTCATATTCCAAGGACAATATTATCAATACAGAGTCCTGCCTTTCAGCCAGGCCTCTGCCCCAAGAGTCTTCACAATGTGCATAGCGGTAGTTGCCAAGTTCTTAAGGACTCTAGGGCTATTTGTCTTCCCTTACTTAGACGACTGGCTCATATGTGGCAAGCACCTCTCAAGAAGCCAGCCTATCCCTCTCATGCACCATGCAAGTGTTTCAACACTTGGGATTTGTCATCAGTCTTCCAAAGTCCCAGCTCATCCCCTCTCAATCTAGAGTTTGTAGGGGCTCTCCTAAACACTCAGCAATCAAGGGCATTTCTGCCCCAGTTCTGCTGTGCTCGACTCAATTACTTAGCATCTCAAGCATGCCTCAAGAACTTTCTTACTGCTTGAGAAATGCTACAGCTTCTGGGTCATATGGCATCAACGGTACATGTTCCATATGCCTGCTTACACATGGGCACAGCCCAATGGACACTAGTATCCCCGTGCTCTCAAACATCAGAGCTCCACCTCTTTCCTTTCAACCTGCCCATACCAGCAGCCTTTAATGGCTTTAAAACCGTCACTTCCACTGGCGTGGCCTGTGCCTGAGGGCCTCGCCAGAGGGCCCTTTGGTGTGGCCCTTAGGCATAGGACTGTGCGGGGCAGTTTAAAATGCTGCTACATTGGTTCTGCTTGCTGTGGAGATCGGAGCAGTGGAGGGGTGATGTCGACAGCGGAGGTTGTGAGTGGGAGCTTAAACACCTGGTGGTATATCTACCTCTTCAGATGCTATGTGGAGCATTTCTTCTTGTCTCTTCTATTCCTTTAACTATCACTGTGTCTCTTATTCTGTCCTATCTAATTAATGGTGTTTTCATATTTTCTGTAACTTTTATGTAATATTGTAAACCGCTCTGATGCTTTGGCTTGAGTGGTATATCAAATGTAATAAACATAAACAGGTTGCCTGGGGGACACGATAAGTCTCTACCCTTCTGATCTCATCTCTCCAGTAGTGGCGATCACCAGAAAATCTTGTTAGTGTTACCTTTTCAGATGCCAGCACATCAATGTACCCTGATGACTGATGCTTCCAGACTGGGCAGGGGAGCTCATCTGGAATCTCTCTCCAGTCAGGGACTCTGGTCTCATCAAGAGTCACAACTCCACATAAATCTTCTGGAGCTCAGAGCCATTCTCAATGCGCTGTGTTCCAGGAGCATCTTTGTTGCTGCAGAGTCTTAGAACATCCAAAAAGTCAAAAAACACACACACACACACACACCAAAATATTTGTTATATTTGAGAGTGTGGTGGTGGTTTTTTTTTTACTTTTTGGATTTTATACACTCTCTAATAGTGACTGGAGGATTTTTGAAACACAAAGCATGGAGAGTCTTAGAACATGGCTACTTGATAGTCCAAACAGACAATGTGAACAAGCAGGGTAGAACAGGCTCTTGGACCCTTTGCAGCGCGGCTCTACATCTCTGGTCCTTTGCTATACATCATCGCATTCATCTCCATGTGGTATATCTCCTGGGCAAGCACAATGTCTTAGTGGACAGACTAAGTCTAATCCTCCTCCTCCTCCATGAGTGGTCTCTTCATGTAAACAAGGTGTCTCGCATTTTTCAAAGTAGGGGGACTCTAGCGATAGGTGTTTGCAAATCCTCAGAATGCCAAGCTCCCTTGATTCTGTATCAGGACTCCTGCACTGGACAGCTAACAAGTGGATGCTTTTCACCTCCACTGGGGTCAAGGCTTCCTATATGCCTTCCCTCCCATTCCCCTAATTCCCAAGACTCTCTCCAAAATCCAGAGAGACAAGGGCTTCATGATACTCATAGCCCCATGCTGGCCACGTCAACTGTGGTACCCTTTCCTTCTACGTCTGTCTCAGACTCAACCCATAGAGCTGGGGTCTGCTCCAGATTTCCTCTCAGGAGGACAGGATGCTGCTCCATACCAATCCGTAGTCTTTCTATCTCACAGCATGGCGGCTGAAGGCATAGCCTTCCAAGACTTTAACCTTCCCCATGAGGTTAAGGACATCCTCTTAGCTTCTAGAAAGCCATCCACCAGGCGGTCCTATGCCTTAAGTGGTGTAGGTTTTCTCTCTTGTGTTCTCAGAGGGATCTTAACCCCTTCTCAGCTCTGGCATTACTTGAGTATCTCCTCCACCTATATTCTGGACTCAAAACCAATTCGGTAAGAGTACACCTAAGTGCAGTTGCGGCCTCTTACATGTCCTTAGATGGCCAGCACATCTCCTCTTCTCATCTGCCAATAGCATGCTTCATGAGGGGTCTTCTATTAACCAAACCTCCCATTTAAGCCGCCTCCAGTGGCATGGGATCTTTAATGTTCTAGGACAACCTCTCAAGCTGCCCTTTGAACCTCTAGCCACTACTTCACTTCTCACATGGAAGGTCATCTTCCTTAGTGCCCTCACTTCAGCTAGGTGCCTTGGTGTCTGACCCTCCTTACACACTGTTCCACTATGATAAGGTTGTCCTTAGGATGCATCCTCACTTCATTCTGAAGGTGGTCTCTTCCACTTGAACCAGTTGGTCTACCTTCCTGTGTTTTTCCCTAGACCACATTTGGCTAGGGCAGAAGCAACCCTCCACACTCTGGATTGTAAGTGTGCCTTAGCTTTTTATCTCCAGAGAACTCGAGAGTTCCAAAAAGCTTCCCAACTTTTCATTTCCTTTGTCAAGCCAAGGTGACTCAAGTCAGTCTCCAAGTGTACTCTTTTGAAGTGGATGGCTGACTGCATTACCTTTGCTTATGATAAGGCAGGACTTTCTCGAAGGTCACGTCACTGCCCATAGTGTTCGAGCCATAGCTACCTCAATGGCAAATCTATGCTTGGTAGCTATTGACAAGATCCGAAAAGCAGCAACTTGGTCTTCAGTCCACACTTTTGCTGCTCATTATTGCCTGGACAAGGACTCCCGCTGGAATGCCATGCTTGGAAAAGCCATTCTCCAGCATCTCTTTCAGACTTAGAGCAACTCCTACCCTCCATCTTGGGTTTTGATACCAGACATCCATGTGCAATCCATGACCTCTTTAGGCATACCTGTGAAAATCTACAGCTGATTCTGAGGTCATCTCTCTGGCATCTTCTAGCTAGGGAGTCTCATATGTGAAGACTACATTCGTGCTTGTTCCTGGAGATAGCATAGTTACCTGTAACAAGTAATCTCCGAGAACAGCAGGAATTTAGTCTTCACAATCCACCCTCCTTCCCTAGGAGTTGTAGGTCTTTTCTTTCACTCCTTTTATCTTGGCTACAAACTCAACTAAGGAGGGAGGACTGGAAAGGCAGGAAGACAGCTATGCAGGCACAGTGGGATGCTCCCAAAAGCTTTACAATTTGATGCTGGGGAGCATTCCCACGTGGGCTTTGTCAGTACTGATGTCACACATAGTAAATGACAGCAGATAAAGACCAGCATGATGGCAAGAGAAGGTGCACCTGCTGTTCTGTGCAGGCCACCCCCTCCCCATGTCCCTGTTTAGGGGTGAACCCACCACTCCATGCAGGACACCCCTATTTGTTGAGAAATTAGATGGTTCAGTTTATTTTGATTTTATCCTGTTGCTGTAAAGGGATCCAATGTATCTGTCCCATGCCATTTTGAATTCCTTCAACATGTTTCCCCCCACTACTTCCATCGGGAGGGCATTCCAAGCATCCACCACCCTTTCCGTGAAAAAGTATTTCCTGACATTGCCTTTCAATTTACCACCTTGCAGCTTCCTGTTGTGCCCTCTAGTTTTACAGCTTCCCTGTCTTTGGAAGAGGTTTGTTCATTATATCCCTTTAAGTATTTAAAGGTCTGAATCATATCTCCCCTGTCCCTCCTCTCCTCCAAAGCATACATGTTTAGGTCTTCAAGTCTCTTCTCATAAGGCTTATGACGCAGGCTCCAAATCATTTTGGTCGCCTTCCTCTGAACAGCTTCCAGTCTTTTTACATCATTTGCAAGATACGGTCTCCAAAACTGAACACAGTATTCCAAGTGAGGCCTCACCAGTGACTTGTACAGTGGCATAAGTCACACATATGTGAAGACTAAATTCCTGCTGTTCCTGGAGGTCGCCTTTTACAGGTGACAAACTATGCTTTATGGGCTTTTGGTAGCTTGTAGCTAGGGAATCCCATGTGTGAGGACCGACTACCTGCTTATTCCAAGAGAAAGCATAGTTACTTACCTGTAACAGGTATTCTCTGGGAACAGCAGGAATCGGTCCTCACAACCCTCTCTCCTCCCCTTGGAGTTGCTTCTTTACCATATTTTATTTATTTATTTATTTTTTGCCGTCTTTTAGCTATGTTGTCTGACTGAGCAAGATGGTACCCTTGGGTGGGAAGGGGACTATGCATGTGTGGTGGCATCTCTCAAAGCCTTTCTTTGAAAGCTGGGGGATGCTTCTGTGAGTGCTCTGTCGGCACTGATGTCGCCTATATGTGAGGACTGATGCCTGCTGTCCTTGGACAACACCCGTTATAGGTTAGTAACTATGCTTTATCCTCATCAGGCATACATTAAGGACCTGAGATTAATCTTGAGGTGAACAAAGTCCATTAAATGTATTGGGTTTGCTGGGGATACTTATACTAAAAACTATACCTAAGTAAGTAAATAACTTAAATTCCTAAACACAACTTTAAAACTATGATGAAGACCAGCAGCTAGATGGAGACTTTCCAGTCTTTTGCATTGAGTGTCATATGTCTGATTTTCTCTTTTGGTAAGGGGTCTTATATGTGTACTAAGTGTAAGGAGCTTTTTTTCTCTTGGGGAACAAGTCCAATCTCTGGAGGCTTGAGTAGCAGACTTAGAGTACATAAGGAAAACAGAGGTACTTAGACAAGACCTACAGGGATATAGTACTAAAGTCCCATCTCCAGTCTGGCAGTATCCCTGTTGCCATGGAGGAGAGAGGCCACATGAAGGGAGAGCATCACCCTGGTGTGACAGGAAGTGATCCTGTAGCTAGGACTTGTCCTCCAGGTGATGTAAAACCCTCTCGCACCAAGGAGGCTTCTCCAGGGCCATCTGCCCATGAGGGAAGGTTTAGGATAGCCATTGTAGTTAGTGATTTGACCATTAGGCATATAGATAACTGGTGGATGTGATGATTGCCTGGTAACATTCCCACCTCGTGTGAAAGTGGCAGACCTTATACGGCACCTAGACAAGGTCTTAGTGCTGGGGAGGAGTCTGCTGTCCTGGTATATGTCTGTACTAATGACATAAAGTGTGAGGGGGAGATTCTGGAGGCCAAATTTTGACATTTTGTTAGCAAAATTTAAAATCCAGACCTTCCAGGGTAGCATTCTCTGCAATGCTTCTCATTCCATGCACAGGACCCAAAAGGCAGGCAGAGCTCTGCAGTCTCAATATGTGGATGAGACGATGGTGCAAGGAAGAGGGTTTTGGTTTTCTTAGGAACTGGGCAACATTCTGGGAAAAGGAGGGGCTCCACCTTAACTGGGATGGAACCAGGCTGCTGGCATTAACCTTTAAAGAATTAGCGCACCTTTTAAACTAGATAATAGGGGAAATCCACCAGCCCAAGAGTGCATGGTTCAGAACAATGTATCCTTGAAGGATACTAGCAAAAGACTGAAGTTAGGGCATATCAACAGTGAGGTTTCAATAAAGACAAAAGTAACCCAAATGTCCTTTGAGGACAGAGCTTAAAGATTCCAAATTGCCCCTGCCCACTGATAACCAGATTAATATGAATAAAATACAGCCTCTAAAATGCTTCTATGCAAATGCTAGAAGGTCTAAAAAATAAGATGGGAGAGTTAGACTATATAGCACTAAATGAGATGTTAGTTATGATTGGTATCAGACATGGTGGAAGGAGGACAACCAGTAGGCTACTGATACCTAGGTACAAACTATATCGTAATGAGTGCAACCCTCCCCCAATTTGATCTGTTCTGTTAGAGAGGGCATTGAGTCACAAAGGATTAAAGTTTTGTAGGATACAAAATTCACTGTAGAATCTCTTATGGATTGAAATTCCATGTAAGAAGGGGAAGGTGATGGCAGTGACAGTGGGTGTGTACCAGAATGAACAAATGGATGATGACATGCTCAAAGAAATCAGGGAAGCTAACAAAAGTTACAGCATAGTAATAGTGGGATAATTGAAATCACCCATTATCAACTGGGTCAGTGTCATGGTAGGGAGATAAAGTTTCTAAATGAAAGAAATAACTGCTGCTTGGAGCAACCAGAAGTGAAGCCATTTTGGACCTAGTCCTTAGTGGAACACAAGATCTGATGCATGAGGTAAGGGGCCACTTAGCAATAGTGATCATAGCTTGATTGTGTTTGATTTAATAAATGGAGGAAGGACGGAAAGGAAATACATAGTACTACCTTTTAACTTTCAAAATGGAGCCTATGCTAAAATGAGGAAAATAGTTCAGAAAAAAATAAAAGGAGAAGTTGCAAAAGAGTATTTTTAAACATCCATGCTTGATGTAAATCTATCTTGGATGCCCATACCAGCTGTATTCCGTGCTTTAAGAAAAGTGGAAGGAAGTCCAAAAACTGCCAGCATGGTTTAAAGGTGAGGTCAGAGAGGCTGTTGCCAAAAAAAAGCATCTTTCAGGAAATAGAAAAAGGAGCTAAATGGTGAAAACTGGAAACATAAGCACTGGCAAGTGTGATGCAAGGCATTGATAAGGCAGCAAACAGAATTTGAGAAGCTTGCTGTAGAAGCAAAAATGTGTAATACAGGTTTTTTGCTACAAATGCACTTGAAAGTCTTTAGAGTCAGTTGGACCATTAGATGATAGAGGGGTAAAAGGGGGGGGGGTGGTACTAAGAGGATAAGGCCATAGCGGAGAGACTGAATGAGTTTTTTGCTTTGGTCTTTACTGAGGCAAAGGTAGGGATGTTAACCATGACTGAAATAGTATTTAAAAGTGATGCCACAGAAGAATTGAAAGAAATATCGATACACTGGGAAGATGTATTACAACTATTTGATAAACTGAAGGGTACTTAAACTAGTGGTACACTTGTATAGTCACTATGGATATACAAACTAGGGATATATATTTGGTTGAAACATTTCCTATCTTGTTTTTAACCTGAAATGATATGAATTACGCTCCCCCCCCCCCCTTTTGTGTGTTTTTTCCTTTGTTGGCAATAGTGTGCCTTGTTCATATTCATTCCCATATGCAGGAGCTTCACAAATTCCTGGCTGTGGAGAATACAATACAAAAATAATAAATTATACCCCTTATATGGTAGTGATGTGTACTTGAAGGGGCTGCTAGCCCTATGACAAAGGTTGCCACACGCCCTCAAATTCCTGGTGATCTTGTTAAGTGCCGTCGAGTCGGAGTCGACTCATGGCGACCCTCTGGATAGCTATCCTAAATTGTGTTCGGTCTTGAGTCAGGCGGCTCATTGTTGACAGACTGGTACCCGTAGCTGCTGCTGTTGTATCGATCTATCTCAATGCTGGCCTTCCTCTTTTGCGCTGACCTTCTATCTTGCCAAGCATGATGTCTTTCTCTAATGATCTTTCTCTTCGCATGATGTGTCCAAAGTATGAAAGTCGAAGTCTTGTCATCTGAGCTTCTAAAGAAAGCTTAGGTTTGATCTCCTCTAGTACCGACTGGTTTGTTCTTCGGGCAGTCCATGGTATACACAGTATTCGCCGCCAGCACCATAATTTAAAGGCATCAATTTTCTACCTGTCTATCTTTTTCACTATCCAGCTTTCACATCCATATGATGTTATTGAAAATACCATCGCTTGAACAAGTCGAATCTTTGTATGGAGAGAGACATCTCTGCTCTTGAGGATCTTATCTAGGTCTTTCATAGCCATTCTGCCAAGAGCAATGCGTTGTCTGATTTCTTGACTGCTTGTTGCTTCTTTATTGATAGTTGATCCAAGTAGGTTAAAGTTGTTCACAATTTCAATTTCTTCTCCTTCAACGATGAACCTGTTGATTATGCCAGTTGTCATGATCTTTGTCTTCTTTACATTAAGGTGCAGGCCCATTTTGAAACTATGTTCTTTGATTGTGAGAAGCAAATGTTTCAGATCATCTTCACTTTCAGCCAGTAATGTGGTATCATCAGCATAGCAAAGGTGGTTGATGAGTCTTCCACCAATCTTCACACCTCTGTTGTCTTCATACAATCCTGCTTCTCTGATGATTTGTTCTGCATATAAATTAAACAGGTAGGGGGGGAAGTATGCAGCCTTGTCTTACACCTTTGCTTATTTTAAACCATTCTGTTTCTCCTTGTTCTGTTCGAACTGCTGCTTCTTGATCGATGTACAGATTGTGCAAGAGTACGATCAGGTGTTCTGGTATACCCATGCTTCTTAATGTTGCCCAGAGTTTCTCATGGTTTACACAGTCAAAAGCCTTGCTATAGTCGATAAAGCACAAATAGATATCCTTTTGGTATTCTTTAGTCTTTTCAAGGATCCATCTCACATCCGCAATGATGTCTCTCGTTCCTCGCCCTTTCCTGAACCCTGCTTGCACTTCAGGTAGTTCTTGTTCCAGGTATGGTTGTAGTCTCTTTTGAATAATCTTCAGTAGAATCTTGCTGGCATGTGGGATCAGAGCGATTGTGTGATAATTTCCACAGTAAGTTGGATCACCTTTCTTTAGTATTGGTATAAACACAGATCTTTTCCAGTCAGTTGGCCATGATGTCTTCCATATTTCTTGGCAGAGCCTTGTAAGTACGGTAACAGCTGCATCAGATTGCTGTAATACTTCTATGGGAATGCTATCAATGCCTGGTGCTTTGTTCTTTGATAAGGCTTTCAATGCTGCTTCAACTTCTTCTTTCATCACCAATGGTTCCTGATCATAAGGTACAGGTTGAAACGGCTGTTGGTTCACTTGATCTTTATCATATAAAAACTCTGTATATTCCTTCCACCTTTTCTTGATCTTCTCAGCATCATTCAACACCCTGGTGATCTAGTGGCCTGCTAATATTACCCTACCCAGCCTTGATCCAGGACTAGAGGTTTAAAAATTCTATCTCTTGCTAAGCCCTACCCTATTCTTAGAAAGAAATTTCAGCCCCATAGCGCATCCCCCTCCCCCACCCCCTTCAACCGTAGGCTTATCCCAAATAAGTAAATCCAAAAGAGGAAAGGACCATTTCTTCTTTCACTTTTTCCTTGGTAGCACTACTTTGAAACATGGCATCACCTGCCCCCTAGAACTATATCAGCACAAGTCCACTGGGGGTCAGGGGATGCCATTTTTCAAGATGGTGCCACTAGGGCCAGGAGTAAGGGGGGTTACTTCTGCCCCCTTTGGGATTCATGTCTATGGGGTAAGTGATGTGATGAGGGGGAGGTTGGGGAGTCCTGGGGCCACACTTTGGTAACCTAGACATTTTGAGTCCCAAACGGGCTGCGGAGGGAGGTGGTAGTGGATCACTGGACCATTGGCCATTTGTGGCCCTAGGGGAGGACCTCTGACAATCAGTGGCCCCTTTTAAATATATAATGTACCCAAAAAGCTCTTGTAGATTTAGCCCTCTTCCCCCCATGAGTTGTACTTTTGTGAGAAGAGGCCCGTGAAGCCTTTTCCACATATCTGCTTTTTGCAAAATTTTGCATTAATCGGCTGCTCTGCATGAATTTGCATCACAGCAGGTCATTTAATGTAGAATTTAAATAAACTTTCACACACAGTTTATTAAAAAAGCTACCTCATGTTTTACATGTTATCACAAAGAAATCTGCACATTAAGCTTCATAAACTGGCATTTTTTGCCTTGTGTATTTGCAATTTTTTTACATGTAAATATTTTATTTGCTCTAAAATATTGCAGCTTTGTACTTCAGCCTACGGGTGAGGAATGCAGGGTTCTAGAACTGTACTCAGTTCCTTGGATATTTGCAATTCTGTATTAAGAGCAGTGATAATTAATTTTTAAACTGATAATGTGTTGTCAAAAGCTGGAGGCAATATTGTTATGTAGGTGGAGCCTATAACTGCAATATAATATTTATGCAAAATCTTTTTCAATGGAAAACTATAAGAAATTGACACAGTTATAGTAACATGTGTAGTGAAACCTAGGGGAGGACAAGACCATAGCGGAGAGACTGAATGAATTCTTTACTTTTGGTCTTTACTGAAGATGATGTAGGGAAGTTACCCATAAAAACCACAAAGGGAGCAAACCACACTCACAGTGGGTAGCAAGAACACAACAGGGCAAGTGGTGTATGGGGGTCACAAGTGCTTTGAGTGAACAAACTCCTATGTATTTCGGCAACACTTTCAGGGGGGAACACATCCTCAAAAACTAAATTAAAAACATTATTATAAATATTAAAACCAAACAAGCATATCACAAACCAATAATGAATAAATAACATTAAAGCTTAAAAATTAGTAATGACAGTAAATAGAAAAAAAAATGTAAAAAATTAATCATATGGCAGAACACATATAAAGGTACTTAATCTTACCGCATTAGCTGTACAAAGTCATTTATGGTCCTGATATTGAAACAATAGATGAGGAGGAACTAGATGTTTGAATCATACATGATAGACTATAGTTTGTACTTACGATGGCACTCTGTAAAATCTGAAGTAAAGGACTCACTCCAATAGAGAACCACTTAATATCACATCTGAAAAAAAAAAAAAAACACAGGAGATGCCATGAAGTTGTAAACTGACTCTTTGTTTTTGCAGGGAGTGCCCTACAGAGCTTCATGCACAAATTACAAATATTGGGAAAGTAGAGGAGGTGACTTGTCAGAGCCAGAGAAGTGCAGGGACTGTAAACTATTAAAAGTGCAAATCACGTCTGTAAAATTAGAGGAGAGACCAGGACATTATGAACTACCACTTTGCTTTAAAAAAGGGGGTTGCCTTACTGAGCTTGATGTGCAGAATATAAGTAACGGGAAGGCAGAGAAAGTAACTCAATTCTCACTCCTCTCCTCGCAATCATGTCACGCCTCTTCTTCAGCTTCATTGGCTTCCCATTAAATTCTGCATTCACTACAAAGTCCTTTCACTTGTCCACCAGGTCCTTTACACTCACTCCTCAATATCTGGCCAACCTCATTCATTTCCATACCCCTACTCGCACATTACGATGATTGCATCTCAATCGTTTACATCTTCCCTCCCCTTCACGAGCCCACCTTCAGTCCACCCGCTCCTCTATCCAGCTTAAACAGCATGCCACCTTTAAGAGCAGTCTGAAAACACACCTCTTTACCATTGCTTTCAACCTCCCTGCCCCCTCTCCACTTCCTCTCCTCTTTTGTCTCATTATATGACTTCGCTGTTTTGCTTTCCTATCCATTATTGTAACTTCCTTTCCATTTTCTGCCTTTGGCTTTCTGTACCTTTTATTTTTGTAAACTGCTTTGATGTTACTGTTTAGTGGTATATTAAGCAAATAAACATAAACATACATCAACCCAGGGAAATGTCTTTTAAATAAATGACAGCCAATGTGGTCAAGGTATTGCATTTTCCAGGAACAAGCAGGAAGTCTGTCCTCACAGATGGGTGATGTCGGCACAGACGGAGCATTTCCCCAGGTTTTAAAGAAAGCCTTTGGGAATGCCACCACACATGCGTGGTCCCCTTCTTGCCCAAGGGTGTCATCTTACTCAGTCTACCTTTTCCTGCAGAGCCCTTTGGACATGCGTCTCATCTCCTGAAAAGTTTTTTTCCAAATTCCAACTGTTTTGTCTTTCCAGCCTTTGCTGGTCCTCTTCCTGCCATCCCAAGCTCTGCTGCTTAGGCTCTGTCTTGGGATTCTTCCCCCCCCCCCCTTTTCTCCTTGCACTTTTGTGCCCCTTTTTTAACTGCTGGCAAGTGTCAGTTTGCAACTTCATGGTGTGTCCTGTTTTTTTTTCTGATGTGATATTTAAGTGGCTCACCATTGGAGTGAGTCCTTTTACTTCAACCTTTACAAAGTGCCATTGTAAGTATAATCTATCATGCATGGTTCAAACATCTAGTTCCTCCTCATCTCTCTTTATTGTTTTAAGATTAGGACCATAATTGGTCTCTGTACAGCTAATACGATAACATTAAGAACCTTTATATGTGTTTCTACCTTCATGGTTTGTTTACATGTTTTTTTAATTTACTGTCATTACTATTTTTTAAGCTTTGAATATTTTTTGTTCATTATTTGGTTTGTAATATGCTTGTTTGGTTTTAATATTTGTTTCTAATTTTATTTTTTGAGTATTCCCCCTCCCTGCAGAAGGTGTTGCCAAAATGCATAGAGTTTTTAAGTTAATGAAGCACCTGTGCCCTCCATCCCCCACCTGGGAAGTTATCTATAGCAGAAGTTATATTTAAAGGTGATGCATTGGAGGAATTAAAACAAAGCTTAAGAACCCTGGAAGATATAATACAGCAATTTGATAAATTAGAGTAGCAAATCACCTGCATTAGATGGTATACATCTCAGGGTGCTGAAACACTCAAAAATCGGTTACAGACCTATTCTTAGTAATCTGTAAACTATCTTTAAAAACTGCTGTGGTCTCTGATGATTGGAGAGTGGCTAATGCACCACCAGCCTTTAAAAAAGGATTCCAGGGAGGATCTGGGAAATTACAGAGCACTGAGTCTAACAGCGATACCAGGCAAAATGAGGAACAAACTTACTGAACATGTAGATAGTCATGGTTTAATAGGACAAATGGCCAGCTTGGATTTAGCCAAAGAGTCTTGTCTATATTTTGTTGAAGGTGTGAACAAATAGGTAAATAAGTGAGCCAGTTGCTGTGGAGCCTGATTCAGTGAGGGGCACAGCACAGCTGGGCCAGGCCATCTCGATAGCTGAAAAATAGATGGCTCCAAAATCTACCTGATTCTGCAACTGTGGGAGCTAGATGTTCCTGTGTTTGCAGAATTTGGCACTTAGATGGCCTGGTGCTGCCCAGATTCCTAGGCATGAAGCGTCTGCTTAGCACGCCATCCAGCTTGCTCTATGCTCCTCCTGATGTGCTGGTGCCATGGTGTCCTGTCCCCATGGTACCAAGATATCCAGCTGGAGTGCCAAAAGCCTGCCAAGGTGGGCAATGTCTTTTCCCTACTGCCTGGCCCTTGGTGGGGGCAGCCAAAGCCAGGATTAGGTGGCAGGGGACTCACCTGCAGTGGCCCTGCTTGTTTGGTGGGGCTGCCTGCCCCATCCTTTGCTTCACCCGGGGCTTATGCCATCTCCAAGGATACATCAAGGAGGGCCTTGGCCTGCTCTGCCAGGTAGCTCTGTGCATGCGGGGAGCACTTGAGGCAGCAAACCATGCCATATAGTCCTGCTTTTTCCTGGGCAGAATCTGGCCCATAGTGTATCAGGATTTTCAAGAAGCCTCTGAAAATGTCCCTCATGACAGATGCTTAAGAAAATTAACAGTGGTGTACCCAGCCCCCAATCACCTGATGCGGGCATCCCCCTGATGCAGCAGGGTGCTGCACAACATGATACAACCCCCCTACTCTTGACTGGACCCAGATAGGCAGCGTGGCATACTTACAATTAAGCTGGCTTGCTATAGTGCCTCATGCTCCAGAGTTGGGGTTCATGAGACTTTGACTGGGAGAGAAGACCAGCCAGCCTCTTAAGTGCAAGGCATTGTGGCAAGCTAGCTTAATCAGAGGTTTGCTGTGCTGCCTACGTGGGCCCCCTCCTTGGTAAACCACTATAAATTAAAAAGTCACGGGATATGAGGCAGTGCACTATTGTGGATTGAGAACTGGTTAAAAGAAAACAAAGTAGGGCTAAATGCCCACTTTTATCAGTGGAGGTGAATAGTTCAGCCCCCAAGGATCGGTGCTGGGCCTGCTACTTTTTAACATATTCATAAATGACCTGGAAATCAAAACAACAAGTGAAGTGATCAAATTTGCAGATGAGACAAAATTATTCTAAATTGTCAAAACATGAGGATTGTGAAAAGTTGCAAGAGGACCTTCAGAAATTGGGAGATTGGGTTTGCAAATCGCAGATGAAATTTAATGTGGACAAGTGCAAAGTTATGTTTGTTTATCATTTGATATACCGCCGCCCATTACACCGGGGTGGTTTCCAATACAAAAAAACAACAATATATGGATAAGAAAAGAAATTACAATCTTCATCCAGAAAGGGGAGAGATGAAAAACTTCAAACATTTAGGCTCAACATAGGGTGGGTAGGAAGGAGTCAGGAGGGGAGATTAAAGGCAGAGGAGAAGAGGTGGGTTTTCAGTAGAGAGCGAAATTTAGGGTAGGACTCCTCCAGTCAAAGGGCGGTGGGTATAGAGTTCCAGAGGGAGGGACCGAGGTAGAAGAAGGCTGAATGTGTAGTTGATTGTGAGGGGGATGGGAGATATAGGCAGTTTATGTGGATGGAACGGAGACTACAAGAAGGCATATGAAATGTCAATCAGCCAGGTATTGGGGTCTGCGGGAATAGATGGCATGATGCACCAAGGTAAGGATCTTAAATTGTATCCGGAAATCCAATGGTAGCCAATGAAGATGTTGAAAAATTGGTGAAACGTGGTCTCTGGAGGAGGCATGAGATACCATCCTCGCTGCAGTGTTTTACAGTAATTGCAACCTATGACGTTGGTATTGAGGAATGCCAATTAGAATGGAGTTGCCAAAGTCTAGTCTGGAAATGACCAACGAGAGAAGAGTGAGGAAAGCCTGTGAGGAAAGGAAGGGCTGAATTGTGCGGATGCGTCAAAGGAAGAAAAATGAACGCCATGAAACCTGAGAGATATCATTAAATGAGAGGTTACTATCTAGGATAATACCTAGGTAACGAAGTTTGGTCACAAGTGTGATTGGAGTACCTGAGAAAGAAGGGAGGAATAGTGGACAAGTAGAACCGTGAGGGAACCAAATTGCGGCTGTTTGGTCGCCACATAGCTCTCTGTAAACTGCCTCATCCTCAATATCTCCAAAAGAGAGGCATTCATTAAGGCGGGTGATATCTGGATGAGAAGAAGAGGTATGGTGCAGGAGAAAAATGTGGTCGGCATAATAAGCAGAAAAGCCTAACTGCTGGATTAACAGAGCCAGTGGAGCTAGAAATACATTAAACAGTAGGGGGCTAGCACCGAGCCCTGTGGGACACCACAGCAAAGTGAAAAATGAGCTATGGTGGAGGAGCTGGAGGTGACTGCAAATGAGCGTGAATAGAGAAAAGAGTGAAACCAGTGGTAGACGGTGCTCCGAAGACCCGCATCCCGAAGTCTGGAGAGAAGGAGAGTGTGGTTGACTAAGTCAAAGGCAGCAGAGAGATCTAGTGGCACTGCCACTATGATATCACCGTGATCGTGCGAGGAGTGTATTTCATTCATGACAGCACTGGCAATAGAATCTATGCTATGGCCTGGCCGAAAGCCGGATTGAAGAGGGTGGAGAAAATTGGTTGTATCTAGATGAGAGAGCTGAGAGAAGACTGCTTTCTCTAGAAGCATTGAGGTGAATGGCAAGTTGGAAAGGGGGCGGTAGCTTGCTGGAATAGAGGAATCAAGGGAGGGATTCTTCAATAGGGGACGGACCAAGGCATGCTTCCATGGATGAGAACATAAGATATGCCATACTGGGTCAGACCAAGGTCCATCAAGCCCAGTATCCTGTTTCCAACAGTGGCCAATCTAGGTCATACTTAGCAGTTTCCCCAAAAGAAACAGGTTCTGCAATGCTTGTACTGGGTCAAGCATTGATATCCTGGGTCCCTTCTTAATAATGGTTTATGGACCTTTCCTCCAGGAACCTGTCCAAACCTTTTTTAAACCCAGCTACACTAACAGCCTTTACTACATCCTCCAGTAACAAATTCCAGAGTTTGATTACACGTTGAGTGAAAAAATATTTTCTTTTATTAGTCTTAAATAGTTTACCCTGTAGCTTCATTGCATGTCCCCTAGTCTTTCTATATTCTGATAACGTAAACAATCGATCTACGTTTACCCGTTCCACTCCGTTCATTAATTTATAGACTTCTATCATATCTCCCCTCAGCCATCTCTTTTCCAGGTTAAAGAGCCCTAACCTTTTTAGCCTTTCTTCATAGGACTATCCTTCCATCCCCTTTACCATTTTGGTGGCTCTTCTCTGAACCTTTTCTAATAACGCTATATCCTTTTTAAGTTACGGCGACCAGAATTGCACACAATATTCAAGGTGCGGTCTCACCATGGAATGATATAGAGGCATTATAATATCTTTTGTTTTATTTTCCATTCCTTTCCTTATGATACCTAGCATTCTATTTGCTCTCTTGGCTGCCGCTGCACACTGGGCCGAGGGTTTTAACATGTTATCTACAATGATGCCTAAATCTTTTTCCTGGGTGGTGGTTCCTAATGTGGAACCTTGCATCGTGTAACCATAGTTTGGGTTGTTCTTCCCTAGGTGCATAACTTTGCACTTGTCCACATTAAATTTCATCTGCCATTTTGATGCCCAGTTTTCAAATTTATCAAGATCCTCTTGCAATTTTCCACAATCCTCTTGGTATTAACAACTTTAAATAGTTTTGTCTGATCTGCAAATTTGATGACCTCGCTCATTATTCCCTTTTCCAGGTCATTTATGAATATGTCAAAAAGCAGCGGACCCAGCACAGATCCCTGGGATACACCACTATTCACCTTTCTCCATTGGGAAAATTGACCATTTAGCCCTACCCTCTGCTTTCTATCTTTTAACCAGTTCCTGATCCACAATAGTACACTGCCTCCTATCCCATGACTCTTTAGTTTTGCCAAAAGTCTCTGAGGGACCTTGTCAAAGGTTTTCTGAAAGTCCAGATACACTATATCAACTGACTCGCCTTTGTCCACCTGTTTATTCACACCTTCAAAAAAACATAACAGATTAGTAAGACAAGATATTCCTTGTCTAAAGCCATGTTGGCTGTCTCCCATTAGGCCATGACTATCTACATGCTGAGTAATTTTGTTCTTTATGATGGTTTCTACCATTTTTCCTGGTACTGATGTCAGGCTCACTGGTCTGTAGTTTCCCGGATCACCCCTGGAACCCTTTTTAAAAATTGGCGTTACATTGGCGATCCTCCAGTCTTCAGGTATTACAGATGATTTTAATGAAAGTTCACAGATTACTAATAGCAGGTCTGCAATCTTATATTTCAGTTCTTTCAACACCTTTGAATGTATACCATCCAGCCCAGTTTATCTAATAGTTGTAATACATCTTCCTGATGTATCGATATTTCCTTCAATTCTTCTGCACCCTTAAATACCACTTCAGTCATGGGTAACATCCCTACATCTTTCTCAGTAAAGACCGAAGCAAAGAATTCATTCTGTCTCTCTGCTATCGTGTTGTCGCCTCTTAGTGCCCCTTTAACCCCTCTATCATCTAATGGACCAACTGACTCTCTCACAGGTTTTTTGCTACGAATGTACTTGAAAAAGTCTTTATTTTGCATTTTTGCTTCCGCAGCAAGCTTCTTCTCAAATTCTCCCTTTGCCTGCCTTATGAATGCCTTGCATTTGATTTGCCAGTGCTTGTGCTGTTTCCAGGTTTTGTTTGGCTCTTTTTTCCATTTTCTGAAAGATGCTTTTTTGGCAACAGCCTCTCTGACCTCACCTTTAAACCATGCTGGCAGTTTTTTGGACTTCCTTTCCACTTTTCTTAAAGCATGGAATACAGCTGGTCTGGGCTTCCAAGATAGTATTTTTCAACACCCAAGCTTGATGTAAGTCTTTAACCTTTGCAACTGCTCCTTTTAGTTTTTTCTTAACTATTTTCCTCATTTTATCATAGTCTCCCTTTTGAAAGTTAAAAGGTAGTACTGTGGATTTCCTTATTATTCCTCCTCCACTAATTAAATCAAACGTGATCATGCTATGACCACTAATGCCAAGTGGCCCCAACACCCTTATCTCTTGCACTAGATCTGGTGTTCGACTAAGGACTAAGTCTAATATGGCTTCCCCTCTGGTTGGCTCATGAACCAACTGCTCCAAGAAGCAGTCATTTATTTCATCTAGGAATTTTTTTCTCCCTAGCATGTCCTGCTGTGACACTGACCCAGTCGATAGTGGGGTAATTGAAATCACCCATTATTACTGTGCTGTAACTTTTGTTAGCTTCTTTGAGCATTTCATCATCCATTTGTTCATTCTGGCCAGGTGGTCGATAGTACACCCCCACTGCCATTGATTTCCCCTTTTTACATGGAATTTCAATCCATAGAGATTCTACAGCAAATTTTTTTCCTGCCAAACTTTAATCTTTTCTGACTCAATGCCCTCCCTAACACAAAGCGCAACCCCTCCACGAATTTGATCAGTTCTATCATTATGATATAGTTTGCACCCAGGTATCAGTGTCCCACTGGTTGTCCACCTTCCACCATGTCTCTGATATTCCAATCATATCTAACCTCTCATTTAGTGCTATATATTCTAACTCTCCCATCTTATTTCTATACCTCTAGCATTTGCATACAAGCATTTTAGAGATTGTATTTTATTCATATTAATTTGGCTACTGGTAGGCATGGGCAATTTGAGATCTTTAAGCGCTGTCTGCTCCATACTCGAGGGCATTTGGGCTACTTTACTCTTTTTTGGAACCTCTCTGCTTTTGGTAGTATCCTTCAAGGATACATTCTTCTGAACCATGTGCTCTTGGGTGACTGTCGGCTTTCCCCTATCTCTTTTTTTTAAAGGTTAATGCCAACAGCCTGGTTCCATCCCGGTTAAGTTGAAGCCCATTTTTATTTTATTTATTTAACGCTTTTCTATACCGCACTATTCGGCATCAGCGCGGTTTACAAGGAACAAGTTGGTACAATGTGGAACAGCCATACATTGAACTTACATAAAACAGGGAGTTTAAACATGGATAACAGGTGAACTTTATACATAATATACACAAGGGGAATTTAAACATGGATAACAATTGAACTTTATACATTATATACAAAAGGGGATTGCATCATAGCTGAGTTTATGATACAGGCCCTAAAGGGGAAGGTTGGGTGAGGTGGAGAGTTGTCATATGAGATTGGTTAGGCGGCATTGTATTGAGAGACTGTAAGGACGTGTGATACAGTCTAGGTGATGCTGTCAGTTACAAAAGTGTTGTATAAATAGGTGCTGTTTGAGGGGTTTTCTGAACTGGGGGAGGTTGTTTATGGACCGGATTTCTGTTGGGAGGGAGTTCCAGCATGAGGGGGCAAACAAGGCAAAGGCATGCTTTCTAGTGGAATTGTTGCATTTTGTGATGGCTTTTGGAAGGAGGATGGTATTGCATGATGTGTGGTTCTTCTTGATCTGTTGTCTGGTGTAGTTTTAATCAGGTCTGACAGGATAGTTGCGGTGATACCGTTGACTGCTTTGAAGGTCATGGTTAGGATCTTAAATGTGATCCTGTATTGGATGGGGAGCCAGTGAAGGCTCTTCAGAATGTGGGTGATATGGTCTCTGAGGGACGCTCCATAGAGGGTTCTAGCTGCGGTGTTCATCGCCAGCTGCAAGGGGTTTATCGAGCTCTTTGGGAGGCCAAGTAGGATGGAATTGGCGTAATCAAAGTGGGGCATGATTATGGCCTGGAAGACTGTTCTGAAGTCGTTTGGTTCCAGAGTGTTCTTTGAGGCGTAGTGTCCGTAGTTTATGGTAGATTGTCCTGATGGTATTGTCTATATGAGCATGCATGTCCAGGTGCTGATCAAGTGTTACGCCTAGGTATTTGATAGTTGTCTTGGAGATGAGTTCTGCGTCGTTAACCTTGATTGATGAGGGGGGAGTGAAAGAAGGGTCTCTTCCAATGAATAAGACTTCAGTCTTTTTTAGATTTATCCTGAGCATTTGGTTGTGTAGCCAGTCTGTGACGGCGTTGAAGCATGAGGAGAGCTGGTCAAGGTTTGGCTGGTCTGTGTCTATTGGAGTGAACATTAGGACATCGTCGGCATATACTAGGCAGTTGATGTTAAAGGACCGGATAAGGCTGCAGATGGGCTGCATATAGATATTGAATAATAGGGCTGAGAGGGATGAGCCTTGCGGAACGCCTTTTTCTAGTGGGAAAGGGTCTGATAATGAGGAGCCAGACCGGACATGTTGCAATCTATTACTCAGGTATGATGCGCACCATGATAGCACATTGCCATGGATGCCCTTCTCAGCTAGGCGAGAAAGGAGTATCTTGTGGTCCACCGAGTCGAAGGCGGCTGCGATGTCCAGAAAGATAAGGGCGAAACCTTTCCTGATGTTATCGAGCCCGATGGTAAGGGAGTTGAATAGTGTAGTCAGAAGGGTATCCACACCATGAGACTCTCTGAACCCATGCTGGCAGCAATCAAGGGGAGCGTTGCTTTCAATGTGATGGGTTAGTTGCTGTTGGACTGTTTTTTCCATGATTTTAGCTAGGAGCGGGATGCTTGATATAGGCCTGTAAGAATCCATCTTTGTAGGGTCAAGCTTTTTGTTCTTCAGTAGGGGTCTTATCGAGGTTTGTTTCAGGTCCTGTGGGAATATCCCTGACATGAAGGATGTTCCTATTAGTTTGGCGAGGAAAGGGCTGAGGTCTGATTTTAGCACTTTTACCCATTGTGCCGGACATGGGTCGTTCGGAGCTGTGGTGGTGTTAATGCTTGTGATGGTATCTTGGATCTCCCTTGCTGTTGGAGGGGAGAAGGAGTTAAGAATGTGGTGGTTGTCTGCTGTCCCATTTAGAGGGGAGGAGTCGGGAGGTAGCGAGATTGTATGTTCCGGGAGGTGGTGATTTGCAGGGGCAATGTGTTGGCTCGTCTTTGAGCGAAGGTAGTCCGCATATTCCTGGGGGTCAGGTAAATTTGTTTGGTTGGAGGAGGGTTCCTTTGCCAGATTTTTGACCAGATTGAATAATTCCCGTGGTTTGTTTATGGCTTTCAGTAGGACATCTGGTGGTATTGCGTGGTATTGGTGGTACTGAGTGGTATTGTTTCATTCTTGTGGATACAGCTGTTCTATGAATGTCGAGGTGGGTGTTATAGGCTTCCTGGTTCTCGGTTGTCCTTGATTTGCGCCATCGCTTTTCAAGTTGACGCAACCGGCGGAGGGACGCTGTAAGTTCAGATGAATACCAAGGTGCTTTTTTCCTACCCCTGTAGTTTTTCTTGGTAGTTGGGACGTTAATTACTGCGTTGAGGGACTTGTTCCATAGTGTTATCATGTCGTCGAGGTTGAGTTTGGATGTTTCAAGGAGAGGGTGTATTTTCCCAATGATCTCGTGCTCGTTGAATGGGAGGTAGCGTGTCTGAGTAGTAATGGTGTTATCCACTGGGGTGGGGGGGTAGTTAGATCCTTGAAAGGAAGGCAGCGAGAATCTAATTAAACTGTGGTCAGACCATGGTACTGGACTCAGTGAGAGATTGAACTTGTGAGAAGGGTAGTTGGTTATTTGAGGAGCAAATATCAAGTCGAGAGTTTCCCTTGATATGAGTGGGGGAGTTAATTATTTGAGTGTAACCTAGTGCTTTGAGGGCATCAAGGAAGGCCTTGGCTTGGGTGTCTTGCAGTGCGGGGAGATTAAAGTCCCCTAATACCCAGTTTGCTGTACGGGGTTTGCTAGGGTTGCATGCTAGGTCAACAATTACTGAGAGGTCATCAGGTATTGGGGAAGGAGCTCTATATATCAGGTTGATGGTATGGTTCTTGTTTGTTATGGATATATAATCGAGATGGGGGGAACTATTAGAGGAGATGAGCTGGAATTGTAGGCTTTCCTTAGTGAGGATGATTACTCCACCCCCTGTTCGGTCTGACCTGTGACATGAGTGTATGGCAAAAGGAGAGACGTGTTGGTGAAGGAGGACAGAGTCTGAGGTAGACATCCATGTTTCTGTGATGCATAGGATGTCGAGATCGTGATCAGCAAGTATTCCGGTGATGGCAGGCCATTTCTTGCGAATGGAGCGGGCGTTAATGAGTGCACAC
Organism: Ichthyophis bannanicus; assembly: GCA_033557465.1. Classification (NCBI taxonomy): domain Eukaryota; kingdom Metazoa; phylum Chordata; class Amphibia; order Gymnophiona; family Ichthyophiidae; genus Ichthyophis; species Ichthyophis bannanicus. Next base: position 173,266,368 of record CM066043.1, read on the forward strand.
TTCAGGTTATGGGGGGGTGGGAGTCTCGGGTTTAGGTGGGAGGGTCTGCTGGATGGCGACGTAGATAAGATGGGGGTGTAGGGCTTGCCCAAGTCTTTCGGGTTGTATGTAGGGGGGGGTGTGATGTCTCTTCCATGCACTATGTAGAACAGGGATGGAGTTATAGGTGAGGGCTTGGGAGTGGTGCATGAGGGCGAGAAGCATGCAGTAAACTACAAGGATATGTAGTGAAGTTGATGTTGAGGGTGGGTTCATGGTGCAAGTGTGGATCAGATACAACTGACAACGGTGTAGTGGTGCTAGGACAGAGACAAGTTGCAGTACACTGGTAGTTTATGATAGTAGTAAGGTTACTGGTGGTAGTATAGTTATTAAGTAACAGTATGGCTAGTGGCGACAATAAAATAACAATGGTAAGGTTGTTTGAAACAATGTAGTAATTAGCTATCAGGCAGGCTACTGACCATAGTATTGTAGCAGCTGATAAAAGTATAATAGCAACAGTGTAGTAATTAAATATCCGGCAGGCTACTGACAATATTATAAAGGCAATAGGAGTACTGTTAACAGGATAATGGTGATTATTATTAGTAGGACCACAGGCAGTAATGTAATAACAATGTAGCAGAGTTATTGAGAGGTTATACTTGCGCAGCAGCAGGGGAGAACAATCATCTGGGCAACTCTGTTGGATGAGGACCTTGCGGTGTATTGTCTGGTTGCTGGTGCTCTTCTGTTCGCGAGGGTGGGTTGAGGATACGTCGTTGTGAGCAAGCTCGGCCACAGGGGAGCTCAGGCTGCTGGGAGGATGAGAGATAGCTCAGGATTTTACCTGCCGTAGGGTTGTGAGGGCCACTGCCTAAGGGCCACGCCAAAGGGCCCTCTGGCGAGGCCATCAGGCGCGGGCCCGCCCAATGGCACGAAGCTTTGAACTTGCCGAACTGCCCCGATTGGGCAGCGATGTTCCTGCGGCCCCTCCCGCTGTTGATGGCTCGATCCCCGGGAAGGGGAGAGCTGCTGGTGGTGGTGGGGGCTTCGGAAGAGCCCCTCCTTTCCCCAGAATGTTCCCCAGTTCCTAACAAATCCAAAACCCTCATCTCTGCACCATTGTCTCATCCACGCATTGAGACTCCGGAGCTCTGCCTGCCTTTTGGGTCCTGCGCATGGAATGGGAAGCATTTTGGAGAATGCTACCCTGGAAGTTCTGGATTTCAACTTCTACCTAAAAGCTTAAATTTAGCCTCCAGAACCTCCCTACCACATTTTCCTGTTATTGGTACCGACATGTACCAAGACAGCCGACTCCTCCCCAGTACTATCCAAGACCTTATCAAGGTGGCACGTGAGGTCCGCTACCTTCGCACCAGGCGATCCTCATGTCCACCAGCCACCCAGCTTTCTACATGCGTAATGATCGAATCACCAACTATAACAGCTGTCCTAACCCTTCCCTCATGGGCACATGGCCCTGGAGAAACTTCCTTGGTGCGAGAGGGTTTTACATCACCTGGAGGACAGGTCCTAGTTACAGGATCACTTCCTGCCACACCAGGGTGATACACTCCTGTCACGTGACCTCTCTCCTCCATGGCAACAGGGATGCTGCCAGACTGGAGGTGGGACTTTAGGACTATATCCCTGTAGGTCTCATCTATGTACCTCTGTCTGTCTTATGTCTTCCAAGTCTGCTACTCTAGCCTCTAGGGAACGGACTCGTTCCCTGTAAGGAGCTCCTTGCACCTAGTGCACACGTAAGACCTCTCACCAACTAGGAGAAAATCATACATGTGACACGCAATGCAAAAGACTGGAAAGCCCCATCTTGCTGTTGGACTGCTGTCTGCATCTTAGTTTTAAGCTTGTGTTTAGATCTTTAAGTTCTTTACTTACTAAGGCTTGCTATGGATATATCTCCAGGAACAAGCAGGAATAAGTCTTCACATATGGGTACGTCAGTACCGACGGAGCCTGCGCGGGAATGCTCCCCAGCTTCCCAGCATGAAAGCTTTTGGGGCATCCCACAGCGCATGCGTGCTGCCTTCCCGCCTTTCCTACCAACTCTCCTCAGTTCTTCTTTTCCGCGGAGCCAGCAGGTCGTGTTCCTGTCACCGCTGAAGAAGTTCTTTATTTTAATTTATTTCTTTGGTCGCGTGTCTGCCTTCCCCGATGCCAGACCGGTACCGCCGGTCTTTTCTTTAAAAAAAAATATATATATATATACTGTATATACTTTCCCTCACTTAGTGTATTTCTTTTCTTAGGCCTACAGGCCCACAGGAAATTTTCCTCCATGGATAAACCAGCCTCTGGTTTCAAAAAATGCACTAAGTATAGCGGTACAATTTCTGTTAGACACCCATGAATGGTGTCTTAAATGTTTGGGGCCTGAACACTCCATTCCGGATTGCCAAGCCTGCTCCCTAATGTCTAAACGAGGGTTACAGAACCGGGCAGCCAAGCTCCATGTGCTGTTTCCCACGGATGCACCGGCGGTGGCATCAACATCTTCCAGGTCTTCCTCTCCTGATGGGTCTCAGGTAACCAAACATACTTTTAGCAGGTCCTCGAAGGGCAAATCTCCCTCTAAGCATCGAGATGCCTACGGGCTTGCCCTTGAGGATCCTGCCCCAACCAAACAACCCCGGCGGGAAGCTCCGGCTTCTAAAGCTCCTCCTATGGGGTTACAGGTTGACATCGATGGCACGGCCTCGACCGATCACCTGTTAGACTGCTCTGGGGTACCGGCACAATCTCCCAGTACCGACATCCAGGCAGTCGTGGCGTCCATGGATCACACTGTGCAATCCATGCAGCAGGCTATACTGGCTTTCATCAAGGCTGCGATGCCGTCGGTACCACAACAAGCTCCGTTGTCGGTACCGACGCCGGTACCGGTACCGGTACCAACTTCGATGCCGGTACCGGCTGCATCGACATCGGCCAGGATACCGATTCCGGCCCCCTGTCCTGGGCTCTTTCTCGGTACCGACCCGGTACCGGGGACACCCGATGTCGGTACCGATCGATACGCCTATCGATCTTTGGAATCGAGCAGACGATACTTCGATTCTTCTGATGATTCTGATTCATCGGATGAGTCCCCTGAAGTATCTGTTACTCTTCCTGAGGAGCCTTCTTCTCCAAAAAGGAGAATGTCTCCTCCAGAGGATTTGTCCTTTCAAGACTTCATAATAGAAGTAGCTAAAGGACTATCTATTTCAGTAACCTCTGAGAAAGAACCTAGAGCAAATAAATTAGATATTTTGGGATACTCTAAGGTTCCTAGAGAGGCAGTCACCTTACCAATTCATGAAATTCTTCAAGAACATTTGATTGAATTGTGGGAGACTCCTCTCACCCTTTCTCCTCATTCTCGTAGATTGGACACTATGTACCGTGTCCCTCCTTCTCCTGGATTTCAAAAAACTCAGCTTCCCCACCACTCCATTGTGGTGCAGTCAGCTATGAAGAGGATAAAGAGTACCAAAAGACACTCTTATATTCCTCCAGGAAGAGAATGTAGGACCTTGGATGCTTTTGGAAGGAAAATCTTCCAAGCTAGCATGCTTATTGCCAGAATCAATTCATACAGCCTTTATATGGGTATGTTTCTAAAGGAGGTTGCAGAAAAGCTGCACAACTTTCTCCCTTTTATTCCAGAGGACAAAAGGGATGAGTTCCTTCTTTGGCTTAAGCATACTCAAGACATTTCAAAGTTTTCCAACAGGGCAGCCTTTGATTCTTTTGAAGGTGCCAGCAGAGCCTCAGGCATTGCCATAGCTGCTCGTAGAATTGCTTGGCTCCAGGCTTCTGATCTAGAACCCTGGGTTCAAGATGGGTTAGGAAATCTGCCCTGTACAGGTGAAAATCTATTTGGCAAAGAGTGGCAAATTAAAGCCACTCAAATGGATGCAGAAAATGCTGCTCTGGATAGACTTTCTAAGTCTACCTCCACTCCAGCCAAGAAAAAATCTTTTAAAAAGTCTTTTTACAAGAAGGGCAGATTTCCTTCCACTTCTGGTCAACAATCTTCTGCAGGTCGCTTTGCTACTAAGCGTCAGCAACCTAAACAGGCTAGGCCTAAACCTGCAGGGGCTGCTGCAACCCAGCAGTCCCAAGCCCCTCAGGGTTCTTGACTTGATACTAGAGAACTTAACCTTTCTGGCTCTACAACAGCCAGAGCCCCTCACCATTCCAGGAAGGTTAGCTCATTTTGCTCCCAGATGGGAGCAAATCACATCAGAGCAGTGGACCCTCTCCATCATCAGAGAGGGCTACAAACTTCATTTCTCAGACCTTCCTCCCTACACCATGGTGAGACATTTCAATTCTCCCACATCTCTCCTCGACCTTCTGGATCAGGAGGTAACCACCCTTCTGGCCCAGAGGGCCATAGAAGAAGTTCCTCTTCTTCAACAGGGGTCAGGGTTTTACTCCCCCTACTTTCTCATTCCAAAGAAAACAGGGGGATACAGACCCATTCTAGATCTCAGAGAATTGAACAAGTTTCTATGCAAGGAGAAGTTCAAGATGCTTTCTTTAGGCACGCTCCTTCCATACCTACAGAGTCAGGATTGGCTTTGTTCTCTAGATCTCAGGGATGCATACACTCATACTCATCCATCCCACAGAAAATTCCTACGTTTTCTGTTCCAGGGAAAACATTAACAATACAGAGTGCTTCCTTTCGGTCTAGCCTCTGCTCCAAGAGTGTTCACCAAATGCATGGCAATAGTTGCTGCATTTCTACGCACTCTGGGAATATTTGTCTTCCCCTACCTGGACGACTGGCTCATCCGAGCTCCATCTCAGTCAGAAGCCCAAATTTCCCTGAACCGCACCAGGTGCATTCTGTAGTATCTGGGACTTGTAGTAAACCTCCCAAAGTCTCAGCTCACCCCTACTCAGTCCCTAGAATTCATAGGGGCCTGGTTAAACACCACTACTGCAAGAGCCTATCTCCCCCAGGCTCGTTGCCAACGTCTAGTGCAGTTAGCCTCCCAGATTCAGTCAAAGAGCCACTTAACTGCCCGGGAGATGCTACAGCTACTAGGCCACATGGCCTCCACAGTACATGTGGTGCCCTATGCTCGCCTACACATGAGAGCAGCTCAATGGACTTTGTCCACCCAGTGGACTCAAGCTTCAGGAGCTCTCTCAGACCAAATATCAAACTCCAAACGTCTCTTTTGGTCTCTCCAATGGTGGATGTCCACTCAAAATCTGTTACTGGGGTCCCCCTTCCAACCTTTGTTGCCCCAAGCAATCCTCACAACAGATGCCTCCCAAACAGGTTGGGGAGCTCATCTACAGGACCTCTCCACCCAAGGCACTTGGTCCCCACAGGAGACCTCTCTTCATATCAACCTCTTGGAACTTCGAGCAGTGTTCCTAGCTCTCAAGGTCTTTCATACCCTCCTCAGCCACCAGACAGTCCTCATTCAAACGGACAATCCGGTAGCCATGTTTTACATAAACAAGCAAGGAGGAACTGGCTCTCTGTCGCTTAAAAACAAAGCACTAAGATTATGGGCCTTCGCCAGAGAGCATCAAATCCATCTCCTGGCAGTATACCTCCCAGGAATTCAAAACTCTTGGGCAGACACTCAGTCGAGTTCTGCTTCCACATGAATGGTCCCTGCACATGGATCAGGTACTCAGAATCTTCCAGGAATGGGGAACCCTGGACATAGACCTATTTGCAAGTCCGTGGCATGCCAAACTTCCCCGGTTCTGTTCCAGAATTCCGTGTCAGGGAGTACAGGCCAAGGATGCCTTCCTCCTCCATTGGGGTCAGGACTTCCTGTATGCCTTTCCACCCATTCCTTTGATTCCCAAGACTGTTCAAACTTCAGAGGGATCAAGGATCTATGATCCTCATAGCTCCATGCTGGCCACGCCAAGTGTGGTACCCTCTACTTCTGCATCTCTCCCAAGCCCCCTCCCTGGACTTGGAGCTGCTCCAGACCTTGTCTCAGGAGGAGGGGACTTTGTGGCATCCAAACCCCAAGTCCCTTCACCTCAGAGCTTGGTTACTGAAGGCCTAGACCTTCAAGACTTCAATCTTTCGCAGCAAGTGAAGGATATCCTCCATGCTTCCAGGAAACCTTCCACTAGGCGTTCCTATGCTTTTAAATGGAAAAGATTTTCCATTTGGTGTGCTCAACAGGGTCTTGACACTCGGGCACTTCCTGTGAATTCTCTATTAGAATATCTCCTGCAGCTTTCCAATGCAGGCCTTAAGATGAATTCAGTAAGGGTCCATTTCAGTGCTATTGCAGCATCCCTTAAGCCTATCAATGGACAACCTGTTTCCTCTCATCCCCTTATTGCAAGATTTATGAGAGGCCTAACTTTAACTAAACCTCCCATTCGACCTCCTCCGGTGGCATGCGACTTAAATTTGGTTCTTGGTCAGCTTATGAAGCCACCTTTTGAACCCTTAGCCACTACCTCCTTGAAATTTCTTTCCTGGAAGGTTATTTTCCTTATTGCAATCACTTCTGCTCGCTGCATTAGTGAACTGCAGGCCTTAGTGGCTAATCTACCTTATACAAGGTTCCATCATGATAAGGTAGTCCTTAGGACAAATCCTCACTTTATGCCTAAAGTGGTCTCACCTTTTCATCTTAATCAAGAGGTATATTTACCTGTCTTTTTTCCAGCTCCTCATGCATCCACTGCAGAGAGGAACCTTCATACTCTAGATTGTAAAAGAGCTCTGGCTTTTTATTTACACAGGACACAGCAACATAGAAAGTCTTCCCAGCTTTTTGTTGCTTTTGATCCTTCTCATTTAGGACTTCCAGTCTCTAAAAGAACACTGTCCAATTGGATTGCTCAGTGTATTTCTTTTGCTTACCAGAGTAAGAGCCTTTCTCTGAAGGGCCATGTCACAGCTCACAATGTGAAGGCTATGGCTACCTCTATGGCTCATCTTCATTCTGTGTCCATCGACCAGATCTGTCGAGCAGCCACCTGGGCCTCAGTTCATACCTTCACAGCCCATTACTGTTTGGACAAGGACTTCCGCCGGGATGCCTTGTTTGGTCAGGCTGTCCTCAGACACCTGTTCCATTCTTAAACAACTCCTGCCCTCCTTCCCTGAATGGATGCCTGAGATCCATAGGAAGACGAGGAACCCTTCAGGGTCTCATACCCTTGGGGATCTCCCAGGCATCTTAGCTAGGGAGTCCCCATATGTAAGGACTTATTCCTGCTTGTTCCTGGAGATAGCACAGTTACTTACCTGTAACAGGTGATCTCTGGGAACAGCAGGAATTAGTCCTCACAACCCTCCCACCTCCCCTAGGAGTTGTATCTCTCTTTCTCTTTCCTTTCCTCTCTCTCTATTGTCTCAGCTTTAAACTTGAACTGAGGAGAGTTGGTAGGAAGGGTGGGAAGGCAGCACGCATGCGCTGTGGGATGCCCCGGAAGCTGGGGAGCATTCCCGCGCAGGCTCCGTTGGTACTGACGTACCCATATGTGAGGACTAATTCCTGCTGTTCCCAGAGATCACCTGTTACAGGTAAGTAACTGTGCTTTATACTAATAAAACGGTACCTAATACGTTTAATATACCTTGTTTACCTGAAGCTTAATTAATCTCAGATCCTTAGTGTATGACCAATTTGGATAGTGAGCTTCACCTGAGAGCACCAATAATGGTAAGCAGTGGTGAGAACAGGCCTAGTGCAGGCTCAGATAACCAAGTGAAAGGTATGAGGTCCAGTGGGCAGGTGGTTTTTTGAGTAGTGGAAATATGTTTAAGGAGTTCTGGGGATGTGAGAGGATAGAAGTTAGCCCAGAAATGGGAAAGTGGGGAGGATGGAGGTGGGGAAATAGGAGGGGAGGATATTGCTGGGCAGCAAGAAGGAAGAGAAGAATACAAATCCTGGACATTAGCAGAGAAGAAGGATGCTAATTGTGTAGGGCTGGGAGCCTGAGCAGAGGAGGCAGCAGTATTAGATGGGGAATGAGAGTGTAGCTGAGACAGGGTCTGGAGAGTGGAAAATAGGTGGCGAGACCTGTTAGGGGCAGAAGTGATAGTTTCTGAGTAAAAAGCACGCTTGGTGTGGTGAATACTGTGAATGATAGGATTTGAAATATTGCAAAGCTGTGGGTGATTGATTTTTCCTCCAGAGATGTTCGGTTCTATGCAGATGGGAGCGGTGTAGTCTGAGTCCTGTGTGAAACTAAGGATGGTGAACAGTGTGATGTGGAAGATGGGGCTGTAAGGGTGCAACCTGGGCTAGAGCATGAGAAAGCATAGAATTCCAAGTATCAACTTGGGATGTGGGAGAGAGTGATGAAAACTCGGAAGGAGCTGATATGCGGTGGGAAAGTTCTGTAATGTTATAAAATTAATATGGTGTGAAAGTTGGGGTGGCAGGGAGGAGGTGCTGGAGGCTGGCAAGCTGGGAGAGGGATTAAGCTGTGTATATTGTAAAGAAAAGGCAAGACAGAAATGATCAGACCAGGGGACTGGTCTGTGGACACATGATGACAGCTGGACTGGAGAGTTTTGTGGGGTAATGACTAAATCTAAAGTGTGGCCAGCAGCATGAGTAGGGAAATTGACATGTGTTAGTGACAGATCATGCAAGAGTGAGACAAATGTGGTGTCCCTAGAGGACATTGGCCTATCAAAGTGAATATTGAAATCTCCAAGTAAAACTAGTTGAGGAAATTGTAAAGATATGTCAGAAATGGAGGAAAGAAGAGATTCCCAGAGTGGGGGAGAAAGTGAGGGGGCGGGGAGTAAATGAGGAGAAAATAGAGAGCTGGGGGAGAGTCCAAACGTAAGTGTGCGGTATATAAGAAACTAAAATAAATAAGGGACTCTGGATATCGGAGAGAGGAGGAGGATATTTGAGTTATCGGGGTTGAGGAGCGATAAACAATCGCAGCTCCACCACCTGACTGACCTATGCACAGTACGGAGAGAGCAGCATAGTTTGGAGGCAGGCATCACGTCAAGAGGGGCTCTTTGCCCTCTTTTAGCGAGGTCTCAAGTATAAATAAAGCATCTAATGATTCTTGTTCAATGAGATCATGGATCAGGACTGTTTTTGATCGAAGAGAACAACAGTTAAGTAAACTTATCCGTAAAGAATCTGCTACAGTGGGTGAGGCTATATGATGATGAAGAAAGCTGGAAGATGAAGGGCAGACAAGTAAATTAGTATGGAGAGTACGAGAAGCATACCGATAATGTGAGGAGGGGGAGAGAGTACATGGGGCCGATGGCCCCAGATTACAGGTATAGCAGTCATGAAATAAAGAGAGGGGAACCAGAAGAGCACTAATTGGAGTTTGTACCTGGTAACAGAGATGATCGCCGTGAAATAGAATTTAACATGAGGTGACGTTTGTGCGCCTGCCAGTGCGGAAATGAGCTTGAAAGGCTGCCCCAAGGAGCGCGCACAAGGAGCACCTAGAAATGAACAACCCAGACTACGGTTACATGATGCAAGGTCCCACCACCCAGGAAAAGGATTTAGGAGTCATCATGGATAATGTATTGAAATCCTCTGCCCAGTGTGCAGTAGTGGCCAAGAAAGCAAATAGAATGCTAGGAATCTAAGGAAAGGGATGGAAAAGAAAACCAAGGTTCTTATAATGTGTCTATATTGCTCCATGGTGTGACCATGCCTCTAATATTGTGTGCAATTCTTGTTGCCTTATATTAAAAGGGATAAAAGCAGAATTAGAAACAGATACAGAGATAAATGCCATACTAGATCACACCAAAGTCCATCAAGTCCAGTATCATGTTTCCAATAGTTGCAATCCAGGTTGCCAGTATCTAGCAGGTTCCCAAAAATGCACACAGGTTTCCCAATGCTTGTCCCAGTTTCTCTTTAATAATGGTTTATGGGCCTTTTCTCCAGGAACTTGTCCAAGCCTTTTTTAAACTCAGCTACACTAACAGCTTTTACTATATCCTCTGGTAATGAATTCTGGAGTTTGATTATGCATTGAGTGAAAAAATATTTTCTCTTATTAGTCTTAAATGGGTGGCATTATTTATGTCATCAAAAAGTAGAAAGATTAGGGATCATGCAATGAAGCAACAATCTATCTACGTTTACTCATTCCACTCCATTCATTAATTTATAGACCTCTATCATATTTCCCCTCAGAAGTCTCTTTTCTAGGTTAAAGAGCTCTAAGTGTTTAAGCTTTTCCTCATAAAGGTATCCTTCCATCCCCTTTACCATTTTGGTTACTCTTTGTTGTACCTTTTCTAATTCTGCTATATCCTTTTTATTATAAGGTGACCAGAATTGCACACAATATTCAAGGTGCGGTTGCAACATGGAACAATACAGAGGCATTATAATGTCCTTTGTTTTATTCTCCATTCCTTTTCTTATGATGCCTGGCATTCTATTTGCTTTCTTGGCTACTGCTGGATGATGGGTGGAGGATTTCAACGTGTTATCTATAATGATGCCTAAATTTTTTGCCTGAGTGGTGGTTCCTAATGTAGAACCTTGCATTGTGTAACCATATTTTGGGTTCTTTCCTAGGTGCATAACTTTGCACTTGTCCACATTAAATTTCATCTGTCATTTGGATGTCTAGTCTTCCAATTTATCAAGGTCCTCTTGTAGTTTAACAACTTTGCTGATGACACAAAATTATTCAAGTTTGATTACCTTACTTGTTATTCCCATTTCCTTGTCATTTATGAATATGTTAAAAAAAGCAGTGGACCCAGCAGAGATCCCTGGTGTACTCAACTATTCACCTTTCTCCACTGAGAAAACTGGCCATTTAGCTCTGATGAAGGGGATGGAAGGATACCTCTATGAGGAAAGGCTTAAAGGGTTATTAAGGCTTTTCAATTTGGAAAAGAAACAGCTGGGAAGAGTTATGATAGAGGTCTATGATAGATACGTTGTTTATTTCTTCAAGAACTAGAAAGACTAAGGGACATGCAAGGAAACTACAATATACAGTAGCACCTTTAGGATTAATCAGAGAAAATGGTTTTTCCCCTCAACACCTAATCAAACTCTGGAATTTGTGGTCAGAGGATGTAGTAAAAGCCCTTATTGTAGCTGGGTTTTAAAGAAGTTTGGACATGCTCCTTGAGGAAAAGTCCATAAACCATTATTAAAGTGGACTGGGGCAAGCTACTGTTTAGCCCTGGGATAAGCAGCATGGAATCTGTCTAGCTTTTGGGAACTTAACAGGTACTTGTTCCCTGGATTGGCCACAGTTGGAAAGAGGATACTGGGCTTGATGGATCTTTGGTCTGATGTTTTAAATGGGGTGAGTAAGCCAGAGGCACTAATAAGGGGATAAGCTAGCAAAATGACTGATGCAAAGAAATCAAGGATCGGGTGGGAGAAAACATCAAAGCCCAAGCTGCAATGAATAAAATATAAAAAATACTCAACAAGACAACTGGATACCTACAGAAGGGTAGAATAAAACCATTTATTAATGATCCTGAAAATTGTAGTACTTACAGTCCCAAACAGGGTTAAAGCAATAAGGAAAATTAAAATGTAAATGCACTTGAAGTTCCAAAGAATCATTTGCTCAAGTCCTGAATCATGAATTAGTTTCTCTGAATTTCTTGGGTTCCTTTGTGGGGCCCCCCCCCCCCCCATTCTCTGTAAGAGAATTGCAAAGAAAAATCCATCCTCCCAATCTACCTCAAGCTGGTACTATCAGTGTTTTGTATGCTGAATGATTATACAAAAGCCAGAAACTCCTTGACAATATATTTCCTGAGAATATTTTTTTTTTAAAAAGTAATAATTTACTTTCTTCAGCAATACAGTAAACGGTGGGTGGGGGTAGAATTACAAAACTTTAAAATCTCAACACACTTCTTGAACTGGGTGTTTGGGCTGCACCAGGGTTTTAACTCACTGGCACTTCAGCTCCGAGTTTCTCAGAGGTACAAATGAGATATACCTTAATGGTCCCACTAACCTCACTGAGGAAAACCACTGTTGGAAACAGGATATTGGGCTTGATGGACCTTGGTCTGACCCAGTATGATATATCTTATGTTCACTTCTGGCTAATCTATCAGCCTTCAGACTCCGCTGAGTCCCTTTCACTTTTTTCAGTATACAAACTAGGGTTGCCAACTGGCTCCAGATGTGCCCCTCAGGCTTGATCCAGCCCTGGGTTTACCCCACTGCAAGCATGGACTTGTAGTCCTTGCTTTTCTTACAGAGTGCAATGAAGAAATCAGAACTACAAGTCTCTGCATGAAATGGGGTAAGCCCAGGACTGGATCAAGCCTGTCGCGCACACCTGGTGGAGCCAGATGGCAACCCTAAAACAAACTCCCCTATTCCAGCTCTATCTTAGGGATGACAGTACTTCCTGCCTTGTATGACCTAGCTGGCCATCATGGAAGCAGTATTTGAGGCTACACTTGTGTCCCCTGCAGCCTTTCCTTTTTGCCCAGACTCCTATGGCTTCTGGATGCAGGGCTATTTATTCTTCTACCTAAAAGTAAGGTAGGAGCCACTCCCTGATCCCGCAGGCCCATCTTCCATTACCTCCCTATCTAGGTAGATCAGAATAGGGACAGGGGTTCCAGAATGTTCCTATATCTGAATAGAGGATATACAGAAGCATGGTTTTGCTACGCATGAAAAAAAAATACATTTTAAAACTCCCCCATCCCTATCTACGCATGCAAAAATTCCTTTTTACCTTCCTTACGTTTGGCTTTTGAGCATATAGTAGTCGCAAAACGTCTGTATAAATATATTTATGCTCATGGTATGTATACATGCGTGTGTGCGTAACTATTATCTATCGATATCCTGTTTGTGTTATTGTATTCCTTCTTCGGTCCCGTTAACCATGAAACCAGCAAATGATCGTGCACAGCTCCTTCCTACGCGCGAGGAGTCGCCAACGAGCAGATTGTTCACATGTCTTATTCCAGTTTCTGAGTGGTGGCCTTGTACTGAGATGCTGAGGGAGGATGTGCGATGAAAGATGTCTCTGCAACCTCTGGGAGGCAGAACGAGCCAAGTAATTCAGTAGCTCGTTCAATGCAAGGGAGAAGAAAATCTCAAACCTCCCCTCCAATCATCCTTCGGCAGACCCACAATGCACAGAGAGGCACCAAAATAGAAATCTGGGCAGGTAACATGGCGATCCTCCCCACCTTGGGCTAAAGCATCCCGATCGGAGAGGAACTGACTGATTCATTTTGCATCGGATGGTTTCCTTCCATTTTACGCCCGATTCGGCTGCATCGGAGAAGGCGACGTGTGACTACACGAGGTTAATGCGGCCCCGGGCGGCATGGCAGCATCCGAGCTCTATACCAAGGTAACCACGCGAGCCGGCCTTTGTCCGTTCGCTTCCGAGCTGGTGGGGAAGGGGGAGAGGAAGAAGCCGATTTGCTGGGCTGCGGATTTCTAGGATGAATGAATTCCCTTTGCTCTGTTGCAGTGGGCTGGGTCTGACGTGCCCCCCTCAGTGTCAGGGAGCTCCAGTGAACCATGGGGGAGGGGGGCTGCGCCTTCCTGCCCCCGCGGCAGCTGCGCTATTGGACGTGTTTAGATGCAAACACCGTTTCCGTTTACTGACATGAGAGTGAAAGGAGCAGGAAGCAGATGACAGTAATTGTCAGTATTTCCTGAATAAAATGGGGATTCTTTCGATCGCCTTCGCGCGGCGTTGTCATCTGCACACTGACAAAGAGCTATTCGGCGTTTATTTCTAGAGCTTCACCCATGTCATTCGCCAGGCCTGGGATAAGCTGAGCCAGAAGATCACTCGCCTGCTGCCGTAGTTGCCCTCTCCTCCTAAGTGCCACCACCTTTTCTAGTCCCACTCCCCTCCCCAGTATTGCAGCTTCCTCCCCCACTCACTGATGGCAGCACTACTCGCTTCTGTCTTATTCAGTGGTTCTCAGCCTAGTCCTCCAGACGTAGCCAGCCACGTTCCTTTTTAGAATAGCCATTATGACGTGCACACTATAGATAGAACTGTGCACAATTTGTCTCATGCAGAACACTTTCTTTTGGTTGCAGGAGCCAGACAAGTCAATCTCTGGCCCCAAGGTCTCCAATTGCTGATGCGGTGCTGGGCAGAATATTGGTGGGGCCAAGGTGCCTGCGGCCTGCCCCATTCTGCTGCCTGTGCTCATGCATATTCATTAGGATAGTCTGAAAACTACAGTGGTCGGGTGTGTCCCAGAGACTGTTGAGAACAACTGTCCTCTGCTCCCCAGTGCAGCAGCTCTCTCCCAGTCTGCCCTGTGCCCACCAGTAACACCACTCTCTTCCTCCTGCCCTCCTTCCCAGTGCAGTGACTTCTTTGCCTACCACTTTTGGCACCCAAGTTTTCTATTTCCCTGACTGTTCCCAAGATTTTCCAGTCCTCTGCCTTTGCTGTCTCTGCACAGATCTTCCCTGTCATACCACTGATTCCATCACTACCTTTTCTTCCTCTTTCATTCTTACCCTGGTGCTCTCATCCTACCACTGTCTCCCCTCTGCTCACTTCCCACCACCACTGCTGCTGCTTTCTGCTCTTTCCTCTTATACTGCCCTCTTGTAGTGTGACAAAGATGGGGGGGGGGGGGGATATAGAATGAGGAAGTTTAAGTAGTGCTAGAAGGAAGGCAGCAGACCTTGGGGAGAAGGGAGGCAAGAGAGGAAAAAATGGAGGGACAGGCAGGGTTGTCCTTTTGGACACTGGTTAACAGAGAGTAATTGCTCTGGATCTCACATGTGAAGATGTGTCCAGTGCCATGGTAAGCTCGTGCCAGCACTATAAATTTGGGTTAGATTGAAAACAGGTCAACATCTTGGCTCTTCTAAGGTCACAGCTGTGGGCAGATGGTGGAGGGCTGGGATGGGCTGTCTGGGGTTAAAAGAAGGGAATGGGGTAGAAATTAGGGATGGATAGAGTGGGAAAGCGTAAAGACCAGCAGAGAGGAGAGAGAGAGGCACACAAGGAGAGTCAGAGGAGAATCTGAACAGAAACAGGAGAAAGATGAGGAGCAGCTAGAAGAGAGATGGAGAAAGCCAAGAAAAGGAATCGCAAGCCAACGTAAAAAAGCTAGAAGGAAGTTTAGCTTGGTCTTGGTTAGGCCTGGACGCTGGTTTTTCCCTTGTTACAAATTACTTTGACTTGGTTTGTGTTTGACCTTTAGAACTAACCA
Source organism: Ichthyophis bannanicus (assembly GCA_033557465.1). Lineage (NCBI taxonomy): Eukaryota > Metazoa > Chordata > Amphibia > Gymnophiona > Ichthyophiidae > Ichthyophis > Ichthyophis bannanicus. The sequence goes on from CM066043.1 coordinate 173,281,534, forward strand.
GACAGATCAGCTCACCAATTGCACTTACTGGTCCATCTGTATTGCTAATTGCTCAGGGCTCAAGGTTTCAGGCTCTTTAAGTCAGACTGTATTTCTCAAACATAGCAGTTGCTATAGATTTCCTTGATAATTTATCTAGGCTGCTGAAAGATGGCATTTGAAAGATTCTTCATTTTTGTTCCACTATGGCTAATGTTTAGCAGAACAGCAGACTCAGACTTTACTAATGGAGATCGAATGAGTGATCAAAACACTCATTCGATGTGCCATACTGGTTAGACCAAAGGTCATCAAGTCCCGCATCCTCTCTCCAACAGTGGCCAGTCCAGGTCACAAGGACCTGACATAATCCCAGTGAGCAGATCCATTCCTTTTGCTCATACCCATAAGGGTTTATGAACTTTTTCTCCAGGAACTTGTCTAAAACGTTTTTTAAAACCTAGCTATTCTTACTGCCCAGACCACATTCTCTGACAACATACTGTATTCTACATCTAAATTGTTTTAAATATGCTACCTATTATTTTCATGGAGGGTCTTCTCATCTTCATTAACTCGGAAGAGATAGTTGGAGGGGCCGTAGTCTCTTGCACTTCCAAGAACCTCATTAGATTTAAAAAGTGCTGTGCAGAGGGAAAAAAATACTCATAAAAAATGTTACCAATTGAAATAAGGCTGTATATTAGGATGCGCATTGGACATTACACAGTTGGTTCAATAAGGTGCCTTAAAAATTATGATGCACACAGAATCAATTTAATATGTACTAACCTATGAATTAACGTGCTTACAGTCAATTTCTGTACGTTAAAAAGTTCTAATGTGGGTTAAAAAGTCTTTATTAACACAAGTGTGTGAAATAAACTGAAAATACTAACAAAGGGACATGTTTTTTAAAGTTTAACGCACATTAATGAAGTTAACGTACATTAAGCAGCATTACGCCAATAGAAATAAAAGGGGCTCTGAGCACTTAACATGCCTTGACTTCATTAACACATTAAAACCTTTAGTAAACATGCCCCCATAATTGGGGGGAAAATGCCAAATTTTCCAAAAGTTAACCGAAAAGCTTTTGCCAGTGCACGTCCATTTTGTATGTTATGTGCAGCTCGATCAGCATTAATACACATTTTGTATCGGTTATAATTTTTCTGTTAATTTTTGAAGTCTTTAGCAAGCTCCATTGTAATTCCCTGTTAGAAACTGAGACAAATAATCCTGGCCTGGGCCATAACTTGCTTTAATTTCGCATATGACAGAATATTCACTCCATGAGTTCATGAGGACCTCTGCCACGTGGAGTTATTTGTGAAAGAAATACTGAATGAAATTGAAATAGAATGGCTCAGGAGACTAAAGGGATGTCCTTACGGTGTGATTAGCAGCAGTGCCATTGTGTGGTAGGTGCACGCTTCGTGCGCTGTCGGGGCATGCCCAGCATGTTCACGACAGTGCACAATTGCAAATGTTGGTGCTTGGTGCACTTAATATGGGTGCACCCAGCAACATCTGCCCCATCACACAATGGTTGATTACTGTGTACTTTAAGTGCTGTCACTGGCATGCCCCCACATTAGCGATCCTGGGTGCCAGTAGCTGCATGTTAAAATGCACACTAACTGGTTACCAGGCTTTAGGAAAAGGGCCCCTTAGTCCTCTTTTAGGTGCCTTGTTCTAGTACCTGTCTTACACATTTTGGAAATCAGAATTTGTGTGTGGATTTGGCAACTGTGAATTTGGTTTGTCTGGGTGCAAAAGTGCCATTAGCTGACATTGCGTCGTCTTCATGTTTTCTGTGCCAATTGGCAGCCACTCGGAAGAAGGGAAGGCACCTTTTGTGTCATGTTTCTAGCATGCACTTTCCAATTTGTGTTACGTGATAGAGGGTGATGATTGTGTGTAATGACACTGTGCGTACTTCTGAGATACTGCAGATTTCATATCTGGTACCCTTGTTGATGAGAATCCCTTAGGCTAAATAGTGAATTTGAAATAAATGATTTTCATCGTTTTGGTCACTTCTAAAGTGTCAGCAAGAAACAGTAAAATATAACAATATTCAACTTCCGCAGGAAAAACTGACTTCAAAGAGCTGTTTTAGAATTTCACAGTAAACTGTACAGAATCGTAGTGTCTTCTAATCGCATTCTGGGCTCCTTCTCTGGAGTTCAAGGATGCTGGAAGCAGGAATGTGGAAGAAGCAGTACAGGAAAATAACTTAGTTTAAATGATTTTTTTCACTCTTGAGCTCCGATCCTCAGAAGCTATCAAAATTGGTTGTGGGTGTAGCTTAAGTGGAGGATGTCCGAAGACCATTGGCCACTACAGAAACTGTAGCTCAGTAAGGACTATTTTTCTCCCTGCCCTAAATCAAGGCCCTAACATTGTGATGGGGACATTAATCCCACAAGGTAGGGAGATCAGTGCTAAATGCTTCATGCTGTGTTTGGGTGGATGGGGGGAGAGGGGTAATAGAATGTCGACAAAACATTAGGGTTGGTGCACTGTCAGAATTACTTCAGATGGTGAAGCAGTTAAAGGGTTAAGCCCGGATGCATTTTGTTTATGTAGCTTATTTATAGATCGGTCCTAAGAACTGTAGCCACGGTTGCAGCATGTTGCCTGGCAGTTCTTTAAAACATGATTGAGCAGTGCATTTTATACATGAATAGATTTCCTTGCTTAATAGCAGGGCAGTGAGTTCTTCATGCTAACAGAAATTAGGGAAGTTAACAAATTTGGCAAAACAGTAATAATGGGTGATTTCAGTTACCTCAGTATCGACTGGGTAAATGTCACATCAGGACATAGTAGGGAGGTAAAGTTTCTAGATGCAATAAATAACTGCTTCATGGAGCAGCTGTTTCAGGAACCAAGGAGAGGCAGCTATTTTAGACCTAGTCCTTAGTAGAACACAGGATTTGGAACGAGAGGTTATATTATTGGGACTACTTGGCAATAGTGATCATAATATGCTGAAATCTGACTTCATAACTGGAAGGAGAGCAGTAAGGAAATGTACTATGCTAGCATTTAACTTTTAAAAGGGAGACTGATAAAATGAGGAAAATGGTAAAAACAAACAAACCTAAAAGGAGCAGTGGCATGGTTTGCATCAGGCATGGACTTTGTTCAGAAATACTATCTTGGAAGCCCAGACCAGATGCATTCCAGGTATTAAAAAAGATGGAAGGAAGGCAAAATGGCAACCCTCATTGTTAAAAAGTGAAGTGAAAGAGGTGTATAGCCAAAACATATCTAGAAATAGGGAACAGCATATGTACTGGCAAGTTAAATGCAAAACACTGATAAGGAAGGCAAAAAGAGAATTTGAAAAAAACCCCTTTCCATCGAGGCAAAATCTCTTAATAAAAATTGTTTTCAGATACATTTGAAGAAAGAAACCTCTGAGAGAGTCAACTGGACCATTGAATGATCAAGGGTAAAAGGGGCACTCAGGGAAGACAAGGCCATAGGAAAGAGACTAAATATGGGGCTGATGCAAAAATGTTAGCTCACTGGCTGCACATAGGTAATGTGACATCTGCCCACATTTACCTCTGCGCCACAGTGCAGCAAAAGGTTTGTCTTGAGCATTACCTGTGCAGTAATGGCTGTGCTGAAAGTAGCATAGTGCTTATTAAAATATGGGTTATGCATATTCAAATGACATCATAACAAGGCCAAGAGCTATTCTGCCCAGATGCAAAGAAGGGTGCAGAGTTCAGTAGCGCCTGATTAGAGCTGAAGTAAAATAGGAGAAAACAGATCGGCGTGTAGGAGAGCAAAAATATTTTCTGCTGTGATTTATTTGCTGATCTATCTGCTGGTGGCTGTGCCTTTGAAATGTATAGGCGCCCTCCACAAACCACCGTTTTGGGTACCAAAGTTCAACGCACACCTTTCCCCATCTGCCAAGGGGGTAAGCAATTATTACTCTGTGCTGAAAATTGTTACTTTACATTTTGCTACAGACATTGCTGCTGTCGCATCAGCTTCCTGCACATGCATCTGGTGCCCGCCACACGTTTAGTGCAGAAGATTTGCACATGTTTTTTTTGCGTTCATTTTTCTTATGACAGACTAGCGCACAACTTTGTTGTTTGTTCTCGTGCTGGCAAACCGTGCATATGGTTTTTATGTTGGCTTTTTGCATAGGCTTGTATCTTCTTTACATTGGTCTTTACTGAGGAAGATGTAAGGGAAATACCCAAACTCGAAATTCCTGAGGAAATGTAAAAAAAAAAGAAAAGAAATCATGGGAAAGGAGGAGGCAGTGTCCTGTTATGGACTGGAAACTGGCTAAAAGATAGGAAACCAGATACTAGGGCTAGATGGTCGGTTTTCTCGATAGAGAACAGTGCATAGTTGAATGCCCTAAGGATCTGGAAATGGGAATGAGTGAGATGATAAAATTTGCAGATGGCACAAACTTATTCAAAATTGTTAAATCACAAAGCGAATGTGGTCAGATGTCCTGGGTGCTGGGGTGTGGTCTAACTAAGATGGCTGCCGTGGTGTGAGGAGCTGCAATGCCTAAGCATAAGGGCAAACGTAGAGCTTTCCCCGTCGAGCCCTTACCTTCTCCGATGTGCCCTATGGATCATTTTGTGCAGCTCTCCGAGACTATGAGAAGGGAGATCAGAGCAGGCGTTGTGGCGCTGGTGGAGGAAAACACGGCGACCTCTGGCCTGGATGTGACTCTCTCTCCGGATGTGTGGTCCCCGCCGACTCTTCCGGGTTCTCCTGAGCCTTCCCCAGTGCTTCAAACCGCTGACTTGCTGGGATGCGCCGAGCCTGCGGTTATTGGACGGGGTGCGTTGGCTGAGGGTGTTGGAGAGCGAGCCCCAAGAAATCGGGATGGTTTGCCGGCAGAGAAGATTTTATCTGGAGCAGGTGCTTCCTTTCAGGGCAAGCTGAGGTTGGTGCAGTAAGGGATTCGATGCTTGATTCTGCTTCAGGTGTGACTCCCTTTTCCTTCAATTTACTTCGCCCTGATGTAGTCACCCTTGATAGCATTTGGCAAGCTATTACTGGATTATCTCAGGTTGTCGGTCAGCAGCTATCACTATCTTCTACAAAACTTTTATGCTTGGAAGAATTGGTAACTAAATTAAATGCTGATATGGTGGAAATACATGGTAAAATTGGTTCTATGGATCAGAAATTGAATCAGGTTTCTGATCCGACTTTGACTCTTGTTAAAGATAGCACTGCCCTTCGGGTGAAGATTGAGACGCTGGAGAATGCTACTCGATCCTCTAATGTTCGTACTTTGAATTTTCCTGTAATCCTTGGTGTGGCTCCTATTGAATTATTCAAGAAATATCTACAAGAATCTTTATCTGTGCCTCAGGATTTGATTCCACCTGTTACAAAAGCGTTTTATCTACCATCTGGAAAAAGGGAGTCCAAAGCTGCTAATTTGAATGTGAATTTGGATATGGACTTTCTTAATGCATCTGATCTCCTTCAATCACCTACTTTGGACAAGTTGTCGGTTTATACATTGCTCGTTACTTTTGCTTTGTCATCTGATAGAGACTGGCTGCTTAGGCTGTATTTTAAGAAAAGGGCAAACCTGTTTGATGGTCAAAAAATTCTAGTTTTTCCAGATGTTTTTCAAGGGAAACGCAGAAACGGCATAGGCAATTTTTGTTACTTAAACTTGGGGTCTTACAACTAGGTGCTTCTTTTCTTTTATGTTTTCCTTGTAAATGTGTTATTGTTTATAAAGCTCAGAAGTATATTTTCTTTCAATCAGAAGACCTTTCAGCTTTTCTCAGTGCTCGTTTGCCTGTAATTTCTTCCCCTGTTGAGGATCATGTCATCCATAAGTAAGATGTAGTCTTGGGCCCTCAGCTGTTATCTTCTTTTGTGATATATGTTTTTCCTTGAAATTAGTGGGATCTCCTCCCTACTATGGTTTTCAGTATTGAACCTCTCATGAGGGACTATAGGTATTTCTTGCTTTATTTGACTGATATGTACTGTGTTTTCTAGTATTACTGAAAGATATATCTTTTCTGTTCAAGCATTTTTGCTTTATTAATTTGTAAAATTATAAATATATTAATTAAAAAAATCACAAAGCGAATGTGAGAAATTGCAGGAGAATAGTTTGAGGCTGGGAAATTGGGCAAACAGATGGCAGATGAAATTTAATGTGGATAAGTTTAGAATAATGTACATAGAAAAGAAGAATCGTAATTGTAGCTACACAATTCCACATGAGGATTCACCACCCAGGAAAAGGATTTCGGCATATCATGGGCAATGCGTTGAAATTTGCCCAATGTGTGACAGCAGCCATAAAAGCAAATATAATGTTAGAAATTATTAGGAAAGGGATGGAAAATAAAGCAAAGAATATCATAAACATCCTTATCACTCCATAGTTCTACTGTACCTCGAGTATTGCGTACAGTTTGTCATTCTTTCCATCCCAATGGATGCTGGGAAGAATTATATAAAATAGAATGTCTCTCTGGGAGCAAAATAACTCTCCCAAAAATGTAATGGTATAAGCTGAAACTAAGCATGTGAGAAAAACTAATAAAAAGACACACCGAGTTAAAAAATGGACCAAATCGAATTGGTGGTTCTAGAGATATGTCCCCCTCCCCCAAAATAGCCCAGTGCATATCCATAGGAGAAGACGGTCCAGCTTCTGTTGCATAGAAACTTACATATAGCGAAGAAAGCCAAAGCATGATGGCTAAAAAGTCGGTTCCACTTACTAAGATGCAGCATGACCCAGAAAATTGCAAATATCATTGCATATAGTGAAACATAGCATTAAGGGAATTGTTTCTTTCAAACTCCCTCTCTCTGTTCTCTACTCCAAAAGTACTCCTTTGCAGTTATCCTACCAACACAGCAAAAAATTCCCCACAACTGCCCTACCATACTAATAACTATCCCCACCCCAAAAAGAATCTCTAGCATTTGCCTCACCAACCTGCAAACTACCCCATCTCCAAAAACGACATTCCTACCCTGATAGCTCCCACAAATTCCCCACCACCTTGCAAATTACCCCAACCTCCCAAAATACACTCACAACTGCCCTAACACACTGTAAATTGCCCCATCCCTAAATAATATCCCCTCGCAAATCACCCATCACCCTGATAAAACCCCCTAAAACTATCCCCATAGAACTCCCCCCCCCAAAAAAAAATTGACAGAAAAGGGAGTGAAGCGAAAAGCAAAACAGAGAATCAGTGATTCAGTGGCCTTTGTTCTTCTCAAGTATGTAGATCCTACATAGCCGTGTTTCGGAGGCAGAACTTTGTCAGGGGTGTTCTATAAGTCAAAGCATAAACTAAGCATATAATACAAATACAAACATACAGAACATGGAGAGCACAAATGTATAAATACAGTAAAATTACCCATGCAAAAAACGTATACCAATAGAAATCAATAAAATACAATAAGTGTGCAGGATATGAATAATGGTTTGAAAATACAGACTATAATGAATATGCATGATAGATTTGTATACGCCGCCTCCATTGTATGCATATCTCTATCTTGAGCATATTCATTGTGGTTATTCTGAAAACCTGACTGACTAGGTGTGTTCCGAGGACTGGACTTGTAACCTCGTGGCCTAAACTGAGGATGAACCACTAACTCAGGCTGAGCAATGTGCTTCTACTAAATGAAACATCTTCATATGGACAGCTTTGATTGTCAAGAAACTGATTTATATGAATATATATTTTTGTTAAAAATGTTATTTACTTATGAATCAGCATCGACTTGACCGCACACAATAACAGCAACAACAGTGAATTAGTTGTATCATATGCCAGGCCGATGGAACCAGAAACTGAAAATCTCTAGTGACTCCGAAGACAAACCCCGGAGCAGGGCCAATGCAGTCCATGCTCTGTTCCAGTTGCAAGCTTTTGAAATACTGGTACTATCTGATAGGGACCAGCCTGAGATGTGGGATATAGTGCTAATATGTAATGGAGACGGGGCAGAGATTGCCAATGTCTTACACTAAATACAGTTTGAGTATTGCAGTAGTTTTATCCATTTATCTAATGAGAATTTTTCAGGTATTGCATATTGGGTTTCTCCTTTATCGTGGCATTATAATCAAGCATATATCAGCCCAGCATGAGAATGACGCAGAGATGTAGCAAAGCTAAGCTTCTAAGTTTGTACAGTTCTCTGTCTGAAGTAGTGACTGATACAGTCTTTGGATAGTTGTTATCACGATCACACAATAGGTAGCCTGGTGAAAAAGAGTTACATTTTTTTCTGGGACCAGTGTGGCCACCAGAACGCTGCACTCTAGAAAGGAATCAGGTATTGTATGCACAGCACATCGTATATCAGCTCTGTGAAAACTGCTAATAGCCTTGATGTAAGCAGACCCGGTTTATGTTTCTGTGGGAGATGCGAGCCAGACTAGAGCAGAATGATGTGTGTGATGTGCAGCTGGTTGCTTCTGAAATGCTGTGTTCCACCTGCCACTCTGAGCTGTGTTTAATGTCAGCATCTGTTTCTTTGCAGACCGTCAACACTATAAAGGCCTGAAACACTAGTCTTTCATTCACAGAACCTTCATACAATATTCAGCCAATTAACTGCACTCTCTAGCAGTGCACCTTTCAGGTGTGCCTGTCTTTGACCTTTATCAGATTTTAAATTTCACACCATTCCCAATAACAGGAAAAGAAAAACAGCATCGTTATACACAGGCAACAATCTCAAGAAGAGAAACAAACAATAAGGCAATATAAAAACAATCGTATCGATGATGCCTGGGGGACCAAAAAAATAAAAAAGACCCTGCCAATCATTTAAAAAAGGAAACAATAAAAGAAAGAAAAAACAAGCGGTGCTTCACGAGAACCAAGTCATATGAAAATTGAAGCACACAAGGTCAAAACTGAACAACTAGATTCCCATTGTTAGGAATACTGAACATTCTACCAACAAGAAATCTTTCCAGTTGCTCGGTTCATAAGAAAACAAAAGCATCATCATGAAATTTCCCAAAACATCTATATGGATATGTCAAAAGAAAAGATTGACTGCACTTTAATCTCATCCTGAGTTTTCCAGATATGCAGTGATATTCAGGCTGTCCTCGGATATCTTCCTCATTTCAACCCCCATTTTCACCTCTTTCCTCCGAGCTACTTGTTGGTTAAATCAAATGCTTGGGCAATTGGAGGAATATTAATCTCAGGTATTTTAAGAATCTGCATGAAATATCTACTTAAAGTCTCGGTTAGAAATAGGGGTGTTATAGGGAAGTTCAGAACTGGCCGTTATACCTCCTTCCATGGTTATCCAAGGTTTCAATCCTTCTCTGGAGCATAAATTGATCATTAACTACTGCATCTAAACAGTTCTGACTAGTCATGGATTCCTGGACTATCAACCTATTACTGTGGTCCCGCATTTGAGATTTGAGCTGCAAGTTAACTCCCAGTCGCTGGTCGATCTGAGAGGTGACTGACTGTTCCATAGAGACCACAGCATTCCATAAGGTGTCCAGAGTTACTATTTCCTGCTTGACCATAGGGGCTGAAACAGCTCTAATTACCTCCAACAAAGACATTTTCAGGTAGCAGAGTTCCATTTGAGGCAGTAAACCCTTCTGGCTGTCCCTCTCAAATCACAGCCTAAATGTTGCACTCTTCCACTGCTGCTGATGACACAAGCTGGCCTTCCTCCAAAGCCCTTGCTGCTGACACCCTCCCCCTCCGCCATGCAAACACCTAATGCTAGGTTCCTCCGAGTCACGTTGCTGCTGCAAGTCAGCAAGGCAATTCTGGGTTGCTGTGGAGGTGTGCACATTGCAGGGCTGAGCAATAACTCCTCTGCAGCTGACGGGGGCAGAAAGATGCCACAGAAGACTGGTTCTTCGCAAGGGCAAGCATCAGCTTCAGGGGAAAAACCTGCACCTTGCCTTTGCGCTTCACAGATTGGCACCCCATCCTGGAAAAGCAGAAAAACTCAGGCGGTGTGCTGGAGCTTTCCCGATCAGCATTTGCCTTCTACCACCATTTTGAGCCCCCTGCCCTGGAGTTGGAGTTTTCACCATCAGTCCTCTTTTAAGAGGGTGCAGTATTCTTTTTCTGCATCTTCAGGTGTGTCCTCGAGGTCTTTTAAGGGTTAGGAAAATGTCCTCTTTTTCATGGATCCTGTTATGTGCTCATGACCAACATTCTTTACCTTCTCATGGTCTTGCCCTTACCAACCTGCAGTTCCATTTGTCTCTGCTGTCTTCCACTCTCTCCAGGTTACACTCTCATGGACTCCTGCCTCATCTGTGCTGTCTTGCACTCCCTTCACCCCTTGCTGCTTTCCAGTTGCTTTACTATCTCTCTTGAGCTCTCATTTGCTTTCTTCCCTTTTGTCTAGTCTGCCACAGTCAGCTGCTGCTTCCAGTATCAATCATGGGTCCTTTGCTACGTAGTTCTCTGTTCAGCACTCTGCAACCTTTAGGCTGTGATTTGAGGTTGCAGGATTTTTTTTTTTTTTACATATTATAAAAAGCCTGGGAGGCTGAAACATGTAGCAAAAATAGCAATAAGCAGTTTTCAGTTGGTGCAGATACTTTTTACAAAAGGTATTTCAGTCAGAGCTGCTTACTTGTTTAATGATTGAATATGTTCAGAGGAGAAATTTCCTCCTGCCCATCCTTGGAACTTTCTTTCTACCCTTCAAACACATTTATGCTATGGGAACTTTGTTACTGGGACTTGACACATGGTAGGACTATGGGTGTGGCCTCACAGGAACTGCAGGTATGCTTCTGAACGCCAATTTTCCATGATCCCTGAGAATTCTGACACTTAAAAATGTGGTGGATCCACCTTCCAATGTACATTATTGTACAAAAGTAGCTTGTAATCTAGACAATGTTCCAAAGTTCAGCATGTCCAAAATAGGGCCCACAGATAGCAGGGAAACATATGGTAGAGGGCTACATGCCACTCCATTTATAGAAGAGACGGTTTGCATGGAATTAGCAACTGAAAGCGTACAAGGTAGAGTATTGTACATTGATCTTCAGTGCATTTACCAAGGGGGCGTGCACTTTCCTTTCCTGGGCTCCCCTGCACTGCAAGGGCTGCTTCTGAACAATTTATACCACAGCAGAGACTGGATTGTAAAGCCGAGAAGTGAAAAGGAGGAACGGGTGGAGGGCAACAAGGGAAAAGCAGAAATATTTAAAGCTGCGGTGGTGGCCTTGAATAGCCGGGGTCGCCACACAGACCCCGGTGCCGCTGAGGCTAATTGGGTAGCGGTGATATTACACCGCTAGCCAGTTACGCAGCATCTGCAGCTAAAACCAGGCAAGCCAAAAGCTTGACTAGTTTTAGCCACTGATCGCTAACCGGGTAGCAATGCAATATCGCTGCTACCTGGTTATCAGTACTCCCTGCGTCCGCTCTGCCCGAGAACGCTCCCGACATGCCCCAGTGCTAACCGCATAGCATCGGGGTGCGTAGGGGACATAGATGGGGATAGTCAATGGCACTAACCGTAGGTGCTGTTGAATATTCCCATTTAAGGCATTTACACGGTTTACTGGACTGTAAGCTGTGTAAATGCCTTTCGAATATCAAGCCCATTAAGTTTAAAGTGGCCTCTATGTCTGGTAAAGAAGAAGCGCTCCGAGTCTAGCCTGCAGCTGCAAGTTCTGATCTAAAGAGAGAGATAGATGGCATTGAAAGCTGTGGAAAGAGATCAGATCACCCAGGGAGTGAGTATAAAGAGAAGAGAAGAAGGCCCAGAACAGTCCTAGGGCATGCTGACTGATACCAGGAAATTAGTGGCAGTTCCTCCAATAGATACACTAAAGGAAGTTATATAAGAAGTCATTCCGCATGTAAAATCGGGCCTTTACGAGGAAATGGCATCCATGTGGAACTGGTGATTTTAGAAAGGGCTGAATTTACACACTGATGTCCCCACCACGCAGAAATTGCAAGTGGGCATGTCAGGGGTGTGGTTAGGGAGTGGTCTGGTCAAGTCAAAAATCTATGGGCCCAATTTTCAAAAAGCATTTACATGGTTTACAGCCCAGTAAACTGCGTAAATGCCATAAAAGGGGATATTAACGGCGCTTGCACGGTTCGCGCCGTTGAATATCCCCTTCTAAGGCCCCTACGCGCCTAATGCTATCCAGTTAGCATTGGGGCGTGTTGGCATTCTGGGGCGGAGCGGAGGCAGAGACTATCGCTAACCAGACAGCAGCGATATTGCATGCTGCCCGGTTAGCGACCTGCGCCTAAAATATAGGTGAGGAAAACCCTTGACTATCTTTAAGGCGCAGGAGCTAACCGGACAGCATCCAATATCACTGCTGCATGGTTAGCCTCAGTGGCTTCCTGTGTCTGCAGCGATCACTGGATATTCAAAGCCATCACTGCAGGATTGAGTATCCAGGTTAGAGGTCGGTGAGGAGGGCTATGTGCCGAAGAGGCGCATAGCCCTTCCAAAATGCGGCCCTACATGTTTATTCCCCATTTCATATAGGGAATACACATGTGTGGTGTGCTCTCTGGCACACGTTTTTAAAAGGTGCTTGTTTCAGCCAGCCCTTTACAGAAGGGATCAAGGGGGTTATCCTCCTTATATTCCCCCGTTGTTTATTTGCCCCTCCAAATTGAAATTTGATAAGGATAGCAGCATCTGTAGTTAATTACATAGTAACTTAGTAGATAACGGCAGACAAAGCCCAGCATGGCCCATCTAGTCCGCCCAGTAAGGTGGTTAGAGTTGTGCCTTTGGCTCCATGCAGGTTACCCTCCTCTGTTTTTGAAGTTATCTTACGTTTGCTTTGATTCCATCTTCTTGCCATATAAAGATCCTCTGTGTCTGTCCCATGCCTTTTTGAATTCCATTTCTGTTGTTGCCCCCACCACCTTTATTTGGAGGACATTCCAGGCATCTACTGCTGTTTCTGTGAGAAAGTATCTTCCCCGTCTTTGAAAAGGTTTGTTCGTTCATTAATACCCTTTAAGTATATATGGCCCCTGTCCCTCCTCTCTTTTGAGTATACATATTTAGGTCTCAAGTCTCTTCTCGTACTTCTTCTGGTGCAGGCCCTATCATTTTGGTTGCCTTGCTCAGAAGCTGTTTCAGGTCTTTTGATATCCTTTGTGAGATACAATGTCCAAAATGGATAGAATACTCCAAGTGAGGCCTCACTAACGACCTGTACAGGGGCATTTATACCTCCTTATTCCTACTAGTTGTACCTCTCTGTATGCAGCCTTATATCTTTCTGTCTTTGGCTGCCACCTTGTTACATCATTTCACCACCTTGAGATCCTCAGACACTATCATTCTGGTGTCCCTGTCCTGGCCCGTGCACACCAGCTTTTCGCTCCCTATTGCAAACAGCTTCTTGGATTTCTGCATCCCAAGTGTATCACTCTGTACTACTTCATATTATATCTTAGCTGCCAAGCATTAGACTATTCTTCTTCTAATTTTTGTAGATCTTTTCTCATGTTGTCAACTCTCTCTGAGGTGTCCACTCTATAGAAAATCTTCATGCCATCTGCAGAAAGGAAAACTTCCTAAACGTCCCTCCAGTCCAGTCCCTTTCCTCTGGGTTTGCTCCCCTTCCAGCAGCTTGGAGACTGAGTATGTCATCCTTTTGATGACTGTAGGATATATATACTGCTGGCACCTCCCACCAGCTCCAGTATACTCAGTCTCCAAGCAGCTGGAGGGAGCAGTAAGCCAGGAGTTAGGCTTACTGGAGAGACACTTAGGTGTTAGTGGGGGGTTTTTCCTTTTAATTTTATTTAATTTTATTTGGTTTAGTTGGTGGTTCTAACCTTTGTTTGATCTTTTATTTGGAATCAGGATCCTTTGTGGAGTGGCTCTCCCCCCTCCCCCAATTAGCAGATTTGGGGGTTAGGAGGAGGCTTCGGGCGGCCAGAGAGGAGAAAAAATAAATAAATAAGAAGAAGCCGCGATGCCGGGACCAGCGGGAGTAAAGCTCCGCTTGGGCTTGTGAGCCTGCAGGGCCTGTCTTGAGAGCCTTTCCCGCCTCACTGCCGAAGCTCTCCTGGCGGCTGAGCAGAAGGATGGGAAGGCACAGCCGGCATAGACGGAGTCTCCGGGAGAAAGAAGCTGCGCGGGGGAGGCAGATTCCATTCATCACTACTCTCTGTCGTCTGTCAGCCAACCAATTCCTGATCCAGTTTACCACCTCAGAACTCAGGCTGCTCAGTTTATTCACAAGCCTCCTGCAAGGAACACTATCAAAGTCTTTGCTGAAATCTAACTAAGCCATATGCATCACATACCTTTGATCTAGTTCTTTGGTCACCCAGTCAAAGAAATAATCAGATTCATTTGGTACGATCTTCCCTTGTTAAAGCCATGTTGCCTTCGGTCTTGCAACCCATTTGATTCTAGAAAGACAACTATCCTATCTTTCAGCAGCATCTCCATTACTTTTCCCACTGCTGAGGTAAGGCTTACTGGCCTGTATTTTGCCACCTCTTCTCTGTTATCACATTTGTGAAGAGGGACGCATCAGCCCTTCTTCAATCCTGTGGAACCTCCTTTGTTTCCAAAGATCTATTAAGCACATCTTTTAAACGTCCTGCAAGAGCCTTTCTAAGCGCCCATATATCTTGGGATGTATCTGATCCAGTAACATAACCTTGTCCACTTTCAGTTTTGCAAGCTGTTCATAAACATTGTCTTCCATTAATGTGTGGCATCTATTCCATTCACATTAGTACTTTGTCAGTCATGCATGGTCCTTCTCCAGGATTTCTTTTGTGAATACAGAAGTATTTGTTTAGCAGTTCCACTTTTTCCTTATCACTTTTCAGAAATCAGTCCTCAGCATCTTTGAGTCTTGCAATTCCAACTCTGGCCTTCCTCCTCTCCCCAGTATACCTGAAAAAAGTCTCGTCACCTTACTTCACATCTTCAGCTATTTTTAATTCCACATGTACTTTTGCCATCCTGATTTCTTTCTTTGCCTCTTTGAGCTTTATCTGGAATTCTTTTCTGTGTTCATCTTTTTGTGATCTTCTGAATTCTGTGCATGCTGCCATTGTTGCCAGTATTTTTGCAGCCACTTCTTTGGAGAACCGTATCAGTTTCTTTTTCCTCTTACTTTGACATACTTTCCTTGATATGACCTCTTTCAGTTTAGTATCTATCTCCGTTCCAACACCTGTCACAAAAGTACTCTCTTAGAACAGTATTTTTCCTCTTCTTTTTATTAAAAAAAGAACAATTTTATTTGTAAGCAATTCCTCTAAGATTTTGAACATTTACTACAAGGGGAAAGCCCACTGCCTTTCCCCTTCCCTTATCTCCGCCCACCCTGCCAGCTCCTCCTTCAGGTACTTTCCCATTTTTTTCAAGTTTATTTAAAATGATTCAACAAGCCACTAAAAACAAACAACCAACCCCCACCCTCCCAAGAGAAAAGATACAATATCTGAGGTTACACTATGGATATATCAATGGTGTGACAAATATGCATCTAAGGTTCTCCATATCCTTTCTACCTTCTCAATGCCATATCTATTCAGTTTATTTTCTGATCATAAAGAATGAAATATCAGTCTGGAGTGTTATTGGGGAGTCTAGATGGAGAACTTCACAAACATATCCCCATATGCAACTCCAGAAAGCCTTAATACAGGGACATTCAAAAAGCATATGTACTAGGGTACCAATATCTGCGGAACAGTGCCAGCATTGGCCTAAAGTTAATATCCCTGCTGTAAACATGCGGTGAGGGGTACAAGGCAGCTTGTGAGCTAGAAAGAACAGAGTTTGTGCTAAACTGCTAAATATTGTGGGCCTTACAATGACATACCAGAAGATGTCCCAGGCTCTGCGGAGGCCTAATAGAGTCCTTTGTTGTCCATCAAGAGTTTATAAAAGAAAGAGGTTGCTCCATTGTCCGTTAGTGTTTTTTGACAAATTTTTACCAAATCTAAAATCTGGCAGCCTCTCTCAGACCTAAAGATGGACTGCGTCAACTCCTGAGCCAAGAGCTCAACTTTGGCAGTTTGTGACGGCGATAACCCATAATGATTAGTCAGGTTTTGTACTGAAATCAACAAGTTACCTTCAGTAAGCTGACCAACAAAATAAATCCCTTTGTTAAGTCATCCTTTCCAGTAATTTTTTTTTACCCTTAACACAAATAAGCGGATTGAGCAACAAGGAGGAAGCCGTGGAAGTAGAACAGGGATTCTTACAGCAGGAATCTAATTATTTTAAGGCCTTAATGGAACTGCCAATAAGGGGCGTCCATATTTTTTTTACCTGGAATACACAAAGTAGGAGTTTGTTTAGTCTAACGGGGTAATTAACTCCTTTTCAGTCTCCAAACATTTTATTGAAGTCAGCATTTTTGAAATCTAGGACTTTGAGTATGCCGTGTTTGGACTCTACCTTGGCTTTTATCTCAAACCGCATCGTGCTGCTCAAGTGGGCACCCACCTGAACATTAGACATACTGTCTGCATTGGTGAGTACTAGATCCAGTGCCAACTGTTCCCTGGTGGGTTGTCTGAGCAAAGCCTCTTGAAGGGCATCTACAATCTTTCTACTTCTTTCTGGCTTTGCAGATAGGACACTCCAGTCCACATCTGATAGATTCACTTTTCCCTTCTTTATTTCCTTTGCAATATCATTGATCAAGTTTCTGTCCATTTTCCTCTGTTTGACTTGGAGGTCTGTAGACTACACCAGTGTGGATGGTAGTGCCATCTCCTCTTTCCAAAGCGATCCACGGTACTTCTTCTTTCCCCCTTTTATACATGTAGGTTTGCAGTATGACTGACATACATGTGTGTCAGCACTTTCACATGGAAATTGTGACTTACCAGCTTCTTTATCATCCTGCTAGGTCAGTCCAGACGAGTGGGTTGTATTCCCTTGCCTGAACAACTTTCAGTGATGTCATCATTAAGTATATATGCTGGTGCAGCACTGAGCAAAAACAGTTTTGTCTGCCTTCAGCAGGTGGCAAGGTATTTGGATTGGTGCAGTGGTGCAGATAGGTATGTCTCTTCTGGCCCACACCACGGTGTTGGGGACTGCGTGATTGAGACTGCTATGGCCAACGTTGCTCAGAGCTCGGGCATGCCCTGAGCTGGCAGCTGTTCTGTGTTCAGAGCTGTTATCATGAGTTCCAGCAGTGGTAGGCTGGAGAGGAGCAGGAGGATCCCACAGGGCCCAGATTGGGGGTTGGTCTCCTTTCTCCTCTTGCTTTCTATTATCTGCTCATTAGTTGTTTTTTTTTTTTTCCAAATTTCATGCCATTCATTTCGATGGGGCAGTATTTGGCTCTCTGTATTTCTTGATAAGGCAGTTAAAAAAAAATCAAGCTTTTGGCAATGGGGCCTCCTAGACCTGTGTAGGCGGTGAGGAAAACCCTGCTCTGGTTTGTCTGACCAACCTTTCTGGTGGTGGGATTCCCTTTTCACTGCGGCTGTGCTGTTTTTTTTTTGGTGATTCTGTTCTTTTGCAGCCTGTGCATTTTTTTTCAGCAGATGTTTTTCACAGTTCTTTTTGTTTTTGCCATGTGGAGTATTGTGGCCATGCCAAGTGCCCAGCATTGTGCCTCATGTAGCTTTCACCAGGTCAGCTCCTTTTGCCCCCTATGGATGAGTATGCCCAAGGCCCATTATTTTCAGCATTTTCAGGCCCTTTCGGATTCTGAGGCCTCTTCTGGATCCTCGGCGCCTTCCCCTTCTGTGAGGCAGGTGGCCCTGCCAGGCGCATGAGATTAGGACTGCTTTAGCTGCCAGCCCCTATTGGGCCCCAGGGTTCCTTTTCTGTTGGCGTCGAGCAGCATCTGCTAGAACAACTCATGGGTTGTTTTCAGTCTTTTCTTCACTGCTTGGCAAGGTCCAAAGCTCCTTTATGGGGAACCCAGGGCTTTCAGATAGCTCAGCCATGACTGGTAAGGGGGTTAAGCATCCTGCTTGTGTATTTCCCCAGAAGCCACGCCTTATCCTTGTGGACTGTGCTTGGGAGGCTGAAAAGGAGACCATCTCTCTGAAACGCGAGTCTGAGGAGGAAGAAGAGCTTCCCTTGCCAGAGGACAAGGACCCTTTGGTGCTTCATCTTTTTCATAGAGAAGAGAATCTACTTATGCTGATGCAGGATGCTATGGTGGCCTTACACATTGCGGAGCCTGCTCCAGTGCAACTGTCCCAGGTGAACCCTAGTTTGGAAAGCATCAGTCATCCTGATGAATTTTTTTCCTTTGCCTGATCCCATGAAGCAGCTCCTGGTGTCTCAATGGGAGAATCTGAAGATGGGTCTTAAGGGCTTTAAGATCCTCTCTCTTAGTTGTATCCCCTGCCATAGAACAAGCTGGATCAGTTGTTCAGGCTCCCTTGCGTGGATGCCTATGTTACAGCTGTGATCAAGTACACAACTATCCAAGTGGAAAAAGATGATGTGCTCAAAGAATCTCATGAGACCCTCTTTGAGAATATTTTTATGGCCTTGGCCTTGGATTCCCAATTGGTCCTGTGTGCAGACCTGGTGACCAGATCACTCCTGCACTGGAGTCAGCAGCTCCCAGACAACCCAGAGGTGGCCATGTTGGAGTCTGGCACTGTGTATATGGGGGTTGCCTTCTATGACTTGATAAGGATCTCCTCAAAATCCTTGGCATCAGTGGTTGTGAAGAGGTGGTGGCTGTGCTCTGCAGTTGATCTGCGAATGTAGTCTCCAAGCTGTGATTAAGTAACCTCCCCTTCAAGGGCACGTTGCTTTTTGGGGAGGCTCTCGAGAAGCTTGTGAAATACCTGGGAAAGTCTTGCTCTCAAAGGTTCCCAGAAGCACTAGATCAGCCTCTTGAGTCTTGCATGGGGCTTTGAGACACTCTTGGACTGCTAAGGGCCCAGCGAGGACCTATTCCTCCTCTGGGCCTAGGTGCAGTCCTTTCAGGGTACTCAGTGCTCCAAGGATTCTTCAGTTGCTGCAGCTGCCAGTAAGTCCTTACAGTGAGATATGGCAGTTCCTTTCCGAGAGCGAGCCAGTTGGAGAGAGACTCAGGCTGGTTCTCTTGGAGTGCACCCACATTACTTCAGATCAGTGAGTTCTTGAAGTGCTGAACCAAGGATACACGCTAGAGTTTGCAGAGCCTTTAAGGCAGGGGTCCTCAAACTTTTTAAATGGGGTCAGTTCACTGTCCCTCAGACCGTTGGAGGGCCGGACTATAGTTTAAAAAAAAACTATGAACAAATTCCTATGCACACTGCACATATCTTATTTTGGTGATCTGTACCATAGTTGGCTCCAGGTTTTATCTTTGTTAATGTTATTGAGCTTTTCCAACATTGACTTCCACAGATGTAGTCAGTTTGATATTTGTGCAATCCATTGGGGAAAGTCTATGTGTACAGTTGCCACTTGTGTTACTGGAAGAAGGTATTTGAGATGAATAGATCTTTGGTCTTGCAGAATTCTATCAGTCCTTCTCTAGCTTCATTTCTGTTACCAAGTCCAAATTTTCCAACCACTTTGCCTTCTTCTTTGTTGCCCACTTTTGCTCTCCAGTCAACTAATAAATTCTATAGGAAAGAGGAAGCTAGAGTCCTTCTTTAGGGAGAAGTATGGCCTAATTGTATTTTTACTTCTGAAATAAACTCGAATGAGATGTTTTGAATCAAGATGATAAATATCGGGGGGGGGGGGGGAGTATTTTAGGAACACTATTCTTGCTTTGAAAATGGACATACAGATGTTCAAAGCATAGGGGCATCCCTGGAGCCATTTTATAAAGCAGTTCTAAGGATGTCACCAGCGCAAAAATATCCAAGGCTGAATAGAGGCATGTTTGGGGCTTTCCCAAAACCTTGGATGTCCACACCCAATTTCAGCAATACCCTTCACATATTGAATCCAAGTTTATACAGTACCTCCTCCAGGACATGAATACGCATCAGAAAAATTCTCATTCTGCCACAGACAAGAAGGTATTCTAATACCCCCTACCTTTTTTATGGTCGGCATCGGGGAGGTGAGCGGGAAGTGGAGCCCCTCCCCGATCATCCTCGCAAGACCAATCGGGCCACCAGAACACCAAAGAAAGTCAAAGTACCTCTAGGCGCGAAGGGAAATCCCGCCACACAACCAGCAACTGCAACAGTCCCGATCGGCATCGGGGAGGTGAGCGGGAAACGAAACCCCTCCCTGATCACCCTCACAAAACCAATCAGGCCACTGGAACACCAAAGAAAGGCAAAGCGCCTCTAGGCATGAAGGGAAAGCCTGCCACACAACCAGCAACTGCAGCCGCCTCACTTCGCCTCATGGTAGAGCCGCCCCTGAGGACAGGCAGCGGCGGCAAAAACACCCGGCGGGCCGGATAAATGTCCTCGGCGGGCCACATGTGGCCCGCGGGCCGTAGTTTGAGGACCCCTGCTCTAAGGGATGCCTCTTTAGAGTCTCCCTATGGTTCCCTGCTCAAGTGGATTGCCATTGAGGAAATTCTTAAGTGCTACCTGCAGTTGCAGTGCAGATTATTGTATTCATGCCTTCTGCAAAGCAAGGTCAAGGCCATTATTTTATCTACTTCCTAATGCTCTAGAAGGGTGGTTTCTTCTACTCTAATCTGGACCTGAAAACAGTCAATACCACTCTGCAAGTCCCCTGTTTCATCATAGAGACCGTCAGGTTAGTTATTGCAGTCATTTGGCAAGGGGTGTTCCTTACCTCCCTGGATCTAATGTACTTCCATATTCCCATCCAGATGTTTCTCCACTTCTGCATTCTGGGCTGCCACTTCCAGTTCCAGACCCCGTGGTTTGGCCTTGCCATGGCTCCTCACACCTTCTTGAAGGTCATGGTGGTAATAGCGACATTTCTGCATGGCCAGAAAGTTCAAGTCCACCAGATTAGATAGGCTTTATGGTCTTTATCTTCTGTCATGTTTCTATGTTTCTAATACCTGTACAACTGGCTGATCTGGTTGGACTTTCTGGAGAAATTCAGATTATGATACTGCCTTGATGATTTACTGGCTGGAAAGACTGGGGTTGGTGATCAACCATCTCAAGAGCAGCCTGCATCCTTCCCAGGATGGAGTATCTTGAGGCTCAGTTGAACACTTTTCTGAGGTGAGTCATCCTCATGCCGTAGAGCTTCTTCAAGCTTCAGAGCCTGCTCAGGGAATTTTACTCTCAATCAACCCCACGGGCCTGAGACTATATCCAGTTACTTGGGTCCATGGCATCGACCTTGGAGCTGATTCCATGGGCCAGGGTACACATGCATCCTTTGTAGAGGCACCTGCATGCCCTCTAGTCTCTCTGTTCCCTGGGAGTTCAAGGAGCATTTGCAGTGATGGTTGCAATCCTGCCATCTGATGGCTGGGATGCCATCATTGGCTTCTCATGCTCCATCAAATCCACTACAAGATACTTACTCTGACACACAGGGCTCTCTACACTGAGATATCCCCTTATCTCGCCTCGGCAAATTCTCTTTATGCGCTAGCTAGGGTACTGCGTGCCCTTCACTGGAACTGCCTAAATATTCATCCAATTTCTCAGGCACACCTGGAGAGTACAAGACGCACAGCCTTTTTCTTTATCTCACATACCCTTTGGAAAACACCATCATGTCTGTGTAACAAATCCTCTTTCAAGACTTTCAAAGTGGGTCTATAAACCCACGTATTTACCCTGACTTTCGAAAATGGATGATTGGAATGGCATGCTGTCTGGGTCCAATGGGGAGGGGGAACTGCCTGCATACTACTACCTTTCTCTATCTTCTTTCCTATTAATATAATAACATAAGAAATGCCATACTGGATCAGACCAAGATCCATCAAGCCCAGTACCCTGTTTCCAACAGTGGCCAATCCAGGGCACAAATACCTGGCAGGTTCCCGAAAAGGTGCACACTGTAGGTTCCAGAATGCTTGACCCAGGGTAAGCAGTTGATTTCTTGGGTCCTCTTTAATAATGGTTTATGGACCTTTCCTCCAGGAACGTGTTCAAATCTTTTTTAAACCCAGCTACACTAACAGCTTTTACTACATCTTCTGGTAATGAATTCCAGAGTTTGATTACATGTTGAGTGAAAAAATATTTTCACTTATTAGTCTTAAATGGGTTACATTGTAGCTTCATTGTATGCCCCCTAGTCTTTCTACTTCTTGATGGAGTAAACATCCGATCTACGTTTACCTGTTCTTCTTCATTCATTAATTTATAGACCTCTGTCATATCTTCTTTTGTAGTGGCGGAACGCCACCAAACCAATTACACCAGGAGTCTTTATCAAGGTTCAAGCCAGTTTATTGTATACAAGGCAGTCTAAAAAGCGACAGAGCCCCGCTTTAGAAGAAACATGTTCATTTTATACAGTTTAAACATTTTGATACATGAAAACATTCTATTGGTCTCATGCTAATTTCTACAATCTTTCTATTGGTCTGACATTTCCCTGAATTTGACCAATCAAGATCTATGCCCTTTGCTCTGCTTTCTCCAGCTAGCTGAACAATGGCTTGGTTCAAACCTGATTACTTTCCTTCATTAAGGTCATATCTAGCTCCTAAAATGTGTAAGTAACAATTCTGGAGTAACGATTTAACTTACAGGCATTGTATTCACTTTGTGCAAACTTTGCAATAGCAGCATTTCATTCTAAAGCAGTATTCAATTCTGTCTTTTAATTTTATGTCTCAGCACTACTGAAATCCAGGCTTGGTTCTTAGGCCTGTCATTTTTCAGGTTCAGGCTTATGGCCTAGTCTATAGGTCTTGGCTACCACATTCCCCCCTTTGATTATTCTCACCCAGAATGTTAAGATGGGTGAGAAACAAATCACTTATACTTGAGTTGTTGCCATGTTATGTGGTATAGGCCGATACCGTCTCATAGCTAGAAGCTTAGCTGTTGTCTTTCTTTCTACAATATTCTCAATGATTGCAGATATATTGCGTAGGCAGAGGGGTAAAATGCATGGAAGTATTAAACATGTTATTACTACTAGTGCTGCAATTACCGCAAGTGTTTTCAGGCCACCAAACATTGAGAACACAGAACCAAACCATCCATTTAATTCTAGTCCATGCCAGGTCTGAACTGGTATGTATGTTTGTTTGCGCATATGTTCAGCAATTTCTTCTACTACATGACCTTCATTATCTATTTGTAAACAACAATTGGTTAAATTCAATTTTCCACATACTCCTCCTTCAGCTGCTAGTAAATAATCAAGTGCTAAACGATTTTGATATATAGCTGTACGCATTTGAGTACTTTGCCTGGCTAAGAGCGTTAGTGCTCTACTTGTTTCATTAGTTATTATTTCTACAACAGCTTGCAAATGTATAATTCTATTCAACATATAAACTGGGGTACGATATCCCCATGTGCCATCTTGCTCCCAAGTGGCAGGTCCATAGTAGGAAATAATTCTTTCAGGTGGCTACTCATCCGTACCACCCCATTTGTCCCATTGACCTATTTTTAAGGCTTCTCTTTTCTGTCTTGTTCTATATATTGGGTATCCTAACTGTTCTCCCTGGGCAGTGGATAGAAGAAAAAAGGACGGTCTTATTGTTCCCAATACACATGCTCCTCCCCAATTAGGAGGAAGTTTAGCATATGCTCTAGTTCCACAAATCCAGTAAAGTCCTGGTGGAGCTTGCCAGGTATTAGGTGATACTAGATTTGTCCATAACTTAGCAAGTTCAGGAAAAATAACTAGAGGATTGGTGGGTTCAGGATCTTTTACTCCTGACCACCAGGATGTCTTTTTCGTTGAGGCATTATAAAACCTCTGGCTGAGACAGACCAGCTGTCCAACCTTTGCAGTAAATTGTGGCCCAATACGTGCAAAACATAGACGTCCGACAATGGGGTTAGCTAATACCCATTCACTTGTAGCTTTATGAATATTTATATAATTATATGATACAGAAAAATTTAATTCTTGTGCTTCCCATGGCCATTGATCTCCCATTTTAGTTCCTCCACAGAAGTAACAATTAGTTATATTGAGACTGGTTACCATGGCTCCAGCTAATTCAAGAAACAAATTCTGTGCAGCATGAGGAACTTCAAACTGTGATTTCATAGTTTCATAGAATGTATGGTGTATTCTATATGGTGATGTTACATGAGTTTTAGTGTTAAGTTGTATACAGTATATACAAAAGTTCCAGGATCTGATCCTCCCGCTGCTATGCGTAAGCCAAATTTATACCCTTGTTTCCATTGACTAGGATTTATGACCAGGAGCCTTAAAGGATTATAGGCACCTTTCTTACACGTCTTTGGATTAGATAAAAACAGTTTTTCTAAGTTGGCTCTACGATTATCTCCTTCCTGTCCTGTAGGGCTACCTGACCATGTAGCATAGTATACACATTCCCATTTTGGACAATAATAATCAGCTTTTGAAGGTTTACCATAATGTGTTGGAGAGTGTACCCCTGTACATATTCCCCATTTATATGCTCCTTCAGGACACATATATTTATCATCAACATAATAATTTCTCTCCCAAGTCCCACATTTCTGATTATAGTTTCTGTTTATGGCATCACATGCATCAAAGTATAGAGGTGCTGGTTTTGTAGGGTCTTCAAGTTGTTGAGTAGCATTTAAGAGAGCTCCATCTTCATCATTCCATCGTATTTTTAGCACATAATAGGATGGATTCTGTCGTGGGTGAAAACAAGTTCTGCTCTTTCCTTTTGTGCAAATGTTCAGTTCCGTGCCATTATATATGCATTGACTCACTATACCTGTACAAGTATAGTAGGTGTGATAAAGCAAATTCTGTGTAATCTTTTCTCCAGTACGAGTAGTAGTTATGCATGCAGCACAGGGTGGCAAGGCAAAAGTCAGTTCAAAGCATCTCAAGGCTGCTATCAAGATGAAACAGTAGAGAATCATGATGAAAAGTCTCTGAAGAATTAGTGCAAGTCTTTGAAAAAACCAGTGCAACTGTTGATAATTCTTGACCACGAAGTCTTCTTCTTTTTCTTTACGTTGACCTGTTTTGCTCTCAGTAGCATGCAACAGGTGTAGCGTTGATTGTAGATCCTCAGGCTTCCGCTGTACATGACCTTACCAATATCATTGGTAGGTGTGTAGAGCTGTAGATTCCTACGTATTTCAATAGACACAGTCCTTTCAGTTTGCACTGTTGATCAAAATGGCACAAAGATTTTCAAATAATATAGTCCATAATACAGTCTCTTTCTGTTGATAATAATCTCTTCAGAATAAACAAATAGTCTCTTGGGATTCAGGAATTCTATATTAGCACAGTCTCTTTTAAAAATTTCCTGAATTTTTCAATTTGCTTGTCTTCGCAAAGTTAGCCGCAATGGAACTTCTGGATCATGTTCTGATGTCCACTGGTCTGGCTCTGGAGCTGCTGCTGATTTCACTCTGCTGTGATGAATCCAGGGTTCGAGTTCTGCAACTTTCACTGCTGTAGGTGTTGACAGGATGACGATATATGGTCCTCTCCAGTATGGTTCCAACGGTGTCTTCTTCCAGTCTTTGACCCACACCGAAGTACCGGGCTTGTAAGGATGCAGTGGTTCAGTCAGGTTGATGGGTAATTGGTCTTGTACCCATTTGTGAAGATTCTGCAAAATAGAACTTAGTGCTAATAGTTCTTGCCTAGTAATTTCAGATCCTATCTGCTTCATATCCCCTTTGATCCCTTTGACAATAGGTGAAGGTCTACCATACAAAATCTCATAGGGAGAAAGTCCTAATGACTTAGTAGGTGCTGAGCGTATCCTTAAAAGAGCCATTGGAAGTACCTGTGGCCATTTTAAATGTGTTTCCTGACAAAGTTTGGACAATTGAGATTTCAGAGTTCTATTCATTCGCTCTACTTTCCCTGAACTCTGGGGTCTGTATGCTGTGTGTAACTTCCATTGTATCTGTAGAGCTTTAGCTAACTGTTGAGTTACTTGGGATATAAATGAGGGCCCATTATCTGATCCTATGATTAATGGTATTCCAAATCTTGGAACAATTTCACGAAGTAGGACTTTAGTGACCTCTCTGGCTTTCTCAGTCCTGGTGGGAAAGGCTTCTACCCACCCAGAGTAGGTACACACTAGAACAAGCAAGTAACGGTATCCATTTGCTTTTGGCATTTCAGTAAAGTCCACTTGAAAATTACTCATGGGAGTAACTCCTGTTGATTGAATTCTTATTGGTAGATTAGGACCTTGCTTGGCATTGTTTTTGGCACATGTTTTACATTGACGAGCTACTGAAGCTGTCAAAGGTCCCAACAAAGAAATATAAAAATGAGGTTTCAAAGCTTTTGTCATTGCAGTTTTTCCATAATGTGTTGCTTGATGAAATGCTTGAACAAAGGCTAAACTTAATGCTTCAGGAATCACTATTTGTCCAGGAGGTTGACTCCCCTCCTGTGGTGGAAGTTCTATCCATCCATTTCTGAGTACTCCCCCTTCTTGTTCACAATAATAGTCCAATTCTTTTGTAGTATATCTGGGATCCCATGAATTAAGAGGTACAGGAAATAGAACTGCTTGAATTGTAGTATTCTGAGTTAGAGTCTGTCCGGTAATGGCTGCTTTACGAGCAGAGGCATCTGCAAATCTGTTCCCTTGTGCAATTTCTCCTTTTCCTGCTTGATGTCCTCGACAGTGCATAACTGCAACTTGCTCAGGGGCCCATACAGCATCTAACAATGTCAATATCTCTGGGCCATATTTAATAGATTTTCCTCCTGAAGTTATCAATCCCCGTTCTCTATACAAGGCTCCATGAGCATGCAATGTTGTGAATGCATACTTAGAATCTGTGTATACATTTATACAGAGTCCTTTTCCCAGTATTAGTGCTCTTGTGAGTGCTATCAATTCTGCTTTCTGTGCTGATGTTCCTGAGGCTAGGGCTGAAGATTCAATTACAAGATCCAGGGTTACTACTGCATATCCAGTACAACGATGACTACAAGACTGCTTCCATCTACGAAGAAAGTTTGTTCTGGATCTTCAAAAGGTACATCTGTTAGGTCTGGTCGACTTGAGAATACAGTATCCATGACTTCTATGCAGTCATGATCAGGAGGGTCAGTTCCAATTGGTAACAGTGTAGCTGGATTCAAGGCCTGACTGACCATCAATTGCAATCGAGGATTTTCACACAACATGCTCTGGAACTTTAGCATTCGTGAGTTGGTGAACCAGTAATTTCCTTGTGGTCCATAAGGGTTTGAACAGAATGTGGCACTATTACACAGAGATTTTGTCCTAGAGTGAGCTTGTCTGCTTCGGTTACTAGAAGTGCTGTAGCTGCGAGGGCTCTCAGACAAGGTGGCCATCCTTTTGCAACAATGTCCAATTGCTTAGATAGATACGCTACAGGTCGCTGCCAAGATCCAAGTGGCTGAGTCAACACTCCTAAGGCATTTCCTTGTGACTCATGAACATACAGACAAAATGGCTTCTGTACATCTGGTAATCCAAGGGCTGGTGATGTCATCAGGGCTGTCTTCAGGGTCTTGAATGCTGTTTCTTGTTCAGGTCCCCATTCTAATGGAGATTGTTCTCTCCACTATGGCCTTGTCCTCCCAGATCGCCCCTTTTTTGCTATGAATGCTATTACTTGAAAAAGCTTGTACATTATTTTCTTTTAAATAATATACAGGGGAGTTCCTGGCCTCTGCATTATTTCTGTGTCCCTCTCCCCCCTATTTTGGGGACTACCGATAACTCTGTTATTTTTGTTTTTCTTGCTATATTGTTGTTTTCCTAAATGTATGTATAACAGGTTATCTGCTGTACAAATGTTATACTTGATTAAATTGTAAAATGCATAAATAGAAAAAAAAAAGAAAAAGAAAAAGCTTGTACTTGGAAGCTGGCCTGAGGGGATACGGAGTCAAAAAACAGAGCAAACAGCACCTACGGAGAACCGAGCAACAAGCCAAAGAGTCGCTGCGTAATGGCAGTCAAAGACTTTATTGAAAAATCCAGATTCATTTCGGCCAAAAGCCGCCTTCAGGGAGTGCAAACCTCATGAGAACAAAACAGATAAATAATTAAAACAATAAATAAGAAATCAATAATATGAATAAAATAACTGATGCACATAAGGAAACAAAATAAGGATAAATAATGTATCATGATAAAATATATATAAAAAAGATATCAAAATATAACATTAAAACAATAAAAAATAAGAGCATTAGAGAAGCTGATGCACCATAGTGAAAATTGGGCACATAAACAAATTGTGATGAACAGATAACATCTAAAAGAGTCAACATAATCAAATACATATAAACCAAAGTGCAGGACTATGATAGGACAACATCTACAGGGGAAAACCGAAGAGTTGGATGAGGAGGACGGGAAATATGTATATAAATGTGTGAGTTACTCGGTACCATGCTTAGGATGAACCATAGTAAAGAAATAACTGTTTCAAAGCCACCTGTTAGGCTTTATCAAATGAGGTATGGAAAACCAATAGCAGCCACAATCGGTAATAAAGTACTGTAGACCAGTTTCTGTAAGAGCGAGGGTGGTGACAATTAGTATGTATGCAAACAAGAGCTAAAGGAATAAATAGAAAGTAAAAGTGACTTGCCTGCAGATCCGTGAAGAGCGCACTGCTGTCAGCAATAGGAAACAGGCAGCAAGACTAACGGGCTTCTTAAACCTTAGCTAGGTTTCGCGCCATAGGAGGTCAAAGGGCACTCAGATCCCAACTTAAGGGAAGCTATATTTATATGTCAATCATACATAAATCCTGCAGTTTATGATAAAGGAACTCACGAAAGTTGTAATAAAAGAAACAGCTGTCTGATTCAAAGTGTCTGCCGGCAGTGTTAGAAGCGCGACTGAAACGTGACCTTACCATCCATTAGCATTACGTGTTACAGATGACATGTGACAACAAAGTACACCAATGAATGTCACTATGAAGAAAACAAACTATGTTAAAAGAAAATAAAGGAATTGTCCAACTTGGGGTAATGTTGAGACAGCATAGCGTCCTTGTAGAGAGCCGAATGACTTTAACCATATAAGAAACTGAGAGCTTAAAGATGTTCAATATAGAAAGCTGGAGACCCTGCTGAAGCAGGCATTCAATATCAATGCCATGTCCTTGCTGGCCTCTGTCTGTGTTGCCTTTGTAGCCAGGGCTTGCATGCAATGGGCACAAGGTCTTCTGGAGGGAGCAGATGGTTCCTTTCCTCCCCCGCTGGAAATGGCTAAGTTAGAGTCTGGCCGGTGTATTTGGCAGATGCCTTTTATGATCTCATCAGGGGCCTGTCCAAGTGTATGGCCTCAGTGATCTCCACTTGCTGTTACTTGTAGCTCCGGAATTGGTCTGCCAATTTGTCCTCTAAATCCTGATTGAGCAGGCTTCCATTCAAGGGTAAACTCTTGTTCGGCGAGGCATTGGAGAAGTTGGTGAAAGACCTGGGGGAGTCGAAAGGAGGCTTGCTCCCCAAGGATAAGCAAAAACCTGTGCATTTGGAGATCCTGGGGCATGGTCAGCCTCGGAACTTTCGCCGGTTCTGAGCAGTGCATTTTGTGCCCTACCAGAGGGGTTGTTTCCCCTTGAGAGGGTAGTTTTTTCATGAGTTTCACGGAATAGGAAGAGGTTTTTAATCCTTGGCCACTGGAAAGAAACCTCAATGAAGTCAGGGGGGCCTAAGTAGGGGTGCTTCCCATAGGGGGGCGGCTATGGGATTTCTACCCCACTTGGGTCCACTTCACCTCTGACCAGTGGGTGATGGAGGTCATCAGAGAAGGATATGTGCTCGAATTCACCTGACCGCTTGCAGAGGCCTTTGTCAGGTCTTCTTGCAAGGTGCTTTGCAAGATAAAGGTGGTAGGGGAGACCCTGGAATGGCTTTGGGGCCTACGGGCTGTGGCGGAGGTGCCAAGAAACCAGTGTGGCTCAGGTCAATACTCTATCTATTTTGTGGTGCCCAAAAAGGAGGGCTACTTCACACCCATCTTGGACCTCAAGCACATGAATCATTGCCTCCGAGTACCCTGTTTTCACATGGAAATGTTTTGTTTGGCATCATGGCTGTCAGGGAAGGCTAGTTCCTCACCTTGCTGGATCTTGCAGAAGCCTACTGCACATTCCCATTCGGGCAGACCATCAGTGGTTTTTGCAGTTCGCGGTATCCATGGGCCACTTTCAGTTCACAACATTGCCTTTTGGCCTGGCAACTGCTCTCCAGATCTTCACCAAGGTCATGGTGGTGGTTGCAGCCTCAATAAGGCAGGAGGGTATCCTGGTGCACTCCTATCTCAACGATTGGTTAATCCGCGCAAAGTCCAAAGACTAGACGAAGGGCCACAGTCTGGGTGGTCGAATTCCTGCAGAGTCTCAGCTGGGTCATCAATGTTGACAAGAGAAAACTTCAACCAATGCAGGAGCTGATATACCTGGGAGCCCGTTTAAAGATGCAGGAGGGCAGGGTGTACTTGATGATGGATTGGATGCTCAAGCTTCAACAACAGATCAGGGTGTTTTTCTGGCCGACGTCTCCAGAATGGCATTACCTTCAGATATTGGGCTCGATGGTGGCCATCATGGTGCCGTGGGCAAGGACTCACATGAGGCCCTTGCAGAGGACCCTGTTACAGAGGTGGTCTGTGCAACATCATCCAGTGGAAAGTCATTTGCCCTGTCCAGTTGCAGCCAAAGTGTCCCTTCGGTGGTGGCTGTAGCCAGACAAGGGGTTGGCAGGAATGCCCCTGGAGACGCCCAGCTGGATCGTCCTAATGACAGATGCCAGCATATTGGTTGGGGCGTGCACTGCAAGGTTCAAATAGCGCAGGGCAATTGGTCGTCGGAGGAGGCTATGTGGACCATCAACCAGTTGGAGATGCTAGCTGTATTCTTAACCCTGCAGAGGTTCC
This sequence comes from Ichthyophis bannanicus, assembly GCA_033557465.1. Taxonomy (NCBI): domain Eukaryota; kingdom Metazoa; phylum Chordata; class Amphibia; order Gymnophiona; family Ichthyophiidae; genus Ichthyophis; species Ichthyophis bannanicus. Next base: position 173,312,456 of record CM066043.1, read on the forward strand.
ACAGCCTCTTGCAGGAGGAAGCGGTGTGTTCTCGGACAATGCCACAATGGTGGCCTATATAAACCAACAAGGAAGCACAGGCAGCATACAACTCGAGACCAAAGTAGTCCTGTTAATGGCTTGGACAGAGGACAATCTACAGGCCCTGTTGGCAGCTCATGTGGCCGGAAAGAAGAATGTGGCCACCGATTATCTCAACCGTGTCTGAGTGGATCCTGGAGAAATGGTCTCTCAATGAGGCAGTGTTTGCACAGGTGGTGCGCTGCTGGGTGCCATCCATTATGGATCTCATGGTGACCTTCGAGTCTGCAAAAGCAGGCCATTTCTACAGGAGGCATCGGGAGCGGATGTTGAAGGGTCTCGACATGCTGGCGCAGCGCTGGCCCTGGAATGGTTTGATGGATGTGTTTCCCCTATGGGCGCTGATCGGCAGCGGATCGAGGCACATCAAGGTCTGGTTATTCTGATTGCTTCCGATTGGCCACGCAGGCTGTGATATGCTGCTCTGATCTGACTGACGATGGATCGGCCATGGCGTTTGCCAGCTTGGGACCATCTGCTGGTACAAGGTCCAATGCGGATGTCTCAAGTGGATCATTCTCACTTATGGTCCGGCTATTTAGAGGGTTTGGCTGAGGAAGCGTGGCTACTTGCCCCATGTCATCACCACATTGTTAAGAGCACACAAGCATTCCAACACGCTGACATATGATAGGGTCTGGAGACTGTTCGAGAGCAGGTGTGGGAGCGAGGGCATCAGGTCTCAGCTGCCTCAGGGCCGGAGCTTCTGGCCTTCCTTCAGGCAGGCTTGATAAAAGGCAACATTGACCTGTTACCATGCTAGAGTACAAGGGGTGTCCCTGGCAGCCCACCCTGATTTTGTGCATTTCCTGCGAGCCGTGAAACAGCTGCGGCCATTGATATGTTTGGTTATACCACCCTGGGACCTCAATCTGGTGTTGTCAGTACTGGCGGAAGCGCTATTTGATACCCTGTCAGTTTGTACTCTGAAGGATTTGACATTTAAGACAATCTTTTTGGTAGCGATCTGTTCAGCTAGGAGGAGTTCGGAGCTGCAGGTGTTGTTGTGCAGGGATCCTTTTCTTTCCATATCTAAGGAGAAGGTGGTGCTGCGGCCTGTGCCGCCTTTCTTGCTGAAAGTGCTTTCAGCATTTCATTTGAATCAACTGGTTACCTTCCATTTTTTTCAAGGGCAAGAGCTACCCATGAAGACCCCCACTTACGTCTTCTGGGTGTTTGCCTGGTTCTTTGGCGTTATTTGCGGAACACTGAGAGGTTTTGGAAGTCTTACCTGCTCTTTGTCCTTTTTGGAGGACCCCGCAAAGGGGAAGCAGCTTTCAAAGCATCCGTTTCCAGGTGGGTGTGGGAAGCGATCTCCTTGGCATACTTGTTGCGGTAGTGAGTGGTGCTGGTGGACTTGCAGGTGCATTCAACTAGGGCCCAAGCTGCCTCATGGGTAGAATCTAGTTTGATTCCACTAGCGGATATTTGCAGGGTGGCTACATGGTCGTCTTTACATACTTTCGTGAATCACTATCGGTTGGATGTGCATCCACTAGGCAGGTGTCAGAGCTGCGAGTCTTGTCTTGCACAGAACCTTTTTTGGTCACCTCGATGGCCTCTATCTCCTTGCAGACTGTGCCATCCTTTGTACCAAAGGTGCTTTTGTTCTCCCATCTTAACCAAACTATGGTTCTGCCTTCTTTCTTGGAGGAGGATCTTCAGAAGGACCCCTTACTACGTCTAGTGAATGTACAGAGGGTGTTGATCATATGCCGTATCTGGAATTTACCGATTGTTTCCACCAGTTGAATCATCTTTTTGTCCTCTTTGGCCACCCAAGGAAAGGACTGACAGTGGCCAAGTTATTTAGTGCCCGCTGGATTAAGGATGCCATTTGGTCAGCATACCTTCTGGTTGGTAAGTGGCTGCTGGAGGGAGTCAAAGCTCACTCCTTTAGGGCACGAGTCGCCATCTGGGCAAAATGCACCTTGGTGTCTCCAGAGGACATCTACAGGGCATCTGCCTGGTAATCTATGAGTACTTTTATGAAGCACTACAGATTTCATGTGGGAGCTGCATCAGATGACACCTTTGGCAGGGCAGTCCTGTCCAGAGCACCATCTTCCTCTTCCCTGGGTCCTGACTGCTTAGGTACATCTCACTTATCTGGATTGGTCTAACAGGATGATAAGGAAGGAGAAATTTTGCTTAAGTTTCTTTCCTTGAATTTGGCTAAACTGGTCCAGAACCTGCCCTGGAAGACTCCTATCACAGACTGGGATTATCTGCTGCCATTTGATTGCATTGCCTGTATCCGTGCCTAGCGCAAAGTTAATTCTAGTAAGAGAGCCAAATACTTGCCCATGTTGTTGCAAAGCTGAATTGTTGGTCATTAATGTTACGTATTATGAGTTTTTCAGTTTACTGCTAAGTGTCATACTGGTTTCTCTCAGTGCTGCACCAGCATATATATCTAATGATGACATCACTGAAAGTTGTTCAAGTCTGCCTTCACCTGCTGCCAAGGGAGTATAACTCACTCATCTGGACTGGTCCAGCAGCATTCAAGGAAAGAAAATGATCAGATAAAATTTCTCCTTCCACATGTAATTTGCTGCCCTTCCTTTGTTAATGGCTGCTTTGGCTCAATGTATCAGCCCTTACATGTGCTCTCCTGCACCTCCTTATTGGTATTTCAGAAAAGGCTCTATGTTTGGAAGAATCTTTTCTAAAATACCAGCGGAATTGTGTATGTTGTGACCTTGATGTCTCAATTCCAATCTCCACATGGTATGTAAAGTGTGCCTTCACAGGTGCAATGGGAGAGCCAACATAAGAAAAACATAGTCCCAAGACTCCATCCTAAGGTCCAACTATCTGCTCTGGCCATAGCTTTTGGTGGATCTCTGAAATTACTACTCAGTTCTCATGTGTGAACTCATGTTGTTGTTACTTTATGGTATTATTTTTAATGCAGTTAAAACAAAACAGGCCAATATCTCTTTTATTGTTTCACGTTTATGAATGCAGACTCTTCCTAACTAATAGATCCGATTTAAATCAGATTTGGTTTAAATCAGATTCATCATGAATCCTTGGATGTGAGGAAATGAGATAAAATCTGGAACTGGATCGCCTCTGTGATAGGAGGAATGGACAGAAGTGGGCCTTGCAGGCCTTATCTGCCTTTATTTTCTCTGTTTTGTAAGGGAGTGTTTCTCTGAGAGAATTCAGGCTTGGCCAGATTCAAAGCATTTGCCTTCGGCAGCTCTACAAGCTCTCGGCCTTGCGGGCCTGCTAACTGACATGGAAATGTATGGTTTTTTTTGTATTATGCGCACAGCACTTGTCTACTGCCAAGCCCTAAAAATGGGATCTTCACATGAAGAATGTGAGTTAGAAACACATGAAACTTGGAGTAAGGTTACCAGATTTTTTTGCAGGCAAATCTGGGATTGTTATCTGAAGTGTGTGTGTGTGGGTGGGGGTGAGGGACACCTCAATTCCAGGTTTGAGCAATGAGGCTTGGAAGAGGGATGATGAGTTATCACCCTACTCCCCCCATCCATCCCACGATGGTAACGATATCGCTTCCAAGCAGACAAATTGACAGAGAAATAGAAACAGTGATGCGTTTTCCCAGTAGTGTGCAAAATGTAAAGATAATGGATGTAAAGTCTAAAAACTGAGATAGTCAAATCACTAAATTGAAAGTAAATTTCTTTCTACCCCCTCTGTCCCCATTGCTGGAATCAGAGACAGGAGGCTACTAAACAGGGGGGCAATTGGGGACACAGCTCTAAAATTGGGGACATCTGGTAACCTTAACTTGGAGTAATGTGAAAATTACAGGATGATTTTCATAGGTTAGTTTAAGATTCAGTACATCTGGCATTGGGCTTAAAATGAAGACTGTCCTTGGTAACTGGGATGGATTTGCTCTTTCAGTGCTTACCCAGCTAGCAACAGGTTGTTGTTCATCGCCGAATGAACAATGAATTACTAATGCCTGGCTTTTCCTAATTTATAGCAGTCAGTCATGCTGGTGCTCAGGAATCCATGTCTGCCTCCGGAATCCTAAAAGGAGTGGAGGAGTTTCCTAGTAGGAAGAGCAGTAGACGGAGAACTAAAGCACCCAGGGTTCAAATCTTTTTTTTTTTTCCCCACTGCTGGCCCTTGTGACCTTGGGCAAGTCTCGTCACCCTTCATTGCCTCAGGTATGGCCTGGATTGTAAGCCCTATGTACTTAACATTCAGAAGAGCTGGGTCTTGCACTCCCCTATGTGCCGTCCTTGTCTCTGTTTCTTAAGGGGCGTGTCTAGCTCTATCTGACTGTAACCTGCCTCCAGCTATCACTGAAAGCGTGTTAGCATACATACGAACAAATAGAAAATCATTTAAGATTGCTCTTTTATAACACGGAATTTATAAAACTGTATTGCCTAATCTGAAAATTGCCTACCCTCAGTGGGGCTAAAAATGCCTGCACAAACACAACACAGGCTTTTAGCTGGATTAAGAAGAAGGCCTTCCTAGACATGTGCTGTGTTGGGGGGCACCATAACATGTATTTCCATCTCTCCACATGTTCTTTTCAATGAAATATGTACTCGCAGAAAAAAAAATATACCCATGGCAAGTTTCAACACAAGTTTCAAAATTTACTTTGAAACTTAGGATGTAAACACTGTTAAAAAAGAAAAACTCGATTAAACCACTGAATTGTAAACAGTTAATTGTTTAAATAATATGTACCCAGACAAGCCACCTATTGCCAGAGGAGACAAGCAGGGCCTGCACTACCATTAGACGAACTAGGCAGTCACCTAGAGTGCCGGCCTTCTGGTGGTGCCAGTGGTTGCCGCTACAGCTCCTCTTCAAAACCAGCAGCAGCGGCAGTGCCAAGGAGCCATGATGCAGCACTTCCCAAGGGCTCCCATGTTTCATTCGGCAGAGGGAGCCATACACGGCCCATAGGAGCGGCCAAGAACCGCATCGCAGCTCCGGAGACTTTGGTAAGCACTGCATCGTGGTTCCTTTGCCATTGTCACTGCTGCTGGCCTCAGAGGGGCGGCAGTGGGGGCAGGGGGTGGTGTGGCAGGCTAGAAGGGCCTGCCTAGGGCACTTCCAATCCTTGCACCGGCCCCGGAGGAAAGCAGGAACGTTCTGGCACATTCTCCACTCCTTCTCCATGTGCTCTCTAGGCCAGCCAAAAGTTTTCCAGCCTGCAGAACCACACAGCACATTGGGAAAGGGAAACCCGAAGTCGGTAGTGTGCCAACTTCAGTAACTTCCTGGCTTTTGGCAGAAATATTAACATTTGGTATAAACTATTTATTGAACATCCAGTAAACGGATAACGTGAGCAATGCTGTATAAGACGCAGTAGTAATCATAGTATAAAAAAGACAAGTAAAACACCAAAACAAGATCATTGATAACCCATGCTCCCGCCCCCCTCTCGCAATAGCTGAAAGCAAAAACATTTGCACAAAGGGCACTTCAGGGCCTACATACTGCCCGGGGACAGAGACGAAACACATCAAGGAACAAAAGAGCAAGAAAGAACGCAAAGCCCCCTACAGTACCTACCTTCCCACCCTCCCTATCCCCCAGCGAGCATCCGAGAGAACGCAAAGCCCCCTACAGTACCTACCTTCCCACCCTCCCTATCCCCCAGCGAGCATCCGAGAGAACGCAAAGCCCCCTACAGTACCTACCTTCCCACCCTCCCTACCCCCCAGCGAGCATCCGAGAGAACTCAAAGCCCCTAAAGTACCTTCCTTCCCACCCTCCCTATCCCCCAGCGAGCATCCGAGAGAACGTCATTGTAACCCCCCCGACCCTCCCAATATAATTGGCACAACAGAAATATTAACATTTGACTCAGCGGTAAGTTTGTACTTCATGGGCTCCCTATCCATTTCCTCATATAGTTCAAACTTCTACTGACCTATAAGTGCATTCATTCTGCAGTTCGCCCTCTTACCTCTCCCTACACCCCTCCTCGGGCACTCTGCTCATCAGGCAAATCACGTTTATGTGTGCCCTTCTCTTCTACTGCCGTCTCCCGACTCCATTTGTTCCGCCTTGCTGTGCCAGATGCCTGGATAAGACTACTTGAGTTGCCATGTCAGGCTCTATTTCTGGTCCTAATCAAATCCAGGCTAAAACCCACCTCTTTGGATGCTGACCCTCTTATTCTCCTGTTTTGACACCCAAGTGTTTTAACCATTTCGCTTAAAGACGTAGCCTAGTTAGATTGTAAGCTATATGGAGGAGGGACTGTTTACTACTTCTATGCCTCGTTGTGCTCTACGAATGATTAGTAGTAACTCCCATTTAATCAATTAAACACTGTTACGGTTAGTGCCGCTGAATATCCACAGGTGCCGCCTCTAAACACCCTGATACTAACCGGTTAGTATCGAGGCGTTCCAGGGCAGCACCCGGCGATAACCAGCCAGCAGCGATATTGCGTCGCCGCCTGGTTATCGCAACGCAGTAAAAATCAGGTGCAGTAAAGGCTGGCCTAACTTTCAAACCGGGCAGTGGCAGAATATCGTCTCTGTCTGGTTAGCTTCATGGCCTGGCATTGAATATCGGGCCCTTAATATTTATCATCTCTATTTGAAACTTGGAGCGAATTCTATAGCTAAAAAAAAGCATCTGTAGACGTCATTGCAAAACACACAAAAAATTGCCCCAAAATGAATCCGAGAACTAGGAGATGTTACTCTGAGGTTTCCCTTGGTGCTGAAGTGAACTCCCTTCAACTTTATAGTGCTTTACACCTGAAGAAAGCCTTTGGAGGAGCCCTGTACAACGGAGGGATGGCAACCCTTCCCCCCTCTTTATAAGCATTATTCAAAAGCTGCTTGCCAGCCATTCCCTTCTTCTGACTGAATAGCATTTTTGTGATGTTGCGGCTGAAATGATTTTACTGATGAGTAAGAGGCCTTTGCGGCAACAGTCTGAATATATTGTGCTGCATAGATCTGCTGCACACAGAATCCCCATTTGCTTTTCTTTGTAACAGAAGACTTCCTGGATTGGGCTAGTCAGAATATGAAAATACTTCCAAGGGTACCTTGTGAGTCACCGCTTAGTACTTTAGTGTTGGCTTATGAAATACAGACTCAAAATGAAACAAAAACACACACCTCATTCCACAATAAATGTTGCTTGAGTGTAAGTTTTTGAAAGGTTGTATGTGTGGAAAGCAGGCTGCCGTATGTACGACTCCAGACATCTCATTATCATGTGACTATGATGTTTTATCGCTTGGCGTTTCTCCTCTTTTGTGTGTGTCTGCAAACCAAAACCCAAACCCGATGAAATTGCTCTTTTCTCACCATGGTTCAAAGTAGTTTGGTTGGTGGTGGGAACCCAGCAACCTTCTGGGGTTTGGGGCTGAATACGCATCTTCATTGCATTTTCATTTTTTATTTTTGTGTGCAGAACTTGCCTATCTTTTTACCTCTAGGCGAGAGGTGCATCTGAGTGAAAGAAGAGAAAAATTGATATACGGCGTCACAGTTACATGATCCTAAGATGCCAAGAGTCATGGAAGCCATGGTCTTTTGTTCTTCAGTACTGAGTATGAAGTAATATAGTTGTCAGATTAGTTCCCTTAACCATGCAGAAACGTACTAGTCCTAGGGATGGACAACAAAAGAGAATTTGGTGCCTTCCTCTCGAACATCAAATGAACCTGAAAGTATTTATGAATTTATCTCAGGCCTTTCCAGTGGTAGTTCAAGGCAAGTTACATTCAGGTATGAAGGTCTTTCCCTGTCTCTAGAGGGCATACAATCTACGTTTGTACCTGAGGTAATGTAGGGTTAAGTGACTTGCCCAAGGAGCACCAGTGCGAATTGAATAGAGATCTCTTGGGTACTACTAACTACTAGGCTACTCCTCCTCTCCAAGATTTATTTATTTATCTGATTGGTCAGTTATAAACTGTCTATCTAAAATTGTATACGATGGACAATAAAACATGAGAAATAATTGGATAATATTAAATGTATAACAATGAAATCCAGAAAATGTACTTTGGAGTCTTTGTTCCTTGGAATGGAAAATGCAAAGAGTTTCCTAGTGGTTACATAAGGAATTTACCGAATGAGATGGGCCTTGTTTTGCAAGTAAAGTTTGGTGAAATGCGGTCGGGCATAATTTAGTTGATGTTGGCAGTTGAATATCTAGCAATCTTGGACCCTGTTTTTTCCATTTATTGTGATTCCTGACATGTCTGTGGGTCTGATGGACTAAACTGGGTTAACATTGGCCAGTAATGCATACAAATGCAGCGTTGTGTAACGGCCGATGCTAATGAGATATAGTTATAGCTATAGTTATGTGTTTGGCTTTAATGTGTCTGTATTGCATAATGCTTTTATTTTGGCCCTTAGCTCCTCTTTTTTTCAGTTCAGTTGGAGCCAGGGCTGGGATTCTAGTGGCGTGAGGTTTATTCCCTATCTTAATATGCCCACTCTTGTACTGTTTCTGGTCTGGTCATTGCAGCAGTAGTCCTGGGGCCAGGAACCATACGCTAGAGTTCCTTCCAGAACCCTGTGTTATGGGTTCTAAATCGGGCATCAGGTGTCACCTTTAAGGGGGTGGAAATAATGCCTCCACAGCACCTCCAGCCAACCCAGGGTGTGGAAAGCCCAAACTTGCAATTGATGCATAACCACTTGTGATAGGGAATGCACTGGCCTCCATGCAGACTAAAGTTTTAAAGTCTTACGTACATCAAAAGCAAATGAAGGTGACACCTGAGTCCAGTGGAACAAAGAACGGGGTCTGTCACTATTTCCAGTCACTGATCGAGAGAGATTAGGCAGTTCATTAAAAGTGTTTCAGGTCAATTTTGAGCTGTGGCTGTCAGTGTTTTTTTAAAACACTAGCTGCTGTGCGTAAAATTATTCTGGATATTCAGCACAAGTATCCAGATAATGGTCAGTGCTGAATATCGGGGCAAAGCAGCAATTGCGGTTGCTGTTGGAATAGCGGAGACATTCAATCCACTATCCAGATAGTCCCTTGTGTAGCATTTTTCTGTCCTAAACTAGCTGGATAGTTATCTGTATAATGGCATTGAATACTGAAGCCATATGGATAATTGTTGGCTCCGCCCCTTCTCTACACCTAGATCCAGATAGTGCTGAGGCAGTCTATGGATATTTAATGGCAATATCCATATAGTGCCACTGACTATGTCCTTCAGGGGCACGTGTCTGATCAGCGGGTATTGCTAACAGGATAAGTGCCACTGAATATCGACCCCTTTTTAAAAAAAAAATGTAATAGTATGAGAGTAGATGTTGTGAAAGAATGTCTTCATTTCTGTGTACCTTAGACTGTGGGAGGTTTGAAGTGCTTTGGTACAGTAGCGCATTGGACTTGCGCCCATCCTACAGTGACACCTGTCACATGCATCTAGAAGAATCAAAGTGGTACCACACATAAGTAGATATAAATGGCTCAACTGAACTGCGGTTTCTAAATGAAGGGATCGGAGACGATACTGTGATAAATCTTACTGTGCATGCATGAAGGCTTTCCTTAGTGTTTCTTTCTGCTGTCCTTGACGCCCAGCTCCAAGAACGGATGTGGAATTTCTCTGCTTTTGTGTCAGCTTCTCTAGGTTTCTGTGGAATAACTCGTGAGATAAAATCTTCTGTTTAGTTGTGCACATGAAGATCCTGGAACTCTCTATATTTTTGTATGGTGGATATTGCATTCATCTTTTTAATAGGACAAGCTGTGTATCAAACATTGAGCACAAAGAGAAAGTATTACAATTATGTAAGTACGCCGCCTTTATGAAGACCAGTGAGCTCTGGCATGTGTCTGTTTGAGGACTGCACTGACTGGCCCTTTGGCTGCTGTGAACAACCAGCTCTGGGCCTGTTCGATTTCCATGCATAATGCTTCCCTGGTGTTTGTCTTTCCTTTGCATCCAGAGAGCTGTGCAGGTGAAGGGGCGATGCTTATCTTACCTTCTGAGCACAAATGTGATGGGGACCAAATAAAAGAAGGAATCTTTACAAAAGCAAAAATAAAAAGATAGGCAAAGCAGTAGAAAATGAAAGTCACAACAGTTGTCTTAGACTCAAGACAAATAAAAGAATTAACTGCTAAGAAGGAGGTTCCAGAATTCTCTTTTAGGCTTATTGGATTCCTGATACAAAGGATCCAACTCTTTTCTTCCAGTTTTCTTCTTCGCCTTGATCTTGACTTTGAGTCTTCCTCTTCTGATTTATTGAATCTTTTGGGGATCTGTAGGGAACTGACTCTAAAAGCACAGAAGTCTCTCTCTTCAAACCACATGTTCCTCTCCTTCTTTTATCCTTTGGCCATCTTGAACCTCAGGAGCTTATTTTTTTTGAGTTCAGGAACGCTAACTTCAAGTTCTGACCTTCTCAAGGAAGGTTTTCTGAGGTTGGAAACGTCCTAAAATCTTGGTGCTCCTTCTTCTAACCTCAGGCCTCTTAGCCTGGGCACCACAATCCAGGGACTTCAGCAGCTCTGACCTTGAGTTCCAGCTGCTCCTGAAGATGGGGGAAAAGGAAAGTTAGGCCAATACTTCTTTCCCCTTTGGTCCAAGACTTCTATGGTGATTGGGACCTAATCCCTGAGGATTTGGGCACTCACTCTGTTTGAGCCCCCAACCTCTTGGGACCCTAGTAGAAAAGAGGTAAAAAACAACACCCCTCCCACATGAAGGGTTTTGTACCCAAACTTGACATCATAAAAGCGCCATATCTTCTCCCACAGCACTTCATCTATTTTTGTGCTTTCCACTTATTAGAGTCGGACATGCTTCTGGAGCCTGACACTCAACCACACCACCAGGAGATAATTTAAGCCTGAGGCTGCATGCTGAATATTAAAAGGGGGCAAATTTAACCCCTGCCCTACCCGACTTGCTGATTTTTGTTTTTTTGTCTGCAATTACCAGTGTCAGGCTAAGTAGATAACCACATAGTAACCTGGTAGATGGCAGCAGATAAAGACCAATTGGCCCACCCAGTCTGCCCAGTTATTCTGGTCCATGTAGTATATGCGCATGTATTTTGCAGTCATTTTAGGAGATCTTTCCAAAGAGTATGCTGGTGACATTTCAAAATACTCAAATTTTTCTCCTCAAGGGCGGAGATGTTATCAGAGCACCATGATAGGGAAAACATCCTTGTAATTAATTTTAGCAATTGTAACATAATAGATGGTAGTGGTGCCCTTGGTTTAGATGTTGCTAACGTGGTTATTCCTTATCGTCTCTCCAGTCCAGTCTCTCTCTTCTGGGTTGTGCAACCCTTCCAGCAGCTTGGAGGCTGAGCCTATCATCGTTTTGATGATGCTCCGGTATAAGTACCACTGGCACCAGTAAACTCAGCCTCCAAACAGCTGGAGGGTCCCAGTAAGCTAGGGAGCTTACAGGAGAGACTACAGGCAGGGAGTCCACTCTGTAAAGCAACTGCACAAAGCTGAAATTTGTGTATGTGCCTTTTCTTGTGTGGTGTCCATTTTCTGGAACTCATCAGCTGTCGAGGAAAGAAAAACCCAAACTATGGTTACACAATGCAAGGTTCCACATTAGGAGCCACCACCCAGGCAAAAGATTTAGGTGTCATCATGGATAACATGTTAAAACCCTCTGCCCGGTGTGCAGCGACAGCCAAGAGAACAAATAGAATTTTAGGTATCATAAGGAAAGGAAAGGAAGCCTCACCATGCCCATATTACTCCTCGTCTCAAGTCGCTTCACTGGCTCCCTGTCCAGCTCCGCATCCAATTCAAGCTTCTCCTACTGACCTATAAATGCATTCACTGTATGGCCCCTCAATACCTCTTATCTCTAATCTCTCCCTACGTCCCCTCTCGAAATTTGCGCTCCGCTAACAAATTACTTCTATCTATGCCTTTCACCTGCACCGTGAACTCCCGACTGCGCTCCTTTCACCTTGCTGCACCATACGCCTGGAACAGCCTACCTGCGTCTGTGTGCCAGGCGCCCTCCCTGGCCCTCTTCAAATCCAGGTTGAAGACCCACCTCTTCACCGTTGCATTCAGATCCTGACCTCCATCCTCATCTCACCCTAACCCCCGCCAACGTTATGACCAACTGTAGACCAGCTGTACCACACCATACCATGCGCAGAACTGACTAATGCTCTGTACTGTTCTAACTAGATTGTAAGCTCCGATGAGCAAGATTCTGATGGGCAGGGACTGTCTCTGTATGTTGGCTACCTCTTGTAGGCTAGCTGTGCAGCGCTGCGTGTGTGGCGCTTTATAAGTGCTGAATAGTAGTAGTAGTAGTAGAATGGAGAATAAAACAAAGGAAGGAATGGAGAATAAAACAAAGGAAGGAATGGAGAATAAAACAAAGGATATTATAATGCCTCTGTATCGTTCCATGGTGAGACCGCACCTTGAATATTGTGTGCAATTCTGTTCGCCATATCTTAAAAAGGATATAACATTATTAGAAAAGGTACAGAGAAGAGCCACCAAAATGGTAAAGGGGATGGAAGTATAGTCCTATGAAGAAAGGCTAAAAAGGTTAGGGCTCTTCAACCTGGAAAAGAGACGGCTGAGGGGAGATATGATAGAAGTCTATAAATTAATGAATGGAGTGGAACGGGTAAACGTAGATCGATTATTTACACCATCAAAGTATAGAAAGACTAGGGGACATGCAATGAAGCTACAGGGTAAACTATTTAAGACTAATAAGAGAAAATATTTTTTCACTCGACGTGTAATCAAACTCTGGATGTAGTAAAAGCTGTTAGTGTAGCCGGGTTTAAAAAAGGTTTGGACAAGTTCTTGGAGGAAAGGTCCATAAACCATTATTAAAGTGGACCCGGGATATCCACAGCTTACCCCCATACAAGCATTGAGGAACCTGTGTCTTTTGGGGAAACTGCTAGGTACTTGTGATCTAGATTGGCCACGGTTGGAAACAGGATACTGGGCTTGATGGACCTCGGTCTGTCTGACCCGTATGGCATATTGTATGTTCTTATGAAACACTTAGCCGGTCAGGTTTTTAGGATAAGCGAATGAATGTGCATGAGAGAAATGTTGCACACTGCCTCTATTGAATTCAGATCTCTCTAAAGCATTATTCAGCGGCATTAAGTGATTAATGCTGCTGAGTATCACCACCAACCAAAAATGCCCGGTGAAAATCGAAGCAGTCTGTGAGTGGATTGGGGGCAGTGACGGTAGCTATTTATTATTTATTGATTTTATTTAGGAGTTTTTCTATACCGCCTGTTTCAGGGATCAAAGGCGGTTTACATTGACAAAAGTTTGTTACATAAAACAAAATGATAACATTATAACCATGATCCATTGTTTGAATAATTGTCCTAACTCTGACTGGTTTTCCCTGTCTGGTTAGTGGCTGGGTATCTCCACTAACCAGACAGTGATGCCGCTGACCGGTGAGCCCGCATATTTAGTGGCGGAAACTGGATCTGAATATCTGGATTTAGATGAAGCAGCAGAATCTGGGCGCCACTGAAAATGCCCCTCCCCCCATATTATTTGAAGAAACCTTTAGGGACATGATGTTAGTAATGTTGAGCTGCAGTTTTTAACTTTTTAATTTTTTGCTTTAACTTTATTGTTATGTTTTATGTGTGTTTTTGTATTGATAATATTATTTATTGCATTCATTGTACTCCACCCAGGAATTTTGAGGGGTGGAATTAAAATATTTCTTAAAGAAATAAGAAAGATCAATGGGCCCAGTCTGCCTAGTTGTTTGTGTGAGCAATACCAGGGTGCATCCCAGCTGCTAGCCTTTAAGGCTTGACAGCTTTTGTAGGATATCACTCCTTATCTAAGTCAGTTTGTTTTCTTATTTATCCTTTACCATTCTGGATAGACAACTGTACAAACTGCCACACCCAACATCCCCCCTCCTCCTCATGTCTTACCAGCAAGTTGTGTAATATTCTAAGACTAGTGAGGCTGTTGTTGTGGATTCTTTATTGGAAGACAGTCTAGAGCTGGTTTTAATCCTGTGATTTTGGGTCTAACCAAAAACCTAATAATAATTATTATTATTATTACAGCATCTCTATGCCACACATCACTATTCAACTCTGTATGGTTTACAAAAAACATTCATATTAAAATCCATCATCTGCCCTTCCAGGTCCCTGTGACTTGCTGAACAAGTCCAGTTGTATTCTGAGCCGTCATAGTCTTCTGGTGTCAGCCTGGCTAACCTCTGACCTGCAGTATTGCCATCTCATGCTTCTGTCTGGGCACTTCGTTTTGTCCTTGTTACTTCTCAACTTGCCTTTGTTATTGAAGGAGTGAAGGGTGGTTGTTTCTAATAGTGCAGTTTCCCATCCTTATTTCCTGCTACTGTAACAGACTATGATATCCAATAAGGAGCATTAGGCCCGTCTAGTGTACCCAACTTCACATCTGGAGCAAGGCCACAGACTCCTAGACTGACTGACTGTTAGATCCTCACTTCGTCTGGTGAAGTATACTCGGACTTCAACAAAGCTTTTTATATCACGCAACCTAGGAGGCTCATGAATAAACTAAGCAGCCTAGAAATGGAGTGGTAGACAACAGAATAAGGATAAATGGAGTTGATGCATATTACTATCCTGTCTGTATGCAGAATGCTTCCTGCTGTGACATATGAAAACAAGTATTTTACCATAGCTGGTTTTAATTTAAGCATTTTTCGGGGTGTCACAAGACTTTTTGCTTTGGTATGTGTTGATGACTTTCAACTAAACATTGCCCCTCTTTGTGCTCTCAAAGAGAGATGCAACCACAATATGTTAAAAAAAAAACCCCTAGAAGCACAATGAGATAATTGAGTACATGGTCAGAGCGTCATTTTCTACAGATTTTCACATGTGTGACACGCGGAGCCCTTAAAGCAGATGATCCTGGTTCTGCAGTCCAAGGTCGAAGGAGGCAGCAGATCCGTCTGCCTGCTCATGATAGACAAGGTGAAGTATTATTATAAAGTGCTCACCAACAAAATTGGAAATAACCTTGAACAAAATAGGTAAAGACATTTTCTTGTAAAAGAAAACACTGGATTTGGAATTAGGACACAGGAGCCCTGGAGGATGGAAAATGACTTGGATTTTGCATATGTTAAAGTAAGTATGGAAATATGTTTTTCAGTTCTTGCTATGGATTTAGGCCCTTGAAATACTGAGACTTTGCTGTGATATAGCGTTTCATTTTCAAAAGAATTGCTGTAGATAATAGTTGAATAAATCTGCGCATAAGCTATTTTTGGGCAGTTATTTTCCTTCTTAGCCATTCTCAAATATGGGATTTTATGTACATTGATGGACACAGGAAGAAATGGTCGAGGTGTATGAGCTGAGTCAAGGAAAGGGGAGATGGAAGAAGTAGGTGTGAGCCCCCATCTTCTAGTGCATCTTGGATTAAATCTAGTTGTCTTGCTTCAGTCTCACCAAAATCTCTGCCAGTCTTGACTTAATTCACTCAGATTCCCATTTTGGGCCAGCTTGGTGAGTCTGTACAAGACTGACTAACTGCTAGATCCTTACTTTGTTCCGTGAAGCATACTTGACCTTCAATAAAGCTTCTGATACCATCCAGCGTAGAAGGCTTATAAATGAACTGGACTGCATTAGAAACAGAGTTGTAAACACAGAGTAATGATTAAATAGAATTTGCTGTAGGGAGAGTGATTGGTGGAGTGTCTCAGGGATCTGTCCTGAAGCTGGTTCTGTTTATTATCTTTGTGACTGATATCGTAGTGGGGATTGCATCAAAGTTGTGGGTTTTTTGGGGGGGGGTTTGGCACAGTGCTTCTCAACACCCTCCTGGAGGCCCACCTGGAGTGGAGGAGTAGCCTAATGTTAGAGCACTGTCTTGAAAACCAAGAGGCCAGGGTTTGATTCTCACTAGCACTCCTTGTGGCCTTGGGCAAGTCACTTAAACCTCCATTGCCTCAGAAAATCCACAATCAATGTCCCTGTTTAATGTACATTACCAAGTTTAAGTTACAATGTAAACCACTTTGACTGAAATGGGTTCTCAGGATTATACATCAAAAGGAAAAAAATGTAGCCAAACCCGTAATGTATATATACAATGAATATTATTATTGTTATTAATAATAGCAATTCCTCTATATCATACTCACTATGCCAAAGGCTAAGCAAATATAGTTTCTAAAGTCAAAAATCAGAGAAAACTGACTATAATAAATATGCATAAGATAAATTTGCATACAGTGGATCTCCATTTTTATCTCCTGCTTATTCATTGTGGTAATCTTGAAAAATGAATTGGCTAGGAGAAAGTTTAGAAGCACTGTTTTAACAGATGGTGCTGTGATCTGCAACAAAGTGAACATTCCGGAAGGAGTAGTAGTAATATATAATTACAACATGCTTTATCACCCAGAAGTGCCCAAAGCTCGAAAAGATAAAAAGTACAAAAGTCATTCTAAAATCAATACACTAAAAAAAATTCTAAAACATCGTAATATGAAATACACAACATAAAAGTAGCACAATAGATTTTATAATCTAAAAAACAGACATAATCAATGTCAAAAAAAGCATAAATGAATCCGATGAGTTGCCTAGCATCATGGGGCATAGTTTGCACTGATTAAGACTTATACAACAGCATCCTGCTAATTTTCCTAGGTGTGACCAAATAGCCAAGTCGTGTTAGACCATTTAAACACTGCACAATCCATAGACCGGTGCTTTTCAAACTTTTATCCCACATGATCCCATTTTAGCAAATAAAAGTTAGCATGACCCCAGTTGATGATGAAATCAAAACAGCAGGTCTCCAGCCTCCTTCCCCCTCCCTCCGCTCCTCTAAAGCAGGAAGCAGCAGCAACGGTAGTGGCGACAGCAGTCAGCACAGGGGCCCTTGTGTCAGTGTGCAGACCCCAGTACTCAGCATGAGTTTCCAGTCTAACAGAAGCTTTACCAGGAAGGGCAAAGGCCTATGAATGTTCACTGGCTCACAGGCCACATGCTGACTGGCAATTTCACAGAGGTCACAGTGAAAGTCCAGTGAGATGGGGAAATGTCCGTGCTTCTGTGACCACGGTGGAAATTCATTTATTCCAACCATTAAGCACCTGTCATCAAAAAACTCCCTTTATTCTTTATACTTCTTCCGATACTGAATATTAAGTATATTTAATTTCTATTTTTATCCTTTTTTTCCAATTTTCATAACTATAGAGGGGACAAGACCTGTTAGTCCCTTCGGTCTATCAACTGGATCCTTGTTCTTACTTGCAAAAATAGGGCACAATCCTCATTGGTCAGAACCCCCCCCCCCTAACTATTTATGCTTTCTCTTTTTATTTAGACAATAATTCATTTAAAAGCCCCCAGTTCATCTATGTCATTAAAGCATCGTGTTCAAAAGTAGATGAAAACTTATCTGAATTCAAAAACTGAAGTCGGCAATGCTGGTGGTTAACTCACACCATCTATTGGTTTCTTAATTTTCCCAAAACTTGTCCCCTTTAATTTTGTTAAGAAAATATTTAAAAGAGGTATTATATGATCCTAAACCTGACTGACTGAGGCTGCTGTGGGAGGTGCTCAGTTACTGGTAGAGCCTGACAATTCCTTAGAACTAAATAATTTCCTGGAATCTTATTCTGAGGAGACCCCAAATAGTGCGACAATTGTAACCTTCGCTACTGAAGGAGACAGAATAACTATATTGAAATTGTACTTTCAGAAAAAAAAACAAGACTCTTCGTGCCATCAGAAACGTATGATCTTTCCAGACCTGTCGTGCCTTGCACAGATGCGGAGAAAGTCTTTTTGTAATTGAAACTGAGTTTTAGCTATAAGAGCCAGTTTTCTTTTTGCAGTTTCTGTGCAAATGTTTAGTGGTGTATCAGGGGAATTAGTTTATTGTCTTTGATTCTTTGCAATTAGAAGATTTTCTTAGGGACAAGGTGGTTATAACAGATCCGTAGGTATGCTAAGGTGGGAATTGTGATCTGTCAGGGGTTAATTAGGAATTCCTTTTTCCTTGTTATTTTCTTTGAAAGATTGCCAGTGGGTGATGTGAGCTATCGTAGTATTAATTTATGTTCATTGTATTCAGCTTTTTGTGTACTATCTAACGGTTACCCGCTCCTTGCCATGGGCTACTCTTGTTCTTTTTTGTTGCATGATGTGAATACAGTTTGCATTCTTTTTTCATTTTCCTATTTTTACTTAATGTAAACATTTTGAAACCTTAATAAAAATAAAATAAAAAAACCCTAAATGCATATTTTACCTGAATAAATGAATAGTACTGGTGTATGAAACAAAGAGCTCAGCTTTTAGTATCTTTAGCTAAGTGGAAGTTTTGCACTGGGGCGTATTGAACCAATTGTTCTTGACGTCAGATTGCGCCTTTCTTGTAGAATAGCCACATTTTTCTTTGTGATGATTCTCAACATGCCGGTGAACACTGGGACGGGTTTACCAAAGTCCACTACCTGGGTGGCATGGGGTTAGCGTGCATTTTTGGCAGTGGGCTGCAAAGTAGCACAGGTTCCTGTTCTAAAGAAGCCATGCCACCCAAGTAGTAGATGTCTGGATGGCACCTGGGTAGGGCGGGCAGTCTTGCTGCGGTCCTTGAAAGCCCATGCTCCCCATAGTGGTATTAGCACCGAGAGCGGCACGAAATTCAGGGGGATGGCTTTCCCCAGCCCCCTGCATCTAGTGCAGCGCCCCCCACTAGTAATGCGGCACAAACCCATGTTACGAGTGTGGGGCCCCATTGTATTTACAAATGAGACAAATGGACTTTACTACAATACGAACACATGGTTATTTCTTCAGGCTTGGTTCTGCACTTGAAATCTCTCCCCTCCCCTCCCCCCCTGTTGCTCCAAGTTTATGCTCCTGTTACAATGTATGTTCCAAGTTTAAACTCCTGTTACAATGTAAGCACAGAACAGACTTCTGACTGTGCACCCTTGTTGTATGTAAACCGCACTGATAACAAATAGCGCGGTATATAAAAGTTATAAAATAAATAAATAAATAAATAATGTAATTTTGTATAAGATTTTCAGTAGGTCTCAAAAAAGGGAATCCTAAAAATCTGATATATCACAAATTACAGACTGCAAAGGAAAAATATTAGTACAGTAGCTTAATTCCCTTGCCTCTCTCTTGCATTGTGTCCTTGCCACAAGTTGCTTCCAAGGTGTGCCAGTCATCACATTCTTATAGTCTCCTCTCCTAATCACTGGTGCTCAGCATAGGGGGGGTAGGAGCAGAAAGGGTACTGCTGGGCAGGGGTGAGTGCCACAGAAGAAAGAAAATTCTTTAAAAGAATACTAAAGAATGTTAAGAACATAAGAAATGCCATACCGGGTCAGAGCAAGGCCCCTCAAGCCCAGTATGCCGTTTCCAACAGTGGCCATTCCAGATCACAGGTACCTGGCAGATTCCCAAAAAGGTACACAGATCCCACAATACTTATCCCAGGGCAAGCAATGGATTTCCTGTGACCTTTTTAATAATGGTTTATGGGCCTTTTCTCCAGGAACTTGTTCAAACCTTTTTCAAACCCAGCTACACTAACAGCTTTTATTACATCCTCCGGTAATGAATTCCCGAGTTTGATTACACCTTGAGTGAAAAAATATTTTCTCTTATTAGTCTTAAATGGATTAAATTGTAGATTCATTGCATGCCCCCTAGTCTTTCTACTTTTTGATGACATAAACAATTGATTTACGTTTACCCGTTCCACTCCATTCATTAATTTATAGACCTACGACTTGTAAGTGTACACTGTATTGCCGCACCCCAGCCTCGAGCTCTCTTCCTGGCTTCCCACATACGCCCCTTCTCTTCTACCTGCCGTGGCTCTTGCTGAACTCCTCTGCCTGCTAGTCTCTCCACCTTATTTCAAACATTTGATTATCACGCCTCATCAAACCTCTCATGTTTAAATTGTTTTTATATGGTATCATAATTCTTTGTGGCTCTTTGCCACGATGGCGCAGATGCAGCAAAGGGCTCAGCATGGTGGGGGCTGTGGCCTGCTTCTCCCAGTAGTTTCTTTCTCCTGCTCTGATGTCTGGCCGTTTGTTACCTCTCTTCCCTATCCCACCCACCCTGGAGCATATGTGATGTCATGAGGAGGTGCTGGAGAAGGGAACAGTATTGTCTTATGACATCACATGTGCAGGATGGGTAAGAAGGACAGCAAAAGCTGCCACAAACATGACTTTGGGGCAGCACAGGTAACTAAATGCCTGGGATAAAGCGGGCCAGGGAAAACGGGTCCAGTGGTTCTTGTTCTGGGGCCCTGCATGAAATAGATAAAGTTATCTAATTAATGGCTGAATTTTGCTGCTACCTGGATAACATTTGGCCCCCATTCCTGGCGCATTTCTGATCCCATCTCTTCGTAAACACCTAACTTTTGGTAAAACGTCAAAAATGATGGTCAGGTTTAGAGATATATATAGTGGAGGAGTAGCCTAAAGGTTCGAGCACTGGCTTGGGAGCCAAGAGACCAGAGTTCAGTTCCCACTAGCACTCCTTGTGGCCTTGGGCTAGTCACTTAACCCTCCATTGCTTTGGAAGAAAGGCCTGTCAATCTACTTCCGGTCACACTGCCAAGAAAACCCAGGAGCTACTGAGTCACCAGGAGTCAGCTTTGACTTGAAGGCTCACTTCACATTATAATTTAGTGGTACGTATATTTTTATAAATAAGTAAAACTACACTGATGGTGTTTCCCACATGTCAACTTGTAAAGTTCAGGAGTGAGTGACTAATTACAGTAGGTTTCTTCCTAGAAACGGAGTGCTTTCAGTGGAATGATCTGCTTTCTCGTTCTTACTGACTCAGTCTGCCACAGGAAGACCAAGTCCTTTCCAGTCAGCCTTAATGAAGGAACACCCAAAACCTTCAAGAAATCCTCAAGGTTCATTTTGTCCTTGGGATAAATATCATGCCACTTCCTTACTATGGTGTCTGTTCTAAGCCTCGAATAGCGGGGATGTACACCCTGCCTGGACGTACATCCCCGCTATACATCTCCCTTGCCATCCCCATGCAAGGCTCCCTGTACAAATAGCAGAGTTGTATGGGGAGCCTTAGACAGGAGCTCGAGGAGGTGGGTGGGAGGCGGAGCAAGGGCAGTGCATGGACAGGTCATCACCCCGGATGTACAAGGCTGTTTCTGAGGTCAGCCCTGTAAGTCCAGGGTAAGCTGGTTAGACGGGGGACTTATTCCACCTCAGAGGTGAAATAAGTCCCCCTGGACGAGGAGTAGCGGCGGCGGCCAGTGGGGATAAAACATGGAGACATGCAGGGGGAGCTTCACAGCTGGACCCTGGCCATAGGAAGCCACATTGGGGATCTGGCTGCAGAGAAAGGACTGTCTCAGTGGCAGCCGGAAATTGTGGCTCCATTCAGAAGCCTGTCAGGGGTAGATGTATATGTGGCTGTATGTGCTGCATGTCAGAATCAGGGTCTGGCCTGCACGTACAAGCCGGTAGACCCTATTTTGATCCTGCGGGAGCGTTGGATCTACCGCTGTACGCCCAGATTTGAGGGGACGTACTCATGCTTGATGTCCAGTAGAGAATAGGCCTCCACGTTACCACTAAGTATTTCTAGCAAAATTTCACAAGGTGAAATTTTGTAGTGTTCAGTTCTGGAGGCCGTATCTCCAAAAGATAGACTGTAGGTGGTCTAGAGAAGGGCTGCTAGAATGATGCAAGGTAGACATCAAAAGCCATACGAGATGACCTAGAGACCTCAACATGTATACCAGGGGTGCACAAGTTCAGTTCTCAAGGGCCACATGCAGGACAGTTTTTCAGGATATTCCTAATGTATATGTATGAGATATACCTATTGTATGCAAATCTAGGTCATACATATTTATTAGGAATATCCTGAAAACCAGGTTGACTTGTGGCTCTCCATGACTGGAGTGTGATACTCCTGCCATGGAGGAAGAGGAGAATATATGATAGAAACTAAACACCTGAAAAATGTAAATAATGCACAAGAAAGGAGCCTTTTTCAGTGGAAATGGATCTCTACTGATAGAGGCTCCAAGGGAATAGACTCAGCAGTAACATCAGTAAATATTTATTCACGGAAGGCATCATGAATGCGTAGAACAACCTTCCAGTGGAGGTGAGAGTGACAAATATTTTCAAATTGTGCCTGGTTTATTTTCACTGTGTGCCGTCATTGATTGGATGAAGAGAGACTAACTTTCAGAAGCCAATCATTAGTCCAGTATAGAAGTCTTCCCTACAGCTTGTTTGTTATCCTTTATTTCTACATATCCAGGTGGACTAACATGGCCACCAGGATTCTTTCACGGTGGAGTAGTACGTGAAACATCTCATAGTGATCTTTTCTTTCCAGGCCCTGTGAATGTCTAGCATTGTGCCATGTGTTTGAAAGGTTGCAGACTCAGGAATATCATAAGGGAAAGTTCCTTCACAGAAAGGTTGGTGGCGTCAAGAACAAGATTAGAATTCAAGAAGGTGTGGAAGAGAGATGGTGCCTAAGTTGTGGGGAAAGCCTAGATAAAGCTGGAGATTCAAAGGTCTGTGGGATGTTGCAGCACTAAAAAGAAAGGGGAAAACTAGATCAGACTTCTCGTCATTATTTGCCATCATATTCCGCTTTTGTACTCCTTGCTGCATCCTGTTTCTTTGGAACGTTCTCTTGGATCTCCCATTCATCCTCTTTGTTTAAAATCCCAGTTTTTACTTCTTTTCCTCACAGTTCTGCAACTTGACTCTCCCTTCCTTCTAAACCACAGAGAGTGATTTCCTCTCTCCAGCCACCGTGCTGCTCATACCAGAGGCAGGAAGCTCATCCTGAAATGAGGGGGTAGAATTGTGACTCGGATCATGTCTGTGCCCGCAGTCCTGCGTTTCTGTTGGGTCATCTTCACTGTGGCCTGATGAGCCTGCCCTAGAATTGGGTTCCATTCTTGTTTATCCTGGTCTGGGGCATGCCAATTTGTAGTAAAACGTTTCAGCCCTAATAAAGAGGGGCTGCTGGAAATTTAGTATAATTGCAGATTCAAGCGCTGATAACAATACGTGAAAATCATATTTCCTTTCTTGCGAAAACTGCAGAATGTGGGAACATGCATTTAATTAAATGAATACATCATGCTTCTCTTCCTTTGCTGTGATGACGTTGTCCTTCCTGTTGTTGCTTACGACAGCTCTTTTATTTTTCTGTAATTTGTTACAGTGTTTAAAATAAATTGCAGCCATTTTCTTAAAATGCAGAGAGCCCTGTTCTTCAAGGATATTTACCCAGTAGAGGAGGGAGGAAAGCCCAGTCTCAGCATTTCAGTTTACTTGCTGGTGAAATAGTTGTGCTCAGGACAACGTACTGTTTTTGTTGCACAGTGGCAGTGTATGCTTCCAAGATGACTTATTACTTTGGCTATAGATCAAAGTTGGAGACAAATGTGGTTGGCAAAAGATAAAACGCCCAATTTCACAAAAATAATTTCTTAAACTTTAATGTGTAAGTGCAAAAGGGTTTTTTTCTTGCCATGCAGCTGAGATTAAATGAGGTTGAAATCTATGGGCATCTTGTGCCATTATCGCAGACCTGGTAGGCTATTTGAGTCTTGTTGGCCACTGTACATCAGTGGAAGGACGCATGGTGTCTCCGATTATGCATTACTTTAGCAGTCTTAATCCAATTAAGGGGCATGTTTACTAAACCCCGTGCTGGTAACACACGTCTAGGCCGCATTACCAGCCCAAGGCTTAGAGCTAACTGAAGGCGAGTGATTACATCCATCCCCCTGTAGTTACCATGCTTCAATGTGACAAAATGGCCACAGGTGCAACTAACACCACCCGCTGGGATGGTATTAGTTTCTCTCACGCTACTTGTGCTGAGTGCAGGTAGCCATGGCAGGAACATCTCTGTCCTTCCAGTCACCATCCTGACATGCTACCAAGGTAATGCAGGGTTTTTGGCATGTGGCTCCATGTTATTTCTTAGTGTGGTGCCCAAACCGCTTGCTAAACCTCATGCTATTGGGTAGCACACTAGATTTTCATGATATTCTAAGAACAGTTAAGGATCAGCCATCCAAAAAAATGTTGGGTAGCCACAAGAGCACTGAAAGGGACATACTGGACTACTTGGATCTCAACGGTAGGGGTGGGGGGATGCCCCCATATGTACTATGGAAAAGGCAGAAAATGGTGCTAAGGGGGAAATTGATTGCTATATGGGTAACCAAGAAATGGAAGAGGCAAATCAAGAGCATAAGGCTAGATCCCTACTGGTTCATCTGGAGAATATGCATAAAAATAAACACTCTGATCCGGAGATCAGGAGACAACTTATTAAGACGAGGAGCCAGGTGGTGGCTCTGTAATTGCAATATAAGCTACATTTGGTATGTCAAAAATATTTTGAGTTTGGAAATAAGTTGGCTCTGTATCATGCATTGAGGGATGGTATGCCTGATGCAGGGTCTTTCAAGTTCTACATAGACCCGAAACGCGGTACTGCGTTGTGCTAGCCCCGTGGTGGAATGCACAGTGGGATCGTCTGTGTTCAAACTCAGCTAAGTTTTTTTGAGTTTTTCTTTATATAACGTTTGCTGCTTTTACTACAAATATATTGAACAAAATGGACGTTTCACATGTAGAGGTTGATTCCTGACTTTGATGAGTCTGACCAAAAAAAAAAATATTGATGGGTTCACTCTATTGGGGTTGACCTTGTATTGTTCTAGGCCTTTCTTCCAAGGCAGTAGAGGGTTAAGTGACTTGCCCAAGGCTACAAGGAGTGCTAGTGGAAATTGAACCCTGGGGAGATAAGCCTCTGATAACTTTCAGCAGATGCTCAATATTTGGGGGGTCACAGCAAGTTAATCAGTCCTTATTACATCTGTCAATTGGTGCTGAAAAGGCCTTCAACAGAGTATTATGGCCTTTTTATGTTTCAAGTATCAGAATTGATGGGACTGGAACCTTGCTATCTGAGCTGACTTAAAACTATTTATAATAACCTGATTGCATGCTTGAAAATTAATGGAGAGTATTCTCGGGCCTTCAGTTTGGAGAGGGGTACCAGGCAGGGGTATCACCTCTTTTTTTTCTTTTGCATTGATTATAGAACCTCTTGTTCAGAGAATAAGGGAGAATAAGGGGATTAAGGGGGCGGAGCAGAGGCAGTACCTGAGGATAGCCAGTTAATTGCGATATTTAGCCACTAGCCAGTTAGCCTAAACTGGCTGAAGTTGGGCTCTTTAAAGTTAGCTAAAGAGGCCAGTGGCTGAATATTGCCGCAGACCAGTTAGCTAAATCACTTTCCGACCAACCCAGATATTCAGTGATACTGGTTAGATATGATGCCGGCATTGAATATCTAGGTTCAGTGGTGACAGCGAGCCACGTTAACAGTGCTAGCTGCCACCACTGACTAGCTCCCTTACAACTTTTTTTTATATCTCTTTATTTAATCAGTCCTGGGCATGTAGCTGACTAGCTTTGGGGCACTTAGTAGCTGAAACCGGCTGGTCTATCAATAAATAAATAAACCATAAGCCATATTCAGCAGCACTAAAATGTGTTAGAGCCACTGAATATTCTGGTGAGCGGCATTTAGGTAATTTGCTGGTCTGTAAACTGCCTAAATGCCTTTGAAGCCCCCCCTCCCCCTGTACTTTCCATGTTATGGTTTGGTCTGGGAAAATTGGAACACATTTGACTTTTTTGTTATACCTAAGATTATCACACAGGGAGGATAAGTAGGACAACTGACTGAAAAGGCATCAACCTGGGGGTTGAGGGTGGGGGAGGAGAGGGAGGGAAAGCCAGTCTGTTAATTCTAACAGATTGGGTTTGTACGTGAGCCCAAAATGAAAGGCGGAACAGCAAAAACAACTTTTGTCCTGGGTGCTGTTTTGTCCATCTGTTTCCCTGGTTGTGCCCTTATACGGAGTTTTGTATTTGCATGCTTTTATTAGTATCCTTTTTTAGCTCCTTATTTGATCATTTTAATGCATCTATCATGGGTTATGATTACAAACCAATGTTGAGTTTATTTATGTGTAATTAAAAGTTTTAAATTCATCAAGGAGGACTTTAAGAAGGACAATGAGCTCTTTTTGTCTGGTTTGCAATCTGGAGCAATTCTAGATCAGTCTGGATCAATGTGCTCTGGACGACCAAGGAAAAAGATTAGTGTCTTCTGAGGGTCTGTTGCCTACTTTTACAGAATGTGAATGGCGGTGTCATGAAAGATAATATAGAAGATTGAGAATTTAGAAAACTTCATCAAGAACAAGTTGAGCTTGATTAGCATTCCTGATGTTTCTGGTGGACGTTCAAACAAACACGTAAGAACATGAGATATGCCATACTGGGTCAGACCAAGGTCCATGAAGCCCAGTATTCTGTTTCCAACAGTGGCCAATCTAGGTCATACGTACCTAGCAGTTTCCCCAAGAGACACAAGTTCCACAATGCTTGTACTGGGTCAAGCATTGATATCCTGGGTCCCTTTTTAATAATGGTTTATGGACCTTTCCTCCAGGAACTTGTCCAAACCTTTTTTAAACCCAGCTACACTAACAGCCTTAACTACATCCTCCGGTAACAAATTCCAGAGTTTGATTACACGTTGAGTGAAAAAATATTTTCTCTTGTCTTAAATAGTTTACCCTGTAGCTTCATTGCATGTCCCCTAGTCTTTCTATATTCTGATAACGTAAACAATCGATCTACGTTTACCTGTTCCACTCCGTTCATTAATTTATAGACTTCTATCATATCTCCCCTCAGCCGTCTCTTTTCCAGGTTAAAGGGCCCTAACCTTTTTAGCCTTTCTTCATAGTTGTATCCTTCCATCCCCTTTACCATTTTGGTGGCTCTTCTCTGAACCTTTTCTAATAATGCTATATCCTTTTTAAGATACGGCGACCAGAATTGTACACAGTTTTCAAGGTGCGGTCTCACCATGGAACGATATAGAGGCATTATAATATCTTTTGTTTTATTTTCCATTCCTTTCCTTATGATACCTAGCATTCTATTTCCTCTCTTGGCCGCCGCTGCACACTGGGCCGAGGGTTTTAACATGGTATCCACAATGACGCCTAAATCTTTTTCCTGGGTGGTGGTTCCTAATGTGGAACCTTGCATCATGTAACGATGGTTTGGGTTGTTCTTTCCTAGATGCATAACCTTGCACTTGTCCACATTAAATTGCATCTGCCATTTGGATGCCCAGTCTTCCAATTTATCAAGATCCTCTTGCAGTTTTCCACAATAGTCAATGGTTTTAACAACTTTAAATAGTTTTGTGCCATCTGCAAGTTTGATAATCTCACTCGTTATTCCTGCAGGTTCTCTCAAACTGTCCCTCCTACATTGTCCTTCCTTCTTGTCTCTCTGCTGAGGATGAGTATGGGAGAGCAACCTGAGGGACTAACCTCAGTTTCGCACAAGAATAAGTCTAAGAAAGTATTATTGGAAAGTCCTTGGTGTTGGTGTCTTTCATCCTTGAGCCTGCTAGAACTTGTTTTCTGAAGGGTTTTATCTGCAATGGGGACTCACTGTGCATGGGTAACCAAACTGAATACAAGGGGTTTTTGTCCTTCCACTAGAAACATAATATCTAGGGACCAAATATTTGGAATTCTTAGCAAAACATCACAGGATTAGATACACCATCTTTGACTCTGCCTAAGATTTACTGTGTTTGAAAGAGAAAAGCAGTCAGTCAATCGTAGTGTTCTTATGTACGTAAGGCCAATACCTCTACTTCTCCACTTTGATCTAAAGATCACTTTTCCATTTTGTGTTTCCTGCTCTATACTTTGGAATAGTTCACAGTTTTTTTTATTAATCTCCTACTTGTATATCTTTCCATGGCCTTAATTTCTGTTTTGTCTTTGTCATTTGTCTTGAGATGGTAGTTCCCCTAGCTATTAGTTCCCCTAGCATTTCGTGGCCTAATCTGACAGATAAAGACGGCACAGATTTTGTGATTTCTTTTCTTTGTATAAGAGATTATCATAATTTAGGCTTATGGTGACTCCCAGGGTTATGTGCCTGAACCATTGGAAAATAAATCGTTTTATGTTTAGTTATGTTTAGGGTAGTTTCATGTGCAGTGTAATACTCCCACAAATAACTCAAGAGAAACTAGGAAGGACTAACCTCTATGGTACATTTGTATTTCAGTATCTGATATTTAGGTATCTTTTGTTTTTCAGTAAAGTTGTGAAATCCTGCATGCAAACATATTGTTTTGTGTTAATGTGGTAATAAAAAAACAGAAAAACTGATGTGTTAGCCTTCACTGGATCTTGGATAGAAGCTTTACCTGAACTCAAGGTGTGAATAAAAGGAGATGGCTTATTATTTATCTCATGGCTGAGGTGCCAGACTAAGACAAACCACCCATCTGGGCAGCAGCAGAATGGACGGGGTTGATGGCGAAGGATCACATTTCTGTGACAACGGCAACAACACTAGTATTATCTGCATGGATGAAAGACCTGGCAATCTACTTTCGTATCTTGCCACAAAAACCCAATGGATAGTCACAGTGAAACAAATTGCACTATAGTGCTAGAAGATGAGACCCTCCCAGGTTGGGAGACAGTCAACTGGCTACTGGGGATGAGCTGAAGACTTTTCAGAGTAAAGCCAGCATTTATGATGTGGTTGGATCAAAGCCCTCAGGACGTTTGACTGCTGATGTAGCTGTGCATGAAATGAGTCAGAAGCTGCAAAGATGTCTTCCATATTGGGACATGGAATGTACGAAGCTTGAACCAAAGAAAGTTGGAGGTGATCAAGAATGAAATGGAACGTGTACAACTCGATCTGTTGGGTGTCAGTGAACTGAAATGGACTGACATCAGGCATTTTGCATGTGATGATCACATGATATACTATGCTGGAAATAGTGTTGCATTGATAATTAAGAAGAAGCTTGCAAGAACTGTAATGAAATACAATGTAATCAGTGAATGCTTAATTTTTATTCTTCTATGAGGAATGCCCATCAACATAACTATAATTCAGGTATATGCCCAACAACAGCTGCAGAAGAGGATGAAGTTGATGAGTTCTATGAACAATTACAAGCTGAAATTGACAGAACATGTAAACGATATCCTGATAGTCATGGGTGACTAGAATGCAAAATCTGGCAACAACAAAGAAGGTAAGGTGGTTGGAAAATATGGACTTGGCAACAGAAATGAAGATGAAGAAAGAATTTTGCAAGACCGATGATCTTTTCATCTCAACATCTTCTTCCAGGAACACCAGCGCTGACTGTTCATATGGACTTCACCCAATGGATTGTACAAAAATTAAATTGTAGATCTGTCATCAAGAAAGACAAAACCTGGAGCTGACTGTGGTACAGATCACTAGTATGCAAACTCAAGCTAAAGATGAAAAAGAGCAAACCATTCATGAATGTAGCAAAAATATGACCTTGAGAAAATGCCATCAGAATATAAAGGATGCCTGCAAAATCAATTTGCTGCTTTGGATACAAATGACAAAGCACCAGAAGAGTTATGGGATGACATCAAGAAAGTTGTGCTTAAAGAAAGCGAGAAGTCTCTACAAAAGGTGAAAAAGCAAAAATGACCAAAATGGATGACTGAAGAAACTCTGAAAATTGCTCAGAAACACAGAGAAGATAAAGCCAGAGGAGAAAGAGAGGCAATCACAGCACTGCAGCAAGATGAGACAAGAAGTACTACAATGACACATGCAAGGAAACAGGAATCAGGAGCTATTAGAGGAAGAACAAGATTGATTTTCCTAAAGCTACGAGAGTTAAAGAAAAAATCCCAGCCTCGATTTAGAGTGCTATAAGATGCTCTAGGATCCATGTTGAATGATGCTGAGAAGATCAGAAAAAGGTGAAAAGAATATATAGTCATTATACCATAAAGTTCAAGTGGACCAACAGCCATTTCAATCTATGCTTTATGATCAGCAACCATTGGTGATGAAAGAAGAAGTCAAAAGAGCATTGAAAGCATTATGAAAGAACAAAGCACCAGGCATTGATGGCATTCCAATTACTGCTAAACTGCCTCTCCCTGCACTCTAAACCAGAGCTTGTTCAAGACATTATACTACGACACTTCCTTGATGGTATCTTCTTCACTCAGACCTGGCTGTATCCTGGCGAGGAATCTATCCTTAATCACTGTCTTTCTCCTGGTTTCTCTGCTCTTTCTCTACCCCGCTCAGGCTGCTCAGGCAGGGGGGGTAGCTGCTCTCTATCACTCTTGAAGCAGCGCATCACTCCCAACACTCTCCTTCACTTCCCCTCTGGGGACTCCATCTTTCCTTCCGACTTCAGCTCCTCTTCCACTGAGGCCCAGGTTCAGTCCTGGCATTCCACCTTCTCCACTCACCTCGACTGGCTGGCCTCTGTCGAATTATACACTACTTGCCCTACCCCTCGCCGGCATTCCTGGTTCGCACACGATTTGTCTCTTCTCTGAACTCAGTTCCGTAAAGCTGAACGTCTCTGGTGGCTCCAACCCACCCCCACTATTCTGCTTCGGTTCCACCTCTCCTGTCACTACTACAAAGCCAAAATCTCCTCCATTAAAAAGACCTATTACACCTCCATCATCTCATCTGCCTCAAATTCCTCCAGGCAACTTTTTTCAGTGTTTCGCTCCCTTTCACAGAACACTGACAGTGCAACACCTACTGCCCACCCTTCTCTGCCAGACCCACTTGTCTCGCCAACTACTTTTCTGAGAAGATCGCTGCACATTGTTCTAAGTTCCTCCCTATCCATCCCCCCATAGCAGAAGTCTCATCTTCCCTTCCCACCTCTAGCTTGGTGCCTGAGCCCCTGCCCTCCCCCTCCCTGCCCACTCCACGTTTCCCCATCTTTGGTCTTCCTTCCAGCTCATCACTGCCACCGTTCTACTCAAGGTTCTCAACTCTTCCCGTAAGACTACATGTCCTTCCGATCCTATCTTTTCCCCTTGGATCACGGAACCTTCCCTTGCTCTCCTTCCCTTCGTGCTCTCCATCTTCAACTTCAGTTTCACCTCTGGTATCTTCCCCTCCCTATAGAAGCACGCCCTTGTCCATCCCATCCTCAAAAAACCCTCTTTTGCCCCCAACACCTTGGCTAATTAGCGCCCAATCTCTAATCTCCCCTTCCTTTCCAAAGTCCTTGAGAAACTAGTCTTCTCTCAACTCTCCTCACATCTGGATTCCACTCACTCTTGCATCCATGCCAATCTGGTTTCCCTGCTGGCTATAGCACAAACACTATCTTTCTCTCCGTTCTCAATGAAACAAACACTGCTCACAAACAAGGCAGCACCTCACTTGCAGTTTTCTTATATCTCTCTGTGGCTTTTGATCTGGTAGATCACCCCCTACTGCTTTCTCGCCTCTCCGACTACGGGCTCCGGGAAACAACTTTTCACTGGTTTCAGTCTTTCTTGTCCTTCCATTCCTTCTCAGTGCTCTACGGCTCAGCCTCGTCCCCTCCTGTTCCCCTAACCTGTGGTGTCCCTCAGAGTTCAGTTTTGGCCCCCTCCTCTTTAACATTTTCTTGGCCCCTCTTGCACTACTAACCCAGTAACTTGGTATTTTTGCCTACTTCTATGCAGATGATATCCTCCTTCTCTTTTACACAAACTTCTGCTCCCCAGACATAACGCCTCTAAATGCCTGCTTATCCTCTGTCTCTGACTGGCTTCACTCCAACTGTCTCTCTCTCAACCCCTCCAAATGTTCTGCAATATGGCTCACCTTCAGCATCCTCCGGCCTATAATTGCCCCTTCTCTGTCCCACTCCCTAGTCCCCCTTGTTCACTCCCTCTGCTATCTTGGGGTCATATTAGAGTCCTCTCTAACTTTTCATGTCCACATTTCCTCCCTCGTCCAGCAGTCCTTCTTCTTCCTCCGTCAGATTCACACTCTCTGCTCTTCTCTGAACTAGCACTCCCTCACCGCCCTCCTTCTGTCACTAATAATCTCTAGACTAAACTATTGCAACAGCGCCCTTGCTGGTCTCCCACTCTACCAGCTTCGCTGTCTTCAACTTCTCCAAAATACAGCAGCCCGAATTCTCACCTATGCTTCACACCGTGAACATATCACTCCTACTTTGATCCGTCTTCACTGGCTTCCCATAAAATTTCACATAGACTACAAAATTCTCACCTCCGCACACCAGGCAATCTACACAGGCACACCGCAATACTTGGCTGATTTTCTTCAATTTCACTCCCCCCACTGTCTCCTTAGATCCCTCCATACCTACTGGTTGGCCTTCCCTTACTGTTTCCCATGCGCATTTGGAACAAACACGCCATTCCGCTTTCTTCTTCCTTGCTCCCCTGCCCTATGAAATTCCCTACCTTCCTCACTACGCGCAGAGACCTCCTTTCTCCGGTTCAAATCTCAGCTCAAAACGCATCTGTTTCAGTTGGCTTATGACCTTCCCTCCCCTTCCCTCAAGCAGCGCCCCCTAGCCTGCTCTCCCTCAGTCTAAGTCTCTCCCTCTCTTCCCCATCTGCCCATCTCTCTCCTCTTCATTTGCTTTCTTTTCTGTCCTGTCCTATATATGATTGACGTTCTTTTCTTTTTTCCTTGTTTTACTTTGGACTTTTGTAAACCACTCTAATGCCTTGCTGCCTAGGGTGGTATATCAAATGATAATAAAAATAAAGATACAGCCGTCAGCTGTGGCTGTTGCCATACTTACAAGGCTCTGCCAGGAAATTTTGGAAAACAATATCATGGCCAACTGACTGCAAAAGATCTGTGTTTATACCAAAACTGACGAAAGGTGATCTGACTGGCTGTGGAAATTATCGCACAATCACTCTGATCCCACATGGCAGCAAGATTCTACTCAAGATCATTCAGTGGAGACTCCAACCATACCTGGAACGAGAACTGCTTGAAGTGCAAGCAAGGTTCAGGAAAGAGCAGGGCACAAGAGACATCATCGCAGATGTGAGGTGGATACTTGCAAAGACAAAAGAATACTAAAAGGATATCTATTATCATTTTATTGACTATAGCAAGGCTTTTGATTGTGTAAACCATGAGAAACCTTGGGCCACATTAAGAAGCATGGGTATATAAGAACACCTGATCGTTCTCTTGCACAACCTTTACATTGATCAAGAAGCAACAGTTTGAATGGAACAAGGAGAAACAGAATGGTTTAAAATCAGAAAAGGTGTATGACAAGGCTGCATACCTTCCCCTTACCTGTTTAATTTATATGCAGAACAAATCATCAGTTAAGCAGGACTATACGAAGACAACTGAAGTGTGAAGGTTGGTGGAAGATTCATCAACAGCCTTCGCTATGCTAATGCTACCACAATACTGGCTGAAAGTGAAAACGATCTGAAACATCTATGTATCCATTGATACTGTTACCAGAGTCCTATACCCTGTTACTTTCCAAGTTATTTAAATCCTCTTTGTTTAATGTAAGCCATAAGATAATGTTCCTATGCTAGGCATTGTTCATGTTCTCTGTAACCTGCTTTGACTTTAAGATAAAGCGAGATATAAAAACAGTTAAATAACTGAATAAATTTGCTTCTCAAAATCAAAGAACATATTGTAAAAATGGGCCTGCACCTAAACATAAAGAAGACAAAGGATCCTGACAACTGGCACAGTTCATAAGTTCATCATTGATGGAGAAGAAATTGAAACAGTAGACAACTTTAACCTGCTTGGATAAAGAAATGACAAGCAGTCAAGAAATCTGACGACATATTGCTCTTGGCAGAATGGCTTTGCGGGACCTAGACAAGATTCTCAAGAGCAGAGATGTCTCTCTACATTCAAAGATTTGACTTGTCCAAGCCATGGTATTTTCAATAGTGTCATATGGATGCAAACGTTGGGCACATCCTGCTCAGGGCTGTCCAGACAGCCTGGACGTGTCCCGCTAGAATCGGGGTCCACGTATACCATGGACTGCCTGAGGAATAAACCAGTCAAAACTTTGACTTTCATACTTTAGACACATCATATGAAGAGAGAGATCATTAGAGAAAGACATCATGCTTGGCAAGGTTGAAGGTCAACCTAAAAGAGGAAGGTCAGCAATGAGATGGATCGATACAGTACCAGCAGCTATAGATGCCACTCCATCAACAATGAGCTGCCTGACTGAAGACTGAACACAGTTTAGGACAACTGTCCAGAGGGTCGCCATGAGCTGACACTATTATAACGGCACTTAACAACAACAACAACAACAACATCGTAGATGTGTAGATTTGATCCTCAAGAGCAATAGAGAGGTCTGCTTTTCAGGGAATCCAAGATATGTAAATTAATTTACAACTATACCTGCTGAACATTTCTTGTGGATATCCTGAAAATAAAATATTTAGATAGTCTTGTATTAACAGATGTCCTTTAACTGCTAGGAGTATGGATAGGACCGTTTCATCATATGGCTCTCTGCTTTTGAAGGGGCAGTCCTTTTGAGGTTTTCAGCATGCTCAATACTCCCTTAAAACTCCATATGGACACAGTAAACGCCCTCAGTGAGACCTGTTGGCTCCCTTCCGAGGGCAGCCAGTTGGGAGGCTGCTCTGGCTATTTCTCAGAGCAAACCCAAATCATGTCAAATCTGTAGATCCTTGAGGTCCACAGTCACGGCAATGTCTTGGAGTTGGTAGAGCCTTTACGAGACTCCTGTGGAACCTCCCTGCAAATCCCAGTATGAGCGGATGACTATTCAATATACTCTACAGTACCTCCTGCAGTTGCAGGCTATTCTACCTATGCCTTCTGTAAGAACATAAAAAATGCCATACTAGGTCATACCAAGGTCCATCCAGCACAGTAGCCTGTGTCCAACAGTGGCCAATGCAGGTCACTAGTACCTGGCAGATTCCCAAAAAGATATATAGGTTCCACAGTGCTTGTCCTGAGGTAAGCAGAAGATTTTCTGGGTCCTCTTTAATAATGATTTATGGACCTTTCCTCCAGGAACTTGTCTAAACCTTTTTTAAACCCAGTTGCACTAACAGTTTCTACTACATCCTCTGGTAACAAATTCTAGAGTTTGTGCGTTGAGTGAAAAAAATATTTTCTCTTATTACTCTTAAATGGGTTACATTGTAGCTTCATTGCATGGCCTCTAGTCTTTCTACTTATCTACATTTACCCGTTCTATTCCATTCATTAATTTATAGACCTCTATCATATCTGTTTTCCAAGTTGAAGAGTCCTAACCTTTTAAGCCTTTCCTGATAGAGGTATCCATCCATCCCCCTTTAACATTTTGGTGGCTCTTCTCTGTACATTTTCTAATTCTGCTATATCTTTTTTAAGCTATGGCAACCAGAATTGCACATAATATTCAATGTGGGGTTGCACCATGAAACAATACATAGGCATTATAATATCCTTGGTTTTATTCTCCATTCCTTTCCTTATGATTCCTAGCATTCTCGTATTTGCTTTCTT
The DNA here is from genome assembly GCA_033557465.1 of Ichthyophis bannanicus. NCBI lineage: Eukaryota > Metazoa > Chordata > Amphibia > Gymnophiona > Ichthyophiidae > Ichthyophis > Ichthyophis bannanicus. Next base: position 173,348,019 of record CM066043.1, read on the forward strand.
TGCCGCTCCTGCACATTGGGCAGAGAGTTTCAACATATTATCCACAATGATGCTTAAATCTTTTTCCTGCGTGGTGGTTCCTAATGTGGAACCTTGCATCGTGTAACCATAGTTTGGGTTGTTCTTCCTAGGTGCGTAACTTTGCACTTGTCCACATTAAATTTAATTTGCCATTTGGATGTCCAGTCTTCCAATTTATCAAAGTCCTTTTGCAGTTTTTCACAATCCTCTTGTGTTTTAACAACTTTGAATAATTTTGTGTCATCTGCTAATTTGATCACCTCACTTCTTGTTCCTTTTTCCAGGTTATTTATGAATATTTTAAAGAGCAGCAGGCTCAGCACAGATCCCTGGAGTACTCCACTATTCAGCTTTCTCCCTTGAGAAAATTGACCATTTAGCCCTACTCTCTGCTTTCTATCTTTTAATCAGTTCCACAATAGTATACCAAGAGCCTCTCATGAGGGCCCTTGTCAAAGGCTTTCTGAAAATCCAGATACACTATATCGACGGGCTCACCTTTGTCTACCTGTTTATTCACACCTTTAAAAAATATAACAGATTAGTAAGACAAGACTTTCCTTGGCTAAATTCATGTTGGTTTTCTCCCATTAAACCATGACTATCTACATGTTCAGTAATTTATCTACATGTTCAGTAATTTTATTCTTTATAACAGTTTCTACCATTTTGCTTGGTACTGATGTCAGGCTCACCGGTCTGCAGTTTCCCGAATCACCCTTGGAACCGTTTTTAAAAAAGATGCTACAGATGATTTTAATGATAGTTCACAGATAGTAGGTCTGCAATCTCATATTTCAGTTCTTTCAACACCCTTGGATGTATACCATCTGGTCCAGGTGATTTGTTACTATTCAGTTTATCAAATAGTTGTAGTACATCTTCCCGGTTTGTCAATATTTCTTTCAATTCTTCTGATACATCACCTTTAAATACCATTTCAGGCATGGGTAAGTTCCCTATATCTCCTTCAATAAAGTGGGGCTGGTCCATCTACTTTGTGGAACTCAAGAAAGGAGATTCCTTTCAATCTGTCCTTACCTGAAGGCAGTCAGTGCCAAGCTCCAAGCCCCCTTTTTTCTCATGGAGAACATCGGGCCTGTTACTACGTTGGTCAAGCAGAGGGAATTCCTTATCTCCCTGGATCTTGCCAAGTGTGATGAAGATGGCCCTTCAGAAGAAATGGACATTGAGGAAAATCCTGAGAGCAGAGCTAACTCACACAGGATTTCCAAAACTGACCTGAAAAAAACACAGTTCTCTGCTGAGCCGAAGACACACCCCAGTCCAGGGGAGGAGTTAGGCTTCAGCTCTGATTGGGCACACCCAAGGGAACGGCAGGGAGTGCCGGGAATTGAAGCCCTTTTTAAAACCTCAGAGAGAGCTGAAAGAGAGGTGAGGAGAAAGCAGGAGAAGGGTGAACAGGTTGTTGTTGCAGAGAGGACCACGGAGAATATCCCAGAGGACAGCGTGGAGAAGGATATCTAAGTCCAAAAGAACGTTGTGAGGGGAGTGCAGAGTGCTGGAACCCTAGAAGCTAGGAGAAGAGCACTAGGACCTTATGAGAAGACAGAACCCCGGAAGAGTCAGCCTGGGAGTCCAACGTGCCTTGCAAGAAACTCTTACTGCCGGGTAAAGCCTAGACCTAGCCAGCCTCGAGAAAGCAGCTCGTGGAGAAAAGGTACTTCTAATGCCAACAAGCAGTGCTATAAAGACAGAGAACTACAGCCAGGAGAAAGTTTTCCTAAGAGAAGTTCTTTTATAAATGCCTCTAAACAAGGTAAAGCACAATTTCCTAATTTGTATGCTTGGCTGAAGAAACCTTCATATAGTGCTGAACTGACCCAGCACAGATCCCTGGGGTACACCAATATTCACCTTTCTCCATTGGGAAATTTGGCCATTTAGCCCTACCCTCTGTTTTCTGTCTTTTAACCAGTTCCTGATCCACAATAGTACACTGCCTCGTATCCCATGACTCTTTAGTTTTGCCAAAAGTCTCTGATGAGGGACCTTGTCAAAGGCTTTCTGAAAGTCCAGATACACTATATCAACTCACTCACCTTTGTCCACCTGTTTATTCACACCTTCAAAAAAACATAACAGATTAGTAAGACAAGATCTTCCTTGTCTAAAGCAATGTTGGCTGTCTCCCATTAGGCCATGACTATCTACATGCTGAGTAATTTTATTCTTTATGATGGTTTCTACCATTTTTCCCGATACTGACGTCAGGCTCACCGGCCTGTAGTTTCCCGGATCACCCCTGGAACCCTTTTTAAAAATTGGTGTTACTTTGGCGATCCTCCAATCTTCAGGTATTTCAGATGATTTGAATGAAAATTCACAGATTACTAATAGCAGGTCTGCAATCTCATATTTCAGTTCTTTCAACACCCTTGGATGTATACCATCCAGCCCAGGTGATTTGCTACTCTTCAGTTTGTCTAATAGTTGTAATACATCTTCCCGATGTATCGATATTTCCTTCAATTCTTCCGCACCTTTAAATACCACTTCAGTCATGGGTAACATCCCTATATCTTTCTCAGTAAAGACCGAAGCAAAGAATTCATTCAGTCTCTCCGCTATCGCCTTGTCGCCTCTTGCAATGCAATGTGTGCCTTTGAGTCAGTCCTGACTCCTGGCGACCCAGAAGCTCCTGGGTTTTCTTGGCAGTGTCACTGGAAGTAGATTGCCAGGCCTTTCTTCCTAGTGCCCCTTTAACCCCTCTATCATCTAATGGACCAACTGACTCTCTCACAGGTTTTTTGCTACGAATGTACTTGAAAAAGTCTTTATTTTGCACTTTTGCTTCCGCAGCAAGCTTCTTCTCAAATTCTCCCTTTGCCTGCCTTATCAATGCCTTGTATTTGACTTGTCAGTGCTTGTGCTGTTTCCAGGTTTTGTCGTTTGGCTCTTCTTTCCATTTCCTGAAAGATGCTTTTTTGGCAACAACAGCCTCTTGCTGTCAGTTTTTTGGACTTCCTTCCACTTTTCTTAAAGCGTGGAATACAGCTGGTCTGGGCTTTCAAGATAGTATTTTTCAACAACACCCAAGCTTGATGTAAGTCTTTAATCTTTGCAACTGCTCCTTTTAGTTTTTTCTTAACTATTTTCCTCATTTTATCATAGTCTCCAATGTAACTTTTATCATCAACTTCAATGTAACTCTGACGCTGCCAGAATTTCACACACATCTGCATCAGGGAGAAGAAACTCTTACCCTCGTCGCGCTCTGCTCACCGCGGTACAACCTTTACCAGCTGTTGTTTGCGAAATGCTGTTGGCGTCGGAGTTACATCGCAGTTGGCATCCCCTTTGAGAGTATTAAAAACATATTGTTTGCTATTGATTTGAAAAATAGCACATAGTTCAGCAGCGTGTAAAAGAAAGTTGTATGTTTTTAGCATTTTGTGGGGATATGTTAGATGTAAAGTTTTTCACATGGAGGTTTTTTATGATCAGTGATGCAAGGCCTATGAAAGGCTTTTTAGCCTAAGTGATAGTCTCTGAGGTCTTTTTCTTCCCCTTAATCACACTGTGAAGATTGGTGGAAGTTAGTTTGCTGAAATAGGTTTTTGGGGGTTACAAGGTTTCCTGTTTTTGGGATTATGAGAGGAGCCTCCTGCGGTGAGGGCCCCTGGTGATGGGGGATCCTGTCCCCTTTTTACTTATGGCCTGCCCCTTGAGAGGCATAGGCTGTCTAAGAAGGGCTACTCTGGGGCAGTAGGGTATACCCTGCCTAAGGCCTGGAGAGCATCTATGTTCTTAGCTTATGTGAGAGGTTTTTGAGAGGTGGTGTTCTCTCAGTTCCTAGAGGCCAGGAACATAGACATAGTTGCTGTTTGTCCTTCCTAGAGGCCAGTTTAGACCAGGGCTTGGCTGTGAACTCTCTCAATGTTTAGTTGGCAGCCCTGACATTCTACAAGGGTTGCATTCAAAGGATGTCATTGACAGCCCACTCTGATGTCTACCACTTCCTCAAAGGAGCCAAGCAGATCAATTTGCCATTGCATCTGCTAGTTCATTAGTACTTTCTCTGGTATTGAAAATACTGAAAGGGACTCTTTATGAATCCATTCATAAGGCCCTGCTCAAGGATTTTACCCTTAAAGTGGTTTTCCTTGTGGCTATAGTATCTGCCAGGCAGGTGTCAGAGCTGCAGGCCTTGTCCTACAGGAGCGCTCTCTTGGTCTTCTCAATGGTTTCTGTCTCTTTATGACTTGTACCATCCCTTCTCTTAAAGTTACTTTCCTCCTTTTATCTTAACCAGACTGTTGTTCTGTCGTCCTCCTCTGAGGAGGATCTTTGGAGGTATCCCTCACTGCATCTGATGGAGAGTGGAGGGTGTTGGCCAGATACCTGGAAATTACTAATCTCTTCCGTTGGTCAGATCATCTTTTTGATCTCTTCAGCAGTCTGAGAAGAGGACAGGCAGCGGCCAAGTTATTTATTGCCCACTGGATTAAGGAGGCCATTGAGTTGGCGTACCTTCTGGTTAGTAAGCGAGTGCTGGAGGGCGTCAAAGCTCACTCCACTAGGGCACAAGCCGCCTCCTGGGTAGAATCTGACTTGGTGTCTCCAGAGGACATATGCAGGGCGGAAACCTGTTTGTTGCTGAGTACCGCTGGCCCACTGCTGAAGAATGACATCCAGAAAAATGAAGCTGCAAGTGGTGAAGAAAGAGAGAGCGTGGTCGGGGATGGGCTGGGGTAGAGAGACTACTGGAGCAGTGATGCCACTCGCATGTCTTCCGCCATGGTGATGTCACAGCTTGAAATTTCATCTTTAAGGTCCAGTATATGACTCCCTGGAGTGGAGGAGTAGCCTAGTGGTTAGAACACTGGTTTGGTAACCAAGCAACCAGGGTTCCATTCCCTCTAGCACTCCTTGTGGCCTTGGGCAAGTCACTTAACCCTCCATTGCCTTGGAAGAAAGGCCTGGCAATCTACTTCCGGTGACACTGCCAAGAAAACCCAGGAGCTTCTGGGTCGCCAGGAGTCAGAACTGACCCAAAGGCACACATTGCATTTGCATATGACTCCCTAAATACAAACAAGGTCTTGCAAACTGTATATTTTACTTCAAACTTGCAAGATCTCTGTTTTAGACTGATTTCAATTTGACTTATTGTTTGGCATCCAAATTGAAATCTCTCAAAATCAGCTAGTTAACCTTTCTTAGTTTCACTTCAACTTTACCCTAACATAGGGGTGCACAAGTTCTGCCCTCAAGGGCTGCAAACTGGTCCGATTGTCAGGATTCCCCTAAGTAATATGCATGAGATCTGTTTGCAGATCTATTTTATTAGGGATATCCTGACAATCGGACCTGTTTGTGTCTCTTGAGGGCTGAACTGGTAGACTTGAATATCATCGCAACCATTACTCCTTCCTTTAAGCAAGCCATCATTTTTCTGATGGTGGGGTTTTTAGCTTCAGTTCATAGGAAAAGAGACTGATTTGATTGAACAAGATGTCTGTATGTGATGTGGCTGTTGTATCTTTTCTTTCCTTAGGTAGGTCCTTTGGCAGGCATCACAGTTGGTTATCAGTTGGGGGGACGTAGGAAGGGAGATAGTTTGGCAATTTTGCCATAAGAAATAGGTGGTGATTGAACTGAATCTACTGTAACTTGAATGTTGTACTTTATGGTCCTTTCAGTGTCTCTTTGTATGTCAGACAGGCTTCATTATTTGCCTTTGACTGTTACAGGGGGATTAATCATCATTTGTGGTTGAAGGTCTATTACTGCAGTGTGATTTGGGTTGTTTAATTTATGTAATCATCAGAGGGCCAGACCAAGAAAAACAAAATGGATCGCAAACCACCAAACTCACAGATTTTTAATAGCAAAGAAGGAAAGTTGATTTAAACTCTCTCATGGCTACCTTTTGCAGGCCGTACTGTATGCTCTGTGCCTTCCCCTTCCTTGCATTTTGATTTACAAAACAGTTGCTAGGGCTGGACTGAAAAATAATTCAAACTGCTAATGGCATTACTTGATAAGAAAACATGAGCAAGCTGACATCATATACTGATTAAACAAATCTTTAACCCCACCCAGGAGAATTAAGAATAGTCATTTGTCAAAAGTGAGTGTTAAAGTATCTTTTTAAAGTAAATCAGATGACATTTTGATTTCAATTCTTTTTATAGGGCTAGGTGATGAAAACTAGATACCTATACTCCTGTAAATGTTTTTCTGATGACTCTGGAATGAAAGATTCCGAAAGCTGCCCACCAAAATAATTGTTTTTCTGCAGAATCTTTCTTAGCGACTTACACTTAAATGGACAAGGCCTCTAGGTTTTCTAATCTGAAGCCCTCAAAATCTTCTGCAAAAAAAGGAGTTTATTTTGGGGGGGATTGGCACATTTCTGAAAATGTAATATTTTAAATTTGTAGTAAGTATTTAAAACATCTTCAAAAATAACCTACATGAAAAAGTAGAACTGAATTTGCACTTGTGCAGTAATGTGAGATGCTTCCTAGTGATCATTTATGCCCTAGAAAGCAAGCGGGTTCTTAATTCAATTGACAGCTTCCTTGATTAACAGGGGAACATAGAAAAGAACAGCAATAGAAGATGGGCTGCCAAGTTTTTCCTGTATGCTAAGGATATAGTCTAGCTATCAGCCATAGAGCGCGACCTCTTGTAAAGCAGCACTCTTTAGCTAAGACAGGTTTTTAAAAAGAACTTTATTTTAATGCCTGCATAGACCAAGTGATAACATATTATAATGAAATATGAATGGAGCGAAGACTGGCTCATTGGTATGAGTATCAACAGAACAGAGAAGAAAATAAGAACAAAGCGTATTGTAGTGGTTCTCAAACCTGTCTTGGGGGATCGCCAACCAGTTGGGTTTCAGGATATCCAAGATGAATATGCATGAGGGAAAATTGCAAGCAGTGGAGGAGCAGTGTATGCAGATTTACTGCTACTGATAATCATTTGTATAGCACTACAAGGTGTACACAGCGCCGTACAGAGATATGGTCCCTGCTCATCAGAGCTTACAATCGACTCAAGACTGACAACACAACAGCTGGGGACTGGGATATATCTAGGAGAAGGGGAAGGAAGAGCAGATTTCCTAAAAGCCTGACTATCTGGGGGAACCACTGTAATTCTGCATTTTAAACATTTATGATGGTGTGAGTCAGTGACTGGGTTATTGAACCTGTGATGAAAGACCGTGACGACTACTAATCATTTGTGTAATGCTGCAAGGTGTACATAGCACACTGAGACAGCAAGCAGACTCTGAACACCCAACAATTCTTTATTCAAAAATAATTTAGTAACATAGTAAGTGATGGTAGATAGATACCAGCGTGGTCCATCTAATCTGCCCATTAAGGGAGCTAGTGTTGTGCCTGCTGCTCTGTGCAGGTTACCGCCCTCTATTTAGAAGCTATTTGTGTTTGCTTCAATTCCATCCTCTTGCTATGTAGTGATCCGATGTGCCTGTCCCATGACTTTTGAATTCCGGCATTGGTTTTCCTCCCACCACCTCCTTCGGGAGGGCATTCCAGGCACTCACCACCCTTTCGGTGAAAAAGTATTTCCTGACATTGCTTTTAAGTTTACCTCCTTGCAGCTTCATTTCATGTCCTCTAATTCTACAGCTTCTTTGTCTGACAAAGTTTTGTTTGTTCATTAATGCCCTTTACGTATTTACATGTCTTTATCATATCTCTCCTGTCCCTCCTCATCTCTAGGGTATACAGTTGTGGTCAACATTATTGGCACCCTTGCATTTCATCCCCTTAAAGTCCAATGTCGCCTAAAAAAAGTGGCCAGTGAAATGGCTTTGGACCATATGGGGGTCATTCTGAGTCCTGTTTTGCAGGGATGTACGTTTGGTTTGGACATACATCTCCGCTAAATGCCTGGAGCTGATTACTGCTGCAGAGCTCCCCACACCTATAGAGGAGATGTGTGGGGGGCTCTGTATGAGGCAGAAAGGGGTGGGCCGGAGGAGGAGCAAGGGTGGGCCGGAAGTGGGGTGCTCAACCCAGACGTACAGTGCGATTTCGGCACTGGCCCTTACATCCAGGGGCTGGGGGTTAGACAGGGAACTTATTCCTGGAATACTCCCCCGAAGAATGTGGCAGACAGTGGAGAGATGCGGCATAGAGGTGAGGAGGAGCAGGGGGTCCCCTGCAGCCCGATCCTGGCCATGGCAGGCCCAATTGGGGGTGGGGGAAATCAGGCTTACCATCTCTGCAGTTGATCAAGGCTCCTGCATGGCATCCTGGTACCATGGCGACGGGGTGCTACGACACCGGGGCTGCATGCAGGCACTGAGGCCGGGTTAGACGGGGAGTCGGCTGAACATCTGGGCCCTCAGAATCGGGTTACTTCCTGCCCGTCCAGGCCCTCTGCACCCGATTCTGATCCACGGGTTCAGAATCAGGTGCAAATCCAGCCCATCCAGATGTCTGGACGTCCAAATGGGCTGGACGTGCCCCGACCTGAATTGGCCTCCACATACACACATATTTGACAAATAAAAGAATCAAATACAACAAGTCCAATTAAAAAAGGAAATAGTATACAATCTGGGAAACTGCCAGGACATGCTTGGCATCTTATTGGTGACCGGCTTGGAATGAGCTCTGTCATCCCACTGCACCTGAAGCAGAGCTGAATAGTTGCTCGAAACGTGCATGTCATGTGGGGACTTCTTCAAATGAAATCTTTTCTGATGCTAGTTTTTGACAAGAGAATGGGCACAAAAACCAGATCAGTTTATAATGTTTCTTTGGAATGTAAAATGAATAAAAGGATGTTCAGGTCATACGAGAGTGGAGCACCCCTCTCCTGGCTGCACATCTGACAAAAAAAGTAATGAATGAATCACCTGCTTTTTTTGTGAGGTTCATCTTTATGACATTGATATATTTGTGATTAACCTCTAAGAGGTTTTTTCTCATACTGAGGACATGATTATTGGCACCCTAATAAACAATTGAAATCAGTTTGAACAGAAGAACCACATTCCCACTGCAGTAAAATTAGATGCACCTGTGATCAATTGTCAGTACTCACATGACTTGAATCAACCAATGAATGATGGCTCTAATGTTTAAAATGGCCACATTCACTCCCCGTACCATTTTCAAAATGGTGAAGAAAAGAGAGCTGCCCAAGACTGTCAGAAAAGCCATTATCATCAAACATCAAAGAGGTACAAGGCCATCTCCAAAGACCTTGAGATTCCATGTCTAAAAGAGCTTACTGGCATATACTTTGAGCAGAGAGAGGCAAAGTGAAATGGTTAAGATCACAATGTGAATGGTGGAAAGAGGAAATCAAGGGCTCGAGGACAAAGCTCATTATGTAACCCTAAGTCCTGTAACCTCTCCACTTATAGCTTAGAGCAGAGAGTCTCAGCTCCGGCCCTCAAGGGGTCACAAACAAGGTTTTCTCCCTGGGTGTAGCTATGCGAGAGGAAAGGTTGCCCAGGCAGTTGGTAAGAACTCATTCGATTAGAAAGCTCTCTCCGTTCTTGTTCACTTTACAAAATCCTTTATTTTAGCAACCCTTAAAGGGGGCATTTTTCAGAGTCTGGTAGTCACAAAGTCCCTTAGTAATTTCTCTTTAAAAATTGCCTAAACTAGTGTTAGGAGGAGACTGGGGGAAGAGGTTTAAAAAAAGTAACGCCAAGGCCTTCCATTCCCTGCCAAAAAACAAATTAAGAGCCAAAAGCAAAATAAAGGAAAGAAAAACAAAAAGAACTCCATAAAGGTTACAGCAAACAGAAGAAGAAAGAGTTAATGCAGTAAAAATTATGAAGACAAATTATTTTTGTTGCTTTCTAAATATTTTGGCTGTTTTTCCACTCCCGGCATAGTGAAGTCTGAAAATACCCTGAAACAAAATGTAAGTTGGCAAGTTTTCTACATTGCCTCAGAGGCTGCAACCCTTCTGAAAATCTGCAAAGCGGTGGAAAGAAGCTGTGGAAAATGTGAGACGTTGTAAAGAGAGGAAATTATAATATAAAGCTTCTCTTAGGCTGTTTTCTTTTTGAGTGAGCTTTGCAAGCTCCGTGATTACAGTTCAGCCATTTTGATTGCCTACTATTTTGTCTTGAAGGATTTTTTTTCCTTTTTCAGCTGCAGAGAGGACTGTGCACAATTAAAAGATCCCAAACCTTAGCCATAACGGGATCCATTTTCAAAGGAGTTAGAAAGGGACAAATGGACGGTTTTAAACTGGCCAGCAAGGAGTCCTGATCTCCATCCAATCGAAATCCTTTGGAAAGAGCTGAAATCTGCCATTGGTAAAAGGAATCCTGGAAACATTCATGAGATGAAAGAAATCGCAGTTGAAGAGTGAGAGAAACTACCAGCAGAGAGATGTATGAAACTTATAGATGGCTACTAGAAACCTTTGGAGGCTGTCATCACTGCCAGGGGTTGTGCAACCAAATATTAGTGAAGGGTGTCATCAATCCTGTCCAGGTCATATTTTGTTTTTTTTCTCAGAAATTACTATGTCTGAGTTGCACAGACATCTTTTTTTTTGTTGTATACCTTTGAACATGCTATTAAAATATTATGACGACATACAGTTGGAATATTTCCAATTATTTCTCAAGATATTGTACATAACATACCTAAAATGCAAGGGTGCCAATGACGTTGACCACAACTGTTCATGCCTATGGTTTCTGGCGGGCAAGACATTTTCACAGAGATACTCCACAAGGAGTTGCCCTTTTGAAAATGAATTTGCAGGCTGACTGAAAATGTGTATATGTGCGCATCTGAAATAAATAGATCTATATCTGTTTTCTTGGAATTCCACTAATTAAATGTAATTAACATTATTAATTTTGATCAGTCTACCACAATCAATATCTTGCCAGCCTAAACTAGTAGCCCTAAGTACATTAAAATATGAAAAGTGATTCATCGTTACAACCCTTACAGGAAAACAAAATCTCATTTCATGTTAATTTACTGTCTGAGACCTGCTTTAACATTCTATAAAATTACAAAGTAAAGTGAAATTTTAACAAGATCGTGCTAGTTAATCACTAACTAGGAAGATAATACTGATGGGCTTGTCCGTCTTTTTTTTAATTCCCTTGGACATGCAGAACCTCATTTCATTAAGGATCTGGCATGATGATCTGAGACTGTCAACTAACCGGAAAAGAGTTTCCAAGGTCCAAGTAGGCAGGCAGCAACCGTAAACCCTGATGGAAAAATGCGAGCCAGTAACTCCATGACACCGGGAGTGGAATGTTAACCACAATCTTGCTGCTCTGTAAGAAGCGCGCCACACCCCAAGGGACAGATTTTCAGTTCTCCAACACAAGGAGCAGCAACACTTCATTGTGTTCTTTCTGATCTGCCTTTTGGCGCAGGACATGGTGTGTCATGCACAGCAATTCCCTTGTTTCTGTTACTCAGCAATAGTCGCTCCTCTTAGCTTCCATCCGGTTTATGTAAAGAAGAACATGTCTTCTGCACTATTGAAATTGCATTATTCATATAATATGTATGGGATGAATGCAGCGTTTTAGAGCCTCGCAGTCTGAAGCTTGCAGTCTGATAAGAGAGAGGAATAATGAAGAAATACAGACAGAACACCTAGGAGAGAGGGGTCTTTTTAAATTAAAGCAGTTTGGCTGGCTGCAAGGACTAAGGCCGTCGGTGAGGTGAGGAGACCATGGGTAGGCGTGATGAGAGTCAGTGGAGAAGTAGTGTAATGGTTAGAGCACCAGGGAAGCCAGGGTTCAAAGCCCACTGCTGCTCCTTGTGATCTTGGGCAAGTCACTTAACCCCCCGTTGCCTCAGGTACAAGCGTAGATTGTAAGCCCTCTGGAGACTTGCCTTGAGTTTCTGAGAATGGCGTGAGCTAAATCAAATTTGAAAAACTCACTTGCCCCTGTCGTCCTCTCTTTCTCTCACTGCCCTGTTCAGCTCCCTACTCCACCCTGGGGCAGCGTCTCTCTTTTCTGCCCCCTCATAGGTGCTAGATATGTGGATGCAGGGTTCTCTTGAGCACCCCCACTTTTGAACAGACTCCTTCACTCTGTCCATGGAGGGTCATTTGTGGTGAGTTTAGCCACCCCCCTTTGCACTCATCCTTGACCCTTTCACTCCCCTCTTCTGTCAGCCATCCCTGCTGCAGTCACTTCTCTCGTTCGCTCTTCCACTCCTCCCCCCAGCCCCCCCTCTCCTCTCGTTCTGCTACTGCTGCCTCAGGTCCTAGTATGAGCCACAGAGCCGCCTTCTCCCAAACCCATTGCTGCTGCTAGCTCCCAGACCTCAGACCGAGCCACTGCCCCGATCACTGGCCTCCCCACATGTATTTCTCAGATTACACAGGCAGCTTTCCTCTTTCATTCTTACTGCTACTACTACTAAGCATTTATAAAGCGCAGCGCTGTATAATGAAAACACAAAAAGACAGTCCCTGCTTAAAAGAGCTTGCAATCTAAAAAGCAAGAAAAGGAGTAGAAAAAAAAAGATAAGAAAAAGGACAAGAAAGATAAGAAAAAGGACAAAGAGACAAGAGCAGGAGAGACAGGACAAAGGAAAGAGGTAAGAACAAGTGTAAGAGGAAGAAAGAAAGGTGAAATAAAAGAGGGGAAGGAAGGAGAACAGCAAAATCAAGAGCCAAATTAAATTCTTAAATTGCATTGACAGAAAAGTCACTTGATTGCACCTCTGTAGTTATAAAAAAAAAAAAAAAAAGGCTCCAATGGACACACTCGGCACATAAGGCTTTCCTGTAAAGAAACTAGGAAATCGTCCAACAGGTAGGCAGTACTCACGTTAGTAGCACAAACACAGTCCAAGACGTGAGGAATGTGGAAGACAAATTTATTGACTCACAGACCTAGGCAACCCGACACAGGCCGTGTTTCGTAACCTTCGTCAGGGGTTGTAAGGCAAAATTATTGTCTTGTCTTCAAAAACGCCAGCGTGTGTGCTTCTGTCAGCCTCCCAAGCGGGAAACTGTAGTTTCTGGAAAGTGCTTTTGTCGTTTTTAAACTCCTGTGAAATTCCAAGATAAAAAAGCTTTTTGAAGAGCAATCGCAAATGCTCTTATCTGCAATCAGCTGATTGCAGATAAGAGCATTTGCGATTGCTCTTCAAAAAGCTTTTTTATCTTGGAATTTCACAGGAGTTTAAAAACGACAAAAGCACTTTCCAGAAACTACAGTTTCCCGCTTGGGAGGCTGACAGAAGCACACACGCTGGCGTTTTTGAAGACAAGACAATAATTTTGCCTTACAACCCCTGACGAAGGTTACGAAACACGGCCTGTGTCGGGTTGCCTAGGTCTGTGAGTCAATAAATTTGTCTTCCACATTCCTCACGCCAAGAAACTAGGAAATGACAGTAACTGAAACGGGGTTCTCAAATGTGGCTCTCGAGGACCACAAAGTGGCCGAACATTCAGAGGGACTGAAATCTGCTAGTAGCCTGCTTCTTAGACATGGATGCATCTTGTTACTACTCATGGTGCTTATCCTTGTAACAAGTGATGGGGGAAGGGAGGGGATGCAGGCGGACTGGAGCAGGGACCCCCCCCCCCCCCGCTGTACAGTAGACACAGGCTTTTTTGTGCAGTACCTACCAGGCAGTGAAGAAAAGTCACTGCTGCAGCCCAGGGTGTTTCCCTCTGCAAAGAACCAGCTCCAGCTGCTGTGGTTGAACAGCATTCCTCCAGTCAGCAGTAACTCTCCTTTCCTCATTGAAGTCTTGCATTCCTCCTCTCTTGTCTCGTCAGCTGCAGTTCAGTTCTGTGATCATTTCAAAGCCTCTCATTCTTGAGACACAGCCCTACCCTTGTGTATATGGGGTAACCGAACAGCCGGATGATTCTAGTGAGGATGGAACCAGCTTCTATTGGGCTACAGCACCCTGGGTCTGTGCATCTAGCCGAGGTTTCCCCCCTCCCTCCATATTTTTGCATCCCCTTCCCAACTCTGCCGGGGACCACAGGCTGCAGCTCGCTCTGGAACCCAGATAACATGTACTCTACATTTGGCCTATTGGTGGTGCTGTTGTGTTATAGCTCAGACTCTCCTCCCTTCACGTGCTGTACTCTGATTGGTCCAGGGACTGAACCTAGGTCTTCTGCAGGTCAGCAGTTGCCCCTTGCCCAACCCCTACCATGAGGATGTTAACCTCCACTACTGGGAGTATTTTTGCTTAGAAATATGTGCTGTGGAATTTATGATAAATGGTTGGTTATCATAAATCATTTGTAACTAGGATATCAAGTTCTTTTATTAGATCAAATTAACATCAAACACTTCCTGAACAGCTAATGTTGTTTTTCTTGAGCTAATTGAAACAATTATTGAAGGTAGCCAAAGTAAATATTTTAAGAAAACTAAAGCCCAGAGGTAAACAGCTAGAGGTAGTGCTACTGAAAGCAGCTCTAGAGGACAGTGCTACAGGTCTCCGTGTTTAGCTTGCTAGTATGATAGCGCCTGGCTTACTGAGCTCTTTTCCCATAGACACAGAATGAGCAAAATGCTGAAATGACTCAGGCCACAGAATGGTTATTTTGGTAGTGGTAGCAAAAAGGAGTCCTGGCCCTTTAAATGTGGCCTGGCATGGAAAACTTCCACTAGTGTTTAAAAATAGGGGAAGAGTTGTGATTTCTTTTTTGTGTTGCCATGCACCAGTAAAAGGGGGCAAAAAAGAGGATTTGTTGCATCTGGCTTTCGTATTTTTCTTCAAATGTAAGATTTCAAATTTGTCAGAATCCCTCTGAGAAGAAGCATTGAGCTGTAGGCATGTGGCAGCAGTGCTCAGGCCCAGGTTTGTGCATGTACTTAAATGATGTGTGTATGTCTGAATTCGGGTAACGTGGAGGGTGTTCGACGGGATTGTAATTGTCCTACATACACTAGTGAGGTCATTTCAGAAAAACGTCCCACGTGTAACACTGGATTTTACATGTGCAAATAGCCATTTTTAAACTAATGCACAAGATCGTACATGTATGAAAGTCTGTGCAGCATCGATCCTATGCATAGCTTTAAATATGTTTAAGTGGGCATTCTAGGGCAGAGTTTAGGTTTTAAACAGGGCTGGTGCAATGATATGAGGCGCCCTAGGTGAATCCTCATTCCCGCTCCCATCTCTGCTGCTGCCCCTCTCTAGGATCTGCAGCACTTACCCAAACCTCCGACGCCCCACTCTTGGTGCCACACTCTGACCAGCTGCTTCCGCCCCTCCAATGCAGACTTCCTGTTTGCATGTGGCAGAAGCAGCTGGCAAAGCACAGCAGCCTTGGAGACGTTGGGCATTGCTGTTTATTATCATTGGCACTGCTGCAGGTCACGGAAAGAGGGGTGGCAATGGACTGCCCTTGAAAGATGGGCACTCTAGGTAACTGCCTAGTGGGTAGCACCGGCCCTGGGTTTATACTCCTTTATATTGTGCCTGCTGCATAACAGGTGTAAATATACGTGTGTTTCTGCCACCACTAAATACGCATGCGAGCCGCAGTTTTAGGAGGGAAAGGGTTAGGTTTCCTTTCCTTTTCTAAAACTGCCACATCTATTTTACCCTCCATGTACTGGGAACCTTTTACTAAACTGTGCTAATGGTTACTGTGGGATTTCACACATAAGGGCAGAGAGGGGGTGTGCCAGCCAGTTACAACTAGCATGCGAGATGTCGCTGCGCACTAGCTCTCATGACTGCTAAAAGTGGGGCTGCACAGCGCCACCTCAAGAGGAGGGATTAATTGCAGTTATACTACCAACAGTTCAGTAGCGAGGCTGCTACCTAGCCAAATAAATGGCAATGCTATGTCATGTCAGTGCCCCCCTTCCCTCCCCCAAGACCTGCTTGCACTCCCCACCATGCAAACCCCCCCAATCAAACCTCCAAACAAATCCTCCCCACCAGTCATCCTCCCCACAGTTTAGCTGCACTGACAACCCCTCCTTTTAGAATCATTCTCCGGATAGCAATCCAACAATCTAGGCTCCCCCAAGAACTCCCCAGCCCGATTAGCCCCCTCCAAAAGACCTAACCCTGGACCCGCACCCTCCCGAGCCCCTCCTCCCCTGGTCACAGGGTGCTCCCTGGTGGTCTCAGTGGGAATGGGGAAGGTCCCATTTGCAGGCAGTTGACAAAATGGTGGCTGACCCCTGGTGGTACTCACGGTACTAGTATTAGAGGGCAGAGCCACCATTTTGTCAGCAGCCGAGACAGGCCCCATTCCCACTGAAACCACCAGGGAGCCCTTGGGTAAGACCTGGTGGAGGGGGGGGGGTGGTTCAGTGGGGTGAGAGTAGTGTCCAGGGTTGGGTCTTTGGGGGGATGGTGTGGGGGGGGGGTTTGGGGGAGGCCTGGATTGTGAGGTTGCTTTCTAAGGGCGGGTTCTGAAAGGGTGAGGGTTAGATCGAGGGGTTGTGTTGGGGAGTTCAGATAGGGGGGTATGGATAGCAGGGGGGGAGTGATTGGTTCTGGGAGCCTGGGATATTGCGGTTGAGCTCTTCTTGACACATCCTGTGGCGCCGGGCCCACATTGCCAGGCTTAGCAGGTAGCACAGCTACTGTGTATGATACATGAAGGGCAGCTACTGGGCATGCCCCCCTGCATTTAGTAAAAGGGTCCCTTCTTTATTTAGGCTTTGCCCAAGATCTTTCATGTGACCAGATATCCGTTTATGGATTTCATGCTAAATTTTAGTGCATGGACCCAATGTTGCCAACCCATGTGTTGTCATTATAAGTTTATTTTTCCCTTTACATTTATTTTTGATAAGGCAACATTTTATGTGGATACCTAATCTTCTAACCATCAAGGTCAAAGAATTTCACAACATGAGCTGCTGCCTCCCTGCTGGGATGGTGTTTTGTTCAGGAAGATGTTAACCTGTCTGAACAGAGGCAGTTTTATGATCAAAGTGATTTTTAGATAAAAGTGATGCTGATTTTCAGGTGTGACTTCTGAGGAGATCAGGGACGAGGCTGGAGGGACATCAGAGAACCATAAAATATTTGTTGATGTATCAGTTAACAGTTGTCACTTTTACTGCAAGAAGACATTTCTTTTTCCATCGCCAGATACCTTTTTTCTTCCTTGTCCTTTTTGCCGCTAGTCCTGGTCATCGGAATTAGAGCAGCAGTCAGTGTAATGCTTCTGTGTTGCTCCACGTGATGGTGAAGGTTTTCAGAAGTGCTTCCAGAATTCTGCTGAGCCTGCAGAATGGATTAGGGGAGCCAGTGAATCAGCAGTCACAGTTCTGAAGACCGGTCAGCTATGGGTCATTGCTTATCCTGCTTCAGTGCCTGGTGCCGTGAATGCTGATTAGAAAGCCCATGAACAGTCTTTACAGATTGTTTTTAGCAACTGTCTTGCTAAACTGTTTTCTGAGATGTATTTACTGCTTTTTGGAAATACTGGTAGTGGAGGTTTTCCCTGTGTCTAGCAGCCAGTAAAGGAAAGCAAAGTAACATTTCAGGATTTTGTGTTGGGAAATGGGGCATTTGAAGATGGTCCCTCATTCTAACCTGCAGCAGTTAGTTATCAGGATATTCAGCGGCACTGATACGGAATATCCATGAGGGCCACTGCTAACCGCATGCACCAGTGCTATGCGGTTAGCATTGGTGCATGTTCCGGAGCGGAGGTGGCACTCATCGCTAATTGGACAGCAAATGCAGGTCTAACTTTACCCATGGACGCTAACCGAGCAGCAGCGATATTGAGACACTGCCCAGTTAGCTTCCAGGTTCTGCAGCTAGCCTGGATATTCAATGCCAATGGTCCGATTTGGCCCCAGCATTGAATATCTGGGGTTAGTCTTCAGTGGCGATGGTTGTGAGCTTTACAAGTGTCAGCCACCACAACTGAATATTCCCCCCGCCACCTTAAAGTCTATTTTAAATTAGTCAAATAGAAAAAAAATCTTTCCATATCGTCCTGTTAGACTAGTCCAGACAAGTGGGTTGTGTTCCCTTACTAGAAGATTAGTGGAGACCAATGAAAAGTCACCGTTTCAATGACATGACTCCATGCCTCTATCAGCCTCATCCACCAGAGGTCTCTCTTCAGTATTTCTTTGTCTCCAGCATATGGTGGACGGAGTTTCCCTTCTCTGTGGAAAATCTGAAGATTGAGAAGAAAAGAGATTGATTAAATGCTCGTGAACGATCACCTCAAGCCCTAAAGGGATAACTCTCTCATTTGTGTGCGACATGGGAGGCTCCAGTAAACTGCAGTCTTTTTGGTAGCCATAGGAGGAGGGAAAATTGGTTCAGCTCCACTCCCAATTGAGCAACCACAATTAGAAGGCTCTAGAAGCCTGCAGTAGCCTCACACAACCTCAGCACCCCCTCCCTCCTCCACCTTTCCACCCTGCTTTCTCCCGAAGATTGCTCAGAGGGATCTGCCTGCCAGCCACCTACCTTTTCACACAGTGCTGTTGAATTCTAAACCCAGCCAGTGCAGCAGTTTAAGGGGAGTAGAGCTGAGCCTGGCATGGATCCTCTGCCATGAGCTCTCAGGAGATGAGTATCAAGGCTTGTCCTTGTCATTGTTCTTGTTGGGGGCTCCCGGTTCCATCTCTGAGGGGCGCAGTTCAGGGT
This sequence comes from Ichthyophis bannanicus, assembly GCA_033557465.1. Lineage (NCBI taxonomy): Eukaryota > Metazoa > Chordata > Amphibia > Gymnophiona > Ichthyophiidae > Ichthyophis > Ichthyophis bannanicus. Next base: position 173,366,639 of record CM066043.1, read on the forward strand.
GGACTGCTAGCGACTGTTGGCACCGGATGAGGGTTCCTGCTGTTTTTGAATGCATTTGTAACATTTTTGTTTATTGTGTGCCTGTGGATCATGCAGTCCTAATGCACGTTCTACCCAAGCAGCTTCAACACACTTTCCTTCCCTAGTGCCTTTAACGCGCATTCTGTAAAAGCGCAGTTAACACATGCTTGCGGGCCAACGCAGCCTTAACGCGCACTCTGTGATACTTACTTTAACTCTCTATGTCATGTCTTCTTCCTGGAAACATTGTTTAATATGTGGCAAGAAAGGAGAAGATTCATCCTTGGATTTTGGACCTTGTCTTTCCTGTATGGCAGCTTCGGAGTAGCCCCGTAGGTTATGTCTTCCCCCACTCAGTTGGGGGATACAGTTAGTCCACCCTTCCTGCCTCAGGGCAGGAGGTGCAGGATTACGCTAAGGGTAAGGATGCTCAATCAGCTGGAGGTTCCAGCGACTGGACTGTGAGCCGCTCTTCATCTTCTAGAGGGTCAGTGGCGGCTATGCCCCCTGCTGTTGGGGAGCCCCTTCCAAGAGGAGAGCATCCGGAGTCCAGATTGTCCTCCCTGGAATTCTTTTCCTTTTTTGCAACAAGCCTGGTCCTTCTGGCCTGGAAATTTAAACTCTGTGGCCTCTGGATGTCCCCGGACGCAGTCTCATACTGGGCAGGCTGGATGAAGAAGCCCTGCTCGATTGCCTTTGGCCAAGTGTCCCTGGCGCAGGACACTCCCTGAAGATGAGAAACATTCCCGGAGGTGATGAAAGCTATCATCTGGTCTGCATGGGATTCACCTGACTCCCTGCCTAAGAGGTTAAGGGTCTATCAGAAGATCTACTCTCTCCCTGAGGAGGAGTGCAATGAGTGGTTTAACATTTCAAAGGTGGATGCACAGGTCACGGTGGTTTCCAGATGGTCTACCATGTCCATGGAGGGCAGATCAGCCTTAAAGGATGTCCTGGATCACAAGGCTGACTTCTTGCTGAAGAGTCAGTTTGCTGTGTCGGCGGCTATTCTGAAGCTAGAGGTTTGCACCAGTTTGACTTCTCGAACCCTGCTCCAGTATATTAAGTCTCTTCTGCCTGATGATACTACCTCTCTCTTGGAGTCAACTACGGCCTTCCTTTCTGATGCCATGTATGACCTGGTGCGCCTAGTGGTCAGGGATAGTGTCCTGACTACTGTTGCATGGCTTTGGATTAACTCCATCACAGGGCGGCAGACACATCTTCCAAAACCCAATTGGTTCAATTGGCCTTTAAGGGGAAGCTCCCATTTGGATCAGATTTGGAGGCACTAGTGAAGGACCTAGGTAAGACCAAATCTTACCATCCCCCCAAAAGACAGGACTAGGGGGACCATGAAGTGGGTGAGTGATCCTTTCTCATCAGCCTCCACCCGACCACCAAGAGCGTGCTGGCTTGATACTCAGGGGTTTCAAGACTATCGTCACTATCGACTTGGAAAGCCTTTCATCTCCTCTGCCTCAGGGCCTCAGGCTCATTCTCTGTCCTTTTTGCCTTTTCTTTCAGGAATGAGCCCGGGTTACCAAGGATCACTGGGTACTAGACACCATTCAATTTGGGTATGCCCTAGAATACAAGGAGTTGATTTTTGATGCCTTCATCATCTCCCCTGTGGGTCTGCAATCAAAGGTGGCGTGGAGTGGATGACCTTGGACAAGTTGCTTTGCCTGAAGGCAGTGGTACCCGCCACCCACTCCCGAGTGAGCAGGACAAGGGCGGATACTTCATCTACCTTGTGGTGCCAAAGGATGGTTCCTTCCGGCCCATCCTGGAGCTCAAAGGGGTCAAGAAGTACTTGCGTGTCCTGCATTTTCAGATGGAAACCTCCATGATTCAAGCAGTGCACCAAGGAGGATTCTTAGCTTCTCTGGATCTGGCCAAGGAATATTTTCATATCCCGATCTGGGCATATCTGTAACAGTATCTGTGTTTTGCCATGCTTGGCTCTCACTATCAGTTTGCTGCCCTTCCTTTCAGACTCTCTATCGCCCCAAGGACGTTCTCAAGGTCATCTTGGTGGCAGCTGCAGCACCTAGGGACCAGGCCTGTTCTCTGTCAGAAGCATCTCAGGTGATGTCCCTTGTGGTGTCCTTGGAAAGCCTTGGCTGAGTGATCAATCAGGAAAAGAGCCAGCTTTTGCCTTCCCATTCCTTGGAGCTTCTGGGAGCATGTTTCAGTGCTCAAGTGGGCAGAGTTTCCTGCCAGAGGACAAGTCAAAGACTGATGAATTGTGCATCAGGCCCCCAGAGTCTGGGATTATCTTCAGCTCCTTGGATTGATGGCAGTGACTATAGAGATGGTCCTGGGGCGAGTGCTCACATGTGGCTACTCTAACGGTCCTTGTTGACTCGGTGGTCCCGAGTTATCACGCAGGCTCCCTCTCCCATTGATGATGGTCCAGCCTGCAGTTGCGGCGGCAGCCTTGTCATCTGAGGAAGGGCATTCCATTGGATGATTTCTTCTGGATCTTGCTGACAACGGATGCCAGTCTCTTGGGATGGGGAGCCCTTGTTGAGACCACATAGCTCAGAGCCACTGGAACCAGAGGGAAGCGGTGTGGTCCATCAACCGCTTCAAGGCGAGGTCCATCAGGTTGGCTGTTCTGTGGTTCGAGTGCTTTCTGACAATGTCTTGGCAGTGGCTTACGTCAGTTGGCAGAGCGGCACAAGAAGCTCTGGAGTGGCCCTGGAGATGGATCTCCTGTTTGCTTGGGCAGAGAGAAACCTCCTAGCCTTGTCAGTTCAACACATTGCCAAAATGGGCAATATGGAAGTGAACTTTATCAGCCAGCACTTCCTGGATCCCGGTGAGTGGGTGTTGAGTCAAGAAGCTTTTCACTTGATTGTGCGCCACTGGGGTCACCTCAAAATGGATCTAATGGTGACCTGTTCCAATGCCAAAGTGTGCCACTTCTTCAGTTGCTGCACAGAGATAGAGTCTGAGGGCGTTGATGCCCTGACCTAGCCTTGGCCCAGTCAGTGGCTGCTGTATGTGTTTTCTCCATGGCCCCTGGTATGGGGCAGGATTATTCGGGTAGCGCCAGAATGACCACAGAGTGCATGGTTCAGAAACCTAATGCAGCTTCTTCAAGCACCTCCTCCTTAGCTGCCTCTGTTTTGGGAGCCATTGCGGTGGGGACCGATCATCCTAGAGGGCCCGGCCCCCTTCTCGCTTATGGCATGGCTCATGGATGGAGACTGCTAGCATATAAGGGCTACTCTCTAGCAGTAATCTGTACTATACTTGGTGCCCGGAGGAGGTCTACCAAGCTAAAATACATACAGATGTGGTGCAGGAAGACCTAGAGAAGGGCCTCTCACTTAGCTCCCTGAAGGTTCAGGTGGCAGCTTTGGCCTATTTCTGTGGTTCGGTGGCAGGCAAATCCTTGGCCTTGCATCTGGACATTCACGTTTTCTCTAAAGGGTCAACGTCTGTGTCCTCCCCTTTTGGTCTGATCCCTTCCTGTGATCTGTCTTTGGTGCTCAGGGTCCTGATAGCAGCCCCCCTTGAGGCTACCTTGTTGGATTGATGCTCAAGACTCTTCTTGGTCATGATTTGTTCTGCAAGGTGGATCTCCGAGCTGCAGGCTCTGTCTTGCCGGGATTCTTATCTGTCCTTTCCCACTGAGGCCAATTCCATTTGGCCTGTGCAATCCTTCTTGTCTAAAGTGCTGTCTCCCTTTCACATGAACCAGGTGGTTTGCCTGCTGTCCTTCTCTAAGGACCAAAGTTGAAGGAAGGATAAAGATCTTTGCCTTGTGGATATCCAGATGGTGCTTCTCTGGTACTTTGAGGTTACGAAGTGCTTTAATAAGTCAGACAATCTTTTTGTGCTGTTTGCTGGTCCACACAAGGATGAAGTGACCAAGTCGACTTTGGGGTGCTGGTTTAAGGAGGTTATTGCCTCAGCATTTCTGTTACAAAACTGTCTGGTTCTGGAGGGTTTGCATGCCCATTCTAACAAGCATCCTCGTGGGCAGAGTGGAGCTTGTTAGTACCTGCAGACATTGTTGGGCAGTAACAGGGGCATCACTTTCCACTTTTGTCAAGCATTACCGCTTGGATGTCCACGCATAGGTGGACACAACCATGGCTCAAGAGGTTTATGAGTTGCTGTGTCTTCTTCCTGTCCAGTGGTGTTATAGATTTAGTACATCCCACTTGTCTGGACTGGTCTAGCAGGACGATATGGAAGGCAACATTTCACTTACCAGTTAATGTCTTTTCCTTGAGTCCTGCTAGACCAGTCCAGGGCCCACCCCTGAAACTGTTTTGTTCTGTTCTTCTGCAGAGGAAACCTTGGGTCTGCCATGAATTTTGTACTTGACTCTGCAGGCTCATCTACTACAGACAGCCCTTTGTTTCTACCTTTCTGTACATGGTTCGCTACTGTTGAGTACTCATTGTTGCCCACATTTGAGGTTGTGTGAGACTTGCTCTGTATCTCCCATATGCTTTAGGATGAATACTGAAGAGAGACCTCTGGTGGCCAAGGCTGATAGAGGCATGGAGTGAGATCATTGAAGCCTGGGTTTTTCATTGGTCTTTGTCTCCACCATTCTGCTGGTAGAGGAACACAACCCACTTGTCTGGACTAGTCTAGCAGGACTCAAGGAAAAGACATTAATTGGTAAGTAAGTAAGTAAAGTGTCTCCTTCTTGTGTTGCAGGGTGTAACGCTGGGATATCTGGGTTTGGGATTCCAGGTCCTCAGGCCTTCATGGAGGTGGTATACTCAAGACTCAGGGGGTCCTTCAAGCTGCTTGGGCATGCTGTTTAAGAGCACTAGTTTTCGCAACTGGTTATTGATGTCTCTTTACGTGTTCATAAGGATCATGGAGGGGGAGGGCAGCTATCTCTGTGTGTATGGAATGGGGAGGTGTCTGATGGGCAACAGTTTGAATGTAGTCTTTGTATGTAAAATGTTTCCATTGATGGATAGCACTGATGTATACTTCCTGCGCTGCAAATAGAGAACAACTGTGAGAGCATCTATTGCACCCACATCCTCTTTTAAAAAGAAAAAGCAAAGGTCTCCATGGATAGCAGCGACAAACTATTTTTTAAGAGTTCTTTTTATTAATATCATTTAGGAGAAAAACAGTACAGCATATAGGGCCATGTTTCCTAAACGTTAGCATGTGCTATCTGCCATCATGTCCATAGAAGTATAGTAACATGGGGGTTGCAGAAGATAGCACTTGCTAACATTTAGTAAATATGGCCCATAGTTTTTCTGATAAATGCCATGTCTGAAAATAAAAACTTCCAAGAAATGTTTTATCTTTCCTCTCCCAATACAGTTGGTTAAGCCCTGCCATCAGACAAATTGATGGGGCCAGATGGGATACATCTGAGGTACTGAAGGAACGTAGGGAAGTTCTAGTGGCTCCATTGTCTGACCTTTTCAGTCCTTCTTTAGAGTCAGGAGTGGTCCCAAAGGACTGGAAAAGGGCACATGTTGTCCCTCCACACAAAAGTGGAAGTAAGGATGAGGTTGAGAACTACAAGCAATGTTCCCTCTAATTTTCTGTAGGCTATGTGCGCATAAAATATCAGCTGTGCAGCTTTTGAAGGAAGGTTAAATTTTTGTGCGTCACACAACGACACTCGGAGTTCTATACTTTAAAATTTGACTACACGTCAGAATACAGTATGTACACCACATTGATTGCACTAGATAATATTGTAGAACTTGTGAAAACCGTAAATACACAACAACTTTTACATTTTAAGATGTCTGTGTTGTTTTCTATCAGAATCAGAACCGTAATTTTTGTGCGCTCTGTTATAAAGTATGTGCGCTAGCTCGGCGAGGTGTGTGCACGCGCACACGCGCACAGCTTAGAGGGAACAGTGACTACAAGCCAGTTAGTCTGACCTCTGTGGTAAGTTAATGGAAACACTGCTAAAACAGAAGATAGTGAGGTTTCTGGAATTCAGTGGATTGCAGGATCTGAAGCAGTATAGATTTACTAGAGATAGGTCTTGTCAGATAAATCTAATTAATTTCTTTGATTGAATGACCAGAGAGTTGGACTGAGGGAGAGTGCCAGATGGTGTACTTGAATTTCAGTAAAGCCTTTGACACTGTTCCACACAGGCAACATATAAATAAATTGAGTATTCTAGGGATGGACCCTAAAGTGACTGGGTTAGACACTGGTTGAGTGGAGGCAACAAGGGGTAGGGGTAAAAGGAGTTAATTCTGAGGAGGGGTACATTACCAATGGTGTGCTGCAGGGGATTGGTCCTTGGTCCAATTCTTTTTAACATTTTTGTAAGTGATATTGCGGAAGGGTTGTCAAGTAAGCATTGCTTTTTTGTAGACAATAAAAATCTGCAGTAGGGTAGACGCCCGGGAAGGTGTAGATAATATGAGGAGGGATCTAGCAAAGTTTGAAGAATGGTTGAGAATATAGCAGCTGAGATCTATGCTAAATATGCAGGGTCATGCAAAAATCTAATGGAGCAGTACTTCTGTCCTAAACATCCTACAGTATGTAAATACAGTAACCTAGTGGTTAGAGCAGTGGCCTGATTACCAAGAGACCAGTATTTGATTCCTACTAGCACTCTTGTGGCCTTGGACAAGTCACTTTACTCTCCATTGCCTTGGAAGAAAGGCCTGGCAATCTACTTCCTGTCATATCTTGCCAAGAAAACCCAGGGGCTGCTGGGTTGCCAGGAGTCAGCATTGACTCAACGGCACACAATGCCTTTTTTTGTATTTCTGCTCATAAAAGAAGAATGAGACTTGGGGGTGATTGTTTCTGTTGATCTTAAGGTGGCTAAACAGGTAGAAAAGGTAACAGCAAAAGCCAGAAGGACGTTTGGGTGCATAGGGAGAGGAACGACCAGCAGGAAGAAGGAGGTGATAACACCTTTGTATAAGTCCTCGGTAAGACCTCATTTGGAGTATTGTGTGCAATTCTGGAAACCACACATCAAAAGGATATAAACAGGATGAAGTTGGTGCAGAGGGTAGCTACTAAAGTGAGCTTCATCATAAGGCATATGGGGACAGACAAAGATCTCAATATATATGTAGTATTTTGGAAGAAAGATGGGAGAGGGGAGATATGATAGAGACATTTAAATACCTCTGAGACATAAATGTACAGGAGAAGAGCCTCTTTTAGATGAAAGAAAACTGCAATGAGGGAGCACAGGATGAAGGTGAAAGGGGATAGACTCAGGAGTAATTTGAGGAAATATTTCTTTATAGAAAGATGCATGGAATAGTCTCCTAGAGGAGGTGGTAGAGGTGAGGGCTTTCTCTGGGAACAAGCAGGAAGTCAGTCCTCACATATGGGTGACGGCAGTGCTGACGGAGCCCGCGAGAAAGCGTACGCCTTCAAGCGGTGCGCAGAAAGGCAGGCAAACCTGTTCTCCTGCTCAGTACAAATGGTACTCCAGTACCTGCTTCACCTATCACAGGTGGGACTGAAGTCCAATTCAGTCAGAGTACACCTGAGTGCTTTTGCAGTGCATCACCATTCCATTGAGGGAAAACCCCTCTCTGCTCAGCCCCTTGTGTCCCGATGCCTATGGGGCTTCATGTTATCCAAACCCCCCGTCCGCCCTCTAGCGGCAGAGTGGGATCTGAATATGGTGCTCTCGCAGCTTACTAAGCCTCCATTTGAGCCTCTGGCTACCTGTCACCTCTGGTATCTGTCCTGGAAGGTCACCTTCCTGATTGCACGCACATCAGCATGCCGAGTCAGTGAGCTCCAGGCTCTGATGGCAGAACCGCCCTACACGAGGTTCTACAAGAACAGGATGGTGTTCTGCACACACCCCATATTTCTGCCGAAGGTGGTATCCCCATTCCACCTCAACTAGGAGGTGGTGCTCCCTACATTCTTTCTGAAGCCTCACGCCGGAAGGGTGGAGACCATTCTCCACAATCTGGATTGTAAGAGGGCCCTGTCCTTTTGCCTGCAACGGACTCAGGGCCACTGTAAAGCACCACAGCTTTTCGTATCCTATAACTCTAGCCATCTGGTGCTCCCAGTGACTAAGCAAACTCTGTCCACTTTGGTGGCGGACTGCATTACCCTTGCTTACAAGCAAGCAGGGATCTCACTGGACCAGAGGGTCACAGTGCACCGAGTCAGGGCCATGGCTACTTCCGTGGCAAATCTGCGTTCCGTCCCCATGATGGAAATCTGCCGGGCCACTACCTGGTCTTTGGTTCATACCTTCACAGCTCACTACTGCCAGGAGAGGGAGTCCCGATGCAATAGTGCCTTCGGCCAGACCGAACTCCATAATCTCTTTGGGGTATAGGCAACTCCTGCCCTTCGACCCTTCTGTGTTCAGGCTATCGGAGTGCTGGTTCTCTGCCAGACACTTGGGTCTTGCGAGTGTATCTCAGTAGGGACTCAATTGCTGCTGATCATGGCTCCCCCTTTCAGGTCACCATGGCGTTTTTACAGGTTTTCAGTAGCCTGTAGCTGGGGAGTCCCATATGTGAGGACTGACTTCCTGCTTGTTTCCGGAGAAAGCGTAGTTGCTCACCTGTAACAGGTGTTCTCCGGGGACAGCAGGAATCATTCCTCACAACCCTCCCTCCTCCCCTTGGAGTTGCTTCTTTACCATATTTTATTTTTGCTCTCTGAGCTATGTCATTAGACTGAGACACTTTCCCTTGGGCGGAAAGTGGACTACGCATGCATGCTGCATTTCCTAAAGGCTTTCTTTGAAAGCTGGGGGATGCTTCCCCATGGGCTCCATCGGTGCAGACGTCACTCATATGTGAGGACTGATTCCTGCTTTCCCTAGAGAACACCTGGAACAGGTGAGTAACTACGCTATATCTGAATTCCATAGACAGCGGGCTAGTGCAGACACACCTCTGGTGACATTCCTAGCAACCTGTAGGATGGAATTGCACTCTCAAAGCCAGAAACATCTAAAGGCACGGGTCTGGTTTCTTGCCTCTAGCATAAATCAGCCAGGCCCCTCAGTCTATGTGAAGCAGGCTAATTTGCGGTTATTGCCCTGAGTTTGTCATCTCCAATGAGGTCCTAGAGAAGAAGTTACTTTAGTTTGTTAAATGACTTTTTATACAGCCCTTTGAACAGTACAGCAAGGCGTCAGCATTATCCTGCTCTCTATAGAGAACCTTCTCTAAACAACTTCACTATCTCTGGTGACCATCAGGATAACATGGCCAACAAGTCCGCAGACCTGAAGGTTGCCCGCCTCGCTGATTACAGTTAACTAGGCAACTCAGGCAGGCAACAGGTCTTGGAGATTTTGGTGGACTAAGGCTGCTGTGCTGTACCCCAAAGATATAAAATTGACCTCGCACTGCTGCAAACAGACTCAGACACTTGGTCAGTAAGGAAATGAGATCTTTTGCTCAATCAGTTACAACCTTAGCCAAATAGCAAAAAGCAGCATTATTTCTTAGGAATGCAGTTTGCCTGAGTCAGAGAGGCCAGAAGACAAAGAGCACAGGCCATTTGTCTCCTCCCCCCTCCGAATTACATTATTTCAGCCTATCATCTAGTTGCAGTTGGGACTTTTTACTGTGACATGTTCCTATTGGTAGCTTAGTTCTGCTTCGTGTGCAAGCAATTTACAGACTGGAGCTAGTATTAAAAGATAGTGTAGGGATAAACTTATTGGCATCATAAGAGAGCAAATCTTCCTCCACCCTATTGAAAGACCTCCCCCTTGCTGGTGAGAAGGAACATGGGCACAGGCATAACGGTTTCCTGTCGTAGCTTTTGTTGCTCCTTTTAACAATCTCATAGGCAAACTTTTTTTTCTTCTAGTGTCCAAAAATATTCTGATGAGGGCATCGGTTTTGCCAAATAGGTATTATATAAATCAAGGGGAGGTGTTGTCCTTTCTCAGGGGTCTAGACGTTATCAATATTTCAGTATATTCACGAGAGCTGGAAGGGGGAAGAAACGTCATTGTTGTCAAATTGGAAGGGCATCAGTGTAATTTCTCTCTTCCTGACAACTACGGTTTTTCTTGTTATACCCAAGGAGGGCCGGGGTAGTCTCATCAGGGGTAGCCTTACTAATGCACAACAAAAGGAGAAAGAGCAACATTTTAAGTAAATAACAACGGCAAGATTACAATGATAACAGAAATCCAGTCCATTCTAGGCTGCCCAGTTTGTCAGTTCGCAAAGGGGATTCTAATCCAGCAGGTTTGCCAAACAGATGACAGCGCACAGTCATTTGTGTATCTTCTTCAACTGTACCTTCAGGAGTCTTCTCCTCCACCCTCTCCAGCTGCTAGGGCCTTGGCTGCTCCGGTGTTGTCAGAAGAACTTGGAACGGTCTCTCCCACCTCCTCTAAAGCCTTCCATTTGCACCAGCTGCTCTGCTCCGAGTCTCATCAGAGCAGTGTGCGCTGGTGGTATGCCTTTGCCAGGATCCAGTCTCCAGTTTGGAAATAATGAGCTGAGGCATCTCGCGGAAGGGACTGGAACTATTTGAACATACCTGTGGAGGGAAGAGAGTTGCCTCTGCTGCTAGGAAATATAAGGGGTCAAATGTGAGGCTCCGGTGCAGGAAAGTAGGCGGTCTTCCATAAAACAGTCCAAACAGAGAAACTTTCAGTCTACCCCCTTGGGGCAGTTTTTATGTTGAACAGAGTAAAAGGCAAGACCGTTTTTTTGGGGGTTTTTTTAAACAAAGTTTTTTAAAGGTTTTGGAGGTTCTCCCCTTGGATTGCTGCTTGCACACAGCAGCCAGTCCTAAGCAACTCAGTTAGCTAAAGATTTGTTTACGGATCAGAGAATTTGCAGACTAGATGCATCCACTTCTGCAGTTTTTGCAAATTTAGGATTGTACCAATCTTGTGAAAATTTGGGTAGATATCTTTCCTGGAAGGGTGAATTTTGCTCAAATGGATTTTCAAGGACAGAGCTGTCAAGTTTCCTGCTTCTAGGAGGGAAAGTTTAGGCCAGTCCTAGATTTCGGACAATCCCATTCTGACACATTAATGGTCCTGCAGCAGTGATTTCAGTTAGAAAGCACTTTGGAATGTAAGTTCAAAACCAGGGCTTGCCAAAATTTGGCCTTCCTGGAACTGGGCAGCTTGGCAGCTCTGCATTTAGCTACAACAAAAATGGGTCACCTCATGGAAGGAACTAGGAGCCCCTTTTACTAAAGCCCAGTGAGCAGGTAATGTGCGTTTTAACCTGTGGCAGTTGACAGCTGGGAGCACTAAAATGCAAGCAAGCCAGCCAGCCACCAAAATGCAAAGTACCTGACCATCGCATATGGTGATGACTGGGCGGCGTGTGGGCGTGGAGAGCATATTACTGCGAGCACCAGGGCAGTGGCCATGCACCCAGCGGCAGTATGGCAAGTAACGTGGGTTCGTCTAACGGCATCTCTCTGCGAGTCATTAGGTGCCCCTGCCTTACTGGAGTGCAGTTAGCGCTCATATCCGAGCGTTAACTGCTGGGGACAGGCTTGTCAAGCCCCCGACTGCTAATGTAGAGGATTTGTACGTGACATCCTAAATAAATGCATGTTAAGAGCAAAACTTTAGTGGGCTTTAGAAAAAAGGGGACCTCATTCAGCGAAGGAAAATGTGTGTGTAGTTTTGATTTTCAAACATATTTGTCTGTTTTCAAGCCTGGGTACTTTTCTACCTATGGGGTTTCCCTTTGAAAATCAACTTGCAGGTCTGCCTGCTAATTGAAAATTGTCCCCTGGAAATCTAGTGGTTTGAACGATAGTGTGGGTTCTCAGTATAAATGTGGACAAGTTCTGTATTGAGAACTCCAGAACCTTCCGTTTGTATTTCCTGTGGTTGGTTTTGCTCAGTGGGAGCTGCTAGAGGTTGCTGGAGCCGCCGCCTCTAAAGCCTTCCATTTGCTCCAGCTGCTCTGCTCCGAGTCTCATTACTGAAATCAACACATTAATTACAGTGAATAGAAAAGCTTGTGCTAAATTTAGAAACTGCATCTCACATAGGATGTTCCGTACAGCACTAGCTATCAGAACTGTTTTGCACGGAAGTAAATGACGTGAAAAAAATATGAGTTGTCTCCATCCCAACACCTGCCAACACATCGCTGGCAACACGGTAAGGGAGGAGATTATTAATTAGATTGTCCTGCTTTCTGTTGCATTTATACGGATGAAATAGATGGTAGGTATGTGCACTGCCAGGAAAGCCGTTATTTGGCATTCGTTCTGTCTGAAAGCAAGTTTGACCGTTATAGTTGCAAGCGGAGTGCAGTCTGTAAGTCGGTGGTAGACATTCAAATGAATGACTCACAAGTCCCAAATTCCAAAAGAGCCCGCAGTGTTGGGGGAGTGGGGGAGGGTGTTCCAAGAAAGTGTGTGCCCCCTGCTTCAATGAGAGCCCTTCTTCTGTGCAGAGACTGATTGGGCAGAATCTAAGCCACCGGGGCAAACTGTTTTTTTAATCTTTATTGGTCATATTAGTTTCAAAAGAATTAGGCAAACGACTAGAAGCAAAAGAATGCTGGGAAAGGGAAATATTGGTAAAGGACGAGCCTCCAGCGGAGTTTAGTATCCAGAACAGCGTGAACCAGCTAAAGAAGTGCCTGGAGCAAGGCGATGATGAGTCTTGTCCTACCCTGTGGGTTGAGGACAGTCCTGCAGAAGCCATTGGAAGGGATCGGTGGCATGGGTCCTTGGAGAAAGGGAGACATTTGGGACTTTTGTTTAAAAAATATATTACTGAGGAACATAAGCTTTATATGAAGAATGTGCAGGTCCATGAGGTCAATTCCTAAGGTCATAACTGCGACTGATCATTTGTATAGCACTACAAGGTGTATGCAGCACTATACAGACACAGGTAAAAGACGGTCCCTGCTCATCACAGCTTGGGATCAGGGAGTATAAAAGGGATAGAAGAGGTGAGGATGGGGAAAATGTGAAGGGCACTAAAACAGAATAAAACTAGAGCATTTGATGCATTTTCCCCATGTTTTTTCAAGCTGTTTGCTGACAGCGTCAATGCTGCAAACAAAGCAAACTGAGGAATGAAACCTACAGTTTCTTGGACTGGCTGAGACTTTAATAATCTGTTAGACTGTCATGTGGAAGACTCAGTCGTTTCCATAGTAATAACATGCTCCTTCTTTCTTGGCTGGCGGAGCTTGAGCAATGAAACACAAGCTGGTTGTAGCAACAAGGAAGCGTATTTAAGGTGCACATTTTGTGCTCCTTAAAGGTATCCTGTGCTTCTTTGTTGCCCTGTCTTGTCCCTTGCTCTGATCTCAAGCACGTATATAACCTTAGGATGCATTGGGCTTCACAGAGTCCTCGTAAGTAAATTCTCCCCTATATTGCTTTCATTTTTGAATACCTTTACCGTTTTTGTCGCCATCACCTCTTCCAGGAGGGAGATCCAGACATCCCATCCCTTCAGTGAATAGACAGTGCTTGGCATTTGTTCTGAGTGTGCCCCCTTGCAGCTTCCTGTCATGTCCCCTAGTTCTTAACACAAATCACCACAAAATTTCAAATAATCAAAACGTAAATATTTCTACAATGCAATCTAAGACTTCATGAGTCCTGACCAAAATGAACATATATTTATATATCTGTATAATCTGTATATATCTGTAGTCCCACAGGTGCTCCTTGTGGTCTTGGGCAAGCCACTTAACCCTCCATAGCCCATGTTCCCTGTAAATAGTTATCTCCAAGTTATAATGCCCTGTTCAATGTAATTTCAGTTTGTTCAATGTAAACCGCACTGATGCAGAATAGCGTGGTATATAAGAGAATGTAAATAAATAAATAATAAATAAATAAATAATCACATAGATGTATAAAACTCTTCAAAGTGCCAATTTATGAAAAAAAATTAATACTATTAAATTGTTTATATAATTAATATAACAGTTTACCAAACTACAAAAACATATTGATTCTTATACAATTCTTCATACATTCTACAAATGCTCCATATTTGTAAATAATCTTATACATATATTTCATATATCTTAATCCATAAATATAAATATTATAACACAATACTCTCCACCTTCTCAAAAAGACTCCCTTTAAACTTCCCTGTTCAATTATGTGACCTCCTCTTTTGCTGATTATACCTCTCTCTGTGCAGCCCAGCATCCTGTTGGCTTTGGCCACTGCCTTGTCACATTATTTTGCCATCTTGAGATCATCAGACACCATCACTCTAAGATCTCTTTCCTGATCCATGCATATCAGCCCATCAACTCCAATTGTCTACTATTCCTTTTGGATTTTTGCTCCCTAAATTTATTTATTTATTTATTTATTTATTTAACAGTTATTTATATACCGCTCTTTCCCATGTTTCAAGTGCGGTTTACATGTAACAGTAGGTTAATTGGTATGAGATATACCAGGACATTTTACATAGAACAGATAATTATAAATTACAAGGAAAATTGTAACATTACAAGTATAACATATTAGAACATATATACATTGCTAGTTAAATTATTAATCATCATGTAAATGAGTGTGTAGTATGGTTAAATTAGTGTATTAGTGTCGTTTATTTTTGAAAATAGGGTATATAATATTAAAAATAAATGTTAGCCTGTATCCCTTTGAGAATTCTGTTTTGGGAGTGTATTATAGTGTAATGTAAATAAGTGAGTTTTTAATTTTTTTTTAAATTCTTTTATGTCAGACAGTAGGCGAATGTTGTCAGGTAAATTGTTCCAGAGTATTGGAGCAGAGTGTGAGAAAGCTCTCTTATTGGTTTGTTTTCTGGCTTTTGTAAAATCTTTTGGTATTGTTAAAGTATTTATGTTTCTGCTCCTTTGAGATCGTTTATCAATGTCAATGTTAATCAGTGTATTTAGTGCAGATGGTGCAAGTTTATTTATAAGTTTAAATGTAGTGACAAGAATTTTATATTTGATTCGGGAGTAAATTGGTAGCCAATGAAGTTCAGCTAAAATTGGTGTAATATGTTCAAGTGGGCTTATATTCATAATCGTTCTAGCAGCTAAGTTCTGAGTTATTTGTATCTTTTTAATATTTTGTTTCGAAATACCATTAAGTATTGTATTTGCAAAATCGAAATGTGGGGTAATAATAGCATGAATTATGTTAATAAAATCTTGTAGAAGAATCAAAGGTCTTAGTTGTTTTAGTGTTTTGAGTTTGTAATGTATATTTTTAGTTAAATATTTTATATGTGAATCCATATTTAGATTATTGTCAAGTATCACACCTAAATATTTTACTTCTTTTTTTATATTAATTTCATGAGTATCTAGTGTAATCGTGTTTGGGGGGTATATGTTTGATTTTTAGTGATAAATAAAATATCTGTTTTAGTAAAGTTGATAAGTAGATTTTGTTCTTTGAGCCACTCAGTTAGTTCATTAAAACATTCTGTTATTTTTTGGAGAGGTGGGTGTGGGATTTCAAATGGGAGGTAGAACATTATATCATCGGCGTAAATATGATAAAAGACATTGTGGCGTTTAAAGATGTTACAAACTGGTTGTAAGTAAATGTTAAATAATAGTGCAGATAAAGCAGATCCCTGCGGAAGACCTTGAGTTTGTTTGAAGGTGTTAGATATTTGGGTGTGGATTCTTACATTTTGGGTTCTGTTTGATAGATAGGATTTGAACCAATTATAAACAGTAGATGTTATACCAATTTAAATACAGCATTCTGCATTTTTTGCTTTCAAGGTTACATAGTAACATAGTAAATGACGGCAGATAAAGACCAGCATGGTCCATCCAGTCTGCCCAGCAATACGGCAAGAGTAGGTGCACCTGTCGCTCTGTGCAGGCCACCCCTCCCCATGTCTTTGTTTAGGGGTGGACCCACCACTCCATGTAGGACACCCCTATTTGTTGAGAAGTTAGATGGTTCCGTTTATTTTGTTTTTATCCTGTTGCTATAAAGGGATCCGCTGTGCTTGTCCCATGCTGTTTTGAATTCCATCACCGTGTTTGCCCCCACCACTTCCATCAGGAGAGCATTCCAAGCATCCACCACCCTTTCAGTGAAAAAATATTTCCTGACATTGCCTTTCAATTTTCCACCTTGCAGCTTCATGTTATGCCCTCTAGTTTTGCAGCTTCCCCGTCTTTGGAAGAGGTTTGTTCATAGTTCCTCTTTAAGTATTTAAAGGTCTGAATCATATCTCCCCTATCCCTCCTCTCCTCCAAAGTGTACATATTTAGGTCTTCAAGTCTCTTCTCATAGGGTTTCTTATGCAGGCTCCAAATAATTTGGTCGCCTTCCTCTGAACAGTTTCCAGTCTTTTTACATCTTTTGCAAGACATGGTTTCCAAAACTTAACACAGTATTCCAAGTGAGACCTCACCAGCGACCTGTACAGTGGCATAAGTACCTCTTCCTTTCTGCTGGTAATCCCTCTTTGTATGCAGCCCAACATCCTCCTGGCTTTTGCCAATGCCTTGTCGCACTGTTTTGCCACCTTGAGATCATCAGAGATAATCACACCAAGGTCTTTCTCCTGAACCATGCACACCAACCTCTCGCCCCCTACATTTCCCTTGGATTTCTGCTACCTAAGTGCATGGCACTGCACTTTTTCACATTAAATCGTAATTGCCACGTATTAGACCATTCTTCCAGCTTTTGTAGATCTTTCCTCATGTTATCCACTCCCTCAGGGGAGTCCACTCTGTTGCAAATTTTTGTGTTATCTGCAAAAAGACAGACTTTTCCATTCAGTCCTTCAGCAATATCCCTCACAAATACATTGAACAGTGCCGGGCCCAGGACCGAACCCTGGGGCACCCCGCTAATCACCTTCCTTTCATCTGAGTGAGCTCCATGTACCATCACCTTCTGTCGTCTGTCAGCCAACCAATTTCTAATCCAGTTCACCATCTTGGGACCCATACCCAAGCTACTGAGTTTGTTGACAAACCTCCTATGAGGAACAGTATCAAAGGCTTTGCTGAAATCCAGGTAGATGACATCCATTGCATGCCCCTGATCTAGTTCCTTGGTCACCCAGTCAAAGAACTCAATCAGATTTGTTTGGCAAGACCATCCTTCAGTAAAACCATGTTGCCTTGGATCTTGCAACCTGTTGGCTTTGAGAAAGTTCACTATTCGCTCTTTCAGGAGCCCCTCCATTACTTTTCCCGCCACCGAGGTAAGGCTCACGGGTCTGTAGTTTGACACTTCTTCCCTGTCACCACTTTTGTGACATCAGCCATTCTCCAGTCCTGAGGAACCTCCCCTGTTTCCAAGGATCTGTTGAATACATCCTTTAATGGCCCTGCAAGAACCTCTCTGAGCTCTTTCAGTATCCTGGGATGTATCCCATCCAGTCCCATGACTTTGTCCACTTTCAGTTTAGCAAGTTATTCCAACACCTCATCTTCTGTGAATGGTGTGGTATCTACTTCATTCCCATTTTTATATTTGGGAGTCACAGCTGGTCCATCTCCAGGATTTTCTTTAGTAAAAACAGAGCAAAAGTATTTGTTTAGCAATTTCGCTTTTTCTATGTCACTTTCCACGAGTCCTTTCCCAGCACTTCTGAATCCTGCAATTCCAACTCTGATCTTCTTCCTTTCCCGAATATACCTGAAGAAAGTTTTGTCGCCACCCTTAACATCTTAAGCCATCTTTTCCTCTGCCTTTGATTTTGCTATCCTTATTTCTCTTTTTGATTATTTGAGTTTGATCCTGTATTCATTTCTGTGTTCTTCTGTTTGCAAGCTTTTGAATTTTGCGAAAGCTGTGTTTTTTGCCTTTATTTGAGCAGCCACTTCTTTGTAAAACCAAATAGGTTTCCTTCTCCTCTTGTTTTTATTTACTTTTTTTACATATTTATCTGTTGCCCCTTTTATTGCCACCTTTAGTTTAGCCCATTGCAATTCCACTTCCCTTATCTCCTTCCACCCTGTCTTCTCCTCCTTTAGGTACTCGGCCATTTTTTGAAGTCAGTGTTTTTGAAGTTTAGGACTTTGAGCTTGCTATGTTTGACCTGTACCTTGGCTTTTATCTCAAACCACACCGTGTGATGATCGCTGTTGCTCATAGGGGCACTTACGCAGACATTCGACACGCTATCACCATTGGTGAGCATTAAATCCAGCGTTGAGTTTTCCCTGGTTGGTTCCATGACCATTTGTCTAAGTGATGCATCTTGAAGAGCATCTACAATTTTTTTGCTTCTTTCCAGATGTGCAGAAGGAGTAATCCAATCCACATCAGGTAGATTAAAGTCACCCAAAATGATCGCTTCCCCCTTTATGGCTATCTTGGCAATATCTATAATCAATTCGTTATCTATCTCTTCAATTTGAGTTGGAGGTCTGTAGACTACAGCAGTATGGATGACAGTGCCATCTCCTCTTTCCCCCTGCATTTCAGTAGCTTTAATATTGCTTTTGACATACAAGGCTACTCCTCCTCCTTTTCCATTTTCTCTGTCTCTTCTGAATAGATTATAGCCAGCTACGGCTTTATCCCAATAATGCGATTCATTAAACCATGTTTCTGTAATTGCCACAATGTCCAAATCCATTTACACCATTATGGTTTCCAGGTCCAGAACTCTGTTGGCTAAGCTTTGAGCATTTGTGCTCATTGCTTTCCAGCATTTACCAGGCTTGTGTGTATTTTGCATTGATTTTGTTCTGCCCACATCTTCCCACTTGTTTTTGATGTGTGGTTTAAAAGTGTGGCTGTTTCTGATGTTATTGTGCTTTTGCAGGGGGTGGTGTGCAGGTCTTGACCTTCCACATCTGTCACCCCCTTTTCCTAGTTTAAATGCATATCCACATACTGCCTGAATTTTTCACTTAAGATTCTTTTCCCTGCGACAGAGAGATGTAGTCCATCAGCACAGTATAGTCTCTTGTTGGTCCATCTGTTTCCCCAGTCGCCAATAAATCTGAATTCTTGTTTGCACCAGGTCTGGAGCCATGTATTAAAGCTGTTAATGCGATGCAGCCTTTTTGTCCCCTTACCAAGAACAGGCAGAACCTCTGAGAATGCAACAGTGTTAACAATGGGCTTGAGTTTCTCTCCCAGAGATTGGAAGTCCTTTTGGACTGTAGAGGCACTGTTTCTAGCCAGGTCATTTGTGCCCAAGTGGATAACAACATCAAGTTTGGAGTGTTCACTTTTTGCACTAAGTACTTCAACAACTTGGTTTGTATTCCTACTGGCTGTTGAGCCTGGTAGGCACATGACTATCTTCTTTCTGTCCTTTGAATTGTGTTCCCAAGTTGGTGCCTCTGATGATGGAATCTCCAAGTAGTAGTAGTTTTCTGTTTGGTGAGTTTTTCTTCATATTTGGTGCTTTAGCAGGAGATTGGGCATTGTCTGACTCATTTAAGGGCCCTTCAGTTTCTTGGGAATGAGCATCCTCATTAGCCAAGGCAGAGAAGGCATTGTGCAGGGATATCTCTTGATGTATAGGATGTCTCTGTGTTACAGGTCGCAATCTACCAGAACCCACTGTGATCCATTTGTTCCTGGGGTGTTTGATTCTTTGTGGGAGCGGTGGTGGACTTTGTTCAGTTTGTATCCTAGAAGAGGTGCGTTTCATTGCAGCCATTTCTTCCCTCAGGTTAAGTGCTAAGCATTCAAGCAGTCTGTCAGTTTTTGTAGATGACTTTTCATTTTGAGTATTTCCACAGAAATGACCACTCTATTACAGATCTTTGTGTCAACTGCAAAAAATGCACATTTTTCCTTCTAACCCTTTGGCTATACTGCTCATAAATATATTGAACAAGAGAGAAGCCTAAGGGGCTTCATTTTGTGAAGAATGCAGCTGCTTGGGTGTTAAAGCAAGTAAATATTAGGAAGCCTCTGCACTAGCTGAGCAAGATTGGCTGCTGGTTTTGAAGAGAATTAACTTTAAGGCATTGTTAATAGTGTTTAAGATATTAGGAGGGGTGGACAAAGTAGGTTGGCATAGCCTGGGCAGGAGCCTGCGTTTAGAGACTGAGAGGTGTGTTGGCAATCCCTGGGTTGCGAATGCTTTATGCAGCTGCAGTGCATGCCTGTATCTTCTCGATTGATCTTCCTAGGTTGTGGAACAAGCTTCCTTGGACCCTCAGGCACTTATCAACATTGCTTACTTTCCGAATATAATGAAAGACTTATTTGTTTTCCAGGGGTAGGCTCATGATTATTAGTGGTTGGTTGGGAGTTTGGGGGGAGGGGTTCTGTGTGGGTGTTTTGAGATTATTATGGTGGTATGTTTTCTGATTTTTGTATGTCTAACTGTGGAGGAGTAGCTTAATGGTTAGAGCAACAGCCTACAACTTGAGAGATCTGGGTTTGATTCCCACAGGCACTCCTTGTGGCCTTGGGAAGTCGCTTTACCCTCCAATTCCTTGGAAGAACAGTCCTGACAATCTGGGACTGCTGGGACTGCCAGGGACTGCTGGGTTACCAGGAGTCAGCATTGACTTGAAGGCACTTAAAAAAAACAACAACCTATTATAGTTGTTGATTGTAACTCACCCTGGGATTCAGGATGGGCTAAATACTGAAATATGTAAATACATAGATTGTAAATAATTTACAATTCTTGTCCCTTTGGTAATATCTTCGTTGCTGTTCCCACCACCAGGGCAAGGCTTAGTGTGTGTATTTTAATTTAGTTTTGTTTGCTTGATATGCTACCCTTCATCATAACAATGGAGTGGTTTACAAAGTTAAAATAAAATAAAGCCAGATAAAAAGCAATCCAACAAGACCCCAAAAATAAACACATAACACAATTGGACAAAATGTACAATGAGAAGAACTAAAATAATAAACCTTACAAAAATAATAAACCTTACAAAATGTAAGACATTTAAAAAGACAGGTAAAATATTAATTGTGTAAAACTCCCTGTAAAAGCCATATTTTAATTTATTTCCTGAACTTTCCTACCTCTTCCCTGTTATCAGTTTTGTGATGAGGGACCACAGCTACTCTCCACCAATCCCTCAGAACTCCTTCTGTCTCCAAAATCTATTAAATACCTCCTTCAGTGAACCCGCCAGAACCTACCTCTTTCAGCTCCTTCATTATCCTGAGATGTATCTTCTGACCCCACGGTTTGCAGAGTGTTCACAACACTCCCTTTGTTGAATAGTGTGGCCCATCTTCAGATTGTCTTCCATGAACACCAAATGAAAGTATTTGTTTTAACATTTCTGCCTTTTGTTCCTCAGTTTCCACATATTGGTCCTCTCCACCTTTCAGTCTTATAATTCCACCCCTGGCCTTTCCTTTCCCTGACAAAAATAAAAGATGTCTTGTCACATCACTTTGTCGTTAGCCATTTTTTTCCACTCTTCAGAGCTTCAGGTGCAGACTTGGATTGTGAGCCCTCCGGGGACAGAGACGTACTTGAGTGTAACTCATCTTGAGCTACTGTTAACAAAGGGTGGCTACTAAAATGGTTAGTGGTCTTCATTATAAAGCATATGAGGACAGACTTAAGGATCTTAACCCTTTCCAGGCCGAGCCCAAAACTCTTGGGATCCAAAATTCTGAATAAATATTCCTATCAAATGGTATATAATACATGACCATAGCAGAAGGAAAATCACTATTAGAACATATTGAATAAGACGGGTACAATTTTCCTGAAATATGCAAAAATTAACCCGGCTGCAGAATGTGGATTAAAAATTTAAAGTAGGCCTTGAAAGGGTTTAATATGTACAACTTAGAGGAAAGGCGGAATAGAGGTGATATGATTGAGACGTTTAAATACCTCCATGGTATAAATGTTCAGAGAGAGAGCCTCTTTCGATTGAAAGCAAGCTCTGCTATGAGGGGACATGGGATGAGGGTGAAAGGAGATAGATTTAGGAGTGATATGCGGAAATATTTCTTTACGGAAAGAGTGGTGGATCCATGGAATAGTCTCCCAGTGGAGGTTGTAGAGATGAGACAAAAACCAAAGGGCGAGCAGGATAAAGGTCACTGGCACTTTATTAACGAACACCCCAACGCGTTTCGGCAGGTGCCTTCATCAGGGGGTAAACAGGACTGCAGAATTAATTTAAAAACAATAACATCAAAATTAACACGTGATAAAATAAAAATACAATAAATATAAAGAAAACCCAATATATGTAATAAATACAAAATCATAAAAGACCACAAGAGAATAAATATACTTACACGTTGTACTTCTAATAATGCTTAAAAAAGCACATAAAGAGTGTGTGACCAATAGTGCAATAAAAATGCTGAAAAAAACAATTGATATGTTAGAACGTGAATGAAAATAAAATAGATACGTATTAAACTCAAGATTAGAGGAAATGGGAAACCCAGACCAGAAGACACACAGTAGGGAATAATCATGACAAAACCACATACAATAATATTCATATAGAATAAATAATTAATAGATAAAAACACCAATAAATATTTTAAATACATCAATATACGACTAAACAAGTACAATCAGTACAAAAAGGTGTATTTAAAACAGCTAATAGCAGCTGATTATGAACTAATTAAAACAAATATAATAATAAAAATAAAACATTCCAGTAGATAAAACATACGGTAAAAATAAAATAGATAAAAATAAAAATAAATATAATATTAATAATAATAATAAAAGATAAGAACACCAATAAATAATTTAAATAAATCAATGTTCGGCTAAACGGGTACAACCAGTACATAAAAATGTATTAAAAACAGCCAATAACAGCTGATTATGAACTAATTAAACCAATAAAGAGAAACATTCCATTAGATAAAACATACAGCGCTCAATAAAAATAATATAAAAATAAACAAAACATAATTAATAAAAATCGATATAACAAATAATAATGGAAAACAAATCCATAAAATAAAACATATAATAATCAATGAAAATAATAATAATAATGACACAATTAATATAGATCTATCTAAAGTGATAAGAAAAAAGAAAAAAGAAGAAGAACAGCAAACTGTCTACCTGCAAATAACCGTCAATGCGGTACTCATCTGTCTCAAGACCTAATAACAAATTCTAAATTGTATTTATAATTGAAATGGAAAAAGTAAGGGGAAAGGAAGGGGAGGAGAGGAGGAGGAGGAGGGGAGGGAAGGGGAGGAGGAGGAGGAGGGGAGGGAAGGGAAGAAAGGGGGGGAAAAGGGAGGGGAAAGGGAAAGAGGGGGAAGGGGAGAAAAGGATAGGGGGAGGGGAAGGGGGAAGGAGAGAGGGAAGAGGGAAAAGGGAAAAAAAGGGGAGGGGAAAGGAAGGAGGGGAGAGAGAGAGGGGGAAGGGGGTGGGAGGGGGGAGGGGGAGGGGAAGAGAGGGAGAAAGAAAGAAAAAAAGGGGGGGAAAAGATAGAAGGAAAGGAAAAGAGGTGATAACTTCCTTGCAAGAACGGCATCAGCTGTAAAGTCATGTAATATTTCTTTTCTGTTTTCCCTCGTATTTACTTTCCACATTGGTTAGGTATAGTAGTACTATACAAGGAAGTTATCACCTCTTTTCCTTTCCTTCTATTTTTTCCCCCCCTTTTTTTCTTTTTTTTCTTTCTTTCTCCCTCTCTTCCCCTCCCCCTCCCCCCTCCCACCCCCTTCCCCCTCTCTCTCTCCCCTCCTTCCTTTCCCCTCCCCTTTTTTTCCCTTTTCCCTCTTCCCTCTCTCCTTCCCCCTTCCCCTCCCCCTATCCTTTTCTCCCCTCCCCTTCCCCCTCTTTCCCTTTCCCCTCCCCTTCCCCCCCTTTCTTCCCTTCCCTCCCCTCCTCCTCCTCCTCCCCTTCCCTCCCCTCCTCCACCTCCTCTCCTCCCCTTCCTTTACCCTTACTTTTTCCATTTCAATTATAAATACAATTTAGAATTTGTTATTAGGTCTTGAGACAGATGAGTACCGCATTGACGGTTATTTGCAGGTAGACAGTTTGCTGTTCTTCTTCTTTTTTCTTTTTTCTTATCACTTTAGATAGATCTATATTAATTGTGTCATTATTATTATTATTTTCATTGATTATTATATGTTTTATTTTATGGATTTGTTTTCCATTATTATTTGTTATATCGATTTTTATTAATTATGTTTTGTTTATTTTTATATATTATTTTTATTGAGCGCTGTATGTTTTATCTAATGGAATGTTTCTCTTTATTTGTTTTAATTAGTTCATAATCAGCTGTTATTGGCTGTTTTTAATACATTTTTATGTACTGGTTGTACCCGTTTAGCCGAACATTGATTTATTTAAATTATTTATTGGTGTTCTTATCTTTTATTATTATTATTAATAATAATATTAAATTTATATTTATCTATTTTATTTTTACCGTATGTTTTATCTACTGGAATGTTTTATTTTTATTATTATATTTGTTTTAATTAGTTCATAATCAGCTGCTATTAGCTGTTTTAAATACACCTTTTTGTACTGATTGTACTTGTTTAGTCGTATATTGATGTATTTAAAATATTTATTGGTGTTTTTATCTATTAATTATTTATTCTATATGAATATTATTGTATGTGGTTTTGTCATGATTATTCCCTACTGTGTGTCTTCTGGTCTGGGTTTCCCATTTCCTCTAATCTTGAGTTTAATACGTATCTATTTTATTTTCATTCACGTTCTAACATATCAATTGTTTTTTTCAGCATTTTTATTGCACTATTGGTCACACACTCTTTATGTGCTTTTTTAAGCATTATTAGAAGTACAACGTGTAAGTATATATTTATTCTCTTGTGGTCTTTTATGATTTTGTATTTATTACATATATTGGGTTTTCTTTATATTTATTGTATTTTTATTTTATCACGTGTTAATTTTGATGTTATTGTTTTTAAATTAATTCTGCAGTCCTGTTTACCCCCTGATGAAGGCACCTGCCGAAACGCGTTGGGGTGTTCGTTAATAAAGTGCCAGTGACCTTTATCCTGCTCGCCCTTTGGTTTTTGTTTGGACTTCTGCGAGTTCGGTGCTCCCTTTGTGTCGGTTGTAGAGATGAGGACAGTAACTGAATTCAAAAAAGCATGGGACAAACTCAGAGGATCTCTAAAGGAAAAAAGTGGACTGTTGTAGTGGTTGATATGGAAGGACAGACTAGATAGGCCATGTGGTCTTCTTCTGTCATCCTGTTTCTATGTTTCTAATTCTGAGCTTTTGTCATCCTGATTCCCTTCTTTGTCTTGTTCAGTTTTACCCAATGTTCTTTTCTGTGGTCCTCTGTATTTTACAAACATCCTCCTCTTTGCCTTTATTCTTTAGGCTACTTTTTTGGAGAGAACCATATCCTTTGCCCCTTTCAGTTTGGTCCATTGTTCATCCACATCCCTTATCTTTTTGTACTCTGCCATCTCCTCTAAACATAACTTCCTATTTTACCAAAGTCAGCATGTTCGAAATGTAGGACTTTGAGCTTGGTGTGTCTGGACATCGCTTTCGTTTTTATATCAGATCAAGCCATGTGATGATTATTAAACCCTAAGAACTGCCATACTGGGTCAGACCAGTGGTCTGTAAAGCAAAGTGTCCAACAGTGGTCAATCCAGGTCACAAGTTCCTAACATATCCCATTTCCATGCTGCTTCTCCCCAGTGCTAGACAATGGTTTTCTCTTGGTCTACCTTAATAGCAGTTTATGGACTTTTCCTCCAGGAATATGTCCAAACCTTTTTTAAACCCAGCTAGCCTACCTGCTTTTACCACATCCTCCAGCAGTGAGTTACAAAGTTTAATTATACATTGAGTGAAAAAAAATATTTTCTGCTGTTTTAAATATACTACTTTGTATCTTAATGTCCCCTAGTCCTTCAGTTTTTTGAAAGAATAAACAGTCGATCTGTCATATCTTCCCTCAGCCGTGTATTCTCCAAACTGAAGAGCCCTGTCCTCTTTAGCCTTTCCTCAAAGGAGAGTCATTCCTTCTCCTTTACCATTTCGGTTGCCTTTCTATGTATCTTTTCTAATACTGCTGTGTCTTTTTTTGAGAGGCGGAGTCCAGAATTGCATGGTTCAGTCGCACCATGGAGCACTACAGAGGCATTGTTATATCCATTGTTTTATTCTCTATTCCTATCCTAATAATTCCTAATATTTTGCTTGCTTTTTTGGCTGCTGCTGCACACTGAACAGGAGATTTCAATGTATTGTCTGTGATCACACCTGGATCCTTTTCCAAGGTGGTGACTCCCAGTGTGTGGAACCCAGTATTTCGTATCTATATTTGGGTTGTTCGTCCTGTAGGTGCATAACTTTGCACTTGTCCACATTAAATTTCATCTGCCATTTGGATGCCCAGTCTCCCACTCTCACAAGGTCCTCCTGCAATTTCTCACAATCCACATGTGATTGAGCAACCTTGAGTAATTTGGTGTCATCTGCAAATTTAATCAACTCACTTGTTCCCAATTCCAGATCATTTATAAATATATTAAAAAGTATCAATCCCAGTAAGATCCCTGGGGTACTCCACTATTCACTTTCCTCAATTGATAAAATTGACCATTTATCCCTATTCTGTTTTACATCTCTCAACCAGTTTCCAATCCACAATAGGACATTGCCTCCTGTGCTGTGACTTTTTAATTTCCTCAGGAGTCCCTGATGTTGGACTTTGTCAAACACTTTCTGAAAGTCTAAATACACTATATCGACTGGCTCACCTTTATCCACGTTTATATATGCCTTCAAAGAAATGGAGCAGATTTGTCACGTCAGATCCCTCCAAAACTCTAAATGGTGACCATAAAATTCATGTCAAAAGCCTAATTTTTTTTAGATTTTCATTATCCTGAGGACCAAATTATGTTTCAGAGATCCCGGAGGCAGCTTTTAAATGCAAGGATGCCCTGAAATCTTCATCCCTGGTGTAGTTTATTTGAAATTGCTGTATTTGACCTTGTCTCACTAAGGATGCAATGATCTGTTCTGCTGTTGTTGCTTCAGCTGCTGTTTAGTGTGATAAGCAATTCCTGTTTTATGTGAATGTCCCTTTTATCTTGCTGAGTGATCTGCCATGAGCAAACATTTTGGATTAGCAGAAAATAACTAACAATAAGTAAAAAATAGAAAAAAAAGCCAATGGGATTCACTTCATAGAAATACCAAGGCTTTACCGACCCGACCATAGCTCAGTGAGAGTTGTTCATTCATGAGCTCCAGTTATCATATGCCATATCTAAGTGGAGTTTTGGCAACTCATTTTAAGAGCTGTAAGGTTTTTAAACTGGAAATTTAATAAGATGTTCCATGCTGAAATAACAGTGCCCGTTTTCTGGGATGCACCTACTTGCCCATATTTATACTTGGATCCCCAAAGAATTTCTCGTTACATGGTGATCTCATAAATGTACTTTCTTTCTTTAGAAAGTGGGCTAAAAATGCTGAAGTGATACATCTTTGTTTTCTTTTTAAGTTCCATCAAGTCAATGATGACTCCTAGCAGCCCCTGAGTTTTCTTGGCAAGCTATGACCAGAAGTAGATTGCCAGGTCTTTTCTTCTGAGGCAATGGAGGGGGGAGTAACATTGGGAATTGAACCCTGATCTTTTGGGTACTAGAATTTTGCTCTTACCATTAGGCTACTCCTCCGCTCTCATTGCTTCCGTGTTATTTGTTTCCACTTATTTAAAACCTAAAATAAATGCAAGATTTAGGGGACCTTTTACTATTTTACTAAAGCCTGCTAAGGTTTTGCACTTAACGTGTGATACCAACACACGTTAAGTGCAAAGCCTCCATGTTAGTTGCTGGGGGCACGACCAGCTGGCATGCCCTCATGTTAGCGTTTCTGGCTGCCGGTTGCCATACATTAGAACACATGTTAACTGGTTACTGAGCTTTAGTAAAGGGGTCCCTTAGCTCGATAGATAACAGTTAGAGACTTTATTCTTCCACCCACCTAGTTCTTACTGGGGTTAGGGAATGGTAATTGCCAGCTTCTATTATTCTTGGATTATTTAGACTGTTTTTATTTTGTATTGTTAGTTTATTATATTTATTTTTTTTGTTTTATTGTTTTATGTTTTATTTTATGATGTATGGTCTATGTTCGTTTCCCCTGAGATTAGCCCTGGCTATATCACGGGGAATACAAACTTAAGTAAAATGTATAACTTTGCTGCTGAAAATTCGAAAGCTTTGGGTCACCATGCGTTATGCTGCAATACCTGACAAACCTTTTCAACTGTGCTGCAGCAGGAGATTCCTGCAGATTGCTGCCCAGAGGCTTGCAAGTTCGGAAAGTGCTAGTGAAGCTCTGGTGTGCGTTTCTTTCCTGCATCACTACAGTGAGTGAGAATCTCAAGGACTGGGATCATCATATGAAACTGGCCTGAGGAAGGCCCAAATGGAATGGGAGAAAATTCTTTCTCATTGAGGGAATGATGGACACCAGGAACAGCCTTGCAGCAGAGGTGCTGGGAATTAATAGTGGTAGCCTTCAGGGGGACCGTGGGAGAAGAGAGAAAGACGACCAGAGATCGTTTAGGGTCTGTCACAAATAGTAGGAAGGCTGAAATGACCCACTGGATAAATCAAGTGGCATTTTTTTTTCTGTTGATATCATCTGTGTTTCAGTGATAAGCAGCTGGGGGCTGTTTTCATAATGCCAGCGCGTTCCCTCTTTGATGCTCTCCATGAAGTGTTACGGCACTTTACTGAATTTTGGTTTCTCATGGAGGCATTAGCCAAGTTAACCCTTTTCTTATCTTACACTTGCATTGGTGACATTCTCACAACTGAATGGAGGAGGAGGAGAAGCCTGGGACCAGAAAGTCACATTGCCTCAGGTATAAACTTAAATTGTAAGCCCTCCAGAGACAGGGAAATACCTACAGTACCTGAATGCAACTCACCTTGAACTACTACTGGAAAGACGTGAGCTAAATACTGATCCTGGTATTCACCATTGCTGGATAAATACGGTGAGCCTTTCATTTCATTTATAGTTAATTTCTTTACTCGCCTAACAAAAAAATGAAATAAAAATGCAGCTTCCACCCCAGATACCCAAAGTAGTATTTTCCTGACTAGACATACTTGGACTGCTTCCAGTGCAAAGCCTGCATAGATGGGAGATACTGTAGGAGGCAAGAAACTGATAGGGCAGATCTGATTGCCGGACTCTCTTTTCCTGCACTGCTGGTGTTCATCAGATGTGATCGTTTGAAGAAGGTCTGAAAACAAATGACTGTAAGAAAATGTAGAGTCTCTCACACGAAATCTGTCAAATAGTATGGTTGTTTTTAAGGTCAAACAATGATGAATCATAATCAGAATTTTAAGCTCAATTATCTAGATTCTCGGCAATCATTGAATCTTATTCAATAGAGATAATCCAAATCTCTTAACATTCATCATTTTGCAACAGTTCACCTGTGTCAACGAGTTCACCAGTAGATCCAGTGCGCCTTCCATTTGATGAATGTAACAACAAACAACAAAGTGAACATGACCAATTTTATTTTATTTGGTTCTGTATGAAAAATTGAAATAGTTGTAGCATTCACTGCTTTGAAAATGAACAGTTTATTCCAAATAGGAAAGATAATTCAGGCTGTTTTGGTTATCCTGTAGAGGTGTGTCACTCCCTGGCCGGGTGATGTATGGATAGAATGGTGGGTCCTGGTAACCGGATGAAGAGCTGCCCCAGTGGGTGGGCAAAAAGTATGATCATCCTGGTTGTCGAGATGCTCTTTTGAGCCTTTTTACAAGTATGCAAGCCTGAAAGGGGGGGAAGGGGGGGTGCCAAAAGCATCCGGTGCCTGAGGTGCCATTTCGTTCAGCAGCTGCCCTGCCCAGACATGCAGTCCGTGAGAGTGCAGCAATTTTGTGTCCTTGCAGCGCTGGGTTTGCAAAGTAGCATTTCCTAAGTCTCAGCATGCCTCAGAATTGCCGTGATTATAGGACTGGAAAAGATGGCACACACCACACTTGTTGCTGTATTTAAAAGAACAAGTCAGCGTAATAGATTTAAGTGTAGTGCCCTGTCTTTTGGAGGAAAAAGTAATTTGTGGGCTTTAGCCAATGCAGTTATTTATGGAGGCACTGTGGCTGCCTTGCACAAAACTGGGTTAGTGAAGTAACTGATAGTACGATATATCCATGAACTGCAGTTAGAAGAGACCCATCCTGGACATCACCAAGTCTGAAACCCCATGATCTTGCACTGAGCCGGTTGTGCCTTGACATTTCAGCAGCTGGGCTGGATTTAAAAAAACATTTATCTGCCTTGGTCGTAATGAGATTTAGTAAAAGGGTCCCTTAATTTCCTGGGAGTTCAGGAAGGAGGGGAAAAAATACACAGAAGAAAATGCAAAAGTAAAACTTCATCCAAAAAACAGCATGGGTCTTTTAACTCAACATACTAAATGTAAGAATTAAGAGGATTTGTAGAGCTTTTTGCACTAGATTTTTCATTTTTTCCTTATATTTAGCTCATGCCATTCCAGTCGTAATTCAAGGTGAATTACAATCAGGCATAGTAGTTATTTCCCGGTCAGGTTTACAATCTAAATTTATATCTGAAGCAATGGAGGATTAAGCGACTTGCCCAAGGCCACAAGGAGTATCAATGGGATTTGAACCCTGGTCTATCTTAGTCATAGGCTGCTGCTCTAACCACTAGGTTACTTCTCCACTCTGATTAGAAATGGGGGGGGGGGGGGAGGGGAGGGGGCAGTTAATTTTTTTATGGAAGTGTTATTTTACAATTATACAAGGAAACCAACCTGCACTTTTTTTTCTTTTCATTTTATGGTTCTACTTTTACCTGGAACATAATCTTGGCCCATGGATTGTGGGAATCTTCTACCATTGTTGACCTAGCCCAGTCTAGTGCCGTAAAACGTACACTATGTGGTCCTGGAGAGGAGCATTCACTACCCAGAGTATATCTTATGTGTTATTTCTTAAGAAACAACCCCCGCCCTCCACAACTTAGCTTGATCAGTCTTAGACTCTGCTACTGCAGGCCCTAATGCTCCCTTCTACAGTAAAACTGAGGAGCTGAGGCCTAGTTTCTAAAATCTCTATTTGATGGTATTTATTTTTGATGTGATATCGGTGAAAATATTGACTGCAGATCCAAAGGATGATGTTGTAAATGATGAAGAATTGCTAATGTTTGCTGTTAATGTACCTTCTGCTTATTTAAAAAACTCTTGGCAAGAGAGCATCCAAGTTAGACACAAATACTGGGCTGAAGAAATAGGTGAAAATCTAATAAAGTGCTGGAGTTGCATCTTGACTCAAGGGACCTATTTTTCTCCTTCCCTATAAAGAAGTCGTAGGATTTGCATAGACTAAGTTTGCGGGAACAAACAAACATATGCCAGGAAAATTACTGGCTGCTCCATGGGGTAGACCGTACTGCATAAATTGTTGGATTTTCTGTTTTCCTTGGGGAGAGACTACCATATGTAGACAAATCCTCCCAGATGCCGTGTGTCAGTGAAACAGTAGATCACGCTGCAACACATGTGGGTCTTGGACAACCTCCATCTGAGACTATAGATCACTTTTACGCACTTGTGCTCTGACTCTTTGCCCACGCACCATAATAAGGAGGTGTCTGTGGGAATGTGCTCCCAGGCACAGCCCATGAAGTCTAAATTTCAGAAGTACTGTCTCTCAGTGTGACCTGAGAGAGACCAGATATGAAAGGCTTCCTACAATAATAATAGCAATGCTGGATATACTGAATACTGTACAATGGAGACAAGTATTCAGAGTCCCAAAGAGTTTACAGTCTAAATGGGTACCTGAGACAATGGAGAATAAGATCCAAGGTCACAGGAGTAGTAAGATTTGAACTCTGGTCTTCCTGGTTCCCTAGTCTATTGCCAAACCGAAGCCTACTTTTTCTCTCATGTGTTTTGGGATTTGACTGGGTGCTGAAGGGGCAGTCTCCGCATTCAACTTTCTTCTCTCTGTTGCTGATTATTTGATTACTGATTTTATCTGATCTGATGGAACCTGTTAAGGGTGGTATATCAAGACTTCTAACAAAATGAATAATAGCCATTAGGCCAGTCTTCCATTCCTGTGGATGGATGGCAGCAGTTATGCTACTTACACAGCCTGTAAGAGAAGTAAAAGGAACTATCTTTGAAAAGTTATTTTCTGTGTAATGTGAGTATTTGCATGCTCCAGGAATAGTTTGCTTCTCCATGGTGGGGCACAGCCTCCCTGCCATCCGTGACTTGAATGTCATTTTGGTGCCAGCTATTCTCCTTCATTCTCCCATGTCTATGCATAGGTTTGTCCAACGTGGTTGCAGGTGTCCCCAGGTGCGGAGTTTGGACTTCTTCACGTATTTGAGAAAATGCACGCATAAGTACCTAGAATAAAATGGACGAACTTGCAGGCGCCTCAGAGCAGGTGTAAATGTGCCCAAGTATTCCTATAGAGTCACTTTTCCTTTGAAAACGGGAGTAACATGCATGCACACCTGCTGCTCAAGTTAAGTGACCTGTTACAAAATTACCCTTTAAACCAAAAAGATTAAAACTGCAACATAACAGAAAACATTCCTAGCTGACTGGCACTTAGTATTCTATATTTTTTCCACCTTAGAATTACGTTTTTTAATAAGGACACAGGTAACGGGAGATAATATGCAAACACTCCTTTCCCCCCTCAGGAAAGCTGTTTGAATTGATTTACCAAATTCTGTACATCCCAGGGAATTATGCATAAAAGATGAAAGCTGCAAAAGTATGTAAAAGTAATAGCTGTAATTGTTTATACAATATATTAAATGGAACCGGGTTTCAGCATTCTTAGAAACATGTGCAGTATTCTGATACTGTGAGGTTACCGAATTTTTTGCAGGCAAATCTGGGACACCTATCCAAAGAGAGGGTGGGGACGGGGTGGGGAGGAAGGGACACTTTAGTTCCAGGTTTGAGCAACAAGGTATGGAGAGGGGAAGAGGAGTCTTTATCCTGCTCCTCCCAATCACATGACAGCAACAATATTACTTCCAAACAGACAAAAAGGTCAACAGAGAAATAGAGTGATGTGTCGTCCCCCCCCCCCCCCCCCGCACTGTGCAAAATGTAAAGATACAGGATGAAAATTCTAAAAACAGACATTCAGATCACTAAATTGAAAATAAATGTTTTTTCTACCCCCTCTGTCCCCATTGCAGGAATTGAGGACAAAAGGGCTGCCAAACAGGATGGAGTCAGGGATACAGCTCCAAAATCGGGGACATCTAGTAACCTTAAATACTGTACAACAATGTAATAAGGGTTATATCACTCCCGGTACTTCTGGAAGCAAACACCTCAAGCCCCTTATACCCCATTCACCTCTCACATGTGCACACAAAAACATACACGTGCTTGTGGCTGTCATGAGGATTCTGTATCCACCACTGTGCCTCAACACTCTTATCAACTGCAGCACAAGAATAAAATCTTGTGTTGCACTGAGTGAAAATGTAGTAGCCCTGTATAAACATTTTTTGTATCGTAAATGACGACAGATAAAGACCAGCATGGTCCATCTCTTCTGCTCAGTAAGGTGGCTAGAGTTGCCGCGCTGTGTAGGTTAATCCCCCTCTATGCCTTTGCTTAAGATTGAACAATCAAACCCACAATTCCTAGGTTAGAATCATTTAAAGATTAAAAAAAAATCCAACCTAAATAATATTATAAAAAAGGGAAAAACAAAAGTTATTTTTAAATGTTGGAATGCTTGTTGTGCAGGGAAAAGTAAATCCCTCCGAATAACAAAACAACTCCTTTTAATCTTTTTTAAAGTGCATGAAATTATAAACTCCAAATATAGAGTTTATAATTTCATGCATTTTAAAAAAGATTAAAAGGAGTTGTTTGTTATTCGGAGGGACTCTCTTCTCCTTGCACAACAAGCATTCCAACATTTAAAAATAGCTTTTGTTTTTCCCTTTCTTATAATATTATTTGGGTTGGATTTTTTTTGACTCTTTGCTTAAGATTGTACTTCTTGTTCCAAGCAAGTTATCCCCCTCTGTTTATGAAGTTATTTACATTTACTTTGATTCAATCCTCTTGTTATTTAGTGATCCTCTATGTTTGTCCTATGTCTTTTTGAATTCTTTTTGGAGGGCATTCCAGGCATCCACCACCCTTTTTGTGAAAAAGTATTTCCTGATGTTGCTTTTGTTTACCTCCTTGCGATTTAATTTCATGTCCTCTATTGCAGCTTCCCCGTCTTTGAAAAAAAGTTTGCTTGTTCATTAATATCCTTTAAGTATTTAAAGTTTTTTTAAATTTATTTAACCAGCTTTCTATACCGCCTTATCCTTCAATCAAAGCAGTGGGCAATGGAGAGTTAAGTGGCTTGCCCAAGGCCACACGGAGTGCCTCCAGGAACAAGCAGGAAGTCAGTCCTCACATATGGGTGATGTTGGCACTGACGGAGCCTGCACAGAAGCATCTCCCCAGCTCTCAAAGAAAGCCTTTGGGAGATGCCACCATGCATGCGTGGTCCTCTTCCCGCCCAAGGGTGCCATCTTGCTCAGTCTCCTTTTTCCGCAGAGCCCAACGGATGTATGTCCTATTCCCCTGGAAAAATCTTTGAAAAACTGTTCCTACAACTTATTTTCCCGATAGGTATACCAGTTCCTCTTCCTGCCTCGAGTCGGTGCTTCCCAGCATCGTTCTCGGACCCTTTTTTTATCGAGGTCTTCCTCGACTGGCATTCGCGCCTTTTTTCGCTTGGGAGTCATCAACCCTGTCCGGGTGTCTCCCACCATGTCTACCGGTGTTGTGACTGCTGCAGTCAAACTATGTCCATTATTGAGACCCATAACTGTTGCCTGCGCTGTCTGGGCCCAGATCATGACAGTACCTCCTGTGACCTCTGCCAGGCCATTTTGCCCAAAACCAACAGGAAACGGTTGGAGTTGCAGGAAAAGCTGTTCCCATGGTCTGAATCGGCACCCACTTACCAGCACCGAGCTCCAAGCCTAGCACATTCTGAGATAACGGGCGTCCTCAGAGTCCCATGGACGTGGGCCTCCGAGAAGACCTGAAGCCGGAAAAGAAAAAGAAGTCAAAGTCTGCCGAGGTTGCACCGGAGAAACCTGGTTAAACCCCACAGAAGGACTCTGGCGACTCCGAGAAGCGCCTCACCAAGGTCCTCAAGAAGGATTCCTCATTCGGTGGAGACCGTGCGAGGTTCTCCAAGGCCGTAGTCCTTGTTGAGGATGCACTGCCAAAGGCACTGGCGCCAGGCCTGAAATCCTCGGTGCCCACTCCGAAGGCTGCAGAGTCTTCTGGTTTTGAAACCAGAATGGCGGCCCTGGGGCAGAACATCACTGCTATCCTGACTCTGCAGCAGGCGATGATGGCCGGTTTGTCTGCCTCATCGGCCCGATAACTGGGCCTTCTACTGCGAGGGAGTCCTCAGTCATTGAGCCAAGCATTGAGTGCCCCTGACCTCGAGACAGCCCTCGGTGCCGGTCAAGGTCTTGGTCCTCGCTGGCCAGTATTCGCAACTCGGACCCCAGATCCTCCACAGGCCGTCTGCCCTTTGGCACCAGCCTCGACGAAAGGTGTCGCAGGGCCTCGGACTTGTCATCACCGCTCAACTCTAAATGGGAGATGGAGGACAAGGTGTCCCGGGACACCAGATGGCACCGAGACATTCCCTTGGACCCTTCTCCTGTGATGCCTCAATGCTACTTTCCTTCTGAGGACGTAGCCTTTCATGACTTTGTCAGGGATATGGCCAGGGCCCTCTTGGTGCAGACAGAGGTGGAGGAGGACCCAGACACTAAGAAGTTGAAGATTCTCCAGTACAAGGCTCCACCCAAAGAAACCCTCATGGTGCCCATACAGCTGATCCTCGAGAGGCTGTTATTTCAAATGTGGGAGACCCTGGCATCAGTGTCAATAGTTAGCCGTTGGCTCGACACCATGTACCATGTCTGAAAACCCCAACTCCCACACAGTTCCACGGTTATCAAGTCAACCATGCAAAAGTTCAAGAGCCAGAAGACCCACTCCTCTGTTCCTCCCAGTAGGTAGACCCAAGCCCTCGATGCCCTCAGGAGCAAATGTTATCAAGACTCGATGCTGGGTTGCCAGATTTAAGCCTATGAACTCTACATAGGCATGCACCTAAAGGCACTGGCCAAAAGCTGTCTAGGTTTGCAGCAAACCTCGTTGGGGAACCTCTCCTTTGGGAATGGAGGACTGTTCCAAGTTCCTCTTCTGGGCTGCCTATGATGGCTTCAATTCAGCGGCACGAGTTGCAGCGGCCAGCATTGGTGCCCGATGTCAGGCCTGGCTGCAATCCTCCAACCTCGAGCAGTGGGTCCAGGACAAACTGCTCAATGTCCCCTGTACTGACGAGAACCTCTTCGACAAACCCATGACCGACAAAGCTGCTGAGATCAAGGCCGACTTTGTGACCCGGCAGAGGCTTTCCAAGAAGACCTCATCCCATCCCCGCAAAAAAACATCAGGGAAAAGGGCACCTTCGCACAGGATCATCAATACCAGCCCTACTCTGGCCATCAGCAGGGTTCTCACCCCAAAAGGCAGGGGCAGGGGGCTCAGAAGGCAAAAGCACCTAAGCCCCAGACTCCAGCTCCCATCCAGTCTGGGGGAGCTTTTGTCTCCTAGGGCAGGGCCTCCCCTCCCCCAGAAGACCTTCACCAGCCCATAGGGGAGTGCCTGGCACTCTTCGCCCACAGATGGGCCTCAATCACCTTGGACCAGTGGGTACTGCAGTTGGTCAGGGAGGGATACCTCCTCCACCTACAGCAGATTTCCACCCAGGTTCTTTCCAGGAGAGCCGGTATGACAGCTCTTTCACCAGACCTTGCTGCTCACAGAACTCCCAGGTCTGCCCAAGGACAACACAGTAGAACCTGTACCCAGATACCTGTGGGGCAAAGGCTTCTACTCCAGGTACTTCCTTCCCAAAGAGGACTGGGGGACTCAGGCCCATCCTCAACCTGCGAAACTTTCTTGTAAGGGAGAAGTTCAAGATGCTCTCCCTTGGAACACTGCTGCCCTACTTCCACCAGGGAGATTAGCTTTGCTCCTTGGATCTAAAGGATGCTTACACACACATCCTGATCCACCCCTCTCACAGGCAGTACCTAAGGTTCGTGGTAGGAGGAGGACACTACCAATACAGAGTGCTACCCTTCGGCCTGGCCTCCTTGTGAGGGTTTTCACAAAATGCCTAGCAGTGCTCGCCGCCCACCTACGTCTGCAAGGGGCCTTCGTCTTACCCTACCTGGACAACTGGCTTATCAGGGGCGGCACGGCTGCAGGGCCCACCAAATTACAGGGCATGCAACTCTCCTGCTACAGCACCTGGGGTTTGTCATCAATTACCCCAAATCTTATCTCACTCCAGCCCAGAGTCTGGAGTTCATATGTGCTCAGCTGGACACCCTGCAGGCCAAGGCCTTTCTGTCCAGGGAAGGGCAGACTGCTCAGGGAGTTAGCGGCGAAGGTGCAGCACTGTTGCTTGGTGCCAGCCCATCTCCTTCTCCGTCTTCTGGGCCACATGGCATCCACAATCCATGTGACCCCGCTAGCCTGCCTACATATGCAAACAGCCCAGTGGTGCCTCCATGCTTAGTGGATGCAGGCCACAGGCAGATTGCAGAATAGGATCAGGATATCCCACCAGCTGGCGGAGACCTTCTACTGGTGGCAACTTTCCTGTCACCTCAGGGCCGGAATGCCGGAATGCTGCCCTCCTCAGGTAGGGAGCGCACTGCGAGGACTGTCACATGCAAGGCAGCTGGTCCCAGGTGGAATCCCTGCTACAGATCAGTCTTCTGGAATTCAGAGTGATCTTCCTGCCCCATGGGCGTTCTGCCACTGCCTGCAGCACCAGTCAGTACTGGTGCAGACGGACAACCAATCGCCATGTTCTAGGTCAACAAGCAGGGGGCCATGGGGTCATACTCTCTCTGCTAGGAGGCAGTGGCCCTCCTAACCTTTGTGACTCTCAACAACATGCTCCTGCAAGGCCACCTCCTGGGCCAGGACACCCTCCTGGCAAACAGACTCGGCAGGGTGCTTCAGCAGCACGAATGACGCCTGAACCCCAGGGTGGCCTCACGGCTCTTCCGCCTCTGGGTGATGCCCGTGATGGCCCTCTTTGCCACCCTGGACAATGCGCAGCTGTCCCACTTCTACTCGTGGCAGCCGCATCCAGCAAGGATAGCGGTGGATGCATTCCAATGCCTTTCTGCTGACCTCTCTGGTCGCCCGGACCCTCTTCAAGGTCCAGTGTGAGGTGGCAGTACTGATACTAATTGCTCCTAGTTGGCCCAGGCAACCATGGTTCCCGCTGCTGCTCTCCCTGTCAGTGCACCTCTGGTCCCACTAGGCCATGCCCTGGACTTCCTGACCCAGGAGGAAGGCTCCCTCCTGCACCCCAGTCTGGGGTCTCTAATGTTATGGCATGGCTGCTGAAAGGGTATTTTTGGCCCCTTTCAACCTCCCATGAGAGGTCAAGGAGGTCCTTTTGGCCTCCTGCAAGCCCTCCATGAGGTGCGCATATGCCTTTAAGTGGCGTAGATTCTCAGTATGGTGTGCGGAGAGGTGGGAGAACCCCTTCTCTTGCCTGGTGCAATTGGTGCTCCAATACCTACTGCATCTGTCGCACACTGGACTGAAGTCCAACTCAGTGAGAATGCACCTGGGTGTGATTGCTGCACACCGCCACCCTATCAAGGGGAAATATCTCTCGGGTCAGCCCCTGGTCTCTCGGTTCCTCCAGGGCCTTCTGCTGTTTAAGCCCCCCATCAACCCCCCAGCGGCAGAATGGGACCTCAGTGTGATGCCCTCACAGCTCACCAGGTCGCCATTCGAGCCGCTAGCTACTTGCCATCTGTGGTATCTTTCATGGAAAGTGGCCTTTTGGTAGCTCTCACATCCGCTCGCAGAGTAAGCGAGCTTCAGGCCCTGGTGGCAGAGCCACCATACACAAGATTCTGCAAGAACAGGGTAGTGCTCTGCTCTCATCCCAAATTCCTCCCAAAGTTGGTATCCCGCTTCCATCTCAACCAGGAGGTGGTCCTTCCCACCTTTTTCCTGCGGCCTCAAGCCAGTAGGGAGGAAACTATACTCCATTTATTGGACTGCAAATGGGCCCTATCCTTCTATCTACAGCGGATCCAGGGCCATCACAAAGCTTCTCAGCTTTTCGTTTTCTACGACCCCAGCAGATGGGCTTCCTGTGACTAAGCGAACTCTGCCCACTTGGGTGGCGGACTGTATTGCTCTTGCCTGTGAGTGAGCTGGGCTTTCCCTGGAACACCAGATCACAGCGCATCGCGTGAGAGCGATGTCCACATCGGTGGCGAACCTGCGCTTAGTACCAGTGATGGAGATCTGAAAAGCCGCCAGATGGTCTTCAATCCTTACGTTTGCAGCTCACTATTGCCTGGAAAGTGAGTCCCATCAGGACAGTGCCTTTGGCCAGGCGGTACTCCGTAATCTGTTTGGGGTATAGGCAACTCCTGCCCTCTGACCCTTTTGTGTTCAGCATACTGGAGTGATGGTGTCGCTGGACTTGCAGAGTCTTGCAGAGTCTCCCAGCTGGGGACTCACTTTCTGCAATTCATGGCTACCTGATTTGGTTGCCATTGGTGCTGTTGTGGTTCACTCCTCAGCAGCTTGGAGCTAGGGAATCCCATATATGAGGACTGACTTCCTGCTCGTTCCTAGAGAAAGTGGAGTTACTCACCTGTAACAGGTGTTCTCCAGGGACAGCAGGAATCAGTCCTTACAGCCCTCCCTCTTCCCCTGGGAGTTGTATCCCTACCTTGTTTTAGTTTTACTACCATCCTAGTTGTGTCATCTGACTGAGCAAGATGGCACCCTTGGGTGGGAAGGGGACCATGCATGCATGGTGGCATCTCCAAAGGCTTTCTTTGAAAGCTGGGGAGATGCTTCCGCGCAGACTCCATCGGCGCCTGCATCGCTCATATGTGAGGACTGATTTGTGCTGTCCCTGGAGAACACCTGTTACAGGTGAGTAACTATGCTGTCTGTATCTTCCTAATTGTCCCTCCAGGACAGTCCAGGTACACATGGGTTGTCACCGTTAGCCAGCAGCTGAGAACTGATCATGACAGATTTTCAGTGAGGCAGTACAAGAGCTCCCCCTTCAGCTTCCTGCTCTAGTCTCTCAGTTCTCAGCAGCTGAGTGGTGCCCTTGCATAGTGGACTCACCAACAGGCCTTCAAAAAAGAAAAAAAAACCTTTTCTTTAGAATAGGTTAAGATTCAGTTTGTTTCTTTTTTTGGGGTCATGTGGGGACACATAAGAGAAGGAGCAGAAGCTTGGTACTGGGGAGTGGGGGTGCTTGCTATGGCAGAGCCTGCCCGGTGTTCAGCTCATCAGGAGCACACTTGAAGTTAGAGGGTATATACCTGAGAGCAGGGACAGCTCTATAATAGGGCAGAGTGAGGCAGTGGCCTCAGGTGGCAAACATTTGGGGGTGGCAAAAAATGCCTTCAAAGCAGCTGTTCCACTCTGCCTTCAGATTTAAAAAAAAAATAAAAAAAGGTGGACAAGCTGCTGCCACTGCTGCAGCTGCGGCATAGGAGCCGTGGCTGCGATAGCAACAATAATTTAAAATTAAAACTAAAACAGTGCAGAGCCTTCAGGTCCTATGACATGGGGGAAGAAGGGGGAGCAGAAAGGCGCTGACAGAGGGGGGAAGCAGGGGGAATGGAACAGAGCTGACATGGGGAAGGATTGGAGCTGACAGAGGGGGGATGAGGTGGAGCGGAATGGAGCTGACAAAGGAGGAAGAAGGGGGAGTGGAACAGAACGGAGTAGACATGGGGGAAGGAGGGGGAATGGAACAGAATTGACATGGGGGAAGGAGGGGGAAGCGGAATGGAGCTGACACATGGGAAGGAGGGTGAGTGGAACGGAGTTGACACAGGGGGAAGGAGGGAAAGCAGAACGGAGCTGACAGAGGGAGAAAGAGGGGGCTGGAATGGAGCTGACACAGGGGGTTAGAAGGGAGCTGACAGAGGGAAAAAGAGGGGGCTGGAAGGGAGCTGACAGAGGCGGGGAAAAGGGGGCTGGAGGGGTGCTGACAGATGCTGGAAGGGAAGAGGAGGGCTGGAAGGGAGCAGACACAGGGGAAGGAGATGTCTGGAAGGGAGCTGACAGAGGGGGAACGAGATGGGTGGAAGGGAGCTGACAGAAGGGGATAGAGAGGGGTGGAAGGGAGCTGACAGAAGGGGATAGAGAGGACTGGAAGGGAGCTGTCAGAGGGGGCTGGAAGGAAACTGACAGAGGGGGAAAGAGATAGCTGGAAGGGAACTGATAGAGGAGGAAATAGAGGGCTGGAAGGGAGCTGACAGAGAGGAAGGAGATGGCTGGAAGGGAACTGACGTGGGGGAAAGGTGGGGACTGGATGGGAGCTGATACCTGAGGATGGTACAGGAGGGGGACTGGAAAGGTGATGGCACTAAGGAAGGGAGGAGGGGGATGGAAGGGAGCTGACACCTGGAGATGGTACTGGAGGAGGACTGGAAGGGGGATTGGAAGGGAGCTGACACCTGGGGGTGGGATTGGAGGGAGTTGACACTTGGAGATGGGACTAGTAGGTGGCTGGGAAATGAGGAGGAGGCTTGGAAGGGAGCTGATACCTGGGGGTGGGACTTGAGGGAGTTGACACTTGGAGATGGGACTGGTAGGTGGCTGGGTAATGAGGAGGAGGCTGGAAGGGAGGGGCACTGGAACTGGAAGGGAGCTGACACAGGGTTACTGGGACTGGAAATAGGCTGCTGTAAGGTAGTAAAAAAAACAAAAGAAGAGATAAGAAATGGCAGTTGGACTATAGTCCATAGAAAGAATGCTAAGAGAAGACAGGAAAGCAGAAGCTTCAGATCAGGACCAGCATGATCAGAGAATAAAATAGACAACAAAGGTAGAAAGAATAATTTTATTTTCAATTTAGTGATTGGACTTTGCGCTATCTTTATATTTTACAAGTATGGGGATTTGCATCTTTTATTTATCTGGTGTTGCACTGCATGCAGATTCTGGCTTCTTGGGGTTTCAGTCTAATTTTTGTCTATTTCTATTTTTACTATAGGTTGTGATCACTTATTCTGTACTTGGTAAGAGTCTGTGTTCTGAGTGTATGACTGAGGACATGTGTTCAGTTAACATGAAGTTTGTACGCAGGGATCTGTACTGTAGTAATATGCCTTGTTCAGCTTTTCAAATAGGTGTTAGATTTTTTAGGGCCCACTGCAGTATTTATAGTGCTGCTTTTTTCTGGGTAGGCACCTCGTATGAGTTTTGGAAGTTTATGCTGGTATGTATGGTATGGTAGATTTGGCCTTGGAGATCTTTGGTGACGTTTGTATGGTTTTATATTAGTTCCCAATAAGCCTGGTACTGG
The DNA here is from genome assembly GCA_033557465.1 of Ichthyophis bannanicus. Taxonomy (NCBI): domain Eukaryota; kingdom Metazoa; phylum Chordata; class Amphibia; order Gymnophiona; family Ichthyophiidae; genus Ichthyophis; species Ichthyophis bannanicus. The sequence continues at coordinate 173,409,002 of CM066043.1, forward strand.
AGAATGTTTGTTGTTAGTGAGATGACCAGAATCATATATATATATATTGTCACCCACCTATAGGTTCCCAGAGGCTTAAAGCATGGAAGCTATAGTGGGGCCTCTTCTTAAACAGCGGGGGTTGGTATCAAGAAGATATTGAAATGCCCCCTGGGAACTGTAGTCCCACAAGCTAATATAAGAATGTAGTTGTAGACGAATAGCAAGGCTTTAAAGAGAGGACTTTTTATTTTCCCTTCCCGGGTGAATTTTCAGCACATTGGAACAAAAGACAAAAGACCATACTTCTGGTATAAAAATAAAGGTAAACTACTGGAACAAAATAAATGCTTGTATCTTCAGCTTGGCAATAAACAAAAGGTAATGCAAACAGTCCTTTTTCTTAAACAAGCAAGTTTCTTCCCTGCTGTTTTCCTTAAACAGAATTTCTGTAGCCACTTCAGCACAATGAAGAAATCTCATCAGAAATTATTAACGTACAATCCATGCAAGACTCAGAAGATGTTTCCTCACAGAAATCACACTGCATTTCTTCACATACTTCTGCGGAGCTATACTCCCTAGGATTGTAACTTAGGCTATTTTTAAACAGTCCCTCTTCTCGGTTAAGAGAGCTCCCCTCCTCCTCTCTGCTAGAGTAAAATGGGAGGTTACCACACACAGTAGAGTTTCCTTCCTGAAAGCCACACACTCTTGGATAAGTGTAGGTAAAACTCTTACTTTCAGCTTCCCTTATACTAGAAGGAATAAGCCTACCTTCTGGCTTAGTTCTCATGGAGCTTCTGGGTACAGGGAGCTTAACGGAGCTTTGCCAAGATGAAAGCCTCTCACTGCCTTTCTCTTTCTGCTTTCGTTTGGGCACAAAAGTATCCTCAAGATAAAAACTCTTGCCCTCCTTGTACCTGTTACTAGGAAGATTCTTTCCCACAGCTTTTCTCAGCCTGGTTCCAGAAATACCTTCGTGGCAAAGTCCACTGGGCTTTTGTTCAGTTGTGCACTGCTCTCTGAAGCCAATCCCTGGTATTCTCTCCTGGGTTTCTTCCCCTAGAACTTTGTGTAAGTCTCCGTGTGAAGCTCTGGCTCCCTGTCCAGCTCTCTGATCAGCTCTCCAATCAGTTCCCCAATCGGCTCTGCAATCGGCTCTGACTCTAACCTCCAGTGAGTGAATTTTAACTGCGTCACTCTTGGTGTTCCCTTGAGCCCCGCCTCCTCTCAGCTGTCCCTCATTACCTAATGGGCTGTGAGGTAACCTACTGCTTGGGCGTGCTCTCACACCTGGTAATTCAGTTTGTGTACGTTGCCTATAGCAACTCTGCTCCATGTGCTGCTCTAGCCTGTCATTATTAGAACTGTTCTGCTCAGTTTTTCCTATTTCCATAGGCTCTGGCTGATCCACCTCATGACAGATCCCCCCCTTAAAATATTACGGGCTGCTGAACCTTTCAGACAGCACGTAATTTCTTTATGGGTCCTGTAGTGCTGCTTTACACTGACCAGACTAGCAGTGGCTGACCTGTCCTTCCACGGCTTTAGGACATTAAGATGATACACCTGTTGGTGCCCTCTTTCGTTTTCTATACGATATGATACAGGCCCATCCTTCTGTATCACTGTACAAGGACCTTTCCAACGGGATTCAAACTTAGGTCCCGGGTCTGCTACCTGGATAAGCACCTTGTCTCCTATATCCAATTGCCTAGGTCTCGTGCCCCTGTCATAATAACGCTTTTGCCGTTGCTTACTGGCCTGTAAGTTTTCTCTTGAGGTCTTGGACGTCCTCTCTAGGCGTTCCCTTAAATCCCTTAAAAATTGAGGTACCCCAACCTCTTGTGTGTCCGGCTCCACCCACTGTTCCTGTAAAGTATCCAAAACTCCTCTTGGAGCTCGGCCAAACAGCAGTTCGTAGGGGGATGCCCCCAAGGACGCTTGTATGCGTTCCCTACAAGCATATAATGTAAATGGGAGCAGCGTGTCCCAATCAGACATCTCTCCCTTTTTTAAACCTCTCCTAAGCATCTGTTTTATGGACTGATTCATCTGCTCCATGAGTCCATTGGACTGCGGATGATATGCTGCAGTCCGTATATGCCTGATGCCAAAGGCTTCCCACACCATAGCCAAATGCTTGGATAGAAAATTACTTCCCTGATCCGTTAGTACTTCTCTAGGAAAGCCTACCTCGCAGAATAATTTTACGAGTTCTAGGGCTATTATCCTAGCAGAGGTGTTCCTTAGTGGGATAGCCCAAGGGAAACGTGTAGCGTGGTCTACTATCATCAGGATGTACTGAAAACCCTTCGGTGTTTTTATTAGAGGTCCTACAATGTCAACTCCTATACGGCTTATGGGTGCCGATATAGTGGGTGTGGGCACCATGGGTACTGCCTTGGGTTTTATAGCTGTAACCCTCTGACAGGTGGGACATGATTCACAGTACTGCTTGGTCTCCTTGAAGACCCCTGGCCAATAAAACCTGGCCAAAATTTGGTCAAGCGTACCTTGGATCCCTTTGTGACTACCCACCGGGTGGTCATGTGCCAAACGTAATACTGTAGCTTTAAAGGTTGTTGGCACTACCAACTGCTTTCGTATGGCATCGGTATGTGGGTCAATGCTCTCCCTATACAGAATTTCTTTCTCTAAGAAAAACCTGGGTAATGTAGGTCGGGTTTCCTGGGCCCACTGAAATGCTCTCTTAAGAGCTGGGTCAGCCCTTTGTTCCATGGGGAACGATGGAAACTTTTTGACCACCTCTGCAGGTACCCAGGGCAATCCTACTCCAGCCTCTAACTCGGCCCTCCCTCGGGTCCTACAGTACCTCTCCTGACGTTTTTTAGATTTCTTCTTTTTACCCTCCTTAACTGGGGCATGGATTAAATCCTCGTGAACAGGAAGAGTGCCTATCTCTCCCTCATCTAGCTCCCCCCCTTGGGATTCTTCCTCTCCCTCAGGCTCCTCCATGCTTTCTGCTGACATCTTCCCCACCCCTGAGGTTCCAGCTTGAGACCGGGTGGACACTAAGCCTGTTCTGGTGCTTAAATCTTTTACCAGCCCCTTATAAAAGGGAGGCCAGTCCTTACCCAGGATGATGTCTCTTGGCAGTTTCGGGACTACGGCTACCTTTACTTCTTTTTCAGTGCCTAACCCTTGCACAGATATTTTATGTAGGGGATAAGGTACAAATGCGCCGTGCACGCATCTTATTTGCACCTGGCCTTCTGCTTGACTCGGGGCTGACTGACGACGCTTCTCAATGGCTTCCCAGAGCTTGCGTGAAACCATGCTCTGGTCAGCCCCCGAGTCAAGTAGTGCCAGTGCTTCAATACCCTCTACCTGGACTTGTAGAAGGAATCCTTCCTGGCTTGGCTCCTCGGCTCCAGACACAAGGACCGTTCATTCAGGGCAGTTCCTCTGAAAATGTCCCGTTTTTCCACAGGCGTAACACTTCCCTTTAGGTACATACAAAACATTGGCATCATCATGTTTCTCATCAACACTAGACATTTTAGCATTAAACCTGTTACCCTTTGAACATTTACCCTTTTTGCTAAAACTTGCCATACCAGCTGCTTTCAACACACCTACCCCTGAGGTGTCAGCCATCTCTGCTTCAAAATATCTTTCTGCAAGATTGGCTGCCTCATCAGTGGTTCGGCAGTTCTGGAGTGTAAGAAAAGTTTTCACTTCAGTAGGGACAGCCTGCATAAACTGTTCTAAAACAATTGTATCAACTACTGACTCTAGCGTTCTCCCTTCCGGAGTTAACCACTTTTCGGCTAGACTAGCCTTTGAGACAGGGCCTTAGGGGTCTCCCGAGGCTTTATCCTGGCCTCCCTAAACATTCTTCTATAATGTACAGGAGTTAACCCTAGCCTGTCTTTGACTGCTCTTTTTACCTCTGCATAGTCAGAGGCAAGGACAGCAGGCATAGCCTTATAGGCAGATAAGGCTTCGCCCGTAAGCGACATTGTGAAGCGGGTTGCCCACTGCTCTACCGGCCACTTTAAAGCGCCCGCTATACGCTCGAAGGCGTCTATGAAACCGTCAAGATTATCATAGGGATTCAACTGTCCCAGTGTAAATGCACTGTGAGAGTTCAGTCCTACCCCCTGAACTATAGAGGGGATGGCAGATCCAGCATCCAGTGGTTTCTTTAGGAGTGCCTCCATTGTGTCCATGAGCGGCTTCTGCTGCTCCCTCATGGTTCTTGCATTCTGCTCCTGGAGATACCAGACCACTTCGACCTGCTTGTCCCATTGTGCCTGCATCCAGCGCATGACGTCCTGCGGATCCATCCTGGGAAGTCGGCGTCCCTGTGGAGAGAAAAAAAAAGAAAAACCACAAAGTGCGGCACTGCGATTCTTTTTCCCCGTCTATTTCTCTGTGTGCCCACCAGCGCCCTCTTTCTCACCCGGGTCCTCCTACACTTATGCCCTAGGTAAGCTTTACCTGAGCCTTCGTGTAGATTCCAGCCTGTGAGAAAGGTTACTGCGTCAGCACCACCTGGCCGATCTGCCAGCGAAATCTCCTCTCCGACGGCTCTCCCTGTCTGGAAGCAGTCTTCTCCAGTGGCAAGTAGTTTCCTTAGTAATGTCCTTTATTCCTTAAGGCAAAAATCCGAAAAACTACGCCATTTGTCACCCACCTATAGGTTCCCAGAGGCTTAAAGCATGGAAGCTATAGTGGGGCCTCTTCTTAAACAGCGGGGGTTGGTATCAAGAAGGTATTGAAATGCCCCCTGGGAACTATAGTCCCACAAGCTAATATAAGAATGTAGTTGTAGACGAATAGCAAGGCTTTAAAGAGAGGACTTTTTATTTTCCCTTCCCGGGTGAATTTTCAGCACATTGGAACAAAAGACAAAAGACCATACTTCTGGTATAAAAATAAAGGTAAACTACTGGAACAAAATAAATGCTTGTATCTTCAGCTTGGCAATAAACAAAAGGTAATGCAAACAGTCCTTTTTCTTAAACAAGCAAGTTTCTTCCCTGCTGTTTTCCTTAAACAGAATTTCTGTAGCCACTTCAGCACAATGAAGAAATCTCATCAGAAATTATTAACGTACAATCCATGCAAGACTCAGAAGATGTTTCCTCACAGAAATCACACTGCATTTCTTCACATACTTCTGCGGAGCTATACTCCCTAGGATTGTAACTTAGGCTATTTTTAAACAGTCCCTCTTCTCGGTTAAGAGAGCTCCCCTCCTCCTCTCTGCTAGAGTAAAATGGGAGATTACCACACACAGTAGAGTTTCCTTCCTGAGAGCCACACACTCTTGGATAAGTGTAGGTAAAACTCTTACTTTCAGCTTCCCTTATAATAGAAGGAATAAGCCTACCTTCTGGCTTAGTTCTCACGAAGCTTCTGGGTACAGGGAACTTAACGGAGCTTTGCCAAGATGAAAGCCTCTCACTGCCTTTCTCTTTCTGCTTTCGTTTGGGCACAAAAGTATCCTCAAGATAAAAACTCTTGCCCTCCTTGTACCTGTTACTAGGAAGATTCTTTCCCACAGTTTTTCTCAGCCTGGTTCCAGAAATACCTTCGTGGCAAAGTCCACTGGGCTTTTGTTCAGTTGTGCACTGCTCTCTGAAGCCAATCCCTGGTATTCTCTCCTGGGTTTCTTCCCCTAGAACTTTGTGTAAGTCTCCGTGTGAAGCTCTGGCTCCCTGTCCAGCTCTCTGATCAGCTCTCCAATCAGTTCCCCAATCGTCTCTTCAATCGTCTCTGCAATCGGCTCTGACTCTAACCTCCGGTGAGTGAATTTTAACTGCGTCACTCTTGGTGTTCCCTTGAGCCCCGCCTCCTCCCAGCTGTCCCTCATTACCTAATGGGCTGTGAGGTAACCTACTGCTTGGGCGTGCTTTCACACCTGGTAATTCAGTTTGTGTACGTTGCCTATAGCAACTCTGCTCCATGTGCTGCTCTAGCCTGTCATTATTAGAAATGTTCTGCTCAGTTTTTCCTATTTCCATAGGCTCTGGCTGATCCACCTCATGACAATATATATATATATATATATATATATATCTTTAATTTATTGAGTTCTGTGGGTGAATGCCCTACTTCTGTTCTGCACCCATTGTCGAGGGAGAGATTTCTGTGGATGCAGAATATATATTCAAAAAGAAAAAGTGAGAACCATAATGCAGTTTATAGCAGAATAAAATTAGTTATAATTTGGTCTTATAAACTGTGCTGTGGTTCTCACTTTTTTTTTCTTTTAGTTCCTTGGTGTATGAGCATCTTGCATTTGCATTTCCTTTGTTTTTTTATGGATTATATTATTACTTTAACACCCTGCTGGTCCAGTGCACTGTTTCAGGAGTTATGTTGGGGTTGCCAAGCCCTTCTTGGTGTTTATGTTGGATTGGGAGGTGTTGGGATCACAAAGTCCCTCTTGTTTTTCAGAGGGTGGGAAGAGCTGTGTTGGGGCGTCAAGTGGCCTTGTAGAAGTGGGAGATGCTGCATGGGTGCTGTTGAGCCCATTTTGTTTGGCATATTTAGCAGCATGTTTCCTAGGCTCTGCACCGGTAACATTTGAACATATGAACAAAAGAAATGCCATACTGGGTTAGACTAAGGTCCATCAAGCCAATATCCTATTTTCAACAGTGGCCAATCTAGATCACAAGTACCTGGCAGGTTCCCAAAAAGGCACACAGGTTCCACAAAGCTCATCCCGGGGTAAGCAGTGGATTTCCTGGGTTCTCTTTAATAATAGTTTATTAACCTTTTCTTCAGGAACTTGTCCAAACCTTTTTTTAAACCCAGCTATACTAATAGCTTTTACTACATCCTCTGGTAACTAATTTCAGAGTTTGATTACGCAGGGTCATAGGCTAACTGCAGGAAGGCAGTTATATCCCCCTGCAGTTACTGCATTTCAGTGTGGCAAAACAGCTGCCGATGCAACTAAAGCCACCCACTGAGATGGCATTAGCTGCACTGATGCTACTTATGCTGAGCCATTATGTTAGTTTCTGCTGACAATGCAGATGCTTGTGTGTGAGAATTCTTTCTCTTGCCTCACTCTGCAGTAAAGTATAATTTTGAGAAAGAAATCCTGTAAACCTAATAGAAATGGGTAAAAGCATTTTTTTGACTACATACTGTATGTCTGTTTTTAGTTTGTACTGATATATTCCCTACTTGATGAAGATCTATCTCTGTTCTGCATGTGTGACTGAGGCTACATGTTCTGTTAGCATGGAGTTTCTATGTAGGGAACTATAGTAATCCTGCTTGTTCAGTTTTCTGAATAGGAATATGGATGTTTTAGGGCCCACTGCAATATTTATGGTGCTGTCCTTTTCTGGGTATGCTCCATGTTGTGTGAGTTTTGGAACTTAGTGCTGTTATGGATAGTAGATTTTCTTTATGGGTCCTGTACTCTGGGATCGTAGTGAGGTAACTGTATGGTGTTGGTTGGGGAGGGGGGTGTGCTGGAATATGTATTGTTTTTGAGATTTGCAGTTTTGCATTCTTTATGCTGCCAGACTGAAAATTTTTAAATATTTTGTCAGTTCAGATTCAAGGAAATTTCAATTTTTAAGGGAATTTTTCAGTTTTTCTTTAGTAGCCTGATAGCTGCACCGCTGCTGAGTTCCAGACTTTTCCAACTCTAGCACAATCCAATCCAGCATTTGAATTAAAGGCTACCAGGATTAGTTTATCTCATTTTATATCTTCCCTCATCATCAATAATCTGGTCATAGCAAAATAAATCTGATGTGCAGCTACTTATAATGGTTTGATTGGGGAGGGAGGGGCTGTCTAAATGGCTTTTCGTTAATCAAATGAAATGTTTTATTATGTTTGTTTTATTTTTTTGCATTGTAACATCTGCTTTACTAAATTGCATGTATATGTTTGGAAGCCACCTAGGATTTTAGATTGTTGGCATATACATTTTAAACAAAGTTTACTAAATTTATGCAAATGATGCTGCAATGAATCTTCGCACATGGCCCTGCATCACCCTCGTGCCGTCTCTGGGGGAAAGTAGACAGGAGGGGGCACTGGGAGGTGGAGGAAAGCAGAAGCCGCAGATTGGGACCAGCATGATCAGAGAATAAAATGGTCAGACAACAAAGGTAGAAGAGAATTTTGTTTTCAATTTAATGACCAGACTTGGTGCTATCTTTATATTTTATACAGTATATGGAAATGCATCTCTTTCTATTTCTCTGGTATTGCATTGTATGCAGAATCTGACTTTTTGGGGTTGCATTGTATGCAGAATCTGACTTTTTGGGGTTGCAGTTTAATTGTTATCTATGTATGTTTATTTTTTGGTTATGGTCACTTATTCTGTACTTGATGAGGGTCTGTGTTCTGAGTGTGTGACCAAGACCAGGTGTTCTGTTAACATGGAGTTTGTATGTAGGGATCTGTATTGTAGTAATCTGAAATTTTCAGCTTTTCGAAAGGTGTGTGGATGTTCTAGGGTCCACTGCAGTATTTACAGTGATGCTTTTTTTGGACGGGCTCCTTATGTGAGTTTTGGAAGTTGGTGCTGATATGGTATGGTATGGTAGATTTGTTCTATAGATCCTCAGTGACTTTGTTGTAGGGTTTTGTATTAGTTCACAATATGCCTGATACTGGAGAATGTTTGTTAGTGAGATGATCAGAATCAGATTTTTTTTTTATGATACTGAGTTCTGTGGGTAAATGTTCTAGTTCTGCTCTGCACCCAATGTTGAGGGAGGGGGTTCTGTGGATGCAAAATATATGTTCAAAAAGAAAAAGCAAGAACCAAAATGCACTTTATAACAACAAAATAAAAATGAATTATAATTTAGTTTTATAAACTGTGCTGTGGTTCTCGCTCATTCTTTTAGTTCCTTGGTGTGCAAAGATCTTGCATTTCCTCCATATTATCTAATCAGCTTTTTGGTTTGGTTTAGTTCTTGATTGGAGTTTTGAGAAAGCCTCCCCCCACACTACAGGGGAGGGAGGGCGCCTCAGGCAGTAGATCGTCTTGAGCTGCCCCTGACCATAGAGGAGAGGAGAAACAGGGTGGATATGATACAGACCTAAAAATGACCCTTTGTGTCTGGTGGTTTTTCCCCCAGGTCTCAATGCAGAAAACTTGCTCTGGATCCCAGAACTAATTCTGTTGAGCAGGGCTTCCTAACACAAGTTTAATGCAGAATTTCTGCTCAGCAAACAGCATGCGAATAAGCTCTGTGCAAAACGTCTATGATAAGCAGGGAGAGTAAGCCAGACACATGTGTGCAGGGGTGTCTTAGCAGCACCTATTTCTTGTGCATGAGTTGGAATGATATAAAAAAGAAAAAGTTCATCTGAGGTGAAGTTTGACACTTCACTTTAGATGACCTAAGACAGACACCCAATTGCAAGGTCCTCCCCAATCCCGACACTGAAAAAAAATCATTGGTGGCTGAGTGGCACCTGGCCCCTAGCCCCTCCCAGTGCTTTGTGTTCCAGGATGCACTGTGAGGAGGGTGTCATGTGCCACTGTTTTCCAAGATGGCAGCACAAGGGCAGGACCATGTGGGCATTGCTCCTGCCCCCCCAGTGAGGGAGGTATGGATAAGGAAATTGGAGATACCAGGGGTTTGGTGGTGGGGAGTAGGGGCCACTGCAGGGCTGGTGCTCCCCATTTTGCTAACTAGGCAATCGTCTAGGGCACCAGCCCTCCAGAGGCACCTCTGCCGCTCATTGGCGTCACTGCCACCCCTCTCCTAGGCTAGGAGTGGCATCAGTGGCCCCAGAACCCCAATGCATCATGGTTTCATTCTTGTGCAGTCTGCCGCTTCCACCCCTCTCCACCGTAGACTTCCATTTTGGAAGGTCTGCGGTGGAGGGGGGCGGAAGCAGCAGATTGGGCAAGAGCGAAACTGCAACGCTGCCTGGAGATGGTGGATCAGTGCTGCATTGCGGTTATGGGGCCATTTGCCACTGCTACCAGCCCCGGCGAGGGGGTGGGCAGCAGGACGGAGGGCCCACCTAGGGCGCCTCCAGTCCTTGCACTGGTTCTGGGCACTGGGCTACCTAGGACATTTTTAGGGGTTTAGAGGGGTAGAGGGTAGGGGCCAACAAGCTACTAAGGACATTTTTAGGGAGTTTGGGAGGTGGGAGGGTTCAGGACCTCCTTGGGTCATCTGAAGTGAAGTGTCAAACTTCAACTTAGATGATCCTTTTGCTCCCGGCAGCATCTTTACATAAAGATTCAGTGTTAAGAGAAGAAGAATAAACTGTGCTGAGTTGCACTGCAGTTTCTTACATTAGAGCAATTAAATATGCACTTGCTTGCGGTTAGCATGCCCACTGAGATATGCTTTAGCACTCTGCTTTTGCTCGAGATGTTCTGCACAAGCATGCTTTCTGGATTGGAGAGCAAGACTACCATGGGAAAATTTTGAGCAAAATGCTGCATCAAAGCATAGTGTAGTTTGCTGCATCGAGGTCTCAGTGTGACACATAGGTGCTAAGTCCGCGATTATGCACATGCTAATAGGCCAATTCCATTCATGCACGTCCAGCCCCCTGTATGGCCGAGCAGAATCGGGCATGCAAAATTAGACCCGATTCTGATCCCGCAGCCCCCGCGGGATCAGAATCGGGTCTAGCACCTGGACGTGCAGACCTGGACCTGATTCTGTCCCAAGTATGTCCCAGCAGCTACCTGGCTAACTCAGCTGGTCCCATGAATGGAGCCGCGGTGCTTTGGCATCCCGTCGCCATGGCACCGCGTCTCCATTCACAAGCTGCGATCCTGGCCGCCAAACCTAGATGCCTGTTCCCTGCAGCCCGACTCTCAATCTGACTTTCCAAGGCCTTGGTCAGGCTGTGGGGAACCCCCTGCACCCCCTTACCTATGTCCCGGGGTGCCTTTGAGGTGGAATAAGTCCCCTGTCTAGATTCAAGGCACTGGACATACAGGGCCAACCTCTGAATCAGCCCTGCACGTCCAGGATCACAGCTTGCCCATGCTCCGCCCTCACTGTGCCTCCTGCCCTCATCTAAGCCTCCCTATACAAATCTGCTGTAAGTTTGGGGAGGATATTGACGGGGCCAGCAGGGGGACGAATATCGGGGATGAACATCCCGATGGGAAGTCCATCTCCACTATTCGGTGGACAGAATGACCCCCAGATGCATAAAATTCTGCATCTGCATAACCGTGAAATTCTCCAGATTGTAACTGTGAGCTGAGTGTACTCAGTACTGTTCCCACATACACATAAAGGGAAAAATCCACTGTTCTTAGTAATTAATCAGTAATATACAGCTGATCAATTGTGATAAACCCAGAGTAGTGCATTTCTTGCCATGTGCAGGCCCTTGACTGTGCCTCTCTAGAATCAATATTGGAGAGGTTCTTACATCCTTGATTTATCTTGCAGTATGCCAGGGTTTGGATCCCGGACTCAGAAGATGTCTGGAAATCAGCAGAACTCCTCAAGGATTTTAAGCCGGGGGATTCGGTCCTTCAGCTTCGTCTTGAAGAAGGCGCGGTAAGAATATTTCATCTCTTTTTGTGAAATGCTTATAATTATGTCCTGTGTGTAGGAATATATTTTTAGTGAATTCATAAGGATTGTTTATGTGCAATTTGAAAATAAATAACAGAATTTATCTTTAGAACCCCTTGCTTAGTTTGTGGCTTGTTGTGCCACGAGGGTTTGCGAGCATCAGTGATGTTGAAAGCTATACCATTGGTAAATTAACTATTGGCAGAGACTTCCAAGACAGACAGGTCTCAGCTGAGGTGGCAGACTATGACGAAACCCCTATCTGGGCAGCAGCAGTATGGGACAGTGTTGGCGGCGGAGGTTCACGTTTTTGTGACAACGGCCAACAACACTGGCATTACCTGTCCGGAAGGCCTGGTGATCTACTAACATATCTTAGCACGAAACCCAGTGGGTAGTCACAAGAAAAACAAATTGTGATATAGTGCTAGAAGATGCGTCCCTCAGGTTAGAAGGCTTTCAACGAGCAACTGGGGAAGAGCTGATAACTCTTCAGAGTAAAGCCAGCACTTATGATGTGGTTGGAAGAAAGCCCTCGGGACGTCTCACTGCTGATGTAGCTGTCAGCTGTCCTTGAAATGAGAGTCGGAAGTTGCAAACATAGCTTACATGTTGGGACATGGAACGTATGGAGCATGAACCAAGAAAAGCTGGAGGTGGTCAAGAATGAAATGGAAAGTGCACAACCTGATTTGTTGGGTACAGCGAACTGAAATGGACTGGCATTGGGTACTTTAAATCTGACAATCGCGTGGTATGCTATGCTGGAAATGAAAGACAAAGAAAAATAGTGTTGCATTTATAATTAAGACAAAGCTTCTCCAATAGTAAATAATAACTACTAGATCGCAGTGGGAGGCCTATGAAGAATCCTGAAGAAGTAGTTAAATGAACACCAGGCACCAGCCTTTTTGGGTTGTGGCAGTGTAAACACTTATGCAGATATCACACAGAGATGATGTGATCTGAATTGATCAAACTCACAAGCTTACATCTTTGTAGACAGAGCCATGTGCCTGTGCTCAGTGGGCTGGCTGCGTTATGCCGTAGCTATTGATGTACTAAATTAGGGGAGACTGTATTTTTTGTTTTGTTAAATATGTCTCTTCTACACAGATACAAAAAACCAAGGTCAGTAACTAGATGAAATCCCAAACTTATAATTGGGCTCATATAATGAATAAATGCATTTTATGGGAGGCATATTCAAAGCGGTTTAACTGGTTAGTAGACTGTTGTCCTGCTAACTGGATAAAACCCTATGAATATTGAGCCCGTATTTTTTTTAGTCCTTTTTAATTTAATATTCCATAAGTGCTCATGACTATTTTTTATGGGGGTCATTCCGATCCTCATTGAGTGGGTCTGGATGTCCGATCTGGACGTGCAGACCCCTTAAACGCCTGGATCGTGCTGTCAGGGAAAGAGCTCCCCGCATGTAAAGCGTGCTTGTGAGGGGAGCTCTGTTCGTAGGCGGGAGGGTGCGGGCCGGGGGAGGAGTGATGGCGGGCAGTGGATGGCGCCTGACCCTGGATATATAGGGCCGATTCTGAGGTCAGCCTGATAGATGGGGAACTTATTCCACCTCGGAGGTGGAATAAGTCCCCCTGGACATGGGTGGACTGCTGAGCCCGTTGGAGACAAAGAGGTGAGGGGTGCAGGGGGTTCCCTGTAGCCCAACCCTAGCCATGAAAGGCCGGACCGGGGGTCAGGCTGCGGGGAAAAGAAGTTTGTCATTGGTGGCCTGTGATCTGGAGCCACGATGACATGGCAACAAAATGCCATGCTATCGCTACTCCATTCTGGAGCCTGGCTGGGCTAGCCAGGGATCAGCTAATATCTGGCCTGACAGAATCAGGGCCCGGCCTGCATGTTCAGGCTAGTAGACCCAAATCTCCAGGAACAAGCAGGAATGAGTCTTCACATATGGGGTATCGTCGGTACCGACGGAGCCTGCGCGGGAACGCTCCCCAGCGTCCAGTAAGAAAGCTTTTGGGAGCATCCCACAGCGCCTGCGCGCTGCCTTCCCGTCTTTCCCAACTGCCTCTCTCCAGTTCTTCTTTTCCGCGGAGCCAGCAGGTCGTGTTCCTGTCACTGCAGAAGAAGTTCTTTATTTTTTTCTTTATTTTTCTGTGTGCGCGTCTGCCTTCGACGTCAGACCGGTACCACCGGTCTTTTCTTTTCTTTCTTTCTTCAAAAAAAACCCAAAAAACTTTTATTTCTTCAACTGTGCATTTTCAATTTGGGCCTTAGGCCTAAATTTTTTCTCCTCATGGAGAAGCCCGCTTCAGGGTTTAAAAAGTGCACAAAATGTGGCGGTACTATTTCTGTCACCGACACCCATGATTGGTGTCTAAAATGTTTGGGTCCTGACCATTCCATCACGGATTGTGTGTCCTGCACCATGATGTCTAAAAGAGGTCGGCAGAACCGAGCAGCCAAGCTCAGTACCCTGTTTCCCTCTGATCAGCCTCGGTGGCATCGACGTCTTCCAGGGCTTCTTCTTCCTCCCATGGATCTCAGGTAACCAAACATAAATCTAGCCGGTCCTCGAAGGGCAAAACTCCCTCTAAGCATCGAGATGCCTCTGGGCTTGTCCTCGAGGATTCTGCTCCGGCAAAATTACCCCGGCGGGAAGTTCCGGCTTCCAAAGCATTATCTATGGGGTCACAGGTTGACATCGATGGCTTGGCCTCAACCGATCTCCTGTTGCCATGTTCTGGGGTACCGGTGGCCTCCACTGGTACCGACGTCCAGACTTTGGTGGCGTCGATGGATCAGAAAATTCTATCCATGCAGCGCACCCTTACAGCGTTCATGCAGGCTTCGACGCCTTCGGTACCGCAACAATCCCCGTTGCTGGTACCGACTCCAGCATCGGCACTGTTCTTGGTGCCGGTACCGATTGCATCGACATCGGCTTCGGTGTCGACTGCAACGGTACCGAACCGGTACCGCTTACTCCCGATGTCGATCCCACTCGGTATGCGTATCGGGCTTTACAGGAGCATCCAGACAGGCGATACTTCGATTCCTCCGAAGACTCTGATGAGTCGGAGGCTTCTGTCGATGCACTGGTACTACTTCCTCAGGAGTCTGCTTCTCCAAAACGAAGAATGTCTCCACCAGAGGACTTGTCTTTTCAAGACTTCATTAGGGAAGTGGCTAGAGGCCTCTCTATTACAGTGGCCTCTGAGTCAGAGCCTAGAGCCAAGCAATTAGATATTTTGCAATATCCTAAGGCTCCTAAGGAAGCAGCTACCTTACCTATTCATGAGATTCTTTATGATCTCATGTTGGGCATGTGGGAGACTCCTCTCACCACCTCTCTTCATTCTCGTAGGTTGGACACCATGTACCGTGTCCCTCCCTGTCCTGGTTTTCATAAGACTCAGCTTCCTCACCACTCTATTGTGGTTGAGTCTGCTATGAAGAAAATAAAGAGTGAAAAGAGACACTCATCTAACCCTCCAGGACGTGAATGTAGGACTCTAGATGCTTTTGGCCGGAGGATTTTCCAGGCCAATATGCTTGCTGCCAGAATCAACTCCTATAGTCTCTTTATGGGGATGTTTCTAAAAGAAGTCACAGATCATCTGCAGACTTTAGCTCCTTTTATTTCAGAAGATAAAAGGCAAGAATTTCTCACTTGGCTCAAACATGCCCAAGATGTTTCCAAATTCTCCAACCGTGCAACCTTTGACTCTTTTGAGTGTGTAAGCAGAGCCACGGCTATTGCCATAGGTGCACGCAGAATTGCTTGGTTACAAGCCTCTGATTTGGAACTCTGGGTCCAAGATGAGTTGGGAAACCTTCCTTGTACAGGTGAAAACCTGTTTCGCAGGGATTGGCAAGCAAAGGCCACTCAGATGGATGCTGAGAACTCTGCTTTGGATCGACTTTCAAAGTCTACCTCTGCCCCTGTTAAGAAAAGATTGTTTAAAAAGACATCTTTTTCTAAAAAGGGAAGATATTATGCTGCTCATGGGCAGACATCTTCTACAGGTCATTTTGCTGCAAAGCGTCAGCAACCACCTAAACAGGCCAAGTCAAAGGCTGCCAGGCCTACCACAGCCCAGCAGCCTCAACCTCCTCAGGGCCTTTGACTTGCAACTAGAGAACTTAGCCTTTCTAGCTCTGGAAAAACCAGAGCCCCTAACCATTCCAGGAAGGTTGACTTACTTTGCTCCCAGATGGGAGCAAGTCACAGCAGAGCAATGGACCCTCTCCATCATAAAGGAAGGGTACAAGCTTCATTTCTTGAGTCTTCCTCCTCACACCATGGTGAAACAGTTCAATTCTCCAACATCTCTCCTCAACCTTCTAGGTCAGGAGATTGCTACCCTTCTTGCCCAAGGGGCAATAGAAGAAGTACCTCTTCTTCAACAGGGCTCAGGTTTCTACTCCCCTTATTTTCTTATCCCAAAGAAAACAGGGGGCTACAGACCCATATTAGATCTCAGAGAATTGAACAAGTTTCTGTTCAAGGAGAAATTCAAAATGATTTCTCTAGGGGCTCTGCTTCCATACCTTCAGAGTCAGGACTGGCTTTGTTCTCTAGATCTCAAGGATGTGTACACCCATGTCCTCATCCATCCAACACACAGAAGGTTCCTTCGGTTCCTTTTTCAAGGAAAGCACTACCAATACAGGGTGCTCCTTTTGGTCTGGCCTCTGCACCAAGGGTGTTCACGAAATGCATGGCAGTAGTAGCTGCATTTCTCCGCACTCTAGGAATATTCGTATTCCCATATTTGGACGACTGGCTCATTCGAGCCCCATCCCAGTCAGAGGCCCAGACTTGTCTAACCTGCACAATGCGTATCCTTCAGTATTTGGGACTAGTAATAAACATCCCAAAATCCAATCTCACCACTACTCAATCTCTGGAGTTCATAGGGGCCTTGCTGGATACCACAACTGCAAGGGCCTATCTACCTCAGGCCCGTTGCCTACGTCTGGTGCAGTTAGCCTCCCAGATTCAGTTAAAGTCCCAGTTAACTGCTCGAGAGATGTTACAACTATTAGGCCACATGGCATTCACCGTGCATGTGGTTCCATATGCTCACCTTCACATGAGGGCAGCTCAATGGACTTTGTCCACCCAATGGACTCAGGCATCAGGTTGCCTGTCAGACAAAATAGCAAACTCCAGTCGCCTTTTTTGGTCTCTCCAGTGGTGGAAGTCCTCTCAAAACCTCTTGCTGGGGTCCCCTGTTCAGCAACCGCTACCCCAAGCAACTCTCACAACAGATGCTTCTCCAAGGGGTTGGGGAGCTCATCTGCAGGATCTCTCCACCCAGGGCATCTGGTCTCCATAGGAGACTTCTCTGCATATCAATCTCTTGGAACTCAGAGCAATTTTCTTAGCTCTCAGAGTGTTCCATTCCCTGCTCAGCTACAGGACAGTCCTCATCCATACGGACAACCAAGTAGCCATGTTCTATGTAAACAAGCAGGGAGGGACTGGCTCTCTGTCGCTTTGCAACAAAGCTTTGCAACTGTGGGCCTTCGCCAGAGAGCATCACATCCATCTTCTGGCAGTATATCTTCCAGGTGTTCAAAACTCTTGGGCGGACAGACTCAGTCGAGTTCTGCTTCCACACGAGTGGTCCCTCCACATGGACCAGGTAGCCAGGATCTTTCGAATTTGGGGAACCCCGGACATAGACCTCTTTGCAAGTCCGTAGAATGCCAAACTTCCCCGGTTCTGTTCCAGAATTCCGTGTCAGGGAGTTCAGGCCAAGGATGCCTTCCTCCTTCACTGGGGTCAAGACTTCCTTTATGCCTTTCCACAAATTCCCCTAATTCCCAAGACACTATTCAAGCTTCAGAGAGATCAAGGGACCATGATCCTCATAGCACCACATTGGCCACGCCAGGTGTGGTACCCTCTACTTCTGCATCTCTCTCAAGCTCCCTCCCTGGACTTGGGCTCTACTCCAGACCTTCTATCCCAGGAAGAAGGAACGTTGTGGCACCCAAACCCCCAGTCTCTCCATCTCAGGGCTTGGTTGCTGAGGGCCTAGACCTTCAAGATTTTCATCTCTCCCAGCAAGTCAGAGATGTTATTCATGCCTCTAGAAAGCCTTCTACTAGACGTTCCTATGCTTTCAAATGGAAAAGATTTACCATTTGGTGTTCAGGGAAGGGTCTAAACCCTCTTGCAATACCTCTGAATTCTCTACTAGAGTATCTTCTGCATCTATCCCATGCAGGTCTGAAAACAAATTCAGTAAGAGTCCATTTGAGTGCTATTGCAGCATCCCTCAAGCCTCTCAATGGACAACCTATTTCCTCTCATCCTCTTATAGCAAGATTCATGAGAGGCCTTCTTTTAACTAAACCTCCCATTAGACCACCTCCAGTGGCATGGGACTTAAACCTGGTTCTTGGCCAGCTTATGAAGCCACCCTTTGAACCTTTAGCCACCACCTCCTTGAAATTTCTTTCTTGGAAGGTTATTTTTCTCATTGCAGTCACCTCAGCACGCCGCATCAGTGAGTTGCAAGCTTTGGTGGCCAATCCACCTTATACAAGGTTTCATCATGATAAGGTAGTCCTCAGGACCAATCCACACTTTATGCCTAAAGTGGTCTCACCTTTTCATCTGAACCAAGAGGTGTATTTACCTGTCTTTTTTCCAGGACCTCATGCATCAAGTGCAGAGAGGAATCTTCATACCTTGGATTGTAAGAGAGCTCTCTCTTTTTACTTACAAAGAACACAGCAACATAGAAAGTCTTCTCAACTCTTTGTTGCTTTTGATCCTTCTCATTTAGGACTTCCAGTCTCTAAAAGAACACTGTCCAACTGGATTGCTCAGTGTATTTCTTTCGCCTACCAGAGTAGAAACCTTTCTCTGGAGGGCCATGTCACAGCTCACAATGTGAGAACCATGGCAGCCTCAATGGCTCATCTAAACTCTGTGTCCATCGACCAAATCTGTCGAGCGGCCACCTGGGCCTCAGTTCATACCTTCACAGCCCATTACTGCTTGGACAATGACTCCCGCCGGGATGCCTTGTTTGGTCAGGCTGTTCTCAAACACCTGTTCCATACCTAATCAACTCCGACCCACCTACCCTGGTTGGATGCCAGAGATCCATGGGGGGAGGTAGAGTCCTTTTCAAGGACACACAACCTGGGGTCTTCCCCTGGCATCTGCAGCTAGGGAGTCCCCATATGTGAAGACTCATTCCTGCTTGTTCCTGGAGATAGCACAGTTACTTACCTGTAACAGGTGATCTCTGGGAACAGCAGGAATAAGTCTTCACAACCCACCCACCTCCCCTAGGAGTTGTATCTCTCTATCTATCTTTCCTTTCCTCTCTCTCTCTTTGTCTCAGCTTTAAAACTCGAACTGGAGAGAGGCGGTTGGGAAAGGCGGGAAGGAAGCGCGCAGGCGCTGTGGGAAGCTCACAAAAGCTTTCTTACTGGACGCTGGGGAGCGTTCCCGTGCAGGCTCCGTCGGTACCGACGATACCCCATATGTGAAGACTTATTCCTGATGTTCCCAGAGATCACCTGTTACAGGTAAGTAACTGTGCTTTCTGATCCCACGGGCATGTCTAGCCCCCCATGGGATCAGAATTGGGTGCTACTGCTTCATGCCCAGATTCTGTCAGGCCGTACAGGGGCAGGATGTGCAGAATAGAATTGGCCTCCCTGTGTTTAACTGATACATATTATAAAGCTGCCTTACACAGTACTATGGTTTGCACTTTATCAAATTTTAAGTTCTGCCTCAGAGAACGGCACTTATCTGATGTGACAAATTCCCCATCTGGAGCCTCTACTTCCCATTCTTCATTTCTCTTAGTCCTGCATTTCGACATCATTTGATATCTGGAGGTAAACCCAATGCGGGGGGAGCCAGGCAAAAAGGGGGCCCACACGTAAGGATGAAAGCAGAGTGTCAGACTTACATTAAAATGTTTGCTGTGTGGCCTTCTGTGTGTCATTTTGCTTTCTTTTTGTTTTTTAGGCCTGGCAACCATCATCTCTATCCTGGGCAGAAGTGTCATGATAAGAACTACGGTTTGCAGCTGTTATCAGGAGACTTTGGCCCATCAGCAGAAGGTGATGGCTGCCGTTTGCAGGGAGGGAGGTGCTACGGCGCAGTGGGGGCCCCTCATTAGATCTTACGTCACCAGTGAAAAGAATGGTGCTTGGAGATACAATGTGCCACCAACAGGGCAGCCATATTGTTAGTATTCACTTGTGACTGATGCTGTTGAAGACTTTATCATTTTTTTTTGTCCGACCTATAGTATGTATAGCATTGAAGAAGGACAAATTCCTTATCTCTCCAGTCCAGTCCCTCTTCTTCTGGGTTGTGCAACCCTTCCAGCAGCTTGGAGGCTGAGCCTATCATCGCTTTGATGATGCTCGGGTATAAGTACCACTGGCACCAGTAAACTCAGCCTCCAAGCAGCTGGAGGTTGCCAGTAAGCCAGAAGGCTTACAGGAGAGATTGCAGGCAGGGAGTTAGTGTTAGGGACTCCCAATAGCTAGATTTATCTAATTTTAAATTGATCTTTATTTGACCTTTACTTGCAATTTAATTTTAATTTTAAATTTTAAGCAACTGTAGCTTTAAGGCTAATCTCCCTCCTCTCTCCTCCCCCCCTTCTCCTCATACCTTCCGACTCTCCTTCGTTCTGAGGACTGCGGAAACCCGATCTCCCGGGACCGAATGCGGAGGGGAAGTGCCGCTGGCCACGTGGGAGAGATTGAAGAGAAGCCGCAGAACCGACCGGCATGCTAGGACTCCAGGAGCGGCCTGCTCCACCTTGCGCCGAAGCCCTCTGGGTGGCTGAGCGCTGAAGGCAGGCCCCCGGAGCCTAGGGGAGCAGCGCGATGGCAACGGCAACAGGAGAGGCCGTCTGAGCGCCAGAAGCAGGAATGGCGAAAAGCGGCACGGCAAACGGCGGCACCCGCGAGCAAGGCCTGTTGCACGCCGAGCTCGTTTCCACGTGGCCGCGTCCTAACACGTGCGAAATCAGCGGAGGCCTTTCTGATTTACATGCGGCTGTAAAACAGGGAGAGAGGAACTGGATCAACAGCAAGTATTTCAAATGCTTTACTAACTAAAAAGGTTAGGGCTCTTTACCCTGGAAAAGAGACGGCTGAGGGGAGATATGATAGAAGTCTATAAATTAATGAACGGAGTGGAACGGGTAAACGTAGATCGATTGTTTACCTTATCAGAATATAGAAAGACTAGGGGGCATGCAATGAAGCTACAGGGTAAACTATTTAAGACTAATAAAAGAAAATATTTTTTCACTCAATGTGTAATCAAACTCTGGAATTTGTTACCGGAGGATGTAGTAAAGGCTGTTAGTGTAGCTGGGTTTAAAAAAGGTTTGGACAAGTTCCTGGAGGAAAGGTCCATAAACCATTATTAAGAAGGGACCCAGGATATCAATGCTTGAACCAATACAAGCATTGTGGAACCTGTGTCCCTTGGGGAAACTGCTAGGTATATATGACCTAGATTGGCCACTGTTGGAAACAGAATACTGGGCTTGATGGACCTTGGTCTGACCCAGTATGGCATATCTTATGTTCTTATGTTCTTATTTAACTGTTTATTTAAACTTCATCCAAAGTTTAGGTCTAGGTTGATTTGATTAAATAAGTCTGCAGCTAAGTTTCCTAGTTTTATCTCAGTTTTGTTTGGGGGGACTTGTTATTTAATTTAATTCTAATTTTTATTTAATATCTGGACTCCGCACTATGCCCAACAAGCCACGGTGTCTGGCCTGCGGCACTCGTCGAGGCACAGGTTCGGAAGCAGGAATCTGCAGAGGTTGCACGGCAGAAGCTGCTTCCGTGGAGAAAGAAATCCAACAGGTATTATCTCAGGATTCCCAGGGATCAGAAGATCCTCTGGAGGAGGGGGAGGGCCAATCCCCTCCTCCTTCTCCAACCATGGACTTGTCCGGAACTTTCCAGCCACACCCCTCCATCTCCTCCAGGGAAGGTGGGGCCTGGGGACACTTCTCACCTGAATTTGTCCTCCTGCTGCACAAGGCCTATTGCATGCGCCAGCAGGGAGCAGGAGGACCACCGCAGGCAAGCGCTACCCCCAAAAGGACTATGGCACACAGGACAAGGGGGCCCCTCCTAAGCACGCTAGGCTGATGAGTGGTACGGCAGATGATCCAGGAAGAATGGAATCAACCAGAATCCAGCCTAAGGGGAGTATGTTCTATGGCTCCGCTGTATCCTTTACCAGAACAAGACAAGGACTGAAGCCTCCCAGAGTGGATGCGGCGGTCTCAGCAGTCACTAAAAAGACGACTATCCCGGTCGACGCCAGTGCAGCCCTGAAGGATCCCCAAGATAGAAAGCTTGATATGTTGCTAAAGCAAGCCCTTGATGTAAGTGCCCTTGCCTTACAGGCTTTCGTATCAGGGGCCTGGGTGGCGAGAGCCTGTCTGAGGTGGTCTCAACAACTTCAGCTAGCAGGGGGCCTGGTCGGAAACACGCAAGCTGAAGTGGCTAGGATGGAGTCCGGAGCAGCCTACCTTGCGGATAGTCAGTATGACTTCAATAGAAGCCTAGCAAAGAATATGGCCTCTGTGGTGGCAGCCAGGCGATACTTGTGGCTGCGTAAATGGGCGGCGGATGCCTCCTCAAAAGCATGTCTGAGTAGACTTCCCTTTAAGGGTAAGTTGCTCTTTGGGGAAGATTTGGACAAACTAGTAAAGGAGCTAGGCGAGACCAAGGGAGGCAGACTCCCGGAGGATAGACCAAAACAAGGCCGTCCCTTGGCTCCCACACGTATCCAACCAAGAGATTTCCAGAGATTTCGACCAGCTAGGTCGACCCCCTTCCACAAGGGGCATTTCCCCTCGAGGAGTCAAAGCTTCCGGGGGTTCGCGGAGCGGGAAGAGGCTTTGGGACCGCCTCCTCCTCCGCGGGTCCTAGAAAACCGCAATGAAGCAACGGGGGTCCGAGAGGGATACCTTCCGGTGGGAGGTCGGTTAAGACAGTTTCTTCCCGCCTGGACCCGAGTGACTTCCGATCAATGGGTTTTAGAAGTGATCAGAGAGGGCTATGCTCTCGAATTTGCAAAGCCGATTCGACCAGCATTTGTTCAGTCTCCCTGCAGATCCCTAGCAAAGAGAGTGACGGTAGAAGACACCCTTTCAAGATTGCTATTGCTCGGAGCAGTGGTCCCCGTGCCGGTAGACCAACGCGGGTCCGGTCGATACTCAATTTATTTTGTCGTACCAAAGAAAGAAGGGAGTTTTCGTCCGATCCTCGACATAAAACAAATCAATCGATGACTCAGGGTTCCACATTTTCGGATGGAAACCCTGAAGTCAGTAATTGTGGTGGGAAGGCGGGGAGAGTTCTTAACCGCCTTAGACCTGACAGAAGCGTATTTGCATATTCCCATTCAAAAGGCTCATCAGCAGTTTCTGAGATTTGCTGTCCCGAGAGGACATTTTCAGTTTCAGGCTCTGCCCTTTGGCCTGGCAACGGCCCCCCGAACTTTCACCAAGGTGATGGTGGTGGTAGCTGCGGCTCTGCGAAAGGAAGGGATTTTGGTACATCCCTTCTTGGACGACTGGCTGATCAGGGCGAAATCAGAAGCGGAAAGTCTCAAGGCGACAACCAGAGTGGTAACATTCCTGGAAGAGTTGTGGTGGGTCATCAATTGAACAAAGAGCAGACTGGTACCCATGCAAGAACTCGAGTACCTCTTAGCAAGATTTGACACCACGAGAGGAAGGGTGTTCCTGCCAACGCAAAGACTAGAGGATCTGAGGACCCTCATCTCTCAGTTCCTGGACAGGCGGACCCCTACGGCCTGGCATTACCTACAGGTGCTGGGAACCATGGCGGCAACAATAGAGGTGGTGCCGTGAGCCAGAGCACATATGCGGCCACTCCAGCGGGCCTTGCTATGACGTTGGTCCCATTAGCACCATTCATGGTGCAGGAGGTTACCCTGCCCTCTCCTAACAAGGAAGTCCCTGCAGTGGCGGCATTGCCCAAAGAACTTAGATCGCAGAATGCCTCTCGAACCTCTGCTGTGGGTGCAGTTGACGACAGATGCATGTCGGACAGGATGGGGGGCTCATTGCGAGGGACACTTCACCCAGGTTCGCTGGAATACGATAGAGGCTCAGTGGTCAATCAATAGACTGGAGTTGCGGGCAGTGGGGTTAGCACTCAAAGCTTTCGAAACCCTAGTCCGGCAAAGAGCAGTCCGCGTCCTCTCCAACAACGTCATGACAGTGGCCTACATCAACCGCCAGGGATGAACAAGCAGTCCACCTTTGGAAGAGGAAGCAGACAGCCTGTTACAGTGGGCAGAAGCCCACTTAATAGCTCTATCAGCACAGCACGTGGCCGGCATAGACAACGTCACAGCCGACTACCTGAGCAGGTGCAAGATAGACCACGGGGAGTGGGAATTGGCCCAGGAGGTGTTCGACCAAGTGGTAGCCCCTTGGGGGACTCCGATCATGGATCTCATGGCAAGATGGAAATCGGCCAAGGCAAGTCGATTCTTCAGTCACAGGAAGGAAAGGATGTCGGAAGGCCTGGATGCTCTGGTCAGATGGCCTTCGGAAGGTCTCCTGTACGTTTTCCCTCCCTGGGCCCTCATAGGGAGAGTCCTGCAGCGGGTGGAAGCCCACCAAGGATTGGTAATTCTCATAGCCCTGGACTGGCCACGTCGACCATGGTATGCGGATTTGGTGAGATTAATGGCCGTCCGTCCATGGCGGCTTCCCTTCAGGAGCGATCTGTTACGTCAAGGACCGTTACGGATGCCCCAAGTGGATCGGTTCTCGCTTATGGCCTGGCTATTGAAAGGGCACGCCTCCTGAAGCGGGGATATTCGGGAGCAGTAATCTCAACATTGTTGAGTGCGCGGAAGTGCTCTACCTATCTCTCGTGTGTGAGGGTATGGCGTATTTTTGAGGCATGGTGCGCGAGACAAGAGAAGAAGCCCCTCATGGCCTCCATTCCAGAGGTACTGGAATTCTTACAAGCAGGGTTTGAAAAAGGTCTAGCGGCTAGCTCCTTGTGAGTTCAGTTAGTGGCCATTTCATGTTATAGAGATAAGGTACGTGGGAAGCCCTTGGGGGACCACGCTGACATTTCCAGGTTCCTTCGAGCAGTTAGGCGTTTGAGACCTCAGCTGAGATCGGTAGTTCCTCCATGGGACCTCAATCTAGTCTTGAATGTCTTAACGGGGGAACCTTTTGAACCAGGAGGAAAATCCTCTTTGAAGGATTTGACCCTAAAAACAGTTTTTCAGTAGCTATCTGCTCAGCTAAATGTATTTCTGAACTTCAGGCACTGTCTTCTCTGCTGCCCTTTCTCTCTTTCTTCAAGGAGAAGGTGGTCTTGTGGACAGTTCCCTCCTTTTTTACCTAAGGTTGTTTCTCCCTTTCATGTAAACCAAGTCGTATCCCTCCCATCCTTTTCTAGTGAAGAGCAGAAAGGGAATGAGGGGAGGCTGCGCCTCTTGGATGTGCGTCAAGTATTGAAGCGTTACCTGTCTCGCACGGCGCCCTTTCGAAAGTCCGAACAGTTATTTGTGCAGTTCGGAGGGCCACGCAAGGGGGAGGCGGCAACCAAGGTGTCCATTTCTAGATGGATCAGGGAGACTATTGTGTCGGCCTATCTCCTGAAAGGAAGAAGGTCTCGGGTAGGGCTGCAAGCCCATTCGACTCGAGCCCAGGCGACTTCATGGGCGGAACATAGCTTGGTTCCGCTGCTGGATATCTGCAGAGTGGCCACTTGGTCCTCGTTGCATACCTTTGCCAAACACTACAGATTGGATGTCCAGTCGGCAGCAGATGCTGGTTTTGGGTATGCAGTGCTTCGGTCTGGGATGGCGAACCTCTCCCAGGCTTGAACTGCTCTGATACATCCCAGAAGAAGAGGGACTGGACTGGAGAGACGATAAGGAAGAAGTAATTAGACCTTACCTGCTAATTAGTGTTCCTGAAGGAACTCCAGTCCAGTCCCTGATCCCACCCAGTTACGTCATTTACAGGATTCCCTTTTTCAGGGGAGGAGCCGGACCGAAGACAGAGAGTGAAGAAGAGTTCGTGCTCCTTGCTAAGAGGCCCATAGGTGAAGTGGGATGCTATGGCGGACCCTTTGATTGGAGGAAAGGGTTAACGCAGTCTCAGGTATACCTCCTCCTCCTCCCCTCCCCCCCTTTTTCCCTTCTTTCCGGGGGCTTGGAAAAAGTTCCTGCAGGGAGGGGAGGGGAGAGGTTATTCTATAAGTTTACAAGTTTAAAAAAAACAAAACCCAAATAAACAATTTTGGTAGTCTTTAATGTTTCCTTGAAAAGTTATAGTTGGTTAATGGTTCTTTCCGCTAAGTCTGCTTTTTCAATAGTTTACTGGTGCCAGCGGTACTTATACCCGAGCATCATCAAAGCGATGATAGGCTCAGCCTCCAAGCTACTGGAAGGGTAGCACAACCCAGAAGAAGAGGGACTGGACTGGAGTTTCTTCAGGAACACTAATTAGCAGGTAAGGTCTAATTACTTCTTATGTTGAATACATCAGACTGCAGGACTGGAGGTAGTTACCACTGGCAGCAAAGGCCAGAGCTGAAAGCAGTTGTGATAGCTGGACTATTCAGCTTACTATTATACTGATTTGTGCAGCTCATAGGGCTGTACAGAGACATAGAGGAGGTAATTTTCCAAGCTTGAACTTGAGTGTGTAGAATTGCATTTTACTCGTTCAAGCAGGTGCTTGCAGAATTGCCCTGGGTTGTGCGTGCATAAAAATAGGCACTCAGAAAACATAGCTCCTACTTCTACGCAGTATAGCAATAATTTTATGAAGCCTTTTTTGTATGTTTTACACATGGAAATTAACACATGTAAATCACTTGGGTGTATACACGTGTACAAATATGCATGACAACTGGGACGCATAGGTGTTCCCTGGGATGTAGTTTGGGTGGAGCAGGGAGAGAATTTTTGTGTCCATATGTACTTTATAAAATATGTGCATACACACTCATACTTACACCAATTTCAGAACATGTGCGTATTGTTGGGGTTGATTCTGACAGCCTGTTTTATAAAGGCACATAGGCACCTGTGTTGTATTTATAAAACAGGTACCTTTTTGGATGTCTCATTTAGGCACCCTGTTAAAAAGAATCTTACACTCTTTGGGGGTAATTTTGTCACAGGGCACCTAGACAAGGAAAGCACATAGATGCATCTGTATTATAAAGGCAACATAGGTGCCTGTCTGAAAGCCCCCACAAAGTTATGCCTGCCCCAAGGCAGGAGGATTTTGCTGCTTGCATGTGTCTAACGGCCGATCCCACCCCCCACTCCACCAGTTTTCCATCCCCAGGAACACCAGCACATATAACGCATCACTTTATAGCAGAGCACCTATAAAATTCTCAAAAATGCTCCTAAAGACAACATGGGTGCCTATGTGCCCTTAAGAAATAGACTCCCAGAACCAGCTGCAATAGCACACAGATGCTCATGCATGAATTTACACCCGATCCATCAACGGTATAAATATGGTATGTGCATGGGCTCTACGTATGTACATGCGTATTTTATAAAATACGTGCATACATTGCAACTCTGCCTCTGCGCCACACAGAACTATGCCCTCTGGAATGCCTGTGCGCAAGTGAAGGCGCATTTTAGAAAGGACGTCTGGCTGCAAATTGGGATGTGCAAGCCAAGACATCTGATACACAGCAGGAGGGGCCGCCGAGAAGGTGGTCACATGTAAGAATCTTGTAAAATCGGTTCTCCACCCTGAAAGATACATGTGTCTGCCTCATAATAGCCAAAACGAGAATGAGCAGAGTTATGAGCTAGCCACATTTAGGAAGTCTCCACAGTTTAGAACCTTGAATGTGTAATATATGCGCATCAACAGAATAGAAGACATAGAAGCACACGCTGCCCTATCACAGAACATGACTGTGGATCTCTCCCCTTTGCACTTCCCAGCCTGCCATTTTACAAACAGGGACATGATGCAGCTTGTGAGCCTGGAGAAATGTATGTCTTATATACTGGCAGGTATCTTTCAAGGAGTGAAAGGTATCGGAGGACTGAATGGGCATTTCCCTCTTCATTTTACTGTTGTTATGTTGCTGAAACGAGCATTTTTACGAATCCCATTTGTGCTGTGGAGCATGGATGTTCCTGGTGGCAATAGCAGACATGCAGTGCTAGTCAGAGATCATGTGTGCGTGTGTATCCTTACCTATCTGCTGCTGCCATGACAGCGCAGGGATCATGTGGAGAAGGAGCCTGATTTCGGCTTGGTGGCTTCCCTGGAGTCGCTTGACCACCAGGAGGGCCCATCTGATCTCCTGGATCAGTTCCAGGAGGACCTGGAGGAGGGGAAGCCCTTGGGGCTGAGGATATGACGGCTGA
Source organism: Ichthyophis bannanicus (assembly GCA_033557465.1). Classification (NCBI taxonomy): domain Eukaryota; kingdom Metazoa; phylum Chordata; class Amphibia; order Gymnophiona; family Ichthyophiidae; genus Ichthyophis; species Ichthyophis bannanicus. Next base: position 173,436,938 of record CM066043.1, read on the forward strand.
CAGGATCTTCCACTAGGATGAGTTCCTGGCATTGTTTTATGGAGTTGCTGGTAGTTCTCAAGATAGTGGAGGACAAGATGACTGGCCCTGAGTTGACTGAGGACTCTCTCATGGAGGGCATCTGCAAGCCCCCCCTCAGTCCTTTCCGGTCCCCAGGGCACTGAGGGCCATGATTGATGAGGAGTGGAGTATTCCAGATGCAAGGCTTTGAGTGGGGTGCAGTATGACTAGGCTTTAACCCATTCCACCAGAGGAGAAGGAGAAGCTGCACCTGCCTAAGGTAGATGCGTTGGTGATAATGGTCATGCAGAAGACCACCATCCTGGTGGAAGGTGGTGCAGCCTTGAAGGATCCTTAGAACCTTCTCATGGAGGCGCTGCATAAGCAGGCCTTCAAGGTGTCCATGCTGGGATTGCAGGGCATAATCTGTGGGGCCCATGTGGCCCATGCCTGTCTCCGTAGTTCGCAGGACTTGCTGGAGGAGGAGAATGCGGTTTCTAACCATGCAGAGGCGGCCCGATTGAAGTTGGGACTGCCTTTTTGGTGTATTTGCTGTATGATTTATTATGCATCTCTGCTAAGGGCATGGCCACAGTAGTCACCGTCTGACGGCTTTTGTTGTTGTGCAATTGGTCTGTGGATGTGGCCTCTAAGACGGCGCTCAGTAAGCTTCCCTTTACAGACAAATTGCTCTTTCAAGAGGAATTGGAGAAACTGGTTAAGTCTCTGAGTGAGTCCAAGGTACCCTATTTGCTGGAGTACAAGCACAAGGCTGGCAGAGGTGGCCTTGTGAGGGACCGTTGGTAGGGAGTTCCAGGGATTTCACCCCTCCTGGGCAGCAAATCCACAAAGAATGTTTCCTCCAGCCAGGCTCCTTCTTTTGAGGGGGGCCAGAGGTGGCTGAGGAGCCGCCTCTGATGTCCCGGGTTCAGTCAAGCCCTTGCAATAATGGTTTGGGGGCCCCGGTGGGGGTGCAGCTGGTGAGCAGTCACCTGAGGAGCTTCCTTCCCGCCTGGGTCCAGGTAATGTCCAATGCCTGGGTCTTAGAAGTCATTTGCAAGGGCTATGCCCTCGAATTTGCCTGGCCCCTGGCAGAGCTGTTCATGTTTTCCCTGTGCGGGACAGCCTGCAAAGCATGGGCAGTGGATGAGACACTCAAATTCCTCTTACAGCTTGGAGCAGTGGTCCCGGTGCCTCAGGCCTGGTGGGGCTCTGGAAGATATTCCATGTACTTCGTGGTGCCCAAGAAGGAGGGTTCCTGGCACCCCATTTTGGACTTGAGAGGAACCAACAGGGCCCTAAGATTTCCATGGCTGTGCATGGAGACCTTGCGTTCAGTAATCGTGGTGGTGTACCAGGGCGAGTTTCTTACCCGTTGGACCTCATCGAGGCATCCTTGCACATTCCAGTCAAACCATTTTCTTTGCTTCATAGTGCCCAGAGGGCATTTTCAGTTTCAGGCACTGCCATTTGACCTTGCCACGGCTCTGCGGGTGTTCACGAAAGTCATGGTGGTCATGGCGGCACACCTTCACAAGCATGCTGGGTTGGTCCACCCGTACCTGGACAACTGGCTGATCTGGAGAAAGCCCCTCAAGGAGAGCCAACACTTGATGGACACTGTAGTCTGTTGTTTACAGGAGGTGGTCTGGGTAGTGAACTTCGCCAAGAAGTAGCTAAAGCCATCAGAGACTCTCGAGTACCTGGGAGGCTGATTCGACACATGCTGAGGCATGGTTTATCTCCTGGGAGACTGGATCATGAAGCTGCAGGCCCAGGTGTGTGGCCTTTGCAGGGTCCCATGTCTTCAGTCGTGAGACTATCTGCAGGTCCTGGGCTCCATGTTAGCATCTCTGGAGCTCGTTCCTTGGGCCCGGCTTCGCATGAGTGCCCTGCAAGCACACCTGTCCTCCCGCTGGTCTCCTCTGGCACAATCCATGGACGTTCACCTCTTGCTGCTCGGGGCAGTCCAGACGAGCTTGCAGTGTGGCTCGACCCGGCAAACCTGGGAGTGGGGATGCCCTCTGGAGGCTCCAGACTGTGTGATGGTCACCATGGACACAAGCCTTCCCAGTTGGGGCAGTCACTTTCTGTCACAGGCATCTGCCGAGGAAGAGCATTGGCCCATCAATCAATTGTAGATGAGGGCAGTGCGCTTAGCCCTAGAGGCCTTTCTACCCTTGGTCCAGCAGGGGCAGTGCAAGTCCTGTCAGACCATTGTGGCCTACATCAATTGTAAGGACAGCACCTGGAGCTCACTGGTGGTAGCAGAGGCAAGCAGTGGGCAGAGGTCCACCTGAGAGTGATCTTGGCGGTGCATGTGGCCAGAGTGGCGAATTTCTAGGTGGACTACTTGAATCGCCATACCCTGGATCCGGGAGAATGGTCTCTCTCAGAGATGGTGTTTCAGTTGATAGTGGAGCGATGGGGAATGCTGGTGATAGACTTAATGGTGTACGTGGCAACTGCAAAGGCCTCACGGTTTTTCAGGCGCTGCAAGTCCCCGTTGTCCAAGTGCCTCAAAGTGTTGGTGCAGCCGTAGCTTTGGGTGGAGCTACTGTATGTCTTTCCGCCTTGGCTCCTTATATGGCGAGTGTTGCAGGACATAGAGCATCATGGTCGGGTCCTGCTGATAGCACCGGACTGGCCCCACCTGCCTTGGTATGCGGACCTGGTGAGACTCCTAGTGGAGGATCCTGTCCGTCTGCCGTTGGTGCTGGACTTTCTGACACAGGTGCCGGTATGCATGCCGGCGGTGGATCGATTCTCGCTTACGGCTTGGGTCTTGAAAGGGCTAGGCTGAGGTGCCTTGGCTACTCTGCTCCCTCTTGCAGGGTTGTCGGGGTTCTACTTCCTTGGTCTATTTGCGTGTTTGGCGACTTCAAAGCCTGGTGTGAGGAGAACGAGGTTACCCATTTGGGGCACCTGTGTTGGCCATTTTGGCCTTTCTGCAGGCCAGGCTCAAGAAGAGTCTGGTGCTGGGGTTGCTGCGGGTTCAAGTTGTGGCCTTGTCTTGCTTCCGTGGCTGGGTGCAGGGAGTTTCCTTGGCTTCCCATTTGGACATGGTTAAGTTTCTGTGAGGGGTCAAGCACATTCGGCCCCTATGCTGGCCAGTGCTTCCCACCTGGGACCTTGACCTTGGTGCTGTCTGCCCTGAGTGACCCCTCCTTTGAGCCCCTTAGCGATGCCTTGGTTAAAGATCTGACCTTATAGGCAATCTTCCTGGTGGCCATTTGTTTGGCCCTTCGGGTCTCGGAACTGCAGGCTCTCTCTTGTAGAAAGCTCTACCTTATGTTTTCTAAAGACAATGTGGTCTTGAGGACGGTGCCTTCATTTTTGCCCAAGGTGATGTTGGAGTTTCACCTCAACCAAGATGTGGCTCTGCTTTCCTTCTCAGGTCAGCGGGACTTCCCGGAGGCCTCCCGCTTACATAAATTGGATATTTGTTGGGCCGATTTGCCGCTCAGAGAGGCTTTTCATCCTCCTTGGTGGACTCCAGAAGGGGGAGGTAGTCTCTAAGACCTCCATCACCCATTAGATCAAGGAAGCTATTGTTTCCGTGTATCTGTTGAAAGGCCGGCAAGTGCCAGAGGGCCTCTGTGCCCATTCAATGAGGGCTCAGGCTTCTTCCTGGGCCGAAGTGGGGAAGGTTCCCTCTCTGAACTTCTGTCAAGTGGCCACCTGGTTGTTGCTTCATTCCTTTGTGAAGCATTACTGTCTGGATGTGCATGCGAGTCAGGATGTCAGATTTGGGGAAAGGGTGCTGAGAGTTGGCCTTACGTTAGTACTGCTTTGCTACGTCCCACTTGTCTGGACTGGCCATAGAAGGTAAAATTAGGCCTTCCCTGCTAATTTTCTTTCCTGTAGTCCCTCCAGTCCAATCCAGGACCCTCTCTGGAAAATTTCAGTCTGTTGGTGAGTAGGCATGTTGTGCTCGAGATAATTTTGGTATGAGCAGGTGTGTGGTCGTGTCAGATTCCGTGAGCTTGGGTTCCCGTGTGGTTAGTTGGTGCTTATTTTTTCATAAGGCTGTTTATTGCGAAATTATTTTTAAAAAGCCAACAAATAAATCTAGCCAAGACACACAACTTATCTTCTTGCCATTCTTTCTCAGTTTCTTTTTTTGCTCTTATTCTGAGACGTATTTTCCTTTTTTGCCTTTATGTCTGTAGACTTTTTCAGAATAAAGAGTATATAAGAGTACAGTGAGAATGCTGTTTCCAAAAAACATAAATCTCATTCCTTGAGCCCCTTGTTAGCAGCTTATGTTTTTTGTTCTATTGTGAGATTTATTTTATTTATTTGTGGGGTCCTGACAAGGACCAGCATGGTGGCACCCCAAATTTCTTAACCACATCTATTATAAGAATCCTCAAAGCTTCTGTCGTATAAGAAATATAACTTTTTCCCACTTTATCTCCCAGCGACTATAGATGTTTGGTGCAGAAGGAAAATATAGCAGTTGCTCTGCTTTATGCAGACTGAATCACATGATATATATATGGACTTTAACCCGTCTTCCATATCGTTCAATACAACCTATGAAATATCAATAGAATATATAATACCAGTGATAGGACATAAACACGTATAGCAAAGCAAATTCCTATAATATTTGTTGTGGATTCCTTTTCCATGAACATCTCTGAAAAGATGCAGTCTTCTGGTATTGCATATTACAGAATCTGTTTAATTAATAATGCATTAGGAGATTAACTTTTGAGAATTATGTACTTCAGTGTTACTTAGCAACATATTACAAATGGAGCAGACCAAGAAAGAAATGTAGGTGTTGGAGCAATAATCTGAGCGCAGGCAACCTCCCACTGATACTATAGGAGGATGGCAGTGAGGTCATTCTCACGCTTCGCAACTGCTGCGTGATACTAATTGAATGTAAAAGCCATTGCTGAGCAGGTTTTGGGGGGGGGGGGTGGAGTGATCATGTGCATGAATGCATTGCATAATAAAAGTTATTTATTTAATCAGTTTGTTACCCACTGTCCTACAAAAACACACAAGGAGTCAAATGAGTCATAAAGCTATACAGTTATTGCTAAAAAAATACAAGGAACAGCACAGTTTTACAAAACAACAAAAAGAAACCCACATACAACAAACCCTGGCTGAAGGCATTAAAACTCATAAAACCCCCAAAAAGACAACACTGACAATTTAAGAAAAATAGATCATTTGAAATAAACAAGCCTTCAACAATTCTTGAAACCCAGGAAAATATTGTAAACGATTGTGTTCATATAGAAACTTATTTCACACCAAATGGCCACATCACAAAAATTATCTGTTCTTCACTGGAACTAATCTAGCATCCTGCATCAACGGCAGAGCAAAAGAGAAAATCATCCTGAGAGCAATGCACGTGGAGATACATCGTGATGCACGCAATTAGTGAGATAAGATGGCCTGTAACATGAAATGCTTTAGAAGTCAGACGTAGTAACTTCCACTTGGACCAGCTCCTCACTGGAAGCCAATGCAGACTCTGCATACGGCTAAAGTTAGAAGCATTCAACTGCATTTGCCTACATGTTTTTTTTTTTTTTTTTTAGTCCTCCCGCTCCTTTGAACTTCCTGCATTTTTGGAGCTAGATCTGGGATCTGGTGTTTTTATTGTGGTCTTTTAAACTTTGCTGTTGCAGTGTTCAGTCACATGGCCTGATGCAGTTTGCAACCCCCTAGCTTTTCTTTTACCATGGCTGCTGTTTTGGCGCTAAACTGGAAGTAAACTGTTGCGCTGAGATTATAAGTGTTTATTACAGCGGGCTCCGCTGTTTTTTGCAAGACAGTTGGTTTCCAATTCTGGTCCTTAAGATTTAACACCAAGTCTGGCCTTCAATATATTCAGAAGAATGTGGAAGAGATATAACAGACACTTAATTTGTTTGGGTTTTTTTCAGTTCTTTATTGTCTGAGCATACATAGCCACAAATATTTTGTGTACTACAGTTACTTCTAATATAGCAATTATCATTGCACACAAAAAGAATCTGCGTAAAGAGACTTCCGGTCGGGCAATGAGCTGAACAGACGTCTTAAGTTCAGCTCCGGGACTCTGCCCCATGCAGCGGCTTTAAAATCTTGCATTTGTGATTCTTAACTACCCAGTTCTACCTCTGTTATTCTACACGAACAATATCCAGAGTGAGACGCGAGATCTTTCTTAATCCTAGCCCGATGGCCTCCAAAGCTGTAAGGAAGGAAAAGCCTCGTGCCCTGGAAAGCAAGATGGTGGATGGCTCCCCATCTAGCCCAAAACCGGGCACCCCACCAGATTTGGTGGCCGAGGTTAGCACTGCGGTGGTGCAGGCGCTCAGCGCACGCTTCCAAGACCTAACGGAACAAATCCAATCGGTTGGACAACGCTTTACAGCGGTGGAGGAGCGTTTGGAGCAGGCTGAGACCAGGGTGTCTGAGATAGAGGACACGCAACAGTCGGTGGTGGCTAAGGTGGCCGCATTGGAGGTTTTAGTAAAACAGCAAGGAGACAAAATTGATGAGTTGGAAAACCGGGGCCGGCGCAAAAATTTGCGTTTTATTGGCGTCCCTGAGAGCGTCGCCGACACTGCCCTTCTTGGCTATCTACAATCGTGGATTGGGAGCTTCATGCCGAATCTGAGCGGAGACTCTCTAAAAATAGAGCGGTTACATCGCCTGGGCCAGAGACGGGAACAAGCCAGGAGGCCACGTGCAGTCATTGCCCGCTTTCTTGATTATCGACAGAAGGAGGAGGTACTGAAGGCGGCAAGGGGAAGGCGACGACACCAACAAGACACCGAACCGATACTCGTCTTTCAAGACTACTCGGTGATTGTTAGCCAGCAACGCAAGGCTTTCTCCGGGATCTGCACCCAACTATTCAACCGAGACATCCGCTTCTCCCTCCTATACCCGGCCCGGCTGCGGATCGACTACCAAGGACAAACTCGTGTGTTGGCGACCCCGGACGAGGCTGCTGCCTTCTTGGATTCCTTGCCTCCTCGCTAGACCATGGGATTCCCGACGAACTGTCTCGGCATGGGATGCATCCCCGGAGGCGCTGGGAGAAAGCCCTAAACACATGGGGGCTGAATTTTTTTTTTTGTTTTTTGTTTTTGTTTGGTTGGCCTCCCTATAGATTCCTCTACTGTGAGAGAACTAATGGCCCCGCACTCCCGGTGATCGGAGGGGCTGAGTTACACAGTCTCAAGAACCTGATAACTGTTATTCTTAACTGGAGACATTGTATTTAAGCTACTTTGTTATAGTTGCCTCTGTCTTGCGGGTCTCCTGTTGTTCCCACCCCTTGCTTGTTTCCCTGGCCCTGTTTTTCTCTCCGGGCTCGGCCCCCTCTCCCTCAGCGCCCTCCTGATGCCTCCCAGGTATGTGGGGCGGGGGGTGGGGTGGGGGGGCATGAGTCTAGGGGAGCACTGAAGCATTATCGGCCAGGGCTACATGACTGGCCCTTCTGAGCACGCCGCAGTCCCCTTCCCCCCTTTTTGAGATCAGCGTCCCCCACTCAACATTGTTAGATAGCGAACACCGCCTTTCTATGGGGGGGAGGCTGATCTCCATGGTGGTGTGTCCGGGTCTGGGTGGTGGGGGGGATGGCGGTCCTTGGGGAAGGGGGGGAGCCGGAAGCACGCTATGGCTATCACGCCCCTTGACAACACAGGCGGGGCCTGGTAGGACCTAACTACAACCACGCCCTCACATTTAGATGCATAACGAAGAAAGCCTTGGGGTTACTCTATCCCCGGAACGTCCTCCGTTCGACGGAAGGCCTCTTTACCGGGGCTGGATCCGCAGAGGGCTAAAGGTAAGCGCGGCAAGAGCCGTTGCGTCGAGCAGCGTGTCTAGACGGTAACCGCGTTGGGACAATGCCTTAGGTCGGCGATCCCCTGGGCGAAGAGGGGGGGTGGGGGTAGACGGAGTTCTTCCAAGGGTGGAGAGGATTAATCTTGATAACGTCACTCTGCTCTGGTCGGGGGGGGGGGATAGGTGGGGTGAATTAAGCGGCAGCCTGAGTGGAGACGGCTGGAGAATGAGAAAAAAAAGAGGCAATAAATCTGTCTCTGCAAGTCTCTTCATAGCGTTAATAACTGTAAGTTCTTCTTCCTTTGCGTTCCTATTGGCTCATAGGTAGAATTTAGGGTTAGGGGGCACCCCGTTTGCCTCAGGAAGTGGTCCAGGATATGGCTGGACTTGAGAGTGTGGGGAGGGGGGAGGAGGAAGAGGGAGGGGGGGAGGGGGAAGGAGAAGAGGGGGGGAGAGGGGGGGAAGAGGGGGGGAGGGCGAGGGGGAGGGGGGGTTGGGGTAGGGAACACTCCACTGATTGGTAACAGATGGCAGTACTGTGCACTACTGATTTGGGAGGGGCGCAAGGCTGGGGGAGTCCCTCTGGAAAGATTGGGCATGGCGCTGTGGTGGCAACTTGGCACTGCCCCGGCGCGTTGAAGATAATTTCTTGGAATGTCTGCGGTTTGGGAAATCCCATAAAAAGATATAAGGTACTGCAGGCACTGGCTCGCCACAAATGTGACATAGCATTTCTCCAGGAAACCCACCAGACGACGGTTGAGCATGGTAAGCTCTGTCGGAGTTGGGTGGGCCAGGTTTGGGGGTCCCCCGCCCAAGGGCAAAAGGGGGGCGTAGCGATCCTAATTCATAAACGCCTCCGATTCGTAGAGGAGATCGTTCTTGCGGATAATATTGGTAGATCTCTGTTGTTATATGGTCATTTAGACGGTAAACCGGTAATTTTGGGAGGCCTCTACGGTCCCAACGTGACTGATCCGGGTTTTTACAACGGCCTGGCATCTAGGGTGGAGCAACTCCCGGAGTGCCCTGTGATCCTAGGAGGGGACTTTAATGGAGTCCTGGATGTTGACCTGGACACCTCTAGGAGAGGAGGTGGACGAGAGAGGGTAGCATCCTCTCAGTTGTTGGCGCGGTTCTGTCGAAGATTGGGTATAATCGACCCCTGGCGGGTAATACATCCTTCAGATAGGGACTACACTCATCAGTCTCGGGCCCATGGCACCAGTGCCCGTATAGACTACATAATGATCTCGGGGACGTTGTTTACGCATATGGAGGATACTCAAATCGGCCCCTCGGAGATTTCGGACCACACGCTGGTATGGATTGACTTGCATTGGGGGCGAGACACGGCTCGCTCACGTTTATGGAAGTTTCCCCTGGAGCTCTACTCAGATGGGCAATTTCGCCAGTTTCTACGTCAGAGGTGGGCGGACTTTCTTACTGATCACCATGCTCACGCCGACGATCCCGAATTAGTATGGGAAACGGCGAAAGTGGTACTCCGAGGGGAAATTATAGGATATGCCGCCAGACGGCGCCGATTGATGGCCGAACGCATTCTAATACTTGAACGCCAAACCACAAAATTACGCCGGAGGTGCGCCCATACGCCTACGACACCAAACAAGAAGTTGTTGTGGGAAACCCAAACTGAATTAAACGAGCTCTTGCACCAGCGTGCAAAGAAATCGGTTCTGTTTTATCGATTTCGCCTACACTGCTACGGGGATAAACCCGGCAAGTTATTAGCGCGGTGTTTGCGGGCCCGACGGGGTTCTGCCCACGTAGCGGCATTAAAAGGCGGTCAGGGACGTATCCATAGGGAGATTGTAGAAATTGCAGAGATTTTTCGGAATTTCTTTCAAAATTTATACAAAGCGGCAGCTGGCCCTCCAGAGGGGCTGCAGGATTACCTCGCAGCTATGCAGCTGCCCCAACTCACGGCGGATCAGAGAGAGGCTCTTGATCTACCCCCTACCTCACTGGAGATACAATCCGCCATAGCCGCAGCCCAGTGTTACAAAACGCCGGGACCTGACGGACTAGGTGCTGAATTCTATAAAATCCTAGGAGATGGCGTGGGTCCAGTGTTGCGCGAGGTTTTTACCACCAGAACAGAGAAGGGGACGTTTCGGTGGGGGCGCAATCATGCCTATATCACCCTGATCCCGAAACCGGGTAAAGACCCGACACAGGCGGCTTCATACCGGCCTATATCCCTACTAAACTTTGATCTCAAACTCTTTGTGAAAATTCTGGCTGATCGACTGGCAGGGGTCTTAGGCCATCTAATCCACGACGTACAAGTGGGCTTTGTAAGGGGCCGCCATGCTGTCCGGAACCTTCGAAAGATTCTGGCCTCCTTGGAGTGGGTGCAGGCTCATAATATTCCATCGTTATTGATTAGCTTGGACGCGGAAAAAGCATTTGACAGGGTGGACTGGGGTTACCTCTGGGGACTGTTACCAAAATATGGCATCGGGGCAGAGTTTTGCAAAATGGTGAAAAGCTTATACATTACACCGACTGCAGGTATATTGTGCAATGGCCTCTTGTCGCACGATATTATGTTGGAAAGAGGTACGAGACAGGGCTGCCCTTTATCGCCCCTATTATTTGTCCTCTCCTTAGATCCGCTGATTCGCACCATTGTAACGTCGGGAGGGATACAGGGGGTGCGGCTACGGTCGCAGACTTTTACCATCTCGGCATTTGCCGACGATATGTTAGTTCATTTGACTTCTCCGGCCACCTCCCTGCAACAGCTCTTGGATGAGTTTCAGAGGTTTGGAGCCTTTGCTGGCTTGCGCATTAACAAAGACAAATCTGCAGCAGTGGATGTCCTGGGACACCTCGGCGGTTCTTGGAGAGGCCCATTCCCACTACGGTGGGCGGACAAGGAATTTACCTACTTGGGAATCACACTGACCGGAATCCCCATGATTTATATCGGCGTAACCTCGATCGGATTCTGCGGAATCTGACAGTACAATTAAAAGCGTGGGAACCTCTCCCGCTGTCTCTAGCGGGGAGGATAGCGGCGATACAGATGATCATTTTACCTAGAATCTTGTATTGGCTGCAAACCCTGCCAGTCTGGCTGCTAAGTCGCGACCTGCGTAAAGTGGAAGTTTTGCTCAAGAGGTTTCTTTGGCCGGGAAAGCGGGCGCGAATCCCGTGGATTCGACTACTTGGTAGGTGGAGGGAGGGGGGTATGGGCTTACCGGATTTGAAAACTTACGCACTGGCCTGTCAAGCCAGACACCTGGGGGATTGGTTAGGGGAGACGGAAATATATACTCCTAGGTCTTTGGAGGAGTGTTTAGTAGCTCCTGCGTCCCTTCTAGGGATTCTACATGGCTCGCACAAGGATTTCCTAGCTTCTCTTCGGCAGAGTCCCTTAGTGGAATCGACCCGACGTACCTGGCAACAACTTAATAATTGTTGGAATGCTGAATGGAAGGTGTCTAGCTGGTTGCCGTTGCAGGGGAATGCTCAGTTCACTCCCGGTTCTGAGACTGCGGTGTTTCGGGATTGGTGGCTGCGGGGCATCCGGACAGTGGGGCATTTGGTCGACCATGAGGGAAATTCTAAATCATTCCGGACGCTCAGTCGGGAATATGGTCTCCCTGACTCGCATTGTTTCGCATACATGCAAGCCTCCCACTATGTGGCGTCCCTGCCACGAGACTCGCTGCAGGCTTCGTGCTCAGCCCGCATTTTGGAATTTTTTCAGATAGGGGAGGAGCGCCCACCCTCGATTTCTATTCTCAGAAATTGTCTGGAGCCCTACCGCCCTTTCCCTGATTATAGTAGTGTTGAAAAAGCTTGGGCAGCCGAACTGGGAGGAGCTGTGCCGCCAGGGTTGGTGCTGACGGCCTTGAAGCGGATTGGAAGGCTGGTGCAGGGGGTGCGCTGGCGTGAGATTCAATTTAAATGTGTGACCAGGGCTCATTTCTCGCCGAGGTGGGCGCTCCGCAGCCATCTGGATACGGACGGATCCTGCCCGCACTGCTCGGAGCCCCTGGCCACTTTATTGCATATGTGGTGGGGTTGCCGAGGAATGCGGGCCTATTGGGTAAAGATATGCAATTTTCTCCGCACAGTGCTTCAATGTCAGCTTCGCTGGACAGCCCTGTTGGTAGTGCTTGACCAGTTGCCGACCCCCGGCCCCGCAACACCTGGCGAGTGTTTGCTTGTGCGAAAGGCCTGTCTGGTGGGTAAGGGACCGATCCTTCGTTTGTGGAGAGAACGCCAGCTGCCTACCTTTAGTGAATGGCGGAATAGTTTCCACCAACTGATGCTGACAGAGCGTTGGATGGCGCGGGGCAGTGCCAAGCGTTGGACAGTGTTCCTGTCGGTCTGGGAGCCATATATTCAACAACTCGGGGCCCATAGCCGCAACGCAGTCCTTCAGGGGGGGAATTGAACGAGATTGGTCCTGTGACGGATTGATTACTGCCATGCTGTTCTTGACGATTATTTGATTTTATTAACGAGAAGTGGAGTGGGGGTGGGTGAGTGGGTGGGTAGGGGGGGTGGGAGGGCTGGGGAGGGGATATATTGTAAAATGTCCACCTATTGTGTTTTCTTACTGTTGCCCACGGGGGGGGAGAAGAGTACACCCCCCCCCGTGGTGACATATGTTGCTATGTTGTTTGTATGTAATGGTGGACTTAAATAAAGTTTAAAAAAAAAAAAAAAAAAAGAATCTGCGTAAAACCAGAAATAAAGCATTGAGTTAAACATGGTGCAACTAGCAAAGAATTTCATATTAATGAATTTGCATATGGAATTATTTCCAGCGCCACAAACTGCAGTTAAAATTAGCACAGTTTTTTCCCTGTAGTGCTGGACTTGGGGCCAATCAACCATTAGGCAAACTAGGTGGTCACCTAGGGTAGCAGTTTCCTTGGGGGGGGGGGGGGGTGGAACAAAGCATTCAAAGCTAAATAATAGATTCTAACATCCAGGGGGGGAGCATAAGACAAGGTTTGCTTAGGGCGCCAACACCTTAAACCAACTCTGGGGCCGGCATGGCCGGAATTATTTTCAGTGTAGCAAACTCTGTTTAAAAATTAGCACTGTTTTCCCCCATAGTGCTGAAACTTTACTTCACCTCCCATTGACTTCTATGGATCCCCAACTTGGGACTCCTAGAGATGGGTTTCAAGGTTCCTCATTTTCCACCCCCACCTTGGAAAATGGCAGCAGTTCAACCTGGTGGTTTTGAGTATCTTGGACCTGAGAGCTTTCAAAGTTAAAACTGTTATAATTAACTTCTATTTCAACACTGCAGTTAAAATAAAAGTAAAGATTGCTGAAGACTTACTGCAATTGTAGTTTCTCTTTCATGTGTCACTGCTGTTTTACCATAGTTTTTTTTTTACTTCCATTTTAGCTTGAATGGTGATTTTTGCATATAATTAGCTTATTACAAGGGAAGTAATGCCAAAAGAATTAATGCAGAAGTAAAAAAATACTGGGTTAAAAATCTAACACTGCTGTTTCATGCAGTCTTATCACATGAAGCAGTTGGAAAGCAGGCTCACGTTCTCTGTTAACATGCGCAGACAGTGTAAGGTGTAGTTAATCATGAAAGTTATCTTGTGAATCACCTCGCCTGAAGATGTGTAAATCATTCCTTAACCTGCTGAGTCAGTGGGGCTGAACTGAGACTGTCTTGGGGGTTGCAAGTTTTTAGTTTACTCCTGCAGAGTTTAGAGTAAGCCAATTTTGTAGTCAATGATTTTCAAAATTTGGTGTTTCTGGGTTATATTAGATGTGTATTAACTTTGGTATTGTATTACACCGCTGACCACAGTTATTGCTGGAGGAGTACTCATTGAATATCTACCATATTTATTCTTTCCAACCCAGCTGAATGTTTGGAAAGAAGTCATGAAACATAACAATTGCTCTATTCAAACTGCCTGTCCCCTATTCTTTACTCTTCTAGTTACAGATACATACATACACACACACAAAACACGGACACAGACGTGTGCATGTACACACACACACATTCAGGCTGCTGCAGAAAGCTGGTGCTGGCCCTGCGCTGAAGTGATTTTTTACGTTCCTGACTACACACACACTTTAGCGTGCAATGCAGGAAGGATAAGGTATGCAAATGAATGCTGCGATAACCATGCATATGCAAATGAGCCACTGCAGCATTAAACTGGGAGAGCAAGCCAAATACATGCTCACAAGAAGTCTGTGCTAGTTTGGCTTGCTCTCTGGGCACCGCGTGGCTAATTTGCATATCAGCCCCAACAGTGTTTTGATGGCTTTGGGGACGATCGTGGCATTGAGGAAAGCCCCCGATGCCATCAAAATACTGTCGGGGCCAGTGCCTGACAAAAGAGAATCCCTGGTGGCCCAGTGGCCCTGTCCCACCCCCCCCCCCAACAGTATTTTGATGGCATCGGGGATGATCGTGGCATATGATTACCCGAAATGGCGGTATAAAAATCACTCAAAAAATAAATTAAATAAATAAATAAAATAAAAGTCACCTGACATATAAGGCATAGCCTACCTTATATGGCAGTCTGACCTCGCACGATGCATCCCAGGATGCACCGCATGGGGCCAGGCATCGCCATTTTATAAGATGGCAGACCAGAGCAGGAGCACATAGGCAGTGCTCCTGCCTATTTTAAGATATGGGGGGGAGGGTTGGATTTAGGGGCCACTAGACCACTTTTCTTTTCTTTTGGGTTGGGGTGGGAGGTATCGGGGGCCACTGGACCACCAGGTTCTATTTTCTTTTAGTGGGGGGTGGTGGGTACAGGGACCACTAGACCACCAGGTTCTATTTTCTTGTAGTGGGGGTGGGGGGTACAGGGTCCGCCATGCCACCAGGTGATTTATCTTTTATTTTGGGTTGGGGTGGGGGGTACAGGGGCCACTAGACCACCAGGTTCTGTTTTCTTTTAATGGGGAGTGAGAGGTACCGGAGGCCACTAGATGACCAGGTTCTATTTTCTTTAGTGGGGGTACAGAGGCCGCTAGACCACCAGGTGACTTATTTTATTTTCTTTTATTTTAGGGTGGGCTACTAAACCACCAGGTTCTATTTTCTTTTAATGGAGGGTGGGGGTACAGGGGTCACTAGACCACCAGGTAATTACTTTCTGTCAGGGCACCAGACCACGATAATGTTTTGATGGCATCGGGGGCTTTTCCCAATGCTGCGATCGTCCCCAATGCCATCAAAATACTGTCGGAGAGAGGGGCGCTGGGCCATCAGGGATTCTTTTTTGTCGGGCACGGCCCCTGACAGTATTTTGATAGCATCGGGGGCTTTTCCCGATGCCTGATCATTTGAGGAGAAGAATGCATCGGGGAAAGCAATGGTGTCATCAAAATACTGTCAGGGGCATGCGTTAGGGGTTTAAGTCACCTTAGACACTGCAGTAAAAATGGCTGGTTGCAATATCCTCTACGCCTATCTCTGCATCGGGTGTAATCAGGATTTGCATACCAATAGCTGATTATAATACATTTTAATACATTTAAATATACCTGGCATTAATTGGGTGCTAGTTTTTCTGTCGGTGTTTACGTCTTTTTTTCAGCATTGAAAAAGTGCATAAAGTGTGCTTAAACGTGGCGTTAGGGGTTCTTAAAGGCCGCACTAGCTTTCTGCATCGGCCCGAATGATTGGAAATAATTCCATGAGGCATGCTCTTCATGTTTTCCCCACTTGTTGCCACATCCCCATATATGTGCTGGGCTGTTTCTTAGTGATTCAGGTGTGTATTTCATGTTCTTTGTTATAAATTCTACTGTGAAACCTAGTGGCTGAACCATACAGCTTTCTTAATGGTTGCTATGCATGGTGATACCTAGATGGTAATTTTATGAACTTCCATGTAGTTAACATGTGTTACCATGCATATATTTGGGACCTATTTTATAAAATGAAGTACATGCAAGCTTTTCTTTATAATATTGAGGCACATTTTTATACCCCTATCTAGTCATGGCAGTTACTCCTGCTGTAGAGCAGACGTAAATGCCCATATATAGATTGGTCAGAAACATGCAAAAGTTGTAATATTGTATAATTTACATGTGAAAATTTAGGCTCTGCCGAGGGACGGCCCAAAGGTTTCTGCCACCTTAGGCAGAAACCCCGGCTGTGCACCCCCTGCTGAGCCCCCTCCCCCGCTGCTGCCGATTCCGTCTTGGGGTGTGTGGAGGGAGGCGGGCAGCGGTGGAAGTATTTTAAAAACGGCAGCTTTGTGCTGCTGCTTTGTTGCCGCAGCAGGCCGTGTGCTTCAGCACACATGGCCTGCCACTTCTGAGTCCCCTCTTTCAGTAAGTTGCATCCGAGGGGGATCAGAAGCGGCATGTCATGTGTGCCGAAGTACATGGCCTTCCACAGGCAACAAAATGGTGGCATAAAGACGCCCACTTGGGCCAGCTGCCTAGCTCGCCTAGTGGACGGACCTTCCTGGCTCCACCCTGGTGCACACCCAAACTGAAAATACACACGATAGGTCTTATGTATGCTCTTACAAAACGGTGACGTCTTAAGGCACGTACATAAGTGCCCATTCACGCATGTAAGCCCTTTGACATAAGGACTTGCTCACATAACTGGCATGTAGCCTTTTGTGCCCCCCTTATAAAATCAGCCCTCTAGTGACTAAACTATGTAGTTTGCTATTGGTTTTTTTTATGTACTGCCATCTAGTGGTGTAAAAGCATGGCTATCTATGGCACCCTGTAGTTAAACTAAAATCCATACTTTGAAATCTGTCAACAGTGATATCTGATTGTTTGAAATACTACCGCACTTTGTTTTGTTTTATTATTCTTTCCAAAACAACAAAATGTTTTGGGTACCACTCCATTCAAATTGTTCTACCTCTCTTCCCACCCCCTCGAGGTCAGAGGCACCCACACAGGGATTGAAAACAATGCCATGTGCCATGTTCAGTATGCTTTCCCCACATTTTAAGTTTTTCTCTGTTGCTAGTGAATACTGTATTAAACGTACAAAACAAACAATTATAAGCAATGTCAAACAAGCTTGCTGCTCCCTGGCTGTTTCAGAAACAGTAGTCATGACCAGTCAGAAAGCAGCTTTTAGAGACAGATTTCTGATTGGTGCAGAGAGGTTTGCAGCTGCTTTGTGATTTGATTATTTTGAAATTAAAACTTCAGTTGGTTTGTTTTTCATTTCCTGAGTCCATTCAAAATAATGTCCACAGAGCACCTAGAAGTCTGCTATATATAAATGTTTGTCTTGAAGTGAATGGCTACCAAATATGCTTTACAGCTGCTTTAAAATGCGTTACAGAAGATGAAGGCAAAGTAAAATCACTGTTTTGAACAAAACCCCCCAGATATCTACTTTAATTACTTTGAATATGTGTTCTTTTTATGTTTAAGGATTTGGAATATCGTCTAGATCCCAAGACAAAAGAATTGCCCCCTTTGCGAAATCCAGACATTCTAGTTGGTGAAAATGACCTGACCGCACTCAGTTACCTCCATGAACCTGCCGTACTGCACAATCTGAAAGTCCGCTTTATCGACTCAAAACTTATTTATACATACTGTGGTAAGTATGTGTCCAGAACCCTTGACTTATCGGTTCTCTTCTTTACCTCTGAAAGTACAATTTCTTACACTGTAATGGCAGAGTGGAAGGTAGCTTCATTCATCAATCAAAGACGTATGTGATATTGGAACAGTAAGGCATGGCAGGGCTGAGGGCATGATACTAGCAGACGTCCCCAGTCTTCAGCTGAAGCCTAAGGTAGAGTGTCTTCAACCACAGAGAAGTAATGATATCCAGTCAAATGTTCTACATGAACTTTCATCTGTAATTATGACTAAAGATTGAATTTTTACTGCCATATTCACATTCCACTAAGATCAAAAACTGAAGACCTGTCTCTTCTGTCTTGCCTACCCTGAATTTCAACTCCTTTCTCCTTTGTTTTGATCCACTCCTTAGTATTTTTTGACTACTCATTCCTTTATCTAGTATTTTCATAGTCACCGTATAAATACTGAAATTAACAAAGATGTGTTTGTACTGGTCTCCATTGAGAGCCCTGCCCTCATGATATCATCAGTAGTGGACTATAAATCCAGGTCTGCCCCTGAAAATGGGATGCTTCTAAAGGAGTGTCCCACAGGTGATAGCCCTTTTGGGAGGTCTGGGACTTGGAGCTTTCAGTCTTTTTTTTTTAGCTAATGTGTCGGTTGGGATGGGCATTTTTATGGAGTTATTTCAATTATGTTATTTTGTTATATTTTGCTGCTGTTTGTGTGGGGCTATATTTATTGACATGACATAGAAACATAGAAACATGATGACAGAAAAAGACCACAAGGCCTATCTAGTCTGTCCTTCCATAACAACAACTACAACAGTCCACTTTTTACCTTTAGAGATCCTCTGTGTTGGTCCCATGCTTTTTTGAATTCCGATACTGTCCTCATCTCTACCACCTCCACTGGGAGACTATTCCACGGATCCACTACTCTTTCCGTAAAGAAATATTTCCGCATATCACTCCTGAATCTATCTCCCTTCACCCTCATCCCATGTCCCCTCGTAGCAGAACTTGCTTTCAATTGAAAGAGGCTCTCTCCCTGAACATTTATGCCACGGAGGTATTTAAACATCTCAATCATATCACCTCTATCCCGCCTTTCCTCTAAGGTGTACATATTAAGATCCTTAAGTCTGTCCTCATATGCTTTATAATGAAGCCCATTAATCATTTTAGTAGCAACCCTCTGCACCGACTCCATCCTGTTCACATCCTTTTGAAGATGCGGTCTCCAGAATTGCACACTATACTCCAAATGAGGTCGCACCAAAGACTTATACAGAGGCACTATCACCTCCTTTTTTCTGCTAGCCATTCCTCTCTATATGCATCTGAGCATCCTTCTAGCTTTTGCCGTCACCTTTTCTACCTGTTTAGCTACTTTAAGATCATCAGACACAACCACGCCTAGGTCCCGCTCTTCTTTAGTGGACAAAAGTACTTCACCCCCTATACTATATTGCTCCCTTGGATTGCTGCAGCCCAAATACATGACCTTACATTTTGCAGTTTGTGATACAGCCTGTTTCACTCCCTAATGAGAGTTTGTGCTGGTTATCATAATGTATTTTATTATGTTGGGTTTTATTAGATCCAGGAGGAAAAGGTGGTATGGAAGTATAATAAAATGAAATGAAGAATGTTTATTTTGTGCGTTTCCATGTGCCAAGAGTAATTCAAAATATTTTCTTAAAATTTGCACTATTTCTCCTTCTCCTGCCTCTCCTGTTTTTGTTTCTCTTTGAACCCAGTGTTGGCCTGGATGGAAGTGAGTGGGGGGGGGGGATCACTCCCATCCGATCTCACTAGATCACCAGGCATGCTTAAGGGAGGCCTTAGGGAGGTAGGGGGTCACATTAGGGTCTGGGGAATGGAGGGCCTTAAGGGGGGGCTTTGTTTGGGCCTTTGGGGGAATGGACTGGGGGGCATATGTGTGGGAGGGGGTACTTGGGGAGTGCACTGTCTCCATAGTGGTGCCAGGGTGTGGTGACTCTAGGACCACCGGTATGCTCTTTAAAGTGCATCCTCTTTAAGATGGCAGTTGGGAGCATCAGGCTGTGTATTAGCAGACCAATACTTCTGGTGAAGAAAGTATTAACAAATCAGCTTATTGAGTGAGATCAAGATAAAATATAGCTGTCCTTACTGGCATCTGAATTGTATTGATTACATGAGTAGAAGAAAAGCACTGACATTTTCTCAGTGGATCAATTCAGCACTGAATTGAGACTCAGAGATATGTATTATTCTCTGGGAACAAGCAGGAAGTCAGTCCTCACATATGGGTGACATCGGCGCCGATGGAGCCCTCGCGGAAGTATCCCCCAGCTTTCAAAGAAAGCTTTTGGGAGATGCCACCATGCATGCGTGGTGCCCTTCCTGCCCAAGGGTGCCATCTTGCTCAGTCTCTTTTTCCGCGGAGCCCTTCATACGTCTGTCTGGTTTTTCCCCAGAAAAAGTTGATATTTCTCGACCTGAGTTTCATACTCTCTCTGGTTGTGCACCAGTACTCTTCCCGCCACCTGAGCTTGCTGTCTCTGGCATTGAGTCTTGGGTTCCTATCTCTTTTCCTTTTGGCATCTTCGTGCCTTTTTTCCAACTGGCAGCACCACAGGTCTTCGACCTTGCTTTGGTAATTTTTTCCCCCATAGCTACCAGTCGGATCAAGAAGTGTGATCATTGTGCCAAAATAATGTCCCTTGACACATACAACTGCTGCCTATGGTGCCTAGGGCCTGACCATGACCCCACAGCATGCAGTCTTTGTAAAAAGATGTCCACCAAGGCCCTCAAGAGCCGCCAGCAGCAGTACGATAACTTTTCCCGGAGTCCCCGGTACCTCTGAAGGCCAAGGCCTCCTCTGAAGCCATGGAATCTCAGGTTGGGGCACTCTTGCAGACCCCGATTGATGCCATGGCTCCTCAGAAAGGGGGTCTCCCTCGAGGGAACACAAGAAGAAGAAGAAAACCTCAAAGGCGGCATCCCTGGACAGCTCCAACAGATTGGGTAAGCTCCGAGCCAAGTCCCACAGTCCTAGACATTCGTCTGAGGGATCGGAACGGGAGCGGCCTACCAAGGTCCCCTGGAAGGACTCAACCACAGATCGGCCTCGGATGTCAGAACCTCTTTTCATTGAGGATTCCCCCTGGTTCCGGGCCCGAGTTCTTCAGGGCCCGAGTTCTTCAGGGCCCATGCCGATGGCTGCGGAGCCTTCTGGACTTGAAACCAGAATGGTGGCCCTGGAATGCAGTTTGTCTGCCTTCATGGACCAGCAGCGGGTGCTGTTGTCCAGTACCACCGGTTCCTCCACCCAGATGGCACCAGATGTGAGGCCTCTGAGGGATGCGGGCGAAGCTCAGGCCCGGAGCCCACGGGCCATCCTTCCCTCGTCTTTGACTGATTACTCGGAGTGGGAGACCGAGGACGAGGAGTTGCTGGACACCCATTGCTACCGTGACGTTCCCTCGGACTCCCCTCCTTTGGAGCCCCGGCATCGGTTCCCGCCCGAGGACATGGCATTCCTTGACTTTGAGAGAGACATGTCCAAGGCCCTGGCATTTCAGAGGAGGACCCTCGGATTGAAGAGCTAGAAATCCTCCAATACAAGGCCTCTCCGAGGGAAACACTCACGGTATCCATTCCACCGATCCTGGAACAGCCAATGCTCCATATGTGGAAGACACCAGCATCGGTGCCAGTTGTGAGCAAGCGACTCGACTTGATGTACCGAGTCTGCTGGAGCCTGGGATTCCAGAAGGCACAGCTGCCACACAACTCCATGGTGGTGGAGTCGGCCATGCGTTGACTGAAGAGCCAGAAGATGCACTCCTTGGTGTCCCCAGCTAAGGATACCTGCACCTTGGATGCCCTTGGCAGAAAGTGCTACCAGGGCTCGATGCTCATCGGCCAGATCCAGGCCTACCAGCTGTACATGGGCATGTACCTGAGAGACCTGGTGAAGGAGGTTGCTGTGTTCTTGGCTTGTCTTTCTGAGGAACCCCTGCAGCAGTTCAAGAACCTGGTCAAGGCCGTCTGTGAGTGCTCCAGATTTATGTTTTGGGCAGTCTATGACGGCTTCAAGTTGGTGACTCAAGTAGCTGCGGCGAGCATCGGTGCCCGATGCCAGGCTTGGCTACAGTCTTCTGAACTCGAGCAATGGGTTCAGGACAAAATGGTTGATGTCCCATGCCAAGGAGAGAACTTTTTTGGCAAACCCATGACCAAAAAGGATGCTGAGCTGGAGACCGTGTTGCTCTTATACCCGAGTAAAGGGGCTGCTTACAAAAATTACCCACATTTTCAGGCCTCCCCAGCTCAGTCAGCAGGCCAAGGGACATGGGCAGGGTCCTCTTAAGCAGAAGACTCACAAGCCTCATTCGTCAGCTCCAGCCCAGCCAGGGGGGGAGTTTTTGACTCAGTGGGCATGGCCTCTCCACCTCAAGGAGGTCAGCAGCCCACAGGGGGACGTCTGATCCTCTATGCCCAAAGGTGGCTAGCCATCACAACAGATTCCTGAGCACTCCAGGTGGTCAAGGAGGGCTCCATCTGGCTCAGACACCTCCTCCTTTCTTCCCGGGAGAGCCCACAGGTCTCTCCTTCACAGGGACCTCCTAATGAAGGAACTCGCAGGTCTTCTTGAGGACATGACAGTAGAACTAGTACCCCAACATCTCAGGGGCAAGAACTTCTGCTACAGATATTTCCTCATACCAAAAAGAACAGGGGGCCTAAGGCCCATCCTGGACCAGCGCAGCCTGAATAGGTTCCTGGTGAGGGAGAAGTTCGAGATGCTCTCCCTTGGGACATTGCTGCCCTATCTCCAGCAGGGAGATTGGCTATACTCCTTGGATCTGAAGGATGCTTATACCCACATCCTCATCCACCCCAACCACAGACAATACCTGCACTTCATGGTGGGGGGACTGCCACTACCAGTACAGGCCCCCAGGGTCTTCACCATATGCCTTGCAGTAGTGGCTGCCTTCCTCCGCTTCCAGGGAATATTTGTCTTCCCCTACCTAGACAAGTGGCTCATAAAAGGAGGCACGGCCGCAGAGGTGCAGGAGGCCACCGCACGCACCATCCAGGTTCTGCAACATCTGGGGTTTGTGATAAACTACCCCAAATCTCGCCTTCTCCCGACACAGTGTCATAAGAACATAAGACATGCCATACTGGGTCAGACCGAGGTCCATCAAGCCCAGTATCCTGTTTCCAACAGTGGCCAATCTAGGTCATACGTACCTAGCAATATCCCCAAAAGACACAGGTTCCACAATGCTTGTACTGGGTCAAGCATTGATATCCTGGGTCCCTTTTTAATAATGGTTTATGGACCTTTCCTCCAGGAACTTGTCCAAACCTTTTTTAAACCCAGCTATACTAACAGCCCTTACTACATCCTCCGGTAACAGATTCCAGAGTTTGATTACACGTTGAGTGAAAAAATATTTTCTTTTATTTGTCTTAAATAGTTTACCCTGTAGCTTCATTACATGTCCCCTAGTCTTTCTATACTCTGATAGCGTAAACAATTGATCCACGTTTATCCGTTCCACTCCATTCATTAATTTATAGACCTCTATCATATCTCCCCTCAGCCGTCTCTTCTCCAGGCTAAAGAGCCCTAACCTTCTTAGCCTCTCTTCATAGGAGTAGCCTTCCATCCCCTTCACCAATTTGGTGGCTCTTCTCTGTACTTTTTCTAATAACGCTATGTCCTTTTTAAGATACAGTGACCAGAATTGCACACAATATTCAAGGTGCGGTCGTACCATGGAGCGATACAGAGGCATTATAACATCCTTTGTTTTATTCTCCATCCCTTTCCTTATGATACCTAGCATTCTATTTGCTTTCTTGGCCGCCGCTGCACACTGGGCGGAGGGTTTTAACATGTTATCCACGATGACTCCTAAATCTTTTTCCTGGGTGGTGGTTTCTAATGTGGAGCCTTGCACCGTGTAACTATAGTGTGGGTTGTTCTTTCCTAGGTGCATAACTTTGCACTTGTCCACATTAAATTTCATCTACCATTTGGATGCCCAGTCTTCCAATTTATCCAGATCCTCCTGCAGTTTTCCACAATCCTCTTGGGTTTTAACAACTTTAAACAGTTTTGTGTCATCTGCAAATTTGATAACCTCACTAGTTATTCCCTTTTCCAGGTCATTTATGAATATGTCAAAAAGCAGCGGACCCAGTACAGATCCCTGGGGTACTCCACTATTCACTTTTTTCCATTGGGAATATTGGCCATTTAGCCCTACCCTCTGCTTTCTATCTTTTAACCAGTTCCCGATCCACAATAGTACACTGCCTCCTATCCCATGACTTTTTAGCTTCGCCAAAAGTCTCTGATGGAGGACTTTGTCAAAAGCTTTCTGAAAGTCCAGATACACTATATCAACCGACTCACCTTTGTCTACCTGTTTATGCACACCTTCAAAAAAACATATCAGATTAGTAAGACAAGATCTTCCTTGTCTAAAGCCATGTTGGCTGTCTCCCATTAGGCCATGACTATCTACATGCTGTGTAATTTTGTTCTTTATGATGGTTTCTACCATTTTCCCTGGTACTGACGTCAGGCTCACTGGTCTGTAATTTCCCGGGTCACCCCTGGAACCCTTTTTAAAAATTGGTGTTACGTTGGCGACCCTCCAATCTTCAGGTATTACAGATGATTTTAATGAAAGTTCACAGATTACCAATAGCAGGTCTGCAATCTCATATTTCAGTTCTATCAACACTCTGGGATGTATACCATCCGGTCCAGGTGATTTGCTACTATTGTGACACAGTAGCTCCTCAGGAACAGATGGATACAAGTGAGCAGCCGGTGGTAGAAGCCGGTACTGCAGGAGAAAGCAGGGATTTCTCTGCAGAAAGAAAAAAACACAGTTTCAATCAGGCAAAACAGCTCACCTCGAGGGAGGAGAGTAGGAAGGCTTGTGATTGGGCACGCCCCAAGGGGAGGCGGGCAGTGCAGGCTAGAAGCACCTGGTTAAATACACAGGAACCAGGAAGTGAGAGGGAGATCCACGGGCAGACGGAGATCCAGACGCAGATCCAGAGAGAGAAGCCAAGAGAGCAACGGAGGTTCCCTTGCTGGGATAATTTCCCTAACAGTCTGCAGCTGGAGGATAGCTTGGAGCAGCATTCCGATGAGGAAAGAAACTGCTGGAGGCAGAGCTCCTTTAGAACGCTGAGAAACCCAAGGCTACAGGACCAGGCAGAGCTGGGGAACAAAGGCAGAAGGATAAAGAATCCTCCAAGAGAGAAGCTCCTGTTTAAGGTACCCAGAGAAAGAGGAGTTTATGCTCTAAAGCCAGAAAGTCTATGTTCTGCTTTTAAAAGCAAAGCCAGTCAAGATGGTGGCAGCTGGTGTCAGAAAAGAGAAGCTTTGAATGACAATAACTATTCTTTTAAACTAGCTGAGTCACCTAGCCAGGACAGGGCTGATATAAAAGCTTTTAAATATTCTCCTAGCACTGCTAAGTTTGAATGCACAGCACCCACGTGTAGGGAAGGCTGGGGAGCTAACGGGAGCCCAGCACATGTTTGTTTTCCAAATGCAAACAAACCTGATAAGGAGCCTGAGATAGATAGGCTCAGTCAATACCTATTCACCGAGGGGACAGGAACACAGCTCAATGAAGAAAAGTTACATGCTGAATCACTTCTTAAAGAGTTCCAGGAATTTTTAGAACAAAAGAAGAGTTTTAACCACAGTGTTCCAGTTACTGGCTGTAAGGAAGAAAACTCTGTTCATAATTCTATGTTTTCCCCTGCTGATGATGATGAGATGATGATGGACTGTTCTACCTGTTTAATTGATAGAGGCAATTAAGCAGAGAGAGGATTGTGCTGATATATGAAGTAATATAACAGTGACGTAACTTTGACCGACACAAGAAAGCTTGTGGAGGGAAACTGAATTAGAGCACTACTAGTGATTGACAGAACCTGAGCATCATTAGTGAAGGACTTTTCTGTTATAAGCCTGTATGTTAAAAGCACATGAAAGGAATGTGAAGAAATACAGCATTTAAAGCCAGTTAGGCAAAGTTTCAGTTAATCCTGTTTTATTTGGTTTAAACTTCTGCACCGTCTGTAATCTTCTTTTGAACTGCACAATGGCAATATGAGCCACATGAAAAATAAACCTCATGTAAATAAATAACTCTTGCCAGCCTTACTGCTCGAAGCATAACACAACTACAACTAACTGCCTCAAGGGCATCATAAGGCAACCCCTCCTTAACCCTCAAGGTTAAGGGGCGGGCGGTGTCATACTATTCAGTTTATCAAATAGTTGTAATATATCTTCCCGGTGTAGCGATATTTCTCTCGATTCCTCTGCAGTATCACCTTTAAATACCACTTCAGTCTTGGGTAACATCCCTACATCTTCCTCAGTAAAGACCGAAGCAAAGAATTCATTCAGTCTCTCTGCTATAGCCTTGTTTCCTCTTACTGTTCCTTTTACCCCTCTATCATCTAATGGTCCAATTGACTCTCTCACAGGCCTTTTGCTACGAATGTACTTGAAAAAGTCTTTATTTCGTGTTTTTGCTTCCGTAGCAAGTTTCTTCTCAAATTCCCGCTTTGCCTGCCTTATCAATGCTTTGCATTTAACTTGCCAGTGCTTGTGCTGTTTCCAGTTTTCATCATTTGGCTCTTTTTTCCATTTCCTGAAGGTTGCTTTTTTGGCAGCAACAGCCTCTCTGACCTCACCTTTAAACCATGCTGGCAGTTTTTTGGACTTTCTTCCACTTTTCCTAATGCGTGGAATACAGCTGGTCTGGGCTTCGAGGATAGTATTTTTAAATAACACCCAAGCTTGCTGTAAGTCTTTAACCTTTGGAACCACTCCTTTTAGTTTTTTCCTAACTATATTCCTCATTCTATCATAGTCTCCCTTTTGAAAGTTAAAAGGTAGTACTGTGGATGCTTTTACTATCTGTCCTCCACTAATTAAATCAAACATGATCATACTATGATCACTATTGCCAAGTGGTCCCAACACCCTTATTTCTTGCACCAGATCTGGCGTTCCACTAAGGACTAGGTCCAGTATGGCTTCCCCTCTGGTTGGTTCATGAACCAGCTGCTCCAAGAAGCAGTCATTTATTCCATCTAGAAACTTTATCTCTTTAGCTTGTCCTGCTGTGACACTGACCCAGTCGATACCGGGGTAATTGAAATCACCCATTATTACTACTCTGTTGTGACTTTTGTTAGCTTCCTTGATTTCTTTGAGCATTTCATCATCCATTTGTTCATTCTGGCCAGGCGGTCGATAGTATACTCAAACTGCCATCACCTTTCCCTTCATAAATGGAATTTCGATCCATAGAGATTCTACAGCAAATTTTGTTCCCTGCAAAACTTTAATCCTTTCTGACTCAACGCCCTCTCTAACATAGAGCGCAACCCCTCCACCAATTTGATCAGCTCTATCATTACGATATAGTGTGTATCCAGGTATCACAGTGTCCCACTGGTTATCCTCCTTCCACCATGTCTCTGAGAGTGCAATCATATCTAACCTCTCATTTAGTGCTATATATTCTAACTCTCCCATCTTATTGTTTAGACTTCTAGCATTGGCATACAAGCATTTTAGAGACTGTATTTTATTCATATTAATCTGGCTTTTGGTAGGCAGGGGTAATTTGGAATCTTTATGCTCTGTCTGCTCCTTACTCAAGGGCATTTGAGCTACTATACTCCCTTTTGGAACCTCACTGCTTTTGGTAGTATCCTTCAAGGATACCTTTGTCCGAACCATGCACTCCTGGGTGACTGTCGGCTTTCCCCTAATTTCTAGTTTAAAAGCTTCTCTATCTCTTTTTTAAAGGTTAATGCCAGCAGTCTGGTCCCATCCTGATTAAGGTGAAGCCCATCCCTTCGGAAGAGCCCCCCTTTCCCCAGAATGTTCCCCAGTTCCTAATAAATCCAAAACCCTCATCCTTGCACCATTGTCTCATCCACGCATTGAGACTCCGGAGCTCTGCCTGTCTTTTGGGTCCTGCACGTGGAACAGGAAGCATTTCGGAGAACGCTATCCTGGAAGTTCTGGATTTCAACTTCCTACCTAAAAGCTTAAATTTAGCCTCCAGAACTTCCCTACCACATTTTCCTATGTCATTGGTACCAACATGTACCAAGACAGCAGACTCCTCCCCAGCACTATGTATGATCCTATCTAGGCGGTGCGTGAGGTCCGCTACCTTCGCACCAGGCAGGCATGTTACCAGGCGATCCTCACGTCCACCAGCCACCCAGCTATCTACATTCCTAATGATTGAATCACCAACTATAGCAGCTGTCCTGACCCTCCCCTCATGGGGACATGGCCCTGGAGAAACGTCCTCGGTGCGAGAGGGTTTTACATCACCTGGAGGACAGGTCCTAGTTACAGGATCACTTCCTGCCACACCAGGGTGATGCTCTCCTGTCACGTGACCTCTCTCCTCCATGGCAACAGGGATGCTGCCAGACTGGAGGTGGGACTTCAGGACTATATCCCTGTAGGTCTCGTCCATGTACTTCTCTGTCTTTCTTATGTCTTCCAGGTCTGCTACTCTAGCCTCTAGAGAATGGACTCGTTCCCTGAGAGCAAAGAGTTCTTTGCACTTAGTGCATACGTAAGACCTCTCACCAACTGGGAGAAAATCATACATGTGACACTCAATGCAAAAGACCGGAGAACCCCCATCTCGTTGCTGGACTTCTGTCTGCATCTTAGTTTAAAGCTTGTGTTTAGGTCTTTTAAATTCTGTATATAATAAGGATTGTTGTGGATGCTTATACCAATAAAAGTGTATCTAATACCCCCAATACACCTTGTGTACCTGAAGCTTAAGTAATTAATCTCAGGTCCTCTGTGTATGACTGATTTGGATAACGAGCTGCACCTGAGAGCAGCCCCTTTCCTCTAAGTTGTGCAAGTACCTATAAAAGTACAATTACCCCAGGGGTGGGTGGGTGCTGGGGAGGGAGGGAGGGAGGGAGATAAGTCTGGCGTTCATAGGGGCAAGGCTAGACACTCTTCAGACAAAGGCCTTCCTCACCTCGGACTGAGCCAACAGTCTCAGGGCACTGGCCATAGATGTACAACACTATCCCTCTGTGTCAGCTCAGCTTCTGCTGTGCCTACTCGGGTACATGGCCTCCACAGTCCATGTCACCCCAGATGCCCGTCTGCACATGAGGGCTGCTCAGTGGTGACTTTGAGACCAGTGGACACAAGCCACAGGCCGTCTCCAGGACAAAGTCTCAGTGATCTGCCAGTTGGTGGAATCTCTGACTTGGTGGCAAAACCTTCATCACCTCCAGGCAGGGATGCCCTTCCAAACCCCAAGCCCTCTGAGGGTCCTCACTATGGACGCCTCCCTGCTGGGATGGGGAGCTCACTGCAAAGAACTCTGCATCCAGGGCAGCTGGTCACAGGCCGAGAACAACCAGCAGATCAACCTCCTAGAGCTTTGGGCAATATATCTAGCCCTCCGAGCATTCTGCCACTGCCTGAGGCACCAACTGGTGCTGATCCAAACAGACGATCAGGTGACAATGTTCTTTGTGAACAAACAGGAGGGCACAGGGTCTCGTACCCTTTGCCACTAAGCTTTGACACTCTGCTCCTACGCAGTTCAACAGGGCATACTCCTACGGGTGGTATACCTACCAGGCCAGGACAATACCCTGGCGGACAAACTGAGCAGTGTCCTCCAGCCACACAAGTGGCAGCTGGACCCCAGAGTAGCCAACCCGCTCTTCCGGCCCCGGGGGACCCCATGGGTGGACCTTTTTGCCAGCCAGGACAACTACCAGTTGCCCTGCTTCTGCTCCCAGCAGCCCCATTCTTCCCGGGTGGTGGCAGATGCGTTTCTCATTCCGTGGTCAGAAGGTCTCATGTATGTCTTCCCACCCACGCCACTGATTGCCAAAACACTGTTCAAGGCTCTTCACAACAAAGTCTCACTGATCCTGGTGGTCCCTTGGTGGCCTAGGCAGCCGTGGTTCCCGCTGCTCCTGCTGTCAGTAGAGACTCTGATCCCACTGGGGAGGAGGGTTCTCTACTGCACCCCAATCTGGGGTCCCTATCACTGACGGCATGGCTGCTGAAAGGGTGACCCTAGCCCCTTTCAACCTCTCGGGGGAAGCGGAGGAGATCCTGCTGACCCCCTGTAAGGCTTCCACCAGGAGAACTTATGACTTCAAATGGCGCAGGTTCTCGGTCTGGTGTGCGGAGCAAGGGGTGAACCCATTCTCCTGCCCGGTGCAGCTGGTACTGCAATACCTTCTTCATCTCTCGCAATCTGGGCTCAAATCGAGCTCTGTCAGAGTGCACCTCAGCACCCTGGTGGCGCATCACCACCCGGTGGAAGGCCTCCAGTGACCCGCTTCTTGAGAGGACCTCTGCTGTCATAACCCCCCGTTAGCCTTTCGGTGACCGAATGGGACCTCAACATAGTATTGGCGCAGCTCACTTGCCTGCCATTTGAGCCTTTGGCTACCTGCCACCTGAGATACCTCTCATGAAAGGTCATATTCCTGGTGGTGCTCACCTCCACTCGCAGGTTCAGCGAGCTCCAAGCCCTAGTGGCAGAGGCGCCCCATACCAGGTTCTACAAGAACAGCGTCGTACTTTGCACACACCCCAAATTCCTCCAGAAGTTGGTATATTTTTTCTACCACAAAAAGGAGGTGGAGCTGCCCACCTTCTTCCCAAGGCCTCACTCCAGTAGGGCAGAGACTGCCATTCACACCTTGGACTGTAAGAGGGCCCTGTCTTTCTATATTCAGCGTACCCAGGGCCACTAGAAAGCTTCTCAGCTTTTTGCTTCCTATGACCCCAGTCAGCTGGGGGAAAGATGACCAAACGGACTCTGTCCACCTGGGTGGCAGACTGCATTGCCCTTGCCTATGAGCAAAAAATCAAAAAATCAAATCAAAAAAATCACCAAACCCCATATCACCCACTCTACTCAAACTTTTTTTTGTCGGAGCAAACCACAGGAGGCAGGGATATTCACCCAACCACACCAGACGGTTTATTCCATTTTAATCAATTACATTATTATAAAGAGAAACTTATCTGCTAAATTATTTTGTTGCTCTTAAATCCAACCATTGCAGTATTGTCAGCAGACACACAGACATGACGT
The DNA here is from genome assembly GCA_033557465.1 of Ichthyophis bannanicus. Lineage (NCBI taxonomy): Eukaryota > Metazoa > Chordata > Amphibia > Gymnophiona > Ichthyophiidae > Ichthyophis > Ichthyophis bannanicus. The sequence goes on from CM066043.1 coordinate 173,467,524, forward strand.
GCACATTTCGGACCAATTGCCCTGTTTCAAGTGCCACTTTCGTTCCTCACATTCCTTCTTCAGACAAAACCGCATGAACAACCTGGCTAAGTCCAACTGCCGTTTGTAATGAGCGCCATATGCTGATTGGCTAAGTTAGTCTGTCACTCAACAGGGAACATCAATCAGACGACAGGAAAACCCCACTTAGGAGGGGAATTCCACTGCGTCATATATGACCTCAAAGTAAGCTCGACCATTCAGTTTCTTTGTTCAACCCTGAGGGATAAACCGTATTAAATTTGAAAATTAGGCTTTGTTCTCGTTTTTGTAGCACTGCTACACGATCACCCCCCCTAGGTGTCGGGGGAACTTGATCCAGCACTGTCCATAACAACTCCTCAAAGTTGTGATGATGAGCCAAACAGTGTTCAACAATCGGAGCAGATGTAACCTGCTGTCGAATGCAGGATGCATATTCGCCCAATCTTGTTTTTATCATGCGTGTTGTTCTCCCAATATACACCAAAGGACAAGGGCATTGCAATACATAGATCACAAATGTAGAAACACATGTGGTTGCCCATCACCGTGTAAAAACTTGACCAGTTGAAGGGTGAGACCATGTTGCACCCGTCATTGCAGTCGCACAATATGTACAAGAAGCACAGACTGAATGACCCCTGTCAGACAAACCGGGGGAAATTGGTCGATCAACCAGGACCGTTGACTGTACCAACTTATCTTGTAGATTAGGACCCCGAGAAAAAGCTACCAGAAGGGTTTTTTTAAAACATGAATGCAACTCCAAAACAGTCCAATATTTTTTGAGTATTCCTACTACTTGCATACTCAAATTCGTATAAGGGATAACTCCCACAAAACATTCAGATGATGTAGATGATTTCTCTGACTCTGAGGATACCTCCAACAACCACTCACGATGAGTGTAAGTGGCCCGGCGATAAGCTTGTTTGATCACTCCTTCTGGATAACCTCTAACCCGTAACCGGTTAACAAGATCGAGAGCATGAATCTTAAAGTCTGCAAGAGTTGAGCATATCCGTCTTATTCGAAGGAATTGTCCAAATGGGAGACCCTTTCGCAGTGGACCAGGATGACAGCTCTGATATTTTAATAAATTATTACGTTCAACACTCTTAAGATATAAAGTGGTTCGGAAGGAATTATTCTCTTTAATTATAAGCATGTCAAGAAATTCCATCTGGTGAAAATCAACATGTACTGTGAAGGTAATATTAGATTTTAGACCATTCAACCAACTTATAAAATCCTGTAATTGAACAGGAGTGCCCAACCATAGAAAAAATATATCATCTAAGTATCTTCTCCAAAAAGGAATATGAGCAAAATATGAAGATCCATAAATGAACTTCTCTTCAAAATCAGCCATATATAAGGTCGCAATGGATGGTGCCAATGATGCCCCCATTGGTATCCCAAAAATTTGGTGAGAATACTTCCCTTCAAACAAAAAATAGTTTCTAGTCAATACCAAATCAAGCAGTTTACATAAAAATGTACGAGGGAGACGAGTAGGCGCAAACTTAAACAAAGTTGATAACAGTGCCATTGCCTCAGCTTGATTGATGTTAGTATAGAGCGCAGCTACATCTAATGTAACAAGATAGAAATCCCATGATGGAATGGATGCTGCAATTAGCTGTTGTAAAAAGTGGGTAGAATCCCTCACAAATGATTTCACAAGAATTGCTTCCTTCTGTAAAAATACATCACAAAACTGTGATAGAGGCTCAAGCAAGGACCCCTTACATGAAACAATTGGTCTACCCGGTCTAACTTAGCCAATCAGCATATGGCGCTCATTACAAATGGCAGTTGGACTTAGCCGGGTTGTTCATGTGGTTTTGTCTGAAGAAGGAATGTGGCACTTGAAACAGGGTGATTGGTCCGAAACGTGCACGTCGTGTCTGTGTGTCTGCTGACGGTACTGCGATGGTTGGATTTAAGAGCAACAAAATAATTTAGCAGATAAGTTCATCTTTATAATAATGTAATTGATTAAAATGGAATAAACCGTCTGGTGTGGTTGGGTGAATATCCCTGCCTCCTGCGGTTTGCTCCGACAAAAAAAAGGTTTGAGTAGAGTGGGTGATACGGGGTTTGGTGATTTTTTTTTGATTTGATGATTGTTTGCCAAACGAAGGGGATTTTTTGGATTAGGTCTGGCCTATGAGCAGGCAGGTCTCACGCTGGATGGCCAGGTCAAGGCACAGTGTGTCAGGGCCATGGTGGCCTCTGTGGCAAACCTGTGCTTCGTCCCTATGCTGGACATCGCTGGGCAACCATCTGATCTTCAGTTCACACCTTTGCAGCTCATTACTGCCTGGAAAGGAAGTCCCAATGGGACAGCGCATTCGGCCAGGCTATGCTCTGTAATCTTTTCAGGGTCTAGGCAACTCCTACCCTCCAACCCTTCTGTGTTCAGGCTACCAGAGTGATGGTTTCCATCGGACACACGGATCCTACTGCAGTCTGTATCTGCGGACTCAATTGCTGCTGCTCACGACTCCCTTGGAGGGTGACCATGGTTTTCTCTATGGTCTTGCGGTAGCCTGTAGCTAGGGAGTCCCACATGTGAGGACTGACGTCTTACTTGTTCCCGGAGAAAGCCTAGTTACTCACCTGTACAGGTGTTCTCCAGGGACAGCAGGAATAAGTCCTCACAACCCTCCCTCCTCCCCTTGGACTTGCTTCTTTACCATCTTTTATTTTTGCCGTCTCTTAGCTATGTCATTTGACTGAGCAAGATGGCATCCTTGGGCGGGAAGGGCACCACGCATATGTGATGGCATCTCTCAAAAGCTTTCTTTGAAAGATGGGGGATGCTTCTGTGAGAGCTCCATTGGCGCCGACATCACCCGTATGTGAGGATTGATTCCTGCTGTGTCTGGAGAATACCTGTTGCAGGTGAGTAACTATGCTTTTTATTTTAATTTATTTACATTCTCGTATATACCGCACTGTTCTGCATCAGTGCGGTTTACATTGAACAAACTGAAATTATTATAACTTGGAGATAACTATTTTACAGGGAACATGGGCTGTGGAGGGTTTGCCCAAGACCACAAGGAGCACCTGTGGGACTAGAAATCCCAGTCCTTCCGGCCCAAGGTTGCTGTCCTCTAGTGGGATTTGAACCCCCAACCTTCCAACCTGAAGTACCTTGCCCCAACCACTAGGCCACTCCTCCACTCCAGTTCACACCTTTAATGGGAAAATTGTTTATTAGCTGGCTGTTCTCTATTCTTCACAATTTTTAAAAATTATGCAATGTGATGAGAGTCTGCTGAGGAACTTCTTATGTCATTTGAACATGGACATGAGCACTACAGAATTAGCTATAGTGGTTGTTTGGCATCTGTAGAGTATTCCAGGCAGATAATAATAAACCTGCCCAAAGCCTCTCTGAAATGTAGTTTTAGAGCTTGTTGCTCTCATGTTCACTTTCAAAACTCTGTTTCACCACATGGCTGACCTACTCTTACATCACAATCCAGGATACAGCTGCTAGCCCGGATTACTGATTTTTTTCAGATCTTTTCTCCTTTGGTAAAATATCTTTTCAATGGGGTGCCTTACTTGAGGCGTTAAGCACCTAGATCTGTCTCAATAAAAATCCTCCCCTGCTGAGTGTTTAAATTTAGGGTCCTCAAAAGTGGGTGGGGTCTGGTTGGATGAGGTGAAGTTTAAGCAAGTTGCACTGATTTCCAGCACTGGGTGAGTGGGGATCACAGATTTCTATTACAAGGATGATACCACCATATGTAATACAAGCAGCTAAGATAAAGACATATATAGCTCTCTTGTCATAGGTGTTGGAATGGGCTGGATCACCTGAGCCCAGACCCACGAAAGGTTTGCCTGCTAGCTGTAAGATGGGATCCCCACAGACAGACAACCTGCATTAAGGCTGTGGTCGCAGCTGTCCCCTTCTGTTCTTCCCATGGGGATCCCATCTCCTGTGAGCAGAAGAGAAGAGCACAGTTGCAATTGCAGCAGGCTCCTGTCTGCCCATGGGAGATCAACTCTTCATGGGCAGAACAAGAGGGGAGGCTCGAGGGGGGCTGGGGCTGAGTTAAGGTGGAATTAGGGTGGAGCTTGGAGCAGAGTCAAGGTCGAGTTAGGACAGAGCTTAGGATGGAGCTTGGGCCCCCCAAACAAATAGGCATTCCGTTGCCCCTGTCACTTGTTATACTTAGGAGGTGTTTGTACTAAACCCTTTCAGTTCTTATCATCTGTTGATGACAGATTAGCAAAAGAAAATGGGTTCTATGTATATTACAAGCTACTACTCACAAACTATTCCTAATGAATACAAACACGAGGTAGAATAATTTGTAGCAACACTAATAGAATTTATATAAACAACTAGTAAATCCTAAGAGTAATTACCAAGTCACATGGTCTGCCTTGCATGTATGAAAGCAGAAAATAAAGCTTTCTGTGTAACCCTGACGTCCCTACCACCAGCGAAGAGGAAATGTAGGAACCGATGCCTTACAGCTGTGGACAGATGGGCTAGCTTTCGGTCAGGTCCGAGACACAGTGCTGTTCTGTAGGAGAAGCAGGATTTACTCCCCATGCTGCTCAAGTCCTCTGAACACAGTCTGGATGAGCAGTGTGCAGCCTGAGATGAGGCTCTTCTGGCTTGCGGGGGTTAAAGGAGAGCACAGAGCACCATAGGTGCGTATGCAAGTCTTTAGCATGTCCCTTAGCAAGAGCAGACTAGCCTTGGGGAACATACAGTGTCTTTGGTAAATGGAAAAGTGCACAAACACAGGACAAGCATCTGGGATAGCAGAAATGCCCCAAAAAGGCAAAAAGTGCAGTTTGTCTATACATATATTGTTATTATTTGTGCAGAGTTGTTATCTTGGCACACGCCCAGTTCTTGAATTGGTTAGATCCCGGGCTCCACTGAGTAACTGAACAAATCAGGAAGCAGCTCTCAAGGGGTGGTCAGCCGCACAATAAGGTCAATGGTGAGAGATGAAATGAAGGAGAATATGACATATGTCCCCTTACACTGTTGCATTTTAAAGGTCTTCAAAGAGACTCTCAGGCTGGGAAAAAGCGTGAAAGTCTGCTCTCAGCACAAACGGCAGAACAAGAATCAATGGTCTTCAGTGTCCACACAAACACACACACAGTGTTGCTTGGCAAGCAGTGATTCAGTAGCATCAGTAGGTCTGAGGCCCATGGAACAGGAAACTGTCACATTGGTTCAGAGATCTTGGTTCAGGCCACAGATAGACTGTAGGCCATGGGCCCACAGGTGCCTAACTTAGGGGATTGATTAATTGTCCTAGAGTTAAATTTAGAAACTAGTTTGCAACCCAGAACTTAGATATCTCAGATGGACTGAAAATAAGAGGAGCCCAAACTGAGATGATCTTTGAATACACTATCAACCTATCAATGATTTGTTTGCATTGTTAATTCAGTTTCAAAGTCTGATTGACCACGCTTTAAAGTCATGTCTCACCTTGTCTTGCATTACATTTCAGGATGCAGCTCCTGATTCAGATTAACAATTTATTTTTTGCATCCTTTCCAGTCCTTAAACAATTTGTGTTTTTAAGTTCTGTTCATGCAAACCCTGAGATTTCAATCTTTGCACTTCCTATACCAATGACGATAATGTGATATTGTAAGAATTCTGTCTGTTGGGCTTTGGGCTTTTTGTTGGGTTGCAGAAAGCTTGCCAGGAACATTGTGTACCAGTTTTAACACAGTGAGATCTCTCAACTCTTGCTGATGTTCCAGGAATACCCGTTTTCTGTTATATTGAAAGGAGAATGAGGTTAATTGCTAGATCCATGTGTATTATACTATTTTGTGAGATAAGATCATGCAAAGCCTCTTTGCTTTGCGTCTGCCTGTTAATTCAGCTCAAAGCACATCATGATGGTCTGTGTCTTGGAAGACAGGGAAAAAGCATCAGATTCATCTATTATCCCCTTACTGATAAGTCTGGCCATTCGTTATTGTATTTTTTTCTGTCTGGAACACAGTGGACCTTCATCAATTTAATTTGGTTATTGAAAACTCTACGGGTCAGCCTTCATGTATTTCCCTCTCCCGCTGCAGCCTGGCTGGGTTCTAATTTGCAGGGCTTTGCTTTCTTCGTCTCTGCAGGTGTGCAGTTCTTTGATATGATGTTCACACTCTCTAGTACTGTCACTGCCCACTTTCTTTCAGGTCATTGTTTATTAATGCTTTGATTTGTATTTCTCTTTAGGCATTGTCCTGGTGGCCATTAACCCCTATGAGCAGCTGCCTATCTATGGCGAAGACATCATCCATGCCTACAGTGGGCAGAATATGGGGGATATGGATCCTCATATCTTTGCTGTGGCTGAAGAAGCTTATAAACAGATGGCCAGGTTTGTAATGGGGAGCCACTGCAGCTTAGTGCTGTGACCTTTAAGCACACTGGGCTGTTTTTTTTTCTGTTCGGGCTGTCCATTTTTCATTCATAAAGTTTGGTAAGACAGTGGAAGAAATTGGTGATATTAGCAGGCTGCAGGGGTTGGCAGTTATCCTATTGGAAGATTAGTCTATTTTTTTATTTTATTTTGTATTTATGCAATTTTACAAATAAATCAAGAAAGCCAACAAAGCACTCTCTTGAAGAAACAGGTTGACACATAGGGGTATGTTTACTAAACCTTCTTAATGTGCGCCCAGCGTTAGTGTGCAGGATGCCATATAAGGAGTAGGCATTTCAGTTTAAAGTAGCAAAACGGGATTAGCGCGCGCTCTTGTGCGCCGCGCACATTAGCGCACGAGAAACGCGCGCGGGAAGCATAAGCAGACGCGCTGATGTGCAAACAGAGGAACAGGGCTGCAGTACAATGGTGAAGACACTGACAGATGGTGCAGGGGTCATGGGTTCAATCCCCCACTGTGCCCAATGAATAAGGCTGGCTGAGGCACTACCATTTATGTGTAATATTGCATTATGAGGCTTTTTAATTTTTTTAATTACTGCTGCTAGCAAGCGCACTCTCAAAGCGCTGTAACATAAGGTGCTGCATAAGGCACCCCATAAGGTACCCCAGAGGGCACATTTTAAAGTGCACTGTCCGCCACGGCACCCTACAATGTTGCTCAAAGGGTGGCCGATAGGGCGCCATATAGGGTGCCCTATGAGGCACGGCAAGGTCATAGCACTGTTTTTGATGGCAGCACTGTGCATTTTAACGCATGGAAATCTTAAGTAGGTGCGCTGACATGCAAGGAGGAACAGCAGTGTAGCACAATGGTTAAGGCACAGACTGATGATGCAAGGGTCATGAGTTCAATCCCCAGTGTGCCTAATACTTAAGGCTGCAAGAACCAATCCCCAATTCAGTGACAGATCTCAATGATACCAAAAAATCACCAAAGTAACCCCCATGGAAATTTCCAAACAATTATTTTTGTCGGATGTTACAGGAAAGGAACATGTAATGATACTATGTCCACCACTCAGTTACATCCATTTTAATCAGTTTCTTATAAAACCATGAAACTCCACTACTTAGCTGGATAATAAGAAACGAAACTCAAACTACTCAGGCACGACGTGCACGTTTCGGGTCTGTAGCCCTGTTTCACGTGCTGCCATACTTCAATTCAACCGCCATCAAACGCTGAAATCAGCTGCTTCCTCAAAAGGGTTAAAGACTTCAGAGAATGGCTGTACTTCGCTGTCAATCACTTCTGACTACCAATGAAACTCCAGAGACGCCCCACTGACCAGGGGAAGCCCTGGGATCATCAGATGACATCAGTGAATACTGAGCCAATCGATCTCTTTGGTGAGACCATCAGGATGCACCGTCCGCAATTGAAAAATCCAACGCTGTTCACAACTCTGTAGTTTATTAATGCGATCCCCACCTCGAGGGTCTATTGGTACATGATCAATGACAGACCACCGTAAATCCTGAAAAACATGGCCAAAAACAAGACAGTGTTCAACCATTGGAGCTGTCACAATCCCCTGTCGAAGCCGAGAGGCATGCTCACTTAGCCGAAGTTTAATCATCCGTGTAGTTCTGCCCACATAAGCCAGAGGGCACGGACAATAAATCAGGTACACGACAAAGGATGAGGTGCAGTCCGTTTCCCACCGTCTTTTAAAGTGCCGACCCGTACCTGGATGGGTCCATTCCAGTCCTGTTACGGCTAAAGAGCAGTAATTACAATTGCCACAAATACTGTGGCCATTATGTGAAAATGTAGGCAATGGAGGTCCCCCAAATTGGTGCCTCGTGTAAAAGCCACCAATAGAGGTTTTTGGAAACAAGAATGCAATTCCAAAATCGACCAATGTTTTCGGAGAATATCAACAACACCTTTGCTTGATGTCATATAGGGTAATATTCCCACCATAGGTGATGATGTTTGTTCAGTAGTAGTATCAGATTGTTTATCTATCAATAGCCATTTGCGATGGGTGTATAACGCATGACGATAAGCTAATTTTATCAGTGGAGGGGGGAGGGGGAAGAGGGGGGAGGGAGGAGGGGAGGGGGGAGGAGGGGAGGGGAGAGGGGAGAGGGGGAGGAGGAGAGGGGGAGGGGGGGGGAGGGGGAGGAGGAGAGGGGAGGAGGGGGGGAGGGGGAGGGAGGAGGAGAGGGGGAGGAGGAGGGTGGAGGGGGGGAGGGAGGAGGAGAGGGGGAGGGAGGGGGGGAGGGGGAGGGGGGAGGAGAGGGGGAGGGGGAGGGGAGGGGAGAGGGGGGGAGGAGGAGATGGGAGGGGGAGGAGGAGAGGGGAGGGGGAGGAGGAAAGGGGGGAGGGGGAGAGGGGGGAAGGGGGAGGGGGAGAGGGGGGAGGGGGAGAGGGGGGAAGGGGGTGTATGGACCACCACATAACCCACCCTCTGGGCCTCAGGGTGGGAAACAGGAGCACCCACCAATAGATCCACAGTCTACCTCCCTGCAATGGTGGCAGTAGAGGGGACCATCAACCCCAGCCCTGCTGGGGAACAGACAGAGCGCTACACATCCATAACGCAATGGCAGACAGATGGCAGGCCTGGAAATGCTCAGCTGCCCCACACCATTATCTGACATTCTCCAGCAGCAAGCCTCCAGCCGCTGCACCCTGCAAGGTGTTCCAGCAAGACACATATTAGCTGCAGACAGTCCGCCAACTAGTCCATAGTGCATGGTCCTGGGGGAGATGCATGCACCCAGAACAGGGATGTCAGCATACACACCAAGCAGATAAGTCAGTGATTGGGCCCCAAAAGAGAACCCATAAATATCACATGAGAGAAATGACATATAGCACTATGGGGGAACCTAGCCATAGCCATGCAATGGTCACTGATCAGTCAGGGTGAAAGTGACCTCCCAGCAGGATATGCTGTGGCCTCCCTGTCCGTGCAGGTGGTGGCCAGGCACTACAATGTCCGAGCCATTGCCCTATGCCGTGTGCAGATGCATCCAGGTCAGGCCACCCTATCCAGGCTATTCCCACGGTACCTTGCTCCTCATTATGCACATTGGCAGGCCAATACTGGCAACAGTGCTAGCAGTGAGGGCTGTGGAGGGTGTTGGCAGCCACCACACACTGGATAGACAGACACACACTCCCCACACCTATGCCAGCATTGTGCAACTATAGAGGTGTTGGGCAGCCCAGGCCACCACACCAGTCCTGGGCACAGTGCAGGCATGGCTATGGTACGCAATACTGTAGGAGTCACTCCCCAGATGGGTAAACACTGTCAGACACCAGACCTGTAGCACACTCCACAGACATCAGAAAGGTTGCTATGATGCAGCTCACTCAGAAAATTGTACTTAACCTAGGAATTGCTATCTGCCAGTAATCATAGCAACCTTTTGATAGATGTGTACCATATTCCCCGGTTTAGGGTGGCATTACTAAGGTATGCAAGTGCTAGTATTGGGAGATGCACGCAGAGCCCATAGTCCTGCCTCTCTAGGAGGCTTTGGATAATGGGACCTGTGGGTGCGGGTGTGTCTGCCCCTGTTGGCTGCTGCTTTACGGCGGAGGTTCCCAACTCCAGTCCTGCGGTGCCAAACACTGTTCGGGTTTTCATGCTGTCCCTCATGAATATGCATGAGATACATCTGCATACCATGGGGGTGGCACATAGAAATGCAGCACAGGCATCTTTATCAGAGCCAGCATGGATCCGGAATGGTGTTTGGACCTCCAGGACTGCATTTGGGAGACTCTGCTCTAGGTAATGTGCATGTTTATGGTGTCTGTGCTCTGTAGGGTAGAATGTAGGTGTTTTGGGCATGTTTACGTCATCTGCAATAAAGGTGCTGTCTGTATTAGCAAGTTGTAGTAGTGGGTAAAATATGGGGACTGGGTTGGCAGGAACCACAGCTGGGACTTGAACCTGTGACCCTCTGCTTCTGAATACACTGTTTTTGTGCACTGCACCACCTTGTCACAGAGTCAGTACATTCCTTGGTGATACCGTGACTGTTCGTCAGACAGGGCCCGTCTGTTGCAGTACACGGCACCCACCTACACAGGGCTAGGCCACGGTCTGCTCTGGGCTGGTGCCACTGCCCCCTCCACCACCGGTATCCCTCAGCCACCATGCTGACATGCCCTTCTGCTGGTGGTGCTGGTGGTGCGCAGTCTCAGGCCATCCAGTGTGCAGGTAGGTGGCTGCCTATGGTGCGGGTTCTGGGGTAGGGGTGCCTGCATAGACGTCAACGCTTCCCCCAGCCCCGCCTGCCAATGTTCCGTGCCCTTGTGGGTAGCTGTTGGGTACTATCCCCTGTGACACTGTGGGAAACACACTCATGCCCATGTTGGTCTTCAGCAGTTGCTGTCTGGCTGCTCTGCTGTTTCAGCATTCGTATGGGCCACCTAGGCATCACCCTAGTCTGCACTGTGGCCCAGCTCTACCACAGCATGTGCCGCCTACGGCCCACTGTATCCCCTTCTCCGGCATCTGTCCAGTTGCCGTTCCGACATGCCCGCCCTGATGTTGCGGGACATGTGCACACCATAGGAACCCTGTCCGATGGAGTGGAAAACCCTGAGCAGCGCTATTTCACCGTGGGCTCATTCACCTTGTATGGGGATGGAGTATAGACCCTTCCACGATTTATATCTTTTCTATGGAGCTTACTCGGGGGGGAGGGGTTGATGTTTCTCATTGATACCACTATTGGCTAGCTTGGTTATGGTTTTTTCCAGTTTGTTGGGGTCATTTTCAGTGTTTATGTGCCCTTTTGTTCTGTGCACATGTATCACACTTATCACGTTTTTTAGGTTTCCCTGCCTGGGCTGTACATTGCTGACACTGCAATGGTTTCTCTCCCCTGTAATGTGCATTTAACGGCAGGTTTTCATTCGCGTTGGAATTGAGCTCTTCAGATCAGCGCGTTAGTGTGAAGGGAGCCTCACCCCGCCCACTCTCCGCCCATTGACCCCTTCTCTCCGCCCTCTCTCCACCTTCTGCGGTGTTTTACCGCACCGCGGGAGTTTACGATCGTTAACTACGGTTAACACGCGTAATGTAACGTTAACAATCGTTCGCACGTCATAACGCGCGTTATGATGCACGAACGATCGTTAACATTACATTACGCGCGTTATTCACGATTACCGCAGTTTAGTAAACATACCCCAAAGAGTGGAAACAGCACCACTTGTGGGACATTGCACAGCCGTTGGCCATTCATTTGAAGATCTAAAATGTTTTGCTATTAGGACCTTGTGACCAAATGGGTGAGGATGTAATTTGGACAAAGCGCTACTAAGGCTGGAACAACAGATTATGCTGAAGTGGACTATCAAGTCTTCCTTTAATTTGGATGGATTTCTTATTATCTCTCTCCCTTCTTTTTTTTACTCTCCACCCTTGTTGTTCCATTCTTTCCTTCCTTTTTCCCCTCCTTCTTTTTCTTTTTTCCCCTCTTTGATCCTACCCTTCCCCTTCTCCTTCCCGACTTCCCCTTCCCCTTTTCCCTCGTCCCCTTCCTCCTCCCTTTTTCTTCCCCTTCCTCTTACCCCTCCCCCTTTCCTCCCCATTCTTCCTTTTCCCTCCCAGCTCTAGTAGTTTTCCCCTCCTTTTGTTGTTTATTTTTCCTTTATATGATATTAAGGTTTTATGGTACATATTAGATTTTATGAGTTACAGTATATTTATAGGGAGATTGATTATATTAGTAGAATGGAATTGTTTCCCTTGCCCGGTGTTATTCCCCTTTTATGGTTTGTTACGAGCATTTGTTTCTTCTGTTGGTGGGATGGTTTGCTTAGAATGATGTTTGAGCTTCATTGTGTTATATATCATTGTACTATATATTTGTTGTTATTTTTGCTGTTTATAAAATACTAGCCTAAGTGGCAGAAATTGAAACATAGAAACATAGAAATATGATGACAGAAAAAGACCACATGGCCTATCTAGTCTGTTCTTCCATATCAACAACTACAACAGTCCCCTTTTTTCCTTTAGAGATCCTCTGTGTTTGTCCCATGCCTTTTTGAATTCAGATACTGTCCTCATCTCTACCACCTCCACTGGGAAACTATTCCACGGCTCCACCACTCTTTGCGTAAAGAAATATTTCCGCATATCACTCCTGAATCTATCCCCCTTCACCCTCATCCCATGTCCCCTCGTAGCAGAACTTGATTTCAATTGAAAGAGGCTCTCCCCCTGTACATTTATGCCACAGAGGTATTTAAGCATCTCAATCATATCACCTCTATCCCGCCTTTCCTCTAAGGTGTACATATTAAGATCCTTAAGTCTGTCCTCATATGCTTTACAATGAAGACCACTAATCATTTTAGTAGCCACCCTCTGCACCGACTCCATCCTGTTCACATCCTTTTGAAGGTGCGGTCTCCAGAATTGCACACTATACTCCAAATGAGGTCGCACCAAAGACTTATACAGAGGCACTATCACCTCCTTTTTTCTGCTAGCCATTCCTCTCCGTATGCACCCTTACATCCTTCTAGCTTTTGCCGTCGCCTTTTCTTCCTGTTTAACTACTTTAAGATCATCAGACAACCACACCTAGGTCCCGCTCTTCTTTAGTGGACAAAAGTACTTCACCCCCTATACTATATTGCTCCCTTGGATTGCTGCAGCCCAAATGCGTGACCTTACATTTTTTAACATTAAATCCCAGCTGCCAAATTCTAGACCATTCTTCAAGCTTAGCTAGATCCCTCCTCATGTTATCTACACCTTCCTGAGTATCTACTCTATTGCAGATTTTGGTATCATCCGCAAAGAGGCAAACGTTACCCGACAGCCCTTCCGCTATATCACTAACAAAGATGTTAAAAAGAATCAGACCAAGGACAGATCCCTGGGGCACACCACTAGTAGCATCCTTCTCCTCAGAGTGAGCTACATTTACCTGTGTCTTTGTCGCCTCCCACCAACCAATTTCTAACCCAAGCAGTAACTTTAGGGTCCATCCCTAGGGTGCTCAGTTTGTTTATAAGTCGCCTGTGAGGAGCAGTGTCAAAGGCTTTACTGAAATCTAAATACACCACATCTAGGGCTCTCCCTCGGTCCAACTCCCTGGTCACCTAGTCAAAGAAATCAATCAGATTTGTCTGACAAGACCTGCCTCTGGTGAATCCATGCTGCCTCAGATCCTGTAATCCGCTGGACTCCAGAAACCTCACTATTTTCTCTTTCAGCAGTGTTTCCAATAATTTACTCACCACCGAAGTTAAACTAACCGGCCTGTAGTTTTCAACTACATCCTTACTTTTGCTTTTGTGTAAAGGCACCACATGAGCCTCTCTGCAGTCCTTTGGCACCACTTCCGACTCCAATGAGGCATTGAAAAGGTCAGTCAGTGGAGCTGCTAGAACGTCCCCAAGTTCCCTCAGTATTCTAGGGTGTATACCATCCGGTCCCATCGCTTTGTCTACTTTAAGTTCAGCTAGTTTCTCACGAACACAGTCTTCTGAAAATTGTTCAAGATGTCCCTCGCTTCTATTCCTGTTTGTGGATGTTTTCTGAGGTCCTGCTCCTTGTTCTTCATCTGCAAACACAGAACAGAAATATTTGTTTAGCAATTCCGCATTATCCTGATCAGCTTCTACATATTCCGTCCCTTCACCCTTGAGTCTGACAGTACTACTTTTGCCCTTCCTCTTCTCACTAACATATCTGAAAAATGTCTTATCCCCCCATTTTATTGCATTAGCTGTTTCCTCTTCTTTTTGAATCTTTGCTTTCCTGACTACTTTGCTAGCTTCTCTAAGTTTTTCCAAATATAGATGCCTGTCTTCCTCTCTCTGTGATCTCTTGTATTTCATGAAAGCCTCCCTCTTTTTCTTCACCTTTTCAGCTACTTCTTTCGAAAGCCATAGGGGTCTCCTTTTCCTTTTACCTTTATGTACCATTTTAACAAAAAGGTTTGTTGCCCTTAAAATATCCCCTTTCAGTTTTGCCCACTGTTTTTCTACCTCCCCCAGCTGTTCCCATTCCACAAACGACTCCCTGAGGTATTGACCCATCTTGGCAATGTTAGTCTTCCTAAAGTCTAAGACCCTCACCTTTGAATGGATTCTAACAGCCCTAGTCCTAATACTGAACCACACCATCTGGTGATCACTGGATGCAAAATGATCTCCCACTATGACATCAGAAACACTTTCACCACTGGTAAGCACCAAGTCCAGTATGGCCCCTTCACATGTGGGGTCTGTTACCAATTGCCTGAATAGTTCTCCCTGTAGAGAATCCAGGATCTCTACTTCTAGATGATACTGCAGCAGGAATGTGCCAATCAAATCTGGCATATTGAAATCCCCTATCAGTAGCACTTCCCCTTTCCTAGTAATGCTGCGTATGTCTTCAATTGACTCTCTGTCCACCCTTCCTCTTGTGAGGGAGGTCTGTATATCATGCCAATACAAATAGATTTCTCTTTCCCTCTTTCTAGTTTAACCCACAATGCCTCCTCTCTCCCTTTTAAGCTCTGTAATTCCAAAGCTTTAATAGTAGTTTTTACATATAGTGCCACTCCTCCTCCCCTTCTTCCTACCCTGTCCTTTCTGAATAAAGTATAGCCAGGTATAGTTACATCCCAGTCATGGTTTTCTGTGAACCATGTTTCTGTAACTGCCACTAAATCTAAGTTGGCTATTCCCACCAAAGCTTTAACATCAGGGATCTTATTTCCCATGCTACGAGCATTTATACACACTACTTTCCATATGTTACCCCTGTTACGCATTTCCATAAACGTATTTAATGTATCACTTACCTGGGGGCTTTCACTTACCCGGGGGCTTTCTTCACCCATCCCCAATGAATCTAGTTTAAAGCTGTCTTCAGTAGATTAGCCAGTCTACTACTGAAGGCGCGTCGACCTTTCTTGGACAGATGGATGCCATCTCTGCTCTGCAACCCTTGGAACAGCATCCATGGTCTAGGAAACCAAAACACTCTCGATGACACCATCCACGCAGCCATGCATTCATCTCCATGATGCGAGCCTCTCTGCCTTGGCCTTTATTCTCAACAGGGAGGATTGAAGAGAACACCACCTGTGCACCTAACTGCTTCACCCTCTGTCCCAGAGCCATGAAGTCACCTTTTATATGCAGTATCATTTGTTCTGACATGGATTAGCAATATTGGGTAATAGTCAGTGGGCTTGATGAGTCTCAGCAAACTCTCCGTAACATCTTGGATTTTGGCATCAGGCAGACAGCATACCTCTCTGGACACCAGTCTTTCTCGCCTCCGTCAACTTTAAAGACAAGAGACGCAGAACTCTCGAGCAGACCCAGCATTCGCTACCTAGGCATTACTTTAGACCAGCAGCTCAACTTCAAAGCACACATCAGCAACACTATCAAACAAATCTACCACAAAATACGAACTCTACGACATCTTCGACCCCTGTTGCAACCTGACGACTTCAGATCAGTTTTTCAGGCACTGGTGACCCCCCACTTTGATTACGCCAATGTGATCCTGCAGGGTTTACCCAAAAACACCTTAAACCCCCTACAGTTGGCAATGAATGCTGCCGCACGCGTCCTGAGCGGAACCGCCAGAAGTGATCACATCACTCCAATCCTTAAGGACTTACATTGGCTACCAATCTACTGCCGGCTATCCTATAAAGTAATCATTATAACCTTCAAGGCCATCAACAAAATAGCCCCCACAGCCCTAACGGACCTTGTTCACCCCATGTCAACGAACAGAGCAAGGAGAACATGCACTGCCAATACCCTACAGATACCCAGTGAAATAACAAAATGCACCAAGACAACAAGGAACAGAGCCTTCAAATTCTATGCTCCCAGCTGTTGGAATGCGCTCCCAGCTACCATCAGAGCCATAACATATCTTGCCCAATTCAGAAAGGCACTAAAACACCACCTCTTTCTTTTGCACTACTCTCAACCCACCAACCTAACATCATCTATCACACACCCAACTAGGAACTCATGAGTTACTGTCAACGCATGTACATACTGTAGATAAATTGAAATTGATGTACATAGTTCCCCCAGTTGAAACCCAAGTTTAACTTCCTGTTCTTTGTAAGTGCCTAATAGGAACCTATTTGGCACAGAACCATTTTATGTAAACCACGCTGATTTTTAAGAGTGCGGTATATAAGAACAATAAATAAAAAATAAATAAATAAAATCAAGTCTGGTCGGCAGATGGATGCCTCAGTACCCCTCAGAAGAGAGTCACCAACCACCACTACCCTTGGCTTCCTTGTGATCACTGATTCTGCAAATTTGGGGTACTTGAGCTCTGGTTCTTCCCTTTCCAGGGATGCTTTCACCTCCTCCACTTCCAGGGCTGCATATTGGTTCTTCAATTCAAGGGCTGAAGAAGTTGGATTGGTGATTCTGCAGGCCGTGGTGACTTGTGCCCAACCTTCATCAATCTGTCGGCACCCAACTTCTCCTCTGCTGGAGAGTTTGGTTGCTGCAAGAAGCATCTCATCAATGTACTTCTCACTGTCTTGAATGCTCCTCAGCCTTGCCACCTCTTCTCTGAGTTCCTCCACTTGTTTCCTCAGAGCTTCAGCATGCAGGCACCCTGCACATGGAACCGGTCCTTCAACTGGCATTGGGACCTTTGTATGGACAGAGACAGAAGCTGTAATGGGGTCAACAGCTTTAGCAATACGATTTTTCCCAGCCATTGTTCTGTTCATGGAACTTAGGTTTCTGTTAAAGCAAAAGAGATAGATCTACCAAGTACCAGCCGGTTTTCCAGTTGTCCTTTCAGAGAAAAAGCAGTTAAATCTCCTTAATTACATTCAAAATGTGCTGTTCCAAGTCCCTGTGGTTTGTTAAATGGGGAGGTGCTCTATAAAGCAAGACTGCTCACTAGGGGTGGGTGGGAATTGGGGGGAGTAGGGAGGGAACTTACACCTAATTAGGTGTCAGCAGTTCCCAAGAGCTGAGAAAGTTACCAAAGCAGAGTTTTAAACCTACCCTATTAAAGAAAATATTTCTACTAAAGCACCAAAAACAATGTAACTTTGTTTTAAAAATATACCAAAACCCTTTTAAGAGCTCCTAATCAGAGAGCTAGCAATTAAAAAAAAATAAACCCTCAAATTCTTACCGTTGTTTGAACTATATAGCCCCTGTTAGGAATGCCTCAACAGGGCAGTGCTCTGAAGCCTTTTATGCAGGCCTCGGCTGCTCTCAGTTCATTCACAGGCTAATAAGGCCCACTAACTCCTGATTAGGTGTCAGCAGTTCCCAAGAGCATTGTTTGAACTGTATAGCCCCTGTTAGGAATGCCTCAACAGAGCAGGACTCTGAAGCCTTAATGTGTATAGGTGGCCACATACAGACATAAATGAAACATAGAAACAGAGAAAATGATGCAGGTAGAGACCATATGTCCTATGTGCATTGCCCATCCATGAGAACTATGACTAAAGGTTTTTTGGAAATTTCACAACCAACTATACATTAGACTAAAATAACCCTCAGCGAAGCATGTACTTGTTGAAAATACGTGCCCCCTTATAGGATTACCTCTTAAGCTGGTTTATGTTTTAAAGCACATCAAGTGTTTTTGTGTAGGATATTGTGATCAAAATTGAAGCAGAGTCTGGCTTCCTGTGTGGTGTTTTTCCCTGGACCTTCCCTTGCTGGCAGTGGTGAGCAGGACCCGGACCGGGGAGTAAGGATCTGCCCCTCCTGGTAATATCATTGCTGGGCACTCTAGAATGCTATTAAAATCAAGGCAGCCACTACCTGGGTTAGGAGACAGGATACCCGATGAGAGGAGCAGAGGCTGTCTACGTATGTGGCGTTTTTCCCTGGATCTTCCCTGGCTAACAGTGGTGAGCAGGACCCGGATTGGGAGTAAGGCTCCACCCCTCCTGCTGACATCATCACTGGGAGTCCAAGGACGCTTTTAAAGTCGAGGCAGCCTCTGAAGCAACGGTCATGTGCCCAAAGGGGCACAGGACCATAGGAGAATGCCCCTTTGGTGTTACGTCTGGGCTATGAGTTCCTGAAGGTTTGGAGATGCCCAAGGGAGCTGGAAAGAGGAAGATAAACAGTAAGAAGGCTGTGTCTAAGTCATCTACCCCCAAGGTAACATCAGGTCCAATGGACCGTCATATATCGTCTGGGACAGCTGGAGTAGCTAGGATGGGGACTTACCATCTGACTATCTTTGGTCACCCTTTCTTCCTTTTCTGAAATCACTGAGGAGGAAACTGAAAATCTTCTCTCCTCCTCCAGACTGACAACCTGCTCCTCTGATCCCATCTCCACCCATCTACCAAGCTCTATCTCTTCTGCCAACATCCCTTCCATCTGTCATATCCTTAACCTATCGCTGCAACTGTTCCTGTGGCCTTCAAACATGCTGTGGTTACACCTCTCCTCAAAAAGCCTTCACTAGATCCTACCTGTCTTTCCAGTTAGCGGCCTATTTCTCTCCCTTCCTTTGCATCAGAAGTACTTGACTGAGCGGTTCACCACCGTTGTTTTGACTTTCTTTCTTCTCAAGCCCTTCTGGTTCCACTGCAATCTGACTTTCGTTCTTTACATTCCACAGAAACAGTTCTTGCCAAAGTCTCCAGCAACTTGTTCCTCACCAAATCCAAAAGCCTCTACTCGATTCTCATCCTTCTTGACCTTTCTGTTGCCTTTGACACTGTTGATCACCACCTTCTCCTTGATACCTTGTCCACACTTGGATTTAGGGTCTCTGTTCTGTCCTGGTTTTCTTCTTCTCTCTCCCATCGCACTTTTAGTGTATGTTCTGATGCCATCCCGCTTTCAGTTGGTATACCTCAGGGGTCTGTCTTAGGACCTCTCCTTTTCTCTTTCTACATTAGTCCCTTGGTGCACTTATTTCCTCCCATGATTTTTAGTACCATCTTTATGCTGATGGCTCTCAGATCTACCTTTCTGCACCTGAAATTTCTCCAGGAATCCAGGCCCCGATCTCTGCCTGCTTAAATGACATTGCTGCCTGGATGTCTCACCGCCATCTGAAGCTGAACATGGCCAAAACTGAGTTCCTTATCTTTCCCCCTAAAAACCACCTCCCCCTTCTCTATTTCTGTGGACAACACTACACTCTTCCCTGTTAACTCTACCCTCTCTTTCTCTACACCTGTCACTTCTTTCTCTATAACATTGGAAAAATTCATCCCTTTCCTTTTTACACACACTACTAAGACCCTCATCCACTCACTAGTCACCTCCTATCTTGACTATTGTAACTTGCTCCTCAAGGGACTCCCTCTAAATCTGCTTCCTCCCCTTTAATCTGTTCAAAACTCAGTTGTACGGCTTATCTTCCGCCAGTGTCGCTAAGCTCTTGTAACCCCTCTTCTCAAGTCACTGTTTCCGCATCCAATTCAAACTTCTCCTACTTACCTACAAGTGCATTCATTCTGTGGCTCCTCAGTACTTTTTCTCTCTTTTCTTACTCTACACCCCTTCTCGGGAACTTCGCTCCTCTGGCAGATCCCTTTTTTCTGTGCCCTTCTCTGCCATTGCCAACTCCATACTTTTCCACCTTGCTGCTCCATATGCCTGGAACAAACTACCTGAATCTGTGCATCAGGCTCCTTCTCTGGTCCTATTCAAGTCCAGGCTGAAGACCCACCTCTTTGAGGCTACTTTTGGATTCTGATGCTCCTCATTCTCATGTCTACTACTTGTGTGTATCTTGCCATACTCTAGTCCCCAGTTCTGCGATGTTTTTCAGCTTGATTAGATTGTAAGCTCTGATGAGCAAGGGCTGTGTTTTACATCTGTATGTAAAGCGCTGCGTACACTTTGTAGCGCTATATAAATGATTAGTAGTAGTATCTGTATTTGTATCCTCATCTCCTTCAGGGCTTCTGTAAGTCACATTGCTAGGACTCCTCCTCCACCTGTTGGAATTTTACTTCCTTAATGAACGCAACTTGGGAAGCAGATTTGTGCTCTAGTATGCCGTCACCGCCTCACTGTCCCAGATTGATGTACCTGTACCAGTTCAAGAGGGGTTGGGTTCTTCCTGAAGTAACCTGGGGGTATTGCTGAAGAATGTTTCTGTTTGATATTTGGAAAACAGTGTCAGAAACCAACAGCTTGTTGAGGAATTTCATAGATCGGATGGTACAGTTTTCTGCGCAAACAGTAAAGAAACTACAAGCACAGGATATGCAAATTTCCACTATCTCTCGTAGAGTGGATAAAATGGAAGCACAAATGGGTTCCCTACAAACTGCTGGCTCTGCTAGTATTAAAGATAGTTTAATATTTTAGAGACAGTTTGAGTCTTTGGAAAATTCTTTTCATTGTAAAAATCTTAGGCGTCTTAATTTTCCTAAGATCCAACTTTATTTCTTTTGAGGAAATATTTCAAAGACATTTTGCTTTTACAAAATGCTGATTCCTTGGTGGTATCTAATGCATATTATTTACCTACTAGACCTCTATCTCAGATGGCTGCCAAGGTTGCTCAGGTTGAAGTGGATACTGGGTTGGATCTAACTTATTTCCTTGAATCCTCCACTGATGAGATCCCCTCACGAACAACCTTGATAGCCTCCTTTATGACAGAACTTGATAAAATTAGTATTTTGAAGGCTTATTTTCAAAGGAAAGAACATTTATTTTGTGGACAAAAAATGTTTCTTTTTCCTGATGTGTCTAGAATCATCCAGGCGGGGAGAAGGAGCTTCCTCCAGCTCATCAAAGGTGTTGGCTGTTGGGGAACCTTCTTTCTTTGCTTTCCTTGTAAATGCTTAATTGTGCACCAGGGGAAGAGATATGTGTTTGTTGAACTATTGCAGTTGGAGAATTTTCTTTTGGGCAGGTAAGTGGGGTTGTTAAGATTGCTTCCTGATTTACCTTGATTTATGCTTTTATGGTTTTTTTAGAAGAGGTTTATTCCCAGCTTTATGTTCTCTTTTTTTCTGATGCTAGTTCAGGGGATCTTGTCTTCTCATGAGGGGAGCTAAGAAACATGTATTTCTTTTTTTCGTGGGTTCTGATATTATATAAATAGATTTCTGTAAATTTCCTTTTGGTTTCTAATTGTAAATCTATAAAACAGTGTCATTAAAAAAACAATTTGAATCTTGCAGCTTTAAAGAGAAAGTGATAAATGAGGTTAACTGTCAATATCTTTGATGGATTTTTTTTTATAATTTCAATTTTATTTGCATTGAACCATACATTCATATCCACTTAACAGCAAATAGTAGTTCAATATGAAATATTTTAAACATAGAGATACCCTCCCCCCATTCCCTCTCCTACACTGAGGCAAATCAGCTCTGCAAAAAGTCCAGTAATGTTTGCCAACGACTGTTAAATTGATCAGTCCTCTGATGTCGGACCGCGGTCAAGTGCTCCATCAAAACTATGCAGCGTAAGTGCATTTTCCACGTTTCAATCTCAGGAGCGCCCAGGTTCTTCCAATTCCAGGCAATCTTCCTCGAGCCACATGGGTACACAGCCAAATAGGGTGAGCCCATCTATGTGGTTGTTCATTGGGCCATTTGCCCAAGAGGTAAAAGCCAGGATCCAGTCCAACATCAACATTTTTTTGTATAAGCACCCGAATGCTATCCCAATATTGAGACACCACTGTGCATTCCCACCAAATGTGATAAAACGACCCTTTGGCTCCACAGTTGCGCTAACATTGATCCGATGTCCCAGAGAACATAGCAAGTGATCTGGGGTATAGTGCCATCTCATCAGAAGCTTGTATGAACTCTCCCTGATAGTCACTGACAGGGCCTGTATGCCCACTCCCATGCACACATTCTCCCATTCTTTCTCCATCCACTTCTTTCCAATGTCACGCTCCCAAGCGACCATGTAAGGAAGCTTTGAAAATTGGGTACTTTGTAAGTTTCTATATAACAATCTTATCAGACCCTGACCTCTAAAATAACCCACCCACAGGGCTTTCAAATCATTAAACCCATCAGCCAGGGTTGCCCAGTGTGCTTGATGGCAAAGAAAATGGATCACTTGCAAGAAGTCCCTTGAGGGCAATTGGTACTGTTCTTTCAGCTTATCAAAAGGGAGGGGTTTGTCCTGCTCTAATAACTTGGCAAATGTATCCAGGGCCAACCACTTCCACTGCCGAAATACTCCCTCCCTTCCAGGAGCGAAGGCGGGAACACCCCCTATGGGTGCTAAAGTGGTAAATTCCACCTTGTGAGCCACCCTTCGCTATCCCCTACACCATTGACTTCTCCTTCCATCGTCCCCCAGGACTCCCCTTCAACATCCAGGGAAGATGAGCCAGTTTCACCGCCCCCGCCCATGATTGTTCTAACGCCCAGAACCGCTTATCTCCCCCTCCCTCCAGTCCATGGCTTGACGCATCTGGGAGGCCAGCTAATATAGGCTAAAATCTGGGACCTGTAAACCTCCTCTACGATGCGCGCTATATAAAACCCGACATGACACACGAGCTGAGTGCCGCTGCCAAATAAAATCAAATACTTGTCTCTGGAGTCTCAGATGTTCATTGGGAGGAACCACTACTGGGAGAACCTGGAAGAGATACAATAAACGTGGCAACACATTCAGTTTTATAGCCGCCACTCGGTTGAGCCATGAAAGCTTCCCAGACTACCATTGGGCCAAATCCTTTTCCACCTCCTGCAGTAAAGCCGGATAATTAGCCCAATATACACCCTCCGGTGACCACGTAATGCATACTGCTAAGTATGGCAAGGAATCCTGAGCCCAAAGGAAGGGATACGCCTGCCTAATATAGAGCTCTGACCCCCCCTCGAGAAACATTAAACACTTCTGTTTTGTCTCCATTTATCCGGAATCCTGAGAGGGTCCCAAACCATTTAAGTACGTGCATGAGCATGGGCAAAGACAGCATTGGGTGCATCAGCGCAAAAAGAAGGTCATTAGCGAAAAGCGCAATTTTATGCTGATCTCCCGCCACTAAAACTCCCATAATATCTGCATTCGCCCGAATCAGACACGCAAGAGGCTTTATTTACAAGCGCAAATAGCAGAGGGGACAAGGGGCATCCCTGCATAGTACCCCTCTAGGTCAAAAAATGCAGCGTACCCCCATAATAACCCTCATCAAAGCTCACGGGGCTACATTAAATGCCCAAACCCAGGCCATAAAATGCGGGCCCACCCCCACATGGTCCAAAACGCCAAACAGGAAATCTCAGTGGATGCGATCAAATGCCTCTTCGGTGTCGATGGCTAATAACAGAATGGCCATCCATTCTTTACGCGCTCGCCATACAAGTTGAAGGACCTGTCTAATGTTATCCCCTGTCTGGTGTCCCTGGACCAAGTCTGTCTGATCTGAGTGGATCAACTCTGGTAACAATGATCCAAACCTATTGTTGTTGAGAAGAGATATGGGTCGGTATGACCCGCAGATCGTGGGATCGCATCCGGGCTTTGGGATCACCAATATTGCCGCATCTCCAAAAGACCGTGGCAAGCTTCCTCCCAAGCAAAACTCCATTAAAGACCCATAAAAGGACCAGCATGAGGGATGGGGCTAGCTTTTTATAAAAGAGACCGGTAAACCCGTTCAACCCAGGGGCTTTCCCCGGCTGGAGGCGCTTGATGGCTAGTGCCAGCTCCTCCTCCCTAATGGTCCCATCTAGCTCTGCCCTAGCTTCTTCCCCCAAATGGGTCAGGCCACTCACCCCCTGGAGGTATGTCTGAATCTGAGCTGGAGAGGCTCCATCCTCACGCCGATATAGTTGTTGATAAAATTGTGCAAAACACTCTCTAATCTCCAGTCTCTTAAAAAGCATATAATTTCATTCATCCTTTAATTTGGCCACTTGAGTAGCCCACTCCTCGACTTGCAATTTGCGTGCCAGGAGCTTCCTTGATTTGTTATGAGATTCATAGTAAAGCTGATTTACTCGCTGTAATTGAAAAGAGACCCATTCGATTTGTTTTCCCCTAAGCTCTATATGCATGGCCTCTAACTCCACTCTTACGTGCCTATCTCCGGTCTCCTTGTGCTGACTCTCCAGTCGCTCAAGCTGTCGCTATAAAATTTTTATCTGCTCCTTCCGTTCCTTTTTACCCCAGGCACCCAGCTGAAAAAATTTACCCCTCACTACTGCTTTCAACCCATCCCACAATAGGCCCAGTCCCACCTATCCAGTATTGTTGAACTCGAGATAATCCTTAACAGTACCTTCCAGCCCCCAATCACATCTGCTCACTGTATTAGGGACTCATTAAGATTCCAAAAGGATTTCTGCCCCCTCTCAGGATCTCCCCCAAACACTTCCCAGACCGGCACGTGATATGACCAGGTGACGGACCCAATTTCCACTTCCCCTTTAGCTTATCAACCCAATGCTGGTTGCCCAGCAGATAGTCAATGGGAATATAGCTATCACGCACTGTCAAATATAAGGTATAGTCTTGGGATGTAGAGTGGGTTATGCGCCACAAGTCTACTTATCCTCAAGCCCTTACCTACTTAATAAATTCCCAATCGGTCTGACCTGGGGTCCCCTCCCAGCTGGAACCCGTGATCAGTTCTTTGTATCAAGCACCGCATTACAGTCTCCATCCACTATCAAATGTCCCCGCACCTGACCTTCTAACCATCCCCTCAGAGCTTCCCAGAACTCCTGTCTATCCACGTTGGGACCATAAATATTTAGCAATGTTATCTCAACACCACTTACTAACAGACTAATAAGGCCCTTCTAGCCCTCCTACGTTCCACCCCTCCCAGCTGAATGGAGACTCCCCCCTAATTAATGTGGAGACACCCCTCTTCTTCTGTCCCGAGTTGGTCCTCACAAAATACACATGAGGGTAAGTGTGAGGGCACACCAACCTCTCATCCTTCTGGAGCAAATAAGTCTCTTGTACAAATGCAATCTGCCAGCCCCCACATTTGAGATAGTTATAAAGCAGCTTGTGCTTTTGCGGTGTATTGAGGCCTTTGACATTCAGGGAATCTATCCGAAATCCCTGTGTCCCCTCGCCAGATGACAAGCCATCTCCCCATGCCCCGACTGCTGAGTGTATCCCCCATTTCTCCACCCTAACCTCTCCTATCACCCCCCAAGTTGCAGAGTAAGTCTCTGCCATCAGATGTGAGAAAGTGACTCCCCGGAGGTATCCTCTACAATAAAGCTTTCATGGCTCCCTCTCTCTCCATGCTTCCCTATGCCTCATCCCATGTATACCTTCATACCCCATTCTTCTTCCCTCCATTCGCCCATCTTCCCTTCAGCCCATTCACATCCACCATCTTTGTTCCCCCTACCTTCCCCTCTCCCCCCTGAGCCCCACCAACTCCCCTTCCCCCCCAGCATACCCAAAGAGGCAGTGCCTTATAACCTTAAACCAAGAATAATCTTATCCATTCTATACAGCTGAGAGTCCAGCTAACAACCCCTCCAATAAAATAACTATTTCCAAAAAATGGGAGCAAGTGTTTTTGTTCAGTCCCCCACATCCATCTTATCTCTGCTGTCGGCCTCCAATGTATTCGCTTGTCCTTTCACCTTCCACCTCAAACGCTGGCTCTTATTGATATCTCTCTCCCATTGTGGGGGGGGGGGGGGGTTGTGCTAGTCGCATTGCCAAGCTCAGGGGAAGATTATTTGGTAGATTTGATGCTCCTTCTTTTGTTAAACAAGCCCATGCTTCCTTTGTAGATCGGACCCTCTGAGCACTCCTTAATTTCACACTGGAGCGCAAAAGGAAAAAGCCACTGGTACCGGATATTCTCTTTAAGCAGATACTGGGCAACTCCACACATATCTCAGCGTCATTGCAGAGTAACTGGAGACAAATCTTGGTATATCTCTATACAGATTTTCCCTTATTACGTGCAGGGGGCTGGTGTTTGTCTTTTACCGTGTATGAGCTCATGCACACTACTATATCTCGGGCCTTGCCCCAGAGGGGAGCCTAATGCTCGATGAGCCCGTTCAATAACAAATAGGCCCTTCTGGGCTTCCTCCTCCACCACCTCCCAAAGAGCTTTTATTTATTTAAAGTCTCTTCTATACCGCACTATTCAGCATCAGCGCGGTTTACATTGAACAAAGAATTTACACATTTCCGATGGTACTTTGTGTTTACATTTGAACAGGAAGAAATAACTTGGATAACAGGGGTAACTATTTACAAATTAAGACAGGTAACTATTTACAAATTAAGACAGAATCATGAACATTTCTTGGTTTCAGCGTTATTGGTTTTGGTTATTGGCTTTGCATACCTCTTTAACCACCTTGGTGGCATCTTTGTAGGCATCCGTCTCAGGAATACCCCGAAGGCGAATGTTACAGCGTCTGGAGTGGTTTTCAAGGTCTTCAGATCCTGTTTCAATTCAAGCTGCTGTATGTGCACCACTTGTGTTCCCGCGGCCTTCTCGTGTTGTTCTATCTGCAGTTTGACCGCCTCCAGAAGTACGCCAATGTCTCTGATTTCCCCACAGTTCTTCTCTCACAGTGGTGAATTCTTTTCGAAGCTCTCACAGCTACTGCCACAGATAACCATGCCTGCCCGATCAATCTCCTCTTTGGACTCCGCTCAGCCACGCCTCGCATCCTGCATCTTGCCTCACCGTCTGGGACTTAAACCTCTCCAATTATTTTCCACACAGACATTTATCTCCAGGAACAAGCAGGAATGTAGTCTTCACATATGGGTATCATCGGTACCGACAGAGCCTGCGCGGGAACGCTCCCCAGCTTCCATTAGGAACGCTTTTGGGAGCATCCCTCAGCACATGCGCGCTGCCTTCCCGCCTTTTCAACTGTCCCTCTTCAGTTCCTCATTTTCCGCGGAGCCGACAGGATCTATTCCCTGTCACCGCAGAAAATTCCGTCTTTAAATTTCTTTTCTTGTGGTCACCTTTGCCTACCGCACGACGCCTACCGGTACCGCCGGTTCTTTTCTTTTCTTTTCATACAAAAAAAACAAAAAACGTAGGCTTTAGACTATTACTTTTCAGAAACTTTTCTCTTTGCTAGGTGCCATTTTGGGCACTAGGCCCCATATTCCTAAAACATGGAAAAGCCAACTAGTGGTTTTAAAAAATGTACTAAGTGTGAATGGACAACCAATTTCCTCTCATCCACTCATATCAAGATTTATGAGAGGCCTTTTATTAACTAAACCTCCCATCAAGCCACCACCGGTGGCATGGGATCTAAATCTAGTTCTCGGGCAGCTCATGAAGCCGCCTTTTGAACCTTTGGCTACTACAGCCCTTAAGTTTTTGACTTGGAAGGTCATCTTCCTAATTGCAATCACCTCTGCCCGTCGCATTAGTGAATTGCAAGCTTTAGTGGCTGATCCTCCTTATACTAGGTTTCATCATGATAAGGTTGTTCTTCGAACTCACCCACACTTTATGCCAAAGGTGGTTTCGCCTTTTCATTTAAATCAATCAATTTATCTTCCTGTATTTTTTCCGAGGCCTCACGCCTCTAATGCAGAAAGAAACCTTCATACTTTGGATTGTAAAAGGGCCTTAGCCTTTTACATACAAAGAACACAGCAACATAGAAAGTCCTCGCAACTTTTTATAGCTTTTGACCCTAGTCATTTGGGACTTCCAGTCTCCAAAAGAACTTTATCTAAATGGATTGCCCAATGCATATCCTTTGCTTATGAGAGTAAGGGTCTTCCTCTTCAGGACCATGTCACAGCTCATAATGTGAGAGCCAAGGCAGCTTCTATGGCTAATATCCACTCTGTGTCTGTCGATGACATTTGTCCAGCAGCCACCTGGGCTTCGGTACACACCTTCACAGCCCACTACTGCCTGGATAAAGCCTCCCGTCGGGATGCCTTCTTTGGCCAAGCTGTTCTTCAAAATCTCTTTCAGACCTAAATCAACTCCTACCCACGACCCTGGTGGAATGCCAGAGATCTGTGGGAGGAAGGATTCCCACCTTCTAAGGTGGCACCTTCCTGGGGCTATCTCCCTGGTATCTTCATCTAGGGAGTCCCCATATGTGAGGACTACATTCCTGCTTGTTCCTGGAGATAACGTAGTTACTCACCTGTGACAGATGATCTCTGGGAGCAGCAGGAATTTAGTTTTCACAACCCACCCACCTCCCCTAGGAGTTGTCTCTGTCTCTCTTTGTCTCTTTCCTCTCTCCCTCTATCCTTTCACTCAGCTACAAACTTAACTGAAGAGGGACAGTTGGAAAGGCGGGAAGGCAGCGCGCATGTACTGAGGGATTCTCCCAAAAGTGTTCCTATTGGACGCTGGGGAGTGTTCCCGCGCAGGCTCTGTCGGTACTGACGATACCCATATGTGAAGACTAAATTCCTGCTGTTCCTGGAGATCACCTGTTACAGGTGAGTAACTACGCTGTCCAGCTCGAGCAAAGTACCCCACTATGTCACAGTGAGTTAGTCGCCTGTGAGCTGCTGTGATAGCACTTCTTTTGACACCTCCGATGGGAGCCTCAGAGTTAAGCTGCCATCGCTGACGTTGACGTCACTTCCTTTTTCTTGATGGATTTTAACAGGTCTGCAGAACTAGTGTAAGATGCCAGGAGGAGGTGGAGGAGATGGATAGAAACATTACTGCTAACACTTCTACTTCTGATTTCTGTAGTGCTACAGTGGTAGACATACACGGAAGAGACAGTCCCTGCTCAATAGAGCTTACAATCTGTTCAAAACAGACAAGGGACTAGGGACTTTCGTTTATAGGGAAATTATTAAGACAGCATGGGTATTAACATGTGAAGTAGGCGGTCAGGATGCAAAAGCAGCCTTGAGAATTTTTAGGTTGAATTTGCATAGGATCAGAGACCCACAGCCTGGCGTACTGACTAGGCGTATGGCGCAGCAAGATGGAAGAAGCAGAATCTGCCGTTGGCAGTGGAGGATGACACAAATAAAAGTGGCTTACCTAATGAGCGCGGTTCCTGAGGACGGCTGTAGGGAGAGGAGAGGTGACGAGGCGCTGCCCTGCTAGGCCAGTTTGAACTGAAGGCTGAAACGGATAGGGAGCCAATGAAGGGAGAAATGCTAGAAAACTTCATCTTGCGCTTCACAGTCCCTGAATAATTGTTTGTTTATTTAGCTTTATTAACTGCCTATAGGAAGAGATACGCACAAGATGATGTGCAACAGATATAGCTCAGCAGAGGCAACAGCCTAAGTATAGTAAAATGACCACATTTCAGTGTAATACACAGTTAGGACAGTGAGGTAAACTTGTAAGTATCCTAATTAAATGATTGCATTAGCAGTAATATGATACAGTGTCAGTATCGTACACATTAAAACAGCAAAGGAGAACATTCGTATAACAGAAATATGATAATACAACCAAAACACCATAACAAGCAGAAGTGTGGTGCTCTCAGTGTCAGCACAATTCATAAAGTTTCTTAATATGCAGCAGAGAGGGGAATTGTGCAGTTGAGACATTCGGACAGACAAGATGGGTAAGACAAAAGTACTAGGGTAAATACAAGTGGGTAGCTAGACTGAAGATAACTTATACGTACAGTGGAATAAGGTATGTGGAACTGGTCTCAGAGGACGTGTGGCAAGCTAACCATGAACGACTGACTAATCAGTCACCCCAATTTTTAGCTTATAAAATCAAATTTAATATAGGCAGTCCATCAAAAATTTCTTGTGGGGCTAGGAGCAGCATGAACACTGTGGCGGATCGTGTCTTTGTGGCTTGAGGCTGCAGATGTGCAGGGCCGTCCTGTCCACCAGGTAGAATAAGGTGACTGCCTAGGGTGGCAGACCCTGGTGAGCGGCACACCAGGATTTTTGAAAGCAGTAGCTTTGTGTCTCTGCTTTGGTCCCTTTTGGCACAAAAAACATGGCCTGCCACTCCTGCCTCTCTCCGATGTAACTTCCTGTAGGAGAGGGGCAGGAGCGGCAGGCCACGTGTGCTGAAGCACATGTCCTGCTGCGGGCACCAAAGCAACGGCAAACAATTGTGCTGTTGCTCCTCCTCCCCGCAAGATGAGAAGATGGATTGGAGGGTGGCGGCATGGCATGGGGGTACACATGTAAGAGACAGCCCCTGCCAATCAGAGCCTACAGTCTAGTCAAGACAGACAACACAACTGGGGACTAGGAGATATCTAGGGGAATGTTACGGAAACACATAGGAAGCGAACAGAAGGCTGACCACATGCTCGAGCTCACAATCAGTGCTTAAAGGGAATTTCAGAACAGGACTGGCCTAACCATTAGGCAGACTCAGCGGTCACGTAGGACAGCAGCTGCAATTAAAGCAAAATAATAACGTCCTGACAGCCACACAGACTCAATCATCAGTGCTTACTTTTACCCACAGGAAGGGTGGGCCATTTTCAAATAGCTCCTTTCCCTGGGTAAAGGCTCTCATTATGCATGTATGTGCGTGTATGTATATATACACACATACACACACCTATATATATATTTATCAACACACACACAAAATGAAACAAAGTTCAATATTTAAAAACATGATGTCCAATTATGTACGAGGTGCGATCAAAAAGTATTGAGATTGGTACACAAGAAGTATAACACTGACAGTTATTGCACTCAGTCTGCTTCAAAGTAGTCCCCTTCTGATATAACACAATTCCTCCAGCGTTCCTGCCACTGCTGGAAACAAATTTGAAATGCCTCTTTCATTATGCTTTAAAGCTGCTGCTGTGCTTGCTTAATGGTCTGCAAGTCGTCGAATCTCCTTCCTTTCAGTA
This sequence comes from Ichthyophis bannanicus, assembly GCA_033557465.1. Lineage (NCBI taxonomy): Eukaryota > Metazoa > Chordata > Amphibia > Gymnophiona > Ichthyophiidae > Ichthyophis > Ichthyophis bannanicus. The sequence continues at coordinate 173,498,729 of CM066043.1, forward strand.
ATAATTTCAGTTTTGGAAGCAAGAAAAAGTCACAGGGTGTGAGATCAGGTGAGTATAGAGGCTGACAGACTTGCTTGATTTGGTATTTGGCTAAGAACTGCTGGACAAGATGTGATACGTGAGCTGGGGCGTTATCGTGATGAAGTAGCCATTCATCATTTCTCTGCAACTCTGGCCTCTTATGACGAACTGCATCTCTCAAACAAGTCAGAACTTGGACGTAGTACTCCTTATTGAGGGTTTGGCCTTTTGGAGCATACTCATGATGAACAATACTCTGGTAATCAAAGAAAACTGAGCATGACCTTGACATTGCTTCTCACTTGATGGGCTTTCTTGGGTCTGGGAGAGTTTGGAATCTTCCATTGTGAGGATTGAGTCTTAGTTTCAGGGTCATAACTATAAACCCATGATCCATCACCAGTAATAATCTTTTTGATGAAATCTGAGTCATTTTCAATGCATTCCAACAATTCCCTGGGACAGGAGTTTCGGCATGAATTTTGTAGACACACATCTCATCTCCATATTGACTAGCAATGGACTATACTGACCTGAAACTGATGTCCATATCCTCAGCAAGCTCCCTGATAGTCAATCAACGATTTGAGCGTATTGCGGCATGCACTGCTTCAACTTTGTCTTCATTCCTGCTTATGGATGGCTTTCCAGAATGTTCGTCACTGTCAACACTTTGGTGGCCCTCTTGGAAACATTTGTACCAGTCATAAACTCGAGCACGACTCATGCATTCATGGCCATACACTCGCTGTAACTTTTCTTAAGTCTCTTTGCACAAATCTCCAAGTTTCTGGCAGAATGTAATGCAAATTCGCTGTTCAATTTTTTCACTCATCGTAAATCTGACGAACTGCTTTTACACGATACCAAGCATCATGTGATTAAAAAATGTGCAAGTGTGCTGCAGCCATGCTACACTCTGCACATGCAGAGCACATAGCTAGGTCACTGCAGGCTTAATAGCATCATGGTGCGACGTAGTTATAGAGCTACACAACAAGTCTCGATACTTTTAGATTACACCTTGTATTTGTACTATGGTGGGAGAGTTGGTGTTCAGATAGTTATAATGTTGAGATTAATTATCACAGTTTCAGGGGAGGAAGGGATCTAGAGACCTGAAGGTTAATTGAGGGGGACACAAAACTGGGGTTTTGTCAAGGGCAGCAAACTACCCTTGCACCAGCCTTGCTGTGGAACTACTTTCCCCATATCCAAGTGGACTAACACGGCAACTACACTTCCCCGCTCAAGAACTATACAAGAATGTAAAACATTTGAAATTAAAATGATTAGATACTTGGGAACAAAAACCAAAGGGAAGGGATTTTGGATTTAACTTGTGCCTTTTTCAGGAGTAGCTTAAGACAAGTTATATTCACGTACGGTATTTCTTTCCTCTCTTGAAGGGCTTACAATCTAAGCTGGAACCTGAGGCAATGGCGGGCTAAATGACTTGCCAAAGATCACAAGGAGCGGCAGTGGGATTCAAGCTGTACTTCCCTGGTGCTCTTTCGTTAGGCATTGGCTTTCTCACCCTTATCAGAGATTGGTCCCGTGAAATACTAAAGCGCAGATGTTCCTGTGTTCTCTGTCAAACTGAGCTGTAATTATAATGTAGTGTGTGACTTCCCGGCATGTGCAAACAACCTCATGCCTAGCTGATTCTGTACTACTTAAAATCAGGATAATTACGCAAGGAGTAAAGCTAGTCACAGGAGTATTGAATTAGCCCAATAAAATGATAGTTTCTACAACTTTGCTGATCCTTATTTCTGTGTATTCTTTTGAATGATAATCTCTTTGCCTTTATCATTTTTGCTTTATCCTTAAAGAACCATGTTGGTCTTTCTTTCTCACTTTTGCTTTGTTAACCAGTCTTACATAAACATTTGCTGTCGTGTCAGTACTCCCTTTTATACCTGATCAAAATACCTCTGTATTCATCAGCTCTTGTATTCGTCCTGACCCTAGCCTATTTATGCTTCACTTCATGTCAGACTGTAATACTGAACCATGCAGTGCAGTGATCTCTAGATCCTAAAGTTTCCCTTAGCAGTGACCTTGTCTCCATTTGTCAGTACCAAATCCAGCATAGCCTCCTCTCATAGATCAGTTGTTACATCAGTCGTCTGAGGAATGCTCCTTGTAGGGCATCCTCCATACCTGGCTGATGTTGTAGCAGGTAGGTTCCAATCTATATCTGGTAGATCGAAGTCTTCTACAAACAGGGCTTTCCTTTTACACAGTATCCTGTGACACACCTTATCACGTCTGAATCTACCTCCTTTCCCCGTGTTGGAGGTCTGTGTAGTAAAACCATGTATAAAGATAATCTTGTTTGTTTCAAGGAAAACCACGGTAATTCAGTTTCTCTTGTTACTCCTATATTTCAATTTATGCTGTTGTATTCATAATATAAAGAGCTGCTCTTCCTTCGGTTCCCACCATGCCACGATTCAGTGATTGCAGCTGTATCCAGATCCACCTGTGCTCTCGTGGCCTCCACATCTGACTTTAACAAGATTTTGAGCAATTGTACACATGACTTCTAGATGATGGTCCAACCTCCTCTCTCCTTATTTTCATTTGGAAATAGAAAGCATCAAGAGAAAAGGACCATTTTGATCCACTCATTTTACCTGTTTGCTGTTTTATCACAGATCTTACAGGTTTTGTTGTCTCCCTTGCTCTCCCACTAAGGTCTCTGTGGGGTCAGTATTCAAAAATATTTATCTAGTTAGCAGCACTTGCTAAACAGATCACTGCGAGTGATATTGCCACTGAAAATTCTCTCTGACCACCTCAGCACTATCTGAATATGCTGAGGCCATCTGGGGACAGAGCTACAGGTTATCTGTATAGTGGAAATTTTCAGTTCTGCTATATAAATAGCTAGCTAGATAGCTTAGGACAGCAAAAACCTGTCCTAAACAGCTAGCTGGCTGGCTATCTATATAACGATGGTAAAAATTGCCCCTAAACAGATAGTGCTGGCCTTGACCACAGTGACCAGATATTCAGCACTGGCCACTATCCTGATAGCAGTGCTGAACATCCATTTTTTAAATTTATCTGTGGCGGCCTCGCTGCAGCTAAATATTGATTCATATGTGTTTATCCCATGGACATCTGAATTCTGCCAGTGTTTTGGCGCTTATAACCTCTGCTGGAAGTCTCTTCCCACATTCCTTTTTGGCTTTCTACCCCTCAGTTTCTTGTGATGACCCCTTGTTTTTCTTCTTCTTTTTCCATTAACTGCTACAGCAGCTAGCTGCCTTTTATGTTGCTGTCACCTGTAATTTGCTGCATGATTTATTTAGGGATTTCATCCCTGCGGGGTCTCCTTGCTTACCTCAATTGTTTTTGCTTGTGGGATAGAGCAGTTTGTACCTCCTCCCTTCAAAAGACATTGAATCAAATTAAAAAGGAAACAAAAAAACTAAACAAAATGAAATGAAATGCTGGTCTAAGTAAGATTTTGAAATGACTAAGGGCCTTAGTATCCAAAAACCATCCCATTTGTAAAGCTTCTGATCATCCCAAGTGTATTCGCTGTTGCCAATGTACCAAACGCCACCTTCCCTGCGCCCTTCTTTCAGCCGTGCTTTAATATTTTTGGAGGACAGTTTCATCTGGTTCCCAGTTATATTCAGGCTGGTAGCACTTTTGAATTCTTCTGGTTCATATTGGCTGCAGTATACGAAAGCATTTATGTCCATAAGACGCGCGTCTATCACACATTCCTTTCTATGTGATGCAGATGGTTGTGAGAGAATTGGTAATATTCTCACAGGAATTTGTTGTGATAGTCGAATTGTAGCTATCTACAACTGCAGTATTTGGGATGTTTTATTTATTTATTCGAATTTATCTCATGCTTTTTTCAGTAGTAGTTCAAATTCAGCTACATTCAGGTGCATTAGGTTTTTCCCTGTCCCCAGAGGCCTTACAGTCTAACAAGCCGATGCAGAAAGTCACGTGCTTTTGTAGCATGCTGATAGCACAAGACGTCAGCGCTGGTATGCAGCAAAGGGCACGTATGCAAATGAGCTGTGCGCAAAACGTCAGCGTAAAGTTGAAAAGAGGGGAGCCGGCGCACGCGCAAACGACAGACGTGCTACAAGGGGCCAGGTGCACATGCACATAGATGTCAAATGCACATGTTATGTGCACATGGCGTGCAGGTTCTTTTGGCACTCAGCCCATAACAGTCAACACTATTTCACCCCAAAACATTTTTTTATGAAATCACAAAAGAGACCTCAAAGTAAATGGAGAATGATATAAATGAATCCAAAAAGCACACAAGGATAAGAAGCAAAAAGACTTTTGTTCTTGAAGCTGAACTTTCACTTATACACCGAAAGATACACACAGAAACCTTTCACGTCGAAGGTACTGTTGATGGTACATACCCTGAAACAGTCTTTCCCTACATGTGCGTAATGTTTAAGTCACCTTAGACCAGGCAGAGATATTGGCGCTCTTGCTGGTTATGTAATCCTCTACGTGTTTCTCTGCATCAGGCGCAGACCTTATTACCATCTCATTTTGATATGTGCGGCTCATTGGTGTATAATTTAAATACACTTGGTGTTGCTGTGTGCGCATACTTGTACTCCCTCTCTATGTGTGCGTCGTGCTGTTTTCTGCATTTGGCGTGGCAGAACCTCTGCGTATAAGTTGCGTTATCTGCGCACAAAGGGTGCGCTAGTCTTTCTGCATTGGCCTGTAAGTTTGTACCTGATGCAATGGAGGGTTAAGCGATTTGCCCAGGTTCACAAGAGCTTCAGTGGGATTTGAATGCTGGTGTTGAAAGGAAATTATCTTACTCCATGTGGTGTTATTGCTCCAATGAGTGAAATGTACATTTAAATCATTCAACAGAGTATTTGACCACAGATATGAATTTATTGAGCTACATATGTATTAATTATGGTTTAATTGCTCACTTAGTAATACTTGGCCAGAGATCTATCACTTACCTGCTGCTTGGGTAGAGAGGAAGAATGTGCAGCTTGAGTACTGTTAAGAGCTTTTATTTTGCACAGCTTATCTTTGTTATGGTTGAGAATCCAAGACAAAGAAACCAGCTGAACTGGAGCAGACCCACTGATGGATTAATCTTGAACCTATTTTACTCTGTGTTGTAGTTGTTGTTATGGAAGGACAGACTAGATAGGCCATGTGGTCTTTTTCTGTCATCATGTTTCTATGTGCAGCTTTCACAGAAGTTCGCCATGATGGCATTTAGGGGGTTATAGTTATGGTCGGTATTCTGAGCATTAGGGCAAATTTTTTAGTGCTTTTGATTGCTCCACTTCCGGTGATGTACAGGGTAAATAGCTGGAACTTCACTTGATCGTTGCCTAAGTTTCTCACCTCTGAGTCAGATGTGGTAGACAAGCTTTATAGTTTTCTGGAAGAACTTAATAGTAAGGGTTTTCCTTTGGGGAAACAATTTTGATCTGATAAATCCCTATATCTGAATAGGTTTCTTCAAATACCCAGGCCATACAAAACCTCCCTAGAAGGAAGTGTAGGCTAAACTATACTTCCAGCCTGGTGTTGAATGCATAATCTGGCTGTTAGATTGCTGAACGGTTAAACCTTTGAAGGCAGGTTGGTGATCCCTCTTTATCTACCACTCATTGTGTGACTTTTAAGTGGGTTGACTTGTTCTCAGATTTAAAGCTCTTAGGGGCCCCTTGTGCCTGTATGATTTGACCTCTCACATGTCTTTCATGGGAGTGATAAATATTATTCTGATGATTAATCATAGCAGAGAATACATTTTCAGGTACAGATTTTCCTTGAACCACATCACTTATATTTATGCACTTTACAGATGTATATGGCTGCAGGTAGGATAGGAATACCCCAAAGACGCCAAGGAGGTGGTAATGCTTTCAAGGGCATGAAATGCATTATCTGGAATGATTACAGAGTAGTCACATGGCTTAAAGTCACCAGGAACAATGTGGTTGTTTTCTTTTAAATTCCATGTCAAAGTTCTCAGAGGCTTATGGTCAGCAGTGTGAGTGGTTTGAAAGATTCACATGCTGGGTCAAGAAACAAAGAGCATTTTCCAGCACTGCATTTTTCTCCTAATTTCCTATCTGATTCGGGAAGAATGCATTGCAGAGCAGTATGCAAGACAAGTGCCTGTGTGCTGGGCTAATATTTCTGAACTCATATCTCTTTGCACGCTGGTTTCTAAAAGGCGGTCTGAAGAGTGTGTGAGGTGAATTCTCCTGCCTGGCACTATGGAGACTGCTGAACTTCAGAAGTGCGATTGTGGCACCAGTTAATGCTGCCTCGGCTTTTAATACGTGAATCAAAGGCTTCAATCCTCCTTGGCTTCTTCTCAAGTGTTACATGCAAGCAATGTAGCTTTGCAGCTGGAAACACCATTCTCTTACCAAGCCAAAAAGAGAGAGTATTGCTAAGAATTTATTTCTCATCTAGCCCTGGCAGCTGTTCACACATAGACTGAGGCAACTAAAAGAAGTCTTTGCCCATCAGACATTTCCATGGTTTTCAGATTCTTAATTCTATTGTACGGATTTCAGTTTAATTGTAATAATAATTATTTGATGTCACCATCATAAAACTCAAAAGTGTTTACAGTAAAGCATAAATATCATGAAAACAAACAAATCTAATGCATGTATAATCTCATAAAATGTTCCCAGGACAGCATTTGGCGGCTGCACATCTGGAGAGGATATGATGTTTGCAGTGTTCTAGACCACACAGATTCAAGACGGTTGTCAGACAGTTTGTCTTTTGATCAGGAATGCACACCCACGCCCAGAAGCTCACAGGTAGACCAGCAGCATAGATTCTAGTAGCAGAAACAGAGTAGTGTTTCTATTCTTAGTTCTGCTCTGCGTCAGCAAGTTCTTTCCGTGGCTGCTAGTGGAGTTTTCTCTCTAGTAACAATATATAGATGTGATGCTGCGATATTCTTCAGGTTATCTATGGAATCTTCAAAGCAAACGATTTCTGTCAGTAGCCAACCAATCTGAACAAGCACTGGATGGCAATCCCTGAGAGCTTTCACATTTCAGTAGCCACCTGCTGATAATTTGTGCCGCAGTTTTACAGTATTAGTCCTTGACTGCTTCAGTATGTGATAATGTACAGTTTGGACCTTCTGTTGTCACTTTCTTGGCATCTTCCTCACCCCAGGAGAAGTGGAAAGGATATTGTGTGACTCTGTAGTTATCCATTGGATGTCCTAGGATAATGACTCTCAACCTGGTCCTCAGGGACCACCTGATTAGAATGATTTTCAGGATATCTCTAATGGATATGCATGAGATGTATTTGCATACATTGAAGACAGTGGTACAGATATATATTATGCATATTCATTAGGGGTGTCCTGAAGGCCAGGCAACCCCTGAGGACCTCTTTGAGAACCACTGCTATAGGATGCTTCATACAGAACCCTGCAGCGCACTGGTGCTCATTCCTTGGTTTGGGGGTGGGAGGAGATTGCCTGGGACCCCAGTGGACAAAACATTTATGACTCTCATAACCATACTGTCCATCGGGACACTCAAGTACCTGCATATTCACACAATCACCTTTAGAGTTTAAACATTAAACGCTTCTTTTTGATGAGGGTTTTTTTCTTTCTTTTGTTGCGCAGAGTTCACGTTGCTTAAATGGATGGGCTGTTGGAGAGAATGTGTCTTAGGTTATCGCACAGGTTTTTCTCTTCTGTAAGTGTAATGATCCATTAGACAGAAATGCTAGAGATAATGAGGGGAATTTTAGAAGGAACGTCCAAGTGCAATCTGGGATGTCTAAGCTAGAATGTCTGAAGGAAAAAAACAGACAGGCACATCCAGGTGCAGACATGATTTCACAAATGTGGACATGCCTGATGTGGACGTCTGCAGAGGGCATTGACATAAATATCCCAGAAGCATATTGCAGTATCTAGACATCTAGGATAGCCTAATGGTTAGAGTAGTGGGCTAGGAACAGGGCAGCCAGGGTTCAAATCCTGCTGTTGTTGTTGACATTCTGCTGAGTATTGGGGGTGATGGGGTACTATTTTCTCTACACCCTCTGGATGTTTTTCAGTCAAAATGAGTACTTTTCACGTGCCCGGAGCAGGTCTAAACTTAGACGTGACACCAGACATCATGCTGTTTTTGAGATCGGGTGGGGACGTCCAGGTTCCTGGGAATGCCCTGGCCAGACTTCTACCACGCCCCTGTTCAGACATGGTTGTCCCCAGAGCTGGCTTTTAAAATGCATCTGGAGACGTCACTAGGGTTGTCAACTTTTTTAAAGAGAAAAACCTGCCTGCCACCTGTGGCTAGTTATGCTTCCCACTGTCTGCCCCGCCACGCCTCACTCCGCCCCGCCCTGCCCCACCCATAAAAAATAACTGCAGAGAGGGCAACAGTACAGGCTTTAGCATCTGCAGTCTATAAGGAACTTATTCAGCCACAATCCCCTTCTCAGGCCCTCCAACACCCATATGCTCTCCCTTATGGCATTAAATCCACCGAACCCCACCCCACTGCCCCTTCCCCATAAACTTACCATACGAGAAAAAAACCCTCTCAATACCGAGCTTACTGTGAATTGATCAGGGCCAGCCCCAGAGTTGATTCAAAGTGTTTGGCACCCTAACCCCCAGTGCACTGTCCCTACCACAACCCACCTCCATCAAAGGAAGTCGTCCTCACCAGCCATGTTTTCCGGCATGCAGCATAACGGCATAAACCTTCCTTTGGTGCACAAAGAACATATACAGACATGTATCCCCCACATGCAACACAACAACGAAAGTTCCATCTTAATGAACCTCAGCAATACTTATGCATATTCATTGTGGATCTCCTAAAGACCAGACTGGCTAGAAGCTATACCAGAACTGGCTTGAGAAACATTGGCTTAGTACATTGGCTCTAACTTTGTATGGGAAAATGGAGAGTACAGTGACTTGTGTAAGGTCACAAGGGCCATGAGTGGGAGAAGTAAGAGCTGACCCACTGTACCGAGTTTAAAAGATATCAAAAGATTGTACTTGGCAACTCCGGGGTTAGGGCAGCTTTGGGACTGCAGGTGCAGGTGGCTGTCTGAGAATTGAAGCATTCCTGTAGCCACAGGTTGTTTTTTTTTTTTTTTTTTAAAGTTCATTGGAACTGCGAAGTTGTGGCTTGTTCTAGGAGATGGACAGTCGGGAACCGCAGCGGTTTTGCTGCAGCTGCCATCCCGAATGTCTGGGGCAGCAGTAGCAGCTAAAATAATTACAAATAGTGTGGCGGCATGGGGAGTCTTGTCGGAAGGCCGGATTACCGCGGGAGAGCTCGGTTTGTGGCTCCCGCAGTCCCAGTATTCAGGAAGGGGGCAGAGCTAGCAGCAATGCGGGCCCAGAGCTGACCAGCTGCTTTTGGGACTGGTTGGGAATTACTGTTTTGGTGGTGGCGGGGGGGTGCAGGAGGCGCTTTATGCTGTTATTTTTAGACTGCGGGCGGGGGGTAGGGGCAAGGAGAGAGAGATTAGGTGATGGTTGCAGAAAAAACGTCTTTTCCATTACTGGTTTTAAGGATTTGCCAGCAGCCAGTCTGCGTATAAAAACTGGCCAGACCAGCTGACAACCAGCCATTGGAAACCCTAGATGTCTCTGTGCTTTGTACATTTCTGTGCCCGTTTTGACATCCAAAGCATGAATAGGACTTCCAAAATGACCCTCTATTTGTTTTGCCTATGATGAGAATTTCTGACGAGTCTGTTTGATACACTTAGTGCCATTTTGCGTAATTTTTGCTGTGATGGGATATTATGGGGTTATTTAAAAGTATCCCCACGTATAGACGGAAATACACAAATAAATGTGATTTCAAAATGACGCTGTTTATACATGGAGATCCGCATTATGTATAGATTTTAAGGGGGTATGGTGGAGGCGTGGTTTCAGAGTATCTTGGCAGTCCAAAAATCTACACCTGTAGTTCCATTTCAGAAAGGAAATTCATGTGTATGTCAAAAAAAATGTCAGCATAAGGATTTACAGCTGCTCTGAAGCACAGATTTCTACCAAGTGCTCATTTTGATGAGGGCTTTACACAAGGGATTGAGGGAGTTATTCTTCTTAGTCCGTGGTGTTTATTTCCTTTTCTAAAATGAAAATGAGCACTTCTGACAGTATTTAATTGGTGGCACTTCTGACAGTATTTCATTGGTGGCACTTCTGACAGTATTTCATTGGTGGCACTTATGACAGTATTTCATTGGTGGCACTTCTGACAGTATTTCATTGGTGGCACTTATGACAGTATTTAATTGGTGGCACTTCTGACAGTATTTCATTGGTGGCACTTCTGACAGTATTTCATTGGTGGCACTTATGACAGTATTTAATTGGTGGCACTTCTGACAGTATTTAATTGGTGGCATTTCTGACAGTATTTAATTGGTGGCACTTCTGACAGTATTTCATTGGTGGCACTTCTGACAGTATTTCATTGGTGGCACTTCTGACAGTATTTAATTGGTGGCACTTATGACAGTATTTCATTGGTGGCACTTCTGACAGTATTTCATTGGTGGCACTTATAGGTGTGGAGAATGGCCTGGCTATATATACATGGAATTACCAGCATGGAAGTTGCTGTGTTACACTCAGTTTTCCCACACATGAATTTTTAAAGTGGCTCCCCCCTCTCTACATGGTGGATAATCGACGCACGCTCCCGCAGGTCTTTCTACGTGTTTTACAAAGGGCTGCACGTACGGCAATGAGCATACCTTAACCTGTATGTCTCGATTTCAGCCTCTTCGTGCTATGTAAAATTGCCCTTCACGTATGTTGTGAATTCTCGTCGTGTAAATCATGTCGTCTGGGGTGATCTGCAAGAAGCTGAGCCATGGGTATAATCCAAGCGTGGCATGGCTGCATAATTTGGACAGAAGCCTCACAGATTTTGGCTGTGGCTGTGTGGATTGTTCCTAATCTTGGTGGCAGGGCCTAGACCTTGGATTAAGTATGGTTCTTCTAAGAACCAAAGGGGACGCAGGACAAAGTCTGGAAAGATGCACCAGCAGTTGTGGAGACCAGCATTTAACCGAATTCCAACATGCTTGGGATGGATATAGAGGGCAATGGTAGGAATGGGGTTAAAAGATCAAATGAAAGACCTGAGAGGAGGGGGGATATGATATTGGTTTAAGTATGAGGACTTTATATGCTCAGCAACTTGAAGGGACAGAGAACCAGAAAGGAAGAATTTCACTGGGCAGACTGGATGGGCTAATTCTGGAGTCCCCAAACTAAGGCCTGAGGGCCAGATGCAACTCGTGCAGCAAGTTTTTCTGGCATGCTGTTCTTTTACCCAGATCAGATACGGCCCTAGAACAAGTATTTTTGGAGAGAGGGGGCACTATGTATGCACTACATCAATTCTCTTTCTATCCCCCCCTCCCTACTGCAACTCAGGGATTTCAGTCAGCAGACCGGCCTCAGTCTCAGTGGTTCTTCCCTCTCTATTCCTCCATGCGTATCTTTCCCACGGCTGAGATCCTCCTTCTCTTTCCCTTTACTAGGAAAATGGCAAAAGACCCTGTGCCAGTGGAGAAAGGTGAATAGTGGAGTACCCAAGGGATCTGTGCTGGGTCCGCTGCTTTTTAATATACAATATTTATAAATGACCTGGAAATGGGAATAACGAGTGAGATGATCAAATTTGCAGATGACACCAACTTATTCAAAGTTTTTAAAACACAAGAGGTTTGTAAAAAATTGCAAGAGGACCTTGATAAATTGGGAGACAGGGCGTCCAATGGCAGATGACATTTAATGTGGATACATTCAGAGTTATGTACTTAGGGAAGAACAACTCAAACACATTAGGAACCATCACCCAAGAAAAGGATTTAGGCATCATGAATAATATGTTGAAACCCTCCACCTGGTGTGCAGCGGCAGCCAAGAAGGCAAATAGAATGCTATGAATCATAAGGAAAGGAATGGAGAATAAAACGAAGGATATTATAATGCCTCTGTATCATTCCATGGTGCGACCGCACTTTGAATATTGTGTGCAGTTCAGGCACTGAGTTTGACTCCCATACAGGTACATGACCAAACGCTTGGTGAATGGAGGGAATAGCTGGGGCTGTGGAGGAGACTTAATTTCCTTTCTTCCTGCAATGACCGGATGTCTTCACTTTGGAGTTGATTTGGACTGCAATCATTCAGCTGGGAGCAGCCCTTGCTCCCCGGGTTTCTTCTTTGCATTAGAGTGTTCAAGTTAACGCTTTGAACTTTGGAAGAGACTGCATCTAAGGTACAGTCATTACAAACTTCTTTGTCTGAGGTGCAGACACAGGCTAATATCGTGGAAGGTTGTTCAAATTCTGTTATGAAAGAATCCTCTGTGATTAAAGCCAAGTTGGAGCTCCTGGAAAAGTTGGGTAGAGCGGCGAATTTGAGGCTTGTGAACTTTCCTAAGGCCTCGTTGACTCCAGCTAGCGATATGTTTCGATAATACCTAATTGAGGTTCTGGGTATTCCAGCGGAGTCTCATCCACCAATGGTAAAGGTGTATTATCTTCCATCTGCAAAGAAATCAGCATCCTCGGAGGTAGCATCTGAATTGGGACAAGCATAGAGGATCTCTAAAGGAAAAAAGGGGACTGTTGTAGTTGTTGATATGGAAGGACAGACTAGATAGGCCATGTGGTCTTTTTCTGTCGTCATATTTCTATGTTTCTATGAATTGGGGCCAGTGGATGTGTTGGACATATCTGCTGTTTTGGAGAACTCCCGGGAAGAATCTGTTACTCCTGCTACTTTATTATTTATGCTAGCTTTGTTATCAGATAAGGAATGGTTAATGAAAATGTTTTTCAAGAAGAAAAATATGCTGCTTAAGGGGCTTTTAGTCCGTATGTTTCTGGATCTGGCTGGAGATACGCAGCGGAGGAGGCGTGAATGTCTCCTTTTACGCCCTGGAGTTTTGCAGCTGGGAGTGCTCTTTTTCTTGAAATTCCCTTGTAAGTGCCTGGTTAAATATCAGGCTATTTCCTGTAATTTTTTTTGAGCCCTCCCAGCTTCTGGCCTTCTTTAACCCCCGGCGTTTGGAGAACCTGACATTACTCCAACTGATCCTCCGTGACATTTAGTCAACAGTTGTTCACGCCTGTTAGTCTTTCTTTCTGTTTAGATTAGAGTTTTTCTCCTTTTCTTTCTTTTGCGTCACCCTTGTTGGGGGCTAGAGTGGGTTTGTGATTGATTAGTATTGCCTTTTTTTTGTTTGTTTTATTTCCGTTATTGTAAATTGTATACATAAAAAAAATAATGAATAGAATAGAATGGGTAAATGTAGATCAGTTGTTCACCCTTCAGAAAGTAGAAAGACTAGGGGACACGCAATGAAGTTACAACATTTAAGACTAATCGGAGAAAATATTTTTTCACTCAACACATTATCAATCTCTGGAATTCATTTCCAGAGGATTTAGTAAAAGCTGTTAGTGTAGCTGGATTTGAAAGACGTTTGGACAAGTTTCTGGAGGAAAAGTCTATAACCCAGTATTAAAGAGGACCGGGGAAATCCTCTGCTTACCCATTGGACAAGCAGCATGGAATCTGGCTACCTTTTGGGAACCTGAGAGGTACTTGTGACTTGGATGGGCCACTGTTGGAAAACAGGATACTGGGCTTGATGGACCTTGGTCTGATCCAGTATGGCATATCTTATGTTCTTATGAGAGGAGATGCTTCCCACTGTTGATGATGTGGAGCTGGGGGTATGCAATATCTCCCAGCTCCAGGAATGCAGCACTGGGAATGAGTCCTTTTGGGATGGAAGGGAAAGAGAGGGGGCAAGAACATGGAAGAAGAAGAGAGGAAGGTAAGGTGGAGTAAGAGGAGAGGGGTGTGGTAAACAAAGGGTAGTGAGATGAAAGGAGGGGAAAAGGGACAGGAGAGTATGCTGAGGGAGATGTTGAATAGAATGTGCCCCATTCCCCCCCCCCCCCATGCTACCTAGCCACCTCCCACTCTCCTGGGGGCAGATGGCTGAGGAAAGGTAGGGGGGAAGAGGGGCTACAGTTATCTGGGAATTAAGCCCTCTGACTCCAGCCTTCCCTAGCATTTAAAATCACTGGAAAGGCAAGCCATGGTCCCCCTGCCTCTTCCCATTCCCCTCCAAGGCGGACTCCACCCCATCCATCCCCCTCTGTGATTTCAAATGCCTTATGTGGCCCTTCACGTCAGAGGCTTGAGGACCTCTGGCCTAATTCATCTTTATTGTCATCATTCACTTTGCTACTGTGTAAATGAGGTTTAAACGAGGTTTGGACACGAGGTTACTGTTTCATCTTAAAGCTTCAGCACTAATTAAAGGCTTCAAAATATCACCTTCCCTCTTTCCTGGCTCGGTACCCTTTCAATAAGTTACTTTGTTTCTGAAACATATTCTGCTAGTGCTGCATCGTGAAAAATATGATATAAGAAAGGCTAATGGACTCTAATAGAACATGGTAGAAACAGTTCTGTACCTGATGTTCTGAGAAAGTCAATTTGCTATACATGTCCAATAATTATTTGATTGTGTTAATCCAGATATCTGAGTATATGATACAGGGTTTCCATTATAAAAGCTTTTTTACATGCAGAAAAGCTTGTTTAGAAGCTTGCTTCACAGTGTGGACACGCGTATAAGTACCAGTGCCAACAAGATGGTGGGTACTTATATGCGTGCCATATATAGAATTTGGGAAGAACAGGGGTAGAAAACTCTAACTTTGCATTTTATAAAATGCGTGAGAGCATGCATAGAATGCAGGCACACATTTACACCTGCTTTGGAATTGCACACTATTGTGCAGGTTTTGGGTGCCTGTTTTATAAAGATGCTTAGGCATCCGTGTGCTTTTGTAAAATAGTTACTTTCTTGGCCCTCTCACGTAGATTACATACAGGGCTTAATTAGCAGACAAAAAAGAAATGGAACTGTGGGTAAGCAAAGGCCAGAAGTGACCTGTGGGGGTGGGGCTAGGGCTGGAATTGTTTTAAAGTTTTGCCTCTTCCCATATTTCTGCACTTGGTCTCACAGCCCTACTCCTACCCATCACCTTGTCCCCACTGTCCTCCTAATCTCTGATCTATTTCCTAGTCTCCACTATCCCCTCAGGCAACCTCAAATTCCCACTTGTCCACCTTACCCAGTCCCTGAGTCCTCGCTCACAATCCTACTCAAGCCCGCGTCCCCATTTACATGCCCAATACCCAGCCTATGTTAGTCTTTCTTCTGTTTTCTCACCCAGTCTTAGATTCTCCACCTAAGCCTAAGTCCCTGATCTTCCACATCCCCGTGTCCCCAGTGCTCACCTATCTATCTCATTCTCCGATACTTATTAACCCTTCCTTTCCTCCTCCTTATCCCAGCAAATGATCTTCTAGCCCGCCCTTTCAACTATCCTCTGGTTATGACTTTACTTCTTTCCCAGCCTCCACAATATCTATCCTCCTCTCCCTTCTCACTCCCCCAGCATCTCTTTTTTCTCCATCGTTTGTCAGCAATAATCATCTTTCAGTACCAGGCCCCCCAGCCCTAAAATTAACCCCATCCCCTTCCAATCCCAGTCTCCCTCTAGCATAAACCCATTTCTATTCCCAGCCCCAGTATCAGCCCATTTCCAGTCCCAGTCCTGCCCCTCCAGCTCCAATATCAGTCTATTTCCAGTCCCAGTCCCCCCTCCAGCCCCTTTATCAACCCATATCCAGTCCCAGTCCCTCACTCCTGCAGTCACAGTATCAGCCCATTTCTAGTACCAATCCTACCCGCAGCCCCAGTATCAGCCCATTTTCAGTCCTAGTCTCACCCACAGCCCCAGAATCCACCCATGCCCAGTCTCAGTCCCCCCCCCCCCCAGCGTTATATTCAGGGGTGGTTCTTCCATTAGGCCACCTGAGGCGATGGCCTCAGGCGGCACTCCGATGGGGGCAGCACTCCAGCTCTATTTTAATTTTATATTTTGCAGCCTCTGATTTCCTGCATGGGAAGACAGAGGCAGGCCAGAGGCTGCAAAATCTAAAATTAAAACAGAGCCGGAGTGCCACCGGCGTCGGACAAATCAGCCTGATTGCTTGCAGGGACCCAGCACTTGTCCCCCTGATTGCTTTCAGGAACCCAGCACTTGTCCAGCCTGATTGCTTGCAGGAACCCAGCACTTGTCCCCCTGTCCCCCCTTGTCCAGCATGTCCTCTGTCTCACCCTTTGTCCAGAATTTGTCCCCTATCTCTCCCCTTTGTCTAGCACTTGCCCCCTGTCTCTCCCCTTTGTCTCTCCTTGTCCTTCACCTGTCCCCACTCCCTCCACCTGCACTTCTCATCCAGTGGCGGCGGCGGCACTCCTTTTGTTTTTAGTTTAGATTTTGCTGCCTCTGGCCTGCCTCTGCCTTCCCGCCACTTCTTTTTTCTAGCTGCAAGCATTCTTGAGGGAAAAAAAGTGGCGGGAAATCAGAGGCATGCCAGAGGCGGCAAAATCTAAAATAAAAACAGCCGAAGTGCCGCCGCCACCACTGGATGAGAAGTGCAGGTGGAGGGAGTGGGGACAGGTGAAGGACAAGGAGAGACAAAGGGGAGAGACAGGGTGGCAAATGCTGGACAAAGGGGAGTTAGGGGGACATACTGGACAAAGGGGAGAGACAGAGGGCAAGTGCTAGACAAAGGGGAGAGATAGGGGACAAATACTGGACAAAGGGTGAGACAGAGGACATGCTGGACAAAGGGGGACAGGGGGACAAGTGCTGGACAAAGGGGAGAGACGGGACAAATACTGGACAAAGGGGGAGACGGGGAAAAATGCTGGGAAAAGGGGAAGACAGGGACATACTGGACAAAGGGGGAGACGGGGACAAGTACTAGACAAAGGGGAGAGACAGGGAGGCAAGTGCTGGACAAAGGGGGGAGACAGGGGGGCAAATGCTGGACAAAGGGGAGAGACAGGGGAGCAAACCCTGGACAAAGGGGAGAGACAGGGGACAAATGCTGGACAAAGGGGATAGACAGTGTGGGTTAGGATTATAAAGGGCTGATGGGGGGGATGGCACTGGAAATGGGCAGATTGGAGGGGGGCTAGGGCTGGTAATGGGCTGAATAGGGGGCTAGCACTGGTAATAGGGGGCTAGCACAGCCCCTTCTAAATCATTGCTTAGCACCAGGCTACTCTGCTCTATCTGTCTCTCGTCGGGGAAGAAGTGGTAGAGGGATCGCTGTCCTCTACCGCTCCTCCCTCCCTCTTCAAGAATAAACTTCATCTGCTCTTCACTATCCCGAATCCCTGCTCCTCCGTCTTGCTACCTCCCCTCCGCTTCACTTTCTCCTTATCTACGCTCTGCCGTCTCTTTCTGCCCCTGCATGGGACTCTCTTCTCTCTACCATATCTGAGGTTTCTCTTCTCTTCCCCCAGCTTTTAATCCTTGGGGATTTCAACATTCATGCTACTTCCCCCTCCTCCCCCCGTGATCATGCTTTCCTCTCTCTTCTAGCGGATCTTTCATTTCACCAACTTGTTCCCTTTTCCACCCATTCCGCCGGTCACACACTTGATCTCTTTATTTCTCCCTTGGCCTCTCCCTTTACTCTCTCTTCTTTTTCCTCTTTACCCCTCCCTTGGACTGACCACTATTGTCTCTTCTCTTCCCTCTCATTCCCATTACCCTCGCCCTCTCCTCCCCTTTCCACTGTCCCTCCCCCCTCTGTTCCTACCCGACGCATTACCACAGATACCCTTCCTCAATTCCCCTCCTCTGACACCCTTTTCTCTCCTGACTTTCATCTCCTTCCTGTTGACACCCAGGTACGTACTTGGAATGATACTCTCTCTTCTGCTCTTGATAGTATAGCCCCCCTTCAATTGCGTCCTGCTCCCCGTCACCCCTGCCGGCATCCTTGGTTTCACCCCGGTCTTTCCCTCCACCGTAGGCATCTCCGCCGGGCTGAAAGACTCTGGCGTAAGCACCCCTCCCCCCTCTTTTTGGACCGTTTCCGAGCCTGTCATCTTCACTACCATACCCTTCTTCACACAGCTAAAAGGGACTATTTCTGCACCCTTATCTCTACCTCCGCCAACTCCTCTCGTCAGTTATATTCCGTCCTTCGTTCACTGTCTACTCCTCGCTCCTCCTCACTACCCCTCCCTCCTGTCTCTCCGGATCCTGCCTTATTGGCTACTTTCTTCTCCTCTAAGGTACTCTCCCTCCGTCTTTCCTTCCCCTCCTGTCCTCCTCCTCTTTCTCCTCCTCCTCTCGATCCACTGCCCACTCCTCCCCCTTCTCCTGTCCCGCTCTCTTCTCAGTGCGCCCCCCCCCCTCTCTCATCACTGGTCCTCCTTCGAGTCTGTTTCTGCCTCCGCCCTTTCCAAGGTCTTTCACTCTGTTCGCAAAACTTTCTGCCCCTCTGATCCTATCCCATCTCATTGGTTATTGGACCCTTCTCTGGCTCTTTCCCCCTATCTTCTTTCCATCCTCAATAACAGTCTTTCTACTGGTATCTTTCCCACTCTTTGGAAACACGCTACCATTCGCCCTGTCCTGAAAAAGAGTTCCCTTGATCCGTCCTCCCCTTCTAACTGGCGTCCAATTTCTAACCTCCCTTTCCTTTCTGAGCTTCTAGAAAAACTTGTCTTTTCCCAACTATCTTCGCATCTTGAAGCTTCACTTACCCTGCACCCTCTTCAATCTGGTTTTCACCCCGGTTATAGTACAGAATCTGTTCTTCTTTCTCTCCTCAACGAACTCCACTCTGCCCATGACCATGGTCTCTTCACCCTTGCTGTCTCACTCGATCTCTCTGCTGCGTTTGACCTTGTCGATCACCGTACCCTCCTTTCACGTCTACATGATGCTGGTCTTTCCGGCACCGTGCTTCACTGGTTTCAGTCTTTTCTCTCAGGTCGTTCTTTCTGCGTTCCTCTGGTCCCTTATCTTCACCTTCTACCCCCTCCCCTGCGGTGTCCCACAGGGGTCTGTCCTTGCTCCCCTCCTGTTTAACATCTTTCTAGCCCCTCTCGCTCTCTTAGTTCAACAACAGGGTATATCTGCACATTACTACGCCGACGATATTTTTCTGCTCTACCATACTGACTCTGCTTCCCCTGATATTACGCCTCTCAATAACTGTCTTTCCACCGTGGCTTCCTGGCTTTCTTCTAATTTCCTGCACGTTAATCTCTCTAAGACCTCAGCCATATGGTTCACCGCTGGCAGTCCCGTTCCCCCTCTTCTCCCTTTGCTTTCCTCTTCTCCCATCCCCCTTGTCTCGTCTTTACGATACCTGGGCGTCACCCTTGACTCATCCTTATCTTTTAAAGCCCATATTTCCTCTGTCGTTCAACGCTGCTTCTCTACTCTACGACAACTTCGCTCTGTTCGCCCTTTTCTTTCCTTCTCATCTATGACCACCCTTCTCCTCTCACTCGTTGTCACCCGTCTTGATTACTGCAATGCCTCCCTGGCTGGTCTTCCCCAGTCCCAACTACAGCGCCTTCAGAGAGTTCACAACATTGTTTTTGAGATTTGCAGTTTTGCGTTCTTTATGCTGCCAGACTGAAATTTAAAATATTTTGTCAGTTCAGATTCAAGGAAATTTCAAATTTTCAGGGAACATCTCAGTTTAATTTTGTTTAGTAGCCTAATAGTTTCACCACTGCTGAGTTCCGGACTTTTCCGGCTCTAACACAATCCAATCCAGCGTTTGAATTCATAGCTACCAGGATTAGTTTCTCATTTTATATCTTCCCTCCTCATCAATAATCTGGTCATAGCAAAATAAATCTGATGTGCAGATACTTATAATGGTTTGATTGGGGGGATGGCTGTGTAAGTGATTTTTCATCAATCAAATTTCATGTTTGTTTTATTGTAACATTGTTTTACTATATTGCATGTGTATGTTTAGAAACCATCTAGGATTTTAGATGGGTGCCATATACATTATACATATAAACAAAGTTTACTAAATTTATGCAAATAATGCTGCAGTGAGTCTCTGCACATGCCCTGCATCACCCTCGTGCCGTCTCTGGGGGAAAGTAGACAGAAGGGTGCACTGGGAGACAGAGAAAAGCAGAAACCTCAGATTGGGGCCTACATGATCAGAGAATAAAATGGTCAGACAACAAAGTTAGAGAATTTTTTTTCAAGTTAATGACCAGACTTGGTGCTGTCTTTATATTTTATACAGTACATGGGAATGCATCTCTTTCTGTTTCGCTGGTATTGCATTGTATGCAGAATCTGGCTTCTTGAGGTTGCAGTTTAATTTTTATCTACATATGTATATTTACGGTCACTTATTCTGTGCTTGGTGAGGGTCTGTGTTTTGAGTGTGCGACCAAGACCAGGTGTTCTGTTAACATGGAATTTGTATGTAGGGATCTGTACTGTAGTAATCTGAATTGTTCAGCTGTCCAAATAGGTGTTTGGATGTTCCAGGGCCCACTGTAGTATTTACAGTGATAGTTTTTTGGATGGCCTCCTTATGTGAGTTTGGAAGTTGGTGCTGGTATGGTATGCTATGGTAGATTTGCTCTATAGATACTTGGTGACTTTGTTGTAGGGTCTTGTATTAGTTTACAATATGCCTGGTACTGGATAATGTTTGTTTGTTTGTGTTTTTTAAGATTTCAGTTCTGTGGGTGAATGTCCTAGTTCTGCTCTGCACCCACTGTTGAGGGAGGGGGGTTCTGTGGATGCAAAATATATGTTCAAAAAGAAAAAGCAAGAATCATAACACAGTTTATAACAACAAAATAAAAAGGAGTTATAATTTAATTTTATAAACTCTGCTGTGGTTCTCGCTCATTCTTTTAGTTCCATGGTGTGCAAACTCTTGCATTTCCTTCATATAATCTAATCGTCTTTTTGGTTTGGCTCAGTACCCGATTGGAGTTTTGAGAAAGCCCCCCCCCCCCCCACTACAGGAGGGGGTGCCGTCTCATCCCTCGCCTCAGGCAGCAGATTGCCTTGAGCCACCCCTGCTTGTATTAGTCTCTTTTTTGTTACATTCTCCCCCCAACCCCGGTATCAGCCCATTGCCAATTCCATACTTCCCACAACCCCAGTATCAGCTCATTTCCAGTCTCAGCCCCTCTCCCAGCATTGACCCTCTTCCAGTCCCTCTCTACCACCATCAGCTCATTTCCAGTGCTCCAGCCCTTTTCCAGTTCCCCTCTCCCTCACCCTACATTAGCTCCCTAATCCCAGCCTCCCTCCATCAGCTCTGGTAATCTGTCCACCTCCTCCCCCGCATCACTCTCAGCCAGCTACCTCCTCTTTTCCTCTCCCTGCCTGTTCCATGCTTAACACAACCACGTGACCAAAAACGACAATACTCCAATGGCTGTGTTAAGCGTTAATACAGCCACGGCTGCCTCCTCTCTTCCTCTCCCTGCCTGTTCCATGCTTAACACAACCACGTGACCAAAAACAACAATTCTCCCATGGCTGTGTTAAGCGTTAATACAGCCACGGCTGCCTCCTCTCTTCCTCTGCCTGCTCTGTGCTGCCATGGACATATTAACACTTAACACAGCTGCGGGAGCATTTTCCTTTGCTCCTACAGCCGTGCTGAACTGAAGCAGCCTGGCCGCGGCACTTCTAGTAAAGCAAAATAAGCACTTCCTACTTTACTAAAAGTGCCGTGGCCAGGCAGCTTCAGTTCAGTACAGCTGTGGGAGGAAAGGAAAACGCTTCCACAGGTGTGTTACATGTTAATAAGGTTGCTGTAGTACGGAACAGGGAGAGGAGGAGGGAGATGGAATGTGAATTACTTCCGCCTCTTCAAGAAGTGTCGGAACGCCGTTCCATCCCAGTCTGGCACAAATTAAGCCTTGATTATCTGGAATAAAAGCAGACTCTTAATGAATGTGTAAAGCTTATGACTTTAGGTTTTCACTGATAAACACCGATAAAAAACTCCAGTTGCAAATAAATTGGGGAATCGTTTCAAAGCATTTTAGCCAGTTAGTAGACCTGCTAACTGGCTAAAACTTGGTCACTGTGATATTTGGTGGCACTAACTGGTTAGTGCCTCTGAAAATTCCCACAGAACGCTAAACAAACACCCAGAGCGAGGGCAATGACAGTTGCTATCTGGTCAGCCACTAACTGGATAGCTTAAGCCATTTAGTGCTGTCTGAATATCTCCGCTAACCTCGTCTGCGATGTCCAGCCAGCCTGGATATTCAGTGGTGGAAACTGGATATGTTGTGCCACTCAGTATCCAGTCTCAATTAAAGCGGTGGGTAGGCGCTTTATTTAGCCTAGCCACCGCCACTAAATATGCCCCTTTTAAATATATCTTTATCGCATAAACACTGGAAAGACATCCCTTCCCGTAGTGCTCTGTCACCTCTCTCCTGGCTTGTCTTGTGTCCTCTGCTCAGTTTTTAAGCCTTTTCTGTGCTGATGTCTCCTAAGTGACACAAACGTACTTATTTGATTCCACTGGAAGAGACGCCCAGCAATAGTATTTAAGCTCGAAAACAGTGATAAATATTGAGTTTTCTTGAATCTCAAAGAATCCCTAATTTTCTACGCACCTAAATTTGCAGTTGATAAATATGTAAGAATAGAAGCCCTTTGCATGTGTAGTGTTGTGTATGTGCATGTGGTAAATGCCTGGAGGGAGGAGTCCTGGCCCAGCAGTCTTCTGCTCATCTGTAGTTATCGCAGTGAGCCAGCAGCTAGCGTTAGACTACGTGTTCACATTATAACTTTTGTTTCTCTGCATTCCAGAGATGAACGAAATCAGTCAATCATAGTGAGTGGGGAATCAGGAGCAGGAAAGACAGTGTCTGCGAAATACGCTATGAGATACTTTGCCACAGTCAGCGGTTCGGCCAGTGAGGCTAATGTGGAAGAGAAAGTGCTGGCTTCCAACCCTATCATGGAGGTAAGGAGCATCAGAAATACGGTCCTCTGATCCCTCAAACAATGACAGCAATGAGTCATTCTAATGTTATCCGCTGGCAATGCATATTAAATCAAAAGTTGGACTCGGCACTCACTGTGCACGCTGGCAGATCAGATATTTCTGTGGTATGTCCTCAGAAGGTATTGTACAGTCTAGGTGAATAAACTGTAGAGTTGACTCATTGCGAGTCTAAGTAAGACCAGCAGGACGTTCAAGACATAGACCATTTTTCATCTTTTTTTCATTTTTAATCTTCAAGTAATTTTATCAGTAATGTCATCTGAAAATATGAAACCTCAGTGGTGTAAATTGCACCCAAGCAGCTCCTCCAGTGCAGGGGGGAGCCCGAGAAAGAAGAGAACCAATTTTCAGCCACTCTCGGTTCTTGAGTTGGATGCTATTGGAGCTCTTTCAGAAACTGTTGCTTAGCAGCCCTTAATATGAACTTGTTCCACTGTGAGATCTTGTTATGTTTGCTGAATTAAAACTGAAAAAAACACCTGTTAAAATGTGGCCATGGAGTAACCTGTGCTGCAGTTGATACTCGATGTGATTCCTGAACAGTCAAAAGGGCCTGTTTACTAAAGTGCTGCAGATAGCACTGGGCTGGCACATTGTTAGCCTGTGGTTTTACCATAACAGGGATGGTGTGGCTGTGATAGATGCAGGGGAGATGGCCACCGTACGGTAATACAGTAGTAGGGAACATGTGGCTGGAGCGCATGCACCTTGTGAGCGAGGCACCTCACTAGCATAATAGGAGACGTGGCCGCCGCGCTTCTGCACTGCAAAGGCGCTCGGTATGAGCTCTCTGCTATTGTTTGCTACCAGTACAGTGTTGTGGGTGGCAGTAAGCTACCAAACCCCTGCAGAGACATCAGATAGCAATACCTGTGCCCCAACTCCACTGACAGGTCACTCAGTAAGTGGCCAGTGAAGGATAGAGAGGGCAGACCTGAGAATAGGCACAACCTGCAGCGTGGCTCAGAGCAATAGGGCAAAGTACACAGGGGTGGGGCATGCAAATCAGGAAAACAAAGACATGCATAGACACCATGCTGTTGCCCTGTCTGTGTGGGGTAGGGTGAAAATGCAGCATATGAATGAGCAGGGGACCCCATTTGGGTACAGGCAGGGTGTCAGCAGTGCCTGCCATATGGAACGAGTGCATGGACCCCTCCCACCCTGAATCACATAGGGTGCCTGATTACCTAGGCTACAGTGAGGAGCACTGACCCCACTGGAGGAGTTAGTTTGTGGATCTGCAGGCCTGATATTGTGACCTCACAGATGTGGGGGACAGATGAATGGGACACCCTGCATCCAATCCTTCTGTCTATGATATCCAGGTGCAACCTCCATGGTCCACCCACTTCTGAGCTGCTCACTGTATTCTATGAAACCCCTGAACTTCTGCATTATGTCCATGCTGAGGTCTGGGAAAATTGCCAGCTACCAATTTTTCTATTGCACATGCCACACTTGCCTGGCAATCTTGATAATGTGCTTTCTGTCCTGGAAATGCAGCAAATGGACAGTAATAGCCCTGGGAGGCTTCACCGGGTCAGGTTTGGCCAAATTTCCTTGTGAGCTCTCTCTATTTCATAAGGAGGTACAAAGAAATCTCGCACAAAGGCAATCATGTTAGAAGTCTCAACCCCTTCAATATGCCAAAAATTGAGGCATTTGATATAATCTCTATTTTTTTGATCCTCACGTTTTATCATGGTCATCATTCTCGCTGCCAGAAGTCAAGGTGGGGGGGGGGGGGGTAGTGACCTAGTGGATGGGGCAAGTTGCCTCAGGTTGGAGGGACTGGGGTTTCTAGTCCCACAGGCACTGCTTGTGGCCCTTGGCAAGCCACATAACCCTCCGTTGCCTCAGGTACAAAAACATAGGTTGTGAGCCCTTCAGGGACAAGGGAAATATATACCATACCTGAATATACACCGCTTTGACCCAGAGAAAAGCAGTATATAAGCCTAGCTAAATACAATTAATAAACAAAATAAGGTGAGAGAGGCCAGAACCATTAATACAGAGTCATCGTGGGTGATAAGTTTAACCGATCTCCAGGAACAAGCAGGAATGAGTCTTCACATAGGGTACGTCGGTACCGACGGAGTCTGCGCGGGAATGCTTGTCACCCAGCAGACCTGGTTGAGAGAAAGGAAAATGCTTTAAATAAAGAAAAAGGTACATACAAGCTGCAATATCTGTAGGAACCAGATAGAGGGAGCAAGAGGGACTCCAGAGTGACTGAGGAACCACGTCCCACTGATCATGAGGTAATGCCAGCCAACCTCCAATCCTCGAGTGCAGGAGGACTTCTTAAGGAGGAAGACTGGAAAGCAGAGAGGGGAAGAAGTGGCAGCGGGAAAGGCAGCGGTGAAGGCAGCTGGAGAGACGGCTGGAGAAGAAGAAGCAGCCAGAGTGAAGGCAGCTGGAGAGACGGCTGGAAAGGAGGCAGCAGGAAGGAAGGCAGGCAAGATAGAGGAAAAGAGGTTAGAATGCAAACCTGAATATTCCACTGCCAGAAGATCACCCAGAGTGAAAGGTGATTGCCTGAGAGCTAAGGAGGAACCTGGGAAGGTCTCAGCTCACAGAGGAGTAAAAGCTGTTTGCCCAGAGTGGCAAAGGCATTGCTGCAGCTGTTGTCCAAAACCAACAGGGTCACAGCCTGAAGTCCTAAGCCGTGCTGTACAGGCAAGCCAACGGAGAAACTGGTGCAGGCCTCAACCTTCACTGGAAACAGAGAAGCCAAATTCCCAAGGTAAAGCTTTTTATGATACAAGCTATAGGAAAAGTTTACCTGATAAAAGAGTTTTGAATAATAAGTGTTTTTATAAAGCTGCCATAAAACCTCTAAGGAGAGAGGAATTTCCTCAATGCAAAACGGCACAGAGCCGACGCCCTACGAGTTACCCAGAACATTGGGCTGTGCTAGAAGAGCTATATAAGAAGCCTGACTATAACCTACCTGAACCCAGGGACTCAGAGTCAGAGGCTTCCGCCTATGAGCCAATGCAAGTGGAACTGGCAAATGAGGTTTCAGATACAGAAATGGACTGTACGTACTGTACCACGGGAAGCCTAGAATCTTTGCCAGGCTTGTAAGCTGTATGTGTTACTGCCTAGAACATTCCTGTTGTGTGAATACCAGCGCTACTGTGAAAGTAACAGTTTTGCTTTCAACTTTTTGTTTTACTTTTTCTTACCTGAAGTAAGGACATTTGCGTTGTTGTTATTGCCCAATCTTTTGAACCCTTGCGAGAAGGGGAAATAAAAGCCTTTATTTTCCCACCACTTGTGCAATTGATTTCTTTGGAGATTAGGATCTAGGAAACTAACAGGACCAAAAGCCAATTGGGCCTCTGGATTACTGGCCAATCTCCTCCCTATACAGTTGTGTCCGACCTGCCCTGACCGCTACTGACCGCCAGGGTAGTGCTTGCGACACGCTTCCCAGCGTCCAATCAGAAAGCCTTTGGAAGCATCCCACCACGCCTGCGTGCTGCCTTCCCGCCTTCCCAACTGCCTCTCCTCAGTTTTCGTTTTTCGGCGGAGCCGGCAGGATGTCCTCCTGTCACCGCAGAAAATTCTTCTTTTATATTTTAGTTTTCTTGTGGTCGCGGCTGCCTTCCCCGACGCTACCGGTACCGCCGGTGTTTCTTTCTTTTTTCTTTTCTTGTGAAATTTTTCCTTTTTAAGGAATATTTTTCCTCCTTAGTGTCTCACGGTTTCTCAGGCCTTCTAGGCCTTTCCATTTTCCTCCATGGAACCGCCAGCCACTTTCCCCAAGAAATGTACAAACTGTGGTGGTACAACTTTATTTTTAGACACTCACAATTGGTGTCTAATCTGCTTGGGTCCTGGCCATTTTCCTCCGGAGCCTTCGGGCAATAGTATTGTGAGAAAAAGTTCTCAACATCGAGTTCCCCTCGACACGCGGTCCCCATCCAACTTCAGGGCACCGACCATATCTTCTTCTACACAGGATCAGGTAACCCAAAAACAGTCTGTTAAGACTAGCCAGTCCTCGAGCGGCAGTTCTCATGCACAGCATAGAGATGCCTATGGGCTTGTCCTCGAGAATCCACTGGCTTCAAAACCCCGGTGGGAGTCTTCGGCCTCCAAAGCCTGTGTGGGGTTTCAGGTTGTTCCTGAGGTTCACCCCTCACAGAACATACCTGAGCCATGCCTGGTGGTGGTATCCGCTTTGAGCGGTACCGATACCCCGGCATCGGCACTGGTGTTGGATGAAACATTCCTCACCAAGGATCGTCATCTGGCGTCCTCGGTACCTGCGGGGCCGGTGGATACGCTCCAGACTGACCTTCCAGTATCGGTACCGGCACTGATACTAGTACCGACGTCGGTACCCTCCAGACGTGCATCGATAGACTCACTTCCTTTGATGCCGAGTCTGGAATCGATCTCCAGTCTGGAGGACTGGGTACCGACTTGCCTTGGTACCGACACCCATCAGTACCGAAGGCTCGGTTCCGATAATTCGGATCCGCAACTCTCATTTCCTCCGATACCATTAGACTTGCCACCGGCTGGCCTTCATCCACCGGTATCAGGTACGGTACCGAAGTCAGTACCGATATCCACATTACCATTGCTGTCGGTGCCTTCCATGCTTCTCTCGTCAGGCTCGCTTCCCTCGATGGCGAGTTTAGAATCGATCCCTAGCATGGACGATGTGCTACCGACTGTTGCTGGTCCTGACCTGCAGCACCAGCGACCATCCTCTAAGGATCCCATACTGCACCATTCAGAATCTTCTATTCCTATATACTTGGATAGATCCCTCGGTGCCAACGCCAGTTCTTCATCAGATCTAGCCTATCCAAAGGAAGTTCCCTCTGGGGATCCTTCTTTTCAGGCTTTCCTCCGGGATATGGCAAAATCACTTGCCTTTCCTATTCCTGCACAGGATCCTACACGAAGGAATACAGAATCCCTCTCTATTCCTAGCAAAGCACAGGAGAACATGATGCTTCCTTTGCATCATTCCTTGCAGGATCTCCTTCTACGAATGTGGGAAGCTCCTTTAAAGGTACCCCCACCTTCCAGAGCAACTGATCTTCTATATCAGGTGCCCCCCTCTCCAGGGTTTCAAAAGACTCAACTTCCTCATCATTCCATTGTGGTAGAATCAGCAATGAGGCGGGTGAAGAGTCATAAAAAGCACTCTTCTTATCCGCCAGGTCGTGAGTCTAAGACACTAGATGCCTTTGGACGTCAAACCTTCCAGGTATCCATGCTTTCAGCAAGAATTCTCTCATATATTTTTTATATGAGTCTATCTCTTGAGGAGGTCACAAAGAAATTACATCTTTTGACTCCTTTTCTTCAAGAGCCCAAGAGTGCAGACTATTCCTCACTGGTTAGTCATGCTCAAGATATCTCTAGGTTTCTTACTCGTGCTTCCCTAGACTCCTTTGAGTCTGTTAGCAGGACTTCTGCTATAGCTATAGGGGCACGACGTAAAGCCTAGCTCCAAGCTTCAGACTTAGACAAATGGGCACAAGTTAGACTGGGAAATACTCCTTGCACTGGAGAAAATCTCTTTAACAAGGAGTCTTTACTCCAGGTTGCTCAGTTAACAGCTGACTGTCCTGTTTCTAGAGGCTGTCCTACGCCTTCTGCTTTCCCAGTAGGTAGGAAATGTCCTACCAAACTTTCTTCCCCTAGGGGGAGAAGGTTTTATCCATCATCTGCCCATCACACAGATATTCCCGAACAGGGGAAACATCGTCCTGGTCTGAAGAATCCACAACCTCAACAGGGTCAACAAACCCAGCAGTCGCAGGGTTTCAAATAGATCATTGTCCCTCTTGGTTGGTGGTTAGGGTGGCAGTCTGCTTCTTTTCACTTGAAGTATCTGCACCAATTTTCATCCTAACCCTCCTAGATATCTCTTCATGAGACATCTTTTCTCTAACTCTAAGAGTCTTTATGATGCTCATGCCCATCCTTTCCTCTTGGGGGAAACAGAGGTAACAACTATTAATAGACAGTTGTTTCCCTGTACTGGCATGTATCATCTCATTGGTCAGAGACTTCCTCCATAGTCGGTCTCTTGCAACTCTGTCTTACCTCCCTCTTCCTATAACATTGGTTTGTAAGAGGGACTCTTTAAACCGGTAAGCCCCTATGGTCCTCTACCTGTTCTACCGGGGGAGTTCTCCTTTTTGGAATTGTTCCCCCCCTTGTTACCTTAGGGCAGCTCATCAGACTATAGGAAGTCCTACCATGTCTGTTCTTTCTTTTCCCAATCCAAAAAAGAAAGAGGGAAAACAAGTTTTTCCACGCTGCCCTGGTACTTGCTGCACATACAGCAATTCCTAGTGGTGAAGCCACTGGTTTTGTTCACCACACAACCAGGGCTTCCCCTCCACTAGCAATCCTCCTAGCCTTACTGCTAGGTCCCAAACTGGTTAGTTGCCTCGTTTGGGAAACCCTATTATCACAGTCTGGTTGGTTACCTTCTATTCTTTGCCCCCTTGTCTTTGGCAGAATAGCTGGTCGCCTACTGGCTTTCCACAGCCAGTTTTTTCTTCTAACCAACCTGCAGCATGCTCTCTGCATCTCTACAGAGTAGCTTTGCACTATGGGCCCTTGCTAGAGAGCATCAGTATCTGGCCTAGCAGATAACCTCAGATGGTTAGGAGGGGTCCCCCAGTCATGTTCCATGTCTGGCAGGTATTCCCTACCCTTACCATCTCATCTTAAATCTCTTTTGAGGCATAAGCCTCAGGCCTTTCATTCCGTGAAAACCTCAAGGAGGGCCAGTTCCCTGAGTTGGCCCATATCGCCTTGAATCTTCTAGTCAGAGATAAACTTCTTCACAGACAGCTAGAGGACACCTAATACCCATCTTGACCTCATAGGTGGGTCACTAGGGTGTCTTCCTCCAGGGGTGTCCTCTATCCATTCTCCATACTGACCTTCTGGAGAAATCTGGACTTCCTGTCTGCAGACTGAAGTTATCTTCTGCAATTTTCACGTAGGCCATCCTGGTTATCCAAGAGCTCAAATTCTGTAAAGACTTCAGACTCTTCTTGTCAGGGAAACTTTTCCTCTGACTCTACCAGTCATAACCAGGAAAAGAGGATTCTCTATATATCTCTTCAAGCAGGTATCAACCTTCTTGCTGTCAAATACATCTTCCTCTCTCCCCAGAGGGGATGAGGTTCTATGGACATCTCTCCATCCATATGCCTGGAGACAAGTGTCTATATACCAGCATATTAATATAGGTATATATAGGTATATATAGATACATATATATACTTATCTATATCTATCTGTGTGTTTTTCTGCCCATACATATCTCTTTATACATATATGCCTATATACCCTATGGGTGTATATATTTATTTATATATATATATACATATATATTTCCAGATATAATGAGATGTTTTTTGATAGATCTGTATCCATCTACTTATCTATCTCTCTGTTAGGTTCAGATATCCTTGCATCTCTACCTGATTCTGACAGATGGGCACTACCCCTATCAATGCTGTGCCAGCATATTTAGGGGGCTACACTATAACCACATCCTGTGGTAATTAACAAACCTTTTTCCTTACCATAACCTTTTTAGGTTTAGGTACTCCTGAACCTCTCCATGTCCCTTTTTTCTTTCCTAATTATCCCCATTTAGGAAAGACATTGTGGAGCTTCAGTTACTCTAAAGCTTAACGCTCCTGAGTCTGTCCTTCCTTCTTATCAGATACAAGGGTCTCCACACCCTTTCTCCCCTACATGGACTGCTGCCAACCCCAGTCCAGTTGGGCCAGACTCATTTATTCTCTTGGTCCAAGGATTGTACTATTTTTGGACCAAACCAGCTTAAGCTTACTTCAATAGTACCTACTGCGTCTCCGCTGAAGCTCTACCTCTTATACTACCCCAGTTTTTTTTCCTGGGGCTGTTCTCACCCTGAAGGGTTCTGACCTCCACTTGGTTTTTTTTTTTTCTACTTGTTACCTCTACTTCTCAGTGAGGTACCTCTTAAGCGCATTCACTGGCTCTTCTAACAGATCCATATCTACCTCAGCGGACTTGTGCAATACCAACAAGGGAGGCCCACATCACAATATTATATTACTAAATGCCCTCTATACAGGGTCTTCCCCTTTGAAGCCCTGTTCTAACCAGCTGTTCCACAGCTCCTTTGCTGTATTCAACTCCTACCCTCCATTCCCAGGATGCCTGAGGTCCTGAGGAATGGCATGGCTTGTTCTAGACTTGCAACATGCTAGGACTCTCTCTGGGCATCTGAGCTTGGGAGTCCCCATATGTGAAGACTCATTCCTGCTTGTTCCTGGAGATAGCACAGTTACTTACCTGTAACAGGTGATCTCTGGGAACAGCAGGAATAAGTCTTCACAACCCACCCACCTCCCCTAGGAGTTGTTTTTTCTCTATCTCTATCTTTCCCTTCTCTTCTCTCTCTCTCTCTTTGTCTCAGCTTTAAAACTTAACTGAGGAGAGGCAGTTGGGAAGGCGGGAAGGCAGCACGCAGGCGTGGTGGGTTGCTTCCAAAGGCTTTCTGATTGGACGCTGGGAAGCGTTCCCGCGCAGACTCCGTCGGTACCGACGTACCCATATGTGAAGACTTATTCCTGCTGTTCCCAGAGATCACCTGTTACAGGTAAGTAACTGTGCTTTTCAGCATAAATCTCTTTTATGATCATAGGGCCTGAATTTGAGCTGGGCTATGCTATGCATTGCCGCCCACCTCCTGCCTAACTCGGATTTTCCATGCCAGGGTCATATGCGGCCCTGGCATTGAAAATCTGGGTGTCGCCGCACAAACAGGAAGCTGCAGAAGCTATCCGTGTAACACTGATTTACGATGCTACACGATTATCCCCAGCACCTTAAAGATAGGCGAGGTTTTCCTACGACTATCTTTAAGGCACAGAGCACTAAACGTGTAGCATCGAAAATCAGTGTTACATGGGTAGCGTCATGCCCCCCTCTGCTTCGCCCCGGAACGCCCCCAACACACCCTGATGCTGTGCAGATAGCATGTGGGCGCGGTAGGGACATATCCGGGATTTTCAAAGGGCACTTCTCATGTAGGTGACCTTCAAAAATCCCGGATAAGGCCTTTACACGGGTAACTAGAGAAGTTACCCATGTAAAGGCCTTCGAAAATCGGGCCCATAGTCCCTTTAGGTTTAAGAGTTTTAGGCATGTTGAGCAGGTATTTTCACCAATTACCATTCCAAGATAGAACCGTTGGTGTTTTTTGGGGGGGGTTGTGGCACGGGGAGCTCAGCCTAGGCTTGTCTGTTTTCCTGAGTAAGATTGGAAGTCTCCAAACCAAATTCTGACTTAAGACCCTAGGGAATAGAGATTACATCATAAATGAAATAGCAGCTGCTCAGCCTTAACAGATGAACTTGGATGACACACAAAGTAGAATGTGGTTTGCATCCCTGAAAATGAAAACTTAAGATTGCTTCGAGCCTTAAAGATGCACTTACGAAATGCTCTTTTTGACGATGAGTGTGGCTGTACAGCTCTTTCTAAGCTATTACTGCGTAGTAAATGAAAACTCATGGCAGCAAATTCTAGCTCTGTTTCAACTGAGCAGAAAGCCTAAAAGACCTTGGGGAAAACAGCCAAGTCCCCAAAGCAAAGAAATAAAAATAGCAAACTTGGTGACTGATATTGAAAGCGTCAGCCACTGCAGGTATAAAAATCTGGCTATTCAGAGTCGGGATCCAGATACTGCTGGTGCCGAATATCTGGATCTAGAGGTCAGCACTGGCACTATTCAAATAACAGCGGTATACAGCTGCTATCTGGATAGGCTTTAACGCTGTCCCATGTTGCTGCATTAGGAGGTAGGGTTGCATTATTATTATTAATATTGGAACTTATGCCAGATGTGCTTAGATATATGTCCTGACTCTCTGTTAGCTAGAATTGGTTCATTTTTTCGTTTTCATCTATTTTATGTTACTGTCCCCCTGCTCCATACTAATCAGCCTGAGATTTATTTTAGCAATCCCTCATAGAAATCATGGATTCCTTCCCTAACTTACTGATCTCCAGGAACAAGCAGGAATGTAGTCTTCACATACGGGTATCATCGGTACCGACGGAGCCTGTGCGGGAATGCTCCGCAGCGTCCAATTAGAAAGCTTTTGGGAGCATCCCACAGTGCCTGCGTGCTGCCTTCCCGCCTTCCCGCCTTTCCCAACTGCCTCTCTCCAGTTCTTCGTTTTCCGCAGAGCCAGCAGGTCGTGTTCCTGTCAGCGCAGAAAATTTTCCTTCTTTTTTGTGGTCGCGTCTGCCTTCCTCGACGCTTTACCGGTACCACCGTTTTTTCTTTCTTTCTTTCTTTTCTTTAAAAAAAAAAAAATCTTAGTACTTTTTTTCCCATTTTTTTCCAGGTGCATGCGCCTTTTTGGGCCTTAGGCCCAAGATTTTTCCACAATGGAAAAACCCTTTTCGGATTTTAAAAAGTGCACCAAGTGTAGCGGTACCATCTCTGTCACCGACACCCATGAGTGGTGTCTGAAATGTTTAGGTCCTGACCATTCCATCTCGGAATGTATGGCCTGTGCCATGATGTCCAAGAGAGGTCGACAGAACCAAGCTGCCAAGCTCAGTACCCTGTTTCCCTCTGATACAGCTTCGGTGGCATCGACGTCTTCCAGGGCTTTGTCTTCCTCCCGTGGATCTCAGGTAACTAAAGATAAGTCTAGCCGGTCCTCAAAGGGTAGATCTCCCTCTAAGCATCGAGATGCCTCTGGCATTGCCCTTGAGGATTCTGCACCGGCAAAATTGCCCCGGCGGGAGGCTTCGGCTTCCAAAGCATTATCGGGGCTCCAGGACGTTCTCGAGGCCTCGACCTCGGCAGAACGTCTGGTGCCATGCTCTGGGGTACCGGCGCTCTTCTCCGGTACCGACATCCAGGCATCGGCAGCGTCGATAGACCAGAGGGTCCTGGCTATTGAACGCAGTTTGGCGGCTCTCCTTGCGGCATCGACACCCTCGGAACCACGTCAGACAGTTCAACCAGTACCAGCACCGACTCCGGTACCGGTATCGGTACCGGTACCGAGAGCATCAGCATCAACATCGGCATCCGCATTGCCGGCACCCAGTCATGCGATGCCTCTGGTACCGTTACACCAGTACCGATTCCCCTCGGTACCGACTTCGGTCGATACGGGTATCGGGCTCTTCAAGAGCATCCCGACAGAAGGTACTTCGAGTCCTCAGAGGAATCTGAGGATTCTGACAGTTCTGTCGATGCGGGAATACTTCTCCCGGAGGAGCCTTCCTCCCCTAAATGCACGATGTCTCCTCCAGAGGACATTTCCTTTCAGGATGTCATCAGGGAGGTGGCCCGGGGTTTGTCCATTACTGTGGCCCCTGAAACAGAGCCCAGAGCAAAGAAGTTGGAAATTTTACAATATCATAAAACTCCTAAGGAGGCATCTACCTTGCCCATCCATGAGATCTTGCATGATCTCATGCTAAGAATGTGGGAGACACTTCTCACCACCTCTCCTGACTCTCGTAGACTGGATACTCTGTATCAAGTCCCTCCTTGTCCTGGTTTCCAGAAAACTCAGCTTCCTCACCACTCTATTGTAGTGGAATCAGCTATGAGAAGGATCAAGAGTGCAAAGAGGCATGCCTCTAATCATCCAGGACGTGAGTGCAGAACTTTGGATGCTTTTGGACGTCGTGTCTTCCAAGATTCCATGCTTTCTGCCAGGATCAATTCCTATAGTATATATATGGGAATGTTCCTGAAGGAAGTCACAGGTGATTTAGAGGCTTTGAGTCCTCTTCTTCCTGAGATGCCCAAGATGTTTCTAAATTTGTCAACCATGCAGCTTTTGACTGTTTTGAGTGCATAAGCAGAACCTCTGCCATTGCCATAAATGCACATAGAATTGCTTGGCTCCGGGCATCTGATCTGGAGCTCTGGGTACAAGACAAACTGGGCAATATTCCTTGTACTGGTGAGAACCTGTTTGGAAAAGATTGGCAAGAAAAATCCAATGAGTTGGATGCTGACAACTCCACCTTGGATAGATTAAGGCCACAGCTGATCCTGCAAGAAAGAAATCTTTCAAGAAACCATTCTTTTCCAAAAAGAAAAGATTTTATCCTGCTTATTCTCAGCAGGGACGTTCTGCAGCTTGTCCGGAAAGGTCAGCAACCACCCAAACAAAGAAAAGCAAAGACTGCTAAGCCTCAGCCATCCCAGCAGTCTCAGCCTCCACAAGGCCTTTGACTTTCAGCTAGAGAACTTAGCCTTCCTGGCTCTCATTGGACCAGAGCCTTCCACCATTCCAGGAAGGTTGTGTCACTTTGCCCCCAGATGGGGGCAGATAACAGCAGAGCATTGGACACTCTCCATCATAAAAGAGGGGTACAGGCTTCATTTTTCAAGCATGCCCCCTCCCACAATGATAAGGCAGTTCAATTCTCTGACCTCTCTCATCAACCTGTTAGGTCAGGAGGTCACTATGCTTCTTGCCCAAGGGGCAATAGAAGAAGTACCTATCCATCAGCAGGGTACAGGGTTTTACTCCCCCTATTTCCTTATCCCAAAGAAAACAGGGGGATACAGACCTATCTTGGACATCAGAGAATTGAACAAATTCCTTGTCAAAGAGAAATTCAAGATGATTTCTCTGGTAACTGTGCTGCCATACCTTCAGAGTCAGGATTGGCTTTGTTCTCTAGATCTCAAGGATGCGTTCACACATGTTCTCATCCATCCAACTCACAGAAGATTCCTTCGGTTCCTTTTTCAAGGAAAGCACTACCAATACAGGGTGCTTCCTTTTGGCCTGGCCTCAGCACCAAGGGTGTTCACGAAATGCATGGCTGTGGTAGCAGCATTTCTCCGCACTCTAGGGATATTCGTCTTCCCCTACTTAGACGACTGGCTCATTCCAGCCCCAACAGAGTCAGAGGCCAGGACTTCTCTATCCTGCACAATGCGTATCCTTCAGTATTTGGGTCTGGTAATAAACATCCCAAAATCCAGTCTAACTCCCACTCAGTCTTTAGAGTTCACAGGAGCTTTGCTGGATACCAGAAAGGCAAGGGCCTTTCTCCCCCAGGCCTGTTGCCTTCGCATGGTGCAGTTAACTTCTCAAGCAGTGCTAAAGCCTCATCTCACTGCCCGAGAAATTCTACAACTACTAGGCCACATGGCATCTACCGTGCATGTGGTTCCTTATGCTCGCCTCCATATGAGGGCAGCCCAGTGGACTTTATCCACTCAGGGTGCCTGTCAGACAAAATAGCACACACAAATTGCCTTATTTTGTCCCTCCAATGGTGGCAGTCCACTCAAAACCTGTTGCTGGCGTCCCCATTTCAACAACCTTTACCCCAGGCAACTCTCACAACAGATGCTTCTCTGATGGGTTGGGGAGCTCATTTACAAGACCTCTCCACCCAAGGCACCTGGTCTCCACAGGAGACTCATCTACATATCAATCTCTTAGAGCTCAGAGCAATCTTCCTTGCTCTTCGAGTGTTCCACACCCTGCTCAGCTACAAGACAGTCCTCATTCATATGGATAATCAAATAGCCATGTTCTACGTGAACAAGCAGGGGGGAACAGGCTCTCTATCACTTTGCAATGAAACTTTGCGACTATGGGCCCTCGCCAGAGAGCATCAGATTCATCTCCTGGCAGTGTATCTTCCAGGCATACAAAACTCTTGGGCAGACAGACTCAGTCGAGTTATGCTTCCACACGAGTGGTCTCTGCATGCAGACCAGGTAGCCAAGATTTTTCAAATTTGGGGAACCCCAGACATAGACCTCTTTGCAAGTCCGTTAAATGCCAAACTTCCCCGGTTCTGTTCCAGAATTCCGGCTCATGGGGCTCAGGCCAGGGATGCTTTCCTCCTTTACTGGGGTCAAGACTTCCTCTATGCCTTTCCACCCATTACCCTAATTCCCAAAACCCTGTTCAATCTTCAGAGAGACAGAGGCCGTATGATTCTCATAGCTCCACATTGGCCACGGCAAGTGTGGTACCCTCTGCTTCTACATCTCTCTCAAGCTCCCTCCCTGGAGTTAGGGTCTGCTCCAGATCTCCTATCTCAGGAGGACGGAATGTTATGGCATCCCAATCCTCAGTCTCTGCATCTCAGGGCATGGTTGCTGAAGGCCTAGATCTCCATGATCTTAACCTCCCTCAGCAAATAAAGGATATCCTTTATGCTTCCAGGAAGCCTTCCACAAGACGCTTTTATGCTTTCATGTGAAAAAGGTTTACCATATGGTGTTCGCAGAAGGGTCTTAACCCCATTGCCATACCTCTGGAATCATTACTGGAGTATCTCCTTCATTTATCCAATGCAGGACTTAAGACTAACTCAGTGAGGGTCCATTTGAGTGCTATTACAGCTTCCTTCAAGCCCCTAAATGGACAACCTATTTCCTCCCATCCTCTTATAGCAAGATTTATGAGAGGCCTTCTGCTAACTAAGCCTCCCATTAAGCCACCACCTGTGGCATGGGACTTAAATTTGGTTCTTGGTCAGCTCATGAAGCCACCTTTCGAACCCTTAGCTACTACCTCCTTGAAATTCCTTTCTTGGAAGGTTATCTTTCTCATTGCAATCACATCAGCACGTTGCATCAGTGAGTTGCAAGCACTAGTAGCTGATCCACCTTATACAAGGTTCCATCATGACAAGGTAGTCCTTAGGACTCATCCACGCTTTATGCCAAAGGTGGTCTCGCCTTTTCATCTAAACCAAGCGGTCTACCTACCTGTGTTCTTTCCAAGGCCTCATGCATCAAATGCAGAAAGGAACCTTCATACTTTGGACTGTAAAAGAGCTTTAGCCTTTTACTTACAAAGAACACAGCAACATAGAAAGTCCTCTCAACTCTTTGTTGCTTTTGATCCTTCTCATTTGGGACTTCCAGTCTCCAAGAGAACACTATCTAACTGGATTGCTCAGTGTATTTCCTTTGCCTATCAGAGTAAGAATCTTCCTCTGGAGGGCCATGTCACAGCTCACAATGTGAGAGCCATGGCAGCTTCAATATCTCATCTGCACTCTGTGTCTATCGACGACATTTTATTTATTTATTTAGCTGTATTTATATCCCGCTTTTCACCGGGTCAAAGCGGTCAATTGGGAGATACATTTAACACGAGGGGATATGACACACATACGCTAATACTTACAGGGAACATGGGCAATGGAGGGTTAAGTGGCTTGCCCAAGACCACAAGGAGTGCCTATAGGACTAGAAATCCCAGTCCCTCCGGCCTGAGATTGCTGTCCCCAGGTGGGACTTGAACCCCCGGCCCTCCGGCCTGAAGTACCTTGTCCTAACCACTAGGCCACTCCTCCCTCGAGGAGGAGCAGCCACCTGGGCCTCGGTTCATACTTTCAAAGCCCATTACTGCTTAGACAAAGACTCCTGCCGGGATGCCTTGTTTGGTCAGGCTGTTCTTCAACACCTGTTCCATACCTAAACAACTCCTACCCGCCATCCCTGGTTGGATGCCAGAGATCCATGGGGGGAAGTAGAGCCCTGTTCAGGGGAACACAACCTCTGGGGTCTCTCCCTGGCATCTAAAGCTAGGGAGTCCCCATATGTGAAGACTACATTCCTGCTTGTTCCTGGAGATAGCATAGTTACTCACCTGTAACAGGTGATCTCCGGGAACAGCAGGAATTTAGTCTTCACAACCCACCCACCTCCCCTAGGAGTTGTATTTCTCTATCTATCTCTTTCCCTTTCCCTCTCTCTCTCTTTGTCTCAGCTTTAAAACTCAACTGGAGAGAGGCAGTTGGGAAAGGCGGGAAGGCAGCACGCAGGCGCTGTGGGATGCTCCCAAAAGCTTTCTAATTGGACGCTGGGGAGCGTTCCCGCGCAGGCTCCGTCGGTACCAACGATACCCGTATGTGAAGACTAAATTCCTGCTGTTCCCGGAGATCACCTGTTACAGGTGAGTAACTATGCTTTACTGGGCGACTTCAGTATACGTTTTGATCAGACTATGTGATAGACTTTTTTGTATATACTATACGTATGTATCTGATTTAGCTCTTCTGCAACACTGGTAGTCTCCCACCCACATAGCCGGTCACACCTTGGGCCTTGAATTTACTGAACAAAATTCGTATCTGACCTTTATGAATTTTAACCATAGTAACATAGTATATGACAGCAGATAAAGACCAGCATGGTCCATCTAGTCTGCTCAGTCAGGTTGCTAGAGTGGTGGTACCTGCTGCTCCATGCAGGTCACTAACCTCTATTTGTTGAAATATAAAAGATATTTATGTTTGTTTTTGATTTCATCCTCTTGCTATAAAAGAACCACTGTTTTTGTCCCATGCCATTTTGAATTCCATTACTGTCTTTGCCCCTAACACCTCCATCAGAGGGCATTCCAGGCATCCACCACCCTTTCAGTGAAAAAGTATTTCCCGATCTTACTTTTAAATTTACCTCCTTGCAGCTTCATTTTATGCCCTCTAATTTTACAGCTTCCCCTTCTTTGAAAAAGGTTTGTTCATTAATACCCTCTAAGTATTTAAAAGTCTGTATCAGATCTCCCCAGTCCCTCATCTCCTCTTGGGTATACATATTTAGGTCTTCAAGTTTCTTCTCATATGTCTTCTGGCACAGGCTCCAAATCATTTTGTTTGCTTACCTCTGAACCATTTCAAGTTTTTTTTTTTTATAATCTTTGTGAAATCTGGTCTAAAACTGAGCACAATACACCAAGTGAGGCCTCATCATTGACTTGTACAGAGGCATTAGTGCCTCCTCCTTTTTTGCTGGTAATTCCTCTCAGTATGCAACCCAACATTCTTCTGGCTTTGGCTACCACCTTGTCATATTGTTTCATCATCTTGAGATCCTCAGACACTATCACTCCGAAGTCTTCCTGGTCTGTGCATACTGACCTCTATCCCCTATCGCATACAGTTCCTTTGGATTTTTGCATCCCAAGTGCATGACTCTGCACTTCTTCACATTAAATCTTAACTGCCAAATATTTGATCATTCTTCCAGTTTTTATAGATCTTTCCTCATGTTGTCCACTCACTCAGAAAAGTCCACTCGGTTGCAAATGTTTGTGTCATCTGCCAAAAGACAATTGTTTCCCTTCAGCAATATCACTTACAAACACATTGAACAGTACTGGTC
Organism: Ichthyophis bannanicus; assembly: GCA_033557465.1. NCBI lineage: Eukaryota > Metazoa > Chordata > Amphibia > Gymnophiona > Ichthyophiidae > Ichthyophis > Ichthyophis bannanicus. The sequence continues at coordinate 173,538,922 of CM066043.1, forward strand.
AGTGGACTGATCTCTAGGGTAGTCCATTACTCACCTTCCTTTCTTTGGAGTGACCTGAAAGTTCTACAATTAGGGTTCTTTGCCATGCCAGAAAGTTTGATCATGTGATACTGCACTTTCTACAGGAACACTGGCATCCTATTCATTATCAGATTCACTACAAACTCTTAATGCTAGCTCACAAAGCTCTTCATACCAAATCACCTATATACTCAGCTTTACTTATCTCCTTTCACATTTTTGTTTTATTTTATTTATTTCTTTTTTATACTGTGCTCTTTAGAATCAGTGTGGTTTACATGTATACTAACAGGTACTTTTTTATTCCCTTGTCTCTGAAGAGCTCACAATCTAAGTGTACCTGAGGCAATGGAGGGTTAAGTGGCTTGCCCAAGGCTACAAAGACCCCAGTCCATCTAGCCTGAGGTTGCTTGTCCTCATGTGGGAATTGAACCCCTGACCTTCTGGTCTGGGGGTAACCTGTCCCAACCACTGAGCCACTCCTCCCTCCTCCCTCCTCCCACTCCACATCCCTGCCAGAGCCTTGCACTCTCTCCATGGTAATCGCCTGTTCATTCCTCTTGTGACCCATGCTAAATTAGAGTACACAACACTCAGCATTCTTTTTTGGGGCTCCCAGTCTTTGGAATGACCTTCCTCCCCACTTGCAGTTGGAGACCTCTTTTCAAAATTTAAGATTGGACTGAAGACTCGCTTATTCCATCTGGCATTTAATGATCAATACCAGGCAGGACAGGGGACCTGTTGCAAAATGACAGCATTTGAGGAATGTAGATGGTGGTTATTCCAAAGCACTGGGATAGCAGATATTCTGAAAGGCAAAATAAGAGTTGAAAGTAGCTAAAAAGAAAGGAAAAATGTTAACAAGATGATAGCCTGGCCAGAGGGACATTTAATGGAAGGGTCACTCTGGAGTTGCCTTAAGAGGCACAAACTCGTTGTGTGTGCTTCTTCATCATGTGCCCTTTGTGTGCACCGTCATGGGACAAAACACCACTGATAGAGAGGAAGTGATATCAACCCACCAAATGACATCACTAAGGAGAGGGCTCCGGCGGTGAATCCCCAGTTTGTGAGTAAACTTACCCCTTGGAGTGCTTTACTAAAAAGTACTGCAAATAACTGGGGAAGGTGGAGATCCCTTATGCAATGGCTACCTGGTGGAAAAACATGGATCTGCACAAGTATGTGTATGCGGGCAGCAAACAGGAGAGTTGCATGGAGAGCAAGATAGAGCTGCGGAAGCATGAAGCTCGGAGTATGAGGAGAAGGAGACTGGAGGGCAAAGAGTAACAAGAGCATTCACTGTTAACCATATTACCAGAGCGGAATTCAAAGGATGGTTTAATGAAGTGAAGTCAAAACAGAGCTGGGTGGCCTGGTAGCTGAGCTCAAAGAGGAGCGGGGTGAGCTCTACTGCAAGATGGAGGAGCACGATGAGTGGATGACAGAGTTAGAGCAAACGGCAGAGGGTATGAAGACTAAAGCTACAGCATGGGAGACTGAAAAAGAGCAGATGCTGATCAGGTTAGAGGATCTAGAGAACAGATCCAGAAGGAACAATTTAAGGATTAGGGGAGTCCCCAAGGAATCAGAATTTATGGACAGTAAAAAAGTGCTTTGGAGATCTTTAAGGAGCTTTTGAGCAAGGACGGTGGGTCTGACCTTCCAGTGGAGATTAAGTTGGACAGAACTCATAGGGCCCTGGGGGCAGCCAAGGGTAACCTTCCCAGAGATATAGCCATTTGCCTGCGTGACTTCAAGGTGAAAAAAATAATTGCCAAGAGTGCGAGGACTTTGTTTAAATTTGAGTGGCAAGGCTATCCTGTAGCGTTGCACATGGATTTGGCTGCTGGGACACTAATGAGAAGGAGAGAACTGGGAGCTTTGACAGCCCGATTGAGACATGAAGAAGTGAGGTATTGTTGGCTGTACTCTGTAGAAATGGCCTTCACTAAGGATGGACATACGTGAAGGATAAAGAATGTGGCAGAGGCAGTGGAGGCCTTTAAGCAGGCTAAAATAGCGACTGAAGGCTTGGAGCAGCTGGAAGAACAATGTGCACAAGTAATGAAGGCTAGGAGATGGACTCTGGTTGCCAAAGAAGGGGCGAAGAAAGAGAAGAAGAAACTAAGGGCTGGTGTGGATAAATGACGACGCACAGTGTCTTAGGAAAGTAGTGTGGTCAGGATTGAGCAGACGTTTGGGGTATGCCTAATGTGTATTGGGGTGTGAGGAGAGGGTAATATGTGAGTGTGGGAGAGTGGTTATCTTGATTGTAGAGGTATGTATATGGGGGATTGAGAGGCTTGAGAGTGTGGGAGAGAGATGGGTAAAATGGCAGGGGAGGGTCCGGGTGTGGTTGGTCACTACTCCAAGTAGGAGACCTCTGGGAGAGGAAGTAAGGGTAGTGGGGTAGGGGTTGGGAGGGAGGGTAATGAGAGGGCAGGGGGAGGGGTAAGGGGAGTCTGGCGGGGAATATAAGGCGGGTGGAACAGTTGGGGGATGGGAAGGAATGGGTGATTGCATCAGTCAATGCTAACAAACTCAGTTTGTGGCAGAAACACAAGCAATTGGCACAGGAGGGAGAGAGGTTAAGAACAGACTTCCTTTGTGTTCAGGCAACCCATTTACAGGTTTTCCAGGAGAAGTATCTGCTGTCAAACTGGTACTCATGGGTTTTTCTAACTGGAAATAAAACAGTGCCAACAAAAGGGGAAGTAGACATATTGGTGGGAGGGGCTAAGATGGTAGAAGTTAAGGAAATGGTGAGGGACAAGGTAGGCCAGTATCTCTTTCTATAGATGTGCATGGGGGGAAGGAAGGTGGTCATAGTGTGTATTTATGCATCCAATGAAAAACGGGCAATTTTGTGCTGATATCGGAGAACAATTACTAGAATTTAAAAACTTGCCTATTATTTTGGGGGGAGACTTCAACCTAACAGTGACTCCAAGGGCAGATAAAAGACGGCTGAGGGGAGATATGATAGAAGTCTATAAATTAATGAACGGAGTGGAACGGGTAAACGTAGATCGATTGTTTACGTTATCAGAATATAGAAAGACTAGGGGACATGCAATGAAGCTACAGGGTAAACTATTTAAGACTAATAAAAGAAAATATTTTTTCACTCAACGTGTAATCAAACTCTAGAATTTGTTAGCGGAGGATGTAGTAAAGGCTGTTAGTGTAGCTGGGTTTAAAAAAGGTTTGGACAAGTTCCTGGAGGAAAGGTCCATAAACCATTATTAAGAAGGGACCCAGGATATCAATGCTTGACCCAGTACAAGCATTGTGGAACCTGTGTCTTTTGGGGAAACTGCTAGGTATGTATGACCTAGATTGGCTACTGTTGGAAACAGGATACTGGGCTTGATGGACCTTGGTCTGACCCAGTATGGCATATCTTATGTTCTTATAATGGTGGGAGGGCTTATATGGGTGAAAAGAGGGCTAGAATGCTTTTGGATAAAATGCGTGATGGACTGGGTTGATAGATGCATGGTGGGTGCGGAATCCAGGAGTGAGGGATTATACTTTCTATTCTGCAACCCACACATTGTATAGTTGCCTGGACATAAGTTAGGTGGATAGCAGTCTGGTGGATGTAGTGGGTAAGATGGAAATAGCTCCCATAACCTGGTCTGATCATTTATTTATTTATTTAACAGTATTTCTATACCGCCTTATCCTACAATCAAGGCGGTATCACAGCAAAACAATTACAAAAGTTGTGTGTGTATTTCATGCAGTGAAAGCTATATCATGGGTTGTATGTGTGGGTTATAGTGTGTTTGATTAGTTGAACTATATACATTGTGCACTATAATACAGTGTGTCCTATAATACATTTAAGATACATCGTGTGCCGTTATATATTTTCTTATCAGGGTGTGGGAGGGGGGATGTGAGAAGTCCTTGGTGGCTAGGTCAAGTTACGTGTCCATAGTGTTCTGTGAACAGTGTTGTCTTCAGCTGTTTGCGGAATTCTTTTAGGTCCGTCATCGATCTCAGTTCATCTGGGAGGGAGTTCCAGATTGTTGGGGCAGCCAGGGAGAGTGCTCTTTCTGTGGTGTCTTTGCGAGTTTTTCTGACGTCTCTGGGGGCGTTGACTCGGTTGGAGGTTCCTTTTCTTCTTGGGCGTGTGCTTGTGTCTGTCTGTATGAGGGTGTGCAAGCTGTTGGCTGAGGTGTGTTGTTTGATCTTAAATATGTTTATGATTGTTTTGTATTTGATGCGTGACCTAATGGGGAGCCAGTGGAGGTCTTTCAGAACAGGAGTAATGTGTTTGTGTCTTGCAGATCCAGTTATTATGCGGGCTGCCGTGTTTTGTGCTAGTTGTAATGGTTTGAGTGTTTGTATTGCTAGTCCAAGGTAGATGGGGTTGCAGAAGTCCAGTAAGGGGGTTATTAGAGCTTGGCATACGGTACGGAAGTGCTCAGTGGCTAGGAGGGGTTTGAGTCTTCTGATGATTCTCATCCTGTGGTATGCATTTTTGACTGTTTTGTTTATGTGGGGCTTGAGATTTAGTTCGTTGTCCAGGGTAACTCCGAGGTATTTTACTTCCGATTTTATTGGTATGGTAGTGTTTTGTACCTTGATGTCCGGTGGGTGGATGACGTCTGGGTTGCGAGTGATTATAAGTGCCTCTGTCTTGCTGTAGTTGATTGCGATGTTGTTGTCTTGACACCATCTTGTCATTTTTGTTAGGCAGGCTGTTATATTAGAGTAGTCCGGGTTGTCAACTGAGATAGGTGTGTATATCATGATATCATCTGCATAGATTGTATATTGAATGTTGTTCTCTTTCAGGATGTCGCATATTGGTTGGATGTAGATGTTAAACAGTAGTGCTGAGAGGGCGGATCCTTGAGGTACTCCTTGGAGGACTTTTATGGGTTGAGAGGTGTTGTGGCCTACCTTGACCTGTATCTGCCTGTTGGTTAGGTAGGAGTGGAACCATTTTAAGGTGGTATCATGTAGCCCAATGTTCTTTAGTCTTTCCAGGAGGGTTTTGTGATCTACTGTGTCGAATGCTGAAGAGATGTCAATGAAGATCATTAAGATATCTTTTTTGTTGTTGTCTATGATTCGGAGGATATCGTTGAAGAGGTAAATCAGCAGTGTTTCGACTCCATGGTTGGGGCGAAAGCCGTGTTGATTGTCGTCCATTGGTGCATGGTTGTCAATATGTTCTTGTAGTTGGTGTTGTACTGATTTTTCGATGACCTTTGCCAGAAAGGGTATGCTGGATATTGGTCAGTATGCTGCTGGGTTGTTCTTGTCGAGGGTTGTTTTCTTCGGTATCGGTCTGACTGTGGCTAGCTTCAGTTGGTCTGGCATGAGTCCTTGGGTGAGGGAGTTGTGTACTATGTTGTGGATGATGTGGATGAAGCTTGATTTGGTGGCCTTGATCCATGACACTGGGCAAGGGTCTGTGGGAGCGGTGCTTGTGTTGATTGTGGAGATGATGTGGGAGAGCTGCTCTGTTGATGGAGAGCAGAATGTGTCCCAGGTCCTAGGGTGTGATATAGGCTGTGTTGTTGCGTTAGGTCTTGTTTGTTCTGCGGAGTGAAATTTCTCCTTGATATAGTCGGCAAATTTTTGCGGGCTTATTTGCACTTCAGCCTCTGTCCTTTGCTCCTTTGTGAGGATTTTCACTATTTCGAATAGTTCCCTGGGTTTGTTTATGGAGGTATTTATCATGTTTGTATGGTATTCCCTCTTTGATTGGTTGATGTGTTCATTGTATTGTCTTTGCTTTGTTAGGTATAGTTGCTGGTTTTCAGCAGCCTTGAGCTTTCTCCATCTCCTTTCTATCTTTCTGAGTTCTCTCTTTTCCTGTTGTATGGTTGTTGAGTACCACGGCTTGTGTTGTCTTTTGTTATGATGGTATTTCTTGGGTCTGGCAACTGTTGCTTTGGCGGCGTTGTATAGGGTGTTGTTCCAGTTGGAGATTTGGGTCTCTAGGTCATCTGTTTCTGTGGTCAGTAGTTGTGTCGTGTCTTGTAGGAAGGCGTCCTTGTCGAAGTTCTTGAATCGTCTTTGTGTGGGTGAGTTATCTGGATGCTCATTTGGATTGTTTTTTTGTAGTCGTAACTTTATTTTGATTATGTAGTGGTCTGACCAGGGAACTGGGGTGATGGTGGGTGTTGATATTAGACCTCTTGATGTTAGGCAGCTGTTTGCGAAGATGAGGTCTGGTGAAGAGCTGTGTCTGTGCGTTGGGGCGTCGGCTATTTGGGTGAATTGAAGTGAGGTCATTGCTTGAAGGAAAGCTTCTGCATCTTTGTTGTTGGTGGACTTGAGGTTGAAGTCTCCTAGCAGTAGCGTGGATTTGTTAGTTGCTGTGATGGCGCATACTGCTTCGAGTGTTGAGGCTAGTTCGTCGGGTGGGGCTCTGGGTGCCCTGTAGGTTAGGCAGAGTGCCATGTGTTTGTTCGCGATGCTGATTGTGTTAGCTTGTGGTGTGTCGGTGAAGCTCTGAGTTTTGAGCTTTAGGTTCTTCTTTGCAATTATCAAGACTCCACCTCCACGTTTGTGGGTGCGTGGGCAGTTGTATGCTGTGCATGCGTCTGGTACTAGTTGATTGAGTAGAACATTGTCTGTTGGATTGAGCCAGGTCTCTGTTATGCAAAGTATGTCTGGCTGTTGGTCTTCTATGTGGTCTGCTATTGTGTGTATCTTGTTGCATATGGATCTTGCGTTTATGAGCTCTATGGTTGTATGCATCGAGGGATCTGTTGTTTCGTGTGTTCCCTTTGAGCTTAGTGCGTGGGAGTTTGATTTGTGTTTGTTTTTTCTTTTTTTTGTCCATAATGTTCTTTGAGTGTCATTATGTGTGTGCAGTGGTTCTATGTATGTCCAATTGGTTGGTGGCAGCCATGGTGAGGTAGAGTGTGGGTATTGGAGGTGAGTGCTTGGTGGTTTGATTTGTGTGATGAGGAGGCTGAGTGGGAGAAACAATGATGTGAGCATTTTGCTTTGATGTGTTGTTCTGTTCGAGTTTTACCTGCGGGTTTGACGTCTTTCTCCGTGGACTGCCCCTTGTTTTTTTCTTGTGGTGCTGTCGGTGATGATGTGCCCTGTGCTTGTTTCTTTCTGCTCGCCTTCGTGCCGCGCCTAAGGGCCACGCCGAAGGACCCTCTGGCGAGGCCCTCAGGCAAGGGCCCGCCAGGCGCGGGCGCGCCCTGCAGGGACGCCGCTTTTATGCCCCGCTGACCGCTGCTAGTCCGGCTCCCACTGCCCCGATTGGGCAGGAGCTAATCCGGCTCCCACTGCCCCGATTGGGCAGGAGCTAAGGAGGGGAGGTGTAGTGTCCCGGCAGCGGCGTCTCTGTAAGCAGGGACGCCGCTTTTATGCCCCGCTGACCGCTACTAGTCCGGCTCCCACTGCCCCGATTGGGCAGGAGCTAATCCGGCTCCCACTGCCCCGATTGGGCAGGAGCTAAGGAGGGGAGGTGTAGTGTCCCGGCAGCGGTGTCTCTGTGAGCAGGGACGCCGCTTTTATGCCCCGCTGACCGCTGCTAGTCCGGCTCCCACTGCCCCGATTGGGCAGGAGCTAATCCGGCTCCCACTGCCCCAATTGGGCAGGAGCTAAGGAGGGGAGGTGTAGTGATCATGAGCCAGTGTGTATAACTTTGAAAATGGGGGAGGGGGAAGGTGGTTTGAAGTTCTGGCATTTAAATGATTCTTTGTTGGAGGAAGAGGGATATGTGGAACAGATAGGGAAGGTGCTGGAGGAGTACATGCAGTTTAATTTGGGGGGGGTTGCTCTGGGAATGGTTTGGGATGGGCTAAAGTTGGTAGTATGGGGGCACTTTATTGAAATAGCTAAAGGGGTAAAACGTAAGAGAAAGGCACGGGAGGAGGAATTGTTGGAGAGGATTGGGAGACTGGAGAAGACTATCAGAGGAGGAAAGGATGGGTGGGTTTGAAGGAGCTGGAGGGGGCTCGCAAGGTTGAGTGTGAGTCAGATTGCTTTTGATCTGGAGAGGACTAAGCAAGAATATTTTCAGCAGGGGAATAGGGCCAGCAAATTGTTAGCAAAAATGGCTTAAGGAGCAGCCTCAACAATAGCATATAATGGGAATACTTAATGCAAAGGGAGCCTGGTAGCGGGATCTAAGGCGATAAGAGAAGCCTTTAATTGTTTTATTAAGCACATTTGTATAAAGGGAAGTGGAGGAGAGGAGGGTAAAAGTGAAGAGTATTTGAGGGAGTGTCATGATGTTTGAAGATGAGGAGCGCGATTGGCTGAATAGCCCTATTGGGGAGTTAGAGGTGAGGGAGGCTATACAGTCTCTGAAGGTGGGGAGAGTACCTGGATTGGATTGCTTATCTGCTAAATTTTACCAGAAATTTCAGTGGCAGCTGAGTGGGCGCTTATGCAGGTCTTTAATGTAGTGGAGGAGGGTAGAGTGCCAGACTCAATGTGTGTAGCAGGGATAACAGCGTTGCCTAAACCAGGTAAGATCCTACAGTATGCAAGTCATATAGTAGATAACAAATGTGGAAATGGTCACTTTTGTCAGAGTAGAAATACAGCGGTTATTGTTACTCTGTACTACATCAAAGAAGTGTACCATATATCGTACTCAGACTCATGGCTAAAGAGGTCTCAGAAACCATAGGCTGCCATTGTTTTTAAAATCTACAATGGTCTAATGCCTAAATGCACATCAATGACCTCATTCTTGAACTGATAGCCAGTAATGATTTTTTATGAAAATTTTATCTGCTTCAATACGTTATTTTCATTGGCAAGCTTTTATATCTATATAATGAACCAGTGAACCAGTGCTTATCTGTATGGTAGAATCCCGACGCTTGTTCATGCGCTATGTCACGCGTTTCACCACTTTGGTTTCATCAGGGGAGTATTACGAATCTCTGGTATCACTGCAATGGTTCACATATGCGCTATCTGGTGCTTGCTGTTGGGCAAGCACCAGATAGCGCATATGTGAACCATTGCAGTGATACCAGAGATTCGTAATACTCCCCTGATGAAACCAAAGTGGTGAAACGCGTGACATAGTGCATGAACAAGCATCGGGATTCTACCATACAGATAAGCACTGGTTCACTGGTTCATTATATAGATATAAAAGCTTGCCAATGAAAATAACGTATTGAAGCAGATAAAATTTTCATAAAAAATCATTACTGGCTATCAGTTCAAGAATGAGGTCATTGATGTGCATTTAGGCATCAGTCCATTGTAGATTTTAAAAACAATGGCAGCCTATGGTTTCTGAGACCTCTTTAGCCATGAGTCTGAGTACGATATATTGTACACTTCTTTGATGTAGTACAGAGTAACAATAACCACTGCAAGTCATATAGGCCTATCTCCATAATAAACTTGGATGCAAACTTGCTGGTCAAGGTATTGGCTAATTGACTGCAGAGTTATATGCCCCAGTTGGTGAAGATGCATCTGGCCAAGTTTATTCAGGGTAGGCAAGGTGGGAATAATATAAGAATAATGCTCAACTAAATTTGGCAAAAGGATAGAGACTGGCAAGACACACTATTCATGACAGTAGATGCTGAAAAGGCCCTCGATTGGGGTGATTGGGGGTTTATGCTTAAGGTTTGGAAAAGATAGGGGGGCATGCTTTTGTTAACTGCCTGAGGGCCCTATACGCCTCACTAAAGGTGAGAATTCGGATCAATAGAGGGTATTCCAAAGAATTTGGGTTAGGAAGGGGTGCAAGGCAGGGGTGCCCGCTGTCACCATTGCTTTTTGCACTGGTCAATGGTGGAGAAGATTCAGAATCAGTGGGACATCAGGGGAATTAGGATGGGGGTTGACCAGTACAAGATTGCGTTGTTTGCGGATGATGCAGCATTTACCACTAGGGAGCCCTTACTGTCATTATCGGTGTTGATGGAGGAAATACTTAGGTATAGCACAGTTTCAGGGTATGAACTACATTTTGGGAAAACTGAGGTGTTGGGGCAGAATATCCCAGGGGACTAGTAGAGGAGGCTTAGGGATGCTTTCCCTTTCAAGTGGCATTCACATAGAAACATGACGGCAGAAAACGACCACATGGCCTATCTAGTCTGCCCTTCCATATCAACCACTACAACAGTCTTCTTTTTTCCTTTAGAGATCCTCTGTGTTTGTCATGGATCTTTGTGTGGATCTGAAGCAGACTTTTGATAGTAATTTTTAAACCCTTTTTCCAGGCCTTGAGAAGGGATATTGGGAAGTGAAGGGATTTACATACATTATGGTTGGGGAGGATAACAGTGGTAAATATGAATATTCTTCCGAGAGTTCTCTTTTTTGTTTTTAACCTTGGGGCAGTTTCTCCAAATGGGTTAATTTTGCAGATACCATGACAGTTGTGAGCCTCATTTCTAAGCCAGGGTATGTGGAGTATGATCTTAGTCTCTCAAATTTACTGCTACTGTTCGGCATAATACTTGCATTCTACCAAAGAGAGCTTCCTTCTGGAGTTTGTAAGATGTAACAGGTATGGATAGTTTGTCAAGATGTGCTTGGAAATTCTTCTTTATCTAGCCTGTCGCGCCTTGCCATGGGAGGGGCCACGCAAGCACATGCAGGTGTTGAAAAATCTGATTATGGACTATATTTGGGATGGGAAGCCCCCCAAAATAGGTAAAAATATTATGTTTCAGAAAAAAGGGGAGGGGGTTTAGGGGGTGCCATGTCTACAGGCATATTATGCGGCCACTCAGCTTCAAGCGTATTTGACTGGTTGGGGGAGAAGGGGAAGCAGTGGGTGTCCATGGAGAAGGGGATGGGTGGGGAAGGATGGGTGGAAGAGAAGGTTTGGGGGGGGGGAGATATGGTAGATTGGAGGATTTAAAGGTGAGTCTGATGGTAAATACTACTCTAAAGGTATGGAAGGATTCTAAGTGCAGACTACTAGGGAAAGCGTTATTCTAGACTAGGTTCTATTGCATATAATAGTGAATTGCCACCGGAAAAGATTTATGGCAGATTAAAGAAATGGGCTAGTAAACGGTTAGTGAGATTGGGACAGATTAAGGTGGTCGGAGGTGAGTTGGCGGGGTTTGAGGATGTAAAGGAGCAATATGGTTGGTAGAGGAGGATAGATGCCAGTATTTGCAGTTAAGTCATCATGTGTGGCAGAGGGAGATATGGAAAGATGTCGCAGCACCACTGACCTCCTTTGAGATGTTATTGAATAGGGGGTCACCTTCAAAGGAATTGGTTTCAAAGCTACTGTACATAAGCTTTTGCTTCCATCTGTGGGCCAAAATTTCCGCATGTTAGACACTGGGAGAAAGAGATACTGGGGGTTTGGGATGACAATCACTGGAACTCTTTAGACCGCTCTCAATAAGTCAGAATAGGATCGCAGACCTCAACCCCATTCAGGCTCCTCCAGGGATTGCCACAGGCTCAGCATTATCCTCCCTGCTCTTCAATATCTTTATACAAACCCTCTGCAAGGTCATACGGGAATACAAGATCCTTTACCACATTTCTGCCGATGATATCCTCATCTATCCCCATTCTCCATCACTGACGCAGATTATTCCACAATCAACGTATGCATAGAGGCAGTCATAAGCTGGCTTGGCCTCCACAACCTACGCATCAACCCCAACAAGACCGAAGTTCTGTTTGTAACCGGGCATCCCTCCTTCTCCCCTCCAGCTACAATAAACCTTGCAAATCTAACTTTATAAGTAAAACAGCAAGTAAAATACCTAGGCATAACTCTGGATCAGAATCTGAACTTCAACAGCCATATCAAGAATGTCACCGGATCAGTATATCGCCGTAACAGAACACTGGGGAACCTTAGACCGCTCCTTGACCATGCAGACTTCAGAAACGTCTGCCAAGCACTCATTATCCCCATCTTTGACTATGCTAACCTTATCTATCAGGGCCTCCCAAAAGCCTCATTACAGCCAATGCAGCTTGCGCAGAATGTAACAACCAGACTTCTCACTGGATGCAGCCGTCATGACCATATATCACCCATATTGAAGCAGCTACACTGGCTTCCCATCCACAGCAGAGTGAGGTACAAGGTGGCACTAACAGTCTTCAGGGCAATCCTCCAGCTTTCTCCAGATTCCCTACAGGCCCTGCTTGACAAACCTCAATGCCGGAGATTATGCAGAAGCGCATCCCACTCTCTCCTTGCAGTACCTACCTCAATCACCCGCACCAGTGCCTCCACTTCTTTCCGCTTCTGTGCTGCAGCCATCTGGAACTCACTCCCCCCAGACCTTCGCCCTCACAGACATTGGAGACTTTTGCCAAAAGTTAAAGACTCTCCTCTTCCTGAAGTTTTTTGGCTCTGACACTTAACCGCACCTGAATAGCCTCTCACACATAGAACAGTGACCACAACAATGACCATAACTCATAACACCTGGCTGCCAGGCTCTTCACCAAGCCCACAAGCACATCACCCATTGAGTCCACAGAGCAACCCACAGCTCTTTCCCTGCTGTCTGTATATTACTTTGTACAGTTAGCTTTGTTCCAAGTTTTCAAGGTTTGCGTTCTACTATTACTCTGTTACTTTTTCAAATGTTCTATAGTTTAATTGATTTAAGTTTAATTTGCTAAGAATTGTTCTATGTAACGTTCCTATCAGTTCTATGTAAACCTCCATGACTAGTAGATACAGCAGTATAAAAGAGTAAAGTATACCCGGTGCTTGGCATTAGGCCCCGCACTTCTGAAAATTAGTTATAAAGTGATGTACTGGACTCGTAAGAGGACTCGGAGTATTTGTGGGAACTCTGATCCTTTGTTGGAGGAGTTGTGGTGCTGAAGGGGATTTGATACATATTTTGGGGGGATGTTCTATAGTACAGCAGATGGGAAAGAAGGTGGAGATAATGGCTAAGGATATATTGGGGTGCCTTGTAAACGTGGATCTCAGACAAGTGATACTGAATGAGGTCTGAGAGTGCTAGGAAGGGCCTGGGGCAAATTTGTGGCGTGAATAGAGATTACGCCTTACTGGAAGAAGGCGGAAGTACCAATGGAAGGTATGGTGGTGAAAAGACTGGATTTCTTTTATCTTATGAATAAAATTGCCATGTACAAGCATCATTGTATGGGAAGTTCTAGAAGAGTGTCAGGAATAACGGAGTGAAGGGCTAATTATTATTCTTAGACTGAAGCAGTAGACAGAGGAGAAGGGACCACTAGGGCATTATTAAGGAATTGTGTGGGGGGGGGATGTTTTCTGGGTCTAGGAGGGGATTGTTGGTAGGGGGAAAAGGGGGTGTTATTGTTATGTATATGGAATGTCTGGGTCCAGTGGTGGATGTGTTCCTGGTTCTTTCAATTTATGCTTAATGCTTATTTTCTAACTAAAGGGCTAGGTTTGCAGGGGAGACTAGAGATCTGTTTTGTTCTTTATTGTGAGGTATAATTTGCTGGGGGGAGGATGAAGGGGTTAGGATGGGTTAAGTGGGAAGGGAGGGTGAAGAAGGAGATTCTGGGAGAATCTGGAGTACTTTTATTCTATTGGAATGTTATTATCTTTTGTATAAAATAATAAAAAGGAAAATTACAAAAAAACCCCAACCCCGCTACTGATATGTTGAGTATAAGATGTACGATGGGCGTCACCTAGCATCGGGCCACGTGACCTGTGCGTCCAAGGTCAGCAGCAATATAACAGTAGTGAGGGGGAGGAGATCCAGCAAAAGCACCCATAAAATAAAACACAGATATCAAACACCACTAAGATGTGAATTTAAAATACTGCACAATGGACGTCACCTAGCCTTAGGTCATGTGACCTGTGTGTCTAAACTACTGCTACTATTTATCAGCAGTAATACAACAGCAGCGATGGGGCAGGAGAACAAGCAAAGGTGTCTATACAATAAAACGCAGAGCAAATTAAACTCTGCCCATGCACAGTGGGCATGTGCACGGGCAGAGTAAAGACGGAGTGCACAAGTAGGCATGTAAATTATAATATTTGCATACATTTTTGATTAATCTAGCCACAGGTATTTATATCAGCCCTAGAACTGGTATAAGTGATTGCACCTAAAATTAAAGCGTGTTTTCGCCCATTTATGCCCGTATTTTATAAAGCCAAGCATGTGCATACTTGACTATATAAAATTGCCCTCCACTCGGCCAGATTTAGGGTCCACACTTTCTGTGGCACTACAGTTCATGGGCCAAGTGGGGAATAGATAAAAATAGGGAGCTACCACCAAGCACCTTCTGTCTGGTTAATTAATCTAACTTATGTAATCAATTCATAATCCACACTTTTAAACACCAGTCTGGCACAAAGTAAGAAAAACGCATAAAAGAGAGTGAATGCCTATTTATCTGTAGAGGTGTAGGCACTCTAGCTGTAAGGATATTTTGATTTATAGGGGCATTGTTATGATGATATTTGTGTTCTAAGTGTTAGGTTTTTTATGTTTGTTTATGTTTAAGTTTATTGTAGATGCAAGTGATGTAACTCACCAAGAGAAGTAATTATTTCCTACACTGTCAGACTATACATTTTTGTGACGTAAATAAATAATAAATGAAACTATCAATGATAGATAACAATAACAAGCACAAATAAAATAGCTGTGACTGAAGTCTTTTAGAACCATAGCTCAAGAGAGCATGGTCTTATAGGCTTGGGCTTGGGCTTGGTACTGTAAAGTAAGTTCTTTCTGTTTGGTGGAAAGAAGGAAGCAGGGACTGAGCATCCCCCATAAATTCGGATGCATTTTGCAAGTCTGGAGGTCCCGGCCCCAAGCAGAGACAGAACCATCCCTCTCGCAGAACATTAGTATGCAGAAAAAGTGCTGCTTTCTTTCCATGGGAATTGAAATGTGATCACCCGGGACACTCCTTTTCCGGCTGATAAAAAGCCGGATACAAAAAAAACAGACAAATGGTAACGGAGAAAAGCAACAGAATGGCATGGATTATAGGTACCAATGGCAAGTGATTAGTCTGTTCATCATGTGGAAAGGGAGATGATCTGCAAGAAGCAAGCAACGTAGGCAGAGACAAAGAAAGTATGGCAGAAAGGTACAAAAGTATTTCCCATTGTATTGGGTGCCACAGGCTTGATAAAGAGGAATTTCCGAGCACACCTTGATAAACTACCCATACATATGTTACATCTTACAAACTCAAGAAGGAGGCTCTCTTTATGTTTATTGTTTATTATGTTTATTAAAATATTTGCTATACCGCCCCATACCAATGGCATCTGGGCGGTTTACAATTGCTAAAATAACATTACATTAAGGCTGTTAAGAAATGGAAAGGAACGCCAATTAAAATTTAAAAGCGATAGAAGAGAGGCAAAGAATAAAAGGACACAACAGAGAAGGAACATCAACATGAGGAAGAAGAGGGAGACAAGGACGGGGAAGGGAGATCAAATGCCAGACTAAACAAATGAGTTTTGAGTTGCTTTTTAAAGGCTGGGTAGGATTGCTCTGAGCAGAGGGAAGGAGGAAGAGAATTCCAAAGTCTAGGGCCCAAAAAGTAAAAAGCCGAGGAACGAGTAGATTCAAGGTGGGCTTGGGAAGGGGAAGGAAGGGACATATGATTAACATGAATGGAACGAAGCAAACAATGGGGGGTGTGGAAATGAATCAAATCTGCAAGATAGAGAGGGGTGCCAGTATGAATCACCCTGTGTGCAAATGTGAGAATCTTGTACTGTATGCGAAACGAGATAGGTAACCAGTGATGGTGCAAAAGTAGGGGAGTGACGTGATCGTAGCGAGAAGCACGGGATAGTACACGAACCGCTGCATTCTGGACGCGTTGTAGACGGGAGAGTTGAGATTGTGGTAAGCCAGCTAGAGAAACGTTACAATAATCAAGACGGGACATTACCAAGGAAAGAATAAGAGTAGCTAAGGCAGAGGGTGAGAGAAAAGGGCGCACAGCCCGAAGCTGTTTAAGGGAGAGAAAAGAGCGCTGAACTATTGAAGAAATGTGACCCTTGAAAGAGAGAGAAGAGTCAAGAATAACACCAAGATACTTAAGAGACGAAACAAGAGGAATGGGCTGGGAGGAGAAAGAAGGGGCACAGGTGGGGGAAGGGCTCCCAAGGGTAAACCAGATAGCAAAAGACTTAGCAGGGTTGACCTGGAGAAAATTAGAGGTGAACCAAGAGGCGACAGCAGAGAGGCAGAGATCAAGGGGAGAAATATCAGGCATATGGGAATCAGTATGGTGTAGGAGGATAATATCATCCGCGTAATAGTTGGCACGATGTAAGTACTACGGCGACTGCTAGTAGTAAATTTGAGAGACTGAGATCATATAGCACATACCCTGAGATGGGAGTGAAGCTCATTACTGTCATGATATGTGCAAAGCTAATCCATTTGGAGATGTTGCCTCTGCTAGTGAAACATTGCAAATCTGAATTCCAGCTTTCCCACGAAGCTGTACATCCAGGAGCTCTTAGAGAAGGAG
The DNA here is from genome assembly GCA_033557465.1 of Ichthyophis bannanicus. Lineage (NCBI taxonomy): Eukaryota > Metazoa > Chordata > Amphibia > Gymnophiona > Ichthyophiidae > Ichthyophis > Ichthyophis bannanicus. The sequence continues at coordinate 173,555,395 of CM066043.1, forward strand.
GAGGAATCTGATGTGCATGGTGGACCATATATTTGGATAAATGAATTAGTTATTGCATTTAAGATGTTTTAAATAAGAAAATCCTAGTTTAATGTAGTAGGGACATGTTTATACAGATATTTTGCTTTGGGGGATTTCCTTAGCATGTGTAGATTTGTTTTACTGTAGAGGTTGTTTCTAATCTAACTATTTCACTCAAACAGTTAGTGAACTTTTTAAATACAGAGATCCCTGTTTGCAGCACGGCAAGTCTCAAAGAGCCATGTTCAGTAAGCAGCAAATGTTAAAAAGTGGCTAATTTAATTCTATTGTAGCCTCAAACTTTGGAGGATCACTCAGAAGGCTCAAGAGGTCCATCTGGTGAATTTCACTGGGTTAAAAAGACTTTGGGTCAGAGTATTCTCAGGGAGTGCCCTGTCTTTGAGGGGATCCGAGGTTCACCATTAGATGGACTGCTTCAGGGTTCCCTTAGGAGATGGAGCAGTGAGGACATGGATCCCTTCGGTTCTGTACCATGTTCCCTCTGCCTCCTGTGACAGGATGCATCTGAGCAGTGGAGGAAAGAAAACCGACATTGTTTTTCCTGAAAGCAATAAAACCCTAAATTTTTCTCTCCTCAGTCGATTGGAAATGCCAAAACTACAAGGAACGATAATAGCAGTCGCTTTGGGAAGTACATTGAAATTGGCTTTGATAAGCGGTATCGAATCATTGGTGCCAATATGAGAACCTACCTCTTAGAAAAGTCAAGAGTGGTATTTCAGGTATGGACGTCTCAATGTACACATCTCTCTTTCTCTCTTGGCATATATATATATCTATATATGTTAGTGTGTGTTTATCCATAATGATATGCCCCATCAATATTTTACTTCACTATACTTCACACATATATGTTAATTTCTCTGTAAACATATGCTTTAAGATGAGTTTTGCAACTGTACAGCATCTGCACTCTCTTCAAAAAATGTAAGTATAGTAGCGACCCTATACTGATATGCAGTTTCTTAATCAGAATTAATATATTTCATCATAATGTCTACGTTATGCAAAGCTGTTTGTCTGCTATACCAGCTGAATATCGACTACTGGTACATTTTTCCTGCATTGAACTCTTATATCAGTATATTTTATAACTTACTATAAAGGCCTCATTGAAATGTACTTCATTAATTTATTGAATTTCTTTTAAGGCGGATGAGGAGAGAAACTATCACATCTTTTACCAGCTTTGTGCTTCTGCAGCATTGCCTGATTTTAAGCCACTACGATTAGGTATGGGATGTTGCTATCAATGGTGTAACTCTGCTAAAAACTCCCTTTAAATGATCTCTTCCTGCAGGTTCAAGACATCTCCTGTTGCTCATGCAGTCAGTTATTAACTCTTGCTGGACCTTTCTGTGCATGAACATTGTATTCACTGGGGGTCCGATTTTTCTGTTTGTGACACACAAAGCACACAATAGGCCTCAGACATACCCTGACTTAAGAGTGAGGCTCATTACTGTCAACAGTATGTGCAAATTGCCCCGAGAGAAGTAACTATAACCAGGAAGTCTTAGCACATGTACAAAAGTATAGGATTTGCTTGTTAAATTGAAATTTTAGACCTTTTATATATTAAGAAATGAAAGTAAAGGTTGATAGACAAAACAAAATATATGGACACCTTACTGAACAAATTTAATACATTTCAGGGTAATATTGTAACAGGATACCTATAAAAGTTTCCAAAAACACATCTATTTCATGCATAATGCTCTTGCACAAATTTGTATCTACTCCAAAATAGGTGCAAATGTGTGTGTACCCTGTATACATGTGTATATTGCAGCTTTGCCCCCACTCCTCCCAACTACACATGCGCATATATCACATAAACGTTGGTGTTGTCTTTCTGTGTACCTGCTTTTTACACATGTACACTTCTGCACAATTCTATAGTGGCCATTTCCATGTGTAAAATATGCTTTATAATAGTATCCTCTTCTTGATCACCTTTCGGAAGGTCATCTCTTTTCCTCAGATTGATGCAAAAGAGCAGGTCAGAGTAAAAGATGCTGCTGCCTGAATATTTATTTATTTAACAGTTTTTATATACCAAGTTAAGGCAGTTTACATTCAACTTTTAATGTTTACATAGAACGTTTTGAGGTGAGGGGTAACAAATGTAGGTTATAATTGACACAAAAGCTAACAGGAATATTGCAAAAATGCAATGTGTGCCTTGAGTCAGTCCTGACTCCTGGCGACCCAGAAGCTCCTGGGTTTTCTTGGCAGTGTCACCGGAAGTAGATTGCCAGGCCTTTCTTCCGAGGCAGTGGAGGGTTAAGTGACTTGCCCAAGGCCACAAGGAGTGCTAGTGGGAATTGAACTCTAGTTGCTTGGTTACCAAGCCAGTGTTCTAACCACCAGGCTACTCCTCCACTAAACAGGAATATTACATGTGTTATATTGTCATGCAGGGACATTTGAATCACTCAGTAACTTATATACAGAACTTACATACATAGAGAGGTAGTAAACGAGCTTTGGGTTGAGATTCCGGAGTCCGACAATATATACCTGGTGGATCAAGTACAGGTAATGTTCTCTTTTGCTTTGGCCAGCTTATTTTATTCTGACTTGCTGAAGAGAGTTTAACTCTCAAAACCTTGCCAAGAAGGAGGTGATTTTGTAAACCTTTTCCATACATAAAAGGCCTCTTATGAAATTAGGTCACACGTAAAAGTACTGTAGCTGTGATGCAAACAAGCATGTACTTGTGGGGCAAGTGTTCTCAGGGGAGGAGTAGAAGAGGAGTGTGTGCGGAGTCGCAACTTATGTGCTCCCAAGCAGATGCAAAAGTCTGTGGCTTCAGTGTAGGTGCAATTTCTGTTGGTTTGCCACTAGTATTTTATAAGGACACTTAGGCGCCTATGTGTCTTTGTAAAATAGGCTAAAAATAGGAGCTTTCTCCACCTCCAAATCTAAGTGTTCTGTTATAAATTTTCCCTTGAAGTGTACTATGGGAGTATGTTCCAAAGGGGATATCACAAGGGTAATTTTATAAAGATTTTCATGCACCCAAAGACCTTTTTATATGTGGTACACCCACGGTAATTGTGTCGTGCATTAGGGAATGCATCTGCCAATTAACTGCCAGGAACATCAAATTTGCAGATGACACAAAATTATTTAAAGTTGTTAAAATGTAAGAGGATTGTGAAAAATTGCAAGAGGACCCTTGAAAATTGGAAGACTGGACGTCTAAATGGCAGATGAAATTTAAGGTGGACAAGTACAAAGTTATGCACCTAGGAAAGAACAACCCAAACTATGCTTACACAATGCATGGTTCCACATTAGGAAACAGCACCCAGGAAAAAGATTTAGGTGTCATCATGGATAATATGTTGAAACCCTCGGCCCAGCGGCCAAGAAAGCAAATAGAATGCTAGGAATCATAAGGAAAGGAATGGAGAATAAAACAAAGGATATTATAATGGCTCTGTATCGTTCCATGGTGGGACTGCACCTTGAATGTTGTGTGCAATTCTAGTCACCATATCTTAAAAATGATGTAGCTGAATTAGAAAAGGTACAAAGAAGAGCGACAGAAATGATAAAGGGAATGGAAGGATACCCCTATGCGGAGAGGCTTAAAAGGTTGGGGCTCTTCGACTTGGAAGAGACGGCTGAGGGGGGATATTTTAGAGGTCTAGAAATTAATGAATGGAGTGGAATGGGTAAACGTAGATCAGTTGGTTACACCATCAAAAATTAGCAAGACTAGAGAACACACAATGAAGCTACTATGCAAACCATTTAAGACTAATAAGAGAAAACATTTTTTTTACTCAACACATAATCAAACTCTGGAATTCGTTACCGGAGGATGTAGTAAAAGCTGTTAGTGTAGCTGGGTTTGAAAAAGGTTTGGACAAGTTCCTGGAGGAAAGGTCCATAAAACAACATTAAAGAAGACCTGGGAAACCACTGCTTGCCCCGGGACAAGTATTGTGGAACCTGTGTGTCTCTTTGGGAACTTGTTAGGTACTTGTGACCTGGATTGGCCACTGTTGGAAACAGGATACTGGGCTTGATGGATCTTGGTCTGACCCAGTACAGCATTTCTTATGTCCTTAACATGCTTGCCAAGCTTCCGAAAGTTACCACGAAGGCCTTGTACTTAACACATGTTAGTTTTAGAGCTAAATGCATGCTGAGTTCAAAAACCTAATGCACTTTAGTAAAAGGGCTCCATAGGTGCCTCTGTGTCTCTGTAAAATAGCTCTAAATAGGTGCCACTTGGCTTTCACTCATAGGTGGCCTGTTATAAAAATATCATCTATGGAGATAATTTATAAATCTTTTCTGCATATTTAATGCCTCTTTGAAAGTTAGATCATGCATATGGTGCAGGTAGCCCTTACTTATATGTGACTTTAGAGTGGATGTGTTCTTGGGAAGCGTTCAGCTTTAGGCGCGTATTGTATGTGCTAACATTTACAGCTGCTCCCAGGTAGGTTTAAATGTCTGCCCCTTCAATCTAATTGCAATTTCTGCAGGATTTGTGCTAGTATTTTATAAAGAAATATAGATGACTATGTGTCATCATACAATAGGAACCTGTTTGACTTCCAAACCTAGACAATCTGTTATAAAATTATCCTCTATGCATGTAAGTGTGTGTTTACCTACAGAGAAAACACCTATCTAAATTTCCACCTCCCTCCCTTGCCTGTGTGTAAAGCAGGTTCTTTCTTTGGATTTAGCTCAAGCCCTAAGGTACACTGTCCCCAGAGGGCTTACAATCTCAGTTCCATATCATCCTGCTGGATCAGTCCAGACAACTGTGTTGTGTTCCCTTACCAGCGGAATTGTGGAGATAAAAAACCAATGAAAATCCCAGGTTTCAATGACATCACTCCTGTGCCTGTATTCACCTCAGCCACCAGAGGTCTCTTCAGTATTTCTTTGTCTCCAGCAGATGGTGCATGGATTTTTTTCCTCTCTGAAGAAAATCTGAAGAGTGAGAGGAAAAGATTGATTAAACACTCGTGAATGATCACCTTCAGGGTAACTTTTTTACTTGAGCAAGACGTGGAAGGCTCCACTAGACTTTTTGGTAACCATAGGAGGAGGGAAAATTGGTTCAGCTCCATGCACTTATCATGATAAGAGCCTGTTGAGCAGTCTGAAATTGGAAGGATCTGAAAGACTGCAGCAGCCTCACACAACCTCAGTGCCCCCTCCTTCCTCCTCTGTCCCCCCTGCTCTCCCCTGAGGATTGCAGAAGACTTTCAGAGGGATCTGCTTGCCAGCCACCTTAAACGAAGTGCTGCAAAGTCAGTGAACAATTTCAGGGGAGTAGAGCTGAGCCTGGCACAGATCCTCTACCTGGGGCTCTCGGAGGGTGAGTACCAAGACTTGACCTCCTCATTGCCCTTGTTGGGAGTTCCCGATTCTTTCTGCCTGGGACGAAATTCAGGGTGGACTGTTGGCACAACTGTTGACGCAGTGTGGGGTTTTCCTATTGTTTTCTGCACGCATTAGCAATGTTTTTATCTATTGTACGTCTGGCGGTCGTGCGGTCCTAGCATGCACTCTACTCAAGCGGCTCCAATGCACGTTCCTACCCTAGCGCCTATAATGCGCATTGCATTAAAAGCACAGTTAATGCTTGCCATTTGGGCTGCTGTGGCTGTAGCATGCACTGTTGTGATACTTGCCTTAACTCTGTATGTCTTCTTCTAGGAAACGTTGTTTGGCTTGTGGCAAGCGAGGTGCCTTATCTCCAGATTCTGGAGACTGCTCTTCTTGCACGGCAGCTTCTGAGTCATCCCTGAAGAGCCTGCTCCCCCTCTCTTAGTTGGGGGTTGCAGTTAGTCCGGCCTTGCCTGCCTCAGGGCAGGAGGTGACAGATGATGCTATGGGTAAGGATATCCAGCTGGCCAGAGAGTCTGGTGACCATGCTGTGAGCCACTACTTGTCCTCTAGGGTATCTGCGGCAGCTATTCCCCCTGGTATTGGGGGGGTCATTTCAAAGAGGAGAACTTCTGGACTCCGGATTGTCCTCCCCGGAGTTTTTTTCCTTTTTACTGCAGGCCTGGTCCTTTTGGCATGGAAATTTACACCCTGCGGCCTCTGGATGTCCCAGACATAGTCTCTTGAGGGGCAGGCTGAGAGTGGAAGCCCTGTACATCTACCGTTGGTTAAGCATTCCTGGCAAGGGGTGCCCCCTGGAGATGCGGTTCAGCTGGGATCTGTTCGTGATTTCAACAGTGACTTGGATTCAGATGTCTCAATATTGGGCTCTGATGTGGACGAAGAAGTACTCTCACCTTCAGAGAATTGTGAAGAGGTGAATTGTGATCTGCCTGTTCTGGGAGGAGGAACTGGAGGTGTTGATTCTAAGGGTCTTATTTACCTTAGGCTTGGCAGATGCTCCAAGCATGGAGCAGGAACCGACTATACATCCACTCCTGCAAGGGGTGCAGAAATCTACTACTGTCTTTCTGTTCCCGGAGGTGCTCAAGGGCCTGTTCCGGTCAGAGTGGGATTCCCCTGACTCCCCGCCTAGGGACCAAGGGTGTATAAGAAGTTTCACACTCTCCCAGAGAAGTACTGCATTGTGTGTTTTGCTGTTTCAAGTTGGATGCACAGGTCATAGTGATTACCCATCAGACCAGCATTCCTGTGGAAGTTGGATCGGCCTTAAAGGATGCTCTGGACCAAAAGATGGATTTGTGTTGAAGAACCAGTTTGCTGCAGCAGCTGCTATTCTTCAGTTGGTGGTATGTGCATGCCAGATGTCTCGAGCCCTGTTTCAGTGGATTCAGTCTCTTCCACTGGAGGATGCTACTCCTCTTTTGGAGTCTGCTACAGCCTTCCTTTCTGATGCTGTGTACGGCCTGTTGCACCTAGCGGCCAGGGATTGTGTCCTGTCAATGGTTTCATAGTGTTGGCTTGGCTCTGACATGGGGCAGTGGACTCATCTTCCAAAGCCTGGTTGCCCATCTGGCCTTAGAGGGGTGCTTCTATTGGGTCTGATTTGGAGAAGCTGGTGAAGGACCTGGGCGAGATGAAATCTTTTCTCCTTCCTGAGGACAGGTCCAAGGGGCCTGTGAAATGGGCAGAAGCCCCTTTTCTATCAGCCTCCACCCACTCCTCGATAGCCCCTGCAGACATTTGTTTGGTGGAAATGTGGGTATCACTTTCTACTTTTGTCAAGCATTTCTGCTTGGATGTCCATGCTTGGGCGTGCATGGCCTTTGGCTCTAAGGTTTTGTGAGCTGCTATGTCTTCTTTCCGTCCATTGGAGGTGTAGCTTTGTTACGTTCTACTTGTCTGGACTGGTCTAGCAGGACAATATGGAAGGTGACATTTTACTTAACCAGATAATGTCCTGCTAGACCGGTCCAGGGCCTACCCCCTCGAACTGTGTTTGCTCTATTCTGCAGAGGTACCCTTGGGTCCACTATGACTTTTATATTTGTCTCTGCAGTCCATCTTCTACGGACAGCCTTCTGTTTATGATTTCTTGTACATAGTTCTCTACTGTTGATTACTCATTGTTGCCCACGATTGAGGTTGTGTGAGGCTTGCCGTGTTCTCCCATATGCTTTGGGTCAGATACTGTAGAGACCTCTGGTGGGTGAGGCGAATAGAGGCATGGGAGTAATGTCATTGAAACCTGGGCTTTTCATTGGTTCTTTGTCTCCACCAATCTGCTGGTAGGGGAACACAACCCACTTGCCTGGATGGTCTAGCAGGACTCAAGGAAAGGACATTAACTGGTAAGTAAAATGTCATCTTGTGTACCTGAGGCAGTGGAAGGTTAAGTGACTTACCCAAGGTCACAAGGAGCAACAATGGAATTTGAACTCTGGCTTCCCTGGTTTGTAGCCTGCTGCTCTAACCACTGGACTTCTCCTCTAGTCCATGTATGCCTGCTGGGCAAAAGATATTCAAAGGAACACTCTGCCCTTTCTGCCCATCCAATAAAAAGTATCAGCTTATTTTATTTTTGTGTTTATAGACCTTCATTTCCATGCATTCAAGTGGACTGACAATACATTTCTTTATTCATCCGTTAAGAAAGGATGTGGGTAGGAGTGACTGTGGCAGTTTCATCTGGACTGATAATGCTTATTGCTTGAGTAGGATTAGTTGATCCAAGGAAATTAATTTGATAGAAGTTCAGCATTCTACAGCAAGAGCAGAGACATAAAATATTCTTGAACTCTTTTCTTATCATGCAGACTACAGAATAATCCTTTGACAAAGGCCCATCTATTTCTTCTTAGATCTTCTCTGTTTAACAGCATTCTGAAGGTTTAATCTTAATTTGGAGTGGGGAAGGGGGATCCACTACAACTACACACTCCCATTCTCACCCTCTGGCACACAGGGTTTTTTTGTTTGTGGATAAAGTGTGCTTCATATGTTAAATGACCTTATTTTTTGCCAGCAGCCCTGAATGCTCAGTAGCCAAAGGGAAAACAGTAAACTGGCTTGCTGATTGAGAAAGAGGAGCTGCAGTTTGGTGGTTTGTTTTTCTTCCATTTCTTTAAAGAAAGAAACAAAACAGGGATTACTGGGACCCAAAGGACGCGACTGTGACTGAGTTCTTGCGACTCCAGAATAGGAGATTACAGGAATTGGGTCTGCTAGAAGCTTAAAAATGAGTTGTATGCCATGGAAAGGGGATAAATTAAAATTGGAATCAGAGCTTCAGGCACCTCTTCAGATTTACCACGAGAAACAGCACTATGAGCTCTGCGCATTCCATGCACTCAACAGCGTCTTCTAGGATTCTTTCACCCGGGAGACTCTGCAGGACATTTTTCAGAGATTGTCACCAAACACCATGGCAATGCTTGGTAATGGCAACTATGACATCAAAGTGATTATGGCAGCCCTTCAGACGGAATGATATGAAGCCATGTGGTGGGACAAGAGAAGGAAGTTTTTAAAACACCAGCTTAGAGGAAAGAACTGTGAGCTCTTGTTGGTTGTCCCTGAAGAGGCAGAAGTTCACCAGCGCTGGAGGACCGATGTATGATCAGTTTCAGAACCTTGAAGGACTACCAAAAGGGACTGCTACAGCTAAAAATAGATCTGCACTTGTAAGTATTTTTCTTCTGGAATATATTCTAAATCTTGAGGAGAAAGGGAATTCTTTGGTTTAAAACTGATAAATCTGTGTATTTTAGAATTTAGTGTTTTAGCTGAGTCAGTCAGATCTTAGTACCACCAGAGAGCTTTTCATTTAAATCAAATCAGAGTGTAGCTTAGCATACAGGTAGAATAAATATTCTCCAAGAACAAGCAGGAAGTCAATCCTCACATATGGGTGACGTTGGCGACTGAGCCATGCAAAGCATTTCACCAGCTTTCAAAGAAAGCCTTTGGGACATGCTACCACGCATGCATGGTCCCCTTCCCACCCAAGGGTGCCATCTTGCTCAGTCTCCCTTTTTCTGCGGAGCCCAACGGACGTCTGTCCTATTCCCCCGGAAAAAATCCTTGCTAAATCCTTAAAAGTTAAGCTTTTCCCAGTTTGTGTATTGGTTCCTCTTCCCACCTTGAGCCAGCGCCGGACTCGGTGCTGTTCTCTGCTCTTTTCCCCTTTTTCAAACGGGGCTTGCCTTGACTGGCATTCGCGCCTTTTTTCACCTGAGGGTCGTCAACCCCAACCAGCTTTTTTCCCACCATGTCTCCTGGTGGGTTCAAGAAATGTGACCACTGCACTCAAACCATGTCAGTAACTGACACCCATGACTGCTGCCTACTCTGCCTGGGACCGGACTATGACAGCACCTCCTGTGACCTGATGCCATGATGCCTAAGACCAATAAAAAGAGGTCAGAGTTGCAGGAAAAACTGTTCCCAAGGTCCGACTCAGCACCGGCCTCCCCAATGTCGAGCTCCAAGCCCAGCACTTCCCGTGAAGCCTGAGTGTCCTCGGAATCCCACGGCAGTGGCTCCTCCGAGAAGACCTTGGACCCCCGAGAGAAAGAAGAAAATATCCTTGAAGTCCGTCGTAGTTCCACCAGAGAAACACGGTAAAACCCCTCAGAGGGACTTGGGTGGCTCCAAGAAACGCCTGACCAAGGTCCTCAAAAAGGATTCCTCAGCTGGCAGAGACCTTGTGAGGTTCTTTGAGACTGTAGTCCTCATCAAGGACACACTGGTGAGAGTACCGGTGCCGGGCCTGTGATCCTTGGTGCCCGTGCCAAAAACTGTGGAGCCTTCTGGCTTGGAAATCAGAATGGCGGTCCTGGAGGAGAACATCACTGCTATCCTAGCCCTGCAGCAGGCAATGATAGCTGGTTTGACCGCATCATCTGCCCCGATGACCGGCCCCCCAACTGAAGGGGGTCCCTGGTCGTCAGTCTGAGCTCCAAGCATCACCAGCCTTGGGTAAGTCCTCTGCGCCGGTCGAGGTCCCGGTCCTGTTCCTCGGGAATCCAGTCTTCCCTGGTAAGTTTCCATGACTCGGACCCCAGGTCCTCCAGAGGCCTGAGGTTCCTCAGCACTGGCCTTGAGGCAAGGAGTCCAGGGCCTCATATTCATCATCATCCCTTGACTGTTGAGTGGGAGACCAATGACGATGCATCCCTGGAAACCAGACGGCACAAGACATTCTCTTGGACCCTCTCCCCGGTGGCCCAGCGCCATTCGCCTCAGGAGGATGTGGCCTTCCATGACTTTGTCAGGGATATGGCCAGAGATATGGCCAGAGCCCTCTTGGTGCAAACCAAGTCGGAGGAGGACCCACGCACCGAAGAACTGGGGATCCTCCAGTTCGAGTCTCCACCCAAGGAAACTCTCATGGTGCCGGTGCAGCTGATCCTCGAGCGGCTCCTGTTGAGAATTTGGGGGACCCCGGTGTCAGTGTCGGTGGTCAGCCGGCGCCTCGATGCCATGTACCATGTCATGAAGGGGCCCAGGTTCCAAAAACTCCAACTCCCACATAACTCCTTGGTTGTCGAGTCAACTATGCAAAAATTCAAAAGCTAGAAGACCCATTCTTCTGTTCCCCCTGGTAGAGATGCTAGAGCCCTCAATGACCTTGGGTGTAAGTGCTACCAGGGATGAATGCTAGGGTGTCGGATCCAGCCCTATGAGTTATACATAGGCATGTACCTCAAGGTCCTAACCCAGGAGTTGTCTAGGTTTTCAGCAGGGCTTTTGGGGGAACCCCTCCAACGGTTCCAATCCCTGACATCCGGCATCAAGGGCTGCTCTAAGTTCCTTTCCCGGGCAGCCTACGATGGCTATGAGACTGCGTCTCAGGTAGCAGCGGCCGACATCAGTGCTCAATGCCAAGCCTGGCTGCAGTCTTTGAATCTCAAGCAGTGCGTCCAAGACAAGCTGCTCGACGTCCCCTATACCAGGGAGAACCTGTTCGGCAAACCTATGGCCAACAAGGCGGCCAAGATAGAAGCCAATGTGGTGACCTGACAGAGGCTCTCCAAGAAGACCTTATCCTTCCCCCATAAGAAACCATCAGGGAAAAACCCCTGTTCCCAAGGAAAAAGGGGCCCTTTCATCATAGTCACTACTACCAGCTCTTCTCGGGCCAGCAGCAGGGTTCTCACCCCAGAAGACAAAACCATGAGGCCCAGAAGTCAAAGGTGGAGAAGCCCTAGGCCTCAGCTCCCAGCCAGCACATGGGGAGCTTTTAACTCCCAGGGCAGGGCCTCCCCTCCACTGGGAGATTGTCACCAGCCCACAGAGGGCTGCCTGGAACTCTTCGCCAACAGGTGGGCCATTGTTACCTCAGACCAGTGGATACTGCAGGTGGTTAGGGAGGGATACCTCCTCCACCTACAGCAGGAACCACCCAGGATTTTTCCAGGATAGCCCGTGTGACCTCTTCTTCACCAGACTCTTCTGCTCTGAGAGCTCGCAGGTCTGCTCAGGAACAACGCATTAGAGCTGTACCTGAACTTCTGTGGGGAAAATACTTCTACTCCAGATACTTCCTTGTCCCAAAGAGAACTGGGGGCCTTAGGCCCATACTAGACCTGAGAAACTTAAACAAGTTTCTGGTGAGGGAGAAGTTCAGGATGCTCTCCCTTGAAACACTGCTGCCTTACCTCCACCACAGAGATTGGCTGTGCTCCTTGCCCTAAAGGATGTGTACAAGCACATCCTGATCCATCCCTCCCAGAAGCAATACCTACGGTTCGTGGTGGAAGGAGGGCACTACCAGTACAAGGTGCTACCATTCGGCCTGGCCTCCTCACCAAGGGTCTTCATCAAATACCTGGTGGTGGTAGCCACTTACCTACGCTTACAAGGGTCTTTTTTCTTCCTGTACCTGAATGACTGGCTCATCAGAGGAGGTACGGCCTCAGACGTCAGTCATACCACAGAATGTGCAACCCTTCTGTTGCAGCAATTAGCCCAAATGCCATCAATTACCCCAAATCCCATCTCTCTCCAGCCCAAAATCTGGATTCATAGGTGCTCAGTTGGACACGTTACAGGCAAAGACCGTCCTCCCAAGAGAATGGGCAGAATGCTTCAGGCAACTGGCAGGAGAGTTTCCACGCCACTGGTCAGTGCCGGCTGGGGTCCTCCACCTACTGGGTCATATTACCTTGACAGTCCACGTCATGCTTTCAGCCCGCTTACACTTGCAGACAGCCCAGTGGTACCTATGTTCGCAGTGGACTCAGGCCATGGCAAGCTACGGGACAGGGTCAGGGTTACCCGCTAACTGGCAGAGTCCCTCAACTGATGGCAAAGCCAGTGCCGCCACCTGGCAGGAATACCCTTCCAGACACCCACACCGCAGAGGATCCTGACCACAGATGCCTCAGGGTAGCTGATCTCAGGAGGAGTTGCTCCTACAGATCAATCCCCTCTTGTCGGTTCATGAACCAGCTGCTCCAAGAAGCAGTCATTTATTTCATCTAGAAACTTTATCTCCCTAGCATATCCTACCGTGACACTGACCCAGGCGATACCAGGATAATTGAAATCACCCATTATTATTACTGTGTTGTTCCCACTTTCCATGTAGTTTCTTTTTGTGGCTCTCATGAGGTGTTCTATTCGGTCTATGTCTAGAGAGTCTAGTTTAGCCCGGGCACGGTGCAATTTCTAGAGCACTCTCTTGGTTCCTGTTTGGCTGTGCTCCTTTTGCAGTGTCCCTATCTCCACCAACAGCTATTGTCTCTCCGTTTCCCTCTCCCACTTTTATTGAGCCCCTAATTGTATTATAGCACCTCTCATATAGGCTTTTCCTGCATCCCAAAGCACAGTCTATGACTTCTCTATATCCTTAAACCCTTACCAATTTTAAGTGTTCCCCTTCCCAGCCCGCACATCCCATTACACATTCCCCCCTCTCCCCCTCCATTATACATATGTTCCTTGTGTTCATATTCCCAGTTGCCTGAGTTTTGGGGTTTGAGGAGCCTTTCAGGATCGCCATACTCCCCCGGTGATCCCCAGGTACCCCTCCTTTCCATCCTCTTGGCTCCTCTTTATGACCTCTCTCTGCTACTTTGTGTTGTCCTGTTTCAATCAGTGTTAACTCCTATTTAATTGGCTCGTCAAATATCCTTACATTTATCAGCACTCTCTGTTTTCCATATCCTCCGTTTTGGATTGCAACCATTCCACTTGTTGTTGGAGAGAGGCTACAGATCTCTGTAGACTGGTTTGCACTTGAGGCGGATTCCCACTGTGGTAAATTTTTCCTGTATTTTAGATAGCACTTTGTCCACTATTTCTTTGAGTTGCAGATCATTTTTAAGATAGTCATCACATCTGCAGACGTGCTCTCACTGCAATCTTGTTCTCCGCTTCCCGTTGATGATGCAGGGGAGGTCGAGGCCTGGTCTCCGCTCTTAGTTGCGCCGCTTCTGTGAGCTTTGGTGGCGTAGAGGTCCCGGATGGATGCTTTTGGCATTTTAGTGTAATTGAGAGCTGGTTTACCCAAAGGAATCAGCAAGGTCTCTCAAAATGGGTGCGAGCTTGGAGAGTGCTCTCAGATATGTCCACCTGCCATGATGTCCAAACCGGAAGCCCAAGATAGTATTTTTAAACACCACCCATCCTTGATGTAAATATTTAACCTTTACAGCTGCTCCTTTTAGTTCTTTTTAAACTATTTTCCTCATTTTATCATAGTCTCCCTTTTGAAAGTTAAAAGGTAGTACTGTGGATTTCCTTGCCATCCATCCTCCATTTATTAAATCAAACATAATCATGCTGTGATCACTATTGCCAAGTGGCCCCAACACCCTTGGAGAGGAAACTGGATATTCGAGTACCTTTCTACTGTTTTTTTTTCAATTGAGATATTTTGTAATACAGGGGGCAGGAGGTGGGTCAAACTGGTGCAACCAAGTAGACTGTTGGACTCTGTATTATATAAGGTCACTGGAATGAAGGCCATGCTTTCAAAACTCTATAAGATACAGTTGGAAGAGGAGGATAAACAACCTCAGCAGCACCGGAAAGGGTGGCAAAATTGGTTGGGGGAGGAAATTGAAGAGCACACATGAATGAAGATTCATGAAGGAATTGCTAGATATACATGGGTAACATCCTGGAGACAAACTCAGTTCCATTTAGTGCATAGGTTATATAGCACCCCTACCCAAATTCACCAGGCTAAGTATAGTGGCACTAACCACTGTTGGCGGGGGTGTGGCAAAGAGGGAACATTGTACCATATGTGGTGGGAATGCCCCGTCAGTCAAATGTTCTGGAAGGGTGTTGAAGCAGAAATGCCATCCCTGGGAGGAGGGCAAATACGATTAACTCCCAGAGAAATGCTTTTGGGAATCCCGTGAGGCCTATCGGAGGAAGAGGGGAGAGCTCCTACACGGAAAGCTGCTTCTGGCAGGTTGGGTAGCCCTGGACTTGAAATGGCGATCAGAAGGGGGACCAGCTATGGGAGATTGGTATCACAAGATGGGAGAGGCTGCCCGATTCGACAGGCTAACATACCACCTCAGGGAAAAGGAGTGGTTATATTATAAAATCTGGAACCCATATTTAGCAAGGGATGGAGGGGCTCACCATGGACTAATGAGTACTGGAGCCCCAACCCTGTCTCCAAGCAGTTCTGAACAATATCTAGCCCCCGGCAATTGCCATTCACAAAGCAAAGCACTGTGAACAAATATTTTAATAAATGTTATATCAAGTTACTTGGTTAGTTTTGTATGTTTCTAAATTGTTAACTCACTGGACTGAGCAGCCAATTGGATACATGGGGCATCAAGCCGAAAGGGCAGCAAGGATTGTGTTGAAATACACTTAAAGAGAGACATACGGGATGAGAGGACACAGAAGAGAGAGTGTGGACCAACGCGCGCCCCCCCCCCCGAATGAATGAATGTAGTTATAACCCATGTACTCTATGTTGAATAAGTGAAATGTAAAATTCTACTTACCTGCCTTTCACAATGAATAAAAATATTAAAAAAAAACTATCTTGAAAGCCCAGACCAGCTGTATTCCACACTTTAAGAAGAGTGGAAGTCAGTCCAAAAAACTGCCAACATGGTTTAAAGGTGAGACCAGAGAGGCTGTTGTAGCCAAAAAAGCATCTTTCAGGGAATGGAAAAAGGAGCCAAATGACAACAAATGGAAACAACATAAGCACTGGCAAGTTAGATGCAAGGCATTGATAAGGTAGGCAAAGAGAGAATTTGAAAAAAAGCTTGCTGTGGAAGCAAAAACACTTAATAAAAACTCATTCAAGTACATTCGTAGCAAAAAACCCGTGAGAGAGTCAGTTGGACCTTTAGATGATAGAGGGGCAAAAGGGATGCTATGGGAGGATAAAGCCACAGTGGAGAGACTGAATGAATTCTTTGCTTCTGTCTTTACTGAAGAAGATGTAAGGAAGTTACCCATGACTGAAAGGGTATTTAAAGGTGATGCATCAGAAGAATTAAAAGAAATATCGATAAACCGGGAAGATGTGTTACAACTATCAGATAAACTAAAGAATAACAAATCACCTGAACTAGATGGTATACATTCGAGGGTGTTGAAAGAGCTGAAATATGAGATTACAGACCTAGTATTAGTAATCTGTGAACTATCATTAAAATTATCTGTAATATCTGAAGATTGGTGAATGGCCAATGAAACGCCACATTTTAAAAAGGGTTCCAGGAGTGATCCAGCAAACTATAGACCGGTGACCTGACATCAGTACCGGGAAAAATGGTAGAAACCATTATACAGAACAGAATTATTGAGCATGTAGATAGTCATGGTTTATTGGGAGAAAGCCAATATGGCTTTAGCCAAGGAAGGTCTTGTCTTACTAATCTGTTATATTTTTTTGAAGGTGTGAATAAACAGGTAGACAAAGGTGTATCTGGATTTTCAGAAAGCCTTTGACATGGTCCCTATGAGAGACTCTTGGCAAAATTAAAAAATCATGGGATAGGAGGAGGCAGTATACTACTGTGGATCAGGAACTGGTTAAAAGATAGAAAGCAGAGGGTATGGTTAAATGGCCAATTTTCCCATTGGAGAAAGGTGAATAGTGAAGTATCCAGGAATCTGTGCTGGGTCAGTTGCTTTTTAACATATTTGTAAATGACTTGGAAATAGGAATAACGAGTGAGATGATCAAATCTGCAGATGATACAAAATTATTCAAAGTTGTTAAAACCCAAGAGGATTGTGAAAAATTGCAAGAGGCCCTTGATAAATTGGAAGACTGGATGTTCAAATGGCAGATGAAATTTAATGTAGACAAGTGCAACATTATGCATCTAGGAAAGAACAACCCAAACTATGGTTACATGATGCAAGATTCCACATTAGGAACCACCACCCAGGAAAAAGATTTAGGTGTCATCGTGGATAGCACGTTGAAACTCTCCACCCAGTGTGCAGCAGTGGCCAAGAAGGCAAATAGAATGCTAGGAATCATAAGGAAAGGAATGGAGATTAAAACAAAGGATATTATAATGCCTCTGTATCATTCACCTTCGCACCTTCAACGTACCTTCAATATTGTGTGCAATTCTGGTTGCCGTATCTTAAAAAGGATATAGCAGATTTAGAAAAGGTACAGAGAAGAGCCACCAAAATGGTAAAGGGGATGGAAGGATACCCCTATGAAGAGAGGCTTAAAAGGTTAGGGCTCTTCAACCTGGAAAAGAAATGATTGAGAGGAGATATGATAACGGTCTATAAATTAATGAATGGAGTGGAACAGGTAAACGTAGATTGAATGTTTACGTCATCGAAAAGTAGAAAGATTAGGAGGCATGCAATGAAGCTACAGTGTAGCCCATTTAAGACTAATAAGAGAAAATATTTTTTCACTCATCGCGTAATCAAATTTTGGAATTGTTACTGGAGGATGTAGTAAAAGCTATTAGTGTAGCTGGGTTTAAAAAGGTTTGGACAAGTTACTGGAGGAAAGGTCTATAAACCATTATTAAAGAGGACCCAGGAAATCCACTGCTTGCCCTAATACAAACATTGTGGAACCTGTGTGTCTTTTTGGGAAACTGCTAGGTACCTGTGACCTGGATTGGCCACTGTTGGAAACAGGATACTGGGATTGATGGACCTTGGTCTGACCTAGTATGGCATATCTTGTGTTCTTATGTTCTGTCATGTAATGGTCCTAAGTTCTAATGCATGAAATTATTATTTATCCAAATGTAATGCTGTAAGTGGAGCGGTGGAGTAGTCTTGTGGTTAGAGCAACAGCCTAGTGCCCAAAGATCATGGTTTGATTCCCTCTGGCACTCCTTGTGACCTTGGGCAAGTCACTTTACCTTCCATTACCTCAGAAGAAAAGGCCTGGCAATCTACTTCTATTCATACATTGCCAAGACAACCCAGAGACTGCTGGTTTGCTAGGAGTCAGCATCGACTTGAAGGCACTTAAAAAAAAAAAAAAAGCTATAGAGAATTATCTTTTGAATAGATTGAAATTTATTTGTTAAGCACTTATGATGAGCCCACAGCACTCATGTTATTTACAGTTGTGGTCAACGTTATTGGCACCCTTGCAGTTCAATCCCTTAATTTCCAATATTTCCTAAAAACAAAAGTGGTCAGTGAAATGGCTTTGGTCTACATATGCAAGCACATTTGACACATAAAAGAATATAAAACAAGACCAATTAAAAAAGGAAATAGTAAGAAATAGTATAAAAACTGGGACATTGCTGGGAAGTGATTATTAATATACTAATATATCTACAAAAGGATAATTATGCCTCAAATAAGCTGTAATAAATTTTTTGTCAGAGCTCTTGCCTTGAAAGACACCTCTTTCTCATAGTGATTATTGGCACCCTTATAAACAATTCAAAACAGTTTAAGCAGAAGAACCATTTTCCCATTGTAGTAAAATTAGATGCACCTGTGATCAACTGTCAGTACTCATGTGACTTGAATCAACCAGTGAATGAACTAATGAACACAGTTGCACGTATAGGAGCCTTCAAGATGAATCACATCAATTCTGTTTCAGTTACACTGATTTCCAATCCATATGCTTTGCAAGTTTAAATAGATTCTGATCATTTTCAAAATTATACATATTTTCCCAGCAACCCTTCAACCTTTAATTACAATGAGACCTAACAATAGACAGAGAAAAGCTTCCTGTAAGAATTTAGTATCTGTACCTAAACGACATACAATTGCAAAGCAAACAACTTGTAACTGTGCCTTATCTTTGTACTCTTCATCTCTTTGGAACTCTTTGTCAGAGGAATTAAGATCCATATCTGATATCAAGGATTTTAGGAAAGCTCTGAACTCAGCTCTTCGGGGAGCATTTTGCATCTGATATGTTAGCCTAGTCTCCAATTTTATTTATCCTCTTATTTTATGCTTTTGTAAAACTCCAAGTTAATATTCCCTGTTTAATGTATTTATTTTGTGTTGATGTAAACAGCATTGAATTTAAGAAATGCAGTATAGAAGACCTGTTAAATAAATAAATAAATAAACCAATTAAATGGCCATATACACGCCCTGTTCCATTTTCACAATGGTGAAGGCAAGAGCTGTCTGAGACCATCAGAAAAGCCATTATCGTCAAACATCAAAGGGGTACAAAGCCCTCTCCAAAGGTCTTGGGATTCCTGTATTTACAGTTCACAGTGTTAAGGCATTTTCTGTTCATGAAACTGTCAACATCTTTCCTACAATTAAATATGGTAGAGGTTCCATAATGTTGTGGGGCTGTTTTGCTGCCTCAGGAACTGGAGGCCTGGAACGTATTAAAGGAATCATGAAGTCAGCGGATTACCGAGGTATTTTCGAACAAAATATGCCACCTAGTGTCAGAAAGCTAGGTCTGGGTCGAAGGTCATGGATCTTCCAGCAGGACAGTAATCCAAAACATACATCCAAAAGTAGAAAGAATGGTTAAAAAGGAACAGATGGACTGTTTTAAACTGGCCAGTAGCGAGTCCTGATCTCAATTCAATCGAGAAACTTTGGAAAGAGCTGAAATCTGCCATTGGTAAAAGGAATCCTGGAAACATTCATGAGCTTGAACAAATCATAGTTGAAGAGTGGTTGAAACTACCAGCAAACAGATGTACAAAACTTATAGATGGCTACACGAAACATTTGGAGGCTGTCATCACTGCCATGGGTTGTGCAACCGAATATTAGTGAAGGGTGTCATTAATCCTGTCCAAGCCATATTTTGTTTTTTTCTCAAAAATTACGACGTCTAAGTTGCACAGACATTTTTTTTCTGTTGTATACCTTTGAACATTCTATTCAAATATTATGATGTCCTGCAGTTAGAATATTTCCAATTATTTCTCAAGATATTGTACACAATATCTTGTACCTAAAATGCAAGGGTGCCAATAATGTTGACCACAACTATACTAATCAAATTTCACGAAGTTTTCTTCATTTCCTGTTTCATAGTTTCTTGTGTATTAGTATGCTGCTTTAGTGCATAGTAAGAATACCTTCAGAGGAAGATCACAGTTGTCATTGAGATTGAATAGATGCGATAGGAGCAGTGTGTCATTTGGGGGACTTTAGTCTGACAAGTCAACAGCTCATTATTGTAACAGCCTGTGACACTGGTGTTCACAATCTGGTAAGCAACAGTTTATGTTGAGGTGTTGTGGCAAAGCAAGTGTTGGTTTGGGTTCAAAGGGTAGTGTTTTATGTCCACAGTCTGCCCTCTGACTTTGCGTCTCCCTCACATAGAGGATCTTGTGCTGCAGCTGAGGTCCTCTGTATATAGGGACATGCTAAGGCTACAGATGTGCCTTCGAATGTGAAGTGCTACACCATAGATGGTTTCCAAGATAGCCATGACAATAATGCAAGAGGCTGCTTGTTAGATTTTGGGTTTCTTAAGGCACATACCGATCTTTTTTTGCTTTTTGATTATAGGGAACGCTGATTATTTCCACTACACAAACCAAGGAGGCAGTCCAGTTATCGACGGGATAGATGACGCCAGAGAAATGATAAACACTAGGCGAGCCTGCACATTGCTGGGTAACTGTAACTATTCTCTGCTGCATCTGGAGGTGGGATGTGCATGCTCTGTGCGACTCGTGTGTTTCTGCCTTAACTAGGTTGTGTTTTGGTTTCTTGTAATACTGTACTTGTGTCTTCAGTGAACGTGGAGCCTTCAAAGTATCTGAGAAATAATGAAGGTGCAGAATGCAGACTGTTTATTTTTTCATTTCCCATTTTAATTTAATTAGTCACTCTCTGAGGTCCTCCGGAAAAGCCATGCTCTGTTCCCCTTTGCTCATCGAGCTACAGTTCCGTAGCTCCCACCGGGTCTGTCTCATCAAAGGACCCAGTGCTTTGGAATGTGCTGACATTCTCTTTTTTCAGGAAGAAGGTGAAGGCCTTTTACTTAATTCAGGCCTTAGATAACATTTGTCCCTGAGGTTTACAATACTGTTTTATCAGATTGCTTTTGTCTTTCTGTTTCTTTTAAATGTATCATTGTGTTGGTGCCTATCCCTTGTTAAATGTAATTTAAATCTGTAGCCTATGTTTTTCTTTTTTATGTAAGCCTCTATAGACTCACTCTGTGGATTAGCAGGTTTTAAATTTACAAATAAATAAATATCAAACAAATGCTCAGAGCAACTTACAAAAAAATCCCCCTAATACAATTATATATTACTGAAATATAACAATCCAACTAAGACAGAAGACAGAATAATGTGGTATGATTGGGGCTAACCAACAGTGAAGTAATAGATGGATAACTGTCCTTGTCTCACCAGCATCTTATAGTTTTCCTCACTGTCCAGGTGCTAGAAACTCAAGCAGACCAATTTTCAAATCTATTTATGTGGGTGAAATGGCTAAAAATATGCTTCCACAATGCATGTATCTTTAACCAGGTTAGCATGAGATATTCCTCTGCGGGGGAAAACAGCATGTATACATGAGCTATTGAAGAGTATGCACCCAATTTTCCACACAAAGAGCAGGTAAAACGTCTTCATTCTTCAAACATAAGCAAACATAAAGCAGGCACATTAAACACACCCACATACTTTGTACCTGACATTGTACAGGCTGCTGAGTGGGGTGAAAATAGCATGCAGATTTTTGAAAATCCCATGTACACCTTGGTAATTTGTTTTTGAAAATTAGCTGCAAAGTACATGCCATTGCAGGCTATTTGTAAATCTCATCCTAAAAAAACATGGAGAAAGTGTTCACTAGCCTGAGAAAGTGTTCACTGACGCAGCAGAATTTATATTGAAATGATTTTACATTGATGGGCAGTGTGTCTACAAAGAAGACAATCTTTCTGATTAGATACCGTTTATTTGGTTTTAAAACCTTTGATTTTGAAATCTATGCTAAAACTGCACCACCTAATACCAGATCCATAAATGTTGCGTATTGTTGCCAGTAACAAAATCGAATATGACAATAAATAGAAACAATTTCTAATATCATTTCCATTTGTCTGTGAAATTGTTTGAGACACTGTTTCTCAAGCTGGTCCTGGAATCTTGTGTTGCATACAAATCTATCTCTTGCATATTCATTGTGGATATTGTAAAATCCTGATTGGCTGAGGGCTGCTCCAGGACCAGCTTGAGAAACACTGATTTTGAATCATATAAATGTATGTTGGGTCAATGCTATGGCTAAGGCCTTAGTGCCATAGGCTATGGTACAGGAGATCTGAGTGCAGATCTGGACCACTAGGTTCTCGAGGAGCTGCAGAGGTAGTGCACTTAAGCTTGAGAAAGAATGGTGGATGGCTGTTACTATTGTAGTATACCTTCAACATATGGAGCCAAAAACCAATTAATGTTAAATAAAGCCATCATGGCCAGTGCTACAAAGAGCAGAAACTTAAGTATAACATGGATTGACTATAAGAAAGCCTTTGATAGCATCCAACACTCTTGGATAATAAATTGTCTTGAAATTTTTTAAATAAACCCTGATTTGATAGAGTACATTAAGTTTAAAATGAAAATGGGGCAAGCCACACTCCATTTGAAATATGAAGATGGTCAGTTCGTCATTCCTAATATCAAGATCTAATGAAAAATATTTCAGGGAGACTCCCTTTTGTCACTTCTGTTTTGTATGGTGCTTAATCCACTGAGCACTCTAATCTACTCTTTTGGATAAGAATTTAGCCTTAATCCTAAAGAAGATAACAAACCAGAGGTAACATCACACTTTATTGGTAGATGACCTGAACAATAGGCGAACAACAATTAGTGGAAGAACTCCATATTCTGAAAAGCTTCTCTGATGACATCAAGATGACTTTTGGCCTTGACTAATATGCAAAGGCAACCTTCCATAGAGGAAAATTGAGCAAAACTGAAAACATCTCCCTCACTGACAACTGTAACATCAAGGAATTGAACAGGACAGCATATATAAATACCTAGGATTAGAGGAAGGAGCGACAATGAAGCAAAAATTACTGAGAGAAAAGATCAGTAAAGAATATTGCAGGAGATTAAAACTAATATTGAAAAGTTCTTTAATATCACAGAATAAGATACAGGCCATCAATCAGCTGGCAATTTCTGTCCTCTCATACAGCTTTGGGGTTGTAGACTGGCCTCTTACAGAACCTGAAAAATTAGATGCACAAACAAGAAAAGTCCTCCATGTCCATTAGGTAATTTATAAGAATCAATGTATGCCAAGACTGTGCATCCCTAGAGCTGAGGGAGGGCAGGGCCTCCTAAAAATCAATTATACTTGCATAGCTACTATCATAGGTCTCCAGACTTACTTAAAAGTGTTGTTGGATCCAAATATGCACAAAGTGCTGAAATATGAAAGTCCAGAATCGGTCTCCATCATTAAACTTGAAGAAGCATTCTAAAGAGTAGAAGGGATGGCTGAGAATCCACAAGCACACACAGGGACGGAAAAAACAGAATTTGCAAAGCAAGAAAAAAAAGAACCCTTCAAAGAATGAAATCAGCAAATGAGGAAAAACAAGATGTAAACACACAAATTCCTTGGGAGATACAAAGAGGCCGATTCAGAACGCTGCACATCCGGGCCGTCCAGACACCAGAAAATGGATGGGACACTTTTATACCTAATTCTGCAACCACAGGAGCTATACATTCCTGCGGTTGCAGAATCAGGGTACCTAGACGGCCCGGTGTGCAGCCTATTCAAGGGAAGGAGATGCCCAGGGATTTTCCCAGCTAGCCCGCCCAACACTCTGGCTGGTGTGTCAGTGACGTGGCATCTCGGCGCCATGGTGCCCGCACATCCAGCCAGAGGGACTGAATTGCTGGACCCTGAGTGGCCCCATCACCCCGCTGCCTGACCCATGGCTGGGATCGGGTGGCTGACGCTCTCCCACAGCGGTGTGATGGGGTTGGGGGGCTGCTGGCCATAATCAGCGGGATACCCGGCACTTATTCCACCTTCGAGGTGGAATAAACCGGGCGTCCAAGTGGATGCCGGCGGACATACAGAGGCCCAACATGAATGGCCTCTGTACGTCTGGGTATGTCAGCCTGCCCCCACTCTGCCTCCATCCCACACCCTCCCACCCCAATCCAGTGCTCCCCGCGCAAACCCTCTGTATGTGTAGGGAGCACTGGGGCTGGAATACCATCCCAGGCCTCTTCGAGGGTTGTACATCCAAGCCGGGCATACAGCCCTTTTATTCGGGAATCGGAATCTACTGCAAAGTGTTACTCCAGGAACTATTTGTCAATCAAAATTGGACACATGACTTGTTGAGGAGAGGTGAACTGAAACTGAAGGATGAGAGCATGATAGTCGTAGCCTAGGACAGTAGATTATGGATGAGATGGTTTACAACAAGCATAGAAAAAACTAGCAAAACAAAACTTTAGATTCAGTAGGAAAGAGCTGGAAATGGTTACTCATCTTGTAGTTAAGTGGCTGTGAAGTTCTGAAGGAAGAAAATTTCAATACAGAAAGGCACAATAAGGTGGCACACCTCATCCATTGCAAACTCTGTAAACACTACAACGTCGCCGTTCCTGAAGAGCACCGAGATCACAACCCTAAGAGAATTATAGAGAATGAAGATGTTATGATCCCTTGGGATACTCCCATTCTAAATGATAAAAAGCTGAATGTGAGGAAACGCAACATAGTGGTGAAGGAGAAAAACACCTGCACGGTATTGATTACTGAGGTGTTGGTTCCAACTGATTAGTCTGTAAATCATGTGGAGAGGAGGAAGAACCTCAAGCAGCAAAGAAATGCAGTCAGAGACTAAGAAAATATGGCAAAAAGATACAGAAATATTTCAGATTATATTGGGAGCCACTGGCCTGATTAAGAGGAATTTCCAATCACACCTTGTTAAGTTGCTTATGCGTGTTACATCCTATGAATTCCAGAAGGAGGCGCTCTTTGGCACCATGCAAGTACTACAGCAAGCATTAGCAGTAATTTTGAGAGATTTAGATCATACTTCACACACCCAGGCTTAGGAGTAGATTCATTACTGTCATGGTATGCACAAAACCAACCCATTTGGAGGCATTGCTCTCCAAAGAAACCAATAAGTGCTGCTAAGAGAGCAACTTGGTGGAGACGCCCCTCTGGCCCTCCGTGCTTGCAAGGTCTAGCGAGTCACCTAGGCATGCCATCTGAGTAGGAGGAAAAGACAATTTTTAAAAACAACATAAGTCTGAGTTAGAGCAGAATTTTTCACATGCAGATTTCTAGTTTGAATCTGGCTTTTTTTGAAAGTTATCGGTCAGTATTTGTCTGTTCAACTTTTATTGTAAGTCACTCTGAGCATGGAATTTTAGTAAATAAATAATCCTTTGATGGCCACTTCATAGATTACATAATATGAGTTTCTCACCACTCAGAATTGTAGATTGGTGGAATATAAGTATTTTTAAAGACGTAAATAAATATCTATCATGATGGCTGCTCAGGGAAAGGGGGAAAATACTGAACAGTGATAGTAGTGCCATTGTGTGTAAGGGCTGGAGCATGACCCTTGGGGTCAGCACCCAGGTGCTGTACTCTGTCTTCCTGAGCAGGTATTTTAAGCAGCTTGTTCGTTGTCATTTCAGGGATTGGAGAATCATATCAGATGGGAATCTTTAGAATTCTAGCTTCCATTCTTCACCTGGGGAATGTGGAATTTAATTCTCGGGATTCAGACAGCTGCATAGTGCCTGTAAGAAATGATTTCACTACATGTAACATCCTGTGCCTCTGCTTTCTTTCCTTGTTTAATCTTGCCTGTGGTGTATGTGGTTGCTTGTCCCATTCCTATATCAATCAACTGTGCTGCACAAAATGATTTTGCAAGACTGAAGTCACCAACTGACTCCCATTTTCTCAGGACAGACTTGGGTTTCCAGTTGTGCTTTTCTTTTTGAAAAAGTGGTCTTCCAGTTCATGCCTATCAAATAAAACCACAGCAGAAAAGAACTAGCCGGACACAAAGGGGGGCTTTTACTAAAGGGTGCTAGCTATCATTGCAGGTCTGGCACTCACTTAAGGCTTATGTTGCACACTCGTTGAGAGCTAGCATGGAGCTATGACAGCACTGTCGGATTTTGGCGCTAACTGTCCATGGCGCATTAGGGTTGCAAGTGGGAGGGTTAGAGGAGGAGAGTGGATGGGGTGAGCACTACACAAGCAACGCATCCACAGAATAGTAGTGCAAGTGCACTCACGCCCCCTCCATAAGTGGTGTTGAGTGCACCTGTCTCTTGTAGTGCCGCAGCAGGGCCGCATACACTGTGGTAACCATCGGGAACATGCTTGCCATCTTCTCAGCAGTTAACATTGTGGTGTTGCCCTTATACACCATGGATTCACACGTTATGGGTTTGTTTGGTGCAACACAACAATGCTCTTTAGTAAAAGGGCCCCAAAGTGTGGCAAGTTGCTAACTGCTAAACACTGAAAAGAAAGTGTAACCAGCATGTATATCAAGTCCTTCCTTTGGTTTATAGGGCAGTATTTTAGGTCAAAATTTGTTTATTAGAAAAACAACACCAACGCCAACAAGGATCAAAGACAGGAGCGCCTATATTTACTCTTGTCGGAGAGGGGGTATGGCTATCGAAGCTGTTAATCTTGTTTTCTCTCTTTTGGGCAGTATTTTATATTAGTATTTTATTTATGAGACACCACTAAGAAGAAAAATGACTGAAAATATTAAGGGAAAAGTTATCAATATTCATTTGGAGAGTACATTTTTCACAGGACACCTAAGTTTGGAGGTTGAGATGGTGCATATTTTTAGCATATGTTTCATTATAAAATATCAGCACAGATCCTGCAGAAATAATTCCTAAATTGTAGGTGCAGATATTTATGCCTGCTCGGGCCTCGAACCGTCTAAGTCAGACCTTTCAGTTTCTATCTGCTATTTCTATGTCCCACCTAGATATATAGGGGGCTGATATTCAAAGGCAGGTCTGCAAACCGTGTAAATGTCGCTAAGCGGGATATTTAGTGGTACTCTGAATATCTACGGGTGCTGCTTCTGCTACCCCGATGCTAGCTGGTTAGCATTGAGATGTGCTGGGAGCATTCCAGGATCGGCACCTGCCCATAACTGGGCAGTGGTGATATTGAGCCGCTGCCCACTTATGGCTACATGGCAAAAGGAAGGCACAGAAAAAGCTGGCCTTACTTTTGCCACGAAGGCTAACTGGACAGCAGTTGAATATTGCCGCTGCCTGGTTAGTTTACAGGTTCTGCGGCCAACACGGATATTCCTTGTCGGTGGTCAGATATGGCCCCGGCA
Source organism: Ichthyophis bannanicus (assembly GCA_033557465.1). NCBI lineage: Eukaryota > Metazoa > Chordata > Amphibia > Gymnophiona > Ichthyophiidae > Ichthyophis > Ichthyophis bannanicus. The sequence continues at coordinate 173,582,624 of CM066043.1, forward strand.
TTGAAAATCCGTGTATAAGGTTCAGCGCCAGTGGTTAGCCTCTTTAGGAGCGTTAGTTGCCGGCATTGAATAACAGGCCTATAATTTATTCATTTAGTTTTGGGGTCAGTGTTTAGCTGAGATGGTTACCGAATAGAGTTAAACACCAGCACAGGTGCCTAACTCTATGGGGGTAATTTTATAAAGGTTTAGTTGCACGTATATGCCAGCATATGCACATAAAATGCCTCTTACACAGTTACCCCATGTATACAGGTACGCACGAGGACAAGTATGCAATCTGGATGTAGGCATGTTTGGGGGAGGAGTTTGGGCAGAGCACAGGCAGAATCACAGAGTACATATGTAGCCTGCAGAATGAACACCTCTGCGCATATTTCAGCCTCGTACATTTATACCAGCTCCTAAGCTGTGTAAATGTGGGTGGCCATATTTTAGCTGCAATATTGGCTACTTTTGTGCTAATATTTTTTAAAGACAGATGAGCGTCTATGCATATCTATAAAATAGACCTAAAATAGGCGCTTTCTTGACCTCCCAACCTCAGCAACCCTTGATAAAATTACCCTTCACATATTAAAAAATTACTCAACATTTACTTAGTGCCACTGAATATAAATCTAAGGGATGACCATCACCTGTGATAATCCATTTAATTTAAGTCTGTTATTTGGCAGACCTAATTAAACAAATAGCTTACCTGTTTAGTAGCTGAATATTTCTGCTAAATGCATAGTTTCCAGCCCCATCTTCACCCCTCTCTTAATAGTGATAATATCAGGCAATTTAGTAAGTTAAGTGGGCCAATATTAATTAAACCTATAACTTTTAAAAATGTTCTGATAAGCAATGCCCCAAATTTCATCCCCTATTCCAACAGCTAATTTTGGCTCTAAAACAATTTTTATGGTCAAAGTTGTCCAGATAAATGGTCTGGATTTTTTTATTTTTTAAAAAGCACTTATGTGGTCAGCTCTATCACTGACCACATGAGGTCGATATTCAAAAGAACTTATCATCTTTGCCCCCAGAACCAAAGACTCTCTATGACACATTCTGGGTGCCCTTCCTAGCAGGACTGTAATCTGCTGTGGGCCATCATTGTCACCTCTTGTATTGAAGTTACAGAGGGCAGCTGAGAAAGTGACACCCAACAGAGTTCTCCATGATTAGGACCTTAATTCTGTGGTTACAGCATCATATGATATGATTGTAGAAGTTAATTGTGTTGGTTTGTGTGTTGCATGTTAAATAAAGCATTGAGAAGGTAATTTTTTAAGTCTTTTTCGCGTGTGTATGGCTACATGTGCATGTAAACGGCCTCCTATAAAATACCGACCAGTGTAAAAGCATGCGTGTTGGCATGAACATGTGTATCCGGGGTGCAGAGATGGGCAGAGTTCATAAGGAAGCACGTTGATAATGAAATACTTAATCTATACACATACTTTTATACTATATGAAAGTTCATTTACACCATCTCTCAAGCAGGATTAAATATCTGCACCAGCATTTAAGGCAAAATTTCTGCTTCTTATGCTAATGTATTATGAAGTCATTGTGCTCAGGAAGGGTTAATTTATGCTGAATTTAGTGACCCCAAGTCATTACAGACTGCTATAGTACAATTCATATACTAATACTTATTTGTATAGTGCTACTAGGCAAACATAGCACTGTACACATACATGTAAGAGAGAGTCCCTTCTCCAGAGAGCTTGCAATCTATTCAAGACAAACAAACAGAAGACCCACTCCATGGTGCCCCAAGGGAGAGAGGCTAGGACAATGGAATCTTTAGGGAGAAGATGTTTGCGGAATGCTATGCTCATGCCCCAGCTCTTCATGGGCGTTCACTTGTGGAACATCGTGCACAACATGTAGGAGTTTCTCGACACTTTCCCTCCAGAGAAGGCTGAGCAATTCCATTCCCTAGTAATAAAGTGAAGAAGTGTAGAAAATACATAGTTCAAACAACTTTTGATGTTTTCAGTATGGCATCAAGAGCCTCCTCCATGAGTATTGGCACCCAGAGACTTTCATGGCCCTGGGCCTCAGATTTAGTTTGACATCCAAGAGAACTCATTGACATGCCATTCCATGGAGAGAATCTCTTTGAAGAGAAGTGCACGAAGGCACAGCTCTCATCAAGCAGTACAGTGACAATCTTAAAACTCTCTTTAGGTCCACTTCTGACCCAGCTTCTATAACACATTGGAGGTATCGTGGAGGAGAAAACCGAGCCTGCTCCCCAACCAAAACCAGGGGATGAGGTTTTGGCTGGCTTCTAGAGAACATAGCCAAATTCACAGTACTGGTTCTGGACACCCTTCTGGTAGGAGGGAAGCTGATAGAAACATAGAAACATGACGACAGAAAAAGACCACATGGACTATCTAGTCTGTCCTTCCATATCAACCACTACAACAGTCTCCATTTTTCCTTTAGAGATCCTCTGTGTCCCATGCTTCTTTGAATTCAGATACTGTCTTCATCTCTACCACCTCCACTGGGAGACTTTTCCACGGATCCACCACTCTTTCCGTAAAGAAATATTTCCACATATCACTCCTGAATTTATCCCCTTTCACCTTCATCCCATGTCCCCACGTAGCAGAGCTTGCTTTCAATCAAAAGAGGCTCTCCTCCTGTGCATTTATGCCACAGAGGTATTTAAACGTCTCAATCATATCACTTCTATCCCGCCTTTCCTCTAAGGTGTACATATTAAGATCATTAAGTCAGTCCTCATATGCTTTGTAATGAAGACCACTAACCATTTTAGTAGCCACCCTCTGTACGGACTCCAGCCTATTTATATCCTTTTGAAGGTACGGTCTCCACAATACTCCAAATGAGGTCGCACCAAAGACTTATACAGAGGCCTTTCTTCTGCTGGCCATTCCTCTCCTTATGCACCCAAGCATCCTTCTAGCTTTTGCCGTCACCTTTTCTACCTGTTTAGCTACTTTAAGATCATCAGACACAACCACGCCTAGGTCCTGCTCTTCTTTAGTGGAAAAAAGTACTTCACCCCCTATACTATATTGCTCCCTTGGATTGCTGCAGCTCAAATGCATGACCTTGCATTTTTTAACATTAAATCTCAACTGCCAAATTCTAGACCATTCTTCAAGCTTAGCTAGATCCCTCCTCATGTTATCTACACCTTCCTGGGTGTGTACTCTATTGCAGATTTTGGTATCATCCGCAAAGAGGCAAACCTTACCTGACAGCCCTTCCGCTATATCACTAACAAAGATGTTAAAAAGAATCGGACCAAGGACAGATCCCTGGGGCACACCACTGGTAACCTCCTTCATCTCAGAGTGAGCTCCATTTACCTGTACCCTTTGTCACTTCCTACTCAACCAATTTCTAACCCAAGCAGTAATTTTAGGGTCTATCCCTTGGGTGCTCAGTTTGTTTATAAGTTGTCTGAGAGGAACGGTGTCAAAGACTTTACTGAAATCTAAATACACCACATCTAGGGCTCTCCCTCGATCCAACTCCCTGATCACCGAGTTAAAGAAATCAATCAGATTTGTCTGACAAGACCTGCCTCTGGTAAATCCATGTTGCCTCGGATCCTGTAATCTGCTGGACTCCAGAAACCTCACTATTTTCTCTTTCAGCAGCGCTTCCAATAATTTACTCACCACCGAAGTTAAACTAACCGACCTGTAGTTTTCAACCACATCCTTACTTCCGCTTTCGTGTAAAGGCACCACATGTGCCTCTCTCCACATGGCACCACTCCCAACTCCGAGGCATTGAAAACGTCAGTCAGTGGAGCTGCTAGAACGTCCCCAAGTTCCCTCAGTATTCTAGGGTGTATCCCATCTGAACCCATCACTTTGTCTACTTTATGTTTAGCTAGTTTCCCATGAACACAGTTTTCTGAAAATTGTTCAAAATGCCCCTCGCTTCTGTTCCCGTTTGAGGGTGTTTTCTGAGGTCCTGCTCCTGGTTCTTCATCTGTCAACACAGAACAGAAATATTTGTTAAGCAATTCCGCTTTATCCTCATCGGCTTCTACATATTCCTCCCCTTCACTCTTGAGTCTGACAATACCACTTTTGCCCTTCCTCTTCTCACTAACATATCTGAAAAATGTCTTATCACCCCATTTAACTGCATTGGCTATTTCCTCCTCTTTTTGAATCTTTGCTTTCCTGACTACTTTGCTAGCTTCTTTAAGTTTTTCCAAATATAGATGCCTGTCTTCCTCTCTCCGTGATCTCTTGTATTTTATGAAGGCCTCCCTCTATTTCTTCACTTTTTCAGCTACTGTACTTCTTTCAAAAACCATAGCGGTCTCCTTTTCCTTTTACCTTTATTTACCATTTTAACAAAAAGGTTGGTTTCCCTTAAAATATCCCCTTTCAGTTTTGCCCACTGTTTTTCTACATCCCCCAGCTGTTCCCATCCCACTAACGACTCCCTGAGGTATTGGCCCATCTTGGCAAATTTAGTTTTCCTAAAGTCTAAGACCGTTGCTTTTCAATGAATTTTAACAGCCCTAGTCCTAATACTGAACCACACCATCTGGTGATCACTGGATGCAAAATGATCTCCCACTATAATGTTAGAAACACTTCCACCTTTGGTAAGCACCAAGTCCAATATGGCCCCTTCACCTGTGGGTTTTGTTACCAGTTGCCTGAATAATCTCCCTGTAGAGAGTCCAGAATCTCCTTACTTCTAGATGATACTGCAGCAGGAATGTGCCAATCAGCATCTGGCATATTGAAATCCCTATCAGTAGCACTTCCCCTTTCCTAGCAATGCTGCGTATGTCTTCAATTAACTCTCCATCCACCTGTTCCTCCTGTGAGGGAGGTCTGTATATCACAGCAATGCAAATAGATTTCTCTTTCCCTCTTTCTAGTTTGTTAGTGATATAGCGGAAGGGCTGTCGGGTAAGGTTTGCCTCTTTGCGGATGATACCAAAATCTGCAATAGAGTAGACACCCAGGAAGGTGTAGATAACATGAGGAGGGATCTAGCTGAGCTTGAAGAATGGTCTAGAATTTGGCATCTGGGATTTAATGTTAAAAAATGCAAGGTCATGCATTTGGGCTGCAGCAATCCAAGAGAGCAATATAGCATAGGGGGGTGAAGTACTTTTGTCCTCTAAAGAAGAGCGGGACCTAGGGGTGGTCATGTCAGATGATCTTAACGTAGCTAAACAGGTAGAAAAGGTGACAGCAAAAGCTAGAAGGATTCTTGGGTGCATACGGAGAGGAATGGCTAGCAGAAAAAAGGAGGTGATAATGCCTCTGTATAAGTCTTTGGTGCAACCTCATTTGGAGTATTGTGTGCAATTCTGGAGACCGCACCTTCAAAAGGATATAAACAGGATGGAGTCAGTACAGAGGGTGGCTACATCAGTACAGAGTGTGGCTACCAAAATGGTTAGTGGTCTTCATTATAAAGCATTAGAGGATAGACTAACCCTTTGAAGGCCTACTTTAAATTTTTAATCCACATTCTGCAGCCGGGTTAATTTTTGCATATTTCAGGAAAATTGTACCCATCTTATTCAATATGTTCTAATATGATTTTCCTTCTGCTATGGTCATGTATTATATACCATTTGATGGGAACATTTAGTCAGAATTTTGAATCCCGAGAGTTTTGGGCTTGGCCTGGAAAGGGTTCTTAATATGTACACCTTAGAGGAAAGGCGGGATAGAGGTGATATGATTGAGACGTTTAAATACCTCCATGGCATAAATGCACAGGGGGAGAGTCTCTTTCGATTGAAAGCAAGTTCTGCTATGAGGGGACATGGGATGAGGGTGAAAGGGGATAGATTCAGGAGTGATATGCGGAAATATTTCTTTACAGAAAGAGTGGTGGATCCATGGAATAGTTTCCCAATGGAGATGGTAGAGATGAGGACGGTATGTGATTTCAAAAAAGCATGGGCAAATACAGAGGATCTCTAAAGGTAAAAAGGGGACTGTTGTAGTTGTTGATATGGAAGGTCAGACTAGATAGTCCATGTGGTCATTTTCTGTTGTCATTTTTCTATGTTTCTATGTAACCCACAGTGCCTCCTCTCTCCCTTTTAAGCTCTGTATTTCCAAAGCTTTAACCTTTTTTTTTACATATAGTGCCACTCCTCTTCCCGTTCTTTCTACCCTGTCCTTTTTGAATAAAGTATAGCCTGGTATAGTTACATTCCAATCATGGTTTTCTGTGAACCGTGTTTCTGTAACTGCCATTAAATCCAAGTCAGCCTCTCCCATTAAAGCTTCAACATCTGGGATCTTATTTCCCATACTACGGGCGTTTATACACACCACTTTCTGTATGTTGTTCCTTTTACCCATTTCCATAAAGGTATTTAATGTTTCGCTTACCTGGGGGCTTTCTTCACCCATCTCCAACAAATCTAGTTTAAAGCCTTCTTCAGTAGATTAGCCAGTATGCAACTGAAGACATGTCAACCTTTCTTGGACAGATGGACGCCATCTCTGCTCTGCAACCCTTGGAACAGCATCCCATGGTCCAGGAAACCAAAATGCTTTCGATGACACCATCCACACAGCCATGCATTCATCTCCAGGATGCGAGCTTCTCTGCCATGGCCTTTACCCTCAACAGGGAGGATTGAAGAGAACACCACTTGCACCACTATCTGCTTCACCCTCTGTCCCAGAACCATGAAGTCACTTTTGATATGGTCAGAGGGATACCTGGCAGTATCATTTATGCCGACATGGATTAGCAACATTGTCCCTTGTAATCTCCAACAGTTGGGTTCAAATGTTCGTCAGTTTGGGCACAGATTGCACATATTCAACCTACCACCTAATTGCCCTCCGAGAGTTTCATCCATTAACTCTCTGTACCACGAGGTACTCCTACAGGAGCTCTCTGCCCTTCTACAAGCCAATGTGGTTGAATCCATTCCACTAGGGGAAGAAGGCAGGGATTTTACTCCAAGTACTTCCTGGTCACAAAGAAGATGGGGAGGATTCTGTCCTATCATAGATCTGAAGAATCTGAGCAAATATCTGTTTCAAGAAAACTTGAATGGTTTCCCTTGGCACCCTTATTCCCTACCTTCCAAAGAAAGATTGGCTATGGACTTAAGGGGTGGGTACACCCACACTCAGATACATCCCAGTCACAGGAAGTCTCTGTAATTCGTCATAAGGAAACCCCACTACCAGTACAGCATACCGTCCTTTGGCCTCGCATCCACTCCATGTGTATTCATGTGGAGGCTGATTCTGCTTCCCGCATGCTCAGCCGCCATGCCTGCACAAAACCTAACCCGGGCCAAGATAGACCCAATTCTGCTGCTGCATTGCCCAGACATACCAACAATGGCAGAATTGGGAAATAGATATCTGGGCGCTCCCCGTATGCTGAGGAGATCAACGTACAAGGAGCTGCCTGTCCCAACACCAGAACACCTCTGCTGGGTCAAGGGAGCAGTGGCATTCCGGCACCATGGCAACGAGCCATCTGCCTGACAGCTCGGAATACCATGGCGCCCATCGGCCCCCGCAGACCATGGCCCAGGTGGCACCGGAGGCCCAGTGGCCCAGATTGCAGCTGCAGGGGACCAGCAGGCCCAATGGCAAAGGGTGTGGAGGCTGCAGCTCGCAATCGCTGCAGGACGTATTCCACCATTGGGGTGGTATATGCTGGATGACATGGGGGCTGCCAGGGAACATACAACGGCCTGACCTGAATGGGCCCTGTATGTTCTGCCAGCCAGCCACTCCCCCACTCTGCCTTCACTCTGCCCCAGCACCGCTGCCTTCCACCCACGTCCAGTGTTCCCTGTACAAACGCTGTGTACATGTGGGGTGCGCCGGTGACAGAATCGGGTCTTGGGGCTGAATGTGTGTTGGATGTCCAGCCCGTATATCCAATCACTCTATTCGCAGCACGGAATGCCCCCCCCCAAGTGTCTTGCAATAGTCACAGCATATCTACGCAGACTGGGTGGTCACGCATTTCCCTATTTAGATGATTAACTGGTCAAGAACCATAACTCAAGGTCAAGAACACAACTCAGGAAGGTAGTTCAAGAATCCATGTGCACAGCCATCCAGATTATAGAATTGCTAGGGTTCATCATAAATTATCCCATTTCTAGTCTACACTTGTAAAGGAGATGGAAGGATACCCCTATGAGTGTTTTAAAAGATTAGGGCACTTCAACTTGGAAAAGAGATGGCTGAGGGGTGATATGATAGAGGTCTATAAATTAATGGGGTGGAACGGGTAAACATAAATCGGTTGTAATGTGTAAACGTAAATCAGTTGTTTACTACTTCAAAAAGTAGAAAGACTAGGGTACACTCAATGAATCTACAATGTAGCCCATTTAGGACTAATAAGAGAAAATATTTTTTCACTCATTGAGAAATCAAACTCTGGAATTTGTTACCAGAGGATGTAGTAAAAGTTGTTAGTGTAGCTAGGTTTAAAAAAGGTTTGTACAAGTTCCTGGAGGAAAAGTCCATAAATCATTATTAAAGAGGACCAGGGAAATCCACTACTTACCCCAGGAACCTGCCAGGTACTTGTGACCTGGATTGGCCACTGTTGGAAACCACATACTGGGCTTTATGGACTTTGGTCTGACCCAATATGGCATTTGTTATGCTGATTGGAGCTCATTGGAGTTCTGCTAGACATGACTCAGGCAAAGGCCTTTCATCTATAATAAAGACTCCCCAGGCTAGTTACCATCATGGAGGAGGTACAAAATAGTCAACTGTTGTCCATAAAAAACATGTTGAGGATGCTGGGCCATATGGTCTCAATGGTGCACGTAATGGCACTTCTCAAGATAAGATTAGCTCAGTTGACCTTGAGCATGCCATTGATGCAGGCCATTCACAGGCTCTGAGACGTCATATCTGTCACAACTCCAGTCTGGGACTCTGTCACAGTGAATGGTTCATGCCAATCTGGTCAAAGGAATTCCTTTCCAAGTTCCTTCCTATTAAAAAGTACTCACAACAAATTCTTCCAAACTGGGCTGGGGAGCCCCTGTAGTTGAGGTCTATGGACCTCCCAGGAGAATCTTCATCAAATCGATTTCTTGGAGCTGAGAACAATTTCAAACGCTCTAAATATTTTCAGAGATTGGCTGGCCAACCAAATTACAATGATTCGAACAGACAACCAAGTAGCTATGTACTACATCAACAAGCAAGGAGGAACAGGTTCATATCTCCTGTGTAGGGAAACAGTCAGAATGTGGAACTATGCCATTTCTCATGGGCTGACCCTCAGAGCCACATATTTAGTGGGTGAGGACAATGCCCTGGCAGACAAACTGAGCCATGTCCTTCAAGCTCACAAATGGATCCTGAACAAAGAGGTGGTGCTGAGCATCTTTTGGGAGTGGGGCACCGCCTCAGTAGATCTGTTCATCCCTTCTTAGATCAGGTAGATGCCTCAGTTGTGCTCCAGGATTGGGAGGCATGGCATACTAACCTCAAACGCCTTCATTCTTGATTGGGAGGAGAGTCTTTGTATGCATATACTCTAATACCTCTCATAGCAAGAACTATCTTGAAACTCAGGAATGACAGAGGCACTATGATTTTCATAGCATCTTCCTTGCTGACACTACCCTAGTTCCCTCTTCTTCTGGAGATCTTGATCAGGGAGCTGATTTGACTGTGCTCTTCGCCAACCCTAATCATTCAAGATCAGGGGACACTGTTGAATCCCAGCATCAATTTGATGTCCCTAGCCCTCACAGCTTGGATGTCAATGTGTTTTTATCCTCTTTGAATCTGCTGATTAGCATGGCCAACATCCTTCTGGTTTCCAGGAGAGATTTCACTAGGAGGTCATATGGTTTCAAATAGAAGTTTGCCATCTGGTGCGACAGAAATGCCCTAGATCCTTTCACTTGTCCTACACACAAACTGATTTAATATTAATTTATTATTTTAAAAAAATTATATACTGCCATATGCAAATCACATTCAAGACGGTTCACAACACATTAAAAACACAGTCACACAACCCTAAACAACACCAACTATTAAAAAGAGTCTGGCCTAAAGACTAATTTGGTAAGAGTACACCTCGGTGCACAGAGCACTTACCACCAACATGTAGAAGGGAAAACCATCCCTTTACAGTCTTTAGTTGGTTGCGTCATGAGGGGCTTCCTTCTTATGAAGCCTCCCTTCAAGCTGTCAGCAGTGTCTGAGGATCTAAATGTGGTTTTGACAGCTGATGAAAGCTCCCTTTGAGCTGTTGGATACCTGTGGACTGAAATATCTGACCTGGATGGTCTTGTTTGTGGTGGTGGTAACTACAGGTTCTAGTAACTGATCCACCCTACACTATGTTTTACAATAATAGGATGGTTCTGTGCACTCTTCTTTAGTTGTTTCCTAAAATGGTGTTAGATTTCTACCTTAATAGTCCTGCCAGAATATTTCCAAGACTCACGCTTACAAAGGGGAAAGTGCATTGCACACATTAGACTGCAAGAGACCCTTGGACATCTGTCTGGAGTAGATTAAAGCCCTAGAAAGTCCACCCAACCTTTGGCTGCTTTTAACCCAGATAAACTGGGAGGGGGGGGGGGAACTGCTGTCAACAAATACACTCTCCCAAATTGACTAGCAGATTGTATCTCCTTCACTTATGCACAGGTGGCTTGATTCTTTTGGGTCATGTCACTGCTCATAATGTGTAAGCCATGGCTACATCGGCGACTCACTTAAGATCACCCTCCATGGAGGAGATTTGCAAGGCCACCACTTGGACATCTGTCCACACAGTCACATCTCACTACTATTTGGAAAGGGACTTCTGACATGACAGTAGATCCAGCAAATCCATTCTCCTTAATCTGTTCAGATAATAGAATCCAACTGCATACCTCTTGACCCAGTTATTTTTCTTTCCAGGCTGCCTCCCATAAAGGATAAAATAATAAAAAGGCCTGTTGAAAACAAAAAAATGATGCTCTGTTGTTGCCCAGCTAGTGACAACACAGGTTATTTTTCCCTTTTCTTTTGAGGTAGCCCGTAGGTAGGAAATCTCATACATGAAAACATTATCCTGTTTGTCCACGGAAAAAATAGTTATTCACCTGTAGCAGGTGTTCTCTGTGGATGGCAGAATAAGTCCACAAAGTGCTACCACCTCCCCTTGGAGTTGCATTCTACTATCAGCTATCTATTAGAGCACAATCCCTGCCACGTAGCTAGTATTTTATAAAGACAACTAGTTGCCATTTTAGAAGCCCTATTCGTGATTTGGAAGTCTGAAAATGGCTATTCAGATGTCTTGATCACATCCATATCTCAAGAGCCTTTTTAGAACACCCTGAACTTACACATGTCCATCGCAGTCATGTCCATCTTGCATGGGGGCGTGTTGGTATTGTTCCTGAAAAGATACACGTGTGCAGCTGGATTCAGAATGGGGCCACACATTTAAAATCGGGGGGCAGACACATCTATGCCTAAACCTGCTCGTGGGCACGAATAGACATTTCAACATTGCTCATTTCTAGCAGCTATCCACAGTACAAAGAAGAGGAGAATGCGCCCTCATTCTCTCAGTGGTGTTTGCCAACTCAGAAAAAAAGCAGTAGATATATGCAAAGCCTTGTTTATTTTATTTTATTATTTTATTACAATTTTTTATATACCGCGCTATTTACAATCAGCGCGGTTTACAGAGAACTAAAGACCAGAACAACAGACTGCTCGGTTTTACATAAAACAGGAAGATAAACTTGGATACGATAAACTTGGATAATATGGGGGTAAAACTATATACATAGAATGTTGGTCTGTTAATTTGATCACATGAGAGAGGTATTTACGTGAGATTGACAGTGGAGCTTGGGAAAGGAGGCAATGTGGTTAAGTTTGTAGTGAATATTTTGCATTTTATGTAGGGTAGTATTTGATGAATAGGTTATGCTTGAGAAGGGAAGCTTTATGTAGGGTAGTATTTGATGAATAGGTTATGCTTGAGGGCCTTTCTGAATTGGCCTATGTTAGTTATGGCACGAATTTCGGGTGGTAGGGAGTTCCAGTGTTTTGGGGCGCAGAACATGAAGGCTCTGTTCGTTGTTGATCGGCTACAAGTTGTTATGGCCTTCGGCATTATTAGGGTGTTTATCGCTATTTGTCTTCTGGATCTTGTTGGTGGTAGTGTTTGTGTGAGATCAATTAGTGAGTTTGCAGATAAACCATGGATGGCCTTGTATGTGAGGATTAGGGTTTTGAATTCGAGCCTGCCTTGTATCGGGAGCCAGTGAAGCTGTTTGAGGATTGGCGTCACATGATCGCTCCTGGACGCTCCTTGTAGAATCCTTGCAGCAGTATTCATGGCAAGTTGAAGAGAACTTAGGGTGGATTGAGGGAGACCTTGTAGAATTGAGTTGGCGAAATCGAAATGCGGCAAGATGAGTGCTTGGAAGATGGTTCTAAAATCGTCTGGGTCCAGTAATGAGCGTAGATGCCTGAGTGTGCGTATTTTGAAGTACACAGCTTTTGTAATATTGTTTACATGTGTTTTCAAATTGAGACGGTGGTCCAGCGTGACTCCAAGGTATCTTATTGTTTCTTTTGTAGCTAGATCAGCTCCTTTCACACTTATATGTGATGGTGGAATGAAGTTGGGGTCTCTCGTAACAAAGAGAACCTCAGTTTTCTTGTGTTGTATGCGGAGGTTCTGTGAGAGAAGCCATTCTGATACTGCATTAAAGCAATTTATTATGGGCAGTAGGTCTAATTGCATTGTAGAAAATGGCATATATAGTAGGATATCATCTGCATATATCATACATTTCACGTTGAATGATCTGATGATATTGCAGATAGGCTGCATATAGATGTTAAACATGAGAGATGAGAGAGATGACCCTTGTGGCACACCTTGTTTTTGATGGAAGAGATTTGATTCTCCCGTTGCAGATTTTACATATTGCATTCTGGTGTCCAGGTAAGATTTACACCATTCCAGAGCTGAACTACCGATGCCGTTTTCCTTCAAACGTGTAATGAGTATCTCGTGATTTACCGAGTCAAACGCTGCTGCTATATGTAAGAAGATTAGCACCACGCCTTGGCGGATATTGTCTATGCTGGTGAGTAAGTTGTTGAGGAGAGTGGTGAGGAGTGTTTCAACTCCATGATGTTCCCTGAATCCATGTTGAAAGTAGTCGAGAGGGGCTGTGGAATCTATGTGGTCTTGAATTTGGCGTTGCACCTCTTTTTCAAAGATTTTTGCTAGGAGGGGAATGCTAGCAATAGGCCTGTATGAGTCAGCTCTTTTTGGGTCTAGTTTGGGGTTTTTTAAAAGTGGTCTGATGGATGTGAGCTTTAGAGCAGATGGGAAGGATCCAGTTGTAAATGAGAGGTTCATGATTCTTGCAATGAACGGACTAAAAGCACTTCTAAGGTCCTTGATCCAGAAGGCTGGGCAAGGATCAGTTTGAGCGGTGGAGGTATTGAGTGAGGAGATTGTGTCTTCAATTTGTTTAGCTGAAGGTGCGGAAAGTGATGTTAAGGTGTTTTGGCAGGTTGATTCTTGGATATCTACTTTCTGTAGCTCATCCGTCTGTAGAAGTTTAGATTGCAAATAATCAGCAAATTCTTGTGGGTGAATATCATGTTTTTGTTCTGATGATGGTTCATTTGATAGTGATTTTACTAGGCTGAAAAGATCACGTGCATCACTGCACATCTCTATCGATAGAATGGCAGGCTGGGACGTGTATGAGGTAGCATTTACACATGCGCGGCTCAATACCACAAAACCTATATTTCCCTCATGCACATTTCTGAAATCAGCTGGTGTTCTACAGTTATTCTGCATGTTCCCTGTCCTGTGACAGACACATTTATCTTTTAGGGCCATTTTAGATGACATTTACACATGTTCACTTTCACTGCTGCCCTTCCCACAGAGTTTCAGATATTTTTGACATGGACATCCCAGATTTTACTTAAATGGCCTTTCTAACATGTGCCTTCACATGTCTTTATAAAATAGGCTTAAAAGAGGTGCCCTCTTATAAAATTGCCCTCACTGTGCCAGGGCAGAGTATGTCCGGTCCCCAGAATTATCCGGATAGCGGCGATATTCAATCTGCTATCGGGGTAGACTATCCGGATAACTTAGGTTATGTTTATCACATACCATGATAGCTTTTTGCTGTCCCAAGTTACCCGGATAGCGGACTGAATATCACTGCTGTCTAGATAATTCTGGCAATGACTGTACCTTATGTATATTCTGTGCTGCCCCTATCCAGATAGCAGTACTGAATATACTTATTTTATTTAATTGTCACAGTGGCTGAATCTTGGCCAAAGATGTTTGTTAATCAGACTTTCCTGCTCAACGCGTTCAAGAGTTATATTTTAACAAATTGTTTTCCAGTGCTTTTAAAAAACGGGAAATGCATTCAGGTTACTTTGCCACAGAAATCTTTTACTTCATGCATTTTGTTTTTTACCAGCTGTTGGGCTCAATAAAAGCTGTGAAATGGCATTGATTTTGCTACTCTATCAGTGTACATAATAGCAAGGGAGGTATAAAGATAGACTCAAAAAAAAGCAAACTAAAATGATTCATTAGAGAAAGCAATATTATATGACTTACTGTATGATGTCTGGCTGAAATGGTGAGCTCTCGGCATTTCACCCTCACTGTCATTAACAGATCTGCTCTGTACTGTTGTTTCATTCTTATCATCTCATACCTTCAGCATTAGTTACTACAGATGATATTTTGCCTTATTGCAGCCAAAGCACGAGCCTCTTTCCATCTTCTGTGACCTCATGGGAGTAGAATATGAAGAGATGGCCCACTGGCTCTGTCACAGGAAACTCGTCACTGCTGCTGAGACGTTCATCAAACCCATCTCCAAACTGCAGGCTATTAATGCCAGGGATGCCCTCTCCAAGCACATCTACGCCAACCTCTTTGGCTGGATTGTACATCATGTTAACCATGCTCTGCACTCTACTGCCAAACAGCACTCATTCATCGGCGTGCTTGACATTTATGGGTAATGATGTGCTCTTTATACTTCCGTTTAGGCCATGGCAGAAAACCAGCATTTACTTCTAGGGCATGAACTAGTCTCCCAGTTGCTACCTCAGTGTCTTCTAGCTTGTAGTTATCTCTTCTTATGTTTCGGGTTTATTCTCTGTGTAATGTGTGGAGTAACACCAAGAGAACTGTAATGTATTCTTCTACTGTCTTTGGTTGATATAGTAGGCCATCATTTGTATGTGTCACAATTTATGAACTGCCCTTTTATGGCTTTTGTATGTTGTTTCAATGGTTAATTCATTAAAGTATATTGTTAATGTTCTAATGTCCTCGTTAGCTTACGTATCCAGTTACCACCTTTTTTGCTTTGGTCATTATCTTGGTTTTCTAAAATGGGTTTGCCTCTTCCTGCATCACCAGAACTAGACTTACATTTAGGCAGAGTCGTCACCTGGTTAGGGTTGCCCTCTTTCTGAGACAAGGGTATTGCCAAGGTGGGCCATAGCTTCTCTACTTTGGTGTCAGGCCCACTCAGTTAGCGGCCTATCAAATGAGAGGAGAGGAGAATTCAGACAATGTCAACATTTGCATTGTCTTATGCCCACCCATATTAATCCCAGGCCCCACCAAAAAAATCAGTCCTGGCTACGCTACTGGTCTGAGAGGGTCAACTGAGGAAGGAGAAGGAGTTGCCCATTTATTGTGTTACATTTTTAAAGGGACCCCTCTTTCTGCCCAGTCCCACAGCCTGTAAGGGGACTCCCTTCACCACTAGTTCCACAACTTCCTGGGAGGAACCTTCCACCACTGTTATGGCTTGAAAGAGGGATCCTCCTCCCTTGTTTTTATACCAAGAGAGTATAGGAAGTAATTCAGATTCTGGTCATCACATAGGAAAAAGGAGCACTTACCCTAAGCTCTTTCTAATCCTGGTCCACTCTTCTGGCACACTGAGACCCCTAAGGTTAGTAGTTTCGCATGGGTGTTTTTTGCACATACCATGTCAAGAATAACCTTCACACTCAAGTCCCAGGGTACGCTGGGTATGATCTCAGTCTCTCAGATTTGATGTGGGGATAGAAATGTCCTTTAGCAGTGCTACTGAAACCAGGCCTTTCCTAATATGTCATTTGTATTTTTGGATACATTTTTTAAAATACTGTTAAGGTCACTCTGAACATTTTTTAAGTAAGTAAGAAGGGCTGGATATTCAAAGTCAAAAGGCCTCTTTGCAGAATATGCAGCAGCACTAACATGGTTAGTGCCTCTGAATATCCAAGCTATCAATGTCTCTGTTTAATGTACATTACCAAGTTTAAGTTACAATGTAAACAGCTTTGACTAAAATGATAAAGCCCTCTAAAAAAAACCCCGGTTAAATAAATAAATAAATATCCCTGGGTACCGCTCCTACTGTATATGCCCCGATGCTAACCTCATAGTATTGGGGCATTCTGGGGATGATACTCATCGCTAACCAGTCAGCAGCTATATTGAGCTGCTGCCCAGTTAGCGATCCGTGGGTGAAAATAGGCTCACGAAAAGCTGGCCTATTTTTGATCATGGAAGCTAACTGGGCAGCAGCTCAATACGCTGCTGCCCGGTTAGCTTCCGGGCTGTGCAGCTGGCCCGGATAATCAATGCTGTTGGCCGCATATGGCACCAGCATTGAATAACCAGGTTTTGTGTTCAGTGGGGATGGCTAGGCGCTTTAATTGTGCTAGCTGCCTCCGCTGAATATCGGGTCTGAAATGTTTAAATATTTGCATATATTGGAAACAGTGTATGAAGATATGTTTGTGTATGAAATACATTTGCATATATTGGAAACGGGGTGCGTGTAGATATGTTTTGTGCATATTCACTAGGGGTGTCCTGACAACCCAAGTAGGAAATGCAATCTCAAAGGCTGGTCTGAACGCCACTGCCCTATATAATCCTGTCCTGAAGAAACTCGCTGTATAGTTTTTGGGACTTGTGCCCAGTAAGAGTAATCCTGCGTTGCTGTTTTGTATTCAGTAAGCACGCTTTTCTTTAACACAATTTGTGTGTTGTTCAAATTGAGTTTGAGATGATTAGTGTTTCTATAACAGTGATGTCTTCACTTTGCAGGTTTGAGACATTTGAGACAAATAGCTTTGAACAATTCTGTATAAACTATGCCAATGAAAAACTCCAGCAACAGTTCAATATGGTGAGTAGAGAGAAATGTTTGTTGCTGCCTTCTAACTCTGTTGAGTAATGGCAGTTTTCATTAACAGGAAGAGTACGTAATTGTTTTAGACAAGAATGTAGTGTTAACTTCAGCTATTCCTTGGAAAAGGGCATCTTTTGAAATGAGCTTTCACATAAAAGCATTTTTCATGAGTGGCATGTATTCATCTTGTTACCATTAAAAAGAAATGACCCGAATAACGATTTGCGACCGCAACTTGAATATTGTGTGCAATTCTGGTCGCCGTATCTTAAAAAAGATATAGCGGAATTAGAAAAGATACAGAGAAAAGCCACCAAAATGGTAAAGGGGATGGAAGGATACCCCATGAGGAGAGGCATAAAGGTTAGGGCTCTTCTACGTGGAAAAGAGACGGCTGATGGGAGGCGGTATACAAAACATGTCAAATAAATAAATAAATATGATAGAAGTCTATTGGAAATGCTGCTGAAAGGGAAAATAGTGAGGTTTCTGGAGTCCAATGGATTACAGGATTGGAGGCAGCATGGATTCACCAGAGGCAGACAAATCTGATTGATTTCATTGATTGGGTGACCAGGGAGTTGGATCGAGGGAAAGCCCTAGATGTGGTGAATTTGGATTTCAGTAAAACCTTTGACACCGTTCCGCACAGGCGACTTATAAACAAACTGAGCACTCCGAGGATGGATCCTAAAGTTACTGATTGGGTTAGAAATTGGTTGAGTGGGAGGCGATAAAGGGTACAGGTAAATGGAGTTCACTCTGAGGAGAAGGAGGTTACCATTGTTATGCTGCAGGGATATATCCTTGGTCTGATTCTTTTTAACATCTTTGTTAGTGATATTGCAGAAGAGCTGTCGGATAAGGTTTGCCTCTTTGCAGATGATACCAAAATCTGTAATAGCGTAAACACCCAGGAAGGAGTAGATAACATGAGGAGGGATCTGGCTAAGCTTGAAGAATGGTCGAGATTTAATGCTAAAAAATGCAGGGTCATGCGTTTGGGCTACAAAAATCCAAGGGAGCACTACAGTGTAAGGGGTGAAGTACTTTTGTCCACAAAAGAAGAGCGGGACCTGGGCTTGATTGTGGTTGATGATCTTAAAGTAGCCAAAGAGGTAGAAAAGGTGATGGTGAAAGCTAGAAGGATGCTTGGGTGCATAGGGACAGGAATGGCCAACAGAAAAAAAGAGGTGATAATGCCTCTATATAAGTCTTTGGTGCGACTTCATTTGGAGTATTGTGTGCAATTCTGGAGACCACACCTTCAAAAGGATATAAACTTGTTGGAGTTGGTGCAGAAGGTGGCTACTAAAATGGTTAGTGGTCTTCGTTATAAAGCATATGAGGACAGACTTTAGCATCTTAATATTTATACTTTAGAGGAAAAGTGGGATAGAGGAGATATGATAGAGAAGTTTAAATACTTCCGTGGCATAAATTCAAAGGTGGAGAGCCTCTTTTGATTGAAACAAGTTCTACTATGAAGGGACATAGGATGAGGGTGACAGGGGATAGACTTAGGAGTAATATACTGAAATATTTCTTCATAGAAAGAGTGGTAGAAGCATGGAATAGTCTCCCAGTGGAGGTGGTAGAGATGAGGGCAGTATCTGAATTCAAAAAAGCATGGGACAAACACAGAGGATCTCTAAAGGAAAAAAGTAGACTATTGTAGTAGTTGATATGCCATGTGGTCTTTTTCTGCCATCATGTTTTTATGTCTATAAATTAATGAATGGAGTGAAACGGGTAAATGTAGATCGATTGTTTATGCCATCAAAAAGTAGAAAGACTAGGGGACATGCAATAAAGCTACAGTGTAACCCTTTTAAGACTAATAAGAGAAAATATTTTTTCACTCAACGCATAATCAAACTCTGGAATTCGTTACTGGAGGATATAGTACAAACTATTCCTTATCGACCCTCCAGTCCAGTCCCGCACCTCTGGGTAGTGTACCTCTTCCAGCAGCTTGGAGGCTGAGCCTGTCATCTTTTTGATGACATCAGTGTACATATGCTGCTGGCACCGCCTACCAGCCCCAGTATGCTTAGTCTCCAAGCAGCTGGAGGAGGTAGTGAGCCAGGGTGCTGGACTCACTGAAGGGACAACTAAGGGGATAGGTTTAGTTAGAGTTTGCTTTTTATTTTCCCTGTTAAGGTGCAAGTTTCTTTGTTTTTAAAGGCAGAAGTAAAAAAAAAAAAAAATCAGAAGGAACAGAGAGAACCCGGGAGACAACAGGGCTGAGGGGAGGATATTCCTTCTTACCCCTGTCCCCCCAGGATTTTTGGAGGGGGGGAGTTCTGTGGGGGCCTTTCTGGCGGCTCCTGCACCCGTTATCGGGTAAGGAGTTGCCATGGGGGCTGCATTTGATTGACAGGAGTGAAAGCTGGCAGCCCCGTGTCGCCTCCCTCAGCACCGAAGCCAGGAAGGAAAGCTGAGCGCAAGGGGTAGAAAAGCCACATGGCCAAGAGGCTCCAAGAGTGGTGGGGGGGGAGGATAGCAGGAACCCCTAGCAACTGCCAGAACACAAGGAGACAGAGCGGCCTGCAGCTGCATGTTTGGGAGCCTGCTGCGGCGAGGGAAACTCCCCCCCACTGAATTTAGGCGCAATTTCTTATTCAGGCCCGCGTGTGTTTTAACCCCCTGCTGTGTTTTGGGTGCCTGGGAGAGGCAGCCACTGGAGAATAAAGCAGGAAAAAACAGCTTTTTCCTAGGGGGCCTTTTGCAGTTTCTTTTTAATTTCAGTGTCAGTTAATTAGATTTTGGTAACTTGGTTTTCTCTCACTTGGTCTCACTGATAGTCATGGGTGACTGGAACGCAAAAGTTGGCAACAAAGAAGAAGGCAAAGTAGTTGGAAAATATGGACTTGGCAACAGAAATGAAGCTGGAGAAAGACTGATAGAATTCTGCAAGACCAATGATCTATTCATCTCAAACACCTTCTTCCAGCAACACAAGCGGCGACTGTACACATGGACTTCATCCAATAGATTGTATAAAAATCAAATTGACTACATCTGTGGAAGTCAACGATGGAAAAGCTCTGTAACATCAACAAAGACAAAACCTGGAGCTGACTGTGGTACAGGTCATCAACTACTAGTATGCAAACTCAAGCTAAAGTTGAAAAAGAGCAAACCACTCATGAATACAGCAAAATATGACCTTGAGAATATACCACTGGAATTTAAAGACTGCCTGCAAAATCGATTTGCTGCTTTAGATACAAATGACAGAGCTTCGGAAGAGTTATGGAATGACATCAAGAAGGTTGTGTTGGAAGAAAGCGAGAAGTCTCTACAAAAGGTGAAAAAGCAAAAACGGCCAAAATGGATGACGGAAGAAACTCTGAAAATTGCCCAGAAACACAGAGAAGCTAAAGCCAGAGGAGAAAGAAAGACAATCGCAGAACTCAACAGAGATTTCCAACGTGCAGCAAGACAGGACAAGGAAAAGTACTACAATGACACTTGCAAGAAAATAGAAGCAGAAACTATTAGAGGAAGAACAAGATTGGCTTTCCTAAAGCTACGAGAGTTAAAGAAAAAGTTCCAGCCTCGAATTGGAATGTTACAAGATGCTCAAGGTTCCATGTTGAATGATGCTGAGAAGATCAAGAAAAGGTGGAAGGAATATACAGAGTTTTTATATGATAAAGATCAAGTGGACCAACAGCCGTTTCAACCTGTACCTTATGATCGGGAACCATTGGTGATGAAAGAAGAAGTTGAAGCAGCATTGAAAGCCTTATCAAAGAACAAAGCACCAGGCATTGATAGCATTCTCATAGAAGTATTATAGCAATCTGATGCAGCTGTTACCATACTTACAAGGCTCTGCCAAGAAATATTGAAGACAACATCATGGCCGACTGACTGGAAAAGATCTATGTTTATACCAATACTAATGAAAGGTGATCCAACTGACTGTGGAAATTATCAAACAATCGCTCTGATCCCACATGTCAGCAAGATTCTACTGAAGATTATTCAAAAGAGACTACAACCATACCTGGAACAAGAACTACCTGAAGTGCAAGCAGGGTTCAGGAAAGGGCGAGGAATGAGACATCATTGCGGATGTGAGATGGATCCTTGAAAAGACTAAAGAATACCAAAAGGATATCTATTTGTGTTTTATCGACTATAGCAAGGCTTTTGACTGTGTAAACCATGAGAAACTCTGGGCCACATTAGCATGGGTATACCAGAACACCTGATCGTTCTCTTGCGCAATCTGTACATTGATCAAGAAGCAACTGGATACTGGTGGATTGACTGTGGTGGCTTCTGGTTCGGAAGGACCTCTTGATGCAGGGGCTGCTTACGGCATGGCTCTTGAAAGGGCGAAGTTGAATAAGAAAGGATATTCAGGCTCTGTGATAGCGACCTTGCTACAGGCCCAGAGGAGGTCTACAAACCTGGCGTGCATCTGTGTAGGGTGCATCTTTGAATCGTGGTGCAGAGAGAGGCAGGTGCGTCCTTCCACTGCCTTCGTCCCAAACATCTTAGCGTTATTGCAGTCCGGTTTTGATAAGGGTCTAGCTGCCATTTCCTTGAGGATGCAACTGGCGGTGATTTTCAGTTATTGCGGGAAAGTCCACGGGGTGCCGCTGGGCACACACCCAGATATACTGAATTTTGTAGGGGCGGTGACCCACCTCCGTCTGCCGAAGAGGGTGATGGTACCACTTTGGGATCTCAATCTGGTGCTGACGGCGTTGTCTGGGGAACCCTTTGAGCCACTGAGTCGAGCTTCCCTGAAGGATTTGACTCTGAAAATGGTATTCCTGGTGGCAATTTGCTTGGCACGCAGGATTTTGGAACTTCGGATCCTGTCATGCCAGGAGCCATTCCCCTCCAAGGAGAAAGTGGTCCTGTGCCTGGTACCTTCATTTTTGCCCAAGGTGGTGTCAGCATTTCATGTAAATCAGGCTGTTTCCTTACCGGCTCTGGTGAGCGCAGATGTGGGTGAGAGTCGATATGGGCCCTACCACTCCACTGTTGTGCCACCTGGATGATAAGAGTCCTGCGAAGGTATATGAAAAGGCCATCCTCCTTTTGGAGATCTCATTGTCTGTTGGTTCTGTTTGGCGGGCCGTGCAAAAGTGAGGTGGCAGCTAAGGCCTCCATTTCCAGATGCATCATGGAGGCAATCACATTGGCATACATCTTGAAGGGTAAAGCAGTGCTGGCAGGGTTGCGGGCGTATTCCACAAGGACTCAGGCAGCCTCGTGGGCAAAGTATAGTTTAGTTCTGCCGGTGAAGATTTGTAGGGCGGCATACTTTCTCTGAGCATTTTCACCTGGATGTCCAGGTGGCGGGGGATGCTCGTTTCGGATCGGCAGTGCTTCAGGCTGGTTGTGCGGATCCCTCCCATTAGTTTAACTGCTCTGATACATCTCAGAGGTGCGGGACTGGACTGGAGGGATGATAAGGAAAGAGAAATTAGACTTATCTGCTAATTGTTGTTCCTTGAGGAGCTCCAGTCCAGTCCCGGAACCCTCCCTGAGTGCTTTCTGTGCTAATCTGTGCACACCCCGGTCCTGAAGCTGGTTGCCTTGGTGGAGGAAGTGGCCAGGGGGAGCCGGGGAGGGGGGTGTAATCAGCGTTTGCGGGGGGGGGGGGGAGAGTTGTTGGTTGCTCGCTCCCCACTGATTGGAGTTGCTCAGGTGCTCAACAGGTAAGCCTCCCCATCCTGAAGGGGGGGATGGTGTATCCTTTCCAGGGGATGGAGGGGGTACTAGTTTATTTAGACGTAGAAGTGTTTGTTGCATGTTTAATTACTTATTTGCTGCTCCTCTGAGTCTGCTTTGTCAATAGGTACTGGGGCTGGTAGGCGGTGCCAACTGCATATGTACATTAGTGTACATATCTATCAAGGAACTGGACAGATATATAGCTATATAGAACTGTATTTACAGAAGATGAGGTGTTTGAAAATTGCCCCTTCCCCCAATGTGAGTAGAAGTGTGCACGCTATCCCACAGTGCTGGAGCTTTTGCCCACTTTGGAGAGCGGTGGGGCTATAGCAGGAATGTGAAAGTGCGTACTGAAATTTAATTTTGCAGTCATTATATGGATTTTTGCACAGGCATTTTGCACTGGCTGTACAGTTCGCTGGTACTTAGATGTCTACATTCATCCACAGGCCCTGAATTTTCCAAGAGAAAGTCTGCACGGAATGTCCCTTTGAAAATTCGCTTTCAGGTCCATGAATGATTTGTATAAGCTCCCTGACCTTTCTCAAAATTGCACCTAAAGGAAAAAGGAAAGTGCTATAAAAGAGTCACTGTTTTGGACTTCTCACATAACTCTTGCTGGAAAATTTTCTCCTTTAAGTCTGAATGCTGAATGTAGTTGTTTCTAGTGTCATGAGATCATTTGAATTAAGTATCTCATTAGAAATCAGAGCAACTTTATATTCATGTTGTTATGTGCCGTTGAGTTGGTGTCGACTCATTGCGACCCTCTGGATAGTTGACTTAAACTGTGTTCGGTCTAAAGTAAGGCAGCTCATTGTTGACAGAGTGTATCCATAACTGCTGTTATTGTGTAGACGCATCTCATTGCTGGCCTTCCTTTTTTGTGTTGACCTTCTACCTTTCCAAACGTGATGTCTTTCTCTAATGATCTCTCTCTTCGCATGATGTGTCCAAAGTATGAAAGTCGAAGTCTTGTCATCTGAACTTCTAAAGAAAGCTTAGGTTTGATCTCTAGTACTGACTGGTTTGTTCTTCGAGCTGTCCATGGTATACACAGTATTCGTCACCAGCACCATAATTCAAAGGCAGATGTGGAGAGGGGAATAAAGACATCCTGGTGGGAATTTGAAAAGTTCCCTCTGTGTTTTACAAAGTCTCTGCTAAAGGCAGAGCCTCTTGTAAAATATGTGTAAGGACGTGCAGAAGTGCACATAACCTCACTATGTTCAGTGGGAACAACTTCACATGGGAAAAAAGTGTGCAGTTTTACCCCAAATGTATTTGAGAGCACCTTTTCAAAATCCTGCTTCTGATATCCACACTTCCTGATCCCTTCCTGCCAGCAGCATAAGTCCCCCTCACACCCTTGTATCCTCCCAGCATCCCCCCTCCTGACACCCCCTGACATTGATTCTATGTCTGAATTACCCCTAAGCATCGATCCCCCATTACAGCTCTCCCCTCCTGCAATAATCTATACTCCCTGAGTAGATCCCCTTACCTCCACCCCTCCCCCATCAGCAAGCCCAAGCACCCCCAACATAAAACTCCCCACCTGCCCCTCTCTGCATCATCCCCTTGAGAGCCCCCAGAGACCCCAGACTCCACTCCCAGTTCCACCCTTGGCTCTTACTGGGATCCCTGGTAATCTAGTGGAAACAGGAACAATCCCCAGTCACTCCTGTTCATGCCGGTCCCGGATTCCAAAATGTCATTCGTGAACTCTAGTGGTAATCTCGTGGTACTGTCACTTAAGGGTTTGCCCTTATTTTTCAGCTTGCTCCCCAGTGGTAGACACATGTGATTACTGCTAGAGGTCACAGGAGCCATTTTGGCACCCAGGGTTGGCTTGTACAGGAGTGACTGGGATTGCTCATGCTCCCGCTAGACTACCAGGAGCCCCGGTAGGAGCCATGGATGGGATTAGGCGGTTTTGGGGGTCTGCCACGGGGGGCCCTCAGGGGTGTCTTGATGATGGGGGTATGGAGAGGTCTTTTCAAAGTTTTTTTATTATCTGGGGGGAGTATATAATAGGGAGGCAATTGGGAGGGCCTAGTCTCAGCCTGTACATTTACCACTTCAAGTAGGCACTTATGCCTGCCTTGGGGCAGGTATAAATGCCTACATCTAGAATTTATTATTCTCTGGGAACAAGCAGGAAGTCAATCCTCACATATGGGTGACATCGGCACCAACGGAGCCCTTGTGGAAGCATCCCCCCAGCTTTCAAAGAAAACCTTTGGGAGATGCCACCACGCATGCGTGGTCCTCTTGTTGTCCAAGGGTGCTATCTTGCTCAGTCTCCTTTTTCTGTGGAGCCCTTCAGACATCTGTCTGCTCTTCCCCCAGAAAAAATTGATTTTCTCGATCTGAGTTTCATACTCTCCTCCGGTAGAGCACCGGTACTCTTTCCGCCACCTGAGCCTACTGCCCGGGCATCGGGTTCTTGGGGGGGGGTTCTCTTTTTTTCTTCCCTTCTTGGCGCTTTTGCACCCTTTTATCCAACTGGCAGCACCGCGGGTCTTTGACCTTGCTGGGATACTTTTTCTTCCATGGCAATCAGTGGTTTTAAGACGTATGATCGGTGTGCCAAAATAATGTCCTTGACTGACACACACGACTGCTGCCTTCGTTACCTGGGTCCGGACCATGACCCCACAACATGCGGCCTCTGTAAAAAGATGTCCACCAAGGCCCTCAAGAGCCACCAGTAGCAGCACGATAATTTTTCCCAGAGTCCTGGTACCTCCGAAGGCCAAGGCCTCCTTCGAAATTGTGAAATGTTGGGGCAGCCTTACAGACCCTGA
This sequence comes from Ichthyophis bannanicus, assembly GCA_033557465.1. Taxonomy (NCBI): domain Eukaryota; kingdom Metazoa; phylum Chordata; class Amphibia; order Gymnophiona; family Ichthyophiidae; genus Ichthyophis; species Ichthyophis bannanicus. The sequence continues at coordinate 173,608,370 of CM066043.1, forward strand.
TCAATGCTGTGGTTCCTTGGAAAGGGGGTCTCCCTCAAGGGAACTCAAGAAGAAGAAGGTCTCGAAGGCAGTGTCCTTGGATGTCTCCGACGGGTCAGGTAAGTCCCAAGCCAGGTCCCCAAGTCCTAGACGCTTGTCCAAGGAATCTGAGAAGGAGTGACCTGTGAAGGTCCCCTGAAAGGACTCGACCTCGGACCAGCCTCGGTCGCTTGATACCATCCTCATTGAGGACTCCCCTTTGGGGGAACCAGCATTGGGCCCGATTCCCTCAGTGCCTGTGCCAGTGGCTGCGGAGCCTTCTGGCTTGGCGTCCAGAATGGTGCCCTGGAGTGCAGCTTGTCTGCCTTCATGGACCAGCAGTAGGTGCTGTTGTCCAGTACTGTCGGTTCCTCCGCCCAGACTATTGGGCCCTCGACGTCGAGAACATCCCCAGAGACCGAGCTGATCCTCAAGGTCTTTCAGCCTCGAGTTGATCCTTGGCCGAGGTCTTGATCCGGTTCCCATTCTATGGGGTCACGATCTTCCCTAACCAGTGTGCTCAGCACCAGCCATGGGGCCTCTGAGGGCCACAGATGGGTTCAGCCCCAGAGTCCGTGAGCCATCCTTCCCTCGAGTCCTCGATGGACTATTCAGAGTGGGAGATGGAAGACGAGGAGTCGCCGGACACCCATCGCCACCGTGACATCCTCTTGGACTCCCCTTCTTCGGAACCCCGGCGTCAGTCCCCGCCCGAGGACATGGCATTCCTCAATTTCATCAGGGACATATCCAAAGCTCTAGCATTCCCGACGAAATTGGAGGAGGACCCTCGGATGGAGGAGCTAGAAATACTCCAATATGAGGCCCCTCCAAGGGAATCGCTTACGGTGCCCATCCCACCCATCCTCGAATGGCTCATTCTTTGTATGTGGGAGACACCGGCATTGGTGCTGGTGGTGAGCAAGTGGCTTGACTTGATCTATCAAATCTGCTGGAGCCTGGGCTTCCAGAAGTCACAGCTGCCACATAACTCCATGGTGGTGGAGTTGGCCATGCGCCGTCTGAAGAGTCAGAAGACGCACTCGTTGGTGTCCCCCGACAGGGAGGCATGACTCTGGATGCCATCGGCAGAAAGTGCTACCAGGGCTCAATGCTCGTCGGCTGGATCCAGGCATACAACCTGTACGTGGGCATGTACCTGAGAGACCTGGCGAAGGAACTTGCCGGGTTCTCGGCTGGTCTTTCTGAGGAACCCCTGCAGCAGTTCAAGAACCTGGCCAAGGCCGTCCATGAGTGCTCCAAGTTTATGTCTCGAGCAGCCTGTAACAACTTCAAGTTGGAGGCTCGAGTAGTGGCAGCGGGCATCAGTGCCCGATGCCAGGCTTGGCTACAGTCATCCGATCTTGAGTAATGGGTTCAGGACAGCTTGGTCGATGTACCATGCCAAGGAGAGGACCTCTTTGGCAAACCCATGACCGACAAGGCTGCCAAGCTGGAGACTGAGTTCATGATGAGGACCAGGCTCTCTAAGAAGACCACTGCTCCTCCCTGATATAAGGGCTCGGGTAAAAAGCCCTTCTACTCAAGGAAAGGGGATGCTTACAGAAACTACCACCTTTTCAGGCCTCCCTGGGCCTCAGCAAGGGCAGCAGGCTAAGGTGACATGAGCAAGGCCCTCATAAGCAGAAGGCTCCCAAGCCCCAGGCGTCGGCCCTGGCCCAGCCAGGGGGGAGCTTTTGACTCCTTGGGCATAGCCTCTCCATCCCAAGGAGGTCAGCAGCCCACAGAGAGATGTCTCATTCACTATGCCCAAAGGTGGCCAGCCATCAACACTGATTCATGCACACTCCAGGTGGTCAAGGAGGGCTACCTTCTCCATCTGGCCCTGTAACATCTCTTTCTTTCTAGGAGAGCCCTTCAGGTCTCCCCTTTACTGGGACCTTCTACTGAAGGAACTGGTAGTCTTCTCGAGGACAGAACAATAAAACCAGTTCCCCACCATCTCAGGAGCAAGGGGTTCTACTCCAGTTACTTCCTCGTACCAAAAAGAACAGGGGGCCTAAGGCCCATTCTCGATCTGTGCAATCTGAACAGATTCCTGGTGAGGGTGAAGTTCAAGATGCTCTCCCTTGGAACATTGCTTCCTTACCTCCTGCAGGGAGATTGGCTATGCTCCTTGGATCTGAAGGATGCTTACACACACATCCTCATTCACCCCAACTACAGGCAGTACCTGAGGTTCATGGTGCGGGGCAGCCATTACCAGTATAGGGTGCTGCCCTTCGGCTTGGCTTCCGCCCCAAGAGTCTTCAAGTGCCTGGCAGTTGTGGCTGCCTTCTTCCGCCACTAGGAGGTCTTTGTCTTCCCCTACCTAGACGATTGGCTCATAAAGAGAAGCATGGCCTCAGAAGTGCAGCAGGCAGCCATATGTACCATCCATGTCCTGCAGCATCTGGGGTTCATCCCATGTCCCATCCCCTCCCGACACAGTGTCTGGAGTTCATAGGGGCATGACTAGACACCCTCCAGGCAAGGGCCTTCCTTCCAGAGGACCGAGCTGACCATCTCAGGGCACTGGCCCTGGACATACAACACCATCCCTCAGTGTCTGCTCAATTCCTACTGTGCCTACTCGGACACATGGCTTCCATGGTCCATGTCAGCCCAGATGCCCGCCTCCACATGAGTGCCGTACAGTGGTGCCTTCGGGACTAGTGGACACAGGCTGTCTCCAAGGACAGATCTTAGTGACCCGACAGTTAGCGGAATGCCTGAGCTGGTGGCAAAACCCCCAGTACCTCGAGGCAGGGATGGCCTTCCAGACTCCATGCCCCTTAAGAGTTCTCGCGACGGACGCCTCCCTGCTAGGATGGGGAGCCCACTGTGAGGAACTCTGCTCCCAGGGCAGCTGGTAACAGGACGAGAGCAACCAGCAGATCGACCTCCTGGAGCTATGGGTGATACATCTAGCCCTCTGAGCCTTTTGCCACCACCTACGATGCCAGCCAGTGTTGGTCCAAATAGACAACCAGGTGGCCATGTTCTGTGTGAACAAGCAGGGGGGCATGGGGTCTCACATCCTCTTCCACGAGGTGATGGCCCTCTGCTCCTACGCATTCTAGTAGGGAATACTCTTAAGGGCAGTATACCTGCCAGGCCAGGACAACTCATTGGCCGACAGATTGAGCAGGGTCCTTCAGCCGCACGAGTGGCAGCTGGACCCCAGAGTGGCCAGCCAGCTCTTTCACCTCTGGGGGGAACCATGGTTAGACTTGTTCACCAGCCCAGACAACTACCAATTCCCCGGCTTCTGCTTCCGGGTGGCAGCAGATGTGTTTCTCATCTCATGGACGGAAGGTCTCATATACGCCTTCCCACCCATGCCGCTGATTGCCAAAATCTTATTCAGGATCCTCCGTGACAAGGCCTCACTGATCCTGATAGCCCTTCAATGGCCCAGGGAGCCGTGGTTCCTGCTACTCCTCCGGCTGTTGTTGGAGGCTCCCATCCCATTGGGGAGCTCTCCAGGGCTCCTGTCTCATTTTTTGCTCTGCCATTTCCTAGGTCAGCCTCTGCATTCCCACTCCGAAACTATCCTTGCTGTATCCTTCTCCAAATAAACCCCCTTTCAAGTATTTGCTCTTTCAATAAAACTAAACTGCAGAAAAAAGGAAAAGAAGAGAGTCATGGAGAACAGAATAAAGGACAAAAGGGCCAAGATGAGGTCTTACAAGCCCCACCCCCACCCCCCACCTTTGGAATAAGCAACTCCAGAAGTCTGAATTCTCCATCACCATCCATTTTTTGCTTGTGTCTAAAGGCATATTACTTCAGACTTGCTTTGATGCATTCGTTCAGTTTTGCTCACATTTAGTCGTTTAGTTTTATTGTACCAGCGAGCTTGTTTTGCAGGTCATCTGTAGGACATCCTGGTAGAGGGCATTATATAAATTCAAAAATAAACAAAACCATTTTAACTTTGTAATTCAGTCATGGAATAATTATGGTTCCCTTTGAACCAAAGAAAGAAGCCCTAGTGCGCATTGATATGTACCTTTTTACCATTGCTGCATCATTATGTTCTAGCAAGAAGAAAGCCTATCAAAGGTAAGTGCGTTGATCTGAATATCCACTGATGGATGTCTCTTCTCATGCAGCATGTCTTCAAGCTGGAACAGGAGGAGTATATGAAGGAGCAAATCCCGTGGACCTTAATTGACTTCTATGACAACCAACCCTGTATCAATCTTATAGAGGCCAAAATGGGCATTCTGGATCTCCTCGATGAAGAATGTAAGGTATGATGCCCGATACGGGCCGCACAGAAAGTCTTATTGCTACGTTACCGAGCAGTTCACTTCAAGTAAAGAGGGAAATTTTCAAAGCTATTTCCATAGCTCATTTACATTTTATCTTTGTAAATGGGATCTTTGAAAATTGCCCACTGTGTATGCATTTAAAGCGATGCCCTTTGTTCCACAACACACGTCCTTTTGGAGGAGTGCTCTGGGGATGGGATTAGGGTGGGATTGCAATGATGCATATTTTCAAAAGTGCAGCTGTTGTTTTAGCTGAAAAAGCAACCCTCAGAAAGAGGAGGTGCAAGTATGTGCAGGTGCAGCTTCCTTAAGCATTTTCAAAGTAAATGTGTGTGAAGACTTACATGGGTGGTGTGAAATATGCCCCAAGAGTATGAAAGTAGAACTTGTGGATTACAATAGAAGTTTCTTTTTAAAAATAGGAGATTATTGCTAACAAAACAATGTACATTTTTTCTGTCTAGATGCCCAAAGGATCAGATAATAGCTGGGCCCAGAAACTGTATAACACTCACTTGAACAAATCTTTGCTTTTTGGAAAGCCACGATTGTCAAACAAAGCTTTTATCATTCAGCATTTCGCTGACAAAGTAAGTATTTATCCTTTGCCTTCCCTAGCTCTTTTGTTACTGGCAACATTATGGAAGGGCCCCTGGGACAAGCAAGTTAATTCTGAACGGTAGCGAGCAGCTTATATTATCCAGCCCTGACCGCACTCAGAGTTTTAATGATAAAGCCCAACAGCTCAGGGTACTGTTAACCATGCAGATTGTTATCATATCCACCTTTTGTCCCTCTACGTTTTAGGTAGGTGGACATAGAAGTTTCCATATCTACACCAACATTTAGCCATGTTCACCCACTTCTTTACCTTAAACCTTTCTTCTCTTCTGCCTTGACCTTCTGTGCTGGTAGACTATTCCAGGTATTCACTACACTCCTGGAGCTTCTATCATATACCCCCTTTTACATTTTTTCTCTTGGAAGATTCATTTTGAGATTCTGTCTGTTCCATTTTTGATAGCTCTCTGGATTGTCTCCATCTTTTCAACGCCCTTGTGAAGGTGAGGCCTCCAGAACTAAGCACAGTATTTCAAGTACAAGCAAGATCTTACCATTGACCAACCAAAGGGCAAAATTGCCTCACTTTTCTTTCTCCTGATGCCTTGAAGCATGCTCAGTGCTTTAAGCCCTGATGTAGCTAGCATTTGTTAACATTTTTGAACTGTTTTGACAAGCACCGTGCTTTCACAGAGGACAGTTTCAAATGGGCCTAGATGGCTATCTATGGAATGAGCTGGCTAGATCCAACAGTACCTGATGTCTCAGGACAGTGGCGCCTTGAGGTCTAAATGTGAAATGCATCCTTTCATAACTTTCAAAATGGCAATGATGTCTATTGGCTGGATACATTATCACACTTGGTTTTAGTTGATTACTCTTTTTCCAAACCAAAGGAATATTTGGGATTTGCTCTGTTCAGAACACCTCTCCTCTGCCTCCTCCAGATCAGAGTCACACACAGAGCCAACACAGACACACAAAGGGGTTGGAAAGAATTCCATGAGCCATGCTCTGCATGCTTTCCCACTTGTTTAGCCATACTAAAAGTGGGTGTTTGGGGAGGCAGTATTGAGTGGGGAGAGTAAACTATGTACATACATATAGTTGTGATCATTATTGACACCCTTGCAGTTTAACCCTTTAATGTTCAATATCTCCTAAAACACAGTGGCCAGTGAAATGGCTTTGGACCATATATGCACACATATGCACTATAAAAGAATCAAATAAAACAAGATCAATTAATAAAGGAAATAGTAGGCAATAATATAAAACCTGGGACATTGCCAGGACATGATTATTCTACTACAATGAGGTCAAACTAACAAAATAAATCAAAAGACATCTGCCCAAAAAACAAAAAACTTTCAAAACAAATCTTGTTTGTACATGTTGGAGTGTTTGTCATGAAAGGAAGAAAAAATCTCTCTTGTGACCAAAACTCTCCGTTTTATTCTTTTGAGTGAACAAATCACTAAATATGTGTTAAACTAACATAAGTAAAACACATAAATAAGTTAAAATGCCGAAACTTAGCTTTTAGACGGCAATCGCCAAAAGTTCAAAGATACAGCTGCTCACATAACTTATGTTCCAAAAGTTGAGCTGGAAAATCAAGGAAGTCCCATCAAATTAAAGTGGACACAGAGAGGACTTCCAGTTGGGCAATGAGCTGAACGGACGTCTTTAGTTCAGCTCCGGGTAATTGCCCCGCAAATCGGCCTTAAAGCCCTGCAATTGAGACTTTAACCGCAAGATTCTACATCGATCCTGCCACGGGAAAGTTAATTTGTGTAAGAGGGTGATCTTACTATTGCTGTGGACCCGATGGCATCTAAAACCCTTCGAAAGGACAAGCCTCGTGCCACGGAGGGGAAGATGGCGGAGAGCTCTCCAGCTAGCCCTAAATCGGGCGGTTCGTCTGACTTGGTAGCCGAGGTGAGCGCTGCCGTGGTGCAGGCGCTCAGCGCTCGTTTCCAAGATTTGGCAGAGCAGATCCAATCGATCGGCCAACGTTTCACAGAGATGGAGGACCGCCTGGAACAGGCTGAGACCAGGGTCTCCGAGGTTGAAGATACTCAACATTCAGTGGTGGCCAAGGTGGCTGCTCTAGAAGCCCTGGTTAAGCAACAGGGAGATAAAATTGATGAGCTGGAGAACCGCGGCCGGCGAAAAAATTTGCGATTCATCGGCATCCCTGAAAGTGTCGCCGACAATGCCCTAAGTGAGTTTCTGCAGACTTGGATTGGGAGCTTACTGCCGAACTTGAGAGCAGAGTCCCTGCGATTAGAGCGGGTGCACCGGTTGCGCCAACGCAGAGAACAGGCCAGGCGGCCACGTGCAGTGATCGCCCGCTTCCTCGACTACAGACAGAAGGAGGAGGTGCTGAACGCAGCTCGGGGCCGACGGAGACTGCAACAAGAATCTGAACCGATCCTGGTCTTTCAGGACTACTCGGTGATTGTCAGTCAACAGCGCAAGGCTTTCTCCGGGGTTTGTACCCAGCTGTTCAATCGTGGCATCCGCTTCTCCCTCCTCTACCCGGCCAGGCTGCGGATCGAACAACAAGGACACACTCGCGTTTTGACTACCCTGGACGAAGCCACTACGTTTTTGGCCTCCCTGCCCGCCACCTCGACCTCGTGATGGTTGGAACAGTGATTAGGCGGGAGGTGTAGTTCTTCGGAGGCGGAGGGGAGGTCTGGAAGGCCCTCAGGGCCGCCTATCTCCTGGCGGTCTTGCTGCAGACCATACGGACACGAGAGAACTTTTGAGTTTGTGGTGCAGGGGGATGCTGTGTCCTGATACATGGTTTCCTTCGACTGGTAACTATTGCACTGTGGAAGGAGACATTGTATGTTGGCTACTTTGTTGCAGCTGCTCCTGATTTTTTGATCTGCTAAGTGTCTTACTCCATGTCTCCCCTGGTCCCGTCTTCCCTCTTGATCCCACCCCTCCCCTCCCTTTCTTTCTTCTTTCTTGATTCTTTTTGGTGGGGCTTTGGTAGGTGTGTAGGGGGGTGGGGGGGTGGGGGTAGGGGGGTGGGGGATGGGGGGGAGGGTGGAGGGGGGGGGAGTTGGGAACGGCCTATGTCACTATGCTTCCTAAATGCACTAGAGGGGTCTAGTTGGATCTCGCGTTCATTGGATCCCTCGTGGTTAGCAAGTAGGGGAACGAAACCCCGGTAACGTTGTCTTCTTGGGCCCCCATAATACGCTGGCAGTTTAACTCACTTCTGGGGCCCGGATTGGGATAGAGCCTGGGGGTATCCGTTGCTGGGGCCCTTGGTACTGCGGCGTGTGATCCTAGGTGGCACTACCCCCTCCGGGCCTTGCGGCTGATGACCCCTGGGAGCGGCGAGGGTGAGAGGGCGGGTGGAAACTTCTGTAAGAGGGGGGAGTGCGGGAGTCTGTCATAATTAGGGTGCCCGTGTTTGATGGGGGGGGGAGGGACAAAGCGTTGAGAGGTAGCTGGGTGGCTGCAAGAGGGATTGATCAGGAGCAGGAGGGGGGGGGAGGTGGAGACACTAGTGAGACTGCGCATTGTAGCGGTTTTACCGATAAACTTATATAATTTAGTAGATAGCTATGGGGTTGAGTAGGGGGGGTGATCCCGGTTGCCATAGGAAGTAGTCCAGGATATGGCTGGACTTGAGAGTGGGGGGTGGAGGGGGGAGGGATGGGAGGGGGTAGGGGGAAGGAGGGGTGGGGGGGAAGGGGGTATACTCCACTGAATCTTAGCAGATGGCATGTGTGTTTGTTCATGGGAAGGGGGGGCTCCGGGCTGACACTCCACTGACTGTTAACAGATGGCAGGATTGTTTGCTTTTGATTGGGGGGGGGCGCCAGGCTGGGGGAGTCCCTCTGAAACAATTGGGAACGGCTCTGTGGTGGCACCTTGGCACTGCCCCGGCGCTTTGAGAATAATTTCTTGGAATGTCTGTGGATTGGGCAACCCCATCAAGAGACATAAGGTATTGCAAGCACTGGCTAGACATAACTGTGACATAGCATTTCTCCAAGAAACCCACCAGACGGCTGTTGAACATAGCAAACTTTGTCGGAACTGGGTGGGCCAAATTTGGGGATCCCCCGCCCAAGGACATAAGGGAGGAGTAGTGATCTTAATTCATAAACGCATATGGTTCGTAGAGGAGACGGTTCTGGCTGATAATATTGGTAGATCTCTGTTGATATACGGCCATTTAGACGGCAAACCGGTAATTCTGGGAGGCCTTTACGGACCCAATGTGGCTGACCCAGGCTTTTACAATGGCTTGGCATCTAGGGTGGAGCAACTCCCGGAGTGCCCTGTGATTCTGGGAGGGGACTTTAATGGAGTCCTAGACGCCGACCTGGATACCTCTAGAGGAGGAGGTGGACGGGAGAGGGTGACGTCCTCCCAGATGTTGATGCGATTCTGTCGGAGACTGGGTATAATTGATCCCTGGCGGGTAATGCACCCTACAGAAAGAGACTATACCCATCAATCTCGGGCACATGGCACCAGTGCCCGCATAGACTATATAATGACCTCGGGGACTCTGTTCACGCACATAGAGGACGCTCAGATTGGTCCCTCGGAAATTTCAGACCACGCTCTAGTATGGATTGACTTGCATTGGGGGCGAGACGCGGCTCGGTCACGTTTGTGGAAATTCCCCCTGGAGCTCTACTCGGATGGGCAATTTCGCCAGTTTCTACGTCAGAGATGGGCGGAATTTTTTAGTGATCACCATGCTCATATAGATGATCCCGAGTTGGTGTGGGAGACGGCGAAAGTGGTCCTCCGAGGAGACATTATAGGCTATGCCGCAAGGCGGCGCCGGTTGATGGCAGAACGTATTCTTTTACTTGAACGTCAAGTCACCAAGCTACGGCGGAGATGCGCCCATACGCCAACGCTGCTGAACAGGAAGTTGTTGTGGGAAACTCAAACTGAACTAAATGAGTTACTACACCAGCGAGCGAAGAAATCGGTGCTGTTTTATCGGTTTTGCTTACACTGCTATGGTGATAAGCCCGGCAAGTTATTGGCGCGGTGTCTGCGGACCCGACAGGGCTCTGCACACGTAGCGGCATTGAAAGGAGGCCAGGGGTGTGTTCATAAGGAGACGGTGGCAATTGCAGAGATTTTTCGGAAATTTTTTCAAAAATTGTACAAATCTGCTACAGGCCCCCCTGAAGGGCTGCAGGACTATCTCGCGGCCTTGGAGCTGCCCCAACTCACTGCGGATCAGAGGGAGGCTCTTGATCTACCTCTTACCCCACTGGAGATACAATCTGTAATATCTACAGCCCAATGTTATAAAACGCCGGGGCCGGACGGACTAGGGGCCGAATTTTATAAAATCCTAGGGGATGGCGTGAGTCCCTTGCTACGCGAGGTCTTTACCACCAGAACAGAGAAGGGGGCGTTTTGCTGGGGGCGCAATCACGCTTTCATCACCCTGATCCCGAAACCGGGTAAAGACCCGACACAGGCGGCTTCATATCGACCCATCTCCTTATTGAACTTTGATCTTAAACTCTGCGCGAAAATTCTGGCGAACCGCCTGGCAGAGGTCTTGGGTTATCTAACTCACGATGCACAAGTGGGCTTTGTGAAAGCCCGCCACGCTGTGAGAAATCTCCGGAAGATTCTGGCCTCCTTGGAGTGGGTGCATGCTCATAACATTCCGTCGTTACTGATCAGCTTCGATGCGGAGAAAGCATTCGATAGGGTGGACTGGTGTTATCTCTGGGGACTGTTACCGAAATATGGCATAGGGGCGAATTTTTGCAAGATGGTTCAAAGCCTATATATCACGCCGACAGCAGGTATATTGTGCAACGGCCTCTTGTCGGACGATTTTTCGCTAGGGAGAGGTACAAGGCAGGGCTGCCCTTTATCGCCCCTCTTATTTGTTCTCTCCTTGGACCCGCTGATTCGCACCATTGTAGCGTCAAAGCAGATACAGGGAGTGCGGCTACGGTCGCAGAACTTCATTATCTCGGCATTTGCTGACGACTTGTTAGTACACTTGACTTCTCCGACCGCCTCCTTACAACCGCTATTGGACGAATTTCAGAGATTTGGGGCACTTGCAGGCTTGCGCATTAATAAAGATAAATCTGAAGCGGTGGATGTCTTAGGACGTCTCGGTGGTTCTTGGAGAGGCCCCTTCCCCCTGCGGTGGGCGGACAAAGAATTTATCTATTTGGGCATCACACTGACCGGGAATCCCCATGATTTATATCGGCGCAACCTAGATCGGATACTGCGACATCTGACAGTACAATTGAACGCATGGGAACAGCTCCCGCTGTCTTTGACAGGGAGAATAGCGGCAGTACAGATGATAATTCTACCTAGAATATTATATTGGCTGCAAACCCTGCCAGTCTGGTTGCGCAGCCGTGACTTGCATAGAGTGGCAGTTTTGCTCAAGCGGTTTCTTTGGCGGGGAAAGCGGGCGCGGGTCCCCTGGATCCGCCTCCTTGGAAAATGGCGGGAGGGGGGTATGGGCCTTCCCGACCTGAAGACTTATGCACTGGCCTGCCAAGCCAGACACCTAGGGGATTGGCTGGGGGGGACGGAAGTATATACGCCCAGGTCTTTGGAGGAATGTTTAGTGGCTCCTGCGACCCTAGTAGGGATTTTGCATGGCTCACACAAGGATTTCTCCGATTTCATTCGGCAGAGTCCAATAGTGGACTCGGCCCGGCGCACTTGGCAACAACTTAACCACTATTGGAACGACGCGTGGAAGGTGTCCTGTTGGTTGCCGCTGCAGGGGAATGCCCAGTTCACTCCTGGCTCCGAGACTGCGGTGTTTCGGGATTGGTGGCTGCGGGGGATCCGGACGGTGGGGCACTTGGTTGACCACGTGGGCAAGTGCAAATCGTTCCGGACGCTCAGTCGGGAATATGATCTCCCTGACTCGCACTGCTTTGCATATATGCAAAGCTCCCATTATGTGGCTGCGCTGCCGCGAGACGCGCTGCAGGCCTCGCGCTCAGCCCGTATCTTGGAATTTTTTCGGCTGGGGGAGGAGCGACCTCCCTCGATTTCCATTTTGAAACGTAGTTTGGAGTGCTACCGTCCCCTCCCCGATTACAGCGGAGTCGAAAGGGCTTGGGCAATTGAATTGGGAGGAGAAGTGCCACCAGGGTTGGTATTGACGGCATTGAAACGGATTGGACGGCTGGTGCAAGGGGTGCGCTGGCGTGAGATTCAGTTTAAATGCGTGACAAGGGCTCATTTCTCACCGTGGAGGACGTGGCGCAGCCGCCTGGAGACGGACGGATCTTGCCCACACTGCTCGGAGCCCTTGGCTACTCTACTGCACATGTGGTGGGAATGTCGAGGAGTACGGGCCTACTGGGTAAAGATATGCAATTTTCTTAGCACACTGCTCCAGCGCAGGCTCCGTTGGACAGGTGTCTTTGTAGCACTTGACCAGTTGCCGACCCCCAGACCTGTGACAGCTGGTGAGTGTTTGCTTATGCGAAAGGCCTGTCTGGTGGGTAAGGGACCGATTCTCCGATTATGGAGAGAAGAACGCCAGCTGCCCACCTTTAGTGAATGGCGGAATAACTTCCATCAATTAATGCTAACGGAGCGTTGGATGGCGCGGGGCAGTGCCAAGCGTTGGACAGTGTTTCTGTCAGTCTGGGAGCCATATATCCAACAATTAGGGGCCCATAGTCGTAATGCAACTCTTCAGTGGGGGAGTTGAATGAGCTCGGTTTTGTGAATAGATAAGAGATTACTGCCACACTGTTCTTGATGATTATTTGACTATATGCTTTAGGAAACTGGAAGTGGAGTGAGAGTGGGTGGTTGGGAGGGTGGGGGGAGGGGGGGTGGGAGTGGTGGGGCTGGGATATAATGTAAAATGTAAAATGGCCACCTATTGTATTTTTTTCTGTTTGCTCCTGGGGGGGAGAAGAGCACCCCCCCCCCTGTGGAGACATATGTTGATGTATTGTTTGGATTTAATGGTGGACTTAAATAAAGTTAAAAAAAAAAAAGTGGACACAGAACTGTGATTCAAGCTCGTAAAACCAATGAATGAGCTCTGCTTCAAGTGCAAAGATTGAAGCAGGTTCCTGTTCTTCAAAATTCCATTTCAGAGTTGCTTTGAAAAAAGCTACCAAAGGAGTGGAGCTTTTGTAATGGTATCACGATGATGTCAATAAAAGTAGAAGGAGTTCCTCAACTAAAATAGCCAATCCCAATCAGGAACTAAATAACACTTAGAGAAAGCTCCATCAATTCAGTTCTAAATGTAAGCCAGAGGGACTGACAGATTGGAGTCTGTATATCCAAGATTGCTCAAGCAATTGTAAACTGGACTCACGATCCCCCTCACAGGGATCAGCTGGAACAAAGTCAATCACCCGTCATTGTAGATATTCAAAAGAGTGTCCTTTTTCTAAACAATGCAATACTACTAGAGCCAATCAAAGTTTTGTATTTAATCTTGATTGATGTTCTTTGAGATGGGAAGTAATTGATCTAAATGTCCTGCCTACATACTTGGATGTCCAAGAACAATCGCTCCCAAAAAGTGAAACAAATCAAATAGTAGCAAAAAAAGAATCACTTAAAATAAACCTCTCCAGGGAAAACAACCTTAATTCTAAATATTTTTTGTCGGAGCTGAGCCGTAGGAGGGACTAGGTGGATCCAGTCCCCCACCAGACTGCTAGCTTCTTTTATTTTATTAGTAACCCTTCACCAATAAAAAATTTTCTTTCATAATTAGAAATCTCTGCACTTATCTCAAGTCCTTCGTTGACACTGCCCCAACCAAACGTTGCTCTTCCAGAAATAGATCAGCACGACGCGCGCGTTTCGGGGAATTAACCCTGTGTCAAGTGCTTCTGAAACGATCTCAAATGAGGCAACGAGAATAACTGTACATCGTCAATGCGGGCAAGGCAAAAGCTCAGACCATGCGCGCGTCGTGCTGATCTATTATCATTGGCTAAACAAGTCTGAGGCATGCATGTTTAAATTCTAAAATGCTACAGTTATGATGAATGCAAAGAAATTGGCCCAATGGCAAACCCTATCTCAGAGGACCGGGGTGGTAGCTATGATATTATAATAAACTATTGAGTTGAATGGGTTTGCGATAAAACAGGGTATGTAATCTCTGATCCTGCTTATAAATGAATAAATCCAAAAAATCAATGTGAGTCTCATGATGTTTAGCTGTAAACTTGATGTTAGGTTTTATAGTGTTAATCCACTGCAAAAATCTTTGCAAATCAGGAAGAGGACCATCCCATAGAAAAAATACGTAATCTAAAAAACGAACCCAAAAAGAAATAAATGAAAACCAAAATGAACTATAAATGTGAGAAACTTCAAAATCAGCCATGCATAGGGTGGCCACTGAGGGGGCTATTGTGGCCCCCATGGCAACTCCAAAAATCTGTGAATAAAATTTTGTATCATACAAAAAATAATTCCTGGTCAAAACTAAATTTAATAATGCAATGAAAAATTATTTAGGTATCTGCAGAGGGAAAGCTACCAGATGATTGGCTATCAACTCTAAAACCTCAGATTGATCTGTATTGGTATTGAGAAATCTTGGTTCTTCAGGAACAAGCAGGAAGTCAGTCCTCACATATGGGTGACATTGGTGCTGATGGAGCCCACATGGAGCAATTCCCCAGTTTTCAAAGAGAGCCTTTGGGGCATGCTACCACGCATGCGTGGTCCCCTTCCCGTCCAAGGGTGCCATCTTGCTCAGTCTCTTTTTTTCCGTGGAGCCCAACAGATGTCTGTCCTGTTTCCCTAGAAAATTACTTGCTAATTATCCTAAAAATAGTTTATTTCCCAGGTTGCGTACCGGTTCTTCTTCCCACCTCGAGCCAGTGCAGTCCCTGTTTCCGGTGTTGTTCTCGGCTCCTTTTGTCTTTTTTGATCAGGGCTCGCCTCGACCAGCGTTTGTGCCCTTTTTCTCCGGTCATCAACCCCATCCGGGTTTTCCCCACCATGTCCCCCAGTGGGTTCAAAAAATGTGACCGCTGCAGTCAAACAGTGTCAGTGACCGACATCCATGACTGCTCCTACGCTGCCTGGGTCTGGACCAGGACAGTACTTCCTGCGACCTGTGCCAGACCATGACACCTAAAACCAACAAAAAGAGGTCAGAGTTGCAAGAAAACGTTCCTCGGGTCAGACTCGGCACCGGCCTCCCCGATGCCAAACTCCAAGTCCAGCACTTTCCATGAGGCCCAAGCGTCCTCAAGAGTCCTGCAGCGGCGGCTCCTCCAAGAAGACCTCGGATCCCAAGAGAGAAAAGAAAAAAATCCTCGAAGTCAACCGAGGTTTCACTGGAGAAACCCAGTAAAACTGTCCGGAGGGACTGGTGGCTCCGAGAAGTGCCCTACCAAAGACCTCAAGAAGGATTCTTGGCCGGTGGAGACCATGCAAGGTTCCTTGAGACCGTAGTCCTCATTGAGGATGCACTCGTGAGAGTGCTTGCACTGGGCCTGAGGTCCTCGGTGCCCGCGCCGAAAGCTGTGGAGTCTTCTGCCTTGGAAACCAGAATGGTGGCCTTGGAGCAGAACATCACTGCTATCCTGACCCTGCAGCAGGCAATGATGTCTGGTTCATTCACATTATCTGCCCCGTCGACTGGGTCCTCGACTGTGGCGGAGTCCCCGGTTGTCGAGCCGAGCTCTGAGCGCCACCTGCCTCGGGTAAGCCCTCGGCGCTGGTTGAGGTCTCAGTCCCATTCCTCAGGCATCTGGTCCTTGCTGGCCAGTTTCCATGACTCGGTCCCCAGGTCCATTGGAGGCTGCCAGCCACTCGGCCCCGGCCTCAACGTTATGAGTCGCAGGGCCTCGATCTCATCACCGCTCGACTCCGAGTGGGAGACTGATGACGAGGCTTCCCTTGAAACCAAACGGCACTGAGATATTCCCTCGGACCTGTTGCCATCGGCATCCCAGCACCATTCTCCTGTGGAAGATGTGGCCTTCCATGACTTTGTCAAGGATATGGCCAGAGCTCTCTCAGTGCAAACTGAGGCGGAGGAAGATCCGCGCACTGTGGAACTGGAGATCCTACAGTATGAGTCTCCACCCAAGGAGACTCTCATGGTGCCTGTGCAGCTGATCCTCGAGCGGCTGCTACTCAGAATGTGGGAGACACTGGCCTCAGTGCCAGTGGTGAGCCGGCACCTAGACGCCAGCTACTCCGTCCGGAAGGGCCCTGGGTTCAACAAGCCCCAGTTCCCACATAACTCCATGGTTGTCGAGTCGACCATGCAGAAAAGTAAGAGCCAGAAGACTCACTCTTCGATCCCTCCTGGGAGGGACGTCTAGAGCCCTTGATACCCTCTGGCGCATGTTAACAGGGCTCCATGCTGGGTTGCAGGATTCAAACCTATGAATTGTACATAGGCATGTACCTGAAGGCCCTCACCCAGAAGTTGCCTGGGTTTTCAGCGGGGCTTACTGGGGAACCCCTCCAGCGGTTCCAATCCCTGACCTTAGGGATCAAGGACTATTCTAAGTTCCTCTCCCGGGAGGCCTATGACAGCTTTAAGAACATAAGATATGCCCTACTGGGTCAGACCAAGGTCCATCAAGCCCAGTATTCTGTTTCCAACAGTGGCCAATCTAGGTCACATGTACCTAGCAGTTTCCCCAAGAGACACAAGTTCCACAATGCTTGTACTGGGTCAAGCATTGATATCTTCGGTCACTTCTTAATAATGGTTTATGGACCTTTCCTCCAGGAACTTGTCCAAACCTTTTTTAAACCCAGCTACACTAACAGCCTTTACTACATCCTCCGGTAACAAATTCCAGAGTTTGATTACACGTTGAGTGAAAAAATATTTTCTTTTATTAGTCTTAAATAGTTTACCCTGCAGCTTCATTGCATGTCCCCTAGTCTTTCTAAACAATCGATCTACGTTTACCCGTTCCACTCCGTTCATTAATTTATAGACTTCTATCATATCTCCCCTCAGCCGTCTCTTTTCCAGGTTAAAGAGCCCTAATCTTTTTAGCCTTTCTTCATAGGAGTATCCTTCCATCCCCTTTACCATTTTGGTGGCTCTTCTCTGTACCTTTTCTAAAATCGCTATATCCATAAAATGATTGCACACAATATTCAAGGTGCGGTCTCACCATGGAACGATATAGAGGCATTATAATATCTTTTGTTTTATTTTCCATTCCTTTCCTTATCATACCTAGCATTCTATTTGCTCTCTTGGCCGCCGCTGCACACTGGGCCGAGGGTTTTAACATGGTATCCACAATGACGCCTAAATCTTTTTCCTGGGTGGTGGTTCCTAATGTGGAACCTTGCATCGTGTAACCATAGTTTGGGTTGTTCTTCCCTAGGTGCATAACCTTGCACTTGTCCACATTAAATTTCATCTGCCATTTTGATGCCCAGTCTTCCAATTTATCAAGATCCTCTTGCAATTTTTCACCATCCTCTTGGGTTTTAACAACTTTAAATAGTTTTGTGTCATCTGCAAATTTGATAACCTCACTCGTTATTCCACTTTCCAGGTCATTTATGAATATGTCAAAAAGCAGCGGACCCAGCACAGATCCCTGGGGTACACCACTATTCACCTTTCTCCATTGGGAAAATTGGCCATTTAGCCCTACCCTCTGCTTTCTATCTTTTAACCAGTTCCTGATCCACAATAGTACACTGCCTCCTATCCCATGACTCTTTAGTTTTGCCAAAAGTCTCTCATGAGGGACCTTGTCAAAGGCTTTCTGAAAGTCCAGATACACAATATCAACCGACTCACCTTTGTCCACCTGTTTATTCACTCCTTCAAAAAAACATAACAGATTAGTAAGACAAGATCTTCCTTGTCTAAAGCCATGTTGGCTGTCTCCCATTAGGCCATGACTATCTACATGCTGAGTAATTTTATTCTTTATGGTGGTTTCTACCATTTTTCCCGGTACTGACGTCAGGCTCACCGATCTGTAGTTTCCCGGATCACCCCTGGAACCCTTTTTAAAAATTGGTGTTACATTGGCGATCCTCCAATCTTCAGGTATTAGAGATGATTTTAATGATAGTTCACAGATTACTGATAGCAGGTCTGCAATCTCATATTTCAGTTCTTTCAACACCCTTGGATGTATACAATCCGGCCCAGGTGATTTGCTACTCTTCAGTTTATCTAATAGTTGTAAGACATCTTCCCGATGTATCGATATTTCCTTAGATTCTTCCGCACCTTTAAATACCACTTCAGTCATGGGTAACATCCCTACATCTTCCTCAGTAAAGACCAGAGCAAAGAATTCATTCAGTCTCTCCGCTATCGCCTTGTCGCCTCTTAGTGCTCCTTTAACCCCTTTATCATCTAATGGTCCAACTGACTCTCTCACAGGTTTTTTGCTACGAATGTACTTGAAAAGGTCTTTATTTCGTGTTTTTGCTTCCGCAGCAAGCTTCTTCTCAAATTCTCTCTTTGCCTGCCTCAGGGCCGGATTTAGCTAGAGTGAGGCCCTACGCCAAGAAAAATTGTGGGCCCCCCCCCCATGTCCCCGTGCAGTCCTGGGCCCCCCCTGTGCAGTCCTGGGCCCCCCCGTGTCCCCCCCCGTGCCTCCGTGCAGTCCTGGGCCCGCCCCCGTGCAGTCCTGGGCCCCCCCCGTGCCCCCGTGCAGTCCTGGCCCGCCCCGTGCAGTCCTGGGCCCCCCCATGCAGTCCTGGCCCCCCGGACAGCATCGCGGCTGTCTGAGGGGCTTCAGAGGGAGCAGGGGAAGCCCGCGCGAGGCCCCGGCTCCCTCTGTACAGCCGCCAGCGTGAAGAGCCTTTTCCTTCACGCTGGCGGCTGTTTCTGTGAAGCCGGGAATGCTGGGAAAGGTTAAAGGGTAGATAGAATGTGTCACATTCCTCCTCGATTCTCACCACCACCAAAAAGTTGTCTAATAGATAATATTTTGGTGGTGGTGAGAAGCGAGGAGGAATGTGACAAATGCTATCTAACTTTTTTGATGTCTTGGACATCTGCACCTTGCCCACTCACAATCGTAAATGACAGAGATGTAAGGCAGGGGTCTCCAAATCCAGCCCTGGAGGGCCACAAACCAGTCAGGTTGGCAGGATATCTCCAATGCATATATATCTCATGCATATTTATTAGGGATATCCTGAAAACCTGCAGGATTGTGGACCACCAGGACTGGAATTGAGTAGCTCTGCCATACACTAACTTTTAGTAAACATGCCTCTTAATGAGTATATGGATAAAGAAAGACTAAAAGGTTTCTACATTACTATAATCCAGTACCAACCGCCAGGCACATTAGGAACTACTACAAACACTGCCCATTTAGAACCCATAGCAAACCCGCCATATCCTAACAGCACTACCAGGACTCACAAAGCACCATACCCTAACTATCAAAAGGCAACATTGCAAATATTAAACCAATACATTTCAGAGAACAACAATACATGACCTACTGGGGAAAGAACAAGTGGCAATGTCAAATAGGAATTATATAAACAGAATACCTCAGCTCAGTTACACATGCACAACATAGACCATCACCAAACAAGGAATCACAATTTAGAAACAGGAAGACAATAATTAAACTGGGAACCCCAAAAGCCAAACTTGGAATATACAACAACACTGTAGAAATAAAACTATAAATTAATTTCCTCTTGTACTAAACAAAGCGCAAAAATTAATGATGCACATTTCCCAGAGCTGACATATTCCAGTTAATAAATTCAAAATAAAGAGATATTTTTCTACCTTTTGTGCATTTTTTTTCAGTTGCAATTGTTCCAGCCACTTTCTTCTGGTTTCTTCGTGTCTTCTGCTAACTCTCAATCTGCTGTCCATTTGTCCTTTCTTCTGTCTTCTTGTTTTTTTTTTTCCATTCTCTCTCTACATCTGCTTTAACATACTAATCTTTCTCCTTTTGCTCTTTCCTCATTCCTATTTCATCTACTCAAAATTTACCCCTCCATCCTCAATCCCCACTTACTCTCCCAATACCCGGCCAATTGTAGATTTTTTATCCCTCCCACACAAAATATTTTTCCCCTCTCCATTTTACTCTCCCAGCCCCATCCCATTCTAATCCTCCCCCAACACCAGCTCCCTTCTAGTTCCAGCCTCACCCAGCATCCATTCCCTTCTAGTCCCTGCATCAGCCCATTTCTAGTCCTAGCCCCCCATTAGCCATTTCCAGTCCTAGCCCCCCCCATCAACCCAATACCAGTCCTAGCCCCCCCATCAACCCACTTCCAGTCCTAACCCCCCATCACCCCATTTTCAGTTTAAGCCCCCCCTATAACCCATTACCAGTCCTAACCCCCCATCAGCCCACTTCCAGTCCTAACCCCCCATCAGCCCACTTCCAGTCCTAACCCCCATCAGCCCATTTCCAGTCATCCTCCTAGAGCCCATTGCCAGTCCTAACCCCCCACCCATCAGCCCACAGTCCATTACCAGTCCTAACCCCATCAGCCCACCTCAAGTCCTAACCCCTCCCCATCAGCCCATTTCCTGTCCTATCCCCCCCCATAGTCCATTATCAGTCCTAACCCCCCATAGCCCATTACCAGACAGCCCCCATCAGCCAACAGCCCATTACCAGTCTTAACCCCCCCATAGCCCATTGCCAGTCCTAACCCCCCCCATCAGCCCACAGTCCATTACCAGTCCTAACCCCATCAGTCCACCTCAAGTCCTAACCCCTTCCCATCAGCCCATTTCCTGTCCTAGCCCCCCATAGCCCATTACCAGTCCTAACCCCCCCCCCAACAGCCCACAGCCCATTACCAGTCCTAACTCCATCAGCCCACCTCCAGTCTTAATCCCCCAGCCCATTTCCAGTCCTAGCAACCCCCCAACCCATTACCAGTCCTAGCCCCCCATAGCCCACTCCCAGTCCTAATCCCACCAGCCCATTTCCAGTCCTAATCCCCATCACCCAATTTTTAGTTTAAGCCCCCCCCCCATAGCCCATTACCAGTCCTAAGCCCCCATCAACCCACTTCCAGTCCTAATCCCATCAGCCCATATAGACTTAGCTCCCCCATAGCCCATAGCCCCCCCATAGCCCATCACCACTCCTAACCCCCCCATAGCCCATTACCAGTCCTAACCCCCCCAACAGCCCACAGCCATTACCACTCCTAACCCCCCCAGCCCATCACCAGTCCTAACCCCCCCAACAGCCCACAGCCATTACCACTCCTAACCCCCCCCAGCCCATCACCAGTCCTAACCCCCCCAGCAGCCCACAGCCATTACCACTCCTAACCCCCCCAGCCCATCACCACTCCTAACCCCCCAACAGCCCACAGCCATTACCACTCCTACCCCCCCACCCCAAAACCAGTCCTAACCCCCCCCCCCCCCCAGCCCACCCCAGCCCAGCGAATTTTTTTTTACAAAACAAGCTGTCGCTGCCTCTGCCGGGGCCGGGGCCGCCGCGGCAGAATCGAGTGTGCCGCGGGGCCCCCCTGCCCAGCAGCGCCTGCCCTCCCCGGTATCACCTCTCTCAGCTGCCTCCCTCCAGTCACACGCGCCGGCTTTCAGAGCGCGAGGGAAGAGTTTTTCCCTCGCTGCTCTGTTTAAGCCCGCGGGGGCTGATGGGACTTCCCATCAGCCCCCGCGGGCTTAACAGAGCAGCGAGGGAGAAACTCACCTCGCGCTCTGAAAGCCGGCGCGTGTGACTGGAGGGAGGCAGCTGAGAGAGGTGA
Source organism: Ichthyophis bannanicus (assembly GCA_033557465.1). Lineage (NCBI taxonomy): Eukaryota > Metazoa > Chordata > Amphibia > Gymnophiona > Ichthyophiidae > Ichthyophis > Ichthyophis bannanicus. Next base: position 173,629,957 of record CM066043.1, read on the forward strand.
TACCGGGGAGGGCAGGCTCTGCTGGGCAGGGGGGGCCCCGCGGCACACTCGATTCTGCCGCGGCGGCCCCGGCAGAGGCAGCGACAGCTTTTTTTTTTTTTTTTAATTTTAATGATGGATCAGAATGTTTTTTGCGCGGGGCCCCCTGAAACGCGGGGCCCTGTGCAAAAAACATTCCCGGTGGGCCCTTGCCAGCTGTGGGCCCTACGCCACGGCGTACGTGGCGTATAGGCAAATCCGGCCCTGGCCTGCCTTATCAATGCCTTGCATTTGACTTGCCAGTGCTTGTGCTGTTTCCAGGTTTCGTCGTTTGGCTCTTTTTTCCATTTCCTGAAAGATGCTTTTTTGGCAACAACAGCCTCTCTGACCTCACCTTTAAACCATGCTGGCAGTTTTTTGGACTTCCTTCCACTTTTCTTAAAGCGTGGAATACAGCTGGTCTGGGCTTCCAAGATAGTATTTTTCAACAACACCCAAGCTTGATGTACGTCTTTAACCTTCGCAACTGCTCCTTTTAGTATTTTCTTAACTGTTTTCTTCATTTTATCAATATAGCGGTTCGGATAGCAGCAGCCGGCATCGGCGCCCAATGCCAAGCCTGGCGGCAGTCTTCAGACCTCGAACAATGGGTCCAAGACAAGCTACTTGACGTCCCCTGTACTGGGGAGAATCTGTTTGGCAAACCTATGGCCAACAAGGCGACTGAGAATGAGGCCGATGTGATGATTCGACAGAATCTCTCCAAGAAGACCTCATCCTTTTCCCGTAAGAAACCATAGGGGAGAAGACCCCTGTTCCCAAAGGAAAAAGGGCCCTTTCAGCAGTCAGCAATGCCAGCCCTTCTCGGGCAAGCAACAGGGTTCTCACCCTAATAGACAAAGCCACAGGGCTCAGAAGCTGAAGGCACAGAAACCCCAAGCTCCAGCACCCGTCCAGCCCGGGGGGTAACTTTTGACTCCTGGAACAGGGCCCCCCTCCCCCGGGAGACCTTCACAGGCAGCTGCCTGGCACTCTTCACCCACAAGTGGATCAGTGACACCTCGGACCAGTGGGTACTGCATATGTTAAGGAAAGGATACCTCCTCCACCTACAGCAGGTACCACCCAGGTTCTTTCCAGAAGAGCCAGTTTGACCTCTCCTTCACTAGACCCTTCTGCTTTCAGAACTGCAGCTCTGCTCAGGGACAACACACTAGAGCCTGTACCCAAACACCTATGGGGAAAAGGCTTCTACTCCAGATACATCCTTTTCCCAAAGAGAACTGGGTGCCTCAGGCCCATTCTAGACCTGAGAAACTTAAACAAGTTTCTGGTGAGGGAGAGGTTCAAGATGCTCTCCCTTGGAACACTGCTGCCTTACCTCCACCAGAGTTTGCCTGTGCTCCTTAGACCTAAAGGATGCATATACTCACATCCTGATCCACCTCTCCCACAGGCAGTACCTACGGTTCATGGTGGGAGGAAGGCACTACCAGTACAGGGTACTCCTCTTCGGCCTGAACTCCTCGCCAAGGGTCTTTACCAAATGCCTGTTGATGATAGCCGCCTACCTGTGCCTACAAGGGGCTTTCATCTTCCCCTACCTGGATGACTGGCTCATCAGAGGCAGTATGGCCTCAGAGATCAGTCAGGCCACAGAGAAGGCAACCCTCCTTCTGCAGCACCTGGGGTTCGTCATCAACTACCCCAAATCCCATCTCTCTCCAGCCCTAAGCTTGGAGTTCATAGGTACTCAGTTGGACACATTACAGGTCAAGGCCACCCTCCCAAGAGAAAGGGCAGAATGCCTCAGGCAACTGGCAGGAGAGGTACAGTGGCACCGGTCAGTGCAAGCGTGTCTCCTCATCTGCCTACCAGGCCATATGGCCTCGACGGTCCGTGTCACGCCCTCAGCCCATTTACATATGCGGACACACTAGTGGTGCCTACGCTTGCAGTGGGCTCAGGCCATGGGCAGGCTACGGGACAGGGTCAGGGTTACCCACCAGCTGGCGGAGTCCCTCAACTGGTGGCAAAACTTGTGCCACCTCCAGGCAGGAATGCCCTTCCAGGCATCCATGCCGCAGAGAATCCTGACCACAGATACCTCCATCCTGGGTTGGGGGGCGCATTGCGGAGCCCACAGCACACAAGGCAGCTGGTCTCAGGAGGAGTCACTCTTTACAGATCAATCTCCTGGAGCTCCAGGCCATCTTCTTGGCCCTACGAGCATTCCACCACTGCCTGTGTCACCAACCTGTGTTGATCCAGACGGACAACCAGGTCACCGTGTTTTATATTGACAAGCAGTGGGGCATGAGTTTGTACTTCCTTTGCCAGAAGGTGGTGGCCCTCCTCTCCTTTGCATGCTTCTGCGAGTGGTGTGTCTCCCGGGCCAGGACAACTGCCTAGTGGACAGACTGAGCAGAGTCCTTCATCCACACGAGTGGTGCTTAAACCCCAGAGTAATGAAGCAGCTTTTCCACCTTTGGGGCAGGCCCGTGATGGACCTATCTGCCTCTCTGGACAATACGCAGCTACCCTGTTTCTGCTTCCATCAGCCGCACCCAAAGAGAGTGGTGACAGATGCCTTCCTGATCTCGTGGCCTGAGGGCCTACTCTATGCATTTCCACTAACCCCCCAGGTCACCGGGACCCTCTTCAAAGTCCAGAGCAAAAGGGCATCAGTTATACTAATTGCCCCCAGGTGGCCCAGGCAGCCTTGGTTCCCTCTGCTGCTTTCCCTTTTGGTGGCACTCCCAGTCTCTCTGGGCTGAGCCTGGACCTCCTGCCCCCCAATTTGGGGTCGCTAATGCTAACAGCTTGGCTGCTGAAAGGGTAGCATTGGCCCCTTTCAGTCTTCCAGGGGAAGTCGAGGAGATACTACTGACCTCCCAAAAACCCTCCACCAAACAGGCTTATGCCTTCAAGTGGAGAAGGTTCTCTGCCTGGTGTGCGGAAAGGGAGGAGAATCCTTTCTCCTGCCATGTGCAGCTAGTACTTCAGTACCTACTGCACCTGTCATACACCGAGCTGAAATCTAACTCAGTGAAGGTACATCTGAGCACCATAGCCGCTCACTACCACCATATTGAGGGAAAACACTTCTCAAGCCAGCCCCTCATCTCCAGGTTCCTCTGGGGCCTCCTGTTAACCAAGCCCCCTCTCCGCCTTCCAGCAGCAGAGTGGGACCTCAATGTGGTGCTCTTACAGCTCAGCAAACCGCCATTTGAGCCCCTGGCCACTTGCCACCCATGATACCTGTCTTTGCAAATGGCCTTTCTGGTGGCCCTTATGTCCGCACGTAAGGCCCTGGTGGCAGATCCACTATATATAAGGTTCTACAAGAACAGGTTAGTGCTCCGCACATATCCCAAATTCCACCTGAAGGTGATATCTCCCTTTCACCTCAACCAGGAGGTGGTCCTCCCCACCTTCTTTCTGCGGCCTTATGCCGGCAAGGAGGAACTAGTACTTCAAACACTAGATTTCAAATGGGCCCTGTCCTTCTACTTACAGTGGACTCAGGCCCATCAAAAAGCTCCCCAGCTTTTCATGTCTTATGACCCCAACAGACTGGGGCTCCCCATGACTAAGCGAACTCTGTCCTCGCCTACAAGTGAGCTGGCCTCTCCCTCGAGCACCGGATCACAGCGCAGCACATGAGGGCGATGGCCACGTAGGTGGCCAACTTCCGCTCAGTGCTGGTGAAAGAAATCTGCAAGGCCACCACATGGTCTTCAGTTCATATGTTCACAGCTCACTACTGTCTGGAGAGCGAGTCCCGCAAGAACAGTGCTTTTGGCCAGGCAGTACTCCGTAATATTCTTGGGGTGTAGGCATCTCCTGCCTTCTGACTCTTCTGTGTTCAGGCTACTGGAGTGATAGTGTTGCTGGATGCTAAGGTCTTGCAGAGTCTCTCAGTGGGGACTCATCTTCTGCAACTCACAGCTACCCGATTGGTCGCCGTGGTGCTATCGTGGTTTGGTCCTCGGCAACCTGGAGCTAGGGAGTCCCATATGTGAGGACTGACTTCCTGCTTGTTCCTGGAGAAAGTATAGTTACAGGTGCAGGTGTTCTCTAGGAACATCAGGAATCAGTCCTCACAACCCTCCCTCCTCCCCTGGGAGTTGCCTCCCTACCTTGTTTTAGTTTTTACTCCCGTCCTAGCTATGTCATCTGACTGAGCAAGATGGCACCCTTGGGTGGGAAGGCGACCACGCATGCATGGTAGCATGCCCCAAAGGCTTTTTTGAAAGCTAGGGAAATGCTCCATGCAGGCTCCGTCGGCACCAACATCACCCTTACGGATTGATTCCTGCTGTCCCTGGAGAACACCTGTTACAGGTGAGTAACTACACTATATACAGATTCCAATCTGTCAGCCCCTCAGGTTTAAATTTAGAATTGGATTGGTGGAGCCTTCTCTAACCATTATTTAGTTCCTGATTGCAAATTGGCTATTTTAGTGGAGAACTCCTTTTACTTTTATTGAAGTCATCGTGACACCATTACAAAAGCTCTACCCCTTTGGTAGCTTTTTTCAAAACAACTTTAGAATGGAATTTTGAAGAAAAGGAACCTGCTTCAATCTTTGCACATGAGGCAGAGCTCATTGATTGGTCTTAACGAGTGCAAAACACAGTTCTGTGTCTGCTTCAGTTTGATGGGACTTCCTTGATTTTCCAGATCAACGTTTGGTACATAAGTTATGTGAGCAGCATTTTTACTTCTTTGAGTTTTACTTATGTTGGTTTAATATACCTTTGGTGATTTGTTCACTCATTAAAAGAATAAAATGGAGAGTTTTGGTCATAAGAGAGATTTTCTTCATTTCATGGCAAACACTCCAACATATACAAATAAGACTTTTTTGAAAGATTTTGTTTTATGGGCGGATGTCTTTTGCTTTATTGTGTTAGTTTGACTTCATTGTAGTAGAATTCATTAATGGTCAAGGCTGTGGTTTCTTTTTGGGAAGACATGGTTATTGGCACACTTATAAACAATTCAAATCAGTTTGAACAGAAGAATCACGTTCCCATTGCAGTAAAATTAAATGCACCTGTGATCAATTGTCAGTATTCACATGACTTGACTCAACCGATGAATGATGGCTCTAATGTTTAAAATGGCCACATTCACTCCCTGTTCCATCAGAAAGGCCATTATCACCAAACATCAAACTTCAAAGGGATACAAGGCCCTCTCCAAAGCCCTTGGAATTCCTGTGTCTACAGTTCACAATGTTATTAAAATGTTTTCTGCTCATGCAACTGTCAAGAATCTCCCAGGGCATAGTGGGAAGAGGAAAATTAATTCAAGAAGCCTTCAAACATTAGTGTGAACTGTTGGAAAACCACCATGTACAACATCCAAAGAGCTTAAGGCTAACCTGGAGCAAGCTTGAGTGGTGGTTTCAACCCATACCATATGCCGCACACTAAACAAATAAGTACTTCATGGGCGAAAGCCAAGGAGGACTCCACTGTTCAAGGACAGACATACAAAGGCACGTCTCATCTTTGCCCAAACCCACCCTGAGAAACCACAATCCTTCTGGGAAAATGTTCTGAGGACAGATGAAACCAAACTTGAGCTCTTTGGCAATGCAGACCAGCGATACATTTACAGTCGGACAAATGAAGCTTATATAGAAAAAAACCACACTTGCTACAGTTAAATATGGTGGAGGTTCCATAAAGTTGTGAAGCTGTTTTGCTACCCCAGGAACTGGAGGCCTGGAACGTATTAAAGGAATCATCATGTCCCAAGGACTACTAAGGTATTTTGGAGCAAAATGTGCTACCTAGTGACAGAAAGCTAGGTCTGGGTTGAAGGTCATGGGTCCTCCAGCAGGTCATTGACCCAAAACATACATCCAAAATTACAAAAGAATGGTTAAAAAGGAACAAATGAACTGTTTTAAACTGGCCAGCAATGAGTCCTGATTTCAGTCCAATGAGAACCTTTGGAAAGAGCTGAAATGTGCCATTGGTAGAAGGAATCCTGGAAACATTCATGACTGGAACAAATCGCAGTTGAAGAGTGGGAGAAACTACCAGCAGACAGATGTACAAAACGTAAAGATGAGTACATGAAACGTTTGGAGATTTTCATCACCTCCAACGCTTGTGTAACCAAATACTAATGAAGGGTGTCATAAATCCTGTCCAGGTCACATTTTGTTTTTTTTCTTGCAAATTACTGCTTCTAAATTGCACAGACATCTTTTTTTGTTGTATACCTTTGAACATGCTATTAAAATATTATGATGACATACAGTTGGAATATTTCCAATTATTTCTCAAGATATTGTGCACAACATACCTAAAATGCAAGGGTGCCAATAATCTTGACCACAACCCTAACTAACCACTGATATAGCTGGGCACTTTTGTACCCACACAATTGTTAATCAGTTTTCAAAGGAAAAGTGCCTGGATAATTTCTCTTTGAAAATTTGCTAATGTGAATGCACTTTGCTGCAAGGTGGCTTAGCAAAAATTGCTCTCCATGAGGCCAATAATGAAGAGATTTTATGGAGGTAAATGCATATTCACCCAGATAAAAACATGGCTTGGAAGTTTGTGTACCCCCCCCCCCCCTTCCCCATATGTGGCTTAACATGGACATGCTGCACAGGTAATTTCACTTGTGCCAAAAGTGGATAGTGCTGGGAGAGGCACCTGTAGGTATTTGTGAGTACTTCATTTTCAAATTCCCATGTGTGCTTTCAAGCACGGGTTCCTGTAGTCTGAATGCTGGTCTGAAGTTCTGTGGGGAGTTTCTCTTTGAAATTAAGCATGCTGTATCCCCCAATCCTCTCTGTTCTATGAAATTCGGCAGTCACCAGTACTTCTGATGTGCTTATTCCTTTGAGATCCAGTGCAGGCTTCTCACTGCTTGCATCCTCTTAGACACACCAGGGACTCAAGCCTGGATTCCAACCTCTCAGCACCCACAGGGACTGTGGACCTCTTCCAACCGTCTCCCAGTCTCATTTCCATTTCTTTGGAAGTTTTTACATATTCTGATGGTTAACATACCCAGTTTCACAGCTGATCAATGCATTTGACCTTTTCGGAGATAAATCCCAGTTTACACAAAAGCTAACAGGCAATTATTTCTGTTTCAGGTGGAGTATCAATGTGAGGGCTTCCTGGAAAAGAACAAAGATACAGTGTTTGAGGAGCAAATCAAAGTTCTTAAGTTAAGCAAGGTCAGTACTGTGAGCATTTCTTAGTTGCTGTACTGAAATATTGAGCCCAAGGTCAGCCCAGTGGGAGAGCACACCCTGGAGCATGTTCACTAAAGGGCACACTGGTAACGCATGTTTGTGGTGCAAAACTAGCGCAGAGGCCCACGTTAACTTCAGGGAGCATACCGCACTAACCGGTACGTGGGTGCACTTGCCGCCAACCCTTGAGGTGGTGTTAAGTACACCTGTGCTAATGGCAGAATTTGTGGTTAGTGCGTGTTGCAAATGCCTGTTCCAACAGTGATTTGACAGCAATACCCATGTTTCATTCCTAACCCACCCAGTCCCCACCTAATCACACACTACCCAGCTAGCATGGGATTTTACCACAGGGCCTCATGCTAACAGAGCAGCATGTTTACCATGTGGCAAAGCCCACGCTAACATTTAGTACACATTAGTAAACATGCCCCTATATTATCAAAGCCAAAGGCTCTATAATAGCAGCAATCTTGGGATTACTCAAGCAGAACAGTCCATAGCGTGCACTTTGAAAGCACTGCCATTTTGAAAGCACTGGGACAGCACGTTTTTGTTTCCTTGTTACTGTCTCATGTGAACTATAGGAAAAAAATTGAATCGATGGCAGCTGGATGCCATGATTACAACTCAGATGTACTGTGCATTGGTAACCTACTAAAGACTTTTTTGGAGGGCTCTGGTCACACCATTATGACCCATCTTCCTGCAGGCTTGGACTTCAGGTTCATCATTTTTCTCTCTGTTAATCTAGGACCTGATACTGAAAAAAGGGCTGAGCGCCTAAATTTATCTTGTGCCCTATTTTCAGCCAAACTTAAGATCCTAAGGGTCTGATATTCAGCGGCAGCCATTGCAAAGCGGTTTGCAGTCACCGCTAACTCAAGATCCGGATATTCAATGCCAGGGCTATATCCAGTCACCGGCATTAAAAATCTAGGATAGCAGAGAAGCTGAGCGGCCAGTGGCGATTTTCAGCTGCTGCGCAGTTAGCTTCTGTGGTGAATGTTAGGCCACCCTTTAAAGTACCTAACGTTCTTTGCTTAAGGTAACCAGGCAGTGGTTGAATATCACTGCTGCTCAGTTATCACAGGGTGCCACCTCCGTTCTGCTCCAGATTGCCTTGATGCTAGCTGGCTACCATCGCAGTGTTCAGAGGCAGCGCCCGGAGATATTCAGCGACGTTGAATATCCTGGTCACCGCATTGAACGCGGTTAGCAGACCACCTAACCGCGTTCATCACTCTGAATATGGGCCCCTAAGTTTTCAGCTGAATATCATCTTAATATTAGGAACTTAAAAGTTATGCTTAGAACATTTAGGTCTGCCATTCATTTGCTTACATTTATGAGCCTAATTTATGAGCTTAGTGCTAAAAATCAATGCTAAGATCCTAACTTTTTCCCCCACCTTGTATCTGTCCCTGTTGCCACCCACATTTAATAATAAATAATGCTATAAATAAATAATGCTCCTAAATTTAGGAGTTTAGCGAAATTTTGAGTATAATGTAGGCACTCAGCTTGGTAGATTTTCATAAAGGCCAATTTAAGAACATAATTCTCAAAGTTAGGAGCATTAGTCCATCGAATACTGGGCCCATTGTTGTTTTTGTCACAGGTGTGAAATCTTTCTTGGCTGGTTTGTATCTGTGCAGATTACGGGTGCATTTCAAACACTATCAACCAAAAAGCCAAATAAAACATCATTTCGATTCAGTTTGACTTTTTGGTTGATACTGTTTGAAATGCACCTAGAGATATAATGTTCTCAAAACCTATATGTGTTGGGGCTGAGAATGTCTACACAGCTGATTTTCTTTTTAGCCACTCACATTAGACTTATTATTTGTTATTCATAAAAGGGCAAGTTTGCTAATGTGCATCAAGTAGAGTGGGATTAACACTTGGTTACTGCGCTTTTTTATCACAGCAGGGACAGTGCAGCCTCAGTAAATTGTGATGTAGACGCCCCTATAGAGCCCATGGAAATAGAAAGAAAGGAAAAGGTTACCTTTAAAACTGACAGTCAGCCAGCACACATAGCTCACTGTTTACAAGAGAAAGACAAACAGAGGGAGATAGGAGCTGAGCTGACACGCCCAAGCTCTGACGTAGCAGCAAGCCTGGAGCTTGATCACTCACACCTGTTCAGAAAGGCAGAGCCAAGCCTCAAGGAACAGAAATATAAACGCTGGTTGGGAGCAAAGGAGGGGCAGCGAGGGCAAGAAGAAAAGCAAAGAAGGAAGCCAGAGAGGGAGCAAGAGGAAAGAACTCCTTAGAGACGCGGTTGGAGAGGCTCAGGAACCCTAGAGAATTGGAGACTTGGCAAAGAACCTACCTGCAGTTCCGGGAGAGAAGCCGGCAGACTAGAAGGTGGGAAGGCACAGCCTGTTGCCAGGAACCAGCCTGGGCAGAGAGAACAGGGAGCCCTTCAGTCCTTACTGCCTGAGGAAAGGCTTCAGAGTATGCACAAGCGGAGACCCAGCACCAAAGCAGGGAGGGTAAGAAGCTCTACCTGGAACAGAGAGCCAGGGGGTGGCTCTAGTCAGGAATTACAAACGGAGAGTCACAGAGCATTTCCTTATAACTGGAAGGAACTAGATGAGAGCCAGAGAAGAAGCTCCAAAGCCACAGGTATTTCAAACCCTTGCTGTCTAGAATTGTATACAGGGGAAACACCCACGTTTGCAGAGGGAGGTTACCTTAAACTCAGTAGTAACAGCTGGCAGCCAAGCTCAGTAAATCCTGAGCTGGAAGATATGCAAACGGACTATAATGTTAATGACATAGCTGAAGTTCCAATGGATTGCACGCTTTGCCTTGCTGATCATATTGAGTCATTGTGTTAAGTCTTTGAGTTAAAGAGCTGTGAAACAGCAAAGGAAAAGAAGTTATTTTACTTTGCCAGAAGAAGCTGTTTGGTTTTCCCATCTTTGTTAGTTAGAAAAGGCACAGCACGTTTTGGAGCCAGAGTGTGAAAAGCAGCTACCTTATTTTGTTGTAAATAATCCTCAAGCAAACACCTGGACACTCTCCTATTTTGTTCTACACTAAGTCCTAATGTGAGGGGAATAAATTTCTTGTCATTTTGCCTTAAACACTCGACTCATAACTATTCCTTTATCAGAGGTCTAAAAAGGGACTACAACTCCCAAGAGGCATTGCGAAAGCAGAAAGGTGTGGTCTCACTTTCTGATTAAAGGACATCATGGCAGACCAGCCCTCTTAGCCCTAGGCGGAGGGCTGACCTCGTGACAAAATGCAGGGTGCAAGGTCACAGTAGGGACGTTATGCTACACTAGGCACATTGGTCATGCAGTGGTAGTGACCACGTGTCAAATGCACATGTGTTCTGTGAAGGTGCGCATTCGTTTCATGAAGGTTAGGGCTACCTGTCCCCTGCACTTGCATGCTAACACCAATACGGCTCCCCCTAGTCAGGTGTATTTCACTGCTGTGCTGTGTGAAGGGTTGAGAGTCCCCTGCAGATGCCTGCAGGATGAGAGAGGACATATGCAGGTAGCTGAAACATGTAATGGAACCAGAGGGGCCTGACAGCAGTTAGGCTGTCCATAGGACTCAATACGAAGGTGTGCCAACTCTAATGGACCCCATGTCATACAGTATCTGAGAGAGGAGCAAGAGTAATGTAAGGGTGGACGCAGCCCACTGCACCCCAGCAGAGAGAACAGACAACAATACATAGCCCCCAGCCCCACCAACAGAGCACAGTGCAAGTGGCCGGTGAAGGATAAAGCTGACAGGGCAATAATGCTGACCTTCAAAGCCATCAACAAATGTTCCTCCACCTTCCTCACAGATCTCGTCCTCCCCACTCCCCCAAACAGATCCAGAAGGACATTCGTTGCCAACACACTCGTAATCCCCAATGCAATAACAAAATGCTCTCAGGCAACAAAGAACAGAGCCTTTGTGTTCTACGCACCTACATGCTGGAATGCCCTCCCAACAACCATCCAAGCCATCACTGACCTTGCCCAATTTAGGAAGGCATTGAAGCACCACCTTTTCCTTTCACACTACTCCCACACCAGTGACACACCACAACCAAGCATAACCCCACCCACCATGCCAAACCTCCAGCATTCATGTCCTGTTGACACAACCGCACCCTCTAATCCAACTGTCCAACTGGTAAACAGTGACCTATTGTAATTAGTTCCAGAGCATGACTTGTCGCTACAACATATCCGCGACAACCTGTAAATAGTGATCTATCTTGTAAATAGTCTCCAGAGCATGACTTGTCACCACAACAGATCTGTGACACAATTGCTCAGCTTGTATATAGTTACCCCAATTTGAAATCCAAGTTACCATGCCTGTTCTGTGTAAGTGCAAATAGGCTTGTTCTGCCTGCTGTACCAATTAATGTTACCTGTAAACCGCACTGGTTTTAAATAGCGCAGTATAGAAAAGATTTTAAATAAATAAATAAAAATAAATATATGCACCCTACTCCACAGCCCAGAGATATGGGCCATAGAACAAGGGGGTGGGGCATGCAAATCAGTGAAGTAACCTGTGGATAGAGACATGCCGTGCTGCACCCATATGAGCAGGGGTCCCATTCTGGTGAAGGCAGGGTGTCAGCCTTGCCCAGCTTGTGGGCACTGGAGTATGGAACTTTCTCACCTTGAGTCACCCAAGGTTCCTGACAGCCTAGGGTGCAATGGACAAATGGCCAGGCCTCTGTACTGGGCAGTTGGAACCCTTCACTGTCATTCCTTGTATACACCTGGCACTGTACTGTTGTTATTGAGGAGTGTAGACCCCCTCATGTGGGTGAAGGAGGAGGGTGCAATAGTCTAGTGTGCAGATCTGCTGGTCCAACACAGAGACCATATAGATATGCGAGACATATTTGTCATTCACTCCTCCCACCAAATAGGTCCAGATTGTCCAGATTTAATCCCTAGGTCAGGCATATAGGATGCTCACCTCACAAACAAATGGTGTGCCAGGAGGTGGGCACTGACCCCTGTGGCCAACTTCTGCCTGGGGGCAGGAGGCAATCCAGAGAAGCCACCCATGCTCCTAACATGGTGGGAACTCTGGGGGCACACAACAGTACATCCTGCACACCACCATGGACAAGAGCACTCCCAATCAGTCCCCAGCTCAAGCACACCAGCTTTCAGGAAACCTAAGACCTCGAGCCCTAGGGAGCCCACAAATGCTCCCCAGATGGAAAAACACCTCATTCCTTAATGCAACATGCTAGGTGGGGGAGTAGGAGGGTTGGACACTGACTAGGGAACTCCAACTGAGCTAGCCCCCCTTCAGTGGTTTAAATGTAAGCAACTGCTCTGAGCCAGTGGGCCACAGACATGCCCTCCTGTGGTCAAGATGAGAGGCCATGTGCCCCAAGGAAAAAGCCTATGGCACCAGCATATTCCCTCAGGTGCATGCATGCACCAATACATGGTCCTCATGCAGGGGCGAACAGCACATTTATGTGTCAGTCCTACAATTTGCCAGTAATTGCAACACCTCATTTGCATTCCCCACCCCCAACTGTGTTCAGTTGTCTCCAACCCTGACTATGTGATCCATCTCAGGTTGTTTCACTGAGCATATACCCTATCTCCCAACTCCTCACCAGCACTGGCTGTCCACCAGTGTGTGATTGTCCTGAACATACTCACTTCCAACTACACCATTGTCAATGTAGAGGGGTAGTCCGCTCGCCCACATGTGTTCCCCAGGGTAGGAGGAGGGCAATATACTCCCATCCCCCGCTGCTGCTGTTGCAGGGTCCTCCCTCTGCTATTGGTTTGCTACTCAGACGTGAGCAATCACCTGCCCTTCTGCAGATGATGGCATGGGAGAAGGGTCCATGGATGCAGCCCTGCCTCTGCTGTATATGCGGCCAATGCAGAGGTATTGGGCACCCAAGGCGAAGCTCCAGCCTTATGCCCCCTCCCTAGCTCATCACCACAGCCGCCCTCCCACAACTGTCCAATGCATAGGCATACTTGAACATCATACTTTCTAGACTAACGTTGCTTTGTTGGCATATGTTTGCCCGCTGTCCCAGCAGGTACAATCACATGCTGACAGCTCTAGTTTTTGTAGCTGTTTCTGTCATGGCTGATGCACTTTGCTGCCCTCAGATGTCGCTGTCTTAGGTAACCTCCTGGTTTGCTACTGACCTTGTCAGCCATGGTTGTATAGGATGATATCTGTAGTAGTAGTAGTAATATATGTGTGGGATGGTTCTGGGCTGTTAACTATATGGGAATAGTGCCCATACCGTGTTTTTCCAGTGTGCCAGAATGGCAGATGTAACTAGCATCTTCAGAGGCTGGCATTTTCTGTACCCACGCTAGTGGTGTCTTTCATGGTTTGAAGCACCACTAGCGTGGTCACGCTAGTTGTATGTGGCTGATCACACCCAATCTCTGCCCCAGATCCACCCTAACCCTGCCTTTTTTATGCGGTACTTGGGTAACACAAGATTTATAGCACGGATGCATTTTTACAGCTGCCATGGGGCCAAGACATTATGCCACACCTAGACTACTGTAATGCCATCTTACAAGGTCTGCCTAAAAAATCACTAAATATCCTTCAGATGGCCCAAAATGTGACTGCCAGGATCATAATGGGAACAAGCATTTCTGAACACATCACCCCCATTTTAATCGACCTACATTGGCTTCCAATTGCAGCTAGGATACAGTACAAGATGCTAGTAACCACATTCAAACTCATCAACAACATAGCCCCCTCATTCCTGTCCACACTTATCAGCACACAACCTGCAAATAGGCACAGAAGAACTAACAACTCGGGCACCCTGCAGGTCCCCGCCAACATCAGAACTGTGAAAACAAGTACATGTCGCAGAGCTTTCTCATTCTCTGCGCCGACTATCTGGAATCAACTCCCTTTTGAACTGCGTCTAATCAAGGACATTACAATCTTCAGGAAGGAGATAAAAACCCACCTATTCAAAAGCCACTACAATCAGCCATGACTATCAAGTTCCATGGAATCGTAGCAAAGCAATCAGATAATTATATGCTTTTGAATCCACTTCATGTATAAATATGTAAAAAAGTGTAACCCAAAAATGTGTAAATATGTATGTATATATGTAAATATGTATAATCCCACCCTCATAACACTAACCCTGTGTGCTGTGACCTTCCCCTCAGACCCATGTATTTACTATCCCCTCCCAGTCCTGATTTGACAACCCCCAAAAGAAGAATCGAACCGCTGCTGATCGCTGGAAGCAGCGGTATATAAGTGGGTATTAAATAAATAAATAAAAACATTCCTGGCTATCGTGCTTTAGTAAATATACTCCAAAGCAACTAAAATCCTGACTTTTCGAGAGCTTGTTAGAAAGATTGTAGCAGTGTGGATGGTACGTAGTGATGTATAAGGGTTCAGAGATTACATCACTCTCTTAACTTTAGATATTTATTTTTTATGTTATTTTTATGCTATAATTACTTGCATGATTTTATATTTTAGCATTTTCATAGTTTTGCTGAAAGATTATGTATCTTCTTTTTTTTAATTTGTTGTTTTTATCATGTTGTTATGTTACTGTAAGATTCTTATTGTTTTGTTAAATTGTACACCACTCAGACTCCTTTATTGGATATGAAATGGTCTATAAAAGCTCAATTAAATTAAATTATAATGAAAGTAAAATGTGGACCTGATATTCAAAGGACTTACGCTCCTATCTTTGAGAGTTATGGGGGGGGGGGGGAGAGGAGGATATTTAGCAGCATCCGCTAACGCCTGTTCAGTGACTAGCTGCCGCTGCTGAAAATTAAACCTAAATATTCAATGCTGGGGGTCATATTCAGCCACTGACACTGGATATCCGGGTTGGCTGGATAGGAAAGAAGCTAACTAGGCAGCGGTGATATTCAGCCACTGCCCGGTTAGCTTCTGCAGTGAAAGTTAGTTCAGCCTTGAATGTGCCTAACTTTCGCCGCTTTGCAATAACTGGGCAGCAGCTCAGTACCGCCATTGCCTGGTCATCTCTAGGTGCTGTCCTCCGAACACCCCGATGCTAACCGGTCAATATCGAGGCTTGCAACAGTGACAACTGCGGATATTCAGCGGCACTAACTGTGATGGTGTCGCTGAACATCATGTACCGGGAGATTAACACAGTTAACTGTCTTATAGCAAATAATATCAAAAGCAGGCCGTTTATAAACCAACTTTATAAATATCAGCAGTTTATAAATGAATAACATAAATTCTATATGTGTCAGACTATTTGGTTGGAGAGAGTGAATGTTTCAATAGTTACTGATAAAATGCAAGATGCATGTCAGTGCTCAGAGGCTCTCCCTCAATACCGCTAAAAGCGAGTGCATTGTTGAACAGCGCATGCAGCTCTAGCCAATTAGGAGGCGTATTCCCAGCAATGCATTTCAATCAGTGGAAGAAAATAATGTGTGCAGTTTGCATTTTCAAATCTACACCTCTTATTTTCCATTGAAAAAGTACTCACAGAAAAGGCAGGTGCAGATGTCCACAATGAAACAAAAAGTATGTGCATGGTCTGCGAGTATGAAGTACCTGCGGCCTTGATCCTAACATGGACGTTTTGAAAACTAGCCCCTTAAAGCAGCATTTCATGATGTCTGACCTGCAAATTAGTCATAATGAAATTCCTTTTTTGAGGAGAATATTTGATAGGTGTGACTTTATTAAGCCAGCCTGACATTCCTAATGTAAATTACAGGGCGCTATATAGGAGGGCACACATTGAAGTCTTTCACCCACTTCCTGTCCATTGAGACAACCAGGACTGGGGTATCTACAGTCAGGGAAGTTCCAGCCGTTCAATTAAAGGTGACACCTACTAACTAGTTCCAGGGGGCACGCTGTCACCAAGCTGGGGAGGGAGCCACGGTCTGTGTCCCTCAGCTATACATTGCCAATACAATGTTTCGGCTTAGAATGAGTGAAAATTGTTAATTGTCACAAATGAAGACCTATAAAACCTAAGCCTCGGATCTGCCATTATCAATGGCAGTGAGCAGGATTATGAAAGTTTTTTACTGAACGGAGAGCCTAGACATCAGAGGGAGGCTAGCTAGACTAGAAATAGAATTTATAAATTATATTATTTGTATTTTGTGACACTGTGCATCCTGAGGAGTAAGATATAGAACTACCAAGAAAAGGGGATTTTCCTCCCTGTTTCCAGGAAAGAGTTAACCAGGAGCTCTTTACTTCATCTGTGGTGGAACTCTGGCTTCTCCCCTTCAGCCCCAACAGCATCCAAGACAAAAACTTCAAAAGTGTAGAATATATTTATTTCTAGATTAGTTTTCCCCTGAAGGTGAGAACGTACTACTGTATATATTAATAACCCTTGCAGAAGCACATACCAATCCAGATTGACTGCAGTAGGCTGAAATTCTCCTGAAAGTTTAGGCTGCCATACTCCGTGTCGTTTTCCACCTGACCTAATTTCCTTTTTCTTTTCATGGGTCGTTTAAAATGTCGTCCAGCAGAAGGTAAATGCCAAGTTGTGCAGCCTTTATCTTTGCAACGCATTCTTTATTGCTGCATCCCTACAGTTTGAAAGGCTACCAGGTTTTGCTGCCCAGGGGCGCCCTGCTCCTCTCTGAAACGCATGTCACACTTGCTTCCATGACCAACTTGCCTAATCCAGCTTCAGCCCCAGCTTGCTGTAACCCCTGCTGCTTTAGGGCCCGGATCCTCACCGATTGCTTGCTTTTGAAATGCAGTGTAACAACTGGTAGGGGGTTAGTGGTTGGAAAAGAAACCGCTCTCACTCAGCATGGTCTATTTATTTATCTATCTGGAGCTTTTTTCTGTATTCCACTTTATCTGGGAATCAAACATTCTTTTTTGGATAGCCCAACTTTCATATCTGAAGTTATCTGAGTTTTGGTCTGTAAAGATTCTGCTTGATCTTTCCTTTCCTCCATAGAACTGACTTTGTACATTTATTATGAAGAAACATAGAGAACAACTTGATGGAGCTGGTGATGTTTCATTATGGCACAGCTAAAGTTATCCTAAGCACCTTCTTAGTAGAAGATGTGGAAAGGCATCATTAAAGAAAGTGGGGGAAGAAACTGAATAATTAAAGTATGACGGGAAACCAGTGACTTTACCAGACAGACAGTAAGGGGGGAATTTTATATGGGGCACGTATGTTTATGTGCCAAGTGCTCACTTAACCGGGCGTAATTTTAGTCATTTACATGTATGTGGCCACGTGCACACTTACAGTCAATGAGCTCTTATAAAATAACAATCCGTGTAAATGTACATGTGTGGCTTTTTGATGGGGTGTACTTTGCCAATGGGCGTGCGCATGGGCGGAGTTTGGGTGGAACATGGGCAAAGAGTACAAGTACGCACATTGATTATAAATTACTGTAATCTCGGTGTGGGCGTTCACAGCAGCCATAGGGCTGGCATAAATGCTCTGAGCTTATCCTACGTGGCAGAAATTGTGCCTTTAGAAACACAAGTAGGCACCTACTTGTTTTTATAAACTAGGCAGCTTAAAAAAGGCTTTAACTAGACACCCGTTATAAAATTACCTTCCACTGGAGGCCTGAGACATGAATGAGCTATTAAATCAATTATTGATAAGCTTATTATTTTCCCCAGTGCTTATCCAGTTTAAAAGTTTCCTATAGTTGGGGGTTGCAGTAGCTCTTTAAGTTGGGTGACTAGCATGAGGAAGGTCTATACTGCTTTCAGTGCTTGAAAGTATTACGATGTTTAGAAGTCCCTGGAAGTTTCTTTCAAAGTTAAGTGACAAGACTACCAAGGGGTGGATTTTCGAAAGATTTAGTTGTATAACTTTAAAAGTTCATCAGCTAAATTTAAATAGGTAAAATTTACCCCATCTCCTGAAATTTGTATGCCTTAAATTGCAGGGTACACAAACTTAGGCAGTCATAAAAGGGTGGGGTCGGAGAAATCCCTGGACCTGGAGCAGGATTTTTATTTACTGGTCAGTGGGGATTTTCACCCAAAGTTGCAAATTTTGACCACTTAACCGTGGTCACATAAGTGGCTGTTCTAAAAATGTGTCCAGCTAGATTTTTAACAGCAAATGTATCTGGTTGGATGTGGCTTAAAATCTGGTTAAAGAAAACGGGGTAAAATTACGTGATTATCTTACCTGCTGATCATTCTTTTGAAAACTGACTCACGCGTTACCCACTTTCTGGAGAGAGACTTTATCCTAGCCTTGAGTTGTGACACACTGCCGTGATGTGCTGCAGTGGATGCGATGCTGATTCCAGGTAGAAGAAGTAGGATTAAGAATCCTACAAGCATTAACTCACCCATTCAAAAATAAAACAAAACATATTTTGCAAAAAATCAAGCTTTAAACTATAAGTCATTAGATAATCTGTTTCTGTGGCCTTGAATGTGAAATAGAAACAGATTGCTATATAAAGAAAATGTCCCGTTTTAATGCACATTTTATTTTCCTATTAAAACCAGTTTAAGCTGCTGACTGAGTTGTTTGAAGAGGAGGAGCATGCCTTGAGCCCTACCTCAAGCACCTCCTCTGGACGCACCTTGTTATCTCGATCATCTGTGAAATCAGCCAAACCCAAACCTGGCCAAAAAAGCAAAGAACACAAAAAGACGGTTGGCCACCAGGTACGTCAGAGCAGGTAGCGTCTTTACCAGAGCAATCCAGTTACCTCTTGTAGCTTGTTTGGGCTCTTTGGATTAATGTTCCAACTTCGGTTCTCTGATTTTATTTTGTGTTGCTTTGATAAGATGATGTAGGGTGCTGATTCTGTATTCCAGAGCTGGGAATCTCTATGAATCTGTTGACCCTCCTCCCTTCTCTTTCGCACCTTTGCAGTTTCGTAACTCTCTTCAACTGCTGATGGAGACCCTCAATGCAACAACCCCACACTATGTGCGTTGCATTAAGCCCAATGATTTCAAATTTCCCTTCACGTAAGTTTTCTCCAGGATGATCTTTTTTGAAATATCACATTTCCTGTACTGCTTTGGGGCAGGAATTTGGTCACAACATTGTGGTTAATATTCAAAGTGATTTCCATATCATCCTGCTAGACCAATTCAGACAAGTGGTTGTGTTCCCTTACCAGCAGATTGATGGAGAAAGAGAACCAATGATAAGCCCAGGATTCGGCGTGCCTCAAGAGAGCACCTCAGTATTCTGCTGTCTCCAGCATTTGGTGGATGGATTTTCTCATCTCTGAAGAAAATCTGAACAATTGAGAGAAAAAAGATTGATTTCGCTTGTGAACGATCACCTAAAGCAGTGGTCCCCAACCCAGTCCTCAGGTAACCTCAGGCCAGTCAGGTTTTCAGGGTATCCACAATGAATATGCATGAGATAGATCTGCATACAATGGAAGCAGTGCATGCAGCTCTATCTCACGCATATTCGTTGTGGATATCCTGAAAAACTGACTGGCCTGGGGATACCCGAAGACTGGGTTAGGAACCACTGACCTAGAGGGTGACTTTCTCACTTGAGCATGATGTGGGAAGCTCCACTAGATTAAGGTCTTTTCGGTAGCCATAGGAGGAAGGAAAATTTGGTTGAGCTCCACGCTCATATCCTGATAAGGACCTGTTGAGAAGCAAGATTATTGGAAGGATTTGGAAGAATTTAGCAACTTCACACAACCTCAACGTCCCCTCCCTTCTCCTCTGTTCCCCCCTGCAATCCTCTGAAGACTGAAGATGGCTCAGAGGTATGTGCAAGCCTGTTTTTTAAAATTTCCAGACACAGGAAAACAGCGTCTGGGGAGTAGTTCTGAGCCTGGCACAGTTTGTCCTGCCTGAGGCTCCCAGGAGGTGAGTAGCAAGGAAAGACTTTGTCATTGTCCTTGTTAACGTTTTCTGTCTTTGCGTGCCTTGCGCCCAAGTGGTCTCAGCATGCGTTCTGCCTAAGTGGCTCCAATACACATTATCATTCAAACACCTCTAATGTGCACTCATGTACACGCTCCATTAGTGCGCGTCTTTGTGTCTGTGCCACCTTAGCAAATGGAAATGTTTGCCTTGCCTTAACTCTTTCTGTCTTCTTCCAGGAAGCAATGTTTGACGTGTGGAGAGCAAAGAGCCTTCTCACTGGATTCATCTTGCATGGCAGCCTTTGACTTTTCTCTGGTGCACTCATCTCCCTTCTTCCAATGAAGGGATTCAGTTGGCCCGGTATTTTCCGCCTTAAGGTAGGAGGCGGCTGATGGCGCTGTAGGTACAAATAGTAGCCTGACCTTGAATTCTGGTGACCGCATGTAAATGGATGTGAGCTCTCCCAGAGAGGAGTGCGTCACATGGTCCAGTCCACCTAAACTGGGGACGCACGTCACAGAGGACACAAAGTGGGCATCCACTCCCATGGAAGTCGGATTGGCCTTAAAGGACACTATGGATAGAAAGATGGACTCTTTTCTGAAGAACCAGTTCACAGCGGCAGCTGCTATTCTCCAGTTGGCGGTATGTGCAGGCCTGATGCCTCAAGCCCTGCTTCTATGGATTCAGTCTCTCTTGCTGAAGGATGCTACACCTCCTTGGAGTCAGTTACTGCCTTCCTTTTGATGCCATGTATGTTCTGCTTGGCGGCTAGAGTTATTGTACTGTTGATGGTGATGCGGAGTTGGATATGGCTTCGTCACTGAGTGGCAGATACATTTTCCAAAGCCTGGCTAAATCAACTGGCCTTAAGGGAAAGCTCCCTTGTGAGGCTGATTGGAGAAGATGGTGAAGGACTTGACCGAGGCCTAGTCTTATCGCCTTCCAGAGGATAGAATGAAAGGACCTGGGAGGCAAGCAGGGTCTTTTCCCTCTTTGGCTTCCGCCTGTCCATTGAGGGTGTGCTGGACTGACTTCCGAGGGTCTCTGGAACTGGCGTTTCATCCTAGAAAGTCTTTCTTCTCTGCTTCTGGATTTTGGACTTGTCATTAGTCCTTTTGATGAGGCTTGTGGGCCCAGAGACTCAATCCCCTCAGGAGGGGGTTCCTCCTGTTCATCATTATGAAGGTTTTGGTTTCCATTCCAGGATGTCACCAAGGATAGCAGGGTGCTAGACACCATTCAAAGTGGTTATGTCCTGGACTGCAAGCAGCCATTCCCAGAGGCCTTGTCATCTTTCCATGTGGTTGGGAGGTCGCATTGAACAAGTTACTATGCCTGAAGGCAGTGTGCCAGTGCCCCTGGTTGAGCAGGGCAAGGGTAGATATTCCGTTTCTTTCGGGATGCCAAAGAAAGATGGATCTTCTGAGCAGTGGCCTCAAGGCAGTCAATGCTCATTTGCACGTGTTGCACTTTCAAATGGAAACTCTGAGATCTGTGATTTCAGCGATGCACCGAAGAGAGTTCCTAGCATCTTTGGTTTTGGCTGATGCTTGTTTTCATATCCCAATCCAGGAGGACTAGCAGAGATGTCTATATTTTTGCCATGTTTGGCTCACTCCTTCAGTTCACTGCCCTCCCTTCATCCTCTGCACTGCCCAAGAATGTTCTCCAGGATCATGGCGGTGGTCGCTGTTGCACTGCAAAGCAAGGACTGTGTATATACCTATTTCTGTATGATGGGCTCTCCTGAACCCATTCTCTGTCGGAAGCCTCATTCTAATCCCCCAGTTGTGTTGTCTGTCTTGACTAGACTGTAAGCTCTTAGGAGCAAGGATTTTCTCTTACATGTCTCTGTACAGCGCTGTGTACGCATTGTAGCACTATATAAATGATACGTAGTAGTAGAGTTTTGGCCCAAGTGGTGTCCTTCTGGAAGGCCTCGGCTGGATGGTCAATCGGGAAAAGTTTCCATTTGAGCCTTCCTTATTCCTGGAATTCCTGAGAGCATGGCTCGATGCTCAGGTGGGCAGAGTCTTCCTGTTGGAGGAGAGAGTGCAGAGATTGTTGGAACGACTTGAGGTGTTCTGTTCTCAACAGGCTCCCAGGGTTTGGGATTAGCTACAGCTTCTCGGCTTGATAGTGGCAGCAAGATGGTGCCTTGGGCTGCTCATATGAGGCCTCTCCGGTAGCCCTTCTTGTCCAGAGTTTGAGGTCAAGCTTCCGCTCCAATTGGCTGTGAGAGCCAGCTTGATAGGGTGGCTATGCCCACGTTATCTGAAGAGGGGCATGCCACTGGATGACTTCTTGTGGATTCTTCTGGCGATGGATGCCAATCTTATGGGCGAGGAAACCCTTGTCAAGACCAAGCGACCCAGGGATGTTTCTGCTGTAGGGGACGGTGTGGTCCATCAACTGTCTCAAAGCAAGGGTTGTCTGGAAGGCCCTCTTGTTTTTTCCTGCCCTTGGTCAGGGTGCTGCGAATATTCTTTTGCAACACCACAGTAGTGGCATACGTAAATAGCCAAGGTGGCACAAGGTATGCAGGAATGGCCCTGGAAATGGCTTTCTGGTCCACCTGGGCAGAAATAGGCCTCCTAGCTCTGTTGGCTGAGCACATTCCCAGGATGGTCAATGTGGATGCAGTCTTCTTCCATTGTCATGCTCTCAGTCCCCAAGAATGGGAATTGAGACAGGAGGCACTTCAGAAGTGTCTCTACTGTTGGGGTCGCCCAGTGATGGAAATGATGGCGTCCCACTCCAATGATAAAGTGTGCCCTTTTTTCACTCACCACACGAAAACTGGGTCCAAGAGTTGTTGCCCTGGTCACTCCTGGCCACGGCAATGCCTGCTGTGTGTGCTTCCTCCATGGTTGCTATTGGGGCATGTGCTTCGATGTATAGAGCACCATCCGGGATGATTTAGAAACATAGATATATAGAAAACATAGAAAAATAACTACGGAAAAAGACCACATGGCCTATCTAGTCTGTCCTTCCATATCAACAATTACAACAGTCCCCTTTTTTCCTTTATAGAAATATAGAAAAATGACGACAGAAAAAGACCACATGGCCTATCTAGTCTGTTCTTAAACAGGTCCACTGGCAGGACATGAACCCACACCCTTCTACTTCTGTATACAGTGACTGTCCGGTGGTGCTGGATTGGATGAGGAGAGCATGGTTCAGAGTCCTGATGCAATTCTTGCAGGATCCTCCTCTTTGTCTACCCCATTTCGTGGCTGGTTGTATTAGGGGCCATTTGTCCTGATTGGCCCAGCTCTCTTCTCACTTACGGCTTGGTTCTTGAAGGGACTCAGCTGTTGCATAAACACTATTCTTCTGCAGTGGTTTCCACTCTGTTCAAAGCCCAGAGGAATTCTACCAGCCTGGCATACATGTGAGTCTGGTACTTCTTTGAGCATGGGTGTGGTGCACAGCAGCTTGTTCCTATGTCTGCCACTTAATCTCCTTTGTATTTCCTTACCATTCCCCTAGATGTGTCCTTGTCCTCAGCCATTGTGTTTGTCTTGACTAGATCGTAAACTCTGATGAGCAGGGACCGTCTTTTACATGTGCCTGTACAGCTCTGTGTATGCCTTGTAGCGCTATACAAATGATCAGTAATAGTGGTAGTAGTAGTGCTGGCTCTGTTGGCCTACTGAAGTACAGTCTGGAAAAGGGTTTTCCCTTACCTCCCTGAAAGGACAGGTAGTAGCCTTGTCCTGGTTCAGAGGTCCAGTGGCTGGAAAGTCTTCAGCCTTGCATCCGGATGTTTTGTGTTTTCTTCAAGGGGTTCGGCGTCTGCGTCCTCCCCTCTGATCATTTGTCCCTTTCTAGGATCTCTGTCTGGTGCTGAGGGCCCTGGTGTCAGAGCCCTTGAGTTTCTGAGGCATGCTACTTTGAGGGCTTGGCTCTCAGGACTGTTTTCTTGGTCACAGTTTGTTCGGAAAGGCAGATTTCCAAGCTGCAGGCTCTGTCCTGCCGGGATCCATATTATCCTTTTCAGAGGAGGCCATTTCCTTTTGCCCAAGGTGATATCTCCTTTTCATGTGAAACAGGTGGTTTGGTTGCCCTCTTTTTCAAAGGAGCAGTGCAGAGGGAAAGATAAGGGTCTTTGCTTTGTGGATGTCTGGAAGGTACTTCTCTGGGACTTGGAGGTTATGACTTCCTTTTGTAAGTCCTATCATCTTTCTATGCTATTTGCTGGCCCACGCAGGAGTGTTGCAGCAGCCAAGTCTATCTTGAGGTGCTGGATCATGGAGGCAAATGCCTCAGCATATCTGTTACTGAACTGGCTGGTTCTGGAGGGTTTGCGTACCCATTCTACTCAGCGCAAGTGTTCTCATGGGTGGAGCATAGCTCGGTAGCTCCTTCAGACATTGCCAGATGGCAATGTCGGCATCACGTTCCACTTTTTTGTCAAGCCTTACTGTTTGGATATCCACACTCAGGTGGACACGACCTTTGGCTCAAAGGTTTACGAGCTGCTGTGTCTTCTTTCCGCCCAGTGGAAGCATAGCTTTGGTATGTCCCACTTGTCTGGACTGGTCTAGCAGGACGATATGCAAGGTGACATTTTACTTATCAAATAATGTTCTTTCCTTGAGTCTTGCTAAACCATTCTAGGACCCACCCCTAGAATTTTGTTTGGTCTGTTATGTTGCGGCGGTACCTTGGTCCACTATGATTTATATACTTGACTCTGCAGGTCAGTATCCTACTGACAGCCTGCTGTTCAGTCTCTCCTGTACATAGTTTCTCTATCTTTTGTTTCATCATTGTTGCTCACTTTGAGGTTGTGTGAGGTTTGCCATGCTTTCCCATATGCTTTGGGATAAATACTGAGGTGCCCTCTTGCAACTCAGGCCGATAGAGTCATGGGAGTATTGTCATTGAATCCTGGGCATTTCATTCGTTCTTTTTCTCCACCAATTTGCTGGTAGGGGAACACTGCCTAACTGCCTGGATGAAAAGAACATTTGAAATCTGGTCTAGCAGGACTCAAGGAAAGGACATTATCTGGTAAATAAAATGTCACCGTATGTTGTTAACGTCTGAGTTAACCTCATAAATCATTTTTTAAAAACTTGGGACCAGTGAATGCATAACCTTTGGCTGGATGCCTACTTGTCTTTATAAAATAGGCTTACAATAGGCATATTTTGGCGGTCTTAAACAAGGTGCCTTGTTATAAAATTACCTTCTTAGGGAGTAATGTTATGAAGAACTTCCTAAAGATATGCTTCATCAATGCATGGAAATCACTGTTTTTAAGTGATTTTATGTGCCTTAATGGGGCCTTTACATGCATCCTTTAGCTGGTCACAATTCTGTAAGTATGCACATTGAACCATTGGTGCATACTGTCACTGTGGACGTTTGTGTGTGAACAGAGCACACAAGTATGTGCATAAATTATAAAATACTATCATTTACGTGTGTTCTTGATAAATTTAGGCACGGGAATTTACACGAACCATAGGGCTGGTGTAAGTGATTGCAGCTAGATTTAATGCATGTTTTCGACCTCGTACACTCCTATTTTATAAAATCAAGTGCACGCGTAGCTGACTTTATAACATAGGCATGAAATATGCTTAGAATGGCTTGCATTAATTGCATGGGACTTTATAAAATTACCCTTTAAATGGGCAGTAAATTCTTTAGTCTGTTTCTCAAAGTGTCACTTATCTGGCTTGAGATTCTCTTTTCTGGTTTATCCTGTAATCTAGGGTAACATAAAATGTTGTATCATCTATCAACATCATACTTTCCCCTCTCTCTGGAAGACCAGAATGTGATACAGTGGGTACACCACATCCTGCCCCTAAACTATACAAGTGATAAGTAGTAATAGTAATAGGAAGCCTGATATGCTACTGACAGAAACACAGTCCACAAAGCAAGAACACACAGAAGCCGTAAGCGAATAGTGATAATTTATTTCAGACTTTAAAGAATATATAAACATGGCAATCAGCAACAGGAGAGCAAACAGCCCCACCCCCAGTGGTATTTCATATTATAAAGGAGACCTTTTTAAGAGATGCTAGGTTTGTCTGTACTTTGTTTTTTTTATATAATAGACTTCCCAGCTACTTAAAGCAACAGATTTATAAAATAAATATATAACATGTATAATGCAATAGAAAATCCCTAATCAAATGCCCAGAACAAACCAAAATATGTTTGTAGTGGGTGCTTTTCTACTTTAAATATGTGATAAACTGATAAAAACATTCAGATTTAACTTGGCAAAGATTTAGGTCCACATTCACTAACTCACATTAATTTAAGCACACAGGGGCGTGTTTACGAACATGCACATTGCTAGCATGCGTTTGACCCCCAAAAATTAGCACAGAGGCCAACGCTAACTTTGGTGGGTATGTCTGCATGTCCATCTTCCAGTAATGTGCTAAATGACATGCAGGTGCACTTACCACCCCCCCCCCCCCCCCTTTGAGGAGGTGGCAAAGTCACCCATGCTACCTGCAAAATGCACAGTTATGGCCCACCAATGATAGTCACGCTAACCGTGGTGTGTTGACAGAAAGGCAGTATATCAAGAAATAATAAACCATAAACCATCAATGCCCATGTTCCACCCCTAACCCACCCAGTCTTTGCCCATCCCATGCTAATCAGTTAGCATTGGATTCTTATAGTGGCGTGGTGTGCTTGGTAAGCCCTGTGCTAATGACTAGCATACAGGACCTATAGAGAATAATGGCAATTGCATTACTTAGCAAATGCTAAATCATGTTAATGCAGCTTAATAAATGAGAGCCTTAATATTTGTACCAAAATAACACAAATCTACCAAATATCGGTATATCGGGAGGTGCATTCTCATCTTAGAAGGGAGAGTAGATAAGTTAGTAAATAACATAGCAGATAAAAAAACGTTTCTTACAAACCGATTGATTTTATAATGGATTTAATTAAACCATTGTTCCTACTTTCACTCACAGCAACATACAAATTTATACATAAAATTACATTTTTAAAACAGTTTCTCAGTCTCCCAACTTACCCAGCCTTACAGTGTTGTAGATTACCACTTCATATGAGTGCACGAGGAGGTTTGACTCTATGCACATGTCTCAGTGATTTTCTAAGTCAACTGCATTAGTGGTTTTGTTTGCCCGATTGCCTGGATGGAAAGAACGTTGGAAATCTGTTTTTAGAAGTGCCATGCTTCTCACATTTTTCTGATTTTGCATAGGTTTGATGCTAAGCGAGCAGTGCAGCAGCTCCGAGCCTGTGGTGTCTTGGAGACCATCCGAATCAGTGCCGCCGGCTTCCCGTCCAGGTAGTTCACTTCTGCCATTCTGCTGCCCCAGTTTTCCAGGATTGGATTTTCACTGAGAGAGGGTTGCATGACTCATAAAATGCATCTTCCCACCTCTTGTCACAGGTGGACATATCAAGAGTTCTTCAGCCGCTACCGCGTCCTGATGAAGCAGAAAGATGTTCTCAGTGACCGAAAACAGACCTGCAAGAATGTGCTGGAGAAGCTGATTCAGGTGCTGTAGTAGATATTCTGTGGTAAACTTTATAGGGGCTTGCTAGAGTACTGTCTCCTAGAGAAATCACTATGTTCTACCTACATAGAGTGTGCCAGGATGCATTCTGTTAGATCAGCTACTCACTTGGTCTGTGTCTAGTATTGCGATGCCAGGCAATGATCTACAACATCCATCAGTCAATGCATTGGGTGAGATGTCAACCAAAAGGCTAATTCAAGTGTTTTCTTCCATAACCCTGAAACATTGCATGGGTTGTAAGACTCCTAGTGAAGTCCCAGAAGATACATTGCTGATTTTTTTGCCAGGTCACTGACCTGGAACTTTTTGAACTACAGTCACTTGCTTCTTTTCTGCACTGCAACCAGAGTGGAAGGTGGTGGCGGTGACTCGGCGCCTTTTCTTTTAGAAGGTCACGTGTGGCAGTTGTGTCCGTGGGAGGTATGATACCACAGAAAGTTGCCAAGTTACCCAGTTCCAGGACTGAGATTTTTTTGTCAGTTCTGGTTTTAAATTTTGCATTCAATGCAGTGTGGTATTTGTAGTCCCTGATTTTACCTATTGGAATCAGTGCTGCAGGTTCCGTAATGGATCAGGATGAGATGGTCAGAAATCCAGGACCGGCTTAAAATCTCACTTCTGGAACTGGGTAACTTGGCATCCCTAGTGTGTTACTGGGGCACTTTGCAGGAGATTTAGTACTTTGCTGTCATGGAAATGAAGGCAGTCTGGATGTAGGTGTATTTTTACCTACATTGGGGTAGGGGAGGGAGGAAAATACTGAAAGCATGTTTTCACTTGAGTAAATACATTGTGCCGCTGAATTCTGCTACTGATCACCCATTTGCCCTGAAAACAGAACAAGGACAAATACCAGTTTGGCAAGACCAAGATTTTCTTCCGTGCAGGCCAAGTGGCCTACCTGGAGAAAATAAGAGCAGACAAGCTGAGAGCTGCCTGCATCCGGATCCAGAAGACCATCCGTGGCTGGCTGCTGAGGAAGAAGTACCTCCGTATGAAGAAAGCTGCCATTACTGTTCAGAGATACGTGCGGGGATACCAGGCTCGTTGGTGAGTGCATGCAGGGGGTTCCATTGAGATCATTTACCACCTCGTTATGCTTTGCGTTCAATCAGTGCTGTAAAGTGAAAGGCGGGAGCCCCATACAAAATTAAGAATTTTGCTGAGGGCCGCCCATAGCAGCCATGCCCCCCTCCCCCAACGAGCTTTAGGTTTCTAGGAGAGCAGATCACGGCAACTTTGTACTTACCTTTAAGAGTGTTACAGGTACCCTTACTAGTGAGACAGTAGTCACGGCTGGCCCTAGGGTGTCTGCCGCCCCAGGCAGGAGCCCCAGCCGTGCCCCCCTGCCGCAACAAGCCGTCCCCCACTGAACCTTACCGCTGCCCCCACTGCTGTTGCTGCCACCACCGCCAATTCTGTCTTCTGGGGGGGCCAGTGGCAGTTTTCTCCACCGCTTTGGTGCCCGTGGCAGGCTATGCATTTCGGCATGGATGGCCTGCTGCTTCTGACCGCTGTCTGACAAGAGGTCAGGAGGTCGGAGGGGATCAGAAGCATATGGCCTGCTGCAGGCACCAAAGCGGTGGCAGAAAGCTGCCGTGCCGCCACAAAGGGCTGCCACCTAGTGGACGGGCCGGCCCTGACGGTAGTACCGGCATACTTCCCTTTTGATAATTTCCCCATATTTGCACCTGCTTTTTGTATAGGTTTGATTTCATTGAAAAACAATGCACACACTTTTTAAAATATAGAACTGTGTATGTCGCTGCCTCCTCTGACCTAACCTCGCCTTCGTATGCACTTTTGTTTTCCCGGGGTAAAAATGTACATGCTGTGTATCCCTGAACTTACTTTTACTTGGCGAAAAGGTGGGTGATTTTCAGAAGCCAGTGCATCCGGGTAGACGGCTTTTGAAAATTACAATCCCCATGTATGTTTGCTGTTTGGCTTCTCCTCCACAGCCCATGCAGATACACAGATGCGTTTAATATGCACGCTTTGCACGTGATGATTTTCAAAGAGGAATAGCGTGGGTATTTTCTCTTAAAAATCTGAAAATCATACATTGCCAAACCACATAGTTTGCAGCTCTGCAAGCTGTTTGAAAATTGTCCTTATTGAGTGCAGCGGAGAGCTAGTGACAGTATAATACTTAAATCCAGGATAGGCAATGAACTGGAAGGCTCAAACAAGCACAGTTTTAGTCCAAAAGATTTAACTCCTTGCAGCAGTGTGAAGGAAACGAGGTGTTGTGTCTGAATTACATTTATGCTTCTTCATGTCTTTGGTCAGCTTGGCTCAGTTTCTGCGCAGGACCAGAGCTGCCATCATTATTCAGAAATTTCAGCGCATGTATGTGGTACGCCAGAAGTATCAGCGAATGCGAACATTTATCATTGATCTGCAAGCACAGCTGCGGGGCTACGCTGCCCGGAAAAGGTACCAGATGGTAAGTAAAGCCAAGAAGCTCATTTATCAAAGGTGTGTGTGGAGGGGGGGGGGGTGGGGTTAGGTTCTTAACACATCCACAAAAGGTTTTGAAGTCACTCTTCTGCAGGAACTAAGGATATATGGGCCTTATGCTGCCATGACAGCCCTTTCCTGGCTCTCTGACCTCCCTTCCCATGCCCAAGAGCACCATCAGGCCAAAAGCTGCCATGGCTTGCACGGTGCAGATGTCAGCAGTAGGGTAGAAACTATGGTGGCAGATAGCGCAGACAGCTCCACACACCCAATTGCTTTTAGATCTCAAGAGGGAGGGAATTTACTCTGCCTAAATTGCTGTGGACCCCATACATTTTTAGAATCAGCTCTAGCAGGAACAACCACACAATGCACTTCTCTGCCCTTTGTTTTTGAGGCATATTTAATTTTGAAGAGGAAGGAAATGGTTTTAAAACTGCAGATATCCCTCTCCTGCTTCTTTGCACTCCTCATGGTAGATCTGAGAGATTCCCTTGGCTGCTGTCTCGTAATTCAGCAACTGAAGAGCGACATCAGGAGAGGGAAAGGGTGAGACCACAATAATGAATGAAAAGCTTTAAAAACATTTAGGGGCTTGTTTACAAAGCCGCGGTAGTGGTTCGCGATCGTTATCGGAGCCGCGGCCCCATTGATTTCAATGGGGCCGCGGCTCCGATAACGATCGTGAATCGCTACCGCGGCTTTGTAAACAAGCCCCTTAGATAAAAATGAAGGAGAATAAGGAATAAAACCAATAAAAAGAATTAGGACAAGAAATGGACACATTAGTATGCAGAGGAAAACTAAGCACTAGTGCTCTTGGGAGCCAGCAGTAGCCAAATCTAATGGCTGAGGATTTCGCTTGACAAGGTGCTGCACAAGGTGATTAACCTTACCTCCTGTAGAGTTTGGCCACGTCTCTCCCACTCGGAGATGGTAGGCAGAAGCCAAGGGTGGTTTTAAGGAAGGAGTTACGCAAGATGCACCACTCCAGGGCCTATATCGAGGGTGGAGGATTGGAGGCGGGTACAGCCACATTCTCTTGTATTTTACTGCATCGCTAAGAATATTTATTTTGGTTGTTAAGTACTGGTGAAAAACCTTCCTTGTGGAACTGGTCTACTTGACAGTTTTTGGTGTAATGTGGATGAAAATCAGTGTATAGGCCACTGATCCAAAAAGATTATAGACTGATTTTCAAAAAGATCTAGATGCCTTAATCTAAGTTAGCTGCCTAGATTTTCCAAACTGAACATTAGCCCCTAAATCTACATTGTGCTAAATTTAAAGATCCATTTTACATAGAATATGGAGGCGGGAATTAAGAGGTCCAGCTCAGGATATACACAGTTCCTCCTGTATTTCACAAAGGCCCGATATTTAGCGATATTTAGCTAAAGTGACTAGCTGTAGGCACTGAACTTTAAACCCAGATGCCAGGGACAATATCCGGGCTCCAGCACCGAATATCCGAATTGCTCAGATTGCTATGAAGCTGACCGGGCAGCGCTTAGCCCGCTTAGCTTCTGTGGCAAATGTTAGGCCAGTGCTTCCTCAATATTGCCAGTGCCCGGTTAGCACCGGGTGCTGCCCCAGAAAGCTCCTGGCACGCCCTGATACTAACCGTTTAGCATTGGGGCATGCGGCGGCGCTAATTGAAGAGCTCTAAGGTTTAGTTTAGTCCAGTTATGGCTATTAAATCATGGCTACTGCACGTCATGTGACGGCTTCTGCCCTTTGTGTCCTCCCTGCAGATGCTTTGGGAGCACAAGGCCACGGTCCTTCAGAAGCATGCGCGAGGCTGGCTGGCACGGCTCTCCTACAAGAGGATCTTGAGTGCCATCATCTACCTACAGTGCTGCTACCGGCGCATGATGGCCAAGAGGGAGCTGAAGATACTGAAGATTGAGGCGCGCTCGGTAGAACGCTACAAGAAACTCAACATTGGGATGGAGAACAAGATCATGCAGCTGCAGCGCAAAATCGATGAGCAGGTAATGTCCCCTCCCAGCGCAGCGGCCAATGGGATCAGCCATCTCAGCATAGTGACCATCAGGGAACATCCATCCTACTATAGTGGCCCTCAGTCATTTTGGCCTCGTTCAAACTTTCTTATAAATTATGGACAATTTCTGCCTGGGGAGAGGAATTTAAGAAAGTAGCTAAGTCTGAGTGTGAATAAAAATATTGGGGAGGGGTGAGTTTTCTTAGCAGTTTTGATGGGAGAAAGCATTTTAATAACATACAGTAGACCGGCTGAACATTCCCCACCCTGTACGCATTTACCTGGAGGCGCTTCTGGGGACAGGAGAAAACAGCAGCCGTATGTTACGATTTGCAAAACTAGAAAAAGCAGCCGTAGGAAAAGGAGGTGCAGGTCTCTGAGGGTACTTTCGCCTCAGGCAGTTTTCAGAGAACACATGCGCACGGGTGTACTTTGCAATCTGGTTGGATACTCGCATGTTTGCAGCAGTGCAGGCAGTTTGCAAATTACCCTCACAATGGAAGTTGTTTCTTTCCCTCAGCATCTTTGAAAAATGGCTTCTGACTCACTAAAGCCTCAGGAGAATCCAGTGGCCTGATATTCAGCAGCAATTATCCAGACAGCGGTATCTAATAAGTACCTAGGCCAGGCTTATCTGGATATTTTCAGTAGCACGATCCAGATGGTGCTGCTGAAAACACAACCGACTGCCTCTGGTACTATTCATGTAGGGCTGAGGTGGAGCCATGGTGTGTTATCTGGATAGGGGCGATATTCAGACAACTGTCCAGATAAGTTATCCGGTTCACTTTGGACAGATAAAAAGCCATGCTAAGTTATCCAGGTAGCGGTCTGCTTCTTACCACTCTCTGAATAGCTTCCAGCACTGAGTGAATTAGGAAGATTTTTAGCACTGTTGCGATATGGGTAGTGGCGATGAATATCTGGATATTTTTTAGGTGTGTTGGCCATGTTTAAAAAATGCTGACTGCCGTGGCTCAGTATTGACCCTCATAAGAATAGAGCGAGTGTTTTCCAGGGCCAGATTTTAAGATTTTCATGCCCATAGACAGGACTGGAGGGTGAGGGCATGGATCTTCACTTGTAGCTCACAGAGCCAAGAAGGATCCCTGCAGACTGGAAAGCAGGACTAGGGGTGTTGGCCCAAAGTGCTATGGTGGTGCCTCTTTGAAGTGGTACCACTGGATGTCGCTCAAATAAGTGAGAGAAGGCTCATTGTGGCCTGGATATTTGGGACCCGCAACATTTGGCATCCTAGGCACTTGTCTGTCTTACCCATGCCTAAACTTTGGCCTGGAAATTGCAGAGAAAAGTGGGGAAAGGAAGCCTGGGATGGATTCCTCCAAGACGTTTAGTTGGCCCTCAGCTGGAAGATACCCTTGTTAGTTAATGCTCCCTGAATTTCTTGCAGATAATTCTTGCCTGTGATGCAGGAATGTCAGTGGAGATAAGTTGTCAGAAAAACCATCACTGAGAAATTCTGAAAGGAAAAAATCCTACAGGAGAACACAATTAAGGCATCAAAACTTCTCCAAACCCTTTTTTTCTCCTTTATTATAGTTGGAAAAGGGGAGTTTGCTAAAGGAGAAGGGGGCACTTAAAGGGCTAGCACACATTTTTCATCCATAAATAATGCTTCTCCCTCTCCCCCATGTTTGTTTGAATCTTTAATAGACCCGAAACACCTAGTTAAGTTTCCAAGCACAGCTCAGAGTGATGCCACTCAATACCTTGCCTCCCAGTGTTATCTCTGGCTACTATTTTCTCATCATATTACAGGGAAAATGACAGCAGATAAAGACCAAAATGGCCCATCC
This sequence comes from Ichthyophis bannanicus, assembly GCA_033557465.1. Lineage (NCBI taxonomy): Eukaryota > Metazoa > Chordata > Amphibia > Gymnophiona > Ichthyophiidae > Ichthyophis > Ichthyophis bannanicus. Next base: position 173,663,872 of record CM066043.1, read on the forward strand.
AGTCTGCCCAGGCCAGCAAGGATGTAACTCATGCTCTCTGCAGGTTACCCCAGCGCTTATTGCCATTCTCTTACCACCAGGAACCCTCTATGCTTTTGCTCAGTTTTTGAATACTATTATTGTTTTTATCTCCCATCTCAACATCCTCCTCCTCGAGGAGGCCTTTCCAGGCACTCGCCATTCTTTCTGTGAAAAGATATTTCCTGATGCTGTTCGTCAGCCCATCTCCTCGGAACCCCAAATCCCATGACCCCTCGTCCTGCAGCTTCCTCTCCTTCGGACACTGTTTGCTTAGTTACAATACATTTTCTAACCTACATTAATGCATGTTAATTGGTAGGTTAATGTCCATTAAACTAATTTAGCATGCAATGAATTTTTTAAGGCGCTCTAACAAATTGATTGCAGGTCCCTGTTATTTCATATAGCTTTCCTGTTTCTCTTCTAGGATTTGCATATTTAGGTCCTCCATTTTCATATGGCTTTTGGTGCAGACCTCACAAATTCTGGTTGCCTCTGTCCATTTTGACACGTGACCTCCAGAACTGATCCAGTATTCTAAGTGAGGTCTCTCTAGAGATCATAAAGGGGTGTGTGTGATCACTTCCTTTCTTCTACTGGTCTTACTTCTTCCTGTGCACGCCAGCATCCCTCTGGGTTTTTATGCAAGAAATATGCTTTGTTTCCTTCTTAGAGAGGATAGATCCAGTCGATAGATGAAATGAGAAGCGTATTTAAAAATAACTCTCTTTAGGTTAGAACAAGTTACCCCAGCCACATTTGAACACCAAAACCCATAAAGAATGTTAACAAAATGTATTCCTGCTCTTTAGTAATTAGCTACGTGTTCCTTCTTTTGAATTTCACTCTAGCAGACATACCTCTCTTCCCGTCTCACTTCTCATATAACATTTCCTGTAGAACAAAGACAGCAGGTCGCTGCTGGAGAAGCTAACAAGCCTGGAGTCCACATACAACATGGAAACTGAGAAGCTGCGCAGTGACGTAACACGCCTTCGCACGTGTGAGGAGGAGGCCAAAAACGCCACAAACCGCAACCTCAGTCTCCAGGAGGAAGTGGCCAAGCTCCGCAAAGATCTGCTGGACACACAGTGCGAGAAGAAGCTCATCGAGGACCATGCAAACACCTACAGAAAGGAAACGGACCTGGTGAGTCCTGCAGCTCAGGCTGGGAACAGCAGGCCAGCTCTGCAAGATGCCTGGCCCATTGTTTCTGCTTGAGAAATTCATATTTTGACTTGATAATGCTCAGCAAAGGGGCTCGTCTGCTTGATTAGCTCAGAAAGTCAGGTTAAATGCTTATCACTGGTAGATAGTACTACTTTGGGGCCTGTTCATCAAACTGCATTAAATACACATGATGATGAGTCAATTTAGATTCTAAATTTCATTACTTACCTTTCCAAGTTGTAACTCGGTATGAGTTGTAGACCTTACAGTCTGTTGTACCTGAAGTCGTGGCAAGTGAAGTGACTTTCTCAAGGTCACAAAGAATGTGAATGAGGGAGATAGGACATGAACCCTGGTGTCCCTGTTTTGAGCCTCTTGCTCCAACCACCAGGCTACCATTCCACGGGGTTAGGAGCACAGCTAATGTGTGACTTATTAAAGGGCAGAAAGCCTTTAAGGGTTATTTTAGAAACCTTATTCCTGATTTACACATGTCTAATCAGGCATACACATATGTGAATTTCATCCATGTACAAATGACCAGTTCAGAAAGGTTTCAATTTACATGTGGATGTTCTTCGTACACAGAAGTTTTAAGGGCCATTTTGGGGGTGTGGTTTGGGCGTGGCCTGGGTGGGCCAAAAATCTATATGTGTTTTCCATATTTCACACTGCTGCTACATATCACTTGCATGGCGCTACAAGGTATACACAGTCGCTGCTTAATTGAGCTTATAATCTATTCAGTCAAAAAATGAAAAATCCACTCTACCAATATACAGACTCAAACTGGTTGTAAATCCAAAATATTACAAGGAGGAGAAAAATGCCTCAGACCTGTTAAAGACATTGAACCATCACCATGGACAACAGGTGTTCTAGGCTCGACACAGAAACATCAACGGCCTAAGAAAACTCCTCCTATTATATTTCTGTCCCCTTCTGGAGCAGTGGCAATACATATAGAAAATATAACAAGTGACAGTATCAGCAATTTCTTTAACAAGATGCACTTAGCTCAGATGTAAGCCTCCAAACATATAATATCTCTGCGTTGTACCCCCGACGTCACCAACGACACCGGTTAGGCGTTTCGCTATCCGCTTTCTCAAGGGGAGCTTCAACACGCTGTATCGATAATAAAAAAACGCTCAAGCACAAAGAGAGCAGCAAGCACCCATTGTCACCGCCGCTCCAGCCGACCCAGGCCGTTGATGTTTCTCTGCAGAGCCTAGGACACCTGTTGTCCATTGTGATGGCTCTATATCTTTAACAGGTCTGAGGCATTTTTCTCCTCCTTGTAATATTTTGGATTTACAACCAGTTTGAGTCTGTATATTGGTAGAGTAGATTTTTCATTTTTTGATTGTTTATTCTCACTCTGATACTGACCTCTATAATTTATTCAAGTCAGAAGGACAGCCTTGAAGTGGTGGGTTTTTAGCCTGGATTTGAATTGGAGCAGAGATGGAGCCTGACGTTAGTTAGTCTGTTTCAGGCTTATGGTGCAGCAAGGATGAACAGACAAAGTCTGGAGTTGGCCGTGGAAGAGAAGGCATAGATAAAAGCAGTTTGCTTGATCAGCAGAGTTCATATAGGCCATACCCATGTAATCCCAAAATACCCATGTTGGAATTTACACCTGCTTCCCAGCAAGTGTAGATTTTTAAAATGTGTGCATTTCGGCCAGTCCTTTACAGGGGGGATTAAGAGGGCTATCCCCTTAATCCCCCTTAGTTTATTTCCCCTTCCAAATTGAGATGAGTTAAATGCAGTGTCCTCTGTAGTTAACTAGCATGTAAGTGCCGACATTTGCACGTGTCAATTATAAAATGCTGCCACTTACACATGCCAGTTGCCAAGTGAACTCCGTTGATTTTTGCCATGTGTGTATTTGTAAACTGGCTCCTCTCGCTGCGTGTGGATATAAATCCCCGTGCGTTCCTGCGCTTCCTTGTATATATTTTAGAAACAGCGCCACATTTAACAGAGCTGCTTCTGAAATACCATCAGAACAGAGGTCATCTCGACCTTGACATCTCAGTTCCACTAGCCATATATTATCTAAAATGTGCACTCCTTTATTAAGTGAATATTGGGATTGGGCAGATTTATGGTTTGAAAGTTGATCCCTAGGTTGAGATAGGGGTTTTTATGTGTTAACCCAGCAGTAGCTGTCTAATGGTTGTATGTTGTTATTTTTTTATGAGGTTGTAAGCTGGCTTAGAATAGTCCCGAAGACTGCAGAAGAAAACATGCAAGCATTTAATTACTTTTAATTAATGTGATTGCAGAGGTCTATATTTCAGAACTGAAAAAAATGCTATTCAAGCTTCCTTTAATCAAAAAACCTCTGCATTGGTGCTCCTGATATTTATACATGTTTTAGCTATTTAGGAATACATTTTTAATAATCCACCAGACAAAATACATAGGTACTTCTAGCCTATACAAACTTACTTGATTTTCAAACATTAACTGCCCACACAGTAGTCGTTCAGATAAAAGTACATGGGGACTTCAAGTCCTTTGCAATGGAAGTGTGGTTTATGGTTGAATACCAACACACATTTTGAAAATTCAGTATATATGCATGATTTATTCTCCTGACCAAGTCATTCTTCTGGGAAAGTCTTTTTTTTACAAGATGTGCATTGTGAAACGTGGAGGCCAATTCCATATAGACCGGCTAGCAAACGCAGAAACATTTAACTTGGACATGGCGCAATTCCCACCTGATTCTGAAAACAAGGGTTTAGACCTGCCCGCGTTTCTGGCATCAGGATCATAGACGTGTCCGGCACAGTACATACAACATCCTGTTCAGCAGGCCTGTGCATGTATCCAGTGTGAGGCTTGCGCATGGATACAGACACGGGTCCTAGAGTAAAATAGAGAAACACGTCTCTGGCAAAAGTGGGAGATACGGGTAAACGGTGATGAGGTTTTAGGTGTGCTTGTTCTTAACGTGAAGTTAGCTGTCTCCAATCGTGCCCATCTCTGAGCTGCCCATGCCTTCACTATAAAAACGTGCATCTCTTAAGCTGCTGTACTCACTGACAGTAGTTTGCAGATGCATACAAACTGATACATACAAGACATAGAAACTGCTGATGCAAACAAGACATAGAAACTGATGATAAATGCATGCTGATGCAAGCTAGACCATATCCTAGTCCCCTACATGCCCAGAACAGTGCTAGGTATGCCCAGAACACTCTGAGATAGTATAAGAGAAGGTAAATATGAATGTGTATGACAGAACATACCTTGCATCACATGGCACTTGGCATCATAAAAAGGCTTCAGTGAGGCCTGCATTGGTCAGCTCTACATATGCCCTTAAAAACACTCAGGATGGACCCTCATCATGTGCACAAAAACCAACACTAACATAACAATTCCCCAAGGGATGCAAACGATTGCTGAGCCACAAATGTATGCCCTGGGTGTGGCATGCTGCACGGCACAATCTGGGGACTGTTGGTACTACATCAGTCATTTCTTCCGGTGCCTGGCCCTCCTCCCTGATATGCAGATGAGCACACCAGATCCTCCCGTGCAACCCTCAAACCACACACACACACACACTCTCTCTCTCACTTCTCACTTGCTGTCACAAAAGACATAATTCTGGGAAACAGATGCTTGGCACCTATAGATAAAAGCTGGTATACCATAAAAGCACGGAGTGCCAGGACTGATCTCCCTCTCTCACTCAAATAAACTCCTGTGGCAGACTCACTCACACCAGCAGCCCCATTGTACAGCACACACGACTTGTCAGGGTCCCCCAGATAAACTCATGTAGCACAAACAGCAACTGTCAGCATAGCCGCCATATGCACTATTGTTGGTTTTCAGATGTCTTTAGGGGTAGTTATTAAAGCCCCTTAGCTTATAAGATTCTCTCACCCCTGATTTCTGTTCATTAGACATGCATCTTACTGTGTTTTACAGACTGCAGTCACATCAGTTTGAAGCATAATTGTCACCACCTCTGTATAAGTACAGCAGAAATATTTCTAAGTACTGGCCTTATTCCACATTTCCGCAGGAATAACGAGCACATCTGCGGGGAATACAGAAAACATACACGGGCCTTTCCTGAATATGCTTTATAGGTCTCTGTGGCAAACCATGCCCCCGTTCCGCCCCTCCCAGGCACGTTCTGAGATTCCCGTGTTCGCGCCGTGTATGTGCATGGGAAACTGGTTTCAGAATACGATTGTAGACGTTTTTGAGAGAAATCCTTTTCCCGTGCATGTCCAAATGGCCTATTTGCATTATGGAAGACCCCCTAAGTGAATATTTTTAGCTGGTTGAAAATACAGTTAGGAGAATTTATCCATTCTTTCTGTCTAATTCCTGATTTTGCCCACATTGTCCTGACCAAATATTTGAAAAAGTCTCCCTTAAAGTGTTTTTTGGTAACTGTGTAATACCAGATGTATTGGGCTCTGCCTCTAAGATGATTTTAGGCTCGGTCTCTACGATGATTTTAGAATAAGTTTCAGCTGATGATTCACATGGTCTGACCTGTGAGAACATTCTTCTCAGAGCTGGAGATTCACATGCTAAGCATAACCAAACAGATGCGCTTTGTTTTTTATTTAGCTTACACCTTTTCCGTAGTAGTTCAAGGCAAGTTACATTTAGGTACAGCAGGTATTTCCCTGTTCCCAGTGGGTTTAAGATATAAATTTGTACCTGAGGCAATGGAGGATAAAGCGACTTGCCCAAAGTCACTGAGAACAGCAGTGGGATTTGAACCTTGACTTCCCAGATTCTCAGCCTGTTTTTTTTTGTAACCATGAGGCTACTCTTCTGCTCCTTAACCTCTACTTTCTGTTCTTGTCTTAGCTACTCTCAGAGCTTAAAGCACAGAACACATCGCTGAAGACTGAGAAGGAGGAGCTGAATCGACTAATTCAGGAACAGGCCAAGTCAATGACAGGTTGGTGCTTCTGCATTTCAGGCTCTGCTTTCTCCTAATGGTCATTCTTCTGTCCAGGTCAGATAAGCCAAGCTCATTTTAGGCACTCTTGTTCCCTTTATCTTCAGCATTTGGATGTATGCTTTTTCAGCCTCCAGAAGGCACATTTCCATAATACCTGTAGGAGATATTCGTGTTTATTTCAGACTAGATTTACCAAAGATCCCTCTGGAGAATCCTTAGAGTTTAGAGGTTTCTGAAGGGCAACAGTTCATTCCTTGATCTTTTCCTGCTTCATTTTTTATCTAGGACAGCTCAGAGTTGCTGTGGATGAGATGATAGCTTGCATCACTCAGAATATTATATTATGAAATAACTCTTTATATTTCAGGGCTTAGGGAAGCAAAGTGTGACAGGGTATTTTTCTCTGAATTCACCACTATCTGTGATGTAGTTTATCCAAGTTTTTCTTGGTGCTGTGAGGAATTACACAAGTTTTCTAAAGGATTGAGAATAGTTATTTGCAGTTCCATTTGTTTAGGAGGGCATTTGGGTCTTCAAGGGAGTAAAGGGGAGGGGTAGGTGGTGTTTTATTCTGAGTCTCTGATTTTGTCTAGTTTTGAGAGCATGTTGTAGAAAACCCAGGAGCTTCTGGGCTGCCAGGCGTCAGGACTGACTCAAAGGCACACATTGCATTTTGTGTTTTTTATTTTACTGTGATGCTTTATCGTTACCTGTTAGTTGGTTACTGTGCTATTATGTCAATTTTTGGTTTGTGTTTTACTCTGAATGTTTCAATTTAGAAATCACTGTTGCTAGGCGGGCTATAAATCAGTAAAAAGAAGTGAGTAAATAATCCATAATTTGGATGTGGCATAAAATTCAAAACTGAAGAATAAATTGCAGTATAAAGGTAATTAGCACCAAGGTTTATGTGGTTAACTTTGGGTTAACTGCATAAATCATTCTGGTTGAAATTTTGGAGTCAATCATCTTCATGCCTGGCCAGTGCTGTATTTTGGAGGAGGGTATGGCCAAGAGACATTTAGGGGGCGGAGCCAAAGGTTATGCAGCTAGCACTGATATTCAGCGCTATTCAAACAACTGTTATCTATTTTATTAGGAAGGAAGCTGTCCCAACTTAAATGGCTAACTTATCCGTTTGATGAAATGGATAGCATGGCTGAAGATAAAATACCCAGATATCTTGAAGTTGCCACCATTCTGATGAATATCAACCTCATTACTGATAAAAGCCATTAGGGATGATGCAGAAGGTTGTTTTGGACTACCCTGAATAGTTTGCAGCCATATCTTCTTTAAATTCTAGTTTTTGTCATTTATGTCGATACAGTTTGTGTTTTAATTGAAACATATATCTCCAGGAACAAGCAGGAAGTCAGTCTTCACATATGGGTGATGTCGGCATTGACGGAGCCTGGCACAGGAACACTCCCCAGCACCCAATAGGAATGCTTTTGGGAGCGTTGCTCCATGTATGCATGTCTGCCTTCCCACCTTCCCAACCAATTTCCTCAGTCATCTTTTTTCCGTGGAGCCATCGGGACATAGTCCCAATCATTGCCATGAAGAGACTTAAAACTTTTTTCTTTCGGTGCCTTCTCAGTTGCTGTGTGTCACCTTCCCATCGACTGGATCAGCTTCCCTTTTTTGTCATTTTTTATTTTCTTTAATTACTTAAATTTCTTCCTTTTCATCGAATACTTTTCGTTGGGCCTAGGGCCCAGTTGAGCACCATTGCCCACTTTGATTTTTACAAGAATGGAAAAACCTCACAGTAGGTTCTAAAAGTGCACGAAGTGCCTCAGCACCATTTCTGCTACCGACGAGCATGATTGGTGTCTGACATGTCTGGGCCCAGACCATGTTGTGGATTTTTGTACCCACTGCAAACACATGATGGCTAGGGGGAGGAAGAATCAAGACAAGCAGAGGGTTAAGCTGTTTCAGACAGACTCAGCTCCTTCAGTGCACTCCTCGGGGGCTTTGACGTCATCAGTCATCTTCCCCTTCCAAACACAAGAAAAAGCATTGATTGGGGTCTCCAGCACATAAAGCAACAAGATCATCAGAGTTGGCATCAAAGGGATCCCGTTCGTCAGCTTTGTCATCAGCTTCGGCCTTGGACTCCAATGCCTGGCATCGGCACTAACATTCATCAACGGATCCTGATGCAGGACATCCGACCCTAGATGACCGCCTGCAGGCCATAGAGAGGAGCCTCACAGCGATACTAGCTGCTGTCATGCTGGGGCCCTCGCGGCCTTCGGATATCACAGCAGAGCTTGGTGCCCCGATACTATCTTCAGGACTCGATGTCCTGGCACATCGATGCCATGCTCCGGTGCACAGTTGTCACACTGCCCTACCGATGTACCACTTTTGGTACACTCAGAAATGCCTTATCCGGCGCCATTCCCCTCTGAGGCTTCCCGCCCTTCTTATCAGCATCAGCCATCAGAGTATATCGGTAAGAACCCTCGATGCTTTTGACAGGAAAGCCTTTCAGGCAGTCATGCTGGCCTCCAGGGTAAACTCATACATGCTGTACATGGGCATGTTTCTCAGAGATGTTTCCAGAGACCTTGCTGAGTTCACCACCCTTCTTTCATCTGAGAAACAAGCCCCTCATCAAGTTCTGGTTGCCCATGCTCAAAACACATCTAAATTCCTCACAAGGGCAGCTTTTGATGCCTTTGAGGTCACCAGCAGAACAGCAGCGGCCTCTATAGGGGCAAGAAGAACTGCTTGACTACAGGCCTCAGATCTAGAACAGTGGTTGCAGGATAAACTGATTAACATCCCCGGCAATGGTGAGAATTTGTTTGGCCAAATGTGGCGAGAGAAGGCAGGTGAAATTGAAACTGATGACCTGACTTTGAAAAGGATATCAAGGAAGACTGCTGATTCCACCAAAAAGCAGGCTTCTACAAAGAAGCCATTATATCCTAAAAAGAGGCGGTTTACCCACCATACCATTCTTACTCTACCTGCTATCCTCAGCAATCATAGCAAAAGCAGCAAGGGCCCAGGCAGCCTAGGAAATCTAAAGCTCCTAAGGCCCAACCTGCTTCACAAACAACCTCCACAGAGCTTGGCCTCTCAAATCTCCTGTTCCTCATCGTATCCCAAGAAGATTAACTCTCTTTGCAGAAAGATGGCCCATAATAACCTCAGAACCCTGGGCCTTGCAGCTGGTCAGCATAAGTTACCAGCTATGTTTCAAAGCACGACCACTCACTTTCATTGTGGGCCAAGCCCGGATGGATCTCCATCAGTCCACCCTTCTGCAACAGGAGATCCTCACTCTCCTCTCTCAGAAGGCCATCGAGGAAGTCCCTCCACTGCTGCAAGCCCTAGGTTTCTACTCCTATTACTTTCCCATCCCAAAAGATTTGAGGTTACAGACCAATCCTGGATCTCAGGAACCTCAACAAATTCCTAGTAAAAGAAAAGTTCAAGATGATCTCCCTAGGCACACCTCTTCCCTATCTGCAGAAAAATGACTGCATGCTCTCTGGATCTGAAGGATGCCTATACTCACATCCTCATCCTCCCCTCATATAGAATGTATCTAAGATTTGTCTTCCAGGAACGCTACTACCAGTATCGATTTCTCCCCTTTGGGCTATCCTCGGCTCCAAGAGTTTTCACCAAGTGTCTGGCAGTCATGGCAGCCTATCTGCACACTTTGGAAATCTTTCTCTTCCCTTGCTTAGATGACTGGCTCATCAAGGGAGATACTCCACAAGCAGTCGCCACATCTCTTTAACAAACCATTCAGGTGCTCCAACATTTAGGATTCATCATAAACTATCCAAAGTCACACCTGACTCCAACACAAAATCTCGAGTTTATAGGAGCTCGCCTAGACACAATACGGGCTTGGACCTTCTTGTCAGATAACCGCCTTTGCTGGCTGATGCCTACCTATGTCAAACCCAGACAACTGTCTCTGCCTGGGACATGCTTCCCGTTCTGGGCCACATGGCCTCGACCATCCATGTCATGCCTCATGTCTAACTCAATATGTGCATAGTGCAGTCGAACCTACCGGAGCAGTGAACCTCTGACCTCATCACCATTTCATCTGTATTGCTAAATTCTCTTCAGTGGTGGCACATGCCTCAAAACCTCCTTGTAGGGTTACCTTTTCAAAAGTCTATACCACAGTGTACCCTGATCACCGAAGCATTGAAGCATGGTTGGGGAGCACACCTCTATGGCCTCACAACTCAAGGTATGTGGTTGTGGTATGAGGTGCTACTTCACATCAATTTCTTGGAACTGAGGGCAATTGCGAATGCCCTCTGCATCTTCTGTCCCCATCTGACAGGACAGATGGTCCTAATTCAGACCGACAATCAAGTTGCCATGTTTTCTGTCAGCAAACAAGGAGGGACAGGCACTCGCCCCTTCTGCAGCAAAGCGATCTGTCTCTGGAATTTTGCAATAGCTCATCACATTCATCTCCAAGCAGTTTACCTCCCTGGAGAGGACAATCAGTTGGCCGACAGGCTCATCCGAGTCCTTCATCTACACGAGTGGATGCTCCATCGTCAAATGTCCCATCACTTATTTCATTTATGAGGAACTTCACTTCCCCGATCAACGCCCAACTACCTCGCTTTTGTTCAAGGATACCTTCCCCATGCGGTGAGATGCTTTCCTCCTCCATTGGAGACAGCGTCTGCTGTATGCATTCTCATTGCCGCCTTCTGGCCCAGACAGCCTTGGTTTCCACCACTTCTTTGCTTAGCTCAGGCTCAACCTCTCCAGTTGGGCTTTGCTCCCAACCTGCTCTCACAGAATCAAGGAACTCTCCTACATCTCAGCCTCAAGACCCTTTGCTTGATGGCATGGTTGCTGAGTGCTTCATCCTCTCGGACCTAGAGCTCCCAGAGGATGTCATGCAAGTCCTCTTATCTTCTAGAAAGGAGTCCACCAGGTGCTCCTCCACATTTAAATGGTGCAGATTCTCCCTCTGGTGCTCACAGAAGAATCTGAATCCTTTCACTTGTATGGTGGAGCATTTGCTTCAATATCTTCTAAATTTGTCCTTGTCTAGCATCAATACTAATTCAGCCCGAGTTCATTTGAGTGCCATCTCCACTACTCTCTGCCCAACTGGGAATCACCCAATTTCTTCTCACCCCTTGGTGGCGCAGTTCATGCGGGGTCTTCTCTCTAACAAAGCCACCTTTACACTACCCGCCTACAGCATGGGGTCTGAATGTTGTGCTTGCACAGCTTTTACAGCACCCCTTTGAGCCATTAGCGATGGCTCCTTTAAAGTTTCTGACTTGTAAAGTCCTTTTTCTCATTGCATTAACTTCAGACTGTAGAGTCAGAGAACTACAGGCTTTGGTGGACTACTCTCCATACACAAGAGTCCATCATGATAAAGTTGTCCTCCAGATTCCCTCTAAATTTCTTGATTGCAAGAGAGCGCTTGCTTTCTACCTTGACTATACTAAAGGTCATTGCAAATCCTCACAACTCTTCGTCTCCATTGACCCAAGTCACCTTGGATTACCAGTTTCCAAGAGAACCCTATCAAACTGGATAGTGGACTGCATTTCATTTGCATATACCCAGGCCGGTCTATTCCTGCAGGATCATGTCATGGCCCATAATGTCTGGGCTATGATGGCCAATGTAGCCAATCTTCATTCGGTCTCCATTCTGGAAATCTATTAGGCTGCCACATGGTCTTCCTTGCATACCTTCACTGCTCACTATTGCCTGGACAAGGACTCCAGTCGAATGCTCAATTTGGTCAAGCTGTCTTAAGAAACCTTTTTCAGGTTTAAAGCAACTCTGCCCACTGAGGAAAGCCGACAGTCGCCCAAGAGCGGATGGTTCGGAAGAATGTATCCTTGAAGGATACTACCAAAAGCAGAGAGGTTCCACAAAAGAGTAAAGTAGCCCAAATGCCCTCAAGTATGGAGCAGACAGAGCTTAAAGATCCCAATTTACCCATGTCTAACAATAGCCAAATTAACATGAATAAAATACATTCTCTAAAATGCTTGTATGCAAATGCTAGAAGTCTAAAGAATAAGATGGGAGAGTTAGAATATATAGCACTAAATGAAAGGTTAGATATGATTGGAATATCAGAGACATGGTGGAAGGAGGACAACCAGTGGGACACTGTGATACCTGGGTACAAACTATATCGTAATGATAGAGCTGATCAAATTGGTGGAGGGGTTGCGCTCTATGTTAGAGAGGGCATTGACTCAGAAAGGATTAAAGTTTTGCAGGAAACAAAATCTGCTGTAGAATCTATATGGATTGAAATTCCATATAAAAGGGGGAAGGCAATGGCAGTGGGGTGTACTATCGAGCACCTGGCCAGAATGACCAAATGGATGATGAAATGCTCAAAGAAATCAAGGAAGCTAACAAAAGTTACAGCGCAGTAATAATAATGGGTGATTTCAATTACCCCGGTATCGACTGGGTCAGTGTCACGTCAGGACATGCTAGGGAGATAAAGTTCCTAGATGAAATAAATGACTGCTTCTTGGAGCAGCTGGTTCATGAACCGACCAGAGGGGAAGCCATATTAGACCTAGTCCTTAGTGGAACACCAGATCTACTGCAAGAGATAAGGGTGTTGGGGCCACTTGGCAATAGTGATCATAGCATGATCGCCTTTGATTTAATTAGTGGAGGAGGGATAGTAAGGAAATCCACAGTACTACCTTTTAACTTTCGAAAGGGAGACTATGATAAAATGAGGAAAACAGTTAAGAAAAAACTAAAAGGAGCAGTTGCGAAGGTTAAAGACGTACATCAAGCTTGGGTGTTGTTGAAAAATACTATCTTGGAAGCCCAGACCAGCTGTATTCCACGCTTTAAGAAAAGTGGAAGGAAGTCCAAAAAACTGCCAGCATGGTTTAAAGGTGAGGTCAGAGAGGCTGTTGTTGCCAAAAAAGCATCTTTCAGGAAATGGAAAAAAGAGCCAAACGACGAAACCTGGAAACAGCGCAAGCACTGACAAGTCAAATGCAAGGCATTGATAAGGCAGGCAAAGAGAGAATTTGAGAAGAAGCTTGCTGTGGAAGCAAAAACGCGAAATAAAGACCTTTTCAAGTACATTCATAGCAAAAAACCTGTGAGAGAGTCAGTTGGTCCATTAGATGATAAAGGGGTTAAAGGAGCACTAAGAGGCGACAAGGCGATAGCGGAGAGACTGAATGAATTCTTTGCTTCGGTCTTTACTGAGGAAGATGTAGGGATGTTACCCGTGACTGAAGTGGTATTTAAAGGTGCGGAAGAATTGAAGGAAATATCGATACATCGGGAAGATGTCTTACAACTATTAGATAAACTGAAGAGTAGCAAATCACCTGGGCCGGATGGTATACATCCAAGGGTGTTGAAAGAACTGAAATATGAGATTGCAGAACTGCTATCAGTAATCTGTGAACTATCATTAAAATCATCTCTAATACCTGAAGATTGGAGGATCGCCAATGTAACACCAATTTTTAAAAAGGGTTCCAGGGGTGATCCAGGAAACTACAGACCGGTGAGCCTGACATCAGTACCGGGAAAAATGGTAGAAACCATCATAAAGAATAAAATTACTCAGCATGTAGATAGTCACAACCTAATGAGAGACAGCCAACATGGCTTTAGACAAGGAAGATCTTGTCTTACAAATTTGTTATGTTTTTTTGAAGGAGTGAATAAACAGGTGGACAAAGGTGAGTCGGTTGATATTGTGTATCTGGACTTTCAGAAAGCCTTTGACAAGGTCCCTCATGAGAGACTTTTGGCAAAACTAAAGAGTCATGGGATAGGAGGCAGTGTACTATTGTGGATCAGGAACTGGTTAAAAGATAGAAAGCAGAGGGTAGGGCTAAATGGCCAATTTTCCCAATGGAGAAAGGTGAATAGTGGTGTACCCCAGGGATCTGTGCTGGGTCCGCTGCTTTTTGACATATTCATAAATGACCTGGAAAGTGGAATAACGAGTGAGGTTATCAAATTTGCAGATGACACAAAACTATTTAAAGTTGTTAAAACCCAAGAGGATTGTGAAAAATTGCAAGAGGATCTTGATAAATTGGAAGACTGGGCATCAAAATGGCAGATGAAATTTAATGTGGACAAGTGCAAGGTTATGCACCTAGGGAAGAACAACCCAAACTATGGTTACACGATGCAAGGTTCCACATTAGGAACCACCACCCAGGAAAAAGATTTAGGCGTCATTGTGGATACCATGTTAAACCCTCGGCCCAGTGTGCAGCGGCGGCCAAGAGAGCAAATAGAATGCTAGGTATGATAAGGAAAGGAATGGAAAATAAAACAAAAGATATTATAATGCCTCTATATCGTTCCATGGTGAGCCGCACCTTGAATACTGTGTGCAATTCTGGTCGCCGTATCTTAAAAAGGATATAGCGATTTTAGAAAAGGTACAGAGAAGAGCCACCAAAATGGTAAAGGGGATGGAAGGATACTCCTATGAAGAAAGGCTAAAAAGGTTAGGGCTCTTTAACCTGGAAAAGAGACGGCTGAGGGGAGATATGATAGAAGTCTATAAATTAATGAATGGAGTGGAACGGGTAAACGTAGATCGATTGTTTACCTTATCAGAATATAGAAAGACTAGGGGACATGCAATGAAGCTACAGGGTAAACTATTTAAGACTAATAAAAGAAAATATTTTTTCACTCAACGTGTAATCAAACTCTGGAATTTGTTACCGGAGGATGTAGTAAAGGCTGTTAGTGTAGCTGGGTTTAAAAAAGGTTTGGACAAGTTCCTGGAGGAAAGGTCCATAAACCATTATTAAGAAGTGACCGAAGATATCAATGCTTGACCCAGTACAAGCATTGTGGAACTTGTGTCTCTTGGGGAAACTGCTAGGTACGTATGACCTAGATTGGCCACTGTTGGAAACAGAATACTGGGCTTGATGGACCTTGGTCTGACCCAGTATGGCATATCTTATGATCTTATGCATTCCGACTATCCCACGAGGAGTGTACCAAACGAGCTGGATCTGTCGGATCCCTGCTATAACCCGTGTATATTTCTGGTCTCATCACCTCTTGCTGGGTTGTCATGGGCTAGGGATTCCCATATGTGAAGACTGCATTCCTGCATGTTCCTGGAGATAGTGTAGTTACTCATCTGTAACAGGTGATCTACGGGAACAGCAGGAATCAGTCTTCACAATCTGCCCACCTCCTTTCAGAGTTGTTCTTTTCCACACACGTTGCCTTTTTCAATTTTTTACTTCGCTCTATACCTGACTAAGGAAACTTGTTGGGAAGATGGAAAGGCAGATATGCATGCATGGAGCAATGCTCCCAAAAGCATTCCTATTGGATGCTGGGGAGTATTCCCGCACTGAGATCTGTCGATGCCGATGTCGCCCATATGTGAAGACTGATTCTTGCTGTTCCTGGAGATCACCTGTTACAGGTAACTATGCTTTATTTGTGATGTAGGAACCAGTATTCAAAGAATTTATGCTACTAACTTTGATGCTCGAAAATTTACTAAGATTAGGTGCCTAAGTGTATACTCGAAATTTCACTAAACTCTTAAATTTAGGAACAAAAAAGTGAGTAGTAACAGGGGCAGATTTAGGACAGGGAAAAAAGTTAGGAGATTGATACTAGACAATTGACTGACAGGCCTAAATTTAGAAGCATAACTTTTAAGCTCCTAAATTAAGATAATTTTTCAGCTGAAAACTTAGGGGCATGTTTACTAAACCATGCTCATAGCTAGCACAAGGCCTAGTGCTAAAAATCCCATGCTAACAGGTTAGTACGTGAATGGGCAGAAACAAGGGTGGGTTAGGGGCAGAACATGAGCATTGACAGTGCATCACAGTTAGCAAGGGCATGATGGGCACACACTAACTGTGATTGTGCCATTAGCTTGAGTTTACTCAGTGGGTGACTTTGGCTGCACTCATGTGCAACATTAGCACTGCGCCAGCAGCAGTTGGCATGGACCTCTGTGCTGGTTTCATGGCCTGACGACATGTAGGGTGAAGAGGTAGTATAAACAGCTCGAAATTCCAAATGATAATCGAATTACACTTTTAGAGAGCACCACTTGCTTCCACAATTGTTTAGTGTAGTGTGTATATTATGTGTATGTGTATAAATATATATAATTACACACAAAGAACAAAGAGGTGACCCCCTCACACTGGTCACACAGATGAAAAACAGTGAGGTGTTAAGAAATGGAGAACATCACAAATGTAAAACTTACACTGATTTATTTAATACCGTTAAAACCAAGATATAAATTACATTAAAACAACAGTTTGAAAACCCCATATGTTTGTGTTTCGGTGGAATTTAGCAATAACAATATAAACTGCTGTGAACTTCTGTAGCACCTGGGCCCAATCGTACAAAAATATTAACTCAAATTACTATTCTCAAGAAGATGTAGTCCATCTGATAATATTGACTCCGAACAATCAGTTAAGGATCATGCATCCAGCATCACATAAGCAATATACACGCATAAAGAGACTCATATAAATTTCATTAGGCATAAAAGTATGCATGAATGCCTGTACTTTTACTGTAAGTGTTGCCAGGGGCATAATCTGGGAGGAACGGGGGTGGAGTTGTGAAGTATGCGCATAGATTATAAAATAGCTTAATTTATGTGGATACTTAAATAATCTATGCACAGACATTTACACCTGCTCTCGAGCAGATGCAATGTATGCATCTTGCAATGCAGGCACTCTTTCTGCAGGATTTACGCTAGTATTTTATGAAAACAAATAGGCGCCTATTTGGCTTTATAAAATAGGTGCATTCTAGCCCACTTAACCTAGGCACCCCATTATAAAATTACCCTCACAATGTCTATTTTATTGATTGTTAACTGTATTTTCTGTGTTTTGCGTTTGGCAGAGGCCATGGAGAAGAAGCTGGCAATGGAAACAAAACAGCTGGAGCTTGACCTGAATGATGAAAGGCTGAGGTATCAAAACCTTCTGAATGAGTACAGTCGCTTAGAAGAGCGCTATGATGACATCAAGGATGAACTGAATGAGATGACGGTATGTGGGCAGGAACATGAGTTTGGGTACTCGCTTGAGTCCACATCAATAGTTTTGTGCTCTGAGGCTTCCTTTGTGGCATGAGAGAAACGTCTTTCCAGATTACTGAGGAGTTCTGATGTACTGCAGGATGCATGAAAACCTCTTGCTGGGTCTTGCATATTTGAGCAACAAAGGTATTAGCAAATGACTGTTTCAATGGCATTTAAGGTCTGATTTCCCCTGTAACCACCTTCTTAAAGTTGAGGCATGGTGCTGTTAAGGTCACCAAAAAAAAAAGATGTTGGCTCTGGGACCCATCAGCCTACAATAAAATACTAAAATGTTAATTTTTCTATCTCATATGATTTATAAGATAAGTAAAGAAAAGAGAAGAGAAAGTTAGGAAATATCAAGCTTCTATAAACATAATTACTTCTCAAGGGACAGTTTGACAAGTAGGGACAAAATACACTATGGCCCGATTCTGCAAAGCGAATAGCGGGGAATAGAGGCGGCATGAGGGTCAGAGAGTGGGCAGGGCGTGGGCGGGACCAACCCCAGATGTACAGGACTGATTCCAGTGATGGCCCTGTACATCCGGGGGTCGCCGGGGAGTACGCCCTGCTTATTCCTCTGAGGTGGAATAAGCATGGGGCGCCCCACCGATCCTGCCTGGCAGTCCCCACTGAAGCTCAGAACCCCCCTCGGGCCAACTGGCAGCACTGGGTGGGTCCCCACTGCCCAATCAGGGCCCGGCTTCCCCCACTGGGGGTCGGGCGGTGGGGTTGCAGAAATCGGTGCATTAGCGGGCAGCTCAGAAGGCGGTGAGGACATCCCTGCAGTGCAGCAGATGCATGCCAGGCTGTCTCCGGGCCTGATCCTGCACCTGCGCAAGCGTCTTGTTCCCATGGTGCAGAATCGGGTCCAAGCAGGCCTGTCCTGCCAGGGGCTATCCAGATTGCCTGGATGTGCCCCTGATATAATCGGGTTCCACACCTCTCACTTAGATTTCCTTGGTAGCAGGAAGAGGGAGGTAGAGATACTTGCAGGCCTGTGAGCACCTGTCAGCTCACAAGTTTTATACTGATTATTTCCTTGTTTTGCTAATTTCATCTGAAGGTCTCCACTAGACCAATGTCTGGGAACAACCAAATGAGATAAGGCAGTGGGCTGGGGGAACCAAGGGAAGAATTCATGGGGTGGGAGCATTAAAGATAGTCTGAACCTTTGGAGGGGCACCACTTGGGCCAGCTTCGGGTAATGTGGAGATAAATTGCTTACAGCTTTCTCTTACTACCTCTCTTCTCCACCATCCCTCCTCTGCCTGCATCCTGCTTTATGTTTGCTCTACTCTGAATCATGATCTCAGCAAAGTAGGGACAAATGAACCATGATAGGAATCTGGTCTTGGGCTCAATTCTTCCAGTTCACAACCCACTTGGCTTCTTGAACCTGATTACAATAGAGAAGAGTCTCTGGGTCCAATGGGTTGGATTTAGCTGGAATGTCATAATTTGACCTTCAGTGTAAAAAACTTGTCAAACTTTGTATTCTTTAATGTTTTGCTGGTGGATTTTAAAATATCACCTGGCTGCCCAGATTCACTATTGAGAATTACAGGATGTTTTGGAGAACTTGGAAGGGATTTTGATCTACCAAGGTTTGGACTAGACCTAGAAGGGATTAAAAGAGAATCTCATTCTCATTCTGCTAAATGTGGGGGAGGCCTAGTTTTTTGTGATGCTCCCAGCCTTTGCTAAAGTTTCTTGAGTACAACTGAAGGCTGAGCCTCAAATGTATAACAGCACAGCGTGGAGCTCAGTGTCAAATGAAATTCAACATCTGAGATCTTAATTACTGGCAGTGAGTGACTGATATACACTAATTTGCATTTCAGACCATTCCCAAGCCAGGACACCGAAGAACGGACTCTACACACAGCAGCAATGAATCTGAATATACATTTAGCTCTGAGTTTACGGAGGCTGAAGAGATGCCTGTGAGAGCTGAGGTAAAATTAAAGAATTTTTATTGACCTCCATTGCTGGCACCTGTCCAGCACAGATTTCTCACATAATGCTGCGCCCTCTGAAATCACGGGCCTCTCATAATTTCTTTTCATTTTTTAAATATGACGGGCCCAATATTCGAAAGGCATTTACATGGTTTACTGGGCTGTAAACCGTGTAAATGCCTTTAATCGGGATATTCGACGGCACTTTCACGGTTAGTGCCATTGAATATCCTCTTCTAACCCCACTACAGGCCCTGCTGCTATGTGGTTAGCATCGGGGTGTGCTGGGGGCGTTCCAGGGTGGAGCAGAGGCAGAGATTTTTGCTGACTGGGCAATTCAGTAAGTGACCACATGTGTTAATATGTTCTTTTAAAAAATCTTTTTGATTCTATGTTGATAGAACTGAGCGTTTTTTGCATTTGAATTTTTGAGTTACAATCGCTCAGAGAGAGACTGTAAATAGTGGTTATCTACTGCGGCTTCCGGCATTGAATATCTGTGGTTAAGGGTCGGTGGGCAGGGCTATGTGCCGTAGGGGCGCATAGCCTGCCCAATTCAATATTGGGCTCAAAGTGCATAAAAGGCCTCTTACAAAACTAAGTCACTGTAAAAGTGTGCATGATGTAGTTAGCTGAGTACTTTTACACGACATTAGAATAGGCATGTTCAGGGGGAGAGTTTGGGTGGAGCATAAGCAGTGTAGAGATTTACACATGGACTTTGCACACTAACATTTATGTCTGCTCCCAAGCAAGCATAAATGTCTGCGGTTTCAGTCTAACCGCTGTTTGTGCCAGACTTATTTTATTTATATTTATTTAACTACTTTTATATACCGCCTTATCAGAATGTCAAAACGGTTTGCATATTAACAAATTAACAAGAACATTAAAGTTACATATGAAAAATAGGAAGAAATGAATGTAAGGAACAATATGCATGTTGCTTGAGAATCAATGTACACTTGTACTATTAATATAAAAAGACACATAGGTGCCTATGTCTCTTTACTGAATAGGCTAAAAATTGGAACCTACATGGCCCTTATCCTAGGCGATCTACAGTATTTATACATATATATGTGTATGTGTGTGTATATATATATATATATATATTTCTATATCTATATTTATTTATAGAAATGGTAACATAGTATATAATGGCAGATAAAGGCCAATATGGTCCATCAAGTCTGCCCCGCAAGGCAGCAAGAGTAGGTGCACCTGCCGCTCCGTGCAGGTCACTCCTCCCCATGCTTTTGTTTAGGGGTGTACCCACCGCTGTGGGCCTGATATTGTATTGGGCATGCTATGTGCCGCTATGGCACATAGCCTGCCCGCTGAGCTTAACACTGGATACTCAATGCCGTGGCAACAGCATTAAATATCCGGCATCGCTATAGATGCCACAGAGCTGTCAAGGCTAATCGGGTAGCAGCGATATTACACTGTACCCAGTTAGCATCCGCGGTTAAAACTAGGCAAGCCAAAGGCCACGGGTTGCCACCCGGTTAGCAGCATTCTCCGCCTCCGTTCTGCCCCAACACGCCCCGATGCTAACCGCAGAGCATTGGGACATGCAGTGGGCTTCGAAGGGGATATTCAACAACACTAACCATGTAAGTGCCGCAGAATATCCCGATCTAGGGCATTTACACGGTTTACTGGTCTATAAATGGTGTAAATGCCCTTCGATTATCAGGCCCTGTATGTATATATGTATACAAGGCTTTTTTTGAGGGGGTACTTGGTAGTATTGGTGCTTTTTTCATTGCTTGCTAAAATTGACCCATAATCATCATGTGAAAGAGCCATGGAACCTGGCTGCTTGTAGCGTATCCTAGCTATGCTGCCGTGGAGCCTGGCTGCTTGTAGCGTATCCTAGCTATGCTGCCGTGGAGCCTGGATGCTTGTAGCGTATCCTAGCTATGCTGCCGTGGAACCTGGCTGCTTGTAGCGTATCCTAGCTATGCTGCCGTGGAGCCTGGCTGCTTGTAGCGTATCCTAGCTATGGTACCGTGGAGCCTGGATGCTTGTAGCGTATCCTAGCTATGCTGCCGTGGAGCCTGGATGCTTGTAGCGTATCCTAGCTATGCTGCCGTGGAACCTGGCTGCTTGTAGCGTATCCTAGCTATGCTGCCGTGGAACCTGGCTGCTTGTAGCGTATCCTAGCTATGCTGCCGTGGAACCTGGCTGCTTGTAGCGTATCCTAGCTATGCTGCCGTGGAGCCTGGATGCTTGTAGCGTATCCTAGCTATGCTGCCGTGGAGCCTGGATGCTTGTAGCGTATCCTAGCTATGCTGCCGTGGAGCCTGGATGCTTGTAGCGTATACGAACTTAAGAAATGCCTTACTGGGTCAGACCAAGGTCCAACAAGCCCAGTATCCTGTTTCCAACATTGGTCATTTCAGGTCACGAGTACCTGGCAGGTTCCCAAAGAGGCACACGGGTTCCACAATGCTTGTCCATGGGCAAGCAGTGGATTTCCCGGGTCCTCTTTAATAATGGTTTATGGACCTTTCCTCCAGTAACTTGTCCAAATCTTTTTTAAACCTAGCTACACTATTAGCTTTTACTACATCTTCCGGTACCAAATTCCAGAGCTTGATTAAGCGTTAAGTAAAAAATATTTTCTCTTATTAGTCTTGAAAGGGTTGCATTATAGCTTCATCATGTGTCCTCTAGTCTTTCTACTGTTTGATGGTGTAAACACATCATCTCCAGGAACAAGCAGGAATGAGTCTTCACATATGGGTACGTCGGTACCGACGGAGTCCGCGCGGGAACGCTTCCCAGTGTCCAATCAGAAAGCTTTTGGAAGCATCCCAAGACGCCTGCGCGCTGCCTTCCCGCCTTCCCAACTGCCTCTCCTCAGTTTTCATTTTTCCTGTCACCGCAGAAAATTCTTCTTTTATTTTTTAGTTTTCTTGTGGTCGCCGCTGCCTTCCCCGATGCCACTGGTACCGCCGGTGTTTCTTTCTTATTTTCTTGTAAATTTTTTCCTTAAGGAATATAATTTTTCTTTTTAGTGTCTCACGGTTCTCAGGCCTTCTAGGCCTCTCCATTTTTCCTCATGGAACTGCCAGCCATTTTTCCTAGGAAATGTACAAACTGTGGCGGTATAACTTTATTTTTAGACACTCACAATTGGTGTCTAACCTGCTTGGGTCCTGACCATTGTCCTCCGGAGCCTTCGGGCACCAGTGCTGGGAGAAGCAGTTTTCAACATCGAGTTCCCCTCAACACGTGGTCCCCTTCCAACTTCAGGGCACCGACTATATCTTCTACACAGGATCAGGTAACCCAAAAACAGTCTGTTAAGACTAGCCAGTCCTCGAGCGGCAGTTCTCATGCACAGCATAGAGATGTCTCCGGTCTTGCCCTCGAGAATCCACTGGTTTCAAAACCCCGGTGGGAGTCTTCGGCCTCCAAAGCCTGTGTGGGGTTTCAGGTTGTTCCTGAGGTTCACCCCTCACAGAACATACCTGAGCCACGTCCGGTGGTGGCATCCGCTTCGAGCGGTACCGATACCCTGGCATCGGCACCGGTGTTGGATGAAATATTCCTCACCGAGGATCGTCGTCTGGCGTCTCTGGTACCTACGGGACCGGTGGACACGTTTCAGATCGACTTTACAGTATCGGTATCGACACCGATACGAGTACCGACGTCGGTACCCTCCAGACGTGCATCGATAGACTCGCTTCCTTCGATGCCGAGTCTAGAATCGATCTCCAGTCTGGAGGACTGGGTACCGACTTGCCTTGGTACCGATTCCCGTCGGTACCGAAGGCTCGGTTCCGATACCTCGGATCCGCAACTCTCGGTTCCACCGATACCGTTAGAGTTGCCACCGGCTGGTTTTCTTCCTCCGGCATCAGATTCGGTACCGAGATCGGTACCGACATCCACAGTACCTTTACAGTCGGTACCTTCCAGGCTTCACTCATCAGGATCGCTTCCCTCGATGCCGAGTTTAGAATCGATTCCAAGCATGGACGATATGCTACCGACTGTCACTGGTTCTGTCCTGCAGTACCAGCGACCGCTATCTAAGGATCCCATTCTGCACCATTCAGGATCTTCTATTCCTATATACTGGAATAGATCCCTTGGTGCCAATGCTAGTTCTTCATCAGATCTAGCTTATCCAGGGGGAATTCCCTCCAGGGATCTTTCTTTCCAGACTTTCCTCCTGGATATGGCAAAATCACTTGCCATTCCTGTCCCTGGACAAGATCCTACACAAGGGAGTACAGAATACCTCTCTGTTCCTAACGAAGCCAAGGAAAATATAATGCTTCCTTTGCATCATTCTTTGCAGGATCTTCTTCTACGAATGTGGGAAGCTCCTTTAAAGGTACCCCCACTTTCCAGAGCAACTGATCTCCTATATCAGGTGCCCCCCTCTCCAGGTTTTCAAAGGACTCAACTTCCTCATCATTCCATTGTAGTGGAATCAGCATTGAGGCGAGTGAAGAGTATTAAAAAGCACTCTTCTTGTCCGCCAGGTCGTGAGTCTAAGACACTAGATGCCTTTGGACGTCAAACCTTCCAGACCTCCATGCTTTCAGCAAGGATTCTCTCATATATTTTTTATATGGGTCTATCTCTTGAGGAGATCACAAACCAATTACATCTTTTGACTCCTTTTCTTCAGGAGCCCAGATGTTCAGACTATTCCTCACTGGTTAGTCATATTCAGAATATCTCTAAGTTTCTTATTCGTGCTACTCTGGACTCCTTTGAGTCTGTTAGCAGGACTTCTGCTATAGCTATAGGGGCACGACGTAGAGCCTGGCTTCAGGCCTCAGACTTGGACAAATGGGCACAGGAAAGACTGGGAAATACTCTTTGTACTGGAGAGAATCTCTTCAGCAGGGAGTCTTTACTTCAGGTTACTCAGTTCTCCACTGACTTTCCTTTTTCCAGAGGCTGCTCTGTGACTTCTTCTTTCCCAGTAGGTAGGAAATGTCCTACCAAACTTTCAACCCCTAAGGGGAGAAGGTTTTACCCATCATCTGCCCATCATTCAGATGTCCCCAAACAGGGGAAACATCGTTCTAGTCTGAGCAGTCCACAACCTCAACAGGGTCAACAAACCCAGCAGTTGCAGGTTTTAAATAGATCATTGCCCCTTTGTTGGGGGGGTTGGGATGGCAGTCGGCTTCTTTTCACTTGAAGTATCTGCACTAATTTTATCCTAACCTACTTCGATATCTCTTCATGAGACATCTTTTCTTAAGAATCTTCATGATGATCATGCCCATACTTCACAGATTTTCCTCTTCCTCTTGGAGGAGAGAGAGAGGTAACAACTATCAATAGACAGTTGTTTCCATCTACTGGCATGGATCATCTCACCTGTTGGAGATTTCCTCCATAGTTGGTCTCCTGCAACTCTATCTTACCTCCCTCTTACTACAACATTTGCTTGTAAGAGTGATTTTTTATACGGGTAAGCCCCTATGGTCCTCTACCTCTTCTACTGGGGGATTCTCCCTTCTGGAGTTGTCTCCCCCTTGTTACCTTAGGGCAGCTCCTCAGACAATAGGAAGTCCTACCATGTCTGTTGGGTTTTCTTTTTCCCAATCTACAGAGAAGGGGAAAGAAATTCTCTATGCTGCCCTAATAGTTGCAGCAGATGCGAAAATTACTAGTGGTTAAGCCGCAGGTTTTGTTCACTACACAACCAGGGCTTCCTCTCCACTAGCAATCCTCCCAACCTCAGTACTAAGTCCCAAACAGGTTATCAACCTTGTTGGGAAACCCTGTTTCACAGTTTGGTTGGGTTATCTTCTATCCTTTGCCCTTTGTCCTTGGCAGAATAGTTGGTTACCTACTGGTTGTCCACATTCCTCATCAGGGATCGTCCACAGCCAGTTTTTTCTTCTAACCAACCTGCAGCATGCTCTCTGCAACTCTACAGGGTAGCTTTGCACTATGGGCCCTTGCTAGAGAGCATCAATATCTTGCCTAGCAGATAACCCCAGATGGTTTAAAAGGGTTTCCCCCAGTCATATTCATGCCTGGCAGGTATTCTACCCTTTCCATCTTATCTTAAATCTCTGTTAAGGCATAAACCTCAGGCTTTTCATTACCTGAAAGCCTAAAAGAGGGGCCAAACCCCTAGCTTGGCCCATATTGCCTGGGATTTTTCCCATCAGGGATAAAATATTTTCTGGCAACTAGAGGACATCTAACACCCATCTTGCCCTCATAGGCGGATCGCTAGGGTATCTTCCTCTAGTATCCTCCTCTATCCAATCTCCATACCACAATTCTGGAGATATCTGGACTTCTGGTCTGCAGACTAATGTTATCCTCTGCCATCTTCAGGTAGGCCATCCTGGTTATTCAACAGCTCAAGTTCTACAAAGAATTAAGCCACCCCCTTGTCAGGGACAACCTTCCTCTGACTATAACAGTCATAACCAGGAGGAGAGGATTTTTTCCTGTTTATCTACTCAAGTAGGTGTCAACCTTCTTGTTGTCAGATGAATCTCCCTCTCTCCCTATAAGGGTGATGGGGATCTTTGAACATCTCTCCATCCATATACCTGGAGACATGTCTCCGTATGCCGACCTATTCTCCTGGGTATATATCTATATATCTATATATATATAGATATAGATACAGATATATATATATATATATATATATATATATATATATATATATATATCTGAAAGTACACATCTCCCACATTGTCAAAGCCGTATATTTCAAGATCCGGTCACTCAAACACCTCCGAACCTTACTGGACCCAAGTGATTTCCGAACTGTATATCAAGCCCTTATCCTACCCCATTTTGATTTCGCCAATGCCATTCTCCAAGGACTCCCACAATCTTCATTGACACCCTTACAACTTGCCATGAATGCCGCTGCTAGAGTTCTATTTGGAGCAGCGAGGTATGACCACATCACACCCATCTTATTGCAGCTCCACTGGCTCCCTACACACGGAAGAATACTATTCAAGACCCTAGTACTTACCTTTAAAGCCATCCACGGCACAACTGCTGAAACATTAATCAACCTACTTCAGCCCACTCCGCCCAACAGATCCAGAAGATCCACAACAGCAAACACCCTAATTATACCAAATGCATCAACAAAATGCACATTAACAACATCCAACAGAGCGTTCAGTTTTTTATGCCCCAAGTGTTGGAATACACTGCCTCCAGAAATCCGAGCCATTACCGATCTCATGCAATTCAGGAAGGCACTCAAGCACCACTTATTTATACAATACTACAAGATAAATCATAATCCACCATAGCCGCACATAATGCCTACTCTTAATACCTATCCGTAGATTGCTCATAGGCCATTCCTCAATGATTACTGCTACATATGTAAATAGTTGTTTTGCATGTCTCCCTAAGTTATCCAAGTTGTACTTCCCTGTTCTACGTAAAACCGATACTTGTTTATTTTTGGTTCCTTGTTTCATGTAAACCGCGCTGATACTAAAGAGTGCGGTATATAAGAAAATAAAATAAATAAATATAAATAAAATATATAGATATAGATACAGATATATACTATCTATATCTATCTGTGTGTCTTCTGCCCATATATATATATATCTTATGGATATATGCATATATGCCCTATATGTGCATATATTTCGATATATATATATATATGTATATACATATATATATTTATAGGCATATGAGATATATTTTTAGATAGATCTGTATCCATCTACTTATCTATCTATCTGTTAGGTTCAGATATCCTTACATTCCTATATGATCCTTACAGATGGGCACTACCCCTATCAATGCTGTTCTGGCATATTTAGGGGGCTACACCTAACCACTTCCTGTGGTAATTAATCACCTTTTTCTTTACCTTAACCTTTTCGGTTTAGGTACTCCTGAAGCGCTCCATGTACCTTTCTCTTTCCTAAGTGACTCCATTTAGGAAAGACATTGAGGAGCTTCAGTTGCTCTAAAGCTTAGCGCTTCTGAGTCTGTTCTTACTTTCTTAGCAGATACAAGGGTCTCCATACCCTTTCTCCCTATATGGACTGATCCGAACCCAGTCCAGTTAGGTCAGACTCATTTTTTCTCTTAGACCAAAACAGCTTAAGCTTTAATTTAATAGTACCTTCTGCGTCTCTGCTGAAGCTCTACTTTCAATACTACCCCAGTTTTTCCCCTGGGGCTATTTTTTCTTACCCTGAAGGGTTCTGGCCTCCACTTGTTTTTGGTCTACTTTGTTACCTCTACTTTACAGTGAGGTACCCCTTGAGCACATTCACGGGCTCTTTTATCAGATCCATATGTAGCTCAGTGCACCTGTGCAATGCCAACAAGGGAGGTCCAGATCATAATATTTTACTACTAAATGCCCTCGATACAGGGTCTTCCCTTTTGAAGCCCTGTTCTAGCCAGCTGTTCTACAGCTCCTTTTCTATATTCAACTCCTGCCCTCCATCCCCAGTATGCCTGAGGTCCTGAGGTATAGCATGGCTCGGTCTAGACTTGCAACATGCTAGGACTCCCTCCGGGCATATGAGCTTAGGAGTCCCCATATGTGAAGACTCATTCCTGCTTGTTCCTGGAGATAGCACAGTTACTTACCTGTAACAGGTGATCTCTGGGAACAGCAGGAATAAGTCTTCACAACCCACCCAGCTCCCCTAGGAGTTGCATTTTTCTCTATCTCTATCTTTCCCTTCCTTGCTTCGCTCTCTCTCTCTTTGTCTCAGCTGTAAAACTTAACTGAGGAGAGGCAGTTGGGAAGGCAGCGCGCAGGCGTGTTAGGATGCTTCCAAAAGCTTTCTGATTGGACGCTGGGAAGCGTTCCCGCGCGGACTCCGTCGGTACCGACTTACCCATATGTGAAGACTTATTCCTGCTGTTCCCAGAGATCACCTGTTACAGGTAAGTAACTGTGCTATCTACGGTTACCCTTTCCATTCATTAATTTATAGAGCTCTATCATATCTCCCCTCAGCAGTCTCTTTTCCAAGCTGAAAAGCCCTAACCTTTTAAGTCTTTCCTCATAAGGGATATCCTTCTATATTCCCTTAACAATTTTTGTCGCTCTTCATTGTATCTTTTCTAATTCAGCTATATTCTTTTTAAGATATGGCGATCAGAATTGCACATAATATTCAAGATGCAGTCGCACCATGGAACGATACAGAGGCAGTATAATATCCTTTGTTTTATTCTCCATTCCTTTCCTTATGATTCCTAGCATTCTATTTGCTTTCTTGGCTGCCACTGCACACTAGCTGGAAGGTTTATTATTTATTTAGCAATGCTTATATACCGGTGTACATTCAGGTACAGTACATATTTCCCTTGTCCCAAAAGGGCTCACAATCTTTTTTGTACCTGAGGCAATAGAGAGTTAAGTGGCTTTCCCAAGGCCACAAGGAGTAGCTGTGGGACTAGAAATCCAGGTTGCTGTCCCTTCAGCAGGATTCAAACCCCCAGCCCTCTGGCCTAAAGCAACTAAGCCATTCTTCAATGAGTCCTAAATCTTTTTCCTGGGTGGTGGTTTCTAAAGTGATACCTTGCATCGTGTAACCATAGTTTGGGTTGTTCTTTCCTAGGTGCATAACTTTGCACTTGTCCACATTAAATTTCATCTGCCATTTGGATATCCAGTCTTACAATCTTTCAAGGTCCTTTTGCAATTTTTCACAATCCTCTTGCGTTTTAACAACTTTGAATAATATTGTGTCATCTGCAAATTTGAATACCTCACTCGTTATTCCTATTTCCAGGTCATTTATGAAGATGCTAAAAAGCAGCAGACCCGGCACAGATCCCTGGGGTACTCCACTATTCACCTTTCTCCATTAGGAAAATTGGCCATTTAGCCCAACCCTCTGCTTTCTATCTTTTAACCAGTTCCTGATCCACAATACTACACTGCCTCGTGTCCCATGACATTTTAATTTCGCCAAGAGTCTCTCTTGGGGGACCTTGTCAAAGTCTCTGAAAATCCAGATACACTAAGGGCCCGATTCCATAAGGCAGATGGCAGGGCAGCATCGCTATCTGCCTTGTTGGAATTCTGCCTCCATACCCCGCTGCACGCATAGAGCTACTGTGCGTGCTGCTTGTAACATATCCCATCTAGAAGCCATGAAACTTGATTGCTAGTAACATATCCCAGCTATCATCCATAGAGTCTAGCTTCTTGCAACGTATCCCAGCTATCATCCATAGAGCCTGGCTTCTTGCAACGTATCCCAGCTATCATCCATAGAGCCTGGCTTCTTGCAATGTATCCCAGCTATCATCCATAGAGGCTGGCTTCTTGTAATGTATCCCAGCTATCATCCATAGAGTCTGGCTTCTTGCAACGTATCCCAGCTATCATCCATAGCTAGTATCCCAGCTATCATCCATAGAGTCTGGCTTCTTGCAATGTATCCCAGCTATCATCCATAGAGTCTGGCTTCTTGCAATGTATCCCAGCTATCATCCATAGAGTCTGGCTTCTTGCAACGTATCCCAGCTATCATCCATAGAGTCTAGCTTCTTGCAATGTATCCCAGCTATCATCCATAGAGCCTGGCTTCTTGCAATGTATCCCAGCTATCATCCATAGAGTCTAGCTTCTTGCAATGTATCCCAGCTATCATCCATAGAGTCTAGCTTCTTGCAATGTATCCCAGCTATCATCCATAGAGTCTAGCTTCTTGCAATGTATCCCAGCTATCATCCATAGAGTCTAGCTTCTTGCAACGTATCCCAGCTATCATCCATAGAGCCTGGCTTCTTGCAACGTACTTTACCATCTTAGGCTGATGACCTTTCAAGACCCTCCCCCCAAAACGTATGGGCTGATGCAGAAGAACTAACATGCCTTTTGCACGCAGATAACGCAACTTACATACACAAGTTCTGACACGTGAAATGCAGAAAAGAGATTGACGCAACCGTAAACAGCAAAGGAAAAGTATGCGCACATAGTAATGTCAAGCATATTTAAATTATATGCAAATGAACAGCGCATATTAAAATGGCATGTTAATATTGTCTTTGTCCAATGCAAAGAAACATGTAGAGGATTATGTAACCAGCCGAAGCGCCAACATCTCTTCGCCTGGTCTGAGGTGGCTTAAATGTCTTGCGCGTGTAGGGAAAAAAAACCTTTGTGACTCAACAGCCCCGATCCCCTCACCCACCCAATTAAAAAAAACCCTGGTGGCCCAGTAGTCCCCAAACTCCCTCCCCCCTCCTGGTACCGTTAAGCTGGAGCAGGAGTGTTGCCCATGTTCTCCCGCCGCTGCCCCGCCATCTTGAAAAATGGCAGCACCTGGCCCAGCGCCTGGCATCTGCATTTATAAGAGGGCTTTTACACATGACAGGTCTGTAAACTGTGTAAATGCCTTTGAAAATGCCCCCCTACATGTATAAATTTAAGGCCCACACAGAACACATATTTGAATGTTCTGTCATGTCCCCCGTCTCTCCTGTTCCCTAGGATACACATATTGTGTTCCCTAACTCTCATCTCATAGGACACTTGGTATATTCAGAGAAATCAAGAGAGACTCAATGGCAGCCTATCAGGAACTGCTTAAGATGGATGGACCAATAGTGTTCCTTCCCTTTGCATTCCTTTAGCTGCTTTGTTAATTCCAAGTTAACATTACCCTTATGCTCTATGTAACCCGTGACCCACTTGAGTTTGTTTGCTGTACTATGTAAATTGCTTTGGTCCAAAAGTGGTATATAAAACTTGTTAAATAAATAAATACTTTATCCTGGTTATAAAGTAATAGTGATTTTTAGGCTGGAAACCCTTATTGATGCATATTTGATTAACGGCTGATAATTTAGCCTTTCCTGCCTTCTGCTTTAAGTTAAATGCTCCCACTCTGAGTTCAGTGCCTGACATTAAATCCTGTGAATCAGGAGCCAGCAGAGAAAAAGGCCCCACTGGACATGTCCCTGTTCCTGAAGCTGCAGAAACGGGTTAAGGAGCTGGAACAGGAGAAACAGACTCTGCAACATGAACTGGACAGGAAGGAAGACCAAGTCCTGCGAAGCAAAGCCAAGGTACAGCCCAGACGTTCTCCTTAAGAGAATAGTTATGCTCCTCACCCCTCATCCCTCCCCGATGTACATTTCCCCAGTCCTGTGGACTAATGAGATTACATTAGCATTTTCTGTTTTCTGAAGAAATGTGACTTTTCACTTCTGTCTTGTTTCCTAGGAGGATACCAGGCCTCCTCTTAGAGGAGCTGAATTTGAATATGAGTCTCTTAAGGTAACAACTGATATATGAACCAAACACTAGCAAATATTGTTATCTGTTATATGCATCCATTATGCTCCATTTTCTTTGGTATGATTGTTAACTGCATACAGACCGTTGTCTCTCCTTCTTAATTTCCCAGGGCCAAATGTAAGATTTTGGTTCCCATAGGCAAGAGCAGAGAGCAGATCCCAGAGAGCAGGGGGTGAGGGTAGTGCCAGCTATCCCACAGATTGGAGAAGCAGAAGAGGGGCAGAGGGAGGCCATAATGCCACAGTGGTGGCTCTCTGAAGCAGCCCATGCACATAGCCCAGAAGTAAGCAGGAGCAGGCTGTTCTCCGGAAATAAGCAGGAAGTCAGTCCTCACATATGGGTGACGTCGGCACCGACGGAGCCTGTCAGTGCCGACATCACCCATATGTGAGGACTGATTCCTGCTGTCCCCGGAGAACACCTGTTATAGGTGAGTAACTACACTTTCTTTGGCCTGGATATTCAGCACCTTAGGCATTTGCCTATATTGCGTATGCCTTATTCTTGGCCTGCCATTTCCTCAGCAGGTACAAAAGAACGGAGCCCAAATTCTCTTCCAGTGGCTGTTTCTTGTATCTTTTACTGTCCACAATGCTACTTTCAGCACATGGGCTCTAAAGATTTGGAGCCCGATATTCAGTTGGGATGGCTTTGCGCCACCATGGTGCAAAGCCGTCACCGCCGACCTCTAACCCTGGATATTCAATGGCAGGGTCATATACGGCCCTAACATTGAAGATCTGGGGTCACCGTACAGCTTCCAATGCTGCAGAAGCTAACTAGGTAGCGGCGCAGGATGCCATGACACCACCACTCCATTCAGGAGCCAGACTGGGCTAGCCAAGGAAGTGCAGGACGTCCAGCCGGATGGAATTGAGCTACGGCCTGCACATCCAGGCTGGTAGACCCAATTCTGATCCCATGGGCAGGTCTAGCCCTTGCGGGAACAGAATCGGGTCTACCGCTGCATGCCCCAATTCCGGCAGGCCGTGCAGGCGGGGGGACGGCCAATACAGAATGACCTCTTTAGCATCAGGATGTATAGCGTCGTTAGTGGCACTAACCGTGTTAATGCCGTTGAATATCCTGTTCAGTGGCATTTATAGGTCAATAAACTGTGTAAATGCCTTTAGAATATCAGGCCCTTTATTTCCAGTCAGAAAAGTACATTTGTATATTGGATACATGGTAATAGACACAAAAAGGGTTGGAATTGGCTCAAGTTTGAAACTTGTGAGTGGTAGCACTAGTAATAGCTCAGGAGCTGGGTTGGATAGAGCTGAGGTAAACAGCATTACATGGCTGTAGAGGGTGAAACAAAAGTCAGATCACAGAACACACACAAGTTGAGCTACAGTCACCGGACCCATTACTTTTAAATATCTACCATAGCAAAGTTTTGTGAGGCAAGCTCCTGGTGTTTCCTCTTCAGCCAACTGTCAGTGTCGTGGTCTGCAATTTGGGGTCCAATTAGACTGCAGATTATGAAGGGGAAAATCCAAATGCAAAGTCAGAAGGAACCTGCTCGCCAAATTCAGTTACACTTAGATGCATGAATCTCCACAGCAAATGCTTCTAGTCCCTAAAAAACTAGTTTTGGTCTCTTTTTCATCATTATGACTGCATGGATAGAGAACACTAAAGGAGAACTGGCGTGTAATTATTCACTTACCAAATCTTTGTAGCGCCAAGAACTTGAATCCGAGAACAAGAAGTTGAAGAATGAGTTGAATGAGTTACAGAAAGCCCTCACTGAAAAGGGTGCACCAGAGGTCACCGCTCCTGGTGCCCCCGCCTACAGAGTCCTCCTGGATCAGCTAACCTCGGTCAGCGAGGAGCTGGATGTGCGCAAGGAAGAAGTCCTCATCCTCAGGTCTCAGCTTGTGAGCCAAAAGGAGGCTATTCAACCCAAGGTCAGTGACCGAAATTGTTCCCAGTCTGATGGTACTTACAGAAAGTTAAAAACCATATGGCATCAGCTTTCAGGGCCCGTGTTGTGTTTTGTGATACTGTTAAACAAGACTCTGTATATGGAAATATATAGTATTCAGCCTGCAAGGGAAGATGTACAGCTGATCAATTTTGACCTTACAATTGAGTGATGCCATTGACTGCACAGCCTCCTTTTCTTGAAGACTGACTAAAATATTTGCATTTTGGGGGAAAATTTTACAAAGTACTTTTCCAATACATCCTGCTAGACCAGTCCAGACTAGTGGGTTATGTGCCCCTGCCAGCAGATGCTTGAGACAGAGAAAGGTTCTGAAGCTTTGTGACATCACTATGGGTAAATAACCCCGGACCCCTAAGGATCAGCTTCAGTATTTTTTCTGTCTTCAGCAAATGTGGACTTTAGCTGAGCTCCTGGCAATCTCTGTGGAGAGTTTTTGTCAGTGTAGCTTGTTTCTTGAGTCCTGTTCAGAGTGCACGTGACGTGTTCCTCTGTTACCAGACAGGTTACCCCATTTCTTCCAGAGGCGCTCGTGTTCAGGGGGATCACTGGAGCGCCTCTGAAGGGATGGACTCCTGCTCATGAGGAGCAGTGCAGCCCTCCACCTTCCTGAGGACTTCCTGCCTAGTCAGAATAGCCTTTTAGCTATTTTTGTAATTTTTGTTAGGTTATTTTAAAAAAGTATAAATAAAAAAGCTTCCTTTAATTAAAAGGCAGTTCCAGCGTCTCTGCAGGCTCTTAGATCCTTCGGTGGTGATTGCTTCGAGCAGTAAGTCTCCCCCCCTTCCCCTCTGGTTCCTGTCTTTTCGTTGTTTTCTTTTGGTTCTGACTTCGGCGTCTTGTTCGGGGTTTCGGTTTTTGCCCTTCCTACCAGTGTTTAATGTGTCCTGTCACTGCCACCAGCAGTTTCTCTGTGGCTGAGGAGATTTTTGCTCGTGTTCAGTGCACTCTTTTTCGCAGAGTTTTGACTTTTATTTTTGCTGTTCTCTTGTTTTTTTATTGGCATTTCTGTCCTGCCAGTACAGTTTCTTTCTTGACTTTGTTTTGCTGTTTCCCGCTTGTTTTCTTGGCCATGGCCGCCATTTTGTTTAGGCAGGAACAGCTCTATCTCTCAGCAGCCATAGCCTGTGCTTTGCCTGCTTCGGCTATTCGATTTTTCAGGGCATATTTTGTGAACAGCTTATTTCTCAGCAGCCATAGCTTGTATCTGTGTCTGCTTCGGGGAATCCTTTTTATGTGGCGTTTTCTCAAGGATGCCTTCTTCACTTCAGAGGTGTTTAGGCTGTGGAAGAAAACGTCGCCATTTAAATAATGACCTTTGTTCAGCCTGTACTGCGGCCAAGGGGGTCCTTCTTCAGCTTCAACAGAGCCTTCCATTTGGACAGCTGGGTCAACTCCATTACAGCCCTCTGTGTAGGCTCCTGAGGTTCCTTCCTTTACTACTCGTCCATTGGATCAGCCACCACCTACCTGAGCAACATTCTTCTCAACCTGCAAACACAGATGCCCAGTTTTTGCAACTTGTTAGGCAAGTCTGAGCTATGTGGCACTCGGTGCCTCCCTTGGCCACACCGCGCTCAATAGCTCCATCTTCCTGAAAGCACTCTAGAGCTACTCTTTCTGTAAAAGATAAAGATCAAGGTATGGCACCTTCAGGATCATTGGCTGACTGGGTTCCTGTCGAGGAGGACAGGGAGTGCCTGTCTGAGAAGCGCTCTCTTACCAGTGGATCAGACCGGGAAAAGGGTGAGCTTTCGTCACCAGAATGGGACCCTGAGGTCCATGAGGAAGGCACAGATGTTTGTCTATTTCACCGAGAAGAACTCCCAGCTCTAATTTTGCAGATTGTGGAATCTCTACACCTAGTCGAGCCTCCTTCTCAACCAGCTCCAGACTCGAGCAAGCTTCAGGTTGGCCCTATTATTGTGGGAATTCGGAAACCCTCCTGTGCTTTCCCTTTTCCTGAGGAGCTACAACAAATGTGCCTTTGCATCTGCGGAACTCTTGGATCATTTCTATCTCTGGTCTCCAGATGACCTGAATAAGTGGTTGCGTTTTCCAAAGGTTGATGCTCTGGTGACGGCAGTCACAAAACATACTACAATTCCCATTGAAGGAGGGGCAGCCCTCCAGGATCAGACTGACAGGAAGGTGGAAGATCTTAAGACAGCCTTTTCCTCTTCGGCCTTGGCCTTACAAGCCTCTGTCTATGGAGATTTGGTGACCCGCGCTTTGTTGTATGGATCCAGCTCTTACTGGAAGATCCCACCTTGGCTCGGTTAGAATCTTTAACTGCCTATGTAGTAGACTCCTTTTATGATTTGCTATGTCTCACTGCTCGTTTGGTTGCTGCAGTCACAGTTGTCAGGAGGTGACTCTGGTTTCACCATTGGAATGCTGATGCAGCTTTCAAGACTCATCTGGCTAAATTTCCCTTAAAGGGAAGCTTTCTGTTTGGGGAAGATTTGGATAAGCTGGTTAAGGATTTGGGGGAAGTCAAGCTACAGAGGTTACTGGAGGATAAGCCCAAATCAGCATCACAGCAGTCCTCTGCCCAACCTTCGGCCTATTTTGGTTTAGGAACTGATTCAGGGACTCTCATCGTTACAGGCCTGGAAAGTCTGGCTATTCTTCTTCCAAGGTGGGCTCCAAGACCAAGTCCTTTCATGGTCCCCACCATTCCAAAGATAATTTCACCTCCTCCAAGTTTTCACGCACCAAGCAATCCTCCCGTTGATGGGTTTGGGATCCATTTTGAGGTGCTCAGGTCGATGGACGGCTGCGCCTTTTCTCCCAAGAATGGACCCTCATAACTTCCAACAAGTGAGTGCTCAACATCATTTTGCAGGTATATGAGCTCGATCTCACCAGTCCTATCCTGGACATCTTCCTCATCTCTCTTGTGGGTCACCTACCAAGAAGATAGCCTTGCAAGTGACACTCTTACACCTCCTCCAGCTTCAAGTGATCTGTCTGGTTCCTCTGTTGGAAAGGAAGTCTGGACGTTATTCCATCTATTTTTTGATTCCCAAGAAAGACGGCTCCTTTCGTCCTATCTTGGGCCTTCAGGGTGTGAACCACTCTCTTCAAGTACCTCGCTTTCAGAAGGAAACCCTAAGGTTGGTCATTCAAGTGATCCGACCGGGTAAGTACCTGGCTTCTCTGGATCTTGCAGAGGCATACTTTCACATTCCAGTCCGCAAGGACCATCAGCATTATCTGCATTTTAATGTCCTATGTCAGCATTACCAGTTCTGTGCTCTTCCCTTTGGCCTTGCCACAGCTCCTTGTACCTTTTCCAAGGTTATAGTAGTCGTTGCTACTTTTCTGCACCACCAAGGCATTATGGTTCACCCCTATCTGAATGATTGGTTAATCAGAGTCAAGTCAAGCAATCAATATTTCTCAATCTCCAGCAGATGATAGGTAAGTAGGCCTGTAGTACAGGAGGGATCTACCTGGAAGAGAATGTGGATAGTTCCTTAGGAAGGGCACAGGAGGCGAGATTTGGCTGGGGCCAGTTCATGTAGCTTGCAAAGCTGTCGGTACTAGGTCCCTCCTCCCTTCCCCTCCCCCCTTCCTTGTTAATCTGGGGATGTTTAGTGGCAATACCCCTTGTCCTTATCCCCTACTTTTGTGAGGGTTTATGGAGAAAGCTGGTGAGGAACTGCCTCCTTGTTGCTTCTTTTAATCGCAGTGCTCTCAATCCTTCTCCCCTACCTTTTGGAGGGGACCTTGGGGGTGCTTCTCACAAAGATTTTGGCAGCATTACCCTCTGTCCTTCTCCCCTACTTTTGGGAGTCTCTGGATGTTTTCTTCTCACTTGGCAGAGCTCAGGTGTTTTTGGCATACTATTCAGGGATGACTTCCATTGCAGCAGAAGTTAGCTTCAAGGTCATCCCTATAGCCCAGGGGTACCAGGTTAAAACTATATTTAGAGGAGCTTTGGCTATCCGTGGGACTTTGTCACATATACTGCAGAATGCGTGGTTGTACTCAGAAGCGTGAGTAGCCTAGTGGTTGGGGCACGGTACTTCAGGCCGGAAGGTCGGGGGTTCAAATCCCACTAGAGGACAGCAACCTTGGGCCAGAAGGACTGGGGTTTCTAGTCCCACAGGTGCTCCTTGTGGTCTTGGGCAAGCCACTTAACCCTCCATTGCCCATGTTCCCTGTAAGTATTAGTGTGTGTGTGTCTCATATCCATACGTGTTAAATGTATCCCCCACTTGTGTTGTGACCGCTTTGATTGAAGGATAAGGCGGTATACAAAACTGTCTAAATAAATAAATAAATAAATAAATAAATCCGGAAGCATGGCTGATTAGCTCTATATGTTCACACCATGAATGGTTTAAGTTCCCCTTCCTTAGTTGCTGAGACATGTAGGGCTTTAGTGCTCCAGTTCATGATCAGGGGAACAGCAGGTTAGGGCCTCCGTCGAGATCTTTCTGGCCTTGTGGAGTCAATTCCGGTGAAGCTTAGTTTGCTCTCGATCTCTTGATTGGATAAGTTCACCGTGTTTCATGCATGGTTCCAGCTACAGTACTGTAAAGCTAGAGGTGGAAGGTCAGCTATGGCAGAGTGACGTTGAGGATCATTCCACACCAGTATCTGAGCTATTTGTTTGGATAAGCCATATGGTCATAGTTGGGGAAAAATAGAGGACAAACTAAATGTCTGAGCAGCTGTGAATTTGTTTTGGTCCACAGTTTCTCCGTGAACCAGCAGGAAATAAGTCCTCACGCATGGGTGATGTCACCGAAGGAGCTCTGAATGGAACACTAGCCAGCTTCCAAAGGAAGCTTTTAAGAGGTATGCCACGCTTGCGCGCCTGCCTTCCCGGCCCGCTGCTGCACCCTATTCTCCAGTCTTCTTTTTTCTGCAGAGCTCCTAGGACATGTTCCTGCAGTCTGGAAAAAAGTTTGAATTTCTTGCCCTCGTGGCTGAGCCTTTGCTCATTTTTTAACCCTTTTTTTCCCCCTCCTTTGGGGGCTTTTTCCCGCCCATGGCCATTTTTCAGTTTGATTTTGCTGAGGCGGTATTTTTTGACATGCTGAAGCTGCTTAGCAGCTTTGAAAAATGCACCAAATGTGGCAAGACCATTTCTGCCACTGACTGCCATAATTGGTGCTTCCAATGCCTTGGACCTGACCACCAACTGGCATCCTGCAAACTCTGCTTGCAGATGATGCGTCGAGGGCTGAAGGATTGGTAAAAGCAAAAGAAGTCCCTCTTTGGCTCATTGGATTCAGCATTCTCAGCCCCGAACCCCTTTTCTATGCCTGAGGTGGCCAAGGGAAAAGAGCAGAGGGCTCAATCAGAGTGGAAGGGTTCGAGCAGAGAGGGCCGCCCTCTGCAGAGACCCCATCTTGTTTGAAAGTGGAGTATAAGGAGAAGATCCATGTGCAGCACCATCACAGCCCCTCTTGGCATGAGATGGACAGCGAGGACCGGGAACAGCTGACCAAGCTTCCCTGCTGGAGGACCCAACCCGAACAGCGGAGTCCATTCCCAGTGCCCAGGAGTGCAACTGGATGTCTCCCGATGCTCCAGTCATTGTGGAGTCCCCACCCAAGGCATCCCTGGCAATGTTCACAGCTGCATCATCGATGTCCTCTTCGGTGGTGGTTCTGGAGGAACACCTACAAGCCTTAGAAGCTTACTTTGTGGCGGTCGAAGCCCTGTGGAATGCAGGCTTCGCAGCATGGAGCACATCATCAACGCATTCCTTTCAGCCTATCCTGGAGACCCATGCCCTGCCCATTGGGGCTGGGACATCGGATGGGAGACCGATATCGATGCCGGTGGCTGGTGCCATCTCCCTCTCCAGTGTGTCAGAGTCCGGGGCCCTGGGGCATCGCCATCGGCATATTGGGCGCAAGGGTGACCATCGACATCCACCTTCTTCTGAGCTGTGCAGTCAGCACTCGGAGGAGATTCTGCATTACTTTGACTTTCTCTCAGAATCCAAATTGGAATGGGAAACTGAGGCGGAATCAACAGTGTCGGATCTTCAGACCCAGGATCTCCCGTCCAACCCATTGCCCCCTTGGGATTGGCAGAAATTGCCCCTGGAAGACATGTCCTTCCAGGATTTTGTCCGGGATCTGGCCAAGGCCATCCCTTTTTCTCTGGAATCAGAAGAGGAACCAAGAGCGAAGGAATTCAAACTCTTTCAATACCCCTTGGCCCCTTGTGATGACGCTGGCTCGACTCCCTCTACCAGGTCCAAAAAGCCCCAGGGTTCAAGAAACCTTAATTGTCCCACAATTCCATCGTGGTCTTGTCCACCTTGAAGTGTGCAAAGAGTGCTAAAATGCACTCCTCGGTTCCACCCACGCGGGAGGCGCGGACCCTGGACTCCTTCGGGGGGAGTGCTTCCAGTGCTCAATACTGATAGCCTGGATCCTGATCTACCAGACTTACATGGCCATGTTCCTCAAGGATGTCATGCTAGACATCGAGGATCTTGCTTCCCTTGTTTCCGAGACTGCCGCTAGTCTTTTCAAGGCCTTGTCACTCATGGCAAGTATTACTCAAAGTTTATGGTCTAGGGCACTTATGACACCGAATTTGCCACTAGGG
Source organism: Ichthyophis bannanicus (assembly GCA_033557465.1). NCBI lineage: Eukaryota > Metazoa > Chordata > Amphibia > Gymnophiona > Ichthyophiidae > Ichthyophis > Ichthyophis bannanicus. The sequence goes on from CM066043.1 coordinate 173,703,907, forward strand.
TGGCGGCCATGGATATCGCCATGCTTTGGATTGCCTGGTTGCAGACCTCTGATCTTCAGCAGTGGGTCCAGGACAAGATTGCCAACATCCCTGTCGGGGTGAGAACCTCTTTGGCAAACTCGTGGAGGAAAAAGCAGAAGAGCTGGAAAAGGAGCAGGTGACCCTCACCAGCCTCTCCAGAATGACTGCAGATCCCGTGCAAAAGAAACTTCCAACCAAGAAGGCTTTTCTTCTATGCCTGTGGAGATACTTTACATCTCAGCTGCAAGTGCAGCCTAAGGCCCAAACTTCTCGCTCAAAGCGGAATGAGAAAACCCTGAAAGCACAACCCATCCCCTAGCCAAAACCAGGCGCGAGTTTTTGATGAAGTCTTCAGGAGCATAGCCAGCCGATTGTTGTCTGCCAAATTTCCCCTGCAGGTGGGAGGGCGGTTCGTTCACTTTTCCCACCTGTGGCCTCGCGTCACTTCGGATGCCTGGGTGCTACAGATTGTCCAAAGCGGCTGATGGTTGAATTTAACCCAGCTGCCTCCTCCTCACAATCCCGGGGAGTACCCCATGGACCCCCTGCACCGGAGCTTCCTGCAGACTGAGGTTGTGGTCCTGTTGGCCAATCTCGCCATCTAGTGGGTTCCCATGGCCCAAATCAGGCAGGGATTTTACTCTAGATACTTCCTGGTCCCCACAAAGATCAGCGAGTTTCGCCCCATTCTGGATCTGTGAAACCTCAACTGGTTCTTGGTGCGTGAAAAGTTCAAAATGGTCTCGTTGGAAGCTATCAATAGCAGCAAATCTCCTAGAGAATGGATATAAAACCTGCTATGCTGGTACCTCACACCCATATGGTTAGCTTGAGCATGAGTCAGGGGAACAGGAAGCTGTTGGAGACAGTGCAGGGGAGGGGTACATATTTCCATATGTGGTGGGAATGCAGGGGGTACAAAAATATTGGGATATGGTGATAAAAAGTATGGAAGAAATTGGGAGCTGGCAAATGCCATGCCAGCCAGCTATTTTTCTGCTTCACCAAAAGGTAGACACGATCCCCAGACACCAGCAAGGCATGATGGCACATTGCATAGTGGCGGCGAGGTGTGAGTTACTGTAGCTGCACACTGGAGCCAGCAGACATTATCTGGAGTAGATAGTTATACAAGCCGCTTAGCCACTTTATATCGGATGCATAAAATGACTGCTAGAGAGGCGTGTGGCAATGGTTAAAGGGCTAAGGGGGCCAATGCAAACAGAGAAGGGGACCTCTTGAATGTTTATGGGGTAATTATACTGTAATATAGAAATATAGAAACATGACGTCAGAAAAAGACCACATGGCCTATCTAGTCTGCCCTTACATATCACCTACTACAAGAGTCCCCCTTTTTCCTTTAGAGAACCTCTGTGTTTGTCCCATGCTTTTTTGAATTTAGATACTGTCCTCATCCCTACCACCTCCACTGAGAGACTATCCCATACATCTACCATTCTTTCCGTAAAGAAATAACAAATTCATAAAGAGAGTATTCCATACAATCTACAGAAGAAAATACCTGAACTAACATTTTTCCTTTCCTTTGACCCTCTATTTTTAACTGCATCTGAAGATGCCAGAGGATTGAACTAATCTGTAGAACACTGAGTATCGGAATCATTCTAAAATCTGAGGTGAGATGATTGTTGCAGCGCGAGTGCTGCCATTTCTAAAATGCAGCTGCCAGGGCAGGTGCGACCACCGGCTTCTGCCTCCCACTAGAAGGAAGATAGACGGAAAGGCGCAGGAAGGAAGATAGACGGAAAGGCGCAGAAAGGACTCTGACATTTTTTGGACCAAGAGGCAGGGCTTGGAGGTTTGATTTTAAATTGACAGCTTTATATACCTCATTTGGATACAGGGAGGGGGAACATGCTACTCATTACTACCCCACCAAGGATTTCAAGCTGGGACCAGCTAAGGGGCAGGAGGGCTTTTTAACATATTTGTCAGCTGCTATTCTAAGGGTTTCTGCTGTTGAGAGTGCACAATGTTCCTGGTCAGAACAATGCAAAAAAAATTTACCTGTGGTAAATTAGCACACAGATGTACTAGTTTGCCACAGGTTATAAAATAGGTACTATAGATTGCATATATTGTGAAATATTGTACTTTCACCAGAATGGCTGTTTAAGGGCAGGTGAAGAGGGAGGGAAATAATGAGGGATGAGCGGGGGAGGAGGGAGGGTAGTGGTCTAGGAAATTTTGGATGTTAAGATCATGGTTGACTTGGTTTGGAAATGTTGTATGAAATGTAAAAACGCAATATATTCAAATGGAAAAAAAAATGGTTTCGTTAGGGATGCTGCTCCCATTCCTCCTACATGACGACTGTCTCTGCTCCTTGGATCTGAAGGATGCATATGTCCATATTCCAGTCCACCTGCATCACAGATAGTACCTTCGGTTCGTGCTGGATGGCCGGCACTATCAGTACCGGGTGCGGCCCTCAGCTCCCAGGGTCTTCACAAAATGTCTGGCAGTCATGGCTGCCTTCCTTTGGACCCAGGGTTTTTTTGTCTTCCTGTACCTAGATGATTAGCTCGTAAAGGGTTCTCGAAGGACTCTGCTTCATGATCACCCTCCTTGATACCACTCGGGGGAGAGCTTTTCTGTCGCATACCACCTGCAGTGCCTCATTGCAGTGGTGGGCAAATTGCAACACCAGCACCGCACTATGGCCCGGGGGCTGCTGAGAACCCTCGGACACATGACTGCCACAATACATGTCACCCCTCAGGTCCACCTTTGCATGCGGCAGGCTCAATGGACCTTGCGAATACAATGGCAGCTGTTCCAACCAGCAGTGCCCTGCATGCTGCTCATGATGGATGCCTCCAAGCTCGACTGGGTCACAAACCTGGTCAGTCTCTCCACCCAGGACCTGTGGTCTGAGAGTGAGAGCCTTCATCAGATCAAATTCCTCGATCTCAGGGCCATTGCAAATGCTCTCCATGCCTTTTGGGCACACCAGGCAAATCAGGTGGTCCTGATCCGGATGGACAACCAGGTGCCCATATTCTGTGTGAACAAGCAGAGGGGCACGGGCTCGTATGTTTGTTTATTGAGCTTGATAAAACCGCCTTTCAAGTGCAATCAAGGCGGTGTACAGTAAAAAGTCACATAAAAACCGGCCTAAGCTGGAGATAAAATAGGAAATGTACAATAATAATAATTATATAAAAAAAATTAACCAAATTAAAACATCAAATATAAATTATAGATTATAAAAATTATAAAGGACAGAGAGAGAGGAAGGAAAGAAAGGGAAGATAACTAATACAGGACAGAACACGAGAAGAGGACTAAATCACATACAAAGGAGGACATCATACAAAAGGAGAGGGAACATCAAACGCTAGGGAGAACAGGTGAGTTTTCAGGTTGTGCTTGAAGGTAGTGTGAAGTGGTTCAAGACGAAGGGAGGAAGGGAGGGAATTCCAGAGGGCGGGGCCAGCAAAATAGAAGGCAGAGAGATGAGTGAACTGTAAGTGAGCACGGGAGGGTGGAGGAAGAGAGAGACGATTAAGATGAAAGGAACGAGGGGTGTGCCTAGGAGAGTGGAAAGAAAGTAGATCAGCCAGATATGATGGGATGCCAGTATAAAAGACCTTATGTAACAGAATCAACATCTTATATTGAGAACGAAAAGAAACAGGTAACCAGTGAAGATGAATAAGTAGGGGGGTGACGTGATCACGAGTGGTAGAAGAGGTGATAAGGCGAGCAGCAGCAGTGTTTTGTATCCTTTGGAGTCTGGCTATCTGATTTTTCGGGAGACCAAGAAATAAAGAATTAGAGAAATCGACCCGAGACATGACCAAAGATAGAACCAGTGTTAGTTAGGGCAGAAGAGGAAAGAAAAGGGCGAACGGAACGGATCTGACGAAGGAGGAAAAAGGAGGTTTTGGCAATATGAGAGATATGGGTGCGGAAAGATAGGTCAGAATCAAAATGAACACCTAGATAACGAAACGTGGAGACCAGGGGAACCGGAGTGCCAGAGAAGGAGGGAGCCAGTGAAGGGGAGGGACCACCATAAGAAAACCAAATAGCAAGAGTCTTAGGTTCAGATGGAGACAGTTAAGAGTAAGCCAGTGAGCAACAGAAGAAAGACAAGAGTTCAGGGGAGAAAGATCGGGACAGGAAGAGGAAGTATGGTGAAGCAGGAGAATATCATCGCATAGAAGAAAGCTGATATACCGGACTGCTGGATAAGAAGAGCAAGAGGGGCCAGAAAAAGGTTGAAAAGAAGAGGTGCAAGGACAGAACCCTGGGGGACCCCACAAGAGAGACGGTGTGAGTCAGAAGGAGGGATTGCTGATGAAGAAGAGAGAACTGCACAGGAGCGGGAAGAAAGGAAGGAGTGAAACCAGTGATGAACAGTGCTACAGAGACCAGCTTCCCGAAGACGGTGAAGAAGAAGGGAGTGATCAACAAGATCGAACGCAGCTGAAAGATCCAGGGCAACCGCCACCGAAACATCACCACGATCATGTGCTACATGTAGTGCATTAGTGAAAGCTAGAAGAACGGTGTCGACGCTATGCCCGGGGCGGAAACCAGACCGACGGGGGTGAAGATAGTTAGTGGAATCAAGATGGTGAGAGAGCTGAGCGAAAACAAATTTTTCCAGAAGTTTGGACAAGAAAGGAAGATTAGATACCGGCCGATAATTAGAAGGAAGTGAGGGATCAGAAGAAGTATTCTTTAGGATAGGACGAACCAAAGCGTGCTACCAGGGTTTAGGAAAGATTCCCGTGGCAAGACTAGAATTAAACATAGTGAGAATATAAGAGAAGCAGCCAAGAGAAGAAGTGAGAAGCCAAGATGAGGGAATAGGATCAAGCGAACAGAAGGATTTCTTAGAGGAGGAAATGAGATGATGGAGTTCAGGTGCTGTAATGGGGGAGAAGGTAGCCCAGAAGTGAGAAAGTTGAGAAACTGGCGGGGGGGAAGGAAGGGGGGAGGGGAAGTAATAGGGGCAGGACAAGAAGGTAGGGAATCCCGTAGGGAATTAACTTTAGAGATAAAGAAAGAGGCCAAACGGGAAGGGGAGGGATGGGATTGAACCGCAGGGGCCGAGGATGGGGCGCGTAAAGAGAGAAGGGATCGAAAGGTGGAGTACAGATGACGGGTCTGATTGGGAGCAAGAGAAATAGCAGTGGAAAAGTAATCACGCTTTGCAGAGTGAAGCTGAGAGCGGTAATAGGAGTGATGAGACTTAAAGGTGGATAGATGAATAGGAGAAGGGTCCTTGCGCCATAGGCGTTCGGCCCTCCGGAGGTGAGTCCGAAGTAACCGTAAGCCATGGTGGTACCAGGGATGAGAGGGGCGATGACGGGGTGGCCGGGAGCGCAAGGGAGCAAGACGGTCAAGAGCGCTAAAGAGAGAAGAAAACCAGGTAGTAGCTTGAGAGATAGGGGACAAAAGTGGAAAGTCAGTAGGGAGAAGTTCAGAAGCTGGGGGAAATTGTTGGAGAGTGAGGGGGGTGAGGGTACCTCCTGTGTTGGGCAGCTCTTCACCTCTTGAAGTTTGCCCTGCTCCATGGCATGGATCTTCAGGCAACATATTTGCCTGGTGATAGCAATGGCCTAGCGGATCACCATAGCCTGGTTCTTCAGCCACATGAGTGGTCCCTCAAGAGGGAGGTGGTGGACCAGATCGTTTGGGAGTTGGGGTACTCCTGGCATGGACCTCTTTGCTATGGTATGCCCAGATAGATCGGTTTTTCTTCCGGAAGCTAGCCAAGGATCGCCTGACTCTGGACACCTTCTTTGTCCACTTGGGAAAGACCTGCTCTATGCCTACCCCCGATTCTGCTCATCGCAAAGTCACTCCTGAAGCTCCAGGCCGAGAGGGGATCCATGATTCTCATCACTCCCTACTGGCCTCGACAGCTGTGGTTCTATTACTGATGCAGCTTTCGCAGAGAGAGTCTCTCTGCCTGGGCTCTGACCCAGACTTCATCTCGCAGGAGAGTGGCTCCTTGTTGCATCCCAACATCTGCTCCCTGGTGCTCACGGCATGTATGCTGAGCAGGTAGCCCTCGCGGAGCTTGCCTTCTCAGAGGGCGTCACCGAGATTTTGCTAGCATCTCGCAAGGAGTCAACGCATAAAGCCTATGCATTCAAGTGGCGACGGTTTGCCACCTGGTGTGCTGATCAGGCATTGCGTCCCGTTGTCTGCCCTGTGGACCAGTTGTTGGAGTATCTCTTATGTTTATGTTTATTAAAACTTTATATACCGCCCAATACAGTTAGCATCTGGGCGGTTCACAATACATAAAATTGATTAAAAGGAGAGGGCTGCGAAAAAAGATCCAGAAAAGGAACGCCATAAAATCAAAAGAAAAGGGATAGAAACAGCGAGCAGTCGGGGGACAAAGATGGGTAACAAAAGGAAAAAGGGAGAAACACAGCAACAACATCGAAGGTGAATGTAGGATAGGGGCAGGGATATAGCGTCACAGGCCTAGGGAGGGGAGGAGGGTGGGGCAGGAAGAGAAAGATTAAATGCAGAACAGAAAAGATGAGTTTTCAGGTTGGCTTTGAAGGACGAGTAGGAGGTTTCTAGACGTAGAGAGGAACGTAGACGTAGAGAGGGGGGAAGGGAATTCCAGAGCCTTGGACCAAGAAAGAAGAAAGCAGAAGACCGAGTGGATTCTAGGAGTGCTTGGGAGGGGGGGCGGGGTAGAAACATACGGTTAGCATGGATAGAACGTAGAGGTCGATGAGGGGTATGAAGGTGAACCTGGCTGGCAAGATACAGGGGGATACCTGAGTGGATCACCCTGTGTACAAAAATAAGGATTTTAAACTGAACACGAAAGACAACAGGAAGCCAATGAAAATGTATTAACAGAGGAGTGACATGATCGAACCGTGAAGCACGGGAGAGGACACGAACAGCAGCATTCTGAACACGTTGAAGAATTTGGGATTGAGGGAGACCAGCAAGACAAACATTACAATAATCGAGACGGGACATAACAAGAGAGATGATGAGAGTAGTCATAGAAGAAACGGTAAGAAAAGGATGTACGGCGCGGAGTTGTTTTAAGGCAAAGAACGAACGTTGAACAACTGAAGAGATATGTTCTTTGAAGGAAAGAGAAGAATCAAGAATCACACCCAAGTACCGCAGGGAGGAGACGGTGGGGATGGGTGAAGAAGAAAACAAGGGAGTGAGGGTAGGAGGGGGATTACCAAAAGTGAACCAGATATCCAAAGTTTTGGAGAGATTAATGTGAAGAAAATTAGTTGAGAGCCAATTCTGGGCTCATGTCCAACTCGGTGCATGTTCACCTCAGTGCGATAGAAGCATTCCATCATGGCTGCGAGGGTGTCTGTGACAGCTCATCCTCTGGTAGGTTGATTCATGCAGGGCTTGCTTCTCTCGAAGCCTCCAGTTAAGCCCCTATGGTTTCTTGGGATCTGAACATGGTCCTTGGCCAGTTTATGCAGGCTGCTTTTGAGCCACTGGATGCTGGTCTGCTGAAGTTCTTGACCTGGAAGGTCCTTTTCCTGGTGGCTGTCACGTCGTCCCAATATGTGAGTGAACTCCAGGCTCTGGACGTCCACCCTCCATACATTAGGTTCCATCAGAACTGGGTGGTGCTCCGCACATACCCGCGTTTTGTGCCGAAGGTGATCTCAGCTTTTCACCTCAACCAGTCCTTTGTCTTTCCAACATTTTTTCTCCAGCCTCAGGCCAATCATGATGAGGCAGCGTTGCACGCATTAGATTGTAAGAATACACTAGCCTTCTTCTTGGAGCGCACTAAGACGCACCATCAATCCTCTCAGTTGTTCGTCTTTTTTGACCCGAATAGGCTGGGGTTACTGTTTTGAAGCATATGCTATCCCTCTGGCTCACTGATTGCATCATCTATGTGTATTCCTTGCCTGGTTTGAGCCTTGAGGGTCATGTCACAGCTCACAAGGTCCTTGCGATAGCTACATCAGTGGCCAACCTCCGTTCTGTTTCCGCAGAGGAAATCTGCAGGGCTGTGACATGGTCTTCAGTCCATACCTTCGCAGTCCATTACTGTCTGGATGGGGATTCCCGATGGGACAGCAATTTTGGCCAAGCTGTGCTTCGGCATCTCTTTGGGTCTTGAAGGTCAACTCCTGCCCACAGGCCCTTCTGTCTGTCCAGGCTACATGCTCAAAATTTCCTTGGTCGATGTCGACTGTGGATACTGAATCATATGAGTCCCTTTGTGGGACTACCTCTGTGGTCTTCCTGGCTTCTCCAGTTCTCAATGCCTGGTTGGGCTATTATTTCTCCTCGGGTTCTGGTAGCCTGTAGCTTGGGAGTCCCATACATGAGGACTTATTTCCTGCTTGATCATGGAGAAAGCGTAGTTACTCACTGTAGTAGGTGTTCTCCGTGAATAGCAGGAATAAGTCCTCACAATCCTCTCACCTCCCCGGGGAGGCCTTTTTGGCTTCTGGTATATGATCATACTGGAGAATATGGTGCCATAGCAGGCAAGGAAGTCATGTGCGGCATACCTCCCAAAAGTTTCCTTTGGAAGCTGGGGAGCGTTCTGTGCGGGGCTCTGTCGGTGATGTTACTCATACATTAGGACTTATTCCTGCTATTCACGGAGAACATCTGCTACAGGTGAGTAACTACACTTTCTCTCCTTTGTGGGGCTTCCTATATTTTGCCATCGCTCTTAGAGGTCTTATGCAAGCGGTTCAAAGTTCACTAGTTTGTCCATGTTGATGCAGGTGTCACCTTCCAACAGGGTAATATAGCTAAGAGTAATGACTATTCTGCCTCCTCATTCTGGCCCTCCTGGGCCAGGAATCAAGGATCAGCCTTCCTTTTGGAGTTTTTATAGCACCATTAATGCATTTATAGAGGCAGTATGGACTTTGGACTAGGTTCAAGCACATAACCAGTTCAACTAATCCTTGGTCCAGTTAGTTCACTGTAGGTGAGTGAGGCTATGGATCAGGGTTAAGAAATTACAACTCAAGGAGACTTAATAGTCATCTTGCAACATGACTACTTTATAATCAAAAGTTCCTGGGTCAAGGACAGGCCTGGATGACACTGGGAAAGAAATTATCTTTACAAGGGAGGGAGATTTGCTGCCCAGTGCATATCACAGCTTCACTGGGCCTGACTGCAGACCTGGATAAGATTACAGTCTTAGTAGTTGTGCCACTGCCTGCAGATGTGAGATCTCTACAATTGCTATTGGAGTCAGTATCATAACAGTTGAGAATCAGGCCACACAGTCTGAGCTGTGTGAGCCTTCGAGGAGGTGCCTGGTCATGGATACGGTTGACAGCTGATTTCCAGAGCATGGCCAGATAGTACAGGGTGTTAGGTACTTGGTCACAGTTGCCGCTCTTTTCTACTATGTGATCTCCAAGCCAATTGTTTTCCTAATTGGAGTATTGGCTACTTCTTCCTCAGGTGTCTGGTGACCGGGCTTCTTGGTTGTTGCTGCATTTGTCCTTTGCAGCATTTATTGTTTCAGCCTGGAAGTTCAGGCAAGGCAGGATGTCATGAGCAAGAATGGCAAGACAGGTGTTTTGTGGGCAGGTTTGTCTGGGGCCCTCTCTAATTGAGGACTGCTTTGGTACTTCCCACATGTCTAGACTGGTCTGGAGGGATGACGAGGAAGATGAAATTAGCCTTAACTGCTAATTTTCTTTCCTCAAGTACCTCTAGACCAGTTCAGAAACCCCCCCCCCCACACACACACCTTTTAACTTGAGCTTCCTGCAAGGAGAATCGTTAGCCATTATATGTTAGTGCTTTCAAGCTAGACGCAGTATTTCTTGCTAGTCTTCAAGCATGCTGTGCTTCTTTTTTGCTGGAGTGCTGCTATCCTGTTGATGTTCCTTGCCCTCTTGGGATGCAAGGGGGCTACGCTTTTTCTGTCTGTTTGTGGGCTGCACAGGATCCTATATAGAGTGAGGTCATCAAACCAGTGGTTCTCAGTCTTCATCTGCTGATAGGAGAGCATAAACTCACGTGTCTAGACTGGTCTGGAGGGACTAAAGAAAAGGAAATTAGCGGTTAAGATCTAATTTCACCTTACATGTGTACATGCCTGATTATACATGTGTAAATCATGATTATTTGACACAGTTTGGTTTTCAATGTATAAATATGTAGAATAATTATTGGGACAGAATTCATGAAGTCAACAAGAGCTTTAAGTGATGCTTGTGCATGGAAAACATCTGCCAGCTATATCATGAGTAATTTTATAACAGGGCCCTTATAAGATATTAGCATAAGTGTCTTAAGGCACAGACATTTACACCATCACTAGAGCTGCTGCAAATACCCGCACCTAATATTTCCTAGTACGCATGTAAAGTATAGTATTCTATGATCTACATGCGTATCTGTGCACTCTGCCCATGCTTTGCCCAAACTCAGCCCATGCACATGGCTATTGGCAAAGTACGCACCATTAAGTGAACGCATGTCCTTCTACACTGGTTGGTATTTTATAAGAGGCCATCATTGCGCATATGTGGCCACATGATCATACTAATGACTAAAATGCCAGCAAAGTAGGTTTGTAAGTTGTGGCTTAGAGTATGTGCCCCCTTATAAAGTGACCTCTATCATGCAGAAATGACTCCTTTCCTTTATGGTGATCTCTGCATAGCCTAAGTGAAGCTGAATTACGTACTTCTTTTAATGTATTTAAACATCATTTTGTTTTTGCGTATTTGTCATGGAATCCGTTGAATCACTCTGTTTTCCTCTTCTCTTCTGCCTACCAATTTCTGATTTCCAGGAGGACAAGGTAAAATTAATTTGTGTCTCAAATATATTTGAATCAGCAAACTCTGTGTCAGCCTCGTTGCCTTTATTCCTCATTAGCAGCATTTTTAAAAAATTAAACCATTTATTTTGAAAATAATTTGAACTGCTTCTTTGACTGGAGAAGATTTTTTTTATAATGATTGAATAGATATTTTAACAATTGAAAAGTAATGCCTCATTTCCCTCATACTCTTTGAATTAATAAAAAAAACTGAATCTGTTTCCATGCCCCTGGCTACAGTTCTAAACTAAGGAGATTAAACTGTAAAAATGTAAAACAGAACAGAAGACTTGCAGATACATGTGGTTAGGTGAATTAATGTAACCAGTGGTTGTGTTGTGGTATCGAAAGCAAGGAACATATTCCTACCTTCCAGAATATACAGCAGGTCAAGAGGACTGGAATAAGACCTTCTCAAATTGAAAGGCAGTTATACCTTTCTCCTTGTTGACACTGTAAACTGCAGTTTTACCTCCTTGCCAGTAGAGGTGCTCCTACTCAGTGATATAGCAATTCTCTAAGAAGCTAATATGTATATTAAATTTCAGGGTTAGTTAATTTTGGAGGGGTGGAAAATTTTGTGCAGTTGAACTTCTCATCTCCCTTATATGTTCATGGAGGAGTGGAGGAGTAGCCTCGTGGTTAGAGCAACAGCTTACTACCCAGGAAATCTGGATTTGATTCCCAATGGCGCTCCTTGGGGCCTTGGGCAAGTCATTTTACCCTCCATTGCCTTGGAAGAAAAGGCCTGGCAATCTACTTCCAGTCATACCCTGCCAAGAAAACCCAGGGGTTGCTGGGTCACCAGGAGTCAGCATTGACTTGAAGGCACTTTAAAAAAAATGTTCATATTATCATTATTAACATTTATATAGCACTACCAAGTATATGCAATGCATTACAGAAACATAATAGACAGTCCCTGATTTTTGAAACTCAAAGACAAACAGATGAGAAACACAGATAAGACATAGGGCCTTTAAGTTGAACAGTGGGGTCAGTTGCACAGAGTCCCTGCTGCATAGCATCCTGTAATCAGGGAAAGCTGTCCATGTCTGTGGTAAAAGTCATAAAAGTGGCCTCAAAGAAGTATGCTGGAAGGAGAGGGGGCATGATGTATGTGTTCAGGGAGAGACAATGGCACAGCAAACCAGAAGGCCCGGATTCACGATTGGGCAATAGAGGGGTAGAGCTTGGATAACAGGAGCATATTTGTTGCTTATGTGTGTATTATCCTTTTGAACTTATTCCTTATTCAGATGGATAGTGAATATTTTTTAAACTGCAACTAAAATTTGGACTAAGTAGTATGGTAATTGATGTGGCTTCATTACTAGTGTCTCAAGCCTAAAATGAATTAATTTCTTTAAAAGGAAATCATCAGACACCTCAAAGTGTTTTTCTCAATGTGAAAGAACAATCTATTCTTAACTGCTGTGTCTGCTGAATGGAGAATAAAACCAAGGATAGTATAATGCCTCTGTATTGCTCCTTGGTGTGAGCCCACTTTGAATATTGTGTGTAATTCTGGTCGCCATATCTTAAAAAGGATATAGTGACATTAGAAAAAAGTACAGAAAAGAGTGACCAAAAATGATAAAAGGGATGGAAGGATACTCCTATGAAGAAAGACTTAAAAGGTTAGGGGTTTTCAACCTGGAAAAGAGACATATGAAGGAAGATATGATAGAGATCTATAAAATAATGAGTGGAGTGGAACAGGTAAATGTAGATCGGTTCCTTTACTCCTTCAAAAAGTAGAAAGACTAGGGGACACACAGTGAAGCTACAATGTAGCACCTTTAAGATTAATCAGAGAAAATATTTTTTCACTCAATGCATAATTGAACTCTGGAATTGGTTGCCAGAGGACGTAAGAAAAGCTGTTAAGGTAGCTGGGTTTAAGAGAGGTTTGGACAAGTTCTGGAGGAAAAATCCATAAACCATTATTAAAGTGAACTGAAGAAAACTACTGCTTATCCCTGGCATAAGTAGCATAGAATAGTAACATAGATATGATGGCAGATAAAGATCAATATGAGGCTGATTCTATATGGCACGCTCAAGAAGGGTACACAAGCAAAACTCATGTAAGTCCTATTCTAAAGTACATACCTGTGTGAATGAGCATTTACAAGCGTGCTTTAGGCAGTTGCTATTCTATAAATGCATGTACTGTAAGTCCCACAGTACATGCTTTCAGATGGCATCTGCATGGGGGTAGAGTGTAGGTGAGGCCTAGATTTATATGCGTAAGTTATAGAATACTATGACTTCTCAGAAAACAAGCAAGAAGTAAGTCCTCACATATGGCTGACATCGGCGCTGACAGAGCCTATGTGGAAGCATTTCCTCAGCCTTTGGGAGATGCATCACACATGCATGGTCCAGCTCAAAGGTGCCATCTTGCCTCAATCTCCTTTTTTCCGCAGAGTTCTCTGGAAGTCTGTTCAGTTTCCCCTGGAAAAAGTGTGGTTTTTTTTAATCTTGTTTTTGTCCGGTACGCGTACCGGTTTCTTTCCTGCCCCTAAGCCACCTCGCCTCAGCGTCACTCTTCAGGCTTGTTCCTTTCTTTTTGGTTTTTTTCTCGAGATATCCCTCGACTAGCACCCTTTTTGGTCACAGGCAGCAGGGCCTCCAGCAGCTTCAAGAAATGTGATCAGTGCTGTAAGATGATGTCCCGCACCGACCCACATGACTGCTGCCTCCGCTGCCCTGTGCCAGAGCATGACGACTCGGACTGCGAACTGCAGAACCATGACCACAAAAGCCATCAAGAGCCATCAGCTGCAGCAAGAAGAGTTCTTTTACAAGTTCAACTCTGCACCAGAGTCTTTGGCAACATCGCACTCTGGGGCCCCCTCCGGTACTTCAGTGCCCTGTGAGGCCCGGGCTGCCTCGGAGTCCTGTGGCCACGGGTCCTCCGAGAGGAAATCCCCAGAGGTGGAATGCAAGAAGTTGAAACCCTCGAAGACCACCTCAGTGGACGTATTCGAGAAAAAAGGAAAATCCCATTCCAGGCCCCGCAGTCCCCAGCATAAGTCTGAGGGGTCGGATCGGGAGTAGCCCTGCAAGCTGCCCCAGAAGGAGTCATCCGTATCTGGTGACTGGCCTCAGACAACTGAGGCTATCCTCATTGAGGACTCCCCTTTGACAGAACCGATGCCGGGCCTGAAGCCCTCGGTGCCTGCTTCAAAGGCTGCAGAGCTAACTGGCATGGAGACCAGGATGGCAGCCTTAGAGAGCAGTATATCTGCCCTCATGGCCATGCAGCGGGTGTTTGTGTCCGGTTCCTCCGGTTCATCTGCCCTGACAATGGACCCTCAGCATTGAGGGCTTACCCGGACTTCGAGCCGATCCTTGATCGCCACCAGCCTCGAAAGATCCATCGGCACCGGACGAAGTCCCGTTCCTTGGGACATCGGTCCTCTCCGGCGAGTGCATGTGGTTTGGACTGCAAGTCTTCCAGAGGTTGTGGGCCTTTGGGATTGGGTCTCGACTGCAGTGACTGCGGGTCCTCGGACTCATCCTTGAACTTCGTCAGAATGGGAGATCAAGGACGAGGAGTCCCCGGACACTTGGCAACACCGAGACATGCTTTCAGACCCGTCTCCCCCAGTGTCCCAGCACTGTTCCCCACCTGAGGACATCGCCTTCCTCGACTTTGTGTGGGACATAGTTAAGGCGCTCGCCATTGAGACCTAAGCCGAGGAGGATCCCCGCATGGAGGAATTGGAGATTCTCCAGTATGAGGCCCCCCCCTAAGGAAGCCCTTATGGTGCCCGTCCCTCCAATCCTCGAACGCCTTCGTCTCAGTATGTGGGAGACACTGGCATCGGTGCCCATTGTCAGCAGGCAACTTGACTCTATGTACCGAGTCTGCTGAAGCCCTGGGTTCCAGAAGACTCAACTTTCCCACAACTTGTTGGTAGTTGAGTCTGCCATGCACAGACTCAAGAGTCGAAAGACCCATTCCTCTTTGCCCCCCGGCAGGAAGGCCCGGACCCTCGACTGAAAGGCCTTAGAGGGCTTGATGCTTGCATGTTGAGTCCAATCCTATCAACTGTACATCAGCGTGTAGCTCAAAGAACTGGCGAGGGAGCTCGTCAGTTTTTCAGCAGGCCTCGATGGGGAACCCCTTCAGTGGTTCAAGTCTTTGGCCTCGATGGTCAAGGAGTGCTCAAAGTTTCTATTTCGAGCAGCTTACGACGGCTCCCGACAATAGGCATAACTGCAGCCATCTAACCTTGAACAGTGGGTTCAGGACAAACTTATTGATGTCTCCTGTATTGGAGAGAATCTATTCAGGATGCCCATGGCAGATAAGGTGGCTGAAATAGAGACTGAGTTCCTGACAATGACCAGACTCTCTAAAAAGACCTCGCTGCAGCCCTGTAAGAAGGTCCTGGGGAAGAAGGGCTTCTTCCCGAGGAAAAAGGGAGGTTTTGGAAATGCCTCAGTTCCAAACCTTCTCAGCCCCACAGCAAGGCCAATAGCACAAGGGGCAGGGGCATGGCCCCCACAAACAAAAAACACCCAAGTTCCAGGCACGAGCTCCGGCTCTACCTGGGGGAAGCTTTTGACTCCTTGAGCATGACCTCCTCTCCCCCAGGAGGTCCCCAACAGCCTACAGGAGGGTGTCAGGCCTATTTGCCCACAGGTGGTCCACCATCACCCTGATTCCTGAGTACTGCAAGTGGTTAAGGAGGGCTACCTCCTTCACCTGCAACTGGTGCCACCCTCATACTTTCCAGGAGAACCCATAAGACCTTACCTCCACCAGACTCTGCTCCTCATCGAGCTTGCAGGCCTTCTCAAGGACCTGGTGGTGGAACCAGTGCCCAAGCATCTATGGGGCACCGGCTTCTACTCTAGGCATTTCCTCATTCCCAAGCGAACAAGGGGCCTCAGACCCATCTTGGACCTGTGGGACCTGAACAGATTTCTGGTAAGGGAGAGATTCAAGATGCTCTCCTTTGGAACACTGATGCCATATCTCCAGCAGGGAGACTGGCTATGCTCCTTAGACCTGAAGGATGCCTATACACACATCCTGATCCATCCCAACCACCGAAAATACCTTTGCTTCACGGTTGGAGGAGATCACTACCAATACAGGGTGCTGCCCTTTGGGCTGGCCTTACACCAAGGGTTTTCACCAAGTGTCTAGCAGTGGTTGAAACCTACCTTCATCTCCAAGGGGCTTTGTCTTTCCCTATCTGGACGACTGGCTTATAAAGGGAGGCACAGCTGTAGAGGTGCACCACACCACCGAGCACACCAGCCATGTCCTGCAGCACCTGGGTTTGTCATCAACTTCCCAAAGTCCCACCTCCCCCCCCCAGCTCAGTGCCTGGAGTTCATAGGGGCTCAGCTAGACACCCTACAGGTCAAGGCCTTCCTCCCTCAGGAGAGGTCAGAATGCCTTAGGGAGCTAGCCACATAGGTACAGCACCACCGATCGCTGTCCACCCGGCTTCTTCTCCACCTGTTGGGCCACATGGCCTCTACGGTCCATGTGACCCCTTAATCCCACCTACACATGAGAGTGGCCCAGTGGTGCCTTCATTCTTAGTGGGCACAAACCATGGGCAGGCTCTAGGACAGGGTGAAAGTGACCCGCCAGCTGGTGGACTCCCTCGACTGGTGGCAGATCCCCTGCCACCTGCAAGCTGGGATGCCCTTCCAGGCACTCATTCCCCAGAGGGTCCTCAACATGGATGGCCCCCTGCTGGGCTTGGGAACTCATTGCGAAGACCTCCTCACACAAGGCAGCTAGTCCCAGATGGAATGCCAGCTGCAGATCAATCTTCTGGAGCTCTGGGCAATATTCCTGGCTCTCTGATCCTTCCACCACCGGCTGCAGCACCAGTTGGTGCTGATCCAGACTGACAACCAAGTCGCAATGTTCTATGTGAACAAGCAAGGGGACACAGGGTTATACTCCCTCTGCCAGGAGGCAGTAACCCTTTGCTCACATGCGACATGCAACGGGATGCTCCTAAGGGCCATCTACCTCCTGGGCCAGGACAATGCCCTGGCAGACAAGCTGAGCAGAGTCCTTCAGCCGCACGAGCAGTGCCTGGATCCCAGGGTAGCCTCCTGACTGTTTCGATTTTGGGGCGTCCCTCTAGTGGACCTGTTCGCCAGCCCGGACAACACACAGTTGCCCCACTTCTGCTCCCGCCAGCCACATCCATCCTGGGTGGCAGCAGATGAATTCATGATTCCATGGACAGAAGGCCTCCTTTACACCTTCCTGCTGACTCTACTGGTCGTGAAGACCCTCTTCAAGGTCCAGGATGACAGGGCATCACTGATACTAATAGCCCCACGGTGGCCTAGGCAACCTTGGTTCCCGCTGCTTCTCTATCTGCTGGCAGCATTACCGATTTCCCTGGGCCGTGCCCCAGTACTTCTATCTCAAGAGAAGGCTCTCTACTGCACTCCAGCTTGGGGTCCCTGTCCCTTACAGCTTGGCTGCTGAAAGGGTAGCCCTGGCTCCCTTCAACCTCCCATGGGACATGGAGAAGGTCGTTCTGGCCTCCTGCAATGCCTTCCCGAGGAGGGTGTATGCCTTCAAGTGACATCGCTTCTCGGTCTGGTGCACTGAGAATCAGGCAAACCCGTTTTCCTGCCCGGTTCAGATGGTACTCCAGCACCTACTCCACCTGTTGCAGGTGGGACTAAAGTCCAACTCAGTCAGAGTGCACATGTTCACTATCGCAGCACATCACCATGTCGTTCAGGGAAAACCCCTCTCAGCCCAGCCCCTTGTATCGCGATTCCTACAGGACCACATGCTATCCTAGCCCCCCCATCCACCCACCAGCAGTGGAATGAAATCTCAACATGGTGCTCTTGCAGCTTACTAAGCCGCCATTTGAGCTCCTGGCTACCTGCCACTTGAGGTACCACTCCTGTAAGGTCATCTTTCTTGTGGCACTCACATCAGCACCTAGGGTCAGCGAGTTCCAGGCTCTAATGGTAGAGCCTCCCTACACAAGGTTCTACAAGAACAAGGTGGTGCTCCACACACACCCCAAGTTTCTGCCGAAGTTGGTGTCCCCATTCCACTTCAATCAGGAGTTGGTGCTTCCCACCTTCTTTCCAAGGCCTCAAGCCAGCAAAACAGTGACCGTCCTCTATACTTTGGATTGTAAAAGGGCCCTGTCCTTCTATCTGCAACAGACTCAGGGACACCGCAAAGTACCTCAGCTTTTCATCTCCTATGACCCCTGTCGACTGGGGCTCCCAGTGACTGAGCGAACTGTCCACTTGGGTGGCAGACTGCCTTGCCTTTTCTTATGAGCAGGCTGGGATCTCACTAGACAGGCGGGTCACAGCGCACACATCAGGGCCATGGTTGCTTCCGTGGCAAATCTGCGTTCTGTATCGGTGATGAAAATCTGCCAGGCCGCCATCTGGACTTCGGTCCACACCTTTGCAGCTCACTACTGCCTGGAGAGGGAGTCCCGACGGGACAGCGCCTTCAGCCAGGTCATACTCCATAATCTTTTATGGGTATAGACAACTCCTGCCCTCCGACCCTTCTGTGTTCAGGCTACTGGAGTGCTGGTTCTCCACCGGACACCTGAGTTTCGCGAGAGTCCTCTCCATTGGGACATAACTGCTGCAGCTCACAGCTCACTTCCCTGGCCGCCGTGGCATTTTGTACAGGTTCTCGGTAGCCTGTAGCTCGGGAGTCCCATATGTGAGGACTGACTTCCTGCTTGTTCCCAGGGAAAGTGTAGTTACTCACTTGTAACAGGTGTTCTCAGGAGACAACAGGAATCTGTCCTCACAACTCTCCCTTCTCCCCTTGGAGTTGCTTCTTTACCGTATTTTAATTTTTGCTGTCTTAGCTGTGTCATTAGTCTGAGGCAAGATGGCACCCTTGAGTGGGAAGAGGACCATGCATGCGTGGTGCATCTTCCAAAGGCTTTCTTTTAAAGCTGGGGAGATGCTTCCATGCGGGTTCTGTCAGTGCTGATATCACCCATATGTGAGACTGATTCCTGCTGTCCCCGGAGAACACTTGTTACAGGTGAGAAACTACACTTTACAAGTATTACTGTATTGATGTAGGTGTGGGCATTTGCACTGGCCTAGAGCAGGCTTAACAGCCATAACTAGGCTCAGGCTTGTTCATATGCCCCTGTTCTATAAAGTAAAGTCCACATGTGCTTTACTTTATGGAATACGCCCCAAATATGCATAAGAACATAAGATATGCCATACTGGGTCAGACCAAGGTCCATGAAGCCCAGTATCCTGTTTCCAACAGTGGCCAATCTAGGTCATAAGTACCTAGCAGTTTTTCCAAAAGACACAGGTTCCACAATGCTTGTATTGGGTCAAGCAGTGATATCCTGGGTCCCTTTTAATAATGGTTTATGGACCTTTCCTCCAGGAACTTGTCCAAACCGTTTTTAAACCCAGCTACACTAACGGCTTTTACTACATCCTCCGGTAACAAATTCCAGAGTTTGATTACATGTTGAGTGAAAAAATATTTTCTCTTGTTAGTCTTAAATAGGTTTCCCTGTAGCTTCATTGCATGTCCTCTAGTCTTACTATATTCTGATGACGTAACGTAAAATATCAATCTACACTGACCCCTTCCACTCCATTCATTAATTTATAGACCTCTATCATATCTCCCCTCAGCCGTCTCTTTTCCAGGTTGAAGAGCCCTAACCTTTTTAGCCTTTCTTCATAGAGGTATCCTTCCATCCCCTTTACCATTCTGGTGCCTCTTCTCTAGACCTTTTCTAATAAGGCTATATCCTTATCTAATAAGGCTATATCCAATATTCAAGGTGCGGTTGCACCATGGAACAATACAGAGGCATTATAATATTCATTGTTTTATTTTCCATTCCTTTCCTTATGATACCTAGTATTCTATTTGCTTTCTTGGTCGCCACTGCACACTAGGCGGAGGGTTTTAACATGTTATCCACAATGACGCCTAAATCTTTTTCCTGGGTGATGGTTCCTAATGTGGAACCTTGCATCGTGTAACCATAGTTTGGGTTGTTCTTTCCTAGATACATAACTCTGCACTTGTCCACATTAAATTTCTTCTGCCATTTGGATGCCCATTCTTCCAATTTATCAAGATCCTCTTGCAATTTTCCACAATCCTCATGGGTTTTAACAACTTTAAATAGTTTTGTGTCATCTGCAAATTTGATAACCTCACTCAATCTCCAGGAACAAGCACGAATGAGTCTTCACATATGGGTACGTCGGTACCGACGGAGTCTGCGCGGGAACACTTCCCAGCGTCCAATCAAAGAGCTTTTGGAAGCATCCCACCACGCCTGCGTGCTGCCTTCCCGCCTTTCCCAACTGCCTCTCCTCAGTTTTCGTTTTTCCGCGGAGCCGGCAGGACGTCCTCCTGTCACTGCAGAAAATTCTTGTTTTATTTCTTTAGTTTTCTTGTGGTCGCGGCTGTCTCCCGACGCCACCGGTACCGCCGGTGTTTTCTTTTCTTTTCTTGTAAAATCTTCCTTGTTCAAGGAATATTTTTTCTTCATAGTGTCTCACGGTGTCTTAGGCCTTTAGGCCTCATCTTTTTCCTTCATGGAACCGCCAGCCACTTTCTCCAAGAAATGTTCAAACTGTGGCGGTACAACTTTATTTTTAGACCCTCGAAGTCGGTGTCTAACCTGCTTGGGTCCTGACAACAGTTTGGTGAGAAGAGGTCTTCAATATTGAGGTTCCCTCGATACATGGTTTCCCTCCAGCTTCGGGGCACCGTCCCCTTCTTCTTCTACACAGGATCAGGTAACCCACAAACAGTCTGTTAAGACTAGCCAGCCCTCGAGTGGTAGGTCTCATGCACAGCATGTAGACGGCTCCGGCCTTGCCCTCGAGGGCCCACTGGCTTCAAAACCCCGGCAGGAGTCTTCGGTCTCCAAAGCGTATAAGGGGTTTCAGGTTGTTCCTGGGGTTCACCCCTCACAGAACATACCTGAGCCGTGTCCGGTGGTGGCATCTGCTTCGAGCGGTACCGATACCCCGACATCGGCACTGGTATTGGATGAAAAACTCCTCACCAGGGATGGTCATCTGGCGTCCTCGGTGCCTTTGGGACTGGTGGATACACTCCAGACTGACTTTCCATTATCGGTACCAGCACCGATACTACCACCGACGTCGGTACCCTCCAGACGTGCATCGATAGCCTCGCTTCCTTCGATGCCGAGTCTGGAATTGCTCTCCAGTCTGGAGGACTGGGTACCGACTCGCCTTGGTACCGGCTCCAGGCGGTACTGAAGGCTCGGTTCCGATGATTCGGATCCGCAACTCTCGGTTCCCCCGATGCTGATTGAGTTGCCACTAGCTGACCTTCATTCACCGGTATCAGACACGGTACCGAAGTCGGTACCGATGTCCTCATTACCCTTACGGTCGGTGCCTTCCATGCTTTGCTTATCGATGCTGAGTTTAGAATCGCTCTCTAGTCTAGAAGACTCGGTACCAATACACTTTGGTACTGACACCGATCGATACCGGTGGCTCGGTACCGAGGATAGCACCCGGAGGTTTTCGGTTACCTCGGTACCGATTGAAATGTCACTGATGACTGCTCTGATGTCTTTGTTGGGCTTGACTCCGACATCAGTACCGGTATTGGCATCGCTACCGGTATCCACAGTAGCATCGTGGCCAACTCCTACCATGCTTTTTTCAACAGGATCGCTCCCTTCTGTGCCAAGCTTGGAGTCGATACCTGGCATGGACAATGTGGTAATGACGGTCGCTGCTCCTGACAGTCAGTACCAGCAACAATCCTTTAAGCATTCCACACTGCACTGTGCAGGATCTTCTATTCCTATATATCTGGATAGCTCTGTCGCTGCTCAGGCTAGTTCTTCAGATCTAATCTGTCCAAGGGAAATTCCTGTTGGGGAACTCTTTTTTCAGAGTTTCCTCCTGGATATAGCAAGATCTCTTGCCATTCCTATCCCAGGACATGATCCTGCACAGGACTCTCTTTCTACCAAAGCAAAGGAGAACATAATGCTTCCTTTGCATCATTCCTTGCAGGATCTCCTTCTAGGAATGTGGGAAACACCTTTAGGGGTACCCCCACCTTCCAGAGCAACTGATCTCTTATATCAGGTGCCCCCCTCTCCAGGGTTTCAAAAGACTCAACTTCCTCATCATTCCATAGTTGTGGAATCAGCAATGAGGCGGGTAAAGAGCAAGAAAAAGCACTCTTCTTATCCGCCAGGTCGTGAGTCTAAGACACTTGATGCCTTTGGACGTCAAACCTTCCAGACATCTATGCTTTCTGCAAGAATTCTCTCATATATTTTCTATATGAGTCTATCTCTTGAGGAGGTCACAAAGCAGTTACATCTTTTGACTCCTTCCCTTCCAGAATCCAAAAGTGCACACTATTTTTCACTGCTCAAGCATCTCCAGAATATCTCTTGGTTGCTTACTCGTGCTTCCCTAGACTCTTTTGAGTCTGTTAGCAGGACTTCTGCTATAACTATAGGGGCACGACGTAGAGCCTGGCTCCAAGCTTCAGACTTGGACAAATGGGCACAGTACAGATTGGGACATACTCCTTGCACTGGAGACAATCTTTTCAACAAGGAGTCTTTACGTCAGGTTACTCAGTTCTCCACTGACTTACCTGTTCCTAGGGGCTGTTATGCACCTTCTTCTGTCCCAGTAGGTAGGAAATGTCCTGCCAAACTTTCTTCCCATAGGAGAAGAAGGTTTTATGCATCATCTGCCCATCATACAGATGTTCCCAAACAGGGGAAGCATCGTCCTGGTCTGCAGAGTTCAACCTCTCACCAGGCTCAGCAAACCCAGCAACCACAGGGTTTCTGATCGATCCATCAGATGCTTGTGACTCTTGGGATTAGAATCTGCAGTTGCTTCTTCTCAATAGAGGCAATCCACTGCTGTCATTCTAAATCCTAAACATGGATCTCTTCCCGAAAGACATCCATTCTTTCTATGTTCTATGAGCTGTCAGGATGTTCATGCTTTTAGGTCACAGGGTTCTTCTCTTTTCCTGCTAGGGAAAGAGGTCTATCCACTATCAAATGATAGTTTCCTGTGCCAGCATGTCTTTTTTCCTTTCTATAAACTTACTTTTTTGTAAGTTTTCTTCAGCTCCATTCTCTTTACCCTCTTACCAGGTTTTTTCTCTGTAAGAGCGGTATTGCTTCACTGGAGGGCTTTCTCTTCAGCCTCTCTAGTTTTCTTACTTTTCCAGTGCGGAGTTCTCTTCTCTGAGTTGACTCCTCTTTTTCAATCTTACTTTGAAGCAGTTCATTAGACACGTCCAGAGTTTTCTACTCTTGTTTTGTCTGTTCTTTCTGTTTTTAAACAG
Organism: Ichthyophis bannanicus; assembly: GCA_033557465.1. Lineage (NCBI taxonomy): Eukaryota > Metazoa > Chordata > Amphibia > Gymnophiona > Ichthyophiidae > Ichthyophis > Ichthyophis bannanicus. The sequence goes on from CM066043.1 coordinate 173,727,117, forward strand.
TACCATCCTTCTGCTGTCTGGCTAGCAGCTGCCAATGCAGGAGCCTTAATGTTTGGTCCACTGGTTCTTGTCCACCAGCAACCAGATTTGTCCTCCACTAACATTCTGTCTGGTCTTAGTAGTGGCTCCAAGTCAGTGCTGTCATCTGTCTTGGAAATCTTTTCACTACAAGCTTGTTGGATTGTCTTCTCTTTCTGCCATCTCCATTCCCCTGGGTTTGGCAGCATAGTTGACATAGGTACTGGCTCTCCTGCAGCCAGTTCTATCTCCTCATTCTCCTGCATCATGCTCTCTGCAATTCTACAGAGAAGCTCTCCACTATGGGCCCTTGCTAGAGAGCATGGGGGGCTTTTCTCCAACAGCTATACTAGATGGTTGAAAAAGATTTTTTCAGTCATGTCTCCCATGACTAGAAAAGTTCTCCTTTTTAATATAAAGGACATAGGCCTCCTCTTACGTGAAAGCTTAAGGAGTTGCTAATTCCCTGCTTTGGTCCATAGTATTTCCAAAAGGGAATATGTTTTCTCCTTCCAGCTCGTCCTCATGGTAAGAACGCATAATACCTTTTTGCCCTTAAACAGGTCAGCATGGTATCTCATTCCTATGCGTCTTCTGTTCACTTACCATGCTAGAGTTCTAGAATACTCCGGACTTGCTGGCTGCAGACTGATATCATCCTCTGCTTTTCACGTAACCATCCTGGTTATTCTACTACCTAGCATCCCTGTAGCCATAACCAGTGGGAATTAATTCTCTATATATCTTCTCAAGTATGTTCCACCTTCTTGTTATTAGATGAATCTTTCCTCTCCACATTTTCCTATGTGAATACCTTTTTGTAGGCATATCTCTGTCTGCTTCTTTGCAGAATTCCATATAGAGGCCTATATATTCATACCTATAGCACACATCTTACAGATGTCTATGTCTATCATTTGTGTGTATTTTATGCCTTTCATATCTCACTATAGATATATTCTCATATATCTATAGGTTATATATATATATGTATATCTATATATATCTATATGTATCTGTCGAGATATTTTACTATCGGTAGATATGTATTCTGCTTTATCTACCTGACTGTCGAGGCTCATATAGCTATATGATTCTGACAGATGGGCTTTACCCATACTTATGCTATCCAGCATGTTTTAGGGTCCTACACTCACAATCACTTTCGTGGTAGTTAACACCTACCATAATCTTAAGGTTAGGTACCCCTGAAGCTCTCCATGTTCCAATATCTCTCCCAGCTGACCTCAGTTAGGAGAGACATTGCGGATCTTCAGCTAATCACTGGCTCTAACGTCTCCGGCGTTTGTCCTTTCTTTTGGGATACAAGGGGTTCCCATACCCTTTCTCCCCACAAGGACTGGGCCTGTTTGTCCAAATCGGTTAGCCTTTCTCTTTTGTTCCTAAGAGTGAGCCACTCTGCTGCCAAAAGAGTTTGGCTTTTATCATAAAGCCTTCCGCTGAAGGCCCACCGTTTTTGTACTACCCCAGTTTTTCCTACTAGGGTCACCTGTTACCTTTCAGGATTCTGACCTCCATTGCTTTTCCTACAGGTTTACTACCTCCACTTACAGTGAGGTCCTTCTCGAGGTTCCTCTACTGGGTTCCCCAGTAGATCCCACGAACCTCCATACTTCTCTGAAGTCCTGTTAGGGGAGGTCCATATTGCAATATTTTTCTTTGCAATATCATTGATGACAATTATCATCCACACATGGACTCCTTGTCTGCAATCCTATGCTAGGTTAACTGTTCCACAGCACCTTTCTCTCTTCAACTCCTACCCTCCATCCTCAGGATGCCTGGTGTTGTGGGGGATAGCATGTTCCAACCTATGACATGCTGGGACTCCAGGCATCTCAGCTTGGGAGTCCCCATATGTGAAGACTCATTCCTGCTTGTTCCTGGAGATAGCACAGTTACTTACCTGTAACAGGTGATCTCTGGGAACAGCAGGAATAAGTCTTCACAACCCACCCACCTCCCCAGGAGTTGTATCTCTATCTATCTTTCCTTTCCGCTCTCTCTCTCTTTGTCTCAGCTTTAAAACTTAACTGAGGAGAGGCAGTTGGGAAAGGCAGGAAGGCAGCATGCAGGCGTGGTGGGATGCTTCCAAAAGCTCTTTGATTGGACGCTGGGAAGCGTTTCCGCGCGGACTCCGTCGGTACCGACGTACCCATATGTGAAGACTTATTCCTGCTGTTCCCAGAGATCACCTGTTACAGGTAAGTAACTGTGCTTTATTCCCTTTTCTAGGTCAATTATGAATATGTCAAAAAGCAGCGCACCCAGCACAGATCCCTGGGGTACTCCACTATTCACCTTTCTCCATTGGGAAAATTGGCCATTTAGCTCTACCCTCTGCTTTCTGTCTTTCAACCAGTTCCTGATCCCAATAGTACACTGCCTCCTATCCCATGACATTTTAGTTTTGCCAAAAGTCTCTGATGAGGGACCTTGTCAAAGGCTTTCTGAAAGTCCAGATATACTATATCAATCAACTCACCTTTGTCTACCTGTTTATTCACACCTTCAAAAAGCATAACAGATTAGTAAGACAATATCTTCCTTGTCTAAAGCCATTTTGGCAGTCTCACATTAAGCCATGACTATCTACATGTTCATTAATTTTGTTCTTTATTATGGTTTCTACCATTTTTCCCGGTACTGCCATCAGGCTCACCGGTCTGTAGTTTCCCGGATCACCCCTGGAACCCTTTTTAAAAATTGGCGTTACATTGGCCACCCTCCAATCTTCTGGTATCACAGATGATTTTAATGATAGTTCACAGATTACTAATAGCAGGTCTGCAATCTCATATTTCAGTTCTTTCAACACCCTTGGATGTATACCATCCGATCCAGGTGATTTGCTATTCTTCAGTTTATCAAATAATTGTAATACATCTTCCCGGTGTATCGATATTTCTTTCAATCCTTCCACAGTATCACCTTTAAATACCACTTCGGTCATGGGTAACATCCCTACATCTTCCTCAGTAAAGACCGAAGCAAAGAATTCATTCAGTCTCTGTGCTATGGCCTTGTCCCCTTTTAGTGCCCTTTTTACCCCTCCATCGTCTAATGGTCCAGCTGACTCTCTCACAGATTTTTTGCTACAAATGTACTTGAAAAAGTCTTTATTACACGTTTCTGCTTCCACAGCAAGCTTCTTCTGAAATTCTCTCTTTGCCTGCCTTATGAATGCCTTGCATTTAACTTGCCAGTGCTTGTGGTGTTTCCAGTTTTTGTCATTTGGCTCTTTTTTCCATTTCCTGAAAGATGCTTTTTTGGCAACAACAGCCTCTCTGACCTCACCTTTAAACCATGCTAGCAGTTTTTTGGATTTCCTTCCACTTTACTTAAAACGTGCAATACAGCTGGTCTGGGCTTCCAAGATAGTATTTTTAAACAATGTCCAAGCTTGATGTAAGTCTTTAACCTTTGCAACTGCTCCTTTTAGTTTTTTCTTAACTATTTTCCTCATTTTATCATAGTCTCCCTTTCGAAAGTTAAAAGGTAGTACTGTGGATTTCCTTACCATCCCCCCTCCATTAATTAAATCAAACAAAATCATGCCATGATCACTATTGCCAAGTGACCCCAACACCATTATGTCTTGCACCAGATCTGGTGTTCCACTAAGGACTAGGTCCAAAATGGCTTCCCCTCTGGTCGGTTCATGAACCAGCTGCTCCAAGAAGCAGTCATTTATTTCATTTAGAAACTTTATCTCCCTAGCATGTGCTGCCATGACACTGACCCATTCAATACAGGGGTAATTGAAATCACCCATTATTATTATTATGCTGTCATGTTTGTTAGCTTCCCTGTTTTATTTGAGCATTTCATCATCCATTTGTTCATTCTGGTCAGGCGGTCGATAGTATACCCCCACTGCCATCGCCTTCCCCTTTTTACATGGAATTTCAATCCATAGAGATTCTACAGCAAATTTTGTTTCCTGCAAATTTTAATCCTTTGTGACTCAATGCCCTCTCTAACATAGAGCGCAACCCCTCCACCAATTTGATCAGCTCTATCATTACGATAGTTTGTACCCAGATATCACAGTGTCCCACTGGTTGTCCTCCTTCCACCATGTCTCTGAGATACCAATCATATCTAACCTCTCATTTAGTGCTATATATTCTAACTCTCCCATCTTATTTTTTAGACTTCTAGCATTTGCATACAAGCATTTTAGAGTCTGTATTTTATTCATATTAATCTGGCTATCGATAGGAAGGGGTACTTTGGAAGCTCTGTCTGCTCCGTACTCAAGGGCATTTGGGCTGCTTTTGTCTTTATTGGAACCTCTCTGCTGATATACCCTAACTTCATTCTTTTGGTAGTATCCTTCAAGGATACGTTGTTCTGAACCATGCACTGTTGGGCGACTGTCAGCTCTCCCCTGTTATCTAGTTTAAAAGCTGCTCTATCTCCTTTTTAAAGGTTAATGCCAGCAGCCTGGTTCCATCCTGGTTAAGGTGAAGCCCATCCCTTCGGAAGAGCCCCTCCTTTCCCCAGAATGTTCCCCAGTTCCTAACAAATCCAAAACCCTCATCCTTGCATCATCATCTCATCTACGCATTGAGACTCCAGAGCACTGCCTGCCTTTTGGGTCCTGTGCATAGAACGGGAATCATTTTGGAGAATGCTACCCTGGAAGTTCTGGATTTCAACTTCCTACCTAAAAGCCTAAATTTAGTCTACAGAACCTCCCTACTACATTTTCCTATGTCATTGGTACTGACATGTACCAAGAAAGCAGACTCCTCCCCAGCACTATCTAAGACCTTGTCTAGGTGGTGCATGAGGTCCGCTACCTTCGCACCAGGTAGGCATGTTACTAGGCGATCCTCACGTCCACTAGCCACCCAGCTATCTACATGCCTAATGATTGAATCATCAACTATAACGGCTGTCCTAACCCTTCCCTCATGGGCACATGGTCCTGGAGAAACTTCCTCGGTGCGAGAGGGTTTTATAACACCTGGAGGACAGGTCCTAGCTACAGGATCACTTCCTGCCACACCAGGGTGATGCTGTCCTGTCACGTGACCTCTCTCCTCCATGGCAACAGGGATGCTGCCAGACAGGAGGTGGGACATCAGGACTATATCCCTGTAGGTCTTGCCTATGTACGTCTCTGTCTTCCTTATGTCCTCCAAGTCTGCTATTTTAGCCTCCAGAGATCAGACTCGTTCCCTGAGAGTAAAGAGCTCCTTGCACCTAGTGCACACGTAAGACTCCTCACCAACTAGGAGAAAATCATACATGTGACACTCAGTGCAAAAGACTGGAAAGCCCCCCTTCTCGCTGCTGGACTGCTGTCTGCATCTTATTTTTAATATTATGTTTAGATATTTAAGGGTTGCTGAGGATACTTATACTAATAAAACTATACCTAATACGTTTAATGTACCTTGTTCACCTGAAGCTTAATTAATCTCAGGTCCTTAATGTATGTTTGATGAGGATAAACAGCTGCACCTGAGAGTGAATATAGCACCTCCTTTCCTTTAGGAGGTGTAAGCACCTATAAAGCTACGATTATCCCAGGAGTGGGTGGGTGTCGGGGAGGGAGGGAAAGAAGACTTATTAAAAGCTGGTTGCTACACAGTACCCTGTCCTGTGCTTCTAAGGTAATCTGTGACCAATTTCCAGGGGGAGTCCCACAGCCCTTGCTTGGATAGAGGGAGTCTTGGGGTCTAAATTTAACCAGAAAGCTCTCTGCTGTGTTTTAAATTTAAACTGAAAGCTCTTTGATACTACTAGGCCCTGACTGATTTAACAAATACACTGGGTTCACAGATTAATCAGCTTTAATCTAAAGAATTCCTATTTCCCCAAGATTTAAAAAAAATCCCAGAAGTAAATACTTACAATTGCATATCTCTCTCCAGAAGTAGCAGCCCCTTTTGTAGTCCTTCAAGACAAACCAACGTGCTTTGCCTGCATGCAAGATTATAGAGTTACCCTCCAGGAGTCTTGTTTTTATATAATTCACTGCTGATGTATGCTTTGCTCTGTGAATAGACTCTGAATGAGTGGACTGTGTAGTAACGTTTATTGTATGCAGTTTGCCAATAGATAGACACGAAGAGGGAAATTGAGCTTGAACTGTTCTCTCTAGGATAGTTAGTTTCTAATTCATTTGGCAAGAAATATGTGCTTCGTGCCTAACTCAGATGAACATACTGTAATATGGCTAATGTCTTTCTTTCAGGACACAATGACAGATTCCAGGATCCTCTTGGAAGATGTGCAGAAGATGAAGGACAAAGGGGAGATAGCGCAGGCGTACCTGGGGATGAAGGAAACCACCAGGTATGTGTCTAGTATATTGGATATTTTTTTGTTTATTTAGTTATAGTAGTATCTCAGGTTAACAGATATATTGTGGCTCTCTAGGATCATCTTTTTACAGCTGACTTGCAGTAGATCAGATATTTCTAATCCTTAATTTACTTTTGGTCCTTTTGTCATATTCTGAGGTGACTGACATGCTGTTTCCTCATTGTCTGAGGATGACGCAGATATCTGGGCTTTTGCACTTTGGAAGACCCACAACTCAGCGCCATCACACTTGGATGATCTTTTCACTGACAATTCCCCCTTGTACAGCACTGTGTTCCTCTTTTCTTTGCACGTATATCTGCTGGGAGTAGTTACTTTTGTGCATATTTTGAGAAGATTCTGTTAAGGATATTATTCTGTTCTAGGAAAAGCTGTCCCCGAGGTTTACTGTTTTAAAGAGTTACATAAGCTCTGTTATGTAATATATGTTACACTGAATTGGTTAATGATCCTGGAGGCAATTTAGATTTCCATAGGTCTAAGAAAATGTATTTCACAATTGCTTTAACAGCATGATATCAAATACATGTTATCAGCCAGAAACCAGGTTACTCTTTCTTCATAGACAAGCAGGGGGATGCAGGCACACTCCATGGGTGTCAAATCTGATGGTGCCTTTGTGCCAGACTCTACCCTAGATCAGAGAAGTTTTTTAAATTTCTTTGAGCATGTGTGCGCCTTCCCGGCTAGAAGTCCCACTCTTGCCTAAGCACTACTGCTTGGACTGCTCATCTGCTCAGGACCTAGCCTTTGGATAGGCGGTCCTCCACAACCTCTTTACTTCCTAATCATCCATGCTTCCACCACCCTTACATGACAGAAGCCTCAGGCTGCAGACTCTTACTACCTTCAAGGCAGCTCTCAGCTCTGGACTCACCTATGGAATGTGCCTGCAACCCCCTGTTTGTCTGTGGCGAAAGTGTAGTTGCTTACCTGTAACAGGGGTTCTCCGTAGACAGCAGGGGTATGCAGCCACACTCACCTGCCACCTTCCCCACAGAGAAAAAAAAAAGGCAAACAAGACAACCAAATGCACAGAGGACATGAAGATTCAGTGTATCAACCTCACAAGTTGAATCCTTATAGCACCCATGATATGGAGCGATGTTATGAACTGAGGCAAGAGTGGGACGTCTAGGTGGGAAGCTTGCTTTTTCTGGCATCGAGTCTCGGGTTCCTATCTTTTTTCTTTTTGGCACCTTTGTGCCATTTTTCCAACTGGCAGCACTGCAGGTCTTTGACCTCGCTGGAGTAATTTTTTCCCCCATAGCTACCAGTGGGCTCAAGAAGTGTGATCAGTGTGCCAAAATCATGTCCCTTACCGACACACACGACTGCTGCCTACGCTGCCTAGGGCCAGACCATGATCTCACGGCATGCGGCTTTTTAAAAAAGATGTCCACCAAGGCCCTCAAGAGCCGCCAGCAGCAGCACGATAGGTTTTTCCCAGAGTCCCCGGTACCTCCGCAGGCCAAGGTCTCCTCTGAAGCCATGGAATTTCGGAACACACTCGTGGATCCCGATCAACTCCTTGTCTCCTCAGAAAGGGGGGGTCTCCCTCGGGAGAACATAAGAAGAAGAAGAAAACCTCAAAGGCGGCATCCCTGGATGGCTCTGACAGGTCAGATAAGCTCCAAGTCATGTCCCGAAGTCCTAGGATCTCATCTGAGGGATCAGAGTGGGAGCGACCTACCAAGGTCCCCCAGAAGGACTTGACACAGATCAGCCTCGGAAGCTAGAACCTATCCTTGTTGAGGACTGCCTCTTGGGGGAAACGGCACTGGACCCGAGTTCCTTGGTGCCCGCGCCGATGGCTGCGGAGCCTTCTGGACTCAAAACCGGAATGGCAGCCCTGAAATGCAGTTTGCCTTTATTGACCAGCAGCAGGCGCTGTTGTCCAGTACCATCGGATCCTCCTCCCAGACCACCAGGCCATCGATGTCGAGGATGACCTCGGAGGCTGAGCCGATCATCGAGACCATTCGGCCTCAAGTCGATCCTTGGCTGAGTCTGGTTCCTGTTTCACGGGACTGAGGTCCTCCCTGGCTAGCACATACGGCACCAGCCACGGGGTCTCTGAGGGATGCAGGTGAGGCTTAGGCCCGGGGTCCGCAGGCCACCCTTCCCTCGAGTTTTCGACTGATTACTCGGAGTGGGAGACCAAGGACGAGGAGTAGCCGAACACCCGTGGCCACTGTGACATCCCCTTGGACTCCCCTCCTTCGGAGCCCTGGCATTGGTCCCCACCCGAGGACATGGCATTCCTCGATTTCATGAGGGACATGTCCAAGGCACTAGCATTCCTGACAGAGTTAGAGGAGGACCCTCAGATGGAAGAGCTAGAACTCCTCCAATACGAGGATCCTCCAAGGGAATCGCTCACGGTACCCATTCCACTGATCCTGGAATGGCTAATGCTCCATATGTGGGAGACAACGGTATCAGGGCCGGTTGTGAGCAAGCAGCTCGACTCAATGTACCGGGTCCGCCAGAGCCTGGGATTCCAGAAGGCATAGCTGCCGCACAACTCCATGGTGGTGGAGTCGGCTATGTGTCGGCTGAAGAGCTAGAAAATGCACTCCTCAGTGCCCCTGGGTAGGGAGGCCCGCATCTTGAATGCCCTCAGCAGAAAGTGCTACGGGGCTTGATGCTCATCGGCCGGATCCAGGCCTACCAGCTGCACATGGGCATGTACCTGAGAGACCTGGCAAAGGAGCTTGCCGGGTTCTCGACTGGTCTCTCCGAGGAACCCCTGCAGAGGTTCAAGAACCTGGCCAAAGCCATCCGTGAGTGCTCCAAATTTATGTCTTGGGCAGCCTATGACTGCTTTGAGTCTTCCAACCTTGAGCAATGGGTTCAGGACAAATTGGTCGATGTCCTATGCCAGAGAGAACTACTTTGGCAAACCCATGACCGAAAAGGCTGCCGAACTGGAGACTGAGTTCATGACGAGACCAGGCTCTCTAAAAAGACCACTGCCCCTCCCCAAAGGAAGGGCTTGGGTAAGAAGCCCCTTTACCCGAGGAAAGGGGCTGCTTACAAAAGCTATCCACATTTTCAGGCCTCCCCCACTCCCCAGCAGGGTCAGCAGGCCAAGGGATATGGGCAGGGCCCTCATAAGCAGAAGGTTCCCAAGCCCCAGGCATCAGCTCTGGCCCAGCCAGGGGGGAGTTTTTGACTCCTTGGACATAGCCTCTCCACCCCAAGGATGTCAGCAGTCCACAGAGGGATTTCTGATCACTATACCCAAAGGTGGCCAGCCATCACCACAAATTCCCGGGCAATCCAGGTGGTTAAGGAGGGCTACATCCTCCATCTGGCTCAGACACTTCCTCCTTTCTTCCCAGGAGAGTCCCCCAGGTCTCCCCTTCACCGGGACCTCCTAATGTAGGAACTTGCAGGTCTTCTCGAGGATAGAGCAGTAGAACCAGTACCCAAACATCTCAGGGTCAAGGGGTTCTACTCCAGATATTTCCTCATACCAAAAAGAACAAGGGGCCTAAGGCCCATCCTGAACCTGCACAACCTGAACAGGTTCCTGGTGAGGGAGACGTTCAAGATGCTCTCCCTTGGGACATTGCTGCCCTACCTCCAGCAGGGAGATTGGCTATGCTCCTTGGATCTGAAGGATTTATTTCATATTACTGTATATAACATTAAGTTAATCTGTACATAGTACATTAAGTTAATCTGTACATAGTTCCCCCGGTTGTCCTATTGTTGAAGTTCCCTGTTTAATGTAAAACTCAATGTTACTTGTATGCATTGTAGTATGTTCTTGTTCATTGTACACCGCACTGATTGTAATAGCGCGGTATAAAAGAATTGTTAAATAAATAAATAAATAAAAGGATGCCTATACCCACCTGTGCTTCATGGTGGGGTAGGCCACTACCCAGTACAGGGTACTACCCTTCGGCCTGGCCTCCGCCCTCAGGGTCTTCACCAAATGTTTAGCATTAGTGGACATCTTCCTCCGCCTCCAGGGAGTATTTCTCTTTCCCTACCTGGACGACTGGCTCATAAAAGGAGGCACAGCCGCAGAGGTGCAGCAGGCCACTGCGCGCACCAATCAAGTTCTGCATCATCTGGGGTTTGTGATAAACTATCCCAAATTCCACCTCCTCCCGACACAGTGTCTGAAGTTCATTTGAGCAAGGCAAAGGCCTTCCTCCCTTTGGACCAAGCCGACCGTCTCAGGGCACTGGCCACAGATGTACAACACCGTCCCTCGGTGTCAGCTCGACTTCTGCTGCGCCTACTGGGGGCCTGCACAGTCCATGTCACCGCAGATGCCCATCTGCACATGATGGCTTCTCAGTGGTGCCTTCGAGACCAGTGGACACAAGCAACAGGCCGTCTCCAGGACAGAGTCTCTATGACCCACCTCCAGGCAGGGATGCCCTTCCAAACCCCAAGCCCTCTTAGGGTCTTCACTATGGATGCCTCCCTGCTGGGATGGGGAGCCCACTGCAAAGAACTCCGCACCTAGGGCAGCTGGTCTCAGGCCGAGAGCAACCAGCATATCAACCTCCTGGAGCTTCGGGCGATATATCTAGCCCTCCAAGCGTTCTGCCACCGCCTGAGGCAGCAGCTGGTGCTGATCCAAACAGACAATCAGGTGGCAATGTTCTTTGTGAGCAAGCAGGGTGGTCACAGGGTCTTGCACACTCTGCCGCAAAGTGGTAACACACTGCTCCTACGCAGTTCAACAGGGCATACTCCTATGGGTGGTATACCTACCAGGCCAGGACAACACCCTGGCAGATAAACTGAGCAGGGTCCTCCAGCTGCACGAGTGGCAGCTGGACCCCAGAGTAACCAACCGGCTCTTCCGGTTCTGGGGGACCCCATGGGTGGACCTCTTTGCCAGCCCAGACAACTACCAGTTGCCCCACATCTGCTCCCAGCAGCCCCACCCCTCCTGGGTGGTGGCAGATGCATTTCCCATTTCATGGTCAGAAGATCTCATGTATGCCTTCCCATCCATGCCACTGATTGCCAAAACACTGTTTGAGGCTCTTCACGACAAAGCCTTACTGATCCTGGTGGCCCCTCGGTGGCCCAGGCAGCCGTGGTTCCCGCTGTTCCTCTGGCTGTCAGTAGAGACTCCGATCCCACTGGGGAGCTCACCAGGGCTCCTGTCTCAGGAGGAGGGCTCTCTCCTACACCCCATCCTGGGATCCCTATCACTGATGGCATGGCTGCTGAAGGCATCAGAAAGGAGTAGGCCACAGGGGCCATGGCCAGGCCATGCTCCATAATCTTTATGGGATCTAGGCAACTCCTACCTTCCAACCCTTCTGTGTTCAGGCTATCGGAGTGCAGGCTTCCATTGGACACATGGGTCCTACAGCAGTCTGTATCTGTGGATTCAATTGCTGCTGCTCACGGCTCCATTAGAGGGCGACCGTGGTTTTCTCTATGGGCTTGTGGTAGCGTGTAGCTAGGGAGTTCCATATGTGAGGACTGACTTCCTGCTTGTTCCCGGAGAAAGAGTAGTTACTCACTTTTAACAGGTGTTCTCTGGGGACAGCAGGAATCAATCCTCACAACCCTCCCTCCTCCCTTTAGAGTTGCTTCTTTACCATTTTTTATTTTTGCCATCTTTTAGCTATGTCATCTGACTGAGCAAGATGGCACCCTTGGGCAGGAAGGACACCATGCATGTATTGTGACATCTCCCAAAGGCTTTCTTTGAAAGCTGGGGGATGCTTCCTTGAGTGCTTCGTCGGTGCCAGCATCATCCATATGCGAGGATTGATTCCTGCTGTCCCCGTTGAACACCAGTTACAGGTGAGTAACTACGCTTTCTTTACTCCATTTGATATACCGCCCTCACAACAGTAACTAGGCAGTTTACAATAAAAATGAGCTGTGAGGAAAAAAGAAAAGGAATGCCATTATATGATAGGACAGAAGAGAAATATAGAGGCAAAAAGGTCAAAGACAAGTAAGAGAGGGTTAGGGATGAGTGAGGGGAAGATCAAAGGCCAGTTGGTAAGAAATAAGTCTTTAAGTGATGCTTTAAATCTGGGGAATGATTGTTCTAACTGAAGTGCACAGGGCAAGGAGTTCCAAAGTGCAGGACCAAGGGAAAAAAAAGCAGAGTGACGGGTAAGCTGAAGGTGTGCCTGTGATGGGGAAGGGAGGTGGAGGCCGTTGGAATGCATAAATTGAAGTGAGCGACAGAAGGCTGGTGGATAGATGAGATCAGTGAAGTATTGAGGAGCTGATGTGTGGAAGGCCTTGTGAAGTACAATGAGAAATTTGTAATGTATCCTGAATTTGAGAGGGAGCCAGTGGAGACAGAAGAGTAAGTGAGTGATGTGATCTGAACGGGTGGCATTAGTGATGATACAGGCAGCAGTATTCTGGAGTAGTTGTAACCATTAAAGTTGATATTGCAGGAGACCAGCTAGGGCAACATTACAGTAGTCAAGCTTTGAGACAACAAGAAACAAGAGGAGGTGGTTAGGGAAGAGGAAGGCAGGAAGGGTCGGGCTGCACAGATTTGGCGCAGTGAATAGAAACAACGGCAAAATAGGGAGGCAATGTATTCATGGAAGGAATTGAGGATAATGCCCAGGTAGTGAAATGAGGATGCTAGGGGAATGGGGACACCTGCAAGGGAGGGAACCGGGGGGGGGGGGGGGCAGGGGAGGCCAAGCGTAAACCAGATAGCAATGAATTTGAGGTGTAAGTAGTTTGTAGCAAGCCAGGAGGAAACATGGGAAAAGCAGGAGTTCAGGGGACCCATTTCAGGAACGGAGGGGCTGGTGTGATAGAGAATGATAATATCATTGGTGTAATAATATGCAAAGATTGTATACTGCTGGATGATGAGAGTGAGGGGGGCCAGAAAGATCTCAAAGAGGGCAGGGGATTAGCCTCTATGCTGTCCAAGGAGGTTACACTTGTACCCTTCTTGCCTTCATCTTATCCTGCATGAACATGCTGAGAATTTGCAAGGATTCCCAGCAGATTGGGCTTTCTGGAAAATTTGTATGTTAGCAAGTTAACTGTATTATAAATGAATTGTTTGTTCTGACAGCCTTGGGCTGTTAGTAGTTTGCTGAGACAAAATCAAGCAAACATGACTTACAGCGACAGAGTCTACTTATTCTTAGCTCGAGGTGCTCGAATAACACAGGAACTGGAAGGCATCAGAAAGGAGTAGGCCACAGGGGCCATGGCCCCACCGATATTTTGCTCAACACAGTTCCGGAAATAGAGAACTTAGGGGCAGGGCTGGAGATTGGTTTGTTTGGCCCTTCCAACCAAAAAGGCATTCTGCTGCCCCTGTTCCGAATTGCCCCCCCCCCCTCCTTGTGTAAGCAGCAGGACCAGTTTGCCACAGACAGCAGCAGCTGCACAGCCCTTCCATAGACAGAAAAGAACTACTACTTCCCACTTTGCCTACATTTTTGGGTTTAGGAACATTCACTAGGGCTTCAGAAAATGGTCTGTGGAGAGTTCCTTTCACTCTCTCTGCTTTGCAAGAGGCAACTCTTTTGTGGCCAGAGGAACATAGAAAAGATATGGGGAAAGAAGCTCTGTAGAAAATTCCCTGACTGCTATTTAAACCCAACATAAACATTTTAGCGGTTTCATGCGAGAAATAATGGTCCTGCTTTTATCTGCCATGGAATAAAAGCAGGACCTGGCTTATCCACTAGCTGAAGTTCACTCTGATGACTCAGAAGCTTCTGGACACTATAATACTATACATACCCCTCGTCCCAGGTGGCTGCCCGCCTTGAGGAGAAATCAAGTGGCCCGGGACAGAGGAAATTTGTGACATTGGTCAGAATAAACTGCCATGTGATTCTGTTCAAGAGGATAACTTTCTTGTGCAACTATTTCAAAACATAAATGCCATTTGAATGTTCATGTACCCTGCAGGAATAAAATAATGTCTTTTGCCTGTAGAAGCTGAGGTGTAATTAGTAGAATACTGCTTAATAGCATTAACGTTTAAGTAGTAGGTGTAGTTCATTAATCATTTAATTAATTGCCCAGAGAGAGTTAAATGATAAGGAAGGAAGAATTCAGCAGTACACTGACAGACAACTGAGGCTTTAGACTGGTTCATTACTGAGCTTGGTTTTATTGTAATTCTTGCAGTAATTGAGAAAAAAGTCCAGTGTAAAACAATCCCACTGGTCCCCTTCAGATTTCTTACTGTCAAGAAAAACAATCCCCTTCTGGCTTTATTGCATATTTTTTTTATGTCAGAAATCATTTCTGTGCATATGATGTACTTCCATCCTATGCAGTCCTTTGCCCTCTGTAATGACTCGCAGTTGAGCACTCGGCTCTCCTCTAAGTCCGCTGCTCTGGCTTTCCAGACTAGTGACCGGCAATGTTTAGCCTATCTGTGGCATCAGAGGTTTGCAGTTTGAAATTTCTCTTTAGCTCCTTGCATGCCCACGCTCCCTTGTTTTTGAACACACTCAGCAGTATACAGGAAAGAGAGGGAAGGAAGGAGCGAATCCTTACTCTGGTATCCATGTCAGGAAAAGGGGTATCTTCTTAATCCATCTAAGCACACTGTGAGTTTCCAGCAGGAGAAAGTTTGACCCTTCTCAGTTCCCACCTGCTACGGTCCTTGGGCTGGGAGAACAGGGTCAGCAAAGACCAGAGACGGTTCCGCCATGGAATCATAAATGGACTAACTCCCTGCTCGCCTGTTGTTTTCATGGAGAGCTTTTCTAAGTTGGCTGTACCATTGTTTATATAGGTCCTGATTTTCAATTAGGCAGGCTATGCACGGCGGTGGAGGTGCATAGCCTGCCCACTGAGCCCCGTAACCCGGATTTTCACTTCTGCAGCAGCGGAAGTGAAAATCTGGGTTTGTCTGGATGTGCTAGCCGCCGCCAAGGCTAAACAGGTAGCAGCGATTTTCACTGCTACCCGCTTAGCCCTCTGTGCCTTAAAGATAGGCGCAGAGGGCTAAGTGGGTAGTATCGAAAATTGCTGCTACCCATTTAGCCCTTTGCTTCACCCCGGAACGCCCCTAACATGCCTCGATGCTATGCAGATAGCATCTGGGAGCATTAGGGACTTATCTGGGATTTTTGAAGGGTACTGCCCGTGTAGGTGCCCTTCGAAAATCCTGGATAAGGCCTTTCCATGCGTAATTAAGGAAGTTACCCATTTAAAGGCTTTCGAAAATTGAGCCCATAGTCTTCATCACACTGCAAGCAGTGAACACAGTGGTCTGTTCGTTCTTGGAACAGCATAGGCAGCATTCAGTGTCTGCTGGGGCTGCTTTTGTGGTATGCTGCTTATCACGTTGCCTTGCAAAATTAGATGGCCAGTCTCTTCCCACCTACAATTGTATAGCTCGATAAGTGACTGTTTTACTAAATTGAGATGGTGCAATGCTGTTGGAAGCCAGCTGTGCTAAGCATTTTGCCAGTAGACCCAGAAGAGAACATATCCAATAGCACCTCTCGCTCATTGTGTGCTTTTTAGTTCAGGGCTTCCCAGACCCGTCGACGATCCCATTGCCCATATACACAACAAACATGCAAGAGAGAAATGTGCAAATACTGGGGTCTGCAACATAAGCAAATCCTTCTCATGCATATTCATTATACATATCCTGCAGGATAGCTGAAGGGAGTCCTGCTTTAATTAGCTCCACTAACGAGCCTCAACCTTCACTATCTGCAGTCATTTATGTTTCTCGTTCTTAACATGTCATTGTCTCATCACCTGCATAAATCCCTTTTATGTTTAACCTTTTCATTTTTATTTTATTTTATTTTTTTGTAACTTTGTTTGGAAGATCACCCCCTCAGGACTACCAATTGCTGAATGAGGATGGAGAACTATGGCTGGTTTATGAAAGCTTAAAGCAAGCCAACAGGTTACCTAGTGTCTCACAATGGCTTCTCTCTGCCTGCAGATTTGCCTTTCACTAACCCATAATCTCTTGCCGTGTGTAATGGCTTTTTTAGCATTTCTCTTGTGCTAATAAACATTGTACAAAAGCTATGTGGCTGGTGGGACAAAATCAGTCTCGTCCCAATTCTGCATAAGCCAGTCTA
Source organism: Ichthyophis bannanicus (assembly GCA_033557465.1). Taxonomy (NCBI): domain Eukaryota; kingdom Metazoa; phylum Chordata; class Amphibia; order Gymnophiona; family Ichthyophiidae; genus Ichthyophis; species Ichthyophis bannanicus. The sequence continues at coordinate 173,743,556 of CM066043.1, forward strand.
TTTATAGATTGTCTTAACAGTGGTTAAAATAAATTAATCTTAAGCACCTTTACTGAACAAAAATAGAAGAAGCAATATTTACCTGTAATTTCTCACATTATTTATTCTACCCAGTTGTAAAATGCGTTTTTAATTTGTCAGATTTTATTCAATATTTTAAAAAACATAGGCCATCTATGTTCTCACTTTATTAAGGATCAGAATTGCCATTAGGTGCCCTGTGAGAAACTACAGATCAGTGGTTCAGTATCCTAGCACAGTTCCCTTTAGAGCGTAAGATTAATACTGTGGGTTTGTAAGAATATAAACACCCCCCCCCCCCCCCGCACAGACTTAGAAGACGGTGAGTCTTTCCAGTGCTGCTATCAGAACAGCCAAGGGATCCAGTTCCAGGAGAGGGAACTTATGCCCAGTCCTGGTTTTCCCGCCTACATCCCAGTGTATTGTGATATTATAGTCCCTGCTTCTACCATTTTGAAATCAACACTGCAGCTACCAGGATAGGGCTGTCAGAAAATCCAGGGTTAGTCTAGAACCTCCCTCCTGGAACTGGATCCAGCAAATCCTGTTCGATTTCTGCTAAGAGCTAACCTGCTGAAGTGGTAAGTGTTGTAGTGGGAACTCTGGGTGCTTTTGCTTTCTGCTTTGAAACACCACCAGCAACAAACATTAGAGCAGCTAGAACAGCACAGCAAGGTAAATGACCTGTTTGCCGTTCATTGCTTGGTTTGTATGGAGGACTCTTCCTGCTGCCTATTTAAACCCTATCTGTGTCCGATATCATACAGATATTATTTAGCTATTCTTAATGAGCAGATCCCACGCAGTCCCTTCACCTGAATAATGTTCCTAACTCGTGTCTGATTCCTATTAGTTTGTACGTTGCAGTTCCAGTTGGTGATCTCATTGAGTTAGAAAAGCCAAGATGTTCATCTGTAGCCAACCCATGCCATTAATTTTCAAACAAATTGCTGTCTCCCAGCATGTGAAAAATGTTCCGTCTCTTCAAGAAACGGCAAAGTTCCACAGAGCAGAGTCGGTAGATATCAAGGGCAATTTCAAAGTCTGGTAAAATGGCCTGACTGAAAATTGTCATGCTGAAATGCGTCATACTTGAAATGATATTAAAAAGAGGCCACCCATGAATATGTTTATGTTGGTGGAGAACAACAGTGCACTTATTTGTGATTTTCAGATATATGCATGCTATCTTGCCACAACCACTCATCACACACACAAGAAGCAGCTTGTAGTGCGGATACGAAAAATGATGTTAAACATTTACGATAAAATCATATTGAAGTGACATTTTATAAATGATGTCCAAGTGCAATCTGGGACATCCAAATCTAGAACGATTGAAAGTAAGGCAGGCACATCAAAGTTCAGGCACAATTTCACAAACGTGGACGTGCCTGATACGGACATCTGTGGCGGTGTCTACATAGACATCCCTAGAACAGTATTCCAGACTCTAGACATCTGTGGCAGCGTCTACATAGACATCCCTAGAACAGTATTCCAGGCTCTAGACATCTGTGGCAGCGTCTACATAGATATCCCTAGAACAGTATTCCAGACTCTAGACATCTGTGGCAGCGTCTACATAGACATCCCTAGAACAGTATTCCAGACTCTAGACATCTGTGGCGGCGTCTACATAGACATCCCTAGAACAGTATTCCAGACTCTAGACATCTGAGGCGGTGTCTACATAGACATCCCTAGAACAGTATTCCAGACTCTAGACATCTGTGGCGGTGTCTACATAGACATCCCTAGAACAGTATTCCAGACTCTAGACATCTGTGGCGGTGTCTACATAGACATCCCTAGAACAGTATTCCAGACTCTAGACATCTGTGGTGGCGTCTACATAGACATCCCTAGAACAGTATTCCAGACTCTAGACATCTGTGGCAGCGTCTACATAGACATCCATAGAACAGTATTCCAGACTCTAGACATCTGTGGCGGCGTCTACATAGACATCCCTAGAACAGTATTCCAGACTCTAGACATCTGTGGCGGCGTCTACATAGACATCCCTAGAACAGTATTCCAGACTCTAGACATCTGTGGCGGCGTCTACATAGACATCCCTAGAACAGTATTCCAGACTCTAGACATCTGTGGCGGTGTCTACATAGACATCCCTAGAACAGTATTCCAGACTCTAGACATCTGTGGCGGCGTCTACATAGGCATCCCTAGAACAGTATTCCAGACTCTAGACATCTGTGGCGGCGTCTACATAGACATCCCTAGAACAGTATTCCAGACTCTAGACATCTGTGGCGGTGTCTACATAGACATCCCTAGAACAGTATTCCAGACTCTGGACATCTGTGGCGGCGTCTACATAGACATCCCTAGAACAGTATTCCAGACTCTAGACATCTGTGGCGGCATCTACATAGACATCCCTAGAACAGTATTCCAGACTCTGGACATCTGTGGCGGCGTCTACATAGACATCCCTAGAACAGTATTCCAGACTCTAGACATCTGTGGCGGCGTCTACATAGACATCCCTAGAACAGTATTCCAGACTCTGGACATCTGTGGCGGCGTCTACATAGACATCCCTAGAACAGTATTCCAGACTCTAGACATCTGTGGCGGCGTCTACATAGACATCCCTAGAACAGTATTCCAGACTCTGGACATCTGTGGCGGCGTCTACATAGACATCCCTAGAACAGTATTCCAGACTCTAGACATCTGTGGCGGCGTCTACATAGACATCCCTAGAACAGTATTCCAGACTCTGGACATCTGTGGCGGCGTCTACATAGACATCCCTAGAACAGTATTCCAGACTCTAGACATCTGTGGCGGCGTCTACATAGACATCCCTAGAACAGTATTCCAGACTCTGGACATCTGTGGCGGCGTCTACATAGACATCCCTAGAACAGTATTCCAGACTCTAGACATCTGTGGCGGCGTCTACATAGACATCCCTAGAACAGTATTCCAGACTCTAGACATCTGTGGCAGCGTCTACATAGACATCCCTAGAACAGTATTCCAGACTCTAGACATCTGTGGCGGCGTCTACATAGACATCCCTAGAACAGTATTCCAGACTCTGGACATCTGTGGCGGCGTCTACATAGACATCCCTAGAACAGTATTCCAGACTCTGGACATCTGTGGCGGCGTCTACATAGACATCCCTAGAACAGTATTCCAGACTCTGGACATCTGTGGCGGCGTCTACATAGACATCCCTAGAACAGTATTCCAGACTCTAGACATCTGTGGCGGCGTCTACATAGACATCCCTAGAACAGTATTCCAGACTGTGGACATCTGTGGCGGCGTCTACATAGACATCCCTAGAACAGTATTCCAGACTCTAGACATCTGTGGCAGCGTCTACATAGACATCCCTAGAACAGTATTCCAGACTCTAGACATCTGTGGCGGCGTCTACATAGACATCCCTAGAACAGTATTCCAGACTGTGGACATCTGGGAATACCCTAATGGTAAGAGTGGTGGGCTAGGGCCAGGGAAGCAGAGTACTGGGGTTGATGGACTGCCATCTTCTCTACACCCTCTAGATGTTTTATGACCAAAATGAGCACTTTCCCAGTGCCTATTGTGCCTGGAGTAGGTCTAAACTTAGATGGGGGTTGCAGTCATCCTCGACATTTCTGAAATCAAGCGGGAACATTTAAGTCCATTGCACCATCCCAGACATGTCTCTGTCACACCCTCTACCTATTTAGATGTTCCTGCAAGGAGATATCTTTAAAAGTTGTTTGTAGAATAGCTCCAGGGACATATCCATGATTTGGACGTCTGCATGTACATTTTCAGATGTCCAAATCATGACTTGGGCTTTTAAAATGACCCCCATTCGCTGTGTGCCATAGCAAACTGTACTATTTCTGCTACGTTTAATGTTCTAAGTAAGGACAGCCTTGCCCAAGGGATTCTGTTTCTAATCCTGTTAGAGGGCACACTGAAGGGTTTAAAGTTGATTCTGCTTTTTTCGTTTGGTGGGTTGGCTGTTTTGTGTGGTTTCTAAACCAGCCTCTACTACTTGCCCGCATGCAGTGAGCGTCACTTTCCCAGAGAGCGCATTTGACGATATGATGTGAGTGCTGAGACTTTGTTCCCTTTCTGTGACTTTTCTATTTTGTAGGTTGTTGGAAGCGCAGCTGCAAGCCCAGAAAAAGAGCAGTGAGAATGAGGTGGAAAGCTTGCGTGGGGAAATCCAGAACCTGAAAGAGGAAAACAACCGCCAACAGCAACTGCTGGCACAAAACCTGCAGCTACCACCCGAGGCCCGCATCGAGGCTAGTCTGCAGCACGAGATCACCAGGCTGACCAATGAGAACCTGGTAAGGGCAGCATTGCTTCATGAGGGCTGACGGGCCAAGAGCAGGGCTCAGCTCAGTTGCTCAGATTAGCTCAGATTGTATTAGCTCAGATTGCTCAGATTACCTCAGATTGTATTAGCTCAGATTGCCTGCTAATTGCCTGGTCATATCTGACTTTGACAACAAGTCTTATAATACTGTCACTGGGCCTCTGCAAAAAAAAGCAGTTTATTTTGTGGGTGGAATGAAAACAGTTTGCCAGTTTTTATACTGGATCGAATCTCTGAAGTACAGGGAGGAAGTGTGGGCTAGTAGTCAAAGCATTGAATTCTGAACCTGAGAACATTTGCAATGCACATTCATAACCAATCTACTAACGATTCTTTGCTTGACATGGGACAAATTACGTTCTCCCCCATGCCACGCTTTATCCAGCTATAATTAGATAATAACAGCAACACCTCTTCTCCTCTCTCCTCTTCAGCGCCTTCCATTTTACAATTGCAGCTCACTCTAAAAGATTCCTCTACTTTTTCTTAACCTGATGTGGCCTATAGCCCAATGTAGTGTCACACAGGACTCTTCTTACAGATGTGGATCAGAGCTGCCCTCATTCATGCAGGATATGGCAGGCAGGACACAGGCACATATGGGGCATTGCTAGATCAGAATAAGGACACAAAGGAGAAGAAGGGAGCCTCCGAGCAAAATCTAAAGAGAGTGGAAGAGCAGATGAGAGGCGCAGACTATGGCAGATCCTTAGCACAGAGCTGGGAGTGTGTGTGTTCTGCCACCAGCAGGGCCAAATAACTTTTGCACTGAAGAGAAAATTGTAGGAGCCTGAGAGCTCATCAGAAACAGTTTCAAGGTCATCATTTGTCCTTGAGTTTTGAAAATCATTTGATCCCATGTTTTTAGAAACCTGTTCTGTAGAGATGCCGCTCTGTGTTAGTCACAGGAGAGTTAATAATTATTTGTCAAAATGACTTCCTTAACTTAACAGCCTTTAGTCTATGACAGTGGTTCACAACCTTTGGTCCACAGATTCCTAAGGGTCCGTGACACCATTACAGGGAATCTGCAGGAGAGAAAAAAGAGAGAGGCTGGTGGGATTTGGCCATGGGAAAGAGAGAGATTGGTAGGGACTGGCTAGGGGAAGAGAACAGGATAAACTGGAGGGAACTGGCAGGTGGGAAGGAGAAAGAGACTGAGACTAGTGGGGAAGAGAGAGACTGGTCCAGACAGGAAGAAGAAGGGAGATAAGGAGAGCTAGTCAAAACAGGCTTGGTGCTGAGGGGAAGAGGTCCACTAAGAGTGGTGGGGATGAACTGGAGGTCCCTGAACACTTCTGGAGGTTAATAAGGGGTCTACTCAACTAAACATGTTTGGAATCTCTGGTCAATGGGATTTTGAAGCCACAGAGATTTGTATTTTTTGTGATGTTCTGTGACATATAATATACTGCCTGTATTTCACTGTTCAAAGATGTATGGGGTAACTGAAAGAATTGGTTATAGTTTGAAATCCCTGATTTTAAGGCCCCCTGTGCATCAGGAAAAATACCTGTTAGAAAATTCTTGATTTGTTTTGACCAAGTCACCATAGACACAAGTTGACTACATTTGTCTTCCAATCTTAGTTTTTTAATGATTCACAACATCAGCGGGGGAGGGAGGTGAGTAGGGCGAAGGGGTTCTCTGGGAATCCGTGAACTCTGGTGCAGCCACTGCCTCCACGTGCTTTGAAGCATGAACACGCACAATTCGAACATGCTGAGACCTGCCTTGGGGCATCTCTATTTCCCACATCCTGTAAGCATTTCTGGAATGCATTCATGTGATTTCATTCATTACACTCCATCAGGACTATAGTGTGTCCATATCCTGGGGCAAATATAAAGCCTGTATCACATTAATTCAAATGAAAGAGGAAGCAGAACCGTAGCGTCACTTAATGACAGCTCACACGCTGTTGGCCCCTGGTCATTCACAGTTGCTTTAATGTGTTTTGCATTCTTCAGAGTCTTGTGAAGTATTGGTAACCCTAAAGGGGAAAATACTCTGCCTGTTTTTTCAGTTTTTTGAGGAGTTATATGCAGATGACCCCATGAAGTATCAGTCATACCGGATTTCCCTGTACAGGCGGATCATTGTATGTAGCAGATCACATGTTTGTGTCTGATCGTTTCCACGTCCCCTGCTTCCATGTGCAGTAACACTAACAGCAAAGCAGCTTGCCTGCCCCTACCGGCCCATTGCTGGAGGAAGCAGCGCTCTCTCACCCTCAGCCTCCTCTTAACTCCCCCCCCCCCCCCGTGTCTGTTGTCACAATCTATTATTATTGCCGAATGCGCTTCTCTTAGTAATGCCAACCCTCTGCAGCATGATAGAAGCATCGTTTCATTGGGAATGTCAAGCAAAATTAGATCTTATTTTCTGGAAAACTTGGCAAAGTTCCCTTCTTTCCAGCCATGGAGACAGTAGCCTGTTGCTTTTCTAGCTTTCCACAAAGAGTCTGATACCTTAAAGCAATGCCTGCTTGTCTGGCAGAGCTTCGCTTTCACCCTACCACTGTTTGTAATCTGTTTTTCACTGCATTTGATCAAAATCCATCCCCGATGCAGACTTCCTGTTTTCATAGGGGTGGAAGCAGCTGGAGCAGCCGCTTCCGCCCTTATGCAAAAGAGGGGGCAGAAGCAGGAGCAGCATCACAGTGCTGGAGTTCATGGTAAACGCTGCGTTGCTGTTTATAAGTCATTGCTGCTCCTGCACATCCCAGAGAGACGGTAGCTGTGGCAATGGGTCTGCCTCCGACCATTGGTGCTCTAGGCAACTGCCTAGTTTCCCTAATGGTAGCACCGGCCCTGCCAGCTCTGGAGTGCAGTCGGTCTCTTGTCTCTCTCCCCCTTCCCCATATAATAGGTTCCAGATATTGGTTAGTGCCAGGCACCCTGAAAAGGAGATGGCATGCTGAATTAATCACACAGACTCTTTTAAAGATTTGATGATAGAGGAACACAGTTTAATACAACATTTGATCTTCTTTTACAATTTCCAAGAATTCTTTCCCATAGTGCAGCAGTAAAATCCCTTCTAATTTTGTCATTTTCATCTCTCAAAAAGTTTAATGCGGATTACATAATTAGGCATCTCTTGTCTTTTTTTCTAATGATTTCACTGCTTCCATTTGGCCTTCCTGTACTAAAGGAGCTTTCTGCCTGTCTCACTCTGCACCTGATATAACCCAAGATCTCGCTCTTATTGCCTGCTGTATAACTTTCAGCCAGATGGTGGCACTGCTCTACAGCTTTACACACAGCCATCTAACCTAACAGAGCTGACTTGTCGATATTTAATGGCCCTTTGGCCTGCCACTTGGGGGCTTGGCTCTTCTGCATTTTATCTCATCACTTTGGCTTGCAGGATTTGATGGAGCAGCTGGAAAAACAGGATAAGACAGTCCGCAAACTGAAGAAGCAACTGAAAGTCTTTGCTAAGAAGATCGGAGAACTGGAAGGTACCTAATTAAACAGCATTTATAATCTGCCCTTTTTTTTAGCTTTTTTCCAATACCAAGTGATTCATAGCAATATGTTAAAATAAAAACAAGTATAAAATACAGTACAATCAAGGATATCCTGTAACAGTAGTAAAATAAACATCAGTGGCCCACCTTTTTCCCATCTCTATTATACCTGAAAATAGCTACAAATCCAATGTCTCTCCCAACCAGCCCGACCCATCCCTGACTGCGACAGAAATGTGAATCCTAATAAAACAGATTTATCACATAAAATCTCTTTCAAAAAAAGCTCTCCGACTGCCTTCCCACCTCCTCTTCATGACTCTGTTTACTAAGAGGGGTTATTCTGTTGTCCCGTTGGGACATCCATTTCCTCTATTCGTGCCTTCCCCACCGACATCTAACTTCCTTGCCGGTTGTGCAGGGAAGTTAGATGGGGGTGGGGAAGGGACAGAGTCGCGGTGGGCGGTTGCCGGTCCTGGACATACAGGGCTGATTCTAATGTCGGCCCTGTACGTCCAGGGCCAGCAACTTGTGAGGGAGGTTATTCCACCTCCCTGGACTTTTTTTTTCAGGACCGGGGCGCAGATGGGGCAGGGGGGCCAAGGATATTCCCTGAAGCCTGACCCTGGCCGTAGGAGGCTAGATCGGGGGTCAGGCTGCGGGGAAATCACCTTTGAAGTCTGGCGGCCGGCATCGTGACTTTTAAATGGAGCCACAGTGCCATGGCGTCAGGGCTCCATTTCAAAGCCCTGACTAAATTAGTCGGGCAGTGTCTGTATGTGCAGGCCAAGCTAAATCGCAGTCCTGGCCTGCACGTACAGACCTGATTGCGATTCTGATCCCGTGGGGCTAGACGTGCCCCGTGGGATCACAATCGCGAGCCCCTCTGTACGTCCAGTCAAACCGGACTTACAGAGGGGCTGAACGTCCGGGATGGAATGAGCCCTTAAGTATAGTAGAGGTCTCTTTTATCATTCACTGACCTAAACAGCACAATCTAAGAGGTATGTAATCCAATCTAAGCCCAGTTCTGATGAGTAGAAAGTTCCCAGCATCCTGGAACCACCCCCTTAAAAAGTTTCAACCTGATACTTTATTCTTTATTCTTTATTTGCTGATTTTGATATACCGCCCATGGCAAGCTGTCAGGGCAGTGTACAATAATATAAAAAATAAATTGGCTACAAGGACACAGAAAAGAAAAGAATGCCAATGAAGGACAGGAAAGAAGAGAGAAAGAGGGGAGCAATAAGTAATTAAGGGAGAAAAATGTTCCAAAGATGGGGGGCGCTAAGTGACAAACGGGGGGAGGTCGGAGCAGGGGCGACCCGGGCCGTCGTTGGGGGGAGGGAGGTCAAAAGCCTGGCAGATAATAACATTGGAGTGGATGTCTCCCATCCCCCATATCCTGCACCATCTGAAGACTACTCATTAATCACTTGGGTAGAGCTGCACAGATAGCATTGCAGTAGTCTAGTCTAGTTAAAACCACCAATTGCATGCTAGTTTTAAGTTCAGCAGGGGGAAGGAATGGCCAAAGCTGATTCTCAGAACATAATAGACAAACTGCTTTCTCTGGTACTGCTTTCTTTGGTACATGAGCCTCCAAGGACAATTTAGGGGCCGATATTCAGATGGGCAAATGCGATTGACAGCATCTGCAAACATAACCCTTGGCAATCCCAATATTCAGCGGTACTATCTGGATAATACCACTGAATATCCCCACAGAGTGCAGTGAAAATGCCTGGTTAATTCTGGGGCAGTCCCAGCAGCTGCTGACCAGATAGCTAAACCACATAAAGTTAGGACAGGTAAATGGCTTTCCGAACTTTATGCAACTTTGTTAGTAAGTTAGCTGTTGAATATTGCTGTTAAACCAGATAGCAAATCTGGTTGGCGGTGAAACCAGATAGTGAGTGCTGAATATCCAGTTTGACTTTCAGCTGCAGTAGTCAGGTGTTTTAAAACACGCTGACCACCGCAGCTGAATATTGGGCCCTTAGAATCTTAAAGAATGCCGAAGTTCTTCACTTCCAATGATAAACGTATAGAGGAGCCTCCTACCAATGTGCCGGAAAAGGCCTCAGGCCAAGATATCAGCTTTACTCACCTTAAACAAACATGAATCTAGCCAGTCCCACCACTGATCCTTCCCAAGGCGGCAGAGTCTCAGTGTCATTGGTATATTTATATACTTTCCGTCCTAAATTCGGAATTGCTCTTCCCAGAGAGTGCAGATGGATGTAAGAAAGAATTGGGTTACACCTTTATGATGACATATAGCTAGATATAGACAACTTACGTTGTAGAAACAGTATACATGTAGTAAAATGACCAAATGTGAGCATAATTTACAGTTAGAATAGTGAAGTGAATTTGGAGATTGGCAAATGAAATGATACCACGGTGCTGAGAGAGAAAGGGAGAGTCTGAGAAGAGGAGCAGGGGGCAGGGGGCAGCAGGAGAGGGCTGAAGGGTGGGACGGAAGAGTGCAAGAGGTGGAGGTGGAAGCATGGGGACAAAAGACTACAATGTGTATATGCCAAAGGCGCAACCCCCCCCCCCAAGAAGAAAAACATAGGCAGCCCGCCACACACAGGTACCTCAGTCCACACCACACACACACACGCACACGCACACCGTACCTCTGCACCACCCTACTCCACACACACACACACGCACGCACCACACTCACACTAGCCGAAGATGGCCACAAATATATAGATAACAGCACTTACAAAGATGCATCATGCAGCCCCTGCTACTGTGAGTTTGTCATCTTTCTTCAAACTTTTCCCTCTCACCCTTCCGTACATGTATGAGTTTGTAAATGGAAGAAGGGACATACACCATTTTGTCACACGATAAGAGTGCTCTTTTTCAATTTGTTTTTCCAGTTCATCCTGCTAGACCAGAGAAACAGGTTATGTTCCCCTACCAGCAGATGTTGAAGACAGAAAAAGGCACAGAACTTTCCAGTGACATCATCACTGGTATAAGGAGAGGTGCAGCTAGATGCTTTCCTCTGTATATTTCTGTCTGCAGCAGATGGTGGTTACTGGACCAGTGCAACTGTGAGTTTTGGAGGCTCCTGGGGCCACGGTCTGTGGGCCGTCCTCCCCGGTTGAGCCAGTTCAGGGGTCCCAGGATGCCAGACTGCCCACACCTATGCTGGGGCATGAATGGCTGTGCCCCTGTTGACAGAGCACTAGCAGCCTGTCTCCCTCTGCCTCTTGGTGTGGTTGAGGCTCCTCAAATGGCTCCCACTCCTCTATTTCCTTCCCCCCGGGGGAGGGGCGGTGAGAGCAGCTCCAGTGGGTATGGACATGGGAGGCCCTGGTGGCACATCCTGGTCTCATTCTCTTTCCCCCTCCCTACCGCTTTTCAGTAATTGTCAAAGCGGTTTGCAAGAAAATATATAAAAATCAGCGGAGAGTCCTTAGGCAGGAAATAGGGACTAGTAAAGAGAAGGAGGTATGTAAGGGCAGGGGAAAGACAAGGAGGTGAACTTAGAGAGGGTAGATCTGCTGGCTTATTCCATGAAAGACTGATTTAAAAAAGTGGGTTTTGAGACCAGTCTTGAATTTACTGAAACTGGATTTTGCATGAAAATGGGCTGGGTGAGAGTGAGTTCTGTAGCCATAGAGCGAGAAAATAGAAAGCAAATTGACAAGTGGATGCATGCTGGGCACAGTGTGCTGAGGGGAGGTGGAGGGTATTTGGAATTTGAGGGTGGGTGGAATGAATAGAGAAAGGGGTGAGATGAGCTGAGAGATAAAGAGGAAGGCCAGTATAGAAGGTTTTGTGTGGGGGCAGTTTCTCCAAATGGGTATGTGGAGTATGATCTCGGTCTCTCAAATTTACTGCTAAGGCTCGGCATAGGACTTGCATTGTGCCAAAGAGAGCTTCCTTCTGGAGTTCACAAGATGTAACATGTTTAGGTAGTTTGTCAAGATGTGCTTGTGGCTCCCAATATGATGGGAAATATTTCTGTATCTTTCTGCCACATTTTCTTGGTCTCTGACTGCATTTCCTGGTATTTCAGGATCTTCTGCCTCTCTACGCGATTCACAGAGTAGTTGCTTGAAATTGACACCTCTATTATTAATGCCGTTCTCCTTAAGCACTATATCCGGCTTTCTCACATCCATCTTTTTATCAGTCAGAATGGGAGTATCCCAAGTGATCATAACCTCCTCATTCTCTGTAATTCTCTTAGGGTCATGCACAGTGATGTTATAGTGCTTACAGAGTTTCCAGTGGATGAGGCATGCTACTTTATTATGTCTTTCTATATAGAAATTTTCTGCCATCAGATCTTCACAGCCATCTATGAGTTGAGTTACCGTTTCCAGGTCTTTCTTACAGAATTGACATATGTCTGTGTTGCCAGTTTTTTCAATGCTCGCTGTAAACCATCTCGTCTGTAAGCTGCTGTCCTGGGCTGCAGTATCAACCTCTCATCCTTCGGTATTAGTTCACCCCTCCTTAACCATTTATTTGTCCGTTCTTGATTGACAGAGGGTTCCTGGGGTAACACTCTGTATTTCCCACTGTATTTGTGCATCTGCCACTTGTTTTTCCTTGTTTGTTGATCTAATTTCTTGAAGATTTTTTTCTCTTGCTTTGCAAATTCTGTTACTTCCTTCCCTGTGCATGCATGTGGATTTTCACTCATTCCTTCTAGTCGTCAAAACGCTTGTTCAAGTTTGATGATGGTGATAGGTCCTGGATGTTTACTCTCATATTTCAGCACTTTTTGCATATTTGGATCCGAGGATGCAGTTAAGTAGGCCTGGAGGCCTATGATAGTGGCTCTGTATGTGTAATCGATCTCTATAAGTCCTACCCCTCCTTCAGCTCTAGGGATGTAGAGACTTGGCATACACTGATTCTTGTAAATCACTTCGTGGCATGGAGGAGTTTTCATGTTCACACATTCAGTTTTTCAAGATCTTTAAGAGGCCAGTCCACAATCCCAAAGCTGTATTGAAAGTACAGGAATTGCCAGCTGATTGATGGCTTGTATCTTATTCCGTGATGTTAAAGCACTTTTCAGTAATGGTTTTAATCTCCCGTGGTATTCTTTACTGATCTTTTCTCTCAGTAATTTCTGCTTGAGTGTCATTCCTTCCTCTACTCTGAGATACTTGTGTGCGCCTTCCAGTTCAAGGTCCTTGATGTCATAGCCTTAAGCGAGGGAGTTGTTTTCTGTTTTGCTCAATTTTTCTCTAAAAAAAATTACCTTAGCACATTTATCAAGGCAAAGGTCATCCTGATGTCATCAGAAAAGATTTTCACCACACGGAGTTGCTCTGCTAATTGTTGGTCACTGAAACTATAGAGCTTCAGATCGTCTATAAATAATACATGAGATGTTGTTTCTGGGTTGTTACCTTTTTAAGGATTCGGGTTAAATCTGTATGTGAAAGAGTTGATGAGCGTACTCATTGGATTAAGCGCCACACAAAACAGAAGGGGCAACAGGAATCCCCCTGAAATATTCCTTGCTGGATCCTGATGTTAAGAATGATATACTGACCATTCTCATATTTCAAGAAGAGTGTGGTTTGGCACATTGTCATGGTGAACTTAATGTACTCTATCAAACCAGGATTTATTTTATACATTTCAAGGCAATTTATTATCCAAGAGTGTGGGACGCTGTCAAAAGCTCCTTGTAATCAATCCAAGCTATACTAGATTTCTGCTTTTCTTAGCGCTGATCATGATGGCCTTATTCAACATTAACTGGTCTTGGGTGCCATGTGCTCCTCTCTTGTTGCTCTTTTGCTCTATTGCCATGATATTGGACTCGATACGATTGTATATTCTGTCTGCATTGATTGCAGTGAACAGTTTAATTGTAGGTAGACAAGTTATTGGTTTATAATTGTTTGGAGTGTTACTTGGGTCTCCTTTTGGAAGGAGAAATGTTCTTCCTGTAGTAAACCATCGTGGTGTTAAGTCTGGATGCTTAAACAATTGATTTTTGCAGTTCACCAGGTCTGGGTGAAGTTGGTTACTCCACCTGGGCCAGGGCTCTTCCAGTTTGGGGCACACTTTAACCTGCTTTCCAGCTCTTTTGTTGTTACTGCTCTTTTGTGTGCTATGAGGAGAATCTTATGACTTCAGCCAGATGATGGTGTTGCTCTACAGCTGTACACACAGCTATCTACCTGACAGAGCTGGCTTGTTGGTATTTAATGGTCCTTGTGCCTGTCTAATGAGGTAGACAGCAGAAAGCTAGTGGAACCCCTGTGCTTCTTGATTTGACAGCAGCCATAAATCAACAGCAATCCCTGGAAGGAGATGTGGACTGAGCTGGGTCCAGGCCCTTCATATCTGAGCTGTAACAAATGAATGAATGATCTTTCCCAGTGCTAAGAAATTAGATATAGAGCAATAGCTATTAGAATGCATTGGGTCTAAAGTGGAATTTTTGAGTATAGGTTTAATAACAGCTTCCTCTAATATCTCTTAGATAAAGTAGAATTGACTTTGAACGCATCTCTTGCAGCATTAACCTTTCTTAATGACTTCCCCAGTTTGTACTTCCCACCCACAGCCCTGTGCATCTCACTAGTCAACATGGGCTCAATATTGAGTTGTGACGGCTCTGCGCCTCTACGGCACATAGCCATCGCCACTGAACATTAACACCGGATATTCAATCCGAGGCCATATCCAGGCACCGGAATTAAATAGAGGCTAACCGGGCAGCAGCAGCCCGGTTAGCTCCCACGGGTAAAGATAGTCAAGGTTTTCCTACACCTATCTTTACCTGTGGGTCGCTAACTGGGCAGCGGTTCAATATCACCACTACCCAGTTAGCAATGAGTGACACCTCTGCTCCGCCCCAGAATGCCCACGACACGCCCCAGTTCTACAAAGATAGTATCAGGGTGCATAGCAGCAGAACCGGGGGATATTCAGCTGGACTAAGCAGGTTAGTGCCATTGAATATGACTCTATAGCGGCATTTACATTGTTTACAGATTTTTAAACTGTGTAAATGTCTTTGAATATCGGACCCTATATCTGTTTCTCTAGATATAGATATCCCTTGCCTCACTGTGCACACGTTTTCAGTATGACCTCCTCCTTTTCCCCTAAGTTGGCCAGATGGAGAATGTGTCCCCGGGACAGATTGCTGATGAACCCATCCGTCCCGTTAACATCCCGAGGAAAGAAAAGGACTTCCAAGGAATGCTGGAATATAAGAAGGAGGATGAACCAAAACTGATGAAGAACCTCATCATGGGTAAGAGTTTGTTCCATATAGATAAAGTAAACATTTCACCCAGGCCAATGTAGCATGGCTGAGCCAGGCCTGCTTTTGCCCCATTGCATGCTTGGAGTTGTAGTTCTGCTTACCTAAGAAACCAGGTCTGATCAGTATCTTCGGGGTGACCCAGGTAAAGTGGCAATCCTACTGGGCATTAATTCCTTTTGTCATAAAACCTCGGCTGAGATTTTAAATGTGTATCAGACGGCACTCACCAGGATAACTGCTCGGGAAACATTTTCACAAATTAAGAATGTTTTATTGAAGACATTGTAAATAAAAGTGAGAGAGGGTCACTGTTCACGTATCTAGGACCCAATAATCCATTTATTCTGATGTGAATATATGTTTTCTTTTTTGAAGTATCACTCACTTTCCTCCAGGTTTAAATTCCAGCCACCCCCTTACAGCAGACGTACACCAGTAAAGGTGTGTGCTTATGAGTGACAACTACCACCTGCATAAAGACCGTGTCCCCGTAGCTCTGAAAGTTGAAAAACTTGCATACCAAGTAGCTGGGTTTACTCTTACAAGCCACAAAAATGTATTCCTTTCTGATGGGTACGCAGCACCAGCTAGAGGGATTTTTTTGTTCCTTTTCCGAAAGGGTGTTTACAAATCATTTTCTTTGAATTGTGTTTGTTGAAGAGTTTTGCCAGATAGAGAAACCAATTGAATAAAGCAATACATGATTTAAAATAGCTGTTGAAGAATGTTTACAGATATTGTTATATTTTCTCTATTCCCAAGACAAGACAGGCAACTCATAATTGTGCATCCCCAGCTTGACTGGTTGGATATGAGCTTGGACTTCATGGCCCATTTTCTGTACTTTGTAGATCTGAAACCTCGTGGTGTGGCTGTCAACCTCATCCCGGGTCTGCCAGCCTACATTCTCTTCATGTGTGTGCGCCATGCTGATTATCTTAATGATGACCAGAAAGTGCGTTCACTTCTGACTTCCACTATCAATGGGATAAAGAAAGTGTTGAAGGTCAGTATCTCTTTTATTTCCCTCATGTTTTCTGTGTTTGTGGAAGAACATGCAGGGGTACATTCCAAGGCAGATCTGCGAACACATAAATGCCGCTCGGTGGAATATCCCCAGTTCGGGCCACTAAATGCCCCGACACTAAGCACTTAGCATCAAGGCGGAGCGGGGGCGGCACCGCAGGTTAACCAGGCCGTGGTGATATTCAGCCACTGCCTGGTTAACCCTAACAAGCTAAAGTTAGAACAGCTAAATAGTTAGCTGGTTGTTTCAATCTGGCCAGTGGCTGAATATCAGCACTGACCGGACTGCAAAATCGCAATTCGGGCAACCCTGATATTCGGTGCCAGGGCCCTGGTCTTTATCTGCCATCATTTACTATATCATTGAATATCTGGGACAATTGTAAAGCTGCGACGGCCGGCCACTTTAAGTGTACTGGCCACCACCACTACTGAAACTCCCCCTCCCCCCTTACTGTAGTAGTTGGATCATTAGACTGAGAAGACAGCGCTCTTGGATGCCTTCCCTTTCCGAAGGAGATGGTATCTGTAAATGGATAGCATATGTAATGGTAAGAGTACATAGAGGGCAATGGTAATATTGTCATGCAGTGTCAGACTGCTTACACTACAATGCTCATTTTATTAAAAATATATGGGCTAAAATTCAAACAGACTTAAATGTTCACCAGCAGCCACTATCCATCAGTTTTCATAAGACATACGGATAGTGTTGGACGGAAATAACCTCTAACAGGGGCAAAGGGAGGGCAGATCAGCAAAATTGTCTGCATAGCAGTGACTTTCAGCCGTAATCCGGATAAGCTATCCATTTAGTTTACGACTGCCGAATAGGAGACCTAAACTAAATGCATAGTGAGGCAAAAGCACTGACCGCTGAAATCAATATTTAAATCAAGCCACTCACCGGAACTGCTGAAAATCTGCCCCTTCATACATAAAAATCAGAAGATCTTGCGTGAACCGACTATGTGGGTCATTTTAGAAGCATCTAGACATGTAAATGACACTTAATGCAGATGACCACGGACCTCTCATTAATGTAACCCACACCCCCATCTTATGACAATCTGTTGTATATAGTTACAAACCCTGCCACATGTTAACCTGTTTATTGTTTATTACTGCTTTATTGTTTCAATGTAAACCTAGATTTTGAGTTCAGTGGAAACCGCCATGATAATCTGAAAGGCGGTATAGAAGACACGTTAAATAAATAAATGGCAGCATGTTCTTGTCTAGATTGCATATACACGCAAATAGCGATTTTGGAAACCTGCTATTTGTAAGTGTAGAAACCCCCTGGGGTGCAGAGATTTCAAGGGGACGTGGCTGAGGCGAGGCATGGACACGCCCAAGAAACAGATGAGGATTTCTCATTTTACAACGGGAAGTCACCTGGAAAGTAAAAATGTTCTAAACTGGCTTCCGTCTCCTCCAAAACGCACGTAAGTGCCAGCTTGAAGGGGCATGTGTACAAGCTGACAGAACTCCCTTCCCAAATCCCCCCCTAAGCCTCCCCACCATCACCAGTATCCCCCCGAACCACCAATGCCCTCACAACATGAGCAATACCTCACCACAACGCCACCCCTCCCCTCCCCTGAGTCTTAACAGTGGCTTCTGTGATGTCTAATGGGAGGCAGGAGCAATATCCAGTAGCTCCTGCCCCATCTGGCAGCAGTAGTTGTGTTCTTTGGGCGTTCTTTTACGACATGGCTGACTGGCATTTCCAGAGATCCATAGTTCCTTGGCCTAGCTGCCCTTCAAGCACCACTTCCTCAGAGCTTAGGCCCTTCCGTCTGCGCTGTGTCTTCACTGCGCCAGCAGACTTATGCACAGACTTACAGCCAGACAGATGAACGAACATGACTTCCCCCTGCTCAGAGCGTATTCTTTAATACTACTCCAAAGAACACATGGAAAACAAGAGAACTTTTCCTGGAGCGAGGAGGAATGGATGTTCTAGTGTCTAGAAGGCTTTCAGTTTTAGTGAACTGAAACTGTTTCAGGACATTAGAAAGAGTTAACGACGACAGGAATTGCTTTGTCTGACTCTCCCCTCTGAGTCAGCCTTGGGTTTAACCCAAGGTTTCTCACAATCATGTGATTGCTTCAAGGTCTCAGGTGTTGTGAGCTTTCTGTGCCTTTCACAGACTCCTTTGCCAGGGAGCTGACTAGGAAAGCTGTAGTCGGGAGTGGCCAGGCGCCAAGAAGAACAGACCAACAAAATCTCACAGAGGCCCCTGTCGTCATGCTTCACGGATTCCTTCCATCCTTAAACAATGAAGCCAGTGAAACAGCCCACACCTTTGGCAAAGACTCACTAAAGTGCATGAATAGTTCAAAACCAGCACTGCTGTACAAACATGGTTCAGAACCCCAGGCTTCCTCCCTTGTTATTACTAATGAACCAGTGAGCAATTATGTGTGCTGAGACATGCTGTGGAAAAAAAATATTGCACAGATCAACAGAACGTCATGCCAATGATCAATTACATCAGTGACGGCTCTGAGTGCCACTGAACATGAGAAGGGGCTGCCAGACCGCAAGCTGAGATTACTCTGCTTTGGGGAGTAGAAGCTCTACAAAGCATTAGTGCGAAATCAGGACTGTGTGTTTGTAAACAGTAGTCCCAACTGAAATATGTCTTTCCTCTCCTCAGAAAAGGGGTGATGACTTTGAAACAGTCTCCTTCTGGCTCTCCAACACCTGCCGATTCCTGCATTGTTTGAAGCAGTACAGTGGAGAAGAGGTAACTACCAGACAGGTGCCCAAGGACTGTGTCCTGCTTTGCTCTTTGTGGTTCTGTTTTGAGTCCCCCTTGTGCCGTGGTTTACTCAGGTTATTCTGCTGATAGTTGGTGAACTCTCAGTGACTCCTGATGGTTCCACCTATCAGAATAGGGATAGCTGTGCTTCAGAGCTTTGAAAATGGGTCCCTAGCCCCTCTCCCCCACAAGGGCCCAATGAAGTGCTCACATATTTCAATTGGAAATCCCTACACCTGTTTTGCTTGATAAAAGACTTTGCAGCGCCAGCTCATCACCAGTTTTCAAAGGCAAAAAATTGACCTGCAGATCTCTTGGTACAAAGTACCCATGAGCCTGAAAACTCTGAGGGAAATTTAAAAGTGGGCCTTAATATTTCTCAAAGAATTCACCATGAATGTTGTCTCACACTTGTGGGAAAACATCACCATTTGCTTTTCCATGTAATATTTTGCCAGAGTTTGATCGTCAATATGAAAAATTTGGCATCTAAATGTTTGATTAATTAGTTTTTCCTGCATGTCCTTGACATGGGGACGTGGTGGGCTCTTTCTGTTTTAAAATTACTTTTTTTTTCAGAGCATCCTGCTAGACCAGTCGAGAAAAGTGGGTTATGCCCCCCTGCCAGTAGATGATGGAGACAGAGAAAGGACCAGAGACTTTACTGAAATCATCACTTGTACTAAACCTGCTGCAGCTAGGGGCACGCTCCAGTTTTTTCTCTGTCTCCAGCAGATGGTGGTGTTGTGACTGGTGCAGTGAAGCTCATGGTCACCCTGAGGGGTGCCTTACTGTTGGCGGAGGTCTCCAGGGAGTATTTTGGAATACCCTCGGGAGTCTCCCATCCACCAGAGGGGGTCTGGCTCCTGGTCGAGAGGACCAGTGAGCGGGGGGAATCCTAGTTCTGCTTTTTTAATTGTGATTGGCCTAAAAAAAAGGAGATCCTTTGTTTTTAGTTTACTGAAGTTCAGGAGGCTTTCTTCAGCAGCAGAACTGCCGGCTTTTCCTCTCCCTCCCACCCCTCCCCCTTCCCCGTTCAAATTACATTTCTCTCTTCAGGATTCATAGCGTTATAAGATAGTGCTCTACTCCTGTGAAAAAGCACTTCAGCAGAGACTGTCAAGTTGGAAATGTGGCAGTGTTTCTTTAAAATCGAAAATGAAAAAACATCCCACTGAGAAAAGAGGCTTGTGTATGTGAGAATCAAATTTGTAATCTGTGGAAATAGCCAGCGAGCCATCCTATGCCTAGTTATGTTAAGGTTTCCATGTAAATACAGAAAAGGCTCATAGAATCTAAATTTTGGTAGTGATTGTAAACTGAAATACTTTTTTGATTGAGGTTGGGGGTGACTGTGATGGATGGAGTTTGAATGCTGGGGTGGTAGGAAGTGAATATCAAAGCCATGGAAAGGACATGATGGAGGGTGTGCGCCTAACATGAGTTTCTGTCACTTTACGAACCCAGGGATTTATGAAGCACAACACATCTCGTCAAAATGATCACTGCCTGACAAATTTTGACCTTGCTGAATACAGACAGGTCCTGAGTGACTTGGCCATCCAAATCTACCAGCAGCTCGTCCGAGTGTTGGAGAGCATCCTGCAGCCAATGATTGGTAAGGCAGAAAACAGCACATTACACTCCCACGTTGTATTTTTATCACATCGTTTGAAATGTCTGATTAATCTGCGACTCTTTTTGATGCCGTCCAGTGATTTTCTCATAAAAATTTACATTTGTAATGGTAATTTCTGTTTGATTCCCTTCATCTGTTACCTGCTCGTATAATCCGTCTTTGACGTGCAAGTCCTCAGAGGCTGTGTACAGCGAGTGCAGTCAGATCTGATGAGTATAACATGGATACAAATTTCTCTAGACTCGTGTTAATAAATAAAGGGCCTGATATTCAGAAAGGTCGATATTCAAATGCTGCAGTGGTCAGCTGCGTTGCTTAAACACTGGCGGGATATTCACCGGCAGTATCTGCATAGGAGCTGCTGATGCATTTCCGAGCTGAGTCTGTAAAAGTGTCAGCACTTCTCTGCTCACCGCAATAGTCAGCCGACACTTATGCGGATTGTAGTTTAGGACCGCTTTTCATGCAGCCTAAGTTGCTCGGATAAGTGCTGACTGAAAATCAAGCTAACCAGATAAAGCCGACATTTACCTGGGTTGCACCAGCCCCGTCCTTGCTTTGCCTATGGACCTCCTCTGCTCTAACCGCCTAGTGCCGGTGCAGTCTGTGGAGATAGCGCACAGTCTGCATAGTGCCACTGAATATCACGGTCAGCTCTTACCATCATGGGCCAGATGGCACCAATCAGATGTTCCCTGGTTCCAGTCATAATCCTCAATTCATATCTTGTACTACTGCCTGCCGTGGTTATTTAAAGCAGAGGTAAGCCAGAAAGTAGAAAGTGTGTCCAAAAGCAGTGTGGTTGTTGTGTTAGTGCACTTTTTTTTAGTGCTGTCAAGTCAGTGCTGACTCCTGGTGACCCAGCTGCCTCTGGACTTTCTTGGCAATGTGTCACTGCAAGTAGATTGCCAGCCTTTTCTTCTGAGGTGATGGAGGGTAAAGTGACTTGCCCAAGGTCACAAGGAGTACCAGTGGGAATCAAACCCTTGATCTTCTGGGTATTACGCAGTTGCTCTAACCACTAGGCTACTCCTCCATTCATGTATGTTAAAGGTTAATAAAAATAAAAGAAGAGAAGAATATAAGATAATCCTTTTTATTAGACTAACGTAATACAATTTTGACTAGCTTTCAAAAACTAAAACCTCCTTCCTCATCTCAGAACAATATCTGATTGACACTGCCTGGCCCATGCTGTTAGTAATATAACCAATGGGTCAAGAAACCAAAATATTTTTCGGACAATGGGTGTACTAAGGGCGTGGCATTGAGTGCAGTCCACCTCAGGTGCCAGCCAGAACGAGGTGCAGTTGTGTAAGTTCTGGGCCCACACGGTGGCGGCACTCTTGGCAAACTTACCTTAACTTGTTTGTCTGCTTGTTGCGCTGCCTCCGCTTCAGGTCCAGCGCTGTAACCTCCCAAGGTCTCGTGATAACAGCCACACCGCGAGACTTCGGCCCAGGAGGGAACAACTGCTGGGCCCCAAGCGGAGGCAGCGCGGCAAGCTGACAAACAAGTAAGGTAAGTTTGCCAATGCGCTTGGGTGGGAGGGGGGAGGAGGCATCGAAATGATCCATTCTGGTTGTCAAATAAGCTAGGTACATCACTGTTCTCCAGGACCAAGCAGGAAGTCAGTCCTCACTTATGGGTGACGTCGGCGCCGACGGAGCCCTCGCGGAGCAATTTTCCCCAGCTTTCAAAGAAAGCCTTTGGGAATTGCAGCGCGCATGCGCGGTCGTCTTCCCGCCCGAGGGTGCCATCTTAGCCAGTCTTCTTTTTTCCGCGGAGCCCTACAGACGTCCCCGTCTTGTCCCCGCGAAAAAGTCGATTTTTCTTCATTATTTTATCCTTTTTCCTTCGGTTCGACGCCGATCTTTTTCCCGCCCGGACTCGCGACGCCGGTCACGAGTCCTCTCACTTTTTTTCGGTTTTTCTGACTTTGTCAGCTTTCGTTTTCGATTTTCCCTGGCAGCCCGGTCCTTTGACCTCGCAGGGGCCCTTTTTCCCCCGATGGCTGCCAGTGGCTTTAAGCGGTGTGGTCAGTGTGACCGAAATATGTCACTCACTGACACACGACTTTTGCCTCCGCTGCCTGGGCCCGGATCATGAGGAACTGATCTGTGGGCCCTGCGGCAAAATGTCCTCAAAAGCGTTGAGAAGTCGGCGGCATCAGCGTGATCGAATCTTCGCTGACCCCAGCCGTACCCGGACCTCGTCGGAGGCCTCCGCGTCAAAAGGCTCCAGCTCGGACCGTCGCCGGAGTTCCTCCGACCGGGGTTCTCCCTCCGGGGACCATCGTCGGACGGTGAAACCCGCGAGGGCGGCGTCGGTGGACGCTCCTGGTTCCGCGAGGGCCAGGTCGCATAGCCCCGATAGCCGCCCCGGGTCCTTGGAGAAGGAACACCTCCCGAAGCGACCTCGCCTGGAGTCGGAGATGCCTGCTCGGGTAAGTCCTGTGGTCCTTCTGGACTCGCCTCCGCGACAGCCGACGTCGGGCCCGACGCCGTCGGGGCCCGAGTCGGGGGCTGCTGGGTCACCTGAGCTCGGACTCAGGTTGACGGCCTTGGAGAGCAGACTGTCTGCCTTCATGGACCAGCAGCGGGCACTGCTCGCTGGCCTCGCTGGCGCCGCTGCCCCGACCGCCGGGACGTCGACGTCCAAGTCGACCCCGGAGACCGAGCCGATCCTCGAGTCGATGAGAACTCGAGTCGATCCTCGGTCGAGGTCACCCTCGGCCTCCCGTTCGGGACCGAGGTCGCCGACGCCGACTCCCTCGGCGTCGGGGCGGCAGGCGCCGCGCCCTGCCCGGGCCGACCCCACCGATTCCTCGTCGGAGTCGGTCTGGGAGTCTGAAGAGGAAGAGTCACCTGATTCTTTTCAGACTCGGTGTGTCCCCTCGGACTCACCTGAGTCCGAACCTCGGAAGCAGTCCCCCCCGGAGGATGCCCGGTTCTCGGACTTCGTTAGGGATATGGCCAAGGCTTTGGCCTTCCCTGCGGATCCCGAGGAGGAGCCTCGAGCCGAAGAGCTCGACGCCCTCCAGTATGACTCTCCCGCGAGGGAACACTTTACTGTACCGGTTCCTCCTATGCTGGAACGACTACTCTTCCGCATGTGGGAGAGTCCGGCCTCCTCGCCGGTCCTGAGCAAGCGGGTCGATTCTATCTATCGGGTCCGCAAGAGCCCTGGCTTCCAAAAGGCACAGCTACCACACCATTCCATGGTAGTGGAATCGGCCATGCATCGTCTTAAGAGCCAGAAGATGCACTCCTCGGTGCCCCCTGGCAGGGAGGCCCGTAACCTGGATGGCCTTGGTAAGAAGTGTTTCCAGGGCTCTATGCTCGCATGTCGTGTCCAGACTTACCAGCTGTACATGGGCATGTATCTCCGGGATCTGGCTAAAGAGCTAGCCGGATTCTCCGCTGGTCTGTCCGAGGAACCCTTGCGGAGGTTCCTGGCCTTGTCCACTGGCATTCGGGAATGCTCAAAGTTCATGTCCCGGGCAGCCTATGATGGCTTTGAAGCGTCGGCTCGAGTGGCCACAGCCGGCATCGGTGCCCGCCGACAGGCTTGGCTTCAGTCGTCAGACCTTGAGCCCTGGGTGCAGGACAAGTTGGTCGATGTCCCCTGCCGAGGCGAGAACCTCTTTGGCAAGCCCATGGCGGAAAAGGCTGCACAAATTGAGACTGAGACTCTCACCAGGACCAGGCTTTCTAGGAAGACCTCCGCCCCTTCCCAGAAAAAGAAGGGCTCGGGGAAAAAGTCCTTTTACCCGAGGAAGGCGGCTGCCTACAAACAATACCCCCATTATCAGGCCCCTGCAGCTCCCCAACAGGGCCAGCAGGCCAAGGGACGGGGTAACGGGTCCCGTAGGCAGCAAGCCCCCAAGCCTGCACCACCAGCCCCTGCTCAGCAGGGTGGGGGTTTTTGACTCGCAAAGCATAGCCTCTCCCCCCCCCGCTGGTTCCTCCCAGCACCGGAGGCCGGCTGGTTCACTTCGCCCACAGGTGGTCCAGCATCACCGCAGATGCCTGGGTGCTTCAAGTCGTGCGAGAAGGCTATCTTCTCCACTTCCACCAGGTCCCTCCCTCCTATTTTCCGGGAGAACCTCCGCGACCCCCTCTGCACAGGGAATTACTCCTTCAGGAGTTAGCGGGTCTTCTGCAGGATCAGGCGGTGGAACCGGTGCCACACCACCTGAGAGGTCAAGGCTTTTATTCCAGGTATTTTCTGATACCAAAGAGAACAGGGGGCCTCAGACCCATCCTGGACTTGCGCAACCTCAACAAGTTTCTTGTGCGAGAGAAGTTCAAGATGCTTACCCTTGGAATCCTTCTGCCCTACCTCCAGCAGGGAGATTGGCTATGCTCCTTGGATCTAAAGGATGCCTACACGCACATCCTCATCCACCCAAGCCACCGCCAATACCTAAGGTTTGTGGTGGCAGGAAATCATTACCAGTACAGAGTACTGCCCTTTGGCCTGTCCTCCGCACCGCGAGTCTTCACAAAATGTCTCGCGGTCGTGGCGGCCCATCTCCGGCTTCACGGCCTCTATGTCTTTCCGTACCTCGACGACTGGCTCATCAGAGCAGCGTCCGCTCGGGAGGTCACCAACGCCACGCGCCGCACGGTGACTCTTCTGCAGCACTTGGGCTTTGTTATAAACTTCGCAAAGTCCACTTTGCTCCCCTCACAGGATCTCGAGTTCATCGGCGCAAGGCTGCACACTCCTCAGGCGCGAGCATACCTACCGCTCGACAGGGCTCAACGGCTCATGGACCTAGCCGACCGCTTTCGCAGCCAGCCCCTGGTCTCCGCCAGGCGCTTCCTGAGACTACTCGGCCATATGGCTTCCACCGTCCATGTGACCCCCAATGCCCGCCTGAATATGCGGTCTGCTCAATGGTGTCTCCGCCAGCAGTGGCGTCAAGCCACAGGCGGCCTAGCAGACCTAGTGCGCGTCTCCGAGCCGCTGATCTCGTCTCTCCGGTGGTGGCTCCGGCAGCCGAACCTCATATTCGGAATGCCTTTCCAGTCACCTCAGCCGACCCGGGTGCTGACCACCGATGCATCCCTCCTGGGCTGGGGAGCACATTGCCAAGAGGCACGTACTCAGGGCCTCTGGACCACGTGGGAGTCTGCTCAGCAGATCAACTTCCTGGAGCTCAGGGCGATCCGCCTAGCTCTCAAGGTCTTCTCCCACCTGACTTCCCACCAGTCCGTCCTTGTCCAGACGGACAATCAAGTCGCCATGTTCTACGTGAACAAGCAGGGGGGCACGGGCTCCTTCCTCCTCTGCCGGGAGGCACAGAAGCTCTGCTCTTGGGCCGTCAGTCATGGCATTCTCCTCAAGGCAGTTTATCTCCCGGGCCAAGAAAATTGCCTTGCGGACAAACTCAGCAGGGTCCTCCAGCCGCACGAGTGGCGTCTGGATCCCTTGGTAGTTCAGCAGCTCTTCCTCAAGTGGGGCCTCCCCATGGTGGATCTCTTTGCCAGTCCTCACAACCGGCAGCTTCCTCGCTTCTGCTCTCGTCAGCCACACCCCCTTCGGGCTGCGGCGGACGCTTTTCTGATCTCATGGTCGGGGAGCCTTCTGTACGCTTTCCCTCCCATCCCGCTAGTCTCTCGGACTCTTTTCAAGGTTCTCCGAGACAAAGCCTTCATGATCCTGGTGGCCCCTCGCTGGCCCAGGCAGCCGTGGTTTCCGCTCCTACTGCAACTGGCGGTGGAGGATCCAATCCCTCTGGGGGTACAACCGGATCTCCTCACTCAGGATCAGGGGTCCCTACTGCACCCCAACCTCAGGTCTCTCAACCTCATGGCCTGGCTGCTGAGAGGGTAGTCCTTGCCCCCCTTCTCCTGCCGGCGGAGGTGGAGGAGGTCGTCTTGGCTTCGCGACGGCCTTCTACCCGCAAATGCTACGCCCTTAAATGGCGTCGCTTTGCAGTCTGGTGTACCCAACAGTCTCAGGATCCCTTCTCCTGCCCGGTGTCGGTGATCTTGCAGTACTTGCTACACCTCTCTAATCTGGGACTTAAGTCCAACTCCGTCAAAGTTCACCTCAGTGCTCTTTCGGCACATCATGTGCCGGTGGACGGTAGACCTCTCTCAAGCGACCCTCTCGTAGCGAGGTTTCTCCGAGGTCTCCTTCTACTTAAACCACCTCTGCGACCGCCAGCGCCTGACTGGGACCTGAATGTGGTTTTGCAGCGGATCACCTGTCCGCCTTTTGAACCTATGGCTACCTGTTCTCTCCGTTTTCTGTCTTGGAAAACACTGTTCTTGATAGCCCTCACTTCCGCTAGACGCGTAAGTGAATTGCAGGCCCTCGTGTCTGATCCCCCTTACACTAGGTTCTACAAGAATAGGGTAGTCCTACGGACTCACCCAAAATTTCTGCCTAAAGTGGTCTCCCCTTTTCACATCAATCAGGAGGTGGTACTTCCAACCTTCTTTCCCAGACCACACTCCAGCCGAGCTGAAACGGTCCTCCATACCCTGGACTGTAGAAGGGCTTTGAACTTCTACCTTGACCGTACGCGGGAGCACCGTAAAGCTGCTCAGCTTTTTGTGTCTTTTGACCCCAATAAATTGGGGCTCCCGGTCTCCAAGCGTACTCTGTCCATCTGGGTTGCGGACTGTATCTCTTGGGCTTATGGGGCAGCCGGACTCTCCTTGGAAAGTCGAGTCACGGCTCATTGTGTTCGGGCAAAGGCTGCGTCAGTGGCTTACCTCCGCTCTGTTCCGCTGGCAGACATCTGCCGGGCCGCTACTTGGTCTTCGAGCCAGACTTTTGCGGTCCATTACTGTCTCGAGAGGGAGTCCCGCAGGGACAGTGCTTTCGGACAGGCAGTCCTCCGTAATCTCTTTGAGGTCTGAGCAACTCCTACCCTCCATCCCGGATGTGGGCTACCGGTGGGTGATAATTCAGCGAAGATTCTTTCCTTCTGTGCTGCTGAGCTAGAGGGAGCTCATTTTTGTGCTTAGGGTCTCCGGTAGCCTTGAGCTTGGGAGTCCCATAAGTGAGGACTGACTTCCTGCTTGGTCCTGGAGAAAGCGTAGTTACTCACCTGTAACAGGTGTTCTCCAGGAGCAGCAGGAATCAGTCCTCACTACCCTCCCTCCTCCCCTTGGAGTTGCAATCGTCTGCTTATGTTCTTTTTGCAAATTTTTATGCTGTCTTTTTTAGCTATGTCATCTGACTGGCTAAGATGGCACCCTCGGGCGGGAAGACGACCGCGCATGCGCGCTGCAATTCCCAAAGGCTTTCTTTGAAAGCTGGGGAAAATTGCTCCGCGAGGGCTCCGTCGGTGCCGACGTCACCCATAAGTGAGGACTGATTCCTGCTGCTCCTGGAGAACACCTGTTACAGGTGAGTAACTACGCTCTTCCAGATGGCAAGGATATTTATAGAGTGTATTCTGATGGCACAATCTGTTAGAATTAACATTAAAAAAGCATGAAATTGACTTCCGGGTGATGTCAGCACTAGAATGGACGCCTGAATGTGAGCTCCGTGAGGACAGTCGAATAAACACCCTAATTGCCTGGTCACCCCCAAGAAACTCCCTCAAGGTAGCTAGAGGAGAGCATCCAGACTGTGCGGAGATTGGAAATTAGGCAGATGGCAGGCAAAAAGCCCGGTATAGACCTTAAAGCCTTTTCGTTCAAAGGAGCAGCGGGGCCTAAATCACTAAACGCCAAGATGGTGGCGAGTCACAGCAAAGCTGGCGGAGTAATGGACACTGACATGGGAAAAGGAGCCTCTAGCGAAATACAGGGACTGCGTGAGGATTTAAGAGTGGTTTGACAGTACTAAGGAGGAGCTGGGCATGCTAAAAACTGAAGTGCATGGCTGGCTCAATGAATTAAGAACATAAGAACATAAGAACATAAGAAATGCCATACTGGGTCAGACCGAGGTCCATCAAGCCCAGTATCCTGTTTCCAACAGTGGCCAATCTAGGTCATACGTACCTAGCAGTTTCCCCAAAAGACACAGGTTCTGCAGTGCTTGTACTAGGCCAAGCATTGATATCCTGGGTCCCTTTTTAATAGTGGTTTATGGACCTTTCCTCCAGGAACTTGTCCAAACCTTTTTTAAACCCAGCTATACTAACAGCCCTTACTACATCGTCCGGTAACAGATTCCAGAGTTTGATTACACGTTGAGAGAAGAAATATTTTCTCCTATTTGTCTTAAATAGTTTACCCTGTAGCTTCATTACATGCCCCCTAGTCCTTCTATATTCTGATAGCGTAAACAATTTATCCACGTTTATCCGTTCCACTCCATTCATTAATTTATACACCTCTATCATATCTCCCCTCAGCCGCCTCTTTTCTAGGTTAAAGAGCCCTAACCTTTTTAGCCTCTCTTCATAGGAGTAGCCTTCCATCCCC
This sequence comes from Ichthyophis bannanicus, assembly GCA_033557465.1. Lineage (NCBI taxonomy): Eukaryota > Metazoa > Chordata > Amphibia > Gymnophiona > Ichthyophiidae > Ichthyophis > Ichthyophis bannanicus. The sequence goes on from CM066043.1 coordinate 173,772,538, forward strand.
TTCACCAATTTGGTGGCTCTTCTCTGTACTTTTTCTAATAACTCTATGTCCTTTTTAAGATACGGTGACCAGAATTGCACACAATATTCAAGGTGCGGTCGTACCATGGAGCGATACAGAGGCATTATAATATCCTTTGTTTTATTCTCCATCCCTTTCCTTATGATACCTAGCATTCTATTTGCTTTCTTGGCCGCCGCTGCACACTGGGCGGAGGGTTTTAACATGTTATCCACGATGACTCCTAAATCTTTTTCCTGGGTGGTGGTTTCTAATGTGGAGCCTTGCATCTTGTAACTATAGTGTGGGTTGTTCTTTCCTAGGTGCATAACTTTGCACTTGTCCACATTAAATTTCATCTGCCATTTGGATGCCCAGTCTTCCAATTTATCCAGATCCTCCTGCAGTTTTCCACAATCCTCTTGGGTTTTAACAACTTTAAACAGTTTTGTGTCATCTGCAAATTTGATTACCTCACTAGTTATTCCCTTTTCCAGGTCATTTATGAATATGTCAAAAAGTAGCGGACCCAGTACAGATCCCTGGGGTACTCCACTATTCACCTTTTTCCATTGGGAATATTGGCCATTTAGCCCTACCCTCTGCTTTCTATCTTTTAACCAGTTCCCGATCCACAATAGTACACTGCCTCCTATCCCATGACTTTTTAGCTTCGCCAAAAGTCTCTGATGGGGGACCTTGTCAAAAGCTTTCTGAAAGTCCAGATACACTATATCAACCGACTCACCTTTGTCTACCTGTTTATGCACACCTTCAAAAAAACAGATCAGATTAGTAAGACAAGATCTTCCTTGTCTAAAGCCATGTTGGCTGTCTCCCATTAGGCCATGACTATCTACATGCTGTGTAATTTTGTTCTTTATGATGGCTTCTACCATTTTCCCTGGTACTGACGTCAGGCTCACCGGTCTGTAATTTCCCGGGTCACCCCTGGAACCCTTTTTAAAAATTGGTGTTACGTTGGCGACCCTCCAATCTTCAGGTATTACAGATGATTTTAATGAAAGTTCACAGATTACCAATAACAGGTCTGCAATCTCATATTTCAGTTCTTTCAACACTCTGGGATGTATACCATCCGGTCCAGGTGATTTGCTACTATTCAGTTTATCAAATAGTTGTAATATATCTTCCCGGTGTAGCGATATTTCTCTCAATTCCTCTGCAGTATCACCTTTAAATACCACTTCAGTCTTGGGTAACACCCCTACATCTTCCTCAGTAAAGACCGAAGCAAAGAATTCATTCAGTCTCTCTGCTATAGCCTTGTCTCCTCTTACTGCCCCTTTTACCCCTCTATCATCTAATGGTCCAATTGACTCTCTCACAGGCCTTTTGCTACGAATGTACTTGAAAAAGTCTTTATTTCGTGTTTTTGCTTCCGTAGCAAGTTTCTTCTCAAATTCCCGCTTTGCCTGCCTTATCAATGCTTTGCATTTAACTTGCCAGTGCTTGTGCTGTTTCCAGTTTTCATCATTTGGCTCTTTTTTCCATTTTCTGAAGGTTGCTCTTTTGGCAGCAACAGCCTCTCTGACCTCACCTTTAAACCATGCTGGCAGTTTTTTGGACTTTCTTCCACTTTTCTTAATGCGTGGAATACAGCTGGTCTGGGCTTCGAGGATAGTATTTTTAAATAACACCCAAGCTTGCTGTAAGTCTTTAACCTTTGGAACCGCTCCTTTTAGTTTTTTCCGAACTATATTCCTCATTCTATCATAGTCACCCTTTTGAAAGTTAAAAGGTAGTACTGTGGATTCCTTTACTATCTGTCCTCCACTGATTAAATCAAACATGATCATACTATGATCACTATTGCCAAGTGGTCCCAACACCCTTATTTCTTGCACCAGATCTGGCGTTCCACTAAGGACTAGGTCCAGTATGGCTTCCCCTCTGGTCGGTTCATGAACCAGCTGCTCCAAGAAGCAGTCATTTATTTCATCTAGAAACTTTATCTCTTTAGCTTGTCCTGCTGTGACACTGTCCCAGTCGATACCGGGGTAATTGAAATCACCCATTATTACTACTCTGTTGTGGCTTTTGTTAGCTTCCTTGATTTCTTTGAGCATTTCATCATCCATTTGTTCATTCTGGCCAGGCGGTCGATAGTATACTCCCACTGCCATCACCTTCCCCTTCATAAATGGAATTTCAATCCATAGAGATTCTACAGCATATTTTGTTCCCTGCAAAACTTTAATCCTTTCTGACTCAATGCCCTCTCTAACATAGAGCGCAACCCCTCCACCAATTTGTTCAGCTCTATCATTACGATATAGTTTGTATCCAGGTATCACAGTGTCCCACTGGTTATCCTCCTTCCACCATGTCTCTGAGAGTGCAATCATATCTAACCTCTCATTTAATGCTATATATTCTAATTCTCCCATCTTATTGTTTAGACTTCTAGCATTGGCATACAAGCATTTTAGAGACTGTATTTTATTAATATTAATCTGGCTATTGGTAGGCATGGGTAATTGGGAATCTTTATGCTCTGTCTGCTCCTTACTCAAGGGCATTTGGGCTACTATACTCCCTTTTGGAACCTCACTGCTTTTGGTAGTATCCTTCAAGGATACCTTTGTCCGAACCGTGCGCTCCTGGGTGACTGTCGGCTTTCCCCTATTTTCTAGTTTAAAAGCTTCTCTATCTCTTTTTTAAAGGTTAATGCCAGCAGTCTGGTCCCATCCTGATTAAGGTGAAGCCCATCCCTTCGGAAGAGCCCCCCCTTTCCCCAGAATGTTCCCCAGTTCCTAACAAATCCAAAACCCTCATCCTTGCACCATTGTCTCATCCACGCATTGAGACTCCGGAGCTCTGCCTGTCTTTTTTGTCCTGCACGTGGAACAGGAAGCATTTCGGAGAACGCTATCCTGGAAGTTCTGGATTTCAACTTCCTACCTAAAAGCTTAAATTTAGCCTCCAGAACTTCCCTACCACATTTTCCTATGTCATTGGTACCAACATGTACCAAGACAGCAGACTCCCCCCCAGCACTATCTATGATCCTATCTAGGCGGTGCGTGAGATCTGCTACCTTCGCACCAGGCAGGCATGTTACCAGGCGATCCTCACGTCCACCAGCCACCCAGCTATCTACATTCCTAATGATTGAATCACCAACTATAACAGCTGTCCTGACCCTCCCCTCATGGGGACATGGCCCTGGAGAAACGTCCTCGGTGCGAGAGGGTTTTACATCACCTGGAGGACAGGTCCTAGTTACAGGATCACTTCCTGCCACACCAGGGTGATGCTCTCCTGTCACGTGACCTCTCTCCTCCATGGCAACAGGGATGCTGCCAGACTGGAGGTGGGACCTCAGGACTATATCCCTGTAGGTCTCGTCCATGTACTTCTCTGTCTTTCTTATGTCTTCCAGGTCTGCTACTCTAGCCTCTAGAGAACGGACTCGTTCCCTGAGAGCAAAGAGCTCCCTGCACTTAGTGCATATGTAGGACCTCTCACCAACTGGGAGATAATCATACATATGACACTCGATGCAAAAGACTGGAGAACCCCCCTCTCGTTGCTGGACCTCTGACTGCATCTTAGTTTAAAGCTTGTGTTTAGGTCTTTTAAATCGGTATATAATAAGGATTGGTGTAGATGCTTATACTAATAAAAGTGTATCTAATACCCCTAATACACCCTGTGTACCTGAAGCTAATTAATCACAGGTCCTCTGTGTATGACTGATTTGGATTAAGAGCTGCACCTGAGAGCAGCCCCTTTCCTCTAAGATGTCCAAGTACCTATAAAACTACAATTTCCCCAGGGGTGGGTGGGTGCTGGGGAGGGAGGGGGGGAGATAAGTCCTATTAAAGAGGGCAGTTACAAGGTACCCTGTCCTGAACCCTCAGCAGGGGGATGGGGGTACCACACAAAGCCCAGTTAGTTGAGAGAGGCAAGGTAAGTACAGCTGAGAAGGCTGAAACTTGCACACCACTAAGACAAACACTAAATAATTAAACAAACAACAGTTAGACAAACAGTAAATAATTAAATAAACAGCTAGAACTCACAGTAAGATGTCCCAGGAGGCAAAAATCCACTCACTAGCAGAGCTCTGTAAAAGTTCAGCCTTTCTCTGATCAGAGAAAAGCAAACTAAAACAGCCTATGCACACGTGGACGTAGCATCTCTGGGAGCACGGATCGAGGAGGTGGAAAACCGCGTGGAGGAGCACAAGGGGCATTATGTTCAGACGGAGCAACGACTGAGCGCCATGAGCAGCAGGCAGGATGAACTTTTGCAAAAGCTGGAGGACCTAGAGAACGGGTCTAGACGTTCGAATATACGGATCCAAGGCCTGTCAGAGGGAGAGGACACTATAAATTACCTTGCTCTGGTGAAAGAGTTCTGTAAGGCAGTGTTAAGCGTGGCAGAGGTGCCCCTAGATGGAGTTTGTTTCACAGTAGACTGAGCGCATAGATCACTGGGACCTCGGAGGGAGAACAGACCCCGGGATATAATCGCGTGCCTGCATGAATTCAGGACAAAGGAGCTGTTGATTTCAGTAGCGAGGAAATTGGGTAAGATTCGCTGGAAGGACGTAGAAGTGGAAGTGTATTCGGATATTTCCAGTATCACAGTGAGGAAACGTAGAGAATATCAAGCAGTGACAAAGAAGCTTAGGGAAGAAAACGTCTGCTACAAATGGCTTTTCCCTGTGGGACTGCAGTTCACGATCAGCAGAAAAACAACTGTGGCTAAATCGGTGGAAGCTGCGATTGCAAGTTTGCAGCAGTCTGGATGGGTGGACATTCCAACGCCCCCCCCCCCCCACGTACCTCTGAGGTCTCAGGTCATGATGGTAGTGGCTCGTATTTGCAATGACGCCGGGCACCGGGCGGTGATAAGCGCCTTCGGCGCCAGAGGTTTAAAGGGTCAACAACAAAAGTCACCCTGAGGGCCTTCGCGTAGAATTATACAAGACTGAATGTAGATGCAGAGACTTATAAGTTTTCTGAATATGTCTTGTACAATGAGCATGTGTGGGCAAGGGGGAGAAATTGTGCTATGATCTATTAACCTGGTATGGCAGGGAGGGAGTTGGGGGGTGAGGGAGACTTGGAGGTTTGAGTTGGTTGGTCTGGAGGGTGTCATGATTGTTTGTGTGGGTGTGGGCATTCCTGGGCTGACTAGTCACTGCGGGACCCTACTGTGATGGGTCCGGTGGAAAGAGGAGGTGGGAGGAGGGGGGCTGGGTGGGTGGGTGGGTGGGGTTGGGGGAGGGGCGAATAATGGGCTGGTGTTATGTTTCTATAAGTGGGGTAATGTGGGCAGTGGGGTTTTTGACAGCAACATCGCTGATGTTAAACTGGTGATGCTTAATGTCAAGGGCCTTATTTCATATACTAAACATCAAATGCTTTTCAAGGAGTGTAAGTGATTAAGTGGGGATATTGTGTTCTTACAGGAGACACATCTTCTGCCTAAGGACGAGTGTAGAGTGAGCTACCCCCAATACCCCCAGCAATGTTTTGCATCTAATAAAAATGAGAAGAAAAAAGGAGGGGTGGGGATCCTTCTGTCTAATAGGGTGTCTGGTCATGTTTTGGAGGTGTACAGAGATAGGTGGGGATGGTATATGATACTTAAGATCATGGGGTCCAATGACATATACTTTGGCCAGTATTTTTTTTTAAGTGCCATCAAGTCAGTGTTGACTCATAGTGACTCAGCTACCTCTGGGTTTTCTTGGCAATGTATCACTGGAAGTAGATTGCCAGCCTTTTCTTCCAAAGCAATGGAGGGTAAAGTGACTTGCCGAAGGTCACAAGGAGTGCCAGTGGGAATCAAACCCTTGATCTTCTGGGTATGAGGCAGTTGCTCTAACCACTAGGCTACTCCTTCACATTGGCCAGTATATATGCTCTGAATTCCAACCAAGCTGAGTTTTTTCAGAAACTTTAAAGCTTCTTGGTAAAAAATGCGGAGGGCAAAATCATTTTGGGGGGGATTTTAATGTGGTCCTCAATCCCTTGGTGGATGCATCTAGAGGTTCAGCCTCCACCCCGAGAATACATAGGCGGCGGTTGAAGCAGTTAATAGATGGTCTTTAATTTGGTTGATGTTTGGAGGGAGTTGAATAGTGGCCAGAGAGACTTTTCTTTTTATTTCCCAGTCCATGGCGTCTATTCTAGGATAGACTTATTTTTGATGGATAAAACTCTGATGTCCGAGGTGGTGGAGTATGGCATACGCGAGTCTACCTGGTCGGACCATTCTCTGTTGACCTGCGAATTCCGAATGGGGAATCAGAGGATCAGTAGAGCCTGGTGGAAATTGTATGAAACTTTGTTGGATGATGAGTTGGTCGTCTGACAGTGGAAGAAATAGGTCAATACATAATGATAATGGGGAGTGCACCCCGGGCACCGTCTGGGATTGCCTCAAAGTGGTGTTAGGGGGTAAATGTATAGCTATTGGGACGCATAGGAAGTGGATGAGAACTCATAAGCAACAACATCTGCTTTTATCAATAAGGGAGATGGAGCAGCAATTTAAGAAGGAACCAGCTAATAGCAAGCTAAAAGTGGCCTTACAGAATTTACAGAAACATTTAAATGAACTAAATTTGCAGGATATCCATCAGAAACCTAATATGCTGAAGCAACAGTGTTTTGAGTACAGCAATAAAGCTGGGCGACTGCTTTCTCGTAAGATAAAAAAAGTGTCGGCAAGGAATCGTATAGTAAAAATTACAGATGTGAAGGGGAAGGTCCTTTGATCTGAGAGGGAAATTGAAGAGTGCTTTGTTCAGTTCTTTCAGAACCTGTATTCCCCGGAAAGGCTGGCAGATGAGGAGAAAATACAGGAATATTTAAATAAAATCTCTATACCGACGCTGACTAAGGAGGAGGTGGAAGGCCTCTTGGGGCCGATCCGGGAGCAAGAGGTTCTTGATGTGATTAAGGGCCTCCCATCCCATAAAGCACCTGGTATGGACGGGTTTCCTAATCGTTTCTATAAGGTGTTTGCTGGGGCTTTGGTAAGACCACTTACAAAGATGTTCAACTCCTTTGGTGTAGAGTCTCAGATGCCTGACTCGCTTAGACTGGCGGGGATTAGTATTTTACATAAGGAAGGCAAGGACCCGTCTGAATGTGGGTTGTATCGGCCCATCTTGCTGTTGGGCAGCGACTTAAAGATTTTTGCCAGGGTTCTTGCGAATCGCCTTATGCCGAGCCTTACTAGGTTGATCCACCCAAATCAGTCAGGGTTTATTCCTGGACGGCAGACATCGGACAACATCTGGAGGGCCTTGAATTTAATGTGGCAGGGGAAATGCAGGAGGGAAGCATTGGCCCTACTGGCGGTGGATGCAGAGAAAGCTTTTGATAGGGTGAGCTGGCCCTTCCTGTTCAGAGTGCTAGAGAAAGTGGGAATCACCGGGCCCTAGCTAAAGTGGGTTCAGATCTTATATAAATCGCCTCTGGCCTGCTTGAAAATCGATGGAGCTGTGACTGGCTCCTTTGAGCTTTTTAGGGGAACGAGGCAAGGATGCCCCCTCTCACCTCTGCTGTTTATTTTAGCGATAGAGCCCATTGCGCAACGCATCCGAGACCAAGAAGTTATAAAGGGTATTCAGATACATGGCCAACAGCATAAAATTTCTTTGTTTGCGGATGACGTGTTATTTTTTGTCACTGAGCCAGAACAGTCATTAGCCGCAATCCTGCAGGAACTGGAGGCTTATGGGGAGGTGCCGGGGTTCCATATCAATTCTTCTAAATCGGAGCTCTTAAATGTAACAGTGGATAAGGAGCGGGTCGATCGGCTGAGACAGAGGTTCCCCTTTAGAGGGGTAAAGAAAAGTATTAAATACTTAGGGGTTCAGATAGCTGCACAAAGGAGCAAGCTGTTCCAAGCGAACTATGGCCCGGCAAAAAGTAATATTTTATGGGAGCTAGAGCGGTGGGAAAAACTGGAGATGTCATGGATGGGGAAGATGGCATTAATAAAAATGGTAGCGTGCCCTAGACTTTTATATCTACTTATGAACTTGCCGGTGGAGGTCCCCTCACATTTCCTTGAAGATCTACAAAAGAGATTTATGAAGTATATTTGGAAGGGGAGGAGACCCCGGATGGCAAAAAATATATTTTGCATGGGGAAGCGCAAAGGAGGAATGGATGTTCCATCATTGCAAAGATGATATGAAGCAACTAGAGTGTGGGTGGTGCTGGAGTGATGGCACCAGGGTCAAGCAGAATGGGTGGACTTGGAAAGACTGAGCCTGGAGGGTGTTGATTATGGGGGGCTGATACGGTTTAGAGGGAGTGGCGTTTCTGGGAAGGTACAAGAGAACCCCTTTATACTCCTAACCCTGCAGCATTGGAGGAAATGGCAGCTTAAGTGGTATGGTCCTCAAGGATACTCCAAGCTTTTGCCCCTAGTTGATAACCCAGAATTTCCCCCCAGACTGCAAGTCCCTGCCTTCAGAAGGTGGGCCCAGAGAGGCTTGAAATATCTTGGACAACTAAAGGACGGGGGAGAATGGATAACCTTTGAAGATTTGCAAGAGGAGTATCAACTGCCCTCGCAAGACAGGTGCCTGCAGGCTATCCATTATGGTAGGAGAGCTGGAGTGGGGGGGAAGACCCAGTTTTAGGGGAGAGGAAATTGATGGTCTTTTTGAATGTCAGGAAATGAAAGGTGCGATCTCCAAAATATATAGGGCAATGGATGGTGCTGATTGCTCGAGGTGGGTCCATAAGGTGGCATGGGAGAAGGATCTTGACAAATCTTGGGACGGGCCCTAATGGAAGTCAATCTGCAAGGGACTGTTTAAAGGGATGGTGGTAAGCAGTATTATTGAGCATAATTATAAAATACTGTACCGTTGGTATTTGACGCCCCAAAGGATTCAGAGGTGGAAGGGAGGTACGGGGTTATGTTGGAGAGAGTGTGGCACGGTGGGGCCATTTATACATATGTGGTGGGAGTGTGAGAAGCTATGCCCCCTATAGAGTAAGGTAGGGGAGTGGATGGGTGACTTTACTGGGGGAACAATAAATCTCGTCCCTTCTATGGCGTTGTTGAATATCGGGGACACTACTGATTTTTCTGATGCATATAGTTTGTGCAAAATTGTGTGTACAGCAACCAGGCAAGCCATAGCTTGACTATAAAGAATATGGAGACACCATCTCTTGCAGACGTTCACTTTCGGATGGAGCAACTTTATCTTATGTACTGTCTTATGGCTCTCAGGCAGAAGAATTTGTCATTGTTCCAAAGGACATGGTCCCCCTACTTGAAGTGGCTGGAACATTGTAAGGACGTGAATTGAGAAGCTCTGTTTTCTGAATAGTGCGAATTGGAGGCCCAGCACTATGATTGTGAAAATGGCTGGCTGGCGCTTACCATGGTAGTTAAGTATGCAGACTGCTGTATACACTAAGTCAAACTCCACTTGATTGTTGTATTAAGGTTTTTATAAGATGAGTGAGGAGATACTGTCAATGTATGTGAAACCCACGTACCCCTTGTGTACCGTACGAAAGTAGGGGGGGAGGGAGGGAGGGGGAAGAGGGGGGAATATTGCTTGTTTGCTTGTGTTTTTGTGTGGAAGTTTATTATCAATAAAAAGTAAGAGGAAAAAAAAAAGCATGAAATTATGATTTGTGTGTTCGCAGAGGCATGGTGGTGTGACTATGCCTTGTTATCTCATATGCCACCAGGACTCTCCCAACACTATCTACTATTGCAAAGTGTGTATATCACATAAAGCAGGGTGTAAGCAGCATAGAAACAGGTAACACCTTTAAGTAAAGATGTCGTGGACTTGCTACCTCAAAGCCCACTTTGCATCAGAATAGGTGTGTCGATGGTTCTGCTGTAGAGTGGGAGCTTGTGGGAAAATGTTGGACCCTGCGTTCTAAAGGCTTTCAGCAAGCTTTTGAAAATAGGGCACGGTGTACTTTGTATTCTAAACATGTTGCTAACGCAATACAGTTTGAAGCTGGTTTTCAACATGGTTCTGTTAGCTGCCTTCAAGAGTAATTTTATAAAGGATTTTTCACTTTTTAAAAGGCTTTTTACACACATAAGAGGGCTTTTATAACATTACGCCAGCGTTACATGCATATAAGTGTGTGCAGTGCCAAGAAAATGCGTACTTTTACGTGACTCACAGATAGGCATGTTCTGGGGCAGTGCAAGAGCGGAATCATAGTTTACATGCATTGTTTATAAAATGCACTCGGATAGTTACACCCGCTCCTAATCAGGCATAAATATTCACGGCTTCATTCTAGGCGCAGTTTCTGCCGCTGTGCGCTTAGTATTATATGAAGACACACTGGTGGTATCTGTGTCTTTATAAAATAGTCTCAAAATAGGCATCTGGTTTTCACATTAGGTAGCCTGTTATAAAATTATGTTCTGAGTGGTTACAAGGAGCCAACAGAACCTGGGTCTGCAGGTTCAAAAGACCAGGTGAACTGCGATTTAAGGCCAATCTCTGGGACAGCGGCTTCCTGTTTGGTCTGTAATCTGTTGTAATGCACTCTAGTTTGCGGTGCTCTATAAATGGCAAAACAGGAATTCCACTTTATTTTCACTTGTTTTACTAGTCAGTGATTCAGGAAATGCTCAGTCCAAAAATGATATCCTCGCCTAATTAGTGCTGATGTTCATTAAACTGCCAGCCGACCTCAGCAGTTCTTGATTATAATTATGCTACGATTCATCCTCAGTTTCAGGGATGCTGGAGCATGAGACTATCCAGGGCGTCTCGGGCGTGAAGCCCACAGGGCTGCGGAAGAGGACCTCCAGCATTGCCGACGAAGGGACCTACACACTGGACTCCATCATTAGACAGCTCAACACCTTCCACTCGGTAATGTGCCAGCATGGCATGGACCCAGAGCTCATCAAGCAGGTTGTGAAACAGATGTTCTACATCATTGGGGCAGTCACGCTGAATAACCTGCTTTTGCGGAAGGACATGTGCTCTTGGAGCAAGGGTATGCAGATAAGGTGAGAAAGGAAGAGTAGGTGCATTGCGAAACATGGCAGTTGATTTGTTTGGGGAATTTTTTTTTCATTTACTCATCAAGCCATTTTTTGTTTTTGCAGATAAGCTTTTACCCGGGTGTAGTTCAACCCAAGTCTTTTAAGCCTCTGGAAGGTGAATAGCAAACAGAGTTTGAGTTGTGCTGAACAAATGTTCACAAGATCAGTAAGAAAAACTTAAAGCTGGTCAGCATGTCCTGAAACAAGAAGGATATTTCGGAGCATGCAGGAGGAGGCCGCAAAGATCTTTGATTTATAATCAGCCACAGTGTCCACAAACACTGTTCAGCCACACACATACACACCTTTTATCCAATTCACTGCTTCCAAGAGCTATATATTCCTGCCCAGGCCAGAGTACTGCCAGAGTCATAAAGCTCTTATTACGTTTTATCAGAGCCATTTTTACATGCACAGAATGAAAATAGAAGCTTCCCTGCTTATTGTTCATCTCCATTGTTTCTCTCCTGTAAATCCGCGTTACTGTTTTTCCATAGATTTTAGAGAGGCGATCTGGTGACAGAACTGTGGGCGAGCATTTTTGGCATCCTACCCTTAGTCTGAGGTGACGGCATGGCCAGAGCAGGCTCTATGCACTCTCTCTGCTCAGTCCCAGTTGTGAGGACCAGTGAGGATCATATATGTTGTAAGGAAGTGCAGAATGCATGATGCAGAGGCTGCTCCTAAATCCATAGTGTGAAGGATTTATTTGATATTCATCACATACACAGGCCCTCTGTGGATGAATAGCTGTCTTCCAGGATTTATGAAAATCCAACAATAAGAGCCGATTCAGAAAGGGGCATGTCCGGGCCGTCTGGACGGGCCTGTTAGGACCCGATTCTGTAACATGGGAGCAAAACGTTCCTGTGGCATACAGAATCGGGCCTGAAGATGGCCCGGCATGCTCCAACATGGCCAGCAGGACGTCCACCCCGCAGGACCATAGTGCCCTAGTAGTTACCCTGCCGCCCGACCCCCAGTGGGGAGCTGCCAGGCAGAATTAGGGGGGCGGCCTGCCCTTATTCCATCTCTGAGGTGGAATAACCAGGCTTCCCCCCGGTGACCCCAGGATGTACATGGCCGTCAATGGAATCAACCCTGTATGTCCAGGGCCACACACGCCCCTCCCCTCCCCATCACACCCATGTCCCCCACTGCACGCACAGCTGCTCTGTTCATGCAGCGAGGGTGTCAGGTGGAATACCGTAAGGGCAGATAGCGGGACAGCATGTCATAAGAACATAAGATATGCCATACTGGGTCAGACCAAGGTCCATCAAGCCCAGTATTCTGTTTCCAACAGTGGCCAATCTAGGTCATATGTACCTAGCAGTTTCCCCAAAAGACACAGGTTCCTCAATGCTTGTATTGGGTCAAGCAGTGATATCCCGGGTCCCTTTTAATAATGGTTTATGGACCTTTCCTCCAGGAACTTGTCCAAACCTTTTTTAAACCCAGCTACACTAACAGCTTTTACTACATCCTCTGGTAACAAATTCCAGAGTTTGATTACACGTTGAGTGAAAAAATATTTTCTTTTATTAGTCTTAAAGAGGTTACCCTGTAGCTTCATTGCATGTCCCCATGTCTTTCTATATTCTGATAACGTAAACAATCGATCTACGTTTACCCATTCTACTCCATTCATTAATTTATAGACTATCATATCTCCCCTCAGCCGTCTCTTTTCCAGGTTGAAGAGCCCTAACCTGTTTAGCCTCTCTTCATAGGAGTATCCTTCCATCCCCTTTACCATTTTGGTGGCTCTTCTCTGTACCTTTTCTAATAACACTATATCCTTTTTAAGATACGGCGACCAGAATTGCACACAATATTCAAGGTGAGGTTGCACCATAGAATGATACAGAGGCATTATAATATCCTTTGTTTTATTCTCCATTCCTTTCCTTATGATACCTAGCATTCTATTTGCTCTCTTGGCTGCCGCTGCACACTGGGCAGAGGGTTTTAACATGTTATCCACGATGATACCTAATCTTTTTCTCGAGTAGTGGTTCCTAATGTGGAACCTTGCATCGTGTAACCATAGTTTGGGTTGTTCTTTCCTAGTTGCATAACTTTGCACTTGTCCACATTAAATCTCATCTGCCATTTGGATGCCCAGTCTTCCAATTTATCAAGATCCTCTTGCAATTTTCCACAATCCTCTTGGGTTTTAACAACTTCAAATAGTTTTGTGTCATCTGCAAATTTGATAACCTCACTCGTTATTCCACTTTCCAGGTCATTTATGAATATGTCAAAAAGCAGCGGACCCAGCACAGATCCCTGGGGTACACCACTATTCACCTTTCTCCATTGGGAAAATTGGCCATTTAGCCCAGCCCTCTGCTTTCTATCTTTTAACCAGTTCCTGATCCACAATAGTACACTGCCTCCTATGCCATGACTTTTTAGTTTGCCAAAAGTCTCTGATGAGGGACCTTGTCAAAGGCTTTCTGAAAGTCCAGATACACTATATCAACCGACTCACCTTTGTCCACCTGATTATTCACACCTTCAAAAAAACATAACAGATTAGTAAGACAAGATCTTCCTTGTCCAAAGCCATGTTGGCTGTCTCCCATTAAGCCATGACTATCTACATGCTGCGTAATTTTATTCTTTATGATGGTTTCTACCATTTTTCCTGGTACTGACGTCAGGCTCACCGGTCTGTAGTTTCCTGGATCACCCCTAGAACCCTTTTTAAAAATTGGCGTTACATTGGCGATCCTCCAATCTTCAGGTATTACAGATGTCCCCATGAGACGTGCTGCCCCGCTATTCCCCTTCTAGAATCAGGCCCTAAGGGGGTTATTTTAGAAAACTTATTCATGATTTACAGGTGCCAATCTCAGCCAGTGTAAAAGGACATTATAGAAAGGGCCCATTTTACACGTGGACATGTCGCGGCATCTACACACGTATCCCTGATTTCATCTAGGTAATGCACATCTAAAGCTAAAATTGCCCATGTCTAGATTTACACCTGCTTCCTGATACAAATAGGTAAAAAAGTGTTCCTTTTGCTCTTCCCTTTACAGGGGGGATTAAGGGGATATCCCCCTTCATCCCCAATGTTTACTTCTTTCTCTTAATGGCAATGAAGGAAAAGTTGCCGGATTTCCAGCATCAGTTTTTCCCACATGTATTTGTAAAATCTTTATCTTTATTTCTGGATATCCCGCTTGGGCTGAAGCATACAAGCAGTGTACAATACAAGGACTGTGAGCAGAGGAAAATGACTTCTACTGCTGCCCGTCCCTGTGCATTCCTACACTTCCTCCTCTGATGTAAACTGCACATGCATAGTGAGGGGTAGAGATATATCTGCTTTACGTCGGACTTGCACATGCCCACCCTCTTCTCTAAAACTGACATAGATTTGCAGACATTTCCACTTAGATGTCGCTGCAACCACATAAACGGCCTTCCTAAAATATCCCTTCACATGATTATAATGGGGAAGAAAATTTCCAAAACCGTTTACGTGGATAAAATGTGCCCTTCCTCTCATGGCTAAACCTACTTGTGAGTTTCCACAACACATGTACCTTTAGCCACATTACAAGAAGGTGTTCCCAGCGGTGTGCTTAGACTAGAAGAGAGGAAAGTGACACCGTAATTTGCATTTTCAAATCTACACTCATTATTTTTCATAAAAGGGAGCTGGGCAAAAAATGGGTGCAAATTCCTTAGGTACGTTTCTGCTGATAATCACAGCTCTTATCCAGATAGCGCCGTTGAATATCTCCAGAGACTGTCCTGGCATTTATTTATTTATTTTATTTTATTTATTTAGAAGGATTTAGTATACCGCCTTATCGTTAAATCAAGGCGGTGTGGCACATCAAGCAAAATCAATAATAAAGTGTGGTTTGTAGCATGCAGTGTGAGAACTGAGAAGTGTAGTGTGTGGGGCAGTGCATTAGATTATATCGGTGAACTATTTACATAATGAGCTATATACATATATACAAAATGGGGCTGTTTGAGAGGCGTGCTAGGATTGAGATTCTGTAATGTCTTGGGGGTAGGATTGTGATCCTGTAATGTCTTGAGGTAGAAACTTTATGTGAGGTCCTTGAAGTGTACTGTAAATAGATCAGTCTTAAGAAGTTTTCTGAAGTCCTTGAGGTTCTTGGTTGATCTTATGTGGTCTGGGAGAGAGTTCCATATAGCAGGTGCTGCCAGGAAGAGTGCCCTCCTTGATGTGGCCAGCCTTGTTTTAGCAAATTCTTTTGGTGTTCTGATGGTGTCTGAGGTTCCTTTTCTTCTTGGTCTCCTGTTGTCATCAGTTTTTATGGCATTATCTGTCCTGGCATTATCTGCTTAGAGCAGGGGCAGAGCAAGGGTGTACAACCATTATCCGGATAAGTACTGATCTTATCCGGAAAGCAGCGATTTGCAGCCAGCACTAATCCAGATAGCTTAGGGTGCATGAAAAGCAGGCCAAAATTGCTACCCAGATATGTGCCAGCTGAAAATTGCTGCTATTTGGATAAGATCAACACTTATCTGGATAGCAGCACTCAATATTCAGCGACAACCACTATCCGGTTATTACCGTTGAATATCCGGATTATATTTAAGCATTGTGGCTGACTGCTGTAGTGTTTTGAAAATCGGGCCTATTGTGTCCACAACATTTTTCCAAAGGAAAGTGCATACTTTAGTGTTTAAAATTGGTGCAAAGCTCAGAGGTAAAAAGGTTTGAAAACTGCCCCCATGTTTTTGGAATATCTGAGCTCTAGATCAGAGGCGAACTTAGAAACTGGGAAGCAGACACGGATAGCAAGTGTTTTTAATGTTTTTTTAGAAGTTCAGGATAGTTGCCTGCCAGTCTCGCATAGACCCTTGCTAATTAGATGAATACTACAATCAATATAAGCATTTCAGAAAGTCACGGCTCCTTTAGAGGCCTTACCTTTCTGGAATAAGGCCTTATGTCTTGCGGAACTTTTCTTTTTTTTTTAAACCTCTCTAGCACTCTTAAGAATATCATGGGACATAAGCTTTTGCAGCCAGTTGGCAATGAAAAATTTCAGCTGTCCCTTCTGACTGCTGCACTAAGCCTGGGCACTGTAGTAGTATCCCAGAAGCCGAGTATTTGAGCCCTGCTTACTTGAGACAGATTTTGCTGTTATCAGTGCCTGGCTGGTCAAATCTGAACTTTGTACAGCAGGTACAAGGAAATGGTGTTCCTCCAGCAGACATGGAAGCTGCAGAGCTCAGAGAGGATTAAAAATAAACGTTTACACGTGATTCTTTCGTACTCGCACATTTCATTTTAGAAATTTTACAAAACTCTTATAAAAACAGGTTGCTAGAAATGCAGTTGAGATCTTAAATATAAAGTGATTCGATAGGAGTTTTGTGCTAGATTTAAGTCTCAAGTGGAAAAGGTGTAAAATCCTTGCCCGGCACAGTGTTGAAATTGTACATGTTCCCCCCCCCCCTACTCCCCCCAAAATAGAAATTTCCATGAACAAGCAGGAATATAGTCTTCACATATGGGTGACATCAGTACTGACGGAGTCTGCATGGGAATGCTCCCCAGCGTCCAATCAGAAAGCCTTTGAGAGCCCTCCACTGCACCTGCGAGACTGCCTTGCCACCTTCCCAACTCCTCTCCTCAGTCTTTTGTTTTCCACGGAGCCAGCAGGACAAAATTCCTGTCACCACAGAAAAAAATAATCTTTTATTTTTGTGGTAGTGTTTCTGCCTTCCTGTTAACGCCGGTATTGTCTACACTGATTCTGGTCCCTTTTTTTTTGTTAACATTTTCTGTTTCTTCTACTTTTTTTTTTTCTTCAGTTTCCTCGTGGGCGGCCAGCCACCCCATTAGGCCTCAGGCCTTTTCTTTCCCTACTTCAACCATGGAGAAGCCAACTAGTGGCTTTAAAAACTGCAAAAAATGCTCTAAAAGTATCTTGGTGACTGATAAGCATAACTGGTGCATAAAGTGCCTCGGCCCAGAACACTTCCCAAACTTTTGCTCCCTGTGCCAAAAGATGACAAGGAGAGGCCTCAAGAACCGGGCCGAGAAGTTTGGATCCCTATTTTCGTTGGACACTTTCTCAGTGGCATCCACGTCATTGAAAGCATCCATATCCTCGCAGGGCTCACAGGTACCAAAGAAGTCCAAGCACAGTAGAACATCCAAGCTACGAAAGCATCAGACATTGAGGTCCCCTGCGAGGTCTGACGTTGGACGAAGAGAACCATCCCGTTCCCGTCATCGAAACTCACTGAGGGTAATTTCTGACACCAATCATCAAGCCAAGTGATCCCGGTGGGAGGACTTGTCCTCCAAAGCAGTAATGGGTCCTGGGATGCTCCTGAAGCTTCAGTCTCTGGAGAGCTACTGGTGCCATGTTCTGTGATGATGGCAGCCAGCCCCGTACCAAACTCTACCCAGACATCAGCAGTCTCCTTAGACCAGAAAATCCTTTCTACTGAGAGAACTTTGGCAGCACTCTTTGCAGCATCGGTCCCGGTAAGGCCGACTGCTCAGGAAGCTCCAGCACTAATACAGACACTGTTTCCCACTCCAATACTGCCACCGGTGCCAGCATCGACATCGGTACCGGCATTGACATTGACATCGGTATCCATGCCGACCTTAAGACCTGAGGCCTCAGGTCCATCAGCACCGGCATCGATCCCGATGCAATGGGGCCCCGACTCCAATACCTCTGAGAGTGAACATTGGTACTGGTATTTTGATACCTCTCATTCCAATTCATTGGATTTGGATCATCAATCCCTCGATTCCCGAGAGCTCCAGGACATGCCGTCAAAGCCTCCTGAAAGAAGGAGATCCTTCCAGGACTTTATCAGGGACATGGCGGCAGACCTCTCTATTACTGTTTCATCAGAGAAGGAACCCAGGACAAATGTACTAGAGATCGTCCAGTACCCCACTGCTCCTAAGGAGGCTGTCATTCTACCAATACACTGAATTCTCCATGCCCTCATGCTTCGTATGTGGGAGACCCCTCTCACGGTGTTACCGATCAGCAAAAGACTCGACAGTATGTATTGAGTCCCAGAGTGTCCAGGATTTCAGAAGCCTCAGCTCCATGCTGGTGGAATAGGAGATGCGCAGAATTAAAAGTGCAAGAAACCATTCCTCCATAGCACATGGTAGGGAATGAAGAACCCAGGATGCTTTTGCCCGCAAGAGCTTCCAGACCTCCACGCTGTCCTGCAGGATAAACTCCTACATCCTATACATGGGAATATTTTCGAAAGATCTCAACAAAGATCTCGAGGCATTCTCATCTCTACTTCCTGAAGAAAAACAAGGCTCCTTTCAGAGCCTTCTGAAGAATAGCCAGAATGTTTCCAAATTTGTCAACAGAGCTGCCTTCGCCGCTTTTGAGTCCTCCAGCAGAACCTCCGCTGTGGCTACTGGAGCACAAAGAATAGCATGGCTACAAGCTTCAGACCTAGAACAGTGAGTGCAGGACAAACTGGGCAACATTCCCTGCAATGGAGAGAACCTCTTTGGGCAGAATTGGAGAGAAAAGACTGGTGAGCTAGAAAATGATGATACCATTCTCAAGAGGTTATCCAGGAAGACAGCTGACACTGCCAGGAAGAAGGCAATGTATAAAAATCCCTTCAGTTTCAAAAAGAAAAGTTATTACCCATTATTTCCCCAAGCAGCTTCATATCAGCCACAGCAAAAGCAGCAAGGGCCTAGACAGCCTAAAAAGCCCAAGCAGCTAAGACCCAACCTACCCCACAGGCCCAGCCTGTGTCTAATTTTTGACTCTCTCCTAGAGAACATTGCCTCTGGAGGGATCACAGCCTTCTCACATATCAGGAAGGCTCTACCACTACGCCCATCACTACAGTGGACCTTACAAATTGTCCACAGTGGGTATCAACTATACTTTCAAGATCTGCCCCCTCAAGTTTCATAAGGGCTTTTCCAACTCAACTCTCCCACACTGCTCTCCTCTCAGAAGAGAGGTAGCCACCCTGTTAACTCAAGATGTCATCAAGAGGGTTCATCCAGGCCAGGAAAGAATGATATTTTACTTCCCATACTTCCTCATCCCAGAGAAGTCGGGGGGGGGGGGGCACAGACCCATTCTGGACCTCAGAAATCTGAACAAGTTCCTTGTAAAAAAAAAAAAAAAAGATTCAAAATTATTTAATTGGGAACTCTTCTACTCTTCCTCCAGAGTCAAGACCGCCTTTGTTCTCTAGACCTGAAAGAGGTATACACCCATATCCATACATCCAGGATACAGGCAGTATCTTCACTTCACCTTTCAAGGAACTTATTACCAGTACAGAGTCCTTACCTTTGGGCTCGCCTCTTCCCCAAGAGTCTTCACGAAGTGCATAGCTGTAGTCGCCGCATACCTTCATACTATGGATATTTGTCGTCCCCTACTTAGACGATTGGCTGATCAAGGCAGGTTCCCCTCAGCAAGCCACTTGTGTACTCATCTGCACCATAACAATATTATAGCATCTCAACTTCATCATAAACATTCAGAAATCGCACCTACTCCCAACTCAGAGGTTGGTGTTTATCAGTGCATTTCTAGGCACTCGGGAGGCCAGAGGTTTTCTGCCTCAAGATCGAGTGACGTGCCTGATCGAACTGGCCACCCAGATGCAGCAGAGGAACCAAGCAACGGCTTGAGATTTCCTGTGCCTCCTAGGACACATGGCCTCCACAGTCCACATAGTCCCCTATGCTCGGCTACACATGCATCAAACACAGTGGACTTTCTCCACCCAGTGGACGCAAGCCACAGGAAGCTTACAAGACCAGATACAGGTCACACCTACTCTGATCAGCTCACTCCAATGGTGGTGTTCCCCAGAAAACCTGTGTGTAGGATCATCTTTTCAGACACCCCCACCCCAGTGCATCCTAACCACAAATGTGTCAAAGCTAGGTTCGGGAGCCCACCTTGATGAGCTCTCTACTCAAGCTCTCTGAATGACTCACGAATCAGCCATACAAATCAATCTGCTAGAGCTTTGAGCACTGATGAATGCTCTCCGAGTCTTCCAAGACCAGCTCTCGGGGAAGCAAGTCCTAGTCAGGAGAGACAACTAAGTAGCCATATTCTGTGTGAACAAACAGGGTGAAACAGACTTGCACCCCCTCTGCGACAGGTTCTCCATCTCTAGTCATTCGCCATTGCTCAACAAATTCACCTCAGAGCAGTGTATCTCCCAGGAGAGCTCAATGTCCTGGCAGACAGACTGAGCCACATCCTGCATCCACATAAGGCACAGCAGCTTGGATCTTTCGGATGTGGAGGACCCCGTCCATAGATCTCTTTGCAACCCCACAGACCACATAACTTCCACAGTTTTGCTCCAGGGTACCATCCACCTGCAGTCAAGCATTGGATGCCTTCCTGCTCAACTGGGGCACAGGCTCCTATATGTCTTCCCTTCAATACCCTTGATCCCTAAAACACTTTTCAAACTACAGGCCAACAAGGGGAATATGATCTTCATAGCCCCATTTTGGCTCTGGCAACTCTGGTTTCCTTTTCTGCTCCATCTAGCCCAGATGCAACCTCTCAGAATGAGATGTGCTACCAATCTCCTTTCACAGGACAGTGGCACAATCCTACATCCCAATCTCCAGTCCTTACACCTGATGGCTTGACTACTCAGGTCTTAGACCTACAAAACTTCAGTCTTCCACAGCAGGTCAAGGACATCCTTCTAGCTTCAAGGAAACAATCTACCAAACGTTCATACTCTTTCAGATGGCACAGGTTTGCTCTCTGGTGTGCAGAAAAGAACCTCCTCCAATATCTGCTTCATTTGTCTACCATGGGTCTCAAAATGAACTCGGTCATAGTATACCTTAGCGCCATCGCAGCCTCTCACAAACCAGTGGAAGGATGGCCAATCTCCTTACAACCGCTTGTAGCATGCTTTATGAGGGGCCTTTTGCTCTCCAAACCACTGATCAAATCGCTGCTGGTGGCTTGGGATCTCAATGTGGTGCTGACTCAGCTTCTAAAGCCGACTTTTTGAACCCTTAGCCACTGTTCCACTGTGATTTCTATCTTGGAAAGTTATATTCCTCATTGCCCTCACTTGCACTAGATGCATCAGTGTGCTACAGGCTCAGTGGCAGACCCTCCCTACGTAAGGTTCCATCATGACAAGGTCGTCCTCCGGATGCATCCACACTTCCTCCCAAAAGTGGTAGTCTTTCATGTTCCTGTCTTCTTTCCTAGACTGCGCGCCTCTCATGCAGAAGCAACCCTGCGCAACCCTAGATTGCAAGCGCACCTTAGCTTTCTACCTTCAGAGGACACAGGGACATCGCAATCATCACAGTTGTTTGTCTCCTTTGACTCCAGCCACTTGGGTCTGCCTGTGTCCAAGCTCACACTCTCCAGATGGATCACTGACTGCATTACCTTCACATATAACTAAGCAGGTCTCTCCTTAGAGGGCCATATCACTGCTCATAATGTCTGAGCCATGCTACCTCAATGGCCAACCTGCGAGCTGTCAGTGGTCATTGAAGAGATCTGCAGGGCAGCAACTTGGTCTTACTTTCACTGACCACTACTGCCTGGACTCCCACTGGGATGCAGCTTTTGGACAGGCAGTCCTTCAGCATCTATTTGGTACTTAGATGCAACTGCTACCAGACTTCTTCAATACCAGTTTAGCCATGCGGGGATCCAGAGTCCATCTATCCATATGGCCCAGTTCCTGGCATTTTTCCCTATCCCTAGGGCACCCTCATGATTCCCGAACAACCTGGCTTCTGAAAGCTAGGGAGTCCCATATGTTCCTGGAGATAGCGTAGTTACTCACCTGTAACTGGTGAAATCCGGGAACAGCAAGAATTAGTCTTCACAACCCACCCTTCTCCCCTAGGAGTTGCACGGACCTCTTTTCTCTCTTCTTTCTCAGCTATAAACTCAACTGAGGAGAGGAGTTGGGAAGGCAGTCATGCAGTTGCAGTGGAGGACTCCCAAAGGCTTTCTGATTGGACGCTAGAGAGCGTTCCAGCACGGGCTCCGTCGGTACCAACGTCACCAATATGTAAAGACTAATTCCTGCTGTTCCCGGAGATTACCTGTTACAGGTGAGTAACTACATTTTTCTTGCAACTTTGGAAAGGAAACAAGAACAACAAACTATAGATCGAGTCCGCAAAATCTTGACTTAACCTCCCCATCACCCCATTTTCAATCTTAGTCCCCCCCCCATAGCCCATTACCAGTCCTAACCCCCCATCAGCCCACTTCCAGTCTTAGCCCCCCCCCCATAGCCCATTACCAGTCCTAACCCCCCTCCCCCCATCTGCCTTCAGAGCCGCAAAAGGAGAGGTTCCCTTTCTCGCAGCTCTGTTAAGCCCGCTGGGGCTGATGGGAAACAGGAAATGCCTGTTTCCCATCAGCCCCGGCAGGCTTAACAGAGCTGCAAGAGAGACACTCTCCCTTCACGGCTCTGAAAAGCCTGCGCTGAGGGAGCTGATGCTGCAGGGAGGGCTCTGCTGGGCAGGGGGGGGCCGCGAAACACTTGATTCTGCTGCTGCCACGGCGGCAGTGGCAGCAGCAGCCAGTTTTTTAAAAAAATTTACCTGGGCAGATGCAGAATGTTGTTTGCGCGGGGCCCCCTGAAATGCGGGGCCCTGTGCAAACAACATTCTTGCTCAATGGTCTTGACTTGTACATTACATGAACGAAGTTAAAAAGCAGACCAGCCTACATAAGAACATAACATGTACCATGCTGGGTCAAACTAGAGGTCCATTGAGGCCCATTATCCGGTGTACATCAGTGGTCACTCCAGGTCACAAGTCCCCAGCAAGGTCCCAAAAAGCATATCCAGGCCTTGTTGCTCACTCCGAGATAAGCAAGTCTACATGGTTAATAATAGTTTGTGAACCTTTCTTCCAGAAGCTTGTCTAAACGCTTTTTAAATGCAACTATGCAAAATGCTTTGGGCCCAATATTCATCTATGTCGGCTATGTGCCACTACAGCGCATAGCCTTCTATGCCGACCCTTAACCCCGGATATTCATTGCTGGAGTCATATGCGGCTCCGGCATTGAATATCCGGGTTTGCCACATAGCCTTCCAGCCGCAGTAACTAACTGGGCAGCGACGATATTGCATGCTGCCCAGTTAGCTCCTGCAGTTAAAAAATAAGCAAGCTTTTGCTTCGTCTTTTAGTCACAGGTTGCTAACCAGGAAGCATTCAATATCGCTGTTGTCCAGTTATGGATTGTTGCTGCCTCCGCTCCTGCCCGGAACGCCCACATCACACCCCGATGCTCAGCGGTTAGCATCGGGGCATGTAGGGGAGAAGATTGGGGATATTCAGTGGCACTAACCATGTTAGTGCTGTTGAATATCCTGGTTAGAGGCATTTACACGGTTTGCAGGGCTGTAAACCATGTATATGCTTTTCAGATATCGGGCCCTTTGTGTCTAAAGCTCACTGTGTGCTTTGAAAACAGCATAAAATGCAGCGGGTAATATAAAGGTAATCTGTCTTTGAAACCCACAGTGCTATAGTAAATGATGGGCAGATAAAGACTAGTGGGCCCATCCAATCTGCCGAGTCATTCCAATCTACGCAGCTAAGGAGAAATCCCAGCTGCCAATCACAGAAATCACTGCTTTATCCCAAGTCCTCATTGATTCCCCACCATTCTTGGCAAATGAGCACAGAATTCCCATACTTAAATGCAAGACCCAGCACCCCCTATGCAATATGTGAACCATATGACTCTCTTCCTTAAGAGTCTGTAGAGAACCATGTATCAGACCAAAAAATTGCTTCAACTCTGAAAAAAAAATAAAACTCCTAAGAGTAATGTGAAGGTAGAGAATTAAAATTCTAAGGAACCAATTTTCAGAAAATGCTCAGTGGCTTAGTTTTACAATCCTAAATTTAGGAGGATTTGCAGTCAAATTTGGGCCTCTTAAGTTTTCAGCTCGAAAATCGCCTAAAACTGGGAGTTATTTTTGACCAACGCTTTTTGCTCTCCACCCATGTCAGCAATATTGCTAAGAACCTGTATTACAAACTCAGGACCGTTTCTCATCTGAAAAGCTCTTCTGGATTATAATGATTTTTGTATCTTATTACAGGCCCTTACCCTTCCTTCTATCGATTACTGCAACATTGTTTTGCAAGGCCTCCCAACATCTACAACTTACCCATTACAGCTAGCTTATCCATTACAGCTGCTCGCATCCGCAAATCAAAAACTGATCATATATCACCCATTCTCAAGAAACTGCATTGGCTTCCAATCCAAGAAAGGGTTAAATTCAAATCTCTACTAACAGTATTCAAAGTGCTTCACAACCTCTCAACTGTTCACCTTGAGCTCTTATTCAAAAGAAGCCTAGCAACAGAATCAGATCTAACGCTTCCAACACATTAAGCATACCCACACTAAACATCAAGACCACTGTTTTATCTTTGCTCCAACCTTATGGAGCGCAATACCTCACATCCTTCGTACCTCTAATGACTTGCTGACTTTTGGAAAGCAGTTAAAGACACTCCTTTTCATCAGTTACTTTGCGGCTGGTGAATCTGCTCAAGCATAATATTACTAAACCTTGACTAAGAAGAACTTTTCATGCCCTCATACTGTTTAATCTTTTGAAATAATTTGTTCTCCCTTTTTTTTTTTTCAAATTTTTATTTATAAACCACCAAGAAAAAACAGGAAGTACACAGCATTTGTTCTCCCTTTATCCAAGCCCTTGTTCCATGTAAAGCCATGTTGGCTCCTTTTCTTCATTGCAAACCGTTGTGACTTTTAGACTAAGCGATGTATAAATCTAGCTAAATAAATAAATAAAGCAGCTAGCCACCACTGCTGAATTGGAAACCCAGACAGTCAATGATAGGGCCATATCCAGCCACAATCAGCTAACATTTGCCATTGAACAATAATTGGATGGTGGCTGATTATCGCTGCTAGCTGGTTATCCTCGGGTACTGCCTCCGATCTGCCCCCCAGCTAGCAGCGGTGCCTTCAGTTGCGGCACCTGGGGATATTCAGCAGTACCAGCCCGCTCTCTGTGATTAATACGCTCAGCAAGTCTGCTAACCGCGTTAATTGCTTTGAAAATCCCCACAAAGTTTCTAAAGTTAGGCTTGCATTTCATTTTCCTAAAGTTTTACCCCCATAGCTCTGTAAGACACCTAAACCCTTTGAAAATTGACCTCATGAATATTTCTAGAGCTTTTCTTCTCTTTTTTTCTTGTTTCTGTTATTATACTTGTTTGAGTAACAGGAAGAATCCGGAAACTACGGTCCTGCTGAGATGCCTATGAGAGCAATTACAGAAAACCAGATAGGGCAGTGCCACAGGCCTTCTACTGTTAATGGAATTACAGATTAATTACTGTATTATGCAAGACAACAAAGATGTTACAGTACATTCATTGTCATATTGCCACTGTTGTAAATTATTGTTGTATTTTCTATCCTTAACTTCTGTGTGTCCCCTCCCTTCACATCATGGAATGTTTAGCCAGGCGAATGGATTGGCTGATGATCTGCCCACCATAGCCAATAAATGCGCAGTGAGCCCTTGAGGTCGGCAGACTATGCATCAATGGTTTCTTTTCTCAGGTACAATGTGAGCCAGCTTGAAGAATGGCTGCGCGACAAGAATCTCATGAACAGTGGTGCCAAGGAGACCCTGGAGCCGCTGATACAGGCTGCACAGCTGCTGCAAGTGAAGAAGAAGACAGATGAGGATGCCGAGGCCATTTGCTCCATGTGCAATGCTCTTACTACTGCACAGGTAACCCAGGCAGCTTCCTGCTGGCAGCAGTACATTTCGGCTCTAAGGCTGCATCATCTGAGCTATTGATTCGGCAGAACTCAGTTCTGCTAATAAACACCTGTGTTGCACTGCTTTATATTGGGGTGGGGTGGGGAGGAATTACAGTGCTACTAAAATCCTCCGAAGGAACAATGTCTTAAAGTATGTGAGGTGTAACTTCTTGGATCAGACCTGAGTCCTAGTACTTCTACTAATCTGTAAAAGATTTTTGTTAAATACAAACCTTTTATCTGAATACGTTTTGGTGACCAGTGCCATGCTCAAACTGCTGGCTCTTTTGCACTTCCCATCCAAGAAGCCTTTGAATCCATGTTTTGTGCACACAGCTTGTCTTCATTTTTATTTTATTTATTTAACAATCTCTTATATACCGCAGCTTCCTAAGATCAGCTGCGGTTCACAAATAACAACAGGCAACAAATCATGGATTTGTTTTACATATAACGTCATATAACTATAACCAATGTACAGTAAACAGAAATGTTGAACAGATAGCACTGAACAGTGCAACACTATATACATTATGTACATTAACATTATATTATTAAATACATATACAAGTTATGTGGGATATAATCATTATGAGTAGTACAGATGCAGATAGGGCAGGATTTCTTTTCTGTTATAGTGAGATGTAGATAAAACTGTTTAGCCTTTGTCTAATTCTTTTGATGGCTGTTCTATAGTGTTGTAGTGCATTGTAAAGAGGTGTGTTTTCAGTTTTTTTCGGAATTCGTTAATCTCTGTTAATATTCTTAGTTCAACAGGGAGGGAATTCCAGGCTGTTGGGGCTGCATGTGAGAACGCTCTGTTGTTTGTTGCTTTATTTGTTTTTATGAAATCTATGGGGGTTTTAAGTTTGTTTAGTTGATTTTTTCTTTGAGTAGGTTTTGGATGTTCTTTGGTAATTAAGTTACTTAAAGTAGATGGTGTCAAATCAAATAGTGATTTAAATACTGTTATTAGTGTTTTATATGTTATTCGGTTTTGAATTGGAAGCCAGTGAAGGGATGCTAGAATTGGTGTTATATGTTGATGAGAGTGTGTTTTTGTTATTATCCTAGCTGCTGAGTTTTGTGCGAGTTGCAGTCTTTTGATGTTTTGTTTTGATGTGCCTAATAATATAAGGTTCGCAAAATCAAAGTGGGGGGTTATAGTGGCTTGGATTATACTGATAAAATCATGTATGTAAACAAGAGGTCTAAGTTGTTTAAGTATTTTAAGTTTGTAGTAAATTTTCTTTGTGGTATTTCTGATATGGGTATCTAGAGTGAGATGTTTGTCTAAAATGACTCCTAAGTATCTCACTTCATTCTTTATTTTAATTTCTTGGTTTTGAAGTGTTATATGTGTTGGTGGGGTATAATCTTGGTTTTTGGTGACTATTAGCACTTCAGTTTTTGAATGGTTTATTAGGAGATTGTGGGCATTTAGCCATAATGTTATTTCATTAAAACAATCCGAAAGGAGTTGCAACGGTATGTTAGGGATAGTGAATGGGATGTACATCATAATATCATCTGCATATAGATGATAGAGTACACCATATTTCTTAAAGATATTGCAAACTGGTTTTATGTATATATTAAATAGTAGAGCTGAAAGCGCTGATCCTTGTGGTAATCCTGTTTCAAATTTATATGATTCAGAAGTTTGATTGCTTATTCTAACGTTTTGCGTTCTATTGCTCAGATAAGAGGTGAACCATTTGTGAACTGTAGAGTATATTCCTATGTGTCTTAAGTAGTTAAGCATTATTGAATGGTTAACACTATCGAAAGCGGCTGATATGTCAATAAATAAGAGGATAAAAGCTTTTTTGTGGTTGTCTATTCCTCTTAGTAGTGTATCGGTAAAAACAGTCAGGAGTGTTTCAACTCCATGCTTGGGGCGAAATCCATATTGTTGGTCATCTAGCGGGTAGGATGAGTCAAGAAATTCTTGTGTTTGTATTTGTACAGTTTTTTCGATGACTTATGCTAAGAATGGTATACTTGAGATAGGTCGGTAAGATTTTGGGGAGGTTTTGTCAAGTGTATTATTCTTCAGGATTGGTCTGATTTGTACTTGTTTAAGGGTGGGTGGGAGGTAACCTTGGAGTAGTGATAAATTGACCATAGGAAGTATGAATGAAAGAAGTGTTGGTAGTGTGTTTTTTATCCAGGTTACTGGACAAGGGTCTAGATAGGATGTTGTGGTGTTAAGATTGATAATGATATTCTTTAATGATATATTGGATAAAGGGTAAAATTCTGGCCATTCATTTAGCATATAGAGAGGTTTGTAGATAGGATCTAAGGTCATTGGTGAGTGTTTTGATTTGTTTTGATAATAATTGGCTAGAGTTTGTGCAGAGATGTCAGTGATTTCCTTGTTAGAATCTTGAGGGTTGGTTGTTAGGTTGGTAATTATGGAAAATAGTTCTCTTGGTCTGTTATATGATTTTGATAGGATTGTAGCATAGTAATTTTTCTTTGAGTTATCTATGGCATCTTTATAGTTTTTGAGGTGGTTGTAGTATATTTCTTTCTCAATAGTGGATTTGGTTTTGCGCCATTTATGTTCTAGTTTTCTTAGCTCTCTTTTCATTTGTTTTAAAGTGCTATTAAACCATGGAGTGCCGTTGGTTTTTGATTGGGTTGATTTTTTATTAGTTTGATGTATTTGGGCTGCATTGTTTATGGTAGTATGCCAGTTTTTGACTGCTTCATCCAGGGTTGTTGGAGAAGGATCAAGGAGAGGTATTGTGGCATCCAGAAATTCAGTTTCGTTAAATTTTTTAAATTTAATTGTATGGTCATTTCTTTTTTGTTTTATGGTGTCAATGGTATTGTAATTGAGATTTAGTTTGATAAGGTGATGATCAGACCACGGTATTTGAGAGCATTCTATAGAGTTTGGATTAAACAGTTTAAAGCATAAGTTAGGTAGTAGTACTAGATCAAGGGTACTACCCTTGGTGTGGGTAGGTATGTTTATTACTTGATGGTATTCGAGATCTTGAATTGTTTCAATAAAGAGTTTAGAGTCATTCGTTGGTAGTGAGGGAAGGTTGAAATCACCTAGGACAATTAGAGGACTCTGTTCTGAAGATAAGTTGAGAAGTTCAATTAATGATTGGAGGCTATCAGCATTTTGGTTGGGGGGTCTATAAATTAAACAGATTCTGAGGTGATCTATTTTTATTATGAGCATGTCCATGTTGTTGTTTGAATTAGCTAGTATTTTTTTGGCTTTTAGGTTTTTATTTGTCATAATCAATACACCACCTCCTTTTTTGTTGGTTCTATGTGAGTAGGAGATATCATAGTTTGAGTTGTGCAGTTGATTTAGGAGAACTGTATCTGTATCTGTGAGCCAAGTCTCTGTTATGCATAGAATATCTGGTTTTGAGTCAGCAAGTAGATCATTAATTATAGGGATTTTATTTTTCAATGATCGGGCATTTATAAGGGTGCATGATAAAGATGTAGACTTGTGATGGTGGTTAAGCTGTGTGGTATGTTGTAGATTAATTTGTTTTATTTGGATGAGTCTGTGTATTAATACTACTGTAGTTTAATGTAATAATGTATTACGATTGGAGGTAGAAAAGATTTTCTACCATTTTGGGTCTGATGTAATAAGCCATGTTTTACAAGGCTGCACTAAACTTCAGTGCACAATATCCTTTCGCACACTGAAAAAAACATTTACTCCTGAGTGCGGTAACCAGTGACATGCATGTTACCATGGCTTTAAAAAACATCCGCTGATAGAAGAAACAGTGCACACTGCAGAGTAGCATGCCACCCTTTTCTGCGTCAGGTTTAAGTCTATTTCGTCTTAAGTCAGTGCATGAGTCAGCCCCCAGCCAGGGCTTAATGCGGAATGCTGCTTTTGCAAGATGGTGGAGCCAGAAACAAGAGCAAGTGGTTATCGCCCTGGCCTCCCAACGCAAGGTGGATGCAGTGTCTGGAACTTATTTTGGGAAGGGTTGGGGGCTGTCGAGCCCACTTAAGCCACCAGGGATTTCTTTGAGGACAGGGATAAGGGGGCTTTGGGCCCACCTGGCCCATCAGTGAATTTTAGGGAGGGAGGGGCTTCCAGGCTGACTTGAGCCTCCAGGGATCTTTTGCTGATGTTTGGTTTAGTTTAGTTTAATACAGTATTCACTATACCATCCTACGCAGCACACCAGATTACAGCAATAAAAAACAGATGCTGCACTTCACCTCAAATGACCCTTTGCTCCTACACTAGAATCTTTACTCCACCCTTGAGCTAGAGTAAAGATTCAACACTACAAGAGACATATAAAAAGGCTCTAACGTTTATCTTTTTCTTTTTTTTTTTTACTTTGGGAACAATTAAGGATTCAGTTGTTTTACATGTGTTTTGCATGCCCATCACACCACCTTTTAATGTGATGGTTGTTCTGTTTCTCTTAGCAGACTGTAAATTTTGTGGTGCAGGGACTAGATCTTCTTGTGTACTTGTACAGCACTGTGTATGCCTAGTAACACTATATAAAGATAAAAGATAAAGTTATAAATGATAAGTAGTAGTAATAATAGTAGTAGTAATTAGCTATGGCCCCAATTCTGCAAGGCGACTTGCGGGGCTGCACGTCCCAGCGGGACGTCCAGCCCCGCAAGCCGTCCTGATCGTATTCCCCCACAGGCTTTCCCTGCACAGCTAGAGCAGCAGTATGGGGAGAGCCGTCAGGGGGTTGGAGGGGGTGGAGCAGGGGCAGGCTGAGGTGGCAGGACATACAGGGTCGATTCAGGTCACAGCCCTGTATGTCCTGCGGGGTCGTGGGAAACGTGCTGCTTATTTCACCTCGAAGGTGGAATAAGCAGCTTTGACCTGGCGATCAGAGCTGGAACCGTCCCTCCCCCCAGAGGCTGGAGCCAGGGGTAGGTAGGTCCCCCGCCGTCCGATCCTGGCTCTGGCTGCGCAACCTTGGGTTGGGTGGCAGGGAAACAGAGGGTCAACGCCACAGGAGTCGGGGGCCTGCGGGGAGAACGTTCCTGCGGGTATGCTGTGGCATGCCGGGCTGTCTCAAGGCCCAGTCCTGCACCCACGGGAACGGCTGGTACCCACGGTGCAGAATCGGATCCAAAAGGAGCCGTACAGACGGCCAGGACATGCCCCTTAGGGAATCGGCTTCATGTATAATATTTCTAGTGAAGCCAATTTGGTGGTGCAGTGTCATCATGGTATTAGTTTACTGGGGAACTCTGGTCACTTCTGAAGTGAAGGCTATTGTTGGCTGATTCATTGGTGGTAAGAGAATGGTCAGAAGATGGTGAACATAGCGTTAGAGAGCTTTGGGTTGTGATTTCCCAGGTAGCAGTCAAGTAAACTGTTTTCTGGCTGTTGACAATTTACAAAAAGACAACGATATGTTGCTGAAAGTACAACATGGACAGATAACACAACTACAACTTTGTCCAGTTATCAGTCCAGTCTGGCAGATCATAGTCGAAATCTAAAATTGCAGTATGTCTTTTTCATAAGAAAACTATTGAAAGCAAAATAAAAGACAGAAGAATCTTCATAGTAAATTAAAGAATATTTTTTTTTCTTTCTCACAGATTGTGAAAGTTTTGAATTTGTATACGCCAGTCAATGAGTTTGAAGAAAGAGTCTCGGTATTATTTATACGCACTATTCAGGTAAGATCACAGATTTCCTGCAGTATGCATCTTCTCTCTTTGCCATGTTCATTAAGAGGCAGGTAGCAGCTCTTCTGAATAGGGCCTTAGCTGTAAAGGAACATTCTTAAAAGCTGAAAAAGATTTTATATGTTTAAAATTGTATATTGACACCACAGAAGTTTTAAGAGACATATGGAAGTTACTGAACTTTTTCCATTCTACTTAATCCCCTTCCACCATACTTTTGGGCCTTTTATTAATGATAGGTACAGTTGCGGGAATGGTATGTGAATAAAAAATAGAATACAGTTTGCTGCTATTTTGGATCTGTGCCCAGTTCTTCTTTCATTAGAGTATGGGCCAACACATGAGGCTCTTGATGGCTTGTGACTTCACTTCTATAAGAGGTATCTTCAGACTTAAGACAAGTGTGTATGCTTTACTAGGACAACCTGATTTGTTTTGAATGTGAGGTATGCATAGAACTCCCACTGTTGATAAGCTGTCTCATTTTTAAAAATGTAACTAGGAAAACAGACACATGCAGGCAAAAACCCCCACACAGTTTGGACTGGACAGCTATGTGAAACCTTACTAAACTCTTTTAGTCCAATATTCAAAAGCAATTAGTATAGCAAGACCTCCTATATGGATAAGTGCCCTATCTAAATTTTCGGTGGCAGTATCCGAAAATTCTTACAGACTGTCCTTGTGCTCTTTGGATAGTGCTGGATGGAGGTGAGCGTTCCATCTAACTCTACAGATAGTAATATTCTGTCGCTATCCGTAGAGCTATACAGTTTAGATTATTACAGTCTTTCTGCATAGTTGTATGGATAGCAGCTGAACATTGCAAGCTATCCATAGAGCCAGCAGTGGTTATTGTTTCCAAATATATATTTAGGTGTGCTCATTCTCCAGGAATAAGCAGGAAGTCAGTCCTCACATATGGGTGACGTCAGCGAAGACGGAGCCTGTGCGGAAGCATCTGCCCAGTTTTCAAAGAAAGCCTTTGGGAGATGCACCATGCGTGGTCCACTTCCCGCCCAAGAGTGCCATCTTGCCTCAGTCTCCTTTTTTCCATGGAGCCTATCAGACATTGTCCAGTTTTCCTCGGAAAAAAGTGTTATTTTATTGTTGAGTTTTGTCCGGTTCCTTCTCGCCCCCGAGCCAGCTCGCCTTGGTGTCGCTCCTCGGGTTCGTCTATTCTTTTTCTTATTTTTTCATCGAGGTGCTCCTTGACCGGCGTTCGTGCCTTTTTTCAGCCGAAGGTCTCAGACCCCTGCTGGAAGGTGGTGACCCCCTTTTTTCAATGGCCTCCAGTGGCTTCAAAAAGTGTGATTGGTGTGGCAAAATGATGTCACTCACCGACCCACATGACTGCTGCCTCTGATGTCTCGGCCTGGAGCACAATGACTCCGACTGCGAGCTCTGCAGAACCATGACCTCAAAGACCTTGAAGAGCCGCCATCAGCAGCAGAAAAGTTTCTTCCAGAAGTCCAACTCTGTGTCGGACTCTCTGGTGACACCAAACTTCAGGGT
The DNA here is from genome assembly GCA_033557465.1 of Ichthyophis bannanicus. NCBI lineage: Eukaryota > Metazoa > Chordata > Amphibia > Gymnophiona > Ichthyophiidae > Ichthyophis > Ichthyophis bannanicus. The sequence continues at coordinate 173,805,624 of CM066043.1, forward strand.
CCCCTTGGATACCTCAGTGCCCCACAAAGCCAGAGCCCTCTTGGAGTCCCATGGCTATGGTTCCTCCGAGCGGAAATCCCCGGAGGTGGAGCACAAGAAGAAGAAACCCTCGAATACCGCCTCGGAGGACAGATCCGGGAAAAAGGAGAAATCCCATCCCAGGACCCCCAATCTCAGGCATGATTCCAAGGAGTTGGGGCAGGAGCAGCCTACCAAGCTGCCCCATAAGGAGTCGTTGGCATCCACCTACTGGCCTCGGGCCTCCAAGGCCATCCTCATTGAGGACTCCCCCTCGACAGTACCGATGCCGGGCCTGAAGTCTTCGATGCCCATGTCAATGGCTGCAGAGCCAATTGGTATGGAGACCAGAATGGCAGTCCTAGAGAGCAGTATATCTGCCCTAGTGGCCATGCAGTGGGCTTTTATGTCCGGCTCATTTGGTTCATCCACCCTGACGACAGGACCCTCGACATCAAGGGCTTCCATAGATGACGAGCCAGTCCTTGAGCGCCATCAGCCTCAAGAGAACCCCCGGCTCCAGACGAGGTCCCAGTCCAGTTCTTCGGGACACCAGTCCTCTCCGATGAGTGCCTGCAGCTTGGACCGATGATCCTCCAGAGGTCACGGACTGCTGAGAGCAGCCGTTAACCAAGGTGATCGCACTGCGTCGACTCAAACTCAGACATCGAGTCCGAATGGGAGACCAAGGATGAAGAGTCCTCAGACACGAGGTGACACCATGATGTGCCCTTGGACCCGGGTCCCCTGCCCGAGGACATTGCGTTCCTCGATTTTTTGTAGGACATGGCCAAGACTCTTGCCGTCGAGGAAGAACCATGCATCGAGGAATTGGAGATACTCCAATACGAGGCACCCTCTAAGGAAACCCTCAAGGTACCGGTGCCCTCGATCCTCGACTGTCTCCTCCTCGGGATGTGGGAAACACCGGTGTCGGTTCCAGTCGTTAGTAGGTGCCTCATTGCCATGTACCACATATGCCAAAGCCCTGGGTTTCAAAAAACCATCTTTCCCACAACTCCATGGTCGTAGTGTCAGCAGTGCGCCGGCTTAAGAGCCAAAAAAAACATTTGTCGATGCCACCCAGCAGGAAGGCCCAAACCCTCAACGACCTTGGCCGGAAGGCCTTTCAGGACTTGATGCTAATGTGCCGGATCCAGTTCTGCCAGCTCTATATAGGCATGTACCTCAAAGAACTGTCAAAGAAACTTGGTGGATTCTCGTCAGGCCTCGATGGGGAATCCCTACAGAGGTTCAAGATCCTGACTTTGGCAGTAAAAGAATGCTCAAAGTTTTTCTTCTGGGCAGCCTACAGTGGCTTCAAGTCATTGGCCAGGGTAGCTGCTGCAGGCATTGGGGCATGATGCCAGACGTGGCTGCAGTCATCTGACCTGGAACAATGGGTGCAGGACAAATTGATAGATGTCCACTGCATAGGAGAAAAGCTATTCGGGTAGCCCATGGCAGATAAGGCAGCGGAGATAGAGACCGAGTATGTGACGAGAACCAGGCTCTCAAAGAAGTCCTTGGTGCAGCCTCAGAAGAAAGCCCCAGGGAAAAAGCCCTTCTTCCTGAGGAAGGCTTTAGCTTTCTTGGCCCCTCAACAGGGCCAGCAACAAAAAGGCCAGGGACATGGTCCCAGAAAACAAAAAGGCCCCGAAGTCCCAGGCGCCGACTCCAGCCTAGCCTGGGGGGAGCTTTTGACTGCCTGGGTGCGACCTCCCTACCTCCAGGAGGTCCTCTGCTGCCCACAGGGGGGCACCTAGCTCTGTTTGCCCACAGGTAGATGGCCATCACCACCAATATGTGAGTGCTACAGGTGGTCAGGGAGGGCTACCTCCTCCACCTACAGTGGGCACCACACTCATACTTTCCAGGGGAGCCCACCAGGCCTCTCCTTATCCAGACCCTGCTCCTCACCGAGCTAGCAGGCCTAATCAACAACAAAGCAGTTGAGCCAGTGCCGAAACATCTCTGGGGGCACATACTTCTATTCCAGGTATTTCCTCATCCCCAAGAGGACGGGGAGCCTTGGGCTCATCTTGGACCTGCGAGAGCTCAACAGGTTTCTGGACAGGGAGAAGTTCAAGATGCTCTCCTTGGGATACTACTGCCATTTCTCCAGCAGAGAGATTGACTATACTCCTTAGACCTAAAGGATACCTACACTCACATCCTAATTTATCCCAGCTACAGAAGATACCTTCAGTTTGTGATGGGAGGACAGCACTACCATTACAGGGTGCTGTCCTTCGGTCTGTTCTCGTTGCCAAGGGTCTTCACAAAGTGCCTCACGGTGGTCACAGCCCACCTCTGGCTCCAAGGGGCCTTCATCTTTCCTTATCTGGACGACTGGCTCATAAAGGGGGACACGGCTGCAGAGGCACAATGTGCCACCAGGCGTACCATCAACACTCTGCAGCACCTGGGGTTCATCATAAACTACCCCAAGTCCCACCTCACTCTGAGCCAGCACCTAGAGTTCATAGGAGCACAACTAGATACCCTCCAGGCAAAAGCCTTTCTCCCTCAGGAGAGGTCAGAATGCCTCAGGGAGGTAGCCGTAGAGGTACACCGATGCTGGATGCTACCTGCCTGGCTCCTACTCCGCCTGTTAGGACACATGGCCTCCACGGTCCACATCACTCTATATGCCTGCCTACACATGAAGGCAGCCCAGTGGTGCCTCCACTCCCAGTGGATGCAAGTCACAGGCAGACTCAGGGACAGAGGGAAAGTGACCCATCAGCTGGCAGACTCTCTCAGATGGTGGCAGATCCCATGTCACCTTCAGCCATGATGCCTTTCCAGGCACCCAATTCCCAGAAGGACCTCACCACGGACGCCTCTCAGTGGTCTGGGGAACACATTGTGTGAGCCTCCAGATGCTGGACTGCTGGTCCCTGGAGGAATCCCGGATGCAAATCAACCTGCTAGAGCTCCGGGCAATATACCTAGCTGCCCGAGCCTTGCGCCACCAACTCCAATACCGCTCGGTGCTGATCCAGACTGACAATCAGATCTCAATGTTCTACATGAACAAACAGGGAGGTACAGGGTCGTACCCCCTCTGCCAGGAGGCGGTAGCCCTCTGCTGCTATGCTGCATGCAGAGGGATGCTCCTAAGGGCGGTGTATGTCCTGGGCCAGGACAATGCCCTGACGGACAAACTGAGTAGGGTCCTCTAGCCACACTAGTGGCACCTGGATCCAGTGGTAGCCTCATGGCTGTTTCGTCTCTGAGGCATCCCCTTGATGGACCTGTTTGCCAGCCCAGACAACACGTAGTTGCCCCAATTCTGTTTGTGCCAGCCACACCCGTCTCAGGTGGCAACGGATGCATTCCTCATCCTGTGGACTGAAGGCCTCATGTACATCTTCCCACTGACACCGCTGGTAGCCAAGACACTATTCAAGGTCCAGCATGACAGAGCATCACTAATGCTGATAGCCCCTCGGTGACACAGGCAGCCCTGGTTCACACTGCTCCTCTCCTTATCGGCGGTGTTGCCGATTCTCCTGAGCCAAGCTCCATGGCTACTCTCACAGGAGCAGGGCTCTCTCCTACACCCCAATCTGGGGTCCCTCGCACTCACAGCTTGGCTGCTGAAAGAGTAGCGCTAGCTCCCTTCAGCCTCCCATGGATGTGGAAGACATTCTTCTGGCCTCTCATAAGGCCTCCACTAGAAGGGCATACGCCTTCAAGTGGCACCAGTTCTCAGTGTGGTGTGCGGAAAGGCAGCCAAACCCATTTTCCTGCTCAGTACAAGTGGTGCTCCAGTACCTGTTTCATTTATCGCAGGTGGGACTGTCCAAGTCGGTCAAAGTACACCTGAGCGTCATTGCAGGACATCACCATTCCTTTTAGGGAAAACCCCTCCCGGGTCAGCCATGTTATCCAAACCCCCCCGTCCGCTCCCCAGTGGCGGAGCGGGATCTCATTGTGGTGCTCTCACAGCTCACTAAGCTTCCGTTTGAGTTTCTTGCTATCTGCCACCTCCAGTACCTATCCTGGAAGGTCGCCTTCCTGATAGCACTCACATCAGCTCACAGAATCAGCGAGCTCCAGACTCTGAAGGCAGAGCTCCCCTACACAAGTTTCTATAAGAACAGGGTGGGTGGCTCCGCACACACCCCAAGTTTCTGCCAAAGGTGATGTGCCCATTCCACCTTCTTTCCGAGGCCTCACACCGGTAAGGCTGAGACCATTCTCCACGATCTGGATTGTAAGAGAGCCCTATCCTTTAACCTGCAACGGACTTGGGGTCACCGCAAAGCACCACAGCTTTTCATATCCTACGGCCACAGCTGTCTGGGGCTCCCAGTGACTAAGTGAACTCTATTCACTTGGGTGGCAGACTTCATTATCCTTGCCTACAAACAAAACAGGGATCTCACTGGACCAGAGGGTCACTGTGCTCCGCATCAGGGCCATGGCTACTTCCGTGGCAAATCTGCCTTCCATCCCCATGACAGAAATGTGCCGGGCTGCCATCTGGTCTTCGATCTATACTTTCGCAGCTCACTACTGTCTGAAGAGAGAATCCCGATGGGACAGCGCCTTTGGCCATGCCGTACTCCATAATCTCTTTGGGGTGTAGGCAACTCCTGCCCTCCAACCCTTCTGTGTTCAGGCTACCAGAGTGTTAATTCTCTGCCAGACATTTGGTCTTGCGAGAGTCTCTCAGTAGGGACTCAACTGCTGCTGATCACGGCTCACCTTTACAGGTCGCCGTTGCATTTTTGTTTTACAGGTTCTCAGAAGCCTGTCGCTGGGGAGTCCCATATGTGAGGACTGACTTCCTACTTGTTCCCGGAGAAAGCATAGTTACTCACCTATAACACGTGTTCTACGGAGACAGCAGAAATCAGTCCTCACAATCCTCCTTCCTCCCCTTGGAATCGCTTCTTTACCGTATTTTAATTTTTGCCATCTTAGCTATATCATTAGACTGAGGCAAGATGGCACATTTGGGTGGGAAGTGGACCACGAATGCGTGGTGAATCTCCAAAAGGCTTTCTTTGAAAGCTGAGAAGATGCTTCCGCATGAGCTCCACTGGGGCCGATGTCACCCATATGTGAGGACTGATTCCTGCTGCCCCCGGAGAACACTTGCTACAGGTGAGTAACTGCGCTTTATCTGGCTAGCAGCGCTGAATATATGTAAAGTATTTAGATACCTTGGCCAATGTTTAAACAAAATTCTGACCATGACATATGAATATTAGCCTGTTTTTGTAAGCTGCTGTCTGTGTTCCATCAGAATGTAATTCCCACTCCTACTGATCTTATATTCTTATGAGTCTTGTGGATCCTATGAGGGACTTTGTCATTCATGCCCTGGTTTCCTGAGTTTTCCCTGTGGTGACCTGCAGCTGAAAGCCAGAGAACTCTCCCAGTTTCAGAATCCCTGGGTGATAGGCGATAATTTCAGATTTTCTCTATTGATTATAAAAGCATATATAGGGCCTGCCCAGGCATCTTTTGGCAAACCCGGAATATTTGTGTCAGCTCAAAGAGACTTGCAGATTTCACCACTGACCTCAATGGCAAATTTCCAAAATACCTGCAGCATGACTGGTTTGCCAACAGTTTTATAGGACTGATGATGCAATATGAAGGATCAAATCAAATATCCAGCTTGGCCAAAGATAACATGACTTAAGTTTGCCTGCAATATTACACATGAAATGGGAGGAGCTGTTCCTTTTCAGTTCTTAGTGGGACGTTGTTTCCTATTTTGAAAGTTAAAAATAATTTTTGAAAAATTACAGTGTGCATAGAATACCTTCCCTTTGCCCTCTGAACCACACGGTTTATGAGTTACCTACAGTTCAACCATAAGTGAGTTTACAAGTAGATGATAAAGCTCTTTGGTTTCTCTCTTTGCTTTCTCTTTCCAGATGCGTTTGCGAGACAGGAAAGATTCCCCTCAGCTGCTAATGGATGCAAAACACATCTTCCCTGTAACCTTCCCTTTCAACCCATCCTCTCTTGCCTTGGAAACCATCCAGATTCCAGGCAGTCTTGGCCTGGCCTTCATCTCTCGGGTCTGAAGAGAAGACTGCAAATCTGAATTCATTCAACCCAGCAAGTCACTGGAAATACATTTTTTGAACTTGATTCTGTATGATTGGAGAAACCTGCCTTCTGCTGCGGTGGTAGACTGGCAGATTCCTTTGTAAACACATCTTTCATGTCATACTGACGCATACATCTCCAAGAAGCACTAAATTAGAAGAAAATGTATGGCCAAAGCCATTGTAGATAAACTTGCTAAGATAGAACATAAATGATCTGTTACAGGCAGGGACCCGGAAGATTGTACACATGGAAGAAAGTTATTTCTGGAAAGAGGGGCGCACAGGTCCGAGAGACGGATAAATGCAGGACATTACATGAGGACTTTCGTAGTAGAACATTTGTGTTAGTTAGGAATTTGCAATGTTTAAATTGTCTTCTAACTGGAATGGGAAAATTAAAAAAAAACCTGTCAATACATACATATATATATATATATATGTATACATATATAAAATAACTGATGACATAGCTTCCTTGTTTATGTTGGTACAATATAAATTATGAAGAACTGAAGAGGTCCGTTGACTTATGGTACTCCATAGACATTAATTGTTAGTACTGTGGCTTACTAACAATATTCAGCTGCTGCTGTGTATTGTGTTCTTGTAAATACACAATATCCTTATTTGGCTCTACAAAATGAAATATTCTCCTCCTTATTATCAGTTTTGTTTACAGTCCCCTACAATCCATACTTCAAACTCAACCCATGCACACGTCCGTGTTTCCCGTCTGGAGGCATAAAGATCACTCAAGCACAAAAGAGAATGTTGGAGAGCTCATGCCAGAAACCATTGAGGTTTGGTATGTGAACAAATGGTTTCTTTTCCTATTTAATTGGAGGGTTTTATAATATGCTGCTTGATTTTTTTTGTCTTTAGGTGTTTGTTGGATTTTTAAGCGTAAGCTCCAGCTGTCTGCACTTTCATCGAACCAGGCAGTATTGTATGACAGCTCGTCAGCTCTCTGCAGTGAGTCCGTCATCAGGTCTTCACATACGCAGAGTGGTCTTAATGAAAAGTGCATATTCCTGTAGTGAGACCCTTGTTTTTGTACATGTAGAGGTCGCCCCCCATTAAAATTCCCTTTAGGTTCTGTTACCTGTGCATTGAGATCTGCCGTACGCTCAGCCTAACAGCACCATACGGGAAGTGATGGTGGTGGGGGAAAGGGTTCATTCTTTTGTACATTTGTTTTGTACACTGAGGGGGGAGGAGGAATTTTCCTGGTTTAGATGCCTCTGCAGGAAACCAAACAAGCATTCTGTAATCTGGAGCCTACCTTTCGCCAGCAGCCATTCAGGTTTATCTAAAGATGGCAGTAGAGATGCAGCAGAGGGGCTTTTTTCCCTTCTACGTTGCTACATTTCAACAACTTTACATTAACACTGCCTCGCTAGGAAGACATGGACCGCAGGGGCTACTCTTGTTTACTGGTATTATTCCTTTTGCTTAGAAATAGAATTTAGAAGGGTTCTTTAGCACTGCAGCAATGGCTGAGAATGCGGACAGGCACAATTCTGACACTTTAAAATGCACAAGTCTTTGTGTAGCTTCTTTATTTCCTTGATCTTATTTTTTTTATTATTGAAATATCTATGCCCCCCCCCCCACCCCCAAAGACTGCCATAGAACAGGTCAGATGCAATGAAAATACAGCAAGAGGTTGTCCCTTGCCAGCAGTTAGGTGGCGAGTTCTTTCTAGATTGTAAACTCTGATGAGCAGGGGCCGTCTCTTACATGTCTCTGTACGGTGCTGTGTACGCCTTGTAGCGCTATACAAATGATGATTAGTAGTAGTAGTAATCTAAAGCTGACCATAGTGTGGTCACCAACAATTAAAGCAGGGCAGAAGCCCTATGAGCTATGGTAGTTATTACACAGTGTGAAACTCAAGCTTTGCGACTGCCACCCACTAAGCCAGAAAGAGTCAGCAAACTCTTACATTTAGGTGATTTTAAGACAATGCCGTAGGTAAGAAATACCAAATACCCATGGGCTACAGTAACATAGTAGTTGGTGGGAAAAAAAGACCAGTTGGCCCAAACCCTCTGCCCAGTTCCTCATACCCATACTTCAAAGATGCATCAGATACAAAGATCGTAAGCCCTCTGGGGGCAGGAAAATAGCTCTTGTATCTGAATGTAACTTGCCTTGGACTTCTGAGAAAAGCATCAGCTAAATCCAAGACCAGCAGCCAGCTATAGAATCTGGACTGCTTGTGGGATATCACTCCTTTTTCCAGTCAGGTTTTGTTAAGAATGTTTTGTTGAGAGTGTTTCTGAAAAAGTTGTTAGTTTCGTGTATTATGAAACCATTGACATAATTTGGGAGATTAAGTATGACCGTGATCTTTACAGTGTACCGTTCTGTGTAACAAATGCGCTGAGAGCCAGTGAATCACTGATGTTACATACGTTCCAGGGTTTGCATAAAGGGAGATGAGCTCCACTGATTTACAGCCAATATCGCCAATATATTATTGAGTAGAAAACTCTGCACTTAGTGCATCACATGCTGCAACCTGAAAGAGTGTGCATTTTTTGAGATAATGTGCACTGTTTTGCATTTTAACAAGCAAGGCATAATTTGCTGAGTTTTTTGCTTTTGCACAGAATAAAATGTCATGTGTAGCTTTCCATGCGCAAAATCTTATTCAGATTGACAGCTAGAGCTGTTGTGATGCAAAATCATGCAAAGCTACCCATCAATAATTAGCACATAGATAAATCACAAAATTTACTTCACGGGTGAAATGTATTTAAAACGCATCAATGAGATGCAGCCTTTGATTTGTTTGGATGTTTTGCAAAATTTCCCATAGCTAAATTTTGTGTGCTATTTTTCTACCTGACTCATTTTTATGCATGGAAAAACGGTGCATGAAGAAGGCAATAGCACGTGAGAAAAATGCACACCTTAGTACTTGACCCTTGGGATTATATATATGGGTTTGCAGGGCTGGCTCAACCATTAGGCAAACTAGGTGGATCACTTATTTTATTTATTTTATTTTATTTAGACAGTTTTGTATACCGCCTTATCCTTCAATCAAAGCGGTCACAACACAATTGGGAGATACATTTAACACACGGGGATATGAGACACATACACTAATACTTACAGGGAACATGGGCAATGGAGGGTTAAGTGGCTTGCCCAAGACCACAAGGAGCATCTGTGGGACTAGAAACCCCAGTCCTTCCGGCCCAAGGTTGCTGTCCTCTAGTGGGATTTGAACCCCCGACCTTCCGGCCTGAAGTACCTTGCCCCAACCACTAGGCTACTCCTCCCTCCCCCACTTAGCGTGACAGCAAAGACCAGGACATTCATATCTAAACAATAGTCTGACAGCCAGGGGGGACATAAAGCTTAAGGTTTCCAACACTTCGAAGCAACTCTGGGGCTGGCCCTGTGGGTTGGTTATAAATTGAGACCCCACTGTATGTATGAAATACATTTGTCTTCTAGAGACATCAGCCTAATGTAATTTTGCGTTACATTTTTCAGTTATGATCTGTTTACATGTGTGAAGCCTTAATTTTCTCTCGTAGTAATGTTTTTATTGATACCCCAGGCATTCTCAGACACAGTGATTTGACTAACGTTGTTTGCAGATTACATTAATGGACCCATTTACTGAGTAAGCTGTGTTAGTGTGCACTAAACGGCATGTTTATTAAGCTGCCCTACCTGTTAACACAGCACATAACACGCACTAGCCGAGCACGTTAACAGATAGCACAGAAACTCATTGCGCTATCTGCACAAAACGCGTTAACTGCCAGAGCGAGTGGGAAATGGGCAGGGAGTGGGCATGTCTGCATGCGCAATTGCCGGGAGCATCAACAACGCATGGTAACCTTCAGTTGCAAACAGGCAGGTGCAGATAATACCACCTCAGTGGGTGCTGGTATGTGCATCCACGGCGCTACTGGGCTGCATTCTCGGCTGGGGAAATGCTGTTCACACCCTCAACAGATAGTGGACTGCATTTGCCGCTAATGTGGCTCTGTTTGCACACAAATGTCACGTTAGCTGCCAAAGCCTAATGCGCTTTAGTAAACAACTGCTAGGGCGTCCCCAGCAGTTAATGAGGCTCCCTAGCAGTGAACACACACTCATTTCCAAGTTAATGTCCTAATGGGGAATAGACGGGGACTGTTACTGTGCGTTGATGTAGAAGATACTTCACTAGGGGGCATGTTTACTAAAGGTGGACGTGCGTGAACGAAAGCTAGAGTATGCTCTGATCTTTGCAGTATTGCGCATCGTGCTGCATCTCAGTAAGTGGAAGAGGCATTTCAGCCGCCATTCTGTGGCTTTCTTCAGAGATCATCACACTAGCCGCGGAAGCCCAAGAGAACATGTATTAAGTGCTGCCATGGCTCACAGAAATAAAAAGGCCGCGTCAGCATTTAGAGCGCGTTAACTTTCATTACCGTGTGTACTAAAGGCGAACATGCCCCTTGGTGTAGCTAACTGCATTCTGTAATGCAGTTCATGTGTTAAAACTGTTAACTGAATTGGGAACATGGTGGGAACGACTCCAACAGTTAATAGAGAGATTTGTAGTTATCTCACTTTAATTTTGACAGTTACGACATGGTAACTGCAAAACTTACTCAGGGCTGGCCCAAGGGTTTCTGCCATGCAGGCCGAAGTCCTGGCTGTGCCACCCCCTTCTGAGCCACCCCGTGCCGCCTCCCGCTGCCACTGATTCTGTCGGTGGGACGGCTCGGCTTGGTGTGGCAGCAGCCCGTAGCAGGCCATCTGTTTTGGCACACATGGTCTGCTGCTTCTGACCTCCCCCTCTGACGGGAAGTTGTGTCAGAGGAGGGGTCAGAAGCGGCAGGCCATGTGTGCTGAAGCATATGGCCTGCTGCCCTAGGTGGCCGCCTAGCCTGCCTAGTGGAGGGGACGGCCCAGAGCTTACTACAAGTTAGTAAATAGGCCCCTAAACGTTCATCATGATAATGTATTTGGTTGAACAGTATATTATAAGCACTTTTTTCAGTTCAGGATTTTTTTAACTTAATACAGAAAAAGTTAATTTGTTCTACCTGTGCCCTGTTGAATCATGTCAATGCCCTGTCAGAGTTTGGTTTTCAAAAGTTTCATCTTTATTATATCTGCTTGAAGTTAAAAACTGCACACTCATCAAAGAATACGTGTGCTAATAGCAGAGATGCATCCACTACTTGGCCATTTTGCTGACCTTTGAAATTAAATCCTTTTCTGTGGGCATATTTGGAACGTATTTAGGTTATAGTAACTGGCAGAGTTGGGTAAATGCTGGAAAAAATCTTAGAGCCTGATATTCAAAGGCATTTACGTAGTTTGCAGACCTGCAAACCATGTAAATGCCCGTTAGCGGGATATTCACTGGCACAGACGCGGTTAGTTCTGCTGAGTATCTGTGGGTGCACCGCTACAAGCCCTGATGCTAAGCGGTTAGCAGCGAGGCATGTTGCGAGCGTTCCAGGATAGAGGCGGCGCCCATCGCTGACTGTCCCAACAGTGATATTGAGCCACTGCCCGGTTAGTGACCTGTGGGTAAAGTCAAGCACAGCAAATTCTGGCCTAACTTTCCCCGCGGAAGCTCAGTATCGCCGCTGTCCGGTTAGCTTCTGGGGTCTGTGGCTACTCTGGGTCTTCAGTGCCGGTGGCCGGATACGGCCCTGGCATTGAATATCTGGTGTTAGTATTCAGTGGCGACGCCAACGTGCTTTGCCACTACCGCTGAATATCAGGCCCCCTAGTCTTTTAGTGTTCTCCTCTTTGCTTGTATAAGCAACTGTTCTGATCACTCCAAGAAAATTGCCAACTTTTGTCCAGTTATTCTCATGTTTATTGAATCCAGTTTAGCATGAAATGCAAAACTTGGGGTTTAATCAAACCATAACCTTAAGCAACTGCGATGTGGCTTTACTTTATTTGGTTGGATTATTCTAGCCCAGTAAAGTCCAAAGATAAGGAACTGTGGGGTGGGGGGGGGGTAGGAGGGGGTGAATTTATGTTAAAATAAAATTCATATTCATTTGATTTGTTGTACAGGAACCATTTGGAAACTAACAGAATTGTTGAATGCTTATGTTGGAATGTGGTTCAATTCTTAACAAAAGATTTTTGGTTTTGTTAAAGAAAAATAGGCTCCTATTTCATCTCTTACAACTAAAACACCATTACATGCTGGGATACCACCACAGTTCTTGAATGAAAACCAAAAAATCTCAGAGGATAACGACATGTAAGAGTACCTGTAGTATCTGATATTGTACTTAGTGAATGTGTGTATAATAAACATTGGATGCAATTCACTATTGCAGCAACTTGTTTAAATAAACATACAATTCCAGATCTCTCTTCTACCAGCTTGCTTTGGTTATAACTGTATATATGTGTGTGTATGCACATGTGTGGAGTGTCAGTATACAGCCATCAAGTTTTCAAATAGTATTTCAGCTTTTCTGGTACAGAGGGATTATCCCTCCTCTATGTGCATGTACAGTCAGATTTATTTTTTTATGTTTTAATCATAGGTGTGTATTTCAATATTTTTTACTGTTTGTATAAATGTAGGTGAAGACAGAAGAAAAGCCCGAAACCTCCTCTAATATGAGAATCCTTGGACTATTTCATAGCCAACTATCGCGTAAGTTGCTGCTTGATAGTGGTTTTGATACCTTATTGGCATACAAGTGTTTTGGTACAGTATGTCAGCACCTTTTTAAGATCACGATGAGGGTAGAGTCTTCTATCAATGACAACATGTCCTCAGTAATTTAGGTTAGATAGCTTTTATCAAATTCATTTGGGCAGGCTGAATCAGCCAATCAGCATTTAATTCTAGGTTAAGCCTTGCCCAATTCTGGCCTTTTTAGTAAAGCAGCATTCACTTCTGGTGTGAAGTCCCATCTTAGCTGTGCATCCAACTTGCTCACTCTCTCTCATGACATCATAGGAAATAGTCATTAGCTACACCCCCAAAACATCTTAGAAACATCTCTAACCACGTCCACTTGATGACATGTCCAAGAAGATTGCCTCCGTGGTTGCCCACATAGACTTGGCAGCTATCTTTGTCTGCCATATTGATGTCATCCATGTGACCATTATCCATCCATCATGTTGATGACATCACAGGAAATCATCATCAATGTGAGTAGAGGTGTATCACAGGACAATGGCACCCCATTCTATGTAAGGATCCTGGTTCGGAGCATGTGTAGTGTGAAAAAACCCCTCAAGGCTTTTTCTAGCAGAGAGCATGCATAAAGTCTGAAATTTGTTTAAAAGAATCATTCCCCAAATCTGACCCTGTTATGCTGCTAGCCAAATGAGATAACCTGTATACTGTATCTTTGTATAGTCCCAAATAAGAGCAGCAAACACACTCGCAATACAGGAAGGGAAATCAAAGAACAAAGTGAAAAAAACTGACAGAACCCTAAGTGTTAATTGAGACAGGAGTAGGTTTGATTTCTTGAGAGCCAATGCACTTCAGTCCACCCTACACGATTGTGTTTCGTCTATATCATGCTTCTTCAGGGGTGTATAGTCTTAAATAGTGCAAATAATAGTAGACAAATCAATAAATATATACAAATATGTTATATTAATCCATCCATGATTAAATTATATAAAAAATGTGCATTATCTCAATATAAATATGCAAACATATCTTAAAACATAAACCAATTAAAATCATTATTAATACATACATATGAATAAAAATAAATAAAACATAATCATAAGGATATACAATAAAAACAATTAGATAAAAATTACCCATTCTCCAGGACCAAGCAGGAAGTCAGTCCTCACTTATGGGTGACGTCGGCGCCGACGGAGCCCTCGCGGAGCAATTTTCCCCAGCTTTCAAAGAAAGCCTTTGGGAATTGCAGCGCGCATGCGCGGTAGTCTTCCCGCCCGAAGGTGCCATCTTAGCCAGTCTTCTTTTTTCCGCGGAGCCCTACAGACGTCCCCGTCTTGTCCCCGCGAAAAAGTTGATTTTCCTCTGTATTTATCCTTTTTTCTTTCGGTTCGACGCCGGTCGTTTTCCCGCCCGGACTCGCGACGCCGGTCTCGAGTCCTCTAACGGTTTTTTCGGTTTTTCTGACTTAGTCAGCTTTCGTTTTCGTTTTTTTCCCTGGCAGCCCGGTCCTTTGACCTCGCAGGGGCCCTTTTTCCCCCGATGGCTGCCAGTGGCTTTAAGCGGTGTGGTCGGTGTGACCGAAATATGTCACTCACCGACTCACACGACCTTTGCCTCCGCTGCCTGGGCCCAGATCACGAGGAACTGATCTGTGGGCCCTGCAGCAAACTGTCCTCGAAGGCGTTGAGAAGTCGGCGGCATCAGCGCGAAAGAATCTTCGCCGACCCCAGCCGTACCCGGACCTCGTCGGAGGCCTCACTGTCGAAAGGCTCCAGTTCGGACCGTCGACGGAGCTCCTCCGACCGGGGTTCTCCCTCCGGGGACCATCGACGGAAGGAAAAACCCGCGAGGGCGGCGTCGGTGGACGCTCCTGGCTCCGCGAGGGCCAGGTCGCATAGCCCCGACAGCCGCCCCGGGTCCTTGGAGAAGGAACACCTCCCGAAGCGACCTCGCCTGGAGTCGGAGATGCCTGCCCGGGTAAGTCCTGTTGTCCTTCTGGACTCGCCTCCGCGTCAGCCGACGTCGGGCCCGACGCCGTCGGGGCCCGAGTCGGGGGCTGCTGGGTCGCCTGAGCTCGGACTCAGGTTGACGGCCTTGGAGAGCAGATTGTCTGCCTTCATGGACCAGCAGCGGGCACTGCTCGCTGGCTTCGCTGGCGTCGCTGCCCCGACCGCCGGGACGTCGACGTCCAAGTCGACCCCGGAGACCGAGCCGATCCTCGAGTCGATGAGAACTCGAGTCGATCCTCGGTCGAGGTCGCCCTCGGCCTCCCGTTCGGGACCGAGGTCGCCGACGCCGACTCCCTCGGCGTCGGGGCGGCTGGCGCCGCACCCTGCCCGAGCCGACCCCACCGAGTCCTCGTCGGAGTCGGTCTGGGAGTCTGAGGAGGAAGAGTCACCTGATTCTTTCCGGACTCGGTGTGTCCCATCGGACTCTCCGGAGTCCGAGCCTCGGAAGCAGTCCCCCCGGAGGATGCCCGGTTCTCGGACTTCGTTAGGGATATGGCCAAGGCTTTGGCCTTCCCTGCGGACCCCGAGGAGGAGCCTCGAGCCGAAGAGCTCGACGCCCTCCAGTATGACTCTCCCGCGAGGGAGCACTTTACTGTGCCGGTTCCTCCTATGCTGGAACGACTACTCTTCCGCATGTGGGAGAGTCCGGCCTCCTCGCCGGTCCTGAGCAAGCGGGTCGATTCTATCTATCGAGTCCGCAAGAGCCCTGGCTTTCAAAAGGCGCAGTTGCCACACCATTCCATGGTAGTGGAATCGGCCATGCATCGTCTTAAGAGCCAGAAGATGCACTCCTCGGTGCCTCCTGGAAGGGAGGCCCGTAACCTGGATGGCCTTGGCAAAAAGTGCTTCCAGGGCTCTATGCTCGCCTGTCGTGTCCAGACTTACCAGCTCTACATGGGCATGTATCTCAGGGATCTGGCTAAAGAGCTAGCCGGCTTCTCCGCTGGTTTGTCCGAGGAACCCTTGCGGAGGTTCCTAGCCTTGTCCACAGGTATTCGGGAATGCTCAAAGTTCATGTCCCGAGCAGCCTATGATGGCTTTGAAGCCTCGGCTCGAGTAGCCGCAGCCGGCATCGGTGCCCGCCGACAGGCTTGGCTTCAGTCGTCCGACCTTGAGCCCTGGGTACAGGACAAGTTGGTCGATGTCCCCTGCCGAGGCGAAAACCTCTTTGGCAAGCCCATGGCGGAAAAGGCTGCACAAATTGAGACTGAGACTCTCACCAGGACCAGGCTTTCTAGGAAGACCTCCGCCCCTTCCCAGAAAAAGAAGGGCTCGGGAAAAAAGACCTTTTACCCGAGGAAGGCGGCTGCCTACAAACAATACCCCCATTATCAGGCCCCTGCAGCTCCCCAACAGGGCCAGCAGGCCAAGGGACGGGGTAACGGGTCCCGTAGGCAGCAAGCCCCCAAGCCTGCGCCACCAGCCCCTGCTCAGCAGGGTGGGGGTTTTTGACTCGCTCAGCATAGCCTCTCCCCCCCCGCTGGTTCCCCCCAGCACCGGAGGCCGGCTGGTTCACTTCGCCGACAGGTGGTCCAGCATCACCGCAGATGCCTGGGTGCTTCAGGTCGTGCGAGAGGGCTACCTTCTCCACTTCCATCAGGTCCCTCCCTCCTATTTTCCGGGAGAGCCTCCGCGCCCCCCTCTGCACAGGGAGTTGCTCCTTCAGGAGTTAGCAGGTCTTCTGCAGGATCAGGCGGTGGAACCGGTGCCACACCACCTGAGAGGTCAGGGCTTCTATTCAAGGTATTTTCTGATACCAAAGAGAACAGGAGGCCTCCGACCCATCCTGGACTTGCGCAACCTCAACAAGTTCCTTGTGCGGGAGAAGTTCAAAATGCTTACCCTTGGAATCCTTCTGCCCTACCTCCAGCAGGGAGATTGGCTATGCTCCTTGGATCTAAAGGATGCTTACACGCACATCCTCATCCACCCAAGCCACCGCCAATACCTAAGGTTTGTGGTGGCAGGAAATCATTACCAGTACAGAGTACTGCCCTTCGGCCTGTCCTCCGCACCGCGAGTCTTCACAAAATGTCTCGCGGTCGTGGCGGCCCATCTCCGGCTTCACGGCCTCTATGTTTTTCCGTACCTCGACGACTGGCTCATCAGAGCAGCATCCGCTCGGGAGGTCACCACCGCCACGTGCCGCACGGTGACTCTGCTGCAGCACTTGGGCTTTGTCATCAACTTCGCAAAGTCCACTTTGCTCCCCTCACAGGATCTCGAGTTCATCGGCGCAAGGCTGCACACCCCTCAGGCGCGAGCGTACCTACCGCTCGACAGGGCTCAGCGGCTCATGGACCTAGCCGACCGCTTTCGCAGCCAGCCCCTGGTCTCCGCCAGGCGCTTCCTGAGACTGCTCGGCCATATGGCTTCCACCGTCCATGTGACCCCCAATGCCCGCCTGAATATGCGGCCTGCTCAGTGGTGTCTCCGCCAGCAGTGGCGACAGGCCACGGGCGGCCTAGCAGACCTGGTGCGCGTCTCCGAGCCGCTGGTCTCGTCTATCCGGTGGTGGCTCCGGCAGCCGAACCTGGTATTGGGAATGCCTTTCCAGTCACCTCAGCCGACCCGGGTGCTGACCACCGATGCATCCCTCCTGGGCTGGGGAGCCCATTGCCAAGAGGCACGTACTCAGGGCCTCTGGACCAAGTGGGAGTCTGCTCAGCAGATCAACTTCCTGGAGCTCAGGGCGATCCGCCTAGCTCTCAAGGCCTTCTCCCACCTGACCTCCCAACAGTCCGTCCTTGTCCAGACGGACAATCAAGTTGCCATGTTCTACGTGAACAAGCAGGGGGGCACGGGCTCCTTCCTCCTCTGCCGGGAGGCACAGAAGCTCTGCTCTTGGGCCGTCAGTCACGGCATTCTCCTCAAGGCAGTTTATCTCCCGGGCCAAGAAAATTGCCTGGCGGACAAACTCAGCAGGGTCCTCCAGCCGCACGAGTGGCGTCTGGACCCCTTGATCGTTCAGAAGCTCTTCCTCAGGTGGGGCCTCCCCACAGTGGATCTCTTTGCCAGTCCTCACAACCGGCAGCTTCCTCGCTTCTGCTCTCGTCAGCCTCACCCCCTTCGGGTGGCGGCGGACGCCTTTCTGATCTCATGGTCGGGGAGCCTTCTGTACGCTTTCCCTCCCATCCCGTTAGTCTCTCGGACCCTTTTCAAGGTTCTCCGAGACAAAGCTTTCATGATCCTGGTGGCCCCTCGCTGGCCCAGGCAGCCGTGGTTTCCGCTCTTGCTGCAACTGGCGGTGGAGGATCCAATCCCTCTGGGGGTGCAACCGGATCTCCTCACCCAGGATCAGGGGTCCCTACTGCACCCCAACCTCAGGTCTCTCAACCTCATGGCCTGGCTGCTGAGAGGGTAGTCCTTGCTCCTCTCCTCTTGCCGGCAGAGGTGGAGGAGGTCGTCTTGGCTTCGCGACGGCCTTCTACCCGCAAATACTACGCCCTTAAATGGCGTCGCTTTGCAGTCTGGTGTACCCAACAGTCTCAGGATCCCTTCTCCTGCCCGGTGTCGGTGATCTTACAGTACTTGCTACACCTCTCTAATCTGGGACTTAAGTCCAACTCCGTCAAAGTTCACCTCAGTGCTCTTTCCGCACATCATGTGCCGGTGGACGGCAGACCTCTCTCCAACGACCCTCTCGTAGCGAGGTTTCTCCGAGGTCTCCTACTACTTAAACCACCTCTGCGCCCGCCAGCGCCTGACTGGGACCTGAATGTGGTTTTACAGCGGATCACCTGTCCGCCTTTTGAACCTATGGCTACCTGCTCTCTCCGTTTTCTGTCTTGGAAAACGCTGTTCTTGATAGCCCTCACTTCCGCTAGGCGCGTAAGTGAATTACAGGCCCTCGTGTCTGATCCCCCCTACACTCGGTTCTACAAGAATAGGGTAGTCCTACGGACTCACCCAAAGTTTCTGCCTAAAGTGGTCTCCCCTTTTCACTTGAATCAGGAGGTGGTACTTCCAACCTTCTTTCCCAGACCACACTCCAGCCGAGCTGAGACGGTCCTCCATACCCTGGACTGTAGAAGGGCGTTGAACTTCTACCTTGACCGTACGCGGGAGCACCGTAAAGCTGCGCAGCTTTTTGTGTCCTTTGACCCCAATAAATTGGGGCTCCCGGTCTCCAAGCGTACTCTGTCCATCTGGGTTGCGGACTGTATCTCTTGGGCTTATGGGGCAGCCGGACTCGCCTTAGAAAGTCGAGTCACGGCTCATTGCGTTCGGGCAAAGGCCACGTCAGTGGCTTACCTCCGCTCTGTTCCGCTGGCAGACATCTGCCGGGCCGCTACTTGGTCTTCGAGCCAGACTTTTGCGGTCCATTACTGTCTCGAGAGGGAGTCCCGTAGGGACAGTGCTTTCGGACAGGCAGTCCTCCGTAATCTCTTTGAGGTCTGAGCAACTCCTACCCTCCATCCCGGATGTGGGCTACCGGTGGGTGATAATTCAGCGAAGATTCTATCCTTCTGTGCTGCTGAGCTAGAGGGAGCTCATTTTTGTGCTTAG
Organism: Ichthyophis bannanicus; assembly: GCA_033557465.1. Classification (NCBI taxonomy): domain Eukaryota; kingdom Metazoa; phylum Chordata; class Amphibia; order Gymnophiona; family Ichthyophiidae; genus Ichthyophis; species Ichthyophis bannanicus. Next base: position 173,824,901 of record CM066043.1, read on the forward strand.
GGTCTCCGGTAGCCTTGAGCTTGGGAGTCCCATAAGTGAGGACTGACTTCCTGCTTGGTCCTGGAGAAAGCGTAGTTACTCACCTGTAACAGGTGTTCTCCAGGAGCAGCAGGAATCAGTCCTCACTACCCTCCCTCCTCCCCTTGGAGTTGCAATCGTCTGCTTATGTTCTTTTTGCAAATTTTTATGCTGTCTTTTTAGCTATGTCATCTGACTGGCTAAGATGGCACCTTCGGGCGGGAAGACTACCGCGCATGCGCGCTGCAATTCCCAAAGGCTTTCTTTGAAAGCTGGGGAAAATTGCTCCGCGAGGGCTCCGTCGGCGCCGACGTCACCCATAAGTGAGGACTGATTCCTGCTGCTCCTGGAGAACACCTGTTACAGGTGAGTAACTACGCTTTATATCTACTCAATGATAAAAATATATAAATGTCACCATCAACCTATATGATTTAATATATACAGGGTGGTCCAAAAAAAGTTAGAACATCTCGTAGCATATAAGTTATTTAAAAATTCAAAAAGACAGATGTAAACGATTGACAAATTAAAAAAAATAGATGGTGACTGGAAATTGTCAAAATAAAGATGCTATATAGCTAAAAAAGGTAAATAAGTAAACTATTTAAACTTTTAATTTATGAGATGTTCTCACTTTTTTGGGGCCACCCTGTATATATAAATATATATGTGCATATATATTGTCGCACCGCCGCCCTAGTGGCCAAAGGTTGCTAAGGTAGGTCGGGTGGACATGAGTTATATTTAGGTTTGGGTTTGGTTCTTCTATGCGGGGTCTAGGTATCTTGGTCCCAGTAGCCTTCCGTATACCAAAATCTCCCAAAAAGGAACACAAAGTCCGAGTGAGGGGAAAAAAAAGGCATTTATTTCCCTCAATGCAAAAAGGTTCAATGTTTAGAATCTACATCAACTCAAAATGACCTTGATTCAGGTTAAGAGAAAAATAAACAATTATTGCATTACAGTTAGTTATGTTCACAGGGATTATATATATCACACCCTCAGCCTGGTTCAGAAGTTATAGCTTTCAGCGTTGGTCAGGGACTCTAGGCTTCCAACCTTGCAATAACTACAATCCATTTCTGTGTCTGATGGGTCCATAATAAATTCCACCTGCATTGGTTCAGAGTATGAGAGCTCTGAAGCCGTGTCAGCAAAGGTAGGTAGATTATCCTTAGGCTTTTCATATAAGTTTTGTACCAGCTTCCAATGTTCTGGGCTCAAGGTTAAACCTTGGTCCTGTGCCCTCTCAATGTGAGAACAGCCTCTTCTATCCAAAGGCTTCTTATTAAAAAGTCTTTTGCTTGATAAAAGTTTACATCCTGTCTTACAAACAGTTCGGTAGGGACAGCTCTCCCCTGTCTCCTGTGCTTTCTGTATCTCAAGGTTATAGCAATTATTATCAGAGAAATATGGATTACCTTTTTCTTTTGGTTGATCCAATCGAGCTGAGGCTTGAGGCCTAGTCCTGATCTGGCCTGGCTCGTATTGCAGGCCTTCTATTCTCCAGCCGGCCCTCGGGTGGTGTTAACCCACAGTCACACCCGTACCTTCTCTTCTCTGAGCCAGGAGTGTTATTTCTTATGGAGACCCCTTTTTCTTCCTCTGGGGAATTCTTTATACCTTGCCTCCCAGGTTGCTGGCTTCTGCCCAACTCTGGTCCAGGAACGGTTGCCCTAGTCCTTCTCTCTCCAGGACTGGCTTCCTCTTGGTACCTTCTCTCTTTGGAAAGTGTACCTGCTTTACTCCCGGTCTCCTTGCAAAGAACCTCCTCTCTGAGTTCTGCTGAGTCTGCTGGCTCTGGTCCTTCAGCTAAGACTCTTGCTTCTTTTTCTCTCCCTCTCCAATCCTCCCAGCCTTTCTTAAAAGGAACTCCTCCTTTCCTGGATTGGATGCTGGTAGGCATTACGTCATAAGCTCTGGGGCGTGGCTCCCTAGGCCTTAGAAAGTCTCTCTTGCTCCCCCTATCTGGCTCCTCGTAATGTTGCATCCTGTGTTGGAGTCTTTTTTCTGAATTTAAAACACTTTTCTCTGACTGCACGGGGTCTGCAGTACCACATATCCCCCCTCTTAAAATATGACGGGCTGGTGAAGCCTCTTCCACACAGCACGGAATACGCGACATAGCGTCAGCGTTAAAGTGTAGTTTCCCGGCCCCATACTTCTTCTGACTGTTATCGACTGATATCTCTTCCGGGCGGCATATGGTGGCGGCTGACGCCAAGAAAGCAGCCCGGTCGTGCCAGGGCCGAAGAGTATTACTATGATAAATTTGTGTGTGTCCTTTGGTATCCTGGACCTTGTAGGAAGTGGGTCCCATAGGCTTGACTATCATATGAGGCCCCTTCCACCTGGCCTCGAACTTGGGGGTAGCGCCTGATACCAGGACCATCACCTTTTCTCCCGCTTTTAATCGTCTGGGCTTTGCCCGCTGATCATAATACCGCTTTTGTTTTAGTTGACTCTCCTTTAGGTTCTCGCCAGCAACTTGGGAAGTTCGTTCTAGGCGAGTCCTTAGATTCTTCAGGAATAGGGGCACCCCTATTTCCGCCTCCACGGGTTCGACCCATTGTTCCTTTAAGACGTCTAATAAGCCTCTGGGAGGCCGTCCATACAGAAGTTCATAAGGGGACGTGCCCAAGGAATTCTGTCTTCTTTCCCTGCAAGCGTATAAGACGAATGGCAGCATAGTGTCCCACTCTGACATTTGTCCACCCAGTGCACGTCGGAGCATTTGCTTTATGCTCTGGTTTAAGCGTTTCACCAGGCCATTACACTGGGGGTGGTAAGCAGCAGTCTTCTTGTGGTGTATGCCAAAGGCGTCCCAAACTTGAGCAAGGTATTTTGACAGGAAATTGCTGCCTCGATCCGTCAGGACCTCCTGCGGAAATCCAATCTTGCAAAATAATTTGACGAGTTCCCCGGCGATTGATTTGGCCGAAATATTTCTCAGGGGGACCGCCCATGGAAAACAGGTGGCCTGGTCGATGACTACCAGAATGTATTGGAACCCTCTGGGTGTTTTGATGAGGGGTCCCACTATGTCCATGGCTAACCGTCTTACTGGATCCGAAATCACGGGCATCGGTACTAGTGGCACTGCAGGGGGTTTATGGGGAGCCACTCTTTGACACGACGCGCAAGATTCGCAAAAGCGAGTTGTTTCTCTGAATACTCCCGGCCAGTAAAATCGGGCCAAAATTTGGTCGAGGGTTCCCTGCGTTCCCTTGTGGCCCCCTACGGGATGGTCATGGGCCAACCGTAGAACCAGCAATTTAAATGCATTTGGAACTACCAACTGTTTTTGCAGAGACCCAGTTCGAGGGTCCATACTCTCTCGGTAGAGTATCTCCTCTTCCATAATGAACCTGGGGAAGGAATTCCTTTCTTCTCGTGCCTGCTCAAAGGCATGGGCGAGTACTGGGTCTGCGCCTTGCTCCCTTTTGAAGGAAGGGAACCTCTCCATCAAATCTGCCGGTACCCAGGGCATTCCTTCTCCGGCTTCCAATGCCGCCCGTCCCTGCGAACGGCATCTCCGTTCCCTCCTTCGCTCTGTCTTAGTTTTCCGTCCTCTCCCCGAGGGTTCTCCAATGAGATCTTCGTGCGCGGGAAGGACCCCAAAAGTAGTGTCCTTAGAACATGAAGGCTCTTCACTCTCCTGGGTACGGGACCTTGTAGAAACTAGGATCCGTGCCCTTCTTTGAGCTATTTGGCTGTAGCTCCGGGTTACCCATAGGCTCATTCCCACTACAGGTGGAATTTGGGACCTTATGAGGAGTTAAACCTTCCTTCAGACTTTTTCGAAATTGCGGCCAGTCGCGACCCAATACCAACTCTTGTGGCAGCTTAGGCACCACGGCTACCAGCATTTCCTTTTCTATCCCCAATCCTTTAACCCATAGTTAATACACGGGGTAGCATGTAGCTGCTCCGTGAATGCACTTTATTTTAACTTGCCCTTCTGAATATTCAGGGACTGACCACCCCTGGCTTCTGATCACAAACCACAGCTTTTTCGAGATCATGGTTTGGTCAGCGCCTGAATCCAGAAGTGCTTTTGCGTTGACTCCATGTATCTTTACATTTAACACGAAGCCTTCTCGTATTGTCCTTGGGGCCTCTCCCACCAGAGCAATGCGAGAATAACACTCATTTTTCAAATGTCCTCTTTTACCACAGGCAAAGCATTTTTTAACAGATTCTCTATCCGGAGTGTTATTACTTTTCCTATTGCCATATGCTGGTCGGGAAGGGCTCCCTACTCTTTGGGCTTCCATCCCTATTGTCAGTTTGGGAGTCCCCATCTTAGGTTGGGTGACTCTCTCCGCTTCTAGGTACCTTTCAGTAAGAGCTATGGCCTCCGTAGTGGTACAGCAATTTTGGAGGATTAAAAAGTTCTGTACCCTACTTGGCACTGCTAATAAGAACTGCTCCAATATTATGGCATCCATTAGAGTTTCTATATTTTTCCTCTCCGGTTGTAGCCATTTATATGCCAGGCTCCTTATTCTATGGCCCAGGGCTTTTGGTGTTTCTTCCGCCCTAAGGATAGTGGCCCTAAACCTTTTATTATAGGCCAATGGGGTAAGGCCTGGGCGATCCCTGATTGCTAGCACTACCTCTTCATAACTATTGGCTAAGGCTGGAGGCATTGACCTGTAGGCGGCCAGCGCCTCCCCTGTCAGGGATGCCGCCAGTCGGATAGCCCACTGTTCAGGTGGCCAACGAGCTGAACTCGCTATCCTAGCGAATGAGTCCAGAAAGTCGTCCACATTATCACTAGGACTTAACTTTCCCACCATTAGATCACCGCATGACCACTGTCCAGTCTCTTGGTTGTTCGCTCCACTTGCACGCAACTTTTCGGCCTTGATCTTCGCCATTTCTTCCCGCTGCTGAGCTAACCAGTTTTCCATCGTCTGTAAGACGGGTAATTGCTGGGCTTGCATGGCCTGCAACGCTTGGGCTTGATTTTTCAACGCCACTTCGGCTTGCTTATCGAATTGATGGGCCATCCAGGCGCAAAGCTCTTTTGGCTCCATGGCGAATCTGTGGGAACAAACACAAAAAAAACACAACCAAGTGTGGCTCTTCTAAACCCTTTTTTTTTTTTTTTTGTATATACTTCCCCTGGCTTCCAACACTATTCAGGCATAATTACATGTTACCTGATTGTAGTGTTGAGTCAGCTCTGGAATAGTAGTTGCTGTTGCACTCCGCAGCTCTCCGCTCCGCCAATCTGCAACAGGATTTTTCTTTTTCAGGATTTTTCCAATCAACTCCGTGTTTTTCTCCTCCGGTCCAGTTTTCTAGTTACTCCATTCCGGGTTTTGCATTTCCAGCAGCTCAGCCTTGGGTTTTTTTTTTTTTCCTTTTTCAATCCAGCAGTTTAAACTTCTCTTCTTTTTGATGCAGACGTAGGTCTCAAACAAATTAATTAATCCTGCCAACTACGCCATTTTCATGTCGCACCGCCGCCCTAGTGGCCAAAGGTTGCTAAGGTAGGTCGGGTGGACATGAGTTATATATAGGTTTGGGTTTGGTTCTTCTATGCGGGGTCTAGGTATCTTGGTCCCAGTAGCCTTCCATATACCAAAATCTCCCAAAAAGGAACACAAAGTCCGAGTGAGGGGAAAAAAAAGGCATTTATTTCCCTCAATGCAAAAAGGTTCAATGTTTAGAATCTACATCAACTCAAAATGACCTTGATTCAGGTTAAGAGAAAAATAAACAATTATTGCATTACAGTCAGTTATGTTCACAGGGATTATATATATCACACCCTCAGCCTGGTTCAGAAGTTATAGCTTTCAGCGTTGGTCAGGGACTCTAGGCTTCCAACCTTGCAATAACTACAATCCATTTCTGTGTCTGATGGGTCCGTAATAAATTCCACCTGCATTGGTTCAGAGTATGAGAGCTCTGAAGCCGTGTCAGCAAAGGTAGGTAGATTATCCTTAGGCTTTTCATATAAGTTTTGTACCAGCTTCCAATGTTCTGGGCTCAAGGTTAAACCTAGGTCCTGTGCCCTCTCAATGTGAGAACAGCCTCTTCTATCCAAAGGCTTCTTATTAAAAAGTCTTTTGCTTGATAAAAGTTTACATCCTGTCTTACAAACAGTTCGGTAGGGACAGCTCTCCCCTGTCTCCTGTGCTTTCTGTATCTCAAGGTTATAGCAATTATTATCAGAGAAATATGGATTACCTTTTTCTTTTGATTGATCCAATCGAGCTGAGGCTTGAGGCCTAGTCCTGCTGGAATCTGGCCTGGCTCGTATTGCAGGCCTTCTATTCTCCAGCCGGCCCTCGGGTGGTGTTAACCCACAGTCACACCCGTACCTTCTCTTCTCTGAGCCAGAAGTGTTATTTCTTATGGAGACCCCTTTTTCTTCCTCTGGGGAATTCTTTATACCTTGCCTCCCAGGTTGCTGGCTTCTGCCCAACTCTGGTCCAGGAACGGTTTCCCTAGTCCTTCTCTCTCCAGGACTGGCTTCCTCTTGGTACCTTCTCTCTTTGGAAAGTGTACCTGCTTTACTCCCGGTCTCCTTGCAAAGAACCTCCTCTCCGAGTTCTGCTGAGTCTGCTGGCTCTGGTCCTTCAGCTAAGACTCTTGCTTCTTTTTCTCTCCCTCTCCAATCCTCCCAGCCTTTCTTAAAAGGAACTCCTCCTTTCCTGGATTGGATGCTGGTAGGCATTACGTCATAAGCTCTGGGGCGTGGCTCCCTAGGCCTTAGAAAGTCTCTCTTGCTCCCCCTATCTGGCTCCTCGTAATGTTGCATCCTGTGTTGGAGTCTTTTTTTCTGAATTTAAAACACTTTTCTCTGACTGCACGGGGTCTGCAGTACCACAATATATAAAGTGTACCATTACCAATAAGTATTGTTCTAAAATTAATCTATATTAAGTCACAGATACCACCCATAATGTGAAAGATCTAACAGTGTGGGGAAAAATCTAAAAAACTTACTGAAGGAAGTATCTCAAAATCTGGCTTCCACTTCAGAAAATACACGCGCAGACAGCTTCTATCAAATCAATAAACTTAATAATATTAAAAAAAACAATTATAATAAAATTGCTGATTAATTGCTGATTAATTCAGTGAGGTACTCAGTCATCAGAGCTTGCAGATCTTCCTAACATCTATTTCCATCAATCGTTTTAGTCTGACGTTGATACAAATTGTTTTTCAAATGCGGCCAAAGGGCTCACCAAGCCCACAAATGCTCAATTCTCATCCCAAACCATATGGTGTTAGCACAGTCATTTGAACCATCAATATCAATAACAGATATAAGGACTTACCAAGTCTAAATTTTCATGCAGTAGTCATGCTGAAATGTTAAAAAACAAGAACGCCATGCACTCAACGCCATATTTAAAAGGTGCTTTAACGTGAAAAAATGACGACACCTTGACAGCAGTATAAATTAATGATGTAATTGTATTGGTAACACAGTCCTCTCTGTGATGTTTCTGAAGGTATTTCATAAAAAATATATATCACAGGATCATCTTTTTAATAAAGTTATCTCAATCATACCAATTGCAGAAAAAAGCCAAATCACATAAACTGCCAATATAAAAAAATTCTAATGCGCTATTTCAGATGCAACCATAGTAGATTCAGCACATATTAATGATGCTCCATATCAGATGCAACTGTAGTAGATCGACACATAATAGTCAAAAATTCAATCATATTTATGATATGATAATAAACGGCATAATTGTATTCCTATTATAGGACAAAAAACACAGGGCATCATCAATTATAATTTCCGGAAAGGGCATAAATAAAAAACCCCCATCAGTAATATCATAAAAATAATTTAAATGAGAAAAATTAAACTCAAAAGTTAGTAGGCTTAAAACTGTTGTAAGAGTATATAGAATATAAAGATATATTTAGTTTTTCCCCATGCCCTTGGTTTTCAACAATACCTAAATATATTGCACTTGACTAAGTTCTTTTAAGCCGGTTTTTATACTACTGTTCTCTTAATGCTGTGTTATTTCAATGCGTGCACATCGCTGACCACTTTTCATTACATTTTTTATAAATTATATATAGATTTATTAAAAATGAATATAATTTTTAAAGTATTACCCGTTCCTTTTTTTGCATATATTTATTTTTTAATTGTCTTTTTATGCAGCACACCATGGCTGTTTAATTATGGTTAGTTTTGCAACACCTTTTTAGGTTTGCCGTGGTGTTTCCTGTGGCGCGATCACACATCATTGAGGTAAATGCTTCCGATTCACTCCTGCTCCGGGTTTTAATTTTTCCTGCTCCTTGATACTTTGGTATTTGTCTCTTCCTCATCTTTTTCTCCTTGTGTAATTTTTATATGCTTTTTAGGTATCTTTTTTGTATGCATTTGCTTTTCTACTTGGTATGTTTTTACTGACTAGGTTTATTTTTATATATATGTTTATTTACTTATTTTAAGAACCTCTTTATTGATATTGTTCACCTTGATTGTCATTTTGGTATGTTGGTTAACAATATGTATTTGTATATTATATGTTTTTACATCATTTATTATTACATTGTGTATACATGTTTTGAGTTTTTAATCCAAGATGTTACCATTTATCATTTATTTATTCGTTTTTATTCATTTATTGCTATATTTATTTATTTATGTTTTTATGATTTTGTAGTGTGCCTTGATAACCCCTGAAGAAGTGTAACACGAAACATGGCCTGTGTAGGGTTTTTGGCCGCTATTTTTAAAGACAACTAATAAAAGTTTGTGTGGACTTTCTGCCTACTTCTCTCAGATTGGTTTTTTCTCTGCTCACTTGTGTGGCAGGATTGCTGTTCCTTTGCTTGGGGGTCTATTGACTTTTCCTCCATGAACTTGTCCAAACCTTTTTTAAACCCAGCTACACTAAAAGCTTTTACTACATTCTCTGGTAACGAATTCCAGAGTTTGATTACACGTTGAGTGAAAAAATATTTTCTCTTATTAGTCTTAAATGGGTTACACTGTAGCTTCAATGCATGTCCCCTAGTAATTCTACTTTTTGATGGCATAAAGACCGCTATCACATCTCTCCTCGGCCATCTCTTTTCCAGGTTGAAGAGCCTTAACCTTTTAAGCCTCTCCTCATAGGGGTATCCTTCCATCCCCTTTACCTTTTTGGGGGCTCTTCTCAGTAGCTTTTCTAATTCCGCTATATCCTTTTTAACATACGGCGAGCAGAATTGTACACAATATTCAAGATGCGGTCATACCATGGAACAATACAGAAGCATTATAATATCCTTGCTTTATTCTCCATTCCTTTCCTTATGATTCCTAGCATCCTATTTGACTTTTTGACTGCTATTACACACTGGGCGGAGTGTTTCAACGTGTTATCCACGATGACACCTAAATGTGGAACCTTGCATTGTGTGTCATCTGCAGATTTGACTTCCTCACTCATTATTCCCATTTCCAGGTCATTTATGAATATGTTAAAAAGCAGCGGACCCACTCTACTATTCACCTTTCTCCATTAGAAAAATTGGCCATTTAGCCCTACCCTCTGCTTTCTATATTTTAACTAGTTCCTCATCCACAGTAGTACCCTGCCTCCTATCCCATGACTTTTTAATTTTGCCAAGAGTATCTCATGAGGGACCTTGACAAAGGCTTTCTGAAAATCTAGATACTCTATATCAAGCAGCTCACCTTTGTCTACCTGTTTATTCACACCTTCAAAAAAAATATAACAGATTAGTAAGACAAGGCCTTCCTTGGCTAAAGCCATGTTGGCTTTCTCCCATTAAACCATGGCTATCTACATATTCAGTAATTTTGTTCTTTATAAAGGTTTCTACCATTTTGCCCAGTACTGACGTCAGGCTCACCGGCCTGTAGTTTACCGAATTACCCCTGGAACCCTTTTTAAAAATTGCCGTTACATTGGCCTTTCACTAATCTTCAGATACTACAGATGATTTTAATGATAGTTCACAGATTACTAATAATAGGACTGCAATCTCATATTTCAATTTTTTCAACACCTTCAGATGTATACCATCCAGTTCAGGTGATTTGCTACTCTTTAATTTATTAAGTAGTTGTAATATATCTTCCCAGTTTATCAATATTTCTTTCAATTCTTCTGATGCATCACCTTTAAATACCATTTCAGTCATGAGTAACTTCCCTACATCTTCTTCAGTAAAGACCGAAGCAAAGAATTCATTCAGCCTCTCTGCTATGGCCTTGTTCCCTCTTAGTTCCCCTTTTAACCCTCTATATTATCTAATGGTCCAATTGACTCTCTCACAGGTTTTTTTTGCTATAAATGTACTTGAAAAACTCTTTATTATGCATTTTTACTTCCATAGCAAGCTTCTTTTCAAATTCTCTCTTTGCCTGCCTTACATTGCCTTGCATCTAACTTGCCAGTGCTTATGTTGTTTCCAGTTTTCGTCATTTGGCTCCTCTTTCCATTTCCTGAAAGATGCTTTTTTGACTACAACAGCCTCTCTGACCTCATCTTTAAACCATGCTGGCAGTTTTTAGGACTTCTTCCACTTTTCTTTAAGCATGAAATACAGCTGGTCTGGCCTTCCAAGCTAGTATTTTTTTTTTATATTTAAATTTTTATTAATGTTTCCAACTCTCCATCCTTCATCCACCATTATTTATACATGTCCCAGGAAAACAACCCCTGGACATTAACATTATTATTATCATCATTTCAACCTTTCTACATTTCCACCTTTAACACACTGACCTCCCTTTCCTTATTTTCCACATAACTGTCTTCAGCATTCTTCTGTTTTAGAATTCCATCCTGGTCTTTTTCTTTTCTGGATATAGCTGAAGAAAGTCTTGTCACCTCATTTCACATCTTTAACCATTTTTATTTCTGCCCTTGCTTTTGCCTTCCTGATTTCTCTTAGTTTCTCTCAGCTTTAACCAATATTTAATTTAATTCCAGTTTTTTTTATTCTTTATCTGCCTAAGCAGCTTCAAGCTGGATTATAGCAAGATGATTAACATAAGTAGTAAAATATCAACATAAAACTGTATTAAACACCTAAAAAGTAAAAGCAATAATATACAAATAAGTTTTCAGAACATGTGACATAGTGGGTCCCTCCAGCCCTTCAGAAAGAGCTAAAAAGCAGGAAACAGGAGCAGTGCTGAGGCATAAACAAAAGCACATGGCTAATGGTGGCCATGGAAACCAAGCACAAAGGAAAGAAACACACCCGTGCTGCCAATTAGATAGGGAGTCACGAGCTAATTCAGAACACCTGTTAGGGGGTGAAGTTAAGCACTACCCTAGAATTCAGACTCATAAAGAGGTCCCAGTAGAGGAAATGGAGGGAGTGGAGGAAGGTATCGAAGGAGTTGAGGAAGGTTTGGAAGGTATCGAGGAGAACGGAGCAAGCAAGGTTATCCCAGGGAGGAGAAGGACAGAGTCTCCGTGGAAGGGAGGAACCAAGCTTCCAGTCAGAGAGAGGACAGAGTCTCCAAGAGAAAGATACAACAGAAGCAGACCAGGTTATCTGCAGTGTCCTGAGGATTACAGAAAGGAGAGAAAGCCAGGAAGGCAGTTTAAACCTTCTGTGCACAAGTCAGGTTTGGAACCTACAGCCATTCCCACGTCTCAGAGTAAACCTTGTTCAGCCAGGTCTAGAGGTAAGCCTAAAGGCTGGGGTTTTAATAATCACTGTGATTTTATCTACCCGGAGGGTTGGGGCTGTGAGGAAAGTGACTGTGATGAGAATGCTTGTTTAAAGCAGTACCTGATTCAAGAGTATAGCCAGAAGCCTAAAGCAGTGAGGAAAGGCGTGGCACAAGATTTAACGTTGCAAACATTTCCTGCCTCACAAGAGGAATTAAAGGAGACAGAGCCAGAGTTTGTAAATACTCTGGAGGAATTGATGGACTGTACAATTACATTATCTAATGATATATTATCCCTGCGTTGAATTAATGCTTTGAAGAGAAATACAGAATTGTTGGGATTTAGAAGTACAAAGCTGTGAAGAAAACAGAACTGTTTACCTTGATTGCTGGAAGCCATGTTTTTGTGCTGAAGTAAGCTGTTTGAGTTTGAAAGTTTTATTTTGTCCTTCTGCCAGAAGCACCTGGTTTTTGTACCTTATTTTCCTTGTTGAAATCCACCCCGGGAGGGGAATAAATCCTTGTTACTTTGATCACTTTTGAGTCACACTACACTTTATTGGACGGTAAAAGAGAACTACATTTCCCAGAAGGCTTTGCCTCAGGAAATAGTGGAATACCTGTTCAAGAAGGAAACAAACCCCTTAAGCCCTACATGCCTTCGCTGGGGGCATTAATAGGGGGTCACAAACATTACATAATTAGTCTCAAATATGAAATGTCCAGGTAATGAATTCCAGTCCACTGCCATTCTAAAAGCAAAAGATTTCTTCCTTACAGATTTTAAACACTAATTCCTAACAGAAATAACCTCCAAAATCATCTTACCTGTTTGTCATATACATTGAGGATTTTAAAGAGACACTAAATTAGTCAAAAGAGATGGAGCATCTTCGTATGATATCGTATGTCCTACACACAGGGGCATGTTACTAACGTGCTCTAGCAGGGTGGCATAAGGTTAGTGTACAAATTCAACACCCCGCCAAAAGTAGCACAGGCCATGTGCTAAAACCCACATGCTACCCTGGTAGCACACTTCAGGGTGGAATGGGGGCATTCCCGGTGTGGAGCAGCTAGTGTGGGCATTTGCGGCCCCTGTTATCGGCGCTGGATGCCAGTTCTGCGGGTGCAACTAACAGCACCTCAACGGATGGCATTACGTGCATTCACAGCAGGTTTGCTGCACTGAAGCACGGTAACTGCAGAGGGAAGGCGGTACACATCCCCTGCCAGTAGCAACGAGCCCCACACTGCTATAGCGGTCCACACACACATTACCAGCACAGGGTAACATGCCCCACAGTAATTTAAATCGTACACAGGAACGTACAGGCAACAAATGTAGTAGTAGTGGCATAGCTTTCACTAATTTTACCTGTAAATATTACTCTTGCTGCTTGAATTTGCAACAAATGGAGTTTCTTATATATTTTCTCAGATATGCTGGAATACAGACTAGTACAATAATTGAGCTGAGACAAAAGAAGAGTTAGAACCAGAACATGAAAAGAGAAAAAGAAGTCTAGACCTCAACTGTCTCAGTTTCCAAAGTATAAAATTAACTCTTATTGTTTACTTGAGTTTCAAATGTTAAAAAAAGAGTCAAAGCTTATCCTCACTAGTTTAAATTCATGAATCAAGGTTACTTTGTTTCCCAACAATGCAGGTTGTAACAATGGAGGCAACATTCCATATTTTCCATTCCACAGCAATTTGGTTTTGTTAGCACTCAGCGTTACATAATTCTTTATCATCTGATTCTTCCTTCTGTGAGGCTTTGCACTTTGTGAATGCTAGCTAGCCCTTTAGGTCTCATTTTGTCAGCCACCTCTCCTTGAAAAAGCATAATGATTATGTTCCTTTTATTTATCTTCTTAACATAAAGTTCCATTGCTGTTTCTATAGCTCCTTTCAATCTAACCCATGGTCTTTTCACTTCCCTCATCTCTTCCCACTCTACCAGTTCCTCACTCTGGCATTACCGCTTTTTTCTAAATTCAGCATGTTTGAAGTCCAGCAGATTGAGCTTGGTATGTCTACTGGTTTAGCTTTCATATGAAACCATTGAAAATGATGATCACAGCTGCCCAGATGGACTCCTAGTCAGACATTAGACACACTATCTCCATCCACGAGTACTAGATCCAGGAACACCCCTTATGGGCTCCATCACCATTTGCCTGAGTAAAACTCCTTGACAGGCATCCAGAAAGGAATGAACTGGCTTTTGAAGCTTGGAACTGATAGATTTAGAAGTATTAAAAGTTATTGGCTTCAGGCATGGGATTCTAACACCTGATCTGACTCATGTTAACTTCGTTTTTTTTAAAATTATTATTTTGGCTTCTTCCCCTTTGCTTGAATTTATTTATTTATTTAGCTGTATTTATATCCCGCTTTTCACCGGCTCAAAGCGGTCAATTGGGAGATACATTTAACACGAGGGGATATGACACACATATGCTAATACTTACAGGGAACGTGGGCAATGGAGGGTTAAGTGGCTTGCCCAAGACCACAAGGAGTGCCTATAGGACTAGAAATCCCAGTCCCTCCGGCCTGAGATTGCTGTCCCCAGGTGGGACTTGAACCCCGGCCCTCCGGCCTGAAGTACCTTGTCCTAACCACTAGGCCACTCCTCCCCTATATATTAATAAATATATTAATAACCACTGGTAGAGTATCCTTTTATTCTGAAGATGTTTTTCAAATACGAGAAACAAGAAATGTGCATGACTGCAAGAAAATATTCAGGCAAAGGGTGGCTCCCATAACTGCTTCGTTTCTGATATTATGACTAATCCATTGCCTAGAGCAACTGATTACTTATTTTTTTCATCTTTATCTTCTCTGGCAAGGCTTCTGTTAGCCAAAAGCTGTCATTTTTTGTTTCAGGCATTTAGTGTGCCCACATCCCTTCCCCTGTAAATGTAACCAAATGGCGGTAGCAACCAGCAGTTGAGAGAGCAGAATCCACCTTATAGAAACCTAGAATGTGATTGGCGGCAGTAGTCTCCCAGTGGAGGTGGTAGAGATGAGGACAGTAACTGAATTCAAAAAAGCATGGTACCAACACAGAGGATCTCTAAAGGTAAAAAGTGGACTGTTGTAGTTGTTATGGAAGGACAGACTAGATAGGCCATGTGGTCTTTTTCTGTCATCATGTTTCTATGTTTCTAAGGGATGACCAGTTTGGCCATTGTCTTCTCCTGTTACAATGCTGCAGAGTTCACGTGAATAAGAGGCATAGTTGCTTCTGGAAATGTTCTTTTCTTTCTCTTCACTAAGAACCTTAAATGTCTTTACGTTTCCTCACATACATTTTTGGAAATGTTGGAATTGGAGGCTTTGCACATTTGAGTCTTTTATTTCATGAAACCACGGGAATTCTTTGAACTGCTAGCAGCATATTGGAGACATCTTAATGTATCTTATCAAGTCTTTCACCTGAGAATCCCTTTATATACCAAAATCCAATCTTAAAAGACCTCATGTGCCAAGCAGACCTGTGGAAGAGTAAAGGGTTTGCTTCCCTCTCAGTATTAATCTGGATTTTCAGTAGAATTGATGTCTAGAAAAAGTCATATTAAAAACTCTTTTCAGGCATATTAGCTGGTTTATTTTCCTTCATGCATGAACCCTTGATTCAGCAATCATGACGACTCTGTTTACAAAAGTAATGAGCTTTGATGTTCAAAATTCCATGGATTTACTGCCCATTCATGCCAAACTATTTCCTTTGCTGGACAGGAAGTTTTACACTCTGTTATTATGAAGTGGCTTATTTTTTTTTTTTTTTTTACATTCTCTTATATACCGTGCTATTCTGCATCAGTGTGGTTTACATTAAACAAACTGAAATTACATTGAACAGGGCATTATAACTTGGAGATAACTATTTTTACAGGGAACATGGGCTATGGAGGGTTAAGTGGCTTGCCCAAGACCACAAGGAGCACCTGTGGGATTAGAAACCCCAGTCCTTCCAGCCCAAGGTTGCTGTTCTCTAGTGGGATTTGAACCCCTGACCTTCTGGCCCGAAGTACCTTGCCCCAACCACTAGGCCACTCCTCCACTCCACTTACCTTGAAAGAAGTGCCTTGCTGTTGGTTCAGTGCATACTGTAATAGATCACTGATACCAATATGCTTGTATTTATTCAAGTTCTTGCTATACCACCCTTTGTGGGTTACATTAGAGTGGTCTTGCTATACCACCCTTTGTGGGTTACATTAGAGTGGTCTTGCTATACTACCCTTTGTGGGTTACATTAGAGCGGTTTACAGTCTATATATAGTGGCAGAGCCTGAAGCCAGAAGAGGGAAACAAAAGAGCAGAGAATAAAGTGTAGTCAGTTCAGACATTGCCCCTCTCCTCCAGCCCTAACTAGTTGAAGTTGAATTCCATAGAAAAGAAGTGAGTTTTTAGGCCTGCTTTCAAGCTCTAGTGAGACGTCCCTAAGCATATCGCAGGGTAGAGTTCCATAGGAAGGGAGCTAATATATATAAAACACTGAGTTAAGTTTGAGATTGATGGGAAATGTTTAGGAGTGTGACATTCTGAGAATGCAGAGTAGGGGGGGGGGGGGAATGTAGGAAATATCCTACTGCACTCCAAGAACGATCAATATTCTGACAGGGCTAACTGCTGCTGCCACATCATAGATGTTCTTAGCCTCAACAGAGATTTTTTTTCTCCAAGCTGCGGATTGTTCAGACTTTGTTAGGATCTAAAAACTGAAGCCGCACTAGTCCATGGTCATTGATGTAAACGGACACTCGTTGGGATAAGTTCATTACCCATATTTAAGTGTCAAAGTGGAAAACGTTTATCTGAGACCGGTGACTAGATGTTATAAACTTATTTATAGATTATATTTAAATCGTTAGTGAGTGAATTTATGCAGTTTTTTGAGGATCTAAACAATGACTAAGGGGCATGTGTGAACTAAACTGCACTAGCTCTTAACACAGGCTTGAGCATGTACTAAACAGTGTGGCAGTAATTCTGCACCATCTCCTTAGCATGTGACAGGGGGGGAAATAGATGGGGTGGGGTGGAGTTAGAAACATAGAAATATGACGACATAAAAAGACCACATGGCCTATCTAGTCTGTCCTTCCATATCAACAACTACAACAGTCCCCTTTTTACCTTTAGAGATCCTCTGTATTTGTCCCATGCTTTTTAAATTCAGTTTTATTTATTTATTTAACTGTATTTATATCCCGCTTTTCACCGAGTCAAAGTGGTTTAACATTAAAGGGTGGGGGACAATAATCTATTCTAGGTTTGGGGCTATCACCGGGGGGCCAACATTAATGATCTGAACAGATATTAAGGACATAGACAATGTACATCAGTCTCTTAGAAGATAGATCCGAGGGTATGATTAGGGGGTCTGGGGGTAGTCAGTGATGGGTGTTTGCTTCTGGTCTGAAGTATTTCTGGAATAGGACGGTTTTTAGTTGTTTCTTGAATGTCAAGGGATCTCCATTGCTTCTGATATGACTTGGTAGAGAGTTCCAGAGGGATGGTGCGTACAGTTCGAAGGCTCTGTTGCAGGTCCGTTGATTGTATTTGGTCCGTTTATGGGGGATGGTGAGGGAGTTACTGGTGGTTTGTCTGGTTGTTCTGT
Organism: Ichthyophis bannanicus; assembly: GCA_033557465.1. NCBI lineage: Eukaryota > Metazoa > Chordata > Amphibia > Gymnophiona > Ichthyophiidae > Ichthyophis > Ichthyophis bannanicus. The sequence goes on from CM066043.1 coordinate 173,842,210, forward strand.
TGTGGGTGGGTTGGGGCAGTAGAGTGCGGAGCTGGGAAGCCTGGGTTTGGTAGAGGGCTTTGTGAATAAGTAGTTCAGATTTGTATTTTATTCTTGCTTCGAGAGGGAGTATGTGCAGCTCCCTCAGGACTGGGGTAATGTGATCTTGTTTTTTTGCTTTCTGGATAATTCTTGCTGTGGTATTTAAGGCAGTTCGTAGTGGGTTGGTGTGGGTGGCAGGTAGTCCGTGGTAGATTATATTGCAGTAGTCCAGGTGGGGGAGTGTCATGGCTTGCATGACTGTCCTGAAGTCCTGCAGTTCAATGAGAGGTCTGAGGCGTTGTACTGTTTTTGCCATGTGGAATATTATTCCGGTAGTTTTTTTGATCTGTTGCTTGAGTGTGAGCGCTTGGTCTATGATGATTCCTAGGTATTTTATGTGTGTTTGAATTTGTATTTGTGTGGCTCCTATGTTGAGGTGTGTAGGTGGTGTGAAGTTTGGGTCTTTGGTTACTATGAGGGCTTCTGTTTTTTTTATGTTGATGGATAGGTTGTTCTTTTGTAGCCAGCTGGAGACTTCTATGAAGCAGTCTGATAGGTGTTTGTTCATTGGATTAGTGGTTGTGATTGGACCATAGAGCATTATGTCATCCACATAGATGTGGTAGTTGATGTTGTAGGCACGTATGATTGAGCAGAGTGGTTGCAGGTAGATGTTGAAGAGCATGGCAGATAGTGTGGGTCCTTGGGGTACTCCTTGATGTTGCTGAAAGGGGGGGGGGTGGTTGTTATGTTTGTGCGGATCAGTTGTTGTCTATTGGTTAGGTAGGAATGGAACCATTGAAGTATGACATTTTTTATGCCAATTTCTTGGAGTCTGTGTAGGAGGATGTTGTGGGAGATGGTGTCGAAGGCTGCAGATATGTCCAGGAAGATCATAGCATATCCAGAGTGCTTGGTCTGTGTGCCTTTGATGAGGGTGTTCATTAGTGATGTCATGAGGGTCTTGACTGCGTGGAATGGATGGAAGCCATGTTGTTGCTGGTCCAGTATGTTGTTGGTATCTAAGTGGTCTTGAAGTTGTTGCTGAATTATCTTCTCAATGATTTTGGTGGTGAACGGGAGACTTGCTATAGGCATGAAGGAGGCGGGGTCAAGGGGATCCAGGTTGTGTTTTTTTAGGGTTGGGCGGATGATTGAGGTTTTGAGGATGTCTGGCATGCGTCCTTGTCTGAGGGATTCATTAACAATGTGGGTTAGTGGTGCACTTAAGTCCTCTTTGGTTTTCTTTATCCATTCTGTAGGGCAGGGATCTAGTGGAGAGGTGGTGGTATTTAGGCGGGAGATGGTGGATTCTATTTTTTCTTTTGTGATTGTTTTGAATGTGCTCCAGTCTATGTCTATGGTGGTAGGGTGGGTTGTTGTCTCTGCATTCAGTTGTGGATTTTGTGGTTGTTGAAGCTGTTTGTATTGGCGTGCTAGTAGTTCTGGTGGGATGTTCGGTAGTTGGTCGGAGTGGTTGGGTGCTTTTGTTAGTTTCTTGACAATCTCAAAGAGTTCCCGTGGTTTGTTTATTGAGGTGTTTATGATCTTCGAGTGGCAGGTCTTTTTTGCTTTATCGGTTTCTGTGTGGTAAGTGTCTAGTTCACACATGTATTTTGTTTTGTCGTCCTCTTTTTTGGTTTTTCTCCACTTTCTTTCCACTCTTCTGAGTTTGGTCTTTAGTTTCCGTAGGTTGGGGGTGAACCATCGGGCTTTTGTTGAGGTACGTCTGGTTTTGGTCCTGTTTGCTGTTGCACTGGATGCAGAGGAGATTGTGGTATTCCAGTTGTAGATTAGGTCATCAATATTGGTGGAGCTTGTTTGGAGTTTAGGTAGTATTTGTGCCAGGAAATCCTCTTTGATGAATGGTTTAAATCTTCTTGTATGTTGTTTGTTCTCTTTGCTAGTGTGCTGGTAGATGTGGGATATGTTGATGAGATAGTGGTCAGACCATGGTACACGTGATTTCTGGGTTTTTGTATGAGGTGGCATTTTGGGAGTTTAGGAATATGAGGTCAAGTGTATTCCCTTTTTCGTGTGTTGGTTCGTGTATGATCTGTGTCAGGTTCATTGCTTCCATGGCATTGATGGAGGCTTCGGCATATTTGTCTTGGAGTGATGGGAGGTTGAAGTCTCCGAGGATTAGTTGTTCTTTTGTGGAGATGGCACTCTCAGATATGTGTTATAGTATACCCGATAGGTCGGTGCTTGAGGTGGGTGCTCGATAGATTAGGCATATGGAGAGGTGCTTGTTGGTGAGGGTGAGTATGTCTGCTTCATTGGTTGTTTCTGAGGCATGGTTCCTGAGGTGGAGGTTGGCTTTTGCAATGATGGCTACTCCTCCTCCTCTGGTCTGTATTCGAGAGCAGTGGTGAAGACTGTATCCATTCGGTGTTAGTTGGTTCATGAGCACAGTGTCGGTGTCTGTTAGCCAAGTTTCTGTTATGCATAGGATGTCATTAGTGAAATGGAGAGAGGGTTGCTGTTTAGGGGGTTGGGGGTGTGTATTGGTGTGGGTGGTGTGTGGGTGTTGCCCCATGTAGGGGGGGGGGGTTGTTGGTGTTGCCCCATGTAGGGGGGGCGTTGTTGGTGTTTGGTTTGGATGGTTGTGATGTTTGGTTTGTGGTTTGGATGGTTGTGATGTCTGGCAAGGGATGGTTGGAGAGTGTGTCTGTGGTGGAGGGATAAAGGGTCAGGAATGGTGCTAGGAGGTAAATTGGGGCTGCTAGGAAGGGTGGCATGGCTTGTAGGTGTACCTGTGTGTCCTGGGGCTGTGCTGTGCTTCTGCGCTGGTTTCTTAGGGCATTGGGTGGTCCTTTTCCACGCTGTCTCGGGTTGCTTTAGCTTTGCTGTGTGAGCTGGAATATCTTGGGTGTTTGTTGCTGTAGTCCATTGGTTGCTTTTGTTGTGGTTTGCTACTTGTAGCTTTTTGTGGTAGTTTCTGTGGGTTTAGTTGCTCTTGTTGTTTTGTTGTTTCCGGTGTTTTTGTGTGGCTCCTGTGGGCCCTGTAGGTGGGTCTGTTCCATTTTTTTTTCTGTGCCCGCCTCTGTGCCGCACCTAAGGGCCACGCCAAAGGGCCCTCTGGCGAGGCCCTCGGGTGCAGGCCCTCAAGCGCGGACGTGCCGACGGAGCTCCCTTTTTGTAGCCCTCCCACTGCCCCGATTGGGCAGGAGCTACGGAGCGGGACAATTTCCTACCCCGATTGTGGGAGCTTGCTCTGCTGGCGGTGTGGGGAGTGTGGCTGTGCTGACAGAGCTCCCTTTTTGTAGCCCTCCCACTGCCCCGATTGAGCAGGAGCTTCTGAGCACCTGCCTCATCTCTACCACCTCCACTGGGAGACTATTCCACGGATCCACTACTCTTTCCGTAAAGAAATATTTCCGCATATCACTCCTGAATCTATCTCCCTTCACCCTCATCCCATGTCCCCTCGTAGCAGAACTTGCTTTCAATTGAAAGAGGCTCTCTCCCTGAACATTTATGCCACAGAGGTATTTAAACATCTCAATCATATCACCTCTATCCCGCCTTTCCTCTAAGGTGTACATATTAAGATCCTTAAGTCTGTCCTCATATGCTTTATAATGAAGACCACTAATCATTTTAGTAGCCACCCTCTGCACCGACTCCATCCTGTTCACATCCTTTTGAAGGTGCGGTCTCCAGAATTGCACACTATACTCCAAATGAGGTCGCACCAAAGACTTATACAGAGGCATTATCACCTCCTTTTTTCTGCTAGCCATTCCTCTCTATATGCATCTGAGCATCCTTCTAGCTTTTGCCGTCGCCTTTTCTACCTGTTTAGCTACTTTAAGATCATCAGACACAACCACGCCTAGGTTCTTTAGTGGACAAAAGTATTTCATACCCTATGCTATATTGCTCCCTTGGATTGCTGCAGCCCAAATGCATGACCTTACATTTTTTAACATTAAATCCCAGCTGCCAAATTCTAGACCATTCTTCAAGCTTAGCTAGATCCCTCCTCATGTTATCTACACCTTCCTGGGTGTCTACTCTATTGCAGATTTTGGTATCATCCGCAAAGAGGCAAACCTTACCCGACAGCCCTTCCGCCATATCACTAACAAAGATGTTAAAAAGAATCGGACCAAGGACAGATCCCTGGGGTACACCACTGATAACATCCTTCTCCTCAGAGTGAGCTCCATTTACCTGTACTCTTTGCCGCCTCCCACCCAACCAATTTCTAACCCAAGCAGTAACTTTAGGGTCCATCCCTAGGGTGCTCAGTTTGTTTATAAGTCGCCTGTGAGGAACAGTGTCAAAGGCTTTACTGAAATCTAAATACATCACATCTAGGGCTTTCCCTCGGTTCAACTCCATGGTCACCCAATCAAAGAAATCAATCAGATTTGTCTGACAAGACCTGAGTTAGCTGTGTCTGCACATTGCAGTTAGCGCATGGGTTGACAACATACATTCGCCATCGATGTTGCAGTTACCGTGGGTACACAAAGCCAGCGCAGGTGCCACCAGCATGTGTTAGGGTCCAAATCAGTATGGTGTCTGCTGGGGCCATGCTATACATGACCAGCAGTAGTGCACAACTTTTGTATGTGCCACACATTGATATCTACTCTAAACATGAGATACGTGCAAAATCATAGCACACGTTTGTGAACATACTCCTAAGTTTCAGAGCAGCCGCAGAACCTCATTAGAACCCTTCACTGCTGATCTAGTTAACAGGTGTGGAAGGGAAGGAAATGAAGTATAAATCTACAGCACTGCAAATATATGTTTTATTTACGGAAATACCAAGGGTGAACCATCCCAAAGAGTAAGACTTAAGGCCAAAGAATGAGACGATGCATCCGGGGTATAAATCTGGATAGATTTTAGTATAGTGTAGCATTGCATTGCAGCACGAAATGATAGTTTTTCTTTTGAGCCAGGGAAAGGATACAGAGTAAAGCCACTATGGGTGAATCTCAATGCTGAAAATTGCCCTCCCCTCAGTGGCTAACGATATGCACCTAGGTTTCAGAGCACAAGGTACAAGGGAAGGAGATAAGGCAGGGGGAGGAGGATGTACTCAGATTTCCTCCTAGTAGCTGAACCACTTGGCTTTTCTCCTTTTGGGCTTTTGCCTCTGTGAAAGCAGCAATCAGGATTAATCCAAGAGTGAGGGAGGGGGCTCAAAAAGTGTGAGAAAGTCTTCAAACAAGCACAACATACTCCTGATGAGTGAGACTTGGCATCGCTGTACTTAAAATTGTTATCAAATCTGGTATCTCTTTCAAGCTGTGTTCTTAACATTTGCTATTGTTTTGAAATATCTTTGAAATATATCTTTTTTGAATCATCTGCGTCTTGGGCAGCAGGGGAGGATGTAAAATACAAAGAACCAGGTTACTGAAAGAAATTATGAAACCATTAATGCCAGGCTGATTTCTGCTTCTGTGAACTCCTCTACCAACTCTGTGGACATTGTATAGAAGGTGCCACACACTAGCAGTTTTTTGCCCTGGTCCATCCAGGGTCTGTTTAATCATGGCTAGGAGCTAGCTAATCATGTAGTTTCATGCACAAGGGACATGTGCCCAGAGACTAGGAGGAAGGGGTTTTGGAATTAAGCCAGAAGCATAGCACAGAAACAGTGAAAGGGGGGGGGGGGGAGACCAGTTATAAACACACCAGCACTATCTATATTAGGGGCTCCTCTTCCCTACAAGAGAAGCCCAGTGGAAAAAGTCTTATATAAAGGTTTGCTGGTGCACTACTTTCCAGAGAGCTCTTGGGAGGCATCTCTGCATAGTAAGATTCCCACTGGGGATTATCAAAAATGGTCTGACCCAAGACTGTGTAGGACTGATCAGGGTGATCACTGCTGCTAGCATAGTTGCAGCAACACCAATTTAGTCATAATCTTAGTTTGTACAAAGCAGTGAGAAGGGGTGCTATTTCCTGAGTTACCCCTTTAGCACAAGGGTCACCATGAAACAGCTGGAAATCAGCAGATTCCCTATCTCCAAGGCTTTCACCAGCACCTGTAGGAGAGAGGTCTGCAGAAGGTCTAAAAAGTGGCTAAACTGCCACTGGTAGGTACTTCCCATGAGACATCAAGTCCAGGATGGCAGAGATAGCTGCCAGATTTAGCAGCTCATCCAGCCTCTTCCTTTTGTGCCAGTTGGTAGTAAGAAGCCCCTCCCACAAGCTTATCAGCAGTTGTGTTAACTGGGTTGTAGACCTTGAGATCTAGCATGTCCACTGAAAGTTGTCCATCCCCCACCCCCCCTGATGCCTTGAACATACTTTTGACAGAACATTTTGAGGCAATTCTTCCCATGTTCCACCATTGACTGAGTCAAAATCTACTTCACAGCAACACCAGTTTACCATTAAATTCTGTCTTTTAGGTAACACAAACTACCAGGAAATTCTGGATTTAAGTAATTATATTCTTTCACTGTTAAAAAAACAAAAAACATCAATATGATCATATTTTCTTTGATGTGCTGGTGTAGCGCTTGACCACGGGGGGGGGGGCGGGGGGGGGGAGAGACTATAATTGTGTCCTTGACCCTGAGGAAGATAGATCCAGTGGAGGGATAGGCAATGATTCATGCCAGTGCCACAGACGTTTAAGTTTATGTGATATGTGTGACTTACTAGACATTAGACGTTTGGCAGGTTCTCCACCCTGGGGAGAGGGGCTACACCCACCTCTCCAGAGCACACAAGACTTGGTCTAGGATCAATTATTTCTTGATGTCTCAAGGACTCTTGAATAAGGTCCAGGGAGCGCAGATTGGAACGTGTCATATCTCTGACCATGTCACAACCTGGGTGGATGTGAGTTTGACCCTCCAACTGGAAGGTAGGGGATGCTGGCGATTCCCGTTCCACCTTAAAGGTGACACAGATTTCAATTGTTTTTTAAGGGAACAATGGGAGTTTTACATGGATACTAATGGGAGACACAAGGACAACCATTTCCTTTTTTGGGAAACTGCTAAAGCCTACCTGTGAGGTGCGATTATCAGATATCTGAGTTGTCGCCAGAAGGAGGCCAATTGGAAATTGGTTGACTGGGGGAAACAACTATGGGTCCTTAGGAAGCGTTTGGCACATCTTGATACAATGGAAAATCAGGAAACTTACATGGCCTTGCAAAGCCAACTCAATACACTTATCCACGCCCATGCGAAAAGAACCATGTTGCATTACAGATATGCTTTATATCAATTTGGGAATCACTCTGGTCGCCTCCTTTCATCTCTTATTAAAAATGGGGGGGGGGGGGAACAGATCAGCAGTGGCAATTTGGAGGGTGGATGGAGGGATTAGCACCTCGCAACACAAGGTAGAGGAAGCTTTTTTGTTGTATTACCTTTGGTTATACACAGCACAGGATTGTGACGAATCCTGCGCTCAAACATACTTACAGACTTGTAACCTCCCACAGTTAGACCGGGCCCAGCGGGACCGGTTGAACACCCCATACCCCACAGTAGATTCAGCAGGTTATTAAGACCTTACAAACACTGCATGCATTGGGTACCAATGGGTTTATCACAGAATTCTATCAAATGCTGAATGATTGAATAAGTGTACCTCTAATAGAAATGTACCAGCAATTGGCCTTGCTACAAATGGTGCCTTATCGTAACAATAAGGCTCTGATAACACTTATTCTTAAACTGGGTAAAGACCCACTCCTCCAGGAGTCCTATCACCCTGTTTCTTTACTTAATGTGGATCTTTTTTATGACCAAAGTAATGGCGGAGCGCCTCTCATCCTTGATGCCTCGGCTGATCCATGCATCTCAAGCGTCGGTTGACAGTGGGGGACATTCGACAAATCTTAGCTTCTGAGCACCATTGTGTGGCTGCGGGACTTCCTTAGTTGCTGATAAGCTTTGATGCTGAGAAAGAATTTGATAGGATGGGGTGGCATTATATGTTTTTAGCACTCAAAAAATTTGGCTTTGATGGTCTCTTTATACAGACATTATGGGCACTTTATGCAGCCCCTAGAGCACAAATATTGGTCGATGGACTGAATACAGAATATTTTCCTATATGAAGGGGTACGTGACAGGGTTGCCCCCTGTCTCCCCTCCTGTTTTTGTTTACACTGGAACCACTATTGGCCTGCATCCATACTAACTAGTAAATCCGTGGGGTTCGAATGGGGAAGCATGAGTTTAAGATTTCAGCCTCTGCAGATGACCTCTTGATCAATCTTATGGAACCAAGAAGGGCTCTACACATCATACTAGAGGAATTTCACAACTATGGTGAACTGTTGGGATATAGGCTTAACTTAGAGAACTTGGAAGCCCTACCTACGCAGACTTCGCTCCGAACTTCTTGGGGGGGGGGGTGTCATCTTTCCATTGCAGTGGGCCAATCATTCTTTCTGTTATCTGGGGGTCATGATACCCACTTTCCTGGAAGACCTGTACTAATGCAATGTGACACCTTTACTGATCTCGAGCACACAGGCTGGAGCGATGGCGAGACCTGCCTCTCTCCTTGGGAGGATGTATTGCTTTTTTTAAATTGGTGGAGTTCCCCATTGGCTCAACAAGTTACAACTTTTGCCTCTTTGGCTACTGAGGAAAGACCTAACCTGGGTATGTATAGCACTGCACACTCTCAAAGGCTCCTTGTGTTGCGGGGGCATGGGAGTACCTGGCCTCAGGGCCTAAAATTTGGCTTGTCTTCTTCGACACCTAAAGACTGGCTGTTTGACATGGAGTATTACACTAACTTGGCATGCAAGTGGGCCCTGGTGGCTCCCTTGGCTCTGAAATATGTTTTACATGCACCCACAACTAAATTACCTAGCCATCTCCATAGATGTGTTTTATTTGGTCCTCTCAGTGGGTTTGAAGATGGATATGTAGCAAACTGGGCCATTCGCCGTTCCAATCGGTGTACCTGCCACTGCAGGGCAATGTCTATTTCGCCCCTGGAATGTCGCCATCACACTTTAAATATTGGCACCACTGGGGCCTTACCCAGATTGATGAGCTCCTGATAGAGGACGGGGGGATGACAGGCTTTCTTGGACTTGTGTATACAATATGGTTTGGAGGCGACAGACCTATTCCCCTATTATCAATTCGAAGCTATATTCAAGGTCTGGAGCAGGCCGATTTGTTGAGTGATTTTTGCTCCGACTTAGAGGATTTCTTTCTTAGTGCGGAGTCTGGCCGGGTCATGGTCGCATGGGTACAGAGTTCCTTTGCGGCCATAGACTCCCGGACTTCAAGCCATCACTTAATGGAACTATGGAACGTGAATCTGGAAACCACACTGACCAGTGCAGTCCTTTTTATGCTAATAGGTAAGATACTCAAATCCATGGTTATGGTCTCTCTTCGAGACCAACAATACCGGGTGATAAGATGGGCCTTTCTCTCACCAGGCCGACTTCACTGGATTGGTTACAAGGATTGGTAGACACGCCCCAAATGTGGGGAGGAGGGAGCCCCGTTAGTCCACTTGCTGCCCTTGGGTACAGGAGTATTGGAAAGCAGTCTCGATGTTTGCGGAGCGGCTTTTTGACCAGAGGTGTCAATTGACCCCGCAGCCTGCCCTTCTCCATCTGATGGAGGGGGTAGTAATCACGGGACAGGATCAGAGGCACTGGTTAAAGTTGTTTTGGGCATTGGCGACACGCATTATTTTACAAAAATGGAAGAGTGCATAACCTCCCAATTATTGTCAATGAAGGAATGTGCTGCATCAACACATGCAACTTGATAAGCTATGGGCCAAGGCCTCTCAACAACACATACCTCAATTTCATGCAGTGTGGGATGACCATATTCAACAACTGCCCCCCCCCCCCCCCCCGGGGCCATAGCCTGGTCCTAAATGACTTATAGTAGGTGACAGATTATGAGTCGCCACAGTATTGAGGGTCTGGCAGCAGGGCTGGAGGTCCCGGGGTCCAGTGCGCATGCTGTTGGGTGGAAGCCGCAAGGAGAGGGGGGGGAAGGAAGGGGGGCTAGAGTAAACTGGGGAAGGGGAGATAGGTTGCTCAGATGATGGCATTGAGTGGCTTCCCCGGGAGTGTGTAAGAGCACCCATGCCCCGGGATTTCCACAGGTGCATCTCTTGGAGGGGAACAACTAATGGAAGGGCGGGATGGGGAAGGGGGAGGGAAATGTTGGGGAGGAACACACAAAATATATAAAAACGTTTTTGGTTTATTTGAGCTGCCAGTGTATTGTCATACCGGTTCTGTTTTTGTATCAGAGTATTTTGCAGCTTATTATTATGGTTGCGACTCAATAAACAGTTCAAACATTTAAAAAAACCTCACAGAACTGATGCATCTCTCCTATAATTTGAATAATTGAGTTTTATATATGTACACATCAATTCCACAGCATGGAGGTGCTACAATTTTTGGAAAAATCATGGGATGGCCATCCCAGACCACCTTGTGCTCCTATTCAATTTCTGGTTTCATTATCCATGTTAGCACTGAAGTGTTTTTTCTTATTTCAAGATCAATTTTATTTACAAATAATTGGGGAGTGCTCCTTCACTTGTAATCTGTATAAGAATGAGTTTGAGCTTAAATAGCTTGGAGATTCACCTTATGAAAAGCAAATAGTGTTGTGGAGATATTCCATTGATCATTTATTTATGGTATGGTCTGATACAGAGATAGAACCAAATTTTGAGAGATGGCTTCATATAATCTGTGTAACACCCGTATTGTCTGTCTCTTACATGTCGATGCAGTGCTGCGTACGACTGGTAGCGCTTTACAAATGCTCAGTAGTAGTAATTTGATATATGATTGATTTAATATTCGAAGGCACACATTGCATTGCATTAGATGAATCAGTGGAGAAGATAAATGGGAAAATTTTTATTACAGGGTTCACTAAACCTACTGATCGCAATACCTTTTTAAGAGATGAGAATTTTCATCCTAAGAGATTAAATAGTTTAACATTTTCATAATTTCTAAAGGATTCAAAGTAACCTCAAGAACTCCAGCAATTTATTTTCCAGGTGGCTGGAGCAGGGCTGAACAGCATAAAGTGCCCGAGTGTGTGTGCCAGGCTTTATCTCTGCCCTTCTTCAAATCCACGCTGAAAGCTGAGCTCTTGGAGGTGCTTTTGGATCCTGATCCCTTCTTCTCGTTCTCTCTTTTCCCTTCCCTTGTCTTCAGCTATAGACTGTAAGCTCTGACGAGCAGGGACCGTCTTTTCGCCCGTCTCTGTACAGCGCTGCGTTCGCCTTGTAGTTGTAGCCGGCCACGAAGTTAAAAGAAAGACAAATGGCCGGATCACGGGAATGCTCGCAGAGGGCTCCCGTTGAGTTCTTTGCAGTGAGGAACGGACCCCGCTGTAGGGCAGAGGTGCGGGGGGAGGGGAGAGGCCCCGGGGCGGGGGAAGAGGGCAGGCGGCGCTCGGGCGCAGCTTCCTGTTTCCTCGGACGGCACAGCGGTCTCAGGTGCCGGGCTGCCTGCAGGCGCCGTCGGTCTCCCCCTAGGAAGGAAGGACCCTCCGGTTACCATGGCGCTGGCCGAGCTGTACACGCAGGTAAAGGGCGCGGGCTGCACGGCGAAACTTCTTCCAAGTGCTGCCTGGGACGGAGCCGGGGAGAGCCCCCCCCCGGGTCTGTTCCCGGCCGTGTAGCCTTTTAATTACGTTTAAACAAGCACGAGTGAAAGAATTCCAGGCATTTGCTTATTTTTTCAGCAGGTGCTCTTGCCTGAGAGAGAGAATAAACTTAATTAAAAAAACCCCAAACCTGTCGGATTGCATTAGAAAAGTACAAATACCTCTGGGATATTTATTCTACTAATTGAGCAATATGATTAAATCTTATGGGGTTCAGACTTTGTTTAATAATAAGGCGAAATAGTATTGCTTTCACAAAGTAAGCGCTCGGGATGCAAACACCTGCTGCTGCTGCTTTTAATGGGGAAGGAATGAAACGCTATGAGAAGGTCGGTCTCCTTCCTAGTGCCTGCAAAGCTCAAAGACCGTTTGTAATCTTCTTCTGGTGCTGTAATGGTCGGTAGAAACAGTAGTAGCAGACGTAGGTTATATACGTATAAAGTTATTGCCAGCGGAACCTTTCGAACTAGGACACAGTTCTGTCTTAGAAGCTAGGAGTGCTTTGAACGTTCGAAGTTATCGACTCCGGTTTCTGGATTTCTTCTATTTTGCATAGTTTATATTTGTTTAGGAAATCTGGCTTTAGCCAGCATTATAAAATACAATTGTTCTGGATAGTTGGAAATTATGGTGCTCAACTGTCTGTAAAAGGGGGAAAAATACAATGACAAGAGCAAGTCAAAAACTCTTAAGAAAATAGACGAAGATCAGGTGTAACACCATCTCACAACTGCAGCGATGCGTGTGGTTTTATAGCTATTAGGGGCTGCTGTCTCTGATCGCGTTAGAGTAACCTTTCAGCTCTTTTCTTTGCTTTCTTATACTACAAGCCAGAGGTTCTGGTGCAGTTAAGATACCAGCATGATTTCAACAAATATACCTTTTTTGGAGGGTCTCTATAGACGATTGGGCCACAATAGTGGCCCAGGGGCCCCCAAGACAACACAGGGAGCCTTGCTTTGATCTTCTATATAAAATTCTTCACTTGGACAACTCTGCAGTCAAAAATAAAGTCACTAATTCACTTTAAATTATTCTTGAATTCTCTTCTGTCAGTATGATATGACATTTTTCAATTGCATTGCTCTAATCTGTGGGGGTTAGTTTGTGCTTCTAATAGTGACAGTTATTTTTTTTTTTACTAAACATTAACAAATATAGGAGGAAACATACATATAAAGGGAATTATTAGTAAAGAACTGTCATTAGAACCTGATGGTGAAACCTTGTAGCAACCTGTACTATGCTTTTCATGTTGAGAACCTTAGGCACATCTGATTGAGCCCAGAGTTCCTTTACTGTTAAAATAACTGTATAATAATTGTGCTTAATGCCAGCCTAGATTGTGTTTGCTTTGTGAAGTGATGCCATTTTGACCACTAAATTCACTCAAAGTGTTTGCTACAAATGCATTTCTAAGCATGACATATAGTATATGTATGTTTTAGGGTGCCAAATATTCGATTCCCATTTTTTATTATATTTAATGAACACTTTTGATTATGTCTCTCTTACAGCAGTGATTCCTGCCAAAACTGCTGACTGTTTTAATGGACTAAATATTTCAAAAACTATTGATCAATTTATCCAGAGAGATCTGGGTTTTTGGCAAGTGTGACAAGAACTTATGTTTGTTTATTTAAAAGCTTTTCTATACCGCGCTCTTTAATATCAGTGCGGTTCACAGTTAACAATTCTTGGGCAGGGGAGATCTGCCTTGTGCTTACATTGAACAGGAACGGTATGTAGCTCACCACGTTTTGCACGACATGTTGCAGGCTACAGGAATATCTGGGGTACTTGCATTTGCTACTGGAAGCTGCAGCTAGAGGTTATGCACATAGGAGTTAAAATGAATGATGCGTATGTTAAAATATGTTGATACGGTGACTAATATGAACTTACACTTTGGAAAAAAGTACAGCCCAGTTGAGGTTAGCAAGGTTTGATAGTGGCTCACTAAACTGGGGCCACCATATTTTGAACTGGGTAAGTGAGAAGAAGAATCATTGGTGCACTTAATCAACGCTCCATGAAGATTTTAAGGGCAAGGTGGGACTGGTGCAAGGGTATTGGGCATCCTAGATGAGCCTTACATCCCCTCTATATTTTGATAATTAAGCTAACAATCATGATCATCAAAACGCTCCACCTCTCAACTGGACTGCTAGTTTTCAATATTAAACTTTGCCTGGTATGTATGTATGTGTGTGTGTGGCCACTCTCTCTGCAGTAAAACAATGTGCTGATGGCTCTTTGAATTCTTGTGGCTGTCAGATCTATTGTTTTGCTTTGACTGCTGCTTCTGCTGCCGCCCAAGGTGACTGCCCAGTCTTGCCTGATGCTTTGGCCATCATTGGGCCAAGGGTAACATAGTAAGTGCTATCCAGAGGACACAGAAAGGGATTGACTAAAGTGCTTTTGAGCAGGTTTTAAGGAGGACCAGTAGATATTGTATCAGCAAAGCATGGAAAAGCTCCAGGAATCCCAGGATATCTGCAAAGTGAAACCTATATGAGGGGGGGTGATAAGTCTCTGGCTTTGTACTGAAACAGAAAGCTATGGGCACACTTCAGTTCCGGAGGTCCAAATGATCTCGCTGCAGTTTTAATTGAAAACAAAACTGCAGCAAGATCATTTGGACCTCCGATACTGAAGTGTGTCTCTGGTTTTCTGTTTCGTTACAAGGCCAGCCCTCCTCGTACTTCTAAACTATTAATGTGAGTAAAAGGTAATGAAAAACCGCACTGCTACATGCTTGATAGTTATTGTAACCCATGTGCCTACAGAGACAGGGTTGGTCACTGGGCTCCCTTGCATTACCAGTGCCAAGCCTGGCTGCTGGGCACCAACATTCCCACAGGTTGGAGCACAGAGACACCACCCCTCTGTGATGTGGTTAGGAACGACCATGTAAAGTTTACCTGGTGATGCTGGAAAAAGAAAAATAATGGTAAATCACACATGTTTTCTTAGAGGATGGAGAAAGTAGGCAATAACAAAATTAAAGTAGTGCTTAAGTTTTATTGGGTTTGTGGGGTAGGGTAAATGAAGGAGGCAAATAAAACAGTGAAATACTGGCACTGCAACTGCAGATAACTAAAACAATGAAAATATTTATTTAGTAACTTTTTTTTTATACTGCTGTGTGTACAGGGAACAAGTATAATATTACATGGAACGTAGGTAAATGAATTAAATTTTAACAGGTTATACTTACTGGTTATAACATGTGAACAGGAATAACATAATAGCAGGGATAGGCATTAACATGTACAAATACTGGCAATGCAACTGCAGATAACTAAAACAAGTTTCACAGTCTTAGCAGTATTATCAAACAATGGTTACCATCCTCTTGATATATCTCCGTTATGGTAAGGCCTCCCTCTAATATTTCAGGGGTTATTGTCCGTGCAAGTCACTTCAAGACCTTGAATTCTTGCAAGTAACTCACTGTCTCCTGGGGCATCTTTCTAGGGTCACAGGAGTTTGTAAAAGCACTCTAGACTTGTGTTCCTCCTTGCTGTAAATGGCATGAGTTATTTATTTATTTTATTTAGACAGTTTTGTATCCCACCTTATCCTTCAATCAAAGTGGTCACAACACAATTGGAGGTATACATTTAACAGGAGGGGATACGACTCACAAACATAAATACTGTGCGCTTATAGGTCTAAATGGGAATGGGTAGTTGGGGCCAAGTGATGTAGGTAGCTGTTGGACCACTTGGGTGGTATCTAGTGTTTGGCAACTTAAGGTGGTTGCTCATGGGCCTTGGTAAAGAGAAGGGTCTTGAGTGCCTTGCGGAAGTCTTTGGTGTCGTTTAGGGTCCTTAAGTCCATAGGGAGGGAGTTCCACAATGCAGGCGCCAGTAGCGAGGGCGCTCTCTTAGATGTTGCTTGCTTAGTCTTGTTATGATGCACCCAACCAAACCCTGTGAGTGAGCTCAGTTACTAAAAGTGTGCTGGCCAGTGTGCATATGCGTACATGAAAAGTCTCGCTGCTGGGTGCCTTGTACTCTCTGTGGAAGTGCAGATGCCTTGAATGGAAAGGTGAATAGTGGAGTACCCCAGGGATCTGTGCTGGGTCCGCTGCTTTTTGACATATTCATAAATGACCTGGAAAAGGGAATGACGAGTGAGGTTATCAAATTTGCAGATGACACAAAACTATTTAAAGTTGTTAAAACCAAGAGTATTGTGGAAATTTGCAAGAGGATCTTGATAAATTGGAAGACTGGGCATCGAAATGGCAGATGAAATTTAATGTGGACAAGTGCAAAGTTATGCATCTAGGGAAGAACAACCCAAACTATGGTTACACGATGCAAGGTTCCACATTAGAAACCACCACCCAGGAAAAAGATTTAGGCGTCATTGTGGATAACATGTTAAAACCCTCAGCCCAGTGTGCAGAGGCGGCCAAGAGAGCAAATAGAATGCTAGGTATCATAAGGAAAGGAATGGAAAATAAAACAAAAGATATTATAATGCCTCTGTATCGTTCCATGGTGCGACCACACCTTGAATATTGTGTGCAATTCTGGTCACCGTATCTTAAAAAGAATATAGCATTATTAGAAAAGGTTCAGAAAAGAGCCACCAAAATCGTAAAGGGGATGGAAGGATACTCCTATGAAGAACGGCTAAAAAGGTTAGGGCTCTTTAACCTGGAAAAGAGACGGCTGAGGGGAGATATGATAGACGTCTATAAATTAATGAACGGAGTGGAACGGGTAAATGTAGATCGATTGTTTACGTTTTAAGAATATAGGAAGAGTAGGGGACATGCAATGAAGCTACAGAGTAAACTATTTAAGACTAATAAGAGAAAATATTTTTTCATTCAATGTGTAATCAAACTCTGGAATTTGTTACCAGAGGATGTAGTAAAAGCTGTTAGTGTAGCTGGGTTTAAAAAAGGTTTGGACAAGTTCCTGGAGAAAAGGTCCATAAACCATTATTAAAAGGGACCCAGGATATCAATGCTTGACCCAATACAAGCATTGTGGAACCTGTGTCTTTTGGGCAAACTGCTAGGTACGTGTGACCTAAATAGGCCACTGTTGTAAACAGGATACTGGGCTCAATGGACCTTGGTCTGACCCAGTATGGCATATCTTATGTTCTTATGAAATGCTGGATACAGTAGAGCCTCTGGACATGAGGATGGCTTGCCACGATGTAGGGTAGTGTGCCCTCCTGTCCCTCATTGCACTGACTCTATCAAAGGTAAATAAAACCTCCTCATCTTCTGCACATGGGTCCATTTGCTGCTTTCTTCAGTTTTTTATTCTTTTTCTCTGCTGTGGTCAACTTACTCTGTTGTCCTGTTTAATACCATATATGTTTTTAATGATTTCCCTGTAAATGAATTCCCTAGTCCCTTGTTTGTTAAGCAGGAACTCTTAGGTATGAGTGAACAGCGCTATGTATGCTAATACTGCTATAGTAATTGTTATCTAGGGCCCCTTCCTTCTTCCCCTGCAGGGGAGTCTTTAGCTGGAGGTGGAACCTTTTCTTCTTGTCCTGGTTCCTGTCTGGGACAATTTCTGGCAATCAGACCACCTCCTCCTCTTCCTCTGCCTCTGCTCTCCTGGCTGCCTTGCCCTCTCTCTAGCTCTCCACCCTCTCCTGCTGGGGTCCTTTACCTCTTTCACTGCTCACCTCTGCTGCATCTTTCTCTGTCCTGACCCCGCATCTGCCACAGTGGTGTGCGTGTGCAGTCTGACTCCCATAGGTGCTGCTGCTGTGCTATCACCCCCCCCACCCCACCCCACACATGGCTCAAGAGTGGCACTACGTCTTGGCCACTGCTTTCCACTGCCCTGGTTCTGCCAATGCTGTGGTCTTCACATCCGCTGTCACTTTCTCTCATCATGGGATGAGGGTGAAGGGAGATAGATTCAGGAGTGATATGCGGAAATATTTCTTTATGGAAAGAGTAGTGGATCCATGGAATAGTCTCCCAGTGGAGGTGGTAGAGATGAGGACAGTAACTGAATTCAAAAAAGCATGGGACAAGCACAGAGGATCTCTAAAGGTAAAAAGTGGACTGTTGTAGTTGTTGTTATGGAAGGACAGACTAGATAGAAAAAGACCACATGGCCTGTCATCATGTTTCTATGTTTCTCTCTCTTGGGAGCGCCTCATTACTTTTCCCACCACCGAGGTAAGGCTTACTGGCTTATAGTTTGTCATTTCTTCCTTATTACCATTTTTTGTGAAGAGGTACCACATCAGCCCTTCAAACATCTTTTAAAGGCCCTACCAGAACCTCTCTGTGCTCTTTCCATATCTTTGGATGTATCCCATCTAGTCCCATGGCCTTGTCCACTTTCAGTTTTGCAAGCTGTTCAAACGCAACATCTTCTGTAAATTTGTTTGTCAATCACAGGTGGTCCTTCTCCAGGATTTTCTTTAGTAAAAACAGAACAGAAGTATTTGTTTAGCATTTTCAGTTTTTCAATGTCACTTTCCACGAATCTGTTCTCTGCACTTTTGAGTCTTGCAGTTCCACCTCTGATCTTCCTCTTCTTCCAAATATACCTGAAAAACGTTTTGTCTCCACGCTTCAGATCTTTAGCCATCTTTTCTTCTGCCTTTGCTTTTACTATCCTTATTTCTCTTTTTGTCTCCCTTATCTTTATCCTGTGGGGTTTTTTTACTGTTCTGTTTGCGAACTTCTGAATTTTGTGAAAGCTGTGGTTTTTGCCATTATCTCCATTGGTGAGTACTAAAGCCAGTATTGAACTTTCCCTGGTCGGTTCCATCACCATTTGTCTAAGCATTGCTTCTTGGAAGGCATCCACAATCTTTTTTACTTTCCAGATTTGCAGAAGGAATACTCCAATCCACGTCAGGTAGATTAAAGTCACCCAATATGATCACTTCTGTCTTCATGGCTACCTTTGTAATATTAAAAATAGTCTCTCTCCATTTCTTCGGTTCGAGTTGGAGGCCTGTAGACTACACCAGTATGGATGATAGTGCCATCTCCTCTTTCCAACACAATCCACAGCACTTCTTTCACCACATCCCCTGCGTTCCAGCATCTTTAATACTGTTTCTGACATATAGGGCTACTCCTTCTCCTTTTATACCTTCTCTATCTCTTCTAAATAAATTATAACCAACTATGGCTATGTCCCATTCATGCGACTCATTAAACCATGTTTCTGTAATGGCCGTAATGTCCAAGTTCATTTCCACCATTAGGGCTTCCAAGTCAGGAACTTTGTTGGCTAGGCTTCGAGCATTTGTGCTCATTGCTTTCCAGCATTTGTTGACTGGCTTGCCTGTATTTTGCATGGATTTTGTTCTGCATGTCCTTCCCCACTTGCCATTGATGTGTGGGTTAATAGTGTGCTGTTTCCAGTGTTGTTGTTTTTTTTTTTGCTGAGAGTGACAGACTGAACTTGTTGTTTTCCATCCGTCACCTCCTTTCCGTAGTTTAAATGCCTGCCCACATATTGCCTGAATTTTTATCTTAGGATTCTTTTCCCTGTGATAGAGAGACGTACACATCAACACAATATAGCCTCTTGTTCTATCTATTTCCCCAATTGCCTATATATCTAAATCCTTCCTCCTTATTGTTCCTTGAGACCAATCCCGCACCTCTGGGTAGTCAACCTCCTCGAGCAGCTTGGAAACTGAGCATATCATCTTTTTGATGACATCAGTATACTCTCTGCTCTGTTACATCCCAGAGTTGTGGGACTGGATGGGAGGAACGATAAGGAAGGTGAAATTAGACCTTACCTGCTAATTGGCGTTCCTTGAGTGACTCCAGTCCAGTCCTGGAACCCTCCCTGGTTGGTTGTACTATTCAGTAACGCGACCCCGGGCCTGAAGAATGTTACCATGGTGTTGGGATCTGGGGGATTACTAGACAGCAGTGCAGGTGATTGAGGCGGTTAAATCCTGACAGGGTACTGTCTGTTCCATTTTGGTCTTGAGCTCTAAGACTTTAGTTTGCCCTGTTTGGGGCAGGATCATTTGTTTTCTTCAGTTTTGCAGGCCATAGGTACTCCTCCGCATTCTGGGGGGGAAAGAGGGTCCCTACTAGGATTGGGTGCCCAAGGTTATAGAGTTTTGGTTTATATAGTTTGATTACTTATTTGCTGCTCCAGTGAGTCTGCTTTGTTAATAGGTTACTAGGACTGGTAGGTGGAGCCAGCTGCCTAAGTATACTGATGTTCTCAAAAAAATGACATGCTCAGTCTCCAAGCTGCTGGAGGAGGTTGACTACCCAGAGGTGCAGGACTGGACTGGAGTCACTCAAGGAATGCCAATTAGCAAGTAAGGTCTAATTTCACCATGTTTACACCAGGTTTGGAGCCATGTATTAAAGCTGATTATGTGATGCAGCCTTTCTGCCCCCTTACCACGACGAGCAGGTAGAACTTCTGAGAATGCTAACAAAGGGTTTGAGTTTCTCTCCCAGAATCTGGAAGTCCCTTTAAACTGTAGAGGCACTGTTTCTAGCCAGGTCATTTGTCTATATATTTTTATTTTAAGTTTAGGGTTATGTATTCTGTACTTGGTAAGGGTCTGTCTATGTTCTGCGTGTGTGAAAGAGGCCAGATATTCTGTTTCATCCTACACAGATATTTGTTGTGCCCCAACCCAAAGATTTTGACTTACCATCCCCCATCCCATCCCTTCGCTTTTTTAACTCTGCCTCACTTTAGCCTCAGCAAACAATGGAGTTACCAGCCACCTATGTTGCCATTTGAATCCTTGGAGTTAGTGCTGTTATGATAAGTTTGTTATACGGGTTCGAAGTGTCTTTTTGCAGGGTTTTGTGTTGTTTTGCAAAGTGTCTGGCATTAGAAGAGAGTGAACGACACCAGAATTTTGAATAATTTTTTGTATGGTGGATTGTAAGGGGAAATACCCTAGCTCCATTGTCGAGGCATGTGAACTGTATATTACAGAAATGGAGGTACTTTTATTTATTTTATTTAGACAGATTTGTATGCCACCTTATCCTTCAATCAAGGTGGTCACATCAAGTCACATTACAATTGGAGGGTTACATTTAACATTGGGGTACGTGTAAACATTTAGACAGTACATGTTTCCTATTAAGATTTCCTATTCGTCTCTCCGGGCCGGTCCACGACCTTTGGGGTGATCAATCCGCTCCAGCAGCTGAGGACTGAAATACTGAGTTTTCCTGACAGGTTACCCAGCTCCCCCTGGTGTCAGAGAATCAGTCTTTCAGTCCTCAGCAGCTGAACAGGACGTCTGATCCCAGGCAGCGAGCAGGAGCGGAGCTAGGGCTCTAACGCTCCGATTCTCCAGCCGCTTGATTTTCTGCTGCTAGAGGCAGAGCCTGCCTCACAAGAGCTTCGCTGTCAGGGGCTAAGGATTCAGGCCTGGGAGCCCCAGTGTCCTTCTCCTTCCCGCCCATTGCACCGCCTCGCCGGTTTCCCGCTAGCAGCGGTGAAGCGGGGGCAGGACCGTTTGCTGCTGTCGGAGTCAGCAGGTAAGCGTGAGGCACGGGGAGCGCAGTTTCTTTCGCCGCCAAGTGTGTACGGCGGCAGTTGCCTTGTTCGTCGGCGGTCAGTGTTTGAAAGGGGGGCAGCCCGCGCGTATCGTTCCCGTGGCTCCGTTTCTCTTTCCCTGCGCAAATGCGCTTTGATTTTGGTGCTCTGGCTTCTCCTTTTTGTGAACTCATGGAGGGAAAGAAATCAGGAGAGTTGGTGGCGCCGTCTCCCAGCTCCTTAGAAAAGGCGGGAACGGTGGCCATTTTGAAGGAGCCGACCGTGTCTCCCGCGCTGCCAGGCAAGTCGCAAAAGAAGTGGTCTAAGTCACACAAGCTTCCTTCGTCAGAGGAGCACCAGCAGATGCCTGGGCCTGCATTTCCAGAGTCATTGGGCTCCTTTTTTCTCCCCGGAGTTCATAGTTTCAATGCATAACGCTTATCTATTTAAAAAAATCTCATTTATCTCACGGTGCAGCCTCAGACAGTTTGTTTGGGGGTCAGCCTTTGGAAACTGGGCTGGCAGACCCAGGGGAGGGCACTTCTTCGAAGGAGGTGGTGCTGGATGCAGGCTTAGAGTTAAGGGCACATAGTGTGTTTTTCTCCTGTGCCTGAGGAAGGAGAGCTTCTCTCCGAGACAGCTGGGGATGCCTGGCCGGGCGAGTTGGAAGAAGGAGAATTGGGACCGGGCGAGGATCCCAATGTCTTTCGCGTCTTTCGTAAGGAAGAGCTGGGGGCCTTGATTTCTCAGTCCCTCACAGCTTTGAATATGGTGCTGCCAGCAGTGCAGCAGGAGCTTCTTGAGGATCCCTTATTACAGGGGTTTAGATCTGAACAGAAATGTTTCCCTATTCATAGGGTTATTAAGCAAATGATTGAGTCCGAATGGGAATGCCCAGAGGCCTCGTTGAGAGGACGCGCGATGGCTCGGCTCTATCCCGTTCCTCAGGAGGAAAAGGACTTGCTCCGTATGCCTAAAGTGGATGCGTTGGTGTCAGCGGTCACTAAGAAGACAACCATCCCGGTTGAAGGAGGGACAGCGCTTAAGGACCTGCAAGATCGTAGGTTGGAAGTGCTTTTGAAGCAAGCCTTTGATTCCTGCGCCCTGGCCCTGCAGGCGTCAGTCTGTGGGGCCTATGTGTCTCACGCGTCTATCCGCTAGCTGCAGGGGGAGCAGTCCCCGGAGAAGGGGGAGGCTGCTCCGGCGGACGGCGCTAAGCTGGAGTCCGCGGCGGCCTATTTAGCGGATGCTTTTTATGATTTGGTGCGTATTGCCGCAAAGTCTATGGCATCGCTGATTGCGGCTCGGCGTATTCTCTGGCTAAGGAATTGGGCGGCCGATGCGTCTTCTAAGGCGCGGCTCAGTAAGCTTCCATACAAGGGCAAGTTATTGTTTGGGGAAGCGTTAGAGAAGATTGTTAATGATCTGGGAGACTCTAAAGGGGGTCACCTTCCTGAGGACCGCCCGAGAGCGGCGAAAGTAAGTTCCTCTCAGAGAGGTCATGGTAGGGACTTTCGTCGGTTTCGCGGATCTCGCTTCTCGCCGTATCAGCGGGGTCGTTTTGTGGCGAGAGGGCAGTCCTTTCGGGGCGCCAGGGGTTTCAACAGGGGCTACTTTAGTGCCCAACAGAGCTCAGCCAAGAAGCCGCAATGAAGTGAGGCCGTTCCAGGTGGAGGTTCCTGTGGGGGGGGGGGGGGCGCTTGCAGCGTTTCCTCTCCGCCTGGGCCAGGGTGACTACGGACCAGTGGGTCCTGGAGATTATCAGGGCCGGCTATGCGCTAGAGTTTGCGCAGCCTTTGCCGGACGCCTTTGTCCATTCTCCGTGTGGTCCTCCGGCAAAGAAGGAGGCGGTCCACCAGACGCTGCTACGTCTGCTGCAGCTTCAGGCGGTCGTGCCGGTGCCTGTAGACCAGTACGGCTTAGGTCGATACTCGATTTATTTTGTCGTCCCCAAAAAGGAAGGTTCTTTTCGGCCTGTGTTGGATCTCAAGCACTTCAATCGATGTTTGCGAGTGCCTCATTTCCGAATGGAAACCTTGCGGTCCGTTATTCGGTCTGTAAAGCCGGGAGAAGTTCTGACCTCCATAGATTTAACGGAGGCGTATTTGCACATTCCGATCAGGCCCGAACATCAAAAGTTCCTACGGTTTGCAGTCCCCATGGGCCATTTTCAGTTCCGAGCCTTTCCGTTTGGGCTGGCCACAGCGCCGCGCACCTTTACCAAAGTAATGGTTGTGGTGGTGGTGGCGGCGGCGCTCCGGAAAGAAAGAATTCAGGTCCATCCTTATCTGGACGACTGGCTCATTCGGGCTCCGTCGCAGGCGGAGTCTGTCGAGGCCACCGCTCGAGTGGTGGAGTTCCTCGAGCAGTTAGGCTGGGTTATCAACCGAGCGAAGAGTCATTTGGAGTCGACCATGCAGTTGACGTATCTGGGAGCCTTCTTCGACACGGAGGTGGGCTCAGTGTTTCTGCCGGCAGAAAGGGTGAACAAACTTTTGGGGCAGGTGTCGGCGTTTCTGCGAGTCAAGTCTCCGTCGGCCTGGCGTTATCTACAGGTGTTGGGTTCGATGGCGGCGGCCATAGATCTAGTTCCCTGGGCCAAGGCGCATATGCGGCCTCTTCAGCAGGCGTTGTTATCTCGTTGGTTTCCGCAAAGTCATCCACTTTCTCAACGGTTGGTTTGCCCAGAAGACGTCCGCGTCAGTCTTCAGTGGTGGTTAGTTCCGGCTCACCTTCGGGCGGGGGTGCCGCTGGATCTGCCACAGTGGATATTGCTCACCACGGACGCAAGCCTATCAGGTTGGGGGGCTCATTGTTTGTCGCAGCTGGCGCAGGGCACCTGGTCGGAGGAAGAGAGCGGTTGGTCGATAAATCGCTTGGAGTTACAGGCGGTTCGCTTGGCGCTCGTCAGCTTTCTCGGCTTGATCAAAGGACAGGTGGTTCGGATATTCTCCGACAATCAAGTGACAGTGTCGTACATCAACAGGCAGGGAGGCACCGGCAGTGTAGTACTGCTGGAGGAGAGTCAGCAGCTGTTTCAATGGGCGGAGATCCATCTTTTGGCCATTTCCGTGGCGCATGTCGCAGGGAAGGACAACATACAAGCCGATTATCTCAGTCGTCATCGCCTAGACCCGGGGGAATGGAAATTGGACTGGGCGGTGTTTCAGGAGATTTCGCTCCGCTGGGGTCAGCCGGTCATGGATTTCATGGCGACCCAAGCCAATGCCAAAGCGTCGCGCTTTTTCAGCAGGCGCAGGGAGCATATGTCAGAGGGTCTAGACGGCCTGGTGCAGCCTTGGCCGTCGGGTCTCCTTCTGTATGTGTTTCCTCTGTGGCCTCTCTTAGGCCGGACCATCCAAAGGATTGCGAACCATGAGGGGCTGGTGATACTGGTGGCGCCGGATTGGCCGCGACGCCTGTGGTATGCCGATCTGGTCCGACTTCTGGTAGCTCCTCCCTGGAGGTTGCCCGTTTGGTTCGATCTGTTGAGACAAGGGCCTGTGCGCATGCCGCAGGTGGATCAGTTCTCGCTTACGGCTTGGCTCTTGAAAGGAGCCGGTTGCACCGGAAGGGCTACTCGACGGCCGTGATAGCCACTTTGTTGCAGTCCCGCAGGCATTCGACTTCGTTGGCTTACATTAGAGTATGGCGCATTTTTGAGGCCTGGTGTTCCGATCGTCAGCTTTCGCCCGGGAGGTCGCAACTCCCCGAGATTTTAGCGTTTCTTCAGGGGGGCCTGTAGAAAGGGTTGGCCCTTAGCACGCTGAGAGTTCAACTTGCGGCGCTGGTCTGTTACAGAGGCCGAGTGCAAGGTAGACCGCTTTCCTCGCATCCAGATGTGCTACGTTTTTTTCCGGGCTGCTTGGAACATTAGACCTCCAGTGAGGCGAGTGGTGCCTTCTTGGGATTTAAATTTGGTGTTACAGGCGTTGACGGAGCCTCCTTTCGTGTCAGGTTCAGCGGGATGTCTTCGGGAGTTGTCCTGGAAGATGGCCTTTTTGGTGGCCTTGTGTTCGGCCTGGAGAATTTCGGATTTGCAGGCTCTTTCGTGCAGGGAACCGTACCTGCATTTTACGGCCGAAAATGTGGTGCTGAGACCGGTACCCTCCTTTTTGCCTAAGGTCATTTCCAGTTTTCACGTGAACCAGGTGGTATCGCTGCCCACTTTTACGAAGCCTGGCGGTGGTAAAGTGGATCGGTCATTGCGGCGCCTGGATTTGGGGCGAGTGTTGCGTAGTTATCTGGCCGCAACGGAGTCTTTTCGGAAGTCTGACCGGTTGTTTGTCCTCTTCGGGGGCTCGGCTAAGGGTAAAGCGGCTACTAAGGTGTCCATCGCTCGCTGGGTGAAGCATGTGATACGAGCCGCATATGAAGCAAAGGGCAAGCCGGTTCCAGCGGGACTTGGAGCGCATTCTACTAGAGGACAGGCTGCCTCTTGGGCGGAGTATGGGTTGGTACCGCTGGTTGATATTTGTAGGGCAGCGACATGGTCTTCTCTGCACATGTTTGCTAAACATTATCGGTTGGATGTTCAGGCACGAGAAGATGCTAGTGTGAGTGCCTCGGCAATTGTGGCAGGACTCGCAGCCCCCTCCCGTATTTAGGTACTGCTTTGGTACTGCCCAAAGGTCGTGGACTGGCCCGGAGAGACGAATAGGAAGAAGAAATTAGGCCTTACCTGCTAATTGTCTTTCCTTGAGTTCTCTCCGGGCCAGTCTAGGGCCCGCCCGGGTAGTCTGCGAGTTTTCAGGTTTTGGCGTTTCAGTAGGAGAGTGTCTGCATAGTACATTTTCTCCCGTGCGTTCCCGCGGGGGCAATGAAGGGAGCGTCTATAGAGATGGATTCTGGGGCTCCCTGGCCTTGTGGGTAGCGGGAGCTTTCTTCCGAGGGTTCCGGTAAACGACATAAGATGGAAAAAAAAACAAAAAACAATCAAAAGGATAATGCAAATACTCCAGGCTTAACCAAGGAGTTTTTGGATGGGGTTTCGAATAGTATGGCCTTTTCTTTTTCCGCAAGAGGCTAGGTTATTCTCTGGGCAACTTGTCCAGTAGTTAATTGTTTGTTTGTTATTTTCAAGTTTTGCTTCTAAGTTGCGTTTGCTGCTTGGATACCGTAAGACTGATTCTCTGACACCAGGGGGAGCTGGGTAACCTGTCAGGAAAACTCAGTATTTCAGTCCTCAGCTGCTGGAGCGGATTGATCACCCCAAAGGTCGTGGACTGGCCCGGAGAGAACTCAAGGAAAGACAATTAGCAGGTAAGGCCTAATTTCTTCTTTCTCTTAATCCCGTTTAGAATCTAGACTGCTCTCCTATATAGAATTAGTTCAATGGTGCTGTCAATTATAATGGTAGTTGTACCGGATAGCTAATGGTGAAAAGTGAAAAAGTGTGCCATTGGCTCAGTGCTGACTTCTGGCAACCCAGCCCCTGCATTTTCTTAGCAAGGTGAGATGAGAAGTAGATTGCAAGGCCTTTCTTTGCACAGTAAGTGTATAGCACCTGGTATTCCAAGGTGGTCTACCATCCAAGTACTAGTCAGGCCTGATCCTGCTTAGCTTCTCAGATCAGGCTCATTAAGGGCAGCAAAGTCATTGTTAGCTGATATTAGCTGGGTATTTTTTATGCATAGAAGGCCCTTGGGACTTTTTCATTTATTGTCTTTTTACAGCTAATTTAAAGGTGGGGGAGGGGTTGCAGCATGGTGCATGATGTGTAAAGTTATCACTATGACTTGCCTCCACTATTGTCACCCTAAAAGCTGCTGTCCAGAGGTGCAACTGGCCTCATGGCAGCCCCGTTCCACCTTGACCAACAGATTATCCAGCCCTGACAGGTCCTGGGATAACCAGTGTCTGTGCTCCGTTCAGTGCCCTCGCAACTAAAGCAAGTTCAAATTTTTAAGAAGTGGGTGAGGTGGGGTGTAATCGGGGCAGCAAAAGGCAGCAGTAGTCAAAGCAAAACAATAGATCCTGACAGCCAGACAAACTGAAAAAAACATTAGCAAATCTTTATTTGCAGGGAATGTGGGCACCCAGATACTTTTAAATATGAAACTCTACTTTGTATGTATGATGTCCAAGGATGCATTTTTATAGGATTGTTTTGGGAGGAGCAGTAGTATGATGATCTAGGAGGGGAGGGGAGGTTTAAAGTTGAACATTCATCTAAGGTGCCCGATATCCTTGCGCTGGCCCTGGGTATGATTTTGAATGTCTGCCTTAGTCAGGACTAGCTGTTTGTGCCTTCGATGAAGTGTGCTGTCTACAGTTTGTATTTTTCTGTTCTTATATAAAGGTCATAATTATTACACATGATCTAGTACGTTGTTAGCTCGGTAATTAGATAAGAGGGTAGCCTCAATTCATTAGGTTTAGGTTTATTAATTTAATGAATCGCCTTTCATATAAATGCCAAGGTGGTTTACAATCCTAAAAAGTACAAAAATGAAAAACAGTCAAGAAAAGGAAAGTATACCAGACATAACTAATACGGAGTAAAACCTATTTTACCTGTCTAAAACACATATTGGAGGAAATTCATTGTAACATACTAGATGAAGACATAAAACACCAATTTGCCCATTCAATCTGCCTAGTTTATTTCAGAATTTGTTGTATTGCCCTTCACGTTAGACATCAGAGCAGTTTACAATATAGTTTCAAATTAAACACTTCATTAAGGGATATAGATCCTAACTTGCAGGTATGGAGCATGACCACTTGCATCCAGAGTCTACCTAATACATTTTTATGGACTTTTCTCCCAGAACATGCACAAACCCCTTTTTTGACCTCACTATATTAGTCGCTTTGACCACATCCTCCAGCAACATATTTCATGACTTAATTATGTGCAGTTATGATTTGTTTTTAATCTGTTGGGCTTTAGTTTCATAGAGTGTCCTCTTGTGTTTGAAAGGTTAAATGGTTCTTTATTTAACTCTTCTAACCCACTCATGATTTTATAAACTTCTATTATATGTTCTCTTTTCTTCAAGCTAATGAACCCTAACCCGTTTAGCCTTTCCTCATGAGAGAGGTATTCCATCCCCTTTATCATTTTGTGCCCTTCTCTGAACCTTTTCTAGTTTTGCTATATCCTTTTCAAAATGGGGTGACCAGAACTGCACACAATACTCGGGGTGTGGTCACACCAGGGATAGCATATTAGTCTCAGTATACTTGTGGAGATCATACAAAAGCTACAGTAGTGAAGATGAGAAGTAGTCAAAGCACGGGTCAACATTGCTAAATCTGATTTAACTTAAATAGGGCCACAGTTAGCATATGGATCAGAGTTGGAAAAAGAACTCCTGGAAACATTCAAAATGTACTTCTGTTTGCATTCTAGAATCTAGTGTCCCTCCATTCTCAGACTTGATCTTTTATACAGCGTGTGACCCCATCCAAAGATAGTCAAATATCTAATCCCTATAATGGGACCTTACCCACATAAATTCCATTAGCTTAATGGTTTGAGCAGATTCAAATCCCACTGCTGGTCCTTGTGTAGGCAACTCACTTAACCCTGCATTGCCATAGATCAGTGGTTCTCAACCCAGTCCTCTGGGACCCTCAGGCCAGTCAGGTTTTCAGGATATCCACAATGACTATGCATGAGAGAGAGCTGCATGCACTGCTTCCATTGTATGCAGATCTAGCTCATGCATATTCATTGTGGATATCCTAAAAACCCGGCTGGTCTGGGTTGAGAACCACTGCCTTAGATTGCAAGTCCTCTGGGAAAAAAATTACCCACTGTTCCCAAATGTAACTCAACTCGAACTTCTGAGAAAAGGTGTCTGCTAAATTCATTTCCCCATTTCAGTTTTAGCAAGTTTAATAGCTTCTTTACATCAATGGGAAGTCTTAAAAAATCAGCTTAGGAAGCACAAATTGGAGATTGACAGCCCCCAGATCCCATGGCACCTTTTTCCTGGGTACTGATATCAGCTGAACCATTGCCATTTTCCATAAAGTTGACAGAAGACGAGGAGCCTATGAGACTATGCTTCTCCAGGTCCAGATAAGTATTTCTGGAAAATCAGGAGAGACCTAGGATCTCCCTTTGTCAAGGTGCCCTGGCTCTTGGTGTCTGAGCTAGGGGGTCCCAGGACAGGCATCCTGGACCAAAGAGCCTCTGAAGTTAAAAAAGAGGTATAATAAACTTTACGTCGATTTTAACTTGAACATTAAAATGAAAGTAACATTTACTTTTGTTTTTAATGCATTGCTTCTGGTTTACCACCATTTCTTTGGTTCTGTTTAAGCACAAATTTTAGGGATGTGCACAGCTAAAATGAGTTATGTTTTTGTCCCAAATTTGTGCTGATTTTTGGGTCATCTTCAGTTTTGCACATTGAAATGTGTGTTATTGCATTTTAATGCACACTAATCAACAACGCATATTAAATCATTTAGTGCATACTAAATTTTTACGGTGCATATACTGTACTTGCAAATTATTACTTTGCTGCTTTTTGCATATAGTTAGGATAATGCGTCAGAAGTAAAACAGTGTGAAAGTAAAAAAAAAAATCCCTTGTTTAAAATTTAATGCTGATTTTTAATGCAGTCTTTTAAGAAGCTATACATCAGCTATATATAATATTTTCAAATAGTTCTTAAACAGAACAAGTCACAATGTTTGTTTGCTCCAGACTTTTTATACCTCCATTCACTACTGTATCAAAGAACATTTTACAATTTTTTTAACATGAGGTGGGGGAAAAAGTACAAAATTCCAAGAAAAGACAAAAAAGGTACAGTAGTGCAAAATAGTGCACAGATCTCTGGAACACCATCCCCCCACCCCGTCTCTTCCGTCAGTCAGGAAAAGCTAAGGAAAAGAAGTTTGTTTGTAGAGCAGTTTTGAACTTAGTAAATTTATTTTTCTGTGCGAACGTAACAAGGAATAGAGTTTGAGTGATGATAGCATGGCGAGAGATCTCTAATTGTACTGCAGAAAGAGGTAGTACAGTGAACAAGTTCTCATTCAGTTAGTGAAGAGAGATCCCTGAGCATGTAGTGAAAATAAATAAGTAGATGGAATAAATAAAAAGACTGACCAGAACAGAGAGTTTTGTATGCGTCACAATTAATCTGTTGTACTTAATCTTATAAGCAATGGGTAGCCAGTGACTTTCCTGTAATAACAGAGTAACATGGTTGTGTTTGTGTGTAAATAAGTTATATATGTTTCACTGCAGCATTCCAGATGTTCTGGGGATGCTTTATTGTTGACGCCTTCAATCCTTTGAATGTTGCAATAAGCAAGCCGACTCGTGATAAGGGCTAAAACCAGTGGTGTTAGCATGGCCTAATGGCGCACATGTATCTAAGATTAAGACATAAGGACTTAACCATAGGTAACAGTCTAATATCTTAAGTGACAAAACTAATGGAATAGGTTGACCTGTCAATAATGGGGTAGGAGTGGCTCTCTACTTTTGAATAGCCGTGGTAAAGACCAGAATTGATCCAGGACTACAGTTTGGGATCGATCTTCCAGAACGATTGATGATGATGTTGTTGTTACCGGGATAAAATTGCACCACCAAGAACAAATAGTACCATCAGTTCTATTAAAATACAATGATTTAAGGCATTACAAGTCATCATTTAGGTCCAATATGATTAACAAGAAGTATCCCTATCAGAAATCGGAACAGGTCATCCAGTAGAGTCACTACTGCTGTTACTTTCTATGACCTGGGCTGAACATGAACTGCTTGAGTTTAGAAGGCTAAATGCGCCCATGTGTTCATGAACCTGAAGTTACTGCTCATTCAGTGACCTTAGCTAGAAACAGAATGTTCAAGGTTGGCTTGAAGTTATCTGATCTCTAGGACTGAATACAGGCTTCTATTCTATTCTAATTTTTTTTTATCCTTATTACTCTCCTCTTCCTATTTCTTTCCAACACCATCAGAACCAGTCTGGGATCTGGAGCCATGAGTATTCTATTTTTGCACTTAATATCCCACCTTTTCAGTCTAATCAAACTGCTCGTAACAAAATTTAAAATACAAAATATAAGTTACAAAATCCATAAAAGGCATCTAAATATAAAATCCATGTAGAGCTTACAGTAATAAGTAAAAAATGACATCATAATCACCATTTCTTAAGGTAGAGTAAACTGTGCAAGTACTAATTCCCTCTGTTAACAAGTCATAAAAGTAAATTTTCAGTCGAAAGGTTGCCTAATCAAATCTAAATACTGTAACAGCAAGACTTCCCCTTTTTCCCTCTCTCTTGGCCGATGTTTCATATGAAAACCTTGGAGGGAGGGGGCACAAAGTTGAACAGGATGTACTTCTATTTGAAATGAAACAAGAAATTATTGACAAAATCTATTTCGTTTCAGTTCATTTTGAAACACAATAAAAAAAAAATTAATGAAAATTTTGTTTTGTTGTCAGCCCTTCCCCAGGTATAAATGAAACACCTTTTTAATTAAAAAAAAAAATCTCACAGGTTTGTGACCAGCCCACAAGGCCTCCTTAAATATTCTCAGCTCTCTTATGCTATCCACAAGACTTCAAGAGGCAGCAATCCTCCCAGTAGCTCCTGTCGCACATGTACTATTTCTCATAATGGTGTCATCTGACCTGAAGCTAGTGCCATTATGATAGTTTGCTGTAGTGCACCCCTCCCTCTCACAATAACTCCAGTGAGGCATGATAAATCCACCTGTTCTTCAAGCAATAAGTCATTAAAGCAAAGTAATCTCACCAGTAATTATTTATTTATTTATTTAAAGGGTATTTCTATCCCGCCTTATCCTTCAATCAAGGCGGTGTACACAGCAATCAATCAATAGAGTTGGTGTTTGTGTTCTCAGGTATTCTTATGCTGTACAGTGAGTGTGTTGAGTGTGGGTGGAATGATTAAGGTGAGCTATTTACAACATGGGCTTTTTACAGTTATATACATGTACTTTCTACAGATATAAACAATGTGCTGCGGGTAAGGCAATAGCCGGGTCTGGTGATTCTGTTATATGCTCGGTCCGTAGTGCTCTGTGAAGAGCAATGTCTTTAATTGTTTTCGAAAGTCCTTTGGATCTTCTGTTGATCGTAGATCATCTGGGAGTGCATTCCATATTATTGGTGCCGCCATTGATAGAGCTCTTTGTGTGGTAGATTTGCATGCTTTTGTGTAGTTTTTTGGTGTGTTGAATGTGTTTGCTGTGGCCCTTCTCTTAGGTCTTGTGCTGACGTCTGGTAATATGAGGGGTTGGAGGCTGAGAGCAGAGTTTCTGCGTTTGATCCTGAATATGTTTAGTATTGTTTTGTATTTGATGCTGGAGCTGATTGGGAGCCAGTGGAGGTCTTTTGGTATGGGGTGATGTCTTGTCTTGTTTTGATGATCCGGCTATTATTCGAGCCGCCGTGTTTTCAACCATCTGAAGTGGTCTGAGTGACTGTTTTGGCATGTAAAGGCCTGACTTTTATATTTATTTATCAGGTTTTTTTTATACCGCTTTATCATTTCAGTCAAAGTGATTTACATTGTAACTTAAACTTGATAATATACATTAAACAGGGATATTGATAACTTGGATTTTTCTGAGACAATAGAGTGTTAAGTGACTTGCCTAAGGTCACAAGGAGTGCTAGTGGGAATCAAACCCCGGTGTCTTGGTTTCCAAGCCAGTGCTCTATTTGGCTACTCCTCCACTCTACATGATGCACAACATCTCTGCTTGTATGATTTCTAGTACCTGATCTCTTTTAATAAACAATACATTTAAGAACATAAAGTCATGCTTTATGTCAGACCAGGGTCTATTGAGCCCAGCATTCTGTCTGAGTGTCTAATCCAGATTGCAAATACCCAGCAGAGTAGATCTGTTTCTCGTAGTAGCTCATTTCCAGAGATGAGCAATAGCTCCTCAGAGTTTGCTTGGCTAATAACTTTTTATAGACTTTTCCACCAGAAACGTGTCCAAACCTCTTTTAAATCCCACTGTTAGTCGCCTTGACCATGTCCTTTGGCAACAGATTCCATAGCTTAAATTATGCCGTGTGAAAAAAAATTTCTGTGATTTGTTTTGAGTTTGATGGTTGCTAATATTTCAAAACATAAAAATAAACTAAAACTAACAGATTGTTCCCTATTTGACCATTCCATCCCACCTTGAAGTTATAAGCTTCTGTCATATTTCGTTTCAGTCATCTTTTCTTCATGCTGAAGAGCCCTGACCAAACTTTTAGTGTGTGTATCTATTTATCTATCTTTTTTTTTTTGGCAGGTGGGGTGTGGTGCTGGTATTTTTCACCTCTACCCCTGCTCTCTGGAAGTGAAAGGGAAGAGGCAGATGGCAGAGGGTGATGGGGGGGGGGGGAGAGGGGGTATGAGATGAAGGAAAGAGATGATCAATGGCAGATTAAAGATGCGGACATGGGTTGCTGAGCTGCCTCCGCCCCAGGCCCGGCAGCTGTTCCCTCCCAGCTGCAGACTTGCGAATTGCAAGACTTCACCCCGGGAAAGAACTGCCATCGGGCCTGGAGCAGAGGCAGCTCAGCAAGCCACTCATGGCTTTAAATTAAGTTTGCTGCAGTGACTCTGCCGTGTGGGTCCTGTGGTTGGTGTGTGCACTGCACTATGCCAAAAGGGAGGAATGCCCACAGGGCTTGGAATGCCACTAGTTTAGTGTTAATCTCATAGAAACATGATGGCAGAAAAAGACTACATGGCCTATCTAGTCTGCTCTTCCATATCAACTACAATAAACCCCTTTTTACCTTTAGAGATCCTCTGTGTTGGTCCCATGCTTTTTTGAATTCAGATACTGTCCTCATGTCCACCACCTGCACTGGGAGACTATTCCACGCATCTACTGCTCTTTCTGTAAAGAAATATTTTTGCATATTACTCCTGAGTCTATCCCCTTTCACTCTCATCCTATGTCCCCTCGTAGCAGAGCTTGCTTTCAATTGAAAGAGGCTCTCCTCCTGTGTATTTATGCCATGGAGGTATTTGAAGGTGTCTATCACATTACCTCTGTCCCACCTTTCCTCTAAGTATACATATTAAGATCTTTAAGTCTGTCCTCATATGCTTCATAACGAAGACCTCTAACCATTTTAGTAGCCACCCTTTGCACCAACTCCAACCTGCTTATATTTTAAATGCATTTTTTAGCATTAAATCTCAGTTGTCAAATTCTAGACCAAGCTTAGCTAGATCCTTTCTCATATTATCAGCTCTTTCCTGTGTGTCTGTCTATTGCAGATTTTGGTATCATCCGCAAACAAACAAACCTTACCCGACAGTCCTTTCGCAATATCACTAACAAAGATGTTAAACAGAATTGGACCAAGGATAGATCCCTGTGCACACCATTGGTAACCACCTCCTCCTCAGAGTGAGCTCCATTTACCTGTACCCTTTGTCGCCTTCCATTTAACCAATTTCTAACCCATCCAGTAACTTTAGAGTCCATCCCTAGGGTGCTCGGTTTGTTTATAAGTCGCCTGTGAACAACAGTGTCAAAGGCTTTACTGAAATCTAAATACAACACATCTAGAGCTCTCCCTCTGTCCAACTCCCTGATCACCCAGTCAGAGAAATCTATCTGATTTGTCTGACAAAACCTGCCTCTGGTAAATCCATGCTGCCTCAGATCTTATAATCCATTGGACTCCAGAAACTTCACTTTTCTCTGCTTTAGTAGCCTTTCCAGTAATTTACTAATTACAGAGGACAGAGGTTAGACTAACCGGCTTGTAGTTCTCAATGTCATCCTTACGTCTGCTTTTGTGAAAAGGGACCATATGCGCCTTTCTCCAGCCCTCTGGCACCACTCCTGACTCCAAAGAGGCACTGAAAAGGTCAGACAGTGGAGCCGCTAGAATGTCCCTCAGTATTCTTTGATGTATCCTATCTGGACCCATGGCTTTGCCTACTTTTAGTTTAGCTAGTTCTTCACGAATACAGTCTTCTGAAAATTGTTTGAGATCCCCGTCGCATCTGTTCCTATTTGTGAGTGTTTTCTGAGGTCCTGCTCCTGGCCCTTCATCTGTGAACACAGAACTGAAATATTTGTTAAGCAATTCTGCTTTATCCTCATCAGTTTCTGCATATTCCTCCCCTGCACCTTTGAGTCTGACAATTCCACTTTTGTCCTTCCTTCTCTCACTAACATATCTGATAAATGTCTTATCCCCGCATTTTATTGCATTGACTATTTCTTCTTCTTTTTGTACCTTTGCTTTCCTGACTACTTTGCTAGCTTTTCTAAGTTTTTTCCAAATATAGATACCTGTCTTCCTCTCTCTGTGATCTCTTGTATTTCATGAAGGCCTCCCTCTTTTTCTTCACCTTTTCAGCTACTTCTTTTGAGAACCATAGTGGCCTCCTTTTTCCTTTTACATTTATTAACCTTTTTTTTTTTAATATCTTTATTTATAAACCACCAATGAACAGGAACAAATAAAACAGTCAACAGTCTCCCGCCGGGGTTGTTGCTTATCCCCAGAGCGGAGGACAATCACGGTTACAGGTGCTTTTATCATTTTTATTCTTTCCCTCCCTGTCCCTTTCCCGCCACCCCCCACCCCCATCATCGGCCACTACTACACCAAAATCACCATTCATAACTCCTCCGCCCACGCTACTCACGACTAGGACTTCATGCTAATTACCCTGTTGCAGGATTGCATTACGGCACCTAGGGCTCAGAATATGAATATATGGTTCCCAAAGCATCTGAAAGGTGGTCCATCATTTAACATGACCCCTAGCGCCCCTACACTCCATAAGCATCAGTTGATGGAAGGAATTCCGCCACTCCCAAATTGAGGGAGGGCTGCGTTCCCGCTATCTACGCAGAAGTGGCCCCTTACCCACCAGACATGCCTTCCGCACTAACAACTGTTCCCATTTCCCTTTGGGATGGTTAAGCCCCATCTGATCTAGTGTGACAAAAGGAGCGTCCCAAGCCACCTGTTGTCCCAGGAGTTGCATCATAAAGGAACAGATTTTCAACCAGTACGATCGGATGATCCTACAGCCTCACCACATATGTAATAATGTCGCCAGCGGTTCTGAACACCGCGGACAGCTCCCATCCCAAGGTCAAGTGGCACCGGAAGGTACGCCTAGGCGAAAAATACACCCTAGTTATACATTTAAACTGCGTTTCCCGCCAACGTACTCCGTCAACTAGCTTCCCTATCCGTCGGAGAGCTGTGAGAACGGTACCCGGGGAGATCTCTCGCCCCATCTCGGCGGCCCAAGCCAACTCCACAGCACTAAAGTCCGGACGAGGCCTAAAGGGGTCGAGCCTGTTTTTCAAGACACTTATGGATGGTGCCTCCTCCGCACCCAAACTAAAAAAACTCCAAAATCTGCACAGATCGATCGCTATGCAGCTCCACATCCGGGAGTGAAGCCACGTAGTGAGAAATCTGCAGATAGGCAAAGAGGTGGTTAGGCCCCAAATTATATTCCAGACATAATGACACAAACGACTTACATTTCCCACCAGGACCGACTACATGACCTAGATTTCGAATACCTATATCTGCCCAAACGCGGAATAACGCTGCATCAGTACCTGGGGTAAAATGAACATTGCCCTGAACCGGCAACCAGCTCGAAACCTTCCAATTCCGCCACCAATAGACATTAAGCTGCTGCCAGGTTCGTCGCACCGGGGCCAACAAGACACTTTCTGACAGATGACCGGGCACCAAACGGCTCTCGTGATGTAAAAGAGCTTGTAAGGTATGTGGGGCCACATATGCTTCCTCAAAGGCTCTAGGAGTATATGTCTCTGTACCACCCAACCAATCCCCCAAATGCCGCGCCTGGCAGGCCAAAATGTAGGCGCCCAAATCAGGAAGCCCCCAACCCCCATATCTCCCTGTCCCCACTAATCGACTATAAGGGATACAGGCTCTCCCCCCCTCCACAAGAAGCCCCGGAACTCCCCCTCAAAGCGCCGAATATCACGCCGCAATAACCAAACCGGGAGAATCTGCAGCCAGTAAAGTATCCGCGGCAGGATGACCATTTTAATCGCTGCTATTCTCCCCGATAGAGATAAGGGGAGGTGCCTCCAAGCCTGCAATTGGGCTCGCACTCTGAGCAGCACCCGGTTCAAATTACTCCCATAAAGCTGGGATAGCTGACTAGTGAGTACAATCCCCAAATACACAAACTGGTTCTCTGCCCATTTAAGAGGGAAATCCCCCTGCCAACTCCCCCTCACCCGACCCGAAATATCCAAAGCCTCTGATTTGTCTCTATTAATACTAAGGCCCGCAAAGTTCCCAAAAATCTGAAACTCCTGCAGCAACCTAGGTAAAGATTCTCGGGGTGAAAGCAGATGCACCAGGAGGTCATCAGCAAAGGCAGATATCTTAAACTCATAGGCCCCGATACCTACCCCCTTTATCTCCCGAGACAACTCAACCTTACGTATAAGGGGGTCCAGCGACAAAACAAAGAGGAGAGGAGAAAGTGGACACCCCTGTCGAGTCCCCCGTTGCAGTTGAAAAGCCTCAGACAGCACCCCATTATATAAAATCGCTGCGGTCGGTTCCACGTACAGACTACCAACCATTTTACAAAAAGACTCCCCAATATCATAACAAGGGAGTAAATATCTCAAATATTGCCAATCGACCCTATCAAAGGCTTTTTCCGCATCAAAGCTTACTAGCAAAGACGACTGTCTATGCTGCACCCATTCGAGTGATGTTAATATTTTGCGCAGATTGCGGACGGCGTATTGATTCTTAACAAAACCTACTTGGGACTCATGAACTAACTGACCCAAAAAGCCCGCCAAACGTTCCGCTAGGATTTTTGCCAATAATTTGAGGTCAAAGTTGAGCAAGGATATAGGTCGATATGAAGCTGCCAGCAAGGGGTCTTTGTTCGGTTTTGGAATAAGGACAATGTGGGCATGATTGTTTCCCCAGCGATAATAGCCCTGCTCTGTCCTTCGGTTATGCACTGCGACAAGGGTGGGAGAAATCAGTTCACTAAGAATCTTGTAAAATTCAGCACCCAGTCCGTCTGAACCTGGGGTTTTGTAACAGCTCGCCTTAGATATAGCTGCTTGCATCTCTTCCACAGTTATTGGCTGATCCAGCTGCGCTCGTTGTAGCTCAGTTAAACGGGGCAAGTCTAATTCCCCCAAATAATCTGTCATGTGCAAGGGGGAAGTCTGTTCTGCGGCATAGAGCTTCTGAAAGAAGGCTTGAAATATTCGGGCTATCTCCGGGCTCTCTCTATGGAGTACCCCCTGGGCATCCCGAAGTGCCGGCACCAATCTGGAACTCCTAGGGCCACGTAAGCACCCAGCCAGTAATTTCCCTGGTTTATCCCCATGCCGATATAATTGATAGTGATAGAAGCTCATTAAGTTCCGTTTGGCTTTCCCACACCACCTTCTTAAGCACCCCGTTTGGGTTTTGCGCCCATTGGCGCCTCAACTTCGTGACTAACTTTTCCAGACGAATAATACGTTCCGCCAACAGTCTCCTCTTCCTTGCAAGGAACCCTATGATATCCCCTCTTAAAACGACTTTCGCCGTTTCCCAGACCAACTCAGGGTCGTCCTGGTGCCCATTGTGATCGGCTTCGAACTCTTGCCATCGTCTCTGAAGGAAATGACAAAACTGAGTGTCTTTGTAAAGCTTGAGGGGGAAACGCCAAAGCCTTGTCCTAGGGCTAGTACCGCTCCAGTGAAGCTCCAACCAAATAAACACATGATCGGAGATCTCAATTGGGCCTATCTGCGCATCCGCGACCTTTGCAAACAAACCCGTAGAAGTCAAATAATCGATACGTGTACTGGAGCTGTGCGCCTGGGATTGATGTGTATAGTCCTTTTTCGGACGGATGCAATAACCTCCATGGGTCCACTAGACCCAACCGCTTACACAATCTAAGCATGGCCCGAGCCGTCTGAAATCTTTCCCTGGGTCCCCCACCTCTAGATTTATCCAACACCACATCCATAACACCATTAAAATCTCCTCCCAAGATCAGTGGGAATTCAGGCAAAAGCTCTATTTTCGAAGCCAAACGAGAATAAAAGTCCAGGTCCAACACATTGGGGCCATATATAGGTTACCCAGAATGACTGCCTTCCCCTCAAGGGTTCCCTGCAATAATACAAATTTATTAACCTTTTTATCAAAAAGGTTTGTTGCCCTTTAAAATATCCCCTTTCTGTTTTGGCCACTGTTTTTCTACATCCCCCAGATGTTCCCATCCCGCTAACGACTCTCTGAGGTATTCTCCCATTTTTGCAAAGTTAGTTTTCCTAAAGTCTAAAACCCTCGCTTTTGAATGGATTTTATCAGTCTTAGGGGTATGTTTACTAATCGGCGGTAGCGGCTTCCGTGCGATATCGGAGTCGCGGCCCCATTGAATTCAATGGGGCCGCAGCTCCAATATCACACACAAGCCTCAACCGCCGATTAGTAAACATACCCCTTAGTAGTAATGCTGAACCACACCATCTGGTGATCACTGGATGCAAGATGATCTCCCACTATAACATCAGAAACACTTTCCCCATTGGTAAACACTAAGTCCAGTATGACTAGGGGACATGCAATGAAGCTACAGGGTAAACTATTTAAGACTAATAAAAGAAAATATTTTTTCACTCAACGTGTAATCAAACTCTGGAATTTGTTACCGGAGGATGTAGTAAAGGCTGTTAGTGTAGCTGGGTTTAAAAAAGGTTTGGACAAGTTCCTGGAGGAAAGGTCCATAAACCATTTTTAAGAAGTGACCGAAGATATCAATGCTTGACCCAGTACAAGCATTGTGGAACTTGTGTCTCTTGGGGAAACTGCTAGGTACATATGACCTAGATTGGCCACTGTTGGAAACAGAATACTGGGCTTGATGGACCTTGGTCTGACCCAGTATGGCATATCTTATGTTCTTATGGCCTCATCACGTGTGGGTTCAGTTGCCTGAATAGTTCTTCCTGTAGAGAATCTAGAATCTTCTTACTTCTAGATGACACCGCAGTTGGGATGTACCAATCCACATCCAGCATATTGAAATTATCTATCAGTAGCACTTCTCCTTTCCTGGTAATACTGCGTATGTCTTCTATTAAATCTCCGTCCACTTCTATTTGCATTGGAGGTATATACAGATCCCCCTTAAAGGGAGTAGATTTTCCCTTTCCCTCTTTCTAGTTTAACCTACACTGCCTCCTCTCTTCCTTTTCATCCTCATAGTTGTTTCTTTATCATCTCTGCTTTCTAAGGTGATAAAAATTATCCTTTTGAGATCAATAATCAGGGAGATGGCCAGTATATAAAGTTTATATTCATGTTTTATCTGCATAATGTTATGCAGATTTTCAGGAAGCCTAAACACTGAAAAAGCTAACATAATGTTAAATGGATGACCTTTCTGCTTATTCCTGCTATTTCTGTGTTTAGACTTGAACACGTACATTACAGAGTGCAATTAAATATTGCCACTCAGTGTAATTTTTAGCTCCAGTTCCAGAATGCCCTAAATCCCACTCCAATTGAAAACTCATAATTTTGGCCATATTACGATTTATACGCATAACATTTGGCCATAATTTTGCGGAGCAAAAGACTTTTGCAGTCGATACTCTGCTGACTGCTTGAGTGCTTTTGAATATCAGGCCCTATGTCTTTGTTGTGCTTGAAACCTTAATATATTAGAGTTAGTAGGTATGGTTTATTATATAGGAAATGTTCTCTTTAGAAAGTGGAAGAAATGTGCTCATTAACTTCCTTTCAAATAAGGACATTTTTTTATGCTCAACGGGAACATGGTAATTTTTGTTTCTTACCACATAATTGGACTGTATTGTATGATTACAAGACATCTCTTGGTCCAGAAGTGGTGTTCACACGTGTCCGTTAAGGAGAGAACACAAGTAAATTTGCATACACAGGGATTGTGAGTAACTGTGATTCCAGT
This sequence comes from Ichthyophis bannanicus, assembly GCA_033557465.1. Classification (NCBI taxonomy): domain Eukaryota; kingdom Metazoa; phylum Chordata; class Amphibia; order Gymnophiona; family Ichthyophiidae; genus Ichthyophis; species Ichthyophis bannanicus. The sequence goes on from CM066043.1 coordinate 173,883,314, forward strand.
TCATGGTGTGTAGGCTATTTACCCACTCTTTTTTGAGAAATCAAATCAAATCAAATCTTGGAATACCATGAGCTTAGAATAAAATCTTTATTTGTTTGTCAACAATGGATTTACAGTATTATGTTTTACAAGGCTATATGTAATTATGGTCAGGATTTCCATTAGCAAAATATATTTAGCACATTACAAAATATAGCTCCATGTTTTTGGAATTTTTTTATATAATAAGATACCAGCAAAATCACATTAACTAGGATTTTTACAGCTTACTGGTATCCTAACTTTAATTTGATGTTTTTTTTAGCTTGAAACCATATTTTCAGACTTGTATGAAGACTGTCTTTTGTAGTTGTCTCTCTTAGGACTACAGTCTCAGGGCTGGAACATGGGGCGGTGAAGGAGTAAGTAGACGACTTGAATGTCTCACAGAAGGTTAAGGGCTCTTTGCCTTTCGTGACACCAGGGAAGCTCTGGGCAGGAATCTTTTTGGATGACAGCAGCTGGAGTAGGATATTTTTCTTTTCTTAGTTCCAGTGTCTCTTAAGCACCCACATAAAAGGAAGGTCAGTCAAATTTACAACTATCTTTTTGTAAGAAGGCTTAAGGTGCAGACAATCTAGTGAAACTAGTTATTTGCAATATAAGAATTATCTCAGTCTTTCTCTTGCAGTTCTGTAACAAAAAGTCCCCAAAACTTTCACCACATCTTCCATTTGGTGTGGCTCACTCAGCTTGTTTCACTTCACACATAATGCAGGTTCTTCATTTTGGTATGAGGATATTGTTCTTACAAGTGAGGTACAATATTCTTGTTCTGCAAACTAACCTTTTCAGTATTCTGTTTTATAATGAAATATGTGATCTGGGATTATGAAGATTCTATACTTTTTTAAAAGCAAACATTTGCTAAAGTTTTAGATTAAAAAGCAAGCATCTTGCCCTGATTTATTAAGCATTGAATAAAGAATTTCAGCCCAGTGAGAGTATTACAGAGCCAAATTGGGTTCTAAGGTTGAAGGCTTGTAAAGGAACTCATGTATCTTATGCATTCAACCTAGAATTTTTTGACTGGAGTGCAGTTTTAATTATTCAGTAGGAAAACCCCATTTGGTAGGATATGACACAACCACCCCCGTACCCAGCAAAATAGAGGTTGTATGACCTGAACTTTTGAGATTTCACAACACCCATTTTTAGAGGGATATCCGTGGAATCACTTCTGCAAACCTACTGTAAATAAATAATATAAAAAGAAAAGTTGGCTACTCTGGAAAAATAATTTATTAATGGATTGTTAGGTCTGTATTATTTCTGAAATGTAAAACTTTGTGAGTGAAAGCTCAGCAATCTATAAGCTTCATTGTAGTTCTAAATTATTAAATGTGAAGAGGAGTTATAGTTATTTTCTAATACATTTCAGGATCATTACAATATGCATATTTTTGGGGCCTGATTTTTCAAAATGGTTTTATTTATTTATTTCCAGCATTTCCTGATCTCTTGGGGGCACAAAAGCTAGTTGGTTTACAGTATAATAATAAAAACAAAGTAGGGGAGAAAATAATAGTATAGAGACTGAAAGGAAAAGAGGAAGGGCTAGCAATCATTTGGAGGACAAGTGGGGGGGGGGGGAGAAAAAGAGCAGAAACGATTCATCAGAAGGACTGGGGTTTCTAGTCCTACAGGTGCTCCTTGTGGTCTTGGGCAAGCCACTTAACCCTCCATAGCCCATGTTCCCTGTAAAATAGTTATCTCCAAGTTATAATGCCCTGTTCAATGTAATTTCAGTTTGTTCAATGTAAACCGCACTGATGCAGAATAGCGCGGTATATAAGAGAATGTAAATAAATAAATAAATAAAAGGCTTGGTGGAACAACCAAGTCTTGAGGTCCCTCTTAAATTTGGATATGGAGGGTTGAAGTCTAAGGTTCGGGGGGGGGGGGAAAGAATTCCAGAGAATGAGGGTCTAAGTAAGAGAAGGAGTAGAGGCTTGATACTCAAGACAAGGAGGGAGGGGAAGGGAAAGGAGAGCAGAGCAGCCTGAGATGAGTGAAGTTGGCGAGGGGGGATATAGGGGCAAAGGAGGAGCAAGTACGATGACCTAAAATCAGGATCTTACCAAGTGGAAAGAAATAGGAAGCCAGTGCAGGGACATAAGGAGAGGGGTAACATGGTCAACAAGACGGGCACTAAAAATCAGCTTAGCATGGAGGGGAAGATCATTATAAAGGGCAGTACAATAATCTAGCGGTGGGCTCAGCAGAGACAGTATTAGGAGTGTAATTTGAGGGACAATAAGGGCAGAATGAGCAGTCCGGATACAATGAAGTGCAAAAAAGGCCTTAGTGTAGATTAGGTATCATTCTTGATGCCACTCTATTTTCACGACCAAAGCTCTTGATGAATTCTCAATAATGTAGTGAGACTGGTGTTAGGAGGGGGAAGGGAGAATAATAGCATAAACCTTGGAAATGAAAAAAAAAATAGATTCACACTTACTGATATTGAGGGAAAAGATGGTGGTCACAAAGTCAATTGCTTAGTGCCTGAAGGTGCCCCTGAAGGGGGGAGACTTTATGAAGAGGGGTGTGGCCTGTGAACAAAATTTGTATGTTGTCTGCATACAGATATGGTCTGCAGCCCAAAGACTAATCAGTAATGGAAGAGGGGCCAAGAAGATATTAAAAAGTGTGGCCAGCAAGGACCCCTGAGGAACACGAGACTGTAGAAGAAAAGAGAAAAAACCTGAACCTGAGCTAACCTGAAAAACATTTATGTAGGTAGGAGGAAAACCAATTGTGTACAGTATCACAAATGCGAAGCAGGATTGGTGGTCGTCTAAGTCAAATGCCTAAGACAGTTATTTTGGTTTCTTTAGATCTAAGTGACCAAGGTCTAGAGCTACACGAAGCTCATTTAGTAGAGTGATAAGAAGAGTTTCGGTACTGTGACCAGCAGAAAACCCTGACTGATGAGGATGAAGGATGAGTGTCTAGCCCAAAAGTATAGTGAGATGCTGAAGTACAATACGTTCTAGAAACGTAGACAGAAAAGGTAGATTAGAGATGGGGCAATAACTGGAACGACTAGAAGGGCCCGAAGAGGGGATGGATGATGGCATGCTTCCAGGAGGAAGGAGAATAAACAGAAGAGAGACTAAACTGGAGCAGGGGACGTGTGCTAGGCAATAAACTGTTGACCAGCTGCCACACGAGCTGCGCTAGCCAACAACTGAGGGGAGAAAGAAGAACGGAGGGCAAATCTTGAGTCAAGGCAAAAGCACTAAGATCAGGAAAGATAGACCAGCAAGAAACAGGGAAATGGGGGGGGGGGGGGGGGGCACCAAAATGGTGCATGAACTAAAAGTGCAACAATAAGGAGCAGACCCAAATATCAAACTAAACAATAATACACATTAAATGTCAACCTTGTGATTTGCCTCCACTATAGGATAATCCAGAGCATGGCATAAAATATTTCATTCTGCATCTGTATGCTGTGTGGATATTATATTGCCCAAGCCTACCTGTGGTCACTCTGAGAACTGCTGTATCTAAAGGACTGTTGTGGTTTGCAGTACTCTAAGCACAGAAGAACTGACGTGGCAAAACTAAACTTGAGCTCTTTATTTTTATTAACATTACCAGACTGGTGTGAAAAAGACATGCCACTCTCATTTTAGATTAATTTTTATTTTGGATTCACTCTTGGATTTAAAGAAACATGTATTCTTTGTCAACCAAAAGGGGTGATTTAAACTTAGATTTAGTATAGAATTTGGACCCTTTTTTTTTTTTTTGTCCCATCGCTGAATTTGACAGTTCTTTCTGCTTTTGTGATGTTTTATTCATTTAAAACTTTTTACGTGAGTCTTTATAACAAGATGTTGTTCAAAATGGTTTAAATAACAAACAGATTGTATTTTTGTTCATGAAAACCTTACAGAGCCTACAGCTGACTCAAAACGCACCTGCTTGGGTTAGCTGTGGCTGTAAAACAGGAGATTATATTTCTCCTGTTTAATCTACATTGGTTGCTACTCACCTTTTAGATAAGTTTTCAAGGTGAATCTGTCTGCAGTTCTGGTGCAAGCGTACTGGACTCCCTAGGTGAACCTTCAGCTATGTGCCCCTCCTCCCCCAACATACACATACAACATTCCTCTCTCACTTCTTCTCACCTGTACTAGCATCCCCTTCTGCTGTCATCTTCCCCACTCACTCAGCGCCGGCAGCATTCATCCATCACCTGGGATTCCCTCCTCCTCTGCCTCTTGCCAGTGCTTCTAAATGCAGCACAGAACAAGCTGCATAGCAACTCATCTTCAGGGACAAGCGGGAATGCAGTTTTCACATATGGATGACGGTACAGACTAAGGCCGTGCGGGAACGCTCCCCAGCGTCCAATTGGAAAGCTTTTGGGAGCAATCCACTGTGCCTGCGCATCTGCCTTCCCACTTTCCCAACTTTTCTCCTCACTTCTTCATTTTCAGCGGAGCCAGCAGGTTGTTTCCTGCCACTGCCAAAAAACATTTCTTTGTTGGTTAAATTCTGTGCTCTGCATTCCCGTTGACGGCGGTCCCTCTACTGACACCGGCCCCAATATTTTATTTTGTTATATCAATATTTATATTTCTTTTTTATTCTTTCATTTTTGGTGATTTCATTGCCAGCTAGGCCTTGGCATACTTTTCTTCACCATGATGGAAAAGCAAATCAGTGGTTTCAAAAAATGTACTAAATGTTCTGGTACCATATCGGTCACGGATAAACATGATTGATGCTTAAAATGTTTGGCCCCCAAAGCATCAACTTCCAGAAAGCTACTGGTTCTATGCTCTGGGACGTATGTGATTCTGCCCAAACATCGGTCAGCTCCCTCAACCAGTGTATATTGGCTATTGAGAGGAGTTTGGCCGCACTCCTGGCAGCCTCTGTACCGATGGTATCAACACCTCCAAAAGTGCAAGTAATGGCACCCTGCCTGCAGCCATCAGTTCCGAGACCAATGCCGGACCTCAAACCTGCATCAAGGGATCCTCTCCCCCTGATACCCCCATTGGAACTGACAGACATCATCAGTACCCAGGAGGCTCCCGATGCCGCCCCGACTGATGCTCGGTACAGACATCGACCCTCAGCATCAGAGAAGTATCGACATCAAGTACAAGATCATCTATACTTTGACTTCTTTGTCAGACTCTGATTCCACTTCCTCTGATTCCTATGGCCCATTGGAGGATTCCCGAGAAAGCCAGGACATTTCTTCAGACCTATCCCTTCCTCTTGAGCGGCGTCGATCCCCACCAGAGGATTTGACTTTTCAAGATTTTCATTAGGGACATGGCAGCAGGCCTACAGATCATGGTGGCATTGGAAATGGAACCAAGGGCAGAGGAATTAGAAATTTTTCAGTACCCCTCAACACCTAAAGAGACTGCCGTTTTACCAGTGCATCGCATCTTACAGGATCTAATGCTCTGTATGTAGGAGGCCCCTCTAATGGTTCTGCCTATCAGCAAACGACTCGATACCATGTACCAAGTTCCACAATGCCCAGGCTTTCAGAGGCCTCAACTCCCACACCACTCTATGGTAGTGGAATCGGCGATGCGCCACATCAAGAGTTCTAAGAATCACTTTTCCATGCCTCCAGGCTAGGACTCTGGAACTCTTGATGCCTTTGCCTGTCAGTGTTTTCAGGCATGCATGATCACCTCTAGAATTACAGTACATCATACATGCTCTATATGGGCATGTCCCTCAAGGATATATCCAGGGATCTGGAGACCTTTGCACCTTTCCATTCTGACGACAAACAAAATGTTTTCCTAGCCCTAATCAGGCAAAATCAAAATACATCCAAATTTCTTACCAGAGCATCTTTCGATGCCTTTGAGTCATCCAGCAGAGCTTCAGCAGTCTGCATAGGTACTCGCAGGATGGCCTGGCTACAGGCATCTGATCTTGAACAGTGGGTCCAAGACAAATTGGCTAATATTCCCTGTTCTGGAGAAAATCTCTTCGGTAAGGGTTGGAGGGAAAAGGCCGGAGAGATTGAGACAGATAATCTCATCCTCAAGCGCCTTTCCAGAAAGACAGCAGACCCCTCTAAGAGGAGAACTAATCCAAAGAAATCTTTCTATCCCAAGAAGAAGAGATATTACCCTTCTTATCCAACTGCAGTTGCCTACCAGCCTCAGCAGCAACAGCAACGCCAGCAGGGCACTAACCAACCCAAGAAACCCAAGGCTCCTAAACCCCAACCAGCTGCACAGCCACAACCAGCACCTGTTTTTGACTCTTTCCCAATCCCTACACATAGCAGGCCCTCTGTTCCTATGCTCACAGGTGGCACCTCATAACATCAGAGCAGTGGACTCAACATTGTCCAAAGGGGCTATCTGCTTCACTTCAAAAGCTTACCCCCATCACCTTCATAGGGGATTATCTGAGAAACCCACTGCAGAACAATCTCCTATCAGAAGAGGTGTCCACCCTGTTAGCTCAAGAGGCCATAGAGCATGTTCCGCCACCGCACGAGGGCAGGGGCTTCTACTCTCCTTACTTTCTCAGTCCCAAGAAAACAGGAGGGTTCAGGCCCATATTAGATCTAAGGGACCTAAACAAGTTCCTTGTTTGAGAAAATTTCAAAATGATCTCCCTCAGTACACTCATGCTATACCTTCAGAGAAATGACTGGCTATGTTCTCTAGATCTCAAGGAAGCATACATGCATATACTCATCCACCCTCAGCACAGACAATATCTGTGCTTTTGGTTCCAGCAGAACCACTACTAATATTGGGTGCTGCCCTTCGGCTTAGCCTCTGCACCCCGAGTTTTCACAAAGTGCATGGCAGTCATGGCTGCTTACCTTTGTACTTTGGGGGGAGGGGTCTTTGTCTTCTCCTACTTAGACAATTGGCTAATCAGGGGAGAATCCCCACAAAAGATAAAGCTCTCCCTTCATCTCACCATAGCTGTGCTCTAACATCTGGGATTCGTCTTAAACGTTTCCATGTCACACCTGGTGCCAACCCAGCAGCTCGAGTTCATTGGTGCACTTCTGGACACTCAGCAGGCCAGAGCCTTCCTTCCCTTGGACCGCTGTACCTGGCTCTTCAATCTAACCTGCACAATACAAAACCAAACATACTTAACAGCTCGAGAAATGCTGCGCTTTTTGGGGCACATGGCTTCCACAGTCCATGTAGTCCCCTATGCCCGCCTGCACATGCAGCAAGCCCAGTGGACCCTTTCGTCTTAATAGATGCAGGCAACCAGACCTCTCTCAGACAAGATCTGCACCCCTTCAGTGGTGGTGCTCCCCTCAAAATCTACTCGGGGGGGGGGGGTGTCACCTTTTCAGATGCCTCCACCTCAATGCACCCTGACAATGGATGCTTCCAAGCTCGGTTGGGGGGGGGCACATCTGAAAAATATCATCACACAGGGGCAGTGGACGCACCAGGAATCTCTGTTACAGATAAACCTCCTGAAGCTACATGCTCTTACAAATGCCCTTCAGGTTTTTAAACCCCAACTCTTAGGCCAACAGGTCTTAGAACGGACAACCAGGTGGCCATTTTCTATGTGAACAAGCAGGGGGGAACAGGATCCTACCCCCTTTGCTAGGAAGTGCTTTGCCTCTGTTTTTTCTCAATTGCACACTGCATTCACCTCAGAGCAGTGTATCTCCTGGGCAAACTCAATCTCCTTGTGACAGACTCAGCCATATCCTCCATCCCCACAAGTGGACTCTAAATCAAGAAATGGCATCTTGGGTCTTCAAAATGTGGGAGACCTCACTCATAGATCTGTTCGCCATCCAGGAGAGCACAGAACTTCCACTTCTGCTCAAGGCTTCCCTCCTTGCACAGACAAGTGACGGATGCCTTCCATCTCCATTGGGAACAGGGCTTGCTTTATGCTTTCCCACCCGTTCCCTTGATACCCAAGACGCTATTCAAACTACAGGTCGACAAGGGCTCCATGATCCTCATAGCCCTTATTGGCCCTGTCAGCCGTGGTTTCCTCTGCTGCTTCGATTAGTGCAAACTCAACCTCTCAGCCCGGGACACCTGCCCAACCTCCTCTCTCAGGATCAGGGGATGCTTCTCCATCTCATTCCACAAGCCCTCCACCTCACGGCATGGCTGCTGAAACCTGTCAGACGGCTGCCTAGGGTGAGAACTTACACAATCTTGACGATGCATATATTCATATGATTCTTGCAAGGTATTGTGGGTATTGTAGTTCATTCACTCCCAAACACAGCTGAAGACAATAATTGAGTTGTGAAACCAGTGGTAAGGCCAATAAAATACTTCTTTTATTGATGGGGTTTAATTCACCCAGCACAAATATGCTTGGTAGCAATATAAATGAGATTACTTGCTTGCAGTGTTTAAATGGATAACATAAAGTCACAAAGCAAATCAGAAAACAACCTTCAGCTTGTCAGGCAATTAGCTAATGTTTTCTTAGCAAATAATTACCAAATGAAAAGGCACAAAGAAATAAATGAACTTTGCTTGTTAGGTTAACTTCTGCTTATTTTCCACGCAGATCCCAGCAGTGATTCTCCCTTGCTCACACACACAATCAGGTGCAGCTTTAATTACTATCAATTGACCAGCTGAAACCCTTTAGCTGGCTGGCTGCTACTGTGTGAACCCAAATCCTGCTTTAAGAGCTGTTTGCAGTGGAAATAAAGAACAAAGTTAGGTTTCTTTGTGATGGCTGAGGTGTTTGCTCACAGAAAGCTAGCAATAGCATTTAGATAGAGAACAGTCCATGTAATGAATAGTTTCATCTGCTGTATCTCCCCCTTCATCAATCAGCATAGGGTCACTATCATACATTGGCACAGACGAGTCTTTCATTAAGGCACTATCATGAGAATGCTTATTCCCTTGCTGCCATTCACTATTATAGATAGGGTCTGGATCAGTGTTCATACCTGAGCCTCTCCTGCTATCATAATTCCTCTCTGTATAGCCTGGCCAGTATGTAATCCAGTTCTGATGTCCAGCCTTCCAATCTTGATCCCTGGACACTGGATCCTTCCTCACATACCTTCTGGCATAGGTCTGAAAGTCCTTTCCACGTTGTGATAAGGAAGCTTATCATAGCTCAGGTAGGAGCTATAGAAAAGATGATGTGACTCTGAACAAGCAACCTGTCAGTTCTGGTAGAAGCAAGAAAACAGAGTTTTCACATAAAAGACTACCAGTCCCAGAATGCACCAGGTTTCCAGCAGCCATGAGAGGGGCTGAAGTGAGAGAATGTGTGTGCAATCAAGAGAGCTATGAGGTAATCCCTAAGCACTCATCTCAAAGGGCAGGGCCTGATTCAACACAGCTGCGCTGTGTTAGGGAGCAGCACACATTAGAACAGGATAAGAATAGAGCTGATTCTTCAGATAACAGTTACTACAAGCTCCAGCCCAGCTTCAGGGGGAGCTTCAGCAAAAGCTACAGAGGGAGGAAGAGATACAGAGACAGCAACGGCTACAAGCTCAAGCACCAGTATCACCTGGAGAAACAGAAGCCAAGCCAAGCGGATAGAGAGAGAAGGAAACTCTCTGGAAGGAAGAGAAGAAAGGCCATTGGAAGGTCTGGGAGATTCCAAGGCAGTACTCATACTGGGAGGTATTCCAAAAGCCAGCAGAGTCCATTGGACTGGATTCAGCCAGAGGAATGGAGTGGCAGAGATAGGAATCACCAGTGGCTACCTGGAAGAGAGAAGACTGCATGTGGAAGGGACTTTCAGACCAAGGCCAGAAGGTATGTGAGAGAAGATCCAGTGTCCAGGGATCAAGATTGGAAGGCTGGACATCAGAATTGGATTACATATTGGCCAGGCTATACAGAGAGGAATAATGATAGCAGGAGAGGCTCAGGTATGAACACTGATCCAGACCCTATCTATAATAGAGAGTGGCAGCAAGGGAATGAGCATTCTCATGATAGTGCCTTAATGAAAGACTCGTCTGTGCCAATGTATGATAGTGACCATATGCTGATTGATACAGCAGATGAAAATACAGTTTATATGGACTGTTCTCTATCTAAATGCTATTACTAGTTTTCTCTGAGCAAACACATCAGCCATCACAAAGAAACCTAACTTTGTTCTTTATTTCCACTGCAAACAGCTCTTAAAGCAGGATTTGGGCTCACACAGTAGCAGCCAGCCAGCTAAAGGCTTTCAGCTGGTCCATTGATAGTAATTAGGGCTGCACCTGATTGTGTGTGTGAGCAAGGAAGAATCACTGCTGAGATCGGCGTGGAAAATAAGCAGAAGTTAACCTAACCAGCAAAGTTTATTCTTTACTTTGTGCCTTTGTATTTGGTAATTACTTGCTAAGAAAACATTAGCTAATTGCCTGACAAGCTGAAGGTTGTTTTCTGGTTTACTTTGTGACTTTTTGTTATCCATTTTAAACACTGCAAGCAAGTAACCTCATTTATAGTGCTATCAAGCATACATGTGCTGGGTAAATTAAACCCCATCAATAAAAGAAATATTTTATTGATCTTACCACTTGGTTTTCACAACTCAAATTATTGTCATCAGCTGTGTTTGGGAGTGAATGAACTACAATACCCACAATACCCTGCAAGAATCATAGGAATATATGCATCGTCAAGATTGTGTAAGTTCTCACCCTAGGCAGCCGTCTGACAAAGTGCAGCCTTCTCTCTTCCAGGTAGCCACTGGTGATTCTTATCTCTGCCATTCCATTCCTCTGGCTGACTCCAGTCCAATGGACTCTGCTGGCATTTGGAATACCTCCCAGTATGGGTACTGCCTTGGACTCTCCCAGACCTTCCAATGGGCTTTCTTCTCTTCCTTCCAGAGAATTTCCTTCTTTCTCTATCCGCTTGGCTTGGCTTCTGTTTCTCCAGGTGATACTGGTGCTTGAACTTGTAGCCGTTGCTGTATCTGTGTCTGAAGCCCTTGCTGAAGCTGTCATCTGTAGAATAAGCTCTATTCTTATTCTGTTCTAATGTGTGCTCCTCCCTAACACAGCGCAGCTGTGTTGAATCAGGCTCTGCCCTTTTAGATGAGTGCTTAGGGATTACCTCATAGCTCTCTTGATTGCACACACGTTTTCTCACTTCAGCCCCTCTCATGGCTGCTGGAAACCTGGTGCATTCTGGGACTGGTAGTCTTTTATGCGAAAACTCTGTTTTCTTGCTTCTACCAGAACTGACAGGTTGCTTGTTCAGAGTCACATCATCTTTTCTATAGCTCCTACCTGAGCTATGATAAGCTTCCTTATCACAAACCGTAATCTTTGCTGACCTTGACCTCCCACAGCAGGTCAAGGATATCCTACTTGCATCACGCTAACCATCCACCAGACTTTCATATGCCTTCAAATGGTGGAGGTTCACACTCTGGTGTTCCACAAAGAAAACTGAGCCCTCCACCTGCCCCATGGAATTTCTTTTACAATATCTACTCCACTTGTCCTTGGCAGGTCTCAAGACTAACTCAGTCAGAATTCAGCTTAGTGCCATTACAGCTTAGTGCCATTACAGCTTAGTGCTCTGGACAGGCATCCTATTTCTTCGCACCCCTTGGTGCAACGTTTCATGCAGGGTCTCCTGCTGTCCAAGCCACCTATCAAACCACCACCGGTGGCCTGGGACCTTAATGTGGTTCTAGCGCAACTTCTAAAACCTCCCTTTAAGCGTTTAGCCATGACTTCATTAAAGTTTCTAATGTGGAAGGTAATGTTCCTCATCGCCCTAACCTTGGCTTGCTGCATCAGCGAACTGCAAGCTTTAGTGGCGCATCCTCCATACTTACGGTTCCACCATGACAAAGTAGTCCTCCATACCCATCCACACTTTCTTCCAAAAGTGGTATCAGCGTTCCATCTGAACAAGTCAGTAATCCTACTGATCTTCCCGAGACCACATGCCTCTCAGGCTGAAGCAGCACTACACACTTTAGACTGCAATCGAGCGCTTGCTTACTACTTGGACAGAACTAGGACTCGCAGAAAATCATCTCAGCTATTCATTTTTTTTAAATACAGGTCACCGTGTGCTTCCAGTGACAAAGCGTACCCTCTCCAACTGGATAGCGGACTGCATTTCCTTTGCCTATGAACAAGCGGGTTGCTCTCTTGAGGGTTATGTCACTGCTCACAACGTGCAAGCCATGGAAACCTCCGTTGCCAACCTCCATTCAATCTCCATTGATGAGTTCTGTTGGGCAGCTACCTAATCCTGCATTCATACCTGTGCTGCACACTACTGCCTAGACAGGTACTCCTGTTGGTATGCTGTCTTTGGCCAGGCTGCACTCCAGCACCTTTTTGGGACTTAAGATACAACTCCTACCCTCCGCCCCGGATTTTTTTCTGGCATCAGACTTCCATTAGAGGTGGTCCAGCTGACTGCAGTCGAGTCCAATGGGGCCACATTGTATCCACACTCCTGGCTTTGTCCTTCTGCCTCGGGGATATTACGGCTACCCACTGCCAGTCTGGTTCCTGAGAGCTAGTGAGTCCCTTATGTGAAGACTGCATTCCTGCTTGTTCCTGGAGATAGCGTTGTTACTCACCTGTAACAGGTGATTTTTGGGAACAGCAGGAATTCGTCTTCACAACCTGCCCTCCTTCCCTAGGCGTTGTAGGTTATACTCCTCCCCCCCCCCCTCTTTCTCTTAACTACAAACTCAACTGAGGAGAGGAGTAGGGAAGGCAGATGCACAGGCGCAGTGGATTGCTCCTAAAAGCTTTTCAATTGGATGCTTGGGAGCATTCCTGTATGGGCTCTCTCAGTACTGATGTCGCCCATATGTGAAGACTGATTCTGCTATACCCAGAGATCGCCTGTTACAGGTGAGTAACAATGCGTTCCCTCTCATCTGAGGTGACTGCCTTCTGTTAGTGTCTCAGATTTTGAAAGAACAGTGGAGTGATGATAGATTTACTTTGAGTAGCTCATTCTTGCATCGTGCTGTTCAAGTGGTTTCCTGGGCCGGTTGAAGGATATCAGACATCCTAGGTGAAACTTCCTACCTTTACCGCCATTACACAAACTCCCTTCCACTGGTGCCCTTGCTGCCACCACACATCTGCTTAATAGCGACAGTTCAGCATGAATTTCCCCGTAGCCATCATGAGAAAAGGCGGATGATGGGTCCCATGAGATTGACCCCCCCCCCCCCCCATGCTGCAGAGGAAGCTGAAACACTCTCAAATGCACTTCCTCGTGTTGGCCATGGTGCTGGAGGCTGAGCTGCTGCTCATTTGCCACCCCTAGGGGACCACCTAATTTAGTATTTAACTCATGCCGTTCCAGTAGTATTTCAAGGTGAGTTGCAATTTATTTATTTATTTATACACATTCTTGATATACCGCTAGGGACATAGCATAAAACAATTTACAATACTATGACTGCCAGAAAAGGAAAAAAAAGTGGAATGCCAATAATTCAATAGGACAGAAAGAAAGAAAAAGGACAGAGGAGAGAACAGAAGACTTGGATGAGACATGTACATAAGGACATTAGTACGTAATAAGCTACATTATGGGGGAGGAGACTGGAGGTTAAATGCCAACTGAAAAAAGATGTGTGTTAAGATCAGCTTTGAACTGCAGGAAAGATGATTCAGAGCAGAAGGTAAGAGGGAGTGAGTTCCAGAGGGCAGGACCTAAAAAAAAAAAAAAAAGAAGGCAACCCCACGAGTGCGTTCCAGATGTGCCATGAAAGCAGAGGGAAGGGCCAACCAGTGTGTAATGAATGGAATGGAGCAGACAATGTGGGTGATGAAAGTGGAGGAGATCGGCCAAATAGCGGGAGGTAGCAGTGTGGATTACCTTATGAACAAAAATGAGAATTTTGTACTGTATTAGATAATGGACAGGTAACAAATGAAGATGAATGAGGAAAGGAGAAACATGATCAAAATGGGAGGAGTGAGTATGTGAGCGGCTGTGTTCTGAAGTAGTTGTAACCTGTGAAGTTGATACTGAGGGAGATTGGCCAGGGCTACATTACAGTAGTTGATTCTGGAAATGATGAATGTGATAATAAGAGTGGACAATGCAGCTGTCGAGAGAAAGGGGCAGATAGCGTGGATTTGACTGAGATGAAAGAAGGAACGACAGGAAATAGCAGGGATGTGCTCTTTAAAGGAGAGAGAAGAATCCAATATAACCCCAAGATACCTAAACGAGGACATCAGGGGAATGGAAGTAGAGGCAAAAGTAGGAGCCAAAGGAGGCGGGGGAGCTGCAAAGGTAATTCATGTAGCAGATGATTTGACTGAGTTCAGATAAAGAAAGTTATTGGTTAACCAGGTGTGTTTATGACTGAGGCAGGAGTTAAGGGAGGAGATGTCGGGTGTGGCAGGATTGTTTCGGTGAAGAGGTAGGATATCATCCGCATAGTACTATGCGGAGACACCAGATTGCTGGATGAGGAGACACAGAGGAGCCAGGAAAATATTAAACAGGATAGGGTGATAGGATCGAACCCTGAGGAACTCCACAGGGAAGTGGAATGGATGGGGAAGAGAAAACTGTGGAGAAAACAGTTCATGCTGTGAGATAGGAACAGAACCATCTTAGAGGAACACCAGAGACACCGAAATCGGAGAGATGAGTGAGAAGAGTGCAGTGCTCTACTAGATCAAATGCCAAAGAGAGATCGAGTGAAACAACAAGAGAGAAATCGCCCTGACCGTGTGCAGTATGTAGCTCATTCAATAAGGAAAAGAGAATGGATTCTGTGCTATGACTTGCATGGAATCCTGACTGATGGGGATGGAGAGCATTAGTGGATGAGAGGTGAGCAGACAGCTGGGTGAAAATAAACCATTCTAAGAACTTAGAAAGGAAGCAGAGGTTTGAAACTGGACGCCAATTAGCAAGGACAGAGGGATCAAGGGAGGGATTTTTTTTCAGAATAGGGCAGACTATGGCATGCTTCCAAGGAATGGGGAAGGATCCTGAGGCAAGACTGGCATTAAGCATACTGAGGAGAGGGGGGAGAAGGGCAAGTGAGGGTTCAAGGAGCCATGTAGAGGGAATAGGATCCAGGGAACAGGTGGTCTTACGGGAAGCAGAAATAGTTGTGGCATGCTCAGCAGGGGAGATCATGTGAAAAAAGGACCCGGTATGGGGAGGGAAGCTGAGGGCAGGGGGGAAGATAGGGGTTGGGCAGATATGGTAGGAGAAAGAGGGGGGGGGGACACGAGGGAGATGTCGCACGGAGGGAGAGAACCTTATTAGAGAAAACGTCTGCTAACTCAGTCACATCTGGCATCAAAGAGGAGGCCAAAGACGCAAAGGAGGGAAGAGATGAGAGAGCTCCAAAAACAGAGTATAACTGACGGGAAGAGTTGGAGGATGGGGAGATCACACGGAAATAATAATCCCATTTTGCTGAATTTATGGCGGAACAATAGTCACGATGACGTTCTCGGAAAGCAAGGAGAGTAGGGGGAGAGGGATGAGTACGCCAAATCTGTTTGGCACGATGTAGGTGGGTCCACAGAAGATGGAGCGCAGGATGGTACCACGGATGATGGGTATGTGGGGCAGAGGGGATAGGACAGGGGGTGCCAAGAGGTCAAAGGTGGTAGAAAGCAAAGAGTTCCAAGTATGGGCCTGAGAGTCTGGGGATAGCGAAGGCAAATCCAGGGGAAAAAGCTGATCTGATGGAAGGAAAAGCTGCAAGGTAAGGGGGGAAATATGGTGACGAGAGATGGGCAAGGATGAAGATGGAGGATCTAAGGTATCAGATACTGAAGGTCGCAAAGAAAAACAGACACTGAAATGATCCGTCCAAGGGAGGGGGATGAAGGAGAGCAACAGCAGAACATAGGGGGAGATAGGAGTGATGATAAGGTCAAGTATATGTCTTGCGCTATGAGTTGGAAAAGAGACATGCTGTCTCAAGGAAAGATCAGCAAGAAGGGAGGCAAAGGCCTTGTCATGTGGGCGAGAGAGGGAGTCAAGGTGAAGATTGAAATCACCTAGGACTAGTACATGAGAAAAAAGTGATGAAACCTCAGAGATCGTCAACAAGAGATTATCCAAACTGTGAGAAGGGAGAGTGGTGGGGACATATAGGAGGAGAAAGTGGAGAGTGAGGGTTGAATCCAGGCGAAGAAACAGGGTTTCAGGATAGTGGAGAGCAGGTGATTGGATCTCCCAAAACGGGAGATTAGACCGGTAGAGGACTGCAACGCCTCCCCTTGAATGGTGGAGAAACCAGGGGAGGGGGGGGAGACAGCGGATGAGAAGAGGTTTCTCCCGCTCACGGAGCCAGGTTTCTGTAGCAAAGAGGACGTCAAGCAACTGAAAAGTGAGCAGGTCATGGACAGTGAGGTCTTGGTATGAAGAGAATGGCAGTTAACGAGAGCCAGACGGAGGAGAAGCTGGGAAGTCGCTAATGGGTGTGAAACCGGAAGTGTGGAGGAGGCGGAGCAAGACAAGGCTGGCAAAATAAAAGGGCAAGCGGGGCCAGGGCACGAGCCCCAGTGGACTGGGATTGCCGTCATGTGTGGTGAAAAATAAAAATAAACCAAGGGAGTTGAGAGCTAGCCGAGGGCCAGAACACTTACTTATAATGGAGCACTGCATAGAAGAACAGAAATCCAAAGAAGGTGCAAGGAGACCGTGGACAGGGGCACAGAACTTCAAGTGACTGGCCCAGGGTGCCCTTAGAGTGGCCCCAAGGAGCTCGCCTAAGGAGCACGTCCTGCTCCTTGGGTACACACCTATGTCACGCGATATGCCGCAAGTAGCAGGTTTAGGTAGTACGGCATTCAGTCGGAGGGAACGTGGCTGCGTCATTTCTGAGTGGGTGGAGCCACAGGAGGCAGGCAGGCAGGCAGGCAAGCAGTACAGGTCCGGAAGATATCTGGCAGAAACAGAACACATTATACGGTGAGAAGCAGTGGAGTGCAGCAATGAGGTATAGCAGGTATTTCCCTGTCCCTAGCAGGCTTACAATCTTAAGTTTTCACCTGAACCAATGGAGGGTTAAGTGACTTGCCCAAGGCCACAAGGAGCTTCAGAGGGATTCAAACATCATCAGGCCACTGCTCTAACCACCAGACTACACCTCCACCTAGTTTGCCTAATGGAAGTGCCAGCTCTGCTCCTGCAGACTGCATGCGGTACACATGCAACTCTCATTCTCACGTCTCCTGCACTGATGCACACAGAAGAACTTGGCTCCTCTAGTCTATATTATCACGCTCCAGCTACCAGCACAGCATGACATGGGAGCAGAGATGGGTATGCCATTAGTTCACCAACGTAGCTCATTACTTTTTTTTTTAATCTCAGGTTGGAGCACAGGATGAGGCAGGGCTGATGGAAGCACTAAATTTTGCTGTCGCTGCTTCTAAATTGTAGAATGCTAAGTAGCTGCCGAGTCTACCCAGTGCTTCCATTATCGTTGTCTCTTATCAGGCATTACATGTCTAGGTCATAAGATATACCATACTGGGTCAGACCAAGGTCCATCAAGCCCAGTATCCTGTTTCCAACAGTGGCCAATCTAGGTCATAAGTACCTAGCAGTTTCCCCAAAAGACACAAGTTCCACAATGCTTGTACTGGGTCAAGCAGTGATATCCCAGGTCCTTTAGTTTATGGACCTTTCCTCCAGGAACTTGTCCTAACCTTTTTTAAACCCAGCTACACTAAAAGCTTTTACTACATCCTCCATTAACAAATTCTAGAGTTTGATTACATGTTAAGTGAAAAAATATTTTCTCTTATTAGTCTTAAATAGGTTACCCTGTAGCTTCATTGCAGGTCCCCAGTCTTTCTATATTCTGATGACGTAAACAATCGATCTACATTTACCAGTTCCACTCCATTCATTAATTTATAGACCTCTATCATATCTCCCCTCAGCCGTCTCTTTTCCAGGTTGAAGAGCCCTAACCTTTTTAGCCTCTCTTCATAGGAGTATCCTTCAATCCCCTTTACCATGTTGGTGGCTCTTCTCTGTACCTTTTCTAATAATGCTATATCCTTTTTAAGATACGGCGACCAGAATTGTACACAGTATTCAAGCTGCGGTCGCACTATGGAACAATACAGAGGAATTATAATATCCTTTGTTTTATTTTCCGTTCCTTTCTTTATGATTCCTAGCATTCTATTTGCTTTCTTGGCTGCCACTGCACACTGGGTGGAGGGTTTCAACATGTTATCCACGATGATGCCTAAATCTTTTTCCTGGGTGGTGGTTCCTAATGTGGAACCTTGCATCGTGTAACCATAGCTTGGGTTGTTCTTTCCTAGATGCATAACTTTGCACTTATCCACATTAAATTTCATCTGCCATTTGGATGCCCAGTCTTCCAATTTATCAAGATCCTCTTGCAATTTTCCACAATCCTCATGGGTTTTAACAACTTTAGTTTTGTGTTATCTGCAGATTTGATAGCCTCACTCGTTATTCGCCATATTTGAATATGTTAAAAAGCAGTAGACCCAGCACAGATCCCTGGGGTACTCTACTGTTCACCTTTCTCCATTGGGAAAATTGGCCATTTAGCCCTACCTTCTGCTTAGCCAGAAACCTTAACACTATTCCCTAGTGCATACACTAATATCTGGCAATGATTTATGCCACATACCTCTACCATGATGGAATGTTGGTTAGTATGCAATTGCAAGCTTTTTCTTGCACATTCCAACCCTTTAGAACTTCTTTGCAAGAATAAAACTTCATTTTGTGGGGAAACTTCTAAGGTTTAGAGAACTTTTGAAGGTTCATGCTTTAAGATGGCATATCATGATTTCTGATGTCATTTGTTCCTGTAACATTGGCATTTACACACCTCCACAATGTAATCACTCCATCACAACTTCTCTTAACTCCAATAACATCAAACAGATACCAATGACAGTGTAAAATCATGGCCATAGCTTTTATTCATCTCAAATTTTATAACTTCTTCGACTCCATCAACAGAACATTGGCTACTGCTGGAGTAGATGGTTGCATTCTACTCCCTTCCCATGGGTTCATCTTCCCCTTGTCTTCCTCAGCCTGCGGTGATGCCAGGCTAAATCTAACTTCAAGCCTTGTGGGAGCCTCTATATCAGGGGTCTCAAACACGCGGCCCGCGGGCCGCATGCGGCCCGCAAGACAACTTTGTGTGGCCTGCGACGGAGGAAAACAAAAAAACCCCAAAACCCTGGCTTCTGCCGTTGCCGCCGTGGCAGCGGCAGAATCAATTGTCAAATTTAAAAAAAAACTGACTTCTGCTGCTCAAGCAGCAAAATCAGCTGTCCTGCGGCCCCTTCCCCTGTGCCCGGAGATCCGAGTCTGCTCTATCAGCGGCGTGCTTTTCAAGCCGCGAAGAGAGTATTCCCCTCTCGCGCGGTTTCAAGCCGCGCGAGAGGGGAATACTCTCTTCGCGGCTTGAAAAGCACGCCGCTGATAGAGCAGACTCGGATCTCCGGGCACAGGGGAAGGGGCCGCAGGACAGCTGATTTTGCTGCTTGAGCAGCAGAAGTCAGTTTTTTTTACTTGTTCTTCCACTTTAGTAATTGTTTAGCTGGACGTCTCCAGGGTGCACAGGAGGGCCCCTCTGGAATTTCCAACCAAATTCCCTAATTCTGGGGGCTAAGGTTGAGCTTCTGGTCAGGAAGATCAGTTGAGCTTCCTTTAAAGGGGGAGGCTGGATTTTGGTCACGAGTACCTTGCAGGCTGGCAGCAGGGAGAGCCTTCAGTATCTTTACTTAGTTCAGTTGACTAAGCAGCACCTGTCTTCCTGCATGGGCTCTGGCTCCCCTGCTCCTCTGAGGCTGCGATTTGGACACAGTGAGTTTTGCTTAACACCCCCTCCCCCTGGGCCTGCTGTCGCTCAATCGAGAGTGGGACTAGCGCGAAAACTCCGGGGTTTCTCTGCTTCTGCAATCCGCTGCGACCTTATGTCTCCGGTCCTGACTCTATTTCTGATGCACAGCGTGTTTCCTCAGCCGCAAAAGGCACAGTGGTCATTTTTGCTCCTCACATCCATGGCAGCAGTTTTTGAGCAGGGATTCAGGCCGTGTGGTCTGCTAGGACAGCGTTAGTTTCCTATGGTCATTTTTATTTTATTTTGTTTTGTAGCCACAGAGCTGTTTTTCAGTGCCAGCATCACACAGGGGGAAATTCTTTATGATGCCTTCCTCTTTCCAACGATGCCTCATCTGCTACCAAAAGTGCAAGGATTTACAGGACAGGGTATGCACAGCTTGTGCTGCTCACTAGGGGAGTCCTCCAGCACGGCCCCCAGTCCAGTAAATGAGACCTGGCCCCTCTGCACTGCCTGCTCCCATGGGCATCAGGATCAGTTCTCCAGAAGTGGATGCTCTTGATCCACCTGCCCTAGCCTGCAATCCCTTCTGCTCAGATGCTGCTGCCCAAGGATTCTTCTCCACAGAGGCAGGATTCTCAATTTCTAGTGCTCTTCAGGCAGGCTTGGACCCTCTGGTGCTCAGACCCTGCCATCTCTGGTTTGGAGTTGCTCTCTGTACACAGAACTTCGCTAGACATTGTGCCGGGGGTCCCAGTTTAATTGTCTTGTTTCTAAATTTTGATTCCTTGTTTGGTGATGGTGTATTCTGCATGTGTAACTGAGCTGAGGTATTCTGTTTATGTAATTCCTATTTGACATTGCTACTTGTTCTCTGTCCCCAGTAGGTCATGTATTGTTATTCTCTGAAATGTATTGATTTAATATTTGCAGTGTTGCCTTTTGATAGGTAGGGTATGGTGCTTTGTGAGTCCTGGTAGTGCTGTTAGGATATGGTGGGTTTGCTATGGGTTCTAAATGGGCAGTGTTTGTTTGTAGTAGTTCCTAATGTGCCTGGCGGTTGCCACTGGATTATAGTAATGTAGAAATCTTTTAGTCTTTCTTTATTCATGCACTCATTAAGAGGCATGTTTACTAAAAGTTAGGGTATGGTAACATTATGCAAATATTTATGCAAATGATGTCCCTTATGCAAATGAGTTCCCACGTCTCATGCGGCCCCCGGGTTATTTTACAAGTCCTCATTTGGCCCTCAAAGCAATTTGAGTTTGAGACCCCTGCTCTATATCAACCTGCTTCACACACAGTGGTGACACGCATATCGCTGGAGTCTAAGGTCCTCTACTCCTACTCCTGTTGTCTTCCACCCAAGCTGCTCTGGGAACTAATTGGCAGTAAGGGAGGTCACTTTCCCCTCTTAATACCTCCACTGGAGGGGACTGCTACCTGCTTGTCTCTGCCTACCTATTTGTGTGCTGCAGCCATGAAGGCTTTGCTACTCCCTTCCAACAAGTCCTATATGTACATATAAAAATGTCTTGACCAATATCCAACTAAACGAACTCCAGTCAGGCGATAACTGCCAAGACAGTCTGTGGAAATCAAGTCATGAGATTGAGGGGAGCTGGTACTAAGCACCACAAATATTGCTATTTCTGTGTTCACATGCTTATGTAATTTTTCCACCACGTTAGGTTTGATGGCATCACGCCATAGTCTCCTAGGAATGATTTATGACCAAATGAGGGTTGCCTAAAGCAAATAGCAGCAGATCAAACAGAAATCCTGTTTCATTTGGTAGATCAGCTCTATACCTTTTAATCTCATAAATGCCATTTCCCCCCTAACGGTGAGCCTCCAGGAGAAGAGAGAGAGGTTGAGACCATCGCATACCTCACTGGCCTCACCACTACAGTTGCACTCCTCCAGCTGTCAGGCTGAAATTCAGCCCATTATCTTGGCTAAGCTTTTCTCTTCCGGGTGCAGAAAACAAAGGAATGCTTGTGCATCCATACCAAAATTCATGTCTTGCCGCATCTATATGGGGGGAGGGAGGGGAGGCGGCTGATAAGTCTCTGTCCTTGTAACGAAACAGAAAGCTATGGGCACACTTCAGTTTTATTACAACGCCAGAGACGTATCAGCCCAGCCCCCCCCCCCTTGTAGAACAAAACCAAACAAAAAAAGAGCAGCTTCACATATCCAACCAGCACATACACAGAGTGGAGACAAACAACTGTGTTGTATTGATTAGCACCTATAGAACAGACTGAAGAAACCATATTTATATTATTTATTTAAACAGTTTTTCTATACCGCCCCTTCCATCGATCAGGGGCGCTTTACATCGAACAAAAAACTCAGTTACAGAGACCATTTAGAACTATGATACAAAGAATATTTACATGCCAGTTAATCACCTATACCGTAGTATGGTGGTAGCTGGGACTTTTAACTATTTACAAGACCATGAAACTGTGCGTAAGGGTTACAGTGGAATATACTTGGCAGAAGGTGACAAGAAGAGGAGGAATTTGTTTAGTTGGGAGGATAAGGGAGGGTAGTGGGGGTGCATGTATCAGTAGTAGTGGAAGTAGAATAGCATTCAATGAAAAGTAGAGTTTTTAATTCCTTGTGGAATGTCTAGAGATCTTTAATTGACCTTATAGAATCGGGGAGAGAGTTCCAAATGGTGGGGGCAGTGCACCTGAAGGCCCTATTGCTGATAGTTTGTCTGGTTTTGTGTATTGAAGGTGATATTACAAGGACCCAAGATTAATGAATGTAAGACTTGTAGAAGCCAGAACTCCAATGCTCGAACCGCTTGATGGCTTGCTCAGAGACCATGTTCTGTTGAGAATGACACTGCTCCAGTTCTAAAGGAAAGCATGCAAAAAACAGGTGGGAGGCCCACTAGTGCCAAGCTATGCTTAAGTATTGTCATGAGCAGATGTCTGGTTAGGAGTGCCCCATCGCTATGACTTAGCCATAATAAACACCACTGTGCTCTCACTTGCAAAAAACTTGCACACAGGTGAGTAAGCTGGGTACACAACTCAATATAACTCATACTCCTTTGCCCAGCTGATCTGTCTTGGAGTGCCTGATGCAAAAACTCGCTTCTCACTCATACACCATCACATCATTTCATAGCAGCCCTATATAACCTTGTGAGTACTTTGCCACAGCCACCAGTTTGCTGACTCTCAGTGCTGTGAAAAAGGCAAATGAGAATGCTATTTGGAACAGCCACGCTCTCTATTGAGTTAAGAGACTTTATGATGGGGTGATTACCAGGGCCGGATTTACCTTGAGTGAGGCCCTATGCCAACAAAAATTGTGGGCCCCCAGCAGGGGCGGCCCAAGGGGGGGTGGGCCTCATTTGCATAAGGGGCCTCATTTGCATAAATATTTGCATAATGTTACCATATACTAACTTTTAGTAAACGTGCCTCTTAATGAGTGTATGGATAAAGAAAGACTAAAAGATTTCTACATTACTATAATCCAGTGCCAACTGCCAGACACATTAGGAACTACTACAAACACTGCCCATTTAGAACCCATAGCAAACCCGCCGTATCCTAACAGCACTACCAGGACTCACAAAGCACCATACTCTACCAATCAAAAGGCAACACTGCAAATATTAAACCAATACATTTCAGAGAACAACAATACATGACCTACTGGGGAAAGAGAACAAGTGGCAATGTCAAATAGGAATTATATAAACAGAACACCTCAGCTCAGTTACACATGCAGAACATAGACCATCACCAAACAAGTAATCACATTTTAGAAACAGGAAGACAATAATTAAACTGGGAATCCCAAAAGCCAAACTTGGAATGTACAACACTGTAGAAATAAAACTATACATTAATTTGCTCTTGTACTAAACAAAGCGCAGACGTTAATGATGCACATTTACCAGAGCTGACATATTCCAATTAATAAATTCAAAATAAAGAGATATTTTTCTACCTTTTGTGCATTTTTTTCAGCTGCAATTGCTCCAGCCACTTTCTTCTGGTTTCTTCATGTCTTCTGCTAACTCTCCATCGTCTGCTGTCCATTTGTCCTTTCTTCTCTCTTCTAGTTTTTTTCCATTCTCTCTCTACATCTGCTTTAACATACTAATCTTTCTCCTTTTGCTCTTTCCTCATTCCTATTTCATCCACTCAAATTTTACCCCTCCATCCTCAATCCCCACTTACTCTCCCAATACCCGGCCAATTGTAGATTTTTTTATCCCTCCCACACAAAATATTTTTCCCTTCTCCATTTTACTCTTCCAGCCCCATCCCATTCTAATCCTCCCCCAACATCAGCTCCCTTCTAGTTCCAGCCTCACCCAGCATCCATTCCCTTCTAGTCCCTGCATCAGCCCATTTCCAGTCCTAGCCACCCATCAGCCCATTTCCAGTCCTAGCAACCCCCCAACCCAATACCAGTCCTAACCCCCCATCACCCCATTTTCAGTTTAAGCCCCCCTATAACCCATTACCAGTCCTAACCCCCCATCAGCCCACTTCCAGTCCTAACCCCATCAACCCATTTCCAGTCAGCCCCCCATAGCCCATTGCCAGTCCTAACCCCCCCCATCAGCCCACAGCCCATTACCAGTCCTAACCCCATCAGCCCACCTCCAGTCTTAACCCCCCCAGCCCATTTCCAGTCCTAACCCCCCCCCATAGCCCATTACCAGACAGCCCCCATCAGCCCACAGCCCATTACCAGTCTTAACCCCCCCCCAAAGCCCATTACCAGTTCTAAACCCCCCCAACAGGCCATTATCAGTCCTAACCCCATCAGCCCACCTCCAGTCTTAACCCCCCAGCCCATTTCCAGTCCTAGCCCCCCCATAGCCCATTACCAGACAGCCCCCATCAGCCCACAGCCCCTTACCAGTCTAAACCCCCCAAAACCCATTTCCAGGTCTTAACCCCCCCCCAACAGCCCATTACCAGTCCTAACCCCATCAGCCCACCTCCAGTCTTAACCCCCCCCAGCCCATTTCCAGTCCTATCCCCCCCCCATAGCCCATTACCAGACAGCCCCCATCAGCCCACAGCCCATTACCAGTCTTAACCCCCCAAAGCCCATTACCAGTTCTAACCCCCCCCAACAGCCCACAGCCCATTACCAGTCCTAACCTCATCAGCCCACCTCCAGCCTTAATCCCCCCAACCCATTTCCAGTCCCAGTCCCAGCCCATTTCCAGTCCCAGTCCCAACCCATTTCCAGCCCCAGGCCCCCCCACTTCCCAGTCCTACCCCCTCCCCCTCCCCCGGCCTAAAGTAAAATTTAATTAAAAAAAAAAAAAACCTGCTGGCTGCCGCCGCGGGGCCCCCTCTGCTGCCGCGGCAGCATGGACTGACCCGCGGGGGCCCCCTCTGTAAGCTCGGTCCCTCCCTCCGTGCCTCCGTGTCTCCCTCCGTGCAGGCGGTGAGAGACGCGAAGGCAGACTGTCTCCTTCGCGTCTCTGTTAATCCCCCAGGGGGGGATGGGAAATTTCCCATCAGCCCTGCGGGCTTAACAGAGACGGGAAGGCAGAAGGAGACAGTCTGCCTTCGCGTCTCTAACAGCCTGCACGGAGGGAGGCACGGAGGGAGGGACCGAGCTTACAGAGGGGGCCCCCGCGGGTCAGTCCATGCTGCCGCGGCAGCAGAGGGGGCCCCGCGGCGGCAGCCAGCAGGTTTTTTTTTATTTTATTAAAAAAAAAAAGCCTAACTAGTTCAATTTTTGTGGGCCCTTTGCAGCTGTGGGCCCTACGCCATGGCGTACATGGCGTATAGCTAAATCCGGCCCTGGTGATTACATTGTGGAGGTGTGTAAATGCCAATGTTTTAGGAACAAATGACATCAGAAATCATGATATGCTATCTTAAAGCATAGACCTTCAACTTTGGGGAGGACTTTGAATAATGCTAGCAACATGTGTGCTGCAGAACCCGCACCACACTGTGCACCTAGGCCCTTGTGAAACCCCACACCAACTTGCACACCAAAAATGACATGGGGAGCTCAATAGCTATGCAATTTGGACATGAAAGCGACACTGGCTAAAGATGCCGATTAGGGAATTCTGAGACATTTTTAGCTCTGCCACTTCAACGATAAACTGTAGCACGTATCCTGTCTGACTGGTTCCTCAGGGCAGATAGTACCTGTGAAAAGTGTGTCTATAAAACATCACCAACCTGCTTGATAGACCTTTCAGGTACTGGTCAATAACGAAGACCTTAACAATCCTACAAATGATCCGGAACAATTGTCCATAAACCTCTTGACATCTGGGTTGGGACCTTGTCTGCTCCGGGTGCTAAGGCACCAAACCTGACCCACTGCAAACGAGACAAAGCGTCAGCTATTGAGTTATCCACACCTGGGACATGCTTTGCTGCTAGTCTAACGTTCCAACTGCAAACAGCAGAGCACTAGAGCTCTTAGCAGTCTAACACTAACCGTTGTGATGCCATCTACTTGTTAATTGCCTGGACTGCAGTCATATTATTGAAATGTATTACCTGCTTGTGTTGCAGCCAATATCCCCTTTCGTAAAGTTGACCAGCACAAGCAACCATTCCAATAAGTCAATGTTCTTATGTCTGCCCTTTTCCTGACAGACCTCTGCACAGCAGTCTCACTGAAATACATGCATGTGAGCAATGGATGTGGTGTAAAACTTGCTGTGAGAGTGCTGATTCTTTTAGAAGCATTATGGATGGACATTTTGTTTGACTCTCTGAAGCAGAACCCACCTCTTTGAGGCTGCTTTTCTATCCTGATGCCCCTCACTCTCTCTTTCACTATGTCAATACTCTGGTCCCCAGTTTTGCAATGTTTTTTTTTTCATCTTGATTAGATTATAAGCTCTGATGAGCAGGGACTGTGTCTTACATCTTTATGTACAGTGCTGCATATGCCTTGTAGCGCTATATAATTGATTATTAGTAGCAGTAAAACCAGGTTTATAACTGAAGTTTGAAACCTAGCACCGAGTCAGAGATGGTCATTGGACTTTGGCGAACTTTCAGATAGACTCTTATGCATTTCTAGATCACTTTTCATTGAAACATAGAAACGTGATGGCAGAAAAAAGATCATATGGCATATCCAGTCTGTCCTTCCATACCAACCACTATAGTCCATTTTTATTTTTCCTTTAGAGATCGTCTTTGTTCTTCCCATGCTTTCTTGAATTCAGAAACTGTCCTGGTCTCTATTATCTCCACTGGGAGACTGTTCCACACATCTGCCACTCTTTCTGTAAAGAAATTCTTCCGCATATTACACCTGAGTCTATCTTCTTTCATTTTTATCCTATGCCCCCTCGTTGCAGAGCTTTCCTTCAATTGAAAGGGGCTCTCCTCCTGTGCATTAATGCCACGGAGGCATTTTAACGTTTCTGTCGTATCTCCTCCCTCCCACCTTTCCTCCAAAGTATACATATTGCAATCTTTAAGTCTGTTTCCATATGCCTTATGACAAAGTCAAATGGATGAAATGTGAAGTGTTTGATAATTAGGATTATAGTTGTGTTATACTCGTATGCCTCAGCAAATGGGACCATAAGGATTACCAGGTTTTTTGCTAATGTTGACATGGGATTATAGTTGGTCCTATATATAAAATATTTTTTAGCAATCTTTAGGTGTGTTTTTTGCGGTTTGATTTTGTTTGTTAAATTGAAAACAGTCATTTGTCTGTTTCCCAATGTAAAGCTCTCCCGGATGACAAAAGCTGTCCTGTTACTTACCTGGAGTAACTCCCACATGTTCCCCCCCCCCCCATAGCCCTGTCTGGGACCATGGAACCCTGACTTCCTGAAGCAGTCACTGTCTGTAAAGGGTCAGCCACTCTCCCAAAACCAAAATGACCCGGGGCATCTCAGCTAGCCATATATCAGTGTCATGATACCCCCATACTTCAGACTTGCCCTTGGCCAAACCTTTCTGAAATTGCTCATTGTAGTTCAGCCAAGCCCAACCACTGTAGATCCTGTGAGCCCACAATATCTTAGCTACCCAGGGTACAATGCTGGCCTGTCTCTGCCCAGGATACTTAAGAAGACCTGAAATGCCAAAATCCAGTGATCAATTGTCTTTAGCACTTTATGCCGACCCTTTTTTTTTCCTCCTCCTTTGACGCTATCATCCTTCTTATCCCCAACCTCCTGATCCCTAGCCACATATTTCCCTCTTAGCATCTTCATGTGCAACTTCCAAGAAAAGGTGCTATCCATCTCAGTCTATCCTTTTGCTGGGCCAAGGGCGCTGAGGCCCCTGGGCCACTTTCCCGAAGCTGAGTTATGGATACGGACTCCCTTCAAACCTGATCAGGTTATATTTCTGACTCATCTGAATCCGAGTCCCACGATGATCACGAGTTGGTGGATTCTCAAACCTGCTCCGGTGTCTCTCCCCTTGGTCTATGCAGGCGTTTTCTCTTGATCCATCCTTTTTACCACTTTCCATAAATTCCATGGGAACTAACTGAGGTGGGGGAAGGGACAAAGCCTAAGATCAGAATTACCATGTTATCCAGTTCCAGGAATGAGATTTTAAGCCAGTTCTGGATTTATGACCATCTCATTCTGATGCATTATGGGATCTGCAGCTCTGATTCCAATGGATAAAATCAGGGACTACAAATACCGTACCGTACTGCATTGCAATGCAAATTTAAGAGAGAATGAGCAAAAAGTCTTGCGCCTGGAACTGGATAACTTGGCAACACTGCTAAGACGGATGTGGAAGAATTTTACTTGGATCACTCTATTTGAATTTCCATGTGGACTGGAATCTTCAGCAGCCAATTACATTACAGGGAATCTTTCCCTTCCTGGTATACTAGAGAATCGCATGTGGTGTTACTGTGTCTATTGTTGCAAACTAGTTGACATCTTCGACTCTTATTTTTCTTGTGGAATATATTTCTAGTTTTAAAATTTGGACTGATTTTATTGGGTTGCATGAGTGCAGTTTTCTTTTAGTGACCAAAACAAAATGCATCCATTTATGTAAAAAAGTGAACAAGGAGAGGAAAAATAACGCTGGGTGTACCATGACGTTAAGCTGAGTAAACCTAGCATGTTTACTTGTAAGGCAGGGTTTCAATTAAACAGCTCTTAAGCTGGCAAAATACATTTACTAATGGAGGCACCTGGAACAGCAGGAGCATTTCCTGAAATGTGGACTCGCCTCGGTCACATGCTTCTCATTGCTAGCAGAGCTATTTTGGTTGTATTACTGCTGACTTGAGTAGAATAATTGTCAATAAAATCTTTCAAATATAAGCAAATATTCATACAGAGTAAGTATTGTGATAATCTTGAAACTTTGATCTGTAGGGGAATTTCTGTATTGAGATACAGAATACCGCCTTTTAAGGTATGTACTGGGCTCGGAGAACAGTTGAGCCCCACGCATGGGCACTCGGGTGGGCACTCGGGCTGGACTAGATACAGGACTGAGAAATGTCTAGGAGTCAGGACTGCATCCCGGTAAAAAGAGGCCTGGATATGGAACTTTAAAAAAAATTATATTTATTTGCAATTTGAAATATACATTTCACTCAAAAAGAAGGAAAGCTTGATAACAGAAAAACAAAAAAAGAAATAGTTATATAGAAAGCAATACAAAATGAGTGTAACCCACATCACAGGGAGAGAAGGAGAAAAAAGGAAGAAAAAAACCCTAAGGTACTATAGGCATTGACAATTAGCAGGTGTAGTCATATGATCCCTTAATTCCAAATACCCTGGGAAAATCTGCAGTTTAATCTGCAAAATAAAGGATCGTTCTTAAAATAAGGTGACTATATTGAAAGTTTATCTTTCTCAGAAATAAATGTGACCAAAAAGTAGATCAAGTAGCAATTTTGTCTGAAGACGAATTAACACTATCATTCAAGAGTAACACATCCATTCTCCAGGAACAAGCAGGAATGTACGTAGTCTTCACATATGGGTGATGTTGGCACCGACGGAGCCCGCGCGGGAACACTTCCCAGCGTCCTACAGGAAAGTGCTTGGGAGCATCCCACTGCGCCTGTGTAGCTGCCTTCCTGCCTTTCCAGCTCTCCCTCCTCAGTTCTTCGTTTTTCACGGAGCCGACAGGGAGCAATTCCTGTCACCGCAGAAAATTTATGAGTGGTCGCGTCTGCCTTCCTGTTGACGCTGTTCCATCTGATAGAGGTGTTAGGCAATAGCCAGGGTTTTAAGGGACAACTTCTGACATTTGTTCAGATTGACTGAGGAAGCAATACATAGCTTGACATTTACTAGTATTTCAGAACCAGCGTTGAGGTATATTCAATACTCATTTTTAAAACATAACCCCCCTTTTTCAAAATAACATAATCTACTCTTCTTAAAATAATTTGCTCCTTACATTGGTGTCATAATTAGACTATCTAAAAAGGCACCATATGCTTTTATAAATATTGAATGCACAACATTATCTTATATGCTATTGCATTCTGATACTTCCTGGATTTGGAGAATTATGACACCCTGGTACATTTGTATATTCCCTGGCTTCATTTACATAATCCAGTTTACAGCAGGTTTTATTAAAGGTTTTCCTTTTCCTTTTTTTTTTTTTTTTTTTTAAATCCACCAAGATCTACTTCTTTTAATCTCCCCCTTTATAAAAACAGTTAAGATTAAGCTAAGGGATTGCCTGATGCTTTATCAGTTTGTTTCATTCCTTATAGATACAATTTGCTATCCAGTTGTAAACATAGTGGGCCTGATTCTGTCCCGCATGGCTATCCCCTTTGAAGCCCAGTCTGAGCTGGACGTATAAAGGGGATCGCGATTCTGATCCCACGGGGCATGTCTAGGCCTGTGCGATCAGAATTGCGATCAGGCCTGTATGTACAGGCCGGGACTGCGATTCAGTTCCAGCCTGCATGTACAGGCATTGCCCGGATAGCTCAGTAAGGCATTTAAATGGAGCCATGGCGCCATGGCATCCTGTTGCCATGGCACCACGTCTCCATTTAAATGCCGCAATGCCGGCCGCCAGCAATTAAGCATTTTTCCCTGCAGCCTGACCCCCAATCTGGCCTCCTAAGGCCAGCGTTGGGCTGCAGTGAAGAAACCCTGGACCCCCCCGTCCTCTTCCGAGCCTCGACGTTTAACAAAAACAACGTCCAGGGAAGTTATTCAGCCTCAGAATTGGCCTTCCATCCAGTCTACTGACGCGATGGAAAAACCAACCAGTTGTTTTAAAAAATGTTCCAAGTGTGGTAGTACTATTTCTGCCACTGATACCTATGACCGGTGTCTTAAATGCCTCGGTCCAGATCACCAGTCATCTGAGTGTCCCCTATGCAAAAAGATGACAAAGAGAGGCCTACAGAATCGGGCTGCAAAGCTCGACTCCCTGTTTGCCTCCAATGCAGTATCGCTTGCTTCAACGTCCTCAAGGACATCGTCGTCTTCATATGGATCTCGGGTATCGAAAAACAAGTCTTCTTCCAAGACAGGCCGTTCTCCTAAGGGTAGATCTCTATCAAAAAAATAGAGATGCCTTATGCGTTGCCCTAGAGGTGAATCGACAGGCCAGACTACCCTGGCAGGAGGACCTCCCCCTCCAAAGCCTTATAAGTGGTCCAGGATGCTCCCGAGGCCTCTACCTCCAGAGAGCTCCTGGTGCCATGCTCTGGAACTTCCGGTACCGATACCCAGGCATCGGCAGGCTTGATGAATCAGCATATGCTAGCCATCGAGTGGAGTCTTGTGGCTCTATTAGTGGCATTAGTATCAGTCAAGACATTACTGCTGGTATCATCGTACCAATACCACCGACAATACCGATGCAATCGGCATCAGGCTTCATGCCCCTCGAAACACTCCCACCCATGCTGGGCCTCGAGTCCATCCCCGATTCCGAGGTACTGACATGGCAGGTCTCTTGCGCTGATACCGATCTCGATTGGTACTGGCCCTTATAAGAACAAAAGCATCGCTCTAGTCGATACTTTGAATCTACAGATTCCGATTCTTCGGACAATAAATCGATCGGTACCAGAGAGATGAGAAATCTCCCCGAGGATCCTTCTCTGTCGCCACAATGGCTCATGTCCCCTCCTAAAGACATGTCTTACCAGGAGTTTATCAAGGGTTTGGCGAAGGGCCTATCCATTACTCCTGCATTGGAGAAAGAACCTAGAGCAAAGGAGTTGGAAATTCTCCAATATCCTACAGCTCCTAAAGAGGTGACGACTATCCCTATTCACCGCATACTCCAGGACCTTATGTTCCAGATGTGGGAGATGCCTCTCGCCATTTCTCCCCATACTCGACGACTCGATACCATGTATCAGGTACTGGAAAACCCTGGGTTCCAGAAGATGCAGCTTTCACACCACTCAGTGGTAGTAGAATTGGCTATGTGTCACATTAAGAGTTCTAAGACGCACTCCTCCAATCCCCCGGGCAGGGAATCGAGAACCCTTGATGCTTTTGGCTGCCAGTGCTTTCAAGCCTCCATGCTTTCTGCCTGCATATGTTCATACATACTCTACATGGGTATGTTCCTTAGAGAGGCTAGGGATCTGGAATCAATGTCTCCTCTTCTCCTGGATGACAAGAGGGCAGACTACCTTACATTACTCAAACATGCCCAAAATGTTTCCAAGTTTGTCAATAGGCAAACCTTAGACTGTTTTGAATGCATTAGCAGAACAACTTCTATCTGTATAGGTGCCCATAGGATTGCCTGGCTTCAGGCATCAGACCTTGAACAAAGGATTCAAGACAAACTGGGTAATATTCCCTGTATTGGTGAGAACCTTTCTGGAAAGGATTGGCAAGATAAGACTTCTCAGTTGGAGTCTGAAAATACCACCCTGAATAGGCTTTCAAAAGCTACTGCCTACCCTACCAAGAAAAAAGCAGCTGATAAGAAGCCTTTCTGTGGTAAGAAGAAGAAATTCTACTCTTTTTTTACCCCTCAAATTCTCAATACCAACCCCAGGGTACCCAGAGGAAGCAACAGCCTCCCAAGCAGCAGAAGAAACCACAGGCTCTTAAACCCCAACTTGCAGCGCAGACTCAATCTATGCCTTGTTTTTGACTTCTTTCTAGAGAACATTGCCACCCTGCCTCTGGAGAGCCTCCACCTCCTCCACATAGCAGGCAGGCTTTGCCATTATGCTCACAGGTGGCATCTCATAACCTCAGAGCAGTGGACACTAGCCATAGTGCTAGAGGGGTACAAACTTCATCTACAAAGCATACCCCCCCACCACTCTAATTGGGGAATATTATTCCCAACCCCCATTCACTGCTCTCCTCCAGCAAGAGATCACCTCTCTTCTGTCAGAGTGTGCCATGGAAGGGTTTCCAACATCCCAGAAGGGGATGGGGTTCTATTCTCCATACTTTCTCATTCCAAAGAAGAACGGAGGGTACAGACCCATCTTAGATCTCAGAAACCTCAACAAGTTTCTAGTTCGAGAGAAATTCAAGATGATCTCACTAGGAACCCTTCTGTTTTCTCTCCAGAGTCAGGACTGGCTCTGTTCTCTAGATCTCAAAGAAGCGTATACCCATATCCTCATTCATCCAGAACACAGGAGGTATCTACGCTACATCTTCCAGGGAAATCACTATCAATATAGAGTCCTTCCCTTCGGACTCGCCTCTGCCCCAAGAGTCTTCACAAAGTGTATGGTGGTCATAGCTGCATATTTAAGGACTCTCGGAATATTTGTCTTTGCTTACTTAGACGATTGGCTCATAAGGGCAGCCACTTCTCAGGAAGTTCACTTATCCCTCCTTCGTATAATTCAAGTACTACAGGATCTAGGATTTGTGATAAATCTTCCAAAATCCCATCTGGTTCCTACTCAAACACTGTAATTCATAGGGGCTTCTCTAGACACTCAACGATCAAGGGCATTTCTACCCCAGGACCGTTATACCCGCCTGATACAGCTAGCATCTCAAGTAAGGCTCAAAGACCATCTCTTGGCCAGAGAGATGTTGCAACTGTTAGGCCATATGGCCTCTGCGGTTCATGTAGTGCCATATGCTCATCTGCACATGTGGACAGCTCAATGGACTCTTGCCTCCCAGTGGAAAGCCTCTGGGACCCTCAAAGACAAGATCAAGGCCACAGACATTCTCATGATCTCCCTGCTCTGGTGGTCTACCCAAGGAAATCTCCTTGTAGGGTCACGTTTCACATGCCTCCACATCAATGCATCCTAACAACAAATGCCTCCAAACTGGGGTTGGGGAGCCCACTTGGACTCTCTCTCCACTTAGGGCCTCTGGACAGAGCGGGAGTCACAGCTCCAAATAAATTTGCTGGAGCTTTGTGCTATCTTCAATGCCCTCAAAGTGTTTCAACAACAACTGCAGGGCCACAGAGTTCTTGTTCAGATGGACAATCAAGTAGCTATGTTCTACGTGAACAAGCAGGGGGGGGGGGATTGGGCTTTTGGCCTTCTGCAAGGAGGCTCTCTATCTTTGGTCCTTTGTCATTGTTCATCAGATGCATCTCCAAGCAGTATATCTGCCAGGACACTAAAATGTCTTAGCAAACAGATTGAGTCGGATCCTCCTTTCACACAAGTGGTCTCTCCATCAGGAGACAATCTCCTACATCTTTCAGACCTGGGGAACTTCAAAGATAGACCTTTTTGCACTCCACAGAAGCCAAACTACCAAGTTTTTGCACCAGAACACCGATGTCCAGCCTCCAGCAGGTCGATGCTTGCCACCTTCATTGGGATCAGGATTTCCTATATGCCTTTCCTCCCATACTCCTGATTCCCAAAATGCTTTTCAAGCGGACAGGGGCCACATGATCCTCATAGCCCCACGCTGGCCATGTCAACCGTGGTTTCCTCTCCTGCTACATCTGTCACAGTCTTGCCCTCTCAGTCTCTGATCAGCTCCTGACCTTCTCTCACAGGAGGAGGGGACGCTACTCCATCCCAACCCACAGTCTCTCCATCTCATGGCTTGGCTGCTGAAAGTGTAGTCTTGCAAAGTCTCAACCTTCCTCAGGAAGTAAAGGGCATCCTACTACCTTCCAGGAAACAGTCTACCACTTTATGACTTTAAGTTGTGTAGGTACTCCACTTGGTGTACCCAAAGGGATCTTAACCCCTTCTCAGCTCCGGTGGAGGCTCTTCTTCAGCATCTCCTCCATCTTTCATCCTCCAGTCTCAAGATGAACTCGGTGAGGGTTCACTTCAGTGCAGTTGCTGCTATTCGCCATCCCTTGGATGGGCAGCCTATCTCTTTACAACTGCGTGCGACACATTTCATGAGGGCTGTTATTAACCAAGCCCCCCATCAGGCCACCACCGGTGGCATGGGATCTTAATGTAGTATTAGGTCAACTCCTTAAGCCGCCCTTTGAATGTTTAGCCACAACCTCGCTAAAGTTTCCCGCTTGGAAG
The DNA here is from genome assembly GCA_033557465.1 of Ichthyophis bannanicus. NCBI lineage: Eukaryota > Metazoa > Chordata > Amphibia > Gymnophiona > Ichthyophiidae > Ichthyophis > Ichthyophis bannanicus. The sequence goes on from CM066043.1 coordinate 173,918,558, forward strand.
GTCATCTTCCTTGTTGCACTCACTTCAGCTAGATGCATCAGTGAGCTCCAAGCATTGGTGGCTGACCTGCCTTATACCCACTTCCACCATGATAGGGTGGTTCTTAGGACTTATCCTCATTTCATGCCCAAGGTGATAGCTCCTTTCCATTTGAATCAGTCAGTCTACCTATCTGTCTTCTTTCCTCGACCTCATTCCTCTAGGGCATAGGCAACCCTCCATACTCTTGACTGCAAGGGTGCCTTGGCATTCTATCTTCAAAGGACAGCTGAACATTGTAAGAGCTCTATTATTCATCTCCTTTGATTCCAGTCACTTGGGGTTGCCAGTATCCAAACGTACTCTGTCTAAATGGATAGCAGATTGCATCTCATTTGCTTATACTAAAGCAGGACTATCCCTTGAAGGTCATGTCACTGCCCATAATGTTCGTGCCATGGCTGCCTCAAAGGCAAACCTACGTTCTGTAGCCATTGACGGAATATGCCAAGTAGCCACTTGGTCTTCGGTGCATACCTTTTCTGCATGCTACTGCCTTGATAAGGACTCCCGCCGGGATGCCATGTTTGGTCAGGCTGTACTCCAACACCTCTTTCAGACTTAGGTCAACTCCTACCCTCCATCCAGGAACTTTTGATGCTAGATGTCCATTAAGGATCCATGCCCTCTTGAGGCCTGCTCTGAGGCAAATCTACCAATTCTGGGGACCTTTCTCTAGCATCTGGGAGCTAGGAGTCCCATATGTGAAGACTACATTCCTGCATGTTCCTGGAGATAGCGTAGTTACTCATCTGTAACAGATGATCTCCAGAAACAGCAGGAAAAGGAGCAGTTGCTAAGGTTAAAGACTTACATCAAGCTTGGGTATTGTTTAAAAATACTATCTTGGAAGCCCAGACCAGCTGTATTCCACGCTTTAAGAAAAGTGGAAGGAAGTCCAAAAAACTGCCAGCATGGTTTAAAGGTAAGGTCCGAGAGGCGGCTGTTGCCAAAAAAGCATCTTTCAGGAAATGGAAAAAAGAGCCAAATGACAAACTGGAAACAGCACAAGCACTGGCAAGTTAAGTGCAAGGCATTGATAAGAGCAGAACCATGTACATAGTATCTAAAAATGTTTAGAATGCTTATAATAACCTAGAATGTAAATAGCTAGCCAAAAACCTGTATATAGTTTTTCCCAGTTCAACCCAAGTTTACCAACCCTGTTCTCTGTAAGCCCAGCACGGTCCTCCAAGACTGGACAAAGTTAATGTTACTTGTAAACCGAGCTGAATTGCAAAAGCGCGGTATAGAAAAATCTTTAAATAAATAAATAAATAAATAAAATAAGACAGGCAAAGAGAGAGTTTGAGAAGAAACTTGCTGTGGAAGCGAAAACACATAATAAAGACTTTTTCAAGTACATTCTTAGCAAAAAAACTGTGAAAGAGTCAGTTGGACCATTAGATGACAGAGGGGTAAAAGGGGCAGTAAGAGGGGACAAGGCTGTAGTGGAGAGACTGAATGAATTCTTTGCTTCGGTCTTTACTGAGGAAGATGTAGGGATGTTACCCATGACTGAAGTGATATTTAAAGGTGATACTGCAGAAGAATTGAAAGAAATATCGCTACATCGGGAAGATGTATTAAAACTATTTGATAAACTGACGAGTAGCAAATCACCTGAACCGGATGGTATATATCCAAGGGTGTTCAAAGAACTGAAATATGAAATTGCAGACCTGCTATTAGTAATCTGTGAACTATCATTAAAATCATGTGTAATACCTGAAGACTGGAAGATTGCCAATGTAGCGCCAATTTTTAAAAAGGGTTCCAGGGGTGATCCGGGAAACTACAGACCGGTGAGATTGACATCAGTACCGGGAAAAATGGTAGAAACCATCATAAAGAACAAAATTAGTGAACATGTAGATAGTTGTGGCCTAATGGGAGATAGCCAACATGGCTTTAGACAAGGAAGATCTTGTCTTACTAATCTGTTATGTTTTTTTGAAGGTGTGAATAAACAGGTAGACAAAGGTGAGTCGATCGATATAGTGAATCTGGACTTTCAGAAAGCCTTTGACAAGGTCCCTCATCAGAGACTTTTGGCAAAATTAAAAAGTCATGGGATAGGAGGCAGTGTACTACTGTGGATCAGGAACTGGTTAAAAGATAGAAAGCAGAGGGTAGGGCTAAATGGCCAATTTTCCCAGTGGAGAAAGGTGAATAGTGGAGTACCCCAGGGCTCTTTGCTGGGTCCGGTGCTTTTTGACATATTCATAAATGACCTGGAAAAGGGAATAACGAGTGAGGTTATCAAATTTGCAGATGACACAAAACTATTTAAAGTTGTTAATACCAAGAGGATTGTGGATAATTGCAAGAGGATCTTGATAAATTGGAAGACTGGGCATCCAAATGGCAGATGAAATTTAATGTGGACAAGTGCAAAGTTATGTATCTAGGAAAGAACAACCCAAACTATGGTTACATAATGCAAGGTTCCACATTAGGAACCACCACCCAGGAAAAAGATTTAGGCGTCATCGTGGACAACATGTTAAAACCCAGTTCAAACTTCTACTGATCTTCAAGCACATTCATTCTGCGGCTCTTCACTATTTTTCCTCTCTTATCTCACTCTACACTCCTCCTCGGGAACTCTGCTCCTCTGGAAGATCTCTTTTATTTGTGCCCTTCTCTGCCACTGCCAACTCTGGACTTTGTTCATTCCATCTTGCTATTCCATATGCCTGGAGCAAACTACCTGAGTCAGTGCATTAGGCTCCTTCCCTAGCCCTATTCAAATCCAGGCTAAAAGACCACCTCTTTGAGACTGCTTTTGGATCCTGATGCTCCTCATTCTCTTATCCACTATTTAGGTGTATCTTACCATACTCTAGTCCCTGGTTTTGCTATATTTTTTGTCTTTATTAGATTGTAAGCTCTAATGAGCAGGTACTCTTTCATGCATCTATAGGTACAGCGCTGCATACACCTTGGAGCGCTATACAAATGATTAGTAGTAGTAGAGATCCCTCTGTGACAAGGCGAATTGGGTGTGAAGATTCGGAAGAGTCCAAATCTGGCCCTCATCTTCAGTAGTCTGCTGGGGTTGTAAGATCCGCCATCTACCAAGCTACAAATGATAGTTGAATGCCAGGGATAAAATCTAAGTTCTCTCTAATGGACATCCATAAGGTCAACCCCGCTTTACACTTAACTCTCTTGCAAATCCAATGTCAGGCTCTATCCAATGGAGACACTAATGGTAACATGTTCTAGCAAAATAGTATCCCTGGCATGCAAGACAAATCTAGGGTCAAAAGGCTTTAAGAAATAAGCTTCTCATATAATGGAGTTGTAGAAAGACATCCTTTTTTAAATCAGTCCCTTATATGATGCAGCAGACTGGCTAGATTATATGTCTTGGTATAGTTATTCCCTCTTCCCCATGGTTGTGACATTGCTTGCAAGGTCATTTAGGGCCTATGCTCCTCTCACAAAAAGTGACATAACACAGACTCCATCAATTTGAGGTCATGAGATGTTAACATGAGGGGAATAATCTGTAGCACATAGAACAACTTGGGTATCATGATCATTTTATATAAAGCAACTCAACACAACCATGATATTTGTCTAGAGCACCAGATCTTCAACAAATTCTGCAAACCATTCAGAAGAGGAGGAACAGCAACCTTGTGAAGATTCCATGAATTCTGGGAAATATGCACCCCCAGATATTGAACAGACCCCTCTGCCCATCTTTTTATTGAGCACTATGGATCAACAAATGACTAAGATATCATCTATTGTATATATTTTATAAATAATCCACTATTTTGTTAACCCTTGTTATTTTTCCTACATTACCATATGTTGTCATGTCTATACTGTTTGTTTCCCTTGTTTATACCTTGTATTTCTTGTGACCGCTTTGATTGAAGGAAAAGGCGGTATAAAAAACTTGTTAAATAAATAAATAAATAAAAGAATAAGTCCATGTTTCTCTCACCACCTCCAGAGCTGATATTACCTCTGACTTGTCATAGTTCATTTTCAAGCCGGAAAAGCAGCCAAATTGTTCTATCACCCAGCAAGTGTAGCAGCAAATTCCTGGTTTTGTAAAAAAATACCAGTAAATCATTTGCAAAAGCAGTGACTTTAAAGGTCCACCTGCCAGAATTCACTACCACCCCCCAGCTATCTCCTCATGCTGCCTAATAAATACAAGTAAGGGCTCCAAGAATTGTAAAAACAGTGGAGATAGGGGGCAGCCTTGATGGGTTTCCTGCTGTAGTGGGAAGGTTACTGAGACCACTCCATTAAGCATCACTGCAGCACTAGGGTTAATATACAAAGTGCTTATTGACCAACAAAGCCCTCACCAAAGCAATAACTATTTAATACATTAAATAGTTAATCCCAGCCAACCCTGCTGAAGGCTTTTTCTGTGTCAAAGCTAATCACCAATAATGTAAGCTATAGCCTTTGACAGGATTTTGCTCACATTCAGCACTCACATACTGTTCCTTTATAAATCCCACCTGTTATTTCACTATTAAGCCTGAAAGGACCTTTCCCAGGCGATTAGCTAAAATCTTAGAAAAATGTTTTTATCAAAGAAATGGACCTATACAACCCAAGCTGGAAGACATCCTTCCCTCGTTTTGGTAGCAGCACTATGATTGCAGGATTTATGTTGTCTGGGAATACCCTGCTCTGTTGTGCCTGGTGGACGACATCTAACATAGGTTATCATGTGAATATTATAACATCTTGCAAGAATTGATTGTCCTACCAATCTGGACCTGGAGCTTGTGTCAAAGCCGCCCTTTGTATAATTCTCTGTGACTCCTGGGCTGTCATCGGGGCTCTGAGGCTGCGCATGCGAAAGTGAAGGCAAGTGAACAACATCTACAAATTTTCAGATTGCCACCCCATGGTCAGCCTCTTCTATATACAATACAATGAAATTGGGCAAACAACTGGGCCACTTCATCTGATTTGTTGACCAAAATGCCTTATCCTTTCCTAATCACACCCACAGGTTTAAAACCTACTGTAAATGCGGTCTGGTCAGATTTGCCGACATCCTGATAGCTTTATTTATGAACTTGTAACATTTATAGCGATAACAAAGAAGATCTTTTTTTTGTTCTCTCATGAATTAGAGGATTAAGGGCTACTTGCTTATCCACAAAATTTGCTCTGGTTTTAGATAATGGCTGTGAAGCCAAACTATGCATATCTTTTCTAAGTTGTTCCTCTAAATTCAAAATATTGTTTGCCAGTTCTTTATTTCTTATGTGACCCACAAGAACAATCTCCCTCTTCATAACTACTTTAGAGGACTCCCAGAACAAAAAAGGGTCATCCTTATGCTCTGCATTATTCTTATTAAAGTCCTTTCACGCACAGAAGTTTGGAATAGAGGGTCCCAGGATAAATACACTTGGAGCCACCATAGGGGCACATACCCTTCCAAATTTATCCAAATGTTGCATGATTGGATATTTCCATAGGTCCAATAGAGGCTTCTTGCACCTTGTGAAATCGTTAGCAACTCAACACATAATCTATGCAGGACGTACTTGCCACTCCAGAGAACATGGTAGTATGGTCCCATTCTAATAGGTGTAACAGCTTCTAAGGATTTAATAATTGCAGTGCACTGCTCAAGTAGGGCAAACATTTGGTGGCATCCAAGGCGGGGGCAGCAGAAGCTCCAGATCTGTCCAGGATCCAGGTCATGCACTGAGTTAAAATCTCCAGCAAGGAGGGAGGAAGTGATGTCGCCCTACCTGATGGCTGCTTGAGCCCTGGGCTCTGGTACCTACCTCTGAAAATAGCAGTGGAATTGTGTTTTCCCCTGAATAATCACTGCTAAAATCAAGGTGTGGTGTGGCAGAATAACTCAAACCCTAAACGTCCTCAGTAAAGAGGAGCACTCCTGAAGCCAAAAAGTCAACCTCTTCAGCTCCTACCCCCATCTGGAGCTCAACTTTAAAAAAAAAAAAAAAAACCCCACTCTAAACCATTCAGAAACAATTATTCTCCATTCAATCTCACTCACACTCCCTTTCATGCCCACAATCTTTCCCACATTCACCTCTGGGATTCCCACCAACTTGCATACCTCCAATTCAGTACCACAGCCAGACCCCAACTGACTATCCACTCAACCCCCCCTCCCCCCAGCATTCTAAATTCCCCTGAGACTAGGTATTACACAGATTGTCATTGTAAAGTTCTAAGCACCTTCACCTAGCAATTTAAATCCCCTAATGCTTTTGCCACCGCTGCGAACCTCCCCAGTAATTGTTTGTCTTCTTTCCTCTGATTACATGAATTTAAAGATTCTGTTTTGTAGAGTGGTGAGCAGTTTTATTGGGGATTGGTGTTTGAAGGACTTGAAAAACAGACATATAATAACCTGGATAGCACATTCGTTCTAATGGTTGCTTTTCTTCCAAACCAGGATAGTATTATTTGATCCCATCTATTGAAGTCCTTATCAATTTCTCCTCTAATCCTAGGATAGTTAGTCTCATACATCTTAGATCTGGCTGCTGTCAAGTACACTCCCAGGTATTTTATTCTTTTTATCTGCCCATTTAAAGGGCAAGGAGGTCCACATGTTTAGCAGGGTATCCTATTCACAATGATATAAAGAGCTTCTGTCTTCCCCGTGTTGGCCTTAAAGACAGATATCGTAGAATACTTTGACATCCATTAATCAAGTTGAATAGACCCAGTGTACCTATAGCATCAACAGGATGATTGCAAATAATCCAATTTTGCATTCCTGTTGGCTTACTTGTGTCCCGCCTATGTCCAGGTTAGTCCTTCTGACATTTGCCAATGGTTCCATAGCTAGTGCAAATAATGATGATGGCAGTGGACACGCCTGTCTAATGCCTCTCCCCAAGATAAACATTATTGAATTGTCACCATTAATTCTGACACAAGCTTTGGATTTATTATACAGTTTTCCAAACCTAGCTTCTGAAATGCTCCCCTAATACCTTCAGCAGAACATATTCCAAGAACTCCCAGTGTACCCTATCAAAAGCGTTTTCTGCATACACTGCCAACAAGGCTGGTATATCATTTAATTGTGCTGTATGAATGAAGTCAAGCATTCTTAGAATATTATCTGAAGCTTTTCTTTGTGGACAAAGCCCACCTGGTCTAGACAAATAAGATTAGGGAGAATTGTATCTAATCCATAAGCTAGTATTTTCTAAAATATATTAACATCTACACTGAAAAGTGAAATTGAGTGGTAAGACTGGCATGCTGCTGTGTCCTTTTGCTCATTTGGTATTAATGTAATCTATGCCTCCAGTACTGTGGTTCAGCTCCTTAAATGCCTTCTTAAAGATCATGGCCAACTTTGGGGCCAGTTTGCTTGCAATTGCCTTTTCAAATTCCGTGGTCAGGCCATCCAGCCCTGGTGCTCTTCCAGGTGCAAGTGACTTAATTACTAGCCAGACCCCTTCAGCCATAACTGAATCTTCTAAGGTCCTTGCTCGTCCTTTTTGTTAGGGTTGGCATATCAACTTTTCCAAGGTTTGTTTCAGTTGCTGCCCTTTTAATAGTGGGAGCTATAGTATACAACTCCTTCAGAAATATCCTGTGTCATTCCATTATTTGGGATGACTGCACCAGGATTTCCCCCTTATTCCCTTTAATTTTAATTACAGTTCTAGCTAGCTGTGCTTTCTTTTTAACTGAGATCCTAGAGGTTTGTCTGCTTGGTTACTTCTTGCATAACTGTTCTGCTTGAATTTAGCTAGTTAAAGTCAAGCTATCCAAGTTAAGCCTGGCTGCATTTAACTGTTGTAAAATGCTGCTTTATGTTGCTGTTCCAGCATTTGAATTTGTGTCCTCTACTTATCTAAGGGGGCTATCCTTCATTTTCGTCATATTAATTCCCCAGTGAAGAGGCTTCTAGTTACTACCTTAAAGGTGTCCCCTAAGACTCCCTCAGTTAATTTCTAAGTAATCCTTCTTCAGAGTTGTCCTAAAAGATTTCAGCAGACTATTGTTAAGTACCCATCTTTTCTCCCTCGTTGCCTCCTGTAAGTCTATTAATTCTGTCCAGCAGGGTGCATGATCTATCTGTATTATATTCCCTAAATGAGCTTTCTTAGCCTGTGCTCTCAATGCACTGCCTAAAAAAACATAGCCTATGTGCGAGCATATTTGAGGATTAGAATCAAAAGTATAATTACAGCCCTTAGGGTGTGTATCTCTCCTGATATCAGATATCTCAGCTCTTTCGTTAAGTCTTGAAGGTATTTAGAATGTCTGTTCTCCAAGTCATTGTCGTCCTAGATGAATCAGCGCTGGGTAGCGTATAGGTTAAAACTCCGTCCCCCAGCCAAAACTCTCCCTTTTGAAAACACAAATGGGAGAATTTTAAGCTTTGCAGAGAAGGGTGTCTGATGTGCATTAGGAGCATAGGCACTTGTCAGTGTGAGCTTGTTTTTCTATAGTTACATTGGCAAATGGATATCTCCCCATAGGATCTTTCATTATGTCAGAAATGTTCACACACACACACACACAAATCTTTGTATTATCAGGATACCAGCTCCTCTCCTTTTAGTGCCAAAAGGGAAAGGGGAAATTGGATTTAATGTGCTCCTTTCTCAGAAGTTCAAGGTGAGTTACATTCAGGAAGAGTAGGTATTTTCCTGTCTTCAGATGGCTTACGATCTCAGTTTGTACCTGAGGCAATGAAGGTTTAAGTGACTTGCCCATCATCACAAGGAGCAGCAGTAGGATTTGAATCTGGTTCCCTGGTTCTCAGCCGCTGCTCTAGCCATAACCTGGGGCACGCTGGACTGGTTTCGGGTTTTCCTTGTCCCCCCCCCCTTCCCCCCAACCCACTCGCTGCAATAAACAGGCCCAATCCCTTGCTTTGTAACCTTCTTTTATTAGTGGATCTTAATGGCCACAGCTTGCAAATACAACATTATTGCACTGTAACTATGACTGATGTAAACTCTGTACAAAATATTATGATGTTCAAAATCGTATGAACAATATTATGAACAAATAGGCAAACAATAACCACACAATCAGCAAACAACGACCGAACAATAACCGAACAATACCTCTAGGCTGGGTTAAAGTGGAGGAGTACCTCTGTCCCTGTAGCCTGGTTGCAACCCTGACCCGCCCTGTGGCCATTGTCCTGTCCCTTTCCCTCATCACCAACCGTTTAGTGTTGGTGTTCAAGTGGCCCTTTTTAGATCTCTGCTTCTGGTAACCAAGGTCAGCACCCCTGGCCTCTGGTACCTGGGCCCTCTGTTACAGAGCTCTGACACTCCCAGCTCCGTACCTGGGTCCCGCTTTAGTTCCAAGTTACCCCTCCCCTCCTCTTTTTCCTTTGGTGTGGTCCCGCCACCTGATGCAAGCCCTCAAGGAACAGTTCCAGGCCAATGTCATTTAAGTGAACCCCATCTCCCGAGTACACAATCTTTCCCCCCCCCGCAGCCAGAATGCCCTGACGTTCCACTACTACCCTGCCTAAAACCCGCACGAAGGTCCTGACTTTTTTTCAGTTTCCTCCTGTTCTTTTCAATGCCTTTTGGATGGTCTGCTCCCCTCCACTTTTGCTGTGGGATGGTGTGGGACCAGACAACCCCCATCCCCAGCTTGGCACATATCCTGGCCATGTCTGCCTTCATCCTGATGATGAAGTCTACTCCCTTTGTGTAGACCAGATCATTGCCTGCAAGGTACAGGACCACCAAGCCCAGTGGGTGGCTAGCTTGTCTCCAACCGGTGAGGGCGGGCCTCAGCTGGTCCCACTGCATCCCTCTCTGTCCCAGTCAGTGTACACAGACGCTGTTGGGGTGGAAACTGAGCTGCATGCCGAAATGTCGCCCTGCTGCCCTTCATCCCACCCAGTAGACATAGGAATGCCCCACAGTCCAGAATGAAACAGCTTCCAGACCTGGTGGGTGAGTTGGAAAGTTGAGTCAGCGAACATCTTTATTGCCTAATATACAGTTTATACCTGTGTGAAGCCCATCTCCCAATCGCCTGAATCTGCCCCGTCCCCTTATTCAGCCCATGTGCTATGGTTGCCGCACCTATCCTAAAGGAATACAGCATCAGCCCACTGGTCTCGAACCCCGCCTTCCTTACCGCCTTCGGCCACAGGGTCTGAAACTGATACTGGGAGAGGTAGGATCCATCTGTGTGATGCAGCAGGGCCCCCCCCTCCACCATTGGGCAAACCTGGAAATACTCCCCCATGGCCTTGACCGAGCAAAGCGCCTGCACTGCTGTAGCATTCAGCCATACTTCTCTCCCTTTCCTGAACCCATTGGTCTTCTACCAGGCCAGGAACAAGTACACTCTGTCCTCCACCACTGAGGTGCCCTCCATCCGCATGGCGGTGCCTGCTATGTCCCCCGTGGATTGAGGCAGGATCTTGCTCATGCGGAAAGCCCCAAAGAACATCAGTAGAGCAGCTAGCCTCAACAGTTTGTCCTGGAACCCATTCCTGGTGACAGTAGCTGCCTGTTGACCCCTTCCAACATGGGCAGAGTGACCAGCTGGTGCCTATCTAGCACAGCAATCTATCACTTTCCATACCATGAACTCCTTCATGACATCTCTGTATTCCCCCCCCCCCCCCCAATTTGAGGAAGAAAGCCATCCCAGCAAGCGTCATCTTGGCCTGCCTAACCATCGCTCCCTCAGCCTGTAGGTGCATCAGGAACTCGAGCAGGAGGCTTGTTGTACACTGTCAGGTCCTTCCTCATGGATGCATTGACCCTCAGGAAGTGGTGCCCCCTAAGAATGCCCTTTGTGGCGTCCGCCAGCCACCGAATGAAAGCCCGCCCTTTGGGTATCACCCGGCATGCAAAGTTCAGATGCCCTATCAGCGACTGCATCTGCCGCAGAGTGTTCTTCCTTGCATCCATCACCATTTGTACTTCGGCCCACAAGGCTGACACTTTCTCGGCCGGGAGGCGTGTCACCATTTCCGAGATGTCAATTTCGATCCCCAGGAGAGACAGGCACTGAGCCAGGCCTTCCATCTTGTTTGCTGCCAGTGGTACCCCCAGTTCCGTGGCCTTCCTTTGGAATGCCCTCAGGTTCTGCTGACAACCCTGCTTGTCCCCCACCATGAGCAGAAAATCATCTCGATAATGTATGAGTCTGCCTTGGTGCAACCCTGTCTCGAACATCTATTGGAGGGCAGAGCTGTACTCCTCAAAATAAGCACAGGATATTGAGCACCCCATTGGGAGGTACTTGTCCACATAATTCTGTCCCCTGAAATGCAACCCCAGCAGGTGGAAGCTATCAGGATGTATCGAGAGCAGCCGAAAAGCTGATTCTACATCTGTGTTTGCCAGCCATGCCCCTGCCCCCAAACCCCAGAGCAACTCCAGAGCCTGGTCCATGGAGGCATATTTCACTGAGCATGCAGCCGGGTCCAGGTGGCTGTTCACTGACACACCATTGGGATAGGACAAGAGGTGTATGAGCTGGAACTCCCCTGGCTCCTTCTTGGACACTAGGCCCAGCGGGGAAATGATCAAGTCAGGCAGGGGCTTGCTCTCCAAAGGGCCCGCCATTCTGCCCAGTTCCCATTCCTTATGGACAACCTTCTTCCACTCCAGGGTGGATTTCAAGTTCCCCACCACCCACGAGTCCAGAGAGCCGTCCTAAGGAATAGGAAACTCCCATGTGAAACCGTTAATCAACCATTGTGCTTTGTTATGATTATATCCCTGTAAATTCCTTCCCAGCGCTCCTACATTAATGGGCCCACCCCAGCCAGGCCCATATGTAGGCGCTGGTGGTCACCCCCGTGCCTCTTCCCACATCTGACCTGAGGATGCCCTTCCCCAAAGGTGGCACTTGCATGTACTATTAAATCTGCAGATCCTGCTGTTTAACTGCCAGCATACACCCCGGCGCGTGGGGTAATTGGGTGGCAAGAGGAAGGAGCTGCCTTCCCCCATGCCAAGCCTGCTGTCCCCCCCCCCAATGGCTGCAGGGCCCCAGACAACTTATTGGGCCAATCCCCCTCCCCCCCCTCCGTGAACCCGCTCACTCTACTGCCCTGCTGACCTTGCATCATCAACTGTATCCACAGGTTGATGTCCTTTCTGTCTCAGCTCAGCCCTGTGTTGCCCACCATGTTATGATGAAACTGCTCATCGTACTCCAGCCAGGTAGTACATTGCTATGCCTTAAAAATACTTTCTTGGTACTTGAAAAGCCACGGCAATGCCCCAGGTGTTTTTCGCCAGCCATGCTGGCTAGGACCCAAAAGGCCATGCATCAATTTGCTATTGTACGAGGGATAGTGTCTGCTTCTTGGAGACCAACTTGCACTTCTTGCGGCAACCTGAACAATCGCAATTGTCATTGCTCCTGTGTATGAGCAGCGAGAAAATGTCCATGTAGTCACCCTTCCAGATTTTTTCTTTTTGGGCAGCCGGCATGTGACTGTCCAGTACGCTAGTCAGTAAGACCTGCTTTATCACTGCCGCAAGGCATGTCCTGATGCAGCCCATTTAGTTTCATGCGGTTTGAAGGCATTCCTACGGAGTCTGGAGTTATATGGGATTTCGTTATAAGCTAAGTGTTGGTAGAGGTTTTTTCAATTCGTTTAAATGCATTTGAAAATTGTAAAAAATGCTTACCACACCATGGAAACCGATGAATGAAGTGATCTAAGGGATTCACTAATGTGCTCTTAACAGCAGCTTGCGTCGCAGTGCTGACAGCTGTTAGCCCAGTTCTGAGGCTTCTTACACAGAAACAGCCCATTGCCTGCATTGCGAGTAGCGGGTTCTCTCAGGCTCTTTATAAGTGTTTGAATGCCTGGATTATTTTGTTTTGGTCTGTGAGGTTTGGTATTTTGGGGTTTAGAGTCCTCCTCTTTGTTATTTAGTCAATCAATGCCTTAGTCAAGCATACATATTTGGTCAGCTTGAGGTCCCAACCCCCCATCCCCTGTATGTGCCATTCCTGAGGGACCCCCGGTGCTCACCGGAGGGGGGGCTGGGGGCGGGGGGGGGGGTCAGGGTTCCCTGCCCTGCCCTGCCCCGCCCCATCCACTGCACCTTGCACCTCTTGGGACTCCTCTGATGCTGTGCCCATACCAGTCACGATCTGCATTAGGGCCTGCAGCAGCCCTTCGATGCCCTGCTGTTCAACCCTGGCCACCTCCCCATCCCCCCACACTTGGGTTGCTGCTGTGACCGCCTCTGCGGCCCCATGCATCCCTTCCCCCCCCCCGTTTCCTCCTCCTCCCCATACCCTCGCTACCCTCTGCCTACTGCGCCCTTACTTCACCCCCGCCCCTGCACCCAGCCTCCCCCTGACCTCTGGCCCTATTGCTAGAGAAAAAGAATGCTCATACTTGCCCCTTGCTCTGACTACTCTGGGTATCACCACACAGTTCGCACCCGTGTCTTCTGTGGTCGTCCAGCCCCTGGCTGGCGCTCCATCCATTGAACTTAGGAGAGCCTGCTTGCGTCCTGCTCCTTGGACCACGGCCATGGCCCTGACCTGGTTCAAGAGGTCACGCATACCTGTGGCCTCTGTCCTCTGCCCCTCCTGCCGCATGGCGGGGGGAGGTCACTGTGTGTTGGTTCTGTTGCTGGCCCTCCTAGCCCTGCTGCCGGTTCCATGTGCCACTGTGCACTACGCCGTCTCATCTGGGCCTCACCCTCGCTGGATTTCCTTCCGCCATCCTTGCACCTGTTCTCCTTTCCTTTCTTGGCTGTCCTCGCCTGCCCATTGCTCTTCTTTGCTTTTTTCCCCGCTAGTCAGCTGTCCCCCCACCTCTGGAGCGCTGTTGCTTGACCATGGCTCACCTCTCATCGCATCACACCTCCGCTGAAGCCTGCACTGCTGTTTTTAATATATTGGGTGCTTCACCAGCTCCCCCGGTCGGTCCCACAGAGGCTTTTTTAGGGTCTGCTGAGGGATGTGCAATGTCAGCTGCCTTACCCTTCAGCGGCCACCAGGTGGTGGCCTTGCCTGCTGCTGCTCTTTCCCCATGTGTTCCTACTGGCGGCGGCGTGCTCTTCACTACCTTTGGGCCTCCCAGCTGTCCGAACCTGTAATCAGGTGAGGTGCACCACTATATCTTCCCCCGATGCTTGTGGGTTGCTGCCTCTGCCAAACCCTGCACTGTTGCTGCTGGGCTCTTTGCTGCCGCTGCCACCGCCACTCACGCTGCAACCATCAATCTCCTGCCGCCTGGATCCCCCGCTTCCTGGGCTTTCTGCTGCTGCCATCACACACTGCAACTGCCGATCTCCTGCCGCCTGGATCCCCTGCTTCCTGGGCTCCCTGCTGCCGCCGCCACACACTGCAACCGCCGATCTGCCGCCTGAATCCCCCGTTTCCTGGGCTCTCTGCCAAAGGTAAGCAGCTGCGCCGCACACTGCAAAAAGAAAGGGGCAGCTCTTGTCCCCTTCCTTTTACCTCTGGTTTGGCTCCTCTTTCCCCCCCTCCCCGCTTATCCTGCCTGCTCTTACCTAGCCCTCCCCCATCCGGCCGCTGCGTTATGGGGCCGGCCCCCCATTAGGCTGCTTCTCCTTTAAAATTATAGCTTCCATTATAGGAGGCTAGAATTTTAGTGGTGAGCTGTCTGCGGTCAAAATGTTTCACCTTCTTCTAAATGTGTCTTGTATATCAGTACAGTGAACTTCAAGCAATCTAACTCCTTAAAACAGGTGTTGCCTCTTTTCTTGGGGAGTTTATGATTTATATTAGAAGACAAGAGTTGTCTTGTTAAGCATTCAAAATTAATATAAAAGCACTACCACTGCTAACAGCGTTACTAGACATACGCTGCACTCTACACACACACGTAAGAGGCCCTTTGGATTTCAAGGTCCAATAAGCCACCCCTTTTTCAGCTTATTAGAATTTCCTCTATTCTAGTCAAGGATAAAATGCTATCTCTTGGCATCTTTATTGATAAAGACCTTACATTTCAACCTTTCATCTCATCCATAGTTTAAAAAAAAAGTCTTGTTTGTCTTATGCAAAATTTGTTCTTTGACAAGCCTGTTGGATGCCAGAGCTTTTTTTTTTTTTTTTAAATAATTTTTATTAACATTATCATTATTAGGAACAACATTAGTCATCCAGTATTATCACACATCCCGTCCAACAATGCAGCAGCAGCCCTAACACAAACACAAAGTACCCAACAACAAATATAATTGAGCCATTAAGACTAAACAGTTCAAATAACAGCCCCCCCATCCCCACTTCCCCCCAACCCCCCCCACTCCCCTAACCCCTACCCCTAACTCGCCAGCACCCATATCAGCATAGATCACCCTCACCCGTTAGAAACCCCCCTCCCCCCAGCTAGGGGAGGAAGGATGGAAGGAAAGAAAGAAAGGAAGGAAGAATGAAGGAAAAGGAAGGAAGGAAAGAAAACAAAGTAGGAATACAAAAACTCTCATCTCTTGCGCCAGGTAACCCATCTATATAACCACCCCAATTGTCCGCAGGGGCTAGCCAATCACTTCCCACAAACTCTCCATCTCCGCCCACTTCTTACCCCCCAACAGTTTAGATGTTTTCTGCTCCATGGTTCTTAAATCTCTCATCCCTATCTCCCATTCCTGAACTGTCGGGGCCACGGGACTTAGCCAATGTCGCAGAATACTCTGTTTAGCTACTATAAACCCCTTTTCGTATAATTGCCTACATTCCTTCCTCATCTCATCCCCTCCTGAATAAACACCAAAAAGGCACCACTCTGGCGAAAGCTCCCCACCTTGAGGCCTCCACACCCGCAACTTCTCCCCCTACTGCATTCCAAAAACTACAAATCTTGGAGCACTCCCAAAACCGATGGAATAAGGTTCCCGACCCTATCTCACACTGCGTACAAGTACCTGTCAATGCCAACCTCATCCGAGCTGCCCAAACGTTCGGAACATATGCTCTCCAGATAAATTTGTACTGAATATCTTGAAGTCGTACAGATTCCGACACATCCTTGATCTTAGAAAATGCCTCTTGAAGCACTGCCACAGTCATCTGCGGCATCCCATCCCGAACCCATCTCTGTGCTAACTTTTCCAACGCCCCCCATTCTCCCCCTGGCCAAAGCTCCTTCTTCAGGATTTGCATGCCTACTTCCTCCTCTAACATGGTGAAAAAATCCCAAAGAGTCCCCTGTCCCAGCTGAAGGCGGGAGCCCCGTTGAAGGCCCCTAACATAGTGTCGAACCTGCAAGTAAAGATAGAACGTACTCGATGCTAAATCAAATCTCCGTGCCAAAGACTGAAAAGAATCCAGCTCTACTACCCCCTCCATCCTTAACTGACCAATATAGACAATGCCCCGCCTTCCCCAACCTTTGGAGATCGCCCCAAGCTGACCCGGCTCAAAATCCAGATTCCCCTCCAAAGGGAGGCAGTCCGTACATCTCCAACTAATCCCTTTCTGCTGACACACAACCCTTCAAGCCTGCCGAAGAGCCATCATGTACAACGACTTTTTCCAGGGAGCAGGCAAGACCCCCCCCCCCCCCCACCGCGTGCAACAGATAGACCGGATGGTACAGTGCCGACATCTCATTTACCAAGCTCAACGGTAGAAGGCCTCGCGCTGTCCCCACTAAGTCAGTTAAGGGCCGGAAGAGGCACATTAAGTTATAATAGCGTAGGGAAGTCAAACCAAGCCCCCCTTCCACCCTATCCTTTGTAATCACCAAAAAGGGTATACGGGACTTCCTGCCCCTCCAAAGAAACCCAGCAAAATGCTTCTGCAAAGCTATTAAATCCTTCCGCAGCAGCCATATGGGGAGATGGCGCAATACATACACCCAGCGCGGCAGCTCCACCATCTTAAGGAGAGCAACACGACCCATCAACGTCAACGGAAGGTCCTTCCACTTCTGCAATCTAGCAACTGTTTTCGCAATCATTGGTCTAATATTCACCTCATATAACTGCGCCGTACGTTCCGGTAGCTGTATACCCAAATAGCGGAAATGCCCCTGCGCCCATAACAATGGGAATACCCCCTGCCAACCACCTTTAACTAATCCACCCACATCCAAAGCCAGAGATTTATCTCTATTGATGCGGAGCCCCGAGAAGGATCCAAAGGTCTCCATGATCCTTAGGCTAGCTGCCAGGGATCTCTGTGGTTCACATAAGCATAAAAGCATGTCATCTGCAAAGGCACTCAATTTAATACCACCTCCATCCCAATCTATCCCTTTCACCTCCCTCCCCTCGCTCAGCGTCAGAAGCAGTGGTTCCAGTTGAAGCACAAACAGCAAGGGAGACAAGGGGCATCCCTGCCTCGTGCCCCGCCTTAATGAGAAGGAGTGGGAAAGCCGCCCCCCACTCGTAACACATGCCAACGGGTCCATGTATAACGCTTTCATCCAAGCCAGAAAGGGTCCATCAAACCCAAATCTTGCCATCACCTCAAACATGTAAGGCCACGATACACGATCGAAAGCCTTTTCAGCATCTAGGCTAACCAGCAGCAACAGAATATTCCGCCCTAAACAGCGCTCCATTCCCAGAAGGACTCTACTAATATTGGCAAAAGCATCCCTGCCTTTAACGAACCCCGACTGGTGGCTCCCTATCAGTTGAGGTAGGATTTTCTGTAGGCGGCTTGCCAGAATCGATGCAATAATCTTCATATCATAGTTGATCAAGGAAATGGGCCTATATGACGCCGGATTCTCCGGATCCCTGCCTGATTTGGGAATTATAGTTATTGCTGCCGTCCTCATATCTCTTGGAAAAAAGCCCACTTCTCGAGCCTTCTCATAGAGAGCCATCAGGGTAGGTGTAATCCTAGCGGATAGAATTTTATAGAATTCCACCCCATACCCGTCCGGTCCAGGGGTCTTATGGAGCTTCCCTCGCTGAACAACCTGCTGCACCTCCTCCCCCGTGATAGGCGCATTCAGCTCCAGCAGATCTGCCTCTATTAACCTCAGCAGATTAACCTTCTCTAAAAATTCTCACTCCTGGGTTCTGCTCTCCTGATCTGGGGTATATAGCTCCCGGTAATATTGCCCAAACACTTCCATGATTTTTTCCCCGTCGCTCTGCCTCACCCCATCTTTATCTCTGATGACAGCTACTCCCTGAATACCCCCTCTCTCCTGTACCAGTCTCACCAACAGCTTTCCCGCTCGATCCCCATGTCGAAATAGCTGGTGCCTGTAGTACTGAGTTGAGTATACCGCCCTCTCCTGTAAGGCAGCATTAAGCGCCTTCTACTTACCCAAATAGCTCCCCAACTTCCCCGAGCTAGCTATAGCAGCCACTTTAGCCTCTTGAAGTGAAAGGGCCAAGTCTAAAATAGTTGCATTTATCCGTTTCTTCTCTCTCGCTACATAGGCTATAATGTGGCCCCTCAACACCGCCTTCCCAGCCTCCCAAAAATTCACCAACGGGAGCTCTGGGGTCTCATTTAGCTCTAAGTACTCTTCCCATTTTTGGACCAGATAGTTTCGAAACTGCTCACTTTTCCATAGATGCCTAGGGAAGGACCATCTGTTCCCTGGTTGGAACCTCCCCTTTAAACTAATAGTGACTTTGGCGTGATCGGAAATTACGATCGGCTCAATTTCCATGGTTAAAACTTTACTAAAGAGATCTCTTGTGACTAATATATAGTCAATGCGGAACCAGGAACGATGTGCCCTCGAAAGGTGCGTGTAGTCCCGCTCCTCCTCATAGAAAATTCTCCATACGTCTAACAAGTCCCCAAATTTACACAGGTATCCCACACCTTTATTGTCCCATCCCCCCTCCTCGCTCCCTCCACCCCCTGCGACCTATCTAACCAAGGATCATGAGGACAATTGAAATCCCCCGCCAACATCAGTGGAAGCTGCGGTGTGTTTGTTAGCTTCCCCAGAATCATCTTGAAAAACTTATGGTCATAGCTATTGGGGGCATAGATATTACCCAAAACCATTTCTTCCCCATTAGTCCTAGCGTGTAGGAAAAGGAATCTCCCCTGGGGATCCACATCTTCACTTATTTATTTATTTATTTAGCTGTATTTATATCCCGCTTTTCACCGGGTCAAAGCGGTGTTACATAAAAAGGGGGGGGGGGAATTTACGTATAAGGGCGGGGCCATCACCGGGGAGGCGACATTGATGATTTCAACATAGGACAGACTTTGGACATGGGACAGACTTTGGACATGGACAGGTTAGTATAGTTTTGAGTTAGAGGGTCATGGTGGGCGAGATCAGAGGTTAGTGTGCTTTTTTGGTGGGAGTCGTGTTGAGGTATTCCTGGAACAGGATGGTTTTCAGCTGTTTTCTGAAGGATAGTAGATCGGCATTGTTTCGGAGACAACTTGGTAGAGAGTTCCATAGGGATGGAGCATAAAGTTCAAAAGCTCGATTGCAGGTCCGTTGCGAGCATTTGGTTCTTTTGTGAGGGACGGTGAGGGAATTGCTGGAGGCTTGTCTGGTAGTTCTGCTGTGGGCTGGTCGAGATAGTAGGGTGTGAAGTTGGGAGTTCCGAGTTTGATGTATGACTTTGTGGGTGAGTAGGATGGCTTTGTATTTAGTCCTTGCTTCAAGGGGGAGTATGTGTAGGTCTTTCAAAATTGGGGTAATGTGGTCGGTTTTCTTTACTCTCTGAATGATTCTCGCTGTGGTGTTCAGTGCTGTTCGGAGGGGGTTGGTCTGCGTGGCTGGAAGGCCATGGTATATTATATTGCAGTAGTCCAGATGTGGGAGCGTCATGGCTTGCATTACAGTTCGGAAGTTTTGATGTTCAAGAAGGGGTCTGAGACGTTGCACTGTTCTTGCCTTGTGGAATATAGTTCCGGAGGTTTTGGTGATTTGCTGCTTTAAGGTGAGGGCTTGGTCAATAATAATGCCCAGGTATCTTATTTGTGGTTGTATTTGAATGCTTGTGGTACCTACGTTGAGGTGTGTAGGTGGTGTGAAGTCCGGGTCTTTTGTGACTATGAGGGCTTCTGTTTTCTTTATGTTGATGGATAAGTTGTTTGCTTGTAACCAGTTGGACACTTCGGTGAAGCATGTTGATAGATGGGTGTTTGTTGGGTTCATGGTTGTAATGGGGGCATAGAGCATGATATCGTCAGCGTATATGTGGAAGCTGATGTTGTGAGTGCGTATGACTGAGCAGAGTGGTTGAAGGTAAATGTTGAAAAGCATGGCTGATAGTGTAGATCCTTGGGGAACTCCTTGGTGTTGCTGGAATGGGGGGGATGTTAAGGTGCTGGTCCGGATTAATTGCTCTCTGTTAGGTATGATTGGAACCACTTCAGTACGGTGTCTTTGATCCCAATTGTCCAAAGTCTGTGTATGAGGATGTTGTGGGAGATGGTGTCGAAAGCTGCAGATATGTCAAGGAAGATCATGGCATATCCAGAGTGTTTTTCTTGCGTTCCTATGAGGAGAGTGTTCATTAGTGTGGTCATGAGGGTCTCAACTCCATGTAGAGGGCGGAAGCTGTGTTGTTGTGGGTCCAGTATGTTGTTGAGATCCAGGTGTTCCTGTAGTTGCTTCTGGACGATCTTCTTGATTATCTTGGCAGTGAAGGGTAGGCTTGCTATGGGTCTGTAGGATGCTGGATCTAGGGGATCTAGGTTTTGCTTTTTTAATGATGGTCGGATGATTGTAGTTTTGAGGGCATCTGGCATGTGTCCTTGGGAGAAGGATTCCTTGACGATATGGGCTAATGGCGTGCTCAGTTCGTTTCTGGATTTCTTTATCCAGTCGGTGGGGCAGGGGTCTAGCGGGGAGGTGGTGGTGTTGAGGCAGGAGATGGTGGTTGATATTTCGTCTGGTGAAGTTTCTTTGAATGTGGTCCAGTCACTGTGTAGGATGGGGTGCAGGTCTGTTGTAGTTGTCTCTACGTTTTGCTGCGAGTTCTGTGGAGGTTGTAGTTGTTTGTATTGACGGGCCAGTAGCTCTGGTGGGATCTTCGGTAGTTGGTCCGAGTTTTGGGGTGCTTTTGTCAGTTGTTTGACAATCCGAAAGAGTTCACGAGGTTTGTTTATGGAGGTATTTATGATTTTCATGTGGTAGATTTTCTTTGCTTTGTCGGTCTCGTAGTGATATGCATTGAGTTCATTTAAGTATTTTGTTTTGTCATTTTCGTCTTTGGTTTTTCTCCATTTTCTTTCGGTTCTTCTGAGTTTTGTTTTTAGCTTCCGGAGACTGGGAGTAAACCATCTGGCTTTTGAGGAAGGAGGTCTGGTGATGGCTTATAACCTCTACTTATAACCTCTACGGAAACCCCCCGCTTGATTAAAATCGCTACTCCCCGTTTCCGCCCTCCAAAGGAAGCAGAGAAAACCTAACCCACCCAGTCTGTTTATAATTTAGCACATTCCTTTAGCATTAAATGGGTTTCCTGCAGTAGAGCTATCTGTGTTTTCCCCCTTTTCAGAGCCTGGAGTATTTTTGTCCTTTTTACTGGTGTACTTATCCCCCCCACATTCCATGTAGTTATTCGCAGGTCAGAAGACATTTCCCTTAACTTCTATCTGGGTTTCCACTGCAGAATCTTGTGTTATATCCAAAGTTCCAGGCTGCCCAGCCCCAGCCCCGAACTTGTTTTCACCACTCTGTCTCTGATACCAAACTGTTTCTTCTCCCCTCAGACTTCCCAACATTTGCCCGGGTGCTGACACCAAACCCTCGGAACCCTTTCTCTGCCTAAATCCCTCCCCCCCTCCCCTCCCCTCTATCAATCCCCCCTCCCCCATCCCTCCTTATTCCCCTTATATACAGCAATATACCAACTCTCAGCTGCCCCCGCTGAGACTAGATCCCCATACCAGGCAGCAGGGCCGCCCCAAGAGATTAATATCCCTTACACCCTTAGCAAATACATTTTACACAAACTATGCAAACAACAATTACAATAACTGAACTGTCACAGCAACAGAAAGCCACAGACAGCCCTCCTCCCGCCCTGTGTATCAGAGGATCCCGTAGGACCCTTCCTCTCAGTTCTACAGAGCAATGTCCCCTTTCAGCTGCAGGACCGTGAGCTAGCAAACTATCCATGTCTGGAGTCCGACAGCTCAACTCTGTCCACTTTCTCCCATAGCGCTGGCATCTCCCACTCCTCCCACGGCGCCATCCAGAAATCGCTGCGCCTCAGCTGGGGTCCGACATAGCAGGCTTTTCCCCTGGTGCCATACTCGCAAGATCGCTGGAAACGCCAGTGTAAATCGAATGTTCTTACGAAAAAGCGCTGTACAAACAGGGGCAAATTCCTTCCGGTGTTCTGCCACCCTTGCCGAGTAATCCTGGTATAGTAGCAGCCGCTGGTTCTCCAACTTCAGGGCTCCTTTCTCGCGGTACGCACAAAGCAATTGCACCTTATGTTGAAAATTTAAAATCTTCATTATCACCACGCGGGGCCTCTGCTGATCTTCCCGCCTCCGGCCCAAGCGATGCGCCCGTTCGATTTTTCTCTCTCCCACCAATGAGGCAAGGCCCAACTCCTTCGGCAGCCAGGTCTCCAGCAGTGGTAGAAGCATGCTGTCAGTGTGGGACTCCGGCACTCCAACCACTCTGAGGTTATTCCGTCTAGATCTATTTTCTAGATCACCCACTTTTAGACAGAGAGTCTCTATCTGTTTCTTTCGATCATCCAGCTCTCTCTCTGCTCGGCCTTCCCCATCCTCCAAACTTGAGACTCTCTGCTCTAACTCCTCCACTCTGTTCCCAACCTCTGTGAGCGAGTCTCCTAGAGCATCCAGTTTTTTAATCACTTGATCAAATTTAGGCTCGAGCAGGTTAGCGACCTCTTTAGCCAGATCTTCAGTCGCCGAACCCACGCTCGCCATGCCTGGGGAAGCCGGCTGCGCCATTGCCGCCATTGAGGGTCCCACTCTGCTCTCCCTCTCCCGCTCTTTCTTCGGCGGATTCGGCATGGTCTCCTCTGCTCTCACTCCTCTTTTCATCCGCTCTCCCACCGGACACCTTTTATCGTTAGGCAGGAGGTGCTGGGTGCAGGTAGAATTGCAAAAGAATACTTTATTCCTCGGGGCAGCCCCAGAGCCAGCAAGAACCCGTCTTGCCTACTCACGCATCACGTGGGATCTCCGGATGCCAGAGCTTTAAAGGCATTGCTATATGCTCTTATTATCAATTGTTTGACTAGCGTAATTCGCTACTGGCATGTTTCCCATTATCTGAACTAAAAAGATTGAAATAAATACAATCAACTGTCCTTAAAATGCTCTATAATATGAATAAAACTGTTTGTGTTTCCCCAGTGCTTTTATGAGCAATACTGGCTAATTATGTATCTATTAAATTTAAAATATTGCTGTTATAACATAGGGCTTACTACACAGGCCTACCATATTATCTTCATTCTACCATTAAGGTCTTCCAGGCTGACTTATTAGTCATTCCCTCCACTTGGGCGTTGGGACTAGAGTGCTGTCATGCTGCATTGCTCCAATTCTCAGGAATTCCCAGCTGCTTGAGACTCGCTTAGAAACCGCTTACAAAAAATTCAAAATCGCTGTAAAGTCTTGGCTTTGGTCTAAGTCGAGTCCTGACTTTAATGTATAGACTAATTTGGTTTATTAATGTTTTTCAAATATCTCTTTCTTTTTTTCCAGTTTTATGTTTATTACCATTTTGAATTATTTTTGCTCTATTTACAATCTCCCTTTCTCTTACGGCTGATTTATGTTTATTTTTGTAATTTGTCATTCGCTGTTGTATTGACCTGACCATAGCCCAACAATTGATGGTATAACAAATCTTAAAGAAATAAAATAAGAACAATCTCTCCTCAATAGAGCTTACAATCTATTCAAGACAAACGCAACAAACAGGGGACTAGGATAAAGCTAATGGGGAATGCTTACAATAGACATGGCTGGTGAAAAGAAGAATACGGGGATCAGGATCCAAAAGCAGCATCAAAGAGGAAGGTTTTTAGCCTGGATTTGAATAGGACAAGAGATGGAGACTGACATACCGATCTTCCAGGCATATAGTGCAAGAAGATGGAACTGACAGAGTCTGGAGCTGGTAGTAGAAGAGAAGGAGATAAGAGTGATTTTCCTGATGAGCAGCAGAATTCCCGA
The DNA here is from genome assembly GCA_033557465.1 of Ichthyophis bannanicus. Taxonomy (NCBI): domain Eukaryota; kingdom Metazoa; phylum Chordata; class Amphibia; order Gymnophiona; family Ichthyophiidae; genus Ichthyophis; species Ichthyophis bannanicus. The sequence continues at coordinate 173,942,663 of CM066043.1, forward strand.
AGAGGAAATCACACTCCTTCTCTCCTCCTCCAAACCCACCACCTGTTCCTCTGACCCTATCCCCACCCATCTCCTACGGCCCATCTCCCCCATCGTTATCCCTTCCATCTCTCACATTCTCAACCTTTCACGCTCCACTGCAACTGTCCCCGTTGGCTTCAGACATGCTGTTGTCACACCTCTCCTCAAAAAACCCTCACTCGATCCCACCTGTCCTTCTAACTATCGACCCATCCCCCTCCTTCCCTTCATATCTAAACTACTAGAACGAGCAGTCCACGGCCGCCGCCTCGACTTCCTCACCTCCCAAGCCCTCAACCCACTACAATCCGGCTTCTGTCCCCTACACTCCACTGAAATGGCTCTTACAAAAGTCTCCAATGACTTGTTCCTGGCAAAATCTAAGGGCCTCTACTCAGTCCTCATCCTTCTCGATCTCTCCGCTGCCTTTGACACTGTTGACCACAATCTTCTCCTCACCACCCTTTCCTCGCTTGGTTTCAAGGGCTCTGTACTATCCTGGTTCTCCTCCTACCTCTCCCATCGCTCCTTCAGAGTATGCTCTGGTGGCTCCTCCTCCTCTCCCACCCCGCTCCATGTTGGTGTACCTTAAGGATCCGTCTTGGGCCCTCTCCTTTTCTCTCTCTATACCCAGTCCCTTGGCATGCTCATCTCCTCCCATGGCTTTCAGTACCATCTCTATGCCGATGACTTCCAAATCTACCTCTCTACACCTAATATCTCTCCAGCAATCCAGACCAGGATCTCTGCCTGCCTTTCTGACATCGCTGCCTGGATATTTCATCGCCGTTTGAAGTTGAACATGGCCAAAACTGAGCTCCTTGTCTTTCCCCCCAACTCCTCCCTTCCTCTTCCCCCCTTCTCAGTCTCCGTGGATGGATCCACGATCCTTCCTGTCCCCTCGGCCCGCAATCTGGGGGTGATCTTTGATTCCTCTCTCTCCTTTTCCACACATATCCAGCTCAGAGCTAAGACCTGCCACTTCTTTCTCTACAACATTGGCAAAATCCGCCCCTTCCTTTCTGAGCACACTACCAAAACGCTTATCCACTCCTTAATCTCCTCTCACATCGACTACTGCAACCTACTCCTTGCCGGTCTCCCCATGAGCCATCTACTCCCCCTTCAATCTATTCAGAAACATGCTGCTCGACTAATTTTTCGCCAATCTCGCCATGCCCGCATTACTCCTCTCCTCAAATTGCTTCACTGGCTCCCTATCCAGTTCCGTATCCAATTCAAGCTTCTCCTGCTAACCTATAAATGCATTCACTCCACAGCCCCTCAGTACCTCTCATCCCTCATCTCTCCCTACATCCTCTTCCGGGAACTTCGCTCCGCTAACAAATTACTTCTATCCAAGCCTTTCACTCGCACCGCTAACTCCCGACTTCGCTCCTTTCACCTTGCTGCACCTTACGCCTGGAACAGCCTACCTCTGTTTGTATGCCAGGCACCCTCCCTGGCCCTCTTCAAATCCAGATTGAAGACCCACCTCTTCACTATCGCTTTCAGATCCTGTCTATCCTTTATCTCAACCTGACTCCCATCAATTTTCATGACCGAATTGTAACGACCATATTGTGCTTTGCACCAAATTGACCAATGCTCTGTATTGCACCAAATTGACCAATGCTCTGTATTGTCTCAACTTAATTGTAAGCTCGTACGAGCACCACTCTTGTATTTTTCCCTGTACAGCGCTGCGTGCGTGGCGCTATATAAGTGCTAAATAGTAATAGTAGTTCCCGAGGAGGGGTGTAGGGAGAGATAAGAGAGAAGAGGTAATGAGGAGCTGAAGAGTGCGTGCAGTTATAGGTCATAGGAGACGTTTGAACTTTATGAGGAAATGGATAGGGGCCAGTGAATTGACTGGCGAAGGGGGTTATGTGAGCATAGTGACATTGATGGAAGATTAGCCGTACAGCTGAGTTTTGAACGGAGTGGAGAGGAGAGAGAGGATTCAATGGGAGACTGGCAAGAAGCAGATTGTAATATTCTAGATGGGAGGTGATGAGAGTGGATTAGAGTCTTAGTAGTGTGTTATGAGAGGAAGGGGCAAATTTTGTTGATCTTAGCTAAAACCTGTTCTTTTATGTCTGTTGGATATGGGCAGAGAACGAGAGAAAAATCAATTTTGTTCAATGTGAACCGCCCCTGATCTCTGGAAGGGGCGGTATATAAAAAACTGTTAAATAAATAAAAAAAAATAAAGATTGACCCAGAGGTTCTGAGCTGAGGAAACTGCTTTTTTCCCTGTTGCCCTTTTCTTCTGTTTGGACTTCATTTTAATTTGTGCAAAGCTCTGACTACTCCTATCAGAAACAGCTTGTGACCATTCAGATTAATATCTCCCCTCATTCCCTCCCCTTTCCAGAAATCAAAATTCTATTCTCTCATATCCACAGTAAATAAACAAAACATCTTACATAAAACATTAGACCCCTCCCCCCCCCCCAAATCAGGGAAATCCTTCAAATTTCCAGTCTCCTAAATGCCAACAAGCGGTGTTTGAGGCCATAACACATCTCTTTCAGATGCATTCCCCCGCTTCCTCTGCCCCCCAGAGTGCAACAGATTGTGCTTGTCCACCTTTGTTTTTCAAGTCAGAATGTGCATTTAGTTTAGTTTATTAAAAATTTGATATAGTGCTAAATCGAAAACAGCGAGGCAGTTTACAACATATCAATAAAATAAAAGGTGGAAAAGAAAAAGAACTACAAATTTAAAATCGGAGAGCCAATCACACTAAGGAGGGACAAAGGTCAGATGAGAGGAGAAAGAAGAAGCCGAATTAGGCTGATGCAGCATCAAAGTACATGGGAAAAGCATTGTGAAACAGACGAGTCTTTAGAGAGGACTTTAACCGAGTGTAAGAAAGCTCAAGGCGGAGGTCAGGAGTCAGATCATTCCAGAGGTTGGAGGTAAGGAAGTAAAAAGCAGAGGGGAGTATTCCAAACCATGAATAGCGGGGATGGACGTCCCGTTGAGACGTCCATCCCCGCTATTCGTGTGGCTGCAGGCCCCGAATAACTTCCCCGCCGGTTGTGCAGGGAAGTTAGTCAGGGGTGGGGAAGAGGCGGCCCGGGGGCAGAGAGTTGGCGGGCAGTGGGAGGTTGCCGGCCCTGGATGTCCAGGGCCAGTGAATTGGCCGGGGAGGTTATTTCACCCCCCGGGGTGGAATTAACCTCCCTAGGCGTTGGGTTTTTTTTTTCCGATCCGGGACGCAGAAGGGGCTGGGGGGGGGGGAGGGACAAAGTTAATCCCCTGCAGCCTGACCCTGGCCTTAGGGGCCGGGTCGGGCTGCGGGGAATTAACTTTTTGGGGCAGCGGCCAGCATCATGGCTTTTAAATGGAGTCACGGTGCCATAGCAACGGGACGCCATGGCACCGCGGCTCCATTTAAAAGCCCTGGCTGAGTTAGCCGGGCTAGCACTGTACGTGCAGGCCAGGACTGAATCGCAGTCCCAGCCTGCACATAAGTGCTGTTTGCGATTCTAGTCCCGTGGGGCTGGAGATCTATTTCATGAATAGAATCGGGCCCAGAGTGTCTGGTGGATTCTAATCTAGCCTGTGAAGGGACCGAAGAACTCGGTGAGGGGTATAAAGAAGAATGTGAGAAACAAGGTAGGAAGGAAGACCAGAATGAAGAGCCCTGTAGGCCAAAATCTAAATTTTATACTGAATTCTGAATTGGATGGGAAGCCAGCAATGATTTATAAGAAGGGGAGTGATGTGATCAAACTTAGAAACTTGGGTGGCAGAGTTCTGAAGTATTTGTAATCTTTTGAGTTTGTACTTAGGAAGACTGGCATAGATGATGATGCAATAGTCAAGATGGTTAATATCAAGGCTCGTAAGAAGGGTGGCAAGTGCTGAGGGTGAGAGGAAGGAATGAATGGACCAAATCTGGCGGAGAGAGTAATATGAACGTTTAATGACGGTACTGATATGAACATTCTGTCTCATAACTCCCTCCTTTTCCAAATGCAATAAAAGAGTGAACCATTGAACTCCAGCCCAGGGGTAGCTGAATCCCATGATCTCGCTGGCCTCGCACAACACAAACTGTCTTCAGGTTACCTCACAACTTGTATTCTTGTCCAGAGTTTGGTGTAAAGCTTCTTGCTAATTCTAACGAATTCCCCTTAAGGCACTTGCTTCTGTTTGGAATCCCATGAAACTTACTGCATGTTACCGGAGCTGGTGTAGGAGGTGGTGTTACTAGGCCTGGGTCTCTCAGTGTCCTCCATCATAGGTGTTGGAATAGGGTGGGCCACATGGGCCCTGGCCCCACCAAAATTTTGCCTGCCAGCAGAGAGAGAGTAGCCGCGATCATGGCAGACTCCTGTCTACCCGCGGGAGATTAGTTCCCTGTGGGCAGGAGGGGAAGCCTGCCATGATCGCAGCAAAGACTCCTATCTGCCCATGGGGGATCCATTATCCCATGGTCAGACAGGAGGAGTCTGCTGTGATCCCTTCTGCCCATGGGAGTCTGCCGCAATCCCTTCTGCCCATGGGAGTTGGATCCCTGTGGGCAGAACAGGAGGGGAAGGCCGCAGGGAGCTAGGGGTGGAGGTAGGGTTAGGGTTGCCAACTTTTTGAAAGAGAAAAATCCGCCACCTGTGGCTAGTCATGCCCCACCCCCTGCCCCGCCCCCACCCCTACTCCACCTCCTGTCCCCAAAAAAATTGCAGAGAGGGCAATGTGTAAACTGAACAAGCAAGACTTCTACAAATTCTTAAGCAGAAATTCTATACTAACAGAAAACAAAATTAAACTGAAACCCCAAGAAGAGACTCTGCATGCAGTGCAATATCAGATAAATAAGAGATGCAGTTCCCCATACAGTGTAAAATATAAAGGTAGTACAAAGTTCAATCATTAAATTGAAAATAAAATTATTTTTTCTACCTTTGTTGTCTGACCATTTTATTCTCTGATCATGCTGGTTCCAATCTGAGGCTTCCGTTTTTCCATCTTCTCTTAGCTCGTTTTCTGTGGTCTATAGTCCATCTGCCATTTCTTGTCTCTTCTTTTCTTTTCTTCACTTCCTTCCATCAGCCTATTTCCAGTCCCAGTGCCCCCTCCCCATTACCCAGTCACTTACCAGTACCATTCCCAGGTGTCAGCTCCCTTTTGGCCCCCTCCTTACCTCCTCTGTCAGCTCCTTTCCAGCAACCTCCTTTCCCCTTTTCAGCTCTCTTCCAGCCACCTCCTTCACCCTGTCAGTTCTTTTCTGCCACTTCCTTCCCCCCTCTTTCAGCTCTCTTCCAGCCCTCACCTTCCACCTGTCAGATCCTTCTGCCACCTCTTTCCCCTTGCAGTCACTGCTGCTGCTTCACCCCCCCTTAGTGCTGCTTCCCTTGTGCTGCTTCACCCCCCCTTAGTGCTGCTTCACCCCCCCTTAGTGTTGCTTCACCACCCCCCCTTAGTGCTGCTTCACCACCCCCCTTAGCACTGCTTCAACCCCCCCCCCCGTTAGTGCTGCTTCAATCCCCCCCCCTAGTGCTGCTTCGAAGTTCACCCCCGTGAAGCCGCTGCTTCTGTTTTTCACAGAGCAGCGGCTGCAATAAACTTAATTTGAAAAGAAAAGACAACCTATGAGGAACCCAGCCCTCCGGTCATCCTTCTGCAGCACCCGAGGAAGTGATGTCAGAGGGGGCGGGCTTCTCACAGGTTTCTTCCTTTTCAAATTAACTTTATTGCAGCCGCTGCTCTGTGAAAAGCAGAAGCAGCAGCTGCATGGAGGATCGATCGCGTTCGCGCTGCAGGAGTCGGGAGAAAAGCCGTTTTTTTTGCCCTGGCTGCTCCCAATCTTGCAGCAAGAGCAAAAAGCTGGCTTTTCAAGGGCTGGTTTTACATCTCTGCTGGCAGCCGGCCTGGCCATGGAAAAACCGGCCAGTTGGCAACCCTATGTAGGGTGGAGTTTGGGGCAGAGTCAATGCTGAGATTGGCACCCCCCCCCCCCCCGTAATAAACAACCATAAGGTGTTTTTTTTTGTCACAATAACAGACACTTCAGTGAAACCAAAGTTTTCTTTTATTTATTTATTTATTATTCAGTCTTGCAAGATGGGTGGCCACAATTTGTTATTCGTGACCACACTTTGCCATATGAACAGTTCCATATTTATTACATTCATTTCTTCTACAAATTCCTCCCTTATTATTCTATTGGTGTATTTCTAATTTCCTACCTATTAGTGATAGTTATTTAGGTCATGTGGATCTCCACCTCCATTTACTTCTCTTAATCCCTGCCCCTTTTACCCCTCCCCCTTTTTTACCTTATTCCTTTAAATGGTTATGTTACCGGTCTTATGGTTTCTCAGAGATCCCCCCCCCCCCCACCCCCTTATGCCCATGCCCTGTTTTTTCAGAGTTCCTTTCTTTCTCTGTATCTAGCATATTTTGTATCAGCATGTTTGTGTTCTTGTCCTTGAGTTTCTAAGTTTTATGTGCAATAGCCTGGAAGCTAAGGGAGGGGTGTATGGGGGAAACCTAAGTTTTTGCAAGGCCAAGAAAAATATCTTTATTTTGTACAGCATAAGAAAATGGAATATGTGAACCAATGTGTTAGTGCAAGCAAACAACATCTTATAGATTTCTAATTCTATTGTTTGTTCTGCATATATTTTGTAAAAACCCCACATTTAAAAACCTTTAAAACATTTCTAACACCCCCCTAATCAGAGAGGCTTTCCACAACCCCTGCCCTCCATATCTCTCTTGGTATTCTAGCCTTTGAGGTTTTCCCTTCAATGTTGAAGCAAATACAAAAAGGGAAAAATCCATTTATACTTTTTCTCTCACTGGTTTCTCCCTTTTACCAGTGTAAATTCAGAGAAGTCTTGAAACACCTGAATGGAGGGTATCCTCAAAGGTTACCAGATTTTTGGAGAGAAAATTTGGGACACCTGGGCAAAGCTGAGATGAGCTGGATGGGGGAAATTGGGGACAGTAAGTGGTTATAGTCCATGGAGTCAGGAACACTTTTAAAATCAAAGACAGTCCTTGGAAATCTGAGACATCTGGTAACCTTACCATCCTCAGTCCTGATATTTCAGTTGACTTGCCGGTTTGGTTTTCCAAAATTATTCTCTCTTTGTCAAATATTTCACAAATCTCACAATTATGTTCATGGATTTGTTTGGTGGGATCCCCAGAATTCTCTGTGCACACTCAAGCTTGATTCAGGTAGGGTCACAGCCTTTGGAGAGGCACCAGGGTGGTTTACAATAAAAATACATTATTTACAAAATGGAAAGGAACTCCAGTAAAATATAGCAGAAAGAGAGATAGTGCACATGAGTACATATGGAGGGGAGGGTAGAGCCGTCTTACAGGAGTTATTTTACATACGTTTTCCACAATACTGATGTCATCTTCCTGACCCTTACTCTTGGGAATTGCCCAAATCCTCAAGTTCTTTCTCATTCCTTCATGCTGAGCGTCATCGATTTAATAAAGCAGCTCCTTGTATTCGGATGTTAACTTGTCTGACTGTCAGAGTTCCAGCCGAAGACTTTTCCTGATCCTCCAGTCATTTTCAGATTCTGCACCTGTGCCTCCAATTCGCTTAAGTCACCATGAATGTCTTCTATCTTATTTAGAGGTATGTTTACAAGCAGCGGCAGCAGCCTCCGTGCGATATCGGAGCCGTGGAGATTGAATTCAATGGGGCCGCTGCTCCGATATTGCATGGAGGCCGCTACCACTGCTTCGTAAACCTACCCCTTAGTATCTCATTTCTCTATGGACAGAAAAGATGGTTTGTTTATTTCTGTCTCCTTGAACTAAAATTAGAAAACGATCTTATAATGTCTTAACAACAAACAGCATTTCTAGTATAGAATCTCTTTTGGCACAAAGATAAAAATCTAGCGCTCAGTCATAAATTTATTGCATGAAAATAAAATATGTTGCCCACGTGATCCCATCTGCTCAGAGCGTAAGCAATAAAAGGAGCTGCAGGGCTGTGCTTACAGACCATTTGACTGAAGTACTTGGTGTAAGTACAGTTTCATCATTAATACAGCTTTTATAGTATCGGCCTTTTAGTCATGTTCACTTGACTGTGCTCTTCTTCCTTAAATGCCCGTTGACAGGAACCAGAGCATGTCAGCATTGCTGTACTCTCGGAAAAGAGATTCACCTCATTCTTGGCTCTGGGAAAATATTGGTAATAATCTGGAATACTGCAAATGGAGGCACTCGTAAGATGAAATATTTCAATAAATACAGAAGTAGCTGGTTTTTTTTTAGTCCATTAAAAGTTAAGCATGAAGATCAATAACAACTAGAAAACTTTTGAGACTATTTTGGTAGAGATGTGTAAATGGATTTTCTGTTTCCCTTAATTTCAAATTATTTACTGGTGCAGCACTCCTGTTTCATAAATCATCGGCTTTTTAGATCACAAGTATAATGCGTGCAGTGTTTTAAAAACTTATTTGAAATTTTTTTTTCAAATTTATATTTTAGTATCATTAAAAGCATGTGTTAAGCAATTTGTGAAATTTAAAATAAGGAGGTATCAAATTTACGTTTGCTTGGGGAGAGGAAGAACTGATTAAGTTTATTTATTTATTTTATTTAACAGGGTTTTTTTTTATACCGCTTTATCATTTCAGTCAAAGTGCTTTACATAGCAACTTAAACTTGGCAATGTACATTAAACAGGGACATAGATAACTTGGATTTTTCTGAGTTATCTCTTATTTTAGATTTGGTCACCACAGAAATGTTCTTTCCATAGGTTTATTTTGTGAGCTCCTCTTCCTCTCAAAGGGTTTCATTTTACAGTATTTTGGTACACATCACAATGCTGTTACAGAAAGGATATTATTTTAACAGATTACCTTTGCCTGATATTTTCCTGTTTTCTCTGACATGCTGAAACTCTCTTACTAGGAGAGTACAACGTTAAGAAACTGGAAATATATTCATTTTTCATATATAAAAATGTTTACTTAAGCGAGGTGGTACAGGATTCAGCTGTGTGACTTTTTCAGGAAGGGGTGGGGTCTGACAAACTGTATCTCTTCAATTGGATCTTGCCGTAGGTGGGTGAGTCCAAAAAATAATCAGGGTTTATTTATTTTATTTTATTTATTTAGCAGCATTTTTATATCGCCGTATCTACAAGTCACGGCGGTTTACACGGATCAACAAACTAAACGTTTTACGTAGAACATTTGTTAAAGGTTAAATTAACTGAACTATTTTATATTTTCTTTTCGCCATTGAATATTGTCAGTGCCTATTTGTTTTTCAAGTGTGCGGCGCAACTACACCACAGAGGTTTTCTAACTAAATCCTGCTGAAATGTTTTATCCTGTTCTGTTTGTCATTTTAGTACAACAGGGTCTGGATTCCTGATCCTATTGAAGTTTGGAAGTCTGCTGAAATAAAAAAAGACTATAAATCTGGAGACAGTATCCTTCATCTGTGGTTGGAAGATGGAACAGTAAGGAACCTTATGCTGCTTATAACGAACATGACATGTTTGTTTAGCTACTTTTGATTTCAATCTACTGTGTGACTCTAGTTTGTTTCGGTATTTGTTTTCTGTTCTCTGTGCTGGAGGGATAGCAGAGTTCTCACAGTTTCTGCCTGATGTAAAAATCTGAAAGTCAGTTTGCTTGCACAGTTTTGAAATGCTTCATATTCTGGGCAATTTTCAAACAGGCTGCATAGTTGCAAACTACCCAAGAATTTTCAAAGGGAAACCATGTGGTATTTTTCCCTTTGAAAATTGGTGTAAAGTATTATGATTAAGAACAGCCACAGGCAGCTGAGAAGGGACTCGAGTTCATGAACCTTTTAAAAGATGTCACATATGTGCTCTCTTCCACGCCCAAAGGAAAGCACCTTGGTAAAACAGCTGAAAGTACGTGTGTCATGAATTTCCTGCATACCCCTACTCCTTTTGCTAAAGTTGTTCAAATGTTCATGCACTGAATTGCCTGTAAATCATCTTGACTTGTAGAAAGAAGGTATAAAAGAGAGGTTAAATAAATAAATACCTTTTAACCCCCTCGGGGAAACTTTTAAATAAAGCATTTTACATGTGCAAATGACTCTGAAAATCTATGTAACCTGGGAGGGGCAATCTGAGCTTCCTTTCTTCTTTCTTGGGGTTGCTGGTGGCTGGACTCTCCCTTGGGACCCTGACCACCCACCTGCTGGGTGAGGTTGTACAACAAGGACCATTGCCTCTCTGTGGTAGCTGCAAAAGTCACATGTTATCTGTTGGGAACGTGCCAAGCACTTTCCCAGTAGATAACGCCAGGAAAATGCAGGGATTGTGGCGAGACAGCATCACTGATGCAGCTGTCGCCACCCATAGAGGTGGCATTAACTGCATCCACGATGTCTACCAAAACGTGGGGCTACCACATGCTGTCAATGTCCGTAGTAACCACACGGTACAGACACATGAACTCTCCACCCACATCCCACCCGCTTGCACTGCTGTCGTGCAACATGCAGCAACTGCGGAAAATTGCCTGAAGTAGCTACATTTGTCCCAAATTAGCTGTCGCCGCGGAGCGATTTTCCTGCATTAACGCCACGATGACAGCTAATACCCTTTAGTAGGTATACCCCCAAGTCCTCAGGACACACCTAACCAGTTACGCTTTCAGGAATTGCTGGATAGGAGGATGAGCAGCCTGGAAAGGCAGATGGTGCCAGCACAGGCAGCCTCAACCTCCTTTAAGGATTCCCTTATTATCCATCCCTAGTTGGAGAACTCTGAGAATATCATTTGCAGTAAGAACTTGTGCTCCTTGTATTTTCCTTGTATTCATCTGCTGTCACCTGAATTCCTCTTGAAAAACTATTTTAAAGAGGTTTTAACTTTACCTAACTTACAAGCTGATGCAGAAAGCTAGTGCGGGCTTTACGAGCTCATAATGCCATGTTTAAATACATTTTTATGATCCTCCCCATGCAGGAAATAGATGTAAACACTAGCGGAAAAACTAGCACCCAGTTAATGCCATGCGTATTTAAATGTATTTTAATCTGCTGGGCTGGTATGCAAATCATGGCTATACCCGATGCAGAGAAAGGCATAGATGATTTTGCAACCAGCCATAGCATCAACATTTTAACTGCACGGTCTGAGTAGAAGTCAACTTCTAACGCTGCCCCGACAGTATTTTGATGGCACCGGGTGCCCTCCCCGATGCCTAGATCATCTTCTTCCCCAAATGATCAGGCATTGGGCAAAGCCCCCAAAGCCATAAAAACACTGTCAGGCCGTGCCGACATGGGATGATTTGCATCTTGAACAAATGGAAGCGTTTCCCTTCAGGCACTTAACAAAGTCTTAAAATAACGGCACGAAAAAGGCTTAACTTGCTAGCCTAAAGTTTCTTTATCGAGCCCCTTGTTCATATTCACAGACACACAAAAAAAAAGATAAAGCTGAACTGAAACAGTTTTTCTGGTGTTCCAGTATTATGCGGTTCATCAGCCTGTCATACAGTAAGATAAGACATTGCTGAGTGCAGATAACGTTACTGTTTTCATATTCTATCTGAATAGCCAGGAAGCAGAGAGATGTCTGAAGGAAAAAAATGCAAATCAGCCACCGGTGCTTGGAGAGCAAGCCAAACTAGCGCAGACTTCTTGTGCGCATGCGTTTGGCTTGTTTTCCCATTTTAACGGTGCAGTGGCTCATTTGCATGCGCAGGGTTACTGCGGTGGGCATTTGCATACCCTAGCCTTCCTGTATCGCATGTTAAAATGTGTGCGTTGTCCGGAACGTTAAACAATCGATCCAGTGTGGGTCTAGCACTGGCTTTCTGCATTGGCCTGTTTGACAGTATTTTGATATCTAAATGCTACTATATTTCTAGACAAGAGAATCCTAGAAGGGTTGGACAGAAACTCAGAGGTATTTATTCTAACTGATTTAATGCTAAAAAATGCAGGGTCATGCAATTGGGATACAAAAATCCAAGAGAGCGGTACAGTGAAGAGGGCGAAGTATGTCTGTCCATGAAAGAAGCACTGTATAACAAAATATCCCCCAAGGAGCAAAAAATCAAAAAGGAAACAAAACTCCAAGCTAGGCAGAAAAAAAAATTACATATATCGAGGAAAAAAGACCTCAGCCAACCCTCCTACCAGTACAGTCAAGGAGGAACAGCCAGTCAATGGGCAATGATGCCACAACAATCAAACTAAGCTCAAAAAGACATGAAAGAAGAGCAGGACCTTGGCGTGATTGTTTCTGATGATCTTAAAGTGGCTACACAGGTAGAAAAGGCTTACTGCAAAAGCCAGAAGAATGCTTGGGTGCATAGGGAGAGGAATGACCAGCCGAAAAAAGTAGGTGGTGATGCTTCTGTATGTCTCTGTTGCAACCTCATTTGCAGTATTGTGTACAATTCTGGAGACCGCGCCTTCAAAAGGATATAAACATGTTGGAGTCGGTGCAGAGGGTGGCTACTAAAATGGTCAGTGGTCTTTGTTCTAAACCATGTAGGGACAAACTTAAAGATCTTAATATGTATACATTAGAGGAAAGTCGGGATAGAGGAGATATGATGTAGACATTTAAATACCTCTGTGGCATAAATGCACAAGAGGAGAGCCTCTTTCGATTGAAAGGCTCTGCAACGAAGGGGCATAGGATAAAGGTGAAAGGGATAGACTCGGGAATAATATACAGAAATATTTCTTTACGGAAAGAGTGGTAGATGCATGGAATAGTCTCCCAGTGGAGGTAGTAGAGACAAGGCCAGTATCTGAATTAAGAAAGCATGGGACCAACACAGAAGATCTCTAAAGGAAAAAAAAGGGTCTATAGTAGTTTATATGGTAGGGCAGACTAGATAGAAACATGACAACAGAAAAAGACCATATTGTCTATGTTGACCTGACTACCTTTCTAGAAGGACTCACAAGACAATATTTCTATGAGGGCAACCCTGTTAGTCTCAGGCCCCCACATGAGCATCGGAATCTTTTTTTTTTTGGCCCTTCGAGCAAGGGTTCTTGCCCTGGAGGCTACCTTTTTCCTAAGATATTCTTGCGAGTGCCTTGTTTCATATGGGGATAATCTGTATGTGTTTATGGACCCTTCACAATTAGAACGGTTCCTTTTGGAGAAGGTGCCGCAAAGGGGATCAGGAGACAATTAACGAGTCGTCTTATTTACTTATACCCAGGTGGTTAGGGATATATACGATTTGCTGTCATTTTTTGGGAGGTGTTTGTATATCCTATGCATCATTTCCTTGGTTTACAGGGGAGCTCTCATTAATGTGATCTAATGTATAGGGTATATTGATTTTCTTTTTTCTTTTCTCTTCTTTTTTGTGCTTTATATGTTCTTTTATTTCTTCTACCATATTATTAAATGGAAAATGTTATAAATGCAAATTAAAAAAAACAGCCCCCCCCCCCCCAAATACAGCTTATTAAGGTGCTAATGTCTGCTTGCAGAGGAAATGATCTAACTAACCCACCCAATGTCAGGTGGCAGAATTACCCAGCACTTGAGTTCTGGGCCAGGTTAATCTGGCACCAGATGTTATACGGGCAATATTTTCCTTCACATGAAGCAGCTGTACATTTTTATGCCCTTTAGCCTTGTAAGTAATAGTTGCACTAATACAAATGAGCCCTGCATCTTTACTTTCCTTCACGTATTAGTTCCTGCCTTGCCTTTTTCTGGTGTATACTAAGCAGCTGTCAGAACTGCTCGACCAGCTTTGTTTGCTTTTCCAAGCAGTGAAGCCAAGAAATGGAAGTGATACAAACTTAGGAAAAAACTATGAAAGGAGACCTTGGTGCCAGGCAAGTGGAAAAAAGGTATATGTAAATAGGTACAACAAACCTGCAGGTTTTTTGCACAGTTTTGAAAATGTGCATCTTTCGTTCAAGGATTAACTTCTGGACAGTAAATTATTCTGCAGAAAAAAAAAAGCAACCCAGAAGTGGTGCAGGAAGCACAGTGGGATTAGAACTTTGGTTCTACATATATCCTGAATGAACCCGCCTTTGTCTGATCTCGGAAGCTAAGCAGGGTCAGGCCTGGCTACTACTTGGATGGGATACCACCTTGGAATACCAGGTGCTGTAGACTTACTGCATAGAAGAAAGGCCTGACAATCTTGCCAAGAAAACCCAGAGACTAGGTCACCAGGAGTCAGCATCAATGGTACATATTGAATTTTTTCTACAAATGCAGCACGTTTGAGCAAAAGTCCACAATGATTGCCTGATCAGATTTCTGTTTGTACTGTGAAGTTTGATTTCCCTTCCTGAAATGGCAAGAGATCATAATCTTGGGCAAGTGACACATGATTTCAAAATTTTTCAGGCAAAGTGCTCTGCTCGTTTTCTGCATTCTACATAACATATAACGGCTGATAAAGACCAATATGGTCCTTCTAGTCTTCTCTAGGAAACTTCAAAGAATTTTGGAGGAAAATGTTAGGAAATGTAAAATGGAAGGAATGGTTCCCTGATCTGAGCACTCCCGATCATTCTAATTTTCCTGCTTAAATTTACCTCATGGTGAAGTAAAAGGGTAAGGCCAGGGTCTTTGCCTTAGAGCCTTAGTCCCCAGCACTTTGAATAAATCTATAGACTGGTTTATTTCAGACAAGGGCCAATGACGCCTCTGAGATTTAAAACATCTTATAGCCCAGAGTATGGTTTGTTCTGCTCCTGCTTCGTAAGAAGGATCTGTTCAGTGCTCCAACCATATGGTTGCCTATTGATGTTGGCACTTGATTTGCGGCTCGAGGGGGAGAGATCAAATCATAACCAAGTTTTCTTTGAGAACCGCTGGCAAGCGGCAAGATGAACTTTGTGATTTGGCGCATGGAGGCTAAGGAGATATTGTACCCTGGTTCGGTAGTGGTTTTGAATGGAGGTACTCTCCTATATCTGTAGGAAGAGAGGAGCCCATGCCAGAGATCCCCCAGGTTTGATTAAATTTACTTTACCAACTGATTTTGTGTTGCTGATTTTGTGTGATTTATAAAACCGCACACAAACAATAATGAAACCATCACAAACCGTGTATACATATACACACAAAATGCCACTGGGTGGGGCTGACTGTTGTCCACCAGTCCAGTGGTCAATCCTTAACAGAATGTGGTACAGTTGGCGTTGTTTTGTTTATTCCCCCTCCTTCCCCCCTCACGCCTGCCCCCCCCACAGCTCCCTCCCCTACATTCTTATCCAAGAAATATCCTATTCAACCTACCCCTACTCCCTCTCCTCGGGCTCCCACCAGATTTGCCAGCTCTACCCCATTTGTAGGACTTCATTACGGGCGTAGAGGCCAAGGTTCTGAATATATGGCTCCCAAGTCTGCAGAAAGGAAGCCCACCGTTTAATGTTACCCCTGGCCCCCCTCCTTTCGACGAGCATCAGTTGATGAAAACTGTTACGCCATTTCCATAAGGTAGGGGGCTGGTGTGCTTTCCATCGGTGAAGTATTGGGCCCTTCCCCACCAGACTTGCCTTTCTCACCAGTAGCAGCTCCCATCTCACCTTTGGGTGGAGTGGTCCCAACTGATCCAATGCTACCAAGGTTCCAGACCACTTAATCTGTTGCTGAAGTAAGCCACTCGTATAGTTACTGATCCTTTCCCAATATGCCCGAATTTTCCTACATCCCCACCACATGTGTCCCAGGTCCGCAAAAGGGGCTGCACACTTCGGGCATCGCCCATCACAATCCAGGCCACTCCGCAGCACCTGTCTTGGGGAGAAGTGTGCCTGAACAACACTTTTAAATTGCACCTCTCTCCACTTGGTCCCCTCCATCAGACCCCCTATTCGGCGTAGGGCCCCCATAATAGCCCCCTGTGGTACCTCATATGCCAGCTCTTCTGCCCACCAAGCTTCTTCTCTCACGTAGTCTGGCCTTTGAATATGGGGAACCAATTTTTTTTTCAATATTGATATTGTAAGCGGAGTCCCCTCTCCTAGTGTGAAAAACTCTAAGATCGTCCCCAAGCTTTCAGCGGTTAGCTCATTGACTGGGAGAGACGCCACATAGTGAGCTATTTGAAAGTATGCAAATTAGTGGCGGCCACCCAGTCCGTACTCTCTACCAAGTGCCTCAAAGGACTTACACTTCCTGCTGGAATCCACCACATGCCCAAGGCATCTGATACCAACCTCTCTCCACTTCTGAAACGTCTCTGACGTCGAACCTGGGGTAAACGTAACATTTCCCTGAATCGGTAACCAGCTGGAGACCTACCCCAGTACCGACACAACCGCCTCCACATGCGTCTCACCGGGTTCACTAAAACACTTCGTGTCACTCGTCGGGGGAGCTGGGAACCCTCCAGGTGGAGCGCTAGATCACCATCCCCACTGCCGCTATTCTCCCCCCTAATGACATGGGAAGGGACCTCCATGCTTGCAGCTGCATCTGGAGCTTGAGGAAGATCCTGTCCATGTTCCGTTTATATAGATGCACTGGATCTCTGGTTAAGAGGACTCCCAAATAAAGTAATCCCCCGCCCAACGAAGTGGGAACGCACCCCTCCAGTTCCCTGCCAGTGTACCCATCACGTCGATGGCCTCAGACTTGTCCATGTTAATGCGCAAACCAGCAAAACTTCCAAACACCGAGAATTCTTCTAACAACCTGGGGAGCGAATGTTGCTGCGAAAGCAGGTGTATGAGGAGGTCGTCGGCAAAGGCTGCAGTCTTGAATCCAGACCCCCCCTTAAGTCCCTGTTCTGCTCTATTTGCCAGATGAAAGGGTCCAGAGACAGCACGAAGAGCAGAGGCGACAAGGGGCACCACTGCTGGGTCCCCCTCTCCAGGGAAAACCTGTCGGAAAGGACCCCATTACACAGCACACTGGCAGTGGGACCCGTATAACGGAACTTGACCATATTACAAAAAGAGTCCCCAAAACCATAGTACGGCAGGAGAGCCTGTAGGTACCCCACAATTCACGTGATCGAATGCTTTTTCTGCGTCTAAACTAATCAGTAGGGATTGCCATCCTCGTTCCCATACCCACTCTAATGATGCCACGATTCTACGCAGGTTACGTACAGCGTGGCGGCCCTGCACAAATCCTACTTAGGACTCCTGAATCAGGTCCCCCAACAACAGACCCAATCTTTTTGCTAATACCTTTGCCAAGATTTTCAAATCAAAGTTCAATAGGGAGATGGGCCTATAGGCCGCAGCCTGTTGGTGGTCCTTACCTGGCTTGGGTAATAGAATAATATGCGCATGGTTCTCCCCCCATGTGAACCCCCCCTGTGCTATTCTTTTGTGATATACCGCCGCTAGCGGAGGAGGCAGCAAGTCCCCTAGTAACTTGTAAAATTCAGCTCCCATCCCATCAGGTCCTGGAGCCCTATGGCATCGCACCGTCTTTATCACACGGTGTATCTCCTCAAGCGTGATTGGGCTCCCTAAATGGGCCCGCTGCTCCTCCCCTAGCCTCGGCAGCTGTAGTCCCTGCAGGTACCTGTATTCGTCCATCTGGGTATTATCCCCTTCCTCTCTTCGATACAGTTTTTGATAGAAAAGGCGAAAAACCTCCGCCATTTCCTGGCTGCCCCGGTATAGTTTCCCCTGGGAGTCTCTTAGTGCCGCGACCGTTCTTGACCCACTGCTTCCCCGAAGGCAGCGTGCTAAAAGTTTCCCAGGTCGGTCCCCGAATCTGTAAAGCTGATAACGATAGTACATAAACAATTTTTTTGCCCGTCTGTGCAGCAGTTCGTTAAGTGCTACCTGAGACTCCCATAGCAACCTCTTATTTGTTGCACTTGGCTTACTCGCATATTTGCACCGGTCCCTAACCGTTTACCTTTCCAAACGAAGTATCTGTTCTGTGAGCAGCCTCTTTTTATGCGCCGCGTAGCCAATAATATCCCCACATAAGATGACTTTGGCTGTCTCCCAAAAGAGCTCCGGGTCACTCTTATGCCATGCGTTGTTTAATTCAAAGTCTTGCCAACGTTATTTGAGATAAACTTGGAAATCGGCATCCCTATAAAGTTCCAGCGGAAATCACCAAATTCGTGATCTCACTTTTCCCCTCGCCCACTCCAATTCCACCCAAATCAGAGTGTGATCGGAGATCTCCGATGGACCGATTTGTGCATCTGATACTCGCGCAAAGGAACCCCTTGATACAAAGATGTAATCAATCCGGGCGCTGGTACCATGTGCGCATGATTGGTGAGTAAAATCTCTCTCCAGTGGGTGTAGCAATCGCCACGGGTCAACCATCCCCAACCGCCCCCGGAGGCCCTGTAGTGCCCTGGCCGTGGCCACTCGAGCTCTATCTCCTTCCCCCCGCACCCCATTAAAGTCTCCCCCTAGTATCAAGGGGACCTCAGGCAGCTGTTCTATCCTGGAGGCTAAATGTGCATATAATGCCTGATCCAACACATTTGAACTATAAATGTTACCCAGCACTATAGGTTGCTCTTCCAACATACCATAGATTAACACATACCTTCCGTCTGGGTCCACGTATTCCTTCTCCAATACAAATCGTATCTGTTTATGGATCAGTATGACCACTCCACCCTTTTTCCCCTTCGCTGGGGTCCCCCACCCTTGGCCCACCCAGTCCCGCTGCAGTTTCAAGTGCTCCTCAGCAGTCTGGTGGGTCTCCTGCAGCAGGGCTATGTCACACTTTTGTCGAGCCAGGACCTGCAGTATTTTGTACCTCTTAATTGGATTCCCAATCCCACATACATTCCATGAAATAAACTTCAGAGGGTCTCTGGTTCAGATGGTCTACACGCCTCGTTTCCCATGTATCTCCCAAGAGGATCCCCCCCAGCCTGGGGCTCCTCCCGTTGATCTATCTTAGTTCTCACCCTCAGTCCTCACTTCCCTTGGTAGCTGTGCTTCCCTCCCCCTCATCCCCCTCACCCTCCCCCCTTCCCTCTTCCACCCCATACCCCCCTCGGACCCCCCTCGACCCTATCTGTAACCCAAACCCTCTACACCTCATAGTCACTAAGATGTGTTAGTGAACCCCCTCCCCCACCCACTTATGAAGACACTCAGAGATCGCCCCCTCCCCACACTCAACCCCCTCCCAAGCTCCAAGTGGATATTAACCCGGTAATAAACTGTGTACCAGCATGCCCCACATAACACTTACCCTACTTCATTAAGTAAACAATCAACATTGCCCCATAATCAAACTGTTATGAAATGAGCCCTGCTTCCGAACAACACATTATATGAACGGGTCCCACAGTGTCCAGTACCCCTCAGTGCTTGGGAACTAAACAACAAACCCAGTCCATAGTCCCATCCGTCGTCACATCCGACCGTCCAGGGGGGCATCTCGGGGTGCATCTCTCTCGTATCCCCCTCCAACATATCCCATCAAATATATATATCACTAGCCTTGATAGGTAAGCCATCTGGCCCCCCGTATGAACACCAGGCGCCCGGATCCTCCGGCCGTCGCTGTGCCATAATTTCAGTCTTGCATATGGCTGGTTCTCTCGGCCATTCATTCATTCACAGTCCCTTTACTGCACGCTTCCTCTGGCTCCCTCCTCTGGGCCGGCTAGGCCTTTGTCAGCTCCTCCACATAGTTAGCTGCTTCTGCCGCTGTAATAAAGCTCCTCTGCTCTCCTCCATGCGTGATATGTAGCCGCGAAGGGTATTGTACTGTGAACTTGATATTAGCTGTCACCAGTTTCTGGCAGAGGGGGGCATACTCCCTCCTGCGTTGGCTCAAGGCCGCTGAATAGTCCTGTACAGTTCTCACCTTTGCATTGTCCTTTACAATTACCCCTGCCTTCTTAGCCATTCTCAGCACTGCTTACTTCTGGGGAAAGTGTAGGAAGCGCGCCAGCACCACACGTGGCCGAGTATCAGTTGGCTGGCTAGGCCCCACCCTGTGGGCTCTCTCCAGAATAAGCTTACCGTGCTCCTCTCCACCGCCCAGCACTTGCATGCTTAGGGCCTCTAAGTAGGCCTTTAAGTCTCTGTCCTGTATGTTGCTTGGGATGCCCAAAAAGCACCAATTGTTTCGGCGGGAGCGGTTCTCTAAATCATCGTCGTCCAACAGAAGACCCTGCATCGATGGGCCTGGGACAGGTGTTTATTTTTGAGAGGCCCCCAGTCTTTACTCTCAAATCGATTTGGTCAGCTATAGTTAGACTTGGAGAACTTTTGGCTCCAAAGGTCGCTGCTTTAACCTCTCAAGTACAGGCACATAAAATGTACTTCAACGACATACTTTGGAGGTTACAGCGTTACAGTCATCTACGGCGGAACTGCAACAAAAGGCTTCTTGTCTTGAAGATAGTGGTTTGCAATATCAGAAAGATATGTTAGCCTTAAAGTCACGTATTGAGAATTTGGAAAATGTCTCTAGATATTGTAATTTGTGTTGTATTAATTTCCCTAAATCGTCTGTTATTTCTGCTAAAGAAATGTTCAAGAAATATCTTGTGTAAATATTAGAGGTACCGATTGAATCCCACCTTCCTATGTTTAAAGTTTACTATCTCCCTTCGGGGAGGAAAGTTTCCCCTGGTGTGATAATAGATGGTGGTGTTCAAGCAGATGTATTAAATGTGTCGGATATGTTGGAATCATCATTAACTGATTCTGTTTCCTCTTCTACACTGATTGCTATGTTTCTTTTGGCATCTGATAGGGATTGGTTTTTACGCATGTTTTTTCAGAAGCGGAGTTTGCAGTTTCATGGTTTAAGTATTCGTGTTTTTCCTGACTTATCCAAGACAACTCAAAAACGTAGGAAAGATTTCTTGTTGCGATCTGGGGTTTTGGCGTTAGGGGGAATATTCTTTTTGAAATACCCTTGCAAATGTATGATAAAATTGAATAATGCTTCTTATATTTTCTTTGATCCCTCGGAGTTAGTTGTTTTCTTGAGTGCTCGGCGTCCATCTGAAGGGTCCCCAGATCCACTGCCATTAGTTTAGGCCTGACTGTTTGTTCACTTTATTTATATATTACCTTTTGTTTGTTAATTAATGAATAGGATCTTCCCTGTATGGAGGGCTATAGTTGGGTCGGGAATTTTGATATTGCATGTTGATTGCATAAATATTGAGAATGTCAATATGTTATTATTTTCTGCTTGTTCCCAAATTTCCATGAAGATATAATGCTTCTTTGTTGTGAAAATTTAAAGTTTAAATAAGTCTGCTGGTGAAGCCATAGCTTCCTATAACACTGCTCTCTACTCTGGATATCCTTGCTCTGCCCATTCCACGTCCTGTGAGGCGCACCTCACCTCGTCCCTGGTTGTCTTCAACTACCCTCTACCTACATTCCTGTGCCTGCTCACCTGAACACACTTTGCTCAAATTCCGCTCTCTCTGACTTTCTTCACTCCAGATTCATGCTTTTCTTCTTTCCAGTCCGCTATTGCACTCACTAAGCAAAACTGTTTTCTCCATCTGACTACCCGTCTTGTCTCTAACCTTCGCCATCTTTTCTATGCTCAGTTCTCCTTTTAAGGCACCTCCACCTCCAATCCCTCCTTCTCTCTCTGCCCAAACCCTAGCAGACTATTTCTATGACAAAGTGCATAAGATTACTCTTCAGTTCCCCACTAAATTTCTTCACTCCTTCTTCCCCCTCTCCATTACTAACTTTTTCCCTCAACCTCTTTCACCTTTTCATCCTTTTCTAAAATCTCTGTTTAGGAAACCTCTTTTCTTTCCTCCTCTATACTCACTACCTGTTCTTCTAATCCTAGCCCCACCAATCTCCTCCTCCATCATCCCTTTCATCTCACATATTCTCAACCTTTCACTTTCCACTGCAACCTTCCCTGCATCCTTCAAGCATGTTGTAATCACTCCTCTCCACAACCCCCCCCACACTTGACCCCACTTGTCCTTCTAATTATCGACCCATCTTCCTTCTCCCATTCATTTCCAAAATCCTTGAAGTGCAGTTCTACGCCGCTGTCTCAAATTTCTCTCCTCTCATGCCGTCCTTGATGCACTTCAATCTGGTTTTCATCCATTTCATTCTACTGAAACGACTCTTGTCAAAGTCTACAGTGTTCTGTTCCTCGCTAAGTCCAAAGACCTTTACTCAGTTCTCATTCTTCTCGATCTTTCTGCTACTTTTGATACTGTTTACCACCTTCTCTTTGACACTTTATCTTCTCTTGATTTTAGAGATCCTGTACTGTCTTGGTTCTCTTCTTATCTCTCCAATCGTTCTTTCAGTGTTTGTTCTGAAGGTTCCTTCTTTTCTGCCATCCCTCTTTCAGTTGGTGTACCTCAAGGGACTTTTCTGGGCCCTCTCCTCTGCTCTCTCTATACCCAGTCCTTGGTGCCCTCATATCTTCCTATGGATTTCAGTATCATTTATGCTGATTACTCTCAAATCTATCTGTCTATCTACACCTGACATTTCTCTTTTGCTCCAAACTCATATCTCTGCTTATTTGACATTGCTGCTTGGATGTCTCACAGCCACCTAAAATTGAATATGGATAAAACTGAATTTCTTATCTTCCCCCCTAAACCCTCCTCCCTCCTTTATCTATCACTGTTGATAACACTCTTCTTCCTGTTTCCTCAGCCCGCAAACTTGGGGTCATCTTTGACGCCTCTCTTTCCTTCTCCACACATGTCAAACATATAGCTAAAACCTGTCGTTTCTTTCTCTACATTAACAAAATTTGTCCCTTTCTCTGTGGACACACTACTATAGCCGTTGTCCACTCTTTGGTCACCTCCCATCTTGACTATTGCAACCTCCTCCTTGCTGATCTCCCTCAGGATCAGGATATCTCTCCGGGAACAAGCAGGAAGTCAGTCCTCACATATGGGTGACGTCGGCACCGACGGAGCCCTCGTGGAAGCATCCCCTCAGCTTTCAAAGAAAGCCTTTGGGAGATGCCACCACGCATGCACGGTCCCCTTCTCACCCAAGGGTGCCATCTTGCTCAGTCTCCTTTTCTCCGCAGAGCCCTTCAGACGTTGTTTGGCTTGTTCCCGGAAAAAGTTGTTTTTTCTCTCTCTGAGTTTCACACTCGCCTCCGGTATCGCACTGGTACTCTTCCCGCCTACTGACCTCAGTGCCTCGGAGTCGGGCTCGGTTAATTTTTCCTTAGTTTTAATTCTTCTCTTTTCTGGCTTCTTTCTTCACGCCTTTTTTCTCCCACTGGCAGCCCAGATTGTCTTCGACCTCGCAGGGGTAATTTTTTCCCCTATGGCTACCAATGACTTTAAGAATTGTGATCGGTGCTCTAAAGTTATGTCTTTGACCGACATACACGACTGCTGTCTCCGCTGCCTTGGGCCAGACCACGACCTGGCAGCCTGCAGTCTCTGCAAGAGGATGTCCAGCAAGGCCCTCAAGAGCCACCAGCAGCAGCATGATATGTTCTTTCCCGAGTCCCCGATGCCTCCGAAGGCCAGGGCTTCGTCTGAGGCCCCGACATCTCAGGCGGAACCCTCCGAGCCCAAGTCTTGTTGTGGGTCCTCGGAAAGGGGGTCTCCCTCAAGGGAACCCAGGAAGAAGAAGAAACCCTCGAAGGTGGCGCCCCTGAATGGTTCCGACCGGCTGGGGCTCCACCAGGCCAGGTCCCGCTGTCCGAGATGCTCATCTGAGGCATTGGAGAAGGAGCGGCCTGCTAAGTTCCCATGGAAGGATCCAACCGTGGACCGGCCTTGGTCCCCAGACACCATCCTCGTCGAGTACTTCCCTTCAGGTGAGCAGGCATTGGGCATGAGTCCCTCGGTGCCTGCGCTGAAGGCTGCTGAGCCTTCTTGTCTGGAGTCCATAATGGCGGCCCTGGAGCACAGTTTGTCTGCCTTCATGGACCAGCAGTGGACGCTGTTGTCTGGCATGACCGGTTCATCCGCCCTGACCACCGGTCCTTCGACCTCGAGTTGATCCTCAGTTGAGGTCATGCTCAGAGTCCTGCTTGATGGGACTGCAGTCATCTCCGACGAGTTTGCCGGGCACCGGCTGCAGGGCATTGGGAGCCTCGAGGCCCATGGAGCAGCCCTCCTGTGAGTCCTCGATGGACTACCCCGAGTGGGAGACAGAGGACAAGGAGTCCCCAAGTACCCATTGCCACCATGACGTCCCCTCTGACTCTCCCGTCTCAGAGCCTCGACGGCAGTCCCCGCCTGAGGACATGGGCTTCCTGGACTTTGTCAAGGACATGTCTAAGGCCTTCAGATGAGTTGGAAATCCTCCAGTACAAGCCCCTCTGTGGAATCACTCACGGTACCCGTCCCTTCCATCCTGGAATGGCTCATGTTCCAAATGTGGGAGACACCCGCTTCGGTGCTGGTGGTGAGCAAACGGCTTGCCTCAATGTATCAAGTCCGCTGGAGCCCGGGTTTTCAGAAGTTGTAGCTGCTGCATAACTCCATGGTGGTGGAGTCTGCCATGCGTCGGCTGAAAAGCCAGAAGACGCACTCCTCGGTGCCCCCCGGCAGGGAGGCCCGCACCTTGGACCAGGTATAAGTGCTCATCTGCCGCATCCAGGCCTACCAGCTATACATGGGCATGTACCTGAGAGACCTGGTGAAGGAACTTGCCAGGTTCTCGGCTGGTCTCTCCAAGGAACCTTTGCAGCGGTTCAAGAACCTGGCCAAAGCAGTCTGTGAATGCTCCAAATTCATGTCCCAGGCGGCCTATGACGGGTTCGAGTCAGCGGCTCAGTGCATGCTGCCAAGTTTGGCTACAATTGTCCGACCTTGAGCAGTGGGTTCAGGACAAATTGGCCGATGTCTCCTGCTAAGAAGAGAACCTCTTTGGCAAACCCATGACCGACAAGGCTGCCGAGCTGGAGACAGAGTTCATGACGAGGACCAGGCTCTCTAAAAAGACCGCTGCCCCTCCCCGATGGAAGGGCTCAGGTAAAAAGCCCTCCTACCTGAGGAAGGGAGCTGCTTACAAAATCTACCCACCTTATCAGGCCTCTCCAGCAGGATCAGCAGGCCAAGGGACATGGGCATGGCCCACATAAGCAGAAGGCTTCAAAACCCCAGGCACCGGCTCAGGCCCAGCCAGGGGGGATGTTTTTGACTCCTTGAGCATAGCCTATCTTCCCCAAGGAGATCAGCAGTCCACAGGGGGACGTCTGGCCCTCTATGTCCAGAGGTGGCTGGCCATCACCTCCAATTCCTGGGCACTTCGGGTAGTCAGGGAGGGTTATCTCCTCCACCTGACTCAGACACTTCCCCCTTATTTCCTGGGAGAGCCCCTCAGGTCTCCCCTCCACTGGGACCACCTTCTGAAGGAGTTGGCAGGTCTTCTCAAGGACAAAGAGGTGGAACCGGTGCCCCACCACCTCAAGGGCAAGGGGTTCTACTTCAGGTACATCCTCGTGCCAAAGAGGACAGGAGGCCTAAGGCCTATCCTCGACCTGCGCAACCTCAACAAATTCCTGGTGAGAGAGAAGTTTAAGATGCTCTCCCTTGGAACATTGCTGCCCTTCCTCCAGCAGGGAGATTGGCTATGCTCCTTAGACCTCAAGGATGCTTATACCCACATCCTCATCCACCCCAACCACTGGCAGTACCTGCGGTTCGTAGTGGGGGGCAGGCACTTTCAATACAGGGTGCTCTCCTTCGGCCTAGCCTCTGCCCCAAGAGTCTTCACAAAATGCCTGGCAGTTGTGGCCGCCTTCCTCCGGCTCCAAAGGGTCTTCGTCTTTCCTACCTGGATCACTAGCTCATAAAGGGAGACACAGCCTTAGAGGTGCAGCAGGCCACCACACACACCATCCAGGTTTTGCAACACCTGGACTTTGTCATAAACTACCCCAAGTCTCACCTCCTCCCTACAGTGTCTGGAGTTTATTGGGGCAAAGATTGACACTTTTCAGTCAAAGGCTTTCTTGCCCAGGCACTGAGCCGATAATCTCAGGTCTCTAGCTCGGGATGTGCAGGACTGTTCCCCAGTGCCCGCCTGACTTCTCCAGTGCCTCCTCGGTCACATGGCTTCCACGGTCCACATCACCCCAGACGCTCGCCTCCACCTGAGGGTGGTGCAGTGGTGTCTCCGGGACTAGTGGTCTCAGGCCCCAAGCCGCCTCTGCAACAGAGTTTCTGTGACCTGCCAATTGGTGGACTCCCTGGCCTAGTGGCAGTCATCCCAGCATCTCAAGGCGGGCATGCCTTTTCAAGCCCCAAGGGTCCTCACCACGGATGCCTCCCTGCTTGGCTGTGGAGCCCACTGCGGAGATCTCTGCACTCACGGCAACTGGTCACCAGACGAGAGCACCCAACAGATCAACCTCCTGGAGTTCTGAGCCATACACCTAGCCCTGAAGGTCTTCTGCCACTGCCAGTGTCACCAGCCGGTGCTGGTCCAGACAGACAACCAGGTGGTGATGTTCTACATGAACAAACAGGGGGGTACGGGGTCTCGTGCCCTTTGTCAGGAGGCACTGGTCCTCCGCTCATACGCAATCCAACAGGGTATCCTCCTGCAGGCGGTGTACCTGCCAGGCCAGAACAACCTGCTGGCCAACAGACTCATTAGAGTCCTCCAGCCGCATGAGTGGCAGCTGGACCCCAGAGTAGCCAGTCAGCTTTTCCAGCTCTGGAGGGAACCCGTGTTGGACCTGTTTGCCAGCCTGGACAACTTTCAGTTGCCCCACTTCTGCTCCTGACAGGTCCACCCCTCCAGGGTGGCAGTGGACGCATTCCTGGTCTCATGGTCAGAATGCCTCATGTGCGCCTTCTCCCCGAGGCCGCTGATCACCAAGACCATGTTCAGGACCCTCCGCGGCAGGGCCTCACTCATCCTGATAGCTCCTTGGTGGCCCCCAGTACTCCTATCACAGGAGGGGGGCTCTCTTCTGCTCCCCAACCTGGAGTCCCTGTCGCTGACAGCATGGCTGCAGAGAGGGTGACTTTGGTCCCTTTCAACCTTCCAGTTGAGATGGAGAAAATTTTGCTGGCCTCTCACAAGGCCTGTACTAGGAAGGCTTACGCTCTCAAATGGCGCAGGTTCTCTGTTTGGCGCGCCGAACACGGGGCTGATCCTTTTTCCTGCCCAGTGGCTCTGGTGTTACAATACCCTTGCCACCTCTCTCAGTCAGGGCTCAAGTCTAACTCCGTCTGAGTGCACCTTATTGCCCTAGTGGCACACCACCATCCGGTGGATGGGAAAACCTGTCTCGGTCCAATCGTTGGTGACCCGTTTTATTTGTGGCCTGCTCTTATCGAAGCCCCTGGTTCACTCTCCGGCAACCGAATGGGACCTCAATGTAGTGCTGGGGCAGCTCACTCGCCCACCCTTCGAGCCTCTGGCTACCTTCCACCTTTGCTACCTCTCTTGGAAGGTGGCTTTCCTGGTTGCGCTCACCTCTGCTCGCAGAGTTAGCGAGCTTTAGGCCCTTGTGGTGGAGGCACCCTATACCAGGTTCTACAGGAACAGTGCTGCTTCACACGCACCCCAAATTCCTGCCGAAGGTAGTGTCACCCTTCCATCTCAACCAGGAAGTGGTGCTCCCTATCTTCTTTCCAAGACCTCACTCCAGTCGGGCAGAGACGGTCCTTCACACCTTAGACTGTAAGAGGGCTTCGTCCTTCTACATCCAACGCACTCAGGGCCACTTCTCAGCTTTTCATCTCCTATGATCCCAGTAAGCTGGGGGGAGGCAGTGACCAAG
This sequence comes from Ichthyophis bannanicus, assembly GCA_033557465.1. Classification (NCBI taxonomy): domain Eukaryota; kingdom Metazoa; phylum Chordata; class Amphibia; order Gymnophiona; family Ichthyophiidae; genus Ichthyophis; species Ichthyophis bannanicus. The sequence goes on from CM066043.1 coordinate 173,970,318, forward strand.
CGTATGCTGTCCACATCAGTGGCAGACTGTATTGCCCTCGCTTATGAACAAGCAAGGTTCCTGCTGGAAGGTCGTGTCATGGCGCACCGTGTCAGGACCATGGCGACCTCGGTGGAAAACTTGCATTCTTTCCCGATGGTGGACATCTGCTGGGCCGCCACCGGGTCTTCAGTCCTTACCTTCGCAGCCCATTACTGCCTGAAAAGAGAGTCCTGACAGGACAGTGCCTTCAGCCAGGCTGTGCTCCGTAACCTTTACGGGGTTTAGGCAACTCCCACCCTCCAACTCTTCTGTGTTCAGGCTACTGGAATGCTGGTTTCATCGGAGATAGGTCCTAATGTGATCTGTGGGCACAGACTCAATTGCTGTTGCTTGCGGCTCCCCGTGAGGGAGCCCTGTTTTTGCTATGGGCTTTCGGTAGCCTGTATCTAGGGAGTCCGATATGTGAGGACTGACTTCCTGGAGAAAGCGTAGTTACTCATCTGTAACAGGTGTTCTCCGGGGACAGCAGGAATCAGTCCTCACAACCCTCCCTCTTCTCCTTGGAGTTACTCCTTTACCATCTTTTATTTTTGCCGTCTTTTAGCTATGTCATCTGACTGAGCTAGATGGCATCCTAGGGTGGGAAGGGGACCATGCATGCGTTGTGGCATCTCCCAAAGGCTTTCTTTGAAAGCTGGGGAGATGCTTCCGCGAGGGTTCCGTCGGTGCCGACGTCACCCATATGTGAGGACTGATTCCTGCTGTCCCCAGAGAACACCTGTTACAGGTGAGTAACTACGCTTTCTCAGCAGTGAACATCCCAGGAAATTAAATACTGATTTTGCTGTTCCATCTACTTTAGTGGTTTGCCTGGCATTATATTCCTATCTTGATTTGCTGTTAAATGCAGTGCCTCTTAAAATTCTTCACTTCCTTATATACTTTTCCCATTCTGCTGTCTAAGTGCAATCCAAAATTCATTAAAGTAGGAGTTTGTATCACTGATGACATACTCTAACTTTCAACATGAAAGAATAATTCTAAAAATTGCCAAACAATAATTAAGAATAAGAAACCAATGTAGCCCAGCCATCAGGGTGCTTTTGATTTGCTCTGTTCAAGTGCAGGTTCCTCTGGCTGGTCACTTGGGACTGGCTGCAATTGTTTATGATTTGAGTCCAGAGAGAGAGTACCGACATTCAAGGTTCTACCTGTAGAGAACTTCTTACCTATGCTGTGTCTCCAAGTTGATTCCTCACAGTCTTTTTCCTAAAGAGGCCGATCATTTTAGTGATGGAGTTAGACATAATTTACTGGCTGTCAAAATATTAATGGCTCATTTGTTACTTCAGAGACATCACATGAAAGACAAAAATTAAGAAAGTCAAGACACAATTTCAGAGGCTGGAAATTAAACCTACTCTCCTTCAGACACAGCATTTCTTTTCCTCTTTCCCCTCTGCCTGGTTGGCTTGGTGAAGGTCCACTCTCAACATGATCTGAGGCTTCTGTTCCATAAGCCACAGCTTGGTTCTTAGGAAGAAGAAAGTCATGTCATTGGGAACAATCCTGCATTACTCTTGTGTTGGGATTTAGTCAGTGCTGCAGACCTCACTGACTAGGGAAGGCTCTCTCTCTCCTCTGTGTCAACTTGTTAGAAAGAAGGTTAAGAGAAAATAACTTCTCTCTCTTAGGGGTTTCATGCTCTCAAATCCCCCTTGAGATCTTTTTTTTAAATTTAACCCAAGCCTGGATTAGTGCTCGGGCTCCACCATCCGCAAGGCCTGCGTGTCTTGACTGTTGGACACTTACGAGCCCTGATGCAGAAAGACTAGTATGCCCTTTGCGCACAGATAAGGCAGCGGTACTTGTGCGTATATATTTATTTTATTTATTTATTTATTTATTTTAATTCTCTTATATCAGTGCGGTTTACATTGAACAAACTGAAATTACATTGAACAGGGCATTATAACTTGGAGATAACTATTTACAGGGAACATGGGCTATGGAGGGTTAAGTGGCTTGCCCAAGACCACAAGGAGCACCTGTGGGACTAGAAACCCCAGTCCTTCCGGCCCAAGGTTGCTGTCCTCTAGTGGGATTTGAACCCCCGACCTTCCGGCCTGAAGTACCGTGCCCCAACCACTAGGCCACTCCTCCACTCCACTTATGTCAAATGCAGAAAAGAGATTGACGCGCATGTAAACAGCAAAAAAAAATGTGTACACAGCAACGCCAAGCATATTTAAACAATATCCAATTGAACTGTGTATATGACGTCTGTCCCATAAGTAATGAGAATGATTTAACAAAGAAATTTTTATTGAACATACATGCAATTACAGTTTATCCCCTTCAAAATAGGCTCCTTGTGATTGAATACAGCGATTCCAGCGTTGCTGCCACTCTTCATAGCAGTGGAGGAAGTCCTCACTTGAGATGTTGTTCAAAGCCCTCGTCGTAGCTGTCTGGACATTTTCAACTGTCCCAAAATGATGTCCTTTGAGGTGGGTTTTGATTTGGGGGAATAAAAAGAAATTGCACGGAGCCAAGTCAGGGCTGTACGGTGGGTGGGGAAGCGTTGATATTATTTTGAGCCAAAAATTCCCTCACAGCAAATGATGTGTGACTTGGCGCATTGTCGTGGTGAAGAAACCACGTGTTTACAATTTCACGGCGGACGCGCATAACTCTGTTTCTCAAACGCTCGAGTACCTGTAGGTAAAACTCCCTTTGAATAAAAAGGAAATGATGAGCATGGATTTCACTCTTGATTTGCTCATTCGGGCCTTCTTTGGTCAAGGTGACTGGGAAGCGTGCCACTCTGAACTCTGTATTTTGGTTGTGTGATTGTATTCGAAAACCCAAGTTTCATCTCCGGTTATCACTCACTGCAGAAAGTCGGGCTCACTTGTCACACGATCCAAGAGTTCCTGAGATACCAACACACGATTCTCCTTTTTTTTCATCTGACAAATTCTTCGGGACCAGTTTCACACAAATTTTTCTCATGTGCGGATCTTCCGTAATGGTTCGGTGGATGTCTGTTTTTGGTAGTCCTATCTCCTCTGTGATTAACTGCACATTCAAACGTCTGTCCTTATCCAGAACAGCCTTCACACAAGCCAATTGTTCTCAGTTCTTGAAGTTGAATGATGCCCTGCATGCTGTTCGTCCTCAATGCTCTCCCTTCCGTCCTTGAACGCCTTGTGCCACCTGGTTGGGCTGAAGACAAAACAGCATCCCCATAAGCTGTCCTCAACAACTGCAACGTTTCGGAACCAGATTTTCCGGGTTTCACGCAGAACTTGATCGCGTAACGCTGCTCCTCTGCATTTTCACCTGTGACAAGACACAAAAACTACTACGCACTTTGCTAACATACTGTCTGCTACAAAGCTACAGACTCAACTGAGGAAGCTCAAACTGTATACATGGGTTCCCCCTCCACCTGCCTCGACCCCCACTTTCCTTTCCTGGCCCTTCTGTGCTGCGCAAAAAAATCATTGTCATTACTTTTGGGACAGACCTCATATTAAAACGGCATAGTAATAAGGTCTGTGCCCAAGGCTGAGAAACACATAGAGGATTATATAACCAGCAAGAGCACCCTTTCTCTACGTCTGGTCTGAGGTGACTTAAAAATCTTGTGCATATAGGGAAAGAGATATTTTCAGTGTACGTAGTGGTGAACAGTTATTTTAGACATGAAAATTTTCTTCGTGTATCTTTCAACGTACTGTATAAGCAAATGTTCGGCTTTCAAGAAGAAATGTCTTTTGCTTCTTATCCTTGTGTGTTCTTTGGACTCGCTTATATCATTCTCCATTTACTGTTAGGTCTCTTTGTTATCATTTCATAAAAAAATGTTTTTGGGCAAAATAGTGTTATTTATTATGGGTGAGTGCCAAAAGAACCTGTATGTCCTATGCGCATAACATGAGCGTTTGACATTTAGGCGCATGTGCACACGGCCACTTGTAGCGCATCTGTTTGTGCATGCGTTGGCTCCCCTCCTTTCAATCTTTTGCCAAAGTTTTATGCACAGCTCATTGGCATACACGCCCTTTGCATACTGGTGCTGACGTTTCAAGCTATCTGCACATTACAAAAATGCGTACATGGCTAATAGTGCATGGTTTCACTGCTGGCTTTCTGCATCGGCCTGTTAGTTTGCTTCTGGGAGGCAGAAAAAGAGGAAGGAAAAAGACAGGTTTTCCTCCAAAACTCTCTCTTTTTTTTTTTTTTATTAGCTCTATTACATCTCTAGCTGCTCCCTGGCCCCCTATATTAGGAAGCCAACTAGAAAATTTCTCCCTCATTATACCTTTACACAGTAATACACATATTTTATTTTAAATATAGGGCAATTCACCAAATACAGCTCAACACTTGGGCTCTTAGCAGGCAGGTTCTGCCTTTAACATGCAAACAAACGCACGTTAAATGCAAAGCCTCCTCTTTAGTGATCGAGGGTGTGACTAGCATGTCCTCAGCAGCTAAAGCTTGGATGTGAATGCCAACATGTGCTCCAGGAAGGCAGGTTCACTCAATGACTCCCATAGGTGAACTTGCCAATTGCCACTAAGTGCACGGCACTAACCCTCATGTGAGCAGCATGCCCACACGCCCCTATAATGCCATGGCCAATTACTGTTCCTTTTACTTCATGGTTGCTGGCATGCTGGCACGTTAACCGGTCTCTGGGCTTTAGTAAAAAAGGGCCCTTAGTGATCCTGGGTCTTATCAAAAAGTCTTGATTGCAAAGTTTTCACAACAACTCCTCATAGCAAAAACAAATTAGCTTCATTTCTGAAATCTGCCTTAATTGGGGTAATTTCAAGGGTTTGCCATATATAAAGCCTGTTTGACAGGCAGAAAAGGGCTTTTATAAAATCGTGGAGCTAGATAGGGGCTTAACTACTACTACTACTGAGCATTTGTATAGCGCTACAAGTCGTACGCAGCGCTGCACAGACATGTAACAGACAGTCCCTGCTCATCAGAGCTTACAATCTAGTCACGACAGACAACACAAGGGAAACACAAGGAGATCAGGTGAGTCAAGATCCAAAAGCAACAGCGACGAGGTGGGTTTTCAGCCTGGATTTGAAAAGGGTCAGAGAAGGTGCCTGGAGTACAGACTCGGGTAGTTTGTTCCAGGCATAAGGTGCAGCAAGGTGAAAGGAGCGAAGTCTGGAGTTAGCAGTAGAAGAGAAGGGCACAGATAGAAGTGATTTGCCAGAACAGCAGAGTTCCTGAGGAGGGATTTAGGGAGAGATAAGAGAGGAAAGGTAGTGACGAGCTGCAGAGTGAATGCACTTATAGGTCAGCAGGAAAACGTTTAACTGGATGTGGAAACGGATAGGGAACCAATGAAGTGACTTGAGAAGAGGGGGGTAATATGAGCTTGATGAGGCTGGTGGAAGATTAGTCGTGCAGCAGAGTGTTGAACAGATTGAAGGGGAGAGAGATGATTCAAAAGGAGACCGGCAAGGAGTAGGTTATAATAGTTAAGATGGGAGGTGTTAAGGAGTGGATAAATGTCTTAGTAGTGTGTTCAGAAAGTAATGGGCAGCTTTTGTTGATGTTACAGAGAAAGAAACAGCAGGTCTTAGCTATCAGATGTATGTATGTGGAGAAGGAGAGAGAGGAGTCAAAGACAACACAAAGGTTGTGAGCTGAGGAAACAGGGAGGAGTAGAGAGTTATCCACAGAGAATGAGAAAGGAGAAGAGGAGAGGAGGTTTTAGAGGGAAAAATAAGAAGCTCTGTTTTGGCCATGTTCAGTTTCAAGCGGCGGTGAGACATCCAAGCAGCAATGTCAGAAATTCAAGCAGAGATCCAGGTCTGGATTGCCGGAAAGATTTCAGGTGTAGAGAGGTAGACCTGGGAGTCATCAGCATAAAGATGGTACTGAAAGCCATGGGAAGAGATGAGTGCACCAAGGGACTGGGTATAGAGCGAGAAAAGGAGTGGACCTAAGACCGATCCTTGGGGTACACCAATTGAGAGCGGGATAGCAGCAGAGGAGGATCCACCACAACAAACACTGAAAGAATGATGGGAGAAATAAGAGGATAACCAGGATAGTACAGAGTCCTTAAAATCAAATGAGGACAGGGTATCAAGGGAAAGGTTGTGGTCAACAGTTTCAAAAGCAGCAGAGAGGTCAAGAGTGATGACAGAGTAAAGGCCCTTGGATTTGCCAGGAACAAGTCACTGGAGACTTTGGTAAGAGCCATTTCAGTCGAGTGTAACAAGCTGAAAAGTGCAACTTGCAGTATGATTCAATGGCGGGTTTCCCTCATTCCAGAATCGGGCATATGGGGAATTCATATGTGTGTGAGTGCATGTCATGGAGGGTGTTGAGGGTGCATGCAAGTGTGTCATGGGCAGTGCTGGGTGCTGTGTGTGTGTCTCATGACCTCATTCTCAGGCTTCCTCCAATATCTCATAACACCTTCCCATATACCATCTCCCAGACTTTCTAATGCCTCCCCCCCCCCAAGGCTTCCCTCAATCTCTCTCTCCTCCCAACTCCCTTCATCCAGTAATTCATTTGCTCATGGATTCTTCTCCCTGGCTGCAGCTTCTATAAAACATGGGATTTCACAGTTTTCTCACTGTGATGTGCTTTCTGCACGGTTGAGCCCCCGTGGTGAAGGAAGTTTGGGCTGATCTTGTTTGAAGTCTCAGGAGATCGGCCACTTCTTTCACCATGAGGCTCAACCACAAAGAGAACCCATTGATGCATTTTTTCTGAACGAGTAGATTCAAGCTTGCTTACGCATGCGCAATCAAATGTGCACAGAAAGAGAGGTTTCCTGTTGCCTGAGGCCCACAATCCTCGATAATAGACGCTACACATATATTTATACAAAATGCACCTAAAAATAGGTTCATAGAAGCAGTGTGCCTGTTTTTACACAGAATGCACATAGGCGTTCCCAGAGGATTCATTTGGACAAAGCAGAGTCTGAGTTACAGCAGGCATGCATATTTGTGTAAAATGTGTGTACATGCCTGGAGCACCCGCACACATTTACACCATTTTGTGGAGCGGATGTAAATTTGCTTGCCGTTGGAGCTGGTTCTGGGAGATTATTGTTTTGTTTAAAGGTGTGGAGGCTCCCTTTTTACAAAGTAAGCATAAATAAATCAAAGCTTTATTTTACAATCCACAAAGGCGCCTTATAAAATCAAAAGGCTCAGAAGGTCCATTAATGAGTTCGAAGTGCTTATTGAGTTCTGTGTATGTCCACTCACAGTACCAGAGATGGCAAGTTTGACACCTTAAGAGTGTCACCCTCATTTGAAGGCTTTCTCCCTTTCACACTCATTGAGTCCCTTCTCGCAAGCATTAGAGCCTCAGTGCCAGTGCATTGATCCTGGTTGCTGCTTTCATGAGAGAGAAGCCTAAGAGAAGAAAAAAACAAGATCCTTCCTGTGGACTGCCACCTCCTGCACCATCCCTTCTCCCTGTACCTACAAGTACAGGTGCCATGAAACCCGCACACATACTTGTAGTCCCTGAGCAGAGAGAAATTTTCACTCCAGAGAATTTACTCATATTGTCTCCATTGTCTGTATCCTATCCACAGCAAGGTTAATATAATTTTATGCTACTTTTTTAATTGGCAAAGCAAACGCTACATTTAAATCTTTCTAGATTTTTACCCTGGATGCACCATTTGGAAAATTCTCACTCTTTGTTTGTTTATTTATTTAAAGTTTTTTCTATACCGCGCTCTTCAAAATCAGCTCGGTTTACAGATAACAGCAGCTTTGTTCAGACACAGGTAACGCCCATACTGGACTTACAGAAAACAGGGTTATTCAACTTGGATTAACTGGAGAAACTATATAGAAGTTCTGGGCTAAGGTATTTTACAGTATTATGTGACTATATACATGCCCTAGCTGGGGACTGGTAGTGCTACCGTGGCGCGCAGGGTGCGTGTATAGTAGGAAGTCTGTTGTATGTGTCTTGGTGGTGCTGTTAGGTGGTTGTTGTATGGTACCATAATGCTGCAGGATGAGGTAGTGTTTCAGTGCCTTCCTGAACTGTGTGATGTCCGTAATTGCCCGGATGTCGGGTGGGAGAGCATTCCAGTGCGATGGGGCATAGAGCATGAAGGCCCTCTTTCTTGTTACTTGTAAGCATTTTGTAATCTTGCTAGGGATACATAAGGTATTGGCTGAAACCAATCTTCTAGCTCTATTTGGAGGGGTGGGGAGAATGAGGTCTGAGATGGATGAGGAGGTGAGTCTGTTGATGGCTTTGAATGTCAGTAGTAGAATCTTAAAGGTGAGTCTACAGTACACTGGTAGCCAGTGGACGTGCTTCAAGATTGGTGTTATGTGATCCCTCTTGGTGGCACCATGTAGTATTCTGGCTGCTGTATTCATGGCCAGCTGGAGTGGGAGCAGCGTGTTTTTCGGTAGACCCTGAAGGATGGCGTTGGCGAAATCAAAGTGTGGGATGACTAATGCCTGGTAGATTGTCCTGAAGTTATCTGCCTGGTAGATTGTCCTGAAGTTATCTGGTTCCAGAAGGGGGCGTAGTGACGGATTGTCCGAATCTTGAAGTATACTGCCTTGACAGTGTTGTTTATATGGGCTTTCATATCTAACTGTTGATCGAGTGTCTTTGGACTTCAGTCTCATGCTCAGGGATGGTAAATCACAATCTTTGAGATAGTTCACCCTTGGCATCTCTGTAGTACTTGACCTGATTTTAAATACTCCTGAATGAATGTTCAAGCTGTTTTTGTTGTCTGAAGTGAGTGGAAAACATATTGAATAATCTGTTATTTCTTTTGTGTGGTATTTTATTTATTTTATTTTATCTAAGGTCTAGACACACTAACTGCGGGGCTACCAAAAACTCCAGGTTACAGTTGTGCAAAACTACAGTTTGGGGCAAGGCTATAAGAATTTTAATGTGTTTGAATATCCCTCAGGAGCACTGTCAGGCCCGCTACGTTAAAGTGAAAACAGTTTGGCACCACCAGGACACTACCTTGATTAGGCTGTTCTTCTAAAGTCAGTAGCCATGACTTAAGGAAATCGCTGGGCAAAGCTCTCGTTAGGCCTAAGATTAATGCCAATTTTTAAAAAGTGTTCCAGGCATGATCCAGAAAACTACAAACCAATGAGCTTGATGTCTGTACCAGGCAAAATGGTAGAAACTATTATAAAGAACAAAATTACTGAACCTGTGGATAGTCACAGCAAAGGAAAATCTCGTCTCACTATTCTGTTATATTTTTTCAAAGGTGTGAATAAACGGGTAGATAAAGGTGAGCCGGTTGATATAATGTATCTGGATTTTCAGAAAGCCTTTGAAAAGGTCTCTCATGAGAGAAACATGCAGAAATTAAAAAGTCATGGGATAGGAGGCAGTGTACTATTGTGGATTAGGAACTGGTTAAAAGATAAAAAGCAGAGAGTAGGGCTAAATGTGCAATTTTCTCAATGAAGAAAGATGACTAGTGGAGTACCCCAGGGATCTGTGCTATTCCTGCTGCTTTTTAACATATTTATAAATGACCTGGAAATGGGAATAATGAGTGAGGCTATCAGATTTGCAGATGATACAAAATTATTCAAAGTTGTTAAAACGCAAGAGGATTGTGAAAAATGGCAAGAGAACCTAGAAAAATTGGGAGACTTGGCATCCAAATGGCAGATGAAATTTAATGTGGACAAGTGCAAAGTTATATATTTAAGGAAGAAGAACCCAAACTATAGTTATACGATGCAAGGTTCCAGTAGGAACTATCACCCAGGAAAAGGATCTGTGCATCATTGTGGGTAGTACGTTGAAACCCTCGCCTAGCATTCTATTTGTTTTCTTGGCCACAGCTGCACAGTGGACAATCATAAGGAAAGGAATAAAAAATAAAACCAAGGATTTTGTAATTCCTCTGTATTGCTCCATGGTGCGGCTGCACCATGAATATTGTGTGCAGTTCTGGTTGCCATATCTTAATAAGGATATAGCAGAATTGGAAAAGGTACCAGAAGAGCGACCAAAATGGTAAAGGGGATGGAAGGATACCCCTATGAGGAAAGACTTTTAAAAGATTAGGGCTCTTCAACTTGGAAGAGAGATGAGGGGGAGATATGATAAAGATCTATAAAAGAATGAATGGAGTGGAACAGGTAAATGTAGATTGGTTGTTTACTCCTTCAAGAAGTAGAAGGACTGGGGGACACTGCAATGAAGCTACAATGTGGCACATTTAAGACAAATCTGAGAAAATATTTTGTCGCTCAGTTCGTAATCCATATGTTCTGGAATTCATTACTATAGGATGTAATTAAAGATGTTTGTGTAAATGGATTTAAAACAGGTTTGGATTAGTTCTAGCAGAAAGGTTCATAAACCATTATTAAAGAGGACTGGGAAAATCCATTGCTTACCCCTGGGACAAGGAGCATGGAAGGTGTATACCTTTGGGAACCTGACAGGTACTTAAGACCTGAAATGGCCACTGTTGGAATCAGGATACTGGGCCTGATGACCCCTTGGTCTGACCCACTATGGCATATCTTATGTTCTGCAGAGATCTTATGAACTGCAGAGATCTCTGTCTGAGAATGAGGAAAATGTTGATTGATCATCTGTTTCAAGACTATTCCATAAAGATGGCCCGGATGGAAGAGTGGTACGGAGGAAGTCACTCCTAAAGAAAAGCCACATGATGTTTATGGTTTATTCGGTACTTAATACATCCCTTTTCAGACAAATTAAAGTGGCTTACAGTAAAAGGAAAATAGCTAAAAGTGGGGAAAAGAAATACAAAACTGAACGTAAAGGAAAGCGAGAGAGGAGCACAAGACAGACACCAGAGGGAGAGATGAAGGGGTAACATGGGGGGGGGGGGGGGGAGGATACGCAGGATATGTTGAAAAGAAACACGTAGCGGCATTGCATGCATATATGAGAAGGGTCTGTGTTCTGACAGCAAAGTGAAATCTTTTTGGTTTCAATGCCAACCAATATGTGTGGCATAAAATAAGCACAGTAAAGCATGGTGATGGCAGGTAGCATTGCGTGGAAGTATGTAAGAGATTAGGAAGGGCGTGGATTCGCTATGTAAGGTAGTTTTTTGTTTGTAGGTGATCTGAGGTGGGAGGTGGAGGGTTCATGTTCCATTTACATTTGTGGTCAACATTATTGGCACCCTTTCATTTTAGGTTATGTTGTGTACAATATCTTGAAAAATAATTGGAATTATTCCTCTATCATCATGATATTTTTAATAGTATGTTCAAAGTTATACAACAAAAAAAGAGATGTCTGTGCAGCTTAGACATAGTAATTTCTGAGAAAAAAACATGACCTGGACAGGATTAATGGCACCTTTCACTAATATTTGGTTGCACAACCCTTGGCAGTGATGACAGCCTCCAAATGTTCTGGTAGCCATCTATGAGTTTTCTACATCTGTCTGCTGGTAATTTCTCCAACTTTTCAACTATTTCCAGGATTCCTTTTACCAATGGCAGATTTCAGCCCTTTCCAAAAGTTTTCGATTGGATTGAGATCTGGACTCATTGCTGGCCAGTTTAAAACAGTCCATATGTTCCTTTTTAACCACTCTTTTGACTTTTGGATGCATATATTGGGTCATTGTCTTGCTGGAGGACCCATGACCTTCTACCCAACCTAACTTTCTGACACTAGGTAGCACATTTTTCTCCAGAATACCATAGTAGTCCTCTCACTTCATGATTCCTTTAATACATTCCAGGCCTCTAGTTCCTGAGGCAGCAAAACAGCCCCACAACATTATGGAACCTTCACTATATTTAACTGTAGGAAGGATGTTTTTCCTTAAGCTTCATTTCTTCTCCTGTAAGTATATCGCTGGTCTTTATTGCCAAAGAGCTCGTTTGGTTTCATCTGTCCTCAGAACATTTTCCAAGAAGGATTGTGGTTTCTCAAGGTGGGTTTGGGCGAAGATCAGGTGTACCATTTTCTATCTGTCCTTAAGCAGTCAGGTCTTCTCGGCCTTTGCCCATGAAACCACCACTCCAGATTGCTCCAGGTCAACCTTAAGCTTTTTGGCTGTTGTACATGGTGTTTTTCTTGACAGTTCACACTAACCTTCAAAAACATCTTGGATTAATTTTCCTCTTCCCACCACATCCTGGGAGGTTCTTGACAGTTCCATGAGCAGAAAATTTCTTAAAATTGCGATCCATAGACACAGGAATCACAATATCGTTGGAGATGGCCTTGTACTCTTTGAAGTTTGATGTTTGGTGATAAGGGCTTTTCTGACGCTCTGAGGCAGCTCTCTTGTCTCCACCATTGTTAAAATGAAACAGGAAGTGAATGTGGCCATTTTAAACATTAAAGCCATCATTCATTGGCTGATTAAAGTCATGTGAGTACTGATAATTGATCACAGGTGCATCTAATTTTACTGCAATGGGAATGTGGTTATTCTGTTCAAACTGATTTGAACTGTTTATAAGGGTGCCAATAATCATGTCCTACCCTAAAATTTAACCTAACTATATCTCCCACAAATATACTCAAACACCATAGCAAGGGAAACATACAAATGAAATTTTTTGTCGGAACTTACACCTTGAAGAAAAACTCCTTCTCGTAGTGTGGTGTTCCTTTTTTTCTTTTTATAGGGACGCAACCCTAACAAGTCGAAAGGGGACATTAATCCCTTAGTACAAACCGGTAAAATTTAACTTAAGCATAGGCAATAAGCCAAAGAAAAGTCCCTTAGCTGATCAAGCTGGCCTTCATTTCAGACGAAATATTGGGCAGCTCCACACTCCATAAACGGGTAATCAAAAAACAACCCCTAAATCTCCATTGCTGGTACTTAGGAATGTTGACAAGTCATCTCCAGTCGCCCAGTACACAGCTAGACATTCAAAGATCTCCCATTCAATATCGACTTTTCAGAGTCTTCCGTAATAGCAACCATTTCGTGATAAAAATCACGAGTTAGTAACCCAGCGTTGCGTTTCAAGCCTAAGATTCTCCTGGCTCTTCTTCAAACTGTGTTGCTCCTTCTCAAACCTGGAAATTAATGCCATTTAAACTTCCTGATGTGATCACATGACCGGTTGAAGGCCAGTGAAAACCACTGATACCCAAATACTCCTAACTACTATATTAAAGAATACTCCACCAATCCAGGGATGAATTCAAACCCTGTGGTGCTAGAGACTCAAGAGTATAAATCCAAAATTGTTCCCGATAACATAACTGAGAGTCCCGATTACCCGCCCTGTCCCTTGCCGGTATGTGATCCAACACTCTCCAACGGAGATCTGAAAACTGATGTTGATATTCTTGACAATGCGAGACAATCGGGGCCGTCAGTACTCCATTAGTTGCTGTATATGGGAACGATGTTCTTGAAGCCGTTTTTTCATCGTTCTAGACGTTTTCCCAATGTAGATCTTATTGCATGGACAGATCAATACATAAACAACAAATGGTGTTTGACAGGTGGTATAAAACTTACTAAAGTCCCGCCGATGTTGAGAAGGATGTTCCCAGATTGAACCTTCCAAAGTTAAATCACAAAAATCACATGTAGTGCCTTTGAAATGCCCCCGAATTCCGATCTCAGAGGGTTGGCCATTATTATGGACCACCCAATCCGCTACATTTTGACCCCTTTGAAAGGCCACCATCAGAGGTTTCTCAAAGCACGAATGCAATGACAAAATTGGCCAATGTGCTTTCAAGATTTTCATCACTTTGATCGCATGTGGCATGTAGGGTAACACTCCTACATAAGGATGAGCACCCTCCAGATCAATAGGGGGAACTTGTTCAGCTAGATCCCACCATTCAACATGATTAAACCGTGCACTTCAATATGCACGATTAATAATGACTCGTGGATAGCCCCGTTCTAATAAACAAATTTTCAATTGATTGGCTTGTATCTTGAAATCCTCCACTGTAGAACACAATCGGCGTAACCTGATGAACTGGCTCACTGGTAATCCTCGACGTAACGGGCCCGGATGGTAACTACGATAATGTAATAAAGTGTTCCTTTGGACTTCTTTCCGATATAGGGTTAATCATACTTCTGAGTGATCCTTAAATAAACGTAGATCCAGAAAATCAATGGTTTCCAAATGAAATTTTTTGTCGGAACTTACACCTAAATTTCATAAGGAAACCATTGATTTTCTGGATCTACGTTTATGAAATTTAGGTGTAAGTTCCGACAAAAAATTTCATTTGTATGTTTCCCCTGTTATGGTGTTTGAATAATTATGGCCTGGCAATGTCCCAGTTCTTATACTAATTCCTACTATTTCCTTTTTCAATTGGTCTTGTTTTATTTGATTCTTTTATGTGTCAAATGTGTGCATATATAGTCCAAAGCCATTTCACTTGCTTACTATTTTTTTTTAGGACATATTGGAAGGGGTTGAACTGCAAGGTGCCAATAATGTTAACTACAACTGTATATTATTTCTTTATTCTTATTTAAGGGGATGGGTGGTGGTTTTGACCGACTCTGTTTTTTTTTATTTATTTATTTGACAGGGTCTTTTTGTAATACCGCTTTATCATGTCAGTCAAAGCCGCTTACATTGTAACATTTATAGCATTGATAACTTGCATTTTTCTGAGGCAATGGAGAGTTAATTTACTTGCCCAAGGCCACAAGGAGTGCTAGTGGGAATCGAACCCTGGTCTCTAGGTTCCCAAGCCAGTGCTCTAACCATTAGGTTACAAACTTGTTTAAGTAGGTGTGTTATGAAATGCTATAAATAAATGTTTTAGATTAAAATATGTATAAATTAACAAATAAGTGCCTGATGATTTGGTCAGAACTATTTGCTAAAAACTTTCCACAGCATAAATAGAACAGAAAGCTCTTCTGTGGTCTTTTAGGAAGTACTTTTAAGACTGCCCACATAGCTGCAAACGTTTGCATGCACTTTGTTACTCATGGACCTCGCATTCGCTTTTAAAGTGAAAATGGGAGTACTTTCATCTTGCAAATCTGCCAGAGATGAAATACCCACCAATTTACCCTGCTGATTTGTATGGGTGTTTCTTCTGGCAAAAAATGCATCCTTCTTTATGAAAATTGAAAAGTAGGTGCATAATTTCAAGGGTACCCCCAGGAACATCTCCCACTGCTGTGGGTAAAATCGTTGTGCAGTGGACCTAAGCACATGCTTTTACGTGTGCATATGGTGGGCAGTTTTGCACAAGCATATTTGCACAGGGAAGCACTATTGCACCTGCAGAAATGGCTTTTCAAATTACTCTCTGGCTGCACAAGTAAAGAACACATACATTTTTCACTTTGTGGAATTGGATGACTTTTCAAAGTAAACATACGTACATACTTTCACTTGGCAAATTATTCCAGGAAAAATACTCATACACATTTATATCTACTAACTTGTGCAAATCTCTTTTCTGATTGAAAATATATGCAGTGAAAATATATGCATGATTTTTGAAAATTCAAAAGTATGTGTTTACTTCCAAATCCTGCTTCCAGAAACACCTCCCCCTCTAGAGGGTAAAAGGAATCAGAAAATGGCATGAAGTATGTATTACTTATCCATATACAGAGCGGACAACTTTATAAAAAGCTTACTTCCATGGGTAATGCATCGTTTTAACCATATAAATGCTTTTTAGAATTGTCCTTCCTACATATTGCTTTTTCTCTTTTCTGTACTGGTTCATAAGTAAAAGCCTTAAAAACATTCTCCCTTTTTCTCTTTTAATGAGATTTTTTTCCTGCGATTTCACACAAATTGATTTATTAAATGTTTTATACTAGATGAAGGAATAAAGCATTTACTTGTATTTCAAATGTAATGTTCTTTCTAGGAAATGGCATATTCAGTGGATCCAGCAAAAATAATTCTTCCACCTTTACGAAACCCTGACATCCTCGTAGGTGAAAATGACCTGACCGCACTCAGTTACCTCCATGAACCTGCCGTACTGCACAACCTGAAAATTCGTTTTGTGGAATCCAAACTTATCTATACCTACAGTGGTAAGCATGAAGTGAGGACTCGCTTCTGCCAAGGGTATCAGTTTAATGCAATATAAACTTGTGGCCAGTCCAGCCTCCAGTTTAGGCATCTGCCTAGGGTGACACACTTTGGGAGCAGTGGCAGACCAGGCAGAGTATCCCTTTAAAGCTGTGGTGACAGGCCTTGGAGCAGTCACTTTCTCTTGCTCATGCCCTGCCACATCCCGCCCCCGCTGATATTCTTTCAGAGGAGGTGAGATGCGCAGGTCTTAAGGGCATGCATGCAGGTGCTCTAAAGGCCCATCACTATGCTGTGCTGTGCTGCCTTTAGGCAGAGCTGAGTTGGCTTCTGAAGAGGTAGGGTAGACAGTAGCATTGGACACAGCAGGAGGTGGCCGGGGAAGGTAACAGAGGGAGATGGTAGACACCTTGGTGAGGAAGGATAGAGAAGGAAAGAGAAGATGCTGGACATCTCTGTGGAAGGGGTAGGGTAGAAATCAGATGCTGGACATGAGGGGGGCAGTAGGGAAGGGTAAAGGGTGATGTTTGTTTATCGGATATAGGAAAGGAGAGATGCTAGACATAGAGAGGACAGTAACAGAGGGAAGAAAAAGGGAGATGTTTATGGCGTAGGAAGGGGAGATGTTAGGCATCTTGGATGAGGGGTAGTGGATGAGGGAGAGACTGGACAGGTTCTGTTTTCTGGTATTTTTTATAATTTTGAGATTTCTGTTTCCTATGGATATTGTCAAGGACTAAAAACCATTGCACACAGTTGAAAGATTTTTTTATTTGCTGCTTTGTTTAAGTTGTGTGCATGAAAAGAAAATGTTGATTTACCAACAATAAAGTTCTGTGTAAGGGGAAAATAAGCATTGAAGTTCTCTCATAACTTTCAACCATGAGAGGTACTTCCAAAAGCAGTTGTTAGGTGCCAATGAGTTGATGTTGCCTCATGGAGATCCTATGAATAGTTGTCCTAAACTATGATCAGTCTTCAGTCAAGTGGCTAATTATTGATAGAGTGACATCCATAACTGCTGGATTGCATTGCAGGTCTTCCTCTTTTGCATTGACCTTCAACCTTGCCAAGCATAATGTCTTTCTCTAATATTTCTCTTCACGTGATGTGTCCAAAGTATAAAAGTCAAAGCTTTGTCATTTGAGCTGCTAAGGAAAGCTTATGTTTGAACTCCTCTAGTACTGATTTATTTATTATTTATTTAACAGGTTTTTTTATGCCGCCCTGTCATTAATTCAGGGCAGTTTACAGAAAACATATCACCAAAACCAAACTTTTGCATAAAACAGGTTGTTCAACTTGTATGATTATATGTGGTTCAAAGGGGTGTATTAAAGAACAATTATTAATATTCAGGCAGCAATGGTTTATATATGATTGTTATTTATGGGTTGAGGGCTCAGGTCCATAGGATAAATTAACTGAGATTGTGGCTATAGCCTGTAATAAATATGTTTGTGCTATGTGCTCATAGGGTGGATCTGTAGTACTCCGTAAAGAGAGAGGTCTTTATTGCTTTCCTGTAGTCTGATAGGTCCTTGATTGCTCATATTGAAGTGGATAGCTCATTCCATAGTGGGGAGAGCGTAAATGGAGAAAGCTCTTTTGCACGTTGATTGTTTGGCTTTTAACTTGCTTGTAGGAATGTTCAAGGTGTTATTGGATGATGATCTTGTTCTATTCTGTGGTGTTTTCTTGATCATTGGTTGAAGGATGGGAGGTGATAGGTTGTGGATTATCGCGAATATTATTATTAAGATCTTGTATTTAGATCGTATGGTGTCTGGGAGCCAGTGCAGCTGTTTTGTAGTGTGGAGGTTATTTATTTCTATTTAACAGGTTTTATATACTGCTTTATCATTTCAATCAAAGTGGTTTACATTGAAACTTAAACTTGTTAATGTACATTAAACAGGGACATTGATAACTTGGATTTTTCTGAGGCAATGGAGGGTTAAGTGACTTGCCCAAGGTCAGAAGGAGTGCTAGCGGGAATCAAACCCTGTTCTCTGGATTCCCAAGACAGTGTTCTTAACCATTAGTTATGTGGTTGTATCTTGCTGTTCCAGTAATTATTTGGGCCGCAGTGTTTTGCACTAGTTGAAGAGGGAATATTGTTTTCTTGGGAAGGCCCTGGTAGATTATGTTGCAATAGTCTAATATAGGTGTTACTATGACATGGAGTGGAGGAGTAGCCTAGTGGTTAGAACACTGGCTTGGTAACCAAGCAACCAGGGTTCGATTCCCACTAGCACTCCTTGTGGCCTTGGGCAAGTCACTTAACCCTCCATTGCCTCGGAAGAAAGGCCTGGCAATCTACTTCCGGTGACACTGCCAAGAAAACCCAGGAGCTTCTGGGTCGCCAGGAGTCAGGACTGACTCGAAGGCACTATTTATTTTATTATGGCTTGACATACTATTCTAAAATCACTATCACCGAGTAGAGGCTTGAGTTTGTGCACTGTTAGTTTGTGGTAGGCTGTCTTGGTTGTTTTCTTTATGTATGGTTGGAAGCTGAGATGTTGGTCGAACGTAACTCTGAGGTATTTGACTTCTTGCTTGGTTGTTAGGGTAATAGTCTAAGATATTTATTGAATTTGTTGGGGAAAATATAGCGTTCCTGGTGATGTGTAGCACTTCTTATTTTTTTAAGTTTTTAGAGAGGTTTTGTTCCTCGAGCCATCCTGTCATTGCCTTGAGGCAAGTGGTGATCTGTGAATGGGTGTTTATAGGGGTAAATACCATTATGTCATCTGCGTATATCCTGCATTGAATGTTGTATTGTTTTATGATGTTGTAGAGTGGTTTTAAGTATATATTGAAAAGTAGTGCTGAGAGAGTCGAGGCCTGTGGAATCCCTTGTTTGAGTGAAAAGTCTTGATTGTTGGTTTCCAGGTCTAACTTTTTGCTTCCGGTGGGATAGGTATGATACAAACCATTTCATCA
The DNA here is from genome assembly GCA_033557465.1 of Ichthyophis bannanicus. Classification (NCBI taxonomy): domain Eukaryota; kingdom Metazoa; phylum Chordata; class Amphibia; order Gymnophiona; family Ichthyophiidae; genus Ichthyophis; species Ichthyophis bannanicus. The sequence goes on from CM066043.1 coordinate 173,989,292, forward strand.
CTGTACCCTGGATCCCTATTTCTTGAAGCCTTTGTAATAGGTTATTATGGTTGATGGAGTAAAAGGCTGCATTGAGGTCGATGAAGAATAGGTCAAAGCCTTTTTGTATGTTATCTATGCCTATTATAAGGGTTTCAATCAGTGACGTAAATAGTGTCTCCACACTGATGTAGGTCAAGCGGGGCATGGTTGTCTATGTGTTCCTGTAGCTGTTGCTGGACTATTTTTTTTTTTAATTACCTTGGTTATAAAAGGTAGGTTTGAAATTAGTCGATAGGAGCTAGGATCCTTGGTATCAAGATTCTTGCTTTTCAGAATATGTCTTATCGATGCTTGTTTGAGTTGTGAGGGAAGGTATCTTGTGTGAGTGAAGACTGAGTGATCTTTAGTAGGTATGGCGTTAAGTATTCTCTTTTATGCTTAATCCAGCTGACTGGACATGGGTCAATGGGTGATGTAGTTCTATTAATATTGGTTATTATAGAGTCAAGTTGCTTTTCTGAGGGGATGTGAAATGAGTCCCATGTTTTTTCGCTGTTATGATGAGCATGGGGTATGTATGGTTGGGTCAGTTTAGAAAATGGTTTCTTTGTGTATTTTTTCATTGCATTGTATTTTGTTAGATGGTCTTGGTCTTTGGTTCAATGCCATTGCCTCTCCAGTTTTCTTAGTTGTTTCTTCTGTTCATTGATTTCACTCGAGAACCATGGAGCATTGTGTTTCCTTCTGCTGTCTTGAATTGCCTTGTTTGGGGCTATTGCTGCATTGTGGAGCATGTTGTTCCAATTAGTATTGATGGAGTCGAGATCTGTTGTATTTCGCTCAAGCTTTGGTAGTACTTGCTCTAAGAATTTTTCCTTGTTGTAGGACCGGAATCTCCTTCTTTCCTTCAGGGTTGTTTCTGGTATTCTTTCCATTACTAGTGCATTAATGGTGCAGATGACTGTGGTGATCCGACCATAGCATTGGTATGACTGTTGGGTATGTTAATAGGTTTTGGGTAATATCTTGGTTGGGTACAAAAATAAGGTCAAGGGTCCCCCCTTTCTTGTGGGTTGGAGTGCTTACGATCTGGGTATAGTGTAGATCCTTCATGGTTTCCGAGAATGTAGTGGCATCATGCTGTGACAGTGATGGGAGGTTAGGGTCTCCTAGGATGAAGAGAGGTTTGTTCTGTGTGCTGTGGGAGCACACTAGCTCTAGGATGGTTGAGAGATCTTCTTCATCAGAACTTGGAGCTTTGTATATGAGGCATTATGCTAGGTGCCTATTTGAGATTGTTATTATATTGCTTCCCTTTGAGTGAAAGGAGGAGGTTGTGGTGAAGCTTAGGTGCGCCTTTGCTATGATTAGGACACGTCCACCTCTTTGTAAAGGCCTTGTGGAGTTATGTATTGTATTTGGTCGTGAGGAAATTTGGTTTATAATAATGTCGTCTGAGTCGGTGATGCACATTATATCTATATTCTGATTTTGTATGTAATCCACTTTTGTGTGGAATTTGTTTTGGACTGATCAAGCATTGATTAGTGCACATTTGAGTGGGGTATGCTGTTGAATCTTGGTTGGGGCTGCTTCTGAATAGGTAGTGGGGGTTATCTGGATTATCCTTTGTGGTCTGCTTTGTGTATTTTGGTTGGTATGTATCTTATGAGTTGCGTATCTGCTTGTTTGTATGGTTGGGATCAGCCAGGCTGATGTGAGAACAGTCATTTCTCCAGCATTCAGGAACGTTGGTTTGAGGAATGTGTGAGGAGGATAATGGCGAGTAGATTCTTGCTCATTATGTATGTTTTCTTCTTGCTTTATCTTTAATAAGGAATGGGGCCACTGAGGTGATGTTATATGCGAGATGGGATGTTGATGGTGGTTAGTGTTTATGTGTATGTTTGTATTTGTCTGGCAGAGGAATTTAACTGGTTACTTCTGTATGGGGTAAGCAATGTGTGTCAGAGATTACTCACCATCCTATAAAGTTCAGTCTACCTTTAGTCGGCTTTGTTGAATGCTGTTCTCTCTTGCTTTAGTATGTAACTTGTTTGTCGTGGTATTTTGTTCAGTTGTTGCAGGTGTATAAGGTGAACCTCTCGATTCCTGCAGTCATTCAACGGTTTTCTGGGGTTCCGTGGGTTTTTAGATGTTTCTACTGAGGGCCATGCCAAAGGGCCCTCTGGCGAGGCCCTCAGGTGTGGGTGTGCCTGCCGGTGCTACTTTTAAGTTGTTGCTCGGGTGCGGTGGGCCGGATCAGCCTTGTGATGATGATCGGGGAGGGGTTTCTCTTCCGACTTGCCTCCCTGATACTGATCTGGCCTGGTGTGGGGCTGGCCAATCCATGGTATACACAGTGGGTGGAGGAGAGGGGAAGGGATATTCAGTGATGGCTTTTAGCAATTCAACTCAATAAATTGGCTTTGGTCATCACCTCGCTTCTGACTGGCCTGCTGTTGTTTCTGTGAGTGTAGTTTGCTTCGTGGTTGGACTTTTGGATGATTCAGTGCTGGAGGGTTTTCATTAGTTTCTTAAAGATCAAAGATTTCAGATCAAAGAATTATTTGCATAATAATTCTTATTGCATATGATGTACCCCTAGGAAATAGTTTACTAGGCATTGGTTCAAAAAGCATATTCATTTATGACATAACCTTTCATTCTGTTTTAGCTATTCATACTTAATGCTTTCATTTAATTTTCATCTAGTAGTCCTGTTTAATTTTGCAGAGAACTTTCTGGAGGCATGGCTATTAGCTCATCTGGTGAGGTTTGTTATATGTGTTACACAGAATGGATTAGGCACATCAGTATTTTGCACATCCTCTAATATCCTCTCTCATTTCATTAATAATGTATCAGAAAGGCTGGACTTCCATATGATATTGGTGGACCAATTGTGGATGGCGGGGTGCGGGATGCTGGAATATAGCCAATGACTTGGTCGAACCACTGCCCAGTCTGGGTAGAGTTAGAGGGACGGGAGCCAGGGGTACTAAATTTTGGCCTTAATGAGAGCCTATTTAAAAAAAAAGAGGGAGGTTGTGGAGGATATCGGGGCAAGTATTAAGGAATACCTTTGAATAAATGACAATGGGGAGGTGCGAGGGGGTCATTCTCTGGGAAGGACTTAAAATCGGTAGAACGAGGGAAGTTCACAATGTGGGCAGCACGGCTCAAAAAGGCACAGAGGCAGCGGGAAGACCAAATAACGGGGGAGATCCAGGAACAGATCTCGATATACCAAAGGACAGGGGCACAGAAGGCCTGGAAAAGAGTGGGGCACCTGTGGGCAGAGTTGCAGTAATTACAGACAGACCAGATAGCTTTTGTGATGCAGCGGGCCAAGCAGATTTACTATGAGTAGAGGGACCAAGCGGGAAAAGTATTGTCTAAACAGTTGAGGCAACAAGTGGTTAAAGCTTCCATAGCACAGATCCAGAGGCCAGATGGAGAGTAGAAAGGAAAGCTTCATTAGGGAACAGTTTGTTCAGTTTTATAGGGAGTTGTACATTTGACAGGGGGAAATAGAAGAGGCATGGTTACAACACTACCTGGAGGGGATAGACCTTCCAAGTCTGCAGGAGGAGGCAGGGGAGACCCTAGATAGAAAAATTGAGAGAGGGGAGATTGAGGGCTGGATGAGCTCCTGGGGACCTCCTATAAGACCTTTAGGGAAGAAATTAGTGGAATTTTGCAAAGCATGTTCAATGGGATATTGGATGAGGGGAACGAGCTTTGTATATGAGGCATTATGCTGGGTGCCTATTTGAGATTGTTATTATATTGCTTCCCTTTGAGTGAAAGGAGGAGGTTGTGGTGAAGCTTAGGTGCGCCTTGAGATGTTAACAGCAGGGATCACAGTGTTACCTAAGGAGGGTAACGTTCCTCTCAGATGTGGGATCTATAGACCAAATTCCCTTATAAATGTTGACGTCAAGATACTGGCGAAGCTGCTGGGAAATCTAGTACAACAAGATCAGATGGGATTTATGCTGGGGAGGCAAGCAGCAGACAATATTGAGCAGGTGGTGGAATTACTATGGGCAGCAAAGCAGGGGAATGAAGAGATTATGTTCTTATCTATAGATGCTGAGAAGGCTTTTGATAAGGCATTGGGCTGCCTTATTTGCGACACTGGTTAAAATGGGATTTGGTCCCAACTTTGCGGGATGGATACAAGGATTGTATAGAGAGACTACTAGAGCCAGGTTAAAATTAATAGGCACTATTCAGAGAGCTTTGCATTAGGGAGAGGGACAAGACAAGGCTGTCACCTATCCCCTCTCCTATTTGCTTTAGCAGTGGAACTGTTGGCATAGGCAATCCGACAAAAACGCAGTATAAGGAGAGTGGGGGGGGGGGGGGGGCAACAGCATATGATTTCATTGTTTGAAGATGACATACTACTTAGCTTGTCGGATCCCAACACTCGTTGCCGGAGGTGGTGAGTACACTACAGCACTATGGGAATGTGTCTGGCATTAAAATGAATATAGAAAACACAGAAGCACTAAAATGTTGGTGTCTCCTGGGGGTAAAGGCATGTCTAAAGGAACATTTCCCAGTTTGATGGGTGAAGGTCCCGCTTAAATATCTGAGAGTGAGGATCCTGGCAGCAGTGGAGGGCCTCTCCCAGGCAAATTATCCCCAATTATTTCGTGAGATAGAATGGATATGGAGAGGGGTGGATGAGGCTGGAAGTATCCTGGCTGGGAAGAATTACAGCAGTAAAAATGAATCTCCAGGAACAAGCAGGAATGAGTCTTCACATATGGGTACGTCGGTACCGACGGAGCCTGCGTGGGAATGCTCCCCAGCTTCCCAAAAAGGAAAGCTTTTGGGAGCATCCCACAGCGCCTGCGCGCTGCCTTCCCGCCTTTCCTAACCAACTCTCCTCAGTTCGAGTTTAAAGCTGAGACTCCTCTCACTCTCTCTCCTCATTCTCGCAGGTTGGACACTATGTATCGTGTCCCTCCTTGTCCTGGGTTCCAGAAAACTCAGCTTCCTCACCATTCCATTGTGGTGCAGTCAGCTATGAAGAGGATAAAGAGTACAAAGAGACACTCTTCTGCTCCTCCAGGAAGAGAGTGCAGGACCTTGGATGCTTTTGGTAGGAAAATCTTCCAGGCCAGTATGCTTATTGCCAGAATCAACTCATATAGCCTTTATATGGGTATGTTTCTGAAAGAAGTGGCAGAAAAGCTGCACAATTTCCTCCCTTTTATTCCAGAAGATAAAAGGGAAGAATTCCGCATGTGGCTTAAGCATACTCAAGACATCTCCAAGTTTTCAAACAGGGCAGCCTTTGACTCCTTTGAAGGGGCCAGTAGAGCCTCAGGCATTGCCATAGCTGCTCGCAGAATTGCTTGGCTCCAGGCTTCTGATTTAGAACCCTGGGTTCAAGATGGCTTAGGAAATCTGCCCTGTACAGGTGAAAATCTGTTTGGCAAAGAGTGGCAAATTAAAGCCACTCAAATGGATGCAGAGAATTCTGCTCTGGATAGACTTTCAAGATCTACCTCCATTCCTGCCAAGAAAAAGACTTTTAAAAAGTCTTTTTTCAAAAAGGGCAGGTTTCCTTCCACTTCTGACCAACAATTTTCTACAGGTCGCTTTACCGTTAAGCATCAGCAACCTAAGCAGGCCAGGCCTAAGTCTACAGGGGCTGCTGTAACCCAGCAGTCCCAACCCCCTCAGGGTTTTTGACTTGATGCTAGAGAACTTAGCCTTTCTGGCTTTAAGACAGCCAGAACCTCTCACCATTCCAGGAAGGTTAGCTCATTTTGCTCCCAGATGGGAGCAAATCACATCAGAGCAGTGGACCCTCTCCATCATAAGAGAGGGCTACAAACTTCATTTCTCAGACCTTCCTCCCCACACCATGGTGAGACACTTCAATTCTCCCACATCTCTTCTCGACCTTTTAGGTCAGGAGATAACTACCCTTCTTGCCCAAGGGGCAATAGAAGAAGTTCCTCTTCTTCAACAAGGGTCAGGGTTCTACTCCCCCTATTTTCTCATTCCAAAGAAGACGGGGATACAGACCCATTTTAGATCTCAGAGAATTGAACAAATTTCTATGCAAGGAGAAGTTCAAGATGCTTTCTCTGGGCACTCTCCTTCCATACCTTCAAAGTCAGGATTGGCTTTGTTCTCTAGATCTCAAGGATGCATACACACATGTTCTCATCCATCCATCTCACAGAAGATTCCTGCGTTTTCTTTTCCAAGGAAAACATTACCAATACAGAGTGCTTCCTTTCGGTCTGGCCTCTGCCCCAAGAGTGTTCACCAAATGCATGGCAGTAGTTGCTGCATTTCTACGCACTCTGGGAATATTTGTCTTCCCATACCTGGACGACTGGCTCATCCGAGCTCCATCTCAGTCAGAGGCCCAGATTTCCCTGGACCACACAAGGCGCATTCTGCAGTATCTGGGACTGGTGGTAAACCTCCCAAAGTCCCAGCTCATACCTACTCAGTCCCTGGAATTCATAGGGGCCTGGTTGGATACCACCACTGCAAGGGCCCACCTTCCTCAGGCCCGTTGCCAACGTCTAGTGCAGCTAGCCTCCCAGATTCAGTCAAAGAGCCACTTAACTGCCATGGAGATGCTACAACTGCTGGGCCACATGGCTTCCACAGTACATGTGGTACCCTATGCTCGCCTACACATGAGAGCAGCTCAATGGACTTTGTCCACCCAGTGGACTCAAGCTTCAGGAGCTCTCTTAGACCAAATAGCAACATCCAAACGTCTCTTTTGGTCTCTCCAATGGTGAATGTCCACTCAAAATCTGTTGCTGGGGTCCCCCTTCCAACAGTTGTTGCCCCAAGCAACCCTCACAACAGATGCCTCCCAGACAGGTTGGGGAGCTCATCTACAGGACCTCTCCACTCAGGGCACTTGGTCCCTCAGGAGACCTCTCTTCATATCAACCACTTGGAGCTTCGAGCAGTTTTTCTAGCTCTCAAGGTCTTCCATACCCTCCTCAGCTACAAGACAGTCCTCATCCATACGGACAATCAAGTAGCTATGTTTTATATAAACAAGCAAGGAGGAACTGGCTCTCTGTCGCTTTGCAACGAAGCTCTAAGATTGTGGGCCTTCGCCAGAGAGCATCAAATCCATCTCCTGGCAGTATACCTCTCAGGAATCCATAACTCTTGGGCAGACAGACTCAGTCGAGTTCTGCTTCCACACAAATGGTCCCTGCACATGGATCAGGTACTCAGAATCTTTCAAGCATGGGGAACCCCGGACATAGACCTCTTTGCAAGTCCGTGGAATGCCAAACTTCCCCGGTTCTGTTCCAGAATTCCATGTCAGGGGGTTCAGGCCAAGGATGCCTTCCTCCTTCATTGGGGTCAGGGCTTCCTGTATGCCTTTCCACCCATTCCCTTAATTCCCAAGACTCTGTTCAAACTCCAGAGGGATCAAGGATCTATGATCCTCATAGTTCCATGCTGGCCACACCAAGTGTGGTACCCTCTACTTCTGCATCTCTCCCAAGCCCCCTCCCTGGACTTGGGAGCTGCTCCAGACCTTCTGTCTCAGGAGGAAGGGACTTTGTGGCATCCAAACCCCAAGTCCCTTCACCTCAGAGCTTGGTTACTGAAGGCTTAGACCTTCAAGACTTGAATCTTTCTCAGCAGGTGAAGAATATCCTCCATGCTTCCAGGAAACCTTCCACCAGGCGTTCCTATGCTTTTAAATGGAAAAGATTTTCCATTTGGTGTGCTGAAAAGGGTCGAGACTCTGGCACTACCTTTAACTTCTTTGTTAGACTATCTCCTGCATCTCTCCAATGCAGGACTTAAGACAAATTCAGTAAGAGTCCATTTGAGTGCTATTGCAGCATCCCTTAAGCCCATCAATGGACAACCTATCTCCTCTCATCCTCTTATTTCAAGATTCATGAGAGGCCTAACTTTAACTAAACCTCCCATTAGGCCTCCTCCGGTGGCATGGGACTTAAATTTGGTTCTTGGTCAGCTTATGAAGCCACCTTTTGAACCCTTAGCCACTACCTCCTTGAAATTTCTTTCCTGGAAGGTTATTTTCCTCATTGCAGTCACTTCTGCTCACCGCATCAGTGAACTGCAGGCCTTAGTGGCTAATCCACCTTATACAAGGTTCCATCATGACAAGGTAGTCCTTAGGACAAATCCACACTTTATGTCTAAAGTGGTCTCACCTTTTCATCTTAATCAAGAGGTATATCTACCTGTCTTTTTTCCAGCTCCTCATGCATCCAGTGCAGAGAGGAATCTTCATACTCTGGATTGTAAACGAGCTCTTGCTTTTTACTTACATAGGACACAGCAACATAGAAAGTCTTCCCAGCTTTTTGTTGCTTTTGATCCTTCTCATTTGGGACTTCCAGTCTCTAAGAGAACACTGTCCAATTGGATTGCTCAGTGTATTTCTTTCGCCTACCAGAGTAAGAACCTTTCTCTGGAGAGCCATGTCACAGCTCATAATGTGAGGGCCATGGCCACCTCTATGGCTCATCTAAATTCTGTGTCCATCGACCAGATCTGTCGAGCAGCCACTTGGGTCTCTGTTCATACCTTCACAGCCCATTACTGCTTGGACAAGGATTCCCGCCGGGATGCCTTGTTTGGTCAGGCTGTCCTCAGACACCTGTTCCATTCTTAAACAACTCCTGCCCTCCTTCCCTGGATGGATGCCTGAGATCCATAGGAGGACGCAGACCCCCTTCAGGGTCTCATATCCTTGGGGATCTCCCAGGCATCTCAGCTAGGGAGTCCCTATATGTGAAGACTCATTCCTGCTTGTTCCTGGAGATAGCACAGTTACTTACTTGTAACAGGTGATCTCTGGGAACAGCAGGAATAAGTCTTCACAACCCACCCACCTCCCCTAGGAGTTGTATCTCTCTATCTTTCTTTCCTTTCCTCTCTCTCTCTCTTTGTCTCAGCTTTAAACTCGAACTGAGGAGAGTTGTTTAGGAAAGGCAGGAAGGCAGCGCGCAGGCGCTGTGGGATGCTCCCAAAAGCTTTCCTTTTTGGGAAGCTGGGGAGCGTTCCCGCGCAGGCTCCGTCTGTACCGACGTACCCATATGTGAAGACTTATTTTATTTATTTTATTTATTTAACAGTTCTTCTATACCGCGCTTTTCAGATCAGTGCGGTTTACATTCAACGTCAACTATACAACACAGGCATTCTGAGTTGTAAACTTTACAATAAACAGGGAAATCAACATGGAAACAACTGGGGATTCCTTATTCCTGCTGTTCCCAGAGATCACCTGTTACAGGTAAGTAACTGTGCTATATCCTTCCTAGGATGTTATATTTAATCTCCAGGAACAAGCAGGAATGAGTCTTCACATATGGGTGTCGTCGGTACCGACGGAGCCTGCGCGTGATCGCTCCCCAGCGTCCAATAGGAAAGCTTTTGGGAGCATCCCACAGCGCCTGCGCGCTGCCTTCCCGCCTTTCCTAACTGCCTCTCTCCAGTTCTTCTTTTCAGCAGGTCGTGTTTCCTGTCACCGCTGAAGAATTTCTTATTTTCTTTTATTTTTCTTTAGTCGCGTGTCTGCCTTCTCAACTCCGGACCGATACCACCGTTCTTTTTTCTTTCTTTTAAAAAAAAGAACTACTCTTTTCTTACTTCAGTGCATTTTTTCTTCTGGGGCCTTAGGCCTACAGATATATTTTTCCTCATGGAGAAACCCGCCTCCGGGTTTAAAAAGTGCACGAAGTGCAGCAGCACTATTTCTGTCACTGACACCCATGACTGGTGTCTAAAATGTTTAGGTCCTAAGAACATAAGAACATAAGATATGCCATACTGGGTCAGACCAAGGCCCATCAAGACCAGCATTCTGTTTCCAACAGTGGCCAATCTAGGTCATACGTACCTAGCAGTTTCCCCAAGGGACACAGGTTCCACAATGCTTGTACTGGTTCAAGCATTGATATCCTGGGTCCCTTCTTAATAATGGTTTATGGACCTTTCCTCCAGGAACTTGTCCAAACCTTTTTTAAAGCCAGCTACACTAACAGCCTTTACTACATCCTCCGGTAACAAATTCCAGAGTTTGATTACACGTTGAGTGAAAAAATATTTTCTTTTATTAGTCTTAAATAGTTTACCCTGTAGCTTCATTGCATGTCCCCTAGTCTTTCCATATTCTGATAAGGTAAACAATCGATCTACGTTTACCCATTCCACTCCGTTCATTCATTTATAGACTTCTATCATATCTCCCCTCAGCCGTCTCTTCTCCAGGCTAAAGAGCCCCAACCTTTTTAGCCTTTCTTCATAGGAGTAGCCTTCCATCCCCTTTACCATTTTGGTGGCTCTTCTCTGAACCTTTTCTAAAATCGCTATATCCTTTTTAAGATACGGCGACCAGAATTGCACACAATATTCAAGGTGCGGTCCTGATCACTCCATTGCGGATTGTGAGTCCTGTTTCATTATGTCTAAGAGAGGGTTACAAAATCGGGCAGCCAAGCTCAGTACCCTGTTTCCCTCCGATGCAGCTTCTGTGGCATCGACGTCTTCCAGGGCTTTTCTTCATCCCATGGATCTCAGGTAACCAAACTTAAATCTGGCCGGTCCTCAAAGAGTTCATCTCCCTCTAAGTATCGAGATGCCCCCGGGCTTACTCTTGAGGAATCCACACCGGCAAAATTACCCCGGCGGGAGGCTCCGGCTTCCAAAGCTCTACCTATGGGGTCACAGGTTGACATCGATGGCTCGGCCTCGACCGATCACCTGTTACAATGTTCTGGGGTACCGGCGGTTACCACCGGTACCGACATCCAGACATTGGTGGTGTCGATGGATCAGAATATTCTGACCATGCTGCGTGCCATCACGGCATTCATACAAGCTGCGACGCCTACGGTACCGCAACAAACCCTGTTGTCGGTACCGATTCCGGTACCGGATCCGAAATCGGTTCCGATACCGGTACCGCTTGCATCGACATCAGCATCGACGGCAGGGGTACGCTATCCAGTGATGCCCATCAGTACCAACTCGGTACCGATTACTCCCGATGTCGATACCTCCCGGTACGTGTATCGGGCTCTGCGAGAGCATCCAGACAGTCGATACTTCGATTCCTCTGAAGACTCTGATACATCAGAGGCCTCAATTGAAGCATCGGGGATCCTTCCTCAGGAACCCTCTTCTCCAAAAAGGAGAGTGTCTCCTCCTGAAGACTTGTCTTTTCAGGATTTCATTAGGGAGGTGGCCAAAGGCCTGTCCATCTCAGTGGCCTCTGAAACTGAACCTAGAGCCAAAAAATTAGATATCCTACAATATCCTAAGGCTCCTAAAGAGGCAGCCACCTTACCAATACATGAGATTCTTTATGATCACATGTTGGGTATATGGGAGACTCCTCTTTCCACCTCCCCTCATTCCCGAAGGTTGGACACCATGTATCGTGTTCCTCCTTGTCCTGGGTTTCATAAGACTCAGCTTCCTCACCACTCCATTGTGGTAGTCTGCTGTGAAAAAGATCAAGAGTACAAAAAGGCACTCCTCTGCTCCTCCAGGAAGAGAATGCAGAACCCTAGATGCCTTTGGCAGGAAAATCTTCCAGGCCAGTATGCTTGTAGCCAGAATCAACTCCTATAGTCTCTATATGGGGATGTTTCTAAAAGAAGTTACAGATCATCTGCAGACCTTATCTCCTTTTATGTCAGAAGATAAGAGAGAAGAATATATCACCTGGCTTAAACATGCACAGGATGTATCCAAGTTTTCCAACCGTGCAGCCTTTGACTCTTTTGAGGGTGCCAGTAGAGCCTCGGCTATTGCCATAGGTGCACGCAGAGTTGCTTGGTTGCAAGCCTCTGATTTGGAATCCTGGGTACAGGATGGTCTAGGTAACCTTCCCTGTACAGGGGAAAACCTCTTTGGCAAAGATTGGCAAGCAAAGGCCAACCAGATGGATGCTGAAAATTCTGCTTTAGATAGACTTTCAAAGTCTACTACTGCTCCTTTTAAAAAGAGGTTGTTCAAAAAAGGATCTTTCCCAAAAAAAGGGAAATTTTCTTCTGGTTATGGTCAGGCCTCTTCTCAAGGTCGTTTTGTTACAAAGAGACAGCAACAACCAAAACAGGCCAAGCCTCAGGCTGCGAGGACTGCTACGGCCCAACAGCCTCAGCCTCCTCAGGGCCTTTGACTTTCCACTAGAGAACTTAGCCTTTCTGGCTCTAGAACATCCAGAGCCTCTCACCATCCCAGGAAGGTTAGCTCACTTTGCTCCCAGATGGGAACAAATCACAGCAGAGCAATGGACCCTCTCCATCATACGAGATGGGTACAAGCTTCATTTCTTAAACCTTTCTCCTCACACCATGGTGAAACAGTTTAATTCTCCAACATCTCTCCTCACCCTTCTAGGTCAAGAGATTGCTACCCTTCTTGCCCAAGGGGCAATAGAAGAAGTACCCCTTCTTCAACAGGGCTCAGGGTTCTACTCCCCCTATTTTCTCATTCCAAAGAAAACAGGGGGCTACAGACCCATACTAGATCTCAGAGAATTGAACAAGTTTCTATGCAAGGAGAAATTCAAGATGACTTCTCTCGGAACTCTCCTTCCATACCTCCAGAGTCAGGACTGGCTTTGTTCTCTAGATCTCAAGGATGCGTACATCCATGTTCTCATCCATCCAACATACAGAAGGTTCCTTCGGTTCCTTTACCAAGGAAAGCACTACCAATACAAAGTGCTTCCTTTCGGTCTGGCCTCTGCTCCAAGAGTGTTCACAAAATGCATGGCAGTAGTAGCTGCATTTCTGCGCACTTTAGGATTATTCGTATTCCCATATCTGGACGACTGGCTCATCCGAGCTCCATCCCAGTCAGAGGCCCAGACTTCCCTGGCCTGCACAAGGCGTGTTTTTCAGTATCTGGGACTGGTAATCAACATTCCAAAATCCCATCTCACCCCTACTCAGTCTCTAGAGTTCATAGGGGCCTTACTGGATACCACAACTGCAAGGGCCTATCTTCCCCAGGCCCGTTGCCTACGCTTGGTGCAGTTAGCCCCCAGATTCAGTTAAAATCCCATTTAACTGCTCGAGAGATGTTGCAACTCTTAGGCCACATGGCATCCACGGTGCATGTGGTTCCTTATGCTCGCCTTCACATGAGGGAAGCTCAGTGGACTCTTTCCTCCCAATGGACCCAGGCCTCAGGTTGCCTGTCAGACAAAATAGCAACCTCCAGTCGCCTCTTTTGGACCCTCCACTGGTGGAAGTCCACTCAAAATCTGTTGCTGGGGTCCCCCTTTCAACAGGTGTTACCCCAAGCAACCCTTACAACAGATGCCTCTCCAAAGGGTTGGTGAGCTCATCTACAAGATCTCTCCACCCAGGGCATCTGGTCTCCACAGGAGACATCTCTACATATCAACCTCTTGGAGCTCAGAGCAATTTTTCTAGCTCTCAGAGTCTTCCACTCCCTGCTCAGCTACAAAACAGTCCTCATCCACACGGACAACCAGGTAGCCATGTTCTACGTGAACAAGCAGGGAGGGACTGGCTCTCTGTCACTTTGCAACGAAGCTCTGAGATTGTGGGCCTTCGCCAGAGAGCATCAAATCCATCTCATGGCAGTGTATCTTCCAGGGGTTCAAAACTCTTGGGCAGACAGACTCAGTCGAGTTCTGCTTCCGCACTGAATGGTCCCTCCATGGGGACCAGAGAGCCAGAATTTTTCGGATTTGGGGTACCCCAGACATAGACCTGTTTGCAAGTCCGTGGAATGCCAAACTTCCCCGGTTTTGTTCCAGGATTCCATGTCAGGGAGTTCAGGCCAGGGATGCCTTCCTCCTTCATTGTGGGCAAGACTTCCTCTATGCCTTTCCACCTATTCCCCTCATCCACAAGACTCTGTTCAAGCTCCAGAGAGACAAGGGGTCTATGATCCTCATAGCACCACTTTGGCCACGCCAAGTGTGGTACCCTCTACTTCTGCATCTCTCTCAAGCTCCCTCCCTAGACCTGGGGTCTGCTCCAGATCTCCTCTCCCAGGAGGAGGGAACCTTGTGGCACCCAAATCCTCAGTCTCTTCATCTCAGGGCCTGGTTGCTAAAGGCCTAGACCTTCAGGATTTACACCTTTCTCAGCAAGTGAAGGATATCCTTCATGCTTCCAGAAAGCCTTCCACCAGACGTTCATATGCTTTTAAATGGAAAAGGTTTTCCATTTGGTGTGCAGAGAAGGGTCTCAACCCTCTTGCAATACCTTTGAATTCTTTACTAGACTATTTGCTGCATTTATCTCATGCAGGCCTTAAAACATATTCAATCAGAGTCCATTTGAGTGCTATTGCACCATCCCTTAAGCCTCTCAATGGACAACCTATTTCCTCTCATCCTCATATAGCAAGATTCATGAGAGGCCTTCTTTTGACTAAACCTCCCATTAGACCACCTCCAGTGGCATGGGACTTGAATCTGGTTCTTGGCCAGCTTATGAAGCCACCCTTTGAACCCTTAGCCACTACCTCCTTGAAATTCCTTTCCTGGAAAGTTATTTTTCTCATTGCAGTCACCTCAGCTCGCCGTATCAGTGAGTTGCAAGCTTTAGTGGCTAATCCTCCTTATACAAGGTTCCATCATGACAAGGTAGTCCTCAGAACTAATCCACACTTTATGCCTAAAGTGGTCTCACCTTTTCATCTGAACCAGGAGGTGTATTTACCTGTCTTTTTTCCAGGACCTCATGCATCAAGTGCAGAGAGGAATCTTCATACCCTGGATTATAAAAGAGCACTCGCTTTCTACTTACAAAGGACACAGCAACATAGAAAGTCCTCTCAACTTTTTGTTGCTTTTGATCCTTTTCATTTAGGACTTCCAGTCTCTAAGAGAACTCCATCAAATTGGATTGCTCAGTGTATTTCCTTTGCCTACCAGAGTAAGAACCTTTCTCTGGAGGGCCATGTCACAGCTCACAATGTGAGGGCCATGGCAACCTCTATGGCTCATCTAAACTCTGTGTCCATCGACCAAATCTGTCGAGCGGCCCCCTGGGCATCGGTTCATACCTTCACAGCCCATTACTGCTTGGACAAGGACTCCCGCCGGGATGCCTTGTTTGGTCAGGCTGTTCTCAAACACCTGTTCCATACCTAATCAACTCCTACCCTCCATCCTTGACTGGATGCCTGAGATTCATGGGTGGAAGTGGAGCCCTTCCCAGGGACTCACAATCTGGGTGATCTCCCAGGCATCTCTAGCTGGGGAGTCCCCATATGTGAAGACTCATTCCTGCTTGTTCCTGGAGATAGCACAGTTACTTACCTGTAACAGGTGATCTCTGGGAACAGCAGGAATAAGTCTTCACAACCCACCCACCTCCCCTAGGAGTTGTATCTCTCTATCTTTCCTTTCCTCTCTTTCTCTTTGTCTCAGCTTTAAAGCTCGAACTGGAGAGAGGCAGTTAGGAAAGGCGGGAAGGCAGCGCGCAGGCGCTGTGGGATGCTCCCAAAAGCTTTCCTTTTGGACGCTGGGGAGCGTTCCCGCACAGGCTCCGTCGGTACCGACGATACCCATATATGAAGACTTATTCCTGCTGTTCCCAGAGATCACCTGTTACAGGTAAGTAACTGTGCTTTTCAAGCATTGCCAGTACCATTTCCAGAGGGGGCTTTACGGTTGCTGCAATGTAAAATACTACGGTATATCTGGAAAAGTAGAACTCCTCAGATTGCCCGAGAGATGCTATATAGACCTAAGGAAGTGGGAGGATTAGGGGTACCAGATTTGAGGGCCTACTATTGGGTGGGGCAACTACAGCATATGATGGACTGCGAAAGGGAGGGGAATTGAAGAGATACGTACATTTAGAGAGGCACTATATTAAAGAAGGAAAACTAGGAGCATTACCTTGGGCTATATCAAAGACAAGGGAAAGGTGGGCCAAGGGAATCCTGAGTATGCAGCAGGTCCTCAAAATTTGGGATTGAGAGGAAAGGCCGAGTTTAGCATGGGATGAGAAGGGGGGTGGGGGGGGGGTGGTATATACCAGATGGGAAACAAAAGGTTTTACCAGTTTTGTTTAGGATGGCTAATTTGTTACCTTTGAGGAGTTAAGAGAGACCTATGGGCTACAGGTAGGAGATCAATTCTATTATGGTCAAGTATGCCACTTCCTACTGGGTGTAATAGGGAAAGAGGGCCTTGAGAGAGGGATCTTATGGATCTGGAGGTGGTGTGGTATGGGAAAAAATAGTCCAGGGGTTTAATGTCTGCACTATACCGGGCAGTGCAGGGTACCTCCTTTCGAAAACTCCCATATATGCATTAATGGGAGAAAGATTTGGGATGAGAGATCATGCAGAAGGATTGGAAGCAAATAGCAGGGTCTGCTTAATCTGATCCACTATCAATAGCCATTAGAGAAAATTGTTATACGGTTATGATGTGGTGATGCTACACTGGATGTTCCCGGGGGTCTCACCAAAGTGTTGGAGGGGATGTGGTGAATGGGGGAACCTTCTGGCACATATGGTGGATGTGACCGAAGATCCAGGAATATTGGACATCAGTGCAAGGGTGGATGGGAAAGTTGGTTGGAGTAAGTTTAACTCTTGACCCAGGGATCTTCCTGTTATCTTGGTGGGGACATGGATAGAAAGGGGGGAAGGGGAAGGCAACAATGGCATGTTTGTGTGAAGAGAGATGTGAGGTAGCCACTCATTGGAAGCACCGGGAGGTCCCAGAGCTTGAATACTGTGAAACCCGAGTAAGACAGGTGTTGGTAATGGAGTGTTTGACTGCTTATAGAAGACAGAGGTCAGAGAAATATGAACATGAATGGGATGCATTAATCCAGGCATGGGGGAAGGTATTGGGAGGGGGGTAGGGGCAGGGGGGATCTGTGGGGGGTTGGAAGTACATAATATGGAGATGAATGTGGAGTGGGGGTATTGTTGAACAGTTTATATAGCACTATAATATTTGTGTGGAATAGTGAGTTTGGTTTTAAAAATAAAGCAAAAATATTTAAAGTATAAAAAACCCATTGCAGTTGTGGTGGGCAAGAATGCAGCATATGATGCTTATGGAGCGGCTCACTGCATTGCGATTTGATAGAAGTTTGGAAAGGTATGGGGGCTTTCTTCTTCAATACGGTAACTTCTTAAGTGGGCACTCTGTATACGACGGGGAATGTGGAATGGGGGGAGAGGGAGTTCATGTATGTTAGAATGTAGGTTGGCTGGATATGTGTCATACTGAAGATATTTGGATGTTGATGGTTTGCATCGTTTTGATTAAAATTCTAATAAAAAGTAAATTACAAAAAAAAAAAGAGGCTGGACTTCCACCTGTCCTCTAGCATTTTTATTTTTTGATTTGTTGATCTTATTGCAGTGAGAGGTGGATGGTGGCACTGAGAACTCTTGACTACATACAGTACCACTGTGATAGCTGTGGGGCTTATCTAAACTGAAGCTGCTGTTCATGGAAGCTGATACCTTTTTTTGCCTGCATGTTTTACCCAGAATATTCCCCAGGACCAAGGCTTTTTTTTTTGAGGGGGATATGCAGCAGTATGGAGTATCGGCCCCTTTTTTGCTGCCTGCTAAAATTGACCCATGGTCCTCATGTATTAATGAGAGAGCCCTGCATATGGGTACCGGCACCTTTTTCCCTAAGAAAAATGCACTGCCCCAGGACCATTAAGAGTATTGGCCCAGAGTATTTCAGTAGCGTCCCAGTTTCTATTTGTCCTTGTCAATACAATTTCCAAATAATTTACTGAATTAAGTAGTTGGCTGGAATTACCCCCTTCCCCCATTTCACGTCATGCACAATACTGGCTGCACTACAAAGGGGCAGTAAACGATATACTGGGATTTCATTTTGCAATCCCTACTTTTGAATTCTGTTACTGACCTTTCTCCAGGAACAAGCAGGAAGTCAGTCCTCACATATGGATGATGTCGACACTGACCGAGTCCTGCGCAGAAGCTTCTCCCCAGCTTTCAAAGAAAGCCTTTGGAGATACACCATGCATGCATGGTCCACATCCCACCCTAGGGTGACATCTTGCCTCAGTCTCCTATTTTTTGCAGAGTGCACTAGACGTGTGTCCGTTTTTCCCCGGAAAAATATATTTTTTTCTCTTGGAAGTTTTCTTCCCCTGTCGCTTACCGGTTCCCTTTTCTGACCCCCAGCTCGCTTGCCTCGGCATCACGTCTCGAGTTCGTATTTTCTTTTCCTTTCTTGTTTTGACTGGCACGGTTTTGTGACCTTTTCACTGCCAGAGCCCCGGGTCTTTGACTTCGCTGGGGGCCCCCCTTTTCTACCCAGTGGCTTCAAGAAGTGTGATCGGTGCTCGCGGACCATGTCCCTCACTGACACACATGACTGCTGCTTCCGTTGCCTAGGAGCAGACCACGACCCCTTGGATTGTACCTCTGTAGAAGGATGTCCTCCTCCAAGGCCATGAAGAGTTGTCAGCAGCAGATCTTCCAAAGGTCAGACTCTGCCCTGGAGTCTCCACCAACGCTGTGCTCCAAGCCCCATCCGGGACCCCAGAGTCCCAAAGTGACTCCTGCCACCTCTGACTGAGGCCGTAGGTCCTCCGAGAGGAGCACCCTGGAGGTGGAGCACAAGAAGAAGAAATCCTCAGGACCAAGGTCTTCCCCTATGAGTGGCCACAGCTCCACCCGCAGAGGTTTCAAGGGGCATGGATGGTCAGGCTCAGGGCTCGACCTTGAAACTTGGCCCAGCCTCAGCAACTCCACCGACTATGAGTCGGACTGGGAGACTGAGGACAAGGGATCTCCAGATACCAATCGCCACCGCAACATGTCTCAGACCCGAAATGGCCTTCATTGACTTCGTGTGGGATATGTCAAAGGTGTTGTTGTTAGACACCGAATCAGAGGAGGATACTTGCACAGAGGTGCTCCAGTATGAAGCCCCTCCGAAGGAGGCACTCATTGTGCCCATCCCCCCCTGATCCTGGAACAGCTGCTCCTCCACATGTGAGAAACACCGGCATCAGTGCCTGTCATGAGTTGATGGCTTGACTCGATATATTGGGCCCGCCGGAGCCCAGGCTTCCAGAAAGCACAACTGCCACATAACTCCATGGTGATGGAGTTGGCTATGTGCTGGCTCAAGAACCAGAAGACGCACTCCTTGGTGCCTCCAGGTAGGAAGGCCCACACCTTGGACGCCCTGTATCTAGGACGTCTCATATGTGAGGACTGACTTCCTGCTTGTTCTCGAAGAAAGCATAATTAATCAACTGTAACAGGTGTTCTTTGGGAACAGTAGGAATCAGTCCTGACAACACTCCCTTCTCCCTGTGGAGGTGCTTCTTTATCATTTTTGTCATCTTTAGCTATGTCATTTGACTGAGGCAAGATGGCACCCTTGGGCAGGAAGGGGACCACGCATGCATGATGCATCTCCCAACGGCTTTCTTTGAAAGCTGGGGAGACACTTCTGTGTAAGGCTCCGTTGGCATCAACATCACACATATGTGAAGACCTGATTCCTGTTGTCCCTAGAGGACGCCTTTTACAGGTGAGTAACTACGCTTACACCTGCTGTAAAGTAAGTGCAAATTCCATGGGTACCGAAGTATCCATGACACCAGCTGGCTCCCAAACATTTATAGGCAAACTGTCAGTGATTTCCCTTTGAAAATGTGCTTGTAGGCCCACAGGTACAAAGTAAGTTAGTGGTGGCCAACTCCAACCCTGGTGCACCACAATCCAGCCTGAATTTTAGGATGCCCCTAATGAATATTCATGAGAGATATCTGCATACAATAGGAGGCAGTGGATGCAAATATATCTCCTGAATATTCATTAGGGACATCTTGAAAACCAGGTTGGATCATGGTGCACTAGGACCAGAGTTGGCCATCCCTGAAGTGACCCATACCTTATCTTCAGATGTCCTTCAACTTTCTTTATTCTACTGTGTTGTAAATTGATGCATGAGACCACGCTTTTTACTATGTCATTGCGATAAGCATGTTTTTAACATTTTGGTATGTCTTGGTGCAGGAATTATTTTGGTTGCCATTAACCCTTACAAAGAATTACCGATATATGGAGATGCGATTATCCATGCATACAGTGGACAGAATATGGGAGATATGGATCCGCACATATTTGCCGTGGCAGAAGAAGCCTATAAGCAGATGGCAAGGTATTTTGAATGTCTGCTCTCTTTACATGGCCTATCATTTTGCTCAGAATATAAAGCAGCAAAAATCATTTCGGATATCTTCCTTTGAAATCAGAATGGAGTAAAATATGCCAATGCAGGAAGAAAATGTGGGGGAAGGGAGAGTGTTAAATTTACATTATGGATTGCTGGCCACTACTTTGAATACCTCTGTACCCACGGATTTTTGCACTTGCTTTGTGGAAGATATAAAATTGGCACTGGTGCTGGGATTTCACAATATAATCCCTGTGTGTTGCTTGCCAACTTCTCTCTCTCTCTCTGGCCTTGCTCTGCCCCCTTTGCGGCACAAGTAAAAGTACTTATGATGTGAAATCAACAAATACTTTACCTGAAAAGGAGAAGGGTTGTTTTCAGCCAATAGTCTTAGAAGAAAGTTGTCCTCTGTGAGCTTGGTCACTTTGGCCAGTTTGTGTTTATGGGGAAAAGTTTAGTAAATCAAGATCTTGTCATTACGTCAGACCCGCAATATAGCACATGAAAATAGCACACAATTTATCCAAGTGAAAGCGGTGTAGGCTGTTTCAGTTTGTCTCTTAGAAAGAAAAAACAGCTTAAAACACTTGTAAAATGTAATTGCCTCTTCTTTTGTTCTTGGGAGGAAATTTGTGTCAGAGAACATAAATACAAAAAGGAGGGCATTCAGAGAATAACAATTCAAAGTCAAAGAATTAGTTAATTCAAGCTCTTGTTACATTTTCTGTAAATGATTATATTATCATAGATCCATGTTATTTACAAAAGGAAGTTAAATAGTGTGATCACACTAAACTGAGCTTGGGCTCAGGGGACCTGGAGGATGGCTGCTTCCTTAAAATATGTTCTGTTGTGTTTTTTGTGTTTTGTTTTGTAAATTATTTTTATTTTTCATTTGTTTTCTCTTCACTTTTATACATATTTAATTGTAAGCTGCATGTATATTAGGAAAAGTGGCATAGCAAATTTTAATAAACAAACATATAATCTGATTTGTTCCTCATACTGAAAGTATTCATTGCATTATACCAAAGGTTATCTAAAAAAAATCTGAAATTCACTTGAACAGGAATAATAGGAATCAGTCTATTATAGTCAGTGGTGAGTCAGGAGCGGGGAAGACTGTGTCCGCCAGATACGCCATGCGCTACTTTGCCACGGTCAGTAAATCGAGCAGCAAAGCCCACGTGGAAGATAAAGTATTGGCATCAAATCCAATAACAGAGGTAAGCACTGTGAAACATCTCACGTCGTCTTTCTGAAAATGTACTGGACTGAATTACAGAGAGCTCAAAATCTGATTGTGCGCTGTCAGTCAGTGCTGACTCGTGGGGCGACCCAGCCCCTGGGTTTTCTTGGCAAGGTGTGACCGGAAATAAATTGCCAGGCCTTTCTTCCGTGTAGAATAGTCTCCCAGTGTGGGGGTGGTAGAGATGAGGACAGTATCTGAATTCAAAAAAGCATGGGACAAACACAGAGGATTTCTAAAGGTAAAAAGGGGACTGTTGTAGTGGTTGATATGCAAGGACAGACTAGATAAGCCATGTGGTCTTTTTCTGCCGTCATGTTTCTATGTAGTAAGTCTACAGCACCTGATATTCCAAGGTGGTCACTCATCCAAGTACTAGCTAGGCATGACTCTGCTTAGCTTCTGAGATCAGTCTCATTCAGAGTGGTGAAGCTGAAGTTTATAATTTAAAAATAAATATCAGGATTTTAGGCAGATATGAGTCCTTTAACTGGTCCCAGTTAACACACGCATGCTGCTGTTCTATGCTTCGACTGATTTCCTTAAGTGAAAAAAGAGCATTTTGGGTGGGGGCTTTTTTTTTTTTTTGCCTCAAATGCCTTATGTCATAAGGAGTGTAGGCTTGTAGGCTCCTGCCAGCTGATTTTTAAAAAGAAACTCTCTATGGTGTTTCCTTTTCATATTTTACTGGCCAGCTAGTGCCACAGGGATCTTTTGCCCTGCGTGCCTTGGCTCTACCCCTTCTCGCATGGAAAGGAAGGTAAGTTTGAAAGTGGGGGAGGAGCTGTCTGTGGGTAACCCTTCAAATCCCTTTTGAAAATTATTACCAGTAAGACTGTAAAATTGTGGCAAAGGAAACAATAGTGTATGTGTGCGACTTGTGTGCATGGGAGTGATGAGTATAACTGTGATCCCAGGCATGTCAGCTGGTGGGGTGCGGTGAGGGGGAGAGGGTAATGATATAAAACATTTGCCAATAAAGTTTTGGAATTAGACCCAGTAGAGACTCTGTAGTTTAATTTTAGACCCTTAGAGTGCAGTTTCCCGACATCTCGAAATGCTTCTACCCAAACAGTATGAGAGGATAACACGTTCAAACCCTCTGCCCAGTATGCAGCGGCAGCCAAGAAGGCAAATAAAATGCTAGGAATCATAAAGAAAGGAATGGAGAATAAAACCAAGGATATTATAATGCCTCTGTATCATTCCATGGTTCGACCACACCTTGAATATTGTGTGTAATTCTGGTTGCCGTATCTTAAAAAGGACATAGCGTTATTAGAAAAGATACAGAGAAGAGCCATCAAAATGGTAAAGGGGATGGAAGGATACTCCTATGAAGAGAGGCTAAAAAGGTTAGGGCTCTTCACCCTGGAAAAGAGACGGCTGAGGGGAGATATGATAGAGGTCTATAAATTAATGAATGGAATGGGACGGGTAAACGTAGATCTTTTCTTTACGGCTTCAAAAAGTAGAAAGGACTAGGGGACATGCAATGAAGCTACAGTGTAACCCGTTTAAGACTAATAAGAAAACATATTTTTTTCACTCAATGTGTAATCAAACACTGGAATTCGTTACCGGAGGATGTAGTAAAAGCTGTTTGTGTAGCTGGGTTTAAAAAAGGTTTGGACAAGTTCCTGGAGGAAAGGTCCATAAACCATTATTAAAGAGGACCTGGGAAATCCACTGCTTACCCCAGGACAAGCATTGTGGACCCTGCCAGGTACTTGTTGCCTGGATTGGCCACTGTTGGAAACAGGATACTGGGCTTGATGGACCTTGCTCTGACCCAGTATGGCATTTCATGTTTTTTATGACATTTTAATATGCATGCTCAGGACCTGTTGCAGTGCAGGAGGACCTTTAGCATGCACATTACCTATGGAGGCAACTTTATAAAATTACTCCTTTAAGGCCTGGTTTACATGCAGAAATGGGCTTTTATAAAACTGCATAGCCATATACATAAGCAAAAAAATTATATGCACAGAAAGTGTACTACTACTTTTTACACAATATGTGCAGAGGTGTTCACAGGAACATAGCTTGGGCAGAGTAGAGGTGGAGTTGCGTATTTCAGATCCAGCCGCTATAGTACCTAAATGAACTTTTTGAAAGGCACATGGGCGCCTTTGTTGCCTTTTATAAAATAACAAATATTCAGCAAACAGATCCCAATCCTTACTTATATAAAATATTGCATAAGTGGACCTCAAAAAGCGAAATCTCAGCGGTGGAAGGCACACAGCCCTATATGCCATATCTCATCATTGGTCCAATTATTACATAGTCCCAAATCTTTCAAAGAAATTATCAATATAGTGTTTACATTTCTGGGGACAGCTCGTTACATTTAACCACTGAAGAATCTAAAAATCTGCCAAACTTCAAAAAGAGGCATATTTCAATTAAGTATTTACAGGTCTGCCGCACTCCATGCTCTGACACAGAATTGTGTTCCAACATACTCACCTGCATCAGGGATGTCCTCTTCAAGATTAAGCCATGTCCATGAAAACTCAAAGGTCCACTTCAAAACTGCTTATCTCTCTGTGCTCATTCATTCCATCTCTTCGGCCATTAGCACCCTTTTGGTGTTGTCTTCCTTTTTATCGTGTATTCACGTATCAAGTGGTCTAATTATAGAACGCTAAAAATCACTACTAAAGAGAAAAACGTTCAATGTAACCGAGTATGATAATTTCAAACACACTTTTAGAGACAATGCTTATTCTATCTCAAGGAATAAAAGTATTTTAACTAGGTGAAGAGGTCTCAGACTTACAATAGCAACCGTCCCTTTGGCTAAAATGCCAATTATAGGGAACAGTTTTGCTAGTTAGCATCAATGACCTCAATAGCGTCATGCGGTTATACTATGAGGAGCAAATGCTGAAGTTAAATCTAATGTCCACAGCTCATTAATCATTCAGAGCCTAAATATTCACATCCTGTTGTCTTTGTTCATGTAGAAGACTTCTGCTTATAATGATCTTAAACAGCACATATTGGACAAATCGAACCCAGGAGTTTTCACAGCATTGGCTTCATTGAAATACATATGCCACACTAAAACTTAAATTCATTCAAGTGTTCAAGTTGCCCCCGTTCCCGACGCCTCCCCTCAGCGCTTCAAAGCGTTTCTCCTGATGCGGTTCTTCAGGGGATGGGGTATCAATCAAATAGCTGCCCACGTTTTGTAGATAAGTTTTTAAGATGTTCGTTCTTCAATATTATGTTCACCGAGATGAAAGTTAAAAACGCCGAGGGGAGGCGTCGGGAACGGGGGCAACTTGAACACTTGAATGAATTTAAGTTTTAGTGTGGCATATGTATTTCAATGAAGCCAATGCTGTGAAAACTCCTGGGTTCGATTTGTCCAATATGTGCTGTTTAAGATCATTATAAGCAGAAGTCTTCTACATGAACAAAGACAACAGGATGTGACTATTTAGGCTCTGAATGATTAATGAGCTGTGGACATTAGATTTAACTTCAGCATTTGCTCCTCATAGTATAACCGCACGACGCTATTGAGGTCATTGATGCTAACTAGCAAAACTGTTCCCTATAATTGGCATTTTAGCCAAAGGGACAGTTGCTATTGTAAGTCTGAGACCTCTTCACCTAGTTAAAATACTTTTATTCCTTGAGATAGAATAAGCATTGTCTCTAAAAGTGTGTTTGAAATTATCATACTCGGTTACATTGAACGTTTTTCTCTTTAGTAGTGGTCTTCCTTTTTATAACATAGGTATCCTTTTATGAAACAAGGCTTTTAGTTTCATACATAGGCCTCATAATAGCCTGATTTGAAATCCCATTTAGGAAGATCTGTTGTATTTGAAAACTGAACTGTTTTTACAGGCTTAAAAGTACATGTCTACCTTCCAAGTTATGTAGCCTATAAGAAGTTTTAGCTCAAATGATACTGTTTTTTTTCAGGCCATAGGAAATGCTAAGACCACACGGAATGACAACAGTAGTCGCTTTGGGAAATATACTGAAATCAGTTTTGATAAGAGATATCAAATCATTGGAGCAAATATGAGAACATACCTGCTTGAGAAATCCAGAGTTGTTTTTCAGGTAAGCAAAGACATAAAGAGGATGGAACAAATAATCCAACTGAAATGTCAGCTTTACAAAGAAATAAGGAAAAAAAGTGCAGCTGCTCATTTTTAACTGTTCAGCTTTGCATAAATAACAATTTACCTATGAACCAGTGAGAAATATGGAAGTTTCCAAAAAATTAGGCAGATTATTCTAGCTTGATACCATGTAGTCTATTACCACTTGAAAGAAGAGATGCAGAAAACTCATTTCATTTTGTTTCCATAAAGAGTCATAAAATAATACAACAAACAATATATTGGCCAATAAAAACATCCAACATTGGCTTCAGCAGAGAACAAAAGACCACAGCATAAAACCTGCTTACTGCCAAAATCGGATGTTTCTCATTTCAGCATATGGTGTTTCTTTAGATGAATGAGAATCTGGCCTTAGGACGCACATGCAGTAGCTGTAGTGATTTCACTGCACGTCCATCCTAAACTCAAATCCTTCTGTTGCTGTCCCATTGGAAATGAACACTGGTACCCCATTAAACAACATGGAGGGCTGCTTAGTTTGAAATGCATGGGAAATGTCAACGTTTTCCATGTTTTGTGTTTGTTTTTGACCCAAAGCAATGGTAAAAAATACATTTGGGACTTTTTCCTATGTTATGAATAATGCACCCAGAAAGAAGACCCCCCCCCCCCCCCAAAACAAAGAATCCAGTAAATGACATGGGAAACTAAACAAAACAAAAATGCTTAGCACTCCTATTACGTAGTAAAATATATGCTTGTGTTTCCAGGATCATGGCTTCCTATGCCATGAACCTGGATAGGCAGTTTTTAAATGTCATTCAATGGGGCAATAAAGGCTGTTTGAAAACTGCCCATGTGTACCCTGAATAAAAGCTCATGTGGGATCAGCACATATAGTGGGCCTGCCTGGTGGCAAAATAGTAGGCGTTGCACATTACAGTGCTGAAGGTCTTCAGGTTTCGCTTCCCAGGTTGCGACCTCTCTGCCTGGATCAGTCGGGGCTGCTGGGAATGTTGTGAAAGTCAGTACTCAGTCTCCGGAGGAGAGGCGCAAGTAGATATTGTGATCATTGAATGGGAGCGATACCTGGATGTCTGGAATCGTACCCATTGATGTGAGGTTCCAAAGAGAGCCCAGGGCGGTAACAGCATTGTCCCAAACAAGTATGTTTGGGGGGAGGGAATATAAAATAGGGGGAAGAAATCTTTGGATAGCACAAATGAATACTTATAGCACTACATCCAAACCTGGCCCCATCTGAGCTTGTGAAAAAAGGAGCAGGAGTGAATTGCCAGGCTTAAAAACAAAGGGGGGTGGGGTCGGATTTAGCTCATAACCTTTTAGCAAGTACAGCAGGTCCCAGAGGGCTTACAGTCTAAGTGTGTGCCTGAGACAGTGGAGGTTAACTGACTTGCCCAAGGTAACAAGAAACAGCAGTGCAATTTATTTATTTAGCTGCATTTATATTCCGCTTTTCACCGGGTCAAAGCAGTTTAATTGAAAGGGGGGGGGGGTACAATAATCAGCTCAACAGAGAAGTGGGGGGCTGATATCAGGGGGGCCAACATTGATGATCTAAACACAAAGTAACAGTACTAGACTTTTGACATGAGTCTCTCAGTTGACGGGGGGGGGGGGGGGTGTTAGATCAGATTCAGTCTGGATGGGAGACTGACAGGAGCTGGCAGTCGGTGAGAGATGTCCATCTCAGATCCAAGATATTCATGAAACAGGAGGGTTTTTAACTGTTTCCTGAATGTGGAGAGGTCTCTTTTTCGGATCTGGTTCGGAAGGGAGTTACAGAGGGAGGGCGCGTACAGTTCAAATGCCCTGTTACAGGTTTGTTGATTGAACTTAGTTCTTTCATGTGGGATAGTGAGAGTTGCTGGTGGTCTGGCGGGTTGGTCTGTTGAGGGTAGGCCATGGGAGTAGAATCAGGAGTTGGGAAGTCTGTATTTGACGCAGGACTTTGTGGATAAGTAGGAGAGATTTGTATTTAATCCTTGCTTCGAGAGGCAGAATGTGAAGCTCTCCCAAGACTGGGGTGATGTGATCGTGTTTCTTAACTCTCTGGATGATTCTTGCAGTGGTGTTTAAGGCAGTCCGTAGGGGGTTGGTATGGGCGACCAGTAGCCCATGATAGATTGTAATACAGTAGTCCAGGTGGGGGAGTGTCATAGCCTGCATGACCGTTCTGAAATCCTGTGGGTCAATGAGTGGTCTGAGTCGTTGTACCATCTTTGCTTTGAGGAATATTGTTCTAGCAGTCTTTTTAATCTGTTGCTTCAAAGTGAGCACTTGATCAATGATGATTCCCAAGTATTTTATATAGGGTTGAACTTATATTTGGGTGGTTCCCAAAATGAGGTGTGGTGGTGGGGTGATGTTTTGGTCCTTGGTCACAATGAGGGCTTCTGTTTTTTTAAATTTGATGGATAGGTTGTTCCCTTGTAGCCAGTTAGTGACGTCAATGAAGCAGTCTGATAGGTGATTGTTTGTTGGGTTTGTGGTTGTAATGGGTCTATAAAGCATTATGTCATCTGCGTAGATATGGTAGTTGATGTTGTGAGAGTGTATTATCGAGCAGAGTGGTTGCAGGTAGATATTAAAGAGCATGGCGAAGAGTGTGGAGCCTTGGGGTACTCCTTGATGCTGTCAAAAGGGGAGGGGAGGTTGCCATGCTTGTGCAGATCAGTTGTTGTCTGTTGGTCAGGTAGGAGTGGAACCACTGTAACATGATGTCCTTGATGCCAATCTCCTGTAGTCTGAGTAGGAGGGTGTTGTGGGAGATTGTGTCAAAAGCTGCGGATATATCTAGAAAGACCATAGCATATCCAGAGTGTTTGGTCTGTGTACCTTTGATTAGGGTGTTCAGTAGGGATATCATGAGGGTCTCGACTCCATGAGACGGGCGGAATCCGTGGTGGTGTGGGTCCAGTGAGTTGTTTATGTCCAGATGATCTTGGAGCTGCTGTTGAATTATCTTCTTGATGATTTTGGCGGTGAATGGGAAACTTGCTATTGGCCTGAACCCTGGCGTCCCTGGCTCTCAGTCCACGCTTCTACCATCAATTTATTTAGGGGCATTTCGCACTAAGTGCTACGGTGCCCATAGAAATAAATTTGGTATGGTGACACATCGTACACGTTAATGTTTGTTGACCTTTGGTAAACATGCTGCTTAGTGTTACCCATAGAAAAAGTAGGCAGATTCAAAGGGAGGCTTATGTCATGGCTAGCAAAAAACATGCAGATTTGCATATTCCAAATTTTGTGCATTGTCGTGTAGGGAAATTTATCTGCAGAAAAGACTACTGCAAGTGTCTGTGGTTACTTTTTCCCCAGACAGCTTTCAAAGGGAAAGTGCACATATACTTTCCAATTGACAATGGGTACAGAGCATGTGCATTAAAATAACAAGTGAGGTGATCAAATTTGCAGATGGTATAAAATTATTTAAAGTTATTCAGAATTATTCAAAATTATTTGTAGTTGTTAAAACACAAGAGGATTGTGAAAAATTGGAAGATTGGACGTCCAAATGGCAATTGAAATTTAACATGGACAAGCGCAGAGTTATGCATTTAGGAAGGAAGAACCCAAACGTACGATGCAAGGTTCCACATTAGCAACCACCACCCAGGAAAAGGATTTAGGCGTCATCGTGGATAATACAGTGAAACCCTCTGCCCAGTGTGCAGCAGTGGCCAAGAAAGAAAATAGATTGCTAGGAATCACAAGGAAAGGAATTGAGAATAAAACCAAGGATATTATTATGGCTCTGTATCATTCTGTGGTACGACTGCACCTTGAATGCTGTGTGGAGGAGTACCCTAGTAGTTAGAGTGGTGGCCTGTAATCAAAGAGACTGAAGTTCACATTCCACTATTACTCCTCGTGGCCTTGGGCAAGTCACTTAGCACTCCATTGCCTCATGTACAAACTTAGATTGTAAACGCTCTCAGGACAGGGAAATACCTACTGTAGCTGACTGTAACTAGCTTTGAACTATTCTTGGAAAGGTGTGGACAGGAGCGGCTCAGGATAATCTGCTGCCTGAGGCGAGAAATAAGCTGGCGCCCCCCCTCCCCGCATTCAAAATGGGAGGAACCTTCTCAGAGCGCTAGTCAGGGAACAGGGGGTCCCCTCACTCGTAACACCAATCAGGTGGTTGCCCCAAGAATAAAGAAAGAAATATATTCCCAGGCTATATAATGTTTTTTTTTAAACTTTGCAATGACGTTGCAGCAAAAATTGTAGCAGTTTAATAATGTAGCCTAGAAATCTAATATAAAACATATCAACTCTTGGCATTGCACACTGGATCACCATGGTATTTAATGTAAATTTATATTCAGCAAAAAAGAAAGGTCATGCAAGGTGATCACACACCAAGGAGCAAAAAGAAAAAGTGAGAACCACGGTGTAGTTTACGAGTAGCTTAAACGTTTTCTGTGACTCTCACCTTTTCCTTTTGAACATATGCTCTCTATCCAAAGAAACCCTTCTCTGAACAATAGGTGTCGAGCAGAACTAGGACATTTCGCACAGAAAACATACCAAAAATATAATTTCTGATTCTGGTGTCATCTCAGTAACAGCAATATAAACCCTCACCGGTACTGGGCATATTGTGATCTAATACAAAACTTTACAAAAAATGACTCGGGACCTATACATAAAATCTACCATACCGTAACGGCATCAACTTCCAAAACTCACAGAAGGGACATGCCTAGAAAAGAGCAACACCTTAAATATTGCAGCGGGCCCTAAAACATCCATACTCCTGTTCAAAAATCTGAACAAGCTGGATTACTACTGATCTTTCCATAGAAACCTCATGCTAACAGAACACCCGGCCTCAGTCACACAGTCAGAACACAGAGCTCATCAAATAGACGTGGTGGTGTGCCGGCCTGTCAATGCTGTCTTCTGGCAGACTAGCCCCTGACTTTTCTTGGCAAGGTACAACTGGAAGTAGATTATCAGGCTTCTTCTGCACAGTGAGTTTACAGCCTCTGGTATGGTGCTGTGGTTTTAGGCACTTGATATACTGACCGATTTACAGATATATTCTAACAGGCACTTTTTATTCCAAGGAGGCAACCCATCAAAGTACTAGCCAAGCCCAACCTGCTTAGCTTCAGAAATCAGACGAACAGGTTTATTCAGGAGAGGGCAGCACTACTACTACCACTACCACTTATCATTTGTATAGCGCTACAAGGCAAATGCAGCACTGCACATTCCCAGAGAAGCAGAAAGAGACGCAGATGCCCCTGTATTGTGCAAAATATAGAGATAAAACATGTAAATTCCAAAGACTGACATATTCCAGTTGTTAAATTGAAAATAGAACTAATTTTCCTACCTTTGCTGACTGGACATTTTATTCTCAGCTTCTAGTTTTTGTTTTTCTTGGGTTTTCTCAACATCTTCTGTGGCTTATCTGCTAGGTCTCTTTCCTCCTGTCATCTTCACTTTCTTACATTGCTGGCATTTATCTTCCCTTTATAACTTTCTTTCATGTATTTTTTTCTCTCTCTATCAATTCAGATTATACTTCAGCTTTTGCAGAGCCGCTTGAATGGAAAGTGTTTCCTTTTCACGCGGCTCTGTTAAAGCTGAGCCCATGGTGCTGATGGGAAACAGGATTTACTGTTTCCTATCAGCGCTGCGGGCTCAGCTTTAACAGAGCCTGTTTTCCATCAGCGTCGCAGGCTCGGCTTTAACAGAGCTTCGCGAAAGGGAAACTCTCCCTTCGCTTGGCTCTGCAAAGCTGAGTCAGCCCGGAGGAGAAATGCTGGGCTCTCCGGAGAGGTGGGGGGGGGGGGGGGACGTAGCCACAGGGCTCTTCATTCTGCCGCGGCTGCAGCAGCAGTGGCAGCTGCTTCTTAAGCCAGAGGGTTTGTTTTTTTAATTTTTCAATTTCCCTGGGCTGGGGGGAGGGGGGTAGGACTGGAAATGGGCTGATGGGGGGGGGGGGTTAGGACTGGCAATGGGCTGATGGGGGGGTTAGGACTGGTAATGGGCTATGGGAGGGCTAGGACTGGAAATGGATTGATGGGGGGGGGTATGTTTATGTTTATGTTTTATTTCATTTGATAAAAACCGCCTTTCAGGGTAGGCAAAGCGGTGTACAATAAAACCAAATTAAAAGAAGGCCGAAGCCAGCGAAATGGAATAGAAATACAAATTCTTAATAGGAAAGCAATGAGACAAGAGAGACAGGACCAAAAAAAAAAAAACATAACAAAGGACAAATACAAGGAGAGCAGAGGATAAGGCAAGTGGGATTCACACGAAGGGAGAGGGAACATCAAATGCCAGGGAAAAGAGGTGGGTTTTCAGGTTCTGTTTAAAAGTGGGGTGGTGAGGTTCCAGGTGGAGTGAGGAGGGGAGGGAATTCCAAAGGGCGGGGCCGGCAAAGAAGAAAGCAGAGGAACGGGTAGATTGCAAATGAGCACGGGAAGGGGAGGGGAGAGCGAGACGGTTGAGATGGAAGGAACGAGGGGTGTACCTGGGAGAGTGAAAAGAAAGAAGGTCAGTTAAATATTGAGGGGTGCCTGAATGGAGAGCTTTGTGAACCAGAATAAGCAGTTTGAAGTGAGCACGGTAGGGAAAGGGGAGCCAGTGAAGACGAAATAGTAGGGGCGTTATGTGATCACAGGGGGGGAGGAGTAAGTGACCAAACGGGCAGCGGTATTCTGGATTCGTTGTAGGCGGGACTGTTGGGATTTGGAAAGGCCGATGAAAAGTGAATTTGCGAAATCAACCCGGGATATAACCAAGGATAGCAATAAAGTAGTGAGCGCTGAAGGGGATAAGAAAGGACGAACTGCACGGATTTGTCGAAGGAAGAAAAAGGAGGATTTGGTGACATGTGATATATGGGTACGGAAAGATAGGTCAGAATCAAAGTGAACCCCGAGATAACGAAAGGAAGAAACTAGAGGGACAGGAGAGCCAGAAAAAGAAGGGGCTGACGTAGGAGGAGGGTTGTTGTGGGAGAACCAGATAGCAATAGTCTTGGTGAGATTAAGATGGAGACAGTTGTGAGTCAGCCAATTGGCCACAGTGGAAAGACAAGAGTTTAACGCGGAGAGGTCAGGACAGGAGGGGGAGGTGTGGTGTAGCAGAATAATATCGTCAGCGTAAAGAAAGGCAGATAAACCGGACTGTTGAATTAAAAGGGCCAAGGGGGCTAAGAAAAGGTTAAAGAGAAGGGGAGCCAGGACAGAACCCTGAGGGACCCCACAAGAGAGAGGGAAAGAGTCCAAGGGAGGGGTAAAGGAGGACGGTGACAGGACAGCACAAGTACGAGAAGAAAGAAAAGAATGGAACCATCGGTGAACAGTACTACAAAGACCTACTTCCCGTAGACGAAGAAGAAGGAGGGAGTGATCAACCAGATCAAAAGCAGCGGAAAGGTCAAGTGCAACCGCCACCGAGATATCACCACGATCATGAGCCACGTGCAGTGCATTAGTAAATGCAAGAAGAGTAGTTTCGACACTGTGACCCTGACGGAAACCTGATTGACGGGGGTGAAGAAAATTAGTAGAATCAAGGTGGTGAGAAAGTTGTGCAAAGACGAATTTCTCCAAGAGTTTTGAGAGGAAGGGAAGGTTAGAGACGGGACGGTAGTGAGCTGGAACTAGGGGATCAAGTGAGGGATTTTTAAGGAGGGGGCGAATTAAGGCATGTTTCCAGGAGTGGGGAAAGGACCCTGTGGAAAGACTGGAATTAAACATGGTAAGAATAAATGGAAGGAGACCCAGTGAAGATCCCAGAAGCCAGGAGGAAGGAATAGGATCCAAAGAGCAGAAAGTTTTCTTTGAAGAAGAGATGAGATGATGAAGTTCAGGAGGAGTGATCAGTGAAAAAGATGCCCAGCAGTGGGAGGTTTGGGAGATGGGAGGGGGAGAGGCGATAGGGGGAGGGGAGAGGATCGGGGTAGGGCAGGAAGGTAGAGACGCTCTCAGAGTAGATATTTTATTACTGAAACAGGCAGCTAGAAGGGAAGGCTGAGGAGAAGGGAGGACTGGAGAAGCTGAGGCTGAGGAGTGAAGGGAGGTAAGAGACCGGAGGGTGGAGTAAAGGTGCCGGGTAGAACTGGAAATGGGCTGATCGGGAGGGGCGCTAGGACTGGTAATGGGCCATCGGGGGGGCTAGGACTGGAAATGGGCTAATGGGGGGGGGTTAGGACTGGTCATGGGCTATGGGGGGGCTAGGACTGGAACTGGGCTGCGTGGGGGTTAGAACTGGAAATGGGCTGATTATGGGGGCTAGGACAGCAAATGGACTGATTGGGGGACTAGGACTAGAAATGGACTTATTGGGGGGGTTACGACTGGTAATGGACAGATGGGGGCTAGGACTGGAGTGGGCTGATAAGGGGGATAGGACTGGAAATGTGCTGGGACAGGAAATGGGCTAATGATGGAGAGGAGGAGAGTACTGCTGGCCCTGGAAGAAAACTAGGGGCTAGGGCTACAAATGGACTGATGCTGGGGGATGGTAGAATAGGACTGGAAGGGAGCAGATACTGAGAGGGTCTACCAGGGGAAGGAGAGGGCAGGAAGGGAGCTGACACCTGGAATGTACTGAAGGGGGATTGGAAGGGAGCTGACACTTGGGGATGGGAGTGGTAGGTGACTGGGTAATGGGGAGGAGGCTGGAAGGGAGCTGACTGAGGGGTGGCACTGAGAGTGGATCTGAACTGATACCTGGAATGGTATTTGGACTAGAAGGGGCTGGACAGTGGGGAAGGAGGGGGACTGGAAGGGCATGGACACCAGTGGCAGTTGTGGGAATGCAAGGCGGTTGACATTGGAAGGTACTGGGAGGGGAGGACTGGAAAGGGGGCTGTTACTGGAACTGGAAATGGGCTGATGGAAGGAAGTGAAGAAATCAAAAGAAGAGATAAGAAATGGCAGATGGACCATGGACCATAGACCACAGAATGAGAGCTAAGAGAAGACAGGAAAGCAGAAGCCTCAGATCGGGACCAGCATGATCAGAGAATAAAATGGTCAGACAACAAAGGTAGAAAAAGAATTTTATTTAGTTTTAGTGATTGGACTTTGTGCTATTTTTATATTTTACACAGTATTGGGGAACTGCATGTGGACTCTGGCTTCTTGGGTTTTCAGTTTAAATTTTGTCTGTTGTTGTTAAGTGCCGTCGAGTCGGAGTCGACTCATGGCGACCCTCTGGATAGCTATCCTAAATTGTGTTCGGTCTTCAATCAGGTGGCTCATTGTTGACAGACTGGTACCCGTAGCTGCTGTTATTGTAGCGATCCATCTCATTGCTGGCCTTCCTCTTTTGCGTTGACCTTCTATCTTTCCAAGCATGATGTCTTTCTCTAATGATCTCTCTCTTCGCATGATGTGTCCGAAGTATGAAAGTCGAAGTCTTGTCATCTGAGCTTCTAAAGAAAGCTTAGGTTTGATCTCCTCTAGTACCGACTGGTTTGTTCTTCGGGCAGTCCATGGTATACACAGTATTCGCCGCCAGCACCATAATTCAAAGGCATCAATTTTCTTCCTGTCTGTCTTTTTCACTGTCCAGCTTTCACATCCATATGATGTTATTGAAAATACCATGGCTTGAACAAGTCGAATCTTTGTATGGAGAGAGACATCTCTGCTCTTGAGAATCTTATCTAGGTCTTTCATAGCCATTCTGCCAAGAGCAATGCGTCGTCTGATTTCTTGACTGCTTGTTGCTTCTTTATTGATAGTTGATCCAAGTAGGTTAAAGTTGTTCACGATTTCAATTTCTTCTCCTTCAACGATGAACCTGTTGATTATGCCAGTTGTCATGATCTTTGTCTTCTTTACATTAAGGTGCAGGCCCATTTTGAGACTATGTTCTTTGATTGTGAGAAGCAAATGTTTCAGATCATCTTCACTTTCTGCCAGTAATGTGGTATCATCAGCATAGCGAAGGTTGTTGATGAGTCTTCCACCAATCTTCACACCTCTGTTGTCTTCATACAATCCTGCTTCTCTGATGATTTGTTCTGCATATAAATTAAACAGGTAGGGGGAAAGTATGCAGCCTTGTCTTACACCTTTGCTTATTTTAAACCATTCTGTTTCTCCTTGTTCCGTTCGAACTATTGCTTCTTGATCAATGTACAGATTGCGCAAGAGAACGATCAGGTGTTCTGGTATACCCATGCTTCTTAATGTGGCCCAGAGTTTCTCATGGTTTACACAGTCAAAAGCCTTGCTATAGACAATAAAGCACAAATAGATATCCTTTTGGTATTCTTTAGTCTTTTCAAGGATCCATCTCACATCCGCAATGATGTCTCTCGTTCCTCGCCCTTTCCTGAACCCTGCTTGCACTTCAGGTAGTTCTTGTTCTAGGTATGGCTGTAGTCTCTTTTGAATAATCTTCAGTAGAATCTTGCTGGCATGTGGGATCAGAGCGATTGTGCGATAATTTCCACAGTCAGTTGGATCACCTTTCTTTAGTATTGGTATAAACACAGATCTTTTCCAGTCAGTTGGCCATGATGTTGTCGTCCATATTTCTTGGCAGAGCCTTGTAAGTACAGTAACAGCTGCATCAGATTGCTGCAATACTTCTATGGGAATGCTATCAATGCCTGGTGCTTTGTTCTTTGATAAGGCTTTCAATGCTGCTTCAACTTCTTCTTTCATCACCAATGGTTCCTGATCATAAGGTATAGGTTGAAATGGCTGTTGGTCCACTTGATCTTTATCATATAAAAACTCTGTATATTCCTTCCACCTTTTCTTGATCTTCTCAGCATCATTCAACATAGAACCTTGAGCATCTTGTAACATTCCAATTCGAGGCTGGAACTTTTTCTTTAACTCTCGCAGCTTTAGGAAAGCCGATCTTGTTCTTCCTCTAATAGTTTCTGCTTCTATTTCCTTGCAAGTGTCATTGTAGTACTTTTCCTTGTCCTGTCTTGCTGCACGTTGGAAATCTCTGTTGAGTTCTGCGAGTGTCTTTCTTTCTTTCTCCTTTGGCTTTAGCTTCTCTGCGTTTCTGGGCAATTTTCAGAGTTTCTTCCGTCATCCATTTTGGCCGTTTTTGCTTTTTCACCTTTTGTAGAGACTTCTCGCTTTCTTCCAGCACAACCTTCTTGATGTCATTCCATAACTCTTCCGGAGTTCTGTCATTTGTATCTAAAGCAGCAAATCGATTTTGCAGGCAGTCTTTAAATTCCAGTGGTATATTCTCAAGGTCATATTTGCTGCATTCATGAGTGGTTTGCTCTTTTTCAACTTTAGCTTGAGTTTGCATACTAATAGTTGATGATCTGTACCACAGTCAGCTCCAGGTTTTGTCTTTGTTGATGTTACAGAGCTTTTCCATCGTTGACTTCCACAGATGTAGTCAATTTGATTTTT
This sequence comes from Ichthyophis bannanicus, assembly GCA_033557465.1. Classification (NCBI taxonomy): domain Eukaryota; kingdom Metazoa; phylum Chordata; class Amphibia; order Gymnophiona; family Ichthyophiidae; genus Ichthyophis; species Ichthyophis bannanicus. Next base: position 174,026,231 of record CM066043.1, read on the forward strand.
ATACAATCCATTGGGTGAAGTCCATGTGTACAGTCGCCGCTTGTGTTGCTGGAAGAAGGTGTTTGAGATGAATAGATCATTGGTCTTGCAGAATTCTATCAATCTTTCTCCAGCTTCATTTCTGTTGCCAAGTCCATATTTTCCAACTACTTTGCCTTCTTCTTTGTTGCCAACTTTTGCGTTCCAGTCACCCATGACTATAAGGATATCCTGTTTGCATGTTCTGTCAATTTCAGCTTGTACTTGTTCATAGAACTCTTCAATTTCATTCTCTTCTGCAGCTGTTGTTGGGGCATATACTTGAATTATAGTTGTGTTGATAGGCAATCCTCGTAGACGAATAGAGATTAAGCGTTCGCTGACTGCATTGTATTTCATTACAGTTCTTGCAAGTTTCTTCTTTATTATAAATGCAACACCATTTCTTCTTTGTCTTTCATTTCCAGCATAGTAGACCATGTGATCATCTGATGCAAAGTGCCTGATGCCAGTCCATTTCAGTTCGCTGACACCCAACAGATCAAGTTGTACACGTTCCATTTCATTCTTGACCACCTCCAACTTCCCTTGGTTCATGCTTCGTACGTTCCATGTTCCAATGTGTAAGACATCTTTACAGCTTCTGACTCTCATTTCATGCGCAGCTACATCAGCAGTCAGACTTCCCGAGGGCTTTGATCCAACCACATCATAAATGCTGGCTTTACTCTGAAAAGTCTTCAGCTCTTCCCCAGTAGCTAGTTGAGTGCCTTCCGACCTGGGAGTCTCATCTTCCAGCACCATAGCACAATTTGTTTTGTTGTAACTATCCATTGGGTTTTCATGGCAAGATACAGAAGTAGATTGCCGGGCCTTCCTTCTGCGCAGTTTGAGTTTGGTGTTGTTGCCGTTGTCACAGAAATGTGATCCTCCGCCGTCAACACTATCCCATTCTGCTGCTGCCCAGATGGGTGGTTTGTCTTCGTCTGGCACCTCAGCTGAGACCTGTCCATCTTGGGAGACCCTGCCAGTAGTTAAACTACCGATAGTTTAGCTCTCAGCATCACTGATGCACGCAAGCCCTCACAGCACGACAAGCTGCAAACCAAGTGAGAGAAATTTTGTCTACATATCTTTATTTTGTGTGTGTGACTGAGGTCAGGTGTTCTGTTAACATGGAGTTTGTATATAAAGATCTATACTATGGGGAGCTTGGGGGAAGGAGCTCTTTCAAGATGGTGATTTCCAACTAACCGTGGCTGCACGTTTTTTTTTTGATGGGTAGGAAGCGTAAAGGGAGAGGTCGGTCGGAACCCTCCCAGCCCTCCTCGACCTCTACTCCGGTTTCTGTTGGGCCTATTGATTCTGTTGTGATACGTGCTGCCCGGGACCCGATGGAGGGGGAAGAACGCCGAGCTGCTTCTGCGTCGGAGTTGGGTGACTCGACGGGAGCTTCGGCTATATCTATCTCCCCCTTGAGCCCGGCGCCGAAAATCTCCCGACAACTCCTACCTGAGAAGTTCCTGGAGTTGGATCTTCCCTTGGACAAAGGTGAAGGTTCGGGCTTGCGAGGGTCAGGCATGGAGGAGCATCAACAGCAGGAGAGTGCAGCTCTTGAGCAGCATAGCCCAGCAGGCCCTGCGCCGTTGAGTGGATCTAACATGGGTCGAATTGTGCCTGTGTCAATGGGAGATCGGTCACTAGCGCCTATGGAATCTCCTGCTGTACCTGTGTCCTCGGCTGTGTTTTCCTTGCAACATCCTGTGAGTTTTAGAAGCCATCTGGCAAGCGATCGTTTCGTTGGGAGAAGCTTTGGTTCCTAGAATTTCTTCGTTGGAATCTAAGGTGACTAATACTGCTTTTCTATTGGAGGATTTGGAACGGCGTGTGGTGGAAGTTCGTTCTGAAGAGGAGGAGGACCGAAGAAGAATTGTAGATTTGGCTGAACAGTCTGATGCTTTCACGAAAAATTTAACTTCTATTCAATTAAAACTGGAACACCTGGAGAATACCTCTAGAGTAAATAATTTGAGGATAATAAATTTCCCTAAATTGTCTACTATTTCCCCTAGGGAGATGTTTCGTCAATATTTGGTGGATGTTCTGGGGGTTGCTTCGGAGCTCCTTCCACCTATGGTAAAAGTTTATTATTTACCTAAAGCTAAATTGCAACCTGATTTATCTCGGTTAGATAGGGAAGGGGAACAGGGGAATTTGTTAAATGTTTCTGCATTATTAGAACAGTCTGATTTGGAGACCCCAGTTCCTTCTACTCTTTTAGTCACTTTTGCATTGTATTCTGATCGTGAATGGTTTCTAAAGCTTTTCTTTAGAAAACGTAATCTATTGTTTAGGGGCTTGACGATTCGTATTTATCCTGACTTAGCGAGAGAAACACAGAAACGTAGAAGGGATTTTCTTCTTCTACGTCCTGGAGTTTTGCAATTGGGGGGGCTTTTCTTTTTGAAACACCCGTGTAAGTGTCTGGTTAAATACCATTCTGTTTCTTATGTTTTTATGATCCCCCTCAATTGACTTCCTTCATAAGCGCTAGGAGGCTTGATCCCCCTGTTGAGGGTCCACCTGTGCTCATTTGAATTATATCGGGTTAATTGGTGTATCGCTTGTTGTTTTTCTTTGGATCAGATTAAGAATAGTTCCCCCCCCTCTATCCCTTCTTTTGTAGTGGGCTAGTGTGAGCAAACACTTGGTATATTTGCTTTTGTAAGATGTTTTCTTTCTTGTTTTTTGCTTGTATTGTTGCTCTATTTCTTTCAAGAATAGTGTTGTAACTTTCTTGGATTCAATTGTAAAAACTTTCATAAATAAATAATAAAAAAAAAAAAAAGATCTATACTATACTGTAGTAATTTGACTTGTTCAGCTTTTCAAATAGGTGTATGGATGTTCCAGGACCCACTGTAGTATTTACAGTGACGCATTTTTTGGATGGGCTCCTTATGTGAGTTTTGGACGTTTATGCTGATATGGTGTGGTATGGTATGGTAGGTTTGCTGTTTGTTGTAGGGGTTTTTATTAGCTCACAATATGCCTGGTACTGGAGAATAGTGGTGGTGATTGTTGTTGTTAGTGAGATAATCAGATTTTTTTTTTAATATTGAGTTCTGTGGGTTCTGCTCTGCACCTACTGTGGATGCAAAATATATATTGAAAAAGAAAAAACAAGAACCATAACGCAGTTTATAACAACAAAATAAAAGTGAGCTATAATTTAGTTTTATAAACTGTGCTATTGGTTCTTGCTGTCTTTTAGTTCCTTGGTGGGCAAACAGGACCATACCTAGCCTTGTGCAAGCAGTGCAGCCACACAGGGCGGAAAGGCTTGGGGGGCGCATTTTGGCTGTCTGCTGTTGCCCTGCCGCCACTGACAGGACAATAGCAGGAAGCCAAAATGCGCCCCCAAGCCTTTTTGCAACACTTTAAGCAAATATGGTCCCTCCCTCCTCTGACGCAATGTCAGAGCAGGGAGGGACAGATCTGCTTAAAGTGCCAGCGCTTTTCAGATCGGGCGCATGCCCCCCACCTCCTCCCCATACCTCCGTCCAGTGCTGCCTGCTCTTTCCCTGCTGCCTGTGCCACTGTGAATAAAACAGAGGGCGGCAGCAGCAGGGAAAGAGCAGGCAGCGCTGGATGGGGGGAGGGGGGCGTGCACCTGAGCTGCAAGTCGCACAGGGCGCGATTGTAGCTCAGTGCGGCCCTATGTGCCAACATCTTGCATTTCCTCCATATAATCTAATCGGCTTTTCGGTTTTGTTCATTCTCTGATTGGATTTCTGAAAAAGCCCCGCCCCCTCTAAGGTGGGGGGGGGGGGGGTGCCGTCTTATTCTTCGCCTCAGGCAGCAGATTGCCTTGAGCTGCCCCTGCTAGTCCACAATACACCACCTTTTGGGAAAATAGATCAAGCCAGACTATGGGAGATTCCTACACAGAAACTACACGCTAGCACAGTTCTTCACCACGGTCATACATGCAGAACAGAGAGAGCTTCCGTCAATCCAGAATTAGGAACCACACTTCAGAAACAAATATGCAAACAAAATCTGAGCTGAAATCCTGAAGAAACTGGACTCTGCACTAGAAAAATAAAACAGAAATGCATTTCTCCATATACTGAGAAAACTGCAAAACTTAAGAAGTCTATATTCCCAAATCTGACATATTTCAGTGAAAGACTCCAAATAAAATTCTCTGTACCTTTGTCTGATTATTTTATTTTTCTGACTGGGTTGGTCCTGGAAACGTTTTTTCACTTTCCCCGTTTCAGTCTTTTCCTAAGAGGTCTTCCAGGGTCTCTTTTCTTTTTCTGTTTCTTCTTTCTTCCTATCCACTTCCCTTTCTCGTTCTGACAATAATTTACCTCCATTTCTTTCATCTATCTCTCTAACCACCCCCATGCAGATTTTTTCTTCTCTCTCTCGCCAATCTTCAGTGTCCTTCTTTGAACTTCTCACCTACTTACCAGCTTTCCGTCTTCTACTCTCACCTCTCCAGCTTCTGTTTTCCTCTTTCGCCAACTCTTTGAGTTCCCATTGCCACCCACTATACTTGCCTCTCCACCAACCTGCAGCTTCCTTTCGCTGCCTCTTAATTCCTTCCCTGTCACTCGTTCTCTCCCCTGCTTGCAGCCCCTTTCTTCTGTCCTACTCCAGGGTAAGGTGTGAGCTAGATACTAATAATAAAAACATACTCTCTAACCAGCCTCCCATTCCTTCCACATTCTCCATTTCCACCCTATTTCACATCCTTCAAGGACCCATCACTTTGTGTGTCTCGTGTCTCTCCACAGCCACTGCCACTTTCTATCGCCTCCCAAGTCCTCCGTTTTTCATACCATCTTTCCCTATCTTTCTTCACAGTTTCAGACCCTCACAGCCCTTCTAACATGCCCATCCTCATACCCCGGTCCCTATAGATTAATTTCCACTGCCCTAATCCCAAAGTTCCTCTTTCTTCACCTAATCGCAAAGTCTGAGCTCTCCAATGCTACCCAATCACCCAGGGCTGCCCATCCACAAGGTGGGCTAGGCATCTACCTAGGGCGTGTAACCTCCATGGGCAGCATGACACACATGGTCTGCTGCCACCTCTCTCCCCCTAGTGCTTAGCCGTACTGCACTGCTGCTGCTGCTAATTCTGGTGGCAGGGTCCACACGGTTCAGCGGCCCTTGGCAGACCATGTGCTTTGGCACACTTGGCCTGCTGCTTCTGACCCCCAAAGTTGTGTCAGAGGGGTCAAAAGCGGCAGGCCATGTCTGTCGAAGCACATGGCCTGCCGCTGTCACCAAGCCACCCCCCGATCCCGCCTCCAGAATCATCAGCAGTTGGAGATGGTGGATGCAGCTAAGTATAGGGAGGGCGGCAGCCAGGGCTTCTGCCTAGGGTGGCAGAAACCCTTGGGCCAGCCCTGAAGTCGCCTCCCATGCTCATCCCTAACCAAAGTTTATAGTCTAGTTTTCCCACTTAGCCCTGCCTAGCTCAGAGCCCCTGCTCTCCCATCATGTCCATGTCCTCAGTATTCACTTTCTAGTCTCTTTACCCCTTCCCCAGTTTCCATTCTCCCGTCTCTCTCCCTTTCTTCCCACTCCTGCCTCCTCCTCCAGTATTTATTGTCTCTGCCGAGACTTTTCCTCCAGCATCTATTCACCCTGTTTCTTCTCCTTTCCAACATATACTTTTTCCCACTCCTTCCTCTGCCAGTATCTGTCCTCTTCATCTTCCCATTGTTCTAGGATCTGTGTCCTCAAATTAATGTAGATAACTATGGAGCAGCTCATCTGTCCCTACTGTTCCGCCGTGTTTGAAAAGGCAGTCTGCAGGAGCCACAAACACTCATCCTCATTGAAGGGACGACTTCTTGCTGATACCAAATCGACAACAGGAAGTCCCGCCTCCGAGAATGAAGGAAGTTTGTGGTGCCTGCAGGCTGCCTTTTCACAGATAGAGGACGCGAATGCGTCTTCAGAATAATCAGTGCCGGGGGGAGGGGTGGATAGAAGAGAAGGGCAAGCCAGAGACGTGGTATGTGTGCATCAGGAGTGCCACAGGGTGGGGTAGGGTAAAGCGCTGGGGAAGACTAAATGTGTGTGTATCAGGTGGAGCAGCCAGCCTGAAGCATGGCTCCTGTCTTCATAGGCCCTGGGCAGATGACACGCCGGCACTTCCACTTCCCCCCAGCTTGCCGTATCATTCACTTCCTGCTGGACCCGCCTCCCTGTGATGCAAAAAGGGAGCAGGAACAGCAAGGCCTTTGAAGGGCGCTCAAGCCACCAAGACCCTGTACTTTTTCCCCAATAACTTGCCATCACTGCCGTGCTTCTTCTCAGTGACGGAAGTGGGAGGGGGTGATGTTGCCACCGCCAACCCAGGAGAAGCAGCGTTGGTAGCAGCAGGAAAAGCCAGTCCTGTCAACTTTTTTTTTTTTTTTTTAAATGATTAGACAGAGTGGGACGACTGTCGCTGAACAGTTTTGGGGAGCATTCTTTTGCCACGCCCAAAACTTTGCCGTCTGAGGCGGCCGCCTCACTCTGCTTAATGATAGAACCGCCCCTGGATGTGAGCTAAATACCACTAAATAAAATAAATACCACTAAATAAAATATAGCAGAGTTAGAAAAGGTACAGAGAAGAGCCACCAAAATGGTAAAAGGGATATCCCTAGGAGGAAAGGCTTAAAAATTTAGGGCTCTTCAACTAGGCAAAAAAGATGGCAGAAGGGAGGTATGGTAGAAGTCTATAAAATAATGAATGGAGTGGAACGGGTAAATGTAGATCGGCTGTTTACTCCTTCAAAAAGTAGGGACACACAATGAAGCTGCAAAGTAACCCATTTAAGACTAATAGGAACAAATATTTTTTTACTCAAAGCGTAATCAAAACTCTGGAATTCCTTACTGGAGGATGTAGTCAAAATTGTTAATGTAGCTGGCTTTAAAAAAGTTTGGACAAATTCCTGGAGGAAAAGTCCATAAACCATTATTAAAGAGGACCAAGGAAATCCACTGCTTACCCCGTGATAAGCACTGTGGAATCTATGTACCTTTTTGGGAACCTGCCAGGTACTTGTGACCTGGATTGGCCACTGTTGGAAACAGGACACAAGGCACCTTGGTCTAACCCAGTATGGCATTTCTTATGTTCTTATGTACCCTGTGGACATTTGTACTACCTGCATTGAAAATTCTCCCATAAATGTTGTGTTTATGGTAGTATTCTTAACTAGTACAAGAAAACTATAGGGAATGAAGGATGTGTGAGAAATGTGAAATGCCAAAAAAGTCCTCCACTTATTTTCAGGTGTTAAGAAGAGAAAGATCTTAGAAATAGTCAATAATGGATAATATCTACTTTCCTATTTCAATCATTGGTCTCAAAAAAAAATCTCCTTTAAAACCTAATTTTTCAGTAACTTTAATTATAAACAAATTAATCTCAATATTTCTATTTTTATACGTTGTATCACATTTTTATTAACATCTGTAAGTTTTTTGCCTGTTAGGTAAATTTAACAAATTCAGTAGCTCAAAGACAACAAGGATTACAAATGCCAGAGGTGTTATCGATTCCTTTCTGACTCAAAACAGTGTTATTTTAAAGCTTATAAATTGAAAATTAGCTATAAGAATGAAACCTTTTTTGAATCTAGCACCATTTTGTGTATTCTGGTTAGTTTGAAGTTTCTTCTGTGAGTATTTTAAATTTATGTATCTATGCGTCTGCCACAAATCTCTCATTTCCAGACTTCAACAAATTGGCCTACGACGTACTGTATTACATTGGTTAAATCTTATCTCACAGATCGCCCACAACAGGTTCTGATTGGTTCAGCAACCTCTATCTTCAACCAGACCCAGGGTGTTCCTCAAGGCTCCTCCCTCTCTGACCTCCTTTTTAACCTTTATATGCAACCCATTTGCAACATCCTCAGGAAACACAAAGTACATTATCGTCTATATGCAGATGATATAATAATCTATCATCTCCAACCCCCTTTGCCCTCAAATTCAAGAGTGTCTCAAAGACATTACTAATTGGCTCTCCGCACACAACCTATGTATCAATTTCAATAAAACAGAAATTCTATATATAACCCAGGACCAGAGCTTTTCACCACCCGCTAAAATTCACATGAATGAAGTTGCCATAGAAGTTAAACAGGAAGTCGAATACTTAGGTATCATTCTCGACCAGTCACTATCCATGTCCTCATATATAAAAGCCCTACCAAGACAATTTACTTTAAACTAAAAACAATTCAACCACTAAGACACCTTCTGGATAATAGCGACTTCCGCTCAGTCTTACAGGCCCTCATTACGCCTCACCTCGATTATTGTAACAGCAAAAAACCCCACATCAACTTCAAATGGCATAGAACCTTGCTGCCCGTATAATTCACAACGCTCACCGATATGACCACATCACGCCACTACTCCAGACCCTCCACTGGATACCCATAGAAGCACATATCAAATACAAATGTCTACTGATAACTTTCAAACTATACAGTAAGATCACCCCCTCATGCCTTTCCTCTCATTACCCCTAG